>OX451738.1:1217466310-1220314405 GCA_948472305.1 Vicia faba | reverse complement strand
TTTTTTTGTGTTTGGAAGGTGATGAGAATGGTATCACAAAAACTGTTTTTCGAACAACTTGTATGTGAAGTGTTTAGATAGTTTGTTTAGGGGGAAGCTTGCAAGGTTGTACAGTAGGTTGAAGGTTTTTTCTGTTTCCTTTTTCCTTTTGGTTGCTTTTGGTTTTTTTTGTTGTTGTTGTTTTATATATCAAAGCAGTTTTATGGCTCAAAATAGTTTCATGGTTTCTGCTGTTTTTTTCTCTTCTGGTTTTACATTGTTTTTTTCTTTCTTTTCTCCCAATATTGCTATTGTATATATCAGATGAGATGTGGAAATTGGGGTGAAAGGTTGGTGAGGTTTTAAACACTTTTTAAATGTTGTTTCACTACTTTTTTCATTATAGATTTGGTGATTTTTATTTTGTGTAATGTTTCGCATTTGTTTGCAGCAGTTTTGATTGTTTTAGCAGGCTATCTTTGCAGGTTTTTGGACTGTTATGCATGGACTATTTTTGTGTAGGAACAACAGGTTTTGGACTGATATGCTTGGACTATTTTTGTGTAGGTTTTGGAGTGGAGTGGGAAAGTTTATGGACTGGTATGCAGCAGAATGGACAGCAGCAGTTTTGGACAGTTTTGTGGGCTGGTTGGTGCAAACTTTGGGCTTTATACAACAACAAATTAGATATTTTTATTATGCAGGTATTGATAGTTTGGACATTTTTTGGCATGTTATATTTGGATAGTTTGGACTTGTTTTGGGACTGTTATATTTGGACAATTTGAACTTGTAATGAGAAATTCCTTTGTATGGTTTCACATGGTCATGGCATGAAACCAAAAATAATTGCAATATTATCAATAGTGACTTGAATCATGAATATAGTAACTTGTGATGTATGGAATTTGTGACTTGTGAACCAAAGACATTGTATGAAATACCAATTTCCATTATTTTCAATTTGCAATCCAAATCCAAGTTTTCTTTCTCTTCCAATTTCGAATCTTCATGACAAATTCAAACCACTTTGAAAATGATACATGCCATCTTAGTTCAAAATTTAGTCCCTCAAGAAAATCCTCAAAGAAAACTTTAATCGATATGAGAATAATTCCTTGGTTTTACCCCTTAAACCTCTTGATAAGCAATTGACTTGTAGAAGGAGATAAAACTCATTGTGACCTTGAAACAAAAATCCTAGTGTCCTTAAAATTCAAATGATGAACACTACAAGCTCAAACCAAAAACCCTAATCCATTAAGCCTCAACTTGAAGAACTAAAACCACTGCTCTTGAAGTAACTTGAGAAAACCTCCAAAATCCTAATTCACCACTTCAGTGCTTGAAAAACTAGAAGAACTAGAAAGAAATAGACTTTACTGAATATAAACACCTAAACTTTAATACTTCACAACCATTGAACTCTTGGACCTCAGGTGTCTTTATTCAATGAATGAATGATATGAAAATGGTGCTAATGAAATGCAAAGCGTAAGCCACATAAAAGTGAAAAAGGTACGACAAATTTAGGGTATGATATCACCTTCTTAGTAACATTAGCATATGAAGTTGCTTCCACCCATTGGATGAAGTAGTCAATTGCCACCAAGATAAAACAGTGCATGTTTGATGCCTTGGGTTCAATCATTCCAATCGTGTCAATACCCCATATAGAGAAAGACCATGGGGAAGAAATAACATTGAGAAGTGTAAGAGGCACATGAATTTTGTCAGCATAAATATGGCACTAACGACACTTCTTTGCAAATTTGTAACAGTCATATTCCATTGTCAGCCAATAGTAACCTGCCTTAAGCATCTTCTTTGCCATCGAATGTCCATTAGCATGAGAACCAAAGGAACCTTCATGGATTTCATGCATCAACATGTGAGCTTCGTGTCTATTCACTCATTTAAGCAAGACCATGTCATGATTTCTTTTGTATAGAACATCTTCATTGAGGAAAAAGATTCCTGCCACCCTTCTAAATGTCTTTCTATCTTTGTTTGACGCACCAGTCGGGTATTCCCGAGTCTGGAGAAAATGCATGATATCATAATACCAAGGTTTTTCGTCTGATGTTTCCTCTATTGCAAACACATGAGTTGGTCTATCCAAATGCTGCACTATGATACGAGGCACATTGTTCCAAGTATTTACTTGATATATAGAAGCTAAAGTAGCCAAAGCATCCTCCATCTGATTATCGCCTCTGGGAATGTGATGGAATTCAACTTTATTAAAGAAGGGTAATAATCTTCTAGCGTAGTCTTTGTAGGGAATCAAGACAGGGTGACGAGTATCACATTATCCTTTGATCTAATTTATTACCAAAGCTGAATCGCCATACACATCTAGAATTTTGATTCTGAGATCTATAGCCTCCTTGAGACCCATGATACAAGCTTCATACTCTGCCATGTTATTGGTGCAATCAAATGCATACCTTGCAGTAAATGGGATATGCGATCCATGGGGAATGATAATCACAACATCAATCCCTTTCCCGTAAGCGTTCACAGCTCCATCAAACACCATGCTCCAAAGAGATTCAAGATCGGGACCTTCCCCAGGAAAAGGTTCATCATAAACATTTATCTTCAAAAACATCACATCCTCATCAGGGAAATCATGTTTAACAGACTGGTAATCATCAACTGGTTGGTGAGCAAGATAATCAACCAACACACTTATTTTTATAGCCTTCTGAGTACGGTATTCAATATCATATTCACACAACAACATCTGCCAACGGGAAATTCTCCCAGTAAGAGCAGGCTTTTCAAAAATATACTTAATTGGATCCATTTTGGAAATCAACCAAGTAGTATTATTCAACATATATTGCCACAACCTTTTTTCCGCCCAGGCCAGAGCATAACATGTTTTTTACAGCATAGAATATCGCGACTCACAGTCAGTAAACTTCTTGTTGAGATAACAAATGGCATATTCTTTTCTACCTGTTTCATCTTGTTGTCCCAAAATACAACCCAAAGAATTATCTAACCTTGTCATATACATAATCAATGGTCTTCCTTCGACGAGAGGTAGCAAGATAGGAGGTTCAAGAAGACACTCTTTAATAATTTCAAATGACCTTTGGTAATCATCTGTCCATACACAACCCTAATATTTCTTTAACAACTTAAAGATTGGTTCACATGTTGCAGTCATATGGGAAATAAACCTGGAAATGTAATTCAAACGCCCAAGGAACCCTCTAACTTGCTTTTAAGTTCTTGGTGCAGACATTTCTTGAATTGCCTTAACTTTATCAGGATCAACTTTAATCCCATTCTAGATGACAATGAAACCAAACCATTTTTCTAATCGGACACCAAAGGTGCATTTATTTGGATTCAAGTCGAGACGATACTTCCTTAAACGCTGAAACAATTTAAATAAATCCTCTATATGCCCTTCTTCAGTATGGGATTTAGCGATCATATCATCAATATATACCTCAAATTTCCTTGTGCATCAGATCATTGAATAGGGTTGCCATAGCCCTCTAGTACGTTGCACCAGCGTTCTTCAACCCAAAGGGAATCACTCTGTAACAGAATGTTCCCCAGGGTGTGATAAACGTTGTTTTTCCATGTCCTCAAGAACCATTCTGATTTGATTATATCTGGAAAATCTGTCCATGAACGAGAATACTTTGAATTTTGATGTATTGTCAACTAATTTATCAATATGTGGCAATGGAAAGTCATCTTTTGGACTAGCTTTGTTTAAATCTCTATAATCGACGCATATGTGAACTTTTCTGTATTTTTGTTATTGGGACAATATTAGCAATCCACTGAGGGTACACTGATGTCACAAGAAAACCGGCATTAATCTACTTTAAAACTTCTTTAATTTTCACTGCCATATCAGGGTGAGTTCTTTGCAATTTCTGCTTGATTGGCGGGCATTCAGGCTTTAGCGGCAAATGATGTTCCACAATATCAGTATCCAAAGCAGAAATGTCTTGGCATGAACAACCAAAGATATCCATTTACTCTTTCAACAATTTAATCAACATGCTCTTTACGTCGGGATGAAGCAACACTCCAATCTTGACTTATTTCAGATCTTCCTCTGAACCCAAATTAATCGTTTCTAATGGCTCTTTATATGGCTGAATGGTTATTTCATCGCCCTCAAGCAACCGTGAAACCTCTTCTGGGATTTCATTATATTCTTCTTCTTCGGCCACATACAAAGGATATTCAAAGTTGGGAGAGGGTGCAGGGTCATTTTACTCAACGGGTTTTTTAATTAATCTGCACATATGATTTATGATTTCTTTTAGAAACTAACACATATAGCAAGTGATTATGCAGATTCAATTGCATTTATTATTTATTTTGAAAGGATTTTTATGATTACCATTTTCCAAGAAAAAGAAGAAAAATAGAGACAAAATTTGGGAATCAAAGACAACTTTTATTAATGATTTTAAAGATCAAAGCAACAAATATTCCCATACAATATCAATACTTTCACCTTAGGCATAGTGAAATATTTTTGGAAAGATTAACAAAAAACAAATTAATTTGAGATATGAATGCAAGAGGGAACATCAATAGTTACCCAGTTTTGGACTCGGACTCCATGCATCATGTAGTTCGACATCTCTTCCTCTGGTTCACCTTCCAAAATAGCATTGATCTTAGGAACAGTTGGATCAAAGTAACCTCCGCTATGAAAGATGTCTTGATATTTTCCCAAAGCAGACTTCGACTTCATAATCTCACCTTTAATATTCTTAATAGAGAATTCCATCCCAGCTCTGTTTTTATTCGTAGGTGGATCAACAATCTGCCCCCACACCTCACTATGGCCATTCTGCACTACCTGTTGAGCATCCTTAAATGAGGCTATAGAATCCTCATTTTTCCGCATATTATTAATGGATAAAGCTTGGAACTAAGTTCCAACAACAGCTTCATCCGCTTCCACAACACTGAAAGAGGATAAATGAGATATTAACAAAGCTTGTTCTCCATTTATGATGACCATCTTTCCCTCACGAACAAACTCCAGCTTCTGGTGCAAAGTTGAAGTAACAGCCCCTGCCTCATGGATCCATGGTCGCCCCAGTAAACTACTGTAAGTGGGAACAATATCCATAACCTAGAAAGTAATTTGAAATAAGTACGGGCCTATGTGAATAGGAAAATCTATTTCCCCAAAGTAAGACTTCCTCGATCCATCAAAATCTTTCATAATTATGCCACTCGGGTGCATGGGAGTTCATTGGTACTTCAACTTCATGAGCGTGTTCCTCTGTATGACATTTAAAGAAGACCCATTGTCAATCAGTACATTGGATAATGAATCATTCTTACAATTCATGAATATATGGAGAGCCAAGTTATGATTCCTTCCTTCATCGGGAAATTCGTTGTCACAGAAATGCAGGTTATTATAAGATGTAATATTCCCAACAACACTATGAAAGCTTGATCCAATACTCTCATCAAAGATTCCCTGTGGGCAGAAGAGTTTATTAGCAAGGCTAGAATAGATATCTTTGATGGAGTCTTCAACAATTGATCTACGATCTTGTAGTCTCTCATCTTGATGATCTTCAATATATCGTCCACATCTTTTTCTAGAGTAGTACCACTAGATTCCCCCACTATTTTCTTAGGTTTAGTATTTTTAACAACCTTTTTATCAGCATTAACATTCCCTCGAATCACAGGTGGGAAAACACAGCCACTGCGGGTTACTCGGGTGGCTTCAGTAATATTGTTGACATCAGACAAAGGTTGGATGGGAACTTCCACACCATCTTCTAGGATTGTAGTGTTGTATTTATATGGCATGTCTTTGTCTGATTCGTAAGGAATAGGACCCGGCAAGCAAATCACCACTGGAGCAACAACTGGCTTGCTATGGTATTCAATCTTTATAGGGGAGGGAACACTAAAACAAGGCACAATAACATTCACCCCTTCTTCAGAATACTTAGACATCACATAATCATTGTTGGAGAACATATCTTCATCTGAGGAAAAGAATTCATCTGCAGAAACATACTCATCATCTGACACAATCTCGGCCAAGCAGTCTTCAATTATGTTAATTCCATTGTAATCATCTCTATTGTCTGAAACTTTGATAGTACCATTGACCAATAACAACTGAACACCCTTTTTCACAATGGAACAACCACGAGAATCTCTGCAAAAAATCTAGAAAGACCCATAATGGTGTTCTTCTTGACCATCCATGTGACAGAAGGTAGCCTCTAACTGTATCAAATCATCATTCATATGATTCACATCAAAAATCTAAAATTCTCCAGGACATCCAAAGACCATATTCACATCTTCTTCGTACTCTGCCCTTGGCCTAATTATATGAATGGGGCCTTCATCCATCATTTCCTGAAGATCAACTTTTATCTTATGACATCCTTAAATATATGTGTTGCAAATACCACAACCAGCATGGTCGTGCGTATAGTAGCTAAATTCGCAGAGGTCAACATGCATTTTTACCAAATCTCCTCTAACCAGGTTGATATCAAAAATCCGGAAGTCCCCAGGACAACCAGCAACCATATTTACAACATTTTCTCCTCCATTTTTTGACAAAGAATTATCTTTCACGTTAGGGTCATCATTTTTAAAGGATAGGAGGCCAGATCTCACCATCTTTTGTACTTAAGATTTCAAAGGATAACAATTCTCAATGTTATGCCATGGGGCTCCTTAATGAAAAACGCACGTCTGGTCTTCCTTATGATACTAGGGTAGAGGTGAAGGTATTGAAGGGGGGGGGGGGGGGGGGGGGCTGGTCTGAACTAACTTCTTCTGAATCAAAGTCGGGAACAAATCTACGTAACTCATTCGAATAAAGTCAAAAGCCTATCTCTTCTGACTTTTCCCTTGATTTCCCTGAGGAGGTGGTCTTTGATAGGCAATAGTGGTTGGAGCTATATTGACAACTGGAGTCATATAAGTAACTTGTTGCTGGTACCGATGATATCTTCTAGGTGGCCTAATCTTCATTTACCCAATAATAGCATTCGTTTCACTTTCTTTCTTTCGAGAAAACTCGTATGATGACTTCTTTGTCCCTTCATATTTTGTCAAGCGCCCTTCTCTAACAGCCTCTTCCAAACGAACACCCATGCTTACCATTTCTGTAAAATCACTCGACGCACTGGTGACCATCCTTTCATAATAAAATGATACAAGGGTTTTCAGGAAGACCTTGGTCATTTCTTGTTCTCCCATATGTGGCACCCACCTAGGAAGTTATCTCGCACCAACGCTGCACATATTCTTTGAATGACTCCTTGTCTCTCTGATCCATTTCCCTTAACTGGTCACGGTCAGGTGCCATGAACATATTATACTTATACTGTTTGAAGAAGGCTTCTCCCAGATCATTAAAGGTACGGATACTACTACTGTTCAGACTCATATACTATTTTAGAACAGCACCAGTCAAACTATCTTGGAAGAAATGAATGGGCAAACGCTGATCATCAGTATGGGTAGACATTTTCCTGATACATCACGAGGTTGTCGCAAGAACAAGAGTTTCCCTTGTACCTATCAAATTCTGGCACTTTAAACTTCGTTGGCACCTTCACATTGGGAACTAGGCAGAGTTCACTGACGTTTTGTCCAAACAATTATTTTCCTCGAAGGGCCTTCATTTCCTTCTGCATCTCATTGATCTAGTCTTGAAAGTCATCCAACCGGTCATAGAAACCTATACATTCACTCGGTGGAGGAACAGGACGATAAACTTCATCATTATCAAATAGCATAGCATTCACAGAAGGAGGTGCAGTATAATTAATCTCATTTCTAGCCATAGGAGCAACATGCACCATATGAGGTGCGGGAGTAGCAACAGCTTGAACAACTGGAGCGACTTGAACATCAAGATTATAACCTTATGGCATGAAATTTTCTAGCATCCTCCACGGGTAACCCTGAGGCATACGATTCTGAGCAACAGTAACTGGAGTAATAGAAACGGGAACTGATGGAGCTTGAGAAGCAATTGTTGTTTGTTGTGGCTGAGCAAGTGGTGGCTGATTCTGAGCAGCCACTAATTATTCCATCAAAGCAGTCAGATTGGCCATACCGACCTTCAAAGAAGTAACTTCGTCCCGTAGCTCACGATTCTCTTATTCAAGATTCTCCAATTTGTTCCTGGAATTAGCCCGAGTATTGTACCGGTGAGACAACTTGTTGAACAAAGTAGTAAAAACTCATTAAGACACCTGGGTATGAACAGAAATGCAAGAAATACATACAAGATGATGCATGATATGCAATGCACATTATTTATTTATCGTTATTAATAATTTCGAGGGACTCAAAGAATTATAGACGATTTGCAAATACTAAAGTACTAACACAATTAAAATACTGAAAATCTCATTATAATAACTTCAAAATGGATTACAACTTTTAGTACAAGTTTCAACAATCCTAAGTAAAATAAAAGATAAAATCTAACATCCTAAGAAGGCCAAGCTGATGAAGAACTCTTTACACACTGACGCTTTTCCATGAGT
Source organism: Vicia faba (assembly GCA_948472305.1). NCBI lineage: Eukaryota > Viridiplantae > Streptophyta > Magnoliopsida > Fabales > Fabaceae > Vicia > Vicia faba. The sequence continues at coordinate 1,220,305,877 of OX451738.1, read as the reverse complement.
CTTGCAATCTGAGCCTTCAACTGCTTGTTCTCTTTTGCATACCTGTTGGCAACCCCTTTCCAATCACCGGAGCCGGAAAGTGAATGACTAAGCCTGATCAATCTCGAGAGGAAAATAAATCCCCTTGCTTCTCCATCATCTCTACATCACGACTCTTAAGAATCTCAATTAGGTCATTCTTCTCCTTCAAGTCTTCCTGGTAGGATGTTTCCAAAGTTTGACAATTATTCTTCCAAGCATGTTTCTCCTGCAGCATCCTGACTAGGGCAAGCTGAAGTTGTTCCATATCATCTTAAAGGGGAGAAGTGGTCTTTATAAACATATCAGGTAAAGGTTCCTCACGGGTATATGGCATCTTCAACTGAATTTCCCTTGCCTATACCCACCAAAGATAAGGCTCCAAAGAAACAACTCCTCTAGGTCCCAAATCCTTTCTACTCTTCCAGTGAATATGGCTCCAAGCCTTTACAATTTCCTCCTTAGCTTTCTTATGATCCTCTCCCTCTTTGAGAAAGAAACCACTCAGATGAATACTATTTGGCTTTTCTCTCATCAAATATCAAATATGTCGTCATGCAAGAACGAGATTGCAGTTAATTCCTCCCTTTGTACCGAGAAGAGGTACATTAGGGAAACTACCACAACTATCTACAATCTCCACATTATTGTAAGCCTGATGATACCAAACAATATCTGAATGAGTGAGGGCATTGATATCCATAAATTTATGAACTGGATTCCCGATCAAAAATATCCTGATGGCATTGATATCCACAAATTTGTCGATGTTAGGAAATAAGAACAACCCATAAGAAAGTAGAGCAAAGATAGCCTCAAAAGTAACTGTACTCTTCATCCTAGAAAAGTAGCGAGCTTTCTCCAATAAAAACTAAGTGGGTAATCCTCTGATTCCTCCTTTGGTAGTCATATGGGCCTCAACCTCAGACTTCCCCAAATGAACCATAACAGCTATCTCATGTGGCTTGGGTTCTCCCTCTAAATCGGTGAAAGGTACATGATCGGTAACAGGTAAACCTAGTATGTAAAAATACTCCTCCAATGTAGGTATCAACTTATAATTAGGGAAAGTAAAACATCGATACATTGGATCATAGAACATGACCAAAGTCGAGAGAATACCCTCCTTCATCCTGAGCTTCATAAGAGACACGATGGATCCATACTTCTTATGAAAATATGTATAACTCTCGATCTCAGGAATTAGACTCATCAAATCATCTTTCTTAGGATCATTGAAACGTTACTTCTGAGTCTTTCTTTTTCCAAAATCCATGGTCAAAAGTACCTGAGATATTCGCAAAAAGTTAACTTTAAATCCCTTGAAACAAAATGTTTTAAAGATGATCATGGGTGCATGAATGCATGATGTAACAATCACACACAAGATCACAAACATAGGGTTCATAGGTTCGATGTCACGAGCATGAGGTCAAAGGTACTGCCGACAAGGTATGGTCTAATATTTTATCACTTTCTGAATAAGGTTCTAAGAGGTTACCAGAGTCTACATCCTTCCTTAGGATATTACCAACGTCCTGATTCACTCAATAATTAGTATTATTCTCAGGAAAAACTCATTTGAGTGTACTATCGCGTGACAACCACTTATGAATTACTCCGTCATAGTTTTCGCACTACACCTAAAAGGCCAAGATTGGTTAAGGGTTCTACAATCCTCAGCTTCAGCAGGCTCCTGGGTCGAAAGCAACACATATTCCCGATTACTCGGTAAATGATACTACAGCTAAAGGGGCCTCCACTTAGTGGGGGATCTCATGTCTCCTTTTTTGGGAGTACTCCCTCAAAGTTAACATGATTATACCACCTGTCTTATCTTAAGTTTTCCCAAGTTCGGGTATAAGACTTATGAGAAATCACTAAGAACCCTGAAAACCAAGAAAAAAATAGGCTCAAATGCACAAAGATAGGCTCAACCCATTAGGTATGGACCAGCAATTGGCCGATCTTTCCCCAGTGAAGTCGCCATTTTTTTAGCGGTAGAAATGTTGAGACTAAGCCATTGAGTTGACTTAACTTGCAAAGATCAAATAAAAATAACCATCGTTCTTTATTATTTCTAGAGGAATGGGAAAAGAGTGAATAACCCAAAAAAAGGGGAGAGAATCTAAGTTTAGGGGTTGGTTATGCAAACGGAAGGTATTAGCACCCTAAACATATATGTACTCTGTAGGAACCTCTTTGAAAATTTGTGTATTTTGGCTATAAAAGTTGTATACAAAAATAGATTGTGGGGATGAGAAAAGAAGTATTTTTTACAATTTTTGCACCCTCCGCGATTGCGAACCTTTAGTGCCTACGTACCGCCTTCAGTGGAATAGGGGATCAGGGTAATTTAACTAGTTTAACCTGAAAAGGTAAAACCAGTTTCATGGAATGTCATGATGTATGAATTGCATGATTCTCTCAAAATAAATGAGATTGTGGTATATCCATTTGTGTTGCATATGCTATGATGTTTGTAGAAATGATGTATGAATGCAATGTATGAACGTGTCATTTGTTCTATTGCAGTGTTGTTAAATTATAGAAAATAAATCCTTGATTGTTGTTGGGGATAAAGAATGTAGGTCTTCAAATTTGTTGAAGTTGGACTTGCTGGGAGATGAATTTTCATTGCTAGAGAAATAAACTTTGTACACTATTTGGGGATTTTGTGAAATCCTGCTGAGGAATCCTGAGAAGCTTGGCAACTTCACTGGGGAATTTCTTTTATATGTCAGAGCAGTAGTTGGATATTCGTGTTCCACCGGGGATATAAGAACACCTGACATCATAAGGATGTATGTGAGGATATGGAAGTGACTTTATAGTAGGATGCCTGTGCCTCTGTACCTGCCGGAGAAAGTATGTGCTGGGATTTTATGGATGGCCTGACTGTTATCCCAACTCCTGAAATCCTTTGTGAATGTTGATCGGTGTAATAATCCTTCTACTGATAGACAAGTGACGAGATTACTGGGCATAGCCGTACACTTTAATCCCTAACTTTCTCCTGGACTGTCCTTTCAGATTTTTAGTTCACCGGGATACCCTTTATTGCCCAAGCCACCTTTTTAGGTTTTCGAATTTCCAGTTGTACAGATTTTTTCATATGTATATCCCTAATTTTTTCCCGAACCCTTTTGGTTCGACGGGATGCCCTTATTTTTCCTAGGTCAGTCGACCTAGCGGGTCTTTGTTCACGCATATTATCTTTCGACTGTGTCCGTGTTCACGGGGTGTGGAAAATTGTCACTATCCATAGTAGTAAGTGTTGCCACACTGCTAGAAGATGTTTGCTTGATTGCACGTGCTTCGTCGCTGGAATTCCTGTCCAATGCCCCAAGTGGTTCAGGTGGAGATCTGCCCCGGTCTATTTGGCACTTTTGAGAGGTTCCTCGAACCCTGACTTGACTGCCCCAAATTAGCTGGACACCATGCTATGCCCCTTGATTATGAAAGGCTTGTTACTGGAATGTATTTTCATCTGAGGTGATTCTGTCCATTGAGAGGATTTCTGTTCATCGAATATCCGTCATGCAAATTTCTCTGCTGTTGAACAGATAGTGATATGCAAACAATGGTATTTTTAAAAATGCAAAGCTTATGCCTGTCTTAAAGTTGAAAAATTCATTTTTTAGTAAAACATACAAATTTCGTAAGAGTGTGATATCAACTCAGGATTTATAGCGAACCTTATAGGAGTCAGGATACCTTTTGTAATAGTATGCTTTCGAACTAACCCGTGCTTCAGCTAGGACTTTTAGGGGTTGTAACGTGGCCTGGTTCACGGTTTAAGAAACAAAGGGATAAAGCTCAAAATTTATTTGTACCCAACCCGTTTTTTGTGATGTTCTTCAGTCCTATGCTCAGTTAATTGTGTGTTTAGATTCCTGTTGAGTCTGGAATCTTTGCTCTGATACATGGTGATTGAATGTTTGTTTGAGAAGGCATTCATTTTTGTGACCTTTTTCTTCTTGTTGCAGGACCTCTTTTTTTTGGTCCCTACTTTTTCCTGAACTATTTCTTTTACGATTACAATCAGTGGGATGCCCCAGTTTTCCTTAAGTATCCTTCATAGGTTTTTGACTTAACAGACTTTTATTTTGAGGGATAATGATTGCTTGTCTTGACGATTACCTGGAACCATCATTGTTTTCTATTTTGGAATGATTCCCCTGACACCACTTGTTGTGTATGAAGGGAAAGCTTGTGATTGAATGAACCTTTGAATTAACTGAGAGACTACCCTGCCCCAGGTTATGATTAAGGGTTTTAATTTATGTGAAAAGAAAAACTCCTACTTCTTAGGCTCAAAGGGGTTGACTAGGGATTATCTTCCTTATAACTCCACTATTTAGGATTTGAAACAACGCTTGTACATCGCCAATATGGTCTGTTCAAAAGCATACTGTAGATATTGTGGTATCGTTTTCGTCATCCTCCCTCTAAAGGCTTAGAGCTTTTAATCGAGAGTCGAATATCACAAAAGGGAAGTAAAAACACAGTTTGAATATAGTGAATATGAATGAATTGATTCAAGACAAACATATGCAATACATTGATGAAATAACAAAGTTTGATATGAAACAAATGTTCGAACAATCAAAAGAAATTACAAATTGAAAATTCTAAATGAACAAAAAGCCTCTTTGTCCTGGACTTGACACTTTATATGGTATGCCTTGGAGGGATGACAGAAAAATTACAGTTGACCATCTTGTGAGAATTCCAGCACTCCTTCATCGATCAGGTCTTGAATTTTATATTTCAATGTCCAATATCTATCAGTATCATGCCTCAGGCTATCAGAGTGATATGCACGCCTTCCATTGGGATGGTAAGTAGGATCATAAGTATTACGATTCCGAGGAGGATCCTTCAATGTGACCAAATTCAACTTCAACATGTGTTGCAAGACTTGCAACATTGGTATGTTGAGTTTGGTATAATGCCTAGTGAACACATCACGCTTATGCTGATTACCCTGGCATTATTGGAGAGGTGGCGGTTGGGTTCGTGACGTAGCAGCAATTTGGAAAGGTCTACTCTCCACCAAGCCAACTTCTTGTCTCATCAGGTGTTGATTAATGACTTAATCCTCAACCTCGATTGTGTGCTTCATACAGTTGCATCCGTCTTGATGAAGCTTGCTGATGAAAAACCTCAACTCTTCTTGCTCCCGAGCCAAACTTTGGATAAGAGCCATTTGATTACTAATCTGGATTCTCATCCTTTCCATCTCAGCTTGCAGTTGTTCCAACTGGTCATCCTTGTTGTCATCAGGATTTTTCTTGGTCAGGTTCCCAGTGAGGAGTGCTTTCAATTCATCTTTCCCCTTGTATAGGTTCAGGAACATTTCCTTGAACTGGGCATCATAAGTTTAGAGATCCCTATTGTTCTTTTTGAGAGCCATTTTCCTTGCTGAAATAAACAGCGAGAACATGAGAAACCTGTACTAGAACACCTGTTAGGCAATGACATGCATGATGTGTGGATGCAATGTTTTCAAGGATCTTACAGGGTAAACACAAGAAAATGTCTGAAGTTGAATTTTGATTGTAATTTTGATGGAAGAACTTCGTATTGTTGAATGTACTTTTATGAGAAACAAGTTCACTATATCGAGTGGGTCATAGCCCATGACTCAAGTTATCGTGTTTTGATCTTTTGACTGAATTGGCTAGAGGAAAATAAATCCCCTTTCCCCTTGGTAGATGTTTGAATTATCAAAACCTGCATCACAGGCCCTTGAGATCCTTGAAATGGTTAAGGAAATGCTATGGCATTATGTTATGGTGTATATTCTATGCACCACACAAAAGTGTAAGTAAATCTTGCAAGAAAACCAATTTATTGGATAATGGATACAAACAAGGTCTCGCAAGGAATACAAATAAAGTCCTGCAATAAGTTCAAGTTATTAGATAATGAAAGCAGACAAGTCACATAAGCAGCCTTAGGTTCAGACTTGCATTATTTTTAAAGGTAAGTACCCTCTTGAAGTTTCAGTTGGCTCAACCTGTCCTGGAAAAGTAATCGGGTTCTAAGGAGTCTCAATATCATTCTTTATCAGGCATTATTTCAGCTCTAGCGATCTTTTCTCGCGGCTGAAATATCCCGAAAGTCTGATCTCAATGAGTGTAGCATCGAGTATCAACCAATCCTCATATTTATACCGAGGCCGGCTATCTCACTACTTTCTAATGGCCAAGTTTGTTCAACTAAGGTTTTAACATCTGTTAGTGCTTTATGATACCACACAGCGGCCCCGTATTCTCCTCTATTTAACACAATGGATACCGGTACCAACCAAAGTGTCACACCAATGCAGCTATCGTTTCAACCATATCGATTTACGCCGTATAGTCTCCACGATCTATTGTTGCTTACCTAAAAAGGTGCCCCAGATCCGGGTGTAGGATCTCTTATTAATAACCCAAACAAACCCTTAAAAGTAAAGCATACAAAACACACAATGTAAAGCAATTTAAAAATGAACTAAGTTCTAAGGTAACCCCACTTTTTAACTATCCCCGGTAGAGTCATCAGTTTTGTGATACGGTGGCAGAACCGACTGTTTATACTGGTTTTGCGCTTGTATTCGCAAATGTTGCAGTAAGCAAGAGTCGCCACCGACTTCACTTTTATCCAACAAAGGAAAGGATGAAAAGAACAGAAAAATACCTTTCTAAGGGGGTAGATTATGGAAAGGGAAGGTGTTAGCACCCTTTCCATCCGTAGTTTTCTAAGGTCTCTTAGATGCTTAACTCATTTTTTGAAATACCTCGTGCTTTTAGGTGTTTTTGAAAATTATTTTGAAATTGCCTTAGTGCGATGATTTGCATTATGATAACTCTTGTATCAGTCCTCAAGAGTGTTAATAAAGCATTTTTTTGAAAATGTTTTGAAATGTTTTTGTGTAGGTGTAAAAAGTTTGTTTGAGCAAACATCTAACAACTATCTACTTTTACTCAAAAGGTCATTATTCTCCTCATTTCCGTTAGACGAGACTAGCATACTATTAGTGAGTAGGTAGCCATAGTCGTTTGGATGTATGAGGGACGTTTGTGGCTCATCGTACACTCACAAAGGCAACCTATAGAGATGCTTTAGCAATTTTGTTTAAGGCACTAGATCATTTACCGAAAGGCAACACCATAGGGTCATCGAGGGACTATGATATTTTGATTCAAGGGTCTTGGCTAAAGCGTCCATGCATTCGAGGGACATGACTGTTTTATTTTTCAAAGGCAACCAAAGTGGGAATACCCTAGAGGTGTATATGTTCAAATGTGTTGTATTTCAGTTATTTTTGTCGTTTTTGTTAGGTTTGCTAGCGTTTGATTATTAGTCTTATCATGCAGTCCTATTAACATACATCTAAACAGTTAATAATTTGCAGGAATTTAAAATGAAGAAATGTAAATCATACGTTATTACATGACTTTGAAGATTACATGTCCAAGAATGAGGGGGATAAAACAGAAAATAAAGTCCTAATTTTAACTATTACATCCTGTAGACAGATACAATAATATGAATGTAAATGTGCGCGAAATGGAAAAGAACGTCTAAAAATCCTAAGGAAAAGGAAATATTTTTGTTTGTTTTTATTTATAAAAGAAAATAAAAGTTAATTCTATTTTATTTTAATTTAAAGAATAGGTTAAAATAATTAATTAATTAATTTACCAAATTAACTTAATTAAAAAATACTAACCTAATGTTTTTTTGTGATTTTTATTTATTTAAATAATAAAGAAACAAACAAAAGCAAAATGAAAATATGAAGGGTCATCCTTCAATCCAGGGGGAAATGTGGCCTTTCGATCAAGGAAAGGATGACTTTTGATCCAATGAAGGATGTAATCCTTCGATCCAACGAAGGATGTTACCCTTTGATCCATAGAAAGATGTGACTTTTGATCCAGCAAAGGATATTATTAAAAGTGTCTGATGGATAGAGATGTCTTGCAAAGTGTGCTTCGATTTTGGAAGCTTTGGTATATTTCTTGCAGCCTTTGTGTGGCTCGTATAGGGCAATGTGTGTGTACCTGGAGGCATCGTTTTCGCCTGGCTGATGCGTGTATAGGCCAAAATGTTTTTGTGGGCGGGTAGCCTGCAACTTCGATTGGTAATAAGTATTGTGTGTGATGCAGCGTCTGGCTGGTGGTGTAAGTGTGGTAAGAGTGTTTATTTTTTTATGGTTTTTCTCTGCTCCTGAAAATGTATCCTTAGGCCTGTATTTATAGGGATGTGATATGCATAGAAATGTCAAGGGACAGCCATTAACTAGGCTTTGAAGGAAAAATAAGACACATTAAAATATTGCCATTTTTGAGGGATTTCTACCCTTTTGGGTCTTGGGATGAAGTTGGACATGTTTGACTCCTTCGAATACCCATAATCTTTGTTCTTCGATTGGCCCAGGGTTGCCTCCTTCAAATGGCTCCAATTCTCATCATTGGGGCTTCTTCGATTGAGCCCCTATTTGTCTTGGTAGCCTGATATGAAACTAGCCCAAACGAAAACTCCTTTTTGGCCAGTTGAAACTTCTCTTGTTACCTCATTTGAATGCAATTGTGCATGAGGCTTGGGATTGGCAACATGTTGGCCTTTGGGCCAGCAAGCAACTTGGACTAAGACAAACTTATTTTCAATAATTATGTGTCTCCTTCAAATGGAACACTTGTACATCCTTCGAATGGCCCTATTTTGTGTCTTTCGAATAGCCCACATGCATGCCTTGTGCATTCTTCGAATGGGCCACCAACGTGTTCATTATGTAGAAATCCTGTGCTTTGAAAAATGAAGGTAGGCATGAAGAGGAAACTTTTTCCTTGTGCGCTGAAGGAAAGCATAGAGGGAGTATTTGCCTAGTGGATCGAAGGCAAATCTGAGGAAGCTTCTTCCTTGTGAATCGAAGGTCAGTTGAAAGGGGCATTTTGCCTTGTAGATCAAAGGCAAGCTGATGGGCCTTTGCCTTGTGAATCCAAGGCAAGCATGAGGAAACCTTTTTCCTAGTGGATCAAAGGCAAACATAAAGAGACATTGCACAATCGAAGCTAGATAGCCATTGCTTTGTGAATCAAAGGCAAACATGAATAGGGGTATTTGCCTTATACGTTCAAGGCAAGTTGAAGGGAAGGCACTACTGGAATGTCACTTGTGGACCCAAAGTTTGATCGAAGGATCTTTAGATGTCCAATCGAAGCTTGCCTGTAGGGGATTACTGCTTTGTGAAACGAAGCAGGCATGTAGGACGTTCTTGCCATGTGAATCTAAGGCAAGCCTGAAGCAGCCAATGCCTAATTGAAGCCTTGTGAATTAAACTTGTTGAAGGAGGCCCAACACCCAATTGAAGCTTGTGAATCAGGCTTGTGTCGAAGGAAATTGAGTGCCCAATTAAAGCTTGTTCATATGCCAATCGAAATACCCTGTTCAGGTGCTAATCGAAAGACACTGGAATATCTCCAAAAGTTTTATTTTCCTTAAGAAAGTGTTTGTAACCACCATGCAAAGGGAAGATCTTGGAAAACATGAGAGGGTAACTTTTAGGGTACAATAGTAGGTCTCTCATACTATAAAATCAGGAGCTCAGACTTATGCCATTCGCTTCGTCTCATCAAGACGAAGACAACAGTACCCTCGCGAAAAATTTATTTAAGGTGTAGCTCATTCGATTTGCAAAAAACCAGAAGGAAAAAGTTAAATAGGGATTTAAAAATTCATGGCCAAAACTCACTTCCAGTTGAAAAAAAATGTTGTGACTAGTATCAGAATGATGAGAGCTTCGTTGTAGTAACAAATTTTGAGAGAATTGATGAAGGAATCTACCTATTAAAGTTCAAATTCAGAGCTCTGAAACTTGACTTAGCTAGCACGATTTAGGATGCTTTAGGGCTTGGTTCTTCTTCTGTTAGCTTCAGTGAAGTTTAAGGATGAAGAATTAACAAATAAAATGGATTGAGGAAGGCTGTAAAACCAAATTCGAAGTTGCATAAAAGTGGGTTAAGGAGAGAGTTTGGTAGGGTGATTCTAGATGTTCAAGCTTGAGAAAATGAGAGGAGTGAGGTCCTCTATTTATAGGGAAGAAAATGGTGAAAAGAATTAAGAGGAAATTTGATGTTTGGAGGGAAATTGGATCAAGCTCGAAAGTGAAAAAAGTGTGACCCCATGTGCACAAAAACTCAATCAATTCCTACGTTTTAATCCTTAATTCAACTTTGGGAACTTTGTTAAACATGTTTAAATCAAAAACGCGTACTAAATTGGTGATTAGAAGCCATATTATGAATTTCAAATTCAGACTCTGGAGAAAACTTCAATTTCAAGGTACCATCTTTGAATCCATGGTGTTCACAGCTCAAGAAGTCTTAAGCCATGATTCTTGAAAATTTTGAAATATAAGGCCACAAAATTTACAATGTACAAAGAGTGAGATCAATCGGATGCTTGAGATAAAAGTTGTGATGAGTCAAAGTTGAGAAAAAGATGATGACTTTTTGTACTTGGAAAAATTCTAATTTTTTCTTCAAAAGTGACCTATAATGTTTTGAGTTCAAAGAAGGCATTACTCCAAAATTGAGCTTTGATAATTGATACTATCTTGAATTAGACTTCACAAAGAGAATTGTTAAACTTGAATCACCCAAAAATACCAAATATTGAAAAAGTTATAACCTTGTAAAATTTGTGAAAATCCATGAGGTGACCCACAATCTTCTGAATTCTTAGGGCATGTTCCACTCATTTTCAATATCTTGCACATAAAAGAAGAGTTTAATTTAACTTCCTTAATATCATTGTGGAAAAATAATGGGCTCAAAAAGATAAAAATTAACCAAGTTATGAACTTTTGAAATCACATAAGGAAATTTGATGGCCTATCTAGAGGTCTTGTAATATTTCTTCATCATTAGGCATCTTCCACACAAAATTTTCTTGAAACTTTTGAAGTGGTTTGTTGAAAACCCTTTAAAGAGAAGAATATATTTGGAATCACTCAAAAATCTCAAAAGATGAGCAAGATATAGCTCTTAGAAGTTTAAAACCCTAGCTCTTCAAGCACCAAAATGACTTGGAAACCCTTTTCAATTTTGACAAACTTTATTGCATAATAACTCTTTCCATGTGAATAGAGGTTGTTGTGGATGATAATAATAACCCATAGAAACAATAACCACCTCCAAATATTAATAAATGAGAGAGTTATGTAGTTGTGAACAAGGAATCAAGAATTTGTCCAATTAGGTCAAACTTCTTCAATCAACCCTTGTATCTTTTGACTTTCTTTGACAAATTGAGGCATGATGAATCATAGTAGAGCTTGTAATGATATTAATTTAAAGCATATTCAATGGTGAAGATTGAATCTTAATTAAGCTTTGTTGAAGAAGGCATGGAAATAAACTCATGAACCTATGCATCAACCTGATCAAATGTGTTGTACCCTCACCTATAGTATCATCAATTCGAGCAAACATTCATTGCATTTGTTAGTTAAAATTTAATCAATACAAAACATATATGATCACAATATACAAAAAAGTTGTTTGGTGATTCCTCATGAGCAAACCTAAGGATATGGAGAAGAACCAAAGCCTAGTGTGATCTTGTTGTGATAGAGTTGATATGAGATGATAGAGGAATCTTAGGGGCAAAAATTCGGGTACAACATGATAAACTTGGACTTAGGTCCATTCATTTTCAAAACTATTTTATTAATCAAACTTTAATCAATTTAATCATACTTTAACATATTTTTTTAAGACTAAAAGTCATTAACCTAATTCAAACCATTGTGCCACTTTGGCTTTTTACTTAAAACTTTTCTCAAAAGATTAGATTATTGTCGGTTCTTATAATGATGCAAGCTATTATACTTCTAAGATATGTAGTGAAGTGAGATATTTTCCACTTGGGTGTTAAGTAAGACTTTGTTGATTATAAAATCCAAGCTATATCCTCCACTTTGAGATGATGCAAATTCTCCTTTCTCATAATCTTGGGTAGTAAGTATGTTTTCAACAAGAATATGAAGATGATGTCTCTTCTCTTAAAATTAACCAACACACATGTGTTTTAAATTTTTTGAGGTAAACTATGAGTACCCTGATCCCGTATTGCACGGAAGATGATACGTAGGCACTAAAGATTCACAACCGCGGCGGGTGCAAAATTATAAAAAATGCTTCTTTTCTCATCTCCACCATCTTATTTTGTATAGACCTTTTATAGCCAAAATACACATATTTTCAAAGAGGTTCCTCAGGCGTAACGTAGATGTTTAAGGTGCTAATAACTAGCCTTTGCATAACCAACCCCCGTACCTAGATTTTCCCCCTCTTTTTTGGGTTTATTCGCTCTTTTCCTATTTCCTTTGGAAACAATAAAGCGTAGTGGAGATTTTATTTGATTTGTATGAATTAAGTCAATCCAATGGCTTAGTCTCAACATCTATACCGCTACATGAGTCAAGGTACTCATTGTTAGAAAATACTTGTTGTGCACTCGCATGGGAAGTAAAATGTCTCATACAGTATATGTTGACTCACACAACTCTCTTGATATCCAAGATAGACCCAATCAAGTACATATTTGAAAAGCCAGCTCTCATGTGAAGAGTAACCTATTGGAAAATAATTTAAATTGAATATGACATCTAATATACTACCAAGGAAGCCATCAAGGGTAGTGTATTAGAGGATTATCTTGCTCACCAGCCTATGAAAGATGATTATAAGCCAATTAAGTTTGAGTTTCTAGATGAAGACGTCATGTACATATGGGATTGTAATATTCTTGGCCCAGAGGAAGGACCCAAACCAGGATCACGCTGGACGATGGTGTTTGATGATGCCTCAAATGCATTAGGTAATGGTGTCGGTGATGTTATTACCTCTCCTGAAGATTTTCATACTCCTTTAACTGCCAAAACCTACTTTGATTATACCAATAATATGGATGAGTATGAAGCTTGTATTTCTGGGCTTAAAGCTTCTATTGACTTGAGAATTAAGATCTTAAAAGTGTATGTGGATTCTTCTCTAATAATCAGTCAGATCAACAGAGATTGGGAGACTCAGCATCCTAATTTGATTTTGTACCAAGAGCATGGTAAAAAGTTAATCATGTACTTCGATGAAATTACCTTCAAGAACATCCCAAGAGAAGAGTATAACTTAGTAGACGCTTTGGTTACTTTTTCATCATGTTTAAAGTTAGATGGGAAAACAAGGCCCTCTCTATCACTATCATGAGGTTTAATGAGCTAGCGCTCTGTTATGTGATAGAAGAAGAAGTTGATGAGAAACATTGGTTTTATGATATCAAAATGTATCTTGAAACACAAGAATACCCATAGGATGTATCTATTACAGATAAGAAGACTCTACGGAATTAATCAGCTAAGTTTTTACTCAATGGAGGAGTTTTGTATAAGAGGAACTATGATTATGTTTTGCTCAGAGGTGTGGATAGACACAAAGCAAATAAGATCATAGAAGAAATACATGAGGGTTCCTTCGGAATGCATTCCAGTGGGAATACTATGGGCAAAAAAATCTTGAGAGAAGATTATTATTGGTCTACCATGGAAAATGATTGTTACAACCATTCCAGAATTTGTTACAAGTGTTAGATTTATGCCTATGAAGTAATGACTCTACACAAGAATTTATATTCCCCAGCGAAGCATTCCTTATTTTCAGCAGGAAGATAATGGATCTTGTCCCCAAGAAGTTAAGAGTTGGTTGAAGTCAAGATGATTTCTTGTTGTTGGACTATAATTTATTTTTGCACTATCCTCTCCAAAGTCCACTGTTCAGTGGCATATCTCCTCGGAGTTGGCGTGTTTAAATTGCAATCCTGAATCACAATTTATACCCAATGGTCATCGATTCAAATTGTTTATCCCTTACTAAAGACTAGTTTCCCAAGGATGATTTCTCAGATGTTCCGGGTACTCGCAGATGTTAATTCGTGATATTTCCATTCCTTAGTGAATCATCTAAACATGCATCATTACATTGCATCTACCCAAATGCGTAGCATTTCCATTATGTGGATTACGCTATTAAAGAATTCAAACATGCATTAAAGCATAAGCCAATTTTTGTTTCTTACCAAAAGTAATCGGTTTACATACTCAGAGATAAATAACCCTCACAGTTTATCACTAAGGTTATCCCATCTTGTTTCCCCAATGGAGTCTGTTATGATTTCAATCCCCAATCAGGCCTTTTTATGTTTTCTCTTTCCCTAGATAATTGTAGGCAACCCTTGTTAGAGTACCTCCTCAGTTGGTCTCTTCCTTCGGTGTAAGTTTTCTTTCACTTAGTGTTCTATCGAAGTCTATGTCTATTTGTACCCCCAGTAAGTTCACCTTCGATCGGTGTCCTTCTCTTAGGAGTCTTCTTCGATTGATCTATTTCTTTGTTGTATGCGTCTAATTTTGATCTGACGTATACTCGATATCCTTATATATGTCTAATTCTGATCTGACATGTATATTTGATATCTTTTTTAAAGTCTTCTTCGTTTGATCTCTTTCTTTGTTGTATGCGTCTAATTCTGATCTTACGTATACTCGATGTCTTTATATATGTCTAATACTAATCTGACATGTATATTTGATGTATTTGTTAAAAACCTTCTTCAACGATCTCTTTCTTTGTTGTATGCGTCTAAATCTGATTTGATGTATACTCGATGTTTTTATATGTGTCTAATTCTGATCAGACATGTATATCTAATATCTCAATTAGAACCTTCTTCAGTTGGTCTCTTTCCTTGTGTATGTGTCTAATTCTGATCTGGCATATACCCAATGTCTTTATATATTTCTAATCCTGATGTGACATGTATATCTGATGTCTTTGTTAGAAACTTTCTTTGGTCGTTCTCTTTCATTGTTGTATGCGTCTAATTCTGATTTGACGTATACTCAATATCTTTATATGTGTCTAATTCTTATCTGACATGTATATATGATATCTCTGTTAGAACCTTCTTCAGTCGGTCTCTTTCCTTGTGTATGTGTCTAATTCTGACCTGACATATACTCAATGTCTCTATATATGTCTAATCATGACCCGACGTGTATATTTGATCTTTTTGTTAGAAACCTTCTTCGGTCGGTCTCTTTCGTTGTTGTATGTGTCTAATTCAAATATGACGTATACTCGATGTTTCTATATGTGTCTAATCTTGATCTGACATGTATATTTGATGTCTTTGTTATACACCTTCTTCGGTCGGTCTCTTTCTTTCTTGTGTGTGTCCAATTCTGACAGGGCATATACCTGATGTCTTCATATGTGTCTAATCCAAACCTGGAAAGTATATTCTACGTTTTTGTTAGAGCATCTTTCAGTCGGTCTCGTTCTTTCTTTTGTGTGTCTAATCCTAACCTATCATATACTCGATATGATAATATGTGTATAATTCTGAACTGACATGTATTCCTCAAGTTTACTTGATCTCTACACCTCGTATGTCTAACCCTGACCTGACGTACGTCTTTAAAAATCTACCCCCAGGTAACAATAAAAAAATAAAAAACACAGAAAACCAAGATATTTGAATTTTTTTGTTCTTCAAAGTATGAATTTTCTGGTTCCATTGAGTACTCAATCCTCTTCTACCTTGATTGTTCGAAAGGCTAGCGCCAACCTCACCCTCAGGTTTAAGTTGATTAAATAGGGGCAGTTGTTGTACCCCAAAATACACCCTCTTAATTTTAACCATAATTGGCTTATTTTTCTAGCATACTCATGCATACATATCATTGATTCTATGGTTATGGGGTTAATGCATCTATCCTCGTTGAATTACAGAAAACAATTGTTCCATCAGGCACTACAACAAAGCATAACCTCAGGGTTTTCGTGATTCAAGTGCACTCCGCATATTTCCCCGAGCTACTCAATCAGTCGGTAATCAATTCCTCATCAAGCCAAGCTCTCAAGTGCTCCATTATGCGTTGAATTGCAAAGAAAACCGAGTGTTTCAGTAGATTTGAGACAATTTGGGTTGAAAATTAGCATTTCATAGTTTGTGTTCAAAAATTCATAACTTTCGTCTGGAAAATTATTTTCTAGTGGGTCTGTGGGCATTAGAACCATCTCAACATCTTCTCTATTTCATATGTTTGGGTCGAAATCCAAATCTATGAAGAAGATCTCTGAAGTGGTAGATTACATTGAAAATCGCATGCTGAAGTGGATTTCAAGTCAATTGTTTCTCAATATTGAAAAAATCACAACGCTCTCGATTTTAAACATTTTGGGACAATTATTTCTGAACGATGTGACTAATTTTGATAGCTACAACGTTTCTTCAAGATTCGGGTTCTCTCTCTCTCTCTCTCTCTCTCTCTCTCTCTCTCTCTCTCTCTCTCTCTCTCTCTCTCTCTCTAGCCTACATCCCTCCCATGTCCTACCGAGCTCTAGCCAACTTCCGATTGACGCCCTTCCGCGACCGGCCTGCAACCCCTCCGTCTGAGCTCTACGCACCGCCCTATCTGGCCGAGCGCCCTCCAAAGATCCCTCCATCATGCAATACTCCCTCCGAGCACCGATTTCGCGTGCCTCGTTCTATCTCTGTTCTCCGATCAATTTTATTCTTCACGTCGATTTCGATAATTCTTCTTGAATTGGCTTGAGATTAATTGTTGTGTTGAGATGTGATTCTTGAATTAATTAGTTATTTGAATATAAGCATGAGTTGAATTTTTGAATTTTTGGAAACAATTTGATTCTTGAGGTTGATGATAGATAATTATGGAATTGGATGAGTATTCAATTTAATTGTTTGAATCTAATGAACATTGACTCGATAGATGTTGTTAATTTTTGAAGCTTATGCGTCGGTATCGATTTCGAGTTGATAATTGTGGAATTTCATGTGTTGATGCTTGATTTTGAGTCAATTAATTGATATCGACATGTAAATAAATTTTGTATCGATGTTCGAGATTGTTATACCGGTGTTGATTTAATGTTTATAATTTATTTGTGAATTCCGGTTGAAGTTCCAAGAATTAGTGTTCGAATTTTGTGCATGAAAATGTTGATTTCAAATTAATTTTTGGTGAACACCGATACATGGTACAATGTTGTCCGGAATTAGAAAATGCTTGTAAATTGTGTTTTAATTTATGGTTTATGCATGAGTGGCTTTAACAATGATGTCCGGAATTGGTAAATGCACACGAAGTGTGATTTAATTATTTCTTAATGCACATTTGGTTGTAATTTGATGAATTCTTGGCATTGGTGTCGATCTTGTTTGATTTTAATTCGACTTTTTGAGCGTTTCATAAATCAAAATGTTGCTGCCCGAATTTTTTTTTATGGTTCCGATACTTGTTTGGAATTCATTTCTTCATGATTTAATCCCAATTTGAGTTGTGATGTGAATGTTTAACTTCAGTTATATTACCTTGTTATTACTAACTCATTTTGTGAAGTTGTGCAAGTTTCTAAAGGTGCTTCGAGAGAGTGATTCGCCTCATTTTTTTCTATCTACATTTAATCAATTAATTAATTATTGATTATTGATGATTGATTATTTGATTACTTGACACTTGTGATTCATTTGTTTGTCGAGATTTGTATTTTATGAAGGTCTTTGTTTGATGTTCGTATACATATTCCGATGCTTATCTCGTGCATTTGATTCCTGACTCTTTTCTTTTATTGGTGATTTTTTTGCGAAGATGTTTGGGTTTCTTGAGCTTTATCACGCTTTGCGACAGACTTTTGTTCTTTTGGTACTTTTCTGATTCTATTTTATTTTGCGTTGTCTTTTCATTTCCTTGACATGAGAAGTAGTAATAGAGATGCATGTCTAGAAGACCTACCCCCGTAGGCATTGCGAACTTGTTTGTTTAAATTCTTATTTGTACAAAAGACCTCAAAATGGGCAAGATCTTGTGTGTTTAAAGTCCACAAAGAAGGCAATTATGTGTGTTCCAAGTCCTCAAAGAAGGAAATTCCCCATTCCCCTTTTACATTGCGCTTGCAATCGAGTCAATCAAAGTGGAAAGGGCTCGCAATCGACCCCCACATTTCAAGTCCCTTGGTCATCCTTAGCTCGCGTTATATGTTGATGCTTTGAATCATTCTCCTCTTGTTCTTTGAGTAAATAAAGTAGACAGGGCTCGCAATCGGCCCCCATATTTCAAGTCCCTTGGTCATCCTTATCTATCGTTATACATTGATTCTTTGAATCGTTCTCCTCTTGTACTTTGAGTCAATAGAGTGGAATGAGGGATCACAATCATCCCCCACACCTTGTCATCGTTTAGAAGATATTTAGCTCACGTTTCTTAAAGTTGATGCTTCGAGTTGTTACTCGATTTATGATTGAGCTATTCTGGTGGCAGAAAAATCTTTTGACTCATCTACCTTGGATTCATGTACAGATAGCTCATGTTTGATGCTTGTCATCTTTGTTTTATTATTTCATAAAAAGAAAATCATATCATAAAGTAACTACCCAGATATGCCACATGATCCTCACTCTCGAGGAGCTCATTGACACCTATCAAACAAAGGTTGTGCACCACCATCTCATCCTTGTCGATGATCGGTTTTCTCCCCTTTGCCCACACGCTAGACAAGAGGAATCCCCATGAGAAAGGCAATGAGGCAGAAATAACTGGCATGGTCCTTGATACCAAGCTGACCCTTCTTCCAGACATAAATCTATGTCGCATTATCATAGTGCTTCCTGGTCCAGCGAAAGGGGAACCTGGGCACCAGTTTATTCATTTACCTCCCCTCCCTATTCAGGACAGGATCAAGACAAAGATGCCTGAAGACCGCCATATGGAAATCCGAGATGGGAAGCCAAAAACCCATCTCCATGAACGGGATATCATACATAGGGAACCGACGAGATTTGAACTTCGAGAAGACCCAACTTTTATTATTGGGGATGTATATCACCCACTGCTCCTTGGCACCCTCATGATCCATCTCTGGGTCCACCAATGTAAATATATTGTTAGTATACTCTATGAAGTGATAAACGTACTTCAACGGGCCCAGTGCGACCCAAGCCAATGGATCCTCCTCGACCACGAGCACTTGCCCAGCAGGGGCCTCCTCCATTTTTTGGCAGGGGCCATATCCATGGCCCTTTCTACAGCATGTTGCCCAGACAATCCAGGCTCCAATGTGCCCAGAGCAGACTCGTACGCCCTAAAAGTTCTCATCTCGCTGGAGGTGTCCTTGGTGGAACTCTGGGCAGAACCACTAGACTCATTAAGAAGCTCGTCGTCGGTGCTAGTAGTCATCGTACCTGAAAAGCAGAGGATAAAAGTGATTTTGACGCCAACGTCAAATCCACCCTTCCACCACTAATCAAGTGAAAGAGCGCCAAGTAACAACGACCATATCCCCGACCAGAGCCCTCACTTAAATGACTACTAGACGATCTCCCTTTCCCGACCAAGCCAGCTGGATTCATGTAAAAATTTCCTACATTCATATGACACCACTGAGGTTTCGAACTCCCTTAGAAGAACACGTGGCACCACCGACAGTCTCACCTGGAAAAACCACCGTCTCCAACCAACATTGCGTCGGGATTTCTAAGCGATAAGTAACCCTAATCCCTAACCGCATGCATTTTCTAAAGAAAAACCTTAAAATCTAAACTATAATTGAAGTGACAATCATAAAAACAAGGGAAATCAAGGAAACTTACCGGATCAAATAAAGGAACGGCGAAACAGACAACGGTGAATGGAGGAATAAGCAAATACTCTGGAAACTACTAAACTCGAGCAGGGAACTGATGAAGTAGAGTAAAACATGGAGAAAACCAGCAGAGAAAGAGCAGGAAAAAGTGAAGATAAAGCTCCTTCCCTCCCTTTTATATACTATACTGACCAACACGTTGGAGAGCATGCGCCTTGGGAACCCTAAAAGGAATCATCATCACATCCTAGTCCCTATGCTATCCATCATCACACCTCTCTTACATCACGTGGCTCGATACAAGAGTGGCACGCAATCTCCCTGGACTCCAACTAATCGTTCCTCTCCCGTAAAATGAACACCAAGCAGTTTTTGGACTCCTCGTACGAAATTGTCCCTCGAGACATGGCAACTTCTCGAAATCTCTCAAATGTTCCTCTCCTTGCAAGATAAACACGACGAGCATGACTCATACTCCTCTTATGAAATCGATTGAGAAGCACCCTTGTTTCGTGGACTGATTCTAAGTCATCACTCTTGTGCCCAAGAGTAACGACTTGGGGGGCTCCTGTTCTAGAGTAGCCCAATGACTAGAATTGTCCCAATCTGCTTCTACCCTTGGCACGGCCTAACAATAGTGGCTCTGCATCCTAGTCGACCGCACCCATGGGCTCACAACCATTATGCCTGACATGCACGCCTGACCCAATCAGCAATTGTCTCCCGTCAGCCCGACACGAGTCGAGCAGACAACTAAGAAATGTCCAGAATGGCCATCTTCCTGTGATCTGCCTCCGTCTCGGATCCAACGGCTAGTTATGGGAACACCTGCCAGTTTTGACCGAGTTCTAGAAAATACCTATTTTTGTGGACCCATATACTTCGCCCCAAAAATAGGGACCAATGGGCAAGCATCGGGGGCATTATATAAACCCTCACACATGTGAGGGCCATGTATCAAATATCAAATATTCATCTTTGAAACCCTAATACTTTTCTTGTATATCTTTGCTCTCGCACTTACTTGATTGTCGGAGTGCCTTGCAGGTATAACCCCTCCCCCCTTTCTCCTTAACTTTCCCGTCCATCAAAGATCATCCTCCGGCCAGCTTGCAGGTTCAGATCAACCAGTAAGATCACCCAGATTATTGCAAGCCACGATATTTCCTACAAAACCATTGAATTGGTCAATCGAGTCATCTTGTTCCACAAAGGCTTGGAGATTTTAGATGGATTTTGAAACAATTGATCCAGAATCTTATAATCACTCATCTTAATGATCTTCAAAATATCATTAACATCCTTCTCCAAGGTAGCACCACTAGTCTTCCCTACTTCCTTTTTAGGTTTAACACTAGTCTCAACAATCTTCTTACCAGAATCAACATCTCCTCGAAAGTTATGAGCAAGACACGACGACTTTGGGTCACTCGACTATCCTCATCAATTTTTTCAACATGAGATAAAGGATGGATTGGAACTTCCACGCCATCTTCTAGAATAGTTTCATTATACTTATAAGGTATAGCCCTATAAGACTCATATGGAACAGGACCAGGTAAAATAATAACTAGGGGTGTTACAGCAGGCTAACTGCGGTGTACGATTTCCACAGGAGTGGGGATATCAAACTGTGGGACAGTAAAATTCACTTCGGCCTCCTCAACACACCCAACAAGTATTTCAACAGTAACTACATCATCATTATCAAAAGTCACACCCTCTACAGCAGACTCAAACTCGTTAGCAGACGCAACCCCTATTGTATAACCCTACACTTCTCTTTCTATCAGCAAGAATAGCTATTTCTCCTTCTTTGAAAAGATTCATCCCTTTTACTCTCTGAAGATCATCTCTCAAAATAGGACAACCCCATGGTTTCTTTGCGCATTCTGGACAACAATAACAACTAAAATCAATCAATCCTTTTTGGACCCACTTTTTATGTATCTCCACAAGAGTCACAATATTGAGCTCTTCAATTGTAGGTTCCATGACATATCTATCATATGCTTTAGCAGGGATCATAGTACCATCTCAATAGTCACAAACTCATCAGCAGATACAATCTCATCATCAGAAACAAACTCATCAGTAGAAAAGGACTTGTCAGAAGTCTCATACTCGTTGTTTGAAAATTCTTCAACCATGTTGACCTCTTCATGTTCAACCATTGGTCTGATGATATGGATAAGGCCCTCATCCATCATTTCTTGAAGATCACTTCTCACTTTATCACACCCATGAACATTTGTACTGCATGCCCTGTAACCTGCATGATCATGTGTATAGTAACTAAATTTTCAAAGATCAGCATGCATCTTCACCAAATCATCTCTTACCAGGTTTATATGAAAAATTCTAAAATCTCCAGGACAACCAGAAACCATATTTACAGCATTTCCACCCCCATGTTTAGGTAGCAGGTTGGCCTGCACATTTGGACTTATGTCTTTGAAGGACAACATACCAGACCTTACCAGCTTCTGAACTTCAGCTTTCAATGGATAACAGTTTTCAACGCTATGTCCGGGAGCTCCTTGATGAAAGGCACAAGTTAAACCAGCTTTATAATACCAAGGCAGTTTTTCAGGTATGGCAGGAGGAGGTCTAGTCTTAACTAGGTTCTTCTGGATTAATGCAGGGAATAATTCAGTATAGCTCATCGGGATAGGATCAAAAGCTTCCCTTCTTGGATTTTTCCCTTGGTTACTTTGTTGAGGTTCTCTCTAATAAGCAACAGCGATGGGAGTTGTGCTAACCACTAGGGTTACTGCGGAAACATGTTGTTGGTGTTGATGGTGCCTTATCGGAGGCTTGTTTCTTCTCTCTTGAGCAATATAATTTTTATCTCCTCCCTTCTTCCTGGAAAAACCATATGTAAGCTTCTTAGTACTATTGGAACCTTCATCTTTCGACAGGTGTCCTTCTATAACAGCTTCTTTCAATCTAACACCCATACCGACAATCTCAGTGAAGTCACTTGGTGCATTTTCTGTAACACCACATTTCCCCGTCGGTAAATTACATAAAAACCAAAGTGAATTAATTTCTAAAATAAAACATTAAAATATGATGTCACATTCTTCATACATCATACATGCTCATTAATTAAGATATGCAACACAATTCATATGTTCAAAAGTCTTAAACTTCCTTTCATTTATTCGCAGCTGAAAAACATCAATAAAAATCATCTCTATTCTCCAACCGGAGTCATAATTATCATCTTTAAAAATTCAGCATAGTCATAAATTAAACTTAAACAATCACTACGCCAAAATTAGTTTACTACAACGCCCTTTAGGCAACGCTTTTTCCCAAAGCGCTGCTATAAGTTCAAAAAAAATTAAAATTGGAAATAAGTGGTACTTTAAAAAGCGATGCTATAGGCCTTTTAGATAGCACTGCATAGGCAGCGCTTTTATCCAAAAGCGCTGCTATAAGTTAAAAATAAAAAATTTAAAAATAATTTTTTTTAGGAAAATCGCTGCTATAGGCCAATTTTATGAAAGCGCTACTAAAGGAGAAATTATTTGTAAAGCGTTGCCTAAAGGAAATACATAAGGAAGCACTTTAGACAAAACACTACTAAAGGCCAAATTTATGTAAGCGTTGCTAAAGGCCAGTTTTTGAAAGCGCTGCTAAAGGCCTAAAGGCAATACATAAGACAACGCTTTATACAAAACGCTGCTAAAGGCCAAATTTATGTAAGCGCTGCTAAAGGCCAGTTTTTAAAAGCGCTGTTAAAGGCCTAAAGCGTTACCTAAAGGTAATACATAAGGCACCGCTGCCTTAAGTCATTTATTTATAAAATAAATAAAATTTCCCTAAAATTCTCTAAATCCCTAAAATCTCCAAAAGAAAACGCCGTTCTTCTTCAGTGTTTTCTGCTAAACAAAAAATCGTTTTTCTTCATTGTCTTCTTCGAATCTTTTTCGAAAACTCTTCTACGCCTCAAATCTTTTTCTTCTTCGAATCTCTTATATCTCTCAATCGCTACTTTATGAACCGAGCTTGTCCTAAATCACTGTACTTCTCAATCATTTTTATGTGTTTGAAACCCAACGAAGAACACAGAAATAGTAGCGTTGCAAAAGAGGAAGAGAATCAAAATCGGAGTAGCACCGTCAAACTCTGCCAAACTCTGTAGTAGCACCGTCGCGAGGTAATTATCACTCTATTTTTGTTTCGTTCTTGTTATAGGTTTTCATTCTTGTTTCGTTCTATTGTTGTTCAATGTTACTGGTTTTCGTTTCATTCTATTCTTGATTGTGTTTGTAGTTGTGGTTCTTATATATTTGTCTGATTGTGTAAGCCTAAAATAATAATAGGTATTGTAAATAGTGTTGAATTGATTGATTATTTGGAATTCAGATTAGTCACCCCATGTTTATCCAATGAATTATTCTCTGTTTTTTCAACATCTAGGTTGACAGAAAACTAA
This sequence comes from Vicia faba, assembly GCA_948472305.1. NCBI lineage: Eukaryota > Viridiplantae > Streptophyta > Magnoliopsida > Fabales > Fabaceae > Vicia > Vicia faba. Next base: position 1,220,281,694 of record OX451738.1, on the reverse strand, counting down.
ATATTGCGAATAGTAGAATAAATATTAAGAGAAATTTATATACACTGCGAATTGTAGAAAAAACATTAACAGAAATTTATAAACATTGCCGAAATGATCATTATTTATATAAAATGTAATGAATGGTGATAAAAGAAACCCTCTCTAAATAAAAAATAAATAAAAAATAACAACAAATTCTCAAGTGACATATGAATTTCAGGAGAATCTATCTCAATCTTTAACTCAAGTTGAATACCATGATTGCAGGAGCATACTTAGTCGAGTATTAATTATTCCTGAGTATACCGGTCGTATGAGGGGTAAGGGATTTGGGGTGACTCAAACATCTTTGGGTAAACATAAAATGAGGAAAGGTCATAGCAATAAAGAAGTGATGGAAGAGTTAGAAAAATTAAAAGCTAAAGTTCGTGAGTTGGAAAAGGACAAAGAGAGATACATGTCAAAAAGGCAAGGTTCAGAGTTCAAGGATACTAGTGACAAATATAGTATCAATTGTGATTTCCAACAAAAAATTCCCGAGGCAATATATATTATTATGAATTAACACAATTTTTTAATTGACAAATATACACATTAACAATTTCATATTTATTATTGGGTTAGGGCATTTCACCTTGTCATCATATTTATCGTCACCTATTTATCGCGTGGTTGGAAAGGGAAAAGTGCATAATACCTTGGGAGAAGTACTTCACCATAAACCGCTCCCTGTTGGATTTTTTAAAGTATCAATTGATATTTATTTAGAGAGGGATGCGCCATTACCTTTGTCTGACGATATTTCAGAAGCAACATTGGTGGGAGAGGTAATAGGATTGTATGTTGCATGGCCGTCAAACCTCATTCACATAGATGATGGGGTATGTTGAAAACCATTATGAACCTTTGAGTAATCAAATTTTTTACGACCATTTAACATACATTTTTTTCATGGTAATGTAGACTCCTACAAAATCCAAATCAAAAGATAAGGGGATTACGTGGCAAACCGAGACAGTTGCATCCAAAAAAGAGGTAAATTGATATATATTATACATAGAAAAAGTTAATTCACAATCTTATACTTCACCTAACTTATATGAATTTGATCTTTAGATTCATGTTAAAGAGATGTGACAAGACAATATGAGTAAGAAGCCTGAAATTGGAAACATGTCTACACAAAAAAAGGATGTTGCAAAGTCTGCGGCTAGAAAAAGCCTACTTCTCGGTATAGGTCGTGCCTTTAGACATTAATGGGAATATCAGATTTGGCTGACGGATGTACTCATAATATACCTATGGAGGAAGGTATTTTTGGTTTTTCCTATTACTAATAAATAAGTAAAGAGGATGTGGATCAAGTTCTTAGACATGAAGAATTAGGCATTGGTGTTATCTACACATACATGAGGTATATTCTGATCAACTTTATTTAATTAATTGAACAATTTATGTACTCATTTCAATGAATGGTCTTAATGTTAATGGTGTTTTTATTTAAGTTTCATGTACGCCAACTTGATGTTCCCGCATTAATTGGACCAAATATTATGTTTCTTATCTCCAAACAATATCATCTCTTTATTAATCAAACAAAGACCAGATGAAGTCAAAGAGTACTTTATCCGTACATTTATGGCCAACAAAGATACAAAAAAATTGTTTTTTTCCATTTAATACTGGCAATGGGTAAGATTTTCATTCAAACTTCATCTATTATTATTTTTCATGTTTTGACGTTCTGGAGAAAGTTTTCATCTAACCTTTGTTAATCTTATAGTGGAAACTGGTTATTGGTTACGATTAATCCAATAAGAGAAATTGTATATTATTTGAATTTGTTAGAAGGTGATTGGACAAAATACCCAAATATAAAGGAGATGGTTGATACGTAAGTTAGATTGTTCTAAATCTTCGTTTGTATACTTATTTATATTTTTATGTGATATTGTTCTAAATATTCTTTTATATTTTGTTAGAGTTATACAGATTTTTCAATCACAAATAGATATTCAAGTACCAAAGAGTAAAGCAAATAACATTACATGGATTAGAGTGCAGATATATTTTCACAATTTTGATTATATTAGTGATGCTACTTAATAAAACAAGTTAAACTATATATACTGATATATATTCGTATTTTTTTCCATGTGTAGTGTCCTCATTAGCGTAATAGTATAGATTGCAGTTATTTCATGTTGAGGTTTATGAAAGAAAATAATATTTTGAATAAAGTAGAGATTTCAACCATGGTATGAGTTTCTAACTTATGATTTATTTTAATATATTTAACACATTTCATCTAATTACTTAGTTTTAACTAAATCATATTATGTAGTACTTTGATGAATACAAGTCTTCTACTTATTCGAAAGATCAATTGGATGAAATTAAGGAGGATGTGTGTCAATACATTATTGAGATGAGAATTTTATAAGGTATTGTGACACTTTCATTGATGAGAATTTTGAGTATATATAAGTTTGAGTTTTGATGAGATACTATGTCGTCGTTAGTGTGGTAAATTATGTTGCAATGTTGTTGTTGTTATGTGGAAGGTTAGTTAGGATGGTATTGGATTTAAATTCAAACAAAGTTTTGTTTATATCATGGTATGAATCAGGGAATTTTTAATGGTGGGTTATAATGGATTCTTGATTGATTTTTGTTACATTGATTTGTGTTAAACTATAATTGTTATAAGATTTAAGTGTTATATATATATATAGCTTGGTTCTGATATATATGCATTTGTTGGTTTTGTTTCAGGTAGGTACATATGTATAAGATAATAATATGTACATTTGGTGCATACTTATTGAATTATAAAGTTTTATAAATAAATATGTAAATTTATGTATATATAAATTATTGAATTCTTCAAGTTGTATCTCATTTATGTATATCTAAATTACTGGTTTAAATATGTATATATAAATATGTAAATTTGGTGCATACTTATTGGATTGAAGCTGCAAATTTATGAAATCTAGTGCAAATTTAAAAGACAACGCTTAAATTTTAAGTGATTATTTGTAAAGGGCGCTTAAAAAGCTGAATATATTAAAAATCTATGAATATTAGACAACGCTTTAAATAAAAAATCGCTTCCTATGATGAGGAATAGGAAGTGCTTGTGAAATACAAAGTGCTGCCTAAAAGGTACTTTAGAGACCGCTTCTAAATAAAGCGCTGCCTAAAACATGAAAAAAGTGGAAAAAATACATTACACAGCGCTTTCAAAAACGATGTCTAAAGTGAAAGTGCTACTATAAGCACACTTTAGAAAGCGCTTCTAATCTAAAAAATGATGCATATATGGGCCTTTAGAAAGATCTTATTGAACAAAGTGTTGTCTAAAGGCTACATTAAGTAGTGCTTTCACATAGATAAAAAGCATTGCCTTTACTTACAGCAGCGCAGGAATAGGCAGCGCTTATAAGCGTTGTCTATGGGGAAAACGGTGTATTCCTTTATGTGGCGTAGTGAATGGAGTAGTGCAAAGTTCAATTTCATTGAAATAAAACAAACGTGAACCCCCCAAGTATTACGTATTAGAGCAGACACAAACTTAATCTACGCAAGAGTGAAGGAACTCTTCAGCTGACCTCGACCTTGAGCTACTTCGGATCATCTGCACGTTATCCACATAGAGGCAATATTCAAATAGAAAGGTTGAGACATCATAACAATATAAGAGGAAGCATAATAATGTGCAGGTAAAAATTCAAGTACACATTATTATATATCTTTACCTCACACCCTTTCTTGTTCATCATACTACGAAACACATCAATATAATTAAGTTCATAAACATCACAAAACATCATTCATAACAAAAGTAGAAATTCATTCAACACTCAAATAATCAATTACTAACAATCATGCAATGCAGTAAAATTGACACTGACTCAATGCATGTGGTACCAATAGGGAAAAACCCTTAACTTAATAAATGCCAACATGGGGAAACAATGCCAATACAGGTCATCTATCTCCAATACATGCCATCTTTCGCCAATACAGGCCATCTTTCATGAATGCATGTGACACTGATATGCAACAACACAATTAAAATATTCATACAATGTTATCTTAATCATTCACAACATAATTTATGACATATTACTCAGGAATACAAATAGATAAGTATCGATGTCGGTGAAATAATTAGCTACTGAGTTATAATTTATTTTTAGAAGATAGAAAATGATTTTTTTTCTTTCTAACGGTCAAAACGGTGTGTCAAACGGCCACCCGAGGTGAAAGTTATGGAGATTTCAATTTTTTCCAAAATTTTGTCCAATACGGTGGTAACCGGTTACCCTCTAGTGGTAACTGGTTACTGTAAAGTCAGTAACTCTGTATTTTCAAAATTTCTCACGATAACTGGTTATCCAGTTAGGGTAATCGGTTACTGCATATTACAATAGCCTCTATTTTCCAAATTTATATGTGGTAACTAGTTCCCATAACTGGGTAACCTGTAAAAAATCTACAACTTTTCAAATATGATTTTTTTATGCTTCAAAGCATAAACTCTCAATTTTTCCACCAAAATAGTATTTTAAAAACATGCTAGCTATTCACCAACACCTGTTTATCGTTTTTAACTAAAACACATCAACAAATTCACAATCATTCATCCAAAATTCATCAAAATTCATCAATGGGAGAAAACCCCAAAAACACCAATTAGAGAGAAAATCAAAACATACAACAATGAAACTTAAGTTCTACCATACCCAATCATTAGGAAACCCATTATAGTGTTAGAATCCCCCCTTACCTTAGATTTTTTGTCGGTTCTTGATTCCTACGGTGAATCTTCTTGCCCTAGCTTCCTATTGCTCTTCTCCTCTTCTCACTTCTACGCTTCTCTTTTGTTTTTCACGTTTTGACTCTATTCTCTCTATTCTGAACTCTTATAATCCAATAATAATATAACTATAATTTAATTATTATTTAATTATTATTATAAAATAATAATAATAATAATAATAATAATAATAGTAATAATTTATATTATACTACACACCCTCATGTCTCTACATATTTAGTCATACACCACTATAACCTCAACTCCCATTATTCTAACACATCTAGTCCTCAACAAAGGCATCACACCACATCATAAAATCCATCAATTCATGTAAATACACCACATCACCCTATTATTTAATTAAAAATAGTTCTAATTAAATTGGGGTGTTACAACTCTCCCCCACTTAGAATATTTTCGTCCTCGATAATTACCTAATGCCAACAACTCGGGATACGACTCTCGCATCCAATCCTCCATCTCCAGCGTCATCCTTAGAAACCTTTCGAATACTACTATCTAACATTCCATATCATTAACCACAATAACACCACAAGCTTCATTGCTACCGGGTTATGAATGTACCCGTTCATCTCACCTCTTGTCCCATCACTCTAGGATAGAAAATATATCACTTCATTACACAGCAATGTCATCGTAATCACATAAACATCATCCTAATATCGAAAATGTTTACATATACACCCCTACCACAATGCTATGTTTCACAAATTGAGCATGTAATTAAATACATTTATTGAAATGGCAGTAACACGAATAATATACCAACCCTTCATCTATCACTCCCAGTCTAGAATGTCCAATAGTTTTCAATATCATTGTAGCTTCGAGTGTTTAATCATTGACTCCAACAAATCATACTCGCATAACAAGATACGATGTATCACACTTCCTCTACGCCACTCTGATTATCTACGCTAAGTCATTGTCTTCTCTTTTTTATTTCCATCAGCTATCAGATCCATAAGTTTTACATCTATCTTCAGTTCTTTTTAGTATCCACCAGAGAATCAATGTTTACTTTTTGACATCCTCAACCTTCCACTTTATATCGTTAGCTCGTATACCAACTCAAGTCTCTGAATTATTCAATAACTCCCAACTCTTTCATAGAAACTTTTTGTATTGGGTTCACACAAAATGGTAAACAACTATCCTATCGATAAAACGCCAATTCACTTTACACATCATCGAGCTGGCACGATAGGTATATACCATCCAACAAGTTCCCATCTACTATCAACAAGAGATCAAGAGTGACCAGTTCCTCAATTTGTCAATAGGTAGCTGACAACCATAATGGTGGCATAAATCATCAGTACCCAACTATAATGGAATCCTTCACCTTGTACTCAAAGTTACCTGAGCATAATGTCAAACAATCTCTCCAAGACATACAAACATTTTTCTTAATTTTCTTCATTTGTACCTCATCGCTGATACATAAACGCCAAAAATTCATTTCATTGTCTCCTTTACGTGCATGCAGCACAACACAATTCTTAAGTATATTCTAATACAGGAAAACTACTACACAAAGTATAATCCAAATTGTTTTGTTCCAAACGAAGTCTTTATCCAGTTAGAAGACTTTGACCACATCAATAAATCCTTACTCTTTCCTTTAACCTCACATTTGGATTTCATTCTAATCACAATCTCAACACTACCATTCCTTCATATGGTTGGTGATAGAACTCCCCAATTTATCTCTAACTCGTGTCTATACTTTTCAGTCATATCCGTGATTCCAATTCTTTTTGAATTTATCTTTCCTCTAGTATTACTTATCTTCTCCTCAAAAACTATTGTCATTACAATCATTGTTATTTGGCATAAGTTTCATCTTTGTACACTTATCTAATACATTAACATCCTTACTAATGTCAAACATCTCATCTCCTTAACTCATTCACTAACAACATATCTCACTTGACCTCATCTCAAGAAAACTGCAACAATAACCAGTTAATCCTGAAAAGCTTCTAATCTTTATAACCAATTTCATAGATCTCAATATAGATCTCTATTCACTTTGAATACATTCCACATAAATCTTCATTCAAAATAGCATGTTCAAGAAAATTCACCTCTTCAAATCATTATCTACATCTCAACATCCTATAATACATTTTCTTCCCTTCCGACATCGTAATTCGAATCGCAACATTAAAGGTTTCCTTTTTATGAATCAGACTAAATCAAAATGTCTTTAATAAATACCGCAACAAACTGATTTAATTATTCAAAATAACTTCACTAATTTCTAAAAGATGTCCTCTAACTGTCCTCACTCTTCATCCGTGTCTAGAGATAATCCAACCCCATTTCAATTATACTGAGAACATACTTGTCTACCAGTTGGTCCATCCAGTTGTCAATCATATGAAGTAGATATGTAACCTCAACCACTACTTTAATCAGTTATCAGTAATCCACATAAAATTTCATACTACTTCCTTTATCCTTAACTAATGAAATCACAGCTTCCAAAATGATACAATCGATTTTTACAAATCTATTTATCTGCACATTTTTAATAACTTCTCCAATTCTCCCAACTTTGAACTTATATCATGTATGGTGCCATAGGAACAAGTCTTGTACCCAGCACGAGATTAACATCAAATTTTGCCTCTCATCCAACATTATCACCTGACAAATAAATTACTTCCAGGTGCTGGAACCATTTTTAGAATAAAGTTCATCACGTTAGCTTTCTAGTGCTTCAAACGAAACTCGAATCAGGCGTCTGGAACTCAAGTTATGAATTTTTTAAGTTTTTGCTGACTTTCATCCCAAGGTACTCGTGTACCCATATATGGTAACTGGGTATCGGCTAAACAGAAGCATTTTTTGTCATTTTTTGTGTCCAAAACCCATTCCAACATATATCTGAAACCATATTCTTCTTATAACTCAAGAGGCACATTACTTTCTTCAACAATTCAGTTTTCAAAAACACCAAAATTCCAATTCTTTCCACAAAACTACCCAAAATATCATTCTTCTTATAACTCAAAAGACATATTATGTTGCCAAAACCTTAATTTTCAAAACATCAAAACTCTGATTCTTCTTACAAGACTACCAATATCTTTTAGTTTCAACTCTGTCTCGAAATTGATAATCACCCAAAAGCATCAACAATACCCGACAATTACTTACCTGACTCCAACAACACCTGACAATTACTTACCTGACTCCAACAACAACATTTATAGTACACCATCACTATATCACCATTCAAAATGTTAACATCATACACAGTGGTAACTCAACACTGACAGTTTCACGATCAACTCGCATTTGCTGAAACATCGCAATCACCTTAGCTTCATCCTCCAAGAGCTATCCTACTTGCTTAGATAATGTCCTCAGGGGATCATCAAGAAATTACACGCCTCTTGTATATCATTAGTCGTCATACTGCTCTATATCCTCTGAGAAGCAACCTTTAACGATTCTCTTTTTCCCTCGCAGGAGACTATACTTGACCAACAAACAAGAACTTTGAATCCATAAAAAACCTTCAGTCATGAGAATCTGTATCGACTCGCCAAAACACTTCATAATAACTTTTGTTTAATTCTAGACAGTTCACTCCAAGGCTAACATCAAGTTAATCCAACATTTTTCTCTAACGATAAGTCGCAATTATCCCCGAGAGAACATCAAGAGTCACCCACAATGAGCACATCATTAGCCATAACATCTCCCTCCACTTTTAGAGATGCAAACAACACAAGTACCTGATCATTCCCCCTTAAGAACACATCTTCTGACCGCTAGACTTAAATCCTGAATCTGTACTTCCTCTAAATTCGGGAAACAACATGGCTTCATCAATCTTTGCACTTATGCGATTCACAGCACACTAAACCAACTATTCACACCTGAACAATCTCTGAGAAGCACGAGCTTCTTCCTCACTTGTTTCAATCCCACTCCTATAAAGAACTTATTAGAACAATAAGAAAGTACCAACAGTGTTTCACACACATGTTGCGTACTAAGGAACAAAACAATGACAGTATTCCACTGTCACATTACACAACTGACTGACCTGCTCTGGTACCAATTGTAACACCCTATTTTCCCGTCAGTAAATTATATAAAAATCAGAGTAAATTAATTTCTAAAATACAAGATCAAAATAGGATGTCACATGCTTCATACATCATACATGCTCATTAATTAAACATAATTCATATGTTCAAAAGTCTTAAAATTCCTTACATTTATTCGCAGCGAAAAAACATCAATAAAAATCATCTTAATTCTCCAACCAGAGTCATAATTCTCATCTTTCAAAATTTAGCATAGACATAAATTAAACTCAAACAATGAAGAAGAGCAAAGTTCACTTCCAATGAAATAAAACAAACGTGAAACCCCCAAGTATCAAATATTAGAGAAGGCACCAACTCAATCTATGCAAAACTCAAGGAACTCTTTAGCTGACCTCTGTAACTCCCATTAATTTGATTAATTATTTAATTAAATTATATTTTGGATTATTTGTGATGTTGCGAGGTGTTAAGAATTATTCGTAAAAATTGTTGGATTATTATAAATTAATTAATTAGTTGATTAATAAGAATTCTTATGTTGGGATTAATGAAATATTATAGTATTAATTTATTAGAAATAAGAATAGAATTAGTTAGGCTTAATTATATGGTTGTATGAAGTAAGAGTGGGGTGTAACATTTAGGCACCATTGAATTTAGTTGGACTAATAAAATAATATTATATTATTATTAGAAAATTAGAGGAGAAAGAGAGTATAGTGTTATCAGTAAAAGAAAAAAAATAGAAAGAGGAATAGGGTTTTGTGAGGAGAATAAGAACAAGAGGAAGTTTCTACTAGTGCCAAATTCCCAGAAATTCCATTGAAGTTTCTTAGAGCTTCATTCAATCCAAGGTAAGGGTGGGATTCTTACTCTATAATTGGGTATATGATAAATGATATGTAGGGTTGGTTATATGAAATTGTTGTGTGTCATTTTGTGTGAAAGGTTGCTATTTTGTTGCTAGGGCAATGTTGTATTTCCTGATAAAGTTGCAGAAATTCAGTAGATGACTCTGTGGTTGGAGAATTATTTTGTGTTGATGTTGGTGTATTTGTGGTAATTGATGTATGTTGATAGCAATCATATTTGGATGTTTGATTGTGTATTATTTCATGAAGTTTGTGCCTTTGTAATTGAAACAAATGGGTTTTTGTACTGCACTTTACAGAATTCATAAAACTGTTTTTCATAGGGTGCAAACGATTGCAGCTGAAGAGAAATCGATTACACTGCTTATATATTGAGATTTTTGCTTTTGTTTCAGTAAGCAATCGATTTCAGCAGAAGAGCAATCGATTTCACTAGTTATAAACGTGATTTTTGGCCTATGGAACAAGGTGTAATCGATTTGCATGTTAGTGCAATTGATTGCTTACTGTTTGACAGTATTTTTGAAAACTTGAAAACTCCATAACTTTTGAACCGTAACTCAGTTTGATGCGTCGTTCGAAGCATTGGAAAACTAATGCGATGAAATATATTTATAAGGAGTAAAATTAAGGATAATAAGGATAATTCTAGTACCCAAGTTAGGACATATTTAGCTTTCCCGTGTTGAATCGCTATGATGTTTTGTGGTGATGAAGTATGATGATGACATGACGATCTTATGATAATGCTTATTTAATAATAATAATATCAATGATAATGATAATGTAGTATTATAGTATAACAATTTGTAGAAGTTTTGTAATTATAAATAAACATTTAGATAAGTAATTAACCGGTATAGTCGAGAATTGTTTGAATAAATATGGGCAATATTATGTTGTAGGCCTATAGCCAATGCCGAATGGTTGTTGACATGTTGTTGTGATATTGTTGTTATGATGTACTAAGTTGTAGGCTTATGTCAATGTTGTGTTAATTATCGTTATTGAAATATCAAGTTGTAGGCTTATAGCTAATGTTGAATTATGTTGTTGTGATTTTCGCTGTGAAATCTTGTTGATAATGTGAAGTTGCAGAGAATTTTAGATGATAATGAATTACCTCTATTTACTGGTAACAATGGTAATGTAGGTTTATTCCTTGCGATGAATGATGAATTGTTGTTAATCACGTTGATGACGTTGTAGGCGTATGGCCAGTAAACTAGTGATATAGGCGTATGGCTCGTGAAGTGTGTAATGATGTTGTTGCATGTGTTGTACATTCATACATTTGCATTTTTTAAGGCTTGTATTGGAAGATTTTGTAAAGGCCTGTATTGGAAAAATGATTTGTGAAGAAGGCTTATGCCTTGTGCCTCGAGATTACTGGCAAATGTTTTAAGTTGGGAGTTCTGCTCCAATGGTACCACATGCATTTGCATTGTAATTGAGTCATATTTGATGTTGCATCTTGAGTCATGGTGAAGATAGATTTGTTTTTTCTTTATGTTGTTGACTTGTTGTAACAGGTATCATCTAAAGGTTGTGGATTAGTTGTTATGTCGTGTTGATGTTTTTTGAGATTAAAGATGTTAGAAACTTGTGAAGTGGTGATTTTATCTGAACTGATTCTGATATATTAATTATCATGCATTCAATTATATAGTTCGATATCTCAGCCCTTCTGTTTAAATGTTTCCCTCTTTTGGTAACGTGCAGGTAATCAAGAAGAATAGTTGCTACCCTCGTCAGTATCGAGCGGTGCGCCGCTCTGATACGTAGCACTCGGGGGGGGGGGGGGCTGAACGTTTGATGTTTAGTTGTTGATTATTATTTCTGTTGCTGAATCTTTAAGTTGTTTACATGAAGTAATTGTTTTCTTGAAGTGGTTTTAGTTGAATAAAGATGTTAAGTGAATTGAAGTTGAATATGTATATTATGCTGCTTATCAATTAAAAGTTGTTTGATTTTAAAGAATAAATCAGGTTGTTATCGGTTCAAATCGAATTAAGTGTTATGTATCTGTTATATATGCGATTAAATGAAGTTTGATTTCAAGTTGAAAAATGTAGCATCCTATTTGTATTGAACTCTGATTTTATTATTATCCGCCGGGTAGAAATGGGGTGTTACAATAGTGGTATCAGAGCAGGTCGGTTCGTCCGACCAAGTTGTCTAATGTTGTTTGTTCCTTAGTGCATGACAAGTGTGTGAAACACTGTCGGTGCTTGTTGTTTTTCTAATCAAGTTGTATGCAGGAGTTGGGTTAAAGATAAGTGGGGGAGAAGCTTTGCTTCTCGGATATGTTTCAGTTGTAAGATGTTTTTTTTGTATGTTGTTGATGGAGACAATGTAAGTGTTGTTGAGCATTGGTGTCTCATCGACAAAATCGAATGAGAGGGAAATTGTGGAAGTATTTGTAAACCTCATTGGAAATTATTGGGTTATGGTGCGTTAGGTGACTTAAGTACAAGTTCTAAAGGAACACTATTATAGTTCGGTAACGACAGTTTATACTTTATTATGGTTTCGGTTATCTATTGGCAAATTGAGGAACTGATCACTCTTAATCTCTTGTTGATAGTAGATGAGACCGTGTTGGATGGTGTAGACTTGTCTTGCTACCTTAATGGTGTGTAATGTGATTGATGTTATATCGTGAGGATAGTTTCTCACTGGGTTGTGTGAATTAATAGAGGAGTGGCTAAGAAAGAGTTGAGACATGTTGAACAAGTCGGAGTGGCAAGTTATATGTGAGCTAACGTCGCAAAGTGAATGATTGAGAATATCAATTGAACAATGGTTTTACGGTGTATGTTGAGGAAAGTATGAAACTTGAATGAGACTTGTAAACTGTATAGTTGTCAGAAACTTTAATGAGGATGGTGACTTAAGATGGATTATCAGAGTTGTGCAACTGAAGCGTATGTGGTGTAGTTGCTATGAGTATACGACTCTACATGCTTGATTTGGTGGATTATTGATATAGGGATGATGTTCCAGGGTATTATGTTTGTGAGTAAATAATTTCAGATCTTATAAGAAGATTGTTGCGGATTGTTGGTTGATGGTGAGCTATGGGTATGCTTGCTGAGTAATACAGTTAAGTTGATGTTGCCATGATTTTGTTGTCGCTATTGATATGTTATTGTTGATTTCCGTAAGTAAGGAATGATACTCCATAACGTGACGGAGTTGATTATGTTGGTTGTGTGGATGTAACTATAAGAGTGATACGAGGATATGAGTAGAGTTGTCGATATTTTGTTTATAATTGAGATACAGAGATGAAATTGTGTATGTGTTTTGGTGTTGAAAAGAGTGTTAAGAGGATATTGCAATGATATATATATCCAAAGTATAAGTGTATTATAGGTGTTGCTACTTTAAATGTTGATATGTCATATTATGGTAGAGTAGTTGAGATGCTAGTATCGATTATGTCGCAAAAAGTTTAATGATTAGCATGTGTCTAAACGATTTGACTCGTGTTGAGTTATTGAGTTATCAGGAAAGTAGTGGTGCAAGTGTTGCAAGACACGACTTGGAAATTGACAAGTTGGATGTGAAACTCGTACTAAGAGTGGCATTATCGAATAGATTTTCGAGGACGAAAATATTCTAAGTGGGGGAGAGTTGTAACGCCCATTAATTTGATTAATTATTTAGTTAAATTATATTTTGGATTATTTGTGATGTTGCGAGGTGTTAAGAATTATTGGTAAAAGTTGTTGGATTATTATCAATTTATTAATTAGTTGATTAATAATAATTCTTGTGTTGGAATTAATGAAATATTATAGTATTAATTTATTTGAAATAAGAATAGAATTAGTTGGGATTAATTATATGGTTATATGAAGTAAGAGTGGGGTGTAACATTTAGGCCCAATTGGATTTATTTGGACTAATAGAATAATATTATATTATTATTAGAAAATTAGAGGAGAAAGAGAGTATAGTGTTATCAGGAAAATAAAAAGAAGAGAAAGAGGAATAGGGTTTTGAGAGGAGAAGAAGAACAAGAGGAAGTTGCTACTAGTGCCAAATTCTCAGAAATTCCATTGAAGTTTCTTAGAGCTGCACTCAATCTAAGGTAACGGTGGGATCCTTGATCTATAATTGGGTATATGATAAATTATATGTGGGGCTGGTTATATGAACTTATCGTGTGTGAATTTGTGTGAAAGGTTGTTGTTTTGTTGCTACAACAATGTTGTGTTTCCTGATAAAGTTGCAGAAATTCAATTGATGACTCTGTGGTTGGAGAATTATTTTATGTTGATGTTGGTGTATTTGTGATAATTGATGTAGGTTGATAGAAATGATAACTTCATGTTTGATTGTGTATTATTTCATGAAGTTTGTGTCTTTGGAATTGAAACAAATGGGTTTTCGTACTGCACTTTACAGAATTCGTAAAACTGTTTTTCACAGGGTGCAATTGATTGCGGAAGAAGAGCAATCGATTGCACTGCTTAAAAATTGTGATTTTTGCTTCTGTTTCAGTAAGAAATTGATTGCATCAGAAAATCAATTGATTGCACTTCTTAAATACATGATTTTTGGCCTCTGGAACAAGTTGCAATCGATTTGCATGTTAGTGCAATCGATTGCTCACTGTTTGACAGTAATTTTGAAAACTTGAAAACTCCAAAACTTTTGAACCGTAACTCCGTTGGATGCGTGGTTTGAAGTATTGGAAAGCTAATGCGATGAAATATATTTATAAGGAGTAAAATGAAGGATAAGGATAATTCTAGTACCCAAGTTAGGATAGAGTTAGCTTTCCTGTGTTGAATTGCCATGATGTTTTGTGGTGATGAAGTATGATGATGACATGACGATCTTATGATAATGCTTGGTTCATAATAATAATATCAATGATAATTAATATGTAGTATTATAGGATAACAATTTTTATAAGTTTTGTAATTAGAAATATTATGTTGTAGGCATATGGCCAATGTCGAATGGTTGTTGACATGTTGTTGTGATATTGTTGTTGTGACGTACTAAGTTGTAGGCTTATGCCAATGTTGTGTTAACTGTCGTTGTTTAAATATCAAGTTGTAGGCTTATGGCCATAGTTGAATTATGTTGTGTTGTTGTGTTGTTGTGACTTTTGCTGTGAATTCTTGTTGATAATGTGAAGTTGGAGAGAATTTTAGATGATGATGAATTACCTCTATTTACTGGTAACAATGGTAATGTAGGCTTATGCCTTGCGATGAATGATGAATTGTTGTTAATTAAGTTGATGACGTTGTAGGCCTATGGCCAGTGAAGTAGTGATATAGGTGTACGCCTCGTGAAGTGTTTAATGATGTTGTTGCATGTGTTGTACATTCATACATTTGCATTTGTGAAGGCCTGTATTGGCGGATTTTGTGAAGGAATGTATTGGCGGATTTTGTGAAGGCCTGTATTGGCAAAATGATTTGTGAAGAAGGCTTATGCCTTGTTCCTCGAGATTACTACCAAATGTTTTTAAGTTGAGAGTTCTGCTCCAATGGTACCACATGCATATGCATTGTAATTGAGTCGCATTTGATGTTACATTTTGAGTCGTGGTGAAGATAGATTTGTTGTTGCTTTATGTTGTTGACTTGTTGTGACAGGTATCATCTAAAGGTTGTGAATTAGTTGTTATGTCGTGTTGATGTTTGTTGAGATTAAAGATGTTTGAAAGTTATGAAGTGGTGATTTTATCTGAACTAATTATGATATATTAATTATCATACATTCAATTATATAGTTCGATATCTCACCCCTTCTGTTTGAATGTTTCCCTCTGTTTGTAACGTGCAGGTAATCAAGAAGAATAGTTGTTACCCTACCCTCGTTAGTATCGAGTCTGTGTCGTCGCTCTGATACGTAGCACTCGGGGTGAATGAACGCTTGATGTTTAGTTATTAATTATTATTTCTGTTGCTAAATCTTTAAGTTGTTTACATGAAGTAACTGTTGTCTTGAAATTGTTTTAGTTGAATAAAGATGTTAAGTGAATTGAAGTTGAATACGTATATTCCGCTTCTTATCAATAAAAAGTTGTTTGATTTTAAAGAATAAATCAGGTTGTTATCGGTTCATCCAAATTAAGTCTTATGTATCAGTTTTATATGCGATTAAATGAAGTTTGATTTCAAGTTGAAAAATGTAGCATCCTATTTATGTTAAACTCTGATTTTATTAATATCTTCCAGGTAGAAATGGGGTGTTACAACCTCGACCTCGAGCTATATCAGATCATCTGCATGTTACCCACGTAGAGGCAACATTCAAACAGAAATGGTGAGATATCATAACAATATAAGAGGAAGCATAATATTGAGCAGGTAGAAATTCAAGTACACGTCATTATATATCTTTACCTCACACCTTTTCTTGTTCATCATACAACGAAACACATGAACATAATTAAGTGCATAAACAGCACACAACGTCCATCATAACAAAAGTAGAAATTCATTCAACACTCAAATAATTAATTACTAATAATAATTCAATGTAGTGAAACTGACACTGACTCAATGCATGTGGTACCAATAAGGCAAAACCCTAAACTTAATAAATTCCAACTTGGGGAAACAACGCAAATACATGTCATTTTTCGCCAATACAGGCCATCTTTCACCAATACAGGCCATCTTTCATGAATGCATGCGACACTGATATGCAACAACACAATTAAAATATTCGTACAACGTCATCTTAATCATTCACAACATAATTTATGGCATATTACTCAGGAATACACATGGATAGGTATCAGTGTCGGTGTAATAATTAGCTACTGAGTTATAATTTATTTTTAGAAGATAGAAAATGATTTTTTCTTTCCAACAGTCCAAACGGCGCGTCAAACAGATACCTGTGGCAAAAGTTATGGAGATTTCAATTTTTCCAAAATTTTGTCCAATACAATGGTAACCGGTTACCCTCTAGTTGTAACCGGTTACCCTCTAGTTGTAACCGGTTACTGTAAATTCAGTAACTCTGTATTTTCAAAATTTCTTGCGGTATCCAGTTATCCACTTACGGTAAGCGGTTACTACATATTATAGTAGCCTCTGTTTTCCAAATTTTTATGTGGTAACCGGTTACCATAACTGGGTAACCCGTTACCCTGCGATGACAGTAAAAAATCTGCAACTTTTCAAATACGAAATTTTCATGCTTCAAAGCCTAAACTCTCAATTTTTCCATCAAAATAGTGTTTTAAAAACATGTTAATTATTCACCAACACGTGCCTATCGTTTTTAACCAAAAAACATCAACATATTCACAATCAATCATCCAAAATACATCAAAATTAATCATTGGGAGAAAACCCCAAAAACACCAATTAGAAAGAAAAACAAAACATATAACAACAAAACCTAAATTCTATCATACCACATCGTTAGGAAACCCATTATAGTGTTAGAATCCCCCTTACCTTAGATGTTTTGTCGGTTCTTGATTTCTATGGTGATTCTTCTTGTCCTAACTTCCTAGTTCTCTTTTCCTCTTCTCACTTCTACGTTTCTCTTCTGTTTTTCATGTTCTCACTCTATTATCTCTATTTTCACCTCTTATAATCCAATAATAATATAACTATCCCAGTTAAATTATTATTATAAAATAATAATAATCCTAATATTATAATGATAATAATAATAATAATAATAATAATAATAATAGTAATAATTCATATTATACTACACACCCCCATGTCTCTACACATTTAGCCATACACCCCTATAACCTCAACTCCCATTATTCTAACGCATCTAGTCCTCAACAAAGGCATCACACCACATCACAAAATCCACCAACTCATATAAATACACCATATCACCTTATTATTTAATTAAAAATTATTCTAATTAAATCAGGGTGTTACACTTTCCACCATCCTTTCATAGTAGAACGACCCGAGAGTTTTCAAAAAGACCTTTGGCATTTCCTTTTCTTCCATATGTGGCACAACCTGGGCAACAACCTCGCGCCAATGCTGAGTGTACTTCTTAAACGTTTATTTGTCCTTTTGAGTCATAGTTCTTAACTATTCACAATCGAGGGCCATATCAGCATTATAATTATATTGCTTAACAAAGGTCGCACCCAAATCATTAAATGTGAGAATATCGGCATTATCCAAGCTCATGTACCACTTTAATGTGACACCAGTCAAACTATCACAGAAAAAGTGAATTAACAAATGTTGGTCGTCGGTGTGGGTGGACATCCTTCTTACATACATCACAAGATGATCACAAGGACAAGTATTTCCCTTGTATTTCTCAAATTATGGCACCTTGAACTTAGTCGGCACCTTCACATTGGGAACCAAGCAGAGGTCACTAACATTCTTCCCAAACAATTATTTCTCTCTGAGAGCCTTCACCTCCTTCTACATCTCATTAAACTGATCTTGGAAATCATACGTTCTATTATAAAAACCTAAGCCTTCACTTGGAGCAGTAGTAGCATGATAGATCTCATCATTAACAACAGGAACATTATGCTTAATAGGCGGTGCAAAAGTTATAATAAGCTGAACATGAGGAGCAACTTGAGCAGTAGGATTATACCCTTCTGGTATGTAACCCTCAAACATTCCCCACGGGTAACCACGAGGCATATGGTGTTAATCAGCAGTAACACCAGGAGTGGCAAAGATAGGTACTGATAGAACTTCAGAGATAACAGTAGTCTGTTGGGGTTGAGTAGCATGAGGAGAAGGAGGAGAAGGAGGTGGTGGCTGATTCTGCGCAGCCACCAAGGATTCCACCAAAGAAGTTAGATTAGCCATCCCCGTTCTGAAAACAGTAACTTCTTCCCTGAGTCCATGATTCTCTTGCTCTAAATTTTCCATCTTTTTCTTGGTGTTAGCTCGAGTGTTATAAGGATGAGACAGCTTGTTGACTGAATCAAGTATAAGAAACATATAAGACACCTGAGAAAAAACAAGAATGCAAATAATATGTATGAAATGATGCATGATATACACATGATTTATTTATTTATTTATTGTTTATTTGATTATTTAATTTTCAAGGAAATTATTAAACAGTGGTATTTGCAAACATTAAAGGAATAACGTATTTTGAAACACTGAATAATCTCATTTCATTAATAAATTTGGAAGGATTGAAACTTGAGCATAAGTTTCAATAACCCTAAGGTACAAGAGAAAAAAATCTATAAACTATGGTTCCTAAGGAGCCAAGGTTGAAGAAGATTCCACTTCATGTTGACGCTTCCCTTTAAGCCTTCTAATTTGATCTTTCAACTGCTTATTATCTTCCACAAACTTCTCCATGACTCCTTTTCATCCACCAGGGGGAGGAAATAAGTGAGAATAGTCCTGCTCACAATGACCTGGTTGAATGCTAGAGGAAAATAAATCCTCTTGATTCTCCATCATCTCTACACCATTTCTCTCAATAATCTCGATCAAATTATCTTTCTCCTTTAGCTTCTTCTAGATTGCTGAATATCCCATATCCAGAGTCTGATATTTGTTCTTCTAAGCATTCTTTTATTTCTCCATTCTAGACAACGCAAGCTAGAGCTCTTCCATATTAGTTGACAAAAAAGGAGCGGGTTCAGGAAAGACCATTGTTTCATGATGAGGATAAGGCATCTTGATCTGAATTGCCCTTGCTTGCACCCATTAAAGATAAGGTTCAAAAGCATTTCCTCTTTTTCCTAACTCTCTTCTTTCCTTTCTGCGAATGGTAAGCCATGCTTTATTGATCTTATCAATAAATTCCTTTTGTCATCACCCTCCTTGAGAAAGAAAGCTGCTACTAATAAATTGTTTGGCTTATCAAGCATAGGATAACCAAACTTATGATGAGCTAGAATTGGACTATAACTGATACCTCCCTTTGACGAAGAAGAGGTGCACTGGAGAAATCTCTACAACCGTCAATAACTAATTCCCAATCATAAATATAATTGATCCAATAAACATTAGAATAACTGAGAGACATAATATTCTGCCACCACTTCAAACTATCTTTGTCATCCTTGAAGGAAGCAGCTTGTGGCAGGTGAGAAATAAACCACTTGTACAGTAAATATGCGCAATAGATGATCATCCATCCACTCTTATAATTCTGGTAATGAATAGAGTAATAAGTCTCTTTGAGCAATGTTAGGATTGGATTCCCAATCGAGAAGATATGCATGGCCTTCATGTCAACAAAATCTATAACATTGGGAAATAAAACCAATCCATAAATGAGCAAAACCATAATAGTATCAAAAGCATTCCAATCTCTGTCTTCAGCAAATACACGAGCCCTTTGCATGAGAAACTTAGAAGGGAACCCTTGAATACCACTCTTGGAATTAAGGTGAGTTTTAATCTGTTCAAACTTCAAGTGAAATATTCCAGCAATAATAGGAGGCTTAAGATCCTTCTTCGAACTAGAAAAGGGAACTTTATCAATCACCAGTAATCCAAGCAGGAAAGAATACTCTTCCAGGGTAGGCATAAGCTGATAATCCAGAAAAGTGAAGCAATGATACAAAGGATCGTAGAACTGGACCGGAGTATTGTTAATCCCGCCTTCCACTTTAGCATCCAAGATACCCAAAAGTCTTCCATAACGGTCTCTGAAATTCTCAAGATTAACAACCAGTGATGCTAGCTTCTTTAACTCTTTTACCTCAGGTTTTCTAAAACTATAATTTTGGGTGCTTCTCCTTCCAACATCCATGATTAAATACCTACGATGTTTGTAAAGATATCCTTTTAAGTTCCTTGAAAATTTGGTTAAAAGAATGCTCATGTGTGCATGAATGCATAATGCAACAATCATACACAAGATCACAAACATGGGGGTTCATAGGTTCAATGTCACGAGCATGAAGTCAAAGGTACTACCCACAAGGTAAGGACTAATGGTTCAACCACCTATAAAATAAGGTTTTAAGGAAATTCCGGAGTCTACGCTCTTCCTTTGGATATTACCAACATCCCAATTTACCCAATAATTAGTAATATTCACAAGAAATACTCGTCTGAGTGCAGTATCGCGTAACAACTATACCAGAATTGACTCCTGGATAGTTTCCGCACTACACCTAAAACAACCAAGATGGGTTAATGGTTCTACAGCTTCTCAGCTTCTCGGGGCTCCCAGGTCGAAAGTAGTAATGTTTTCACAATTTGCCTGTTCAACATATACTATCCCAAAGGGGTCTCCACTGAGCGGGGTTTTTTTTTCAAATCAACTTACTAAGGATTTTCTCCATAAAAGTTGAAGTGATTATACCACCCATCCTATCTAAAGTTTTCCCAAGTCCAGGTTTAGGACATATAAAGGACCACCAAGCACCCTGAAAACTAGAAAAATCCAGACATAAATGCATATACAATAACAAATAATAGCACATACATAGATAAACAAAGATAGGCTCAACCCACTTAGAGATAGTCTCCCCAATGAAGTCACCAATTTTCGGTAGCGGTAGAAATGTTAAGACTAAGCCATTGGATTGACTTAACTCACAAAATCAGTGAAATTCACCACCGCACTTTTTGTTCTGGATTGGCCCAATGACTAGAATTGATCCAATCCGCTTCTACCCTTGGAAAGGCCCAACAACAGTGGCCTAACATCTTGGTCGACCGCGCCCCTGGGTACACGACCAGCTATGCCGACACGCATGCTTGACCTAATCAGTAGTTGTCTCCCGTCAGCCCGACTCAAGTCGAGCTGACAACCAGGAAATGTCCAGAATGGCCATCTTCCCGTAATTTACCTCCTCCTCGGATCTAACAACTAGTTACAAGCACACCTACTTATTTTGACCAAGTCCTGGAAGTTGACTATTTTTGTAGACCCACATACCTAGCCCCAAAAATAGGGACCAATGGCCAAGCGCCAGAGGCATTATATAAACCCTCACACATGTGAGGGCTAGGTATCGAATATATAATATTCATCTCTAAAACCTTAATACTTTGCTTGCGTCTCTTTTCTCCCACACTTACTTGATCGTCTGAGTACCTTACAGGTACAACCCCCTTTCTCCTCAACTTTCCAGCTCGTCAAAGATCATCCTTTAGCCAACTTGAAGGTTATGATCAACTGGTAAGATCAGTGGCACCGTGTGATACGGTGGGAGAACTGACTTGAAGGTTTTCCGTTTGATCGCAAATTTGCGATTAGCAAGAGTCACCATCGACTTTTCTTTTATCCAAAAGGAAAGGTGAATAAGCACAGAAAAGACCTTTGAGACTGTTTCTTGAGTTCGGGGGGTAGATTATAAAAAGGGAAGGTATTAACACCCTTTTTATCCATGGTTTTCCATGGGCTCTTAGTTACTTGCTAGATCACTTGATTTTGTTTGAAATTATGCTTTGTATGGTTTTTGAAAGTATTTTGTAAAGAGGCCATTGTTTAGGCAATCTTTGTAATAATTTTTGTTCATAAGAATGTATACAAAGATGTTAATCCTTTAAAAATGTTTCCAATTTTGTAAGATGTTTTTGAAAGTGTATGTGATTGTTTTGAAAATAGCCAGGATGTTTTTTTTGAAATGGAGCAAGTAATTAGGAGCAATCTACCTACTCAAATGTCTTTCTTGTTAATTTCCTTTTCCTTTGACATTGTTGTCTTACCATTGATTTAGTAAGCAACACTATCTTTTGATGTAAACGGGACGGGCGTGGGTCATTGTATAGCCATGATTAGAATTGTTTGCAAGGAATCTTAGCATTCTCTTTGAGGGACTAAGATCATTTTGTAAGGCAACTTTAAATAGTGTCATCGAGGGACTATGATCTTGTATTTGCTTGTTTTTGCTAAGATACCTTACATGCGTAATATGGCCATTTTGTAAGGAAACCAAGTGGGATAACCCTAGGGGTGCTTGTGTGTAAATGTGTTATTTTCATGCTTGATTTTGTCTTAAATTAAGGTTTTCTATTTGATTGATTTTATCTTTCCATACAAACCCTAATTACTAGCATGTTATGTAAAAGCGATAAATTGCAAAATTTAAAGTTACTACGCTATTACAACATTTATGGGAGGGGTATACAATTTGTGAATGGGGATTGCAATAATATAAACCTAATTAATCTATTACAACCAAATTGAATATGTATAAGAATTGGAATAAATAACATACAGGATGAATCAAATATGCAGGAATTGTAAATGCAAAGAAAAAATATTTTTGTTTGGTTTCTTAAGGAAAAGGGTTTTGATTTTAACCAAACTAGAGAAAAAAGTAATTAAATTAAATTAACTTAAGTTAATTAAGAAAAGAAATTAATTAAGAAAATATTTTAATTAAGAAGAGATTTTTATTTGAATAAAACCCTAAATCTATTTTAATTGATTAAAAGAAAATAAGTTTAAACAAAAAAGATATTTTTTTGTATTTTATATTTTTGTCTTTGAAAATAATATGTGGTGCTATGAAATATTTTTCGTCTTTTTTATATTGGAATAAGTGTATTTAAATAAATAATATTCTAGTTTTAATTTAACTTACAAGGAAATTAGTAAAAGTAAATAAATTATAATGAATAAAAATAATTTTTTTTTATGTGGAAAAATATTTAAATTATGTCAAAGTATAAATCTATTTTTTTATACTTTTTATGATTTTTTTTGGTATTTTAGAAAATATATTTAAAATAAAAAGAAGTAAATAAATAAATAATAAAAATAAAATGGGCCAAGGGGTGTCACAAGCATACAGGGAAGTATGCTATCAAAAACAACAAAAAAATGTCAGGCCCAAAGGGCCCAGCGCCTATAAAAAAGATGTTAGAAAAATCAAAAAAATGAAAATATGCAAAAGGGGGTTCACATTGGTTCGAACCCTTGCCCTTTAGGTAACAAAGGCCTTAGTACGCGCGCTTTCCACTTGGTGGCTGTTTCATCCGGTCATATAATCAAAGCATAAATATATATTAGAAACTGCTTTCTGAAGGCAAATTTATCTTCAACCTTAACCCATAGCCGGACCACCTGTATCTTCCTCATTTCTCCACAAAAATGGAAACTCCAAACATGAAAGTTATGGTGTTTCTTCCCACGAATTCAACCATATAACTTATGTAAACTAAAAGTCAAAGACAAAATTTAATTTTACTGGCCCTAAATTGAAAACTAATTTTTTCAGAACCTTCAAATCCAAAATTCTCTATACACAGTCAATATAAATGGAAACTATGGACATGGTTAGCTTTACAGCAAGGATATCTACATTTTGTTTTCACCAATCAGGATTAAATGATGCTTGTAAGAAGAGATATAAGTTTGAGTTTTTACCTCTTACAGTTGGAGTCGTGAATGGAGTTTGAGCAACTTTTGAGATGGCCTGAGGATCTGTTTAGCTTGCCTGGACCTCCTTGAGTGTATTCCAACTCTTGGGGGACCTCTTCAAAGTGTTGAAATGGAGTTTCAATGAATTCACCATCTAATTCCACATATCTGAAGGAATTGAGATGGATGATCATGTATTCCTCCTCTCCATGAACGGTGATAATCTTCCCTTGAATTGGATACTTCAGCATTTGGTGCAACGTAGAAGTAACAGCGCCAACATTGTGGATCCATGGTCGTCCTAGCAAGCAGGGGTATGAAGGGCGGATGTCCATTACATAAAAAGTTGAATTGAAATTTTGGGTTCCAACCTTTATTGGGATATCCACTTCCCCATGCACAATCCTCTTCGTGCCGTCAAAAGCCCTTACCACTATGTTGCTTGGCTTCAAAGTCAACCCCTCACAGTCAAGTCGATCAAGAGCTTTTTTGGGTAGTACATTCAGAGATGAGCCAGTGTCCACCAAAACATGAGCAAGAGTTGTGCCCCTACATTCCACTGAGACGTGCAATGCCTCATTAGGCTTCCTTCCCCTTGGAGTCAGATCAGCATCCGAGAAACCTAGACCATTATCCGCAGTCAAGCTAGCTACGCGGTCTTGAAATTGATCGGCAGATGTCTCTTGAGGTACATGGGTGGTTTTTAAGAACTTCATTAAGGCTTTTGCATGTGCCTCAGAACAAAGTAGTAATGCCAGCATGGAGATTTTAGAGGGAGTTCTCCCCAGTTGTTCAACTACATCGTAGTCGCTTCTCTTTATAATTTTTAGGATCTCCTCCATTTCTTTCTTGGAAGTCTCAGGGATAGTCAATGACTGAGCCTTTGTGCGGACGGACTCAATCAGAACACCTTTTCCTCTAGCTCGGTTAACTCGGAAGCAGAAGTGTCAGTAGGAATGATTATAGGGATTGTAAGGGCCTTGTCAATTGGAGTATTATTGGAGATAATTGTAGGACCGGGGACAGCTTTTAGGGGAGCAATTTTTGGAGAAAAGATCCTACCACTTCGGGTAATTTTGCTATTTCCTGCAATATTACTGATGTCAGAGTTGACTTTCTTGGATTTTGGATCCTTGGCAGCTGGCCAGTCTTGCTTAATACCATGGTAGTAGACATCCCCCCCATAATTCCATGGCACGGTTTTGTCTGACGCATATGGGACTGATCCAGGCATCGTGATCATTAAAGGAGCTTCTTTCGGAATTGATGTAATTCTAACGGGTCTTTTGGTGGAGATCCAGGAAGAATTGGCCGAAATGGAAATGATAGAAACATCTCCAAAAGGGATAGGTGAAACAGGAGTCTTTTCAAACAAAATTTCTTTGTTATCTATTAGGCATTGAACGCCTATTTTCAACAAAGGACAGTCGGTTAGGGAGGAAAAACTGAGATGGAAAACTTCACCACAGCCCGAGAACACACCGGCATTCAACAAATTCAATTTAATAGTCAGAAGTGGGGTCATGAGTTTATCAATTGAAGTAACAAACAGTCCTTCTTCAATGGCATTGGTATTGTGGCCATGTTTAGGCATAGGGGCAGAAATTACATTTGGCTTTTCGGGCGCATCGAATTCAATCTCTTTTGCTTCAATGAGGTCCTGTATTTTGTTCTTTAGAGCCCAACAATTATTAGTATCGTGACCAATACTTTTAGAGTGGTATGCGCAACGGGAATTAGGATGATAATGAGGAGATGTTGTATTGGGGTTTTTCGGAGCTTTTTTCAAGGTCACCAAATTGGATCTTAGTAGATGCAGTAATACTTGAGACGGGGTCATGTTGATTCTGGTGAACTTCCTGGTTGGCCTTTCCATCCTTGGTTGATTATTTCTTTGCTGATCAGACGCAGGCTTAGGAATCATAACATCCCCCACCATTGGTCGACATTCGGCCCTATCTTAGTTTCTTTGCGGATATACAGCAGCCGCCTCTTTCTTCCTGATTTAAGGTTTCCTTACAGCTATAGAAGAAGATGTATCTTTCTGAATCTTTCCACTCTTTATACCAGCTTCTATCCTCTCTCCGGTCAATATTAGTTCAATAAAGCCTGCAGATGAACTTCCGATTAAATGATTGAAGAAGGGACCAGACAAGGTGCCCAAGAACATGTCTACCAATTCTCTCTCAGATAGAGGCGTTGAACTCTTCCAGCCTAATCTTACCATTTTTGCGTGTAGTCCTTGAAACCTTCATTGGAAACCATGGCCATACTCTTGAGTTGAGTACGGGTAGGTTCCAGGTCAGCATTGTACTGGTATTGTTTGTAGAAAGCTGCAGCAAGATCTTCCCTATTGTGAATGTTGGCTCTTTCTAGTTGGTAAAACCAGTCAAGTTGAGTTCCAGACAGGCTGTCTTGAAAAAATGTACCCATAAGTCTTTATCAGCGGTATGGGGCTGGATTTTCCTTACATATGAACGGAGATGCATTTTAGGGCACGAAACTCCGTCATATTTGGAGAACATAGGTTCTTTGAATTTCAGAGGAATCACAATCCCCGATACTAAACCCAATTCCTCAAAGTCCAAACCTGGCACCTTTTGGATCTCCATCACGCTCAGCCGCTCCTCAAGATGTTTATACTTGTCACCAGCTGGAGGGTATTATTCTTCAGAGTAGTCTTCTTCTTCCTCTTCCTCCTCCGATTCTGATGGGACAACTGTTTCCTTGCCTTTACCATCTTAGTTGTCTCTTTCACTGGATGTTGTTTCAAAGTCCAAAGTCCTTCTTGTCTGCCCATGAAATCTTCTTCCCATGTTTAAGACTCTGGTCACCTTCTTTGTTTTCTTTTTCCTCTCTTCAGCCAGCAAAGTCTTCAATTCTTCTTGTCCCTTAGCTAGGGTCAAGAGCAATTGTTGAAATTGTGTATTATGAGCTTGGAGATCCTTCACTGTTTGCTCAAGATCCATCTTACTGAAATAAACAGTAGAGAGATAAGGAGACTTGTTGTAAAAGACCTGCTTATGTTATGATGAATGGTATATGCATATGCAATGTTTTCAAGGATTTCAGAAATTCAAATTTGTTTAAGACAAAAAGGAAACATATGTTATATTAATAAGATAAATTTTGAGTACATCAATGCCCCTTTGGTAAAATAATACAAAAAACTCTAAGATAGAAAGCTAGTGCGCATCCTCTTCGGTGCAATGTAGGCATTCAGAGTCTGCTCCTCATGAAGTAGTCTGGTGAGTTCCAAAACCTTCTTCTCTCTTGTGTAGAATTGAGTTTCGAAAGTATCTTGCTCTCCTTTGAGTTGTATCCAATCCCTTTGTAGGTCTTCAAGTGATGTGGGCATGTCAGGATGTAGGATAGTGTATGGAACATCTCCCTTCATGACAGGCTCAATGATTATCGGGAGAATGGAGGGGTAAGGCATCATAAGACTCTGAGAGCGAGTCCGTACCCATTTGAGGTAAGGCTCAAGAGGGATGGAATTATTATTCCCCAAAGTCTTGCTATCCACCTTGTTCAACATCCTCCAAGCTCGGATAAATCTCTGGCGAAGATCTTGATCGTTGTTGTCGTAGTCAAATGCCAAACCTTGAATCAGCATCTCATGTGGGCCATCCCTTCGGGCATAACCAAACTGCCTTAAGGCCAAACGAGGGTTGTAGGTGATACCTCCCCTAATTCCAAGTAAATGGAAATTAGTAAATTCTCCACAACGGTCGATAATGATAACATTCTCTTTGGATCGGGAGCACCAATGAATGTCTGAATGTTTGAGCGTTATCAACCTTTGTGACCACCTTGAACCTTGCTCATTCTTTAATACAGATTGGGGAAGATGAGAAATAAACCATCTTTCCAAGAGAGGAGTGCAACACATAAGAACACCTCTTTTCCACGTTGTGCGAGTGTGAAAAGTGTGTAGGATATCTCCTAGCAATGTAGGCACCGGGTTGCGGGATATGAAGATTTTGACGGTGTTGACATCTATGAGTTGGTCAAGATTTGGAAACAAAACCATCCCATAGATGAGGAGAGCCACAATTTCCTCAAAGGCTTGCAATTCCAAGGAATTCCAACAGCTTTGGGCTTTCACCAACAGGAACTTTGCTAGGAAACCTTTGACACCACTCCTTGTTTCCCAATGAGTTGTGACATCAGATGAGTGCAAGTGTAGAGCTTGAGCAATCCCTTCTGGCTTTGGGTCTCTTTCCTTACCGTTAAAAGGTAGTTGATTGAGAATGGGGATCCTCAAGAGTTGGGAGAATTCTTCCAAAGTAGGCACAAGTTAATATTCGGGAAATGTGAAGCAATGGTGTAAAGGATCAAAGAACTGAAAGAGTACCTTCATCATGTCCTCATCTGTGTTGGAGGTGACCAAGTTAAGTAGGAGACCATGTCTCTCGGTAAATGGAGAGTTTTCAGGAATCTTTGAATCTAGATCCTTAAGTTGTGGAGGGATCCTTACAAGGTTGACTTGAATAGTTTTCCTACGAAGTGAATCCATATCCTACAAAACAGGAACAAAGATGAATCCCAAAATCGTTGAAATGGTTAGTGGATGTATATGATGTTCATGATGTTCATGATGTTATGTACAAGTATGCATATACAAACAAAGCAAACAAGTCCTCAGGTTTAGGCTTTCATGGAGTTTTATAGGTAAGTACCCTCAATATCACTGGTTTATTTCCTTGGTCATTGTTTCAGAGGTTGACTTGAATAGTTTTCCTGCGAAGTGAATCCATATCCTACAAAACAGGAACAAAGATGAATCCCAAAATCGTTGAAATGGTTAGTGGATGTATATGATGTTCATGATGTTCATGATGT
This sequence comes from Vicia faba, assembly GCA_948472305.1. Lineage (NCBI taxonomy): Eukaryota > Viridiplantae > Streptophyta > Magnoliopsida > Fabales > Fabaceae > Vicia > Vicia faba. The sequence continues at coordinate 1,220,252,781 of OX451738.1, read as the reverse complement.
TATGTACAAGTATGCATATACAAACAAAGCAAACAAGTCCTCAGGTTTAGGCTTGCATGGAGTTTTATAGGTAAGTACCCTCAATATCACTGGTTTGTTTCCTTGGTCATTGTTTCAGCTCAAGCCTCTTTAATGGCGACCGAAATATCCCAAGAAACCAAACCTCAATGAGTGTAGCATCGAGTATCTACCAACTTCGAACTGCACCAAAGCCGGTCATCTCACTACATCCTAAAGGCCAAGTTGGTCAAGTAAAGGTTCTAAAAGTTCATTAGTGCTTCACGACACCACGAGAAGGCCCCGTATTCTCCTCGTTTCCACGTGAAGGATACCGGTACCAACCAAAGTGTCACACCAACACAGTCATCGCTTAAACCATATCGGTCTATGACGTACTGTATCCATAATCTATTGTTGTTTACCTAAAGAGTATCCCCAGATCCGGGTGTAGGATCTTCAATAATACCCAAGCAAAAACCCTTAAAGATAAAGCAGGAAAAGCAGACAAGAAAGCAATTTAAAATGACCTAGATCCTAAGGTGTACCCCACTTATTATTATGTCCCCAGCAGAGTCGCCAGTTCTGTGATACGGTGGGAGAACTGACTTGAAGTTTTTGCATTTGATCGCAAATGTTGCAGTTAGTAATAGTCGCCACCGACTTTTCTTTTATCTAAAAGGAAAGGTGAAAAGGCACAGGAAAGACCTTTGAGATTGTTTCTTGAGTTTGGGGGGTAGATTATAAAAGGGAAGGTATTACCACCCTTTTATTTCATGGTTTTCCATGGGCTCTTAGTTACTTTCTAGATCACTTGCTTTTGTTTGAAATTATTCTTTGTATGGTTTTTGAAAGTATTTTGTAAAGAGGCCATTGTTTAGGCAATCTTTGTAATAATTCTTGTTCGTAAGAATGTATACAAAGATGTTGATCCTTTGAAAATGTTTTCAATTTTATAAGATGTTTTTAAAAGTGTATGTGATTGTTTTAAAAATAGCCAGGATGTTTGTTTTGAAATGGAGCAAGTAATTAGGAGCAATCTACCTACTCAAATGTCTTCCTTGTTCATTTCCTTTTCCTTTGACATTATTGTCTTACCTTTGATTTGGTAAGCAACACTATCTTTGGGTGTAAATGGGACGGGCGTGGGTCATCGTATAGCCATGATTAGCAATGTTTGCAAGTCACCTTAGCATTCTCTTTGAGGGACTAAGATCATTTTATAAGGCAACTTTAAATAGCGTCATTGAGGGACTATGATCTTGCATTTGCTTGTTTTTGCTAAGATACCTTACATGCGTAATATGGCCATTTTGTAAGGAAACCAAGTGGGATAACCCTAGAGGTGCTTGTATGCAAATGTGTTATTTTCATGCTTTATTTTGTCTAGAATTAAGGTTTTCTATTTGATTGGTTTTATCTTGCCATAAAAATCCTAATTACTAGCATGTTATGTAAAAGCGATAAATTGAGAAATTTAAAGTTACTACGCTATTACAACATTTATGGGAGGGGGGGTATACAATTTGTGAATGGGGATTGAAATAATATAAACCTAATTGATCTATTACAACCAAATTTAATATGTACAAGAATTGGAATAAATAACATACAGGATGAATCAAATATGCAGGAATTATAAATGCAAAGAAAAAAGATTCTTGTTTGGTTTCTTAAGGAAAAGGGTTTTGATTTTAACCTAACTAGAGAAAAAAGTAATTAAATTAAATTAACTTAAGTTAATTAAGAAAAGAAATTAATTAAGAAAATATTTTAATTAAGAAGAGATTTTTTTTGAATAAAACCCTAAATCTATTTTAATTGATTAAAAGAAAATAAGTTTAAAGAAAAAGATATTTTTTTGTATTTTATATTTTTGTCTTTGAAAATAATATGTGGTGCTATGAAATATTTTTGGTCTTTTTTATATTGAAATAAGTGTATTTAAATAAATAATAATCTAGTTTTAATTTAATTTACAAGGAAATTAGTAAAAGTAAATAAAGTATAATGAATAAAAATAATTTTTTTATATGGAAAAATATTAAAATTGTGTCAAAATATAAATCTATTATTTTTATACTTTTTATGATTTTTTTTTGGTATTTTAGAAAATATATTTTAAAGAAAAAGAAGTAAATAAATAAATAAAAATGAAATGGGCCAAGGGGTGTCACAAGCAAACACTGAAGTATGCTAGCAAAAAAAAAATGCCAGGACCAAAGGGCCCAGCGCCTGCAAAAAAGATGTTAGAAAAATCAAAAAAATCAAAAAATGCAAAAGGGGGGTTCACATTGGTTCGAACCCTCGCACTTTAGGTAACATATGCCTTAGTACGCGCGCGCTTGCCACTGAGGTGGCTGTCTTATCCAGTCATATAATCAAAGCATAAATATATATTAGAAACGGCTTTCTGAAGGCAACTTCATCTTCAACTTTTAGCCATAGCCGGACCATCTGTGTCTTCCTCATTTCTCCACAAAAATGGAAACTCCAAACATAAAAGTTATGGTGTTTCTTCCCACGAATTCAACCATATAACTTATGTAAACTAAAAGTCAAAGATAAAATCTAATTTTACTGGCCCTAAATTGAAACCTAATTTCCTCAGAAATATCAAATCCAAAATTCTCTATACACATTCAATAAAAATGGATACTTTGGACATGGTTAGCTTTAGAGCAAGGATATCTACATTTTGTTTTCACAAATCAGGATCAAATGATGCTTGTAAGAAGAGATAGAATTTTGAGTTTTTACCTCTTGCAGCTGGAGTCGTGAATGGAGTTTGAGCAACTTTTGAGATGGCCTGAGGATCTGTTTAGCTTGCCTGGACCTCCTTGAGTGTATTCCAACTCTTACTTTGCCTTGAAAGCCCCTGAATCTCTCTACTCAAGTCAACCTGCCAGGTTGAGATTTGAAAATGGTGGATGGTGATAGAGGAGCTACAGTCTTAAAAACAGGGGATTGGATCACTTTGATATGATGTATATTAAGTGTTTGGGTGGTTAAAACTTAATACGCACGAGTGGATTTGGAGATGGCTATGTGAGGTTCAAAATTGTCAAGTTATGGAAGATTCTGAGTTGTAGAGTGCTTGGGAGTGTTTTGGAGTCTTAGCATTCATGTGTCAACTTGAAAATAGTGTGTCTACTTATAAGCAAGAAGTTTTAAGACTTGTAAAAACTCATATTTCAAAAACTCACATGTTTTGCTTGGTTACTTGTTTTTGAAGCAAAGCTAGCAAGCATGGTTTCAATGTGAAGTACCAAGCTGGTAGGGGGGCTGAGACCTTTAAACACACTTGTTCTGATTGTGTAGAGTGTGTTTGTGCAGAAAGAACCAATGCAAGGCTCAATGCAAGCTGACTTTGCATAAAGCTTGCTTTTCTAAAATGGCATTGTTGCCTTTCTTCCCAAAATGGAATTAAATTTGTACAATGCATTGAATGCTAGGATTAATGCTTCCAAAAGCTGTGAAAACATTTAATTATGGAGTAAAAGTCAAGTTATAAGCATGCAAAGTGGGATTTGTACAGCATGCTTGAGGATTGGATTCAATGTTCTTCACAAAATGGCTTATAATCCAAGTGACAAAACAACAACTTCATTTCTTCGATTCTCCCTACTCAAGAATGATCTCAAGGAGTTCTTTGACATTTTGGAAAGCTTGAAATGTTCTCTACAACTCATTTTTTAATTTATTTTGAATATTCCTCTTTAAACTATGTGAAAAATTGCCATGAAGTAAGGTCAAAAATCTGCCTAACTAGGGCAAAATTTCACTAAATCATTTTTAGTTCATGAGCATGTATTCACAAAATTATAACTTGAGACCCAAGAATTTTCATGAGAAGTCATGTGAATAAAAGTTGTAGATTTCATGGAGATCTACAACTTTCATGTTGGAAGTTTCCTTTGAATCATCTTGCATCATGGTGAAAATTTGGCTCAAAGTTGTGAAAAAATAAGAAATTTTCTATACTTAGAAAAATTTCTAAGTTAAGAAATTTCATATTTTCAAAATAAAACCTTGAATTCTTGATTTCTTGATGAACAAGTTTCATATTTTGACATGTTTTGATGAATTATGACCTTTGGCACTTCAATTTGACCAAAAAGTCAATGTTTGACTTTTTAGTATACAGTTGACTTTTGATCAGTTGACTGCAAAATTCATTTGTCAATCAAATGAATTTGCAATGTTTTGAATCATGTCACTATGTTAAAATGATGCAATTAGAATCTTGAGATAATGCCTTAAACCAATTGATCATTTGCTAGATCAAAAATCAGAAATTGCCCTTTCTAAGACAAAACCCTAATTTTGACCATTTACCCTTTTGGAGATTTGATCAAATTTCTTGAGGAATTACGGTCCAAACTTGATAAAATAATACATATGGGTCTAAAATGTTGATGTGGATAAAAAATTATGAAGTTTGACTGTAAATTGGCTATGGTTGACTTTTCCCTCAATACAATTGATTTTTAGGTCAACTGTTCAATTGACTGATCAAAAGTGTGATCCAAGGCTTGAAACTTGACATGAGTAATCTTGGGGGTCCATAATGTTCCATGAAAGTCATATGGGGCATTGTAAGTTCAAAAATCCGTGTGCAATCTTAAACCCTAATTTTCAGTCATTAGTGCTTGAGGAGGTGCCTTGAGCTGATCAACCCAAATGCAGTCTTGATCCAAAGGAGATCTTGTGAGAAAATTCTTGATAAGTGAGAGGGGAAATTTTGGGGTACAACAACTTCCCATGTTCAATCTTCTTAAGCCTGAAGAGTTGGATTGGCATGTTTTGCCAGTCGTGACTCGAGGGTGGAAGATGATTGGACACTAGAGTGCCCAGAAATTTGAACTTGGTGGTGTGATGGTTGAGGGAATGGGCTTAAAGATGCCATTTGGAGAGGTGATAGAAAGTTGTAGGAGATGGGCTTAAAGATGCCATCCAAAAGTGATTGCATGTATTGTAATTTGTAAGCTGAAAGAATGAGTATTAGAATGGCGTCTGTGTCTAGAGCGTATCTGAACTGTATCTGAGAGTTGAATCTAAATGAGTATCAGAATGGCATCCATGTCTGGAATGTATCTGAACTGTATCTGGGAGTTGAATCTGAATGAGTATCAGAATGGCATCCGTGTCTGGAGCGTATCTGTATTGTATCTAAAAGTTGACTCTGAATGAGTATCAGAATGGCATCCGTGTCTGGAGCATATTTGTATTGTATCTGAAAGTTGAGTCTGAATGAGTATCAGATCGGCATCCGTGTCTGGAGTGTATTTGTACTTTATCTGAAAGTTCAGTCTGAATGAGTATCAGAATGGCATCCGTGTCTGGAGGGTATCTATACTGTATTTGAAAGTTGAGTCTGAATGAGTGTCAGAATGGCATCCGTGTTTGGAGTGTATCTGAACTGTATCAGAAGGTTGAATCTGAATGAGTATCAGGATGGCATCCGTATCTGGAGTGTATCTGAACTCTATCAAAAGATTTTGAATATTTGTTAATGGTAGCTTTTAACCTTATCCTGAAAAGGGTAAAATGTTAGCTAAAATATAATGTTTATGTCGTATGAAATGCATATTATAATGCATTCGTGTTATCAATGTCTATGATATATGTATGCAATACATGCGTATATGTGCTAGTTTTCTGCACTGCTGTTTGGACTGGGGAAAATAAATCCCTGACTGTTGCTGAGGATATGGAGTATAAGTCTTCATGTTGTGAAGTCTAAGTTCTGATGAATTTCTGTTTAGAGAAATAAACTTTGTTGTAAGGGAAATACTGTATATTTCTTGTAAAATCCTATTGAGAAATTTGACGATTTCAACTGGGGAGTGATAACTGGGAGTTTTGTTCCGCTTGGGATTAAATGACGTACTGCGGGGATTTCATGGAAATAGCTTAGAGAGATTTCCATATCCCTTAAAGCCATCATTAATTGGCTTTTTTCATTTTTTTTATTTGTAAACAGTAATTATATTCAAATGCATATGTTCAACAATGAATCATTGGACGTTTTCGTAGACAAAACACGAGCGCAAAGAAAAACAGATAGTTTTTGCACTTTTAAAGAGATATCTTTGTATTGACTTTGAGTAAGTATTTTTGTACAAGGAGACAAACATTCTAGTAAGAGAATGTTGTCGTAAAAAGAAAATTTTGATACAAAGAAAAGATAGCTATGTGTAAAAATCCAATGGGGTTTCCATTCTGGTATAGCCTTTGTATCTCTGAGCATCTTGTCTATTTGTTGCCTTGTCCGAAGATAATTTAATTGATCAGAAACTCTGAGTTTGTCAGTGGAAGCCAAAGGTTGTCTGTAAAGTGATCCAATGGGACATAGTCATACGCTTTAATTCCCTAACTTTTCCCTGGACCGCCCTTTCGAGTTTTCAGTCCACCGGGAAACCCTTTTTTGCCCAAGTCACCCTTTCGGGTTTTCAACTTGCCGGGTGTACAGATTTTTTATTTTTATCCCTAATTTTTGCCTGAACCCTTTTGGTTCGCCGGGATGCCCTTGTTTTGCCTAGGTATGTCAACCTAGCGGGTCTCTTATGCGTAGTACCTTTTGACTATGTCCGCGTTCGCAGGATGTGGCAGATCGTCACCATCCATGGTGGTCAAGATCATTGCCCCACATGAGAAAATGTTTTTGATTACAAATGGTCCTTCATAGGTAGGAGTCCATTTTCTCCTAGGATCACCTTGTGGCGATATGATGCGTTTGATCACCAAGTCTCCAACTTGATACACTTGGCGTCTGACCTTTTTGTTGAAAGCCTTGATCATCCATTTTTGATACATTTAACCATGGCAAATAGCAGTAAGTCTCTTCTCATCAATCAAGTTTAGTTGATCAAGTCGAGTCTGGATCCAGTCGTCTTCGTTCTGCCCTTCATCCTTCATAATCCTCAAAGAGGGGATCTGGACCTCGATAGGCAAGACAACTTCCATGCCGTAAACCATAGAATAGGGTGTTGCCCCAGTTGATGTGCGAGTCGTGGCACGATAACCATGGAGAGCAAATGGTAATATCTCATGTCAGTCTTTGTATGTGACTGCCATTTTGTGTATGATTTTTTTAATGTTTTATTTGCATCTTCGACAGCACCATTCATCATTGGCTGATAGGGAGAAGAATTGTGATGTTAAATCTTGAATTGTTCGCACAAGGCGGTGATCATAGTGTTGTTGATATTTGTAACATTGTCAGTGATGACCCTTTCCGGGATACCGTACCGGCAAATGAAATTTTGCTTGATGAAGCGGGCAACAACATTCTTGGTAACAAAAGTGAAAGAAGCTGCCTCCACCCATTTTGTAAAATAGTCAATGGCCACTAGGATGAAACGGTGTCCATTGGAGGTTGTCGGCTTGATTTCCCCAATCATATCAATCCCCCACATAGCAAAGGGCCAAGGAGCCGTCAAGACATTTAGAGGAACCGGAGGTACGTGCACCTTGTCAGCATAAATCTGACACTTATGGCAGCTCCGAGAGTGTTGGTAGCAATCTTCTTCCATGGTAGACCAGTAATAGCCTTCCTGTAGGATTTTCTTTTCCATCATATACCCATTGGAATGGGTGCCAAAAGTGCCTTCATGTAATTCAGTCATGATCCTTTCAGCTTCGACCTTATCTACGCACCGAAGTAACACAGAGTCATAATTGCGTTTGTACAGAATGCCATTACAAAGGAAGAATTTAGCAGAGAATCTCCTTAAGAACTTATTATCATTGATTGAAGCTCCTTCTGGATATTGTTGAGCCTCGAGATATTTCTTGACTTCATGAAACCAAGGCTGGTCCACTACTTCTTCAGTATTAATCTCGTGACAGTGTGTTGGTTCATCCATTCGTTCAACGGTGATCTGGGGAGCCTCGTTATCCTGATTAAGTTTAAACATAGATGACATAGTGGCTAGAGCGTCTGCTAGCCGACTTTCTTCTCGTGGGAAATGCTCGAAGGTAATCTTCTCAAAATGTTGCAGTAATGTCAAAACATGTTCTTTGTAAGGGATAAGGTTAGGGTGTTTGGTGTCCCATTCCCCTTTGATTTGGATGATAACCAAAGTTTAGTCTCTGAATACATCCAAGGATTTGATCCCCAAGTCTATGGCAGCTTTGAGACTGAAGATGCACGCTTCTTATTCTGCCATGTTGTTTGTACAATTAAAGCAAAGTCTGGCAGTAAAGGGAGTGTGACACCCTTCCGGAGATATGAGTACAACACCAATACCAATGACGAGCGCATTAGATGCTCCATCAAAGAACAGGGTCCATCGGGATCCTTGTTCAGGTCCATCATATGGCCTGAATTCTTCACAATTGTCTAATTTCATAATGTTTTCATCCGGGAATTCGGATTTCATGGATTGGTAGTCTTCTACAGCTTTGTGAGAGAGGTGATCATCTAGTACACTGCCTTTTATAGCTTTCTGGGTAGTATACTATATGTCATATTCTGTCACGATCATCTGCCATCTCGCTATTCTCCCTGAAAGAGCAGGCTTCTCGAAGATATATTTTATCGGATCCATTTTAGATATCAACAAGGTAGTATGAGTCAGCATATACTGTCTTAGCCGGCGAACAGCCCATGCCAGAGCGCAAAAAGTTTTCTCGAGCATTGAATATCTGGTTTCACAGTCGGTAAACTTTTTGCTCAGGTAGTAAATAGCATGCTCTTTTCGGCCAGACTCGTCATAATGCCCCCATACACACCCCATTGAGTTTTCTAAAACGGTTAAATACATGATCAACGGTCTTCCCTCGACTGGTGGCATCAACACAAGAGGCTCTTGTAAGTATTCTTTGATTTTGTCAAAAGCAACTTGGCATTCATCATTCCATTTGACTACTTGATCTTTCTTTAATAGTTTAATCATTGGCTCACAAGTAGCCGTCAGGTGAGAAATGAATCTGGCAATATAGTTCAAATGTCCCAAGAATCCTCTGACTTCCTTCTCAGTACGTGGAACAGGCATCTCTTGTATTGCTTTAACTTTGGCAGGATCGACCTTGTTGTACCCCAAAATTTGCCCTCCCATTTTCTTCAAGATTTGCTAAGAGCATGCTTCAAAATCTCCCAAGGGTTGCACAGTCCAATGGCCTCCTAACAGTCAAAAATTAGGGTTTTGGTTCTGGCAAAGAAGTTGAGGTTTCCAAGGGTCCAAACAAGTCCCACATGCCTATAAACATTGTCAAGCATCCTTATGTCAAGTTTCAAGACTTACAGCACAAAATTGCACAGTCAAAAACCCTAATTGCATCACAGTCAACTGTAGGGGCAAAATGGTCATTTGACAGTCAAAAGTCAAAATTTTTGGTCAACATCTTATTTTGAAGCCACAAACATCATTTGATCAATTCTTGATCATGATTCTCAAGGCATGGCTCAAAAAGTCTCAAGATGCAAAAGTTTCTATTTTTGGACAGTTAGAAAAGTCAACTGCAAATTGACCAAGGCATAACTTCCACATGGTTTATCAGAAAAATTCCATCCAAAGCTCATTTTGAAGAGAATGACATTTCCTACAACTCCTCTTCACACTTCAAGTCCAAGAAATGCTCTCACAAAAAGTTATCAATCTCAACATTATAGGTCATTTTCAAAAGTCAACAAAAAGGCACTTTAAGTCAAAGACCATAATTTGATATTGGTAAATCAAAATGACATGGGACCAAAGGAATTGGTTAGAGAACTTCAAGACATTTCCAAAATGTCCAAGAACATGATCAAAGCTTAAAAATTGAGCAAGATATGCCTTGTGGAAGTTGGGAAATTTTTGGGAATTTTGAAAAGTCAACTTTGCTTAAAATGCCTCAAAATTGCTAATGGGCTTCAATTTCTTCCAATAATCATCACCCAAAAGCTATGCACGACCCATTGACATCCAAGGGAGTTATCTCATCATTTTTTATTAATTATTTGAATTTTTATTATTATTAATTCACTTAATTAAAATTAAATATGAGAAAAATACAAAATAATGCTTTTAAATCTTTTTGATGCAGCAAATCCAACTAAGGCAAGGTGGCAATTCGTTTCATGTCCAAAAAAGGCAAATATTCCATAATAGGCATGTTCTTCATGACAAAAAGATTGAAAAAGATATAAGGAAAATCAAATTTTGAAAATCATTAAAGACAAGGCTTTGGGCTTGGATTGTTGACCTAAATCATTCCTCATATATGCACAAACAGAACCCTAATGCAAAGGACAAGCAAGTTGCGCCCAAACTCAAAGAACAACTTTGCATTTTTTCACAAAATTCTGAAAATTGTTTTCCCATATAGAGCACGTTTCAAAGCAAAAGAAGCATTCCAATAGACTCCTGACAATACCAGGAATCTTTTCCAACCAAAGCCAAGCCTCCATACTCGAAGAAGTGGTAGAACACAGTCGCCCTGTTCATACAATTTTGCATAATCGTACTTTGAATTTCATGCCATATTAATGCATTTTAAATGTTGATTTATACTAACATGAGTATTCTGAAGCTAATGGCATGCTTTGATTGAAGTATTAAGCCCTGTAGGAGAATCCACCATGAACGCATATTAGGTTTTATGAAGCTTTGATTTGGGGTTTCACACATAAGGAAAAATTGGCCATCCTAACCAGTACCATTGAACTCAGAAACTCCAGACGAATTTAACCATACCATCGCGCTCAATTTATGATAAGGCCTGCTCTAATCGCTATTTTTGTATATTGTGGTTAGTAGGGGTTTAAAACCCCCGCTACTTGTTTGATATTTTTGCAGAAAAGATGAAGATGAAACAGGCGTGTCAAAACCTGAATGGAGGGTTTGAATATTCGCGCGTAATTTCTGTTTTCCACCAATAGCGTTTGCTTTCACATATATTATTTCTATCTTATTATACTAACAAACACGCGTGCATAGCTCAGTTGGTGGACATGGATAGTTGCAAGTATTGGGACTTGGGTTCGATTCCCAGGTCCCCCATATTTCTGTATATTTTTCATGTTAACAGGTTCAGGTGGTTATCACACTCAAGGGAGTACCATATGCCTTCATCCTCTGGCTTGCCACGCGCCCAGAGGCTCCATCCAACGGCCAGGATGTGCGTTCCACCATATGCATTAGTCAGCTGTTCCTCACACGCGCCAGAAAAGTCAATAAGGCCTGACTTTAGTGGGCCAAAATTCCTCAAATCACACCTCCAAAAGGGCCTGATACCCCTCCTATGGTTTGCATTATTTTGATTTTATTTTCTATTTAATTTCTTTTAATTCTTTTTAATGCTTAATTATTTCTTTTATTAAATTAATTTCATAATACAAAAATACAAAAAAAAACAGAAATCATAAAATAAAAATATGCCTTATTTAATATTTAATTCACTAATTATTTTGTAAATAAATTTAATGATCAATTTAGTTTTAATTTAGGGTTTTAACTTTAACTTTTTTTTCTTAAATAAACTAAAAAAAACATAAAAATTAGGTTTTAGCATTGTTATTCTTTTCTCTTAATAAATAATCTTTTTTTTTTCTTATCATTATTAATTATTAATTAATTTTGTAAATAAACTTGTCATTAAATAATTAGGTTAAATTAGGTGAAACTTAAACATTTTTCTTTAATAAATTAAAAACAATTTAGAACTAGGGTTTTTATTTAACTTTTAATTCCAATTAATTCTCTTTAATTTCATAAATACAAAAAACATAAAAACAAGTTCTTTTCTTTATTTAATCATTAATTACTTTCAATTCCAATTTAATTTCCTTAAAGGGTCCAACGCCCTCGCACTCTCGATTTTTATTTCTTTTCGCACGTTTACTTTTATTTCCTTTTTTAAATATAATGTATTTGCCCCGAAGCTTTGTAATAGATAATTAGGATATTTACTTTCCGCATTTTATTTATTCAAATCGGGTCTTTGTTTAATTTGGCGATGTATAGGCCCGCGCCTTGTAATAGCGTAGGACCTTTATTTTCCGCACTTTAAATTCCGCACCTTTAAACTGTTAATCCCATGAAAGAATGTATGCTCAAATAAAATCAAATCGTAGAACACTCAATGCATGATCAAGACAAATAATAACTGAAAATGACACACAATTCACACACCACTCTTAGGGTACGCCTCACTGTTGCCTTGCCCCTCGAAACGTGGTCGTCGAGTAGAGGAAGTTTTAGTAAGTCCTCATGTCCATGAACATGACATGGGGGTAGCTTCTAAGGTGTCCTACTATTGCTCTGGTGACCACACTGTCCCTAATCCTCGAATTGACCCGAACACCTCCAACGGTGGTGCTACCTACCTTTCAATGGTGGGATGGCACTACCTTAAGGACATTTACACAGACTAATTCCTTAGGGTAGGTAGATGACTCGTAGATACTTGCTCTAATTCAAAACAAATCAAAAACTTCTTTTCACACCGACACTTTGCAAAAAGCTTTCAAAAACAACTTTTCAAACACTCTTGAGGACTGATACAAGAGTCGATCTGAAACTTTCAAAGAAACTTTTTCAAACCCACTCACCTTGAAAAGCAAACAAACATTTTGAAAACACAAATGACCAAGTATCTAAGAGCCCATGGATAACCATGGATAGAAAGGGTGCTAACACCTTCCCTTTCTATAAATCTACCTCCCGAACCGAGAACTAATCTCAATAAGGAATTTTTATGTGCTTTTGTCCTTTCCATGTTGGAGAAAATAAAACACGGTGGAGACTCTTGCTTCCGCGACATTTCGCAAACCAGCGTTAAACAGTCAGTTCCAGATCCACCGATCACAGAACTGGCGACTCTGTTGGGGAAAACTTAAAGTGAGGTGTACCTTAGGATAGTTCATAACTGTGTTTTCAATTGTTTTGACTTGTTTGCTTTAAATTGTGGGTTGCATCGGAGTTACATAGATCCTAACCTGGATCTGGGGATACCCTGTTTAGGTAGCATAAGTTGTGAGGGACCTGTCCGGCGTAGACCGACATGGGTGAAGCAGTGGCTACGTTGGTGTGGCACCTTGGTCTGTACCGATATCCCTTGTGTTGCAACGAGGAGAATATGGGTCTTCTGAGGAGTCATTAAGCACCAACAGACCTTAGAACCTTAAATGACACAACTTGGCCAATAGAACAGTAGCAGTATGCTACACCCATTGAGGCTAAACTCTCGCGATGGTTCTGGCCGCAAGAAAAGATTGTGATGCTGGAGTTATGACCGATTGAGGGTAGTCAGTGATATTGGGATCCTCTAAGAACCCGGTTACTTTTGATAGGACAGGTATGAACCAACAAACTGAAAGAGGGTAATACCTAGACCTCATGCTGGCCTAAACTTTAAGGGGCTTGTCTTGTGTGACTTGTGTGCCTTTTCATGTTTGCCTTTGTAAATATTTGTGGTGTGCTTTATCATAACATCATAACATCATGAGCATTGCATGCATCCTGCATAAGGACTGACCATTTCAAAGACAAGAGGGTTTCACCTTTGCTCTGTTTTGTAGGACATCATGATGCCTATGCGAAGGAATACTATCCGGTTCAACCTTGTTCACCCACCCGAGTTACTCGAAGAATTGGTTAGCAGAATTCCAAACACCACTTCCTTCATCCAGAGGCATGGTTCTCTTCTCAGTTTAGTCACTGCAAAGCGGGATCAACAGTTGATGAGTGTCCTGACCCAGTTCTATGACCCTCTGTACCAGTGCTTCACCTTTCAAGACTTCCAGCTGGTCCCTACCCTGGAAGAGTTGTCTGATTTTCTTGGTATCCCTATCTTGGATCAGACTCCCTTCACTGGTTGGGAAAAGACTCTTAGGCTTGAGGAGGTTGCTGCAGCTCTTCCCTTGACCCATCAAGAAGTAATGGACAACTGGGTGACTAGAAGCGGAGTTAAGGGTTTCTTGGCCAAGTTTCTGATTGGTAAAGCTAACCGTTTCTGGAATGACTTGGACTTTAGGGCATATGAAGACATCTTGGCTCTCTTAATCTATGGGTTAGTCTTGTTTCCTAATCCTGACAACTTCATCAATGTCACTGCCATAAGGATCTTTATGTCTCAGAATCCTGTGCCCACTCTCTTGGGTGACATCCTGCAACAACTTTATGCTCGTACTGCCCGAAGACGAGGAACTTTGTGGTGTTGTATCCCTTTGTTGGTGAGGTGGTTTATTTCGCACCTCCCTAAGTTCGTGCTGAAGAACCAAGAAGGAAGAGGTTGGGCTCATAGGTTAATGTCTCTCACTGATAAGGACATCATTTGGACTTTCAGAGGTTTGGATGAGATAGCTATTATTGATCGTTGTGGAGAGTACCCTAATGTTCCATTGATTGGTACTCAAGGAGGAATCTCTTACAATCCATGTCTAGCGCTCCGTCAGTTTGGAAGGGCCAGAAGAGCAGGGCCTCATGAGATGTTGGTGCCTCACATCAGTTTTGAGTTTCAGGTGGATAGTGACGAGCTGCGTCGTAGGTTCATCAAGGCTTGGGACAGAGTTCATAAAGCTGACCCACAAGAGTTGGGGCCAAAGACTTCTCTACCTATGGAAGCCTACTACAAATGGGTTCGCATCCGTGCTCAGAAGTTAGGTATGCCATACGAAGCTGTCAGACCCGTCATCCTTGAGTATCCTGACAAGGATGGGGCTCCTCCAACTGTCCTCCCTCCTCAGATACCTAATGATTATGAGACGTTAAAGAGGTCTTGGTCGCAACTGCGAGAAGAACGGGATTCTTATCGGGAAAAGTTCAACGAGCAGGAATTGAAGATCCAGAAGCTGACAAAGCAGTTGGAGAATGAGCGAGCTCTGAATGACTACATCCGTACTGAGAAGAGGAGACCCTGGGATCAATGAGGAGCTCTGGATGTCCTTTTACAGTTTTATTTCCCTTTTCAGTATTTCCATTTTATGTAACGCCTAAGGGCAACCTGTTGAACAATTTAAAATTCAAAGTTGAATCTAATGAAGTGTGTTCCTTTTTGTTTACAAAGTTGATTCCCGATTGTCTTTGAAAACATAAATTATATGCATTCCATTCATCATGTGCATAGCATGTACTCTTCTTTTCAGGTTGCTTACTGTTCTTCGTTGTTTATTTCAGCATCATGAACCCTGAATCATCAACCGAGATGTCTATCAAGGCCCTTCAGGCGCAGAACGCACAATTTCAAGAGCTTATCATGGGTTTGGCTCAAGGCCAAGAAGAGCTGAAGGCTTTTCTCCTGAAGAAGGAGAAGAAGAAGAGAACTGTTCTTTTCAACTCGGGCTGGAGGTTTGGTAATACTCTGCAGAATGAGGAAGCTGGTTCTTCTGTAGGCAAGGACAGTCCCCAGGGGGGAAAGGCTCCAAGTTAGTAGTCTCTGACAACGAGACTGATTTTAATGAGGAACAGTATCCTTCTACTGAAGACCGGTACAAGCAGTTGGAAGACCGTCTGAATGCCATGGAGATCCAACAAGTGCCTGGTTTGGATTTCGGAGACTTGGGCTTATCTACTGGTGTGATCATCCCTCACAAGTTTAAAGCACCATCCTTCACCAAGTATGACGGGGCTTCTTGCCCCAAGCTACATCTCAGATCTTATGTGCGGAAGATTCAACCGTACACAGTGGACAAGAACTTGTGGATCCATTTCTTCCAGGAGAGTCTTTCAGGGACTCATCTCGAATGGTTCTATCAGCTGGATGGGACCAAAGTTCATAACTGGGAGGAGTTAGCTACTGCTTTTTACAAGCAGTATCAATATAATGCCGACCTTGCTCCTACACGTACCCAACTCCAGGGTATGTCGCTAGGATCAGGCGAAGGTTTTAAGGAGTATGCACAGAAGTGTAGGGATCTGGCTGGCAGGGTGCAGCCTCCGTTAACTGACTGTGAATTGGTGGATATGTTCTTGGGGACTCTCTTCGGGCCATTCTTCAATCATCTTATCGGTAATTCGTCTGCAGGGTTCACTGACCTTATTCTAACTGGGGAGAGGATAGAGGCTGGAATGAAGTCCGGTAAAATTCAGAAGGGTGCATCTTCAAGTTCTGAGAAGAAACCTTTTAAGAAGGAGGCCAGTGCTGTGTATGGGCCTAGGAGGCAAGATAAACCAGAGCGCCGCCAATCTGTCAACGCGGTGGTTATTGCTAAGCCTGCTGCCGCTCCTCGGCAAACCAATCAACAAAGGGGTGAAAGACCTAGAAGAGAGTTTACCCGGCTGAGTATGACCCTATCACAAATCTTGCCGCAGCTGTTATCCACCAACTTGGTGACTGTCAGAGAGGCTCAAAAGGTTGTGAATACTGCATCTCCCAAGTATAATCCAAATGCTCGATGTGCTTATCACTCTGATAGCCCGGGGCATTCTACTGATGATTGTTGGGCCTTAAGGAATAAGGTTCAAGACCTTATTGATGCAAAGGAGGTACAGTTTGAGGCACCTGAGAAGCCCAATGTAGTGACAGCTCCCCTGCCTGCTCATGGAGTGAATTCTATCAGGGACGATGACGAGGTGGAAGAATCTGAGTTCGACAGCTGGATTTATCCGACGGCCGACAGTGGACATAGCAATTGGACTGCAAAGGACAACCTACCTGTTACTTTTGTTACGCAGTAATGAATTCCTTTGTTTTTGTTATTTGTAATAAACAATGAATTGAAACTCTATGGCCCGATGTCTTACCCGGGGCACCGTGGCTTCATTTGTGAGGGCATATTAATTGTCATTTCATATATCATGAATAAAGACCTTGGACGTTTTCTCGCACTTCAAATCTTATGCTCCTTTTTCTTTCTTTCCTTTCTTTATATATTGCAAAACAGATGTATTTACACACACTCACTCATACAGGTTTCAATCCACTCTGGATCTCACTGGTAACGACTCTGCTACTGCCAGTTATGACTTCGAAAATCCGATCAACTTAGCCGAAGACGAAGGTGAAGATGATTGCGAAGTGCCTGGAGAGCTTGCAAGACTGTTACTCCAGGAAGAGAGGGCAATTCAACCACATGAAGAGTCGGTGGAAACAATAAATCTGGGTACTGATATAGATAAAAAGGAAGTTAAGATCGGTGCCAACCTAGAGCTCAGCGTGAAGCAACGATTGACTCAGATGTTACATGATTATGTGGAGATCTTCGCCTGGTCCTATGAAGACATGCCTGGGTTGGATACTGACATTGTGGTCCATCATTTTCCTACCAAGGAAGACTGCCCTCCGGTTAAGCAAAAGGTCCGCCGTATGCGTCCAGAGATGTCCGAAAAGATCAAAGCTGAGGTTATGAAGCAGTTTGATGCCGGGTTTCTTGCAGTGACTTCTTACCCTCAGTGGGTTGCCAACGTGGTGCCAGTACCGAAGAAGGATGGTAAGGTCAGAATGTGTGTTGATTACAGGGATCTGAACAGGGCCAGCCCCAAAGATGACTTCCCTCTACCTCACATTGACGTTCTGGTCGACAATACTGCTCAGCACAAGGTGTTCTCCTTCATGGATGGTTTTTCAGGCTATAATCAGATCAAGATGGCTCCGGAAGACATGGAAAAGACTACCTTTGTTACTCAGTGGGGCACCTTCTGCTACAAGGTCATGCCATTCGGGTTAAAGAATGTTGGGGCAACCTACCAACGTGCCATGGTTTCTTTATTTCATGACATGATCCATCATGAGATCGAAGTGTATGTCGACGACATGATTGCAAGGACCCAAACTGAGGAGGAACACCTTGATCATCTGCAGAAATTGTTTGACCGTCTGAAGTTGTACAAGCTGAGGTTGAACCCGAACAAGTGCACCTTCGGGGTTAGATCTGGAAAGTTGCTAGGCTTCGTTGTAAGTGATAAGGGTATTCAAGTGGACCCTGCCAAGGTCAAAGCCATTCAAGAGATGCTAGTTCCTAAGACAGAGAAAGAGGTCAGAGGCTTTTTAGGACGCCTGAATTACATTGCCCGATTCATCTCACACCTAACTGCTACTTGTGAACCAATCTTCAAGCTGCTGAAGAAAGATAAGATAGTACGTTGGAATGATGAATGTCAGGCTGCTTTTGACAGAATCAAAGAGTATCTCCAAGAGCCACCCATCCTTTTGCCACCGGTTGAAGGGAGACCTCTAATACTATACCTGACAGTACTTGACAACTTAATGGGGTGTGTGCTGGGGCAGCATGACGAGTCTGGCCGAAAAGAGCATGCCATTTATTACCTTAGCAAAAAGTTTACCGACTGTGAGACCCGATACTCACTGCTTGAGAAAACTTGATGCGTTTTGGTATGGGCTGCTCGCCGGCTGAGACGGTATATGATGACTCACACTACCTTGTTGATCTCAAAGATGGATCTGATAAAGTACATATTTGAAAAGCCTGCTCTGTCCGGGAGAATAGCAAGATGGCAAATGATCTTGATAGAATACGACATACAATACACAACTCAGAAAGCCATCAAAGGAAGTGTATTGGCAGACCACTTGGCACATCAGGCAGTAGACGACTATCAGTCAATGAACTTTGAGTTTCCCGACGAGAGCATCATGATAGTGACTGATTGTGAAGTACCTGGACCGGATGAAGGACCTGAGGAAGGATCCCGATGGTCTATTCACTTTGACGGAGCCTCCAACGCCTTGGGTAATGGTATCGGCGTTGTGATCATATCCCCTCAAGGCACTCATACTCCACTCACTGCCCGACTATGTTTCAACTGCACCAACAACATGGCGGAGTATGAGGCATGCATCATGGGTCTCCAAGCTGCGATTGACTTAAGGATCAAGTTTCTGAGTGTCATCGGAGATTCCGCTCTCGTGATTAATCAGATCAAAGGGGAGTGGGATATGAAACATCCGAATCTTATTCCTTACAGAGAATGTGTGTTGACATTGATCCCCCATTTCACAGAGATAACGTTTGAACATTTCCCAAGAGAGGAGAATCAGTTGGCGGACGCGTTGGCTACGATGTCTTCAATGTTCAAAGTCAAATGGGACAATGAGGCTCCCCGGGTCATTATCTGGAAACTGGACGAACCGGCATACTGTTGTGATCTTGAGACTGAATTGGTGACTGAGAAGCCTTGGTACCATGAGGTGAAGAGATATTTGGAAGCTCAGGAATACCCTGAAGGTGCATCTGTCAATGATAAAAAGTTTCTGAGAAGGTTCGCAGCGAAGTTCTTCCTTAGCAACGGCATCCTGTACAAGCGAAACCATGATTCGACCTTACTGCGTTGTGTGGATAAGACTGAAGCAGAAAGGATCATGGCAGAGCTACATGAAGGTACCTTCGGAACACATTCCAGTGGACACACCATGGCAAAGAAAATCCTTTGGGCAGGGTATTACTGGTCCACAATGGAAGCCGACTGTTCCCAACATTCTCGGACATGTCACAAATGCCAGATATATGCAAATAAGGTGCATGTTCCTCTGGTTCCCCTGAATGTCTTGACAGCACCTTGGTCGTTTGCAATGTGGGGCATAGATATGATTGGCGAGATTAAACCTATGACATCCAATGGGCATCGCTTCATCCTGGTAGCGATCGATTACTTCACGAAGTGGGTTGAGGCAGCTTCCTACGCCACTGTAACCAAGAATGTCGTGGCACGGTTCATTCGGCATAACCTGATCTGTCGATACGGCGTCCCAGAAAGGATCATTACAGACAATGGTACCAATCTCAATAACAAGATGATCACTGAGCTCTGCGAGCAGTTTAAGATACAGCACCACAACTCTTCTCCTTACCGGCCGAAGATGAATGGGGCTGTAGAAGCAGTGAATAAGAATATCAAGAAAATCGTGCAGAAGATGACAGTGACTTATAAAGATTGGCACGAGATGTTACCGTTCGCTCTACATGGGTACCGTACCTCAGCAAGGACGTCAACCGGGGCAACTCCTTTCTCCTTGGTCTATGGTATGGAGGAAGTCTTACCGATCGAAGTGCAGATACCCTCTCTTCGGATAATGAAGGATGCAGATCTGAGTGAAGATGATTGGATCCAGACACGACTTGATCAGTTAAACCTAATTAATGAAAAGAGACTTGCTGCTATTTGCCATGGTCAGACGTACCAAAAACGAATGATCAGGGCATTTAACAAGAAGGTCAGACCACAAGAATATCAAGTTGGGGATCTGGTAATCAAGCGCATCATTCTTCCTCAGAGTGATCCAAGGGGCAAATGGACCCCTACATACGAAGGGCCATTTGTGGTTAAACATGTGTTCTCAGGAGGAGCCATGATTCTAACTACCATGGATGGTGACGACCTTCCTCACCCCGCCAATGAAGACATAGTAAAAAGATACTACGCATGATAAAAGACCCGCTAGGTTGACATACCTAGGCAAAAATTAGGGCTTCCCGGTGAACCAAAAGGGTTCGGGCAAAATGAAGGGATGAAATGAAAAAAATCTGTACACCCGGCAAGTCGAAAACCTGAAAAGGCGGATTGGGCAAAAATGGGTATCCCGGTGGACTGAAAACCCAAAAGGGCGGTCCAGGCAAAAATTAGGGATTGAAGCGTAATACTATGTCTCATTGGATCACTTTGCATCCAGAATCCGGTATCAACATCAAGTTCAGACGGCATCGATCAATCAGCTTCATCTTCAGCTAGGTCATCAAGTGATGAGACGCTCGAAGATATAAAGGCGATAGCAGAGTTGGAACCCAGTGGGATCATTATTTTCACATAGCTGTTTTGTTTTCTCTTTGTAAAAATTTGTATAAACTCTTTTATTCGGCGACGTTCTCTTACTAGGACGTCAGCCTCTTGTACATAAAACGCCTATTTACAGGAAACTCAAAAATCAATACAAAAATCACTTTTCAGTTAAAATTGCCAATTGTTTTTCCTTTTCTGTTTTGCTTTGCGAAGAACGTCCAAGGTTCAATTTGTGATATATGCATTTGACACTAATTGCTAACTCATAAATATTTGCATACAAAACAAAGGACTAATTACAAGTAACATTAGAAACATGGGCAATAATGAATTGTTTAAGCGATCTAATTGCTCTGTCCACCAAGGTATCAAGGTAGGTTCAACTGAAGAACACAACCAGTATATCTTAATCCCCCAGAGAGTGAGTCAGCAAGTCAATACACTCTCCCCTAGCAGAGTTATACAAACAGCCTTAAGGAAGTTGGGTATCCCTAGCAGACCGCAACATTCCCCAGCATAATATACGAATATTCTTAACAAGCATCCCTGGCAGCCTTGATCTAAGATTGTTCCCCGGCGGTCAACCAGACATTCAGTGGAGCCACTTCCCCAATGTATCTCAAAAATTTCCCGAGGAGAGTCCAATCAAGATTCCCCCAGGACAGTTTGAATCATCTCCCCAGCAGTAAGCTTATCCCCAGTAGATTCTGGAAGCTTATCCCCTACAGAGCACGAGCGCGTCTCCCAGCTTTATTCAAAGGTTATTTCCCTACCAGGATATAACTGGGTTATCCTCAGCAAAAAGCCACGGAAAGATCGTCCTTGGCGAAGTCTTCCTATCCCCAGCGGAGTCTATTAACACTTCCAACATAACAATGGTATCCCCAGCGAAGTTACCATCAACATCCCAGCAGAATAACGTACCTCTCTTCCCACAGAGTACTATTCCCCAACAAGATCGCTAGAGTAGTTATTCCCCACAGAGTAATCTCTTCATCAAGTTTCGTCCCCAATGGAGTTATCTTCTCCTACCGGTATTCTTGCAACTATCATCCCCAGCGGAAACAACAAAGCACTATTCTCCAACATCAGCCCAGGATGTGACTTCCCGGCACCCGTCAAGGATTTACTTTCCTAGACAAAAACATACATTCATAAACATCGCATTTCTATACATTATATCATGCATATATGCATCATGAACATACAATCTCATTTATGTTGAGAACATCATGGCTTGATCCATATCATGCATTGCATATGACTGACCTTTACCTTTCAGGAAAGATCCGGATAAGTTCTCAGCTTTATTCCAAGACTTTAGTCTGGTTCAGTTAAATCAATTCTAAGATTTCTCTGATTCTTATCCAGTCAAAGTTAGTCAAAGACCTTCTCTGGTTCAGTCAGATCGACCCTAAGATCTCCCTGATTCTTATTCCAGTTGAAGATATTCCAAGACTTTCGTCTGGTTCAGTTAAATCGACCCTAAGATTTTTCTGATTCTTATCCAGTCAAAGCTAATCCAAGACTTTCGTCTGGTTTAGTTAAATCGACTCTAAGATTTTTCTGATTCTTATCCAGTCAAAGTTATTCCAAGACCTTGCCTGGTTCAGTTAAATCGATTCCTAAAGATTTTTCTGATGCCGATCCAGCCAAAGGCCTTCTCTGGTTCAGTCAGATCGACCCTAAGATCTCCCTGTTTCTTATTCCAGTTGAAGATTCCAAGACCTTGTCTGGTTCAGTTAAATCGACTCCTAAAGATTTTTCTGATGTCGATCCAGTCAAAGGCCTTCTCTGGTTCAGTCAGATCGACGCTAAGATCTCCCTGATTCTTATTCCAGTTGAAGATTCCAAGACCTTGCCTGGTTCAGTTAAATCGACTCCTAAAGATTTTTCTGATGCCGACCCAGTCAAAGGCCTTCTCGGGTCCAGTTAAATCGATTCCTAAAGATTTTCCTGACGAAGACTCAGTAGAAGACATCCAAGATTCTCTCATCGTTACTGTTGAGGTAGTAATCGCCCCAGATTCTCTCATTGTTATTGTTGAGGTAGTAATCGCCCCAGATTCTCTCGTCGTTACTGTTGAGGTAGTAATCGCCCCAGATTCTCTCATCGTTACTGTTGAGGTAGTAATCGCCCCAGATTCTCTCATCGTTACTGTTGAGGTAGTAATCATCCAAGGTTCTCTCACCGTCCCGTCGAGGGCACGTCTGAAGAATTTAAAAATTCGATTCCTGTAATCAACCAGGGAGCGTCTATATAAAGAGTTTGAAGATCAACTCCTGTAACAGGCCAGGTAATTATCTTTCTTTTTCAGGTACGTAAGATCTCGCTAAGGAAACTCTTACGCGACCGACATCTAGACGGCATCTATAAGCCCATCCACCTATCCATCACCTCTCAACATGGCATCTGTAAGCCCATCTTCCTATCCATCAATCTCCAAATGGCATTTGTAAGCCCATTCCCACCATCACACTGCCAACATGTGAGCGCAAATTTCTGGGCACTCTAGTGTTCAATCATCTTCCACCTTCGGATTACGAAAGGCACGCCAGCCAATCTACATCCTCAGGTTTAAGAAGATTGAACAGGGGCAACTGTTGTACCCCAAAATTTTCCCTCCCATTTTCTTCAAGATTTGCTAAGAGCATGCTTCAAAATCTCCCAAGGGTTGCACAGTCCAATGGCCTCCTAACAGTCAAAAATTAGGGTTTTGGTTCTGGCAAAGAAGTTGAGGTTTCCAAGGGTCCAAACAAGTCCCACATGCCTATAAACATTGTCAAGCATCCTTATGTCAAGTTTCAAGACTTACAGCACAAAATTGCACAGTCAAAAACCCTAATTGCATCACAGTCAACTGTAGGGGCAAAATGGTCATTTGACAGTCAAAAGTCAAAAATTTTGGTCAACATCTTATTTTGAAGCCACAAACATCATTTGATCAATTCTTGATCATGATTCTCAAGGCATGGCTCAAAAAGTCTCAAGATGCAAAAGTTTCTATTTTTGGACAGTTGGAAAAGTCAACTGCAAATTGACCAAGGCATAACTTCCACATGGTTTATCAGAAAAATTCCATCCAAAGCTCATTTTGAAGAGAATGACATTTCCTACAACTCCTATTCACACTTAAAGTCCAAGAAATGCTCTCATAAAAAGTTATCAATCTCAACATTATAGGTCATTTTCAAAAGTCAACAAAAAGGCACTTTAAGTCAAAGACCATAATTCGAGATTGGTAAATCAAAATGACATGGGACCAAAGGAATTGGTTAGAGGACTTCAAGACCTTTCCAAAATGTCTAAGAACATGATCAAAGCTTAAAAATTGAGCAAGATATGCCTTGTGGAAGTTGGGAAATTTTTGGGAATTTTGAAAAGTCAACTTTGCTTCAAATGCCTCAAAATTGCTAATGGGCCTCAATTTCTTCCAAGAATCATCACCCAAAAGCTATGCACGATCCATTGACATCCAAGGGAGTTATCTCATCATTTTTTATTAATTATTTGAATTTTTATTATTATTAATTCACTTAATTAAAATTAAATATGAGAAAAATACAAAATAATGCTTTTAAATCTTTTTGATGCAGCAAATCCAACTAAGGCAAGGTGGAAATTCGTTTCATGTCCAAAAAAGGCAAATCTTCCATAATAGGCATGTTCTTCATGACAAAAAGATTGAAAAAGATATAAGGAAAATCAAATTTTGAAAATCATTAAAGACAAGGCTTTGGGCTTGGATTGTTGACCTAAATCATTCCTCATATATGCACAAACAGAACCCTAATGCAAAGGACAAGCAAGCTGCGCCCAAACTCAAAGAACAACTTTGCATTTTTTCACAAAATTCTGAAAACTGTTTTCCCATATAGAGCATGTTTCAAAGCAAAAGAAGCATTCCAATAGACTCCTGACAATACCAGGAATCTTTTCCAACCAAAGCCAAGCCTCCATACTCGAAGAAGTGGTAGAACACAGTCGCCCTGTTCATAAAATTTTGCATAATCGTACTTTGAATTTCATGCCATATTAATGCATTTTAAATGTTGATTTATACTAACATGAGTATTCTGAAGCTAATGGCATGCTTTGATTGAAGTATTAAGCCCTGTAGGAGAATCCACCATGAACGCATATTAGGTTTTATGAATCTTTGATTTGGGGTTTCACACATAAGGAAAAATTGGCCATCCTAACCAGTACCATTGAACTCAGAAACTCCAGACGAATTTAACCATACCATCACGCTCAATTTATGATAAGGCCTGCTCTAATCGCTATTTTTGTATATTGTGGTTAGTGGGGGTTTAAAACCCCCGCTACTTGTTTGATATTTTTGCAGAAAAGATGAAGATGAAGCTGGCGTGTCAAAGCCTGAATGGAGAGTTTGAATATTCGCGCGTAATTTCTGTTTTCCACCAATAGCGTTTGCTTTCACATATATTATTTATATCTTATTATACTAACAAACACGCGTGCATAGCTCAGTTGGTGGACAGGGATAGTTGCAAGCATTGGGACCTGGGTTCGATTCCCAAGTCCCCCATATTTCTGCATATTTTTCATGTTAACAGGTTCAGGTGGTTATCACACTCAAGGGAGTACCATATGCCTTCATCCTCTGGCTTGCCACGCACCCAGAGGCTCCATCCAACGGCCAGGATGTGCGTTCCACCATATGCATTAGTCAGTTGTTCCTCACACGCGCCAGAAAAGTCAATAAGGCCTGACTTTAGTGGGCCAAAATTCCTCAAATCACACCTCCAAAAGGGCCTGATACCCCTCCTATGGTTTGCATTATTTTGATTTTATTTTCTATTTAATTTCTTTTAATTCTTTTTAATGCTTAATTATTTCTTTTATTAAATTAATTTCATAATACAAAAATACAAAAAAAAACAGAAATCATAAAATAAAAATATGCCTTATTTAATATTTAATTCACTAATTATTTTGTAAATAAATTTAATGATCAATTTAGTTTTAATTTAGGGTTTTAACTTTAACTTTTTTTTCTTAAATAAACTAAAAAAAACATAAAAATTAGGTTTTAGCACTGTTATTCTTTTCTCTTAATAAATAATCTTTTTTTTATTTCTTATCATTATTAATTATTAATTAATTTTGTAAATAAACTTGTCATTAAATAATTAGGTTAAATTAGGTGAAACTTAAACATTTTTCTTTAATAAATTAAAAACAATTTAGAACTAGGGTTTTTATTTAACTTTTAATTCCAATTAATTCTCTTTAATTTCATAAATACAAAAAACATAAAAACAAGTTCTTTTCTTTATTTAATCATTAATTACTTTCAATTCCAATTTAATTTCCTTAAAGGGTCCAACGCCCTCGCACTCTCGATTTTTATTTCTTTTCGCACGTTTACTTTTATTTCCTTTTTTAAATATAATGTATTTGCCCCGAAGCTTTGTAATAGATAATTAGGATATTTACTTTCCGCATTTTATTTATTCAAATCGGGTCTTTGTTTAATTTGGCGATGTATAGGCACGCGCCTTGTAATAGCGTAGGACCTTTATTTTCCGCACTTTAAATTCCGCACCTTTAAACTGTTAATCCCATGAAAGAATGTATGCTCAAATAAAATCAAAGCGTAGAACACTCAATGCATGATCAAGACAAATAATAACTGAAAATGACACACAATTCACACACCACTCTTAGGGTACGCCTCACTGTTGCCTTGCCCCTCGAAACGTGGTCGTCGAGTAGAGGATGTTTTAGTAAGTCCTCATGTCCATGAACATGGCATGGGGGTAGCTTCTAAGGTGTCCTACTATTGCTCTGGTGACCACACTGTCCCTAATCCTTGAATTGACCCGAACACCTCCAACGGTGGTGCTACCTACCTTTCAATGGTGGGATGGCACTACCTTAAGGACATTTACACAGACTAATTCCTTAGGGTAGGTAGATGACTCGTAGATACTTGCTCTAATTCAAAACAAATCAAAAACTTCTTTTCACACCGACACTTTGCAAAAAGCTTTCAAAAACAACTTTTCAAACACTCTTGAGGACTGATCCAAGAGTCGATCTGAAACTTTCAAAGAAACTTTTTCAAACCCACTCACCTTGAAAAGCAAACAAACATTTTGAAAACACAAATGAGCAAGTATCTAAGAGCCCATGGATAACCATGGATAGAAAGGGTGCTAACACCTTCCCTTTCTATAAATCTACCTCCCGAATCGAGAACTAATCTCAATAAGGAATTTTTCTATGCTTTTGTCCTTTCCATGTTGGAGAAAATAAAATACGGTGGCGACTCTTGCTTCCGCGACATTTCGCGAACCAGCGTTAAACAGTCAGTTCCATATCCACCGATCACAGACCTCGATACCTTTGTTGTTGACGATAAAGCCTAAGAGTTTACCAGACCTTACCCTAAATGTGCATTTGTTTGGATTCAACCTCAAATTGTATTTCTTCAGTCTCTAAAACAATTTTTTTAAGTGATCAATATGTTGTTCCTCTGTTTAAGATCTTGATATCATATCGTCCATGTAGACCTCTATTTCGTGATGTATCATGTCGTGAAATAGAGCTACCATGGCACTCTGATAGGTTTCCCCATCGTTCTTTAGTACGAATGGCATCACCTTGTAGCAGAATGTGCCCCATTGTGTGATAAATGTTGTTTTCTCCATGTCTTCAGGCGCCATTTTGATTTGGTTGTAACTTGAGAATTCATCCATGAAGGAAAACACTTTGTGTTGTTCCGTATTGTCAACTAGGATATCAATGTGGGGGAGTGGAAAATCATCCTTAGGGCTCGCCCTATTCAAATCTCTGTAGTCCACACACATTCGCACTTTGTCGTCTTTTTTGGGTACGGGAACAATGTTGGTAAACCATTGAGGGTAAGATGTGAAAGCCAAAAATCTAGCTTTGAATTGCTTCATGACCTCTGCTTTATTCTTTTCTGACATATCAGGTCTCATGCGGTGAACCTTTTGTTTTACTGGCGAGCAATCTTCTCTTGTAGGAAAACGATGTACCACAATATCTGCATCAAGCCTCGGCATGTCTTCATATGACCAGGCAAAGAATTCAACATAATCGTGTAATAACTGAATCAGACACTCCTTGATGCTGGGTTCCAGATTGGCAACCACCTTGACCTCTTTTTTGTCTTCTTCGGCACCTAGATTGATTGTATCCACGGGTTCCTCGTGAGGCTGGATGGTTCTCTCTTCTTGTTGTAGTAGTGTGGCAAGTTCCCCTGGTACTTCACATTCTTCCTCACCTTCGTCTTCGGCTTGGTAGATTTGATTCTCAGAGTCACAAAAGGCCATAGTAGTATCGTTACCCATGGGATCCCAAATGGATGTATACCTGCATTGTGAGTGTGGGTGTGTGTAAGGGTATAGCTATCTTTGAAAGAAAGTAAAATGTAAAAGAAAAACAAAGAGCACAAAAGTTTGTATGCGAAAACATCCATGATTCATTAATGTCATATGAAAATGAGATAATAACCCTTTCAAATGGACCATTGTGCCTCGGGTAAGACACAAGGTTTTAAGAGTGCGAATTGTTTCAATATTACAGATCCAACAAAATGTAAAGAAAAATTACTATGGGATAAAGGTGATTGGGACAAAGTCTCTAGCCTCCCAATTGTTGAGCCCTCCGTTGACATTCGGGAAGATCCAATCCTCTAGGTTGCAGCCATCTTCACCATCTTCTACTGCGTTGACTTCACGGTTGCTGATCTTCAAGGGTGGTCCTCCAACACGAGTACGGCGTACAGCCTTCTGAGCACTTAAAGTGAAACCTAGGCCAAACTTGTCAGACTTATATGGTATATCGGGGAGTTGTCCCCAAATAGTGCACCCTCCTTCTTCTACCACTACTTTGGCATCCTTCAGAGATGACATCCGGAGTGGAGGCCTTGTAATCTTGGGAACCTGAGACACAGCCTTGGTTACTGCCATCTCTTGGGGGACCTCTTCAAAGTGTTGAAATGGAGTTTCAATGAATTCACCATCTAATTCCACATATCTGAAGGAATTGAGATGGATGATCATGTATTCCTCCTCTCCATGAACGGTGATAATCTTCCCTTGAACTGGATACTTCAGCATTTGGTGCAACGTAGAAGTAACAGCGCCAACATTGTGGATCCATGGTCGGCCTAGCAAGCAGGGGTATGAAGGGCGGATGTCCATTACATAAAAAGTTGAATTGAAAGTTTGGGTTCCAACCTTTATGGGGATATCCACTTCCCCGTGCACCATCCTCTTCGAGCCGTCAAAAGCCCTTACCACTATGTTGCTTGGCTTCAAAGTCAACCCCTCACAGTCAAGTCGATCAAGATCTTTTTTAGGTAGTACATTCAGAGATGAGCCAGTGTCCACCAAAACATGAGCCAGAGTTGTGCCCCTACATTCCATTGAGACGTGCAATGCCTCATTATGCTTCCTTCCCCTTGGCGTCAGATCAGCATCCGAGAAACCTAGACTGTTATCCGCAGTCAAGCTGGCTACGCAGTCTTGAAATTAATCGGCAGATGTCTCTTGAGGTAAATGAGCGGTTTTTAAGAACTTCACCAAGGCTTTTGCATGTGCCTCAGAACAAAGTAGTAATGCCAGCATGGAGATTTTAGAGGGAGTTTTCCCCAGTTGTTCAACTACATCGTAGTCGCTTCTCTTTAAATTTTTTAGGATCTCCTCCATTTCTTTCTTGGAGGTCTCAGGGATAGTCAATGTCTGAGCCTTTGTCCAGACGGGCTCAATCAGAACACCTTTTCCTCGAGTCTCTGTTAACTCGGCAGCAGGAGTGTCAATAGAAATGATTACAGGGATCGTAACAACTTTGTCAATTGGAGTATTGTTGGAGATAATTGTAGGACCGAGAACAGCTTTTAGGGGAGCAACAGTAGGAATGATTACGGGTCCAGAAATTTCTTTTGGGGGAGCAATTTTTGGAGAAAAGATCCTACCACTTCAGGTAATTTTGCTAGTTCCTGCAATATTACTGATGTCGGAGTTGACTTTCTTAGAGCTTGAATCCATGGAGGCTGGCCAGTCTTGCTTAATACCATGGTAGTAGACATCCCCTCCCCCCCCCCCCCATAATTCCATGGCACGGTTTTGTCTGACGCATATGGGACTGGTCCTGGCATCCTGATTATTAAAGGAGTTGCTTTTAAAACTGATGTAATTCTAACGGGTCTTTTGGTGGAGACCCTGGAAGAATTGGAAGAAATGGTAATGATAGAAACATATTCAAAAGGGATAGGTGAAATAGGAGTATTTTCAAACAAAATTTATTTATTATCTATTAGGCACTGAACGCCTATTTTCAATAAAAGGCAGCCGGTTGGGGAGGACAAACAGAGATGGAAAACTTTACCACAGCCCGGGAACACACCGGCATTCAAAAAATTCAATTTAATAGTCAGAAGTGGAGTCATGAGTTCATCCATTGAAGTAACAAACAATCCTTCTTCAATGGCATTGGTATTGTGGCCATGTTTGGGCATAGGAGCAGAAATGACATTTGCCTTTTCGGGCGCATCGAATTCAATCTTTTTTGCTTCAATGAAGTCTTGTATTTTATTCTTTAGAGCCCAACAGTTATTAGTATCGTGAACAGGACTTTCAGAGTGGTATGCGCAACGGGCATTGGGATGATAATGAGGAGATGTTGTATTGGGGTTTTTCGGAGCTTCTTTCAAGGTCACCAAATTGGATCTTAGTAGATGTAGTAATACTTGAGACGGGTTCATGTTGATTCTGGTGAACTTCCTGACTGGCCTTTCCATCCTTGGTTGATTATTTCTTTGTTGATCAGACGCAGGCTTAGGAATCATAACAGCCCCCACCATTTGTCGGCGTTCAGCCCTATCTTGGTTTCTTTGCAAATATACAGCAGCCACCTCTTTCTTCCTGATGAAAGGCTTCCTTATAGCTATAGAAGAAGATGTATCTTTCTGAATCTTTCCACTCTTTATACCGGTTTTTATCCTCTCTCCGGTCAATATTAGTTCAGTAAAGCCTGCAGATTAACTTCCGATTAAATGATTGAAGAAGGGACCAGACAAAGTGCCCAAGAACATGTCTACCAATTCTCTCTCAGATAGAGGGGGTTGAACTCTTCCAGCCAAATCTCTCCATTTTTGCGCATAGTCATTGAAACCTTCATTGGAATCCATGGCCATACTCTGGAGTTGAGTACGGGTAGGCGCCAGATCAACATTGTACTGATATTGTTTGTAGAAATCTGCAGCAAGATCTTCCAAATTGTGAATGTTGGCTCTTTCTAGTTGGAAAAACCAGTCAAGTTGAGTTCCAGACAGGTTTTCTTGGAAGAAATGTGCCCATGAGTCTTTATCAGTGGTATGGGGCTGGATTTTCCTTACATATGAACGGAGATGCATTTTAGGGAACGAAACAATGTCATATTTGGAGAATATAGGTGCTTTGAATTTAGGAGGAATCACAATCCCCGATACTAAACCCAATTCCTCAAAGTCCAAACCTGGCACCTTTTGGATCTCCATCGCGCTCAGCCGCTCCTCAAGATGTTTATACTTGTCATCAGCTGGAGGGTATTATTCTTCAGAGTAGCCTTCTTCTTCCTCCTCCGATTCTGACGGAATAATTGTTTCCTTTCCTTTACCATCTTGGTTGTCTCTTTCACAGGATGTTGCTCCAAAGTCCAAAGTCCTTCTTGTCTGCCCATGAAATCTTCTTCCCATGTTTAAGACTCCGGTCACCTTCTTTGTTTTCTTTTTCCTCTCTTCATCCAGCAAAGTCTTCAATTCTTCTTGTCTCTTAGCTAGGGTCAATAGAAACTATTGAAGCTGTGTATTCTGAGCTTGGAGATCCTTCACTGTTTGCTCAAGATCCATCTTACTGAAATAAACAGTAGAGAGATGAGGAGACTTGTTACAAAAGACCTGCTTATGCTTATGTCAGAAATTCAAATTTGTTTTAGACAAAAAGGAAACACACGTTATATTAATAAGATAAAGTTTGAGTACATCAATGCCCCTTGGGTAAAATAATACAAAAAACTCTAAGATAGAAAGGTAGTGCGCATCCTCTTCGGTTCAATGTAGGTATTCAGAGTCTGCTCCTCATGAAGTAGCCTAGTGAGTTCCAAAACCTTCTTCTCGCTTGCATAGAATTGGGCTTCAAAAGTATCTCGCTCTCCTTGGAGTTGTATCTAATCCCTTTGTAGGTCTTCAAGAGATGTGGGCATGTCAAGATGTAGGATAGTGTATGGAACATCTCCCTCCATGACAGGCTCAATGATTATCGGGAGAGTGGAGGGGTAAGGCATTATAAGACTCTGAGCGCGAGTCCGTACCCATTTGAGGTAAGGCTCAAGAGGGATGGAATTCTTGTGCCCCAAAGACTTGCTATCCACCTTGTTCAACATCCTCCAAGCTCGGATAAATCTCTGGCGAAGACATTGATCATCGTTGTCGTAGTCAAATGCCAAACCTTGAATCAGCATCTCATGCGGGCCATCCCTTCGGGTATAACCAAATTGTCTTAAGGCCAAACAAGGGGTTGTAGGTGATACCTCCCCTAATGCCAAGTAAAGGGACATTAGGAAATTCTCCACAATGGTCGACAATGATAACATTCTCTTTGGATTGGGAGCACCAATGAATGTCTGAATGTTTGAGCGTTATCAACCTTTGTGACCACCTTGAACCTTGCTCATTCTTTAATAGATATTAGGGAAGATGAGAAATAAACCATCTTTCCAAGAGAGGAGTGCAACATATGAGAACACCTTTTTTCCTCGTTGTGCGAGTGTGAAAAGAGTGTAGGATATCTCCTAGCAATGTAGGCACCGGGTTGTGGGATATGAAGATTTTGATGGTGTTGACATCTATGAGTTGGTCAGGATTTGGAAATAAAACCATCCCATAGATGAGGAGAGCCACAATTTCCTCAAAGGCTTACAAGTCCAAGGAATTCCAACAGCTTTGGGCTTTCTCCAACAGGAACTTTACTAGGAAACCTTTGATACCACTCCTTGTTTCCCAATGAGTTGTGACATCATATGAGTGCAAGTGTAGAGATTGAGCAATCTCTTTTGGCTTTGGGTCTCTTTCCGTACCGTTGAAAGGTAGTTGATTGAGAATGTGGATCCTCAAGAGTTGGGAGAGTTCTTCCAAAGTAGGCACAAGTTGATAGTCAAGAAATGTGAAGCAATGGTGTAAAGGATCAAAGAACTAAAAGAGCACCTTCATCATGTCCTCATATGTGTTGGAGGTGACCAAGTTAAGTATGCGACCATGTCTCTCGGTAAATGGAGAGTTTTCAGGAATCTTTGAAGCTAGCTCCTTAAGTTGTGGAGGGATCCTTACAAGGTTGACTTGAATAGTTTTCATGTGAAGTGAATCCATATCCTACAAAACAGGAACAAAGATGAATCCAAAAATCCTTGAAATGGTTAGTGGATGTATATGATGTTCATGATGTTCATGATGTTATGTACAAATATGCATATACAAACAAAGCAAACAAGTCCTTAGGTTTAGGCTTGCATGGAGTTTTATAGGTAAGTACCCTCTTGAAGTTTAGTTGGCTCAAACCTATCCTAGTAGTAGTAACCGGGTTCCAAGTAGCTCAATATCATTGGTTTGTTTCCTTAGTCATTGTTTCAGCTCAAGCCTCTTTAATGGCGACCGACATATCCCAAGGAATAAAACCTCAATGAGTGTAGTATCGAGTATCTACCAACTTCGGACTGCACCAAAGCTGGTCATCTCACTACATCCTAAAGGCCAAGTTGGTCATGTAAAGGTTCTAAAAGTTCATTAGTGCTTCAGGACACCACACGGAGGCCCCGTATTCCCCTCGTTTCCACATGAAGGATACCGGTACAAACCAAAGTATCACACTAACACAGCCATCGCTTAAATCATATCGGTCTATGCCGTACAGTCTCCACGATCTATTGTTGTTTACCTAAAGAGTGTCCCCAGATCCAGGTGTAGGATCTTCAATAATACCCAAGAAAAAACCCTTAAAGGTAAAGCAGGAAAAGAATACAAGAAAGCAATTTAAAATGACCTAGATCTTAAGGTTTACTCCACTTATTATTATGTCCCCAGCAGAGTCGCCAGTTCTGTGATGTGGTGGGAGAACTGACTTGAAGGTTTTGTGTTTGATAGCAAATTTTGCGATTACCAAGAGTCGCTGCTGACTTTTCTTTTATCCAAAAGGAAAGGTGAAAAAGCATAGGAAAGACCTTTGAGACTGTTTCTTGAGTTCGGGGGGTAGATTATAAAAAGGGAAGGTATTAGCATCCTTTTTATCCATGGTTTTCCATGGGCTCTTAGTTACTTGCTAGATCACTTGCTTTTATTTGAAATTGTGCTTTGTGTGGTTTTTGAAAGTATTTTGTAAAGAGGCCATTGTTTAGGCAATCTTTGTAATAATTCTTGTTCGTAAGAATGTATACAAAGATGTTGATCCTTTGAAAAGGTTTTCAATTTTGTATGATGTTTTTGAAAGTGTATGTTATTGTTTTGAAAATAGCCAGGATGTTTGTTTTGAAATGGAGCAAGTAATTAGGAGAAATCTACCTACTTAAATGTCTTTCTTGTTCATTTCCCTTTCCTTTGACATTGTTGTCTTACCATTGATTTGGTAAGCAACACTATCTTTGGATGTAAACGGGACGGGCGTGGGTCATCGTATAGCCATGATTAGAAATGTTTGCAAGGCATCTTAGCATTCTCTTTGAGGTACTAAGATCATTTTGTAAGGCAACTTTAAATAGCGTCATCGAGGGACTATGATCTTGTATTTGCTTGTTTTTTCTAAGATACCTTACATGCATAATATGGCCATTTTATAAGGCAACCAAGTGGGATAACCCTAGGGGTGCTTGTGTGAAAATGTGTTATTTTCATGCTTAATTTTGTCTTGAGTTAAGGTTTTCTATTTGATTGGTTTTATCTTGCCATACAAACCCTAATTACTAGCATGTTATATAAAGGTGATAAATTACGAAATTTAAAGTTACTACGCTATTACAACATTTATGGGAGGGGGTATACAATTTATGAATGGGGATTTCAATAATATAAACCTAATTAATCTATTACAACCGAATTGAATATGTACAAAAATAGGAATAAATAACATACAGGATGAATCAAATACGCAGGAATTGTAAATGCAAAGAAAAAAGATTTTTATTTGGTTTCTTAAGGAAAAGGGTTTTGATTTTAACCTAACTAGAGAAAAAAGTAATTAAATTAAATTAACTTAAGTTAATTAAGAAAACAAATTAATTAAGAAAACATTTTAATTAAGAAGAGATTTTTTTTGAATAAAACCCTAAATCTATTTTAATTGATTAAAAGAAAATAAGTTTAAAGAAAAACATATATTTTTGTATTTTATATTTTTGTCTTTGAAATAATATGTGGTGCTATGAAATATTTTTGGTCTTTTTTATATTGAAATAAGTGTATTTATATAAATAATAATCTAGTTTTAATTTAATTTACAAGGAAATTAGTAAAAGTAAATAAAGTATAATGAATAAAAATAATTTTTTTATGTGGAAAAATATTTAAATTATGTCAAAATATAAATCTATTATTTTTATACTTTTTATGATTTTTTTTTTGGTATTTTAGAAAATATATTTAAAAGAAAAAAAAAGTAAATAAATAAATAAAAATAAAATGGGCCAAGGGGTGTCACAAGCAAACAGGGAAGTATGCTAGCAAAAACAAAAAATAATGCCAGGCCCAAAGATGTTAGAAAAATCAAAAAAATGAAAAAATGCAAAAGGGGGATTCACATTGGTTCGAACCCTCTCCCTTTAGGTGACATGTGCCTTAGTACGCGCGCGCTTGCCACTGGGGTGGCTGTCTCATCCGGTCATATAATCAAAGCATAAATATATATTAGAAACTGCTTTTTGAAGGCAACTTCATCTTCAACCTTGAGCCGTAGCCGGACCACCAGTATCTTCCTCATTTCTCCACAAAAATGGAAACTCCAAACATGAAAGTTATGGTGTTTCTTCCCACGAATTCAACCATATAACTTATGTAAACTAAAAGTCAAAGATAAAATCTAATTTTACTGGCTCTAAATTGAAACCTAATTTTCTCAGAAATTTCATATCCAAAATTCTCTATACATAGTCAATATAAATGGAAACTATGGACATGGTTAGCTTTAGAGCAAGGATATCTATATTTTGTTTTCACAAATCAGGATCAAATGATGCTTGTAAGAAGAGATAGAAGTTTGAGTTTTTACCTCTTGCAGCTGGAGTCGTGAATGGAGTTTGAGCAACTTTTGAGATGGCCTGAGGATCTGTTTAGCTTTCCTGGACCTCCTTGAGTGTATTCCAACTCTTACTTTGCCTTGAAAGTCCCTGAATCTCTCTACTCAAGTCAACCTCCAAGCTTGATATTTGAAAATGGTGGATGGTGATGGAGGAGCTACAATGTTTAAATAGGGGCCTGGATCACTTTGATATGATGTATATTAAGTGTTTGGGTGGTTAAAACTTAATACACACGAGTGGATTTGGAGATGGTTATGTGAGGTTCAAAACTGTCAAGTTATGGTAGATTCTGAGTTGCAGAGTGCTTGGGAATGTTTTGGAGTCTTAGCATCCGTGTGTCAACTTGCAAATAGTGTGTATACTTAGAAGCAAGAGGTTTTAAGACTTGTAACAACTCAGATTTCAAAAACTCACATGTTTTGCTTGGTTACTTTTTTTTAAAGCAAAGCTATCAAGCATGGTTTCAATGTAAAGTACCAAGCTGGTAGGGGGGATGAGACCTTCAAACACACTTGTTCTGATTGTGTAGAGTGTGTTTAAGCAGAAATAACAAATGCAAGGCTCAATGCAAGCTGACTTTGCATAAATCTTGCTTTTCTAAAATGGCAATGTTGAATTTCTTCCCAAAATGGAATTAAATTTGTACAATGCATTGAATGCTTGGATTAAAGCTTCCAACAGCTGTGAAAACTTTTAATTATGGAGTGAAAGTCAAGTTAGAAGCCTGCAAAGTGAGATTTGTACAGCATGCTTGAGGATTGGATCCAATGTTCTTCACAAAATGGCTTGAAATCCAAGTGACAAAACACCAACTTCATCTCTTCGATTCTCCCTACCCAAGAATGATCTCAAGGAGTTCTTGGACATTTTGGAAATCTTGAAATGTTCTCTACAACTCATCTTTGAATTTCTTTTGAAGATTACCCTTGGAACTATGTGAAAAATTGCCATGAAGTTAGGTCAAAAATTTACCTAACTAGGGCAAAATTTCACTAAATCATTTTTAGTTCATGAGCATGTATTCACAAAATTATAACTTGAGACCCAAGAATTTTTAGGAGAAGTTGTATGAAGAAAAGTTGTAGATTTCATGGATATATATAACTTTCATGTTGGAAGTTTCCTTTGAATCATCTTGCATCATGGTGAAAATTTGGCTCAAAGTTGTGAAAAAATAAGAAATTTTTTATACTTAGAAAATTTTCTAAGTTAGGAAATTTCATCTTTTCAAAATAAAATCTTGAATTCTTGATTTCTTGATGAACAAGTTTCACATTTTGACATGTTTTGATTAATAAAGACCTTTGGCACTTGAAATTGACCAAAAATTCAAAGTTTGACTTTTCAGTATATAGTTGACTTTTGATCAGTTGACTGCAAAATTCATTTGTCAATCAAATGGATTTGCAATGTTTTGAATCGTGTCACTAGGTTAAAATGATGCAATTAGACTCTTGATATCATGCCTTTAACCAATTGATCATTTTATAGATCAAAAATTAGAAATTGCCCTTTCTCAGTCAAAACCCTAATTTTGACCATTTTGCCCTTTTGGAGATTTGATCAAATTTCTTGAGGAATTATGGTCCAAACTTGATCAAATGATACATATGGGTCTAAAATGTTGATGTGGATAAAAAATTATGAAGTTTTACTGTAAATTGGCTATGGTTGACGTTTTCCCCAATACAATTGATTTTTAGGTCAACTGTTCAATTGACTGATCAAAAGTGTGATCCAAGGCTTAAAACTTGACATGAGCAATCTTGGGGGTCCATAATGATCCATGAAAGTCATATGGGGCATTGGAAGTTCAAAAATCCTTGTGCAATATCAAACCCTAATTTTCAGTCATCAGTGCTTGAGGAGGTGCCTTGAGCTGATCAACCCAAATGCAGTCTTGATCCAAAGGAGATCTTGTGAGAAAATTCTTGATAAGTGAGAGGGAAAATTTTGGGGTACAACACATCGTCTGTGGGAATATATCTTCCCTGTTTTCTGTTCCCCAAAATTCAAAGACCAAAGATCCTCCTCATCCAACAATCATGTCCGACCATGATGATCACTAACTATCTGGAAATATTGTGCTCTCCCTGACACACAAGACCGACGAAAGCCAAGAACATCCTCACCTAGAGGAAAACTTCAGCGCCCATGAAAGACATATTGCCTACACATATCCCATCGATGCTGATCGCGAGAACATCCTATTCTTTGACGAACAATTTCCAAAGAACCCATTCGAAGAATAGCCCGAGAGTCTAGAACCAATCCCTATTCCGCAGAATGTCGACCCAGCCATAGAAACAATGATCACTTCCCTTAACCAAACAAACTCCCTCATCCTCCAGCAGAGCAAGAGGATGGGGGCTCTGGAGCCAAAACATTCAAGGTCTCCCCCTTGGAGACACCGACGACATAACTCCTCCAGCATATCACCTTCCAGAGGTGGGCGTCCTTCAAGAAAGGAAATGCTCGACATTTCTTTCCACAAGAAACGTGATTAAACATCTCCCAAAAAGGATAAAGACTCTCAACTTTCCAAGAAGACGAAGAGCACCTGCAAAGACGACTGCAGCATGTCACTATCACCCAAACTTAGGCGACGAGGGCGGAGCCCCTCCCCTTGAAGAATAATGACGCCTGGCGAAAAAGAAACCATCACTCCCCTCTATCATCTCCAGAAGAGACCGATGTCAACGAGCCTCGTGTTCCATTATTGAAAGAAATTATGGAGGCGCGACTCCTAGTCGGGATCGAGAAGTCGCCCCTGTTGGGATCCAACGATGGTACAACCGACCCAGATGACCACATAGAAGACATCGATGCCCAACTTGATTATTGAGGTGTGAAGGGCGCGATCAAATGCAGGTTGATTCCGACCACTCTAAGAAAAGGTGTCATGGCTTCGTACAAGACTTTGCCTGCTGATTCTATCACTTCTTAGAAACAGCTGAGAAAGATATTTTCGAGGAAATTCATCACCTCCCGCTGACATCCTAAATTAGAGGCATCCCTAAAAGCGATTATCCATGGAAGAGATGAGTATTTGTGAGCATATATCAAGCGCTTCAATAAAGAAGTCGTGTAAGGCTCAAAGATCGATGCCATGAAGAAGTACCTTCTTGAACAAGGGCTTTGTCCCTGCAGCGACTTTGCAAAGGTTGTGGGCATCGAAACTCTATCCAAGCTCAGCTCCCTCCTCCTATATGCTCAAGCGTACATTCAGTACGAGGAGAAAGAAGAGGCTAACAATGCTAGGGATTCGAGGCACCGAGAGAGTGCCAAGTCCTTGATAAGCGATGAGCCCTCGACATCCCGTCCATCGGGAGAGAAGAAGCGGGAAGACAGATCTCGAGACTCCAAAGATTACAAGGGGCCTGTTGGTCGGTTTCACGACTACACCCCTTTAAAATAATGAAAAAAAATAAAAATGAGAAAGAGAATATTCAGAAATATTTTTAGTGATTTTTTTCATAATTTTTTAATGTGAAATGAATATTTTATGATTTTTAAAACTTAAAACATTTAAAAATAAGAAATTAGAAAATAAAATAAAACCTAAATAATATAGACCATCTGATGATTATCAAAACACGTTAGTAATAAAATCCAAGGGATATGGTGTGTTGTACATGTTATGGTCTTTAATGAATATATAATATAAAATATAAAAAAACAAGTGGCGTTGGATCTGAATCATTTTAAACACACTGGAAATCTGGATGCACCATATGTGTGAATACACTGTGAACCAGAGTCAATGCACGCATATGGAAGCAACAAAAGTCCATCCAATCAGATTAAAACAATTAGCTCAAGGTCATTGGTTGAAGAGAAACACATAGGTCGTCTTCAATCTCCAGCCATATGCAAATAGGGAGAGGATGATATTCTTCAAACGACAATGTTATAAGCTCATAGTGGTACCATTGGATTCATCTCATCCAGACGATCTTAATTCTACCCTCGCAAAAATTTTATTTAAAGCATAGCTCACTCAATTTGAAAAAAAAACATAAGGTTTTGAAAATTTTGAAATCAAAAATAGAAGCATCAAATGCATTGATTGACCAAAACTAAGTTAATAGAAACCATCAATGAACTTCATATACTATCCCATTAATTTGAGTTAGAAGATTTGGTGTCTTAACTTACCTGAATCAAGTAGCAGAAGCTTGCTCTGAAATTGAACTTGGTCTGAGCATAATAGGGCATGATATGGCTTATTTTTTGTTTGAGAAGCTTCACTCAAGTTCCCTAAAGAAGAATAGAACAATAAATTGAATTGAAAATCAAGGAAAAAGTTAATTAGGATTCTCATAAAAGTGAGTTATGGAGGAAGTTGGGCACAGGTTTTCTGGCTCTCTAAGCTTTCCAAAATGATGTAGGAGAGCATCTATTTATAGGAAAAGTGAATGATGATGAGAATTAGAGAGAAATCGTGTCAAATTTTTCTTTTCAAGTTAATCTGTGTGAGCATGGAATGTGTGACTTGAACATGATCAAAACTTACTCAAATAATGTGTTTTGATGATCAAAATACCTCAGGAACCTTGCTAAACTTGTTTAGTGTTGAAAACACGTGCTAATTTGGCTTGTAATTGCAAATAAAAGTTATTCAACAACTGACCATCGAACTAGAATGTTAATCCATTGTGTCGTGTTCAAAACTGCATAGCTCACTACTCAGGGACCTTTATGGTTCAATCTTGGATTCTTTTGAAACCTGAATGATCAAGCTTGATAATGTGCTTTGAAAGTTCCCATTTGGATACTTGAGCTGAGAGTTGTGTACATTTGAAATCATGAAAAACAAACTAATTTTGACACTTAGAAAAAATTTGAGTGTAAACCTTCAAGATGACATAGAAAATTGATAAAGTTATGCACTTGTAACCAAAGAATCAAGGACTTTCAAAATTAGGTCAAACTTCTTGAATCAATTTTGTATCTGTTGAACTTTTCTTGCAAATTAAAGCATGGTGAATCACATTAGACCTTGAAATGATGTTGTCTTGAAACACATGTAATAATGGGACTCATATCTCAATGAAACTTGCTAAAGAAGCAATGGAAATAAACTCATGAACCTATGAATCTTCATGATGAATTCAATCATATCCTTAAGGTTCAAGCCTTTAGAATCTACTAAATAACCAATTTGCATGAGGATCGTCTTTAAAAACCCTGGCTTAGAATGTGAGAGAGATGTATTTGGCTCAATACCTACAATGTGCAAGGCATAGACAGGAAACATACAATTCTTTGATTTTGGTTAGAGGTTAATAAACATAACATACATATACAAGGTACAAAATTCAAGGTGTTTGGTGATCCCTCAAAGACAAGCTTAAAGATAGAAGAGAGTATAAGAGATAACCAACCCTAATGTGTGATCCAGGTGAATTATGGTGATATGCAATGATGAGGGATCTTAGGGGGAAATTTTGGGGTCTAAAAGTTGCCCTTATTTAAGTATCGTCTATCTGGAGATACGAATGTTAAAATCTTTGTTTCGATATGATTAAAGATACTTAAATACATAACAAACCCTATTTTTTTCCCCTAAGATGTCATGTGATGCTTATGATTTTGAATGTATAAACCAACTCCATGGATGAAAATATACACCACCGGGGATGCAAAAATAATAATATAGACAGACTAAGAAAAAACAATAGTCCACCCAGTAAATTAGTCATTGGGGAACACTACGACTCTGGAAATAACTATGAATAGGCAAAAACAACATCACAATTAGGGAAACAAAATGAAAGGTAAGAATTGTACTGGGGGAAATCCTTAATAATATGAGTAGTAAGCTAACAAGGAAGTGATCTTTTAAGAGAGGATTACCAAGTCAACAGGGGAAAGGAACTTAACTCCATTGGAGAGAAAAAAAAATCTAATCTGCTGGGAAAAAGAGGACTCAACTCTACTGGGGAAAGTACAAAGAGAAGACAAAGCAAATACGATTAATAGAGGGTGATAGATTACCAACTCAGGGTTGAAGGTAGAATTTGTATTAACAATAAAAAGTTTCCCAAAATTCTGGCATTTTACCTAGAATAGGTCTCAACTTCTTCTTTAACCAAGGCATTCTACCTGGAAAGGGTAACAAACTTTACCAACCTCTAGATTTCTCCGAGAATGATAACAGTTTCTTCTTTGACGAATATATTACTTGGAAAGAGTAATAAACTTCACCTGACGTCTGGATTTTTCCAAGAACGGGGAAAGTTTATTCTTTGACCAAGATATCACTCAGAAAGGGTAAATAGCTATTGTAAAAATCTTTCAACGAACTATCTTTGTCATATTTGAAAAGACCAACCATCCATTAGAGTACAGCCTCAAAAACGAACTATCTCCCATAACAAAGAGACTACCATCCATCATAGTAAATGAAACCTCAACAACGAACTATCTCCCATAACAAAGAGGCTACCATCCATCAGAGTAAATCAAACCTCAATAATGAACTATCTCCCATAACGAAGAAACTACTATGCATTGGAGTAAATCAAACCTGAACAATAAACTATCTCCCATAACAAAGAGACTACCATCCATCGAAGTAAATCAAACCTCAACAACGAACTATCTCCCATAACGAAGAGACTACCGTCCATTGGAGTAAATCAAACATCAACAATGAACTATCTCACATAACAAAGAGACTACCATCCATCAGAGTAAATCAAACCTCAACAACGAACTATCTCCCACAATAAAGAGACTACCATCTATCAGAGTAAATCAAACCTCAACAATGAACTATCTCCCATAACAGAGAGACTACCATCCATCGGAGTAAATCAAACCTCAACAATGAACTATCTCCCATAACGAAAAGTGTACCATCCATTGGAGTAAATCAAACCTCGACAACAAATTATCTTCTATAACAAAGAGACTACCATCCATCGGAGTAAATCAAACCTCAACAACACACTATCTCCCATAAAAATAAAAATATAATATTTTTTTGTAGTATTTACAAGTTTTTTATTAAAGAAACTAAAAGTATATTATTTAATCAATTGTTTCTATGTCCAAAAAAAATAATTAAAATAATTTAAAAAAAATGTGAAAATTTATGAAAATATTTTTGGTATTTTTTAATGTTTAGAAAAATAAAATAAAGTCAGAAATGGAAAAGAAATAGAAAAATATGCAAAAAAAATAAACAAATGGGCTGAGGGGTGTAAACATCAAGTCAGGGGGTGTCAAAAGCATGGAACAAACATGCCAGGCCCACTTGCTTCATCTTCAACCTCTGATCAAACAAAAAACGCGCGTTCCTTGTTCAAATCTGGAAATCCTGCATACGTGCTCTAAAGCAAAAAACATGCAACATGAAAGTTATAGAGCATAATCACACGATTCTAACCATATAAAAATTTAACCTAACTCTCAAAGACTAGAGAGAATTTCTCTGGCCCTAATTTCTAACCTAACTTTTTCAGAAAGTTCATCATTCAAATTCTCCCAACATAGTTAACTTAAATGAAATTTATGCGTATGTACAGCTTAAGGGCAATGAGTACTACATTTTTTATTCACAAACCTAAGCCTAATGTTTCCTAAATAGAGAGATAGAAGTTTGAACTTTACCTGTTTCAGTTGAACTCGAGTATGGAAATGTAGGGGCTTTTAGTGAGGCCTGAGATGCTTGGGAGCTTGCTTGAACTTCCTTTGACCTTCCCAAATGCTTAGTTTGCTTTGAACTTGCTTGGATAAGCTTGTAGAAGTCAACCTGCACAAACAGAATTCAGAAATGGTGAAGCTTGAAAACAAGATCACAGTTGCTGGCCAATGGTTGGGATAGCTTAGGTGGGTTGTATGGAGTGTATTAGAAAAGGTTTGGGGCAAAACGCACGAGTAGTTTCTGTTTTGGAACTCAAAATGCAGAATTTGCCATGTTTTGCAAGAAGATGGTGTTTTAGTGTACAAGGGTGTTTGAGGACTGGCTAGCTCGTGTTTCTGGCTCAATGTTATATGCAAAACTTGTTTGGAATGGTTACAACACTTGGTTATATCAGATACAAGAGTTATGTGATTTTGGCAAGTTGACTTGGTTTTGAAGAAAAGTGTGAAGTGACCAAGGGCAGGCCTGTACAGACGAGCTTCAAGCATGCACAAAGTTGTTGTACTTTGCCCTGAGTTTGTGGAGTTGGTATGCTGCAGAAAACTTGGTGCAATGCTCAAGAGAAACAAATTGACATAAAGATAACTTTACCAAAGTGGCAATGCTACCATTTTGCCATTTTTAGATTAATTCAATGTGTAATCTTCCATTGATCAGAATAATGCCTTAATCCTTTGATTTTGCATTAAATTTTTTAGTGTGGAAGGGTTTGTATACCTGTAAGCAAGTACAAACAAAGCTGGACAGAAATTGCAACTTGTAGCATAGTGAAAAATGACATGGATCAAAGTGATATTTTGCCAAATTCAAACCTTCGATTCTCCGTAACCACAAATGATCTTGGGGATTTCTTGGACATTTTGGAAAGCTTGTAACATGATCTACAATCCATAATTGAAATTAATTTTGAGATTCGAAGTGGAACTATGTGAAAAATTTCCATGAAGATAGGTCAAAATCCTGCCTAAACTAGGGCAAATTTTCACTAAGTTAAAAGTTTCATGGACCCTTATTCCAAACATCATAACTTGAGATCCAAGCATCCTTTGGGAAAACTTTGTGAATAAAAGTTGTAGATTTTGTGGAGGACTACAACTTTCATGTTGGAAGTTTTGTTTGAATCCAATTGCATCATGGTGAAAAAGTTGGGCAAAGTTGGGAAAAAATAAGAAAATTTCATAACTTAGAAAATTTCTAAGTTGTGAAATTTTTCAATCTTAAACCCTAATTTC
Source organism: Vicia faba (assembly GCA_948472305.1). Classification (NCBI taxonomy): domain Eukaryota; kingdom Viridiplantae; phylum Streptophyta; class Magnoliopsida; order Fabales; family Fabaceae; genus Vicia; species Vicia faba. The sequence goes on along the minus strand of OX451738.1, from coordinate 1,220,207,920 downwards.
CAAAATTATGTTTCTTGATGAACAAGTTTCATGTTTTGACACATCTTGATGAAAAATGACCCTTGGCACTTGATTTTGACCAAAAAGTCAAAGTTTGACTTTTCAGTGTACAGTTGATTTTTGATCAGTTGACTGGAAAATTCATCTGTCAATCCAATGCTTTTGAGATCTTTTAAACCTTGTGATTAGGTCAAGATGATGCCATTGAGTCGTTAAATCCATGATTGAACCCAATTTTCCATTGGCTAGGTAAAAAATCAGAAATTGCCCTTCTGTAGTCAAAACCCTAAAAATGACCATTTTGCCCTTTTGATGATCTGATCAAATTTCTTGAGGAGTTGTGGTCCAAACTTGATCAAATGGTTCATATGAGCCTATAATGTTGATGTGGATCAAAAATTATGAGGTTTGACTGTAAATTGGCCACAGTTGACTTTTTCCCCAATATAGCTGATTTCTAAGTCAACTGTCCAATTGACTGGGCAAAAATTTAATTCAAGGCTTGAAACTTGGTATGGGTAATCTTGTAAGTCCAACATAAAGTGTTAAAGTCACTTTGAGCACTGGAAGTCCAAAAATCCATGTGCAAACTCAAACTCTAATTTCAGGTCATCAGTGCAAGGAGATGTCTTGAGTAGAGCAAACCCTAACCTGTCTGGAGTCCAAAGAGTCTTGTGAGGGGAAATCTTGATAAAATGAGAGGGAAAATTTTGGGGTACAACAGCTGCCCCCATTCAATCTTCTTGAACCTGAAGAGTTAGATTGGCGAGTTTTCCTTTCGTGACTCGAAGGTAAAAGATGATTGGACACTAGAGTGCCCGTAAATTTGCACTCGTCAAAATGTTGAGGAAATGGGCTTAAAGATGCCATTTAGAGATGATAGAATCTTGCTAGAGATGGGATTAAAGATGCCATCCAAAAATGTTTGTTGGAAATCAGGAGAATGAACATCAGAATGGTATCCGTATTTGGAACTTATCTGAGTTGTATCTAGAGATTAAATCTGTATGAGCAAGGGAATGGCATCCGTGTCTGGAGCGTATCCGAGCTGTAACTGTATTTGATTCTTGAATGAATAACAGAATGACTGTCGTGTCTGGAGTGTATTTGTATTGTATCTGAATTCTGAATGGGCGACAGAATAGCATTCGTGTCTGGAGCAACTCTGGGTTGGGGATAAATTTCGAATGAGAGACAGAATGGCAACCGTGTCTGGTGCGTATCTGGACTGTATCCGAAGTTGAGATCTGTATGAGTAGCAGAATAACTTCTGTGGTTAGAGTGTATCTGAACTGTAACTGGGATTTGAATAAGTGACAGAATGACTTCCATGTTTGGAGTGTATCTGAACTTGAAATTGATAGTTGAATCTGAATGAGAAATAGAATGGCTTCCGTGTCTGGAGCGTATCTAATGTGTATCTGATTGCTGAAGTCTGAATGAGTGACAGAATGGCTACCATGTTTGGAGCGTATCCGTACTGTATCTTGACTTTGAATTCTGAAAGAGTAACATAATGACTTCCGCGTCTGGAATGTATCCGTACTGTATCTGAATAAGAGATTTGAATGATTAATAGAATTACTTCCGCGTCTGGAGTGTATCCGTACTGTATCTGAAATATTTTAATATTTGTTAAAGGTAGCTCTTAATCTTATCCTGAAAAGGTTAAAATGTTAGCTGAAACACAAAGTTATGTTGCATGACATGTATGATGCAATAAAATGTGTTTTATCAATGTTTATGATATATGAATGTATTGTATGTGCATGTAAGTTGATTAGTTGTCTTGCTGAGGAAGATAAATCTTTGATAGCTAGAGATAATAAAATCCTTGACTGTTTCCGGGGAAAGTAAATCCTTGACTGATGTTGGGGATTTCAAAGTCTTTGACTGCTGAGGATGAGAAATCCTAGGACCACTGTTGGGGATAGAAAACCCTTGACAACTTGTGGGGGTTAACAAGAACTTTGACAAACTCTGAGGGGATGTGGGAAACCATTAAGTCTGCTTGAGAAACCTGCTTGGGGAATCCAAAGAACTTTGATGACTATGGCTGGAGATTATACCATGGGAATCCTTACTCGGGTGGGGAATAAGGAAACTCAGATGATCTTTACTGGGGATTAAGCAAAGGAAAATCCTTGATCTGCTGAAGAATAAGGAAAACTCAGATGGCTTCTGCGGAGAATTAAGAATGAGAAATTTTGACCTTCTAGGGAAATTGAAACCTTGGGGGCTTCACTGGAGAAAGCGAGAATGAGAATCTTCGATCTGCAGGGGATTAAAAATTCTGACAAACTCATGCTGGGGAGTTATGAATACTCAGGTAACTTCACTGGGGAATCCAGACTGAGAATCCTCAATTTGCTAGGGAAAATAAATCCATGGGAACTCCAAACTGGGGAGTTAAGAATGAGAATCTTCATTCTGTTGGGGAGTAAAAACTCTGTGGGGAATATCTATACTGCTGGAGGGTAAGTTATCTTACTGGGAAGTAAGTCCAAGACTCTGGGGAGAAGGTTTATTCATGTTTGGAACAAAGTCAGGAGCTTGGGTTGTATGCCAATCTACTGGGGAATTATCCTTAGTTGGGGATAAAAAATTAACTATCATCTGGTTGATTCTTAGATTTTAAGACAACTTACTGGGGAATCTAGGGAAACTGGATGGTTTCCGCTGTAGATTGATAGTCGGAGATTTGACTCCGTTGGGGAAGAAGGTTTCATCTTTGCTGGGGATTTATGACCCAAAGTGTTTGCTCTACTGAGGATTTTAACTCTGATGAGAATTAAAGGTTTGAAATATGATTCCGCTGGGGATTGGGAGTTTGTAGATTGGACTCTAGCGAGGATTTTGATATTTAATTCCGCTGGGGATATGTTTTTCAAGGTTTTAGCTCCGTTGGGGATCTGGATAATGTACTGTAGGAGGTTTCTCTTGGAATAGCCTAAAGACGTTTTCCTATCCTTTCAACCTGTCAGTAATTATTCTTTCATATTTTGTTTATTTGTAAACAGTGATTATATTCAAATGCATATGCTCATTTAATAAACCATTGGACGTTTTCAAATAAAACACAAGTGTAAAGAAAAAAGAAAAGGCAAATAGTTTTTCTGCACTTTGAAGCATTTTTGTATTAACTTTGTGTAAGTATTTTGTACAAAGGAGACAGACATCCTAGTAAGAGAATGTTGTCATAAAAATTGAGAAAAATTTATACAAAGAAAGATGGCTATGTGTAAAATTCCATGGGGTTCCCATTCTGCTATAGCCTTCGTAACTCTGGATATCTTGTCCATTCGCTGCTTCGTCCGAAGATGACTAGATTGATCAGAAGCCAGGAGCTTGCCTGGTGAAGAGATTGTCCTTAAAGTGATCCAACGAGACATAGTCATACGCTTTAATTCCCTAAATTTTTCCTGGACTGCCCTTTCGGGTTTTCAGTCCACCGGGAAACCCTTTGTTGCCCAAGTCACCATTTCGGGTTTTCAACTTGCCGGGTGTACAGATTTTTTTGTTTATCCCTAATTTTTGCCTGAACTGCCTTTTCGGGTTTTCAATTCACCGTGATGCCCATTTTTTCCCAAGTCGCCCTTTCGGGTTTTCAACTTGTCAGGTCGTTTATGCGTAGTATCTTTTGACTATATCTGCATTCACAGGGTGCGGTCGGTCATCACCGTCCATGGTGGTCAGGATCATTGCCCCACCAGAAAAGATGTTTTTGATCACAAATGGTCCTTCGTAAGTAGGAGTCCATTTACCCCTGGATCACTTTGCGGCAAGATGATCTGCTTGATTACAAGATCCCCGACTTAATATACCTGGCGCCTGACTTTCTTGTTGAAAGCCTTGATCTTTCGTTTCTGATACGCCTGACCATGGAAAACATCAGTAAGTCGTTTTTCGTCAATCAAGTTAAGTTGATCAAGCCGGGTCTGAATCCAATTGTCTTCACTTAAACCATCATCCTTCATGATTCTCAAGGAGGGAATCTGAACCTCGATAGGTAAAACAGCTTCCATGCCGTATACCAAAGAATAGGGTGTTGCCCCAATTGATGTTAGTGTCGTGGTACGATATTCGTGCAGAGCAAACAATAACATCTCATGCCAGTCTTTTTAGGTGATTGTCATCTTCTGAATGATCTTCTTGATATTTTTGTTCGCAGCTTCGACAGCACCGTTCATCTTTGGCTGATAGGGAGATGAATTGTAATGTTGAATCTTGAACTGCTCGCACAGAGTGGTGATCATAGTGTTGTTCAAGTTTGTACCGTTGTCCATGATGATTTTGTCAGGGATGTCGTACCGGCAAATGAGATTCTGCTTGACGAAGCGGGAAACCACATTCTTTGTAACAGATGTGAAGGACGTTGCTTCGACCCATTTGGTGAAATAATCAATGGCCACCAGGATGAAACGGTTGCCATTGGATGCTGTAGGCTTGATCTCTCCAATCATGTCGATTCCCCATATTGCGAATGGCCAAGGAGCTGTTAAGGAATTGAGAGGAACTGGAGGTATATGTACCTTGTCAGCATAGATTTGACATTTGTGACAAGTACGGGAATGTTGATGGCAATCAGCTTCCATGGTAGACCAGTAATAGCCTGCCCGTAGAATCTTCTTAGCCATCGTATGACCGCTTGAGTGGGTGTCGAAGGTACCATTGTGTAGTTCAGCCATGATTTGTTCAGCTTCAACCTTGTCCACACAACGGAGTAGAATGCAATCATGATTGCGCTTGTATAGGATACCATTGCTCAGGAAGAACTTGGCATAGAACCTCCTTAAGAACTTTTTGTCATTGACTGAAGCTCCTTCAGGGTATTCTTGTGCTTCGAGATAACTTTTGACGTCATGAAACCACGGTCGGTACACTACTTCTTCGGTATTAATCTCGTGACAATGTGCAGGTTCGTCCATTCTTTCAATGGTGATTTTAGGAGCCTCATTATCCCAGTTAAGTTTAAACATGGATGACATTATAGCTAGCGCATCTGCTAGTTGATTCTCTTCTCGCGAGAAGTGCTCGAAGGTAATATGCTCGAAATATGGTAACAATGTCAGAACATGTTCTTTGTAAGGGATGAGGTTTGGAGGTTTAGTATCCCACTATCCTTTGATTTGACTGATAACCAAAGCTGAGTCCCCAAATACAATCAATGATTTGATTCCCAAGTCAATAGCAGCCTTGAGACCAAAGATACAAGCTTCATATTCGGCCATGTTGTTGGTGCAGCTAAAGTAGAGTCTAGTAGTGAAAGGTGTATGGAAGCCTTCTGGAGAAATAAGTACTGCGCCGATACCGTTTCCAAGTGCGTTGGAGGCACCATCAAAGTACAGGGTCCATCGAGATCCTTGTTCAGGTCCGTCATACGATCTGTTATCTTCAATGTTGCTCAAAGTCATGATATCCTCGTCGGGGAAGTCGAATCTTATGGATTGGTAATCTTCGACAGCTTGATGGGCCAGATGATCGGCTAGCACACTCCCCTTTATGGCTTTTTGGGTCATGTACTGTATATCATATTCAGTGAGGATCATCTTCCATCTAGCGATTCTTCCAGATAAAGCAGGCTTCTCGAAGATATACTTGATCGGATCCATCTTAGAGATCAGCAAAGTGGTATGTGTCAACATATACTTCCTTAGCCAGAGAGCAGCCCATACCAAAGCGCAACAAGTTTTCTCGAGCAGTGAGTAGCGAGTCTCACAGTCGGTAAACTTTTTGCTAAGGTAATAAATGGCATGCTCTTTTCGGCAAGACTCATCATGTTGGCCCAATACGCACCCCATTGAATTCTCCAAGATGTTCAGATACATGATTAACGACCTTCCTTCGACGAGTGGCATCAAGATAGGAGGTTCCAGCAAATACTCCTTGATTTTATTGAAAGTAACTTGACAGTCATCATTCCATTTAACCACCTGATCTTTCTTCAACAGCTTAAAGATTGGTTCACAGGTAGATGTTAGGTGAGAAATAAACCTTGCAATGTAGTTTAGGCGTCCCAAGAAACCTCTGACCTCCTTCTTAGTGCGAGGAGCAGGCATTTCTTATATAGCTTTGACTTTGGCAGGATCAACCTCTAAGCCTTTGTTGCTGACTATGAAACCCAAGAGTTTACCGGACCTGACTCCGAAAGTGCACTTGTTAGGGTTCAGTCTGAGCTTGTACTCTTTCAACCTGAAAAACAGCTTTTGCAGATGGTCGAGGTGTTCTTCTTCCGTTTGTGAACGGGCTATCATGTCGTCTACATAGACCTCTATCTCATGATGTATCATATTATGAAACAAAGCCACCATGGCGCGTTGATAGGTTGCCCCGACATTCTTCAATCCGAACGGCATCACTTTATAACAGAACGTACCCCACTGTGTAACAAAAGTAGTTTTCTCCATGTCTTCAGGGGCCATTTTGATCTGGTTGTACCCTGAAAATCCATCCATGAAAGAAAATACCTTATGCTCAGCTGTATTGTCAACCAAGATGTCAATGTGCGGTAGTGGAAAGTCATCTTTAGGGCTAGCCCTGTTTAAGTCTTTGTAATCATTGCACATCCTGACTTTTCCGTCCTTCTTAGGCACGGGCACAATGTTAGCAACCCATTATGGATAGGATGTAACAGCAAGAAAGCCAACATTGAACTGCTTCATCACTTCAGCTTTGATCTTTTCAGACATGTCAGGCCTCATGCGGCAAACTTTTTGTTTAATTGGTGGACAGTCTTCTCTTGTATGGAGACGATGAACCACAATATCTGTATCAACCCCGGCATGTCTTCGTAGGACCAGGCGAAGATCTCAACATATTCGTTCAACAGCTGAACTAAGCGCTCTTTGACACTTGGCTCTAGGTTGGCACCCACTCTAATTTCTTTTTTGTCTTCCTCTGTACCCAAGTTGATGGTCTCTAACAACTCCTCGTGAGGTAGAATAGCCATTTCTTCCTGTTGTAGCAGTCTAGCCAACTCTCCAGGCACTTCACAGTCTTCATCACCTTCGTATTCGGCATGATAGACAGGATCTTCAGAGTCACTGAAGACCATAGCAGAATTGTTACCCATGGGATCCGGAGTGGATGGGTACCTGCATTGGTGAGTGTGGGTGTGTGTAAGGGATAGCCACCTTTAAACAAATAAAATGTAAAAAGAAGGAAAATGAACACAAAAGTTTATATATGAAAATGTCCATGATTCATAAAAATGGCATATGAAGATGAAAAATCAAACCCTTACAAATGGACCGATGTACCTCGGGTAAGGCACATGGTTAAAAGTGTACGAATCATTTAGGAATTATTACAAACCAACAAAAATGTTTGAAAGATAAATTACTGATTGATGAAAGTAATGGGAATAAAGTTCTTTGCCTCCCAATTGCAGAAGCCTCCTTCAACAGTAGGGAAAATCCAGTCTTCAAGATTGCTCTCCTCTTCACCATCCTCCAAAGCACTGACTCCATGATGGGTGATCTTCACTGGTGGTCCTCCAGCCCGGGAGCGATGCACGGCCTTCTGACTAGCAGCAGTGAAACCCAAGCTGGATTTATCAGACTTGAAAGGAAAATCGAGAAGTTTCCCCCAGATTGTGCTTCCTCCTTCTTCAATCACAGCCTTCGCATCTTTGAGTGATGACATTCGAGACGGAGGTCGGGTAATCATGGGTACAGAAGGCACTGCCGCAATCTGCTGAGCTACCTCCTCAAAATGCTGAAAGGGGGTTTTGATGAATTCACCATCCAATTCCACATAGAGGAAAGAATTAAGATGGCTTATCATGTATTCCTCCTCACCGTGAACTGTCACAATTTTCCCCTGAACAAGGTATTTGAGCTTTTGATGCAGAGTTGAAGTGACAGCTCCAGCATGATGAATCCAGGGTCTTCCTAATAAGCAAGAATAGGAGGGACGGATGTCCATGACATAGAATGTGGAATTGAAGGTTTAAGTACCCACTTTAATCGGTATGTCCACCTCCCCGTGGACCATCCGTTTAGAACCGTCAAAAGCTCTGAAAATGATGTTGCTGGGTTTCAAAGTTAGACCTTCACAATCTAGCCTATCCAATCCCTTCTTTGGTAAGACATTTAGCGATGAACCAATTTCCATCAGAACATGTGCCAGAGTAGTCCCTCTGCATTCCACCGAGACATGCAGGGCGTCATTATGTTCTCTCCCTTTGACTTTTAGATCGGCGTCGGAGAACCCTAGACCGTTGTCTGCTGTTAGGCTGGCTACACATTCTTGGAACTGGTCCGCGGAGGTTTCCTGGGGTATATGGGCCGTCTTCAAGAATTTGATTAAAGCTTTGGCATGAGCTTCTGAGCAGAGTAACAAGGCCAGCATAGAGATTTTTGAGGGGGTTTTCCCCAGTTGCTCAACAACATTATAATTGCTTCTCTTGATTATTTTCAAAATCTCTTCCATTTCTTTTTGAGAGGTTTCGGGGATGACCAAAGGCTGAGCCCTCGTCCTGACGGGCGCTTATTGGATCTCCTTACCTTTATCATTAGCAACAGTAGAGGGTACAACTACAGGAGTAACAATTTCTTCAATAACTGGAGTTCGTACAGATATGTTGACCGGCGCAGGAGTAACCTTAGGAGCATTTGAGGGTCCGAAGATTTCCCTTGGAGGAGCAATCTCCGGAGAGAAAATTCTTCCGCTGAGGGTGATTTTACTCGTCCCAGCAATATTTCCTATGTCAGGAGTCTCTTCATCGGAACTTTCTTCAACCGATTCAATCTGCTTAACACCGTGGTAGAAGATCTCTCCTCCATAATTCCATGGTATTGATTTGTTGGACTTGTATGGGATAGGCCCCGGCATAGTTATCTTCAGAGGTACAATCTTTGGATCAGATGTAATCTTAACAGGTCTTTTGGAGACCTTGGAAAGACTGGCGGAAATGGTAATTATAGCAACATCGTTGATAGGATTCGGAGTAATAGGAGTTTTCTCAAAGAGGATTTCTTGATCATCCATTAGGCGTTGGATGCCTAACTTCAACAATGGACAGTCGGATTGTAAGGACGAACAAAGGTAGCACTCTTTTTCATAGCCCGAGATAATCCCGGCTTTCAACAGATTCATCTTGATTATTGGCAACAGAGTCATCAAATCATCAATAGCAGCAATAAAAAGATCTTCTTCAATAGCATGGGCATTGTGACCATGTTTTGGCATCGGAGTAGAGATCACGTTAGGATTCTCAGGGGCGTCGAATTCCACCTCTTTAGCATCAATTAAATCCTGGATCTTATTTTTGAGGGCCCAACAATTGTTGGTGTCATGCCCCAGGTTGTCTGAATGATAAGCACACTTCACATTGGGATGGTAGTGTGGTGAAGTTGTATTCGGATTTTTTGGTGCTTCTCTCAAACTAGCAAGGTTTAACTTTAACAGATGAGGGAGAACCTGAGCAGGTGTCATATTGATCCGGGTGAATTGTCATACAGGCCTTTCCACCCTTACTTGGTTGGTTCTAGGTTGATTGTTTCTAGGCTGACCAGCCGAAGACTTCTGAATCATTACAGCCCCCACCGCTGGTCAGCGCTCAACTCTTCCTTGACTTCTCTAAGAGTAGACAACTGATACCTCTTTTTTTGCAGGAAAGGTCTTCTTGATGGAAGCGGAAGTAGATGCATCATTTTGAATTTTTCCACTCTTGATTCCGGCTTCAACTCTCTCACTGGTCAGAATAAACTCGGTGAACCCCGCAGACGAACTTCCAATCAGGTGATTGAAAAAGGGGGCTGACAGTGTACCCAAGAACATATCTACCAGCTCCCTCTCAGATAGAGGTGGTTGTACTCACCCCGCCAAATCTCTCCATTTCTGGGCATACTCTTTGAAATCTTCATTTGATACCATGCCCATACTCTGTAATTGAGTACGGGTTAGTGCTAAGTCCATATTATATTGATATTGTCTGTAGAAGTCAGCAGCCAAATCCTCCCAATTGTGCATATCAGACCTCTCTAGCTGGTAAAACCAATCTAATTGCGTCCCAGAAAGACTGTCCTGGAAGAAATGAACCCACGGGTCCTTATCAGAAGAATGAGGTTGGATCTTTCTGACGTAAGACCGCATATGCATCTTTGGACAAGACAAACCATCATATTTAGCAAATATAGGTACCTTGAATTTAGGGGGAATCACAATCCCAGCAACCAACCCTAGCTCTTCGAAGTCCAGCCCAGTCACTCTTTGCACCTCCATTACTGCCAGACGTTCTTCCAGATTCTTATACTTGTCATCTGCATGTGGGTACTGCTGCTCAGAATAATCTTCATCCTCTTCATCTTCTTCTTCCTCAGACTCATATTGCACAGCAGTTCCTTTACCGTTTCCGACCCCTTCATCAGATGTTGAAGGGGAATCCAGGACCCTTCTAGCTTGATTCTCAAATATTCTACCCATGGTTGCCACTCCAACCCTTTTATTTTTCTTCTTCTCCTTTTCCTTTTCCAGTGTGCCTTTGAGCTCCTCCTGACCCTTTGTTAAGGTCATGAGTAGCTGTTGGAACTGTGAATTCTGCGCTTGTAAGTCTTTGACCATCTGCTCTATATCCATCTTGCTGAAATAAACAGCAGAGAGATAAGGAAACCTGGTGTGAAGACCTGCTTATGCATATGATGAATGATATGTTATTCATGTAATGCATTCAAGGATTCAGGAATTCAAATTTTTTGCAAACAAAAAGAACACACGTCATATTAATAAGAAGAATTTGTTAGTACATAAATGCCCCATGGGAAAAATAATACAAAATTCTAATGTAAAAAGACGTTGTGCATCCTCTTTGGTGCGATGTAGGTGTTGAGAGTCTGCTCTTCGTGAAGTTGGAGAGTAAGTTCCAAAACCTTCTTCTCACTGGCGTAGAATTGGGCTTCAAAATTATCGCGTTCTCCCTTGAGCTGTATCCAACTCCTTTGCAAATCTTCAAGTGATGTTGGCATGCCAGGATGTAAGAGGGTATATGGAACCTCTCCTTCCAAAACAGGCTCTTTGATCACAGGAAGGATGTAGGGTTAAGGCATCATAAGACTTTGGGCGCGGGTTCGTACCCACTTGAGATAAGGCTCAAGGGGGTGGAATTCTTGTGTCCTAAGGTCTTACTGTCCATCTTGTTGGGCATCCTCCAAGCTCGGATAAGCCTTTGTCGAAGTCCTTGCTCGTCGTTGTCGAAGTCAAAAACCAAGTCTGGAATCAGCATGTCATGAGGGCCATCCCTTCGGGAATACCCAAATTGTCTCAGAGCCAAGTAGGGGTTGTAGGTGATGCCTCCCCTAATACCTAGTAGTGGGACATTAGGAAATTCCCAACAACGATCAATGATGATAACATTTTCTATGGATCGAGAACACCAATGAACATCTGAATGCATAAGAGTCATCAAACGTTGTGACCACCTCATACCTTGCTCATTCTTCAAGACTGATTGGGGAAGGTGAGAAATAAACCACCTTGCTAGAAGAGGAGTACAGCACATGAGAACACCTCTTTTCCTCATTGTTCGTGTGTGAAATGAGTGGAGTATATCCCCAAGCAATGTAGGCACCGGGTTGCGAGCCATGAAAATTTTGACAGCACTAACATCTATAAGTTGGTCAGGGTTTGGGAACAAGACCAACCCATAGATGAGAAGAGTCACAATCTCCTCAAAGGCTTGTAAGTCCAATGAATTCCAGCAGCTTTGGGCCTTCTCAAACAGAAACTTTGATAAGAAACCCATGATACCACTTCTAGTTTCCCAATGGCCTTTGATATCAGATGGTTGAAAATGTAGGGCTTGAGCAACATCTTCAGGCTTTGGATCTCTTTCCGTACTGTTGTAGGGTAGTTGATGGAGAATAGGAATCCTCGGGAGTTGAGAAAATTCCTCCAAAGTAGGCACAAGCTGGTAATTAGGGAATGTGAAGCAGTGGTGTAGGGGGTCAAAAAACTGGAAGAGAACTTTCACCATGTCTTCCTCTATGTTGGAGTTAACCCAGTTGAGAAGTCTACCATGTCTTTCAGTTAATGATGAATTCTCAGGAATCTTGGAAGCAAGCTCCTTGAGTTGAGGAGGAATTCTCACAAGGTTGACCTGGATTGTTTTCCTGCGAAGTGATTCCATAACCTACAAAACAGGAACAAAGATGAAGATCCAAACCCTTGAAATGGTTAGTGGATGCATATGATGCTTCATGATGTTCATGATGTATGCATAAGTGTATGTACAAGCAAATCACACAAGTTCCTAGTTTCAGGCTTGCATGAGTTTTCATAGGTAAGTACCCTCTTGAAGTTTAGTTGGCTCAACTTGTCCTATAAATAGTAACCGGGTTCTAAGGAGCTCAATATCACTGGATTATTTTCTGTGTTCATTGTTTCAGTTTAGCCACTTTACTGGCGACCGAAATATTCCAAGAAAATAATCCTCAATGAGTGTAGTATCGATTATCTACCAACTTCGGACTGCACCAAAGCCGGTCATCTCACTACCCCTAAAAAGGCCAAGATGGTCAAGTAAAGGTTCTAAAAGTCCATTAGTGCTTCATGACATCACTCAGCGGCCCCGTATTCTCTTTGATTGACTCAAAGGCTATCGGTACCCACAAATATGTCGCACTAATATAACTATTGCTTCAACCATGTCGGTATACCCCGCACAGTTTCCACAACGTATTGCTATTTACCTATGAATGTTTCCCAAATCCGGGTAGAGGATTTCAAACCCAAACAATAGAACAAAATGTAAAGCAATCAAAGCAAACAAAGTAAGCATGTAAAGGTGATCCAAGCCCTAAGGTAACCCCACTTTTAGAAAATTCCCCAGCAGAGTCACCAGTTCTGTGGTGCGGTGGGAGAACTGACTTGAGGTTTTGCGTTTGTGTTCGCAAATGTTTCGGTTTAGCAAGAGTCGCCACTGACTTTTTATTTATCCAAAGGAAAGGTCAAAAAGCACAGGAAATACCTTTGAGATGTTTTCTTAGGTTCGGGGGGTAGATTGTGAAAAGGGAAGGTGCTAGCACCATTTTCATCCATGGTTTTCCATGGGCTCTTAGTTACTTGTTTTAGATCACTTGCTTTTGCTTTCCAATTGTTTGAAATGGTGCTTTGTGTGTGGTTTTGAAAATATTTTGAAAAGAGGTCATCGTTATGGCAACCTTTGTAATGATTCTTGTTTAAATGTATACAAAGGTGTATTGTCTTTTGAAAAATGTTTCAATGTTTGAAAGTTTGTTTTGGGAAATATTTTGAAATTGTGTTGAGTATTTTTGAAAATAGCAAGGATGTTTGCAAGTTTGATCAAGTAACTAAGAGTTGTCTACCCTATCTACTCAAAGATCTTTCCTACACATTTTTAACCCTTTGACAGTGTTTTTGTATCATTGCATTTGGTGAACAACCTTGTGTTTGGATGTTAAAACGGGACAGGCGCGGGTTATCGTATTGACCATGATAGCAATTGTGCCAAGTATCTTAGCAAGTTTTTGTCTGAGGGACTAGATCATTTTGTATAGGCAACCAAGATAGCGTCGTCGATGGACTATGATCTTTTGTTTTGATTTTTGTTTTGCCAAGACACCTAGCATGCATACCATGGCCATTTTTAAGGCAACAAGTGTGTGAAACCCTAGGGGTGCTTGTGTGCATTGTGTTGTCATTTTCATGCATTTTGTCTTGTATTAGTTAAGCTATTTGTTTTGATTTTGTATTGCATACAAACCCTAATCTCTCTATCATGGCATATTTGAAAGCTATAAATACGTAAAAGTAATCTAAGCTATTACACATTGATATGGAGAGGGGGATACAAATTTGAATAGGGGATTATTTGCAAGAAATTGAAACCCTAAAATTATTACAACCAAATTGAATTAATTGTGCAAATAAATAAATAGGCAAATATTTAAATGGACAATTAAATAAATATGCAATATATATGCAAAAAAAAATGTTTTTGTATTATTTTTATGTATGTAAAAATAAAATATTTAATGTATTAAAAATAAGAAAATAAAAAATTATTTTTATTAAGGGTGGAAACCCTAATTTGTTTTAAGAATATATATATATATATATATATATATATATATATATATATATATATATATATATATATATATATATATATATATATATATATATATATATATATATATATATATATATATATATATATATATATATATATATATATATATATATATATATATATATATATATATATATATATATATATATATATATATATATATATATATATATATATATATATATATATATATATATATATATATATATATATATATATATATATATATATATATATATATATATATATATTATGTATTATTTATTTATGTACAATAAAATAAATAAAAATATATACAAATGTTTTTAAAAAATAAAAATATGTTAGAAAAATATTATTTAAGTATATAAATAATAAAAATAAAAATATAATTTTTTTTTGTAGTATTTACAAGTTTTTTATTAAAGAAACTAAAAGTATATTATTTAATCAATTGTTTCTATGTCCAAAAAATATAATTAAAAAAAATGTGAAAATTTATAAAAAAAAATTTGATATTTTTTAATGTTTAGAAAAATAAAATAAAGTCAGAAATGAAAAAGAAATAGAAAAATATGTAAAAAAATAAACAAATGGGCTGAGGGGTTTAAACAGCAAGTCAGGGGGTGTCAAAAGCATGAAACAAACAGGCCTAGCCCACTTGCTTCATCTTCAACCTCTGATCAAACAAAAAACGCGCGTTCCTTGTTCAAATCTGGAAATCCTGCATACGTGCTCTAAAGCAAAAACTTGCAACATGAAAGTTATAGAGCATAATCACACGATTCTAACCATATAAAAAACTTAACCTAACTCTCAAAGACCAGAGAGAATTTCTCTGGCCCTAATTTCTAACCTAACTTTTTCAGAAAGTTCATCATTCAAATTCTCCCAACACAGTTAACTTAAATGAAATCTATGCATATGTACATCTTAAGGGCAATGAGTACTATATTTTTTATTCATAAACCTAAGCCTAATGTTTCCTAAATAGAGAGATAGAAGTTTGAACTTTACCTGTTTCAGTTGAACTCGAGTATGGAAATGTAGGGGCTTTCAGTGAGGCCTGAGATGCTTGGGAGCTTGCTTGAACTTCCTTTGACCTTCCAAAATGCTTAGTTTGCTTTGAACTTGCTTGGATAAGCTTGTAGAAGTCAACCTGCACAAACAGAATTCAGAAACGGTGAAGCTTGAAAACAAGGTTACAGTTGTTGGCCAATGGTTGGGATAGCTTAGGTAGGTTGTATGGAGTGTATTGGAAAAGGTTTGGGGCAAAACGTATGAGTAGTTTCTGTTTTGGAACTCAAAATGCAGAAGCTGCCCTGTTTTGCAAGAAGATGGTGTTTTAGTGTACAAGGGTGTTTGAGGACTGGCTGGCTCGTGTTTTTGGATCAATGTGATATGAAAAACTTGTTTGGAATGGTTACAACACTTGGTTATATCAGATATAAGAGTTATGTGATTTTGGCAAGTTGACTTGGTTTTGAAGAAAAGTGTGAAGTGACCAAGGGCAGGCATGTACAGGCTAGCTTCAAGCATGCACAAAGTTGTTGTACTTTTCCCTGAGTTTGTGGAGTTGGTATGCTGCAGAAAGCTTGGTGCAATGCTCAAGAGAAACAAATTGACATAAAGCTAACTTTACCAAAGTGGCAATGCTACCTTTTTGCCATTTTTAGATTAATTCAATGTGTAATATTCCATTGATCAGAATAATGCCTTAATCCTTTGAGTTTGCATTCAATTTTTGAGTGTGGAAGGGTTTAGATACCTGTAAGCAAGTACAAATAAAGCTGTACAGAAATTGCAACTTGTAGCATAGTGAAAAATGCCATGGATCAAAGTGATATTTTCCCAAATTCAAACCTTTGATTCTCCATAACCACAAATGATCTTGGAGAGTTCTTGGACATTTTGGAAAACTTGTAACATGATCTACAATCCATATTTGAAATTCATTTTTAGATTCCAAGTGTAACTATGTGAAAAATTTCCATGAAGATAGGTCAAAATCCTGCCTAAACTAGGGCAAAATTCCCACTAAGTTAAAAGTTTCATGGATCCTTATTCCAAAAAATCATAACTTGAGATCCAAGCATCCTTTGGGAAAACTTTGTGAATCAAAGTTGTATATTTTTTGAAGGAATACAACTTTCATGTTGAAAGTTTTGTTTGAATCCAATTGCATCATTGTGAAAAAATTTGGCAAAGTTGGGAAAAAATAAGAAAATTTCATAACTTAGAAAATTTATAAGTTATGAAATTTTTCAATCTTAAACCCTAATTTGCTAAATTAGGTTTCTTGATGAACAAGTTTCATATTTTGGCATATCTTGATGAAAAATGACCCTTGGCACTTGATTTTGACCAAAAAGTCAAAGTTTGACTTTTCAGTGTACAGTTGATTTTTGATCAGTTGACTGAAAAATTCATCTGTCAATCTAATGCTTTTGAGATCTTTTGAACCTTGTGATTAGGTCAAGATGATGTCATTGAGTCCTTGAATCCATGATTGAACCCAATTTTCCATTGGCTAGGTAAAAAATCATAAATTGCCCTTCTGCAGTCAAAACCCTAAAAATGATCATTTTGCCCTTTTGATGATCTGATCAAATTTCTTGAGGAGTTGTGGTCCAAACTTGATCAAATGGTTCATATGAGCCTATAATGTTGATGTGGATCAAAAATTATGAGGTTTAACTGTAAATTGGCCACAGTTGACTTTTTCCCCAATACAGCTGATTTCTAGGTCAACTGTCCAATTGATTGGGCAAAAATTTAATTCAAGGCTTGAAACTTGGTATGGGTAATCTTGTAAGTCCAACATGAAGTGTGAAAGTCACTTTGAGCACTGGAAGTCCAAAAATCTTTGTGCAAACTCAAACCCTAATTTCAGATCATCAGTGCAAGGAGATGTCTTGAGCAGAGCAAACCCTAATCCTGTCTGGAGTCCGAAGAGTCTTGTGAGGGGAAATCTTGATAAAATGAGAGGGCAAATTTTGGGGTACAACATAGAAGATGAAGAAAAATACTAATAGTTATGTAGTTAGAATATACTTATTTTTTCTATATAATAAATATTTAAATAATATTATTTAATAACAATATTTAATATTAAATATAATTTATTTATATAATATGTTATTAAATAATAAAAGAAAATATTTCTCATTCGTTTAACTCAACAAATAAATATCAATTGAATTATTCAACTCACTTCTCAGAAATATTGAATTTAATTAAGGTAAAAAGTTGATATTTTTTCTACTAAACAAATTCTTCTAGAAAATTAATGTTAAATTATTATATTAAATGAATCATAGTCAAAGTATATTGATTCTAGAAGACGAAGAAAAATTTATGTTATTTCTGTAGTAAGAATATTTTTTTTTCTATGTTAAATTATTATATTAAATGAATCATAGTCAAAGTATATTGATTTTTTTTATATTAATCAACGAGAAAATAAAAAAGAAATATTTTTTCATTCATTTAACTTAACAAATAAATACCAAGTGAATTACTCAACTCACTTCTCAGTAATTTTGACATTAATTAAGATGAAAAAGTTGTTGATAATTTATTTTGAAAGGGTAATTCCCACATTTGTTTTTCAAAATTATAAGGTCAGGTCTTGTGGAGGAAGACCTTAAAGTCGTAGGCAAAGAGTCAATAAAAATAATTTTGTCTTTGAATCAACTTACTCATTTTTTAATCAACTTACTCATTTTTTTAATGTATAAGTCTACTTCTAATTAAATTAATGTTTAAATGATTTTGTTAATTATAAACAGATACGGATACCATCAAATGTATATTTGTGTCCGTAAAAAAATAGATAATTAAGTTATTGTTTATTTTATCTGTGAATATTTATTAAATTATTCAACTTGTGTCCGTGACAATTTTATCCGCGGGTATCCACATATACATAATTTTTTGTCATCCATACACATGACGACTAATAGAGTTCATTTAATTAGATGAAATAATATAAAATTAATATACTATTAAATATTGAATATTAAAATATCTTAATTTTTAAAAATAAAGAAGAATTTGGATACACATTTGTTCTTGCGTAGAATAAATATTCGATCGACTTCTCCTCTGAAAGTAACGAAAGCTACGAAAGTAGATTTGTAGGATGATTGGGGATTTGGGAGCTACGTCGATAGTGTGTATTGTCCCAAGAATAATGTCTTGTTCATCCCTCTTGCGGGAGCCCCTTATATAGTATTTCTTCTTGCGCTTTTAAGAGTCACAATTAATGTGTGACTCTTGGGTTTCATAACTACATAACCTACATTGTCTCCATGAATGGAGGTGTTAAAAACTGTATAACATTGGTTTAAATGCGCCGGCGGCGGTTACAGTCATTAATGAGCCGAGTTGATGACCGACTATGGGTAGATGGGTCTCGACCACCAACCTCACCCGAGTTCATGGCATACGTGGGTTTCTTCTCGAAGGTGTGATGATCGTTTGGCACAATGAGCCGAGATGCATCTCAAATACCTTTTTACCACCGAGTCGACCACTGGCTTTGCTTCCCCATAATCTGATTACACTACCCAGTTGGGCTAATATTTCTGGAATATACATAAGCCCCCCAAATTCAAATCCTTTTTTTGTAAGGATATAGTGTTCGGTCACAAAAATTACGGAATATATTGAGGTCGACACCGGGTTGAAACTCGTTCCTTTATCCTCGCATACGTGACAAAGAATGAAGAGTCATCCACTTTCTCTTTCTTATAGTAATAACGACTTTCACCTAAACTTTTGTTCATTGGGTGACATTTCCTTTCCCTAGTGCATTATCCATTGGGTTCTATTAAACCCCTATTTTCTTCTTTTCTTTTTTATCTTTGGCATCTAGAAAGGTGTTACATCTTCAAGAAAGCGTACAATCTTCCCCAAGTGTTCTTCGATTTTCCAAGTATTTCTCCCTTACCCTTTTGTTTTCATTTTTGCCTTTTAGATTATAGTTACCCTAAGAGAGTGTGATGATGAGGGGAACATTGTAAAACCCTCCAATGCCGAAAAGAGGAAGGAGTTATGAGCTCAATGAATGCAGGAGATGAAGGGCGCTTTAGGTCATGAGGAGTTTAATCAGATCACAAGGGAAGTTTATGGTTGTACCTTCACTTCTTTGAGTGATTATGACTATGATTCTTCCTTATCAGGTTCTGCATAATTTCTTATGGAAGCGTCTTCCCCTTCGACCTTGAAGTCATGGGATACAATAATAGTGTGCTTGATAACACAGAGATCGCCAAGCTTCAGTCTTTAATAAAGGTCTCCTCAACTATGGAAGACGGTGACATGATCCTAGAGTCTTATGTCTCAAGGGAATGTGTGTGAATACTTTGTCGGAAAGCCACTAATGAAAATTTCTTTTATTTTTATGTCAGGGTTTTGGAGGACTTCAGAATCTTTATACCTTTTTTCTGAATTTGAGGCCGACGTATTGAAGGCCCTGAATGTCACGCCTTCGCAAGTTCGCCCTAACAGTCGGGGCTTCATAAAGGCCTTTGAAATAGTATGTGAGGCGATGAACATCGTCCCCACAGTGGGTTTGTTCTTCTATTTTTATGAGGTACGAGAAGCTTTCCTGGATCCAAATCAATGGTCTTCCTAAAAGGAGTTTTCTCCAGGTGTATACCTCCAACTATAAGAGTTTCAAGGAACAGTTCTTGAAGGTAAAATGTGGGCCGAGAAGCCCCCAGGTTTTGTACATCTTGGGTAGGCACCCTAACTTTCCTTTCTACTGAACTCAGGATTCTTCCCCATATATGGTTTTACCTTTGAAAAGTTGAGTGAATTGGAAGTCCAGGCTTTAACCGTACTCAACTTCTTCTAAATGATGAAGGTTAAATATATGTTATCCCTAACCAACGAACAAATTCCTGATTTCCTTGGTAATAGCTTTTGTTTTTGGTTTAGAAATCACACACTCTTATGGATAATACTCATATTGTCTTCTTCTTTCATTGTAGATAAGATGATAGTTTTCTCTGTAGATGAGCAGAAGAAATTGACGCTGGAGGCAAGAGCTGCCCGAAGAGAAGCCGATGGGCCTTCCGTGATTAAGTCATATCCATCCAGGTTGGAAAATTCGAGCTTTAAAGAAACATAAGGGAGAAGGATTTAAGGCTACCTCAAGCCTGGTTGAGCCCTAAGCCTCTGCCCGAACCATCCAGGGGGAGGTTCAACAGGGCACTCAAAAGAAGAAAAAGACTGTTATGAGCGACGAGGCTTGTCGGGCCAACTTGGAGATCTCTATCTGATGGGAGAACCCGGGGACATTCAGGCTTCTGGGGAGCTCAAGTTTTGGTATAACAGCTTCAATGGGCTCCGCTTTATATACGATCATCTCAAATCTACTGAGGATGTAAACAAAGTCAAGATCATAGGCTGACATAAGATAACCCAAAACCTTAGATTTTACCTTATGAGGTGTGCGGTTCTGACTCGTGGACTTTTGAGTCAAATAATGATTATGCTGAAGCTTAAGGAGGAGATGACCCGGTTGAAGGAGGTTTATAAGGTTCAGTCTGAGAAGCTGGATGGTGTGGAGAAGATCTTGGCTAAGGAGAAAGAGCGTAGGGAGACCTTGGAGTCTGAAAGAAAGGCCTCTCTTAACCAACTCAATGAGATATTGAAAGTGACGAAATCCACCAATGACGAGCTGAAGGTTACCGCTGATGAGCTGAGTGAGGCTCCTAGGAAGTCCCAAGTGGATATTCTTTCTGCCGGTGATGAGGCTTTTGAGCGGGCGAAGGATCAGATATTGTATCTTCATCTCGACTTGGCCATATGAAGGATGAAATACTTTAAGGTGGTGCATGATGAACGCCTTATAGATCTCAAAGATGTGGAGAGGACTCCATCTCTTCAGCCGAACCCCAAAAATCCCTATGCCGAGGAGAACATCAACAATGATGATAGTGGGAAGAAAAACCCGACTGCTTGATGCTTTTTGTGTTTCTGTTAATCATCCGATAAGGATGAAATTATGTAATTTTTATTAAGGGAGTGGTTTGTCTTACCTTTTTTTACTTTAACTATTGCCTCTGGGATCTTGTGCTTTTGACTGCCTTTTTGTGACTTTATGTAACCATTGTTTTTTGCTCATTTTTACCTTTAGCTTTCTGTTTGCGTTTTTGGTTTTGCATTTTTTAGCTTTAATATAATCAGTGCATATATATAAGACCCTCGAAAATAAAGTCCATCAGGTTGTATGTGTCTAATCATGTAGTGTCGGGTTTTATTTTAAGCTTAAGAGCCCCTACGACTTTTATGTCTTTTAGTTTGGATTATTCTGAGAGAATCACTGCCCCAATAGGCTGCAGGCTTAGGTTTATCCTTGATATACTTCTTGGATTATGTCATAGAGGATACCAGTATATAAAATCTACGGGATTTTACTTTATGGTCTAACCATTCGGACATTATATGACCTTCATCAGGCTAGCTGGAGCCAGTTACGGTGTTCGATTATGAAGTCACTTGTTCATTTTCCAGACTGATGAGCCCCAAGCGAACTTATTGTGGTTTCAGAATCGCCTCACTGGGTGTTATCCGTTTGGTTTAAAAATCCTTGTTTTTTGAGTACTCGACCCTCATATAGGGAGTTTCAATAATGCTCGACCCATATATGGGGAGAGATTTAATGGTGGAACTTGACCCTTATGTGGGGAGTATCATTAGGTGCAGAAAGAAGCTCTAAGGCATGACCAATTTAGTGTCAGATAGAGACCTGAAGACTTAACCGGCTTAGTGGCAGACAGAGGCCCAAAGGCTTATCCGGCTAAATTCTAGAGGCTTTAAGTTTGCTTGGACTTTTTGTCGGACCAGAGCCCATTTTCTTGAAGGTGGGGTTGACCGAGTTTCCAGAGACTTTAAGTGCGCTTTGACTTTTTGTCGGACTAGATTCCCTTTTCCTGAAGGAGAGTTTGACCGAGTTGCCAGAGGCTTTAAGTGTGCTTGGGATTTTTGCCAGACTTCAGCCCTTTTTCCTGAAGGCGAGGTTGACCGAGTTGCTAGAGGCTTTAGATGCGCTTGGACTTTTTTCCACACCAGCGCCCCTTTTCCTGAAGGAGAGGTTGACCGAGTTGCCAGAGGCTTTAAGTGTGCTTGGACTTTTTGTCGGACCAGAGCCCCTTTTCTTGAAGGCAAGGTTGATTGAGTTGCCAAAGGCTTTAAGTGCGGTTTGACTTTTTGTCGGACCAGATCCCCTTTGCTTGAAGGCGATGTTGGCCAAGTTTCCTTACTTTTTTATAATAGTGCTACAAATATTTGCTTTCACTTTGGATGCCTCATTAAAAACCCTCGCCCTTGCAAGGGAATAGAGTTCATAAAGTACATTTATTAATAGCTTTATTACTTAGTTTTGACTAAAGTAAAGCCTAAGATTGAATATATTCCATGTCCTAGGTATTTCTACACCGTCTAGAGTTTCTAACTTGTAGGCTCCATTGTTTAGCTTCTGAAGGACCCGATACGGGCCTTCCCAGTTTGGAGACAACTTTCCTTTATTCTGAGGATCTGTAATCCTTTTGAGAACTAAATCACCTGGTTGGAAACTTATTTGTTTGACCTTCAGGTTGAACCTCTTAGCCAATTTATTCTTGACTGCAAATTCTCTGATCTGGGCCATTTCTCGGATCTCGTCGACCAAGTCGAGAGAGTTGTTCAAATTGTCCTTGTTGGTTTCTTTGTCAAAGTGTTCCTTTCTCCATGTAGGGGTGTTGATCTCTACTGGTGTCATGGCATCGGCCCTGTATACCATCCAGAAATATGTTTCTCTGATGGTGGAGTGAGGTGTTGTATGGTACGACCAAAGGATCTCTAGAAAGTACTCAGACCACAGGCCCTTTGTGTCATCCAACTTCTTCTTCATTCCAGCTAGGATAATCTTATTGGCTGCTTCGGATTGTCCGTTGGCTTGAGGATTTTCTATGGACGTGAATCTATTTTGGATACCCATATCTTTGTAGAATTCCACCATAATCGAGCTTGCAAACTGTGTCCCATTGTTGATACTATGACTCTGGGCAAACCAAACTTGCAAATGATATTTTTCTAATAGAAGTTCTGCACTTTTTTGGTGGTGATGCATGCCATGGCCTCTGCTTCTACCCATTTCTTGAAGTAATCTACAACTACAATCATAAATTTTAGCTGCTCGGGTGCTGTGGGGATTGGTCCCAGTATGTCTGCTCCCCATTGATAGAATGATTTGGCATTTGTCACACTTACTCATAAAGTCGGCACAATCTTGCAACATTCGAGGTCAATAGTACCCGACTCAGAGGATCTTCCCAGATAGGGATCTTCCTCTGATGTTGCTACTGCATGCCTCTTTGTGAACCTCTTTCTTATTAAGGTAACCTTTGTTTTTGCCACACATCTTAGCATGGGTGTGGACCTTCCCATTTTTTAGAACTTATCAAACACTATTTTCTTCCCTTAGGATGTGGCCGATCTCAAACACTATTTAGCCCCGGCCCGTTGGTGCTAGCGAGCTGGGCTAATACGTCGGCTCGTACATTTTCTTCCCTTAGGATGTGGCCAATCTCAAATTCTGTGAAGACTTTTTATAGCCCATGCACCACTCGGAGGTATTTCAATAACGCCAAGTCTTTAGTTGGTATTCCCCCTTCATCTTCCCTGTAATCAATTGGGAATCAGCTTTTGCCACTAGATGGGTGACTCTAAGTTCTCTAGCTAATTTCATCCCTTCTATGAGAGCTCCGTACTCCACTTGGTTATTGTTAGCCTGGAAGTTGAATCCTAAGGAGTATTCCAATATGAAATCCCTGGGTCCTTCAAGAACGATCCCAACTTCACTCCCTTTAAGGTTAGACGAGCCATCCACATAAAGAGTCCAATTGCTTACATTTTCTTCTGGTATTGGGTTTCTTATCTCAACTATGAAGTCGGCCAATACCTATGATTTGATGTTGGTTCTCGGGGTGAATTCAATATCATACTCCAACATTTTCACAGCCCATATGACCATTTTTCCAGCTAGATCTGACTTCTTCAGTATCTGTTTGATAGAATAATTGGTCCCTATAATTTATCGGATAACCTTAAAAGTAATGCCTCAAATTACGGGTTGTTGTTACCAATGTTAATGCTAACTTTACGATCTTCTAGTAGCGTTGCTCAACTCCTTTCATAAATTTGATGATGAAGTGCACTAGCTTTTCCCTATCTTCCCCTTCTTGAACAAGAATTGAGCTCATAGCTTTGTCTGAGACCGCCAAGTATAAGGTGAATTGCATTCTCCTCTAGTCTCGTCAGGATTGGTGGAGAGGATAGGAAGCGTTTTACTCCCTGAAAGGCCTCTTTACATGCTGATGTCCATTCAAATTCCTTTGACTTCTTGAGGGCCACGAAGAAATGGATTACTCTATCTCCAGTGCATGACACAAAACGAGATAGAGAAGATAATCTTCCTAGTAATTGATGTACCTCCTTTTTTGAAGACGAGCTACATATGTTTATGATCGCCTGACATTTGTCCAGGTTGGCTTAAATTCCAAGGTTTGTGAGCATGAACCCTAGGAATTTTCCAGCTTGCACTCCAAAGATACATTTGTCTGGAATAAGCCTTATATCATACCTCCTTATGGATGCGAGCATTTCTTTCAGGTCCGTTACATGCCGTTTCTCCATGTTGGTTTTGATGACCATGTCGTCTACATATACTTCCAGATTCCTTACCATTTGAGTGGTGAATACCTTATCCATTAGTCGTTGGTAAGTGGCTCCCACATTCTTGAGGCCGAATGGTATTACCTCATAATAACAATTGATCAGATCTGTCATGAAGGCAGTATTTTACGCATCGGTCGAGCTCATGTGGATTTGGTTGCATCTCGAGTAGGCATCCATGAAGTTGAGCAGCCTGTAACCTGAGGTTTCATCTATGATTTAGTCTATCTAAAATAATGGATATCAGTACTTAGGGAACGCTTTATTGAGATCCGTTAAGTCAGTACACATATGCAACTTCCATGTCTTCTTTTTAACCATAACCACATTGGCTATCCAAGTAGGATATTTGATTTCTTTAATGAAGTTGGCATCGAGTAGCTTCTCGATCTCATCTTGTATATCCTTTTTATTTTCTTCTCCACCTTTCCTCTTTCTATGGGACATTGGCTTTGTATCAGGATTTAATTCCAAATGATGGCACATGAAATTTGGATCTATTCCAGGAATATCATAGGGCTTCCATGCAAAGAAATCTACATTTTCCTTCAACGGCCTCACAATTTTTATCTCCTCCTCCTGAGAAAGATTGCCTCCTATATAAGTTATTTCTGAGGATGTGATGTCGATCTGGACATTATTTGTTTCATCAAGAGGAGAAAGGTTGTCTTCCTATGAATCGTCACGTAGATCTATATTGATCATGTTGACTTTCAGCTCATTGGAGTGCCTGGGCTCTTTGGGTTGTACCTTCTTATTTAACTTTAGGTTGTCTTTATAACATTTCCTTGCCAATCGTTGGTCACCTTTAACCAACCCAACCCGACCGACCCCCAAAGGGTACTTCATAATAAGGTATAAGGTGGAGAGAACAACTTCCAAGGAATTCAAGGAATTTCTTCCTACAATGATGTTATAGGGTGAAGAGGCGTTGACATTTAAGTATCTCACTCTGACCATTTTAGCATTCACGCCGCTTCCAAAGGTAGTCAATACTGGGAGGTTTCCTAATACTTGCAACTATTCTCTAGAGAATCTAAATAAATTATCGTTCAAGGGTAATAGCTCGGTTATGTCAAAATCCATTCCCTTGAAGTCTTCCCAATAGATTACATTATCTAAACTACCAGGGTCTACGAGCACCCTTTTCACGCTCCAATCTTTGATTTGTACCTTAATGACCATATAATCAATCTCATGCGCTATAATACCGACAACATCCCTTTTGAAGAAGCTAACGTGATTTAAATCCTTCTCCTAGACCTTGGCTATGTCCTCGGACACATGCATCATGGAATATGCGTATTTCTTCCTAGCCGAGCTAGTTTCTCCGTCGCCAGCGAATCTAACAGTGATGGTGTTAAGGGTATGACGAGCTGATTTGGTTTCATGCACCTCCTCTATACCCTTCCCCTTCTTTTGGGAGGGTCCTTCTGAGTTTGAATCCTCTTGTCGGGTATCTCTTTTCCCATCAAGGGCTTTTCCATCTTTTACATAAGTTATAAAGTTCCCCATATGTATCAATGCCTCGATTTCTTTCTTTAACTAGAGGAAATCGTCGGTATGATGTCCCCGGAGCCGGTGATAACTGCACCAAGCCCAAACGTCCCTTCCCATCACAACATTGACCCTCTTTAGATGGATTGGTTCTGGGATCAGCTTCAGATGTTCCACCTCTTGTAAAATATCGCCTATCCTGGTTTTTAGACGCATCATCACGCCGTCTGGATCAAAGGGACGTCGGTTTGGCCTTTGAGTTGCGTGCTCTCGGGGTCTATCCCTTGGACCAGTCCGGGAAGATTCTGGATTTCTTCCCAATCCCTCCTCCTTGGTCTTACTTTTCTCTGAGGTGTCCCTGGATCGTTTCTCTAAATTACTTTCCCCGCCCTTTATGTAGAATTCGACTATGGTGATGATTTCATCCTTGTTGGATGTCAGTTTCTATGTTAGGGACTCGTTGAACTTCCCCGCTTAGAGGCCATGCTGAAATGCTCTGATGAACATTTCTTGATTGGAATGAGATTCTTTAATGGTCTATTCATTGAACCAGGCTAAGTTTTCTCGGAGAGTCTCTATTTGGACCTGTCGGACATTGAACAAGGTAGTTGTCGACACCTTGTGATGCCTGTTAGCAGGGAAATTTTGAATCAACTTCTTTGTCAGGTCTGAATAGCTTTCCACTAATAGTCGGGGTAGGATTATATACCACTACAGAGCTACATCCTTGAAGGTTCTAGCCATCAGCTTACATTTTATCCATTCGGTGGGGCCTATTAGTGCCATTTGATTGTTAATGGAAATAACATGCTCCCGAGGGTCAATCTTGCCGTCATAAGTTGTCAGCGATGGTAACTTGAAGTTTTCTGGGACTTGATCATCCTAAATGGATTGAGACAGTGGTTGAGGCTCTAGAAGCTCCATTTCTATTTGTTCTTCTTCCAAGCTATTAAATTGAAAGTCAATAACAATATCCTGTAGAGTCACATTTTGCGGTCTTAGACCTTCCACCTTGGCCAACAACTACGCCATGTCTTGGGGGTCTCCTTCAGATGAAATTCTGGTGAATAAGTGTTGAGGTATGGCCTAGGATAGTTTTACCAAGGCCCTACAGTGGGCACCAAT
This sequence comes from Vicia faba, assembly GCA_948472305.1. Lineage (NCBI taxonomy): Eukaryota > Viridiplantae > Streptophyta > Magnoliopsida > Fabales > Fabaceae > Vicia > Vicia faba. The sequence goes on along the minus strand of OX451738.1, from coordinate 1,220,180,499 downwards.
GTTCTTGCATAGAACAAATATTCGGGCGACTTCCCCTTAAAAGGTAAGGAAACCACACCCATATATCGCCTTACCCTAGCTATTGGCAGCATGACGGGCTACATTCCATCTTGTTTCATTAACCCTAGGAATGAGCATACAAATGAGAGACACATCAAATGAAACACCCTCAACCTCTTTTGCATTAACATTAACATTGATAGAAGTTGTCTTCAAACCCCTACTAAAGAAGATTATGGCATAATCCTTTTTAAACCATTCGGTATTAGGACCTTCAAACATTCTTTAGGAAGAACTTCATACCATCGTAATATGTTACTGTCAATTTGAAAGGTTCAATTAACCCAAGGACTTTTATGTTTGGGACAAAGAAAAATGGAAACAAAAGAAATGACGTTAGTGAAATAAAAATATAAAAAGGAGAAAACACAAAGAGAGTGTGGACTAGTTCGATCAAATCGATCTGCTCAGGAGGAGATAACAACTCTCTAGTTCACTATACTTAAAAATTGTTACAAGTGATTATAAGATGAGTTACAAGAAAATTTCCATTAAAATTTCCCAATAACAAACTCTATTTTATAGCCAAGTGTTTCCTAATCTCTCCAATTTTCAATTTATGAATCACACAAATCCAGTTGTTTATCGTGTTTCTCAAACCCCTTTGATAACCCAAAAGGCTTCCAAAATTAAATAATAAAATCCTGGGAGTTATACCTTTGCATCTCACTTGAATTTTTTACTCCTTATGCAAATAAGGCATACAATAAGTGAGTGTGTGTGTGTGTTTGTGTGAGAGAGAGAGAGAGAGAGATAGAGAAATATTTATAAATTCAGAAACAAAAAGATCCAATTCGGCCTATAATAAGAATCATTACCCAACAAATCCTAGAATTGAATTATCCCATTCGAATACCTATGAACCGTTCAGCCCCTTGTCAGAATACTAGCACTAATGTAACATGTTTTTTTTCTTCATATTTTCTCACTTGATGTTTAAATGAAAATTTTCCACCTTGCCTTTAAACTGATGGTGTTTCCATCTTAATCATCAAAAATCGTATTCCTATATCTAAAGATTTGGTGAACATATATAATATATTTTCTTGTGGGTACCTTCACCACGAGAATATACTTTGACTCAATCATGTTACTTATGAAGTGCAAACGAATGTCAATGTATTTTATCCTCTCACAATAAACTTTATTATTAGTCAAGTGAATGGAACTTTAACTATATCAATTTATCTTTACTAATTCCTTAGGGATGCATAACTCCCCAATGATACCTATTAGCCATATGGATTTCTTGATCCCTTCAACAAGGGCAATATAATCCATTTTATTAGTAGATAACACAACCATTGAATATTGATTTTTCTCCCAACATATAGTTGGATATATCATGTATACACAACTATCAATATTAATTTTTACAAAAGTGTGTCTTAAAAGAAATTAATCAATCCCACAATACCAATGCATTAAACTTTCTTTCAACCCATATAATGATTTCTTCAACAAACATAACTTATCATTATCTTATACAAAACCTTCAGGTTTTTACATGTAGTCTGTATCATCAAGGTTTCCATGTGAGAAAGTTGTTTTGGTGCCCATCTCTTCTAACGCAAGATTATATTGATTCACAATATCCATAAGTACACTTATAAAATAATGTTTTACCACATATGAAAATATTTTTTTATAATCAATCCCCTCCACAAGAGTGGAACTCTTTGCTCAATACTACGAAAACACCTTTAACCTGGCTTGGAGATGATGTGTTACCTCAGCTTCATATGCGAGGTAACGGAAGGCGTCATTAAAAGTGTGAAACTTTACCTCTCAGTTGAAATTCCACCAACAGGAAAGGTGTAATGGTCATTGGTTAGATCCACAGTGATAACTTTTTGTAATTTTTAAACTGCGAAAAATGCCTTCCACTCGATTTTGTCATTTAACATAGGAGAAACATACAGTTGAGTTTATTATATTTAATATAGGCTTCTTATTTCACCAAACCTTAACCGAATATATAACCTTTCAAATTGATTTAGAAAATAATTATATAAAAAGTTATGTTATATTTGAAGAACAACTCACACTAATAAATGATTTATAAAATTGTTAAACAGAGAAGGGAGGTCAACCTTTGAAAAGATTAGAAGTTGGATGCATACAAGGTATCCAACAAAATATGGAATAATGACGACGATGATGAAAATAGATATTTTGCAATCAATGTATTTTAATATTTTGAGTAAATAATGTAATATTTAAAAAAACTTATTTACCTCGGTTTTCTACTAAAACCGTGGGGTAAACATATTTTACCTCAATTTTTATCAAAATCGAGGGGGATAATTTAGCGTGATTATTAAGGATATTGATCATCATCCTTAAATAAATCTTTATCATCTATTTCATAAGTATCAACTCTCAAGACACTACCAATTGTGATTCCGTGAAACATAAAAAACTTTTATTATAAAAGTATTATGAATATAAAAAATTGATAATGACACATCACAAAATGCTTGAAATTATTTACATTCATCACTTTAAGGTTTGCAAGAGCATTTTTCATGAAAATATCTCTATGATGGAATGCAAGAGCATAAATTATTTAGATTTACGGTTTGTGTTTTGAATTATTTATTTGAGCATAAAATCATTTATTTATCTAACTCTTTTTTGTTTAATTCAGAAACAAGTGCAAACAAAAGTAATAGAAAATATTATGCACCCAACATATTTTCTTCTCCAAAATTCAATGATTCGAAGATCTAAAATCAGATCTTCAGGGAAATTAATTTTACTTTAATATTTTGTGTAAATAATGTAGTTTGTAAATAGATTAATTTATAATATTTTGTGTAAACAATGTAATGAGTTTTAAAAAAAACAATCTATCTTACCCCTCAGTTTATTGATAAACCGAGAGGTATGATGCACTAGATTTGAAAATTAAAAAAAAGAAGATGTTGGGGTTCGAACCCATGAGCAGATAATTTAACCACTCTATTTTTTATTAATGGAGAGGTAAAGTGGCAGCTTTTTATGACACCCTTCGTTACCTCGTTTCTTTAGCTGAGGTTAAATGCATTTCGTCTTCAAGGTTAAATGTGTTTTATATAATAGTGATAATACCTTATTTTCCATAAATAAATGCATCCTTGAAGTTCTCAAAGGACCTGGTGAATGAGCTTTATAGGAGTAGAACTTTGTCCTAATCAGCAAATTTCAACTCAATATTTTGCAAATAATTAATGATTTTATGAAGTTTTGCCAACTATACCACAATAATATTATTCTCAACTATAAATAAATCATAAAGTTATTATTTCACAAACAATCTATGAGCCAGGGAATTGGCCATATACAATGGTTCAAGCTTCACCCACACCTTATCATCGATCTTCTCCCTTGTGACTTCCCTTTTTATCTTCGAGAAAAATATAATGAAACTTTTGGTCTTATCCACCATCACAATAATCTCTTATCGTGTTAAACTTGTAGACATCGATGCATCTCACTTCAATGTTTCTACACACCTTTGTTGAGTTAATAATTATTGCATATTAACCTTCTATAACTCAAATTTATTGTTTTTGAAAATCCTTTTGACGTTTCAATTGGAACTCATGTGGATCACCTATAAACTTACCCTCTTTTATCCAGAGTGGGCGCCACTTTTTGTAAAATTGAAAGATTTAATCACACTAAGAACCTTAATGTGTAGGACTAAGCACAATGACATCCAACCAAATGGCTCAAGTTCAATAAAAATAGCAATGGTGAGAACACAAAGAAATTGTTTACAAAGTTTAATCAAATTGATCTACTTTAGGGGAGAGACAAGCCCTCTGATTAACTATAATTCATAATTGTTACAAGATATTTAAATATGAGTTACAAGAAAATAGTCTTCAAAGTTCCCAAAAACAAACCATATTTTCTACTTAAATGTTTTTTAATGTCTCCAACTCTTAATATTTGAATGACACAAACCATAATTAGTTAAAGTGTTTTCCAAACCCCTTTGATAATCTTAGAGCTTCAAATCTCGAAAAATAAAACACTAGAAAATTCTACACTTTATACAACTCTTACTTATAACAAATGAGAGAGAATCATATTTATAATTTGTAAAATTCTAAAGTCTAATTTATCACAAAACATGATCCATCATCAAACGAATCCTAGAACCAAACGGATCCAGCTCGATACCTAGAACCACATCGTCACTTGCCAAAAAACTTGTATTATTGAAACAAATTGTTTCTCCTATTTCTCACTTAAGGTTTTAAGGAGTATTACATTATATGCATCCATTAATTTGTACAAAAGCTTCGTCGACTAAATTTCCAACATAGATTTGTCCCTTTACTTTAATCTTTTAAAGACTCCAACCAACTAGTACATCAAATATAATACTCCGAATCAATACATAAAGGGCTAATAACGATAAAACAATCTCCTAAAAATCACCATCTAATTTGGAGGAAATCAATATGTTGACTTCATGATTAGAGTTATTCCACTTTTAATAAAGCCCTTCGAATTCACGACTCTTTCCCATTGCATTTGTTTTTACTTGTATCTTTTGTTAGTCTTATACAAATATATTCCAAAAAATAATAATTTTAAATGACTATATTATATATTCTATATTTATAGAATACTTCTAATGATAAAGAAAAAAGTGTAATTTTCCATACATCGTTTTTAATTTATTTTTAAAATGTTACATTTGATATTAAATAAATAATTATTTATTGCATACGATCTTATCTTCTCTAATTAAAATTATTATAAATTGTTTTTCCAAGTAAACAACGCGTACATACATGCATTTCATTTGTTTCTGGTTCCATTTCTCTAAATATTTATGAATTGAGAACTCATTATCATCTTTATAAAAAAACTCTCTCAAATCTCACTTTATTTTGTGCTTAATGACATCTACATAGTTTCTACAGCATTCAAATACAAACTTGTTTTAATTGTAAATTATTCTCCATCTTTCTCTTTTCTTCTCCTTATTTCTTGTTAACTCTCTAATCATTTATTTTTATCTTTGAATTTTTAATAACTATCTCAATACTCTTCATTTTCAGGATCAAACACTATGAGTAATCGACGAAGAAAGACAAACTTGTTGTTAGATCCGGACAACATTACATTTGAAGAGACTTCACTTGATGAAGGACCCTTCGAATCTATTCATATTCCCATAAATTATCTCGAGGAAATCGATAATGATGTTGTTGAATGTTCACCTCGAGCTTTTTCTCAGGTTTATATCGTTAAACTTTTTTTATTTTCTATATTATTATTATCATTGACGTGATTTGTTTTTAGACTAAAACATAAATTATTATCATTAAATTTATATTATTTTTATTAAATTTATCATTACTTGTTCTAAATGTTAATGGATCTATAAATCTATTTTTTTTGTTTGCTTTTATCTTTCTTTGTTATAGGTTTTGGCTCATACACGGAGAACTCGTAGAAGGGTTGCAATTGACTTGAATCTGGGTAAAAAAAATTACGTTTAAAAGTGAACAATTACATTTGTGGTTCAATTTTTTTATTAAAGTTTTTATATGTGGATTATCATTTTATTTGTTTTTTTAAAGTAGAAACGATAAGTTTTTTATATTCGGGACATTATGAAATGTTTATCCACTCATCATTTCCTGTATCTATACTTATTTAGTCGATTAATTACCACATTATAGGAACAAATAAGAATATTTTTTCATCATTATGGTATTTGGAAGTTGTAGTTGCCAACGACACCCCTAAGACAGATACATAGATCCAGGCCTAACTTAGCATACCCACTCTTAAATGGGAGTAGTAACCATAATTTCATAAAGGAGTTAGTGGATAATAGATCGGGCCTTACTCACAATCTAATTCACCCTCTTCGGGTTAAGGCGGGGAGTGGACCAGAATTATTGTGTTTAAAGATATAATTTAGTATTTCAATTTAATTACAATGTCATATATTTTATGAGTATTTTCATGTTTTGAGCATATAGGCGGCTTATGTAGTATATGGAACCCATTGGCTCAAACAATTGGGGCTCATTCTTATGGATTACTACTCAATCACTATAAAGTTTTTCTATAACAACAACTGTACAAAACTCACTAGAGACACCTCCATTTTTCCTATCCCTCTGAACTTTCACCAACTACATAAGTTCATTTGTCATGAATTTGAGACCCAAATTTTCTCTCTTAAGGCCTTTTCCCTAAATCTCACTTCACCCAAGTTACCTCCCAACAACCCAACTCAACCCTAAGTTACCCAGATTTTCCAAAACTTTACTGACCTCTTCCATGAGCCAAACAACCTTCCTCATCCACAACCTACCGACCATAAAATCCCGCTCCTCCCAAATTCTTATCCCAAAAATATCTACCAATATTACTATCCATACTCCCCAAAATAAGAAATTACAAACCAAGTCACCAAATGCTTCAAATAGGTGGATTCAACCAAGGATAAGCCCCCATGTATCCCCTGTTTTATTGTTCAAAACTAAATACGAGTTTTTGAGGATGTGTTTCCATTATCACTCAATTAATGTTCTCACCGTGCCATATGGCTTCCCTTTACCCATCATAGATGAATTGTTGGATGAATAGCCGTGCACGAGTTTTCTTTATGGCAGGTCTTACATATGGGTTTCACAAAATTTGTTTGGATCCTAATGACACTAAGAAGATTACCTTGTGTACTCATCTCAGTTACTATGAATATAAAGTGATGCCATTCGGCGTTTGTAGCTCTTTAAAAACAATTTAAGCAACACTAAATGACATTTTTCGATCCCAACTATGTCGTACTATCAACGTGTTCTTTGATGTAGCATTGTGTTTCCAATTCTTATTGGCCTGTACTTTCTTGCATCCTTTGATCTTTAGCTTCATTAGACTATCTTGTTGAGGATATCCACGCAGTTCGTAACAACAAGGTCGTATATATTCAAATTTACCACAATGGTGACATTTCAGAGAAAGTTTCTTTTTGCTACTATGAAAAAGTGACACATGTTGTACACAATGCTATGATATGTGGCCCAAATTCAGAATTTCATCATTATTTTTAGGTAGAACAACCTTCTCAGAGGGGATCTTCATCTCTTTCGTGCTCATCACTAAACTTATTTTCTTCACATCTCTGGACATCTCTCTAGACTCCATCATCCCATCAAGTACATTTAAAATATTTTTCAAATTACTTTTAAATTGTATCATGTTTTCTAGTTTGGAGTTTAGTGAAGAAACCTCTTTTTCTACACTTGTGATAATTGATGCAAGCTTCTCTATTTCCTTCTGAAGAACACCTATGGTTTTTTTTCTTCTGGTTGTCTATTTTTAAGCACACTTTTTCCCACTTGGTGTGCAGTAGCCTGAATGATGTATCAAGCTCTTCTTCAGTAAAGTCTTCATAATTGAACTCACCTTCAAACTAAAATCAACCAGAATAAACCATCATGTTGTTGGAGGTTTTTCCCTCACTTTTTCAATATCAAAAATAGACCAAGTGATGAATAATCTTTTTTTCTGTCTCTTTAGAATGGTAAGTTATTTTGCTTTAATGTGTCCAAAGTCTTCACATTCAAAGCACGGAGTACCCTTGCAATCATTCAGTTTGTCTTCACTCTTGCCTTTTTTATAGAGACTAATGTTGGATCTCTTGTATTGGACATTCAACCTCTACTTTCTATCTAGATACCTTAAGGAATTGTTGAAAATTTTCCAAGAATAGTTATAGCATCTGGAAAGCTCTCTTATTTATCATCTTGAATTCTTACCTTCTTCCACAATTTTATCTGACATGTCATAACCTTTATTCAACATCCTTACATATTTTCCATGTCCTCTATCTTGGATGTCAAAACATAATTTTCCTCTACAAGACCTGTGACTGTAATAGCAAGTTTTTCTCTCTTTTTATGAAGAACAATTATAGTTTTCTTCTATTTTTTTTATTTCTACGCATGTTTCTTCCCACTTGGTGATCAATAGCCTATATATCTTAGGTATCTCTTCATCAGTTAAGTCATCATCACTATACTCACCCTTAGCAATACATTACCAGTGTAAGGCATCATGTTATTAGAGGTTTCTTAATTCATTCCCAGATTCTCAAACCTTGTTGATAGGAGTTGTATTCTTGACTTGTGATATTTGGATGTTCCTTCATGTGCAATCTTGAGAATCTTCCATGTTTCTTTAGCTTCTGAAGATGTTTTGATCAACCCGAGCATGTTCTTGTCCACCCCATTAAGTATAGCATTCAGAGCCTTTGAGTATCTAAGGGCTTCATCATTTTCAACTTTAGTCCAATAAGCCTATGGTTTCAGGCTAGTAGTGTTATCTTCATAGTTAACCACTGGATATTTCCATCCTCTTATCACAACTTTCCATGTTTTGTTTCTAAAGCATTTGAGAAAAGAAATCATCATAGCCTTCCAATATTCTTAATCTCTACAACCAAAATAGGTGGTCTATTGACTGATATTCCATCCTTGATGTTCTCCACATGAATAAAATTTATCTTCCTGGAGCTCATCCAATAGCTAGGGTGTCTTCTCTGATGCCAATTGAAATTTTGTTCCTCATGGGACAAATGTCCAACGCGATTTCCTAGGAACTGGTTCGACAAGTTAAACCAGAATCACCATAACTTGTACAAGATGATGGAATAGAAAACTGATAAATAACACAACCAATTGGTAACTCAGTTTGATTCAACCTGCACCTACACCCAGAGGTTGGCTTCTAAACCAAGAAGAGAAATTCACTATTAGTAGTTTAGTATATTTAATCTTATAAGCAACACCAAACTATATGTTATTCAATGCCTCTTTCTAAAACTACCTAATGACTTTCTATTTAGGTTCCCCTGAATATGAGACACCCTCTCACTTTATTTTTCTCTAAAACACTACCTCCTAAGTGTTTGAGTTACAATCACTAACCCCTATTGATCAAATTTAATCAAAACTATGAGTGATGTTGAATCTTACAACTCAACTAGACACCTTTAACTCTGCAAGTTACTGATGCATAGTGTGGTGTACATGAAACAATAACAAGGACTCTAAATAAACTTTATCACTCTAAATATCTTCAACGTATTTCTTTCTTTCCAATGAGGGTTTTGAGCTACTTATATAACATAATTATTCTGGACTTTTCTTCATGGATATTTGATATGATTTCATCCAGAAATAATGCAAAATCTGTTGGATATTATTTGTTCCATAAATCTCTCTAACAAGATATGATTTGTTTTAATTAATTTAAATCTGAATTCTTCTTCTTCCAACTGTCAAACAAATCACCTAATCATATTGCTAAACCAACATCAATAAAATCTGATTTAATCATTGACCAGAAAGTTTTCTAAAATGCAACAATAATGACTTATTGCGCAAGGCTTAATGTAATTCCAACATGTTGGGACATTACGTCCAACATGTGTCCCTTCTGCACCTCCATAAAATCTTGAACAAACTAGATTAATCTTAATCACTTTGAACACTTTTTTGTATTGTGATTTGGCAAAATATAATCAATCCAAAGAGTCCATCCCCACAGAACTACAATATAAAAAAGCATGAATACAATCTCGAGAAAACATCTTTACATATTACTAGTAATATAGAAATTCTCAAACACGATTCTCATCCACCATTGTAATCGATACTCAAATTTTTTTGAAGAATTAATATAATTTAGGTTGTCCTCATTCAAGGTCGGTTTTGTGCAAGCAAGGGCAACAAGACTTGTACAAAGCCTAAAATATTTGTAGGCCTCGTTTGAAAATATATTTGGAAAAATCAATTTTAAAAGTATGTTTAAATAGATATACTAATGAATATATAAAGATTGTTTTGACTTTCATATTATAGTTTGACTTTCATATTATAGTTTGACTTTCATATGAAGATTGTTTTAACTATCATATCATAATTTTTATATAAAATTTTATGGACTGGGCCTGCCCTTGGCCCAACTCCAAACGAGGCTCAACCCAATTATGTCGGTCAAGGAAAACTGGCCAGTTCTGCCCTCAACTTCGTCAGACAACAACTACCACTCCCCGTAAGGAGGCAACCTCACTACACGAGGATAAACCCAGTCAGTCCTAGGAAGATCATCGCCGATCAGGAGGACCTCGAGGCCACCCTACGATCCTCTCCCCGACCAAGAATAGTCCCCTCACACGACCTCGCATCTCCTCGTAAGGCTGACTAACAACGTCTCCAAATATTGCGGAGTCTTTAGGGCCTCGGAAAGACCGCATCCATATCCTCCTAATCTTGCGGAGGAAGTCATCCAGGTTGAAGACCATGTGCGGGTCCCGACTACTCACGTAGGACCTAGAAGTCTCCACTTTGGGCCTGCTTGACCAGCCCAATGAGGAGACATTGGCTTGCTATAAATACCCTCTCTTTCGAGAGGGTCAGGTATTGAACATCTCTTACTCTCTTGCTTGCTTGCTCATTCCGAATCTCACTTTGTCATCAAAGTATCTTGCAGGTACCCCCACCTCACTCTCAAGTTCTACTCGATGTAAGCTATGACAGTCCATTCTGGTCAGGTATGATCAGTGGCGCCGTCTGTGGGAATCACAGCTTCTCTGTCGTTCATTCATCCAAGACAAAAGCTAATCCAACTCCTTTTTGACTATCATGGCCGATCTCATGGTAGAAAACAACCTGAATGTCCATACCGCCGACATCAACAATAACGTTGCCGACAATAACACCGACATCAATAATGTTGGTCCCACTGGCCTCAACGTCGGTAACAATAACAACAACGGCAACAACAACGGCCATGCCGGTGACATGCCCGACCCCTCAGAGTATAGAGACGGTCTGACTGCCTCATCATCATCACTGTCCAGATGACTCGAGGATGATCGTCGTCCTCCTCAGAACTACCAACCGCCCGCGTTCTAGGAGGTCCCAGTTCATGTGGGCGTTGATGCCACGACCAAGGCACTGTTTGCAGCAATAAATCAAATAAACTACTTGATCTTTTTGCAAGGGGAGATATTAAGGGTGCTCGAAGATTCTCAGAGAGCTCCCAGAAGACATAGGAGGCCTAATTCTCCTCCTCCCCGTCAGATAGAGGACCATCCCCAATCTCCCCCGCAGAGACGCAGACGGGATGCCTCTCGAAGCCTCTCTCCCCGACGAATCGGGCGATGCCCCGCGTTGGAGAGGGATCAGCCTATTGATACGGGGAGGCGTGATCACATTCCCCCACGCCAAGAGAGAAGACCCCCTCGAAATAGAAACAGGGGGAATGATGAACAACGACACCGACCGAGGAATGCTCCTCGCGACCAGGGCCGCCATCACGACCACCATTACAACATGTCACCTTCTCGATCTCCAGAAAGAAGCGACGAAAATGACCCCCGCGGTCCCCTATCCCAGGATATTATGGAGTCACCCATTCCCCCGGGTATGGAGAAACTTCTCCATCTGATGGGGTACGACGACATTTCCGATCCAATCGACCACATCGATGGGTTCGAGACAATGCTGCACTATCATAACTTCGGGGGACCGATCAAATGCCGGTTGTTCCCCACGACTCTAAGGAAGACTAGGATGGACTGGTATAAGAGCCTTGCCCCGGGGTCAATTACCTCTTGGAAAAAATTGAAAAACCAGTTCATCATCTCATTCACTGCCTGACGTCGACACCAGAAGACTGAGGCAGCTCTCGAGGCCATCGTCTAGAGAAGCAATGAGACCCTTAAGGGAGTTTATTGATCGGTTCAACCGCAAGGCCTTTCAGGTCCCTTGAACCGATCATATGAAGAGATACCTGCTCGAGAGGGGACTCCTCCCGGGCATAGAGTTTAGAAAAGCCGTTGGTATCGAACCACCATGGACAATCAGTGCTCTCCTCGAAAAGGCTAATGCCTATATGGGCTATGAGGAGAGGGAAGCGGCCAATAGAGCCCGAGACCCAGGGAATCATGGATTAACCATAAATCCGAGACAACAAGATTTGGGCCCTCCTCGACGAACGGGCGAGAAGAGGAGGGATGATAAACTATGGGATCCTCGCGAGCAAAGAGGGCCCGCGGGGTGATTTACTGAGCACACTCCGCTGACAGCTTCCCGCGACCGCATCTTGACGGAGTGTGCTAATACTGATTTCAAGGGCGGCGGCGTCAGATGTCCTCGCTCTACTCCTGCTAAGCCAGAAGATGATCAGAGAAAATACTTCCAATATCATCGAAGTCATGGACACCTGACTGAAGACTGTGGCCATCTCAAAGATGCTATAAAGACCATCATTAAAGGGGGAAGACTCGGGAAATATCGGCACGGAGACGCCCCATGTCGAGATGCCCACGACACAAAAGAGAATGAGGATGACGCCCGACCATCAGAGGAGACGGTCCCCATCCAGAAAACATTCTCTGTTACGAGTCCGGAGGACTTCTACGTCCCTGATGACATCGAAGAACCTTTGTCCATGCACAATAGGTGGGAAAGATTCCCCTCCGCCATGGTCATAAATGGCGGGGGGTTCAGCGACATAACTATAAACTCCGTAAAGAGGAAACTATACGAACTGGTCGACGCCCCCCTCCCCCGTAAATAGTGACATTCGAGAGGGTCAATGGCAGATCGGAGCCGAACACGTTCTACTTCAAAGAATTTCCCAGAGAGGCCCCTAATTCAAGCATCCCTCTCCTAGTTAGGGCGAGGATGGCAAATTTTAACGTTCATCGCGTATTGGTCGATAAAGGGAGTTCTGTCGACGTGATGTATAGCCAACTCTTTCGAACCCTGTAGTTCAATGACACCCACCATTCACCATACGTGGAGTCTGACCTGCAGGGCTTCAACGGCTCGACCTTCAAACTATGGGGGTACGTGGAGCTCTTAGTCACCTTCGGCAAGTAGACCGCCACTAGGAAAGTCAAGGTGTGGTTTCTGGCCATCGACTGTTCGTCTCTCTACAACTATATTCTAGGGAGACCAACACTGGAGGAATTGACTGATGTCCCCTCCACCGTCCATCTGAAGATGAAATTATACACGAAGAGAGGACACGTCGCCACCATCCAAGGCGACCTCAAAGGGACAGAGCACGGTCGACACTGAAGCACGACCCTTCGAGAGAGCTGCTACTGCACGACCAGAGCCACAACACTTTAAGACGGGGGGACAAAGAGCTCCTCCAAAGGTTAACGCCATTCGCTGGACACCTACTTCGACCAGGATGAAGCACCCAACGGCGAGCAGGGATTCCTCTGACCAATCCCGGATGGAGACTTTGAGCTCATCCCCATTGGCGAAGACCCTCACAAAGGCGTAAAGATCGACACTGAACTTCCCGACCCGGCGAGGAAGAAAATCAAAGCTTGCTTAAGGGAGAATGCAGACCTATTCGCATGGAGTGGTGTGGAGATACCCGGTCTCGACCCCGAGGTAGCCTACCACCAACTGGCCATTGATCCAACCGCTAGGGCAATAGTACAACATAAACGTAGGCAGTCTCTCGAGAAAGCGGAGGCTGCTGAAAATGCTGTAAAAGACCTCCTAGAGGCAAATTTTATTTCCGAGACCAGATATTCAACCTGGATGTCAAATGTTGTACTAGTTAAAAAGAATAATGGAAAATTGCGTATGTGTGTTGACTATACCGATCTTAACCGAGCATCCCCCAAAGATGCATTCCCCTTACCTCATATTGGCATGCTGGTCGACAACTCAGCCGACTATAAAATTCTATCTTTTATGGACGCCTACTCGGGCTACAACTAACTTCCAATAGCGATGAGCAAAAAGCATTGCACCACTTTCATGACCAGCTCGGGAAATTATTACTACAACATAATGCCCTTCGGTCTGAAAAATGCAGGGGCGACATACCAGCGAATGATGAATAAAGTCTTCGTAACGAGATTGGAGATATGCTCGGGTATATATAGACAACATGATCGTCAAATCTCGAGCAAACACCAACCTTGCTGCCCACCTCAGAAAGGTCTTTGCCCAAGCGAGACAGTGTAAAATGAGGTTCAACCCCGAGAAATGCACTTTCGGGGTTAAGGCGGGCAAGTTCCTCGGTTTCTATCTAACCAAACGGGGAATTGAAGCCAACCCCGATAAATGTCGGGCATTCTCCGACCTCCCTACACCTAATTCAAAAATATACATACAAGTTCTGAACGACACACTCACCCCGCTCTCCCATTTCGTGGCGAAGTCCACTCAGCAAGCCCTTCAATTTTTCAAACTTCTGCGTAAATAGGCAGCTTTCGAATGGATCGAAGAATGCGAGCAGGCCCTCCTCCACCTCAAGAAAATACTCTCGCAACCGCCGGTACTATCACGACCATTGGATGGGGAGACCTTGTTCCTGTATCTAGCCGTCTTTGTCGAGGCCGTGAGTGCGGCCCTCATTCACGAGACCCCTGACAGATAAAAGCCAGTGTATTTCACGAGCAAAGCGCTTCAAGGACCCGAGGTCAGGTACCAACAAATCGAGAAGGTGGCATTGGCCCTCGTTAACACAACGAGAATACTTTGACACTACTTCCTGGTGCACACGATCGTCGTACAAACAAACCAACCCATGAGATAACTCCTAGGTCGACCAGACATGGCAGGTCGAATGCTAAAATGATCCTTGGAGCTCTCAGAGTTCGACATCCAGTACGAAAGTAGGAAGGCCCTCAAGGCCCAAGCTCTGGCCGACTTTGTTGCAGAGATGACCACTCACAATCCCCTTCCCCCCGCAGGGAAGGAGCAGAAGTGGACCATCTTTATGGACAGAGCTTCTAGCTCGACAGGAAGTGGAGCAGGGATCCTCCTTGAAAACGAGGAAGGCTTCGTGATCGAACACTCTCTAACTCTTTCCTTCCCGACCTCGAAGAATCAGGCTGAATATAAGGCCTTGCTTACAGGATTAAGATTGGCCAAAGATCTTGGTGCCCGAGAGATACACATTTTCACTAATTCCCAACTTGTCGTATATCAATTTTAAGGAGGATACCAGGATAAGAACAACAATCTCATTGAATATTTGAACTTGGTTAGAGAATGTATGAAAAGTTTGATCAGGCAGAAATTACACACGTGCCATGCGAACAGAAGACGCGGGCTGACATACTTTCGAAGCTCGCGAGCACGAAGAAGAAAGGCGGGAACAAATCAGTTATACAAGAATCCCTATCTTGCCCGAGCATTGAAAGGTCCATGGTACCGCCCGAAGTGAATGCCATCGGGGACAGCTCATGCTGGATGACCCCAATATTCAACTTTCTGAGAAAAGGGGAGCTTCCTCTAGACCAAAGAGAGGCAGTCGCAACCAAATGACAAGCATGCTCATACATGGTAATCGAACACAAACTGTACCGTCGGGGATTCTCCATCCCATTCTTGAAATGTGTCTAAGAATCTGCAATCCCCGAGATACTGCGGGAAATCCATGAAGGAATCAACGCCCAACACATGGGCGGAAGATCCCTAGCACGAAAGACGCTGCGAGCGGGCTATTATTGGCCGCCCATGCAACAAGACGCGAAGGACCACATCAAGAAATGTGACAAGTACCAAAAACACGTGGACATGCACCTCGCACCTCCCCCATGGCAATTCGCATGGTGGGGAATGGATATCCTTGGACCTTTCGTGCAAGGAACATATGAAAACAAGTTCCTCATCATAGTCGTCGACTACTTCACGAAATGGATAGAAGTCAAAGCTCTAGATAAAATTACTTCACGCAACATCCTTTGTTTCTACAAGTGAAATGTACTTGCTCAATTCGGTATACCGTGGGCGATAATTACCGACAACGGGACACAGTTCACAGATCAAAGTATCCAAAACTTTGTCGCCAGACTAGGCACCAAGTAGCATTTTACCTCAATCGAACACTCCCAAACTAATGTTCAGGCCGAGGCCGCGAATAGAGTCATCTTACGAGGACTCAAATGCAGGATAGGCAGAACCAAGAGGGGTTGGGTCGAGGAATTACACAACGTCCTATGGGCTTATCTAACAATGCCTCATTCGATGAATGGCGAGACACCATTCCAACTAACCTACGGCATCGAGGCCGTCATCCAGGTAGAAATCATGGAGCCATCCAGGCGAACTGAAATGCCACTCGATGAGGAGATGAACGACGAGGCCCCCAGAGATGAGCTCGACCTGGTCGAAGAAATCCGATCAGGAGCAGCTCTTCGCGATGCCACGCTTAAACAACAGGTAGCCCTACACCATGACAACAAAGTAATAAGGCGTGAATTTTAGGTCGACAACCTAGTCTTATGAAGAAACCAGAAGGATTCCCAAGAAGGGAAGGTGGCCGCAAACTGGGAGGGTACTTACCGCATCCAAGGAGCTACGGGCAACGAAGCATATTACCTCGAACAATTAAATGAAGAACCACTACCTCGACCCTGGAATGTTGCAAGTTAAAACAATACTATAGCTAAGTCCTTCACCCTCTAAGGGAATTAGTAGTCGACCAATCCTCTCTAACCGACGAGGGGAGACGCTCGACCATGTAGGTGTGTCTAGGTACAGACATGGCCTCCAAACATCAGCAAAAGGTGATATTTTTTCAGTTCACGAGAAGGATCTTAGCCCGACAGGGACACCTCAATCGAGCTTTGCTATCGAAGTACCCAACATGGCAGAACACCCAGCTCTTGATGGGTAGTTCACGCCACAGGTTTAAGATCCCGACTACGATCTTACACTCGTTTCGTGGATCCCTACTCCGCCTCCTCGACACATCCCAATATGTGTCGAACAATATGAGGGTCGAGTATACGTCTCCACAATATGTAAAAAACAAACTTTTATCGACCACAACAAAGATCAAACATACATCTCCACATGGAATATATAAATATTAATGGAATAAAAAATTCAAAAACAACGACGAGCAAAAAATAAGCAAGCATTAGCAAACACATAAAGGCACTGAAGCAAAGTAAAGCATTTATAAAGGTCGACCATTAGAGCCGACAATGTCTGAATGTTACAAAAAATTACGGGCACGCAGGCCCAAATACAAATAGCTAAGTTATCCAAAAATTTCTAATCACTCCTCGGAATGCCCACTTCGACCTCGGGAGAGTCAGGAGGAGGAACGACCCGGTCGTCAATCACCTGGGACAGAACCCCAGTTCCTTCTGTGTTGAACCTCAAGTTCAACACAGACAGCTGGTTCACGGCAACCTCAAAAACTTTGGCCAAAGCATCAACGCAGTCCGACTCGAGGAGTTGAATATGTGCAAAGAAATTGGCCCGAGTGTGGAAATCAGTTACCTCCTCGGGTTCGCCCTCCACGTGCATCATGGCAGCCTTCAGGTCAACGAATTCCCTCTCCAGCCATTCCCTTTCGTTCTCCCACTGTTCTTTGTCTAGCAGGAGACAAACCTTTTCCTAGAGGGCTTATTCAGCTATCCTTTCTCCCCCGCCAGCATATCGGCCTGCTCCTGAAACATATCCTTGCTTCGTTCGAGGGCGGTCTTCAACTTCTATGTCTTATCCTGAAGAGTCACTTTCTCTGACTCCAGTTCCTTGATCCAACCAGAGGAGCTGGCCCCTTCGCCCGCAAGGACCACGGCCATTTCCGCCACCTTCATCATCCCGACCATATTGGAAGCCAGATGCTTCCTTCGAACCTCTTCGTCGAGTCGCCTGATGATGTCGAACTCATTTTCGGACACAGTCAGAGGAAAGCCCTACAAGAAATCCTTCTCCATGAAGCAGGGCGGTAGGCTGAAGGCTCGGGAAGTCGCCCCTCCCCCAGTACCATCGGCAAGCCCACCTTCTGGGCGACTCATTTTCTTGCTCAGCACAACAACTTGCTGATCAGCACCGCGGGTGCCCGACGACCCACTTGATCCCTCATTAACCAGTTTGTAAACTAAACCCATGTGTGTAGCCTGGTGCGGCTTTACCAACCTCTTATGGTTTTTTTTCTCTTGGGTCAGTTTCAACAATCTCTCGCGACGCTCCACCATATTACCTGCAAAAACAAAAAGGTATCCTCGGGTCAGCCTCGATGGGAAAACAAAAGAAGTCAATTCAAGAAGTAAAAATATAGAAAAATTAAGCGAGTAGAAACCTAAGAGACACACGGCTTCCCCGTAAGAACGATACTCGACGAGCGCCTTGGTGTTGATCGGGCACGCCTCGAACGTTGGATCACCATCTTCATCGAAGATGTCATTTCCTTCCCTTGTGACCCACCTGTCGTGAAAGAACTTTTCGGCGAACCGGATAAGGACGCCATATGCCTCTTAGTCCTCAACGCTCATGCTGCCGGCGGGAGTATGGTAATGCCCGGGACCATGATCGTAGTGGCCCGAACACCAATGGATGGGAAACTTCGAGATTCCCTCCATCTCCTGCTCACCATTCGTATCATAGCACAGTTCACCGTCTTCATCCACGACAGGAGACAGGTAAAACACGACATCTACAGTAGCCTGAGAAGTAGGTCGCACGACATACCATTTGTCTTTAAAGTCACAGACGGAGTCCATGTACATCCTGAACAGCCTCTTCGACTGTTTGAGGGAGACCCAGCTGTGTTTCCCACTCCGGCACTGCCATTGAAGATAAAAAACCCTGAAGAACAGGGGGATGGTCGCCCCGATCCTCAGGAACCGACAAGTAATCTCAAATGCCTGGATGAAGGCAATGGCATTGGGGTGAAGCTGAGAGGGTGCTAAGTTTAAGTGATTGAGCACCCCTATCTGGAAATCATTGAAGGGAAGGCAAAGTCCCAAGTCTCTGAAAACGACTTTATACATGGGGAAGCGGTCTTCCTCGAACTCTGAGCATATTCGAGCATTAGGCGTCGGTCACAAAATCGCGAAGTTCCTTTAGAAACCTTCCTGATTACCGCCATACTCGACGACAGTGTAAGCTTGCCTCCTGCTATGACTATATATTAAGGCTATTCCTTGAGGCTCTGTTCCGACCCAAGCCATTGCGGGATCGTCAATCGTGTCAACCAAGTTGACACCCTTCTCAGCTACACTGGTCTCTTCGATGTCCACATGCTCAGACGATTCAGAAGTGTTATCCATTTTACCTGTAAAGTAGAGGAAACCGGTAAATTCGACATCAAATCCAAATCCATCCTTCCGCGATGCAGGTGAAAGGGTTATGCGGCGCCCAAACTAAGTCGACAGTCACTCGTGCAGAATGGGTAATACTCGACCCTCGATCAGGGCACGATTATCATGCCAGTCTCATAAGACCACACAACGGCTATAATGAAAAATTCTCATTTCCATGAATACCCCGAGCACAGGAAGAATACAGCGAGCAAAGTACGAATTTGCCGGGCAAGCTCATGAATTTGTCGGGGATCGCATAAATTTCTTGCACAAAATTCATAAGTTTCGTGGGGATACATAAAGACTACAGGGTAAATTCATCTAAGTGTTGGGGAAAAGATGAATATCAAGGGCTCAATCACGAATAGTACACATAAATACATGAATTCCCCGAGTAGAACCCCTTAGTTGTGAAATTCTACAACTAAAACATCACCAAAGCCAATCTAAACAAAGAGTATCACGAAAAATACTTACTTGGACAAAAGTAGATGAAGAATAACGAAGGTAGAAGGAGAATACGCGGAGGATTCTGTGACGGTGTTGGCAGTGGAAGGAAACGGCACGACATTGGCGATAGGGAGAGTGAAGAGCGCGAGAGTGTAAAGGTGAATAATGGGCCTTGAGGAACTATATATAGAGCTAACATGGAATGCGAAACGTTGCTTTGGGCAGCTCAACAAACGCCTTTCTCCTCGACACCTATGCGCTCAGCTAATGATGACCTCTACTCCCTAGGCCATCATTACAATCCTAAAGGCCACGCCACGTGCCTACACCCTACAGGTTTCTCCTCCATGCGACTAGAATGCTCCCATCTCGAGTCCATTCCGAATGCTGCTCGGGTAAACCCATATATCGACAACTTTCTCCGCCAACACAATAACAGATCCTCTTCGAGTAGCACACCTCGTAAAAGAAAAAGCTGGACTTAAGTCATAACTCCTTCATTAGGAGCAACGACTTGGGGGGCTCCTGTTCTGGATTGGGCCTACCTTTGGTCCAACTCCATGCGAGACCCAACCCAATTATGTCGGTCAAGGCATACTGGCCGGTTCTACCCTCGACTTCATCGGGCAGCAACTTCCACTCTCCGCAAGGAGGCAACCTTACCGCACGAGGATAAACCCAGTCAGTCCTAGGAAGATCATCGTCGGTTAGGAGGACCTTGAGGTCACCCTCTGATCCTCTCCCCGACCAATATTGATCCCCTCACACGATCTCGCATCTGGCGGGGAGCATCCACGACGAGCAGAAGCACCTCACGAGCATCTCCTCGTAGAACTGACCATCAACGTCTCTGAATATCGCGGAGTCTTCGTGGCCCCAGAAAGACTGCATCCATATCCTCCTGATCTTGTGGAGGAAGTCATCCAGGTGGAGGACCACGTGCGGGTCCCCACTACTCACGTAGGACCTGACAGTCTCCACTTTAGACCTACTTGACCAGCCCAATGAGGAGACTTTGATCTAGTGTTGGGGGCTATAAATACCCTCTCTTTCGAGAGGGTTATGCATTGAACATCTCTTACTCTCTTACTTGCTTGCTCATTCTGAATTTCACTTTGACATCGGAATGTCTTGCAGGTACCCTCCACCTTACTCTCAAATTCTACTCGACGTAAGCTGTGACGGTCCATTCTAATTAGATACGATCATAAAGTATAACTCATCCTTAAAGATTTAAGTTGCAAGGTGAGGAGTGTCTCAATTTATAATTATACTTTCAAGTCTTATCTTGTCAAATGAGAAATTGTTAAAAATAACTAAATTTAAAACTACAAGGTCATGGCATTTTTTCCCATATGAAGACGAAATTCTTAAAAATAAGTAAATTTAAAACTATAAGGTCATGGGATTTTTTCCCATACGCAGACTTGACAATTCTGTGAATATTTTCAAATAAAAATGATCTAACTATTGGGCCATTTTGACTCTTATGTAATAAAAAAAGGCAAACACCCTCTAGACACAATCTATTCAAAACCTATCTAACATAATTTTGTGAGATTAGAATCCAATTGAATTGACTATTGAAAAAAATATCAAAAGTCTCACATTGATACAATAGAGTTTTAAAGCTATTTATAGATAATGTCACTCCTCATTTTACAATTCAGTTTTAAAAGATGTAATATGGTTTAAGAGTATATCAATCTGACTGTAGATCCTCAACCGTTAATATCCATACACCCTGTCTGGCATGAGGAGATGGATTGAAAAAATTCCAAAGTTCAACATTAATAAGGGATAGTTCTTACAAAGGATTTATATATTGTGATACCCTTCACTTTTCAAAGTTCAACATTTATAAAAGATAGTTCTTACAAAGAATTTATATATTGTGATACCCCTCACTTAACAACTGATTTTATAAGGATAAATTAGACCATATTCTAATAGTGACTCATATCAAATTTACTAGGTTGAAACCATGTGAATTTCAAACACACTTTTTATGTATGTGAACCAAATACATGTTCCCAAATAAAAATTAATTTTGATATTGATAATTAGATATATAAATAGTTAAGAAGGATATGGGTTAAACATGTAATTAGTTTTTTTAATTTTATAAATCTTCTTAACCTTACTCTCATTCATAAATTTTGCAGAATATCAACCTATGCCATCAGAGAACATAGAAAATCCAACTATGCCATCAGAGAACATAGAGAATCCAACTATCCCAACATCAACATCTGTTATGCCCCATACAGAGAACATACATGAACCAATTGGTCAAAATAATATAAATTTGGAAGTCAACATCAATGAAGCTGTAACAAAATTCTTATCTTGTTTAATCTTTTACTCATTATTTTTTGGTGTTTAGATTATTGAGCTAAACTTTTCTTTTACAGTCTGAAAATGACAAAGAGTCACCAGAAATTAACAAGGAAACGACTGAGCCTAATATTCAAGCTGTTGAACCACCAAAAGAGTCTGAACCTCCAAAAGATCCTATCTTAAACTGTCCAATATGCATGGATGCTTTTGTTGAGGAAATGTCAACCGTGTGTGGCCATATTTTTTGCAAGATTTGCATTAAAAAAGCCATATCAAGGCAAAAAAAATGCCCTACATGTAGAAAGAAGCTTACTTGTAGAGGGCTAAGAAGGGTGTTTCTTCCATCTTAAAGTTGAAGGTTTGATTCTATCTTATAAGTTAATAATGAATTTTATTAGGTATATATATATATATATATATATATATATATATATATATATATATATATATATATATATATATATATATATATATATATATATATATATATATATATATTCCATTCAATTTTTTTACTATTATACAATAGGATTCTTATTCACATATTATTATTAAGTAGGTGAAGTTCTATATCAATATAACATAACTTTTTATTACTATAATCTTATGTGGTTTCTGTTATACTATTCAACAGGATCATTCAAGTTGCGTTAAAGAAAACTGGGGCTTGATTGTACTATTTTTAACATTGTTGAGTGATTATGTTATTTAAAATATGTTTTTCGGAGACTATACTATTCTCAATTGTTGTCATGTACCATTTCTCGTCATTTCTTTTTAATGTCATTACTTTTGAATTTGTTTGGTACAAGTAAATGCTCAATAATTTATGCTAATACATCGTTACTCTTGAAACTCTAAGTTTAATTGCAATTTTAGTTCTTCTATTATTTTTATTTTTAGTTTAGATTCTTCTATTTTAAAAATTATGATTTTTGTCTCTTTTTTAAATTTTCTCTCTCCAATTTAAAACTTATTTTTAATAATAGCCTTTTCTTTGTAAAGTTGTCAATGCCAAGTCATTTTGAAAATTAATCCAATTTATTATATATATATATATATATATATATATATATATATATATATATATATATATATATATATATATATATATATATATATATATATATATATATATATATATATATATATATATATATATATATATATATATTTCAAGAACAAATAGATCTAAAAAAATAAAGGAATGTTTATGAACAGTCTTGTGAGAGAACGTGTGAATTAATAGCCTTTTCCTTTAGTCTTCAAGCATATATATAGCCAGTAAAATACTATATTCGTTGGAGGGTATTTCTGAAAATTCTAGAAAGCTGGCAGCTTGATTCTATGTGGGGGACAAGATCATACAACGCGTCCATTCTTTCATGGTGGTGGAGAAAAACGTTTGTTTGTACCATGTACTATTGTATCATGTAACTTTATCTTCTTATCTTCTTGTCTTCAGAGGCTTCTGATTGAGCATGAGTTAGAAGAAAGAAAATAATATTTGGGTCATCAGAACTTCAAGTCTTCAGAGTCTTCAGAACTTCGTCTTCAGAGTCTTCAGGACTTGGTCTTCAGAACCTTTTGTCTTCAGAAACATAAGTCTTCAGCATCTGGATTGTTCATCAGAACTTCTATCTTCAGGTCTTCAGAATTTGGTTTCTTTGACCGCGTATCAGAGTCCAAACTTCAGAGCCTTCTGAAGTTATTTGCTACTGTTCATCAGAACTTGTGTAACACAAAAGTGAAACTTGGTTTCTTCTAATGACTTGGCAACGCCTTTCATCAAAAGCAGAACCTGTTTGTTAAATATTAAAAATAACAAACATTAGAGTACCAAAATTATTCATACAAACATACTCGTTGTTATCATCAAAACTTAGAGATAAATTGCAGAACCAAATCTTGTTCTAACAATCTCCCCCTTTTTGATGATGACAAAACCATGTATTTTGATGACACAATTTTGTACATAATCAGAAAAAGTATAAAAAATAAGAAGGATAAGAAATACTTATCTTTTATATGAAACTTTCCCTGAATCTAAGACTTGGTAAAGATCGTATAATCTTATTATGAACTGGCTGGGTAAAATTACCCTGGTGGTAATAGATCAAATATTGAGATCTTGAGAGTCTTGTTTCTTGATGTCAATCATGCCAATTGAGATCTTGAATCCTCAGTGTCATGAAAAAACAGATTCCAAAGGAAGTTTGATTCCAAATTTCAATTCAGAGCCTGATTATGAAATTAACACTTCTAAGAGTCTGATTCCAAAAGTTAGACAAAACCTTGTTTAACACTTTCAGATCTTGATTCCAATCAGAGCTCATGATTTCTGACAAAGAAAATAATTCTAACAGAAACAAAAGTTTATCTTGGTTAGAATGTAAGCAGCTCCCCTTATTTCAAAGAAGTTTTTCATAGAATTTGATTGTTATAATAAAAATATTACTTCAGTTATTTACTCCCCCTTTTTGTCATAATCAAAAAGGTAATTATGTATGAAAAACATAAAACGGGAGAAATAAAAATAACAATGAAAAGAAAATAAGAAGTAAACAAAGCGAGACTTCAATTGAGCTCAAAATGAAATTATCAGATATAAAGAAGAAAAATAAAAGAAACAGACAAAAGCCTAAGATTCAGAGCAAAAGGAAAAAAAATCCTAATAGCCTAGGGTCCAAAAGAAGATGGTGTTGGAGCATATAGCTTTTCCAGAATCAACTGAAGCATGTTATGAACTAAATAATTAACAACCTTCTGTTGTGTCATATTTTCTCTAAAGACTTGTTGCTCTTCTCTGATTATACCAATTGCTTATTTCAGACGCATAATGGCAGGATCAGAAGATGAGACAACCATAGTCTCCTGCCTTTCCCTTTATGCATCTTCAGCCTCCTGATCCAATATGGCTACCTCAGCAGTTCTATCATTTTCCTCAGCTTTGAGCCTAACTTCTCCAACTTCTTTAAGCGCTCTGGCTTCAGCATCTCTTTGCTTTGCAACAAAGAGTTCGAAGACTCTAATTCTTTCTCTTGCTTCTCCTCTTTCAGTCACCATCTAAACTCGAGCAACTCTAGATGCTTCAGAAAAGTTCATCAGCCTCTCTAATTCAGAAGACATCAACTTCTGAAAAAGCTTCCAAGAATCATCCAGATCTTGAGACTTAGAACTTGTACTTGTTTCTTCTCGCAGCTTCGCAACCTTTTTCCTGGCCTTGTTTCTAAATATGTTAATGCATTCATCCAAGGTTTTGGGGACAATTTTTTCATAAACTATTAAGGCAAGTTCTGGTACAGAAGGGTTTGGTTCAGATGGTTGTTCAGAGAGATCAATAAGATCAAATATGGTGAATTGTTTTGAGGTGAAGATTTCAAGTTTCAGAAATAGTCCTTTCATACATTTCATGGTCATATGGGGAGTGTGGATCAGAATGGTGAGTGGGTGAATCATGGTATATGGGTTCTTTGTTGGAGAAGGAGAATTGAAGTAACCTACAGAGGATTAACGCTGACTTTCTTTATCAGCCCCATATTCTTCAGTTTTATGCATTGAAAGATTCTCCAATGCCAGGAGCCAGATCCTCTTTGTAATGATCATCTTTAATCAGAAACTTCACCAAACCACTTTCCACAAAAATGTCAATCAAAAGACATCCAAAGGGAATGTAATTTGGAATCTTCTTATTTGGATCATCTGTGGTTCTGGTCTTTCTGATGGTGTCTCTCAGATAGTAGAATAAAAGAGAAGGAAGACATATCTTCTGGTGAGCCATCAGATAATACAACATGTACTTCTGACGAGCATTGAAAAAAATCAGATGAGCTCGAAGATGGTCAAGGGTTGATACAACCCAAAACGATTTTGTACCAAACCCTAAGCTTATCATGCAAATCCTTACTCTTGTATTCAATCTTATCAGGAGATTAATTCTTGAAGATATATTTGTTGATAGTTTCCTTCAGAAACTTAGACTTTCTATCCATCCCATGGAACCTTTTTCCTCCCAGATGCATCATTCCAAGAAGATTTTCTATTGACTTCTCAATTATGATGATTCTTTGACCTAACACATGAGAAACCACATGCAGGTTATCACAGTCAGCTTGTTTTCAAAAATCTTTCACTAAAGCTTCATACATAGGACCGTGAAGCCTCATGAAATAATGTTCCCATCCTTGAGAATTCAATTCTTCCCTTAGGCCACAACCGTTGGAAGAGAGATTGTTGAAATTGACCAGATATTCATGAAGAATAGTCAAATCTTGTGGTTGAGTAATACAATGAACCTGAACAAGCTTCTTTGTAACGTGGGTTTCATCAATGATGGGTAGAGAGGATGAAGCAGTCACCATGAGAGTTGAAGAACTTGGTGGAACAGTTGATGATGAAGACCCATAAGTGTTCATTTCTTGTTCCAACTTATTCAAAAATTTAACAGCCTCTTGCTGTTGTGCGTTTATCATTGTTGAAGTTGTTGAAGAACTTGACGAAGAACTTAATGAACAGTTGAGAGAATGAGGGGTTTAGGGTTTCTAACAAAAGTGTGGAAGTGAAGTGAGGATGTGTGTGTTAGTGTATAATGTTTTTAGAAGAGAGAGAAAAACTCAAAAGAAAAACAAACATAATAATTAAGAGTAATAAACGAGTGTAATTATTATGAATTTATCAATTCTAAGAAAAAGCACACTACTTATGATATAACTTAAGTAGAGTGTAATGATTTAGAATAACCAGGGGTTACACACGTTAATAAATGCATCTAATTAGGTGACACTTTTTAATATCCTCAGAGTCTGGAAAATCAAAGGATTTCCATCTGATCAAAGATGTTTCTAACCAAGACATCTTCTGATGACTGAGGTTCTGAGTAAAAAGAAAATACTTTTTGTTTAAATTAGAATCTCATTTCTTCAAACTATGACTAAACATATCTGATTCTGATGAAATATTACTCTAGAAAAAATTCCATTTTCAAATGCTTTAGAATGAAAAGAAATCTAACTCCAGCTAAGGTTTTCTAAAGATATCAGCCCATTGATGGTTTGTATCTATGAATTTTAAAGATAAAATCGCTTTCTGAACATAATCTCTAATGAAATGATGTTTTATTTATATATTTTTATCCCTAGAATGTAAAATAGGATTTTTACTTAAACAAATAGCATTTGTGTTATCACAAAAGATAGGAATGTTACTCTCATAAATCTGATGGTCTTCTAGCTGATTCTTTATCCATAGCATCTGAGTATTGCACAGTGACACTGAGATGTACTCTGCCTCTTCTATTAAAAGTGAAACTGTTGATTTCCTCTTGCTTGACCATGAAATCAGATTCTTTCCACGAAATTGACAATTTCCAGAAGTACTCTCCCTCTCCCGTGTGTCTCCAGTGTAACCTGTATCACAAAAACCAGAAAGAGTGTACTCCGATGTTTTCTCATACATAAAGCCAAGGTTAGTTGTTTCTTTAAGACATCTTAGAATTATCTTAATAATAGTTAAGTGAGATTCCCTAGGATCAGATTGGAATATAGTTCTTAAATGGACGCTGAATAAAATATCAGGTCTGGAAGCAGTTAGATACAGAAGAGAGCCTATCATACCACAATACAACTTCTGACATACCTTTCCACTTAACAAATCTTTCTCTGTCCATCATGTTGAACTTCTTTGAAGCTATTTAGTATATTGACTCTGATGAATGTAAGTAGCTTATGATTTTTGATCAATCTAAATTCTCAGAAAGAACTTCAATTCTCCCATCAAACTCATCACAAACTCAGCCTGCATCAACTTAGAAAATTTCTCTCAAATAGAGGGATTAGCAGAACCAAAAGTAATATCATCAACATAAATTTGAACTATTGGAATATCATTTTTTAATGTTTTACAGAAGAGTGTAGTATCAACCTTCCCTATGGTAAATTTATTCTTAAAAGAAAACTACTCAATTTGTCATACCAAGCTCTGTGAGCTTACTTTAGACCATAAAGAGATTTCTTGATTTTAAAAACATAATCTGATTTCTCAGAGTTTTCAAATCCAGGAGGTTTTTAATATATACTTCTTCATAAATGTGCTCTTAACATCCATTTGATAAAGAATGATCATTTTCTCAAATCATGACCAAATTTAGGGCTATGTTAAGCAATCATAATTGGACTTATATAGAAGTCGCACCTATTTTGAGACCGGTCAATAGCAATCTATATACCATATGGTTTGAGAAATGATATGGAAATCATTCTCCAATAACATTTAGTACAATAAGAAGGGGATTAGATGAAGAGGGATGGGGTAAGAATTAAATCACATTTGAACCAAAAATTTAATCAAGCTATTATTAAAATCATTCGTCCATTTTTTGTGGAGTTAAACTCAACACCATGGATCCAATGATGTTAATAAAGACCGTGATCAAAATCTCATAGTCCAAAATCAACCAGAATATATACAAGATAAAATATATTTAATAAAATAAAGAAAAATATTTAAAAAAAGGTTTAAAATGGGAATAAAAGTAGAAAATAACAACTATATTCAAAGCATCCAAGAAAAATCAAACAAGACCATAGGAAAATCAGAAATGAGCTCAAATATTTATATAAAATTTTTGGTAATTTTTTAAAGTTAGAAACTATTTTTAAAATTAAAAGAAATAGGAAAAAAAACCAAAAATTGTCAAAAATAGTAAAGTCAGAAATAAAAATGAAATGAGGTCACCAATATTTGTCAAAAGGTTATTGGATCCTTTCATATTTTTTTCAGAATTTAAAAATTAAGAAAAACATTTTTAAACATTTAAAACAATTCAAATAAAGTGAAAAATTATAAAAAATATCATAACAAAAAATAAAATTTTGAAAAAATGATAATAAAAAAGAGAAAAATCAAAAGTATTTTTCATAATTTTTTCAGATTTTTTGAAGTTAAAATGAATTTTCTATGATTTTTTGAAGTGTAAAACAATTTAATATAAAAATCAGAAATAAAAATAAATTCAAAAAAAATATAGACCAATGGATGAGAGTCAAAACACGTTAGTAAGCTAATCCAATGGATCAGATGCGCTATGCGTATCATGGTCTTTAGTGAATAAAGCATGAAATCAATTATTTAAATCAGATTTGAAAAAATGTGTGGCACGCCTTCATTGGTTGATAGATGACACGTTGGTCATTTTCAACCTCCAGCCAACGAATATGCAGGTTCCAGAAACTATAAAATTAGGACACAAGACTAGTGCCATTCGCTTCGTCTCTTCAAGACAATTCCAATGGTACCTTCGCGAAAAATTTATATAAATTGTAGCTTAGTCGTTTTTGAAAAGAAGTTCTGAAAAGGGATTTAAAATTTCATGGCTAAAACGTACTTCCAGTTGAAAACAAGTGTTGCGACTAGAATCAGGATGATAAGAGCTTCATAACAGTATCAAAGTTTGAGAGAATTGGTGAATGAATCTACCTATTAAAGTTAAGTTGTAGAGCTCTGAAACTGGACTTGGCTAGTATGATTTAGGAAGTCTTAGAGCTTAATTCTTCTTCTGTTAGCTTCAGTGAGGTTCAAGGAAGGTGAATTGACAAAGAAAAATGATTGAGAAAGATTGTAAGAGCAAATTCGAAGTTGAAGAAAATTGAGTTCAAGAGGAAGTTTGGCAGGGTGATTCTGGCTCTCTAAGCTTGAGAAAATGAATGAGGTATGATCCTCTATTTATAGGGAAGCTGATTGAATGCTTTAGCGTGTGAAATGATGAAGTTTGGAGGGAAATCGTGTGAAGTTGCAAACAAGAAAAGTGTGACTTCTAATTGGATCAAAACTCATCCAAACCCTGCGTTTTAATATGCTAATCACTTCTGGAGGTTCACTTCTGGAAGTTCAAATCAATGGCATTCTTAGCTCAAGGAGTCTTAGGACATGATTCTTGAAGCTTTAGAAAGATGAGATCACAAGATTTACAATGTGCAAAGAACAAAATCAAATGGATGCTTGAACTAAAAATTGTGATGAGTCAAAGTTGAGAAAAAGAGGTTGACTTTTGTACTTGGAAAAATTCTAAGTTTTTATTCAAAAAATGACTTATAATGTCTTGCATCCAAACATGTCCTTCCATTTGAAATTTTCTCTTGACCAAAAAATATGGCATTAAGTATACTTCTTGAATGAAATTTTGAGACTTTAACCATTTAAAATCTCCAAAAAGTGAGAAGGTTATGACTTGTTGAAGTTGACAAAAATTCATAAAATGACCTATAATCTTTTGCATCCTTAGGGCATCTTCCATCCATTTTCAAACTTTGCACATAAAAGAAGAGTTGAAGTTCACATCTTCAAGATCATTATGGAAAAATAATGGGCTCAAGGAGATAAAAATTGACCAAGTTATGATCTTTTGAAGTTACCTAAGGGAATTTAATGGCTTATCTAGAGGACTTGTAATCTTTCTTCATCATTAGGTATCTTCCACACAAAATTTTCTTGAAACTTTTGAAGTGATTTGTTGATAACCCTTTTAGGAGAAGCATGTTTTTGGAATCACTCAAACATACCAAAATATGAGCAAGATATAGCCTTTAGAAGTTCAAAACCCTAGCCCGCTAGAGCAACAAAAGGCCTTTGAAACCCTTTTCAATTTTGACAAGCCTCCTTGCATAAATAATTTTGTCATGTAAATAGAAGTTGTTGAGGATGATAATGAGAAACCATATGAACCAAAACCACTTCCAAATCTTGAGAATTGAGGGAGATATGCACTTGTGATCAATGAAACCAAAGACTTATCCAACTAGGTCAAACTTCTTCAATCAACCCTTGTACCTTTGAACTATTTTTGAAAACATGAGACATGATGAATCATAATAGACTTTGTCATGATATTATTTCAAAATATCTTCAATAATGAAGCTTGAATATCAATGAAGCTTTGTTGAAGAAGACATGAAAATAAACTCATGAACCTATGGATCAACTTGATGGAATGTATTATGCTTTCACCTATGATACCAACAATTAGAAAAAATATTCATTGTACTTATTAGTAAAAAGTTAATCAATACAAGTCAAGGTGTTTGGTGATTCCCCATGGAAAAACCTAAAGATGGGATGAAGAACCAAACCCTAGTGTGTGATTTTGTTATGATTGAATTGATATGATATGATAGAGGAATCTTAGGGGCAAAAATTAGGGTACAACAACTGCCCTTATTTAAGTGTCTTCTATCCGGAGATGCAAGGTTTAAAAGTCTTCATATCAACACAATTGAAGATACTTAAATATAAAACAAGCCCTATTTTTAGCCCTAAGATGCCATGCATTGCTTATGTTTATGAATGCAAATGAACAATTACAAAAATGACGTAAGACCTCACTGGGGATATGGTAAACAAAAACAGGGATCACAAGAAAAACCCAACCAGGAAAATAAATCACTGGTGAACAGGAGAACCGACCCTATTGGGGAAAGAAGCGGTAAGATAATACCGGTGAAAATAAATATTAGGGTAAGCGGTTAGTACTTACAACTGGAAACAAATGAATTCCTTTAGACCAATAGTTTCTCGATGACGAACTACCTTCTGTAATGACAAGGCTACCATTCATCGGAAAAAGATATCAACAACGAACTACCTTCCATAATGACAAGGCTACCATTCATTGGAGTAACAAAATCTTAGCAACGAACTACCTTCCATAATGACAAGGCTACCATTCATTGGAGTAACAAATCTCACCAATGAACCACCTTCCATAATGACAAGGCTACCATTCATTGGAGTAACAAATCTCAGCAATGAACTACCTTCCATAATGACAAGGCTACCATTCATTGGAGTAATAAATATCAACAACAAACTACCTTCCATAATGACAAGGCTACCATTCATTGGAGTAACAAATCTCAACAACGAACTACCTTCCATAATGACAAGGCTACCATTCATTGGAGTAAAAATCTCATAAATGAACTACCTTCCATAATGACAAGCTTACCATTCATTGGAGTAAAAATCTCAGCAACGAACTAGCTTCCATAATGACAAGGCTACCATTCATTGGAGTAAAAATCTCATCAATGAAATACCTTCCATAATGACAAGGCTATCATTCATTAGAGTAAAAATTTCAGCAATGAACTACCTTCCATAATGACAAGGCTACCATTCATTGGAGTAATAAATCTCAACAATGAACTACCTTCCATAATGTCAAGGCTACCAATCATTGGAGTAACAAATCTCAACAATGAACTACCTTCCATAATGACAAGGCTACCATTCATTGGAGTAAAAATCTCAGCAATGAACTACCTTCCATAATGACAAGCTACCATTCATTAGAGTAACAAATCTGAATCTTCTCTGGGAACTATCAGACTTATTGGGGAAGTATAGGTTGATCAAATAAAGATGCCTGCTACTTGTTGTTATGAGGAGTAATTGCAATAATGATTTCCCGAGGGAAAGAAATAGGACTTCCAAGGAAAATGAAATATGGCTTCTTGGGGAAATGCCAATGTATTCCTGTTTGAGGGGATAAAATCTTCACGTGCAAAATAAACGCACATTCTCAAACTAGAGCTTGAAGCTTGCAAAAATAATAATACTGCTGGGAACTACCCATTCAAACCAAAAATAGACAGGAATGAAGCAGTCGACCAAAATAACACCTCATGAGATGTAAACTCAAGAGGGAACCACATTCCATCCAGACGATGAATTGAACAGGAAGGCTAAAGCCAAATTCTTCCACGAGGGATAACTCAGTGGGGAAATCGAAAGAATATACACTTTCTGCTTAAGGTTGATACTCTATTGGAGAAAGGATATAAAAACTCTACAAATAGGGTAATATGCCAACAATAATATGCTAAAGAGCCATGGTTTTCTAAATTCAGCTAGGCATGATATATGTATGGATGTATGAATTTCATTATGTATATGCTGACAAAACAGACATATAACACCGAGGATAACCCGACCAGACCAATTTAGCACAGTCAATACTCGGCTAAAACACATCCAAGATAAAAATTCCATAAGAAAGTAAGCACCAACTTAGGAAACAGATTCCTATATCGCGGCTTAACCTAACTGGGAAGGAACACAATCATTACAATAAATGAATACAAATGTAGGGATATAACAACTTCTTCCAAGCTTCACCGGGGAAAACACACAAACTTTAATGGGGAAAAGAAAATGTTTCAAGATATGTACTTCTACCGGGGACTGTAATACTGACTTCACTAGGGAAAACAATACCACATTTCCGAGACATCAATTGGGGGATATCATACTGTCTTTAATGAGAAGGGAAACAACACATCGTCGAGGGGGAACCAAGATACATTTTTCAATACTGAGAGTGATTATTGCACCAACTTCTCTGCAGAGAAATTGTGAAACCTCACGTGGATAACAATTTTCATGGAAATATGTCATCTTCGCTTTAATTGGGGATTTAATAAGTCAAACATTATAGCAAGAAATCAAATTTATGGGGATTTTAAATCAAACCCAGCACTTGGCGGGAGAAAACCCAAAAAGTTGACAATTGTTTCAACACTTCTTAGAAAAGATATTGCCCTTGTCTGGTTACCTGGGAAACAAACAACAACAATAATGCTAGTACTGCAAAAGGGCGATGTTTTGCAAATGATTCCATCTCAGCATACAAAAGGGAAAAGGGGCTTTCGTCATAGGAGCGAAGACCTTACTGGGGAATCTGGGATAGAGACTTCATACCATGCAAACTCGAAATCAAAATGAACCAAGACTTGACTGGTGGAAACGGGATCACAAAACCAACACCGCACCATACATCAACTGGTATCATCTTTAACTATCTGAGAAAAACATGAAGAACATACTCAATCCAACAAAAGTTCCTTGGGAGAACCTTCCTGGGGAATTCAGACTTCCAAAATTTCTGAGTTCGTCTGTCCCTAGAGCCACTATTTTTGTTCTTCTTGAGTTACAAAATATAAAGAAATAAGTAATTTGTAAACTCTTTTCAAAAAATAATTTTGTTATTTAATTTGTTTGCTTTTAAAATTACTATCAATAATAAATGAAGTCTTCGTAAGCTAAATAAAATAAGAATTGAAAAGAATTGGACAAAAGCTCAAACTTTATTAATAGAATGGTAGTCTGTGAATGGCGAGACCCCATAGATGATTACAAAGTTTGGAAAATGGTAATATATATTGGAAAAGATACATTGAGATACAATGATCACTATTCTCCCTAAAAACTTTGAATTCCTGAGTAGCGACTTTGGTTGAAGAGTGGTGGGGATTCAAGAAGATTGTTGCTTCAAATGATCGAGTCTTGTCTGATGCAGTTACTTTCTAAGAAATCTCTAACTTTTTCCTAGGTTTCCCTTGCGGGTTTCCAACCTAGAGGGAAAATTTATTCTGTTTATGTCTTTACTTTTTTCCTAGACCGCCCTTTCGGGTTTTCGGCATACCGAGATGCTCCTTTTTTCCTAAGCCGCCCTTTCGGGTTTTCGTCTTAGGGAGTTGTTCTTTTTATTTTTCTAGGCAAAGTATTTCTTGAATCCAGCAACATTCACAGGACATGGGAACTCCTCGCCATCCATTGTTTCAAGAATCAATGCACCGCCAGAGAAGGCTTTCTTGACAACATATGGGCCTTCAAAATTGGGAGTCCACTTGCCCCTAGAATCAGCGTTGAAAGACATGATCTTTCTAAGCACGAGGTCGCCTTCTCTGAACTCACGAGGCTTGAATTTCTTATCAAAAGCTTTCTTCATTCTCTTCTGGTATATCTAGCCATGACACAAGGCAATCATTCTTTTCTCTTCGATCAAATTCAACTGGTCAAACCTGTTCTGGACCCATTCAGCCTCTGAGAACTTGGTTTCCATTATCACCGTAAAGAGGGAATCTTAAATTCAATGGGGCGCACTGCTTCCATGCCATACACAAGAGAGAAATGGGTTGCCCCTATTGAAGTGTGTAAATTTGTTCGATATCCATGCAAAGCAAAAGGGAGCATCTCATGCCAATCTTTATAAGTGACAACCATTTTCTAGATGATCTTCTTGATGTTCTTATTAGTAGCTTCAACGACCCCATTCATCTTTGGCCTGTAGGGAGATGAATTGTGATGGAAAATCTTGAATTCTTTGCAAAGTTATGACATCATCTTATTATTCAAATTTGAGCCGTTGTCGATAATAATCCTACTTGGCACACCATACCGACATATGAAATTATTTTTGAGGAAGCACACAACCACCTGCTTAGTGACATTAGCAGATGAAGCTGCTTCCACCTATTTGGTGAAGTAGTCAATTTCCACCAAGATGAAACAATGTTCATTTGACGCCTTGGGTTCGATCATTACAATCATGTAAATACCCCACATAGAGAAGGGCCATGGGGAATAAATAACATTGAGAAGTGTCTGAGCACATGGATTTTGTTAGCATAAATTTGGCATTTATGGCACTTCATTGCAAATGTATAACAGTCAGATTTCATTGTCATCCAATATTAACCTGCCCTAAGCATCTTTTTCGCCATCGAATGTCCATTGGCATGAGTACCAAAGGAACTTTAATGGACTTCATGCATCAACATGTCTGCTTCATGTCTATCCATGCATCTGAGCAAGACCATCTTATTATTTCTTTTATACAACACATCTTCATTAAGGAAAAAGCTACCTGCCAACCTTCTCAATGTCTTTTTATCTTTATTCGATGCACCAGCCGGGTATTCCTGAGTCTGGAGAAAACACTTGATATCATAATACCAAGGCTTTTCATCTGTTGTCTCTTCTTCTGCACACATGAGCCGGTCTATCCAAACGTCGCACTATGATACGAGGCACATCATTCCAAGTATTCACTTGATACATAGAAGCCAGAGTTTCCAAAGCATCCGCCATCTGATTTTCATCTCTGGGAATATGATGGAATTCAACTTTGTTAAAGAAGGGTAATAATCTTCTAGCATAATATTTGTAAGGGATCAAGCCAGGGTGACGAGTATCCCATTCTCCTTTAATCTGGTTAACTACCAAAGTTGAATCACCATATACATCTAGAACTTTGATTCTGAGATCAATGGCTTCCTCGAGACTCATGGTACAAGCCTCATACTCTGCCATATTATTGGTACAATCAAATGTCAGCCTTGCAGTAAAAGGAATGTGTGATCCATGTGGAGTGCTAATCACAGCGCCAATTCCTTTCCAATAAGCATTCACCTCTCCATCAAATATTATACCCCACTAGGATTCAGGATCAGGACCTTCCCTAGGCAAAGGTTCATCACAATCTTTTGCTTTCAGAAACATAACATCCTTATCAGGGAAATCATACTTAACAGACTGATAATCATCTACCGGTTGGTGAGAAATATAATCCGCCAGCACACTGCTTTTTATAGCCTTCTAAGTATGGTATTCGATATCATATTCAGACAACAACATCTGCCAACGGACAATTCTTCAAGTAAGAGCAGACTTTTCAAAAATATACTTGATTGGGTCCATTTTAGAAATCAACCAAGTAGTATGATTCAACATATATTTCTGCAACCACTTTGTCGCCCAGGCTAGAGAACCCCATGTCTTTTCTAACATAGAATACCGTGACTCACAGTTAGTAAACTTCTTACTAAGATAATAAATGGCATATTCCTTCTTCCCCGTTTCATCTTTTTGTCCGAAAATATAGCCCATAGAATTATCTAACACTGTCAGATACATGATCAATGGTCTTCCTTCAACGGGAGGGAGAAAGATAGGAGGTTCGAGTAGATACTCTTTAATACTTTCAAGTGCCCTTTGGTAATCATCTATCCACACACAACCCTGATCTTTCTTTAACAACTTAAAGATCGGTTCACACCTTGCAGTCATGTGGGAAATGAATCTGGAAATGTAATTCAACCGCCCAAGGAAGCCTCTAACTTGCTTTTTAGTTCTTGGCGTAGGAATTTCTTGAATTTCTTTGACTTTATTAGGGTCAACTTCAATTCCTTTTTGGATGGCAATGAAACCCAACAATTTCCTGATCGGAAACCGAAGGTGCATTTGTTTGGATTCTAGCAGAGACGATACTTCCTCAAATGCTGAAACAATTTCAATAAATCTTCTACATTCCATTCTTCAGTCTATGATTTGGCAATCATGTCATCAACATATACCTCAAAATTCTTTATGCATTAGATCATGGAATAGGGTTTTCATAGCCCTCTGGTACATTGCACCAACGTTCTTCAACCCGTAGGGCATCACTCTGTAACAGGATGTTCTCCAGGGTGTGATAAACGTTGTTTTTTCCATGTTCTCAAGAGCCGTTCTTATTTGATTATATCTAAAAATTTCGTCCATGAACGTGAATACTTTGAATTTTGCTGTACTATCAACCAACATATCAATATGCAGTAATGGGAAATTATCTTTTGGACTAGCTTTATTTAAATCTCTATAATCAACGCACATGCAAACTTTTTCGTCTTTCTTTGGTACTGGGACAATATTAGCAATCTACTGAGGGTACACTGATGTCACAAGATGTTGTACCCCAAAATTTACCCTCTAGACCTTTTTGGCTTATATTCCATCATTGCATACACACATATAATTGGTTTTATGGTTATGATATCAAGGTATCTTTAGAAAGCCTCATCAGGTTACAAGTGACGTTTATTTCGCCAATGGATTTTCTCAGAGTATTTTCCATGATGAAGATCGGTTCGCCATTTCGCAATGATTCGGGGTTTAAAGATTCACAATTCCAACCCGATGCGTCATATTCAGGTGTTCTTTCGCCAAGATATCCCTGGTAATGTATTCTCAAATCCAGGTTCGGATCGAGAGCCAATTCTTTAAAGAAGGTCTCCGAATGTGCGAGTTTTCTCGAAGAAATATGGTGAAAAAGTGTGCTGAAAATGTAGTTTTTATGCACTAAAAAATTCATAACTTGAAGACTGTGGCTCGTTTTGAACCCGTTCCAGTGGCTAAAATTCCATATTGATTTCATCTACATTTTCATCTCTCATGGCCGAAAGCCAATTTCATTCAGAAAGTCTCTGAAAAAATGGATTTATCAAGTGTTTTCGCAAAGGAAAATTGTGACATATGTTTATCTGTTCCGTATTCAAAAAATCATAACTCAGCTAATTTTTATCTAATTGGGTCCATATTTTTACACAAGGTCACTGACTCAGAGATCTACAACTTTTCTTCTAAATTCGAGACCATATTCTGCTCCGATCAATACCAATTTTTTACTAAAGAACGTGTCAGAGTTGACACTGGAGCCCAAAATAAGTTTGTCTGAGGCAAAACTTTAAAAATTCATAACTAATTCACCATTTATCTGATTGAGCCCACTTTCAGACAGGAGTTTGTTCTTGATGTCTGATGCATTTTGTTTTCAGATTTCAACTTCAAAAATTTCACTGAGGTCCCTGCGATTTAGCTTGGAATGTGTCAGACTCAAGTGAATAAAAATTTGCACTATTGCTTGTGGTTATTGGAGGCCCAATTGCACATCCAAAGCCTATATATTTTCTCTAATATCCATTATTTAATCTCATTATTTTCACACAAACAAGGACACTAAAAAAAACATACCACAACCTTGTTAAAATATCAAGTTCTTTCAAGAACCTTAGAAATCTTGAGATCCTTGTTACAAACCTCCTTTGCACTACAAAAAAGCCATATCATTCACTTCCAGGAACTCAGTAGGGTAAGTCTGGTTCGATCCCCATGATCAAAAGGATGTAGAAGCATTAATACATGCCATATATGTTTTAATATTATAAAATTTCATTTTTTTTTGTATTTCATGGTATACTAATTCGTTGAATGTGTTCATGAGATTCAACATTACAGGTTTGGACCATCGTAATGGCCCCATGCAGGTTTATTACAAAACGTGTTGATGCCAGATCCTAACATCAATGCACTCTTGACCTGGTGGTGAGCATGTTTCTGGAAAGTCCTGGGATTCTTTTGGGTTATTTCTTGTTTCAATTCTATGTTTCTCACTCTTTTCCTCCCTTTTCCCTATTGTCACACATAACCAAAACCTTTTTCATAAAACCTAACATTTTTCACAAACCTTTGATTTTTCATAATAAGCTCAAATAATTAATTTTAGGTTTTAATTTAATTTTAGGTTTTAATTTAATTTTAGGTTCTAATTTAATTTTAAGTTTTTAATTTAATTTTATATTTTAATTTAATTTTTGATTCAACACCCACCCCTGGCATTTTTATATTTTCTGGTTTGTAACCATATTCTCATTGGTTTTTCTTCCCCTATCTATTTTTTGACAAACTTAATTCTTTTTTATTTATCATTTAAAATAAACCTTTTTTTATTAATTAAAATTAATTAGGATTTTTTTAGGTTTTTTAATTTAACTTTTTTTCAAAATTAACCTTTTTTTTAATTAAAATTAATTAGGTTTTAGGTTTTTAATTAACTTTTTTTTCTTCAAAATTAACCTTTTTTTTATTAATCAAGATTAGTTAGGTTTTTTTTTTAAGTTTATTTAATTAATTATCATAAATCATTTATTTTTCATAAAAAATCACCAAAATATTTTCTTTGCTAGTTTCATCTTATTTTTATTTTCCTAGATAAAGTGTATAGCGCGCGTTCAACTGTAATAGCGTAGCTTTATTTTTCCGTATTTTTCTATTATGTAACTGCTCCTAGTATGTAATAGTTGTAGGTTTTTATTTTCCTCACTTCACTATAATGTAACTGCCCCGAAGCTCTGTAATAGCCTAGGTTTACATTTACGCCTTTACCTTCAGCTACTATATTTTATGCAATTGTTAGTAATTAGGGTTTGTATGGAAAGATAAAAATGAATGATAGAAAATCCTAATTTTAAGATAAATGAATTAAATCAAGCACACTTTGCACACTTCACCTCTAGGGTAACCTCTCTCGTTGCCTCAGAAAAACAATGGTCATGTCCCTCGAACGTAGGGATACTGTGATATGGTGGCAGAACCGACTGTTTTTTGTTACTACTGGTTTTGCGTTTTTTATTCATAAATGTACGGTAAGCAAGAGTCGCCACCGTCTTTTATTTTATCCAATAAAGGAAAAGGGAAAGAGAATAGAAAAAACCTTTTTCGAGATGTTTCTGAGTACGGGGGGTAGATTATAGAAAGGGAAGGTATTAGCACCCTTTCTATCCATGGTTTTCCATGGGCTCTTAGGTACTTGCTCATTTTTAAATTGCTTTTGTGTATTTGAAAATGTTTTGAAAACGCTTTAGTGCGGCGTTCACTTTATGGTAACCCTTATCTCAGTCCTCAAGGGTGTGATAAAGTGTTTTTGAAAACTTTAGTTTGAAAAGCTTGTTTGAAAGTGTATGGTGAAAAAGATTATTTTAAGCAAGTATTTAAGAGTTTCTACATACTCGAAAAAGACTGTTCGTTTTCCTTATTTCCTTTAGACAGCGCTGTCCTACTATTGGGGAGTAGGTAGCTTCATCGTTGGAGTTTGAGGGACAATCGAAAAGGGACGATTATGGTCACTTAAGGTAACAGGGCAAGATCTCTTAGTAATTGTCCTAAAACTCTAAGATCACTTTTTTACCGAGGCAACGTCGAAAGGGTCATCGAGGGACTAGTGATCTTTTGAATTAGAGGACAACCACTAAAAATTATCATGTTTCGAGAATAGTGACCATTTTCCAAAGGCAAACGAAGTGGGGAAAAACCATAGGAGTAAGCATGTGCAAGTGTTTGATTTCAATTTATTTAATCTTTGCACATTTAGGGTTTTCTACTGTTTTAAATTATTGCTTTATCTTTCGCATACAATCCTATTATCAATCATGTAACAGTTTATAATGGTGGAAAGTAAAAGTGCGAGAAATTTAAACCTAGTTATTACAAGGCTCCAGGGGATGGGGTTACATAACCAAACTTGGAGAAAACAGTATAATAAACCTAATTAAAACTATTACAACTTTGGAGCAAATACAATAATTAAAAAAATAATGGAAAAATAAATACGCGCGACAAAAATAAATACGGGGAATTAACAATTAAATTCAAAGACATTGAATTAGTGAATAAAGATTTTTTTTTGTTGGATTTTTGAGAAAGTAATTAATTTTGCAAATTAACCTAATTGCTAATTAATTTTAATTATGAAAAAGGAATTTAAATTATCCTAATTAATTAATGAAATTAAATACTTTATGAAAAAAACCTAATTCTAATATTTTTTGTGTTTTTATGATTTTAAGATTTAATTAAAAAAGATTTTTGAAACAATTAAAAATAAATAAAACAATAAAAAGGGTAAAGAAATTAAAACAAAAATTAAAATGGGCTTGATGCTGGAAGTGATTCTGGGGGTGCATAATTTAATTTGTGTTAGGCCCAAGATTGCTGGCCCCATGACTTCTTATGATCCAGTGGGGATCACCTTTGGAGGGTCTACCATGCTCCTAGCTTGCAGTATGTTAGATCTGATCAATGGATGATCC
This sequence comes from Vicia faba, assembly GCA_948472305.1. Classification (NCBI taxonomy): domain Eukaryota; kingdom Viridiplantae; phylum Streptophyta; class Magnoliopsida; order Fabales; family Fabaceae; genus Vicia; species Vicia faba. The sequence continues at coordinate 1,220,139,018 of OX451738.1, read as the reverse complement.
AAGGCATACGATGTTGAGGTGTATGGTGAGCATGTTTGGAATGGTACTACTGGATCTGCAAAGAAATTGTGAGAAAAGTATTATGTAGAAGGCAGGGATCGAACCCCTGACCTCCTACAAGCGCGTGCCCTGAAACCCTTCGCCTGTACCACTGAGCCATCTAGCTATTCGTTGATAGAAACAAACAACATATAATATAATTAATAACGAGTCAATGTTATAAGAAAAAATGCGCGCCATTCAAACTGGCCACTCAGGTTTTGACACGCCATCGTCTTCCTCGCAGAACCGTTGTTTTAGACCCAGACTTGTACCTACGGACATGTCCATTGCTATAAACCTGTATATCTCTAAAACGCAGTATAGGCATGATAAATCCCAACCAAGGGCATGGGTCGATTGGAAATTAACCACTGAGCCTGAATATACCATTGGATTGGCCTAATTTAACCTATATAAAAAAGCCCTAAAACATGCTTTGAAACCGTAGGAATGGTGTTTCACGATTCCTGCATGTAAACTCGAATCAATTCATCCAAACATATTGCAAACATGATAATAAGCATGCATAAATGATTAAAACATGTTGATAATGCCAGAATCAAGGAAAACGATTTTTAAAAAAAGAGCAAACTGTGACTGTTATTGTGCTTAATTCTTGATTCTTTGAGGCTTGGGAATAAGTGGGATAGCTTCAGTGAAGGTCCAGGAGTGTTGTTGTGTCCTTGGGATTGCTTGAAACGGCCTATGGAGGGATATGTGATCAACACTTTTTGACAAAAAGTTTGAACTTTGTTCTTGCTTTGTGGGAGGCAGGCTGCACATAAAAAATCTGTCCTTAGGGTTGCAAATGCTTTGTTATATGTAGTAGAATCAATCTAGGTCATTAGAATTAGAAAGAATCCAAGATATAATGGCCATGAATTTTGATTCCAATCTTTCCACATTTGAATATTTCCTCTTGTTTTGGAGCTTGCACAATTTTGTTCTTTGTTTGACAGCTCATAAGATATTCAATCAATGCCAAAACAAATCTTATCCCATTTATTTGATTTATTTTTGTTTTAATTTGATTTTATTTGAATTTTAAATAAATAAAATCAAAATAAATTAAATAAATAAGTGAATAAGTCATGGAGGGTCCCATAGGTCGTGGACCATGCTAGGACTGAGATTCAATCTTGAAAAGATGGGCCCATGTGGAAAAAATGCAATTTTGGGCATTGTTGACTATGCAAATTTCCAAAAATGGCCAACTTTGACAATGCACGTATCTCTCAATTTTGACCCTAAGAGGGTTTTCTTGGACTTTTTAGAAAGCTTAGGATGCCCCCTAAGAAACCTCTTTGGTTTCATCTCAATTGGATCTTCCATGTTCATGTAAGGAGCTTTGACCTAAAAGTTGTTTTGTTGACTTTTGAAAAGGACCTATAATGTCTGAATTTATATCTTTTCATGAGTGCATTTCTTAAACTTGAGGGATGAATATGATTTGTAGGTAATTAGACTCTCTTCAAAATGAGCCTTGGATTAGAAATTTCTGATAAAGTATGAGAAAGTTATGCCTGGTCAAAGTTTTGTTACTTTTCCTGTAGAAACCCTAATTTAACAACTTTTGAGTTTTGATGAATTGGGAGCATTACTTGAGGAATCATGATCAACCCTTTTTCAAATGATGGATATCACTTAAAAATGTTGATGTTGACCAAAAATCTTGAAGTTTGACTGTATGTGGATCACAATTGACTTTTGACCTAGTATGGTTGATTTTCAAGCATTTGAGCAGTTGACTGAGAAAACTTCTTGTGCAAGGCATGAAACTTGGCATGGATGATCTTGAGTAAATATTAGGGCAATGAAAACCATTTAAGACCCTTGGAACTCAAACATCTTGATGAGGAGTGAAACTCTAGTTTGAGGCTCATTGTCTTAAGAGGAGGATTTGTCTGGTCAATCCTTAGTCAACTTGAGCAATTGATGACCTCTAGGAGTATGTTTTGAGCAAAAATGGGAGGGAAAATTTTGGGGTGCAACAACTGCCCCTGTTCAATCTTCTTATACTTGAGGATGTAGATTGGCTTGTCTGCCTTTCGTGATCTGAAGGTGGAAGATGATTGAACACTAAAGTGCCTAGAAATTTGCACTCGCATGAAGTGAATGTCGATCGATAATATCGGGAATGGACTTACAGATGCCTTTTGGAAGGCGATGGAGAATCATCGAAGATGGGCTTAAAGATTCCATCCAGAAAAGATATCGGTTGCATAAGAGATTCCTTTGCGAGAATTCCTGTACCTGCCGTTGGGGAGGACTTCACCGGGGAATGTTGATTTATGTCTTGGGAAATAGAGTCTAGGAGCTTCGGTTGTTCATTACTCTACTGGGGAGTCATCTCTTGATTGATGAGACGAAAGTGAGCTATTATCGGGTCGAGTCCAGGCTTCACAATGACTGGTCGAGGATGATAAGGCTGACTTCTATCTGGTCGTATTCCAGGATTCACAACGACTTACTGGGGAAATGGGAAATCGACCGTATCTGGTCGGGTCCAGGTTTTACAGTGTTGTAAACTATTGTCTGGAGATTGATAACCCGAAAATGTATAGAATATTTAGGTTAATTTATATGAATTTTAACCGCATTTTAATTACCTTTATTATTCTTTATTCGTATTATGCCGGTATTTTCTATGTTTTCAGGAATTTGATGTTATAAGACACATGCGAAGAAAATCAAGAAAAGTCGTGCCAATCATGCTTAAATCCACATAAAGAGTGAACAATTATGAAGCTATGGGGTGTATGACAAAACAAGGCGTATCACAAGTAAAAAGGCCTTGAAGAATAAATGAAGGAAGGCCCAAATCCCCTCCTAGCCTAAGGTGTAACGACCGTTACACTCCCCTTGCCTAGGTGTAACGACCGTTACACCCTTGCCAGCTAGCCCTTCCTAAAAACTTGGCCTACAACGACCGTTGTAGCCTTCCCTTTTTTAATAGGTCATGACGATCGTTCAATCCTCCTTGAAGAGAGGAGCATAACGACCGTTACGCTAGGAAAGTGGGAGGAGAAAATATCTCAACTCCCACGCGCCTCCAGGCCTATAAGTAATGCCTCATAATTCTTGTTCGAGGACGGTCTTTTTTTTAATACATTTTTCTTCTCTTTAATTTTAGTGTTACTCTGCCAAAAATATTCTCCGCATTATTTATTCCCGCTTGTTATTTTTCATCAATCTATGCGAGATACCTGAAGCGAGTCAAATATTCCGCCATATTATTTTCAAGTTTAATTTAAGTATTTTATTTATCTATGTCAAGATTGTTCGAAATGTTATGTTTATTTAGATTGTTTGATGATAATTATTTCTGTTACGTTGTTATTAAATTTTTTAACATGCTAGGCTAAATTTATTTATCGGTATGTAAAGTCACATAGCTGACGGGATTTTGGCAATGCCGATTGATCAATTCCTTTTTAAAAGAATAAATTTTCTGGTTTCAATTATCAATTCTAAAAAATAAATGTTCTGTTATGAAAGTAAAATACAGATAGAAGTTAGGATCAATAAAACGAGAGTTTGAGATAATAACTGGACAGTGATAATTGGGCATTAACTTAAAATACAGCGAGAGTGCTTTTAAGTTGATTAGGTTTTATTTGTTTTCAAAAACTATTTTTAAACTCTATTTGAAACTCTGTTTCAAATAGGGTTTTCAAACTAATACCTCCTACTGAGAACTATTTTATTAATCCGAATTAGGTCATCGAGTTGTTATATCCCCGAAGTCCGACCATTACATACCAATATTCCCCCTTGAATCTAAACTAGATATTAATGAGTTAGGTTCCCAAACCCAAATTAATTATATTATTAGCCTTATATTTACGTAGTAACCTAAGATAATTGTAGTTCGACATTTAGCCCCTTGGGACTCGATAATCTTTAAAGTTACACGCGATAGGACTGTATACTTGCGGTCTAGATTCTTTAAGACTCACAAAGTCGTGATCAAGTTTTTGGCGCCGTTGCCGGGGACTAACAAGTCGATATCGTAACTCTTTTAGTTATGCTGTAGAGACTAAGGCACGATCCCCAATTGTATGCCAAGCACTTGCTCTAGGAGTTAAGGCTTAGTGCTACCAATTTCCGAACCTGAGCGCTCTATTACTAGTAGACGTCGCGTACGAGTATCTCGTACGAACAATTCCCTCTCTCAATCTTCTATTCCTGCTGAATCAGTTGAAGAACCAAACATGGGCGAACAGCCACGTCCGCTCAAATCTTATGCTATTCCTTCGCAGGAAGAACCACATAATAACATTGCTGCTCCTCCGATCGAGGCTAACAACTTCGAACTCAAGCCTTCCCTGTTATCTGCTGTACAACAAAACCAGTTTTCTGGAGGGTCAATGGACAACCCTAATCTACATTTGCCGATGTTTCTGCAATACGCAGATACAATTAAGAATAATGGAGTCAGTCAAGAGGCGATAAGACTTCGTCTTTTCCCTTTTTCCCTAAGAGACATAGCCCGAGCTTGGCTCCAGTCTCTACCAGCTAACTCGGTTACCTCTTGGGATGAGTTGAAGAAAGTTTTTCTTGCAATATATTTCCCACCAAGTAAGACAGCTATGCTAAGATCCCAAATAAGCGATTTTCGACAAAAAGACAACGAGTCTCTTTTTGACGCTTGGGAAAGATACAAAGACATGCTAAGGCTATGTCCACATCATGGCCTAGAAGAATGGTTAATCATCCATACATTTTATAATGGTCTCCTTTATAATACAAGATTAACAATAGATGTTGCCGCAGGTGGTGCACTTATGGATAAATCCTACGTTGCTGCTTATGCTCTCATAGAAAGTATGGCTCAAAACCACTATCAGTGGGGTAGTGAAAGAGGTCAAGCAGACAAAGCTCCCGTAGAGAAAGAACCGACAAAAGGCGGTATGTACGAGATCAGCAGTCTTGATAGATTCGATGCTAAGGTAGACGCCCTCACCCAGAAGATAGATAGTTTAACCGCAGTGTCTCCAGCCACCGTGGCTGCTATAACTCCGAATTGCAAGATATGCGGAGTACTTGGACATGCCTATGCTGAATGCCAAATCTTAGCAGGGACTTCCCCTGACCAAGTAAATTATGCTCAAAGAAACCCTTACTCAAACACTTACAACCCTGGATGGAAAAAGCATCTGAATTTCTCATATAAGAACACCAATGCGTTGTATGCACCTGGCCAAGCACCTGCTGTACCACCAGGGTATCAAAAGGCACCTGCAGTTGCTCCTAACACACCCAGGAAGTTTAAACTCGAACTTCTGATGGAAAATTTTAAAGCTTCCCAAGCTCAAACTAACAAGGAATTTCTAAACCAAAATATTCACACTAGTGAGCAAATCAAACAGTTAGTGAATAAAGTAGATGCTTTAGCCACCCATAACAAAATGCTTAAAACCCAGATTTCACAAGTAGCTCAACAACAAGCACCTACTACTGCACCTGCTGGTACCTTTCCAGGTCAACCTCAACCAAACCCAAAAGGACATGCTCACACTATTATATTGTAAAGTGGAACTGAATACGATGGACTAATTGACCCCATAGCTAAAAACCCAGCCATGTCCCAAAGTTCTAGAAAAGCGACCGGGGTGGATAACGAACCAAAAGATAAGGAGAAGGTAGATGGTGGGGAGATGGAAGAAAAGGAAAAACCTTATGTACCTCTGCCTCCTTACAAACCACCAATCTCGTATCCTCAAAGACTTGCTCAATCTAGAAGTGCAGGGCAGTTTAAGAAATTTATTGAACTTCTGAAACAATTAAACATCACGATACCATTCAAAGAAGCTATCGCTCAAATTCCCTCGTACGCTAAGTTTCTCAAAGAAATCTTGTCAAACAAGAAAAAGATAGAGGATAACGAGAGAAATATACTAACTACTGAGTGTAGCGCAATCATTCAAAACAAAATGCCCCAGAAGCTGAAGGATCCCGAAAGTTTTTCCATACCCTGTAATATAGGTAAGTACTTCATAGACAAAGCTCTATACGACTTAGGCGCTAGAATAAGCGTTTTGCCCCTGTCCATATCCAAAATGTCGGTACAACTAGCGGATCGCTCTGTCAAATACCCCGTGGGAATTCTAGAAAACGTTCCAGTACGCATATGTCAATTCTACATCCCTAGAGATTTCATAATTATGGACATTAAGGAAGACAACATAACCCCTATAATATTGGGAAGATCATTCTTAGCCACTGCCGGAGCTATTATTGATGTTAAAATAGGAAAGCTAACTTTTGAAGTTGGAGAAGAGAAAGTTGAATTCATCCTGACAAAGTTCTTACAAGCTCCAGCTATAGATGATACATGCTACCTGATAGACGTAATAGATGAATGTGTTAAAGAGATAGAGTCAGCAGAAGAAACTCATTCCGAAACTATGAATATCCTGATGCCCCCAATTTTTTGAAGATGATGATTGGTGTCTTGAATATCGAGATGGTGGCTTAAGCGAATGCCTAGCGCTGACACCAGATCATATGCCTTGTCCGAAAAAACCCAACTTAGAACTTAAAGTTTTACCTAAAACCCTAAGATACGAATTCCTAGACTCCGAACTTAATATACCGGTGATAGTCAATGCTGACTTAATACAAACTGAGATCTAAAAGCTATTGCATGTTTTAAGAAAATATCCCTCTGCTTTGAGATATAACGTTGTTGATCTAAAAGGTATAAGTCCTTCCATCTGCATGCATCGCATTATGCTGGAAGACGACTGGAAATCTTCTAGAGAACATCAGAGAAGAATTAACCCGATCATGAGCACGGTGGTCAAGGATGAAGTAACCAAACTTCTGAACGCATGTATCATTTATCAAATCTCAAATAGCCAATGGGTTAGTCCAGTCCACTGTATACCCAAGAAGGGAGGAATCACAGTCACGACAAATAAAGCAGGAGAACAAATAGCAGAAAGAGTCATGAGTGGAGCCAGAATGTGCATTGACTATAGGAAGCTAAATAAGGCGACTCGAAAAGACCATTTCCCTTTACCTTTTATCGACCAAATGCTTGAGCGATTGGCTAAGAATTCTTACTACTACTATTTAGATGGTTATTCAGTATTCTTTCAAATACCAATCCAACCTGATGACCAAGAAAAGACAATGTTCAAGTGTCCTTATGGTACATTTGCTTTTCGGAGAATGCCATTCAGACTATGTAATGCGCCTGCACCATTCCAAAGATGTATGATGGCCATTTTCGCCGATTTTATAGATGATATCATGGAACTATTCATGGATGACTTCTCTGTATGTGGGCAAAGTTTTGAAGGATGCCTGTCAAACCTGGAAAGGGTACTGGAAAGATGTGTACAGGTAAACCTAGTGTTGAATTGGGAGAAATGCCATTTTATGATAAAACAAGGGATTGTACTTGGACACATAGTTTCTAAAAAGGGGATCGAAGTAGACAAAGCTAAGATTGAAGTAATAGAAAGCCTCCAACCCCCAAAAACCGTAAAAGAAATACGAAGCTTTTTGGGCCATGCCGGTTTCTACCGACGCTTCATAAAAGATTTCTCGAAAATATCTAAACCTCTGACTAACCTCTTAATGAAAGAAGCTGAATTCCTCTTTGATGATGAATGCTTGAATGCATTTGAATGATTAAAAGATGCTCTCATATCTGCACCTATAATGCAACCACCGGATTGGAATTTGCCATTCGAGATAATGTGCGACGCAAGTGATTATGCAGTAGGTGCAGTCCTAGGACAAAGAAGAGAGAAAAAGCTCCGTGCAATTTACTATGCAAGTAGAACTTTGGATTCTGCACACATAAGTTACGCCACTATAGAAAAGGAACTTTTGGCATTCATTTTTGCATTAGATAAATTTCGTTCCTATCTAGTGGGCGCAAAGATTATTATCTACACCGACCAAGTAGCTATTAGATATCTATTAGCTAAACAAGATGATAAGCCATGATTATTAAGATGGATCTTACTCTTACAAGAGTTTGATTTGGAAATCAAAGACAAACCTGGATCTGAAAATCTTATGGACGACCATTTATCTAGAATGGAAAATCTTAAACCTGAAGAGATACCTATTAATGATGATTTTCCATACGAACACCTGGTGGCCCAGATAGGATCAAATAAATAATGCCCTGAATTTTGCATTAATGATAAGACAATTGAAGTATTGGAAGCAGTATCCACTCAAATTTCACTGCACTGGTATGCCGACTATGTCAACTACTTAGCAGCAAAAGTCCTTCCACTTGATTTAACTTATCAACAGAAGAAAAAATTCTTCCACGATCTCAAACACTATTGTTGGGACGAGCCTTTACTATTCAAGAAAGGCCCCGATGGTATTTTCTGTCGATGCGTTCCTGAGAGTGAAATAGAGAGCGTCATATCTCATTGTCATGAAGCCCCTTATGGTGGACATGCTAGAACCTAAAATACTTGCACAAAAATCCTACAAGCTGGCCTTTATTGGCCCAGTCTATGGAAAGATGTCAATGCTGCAATTAAAAAATGCGACCGGTGTTAATCAACTGTTAACATATCTAGGCGCGATGAGATGCCTAAAAAGGGTATCCTAGAAATAGAGATATTTGACTTGTGGGGAATTGACTTTATGGGACCTTTCCCATCATATTCTCGCAACAATTACATATTAGTGGCAATAGATTACGTATCCAAATGGGTAGAGGCTGTAGCCTCTCCAACAAATGATGCACAAGTAGTCATTAGGTTATTCAAAAACATGATTTTTCCAATATTCGATGTCCCGAGATTAGTCATCAGTGATGGTGGCTCTCATTTCATTACTAAAATTTTCAATAAACTCTTATCAAAGTATGGAGTCCGACACCGCGTAGCAACGCCTTACCACCCACAAACAAGCGGGCAACTGGAAGTCTCTAACAGGGAGATTAAGAAAATACTTGAGAAAACTGTTGCCACATCTAGGAAAGATTGGTCGTCTAGACTACATGAAGCATTATGGGCATACATAACAGCGTACAAGACATCCATTGGAACCACGCCTTTCAAACTCGTCTATGGTAAATCTTGCCATCTACCTGTAGAACTGGAACACAAAGCCTATTGTGCCATCAAAACCCTGAACCTAAGTTACAAAGCCGCTGGGGAAAAGAGAATTCTATAAATCCATGAATTGGAAGAGCTTAGGCTAGATACATATGAAAAAGCCAAAATCTACAAAGAGCAAACTAAGAAATGGCACGACAAACGCATCTCTAGGAAAAAATTCAATAAGGGTGATGTAGTACTCCTGTTTAACTCTAGACTTAAACTATTTCCAGGGAAACTTCGCTCTAGATGGTCAGGATCTTTTGAAGTTACTAAAGTACTCCCAAGCGGCGCTGTAGAAATCAAAGGAAAAGCCAGCGATCCATTTATTTTAAACGGGCAGCGTTTGAAGCATTACCATTGCATCGAGAATAGGGAATACTCATCTAGTTTGAGATTTATACAGCTGCCGACTGAGTCACTAACATAGATTTTCGATTTTCAATATAGGTCGAGCTTCTGACATTAAACAAAGCGCTTTGTGGGAGGAAACCCACCCTTTTATTTAAAATTTTATTTACTAACAGTTTGTTTTATGTTTCTCTTAAAATTTTACAAAATTTTCCTGTTCTTTTCTTGTTTTCTATTTTTAGGCATTAGGCCGATGCTGATTTAAAACTATTTTCAGATTAACCACAAGATTCACATTTATTTTCCTTCACTGATTTTCGCTATAAACGTTTCTAACACTATGCGTGTAACCTTCATGAGTGATGCTCAATAGAAGTGTTATGAGATGCTTTCTCCGAGAGAGATGTATCCCACCATCTTTGTGCACGACCCCACATTGTCCGTATTAGGAATTAGGGAGAGTTTCCGCTTCATGTTTAACCAGATTGGTTGGGATTATTTTATTCATCATCAACAGCCTACCTACCGCAACCTAACGCTGGAGTTCCTCAATTCATTGCATTACAACCCTGATATTGGTTTAGGGTTGGCCAGAGGTTTGGTTTCCTTCAGATTGTTTAGTTTCACCCACAGGTACACCATCCTTGAACTTGCTACTTTACTGGATTTCCCGGTTAGTGCTGATGCTGTCATTGCTATTCCAGATGACAAGTATGTGGACAGCCAGCTTGACCATTTTTGGGGAGCGATATCTGATCTGAGACAGGAGAGCTCTACTCCTAGGCATTCTTCAGAGATTCATAACCCCACTATTAGGTGATTCCATATGATTCTGGCGTTTACCTTATTTGGAAAACCTCAGAATGATACCTCAGTGTCTAATAAAGAGTTGTTTATCATGTTCTGTGTGTTTCAGTTTAGAATGGTAGTTGGTGCATCTTTTATGATTGCTCGCTTCCTGAGTATAGCCCAGGCTCCTCATGGCCCGATTTGTGTTGGTGGTTTAGTGACTATGATCGCTAAAGCCCTATTTTTGAGAGAGCTACTGTCCCGTCTGACACCTGCTAGTAATTTTACCCTGCTAGACCTTACTTTTTGTTTTAATGTTGGGATGATCAAACATTTAGAGCCGAATCAGTTTCAGTTGTTGATACTTCATGAGCCGGTATACCACTTCACACTTCCTGACATTGCACGGGCCAGTGTGCACGATAGGAAGAATTGGATTTATGACCTATAGGGTATAGCTGAGAATGACATAGAAGAAGAAGAAGAGTCTGATCCTTTGACACCGCCCCATTATTATGATCCTCTAGTAGGTTTGGGAGAATTTGATCTTGTGACACCTCCTTCTCTTGACTTCCATCCAGTTTGCGACCCACCATCAGTCCCAGCTGCTGTTGCTGCCCGTATTCCTCAGACTAATGTTGCTATTGCTATGGATTCTATCACGACGGAGCTTGCTGATATTCGTTCTGATATTACTACCCTCCGTCGAGATTTATATGGTTTTATGGATCTTGTTACGGAAAATATAGATGACATGTTTCATTCTAGATGTGGTTGATCTATGACTTTAGAACATTGAGGACATTGTTTTCTTCGAGTGTAGGAGAGGAGTGTTTATTCAGTTTTTAGTTTTTCTCCAACATCAATTTTTTTAGTTGAATTTATTTATTCTAATTTATTTATTTATATATATTTTTTTTAGTTGGATTTATTTATTCTAATTTATTTATTTATCCATTTATTTATTTTTCGGAATAATTTATTTATTTATTTCATATTTTTAATTTTTAATACTTACTCCTCATTGAGTTATTTTATTTTATGATGATACTATATCATTGTTCCCAATATTAAACATACATTACACCCAATTGTCACTTCATTGTCTCCTATATTTTTAAATTTATTATTCGCTCTAGACATGAACTGACACAACACTGCCATGCTCGGTTAAACTATGAAGCTGCCTTGCATGCCGACCGTTGCAGACCATTGCAGGCGCGTGATTTTTCTTCTTCTAGGGAACCATGCTTGTAACGACTGTTACAAGGTCTATGTACAAGGTGTAACGACCGTTACACCTCCTTCACCTCCTCCCTTTTCAAATTTTCAAACCTCCAGCCGTTGCACCTTATTTATTTTCATTTCAAACTTCTTTTTGAAACCACCAATCCGTTCCATTTCCTATTCCACACACCATTCAATATTTCCATTAATCTCTTCTTCACCATTAAATCCTTACCTCTATATAAACTCTAGAATAAATTATTTTTATCACACCAACCTTCTTCAACTCTTCTACCTCATAATTTATCATTTCCATTACCCTTCCAAAATGGCCAGAAGAGCTCAAGAAGAAAGAGAGAAACCAAACCTCACTAATATGGTATTCATAAATGGAGCCGACGGAGTTCGTCAAGAACAACTTTACCGAAGGTTTCATCAGAGAGGTGTAGTTCCAACAAAGTATATTGATGAAGATTGTCTACTCCATTTTGGATTGCTTGAAAGTGTGCAATTTATGCTCCATGCATCTGGCCTACATTACATTTCCACTATGAATCTTCCAACTTATGAATCCCTCACGTTGGAGTTCCTGAGATCTCTTTCATACAAAACACCTTCTACTCCGGAAGCCGGTCAGTATCTAATCGGCCCAACAACTTTCAGATTATTCAACACGGAGTACACCATGAATCAAGAGACTCTGAGTCAGATACTCCACTGCTACCATGGTGCAGGTGTGGAATATAGAATTCCGCTTGAAGAAGATTGGAAGGCAAGATCGTTTGAAATGTAGGAGAATTTAACTAATACTCAGGTAAACGACCGAGTCGAGCTTTTATCCACTCATATCCAAAAATCGTGCATCCGCTATTTCCATCATGTTCTAGCTAACACAGTGTTCAGGCGAGCGGACAACAATAAGGTGAACGTAAGGGAGATGTATTTTCTGTACTGCGCCCTTGATCCCGATCTCAGAATTAATGTTTCTCCATTCCTTCTAAGACATATCCAGTCTCTATTATCAAGAAGCACCAGTGCACCACCTTTCTGCATCGAAGGTTTTGTCACTGCTATTGCCAACTATCTAAATTTGCAAAACAGGTTAGTTCAACTACCTTTTTGGCAAGCTGAGTTTCTTGATATTGAGTATTGCCAATTTGGCCATATTTTTAAAGCAAGAAGGGATGGAAGGTACAACCCGATGGTCCAACAAAAGGTCATCCCAGGTATTATTCTGCCAAATCCAAATCTTACTAGAATTGACATTGCTGCAAATTGGATTTATGATCTACAAGCACCTGCCCCTAGAGTACACGAGCTTAATAATCAAGCAGGGGAGGAAAATGCAGCACCTGAAGTAAATCAACAAGGGCAACAACAAGAGCAACCGGGAAATGATCCTGAGCCGTCCACCATTGAAGCCATTTATGCATCACTTTTACTTCAAGATCAGCGTCAACAAGAACTGATGCAAATGATGCAAGAGCTGCGGCACGACCAACATGATAACGCTTATCAGAACCATCGCGACATTTCTAACTTGGCTGATGAAATGCATAATTTATCATTCCGTGTTGAAGACTTGCATGATTATGTTTACAACACTGGAGAAGAACCTCCTAGACCCAGAAGAGGTGGAGTAAGGACACATGGAAGAAGGGCACGAGGTGAAGCATCATCCAGCAGAGACATCAGAGATAACAGTGAGGAGTGATCTTTGTTTTCTTTATTCCTTACATTTTTATCATTTCTTTAAGTTTTCTATTCGTTTTCTTTTCTCACTTTTTTTTTGTCGTATTGAGGACAATGCTCAGTTTAAGTGCAGGGGAGGAAACCTTTGTTATGTTTTCTACTTTTCTAGTAAGTTATTCGAATTTTTGTTATTTCCCTTTACATTCAATAAAATAAAAAATTCATTTCTGTAAGTTATTCGTACTTCAACACTTTTCTTGAACCATAAATTTTTTTGTTACTCGACGCATTAGCTCAGTACATTCGAAAAGTATATAGGTTGCTTAAAATTAGGATACGTTAGAAATTTTGAAGTTGATTCAACAAAATAATACCGCCTTGACACCTAAATCTTCCAGATTATGTAAATCAGTTTGAGTGGTTATGATACCAAAGCCTTAAGTTTTAGCTTTGGATCGACCCAAGTAGTTTATACTAGCAGTCAGCACCGTCTTATCCACAAACTACGTAGGGATCCGATGAATATAAGTGACTGGTCCTTATTAGAAAAAAATGTGAGTAAAGAAAAAAATGCTAAACATCAAAATATAATAGGGAATGCGCTAACTATGTTAGGTGACCCTCACCAAGTATTTAATCCAACAGACGTGGTACCTACACAAACTTATGTAAAAACTAGTTGTAATCTTGTTCAGTGGTATCTGGTGCTGAACATGGTAGGGCGAACTACGTTTCGATCCCCCGAGACTTATAATCTGGAAAAGAAACAAGGGTTACCAACTTGTATACCAGAAACCCATGCATAAAGGACCATAATCGCTAACCGGATACTCTACTATGTGCGTGCGAAAGATAAAGTGCTTAATGTGATTGCACTTGAATGAAAGCAGTTGATTCCAAATGAAAAGAATTAGGTCAAGCTATGATAGCGTAATTCAGACGAGTTTGCATAGGATGGAGGATTTTGACTATGTCATATGGTTTTGTGTCATTTCTGTATCATTAGTGTCGGAACCTAGTTCCTTCTTTCTAATTGATCGCCCCTGTTGTACCCCAAAAATTGCCCTCTCACTTATCAAGAATTTTCTCACAAGATCTCCTTTGGATCAACTCTGCATTAGGGTTGATCAGCTCAAGAGACCTCCTCAAGCACTGATGACTGAAAATTAGGGTTTGATATTGCACAAGTATTTTTGAACTTTAAATGCTTCATATTACTTTCATGGATCATTTTGGACCCTCAAGATTGCTGATGTCAAGTTTCAAGTCTTGAATCACATTTTTGATCAGTCAATTGAACAGTTGACCTAAAAATCAGTTGTATTGGGGAAAAAGTCAACTATGGCCAATTTACAGTCAAACTTCATAATTTTTATCCACATCAACATTTTAAACCCATATGTATCATTTGATCAAGTTTGGACCACAATTCCTCAAGAAATTTGATCAAATCTCCAAAAGGGCAAAATGGTCAAAATTAGGGTTTTGACTGGGAAAGGGAAATTTCTGATTTTTGACCTAGAAAATGGTCAATTGGTTTAAGGCATGATCTAAATATTCCAATTTAATCATTTTTACCTAATGACATGATTCAAAACATTGCAAATCCATTGGATTGACAGATGAATTTTGCAGTCAACTGATCAAAAGTCAACTATATACTGAAAAATCAAACTTTGACTTTTTGGTCAAATTCAAGTGCCAAAGATCATAATTCATCAAAACATGTCAAAATGTGAAACTTATTCATCAAGAAATAAAAAAATCAAGATTAATTTTGAAAAGTCAAAATTTCTAACCTTAGAAATTTTTCTAAGTGTTGGAAATTTCATGTTTTTTCATAACTTTGAGCCAAATTTTCACCATGATGCAAGATGATTAAAGAGAAAATTCCAACATGAAAGTTGTAGATCTCCATGAAATCTACAAATTTGCCTCACACAACTTCTTCCAAAAGTGCTTGGATCCCAAGTTATAATTTTATGAATACATACTCATGAACTAAAAAAGACTTAGTGAAATTTTGCCCTAGTTAGGCAGATTTTTTGACCTAACTTCATGGCAATTTTTCACATAGTTACAAGGGGAATCTTCAAAAGAAATTAAAATAGGGGTTGTATAGCACATTGCAAGCTTTACAAAATGTCCAAGAAGTCCTTGAGATCATTCTTGAGTAGGGAGAATCGAAGAAATGAAGTTGGTATTTTGTCACTTGAATTACAAGTCATTTTGGATGAACACATGAACCAAATCCATGCTAGGCTGCATAATATTTGCTTTTCAGGCCTTAAAATTGTTCGTCACTCCATAATTAAATGTTTACACAACTGTTAGGGCTTTGATCTAAGCAATTGAGCTATTATCCAAGTTGCATTTCCATTAATGGCATAAAGTTAACATTGCCATTCTTGTAAAGCAAACTTTTTGCATAAAGTTTACATTGAGCCTCTAACTTGTTCCCTATGATCACACTCCATCCACAAAGTCATAAGCAAGCTTATTTAAAGCATAACCACTCTATCTTAGCAAGTATACAAGACTTTGAAACTTGTTTTGTCAAAAAATCACATGTTTAGCTTAAGGATGCAAATTTGAATTCTGGTCAACTAGAGCATCCAAAACTTGTTGCTTATAAATAGAGTCACTATTTGTGAGCTAGGACACGAGTTTGAACCCCCTGAAATACACCAAAACTCTCTCAAATCAGAAATTTCCCAAAAACTCCATTGTTGCATAATTTCTGACCTTGAACCTCAAACTCACATTTCCCTCGTGCGTTTCTTGGCCATTTAGTTTCTAAAGCTTCCTTGGATCAAGAGTAACTCATCCCTCTACCTATTTCATTTCTGTAACACCATTTTCCCTGTCTTCCATAACCAAAAATAGAGCATCAGAGTTGGACTTCTCCAGAGCATTCCAGCCACCCTCAGCTCAAGCCAGCCATTGCATTAGCTTCCTAGAGGTCCAAGGAAGCTAACCTGATCATCAACACTGCCTGAAACAAGCTCAAATCCATTTCACAATTTCCAGTTTTGAGGTATTTTTCTTGAACTTCTATCTCATTACTTAGGCATTATTAGGCTTGCATTTGTGAAGATAAAATGTAGACATCATTGTCCTGAAGCTGTACATGTCCATAAATTTCATTTATTTTGATTGAGCTAGGGGAATTTTGAGTTTGAACTTTCTGAAATATTTAGTTCAGAATTTGTACTGTTAAAAATTCTCATTCATCTTTGATTTATAGTTTATGATACTTATATGTTTGGATTCATGTGACAAAATGGAGCAATTTTTATGTTTATATTTTTACAAATGGTTGAGAAATGAGCAAGTTACAGATCCTTTGGCTGGAGGTTGAAGATGAAGTACAGTCAGGGCGTGTTTTGTGTTATGTATTTATTATTTCATACAAGTTAACGGATGTATAGCCACCCCAGTGGTAAAGCGCGCGCCGGTTCACCCCATGGTCCCGGGTTCAAGCCCCAGCGTGACCATTTTTGTTATTTTTACATATTCTGACCCTTTTTTTTGTTTGGCAGGCGCTGGGCCCTTTGGGCCTGGCTCTTTTTTTGTTTTTTCTTCCTAACTCCCTGTTCTATTTTCACACCTCCCTGATTTTCTCTTTATATTTTATTTTTATTTTATTTTCTTTATTATCTTTATTATTATTATTAATATTATTATTATCATTATTAATAAATATTTTTTATAGTTATTAATAATAATCCAAAAATAGTTTTTATCTTTACATTTATTTAATTTATTTTGTCTTATAAAAACTAAAAGAAATAAAAAAACTTTTCTTTAATAAATTAATTCCTTTTTTATATACTTAGAAAATAAATCTTGACTATTATGCATTATTTTATTATTTTATTGAAAATTAAAATAAATTTATAAATTAGGCTTATTTTGGTTAATTAACCTTTTTGTATTTTAATTAAATTCACAAAACCCCTAAAAAATACTTTTCTAAATCAATTTTATTTCTTTTAAAAATTAGGTTTAGTTTCCTAAATTTAATTTGGACGAATTGATCATCACCCTTTAGTTTGATTAAGGCCAAGACATTTTCTTAACAAAAATCCAAAATAAATCAATTTCTTTTCCTTTTATACTTGTATATTATATTCATTTCATTCCTTGTATATTTATGCAATTCAATATGGTTGTAATAGATAAATAGATTTATTTTCTTGCAAATCCCCATTTGTAATTTGTACACCCCTCCCCTAAATGATGTAATAGTGTAGTAATTTTAACTCCCGCAATTTATCTCTTTATATACAAATGCTAGTAATTAGGGTTTTGTATGGAAAGAATAAAATCAATCAAATAGAAAACCCTAATTCAAGACAAAAACAAGCATGAAAACAACACACTTGCACCCAAGAACCCCTAGGGTAAACTCCACTTGGTTACTTTATACAAAATGGCCATATTACGCATGTAAGGTATCTTAGCAAAAACAAGCAAATACAAGATCATAGTCCCTCGATGACGCTATCTAAGTTGCTTTACAAATGATCTTAGTCCCTCAAAAATAATGCTAAGATACCTTGCAACATTGCTAATCATGGTTATACAATGACCCACGCCCGTCCCATTTACATCCAAAGATAGGGTTGCTTACCAAATCAATGGTAAGACAACAATGTCAAAGGAAAAGAAAATGAACAAGAAAGACATTTGAGTAGGTAGATTGCTCCTAATTACTTGCTCCATTTCAAAACAAACATCCTTGCTATTTTCAAAACAACCACGTACACTTTCAAACATCTTACAAAATTGAAAACATTTTCAAAAGATCAAACATCTTTGTATACATTCTTACGAACGAGAATCATTATAAAGATTGTCTAAACAATGGCCTCTTTACAAAATACTTTCAAAAAAACCACACAAAGCACAATTTCAAACAAAAGCAAGTGATCTAGCAAGAAACTAAGAGCCCATGGATAACCATGGATGAAAAGGGTGCTAATACCTTTCCTTTTCATAATCTATCCCCCCAAACTCAAGAAACAATCTCAAAGGTATTTCTTGTGCTTTTTCACCTTTCCTTTTGGATAAAAGAAAAGTCGGTGGCGACTCTTGCTAACTGCAACATTTGCAATCAAACGCAAAACCTTCAAGTCAGTTCTCCCACCGTATCATAGCCCCTTAATCACGTATGATTCGACTCGTATCATGCGATTGTGTCAGAGACCATGCGTTAAAAGATTTTTATTCTATTATTTGCTTGAGGACAAGCAAAGGTTCAAGTGTAGGGGAGTTTGATAACCCGGAAATGTATCGAATATTTAGGTTAATTTATATGAATTTTATCCGCATTTTAATTACCTTTATTATTCTTTATTCGTATTATTCCGGTATTTTCTATGTTTTCAGGAATTTGATATTACAAGACACATGCAAAGAAAATCGGGAAAAGTCGTGCCAATCATGCTTAAATCCACATAAAGAGTGAATAATTATGAAGCTATGGGGTGTATGACAAAACAAGGTGTATCACAAGTAAAAAGGCCCTAAAGAATAAATGAAGGAAGACCCAAATCCCCCCCTTGCCCAAGGTGTAACGATCGTTACACTCCCCTTGCCTAGGTGTAATGACCGTTACACACTTGCATGCTAGCCCTTCCTAAGAACTTGGCCTACAACGACCGTTGCAGCCTTCCCCTTTTTAATAGGTCATGACGACCGTTTAATCCTCCTTGAATAGAGGAGCGTAACGACCGTCACGCTAGGCAAGTGGGAGGAGAAAATATCTCAACTCCCATGCGCCTCCAGGCCTATAAATAAAGCCTCATAATTCCTGTTCGAGGGCGGTCTTTTTTTTAATACGTTTTTCTTCTCTTTAATTTTAGTGTTACTCTGCCAAAAATATTCTCCGCATTATTTGTTTCCGCTTGTTATTTTTCATCAATCTCTTTGAGATACCTGAAGCGAGTCAAATATTCCTCCATATTATTTTCAGGTTTAATTTAAGTATTTTATTTATCTATGTCAAGATTGTTCGAAATGTTATGTTTATTTAGATTGTTTGATGATAATTATTTCTATTGCATTGTTATTAAATTGTTTAACATGCTAGGATAAATTTACTTATCGGTATGTAAGGTCACATAGCTGACGGGATTTTGTCAACACCGATTGATCACTTACTTTTTAAAAGAATAACT
This sequence comes from Vicia faba, assembly GCA_948472305.1. Classification (NCBI taxonomy): domain Eukaryota; kingdom Viridiplantae; phylum Streptophyta; class Magnoliopsida; order Fabales; family Fabaceae; genus Vicia; species Vicia faba. The sequence goes on along the minus strand of OX451738.1, from coordinate 1,220,119,646 downwards.
TTTCTGGTTTCAATTATCAATTCTAAAAACCAACTGTTTTGTTACGAGAGTAAAATACAGATAGAAGTTAGGATCAATAAAACGAGAGTTTGAGATAATAATTGGACAGTGATAATTGCACATTAACTTAAAATACAGCGAGAGCGCTTTTAAGTTGATTAGGTTTTATTTGTTTTCAAAAACTATTTTTAAACTCTATTTGAAACAGCGAGACAACTCACTTAGTTTTGATAGTAGGATCTGAATCAACAAACACGAGAGTGTGAGAAGAGGGTTTTCAAACTAATACCTCTTACTGAGAACTATTTTATTAATCCGAATTAGGTCATCGAGTTGCTAAATCCCCGAAGTCCGACCATTACATACCGATATTCCCCCTTGAATCTAAACTAGATATTAATCAGTTAGGTTCCCAAACCCAAACCCAAATTAATTATATTATTAACCTTAGATTTACTTAGTAACCTAAGATAACTGTAGTTTGACATTTAGTACCTTGGGATTCGATAATCTTTAAAGCTACATGCAATAGGACTGTATACTTGCGGTCTATATTCTTTAAGACTCACAAAGTCACAATTAGAGATAAAAGAGAAGGAGCCTGTATATGGCTTTCTCGGGACAAGTCCATGTAAAACTGCATCAGGTGATTCAGAAAAAGGAGCCTGGATAATAGGGCTATGAAAAGGAACATGGGTAGTGTGATCGGTGGATCTGGAACTGACTGTTTAACGCTGGTTCGCGAAATGTCGCGGAAGCAAGAGTCGCCACCGTCTTTTATTTTCTCCAAATGGAAAGGACAAAAGCACAGAAAAATTCCTTTAAAGAGATTGCTCTCGGTTCGGGAGGTAGGTTATAGAAAGGGAAGGTGTTAGCACCCTTTCTATCCATGGTTATCCATGGGCTCTTAGATACTTGCTCATTGTGTTTTCAAAAATGTTTGTTTGCTTTTCAATGTGGGTTTAAAAAGTTCCTTTGAAAAATTTCAGTTCGACTCGTACGTCAGAGTGTTTGAAAAGTTTGTTTTGAAAGCTTTTGAAAATGTGTTGATGTGAAAAGTTTTGTTTGTTTTTGAGATTAGAGCAAGTATCCTTGAGAATCTACCTACCCTAAGGAATTCGTCTGTGTAAGAGTCCTTTAAAGTAGTGCCATCCCACCATTGAGAGGTAGGTAGCACCACCGTTGGAGGTGTTCGGGTCAATTCGAGTTTAGGGACATGGTGATCACCAGAGCAATGGGAAGACACCTTAGAAGCTACCCTCATGCCAGGTTCCCGGATCATGAGGACTTACTAAGACGTCCTCTACTCGACGATCACCTTTCGAAAGGCAACAGTGAGGCGTACCCTAGGGGTGGTGTGTGCGAATTTGTGTGTCATGTTTCAGTTATTTGTCTTGTCATGTTTGTCGTGTTCTACGCTTGATTTTAGTTAGGGCCATTCATTCTTGCATGCATATTTAAGAGTTATAAAGTTTGCGGGAAAATAAATCTACAGCTATTACAAACGGCGCGGGTCCACATCGCTAAAATTAAACCGGACCCGATTTAGCGGAAAGTAAATAAAGCGAATAAAAGTGCGAGAAATAAAATTGTTACAAGGTTTTGGGACATGTACATAATTATAATAAATGACATAAAGTAAATGCGCAAATTAAATAATTAACAATGTGGGCGTTGGACCCTTTCGCAAAAAAAAATTAAATTTAATGAGGAATTAGAATTAAAATTAAAGAAAGGAATGTTTTTTGGTATTTTTGTATTTTTAAGATTTAATGGAAAGAATAAATAATTAATATTAAAATGGAGCGTCAAACCCTAATTCTAATGTTTTTTAAGTTTATTGTGAAAATATTAAGTTTTAACCTAATTTAAATCTAAATTATATTTATGTACAATTAATTATAAAAATAAAATAAATAAATAAATAATGTTGTGATAAAAAAAGAAAATTTAAAAGGAATAGAAATTGTTAATTAACCTAATTCTATATTTTTGGATTTTTGTTTTATTAAAAAAGAGTTAAGGTTATAACATAATTAAACTAAATAATTATAAGCATTTATTTATGAAAATATTAAAATAACATAATTTATTATATTTTATCTTTTTTCTGATTTTTTTGGTGTTTTATATTTTTTGTAAAAAATAATTAACTAAATAAATAGCAAATAAAAGAAATAAAAAGAAGAATTAAAGAAAAAAAATAAGGCAAACCAGGGGGTTCAGGCCCCAATTGGAGGTGCAGATGGTGAGATTCTGGCCCAGCAAGCAATGGCCTTTTTGACTTTCCAAGCAACGTGGTTGAGCGTTGACTAGCACTCACGGTGCTCCATGAATCCTGGCCTTTAAATTGGATCTATTGGACGCGTGTATGGGTGGATAATGAAGGTATACGCTGTGCCTTTGCATTGGAAACACATGTGACTCCCTGTGGAAAAATAATATGAAGAATGCATAGACCTGGGGCTCGAACCCAGGTCTTGAACGTTAACAAATCCTTCGCCTGCCAACTGAGCTATATCACGCGCGTTAATATATTATGGCAAATAAATAACAAAAGAAAAAAAACAACGCGTAGTGGAGGGCGCGCGAAAATTTGAATCAGCGAACCACGTTTTGACAACGAGTCTTCTTCTTCGTTCCCTTTTTTTATTTTCTGAAACATGAAATCAATAAGCAACGGTTTTAACCCGTTGCTATAGAAGGCATACCAGAAAATAGCGAATAGGATCCTGTTGGACATAAATTTATCGCGAGTAATGTTTCATGTTCGTCCAGATGCGTCAAGTCCAGTGGTGTTGGTCTCGTCCCCCAATTTTACTTTATTTCAAAAGCCCCAATTCTAAGCTCTGCAAACCCTAGGATTTGGACATGGTGGAATCGCCTACAGCTTGCAAAAACTCAATTAATCGCATGGGTTAGTTCATAAATGTTTCACTGATTATGAATATATGGTTAGAATGCCATGAATGTGCATAAATAATGAAACACGATATTGAAAAAATATGGAACAAGGGCGACTTCTGTACACCGTTCCAAAGCGCAAAGCTTGATGTCTTTGATTGGAATAGGATCAGTGGAGCCTCAGGAAGCTATTGAAATCGTTTTCGTGCCTTGAATCGCCTTCTAAAGCTGATTTCAGTTTTGAACTTTTTGAGAATTTTTGCAAGTTTGTAATGGGAATTGCTGCGCAGTATTGTGTCTAAGGCCATTAGGTTTCTGATTCTGATCATATAGCCAGGCTTTTAGGTCAACAAAACTTGAGAAAATCCAAGGCATTGATTGTTTTCAATATTTGATTTTCTAAGAATCTTTACAAATCTTTTCTATGTGCAATTTGTGTCAATCATGCTCCAATCATACTAAAACTTTCCATAATCAAACAAGCACGAAATATTGAGAGTAGAATGTGCACAAAAAGATTTTTTTAGGTCAAATTTATATTTTCTACATATTTAAATGATTTAAGTGAATTAATATTAATATAAATTCAAATAAATAATTAAAAATTGAGAAAATACTTCCCCTTGGGCTTAATGGTCGTGCATAGGCTTGGCATGAAGAAACTTGGAAGAGAAATGGGCCCATTTGCATTTTTGGATCATTTGAAGTAAAGTTGTCTTTCAAAAATTTCCAAAAATTTCCCAACTTCCACAAGGCATAACTTGCTCAATTTTTAAGCTTTTCACATGTTCTTGGACATTTTGGAAAGGTCTTTGAGTCCTTTAACCAATGCCTTTGGTCCCATGTCATTTTGATTTACCAATCTCAAGTTATGGCCTTTGACTTAAAGTCCTTTTTTGTTGACTTTTGAAAATGACCTATAATGTTGAAATTGATAACTTTTTGTGAGAGCATTTCTTGGACTTGGAATATGAAGATGAGTTGTAGGAAATGTCTTTCTCTTCAAAATGAGCTTTGGATGGAATTTTTCTGATAATCCATGTGAAAGTTATGCCCTGGTCAATTTCAGTTGACTTTTTCAGCTGTCCAAATATAGCAACTTTTGCATCTTTGATGATTTCTGAGCCAAATTTTGAGAATCATGATCAAGCATTGATCAAATGATGTTTGTGGCTCCAAAATGATATGTTGACCAAAAATTTGAACTTTTGACTGTCAAATGACCATTTTGCCCCTACAGTTGACTGTAGTGCAATCTAGGGTTTTGACTGTGCAATTTTGAGCTGAATGCCTTGAAACTTGATATGAGGATGCTTGACCATCTTTGTAGGCATATGAGACTTGATTGGGCCTTTGAAAACTTTCAATTCTTGATCAGAACCCAAACCCTAGTTTTGACTGTATAGGAGACAGTTGAACTGCATAACCCTTGGGGAATTTTGTGACCCTGACTTTGACAAATCTTGGAGAATATGGGAGGGAAAATTTTGGGGTGCAACAGTTGCCCCTGTTCAATCTTCTTAGACCTGAGGATGCAGATTGGCTGACGTGCCCTTCGTAATCCGAGGGTAGAAGATGATTGGACATTCGAGTGCCCAGAAATTTGCGCTCACATAGTGGCAGTGATGGTGGGAATGGGCTTATAGATGCCATTTGGAGATTGCCGGATAGGATGATGGGCTTATAGATGCCATCTGGATGTTGATCGCGTAGGAGATTCTTTAGCTAGAACCTGCATACCTGCAAAAAGAAAAATGAGTACCTGACACGTTGCAGGAGCTGATCTTAGATGCTTGGTATAGATATGTCCTGGCTGGTTACAGGAGCTGAGTCTGGAGCTTCAAATGCTAATGAATGAACCAGGGATGGTTGCTGCCTTAGCATGTATGGTAAGAGAACCTTGGGTGATTTTAACTTCAACAACGCTCGTTGAGAAAAATCTTGGCGGGAATTACCATCTTTGCAATATCAGGAAGAGACCCATAGAAAATTATAATCTGAAAGGAATGATCACCTCACACTCATCGTCGGAGAGGGAAACATCTGAAAAAGTGATTACTACCTCACACACCGCTGGAGAGGGAACCATAGGGAGAATATCACCTCACACTCATCGTCGGAGAGGAAAACATCTAAAAAAGGGATTACTACCTCACACACCGCTGGAGAGGGAACCATAGGGAGAATATCACTTCACACTCATCGTCGGAGAGGGAAACATCTTAAAAAGGACTTCTGGAAGCAGTATCAGAACGTCACCATATCTGGTTTACATCTGAAACTATATCTGGAAGGAAATCTGGAAGCAGTATCAGAACGTCACCATCGCTGGGTTTACATCTGAAACTATATCTGGAAGGAAATCTGGAAGCAGTATCAGAACGTCACCATCGCTGGGTTTACATCTGAAGCTATATCTAGAAGGAATTCTGGAAGCAGTATCAGAACGTCACCATCGCTGGGTTTACATCTGAAGCTATATCTAGAAGGAATTCTGGAAGCAGTATCAGAACGTCACCATCGCTGGGTTTACATCTGAAACTATATCTAGAAGGAGATTCTGGAAGCAGTATCAGAACGTCACCATCGCTGGGTTTACATCTGAAACTATATCTAGAAGGAGATTCTGGAAGCAGTATCAGAACGTCACCATCACTGGGTTTACATCTGAAACTATATCTAGAAGGAAATCTGGAAGCAGTATCAGAACGTCACCATCGCTGGGTTTACATCTGAAGCTATATCTAGAAGGAATTCTGGAAGCAGTATCAGAACGTCACCATCGCTGGGTTTACATCTGAAGCTATATCTAGAAGGAATTCTGGAAGCAGTATCAGAACGTCACCATCGCTGGGTTTACATCTGAAACTATATCTAGAAGGAGATTCTGGAAGCAGTATCAGAACATCACCATCGCTGGGTTTACATCTGAAACTATATCTAGAAGGAGATTCTGGAAGCAGTATCAGAACGTCACCATCACTGGGTTTACATCTGAAACTATATCTAGAAGGAAATCTGGAAGCAGTATCAGAACGTCACCATCGCTGGGTTTACATCTGAAGCTATATCTAGAAGGAATTCTGGAAGCAGTATCAGAACGTCACCATCGCTGGGTTTACATCTGAAGCTATATCTAGAAGGAATTCTGGAAGCAGTATCAGAACGTCACCATCGCTGGGTTTACATCTGAAACTATATCTAGAAGGAGATTCTGGAAGCAGTATCAGAACGTCACCATCCCTGGGTTTACATCTGAAACTATATCTAGAAGGAGATTCTGGAAGCAGTATCAGAACGTCACCATCGCTGGGTTTACATCTGAAGCTATATCTAGAAGGAATTCTGGAAGCAGTATCAGAACGTCACCATCGCTGGGTTTACATCTGAAGCTATATCTAGAAGGAATTCTGGAAGCAGTATCAGAACGTCACCATCGCTGGGTTTACATCTGAAACTATATCTAGAAGGAGATTCTGGAAGCAGTATCAGAACGTCACCATCGCTGGGTTTACATCTGAAACTATATCTAGAAGGAGATTCTGGAAGCAGTATCAGAACGTCACCATCACTGGGTTTACATCTGAAACTATATCTAGAAGGAAATCTGGAAGCAGTATCAGAACGTCACCATCACTGGGTTTACATCTGAAACTATATCTAGAATGAATTGCGATTAGTTGATAGTAGTTATTTTTGTATTGATCTTTTTCCTGAAAAGGCAAAACATAATTGTATGCAAAATCATGATGCATGAACTGTATGTCTTCAAAATCAATGAGATTCGTGTAGTATGATGCATGTGCATGCTATAATGATGTATGTGACGTTTTATGAATGTATGTTTGTCTAAGAAAATAAATCCTTGACGGGTGCCGGGAAGTCGTATCCTGGGCTGATGTTGAAGAATAGTTGCAAGAATTCCAATAGACGAAGATAACTCCGTTGGGGAATAAACTTGGCGAATGGAGGATTCTGCGGGGAGAAAAAGATCTTCTAGCGACTATGTTGGGAAGAAATACTCTGTGGGGGGATGCTTTTTGCTGATTTGTTGAGGATGATTCACTGAGGATACCTTGCTGTATTGGAAGTATGAATGGACTTCGCTGGGGATAGGAAGACTGTGTCAATGACGATCTTTCCGTGGCTTTTGGCTGAGGATAACCCAGTTATATCCTGTTAAGGAAATAACTCTTTAAATAAAGCCGGGAGACGCGTTCGTGCTTCGTGAGGATGAGCTTCCCGAATCGTCTGGGGATAAGTTTACTGCTTGGGGAAAATGGATTCCAACTTTTCTTGGGAAACTGGATTGGACTCTCCTGGGGGAGTTTTGAGTTGCGGGGGAAGTGATTCCTTTGAAGGTTGATATACCGCCAGGGAACAATCTTTAGACCAAGACTGCCGGGGATGCTTGTTTAAGGATACATGTATTGCTGCTGGGGAATGTTGAGCTCTACGGGAGGGTACCCAACTCCCTCGAGGTTTGATAATAGCTTGGAGAAGAACGCACTGTTTTGCTGAACCGCTCTCTGGGGAATTAAGGTGTACTGGTCATGTTCTTTAGCTGAACTTACCGTGGTACCTTGGAGGATAGAAACAATTAGATTGCTTAGACCACCCGTTATTGCCCCTGTTTCTATGGGGGAGGCACATGTGGGATGCTGATAATTGTTGAGGGTCAAACCTTCTTCTGGTAGGCGGGTGACAAGATGACAGGACATAGTCGTACGCTTTGATCCCTAACTTTTGCCTGGACCGCCCTTTCGGGTTTTCAGTCCACCGGGATACCCATTTTTGCCCAAGCCGCCTTTTCAGGTTTTCGACTTGCCGGGTGTACAGATTTTTTTCATTTCATCCCTTCATTTTGCCCGAACCCTTTTGGTTCGCCGGGAAACCCTTATTTTTGCCTAGGTATGTTAACCTAGCGGGTCTTTGATTGTGCGTAGTATTTTTCCGACTATGTCCTTGTTCTTAGAATGTTAGGGAGTTGTCCCTGTTTAGGAGTGTTTTTGTCGTGCCACCAGAAGGTGTTTGATCAAGCAAGGTTCCTTGTTGGAATGCCCCAGGTGACTTAGGAGGAGATTTGCCCCAGGCTATTTGGCCTTTTGAGAGATTCTCCGAATCTTGATTGGATTGCCCCAGATAATGGACAATAGCCATGTCCTGCCCCTGGATTGGAGATACCCTTGTTCATTAGACTTTCGTCGTGCAAATTTCTATGCTGTTCAAACAAAAAGTCATATGCAAACAAAGTCATGTTAAAATGCAAAGCTTACGTCTGTCTTAGAGATTTTGGAAAATGTATTCTTTTTCATAAAACATGTGACTGTTTGTAAAACATGATGTCAACTCTGTATTTACCGTAGCCTTAAGGAGTCAGGATACCTTTCGTAACAGTATGCTTTCGAACTAACCCATGCTTCAGCTAGGACTTTTGAGGGTTATAACGTGGCCTGGTTCACGGTTTAAGAAACAAAGGATAAAGGCTCAAATTTTGTTTGTACCCACCCGCTCTTCGTGATGTTCTCCAAACCTAAACTCAGTTGATCATACGTTAGACCTTGTTTGAGTCTTTGCTTTGATTTTCCGGTGATGATTCAGATGTTGATGATTTATTTTGAATAGGCAGTCATTTCCTTTTTTGATGAGGATTTGTAGGACCTCTTTCTTGATTTTTGTTATCCCTTTCTTTTTTGCCTGAACTGTTTCCTTTTTGGAATTACAGTCAGCGGGATGCCCCAGTTTCATAAGTCCCCTTTGTAGGTTTAGACTTTTTGGGCTTTTCATTTATGAATTTTGATGATGACTGCCTGTCCTTTTGATTGTTCTGCACCATTATTGTCTTTGTCCGTTTTGTAAAGATCTCTTCGGTGCCATTCGTTATGCACTTGGATCAACTGAGAGACTACCCTGCCCCAGGTTATGATTAAGGGTTTTAAATTTCGAAAATAAAAGACTCCTACTTCTTTGGCTCAGAGGGTTTGACGAGGGATTATCATCCTTATAACTCCAGTGTTTAGGGATTGAAACAATGCCTGTACCTCATCAGCGGGGTCTGTTCAAAAGCATACTGTAAAGATCGTGGTATCGTTTTCGTCATCCTCCCTCAAGAGGCTCAGAGTTATTAACCGAGAGTTGACATCAGAAAAAATATGAAAAGAATATAACAAAAATAATTGTATTAATTCCCCAAAACAGACATATGCGATGCATTGATAGAATAAAAGAGTTTGCTATGACATTAATTGTTTGTATAAGCAAAGAAAAATACAACTCAAAAATTCAAATAAACAAAAGGTCTTCAATGATTGGGCAACGGAGCAGTGATTATGTTCGGAGTCTCAGACACTTCAAACTGAATCTCTCCAGCATCGATCATATCTTGAATCTTATTCTTAAGAGGCCAGCAATTGTCTGTAGTATGCCCCGGGCTATCTGAATGATATGCGCACCTATCGTTGGGATGATAGTTGGGAGCAGAAGTGTTCGGGTTCCGAGGAGGAGCCCTTAAGGTGATCAGCCCTGTCTTCAACAGTTGTTGCAGTGCTTGATCCAGCGACATGTTGAGTTTGGTATACTGCCGTTTCTCCTTGCGCTGCTGCCCCTGTCCTTGTTGAGCAGGCCCAGGATTGGAGATTTGGATTGCCCCTGCCTCATGACGACCCTTTTTGCCGTGCACGGCATTGGATTCTTTCTTTCCATGATGAGCCTTTTTATCAGCAGGTGCAGCCTTTTGAATTTTCCCAGACCGGATACCAGCTTCTATTCGCTCTCCAGTCAAGATAAGATCTGTGAATCCAGAAGACGAATTCCCAATTAGGTGGTTATAGAACGGACCAGACAGGGTCCCCAAGAACATATCGACAAGTTCCCGATCAGTCAGAGGCGGTTGTACCCTTCCAGCAAGATCCCTCCATTTCTGCGCATATTCTTTAAAACCTTCACTTGACCCTAACGACATACCCTGGAGTTGGGTACGCGTAGGAGCAAGGTCGGCATTATATTGATACTGCTTATAGAAAGCAGTAGCCAACTCCTCCCAGTTACGAACTTTGGTCCCATCCAGCTGATAGAACCATTCGAGATGAGTCCCTGAAAGACTCTCCTGGAAGAAGTGGATCCATAAATTCTTGTCCATCGTATATGGCTGAATCTTCCGAACATAGGACCTTAGATGCAGCTTGGGACAGGACGCCCCGTCATACTTAGAGAAGGGTGGTACTTTGAACTTCCGAGGAATAACCACACCAGTTGACAAACCCAGATCTCCGAAATCCAGCCCAGGTACCTGTTGGCTCTCCATAGCATTCAGCCTATCCTCCAACTGTTTGTACTTGTTCTCAGCCGGAGGGTACTGTTCGTCGTCGAAATCTGTTTCATTGTCAGAGACCACTGGACTGGGAACCTCTCTCTTATGGTGACTGCTTTCCCTCACAGATGGGGTAGTCCTCTCAGTTTCAGTCTGCGGTGTATTCCCAGATCTGCGCCTAGGGCTGAACAAGACAGTCCTCTTCTTCTTCTTGTCCTTCTTTAAGAGGAGAGCCTTCAGGTCTTGTTGCCCCTGGGTCAAATTCAGGATCAGCTCTTGGAACTGGGCGTTCTGAGCCTGGAGGTCCTTGATAGTCTGCTCGGCTGATGATTCAGGGTTCATGACGATCGGCTGAAATAAACAGCGGAGAAGGGTAAGCAACCTGTCAAAGGGATACCTGCAATGCAATGAGATGTATGATATGCATGCAATGATTTCAAGGACCTCGCGGGGTAAACAGAGAAACTTGTTAGAGTTGGAAAATGGCAACTTGATTGAAGGAACTTCCTGTTGTAGAGAGTCCTTCTTCAAGGGTCAAAAGCTCACCATATCAAGTGGGTCATAGCCCTTTACAACCTTGGCTAGAGGAAAATAAATCCCCTTTGCCCCTTGCTGGGTAATTGGTTTATCATGACCTGCATCACAAGCCCTTGAGATCCTTGAAATGGGTTAGGATGTATGCAATGGTATGCAATGGTATGATGTCATGCTATGCATTGGGTAATGTAGGTAAACCCTGTTATGAGCCCTTATTAAGGACTACAAACAGACCCTGCAAGAAATTCAGTATACTTTGTTATGAGTCCCAATTAAGGACTATAAACAAACCCTGCAAGAAATTCAGTATACTTTGTTATGAGTCCCAATTAAGGACTATAAACGGAACCTGCAAGTAGTTAGTACACCCTGTTATAAGTCCCCATTAAGGACTATGAACAGAACCTGCAAGTGGTTAGTACACCGTGTTATAAGTCCCAATTAAGGACTATGAACAAAACCTGCAAGACATTTGGTAAACTTTGTCATGAGTCCTAGTTAAGGACTATAAACAAGACCTGCAAGAAACTTAGTACCCTATTATGAGTCCCAATTAAGGACTATAAACAAGACCTGCAAGAAACAAGTGTCAGGTAACAAGTACGCAAGTAGGCAAGTACAAAGGCACACAAGTCACACAAGAGAAACCCTTAGAGTTTAGGCCAGCATGAGGTATGGGTATTATCCTCTTGAAGTTGGTGGGTTCAACCTGTCCTAATCAAAGTAACCGGGTTCTAAGGTTCCCAATATCACGGGATTGCTTTCATTGTTCATCGTTTCGATTTAGCCACTAAACTGGCGACCAAAATATTCCAGGAAAGCAACCCTCAATTGAGTGTAGTATCGAGTATCAACCAACCTCGGACTGCACCAAAGTCAGTTATCTCACTACCCTAAAGAGGCCAAGATAGTTCAATTAAGGTTCCTAAGGTCTGTTGATGCTTCACGACACCACGCGGAGGCCCCGTACTCTCCTTGACTGAACTCAAGGGTTACCGGTACACACCAAAGTGCCACATCAACGTAGCAGACTGTTTCAACCATGTCGGTATACCCCGCACAGTTCCCTCACAGCCTTGTTGCTACTTTCTAAGAAAGGTATCCCCCAGATCCGGGTTTAGGATCTATAGAACTCCCAAGCAACCCATAATTTAAAGCACACAAGGAAAACAATTGAAAACATAGTTATAAGCTAGCCCTAAGGTACACCTCACTTTAAGTTTTTCCCCAGCAGAGTCGCCAGTTCTGTGATCGGTGGATCTGGAACTGACTGTTTAACGCTGGTTCGCGAAATGTCGCGGAAGCAAGAGTCGCCACCGTCTTTTATTTTCTCCAAATGGAAAGGAAAAAAGCACAGAAAAATTCCTTTAAAGAGATTGCTCTCGGTTCGGGAGGTAGGTTATAGAAAGGGAAGGTGTTAGCACCCTTTCTATCCATGGTTATCCATGGGCTCTTAGATACTTGCTCATTGTGTTTTCAAAAATGTTTGTTTGCTTTTCAATGTGGGTTTAAAAAGTTCCTTTGAAAAATTTCAGTTCGACTCGTACGTCAGAGTGTTTGAAAAGTTTGTTTTGAAAGCTTTTGAAAATGTGTTGATGTGAAAAGTTTTGTTTGTTTTTGAGATTAGAGCAAGTATCCTTGAGAACCTACCTACCCTAAGGAATTCGTCTGTGTAAGAGTCCTTTAAAGTAGTGCCATCCCACCATTGAGAGGTAGGTAGCACCACCGTTGGAGGTGTTCGGGTCAATTCGAGTTTAGGGACATGGTGATCACCAGAGCAATGGGAAGACACCTTAGAAGCTACCCTCATGCCAGGTTCCCGGATCATGAGGACTTACTAAGACGTCCTCTACTCGACGATCACCTTTCGAAAGGCAACAGTGAGGCGTACCCTAGGGGTGGTGTGTGCGAATTTGTGTGTCATGTTTCAGTTATTTGTCTTGTCATGTTTGTCGTGTTCTACGCTTGATTTTAGTTAGGGCCATTCATTCTTGCATGCATATTTAAGAGTTATAAAGTTTGCGGGAAAATAAATCTACAGCTATTACAAACGGCGCGGGTCCACATCGCTAAAATTAAACCGGACCCGATTTAGCGGAAAGTAAATAAAGCGAATAAAAGTGCGAGAAATAAAATTGTTACAAGGTTTTGGGACATGTACATAATTATAATAAATGACATAAAGTAAATGCGCAAATTAAATAATTAACAATGTGGGCGTTGGACCCTTTCGCAAAAAAAAATTAAATTTAATGAGGAATTAGAATTAAAATTAAAGAAAGGAATGTTTTTTGGTATTTTTGTATTTTTAAGATTTAATGGAAAGAATAAATAATTAATATTAAAATGGAGCGTCAAACCCTAATTCTAATGTTTTTTAAGTTTATTGTGAAAATATTAAGTTTTAACCTAATTTAAATCTAAATTATATTTATGTACAATTAATTATAAAAATAAAATAAATAAATAAATAATGTTGTGATAAAAAAAGAAAATTTAAAAGGAATAGAAATTGTTAATTAACCTAATTCTATATTTTTGGATTTTTGTTTTATTAAAAAAGAGTTAAGGTTATAACATAATTAAACTAAATAATTATAAGCATTTATTTATGAAAATATTAAAATAACATAATTTATTATATTTTATCTTTTTTCTGATTTTTTTGGTGTTTTATATTTTTTGTAAAAAATAATTAACTAAATAAATAGCAAATAAAAGAAATAAAAAGAAGAATTAAAGAAAAAAAAATAAGGCAAACCAGGGGGTTCAGGCCCCAATTGGAGGTGCAGATGGTGAGATTCTGGCCCAGCAAGCAATGGCCTTTTTGACTTTCCAAGCAACGTGGTTGAGCGTTGACTAGCACTCACGGTGCTCCATGAATCCTGGCCTTTAAATTGGATCTATTGGACGCGTGTATGGGTGGATAATGAAGGTATACGCTGTGCCTTTGCATTGGAAACACATGTGACTCCCTGTGGAAAAATAATATGAAGAATGCATAGACCTGGGGCTCGAACCCAGGTCTTGAACGTTAACAACTCCTTCGCCTGCCAACTGAGCTATATCACGCGCGTTAATATATTATGGCAAATAAATAACAAAAGAAAAAAAACAACGCGTAGTGGAGGGCGCGCGAAAATTTGAATCAGCGAACCACGTTTTGACAACGAGTCTTCTTCTTCGTTCCCTTTTTTTATTTTCTGAAACATGAAATCAATAAGCAACGGTTTTAACCCGTTGCTATAGAAGGCATACCAGAAAATAGCGAATAGGATCCTGTTGGACATAAATTTATCGCGAGTAATGTTTCATGTTCGTCCAGATGCGTCAAGTCCAGTGGTGTTGGTCTCGTCCCCCAATTTTACTTTATTTCAAAAGCCCCAATTCTAAGCTCTGCAAACCCTAGGATTTGGACATGGTGGAATCGCCTACAGCTTGCAAAAACTCAATTAATCGCATGGGTTAGTTCACAAATGTTTCACTGATTATGAATATATGGTTAGAATGCCATGAATGTGCATAAATAATGAAACACGATATTGAAAAAATATGGAACAAGGGCGACTTCTGTACACCGTTCCAAAGCGCAAAGCTTGATGTCTTTGATTGGAATAGGATCAGTGGAGCCTCAGGAAGCTATTGAAATCGTTTTCGTGCCTTGAATCGCCTTCTAAAGCTGATTTCAGTTTTGAACTTTTTGAGAATTTTTGCAAGTTTTTAATGGGAATTGCTGCGCAGTATTGTGTCTAAGGCCATTAGGTTTCTGATTCTGATCATATAGCCAGGCTTTTAGGTCAACAAAACTTGAGAAAATCCAAGGCATTGATTGTTTTCAATATTTGATTTTCTAAGAATCTTTACAAATCTTTTCTATGTGCAATTTGTGTCAATCATGCTCCAATCATACTAAAACTTTCCATAATCAAACAAGCACGAAATATTGAGAGTAGAATGTGCACAAAAAGATTTTTTTAGGTCAAATTTATATTTTCTACATATTTAAATGATTTAAGTGAATTAATATTAATATAAATTCAAATAAATAATTAAAAATTGAGAAAATACTTCCCCTTGGGCTTAATGGTCGTGCATAGGCTTGGCATGAAGAAACTTGGAAGAGAAATGGGCCCATTTGCATTTTTGGATCATTTGAAGTAAAGTTGTCTTTCAAAAATTTCCAAAAATTTCCCAACTTCCACAAGGCATAACTTGCTCAATTTTTAAGCTTTTCACATGTTCTTGGACATTTTGGAAAGGTCTTTGAGTCCTTTAACCAATGCCTTTGGTCCCATGTCATTTTGATTTACCAATCTCAAGTTATGGCCTTTGACTTAAAGTCCTTTTTTGTTGACTTTTGAAAATGACCTATAATGTTGAAATTGATAACTTTTTGTGAGAGCATTTCTTGGACTTGGAATATGAAGACGAGTTGTAGGAAATGTCTTTCTCTTCAAAATGAGCTTTGGATGGAATTTTTCTGATAATCCATGTGAAAGTTATGCCCTGGTCAATTTCAGTTGACTTTTTCAGTTGTCCAAATATAGCAACTTTTGCATCTTTGATGATTTCTGAGCCAAATTTTGAGAATCATGATCAAGCATTGATCAAATGATGTTTGTGGCTCCAAAATGATATGTTGACCAAAAATTTGAACTTTTGACTGTCAAATGACCATTTTGCCCCTACAGTTGACTGTAGTGCAATCTAGGGTTTTGACTGTGCAATTTTGAGCTGAATGCCTTGAAACTTGATATGAGGATGCTTGACCATCTTTGTAGGCATATGAGACTTGATTGGGCCTTTGAAAACTTTCAATTCTTGATCAGAACCCAAACCCTAGTTTTGACTGTATAGGAGACAGTTGAACTGCATAACCCTTGGGGAATTTTGTGACCCTGACTTTGACAAATCTTGGAGAATATGGGAGGGCAAATTTTGGGGTGCAACAGGTAGTATGGTTACTTCGAAATGAAAGCCTGGATAGTAGGGCTATGAGAAGGAACCTGGATAGTAGGGTTACTTCGAAATAAAATCCTGGATAATAGGGCTATGAGAAGGAACCTGGATAGTAGGGTTACTTCGAAATAAAAGCCTGGATAATAGGGCTATGAGAAGGAACCTGGATAGTATGGTTACTTTGAAATGAAAGCTTGGATAGTAGGGCTATGATATGGAACCTGGGTAGTAGGTTTACTTTGAAATGAAAGCCTGGATAGTAGGGCTATGAGAAGGAACCTGGGTAGTAGGGTTACTTCGAAATGAAAGCCTGGATAGTAGGGCTATGAGAAGGAACCTGAGTAGTAGGGCTAATTCGAAATAAAAGCCTGGATAGTAGGGCTATGAGAACAAACCTGGGTAGTAGGGTTACTTTGAAATAAAAGCCTAGATAGTAGGGTTATAAGAAGGAACCTAGATAGTAGGGTTACTTCGAAATGAAAGCCTGGATAGTAGGGCCATGAGAAGGAACTTGGATTGTAGGGTTACTTCAAAATTAAATCCTGGATGGTAGGGATGTGAGAAGGAACCTGGATAGTAGGGTTACTTCGAAATAAAAGCCTAGATAGTATGGCTATAAGAAGGAACCTGGAAAGTAGGGTTATGTGGTACGGTGGCCAGAACCAGGACTGTTTTTTAAGAATGCTGGTTTCCGTTTTGCGTTTGTGTTTGCAAAATGTCGCGGTAAGCAAGAGTCGCCACCGACTTTTATTTTATCCAACAAGGAAAGGAAAAAAGTACAGAAAAATTCCTTATCTGAGATATTTATGAGTACGGGGGGTAGATTATAGAAAGGGAAGGTATTAGCACCCTTTCTATCCGTAGTTATCTACGGGCTCTTAGGTACTTGTTCATCATTTTAAAAATTGCTTCTGTGTGTTTGATTTGAAAAAGTTTTTGACTTCAATTTAACTCTTGCTTCTGTCTTCAAGAGTGTTACGAAGTGTTTTTTGAAAACTTTGTTTGAAAAGGAGTGTAAGTGTGAAAAAGTTTGTTTGGCTTGAGCAAGTACTTAAGAGTTAATCTACCTACTCAAAAAAGGATTGTTCTATGTTTGTTTCCTTCAGACAACGCTAACCCACTATTAGTTAGTAGGTAGCACCGTCGTTGGAGTTTTGAGGGTCAATTCGAAAAGGGACGTACAGTCACTAAAGCAATGTTAGGACGTCTTAGTAGTAACCCTAAGGTCTTAGATCAATTATTCGAGGCAACAATATCCGAGGCAACCTTTCCGAGGCAACTTTGATCTTTGAGACAGAGGGCGACCGCTAAAATATCCTATACTTAATGACCGTTTACCGAAGGCAACCGAAGTGGAGTGTACCCTAGGAGTGCGTATGTGCGAGTGATTCAATTTCAAGTTTATTATCTTTGCACATTTTAAGGTTATCTAACTATTTTAAAATTAATCATACATTCTTGTCATGCAACCCTAATCATACATCTAACACTTAATAGTTTGCGGAATTTAAAATGCAGAAAATAACCTACGCTATTACAAGGCTTCAGGTATTTACATAGCCAAAAACAAACCCTTAAAAAATAAAGCGGTAAATGAAAATAAAAGACCTAATTAAACTATTACAACTTGTGAGCAATTATATTAATATGATAAAAATAAATGATAAAGCGCGCGCGAGGAAATTAAGATCGGGAGAGAACTAGGGTTTTGACCCCTTCTAACCTAATTAAAAGAAAAATTGTTTTTGTTGTTTTTTAATTATTTTTAAGAAAAAAATTATGTTTTAAAATTAAATACAAAAATAATTAATGATTAAATTAATTAATGAAAATAAATAAAGGGCCTATTTTTTATGTTTTTGGTTATCTTAAGAAAAAAAGAGATAGAATTAAATTATAAACAAACCCCTAATTATTCTAATTATTTTTAATTTATTTACAAAATAATTAAAGTTATCTAAAATTAAAATCTAATTAAATTAATTAATTTATTGATGAAAAATAAACCTAAGTCTAATTGGGTGAAAAATATTATTTTATTATTTTTTGTGATTTTTTTGATTAAAGAAAATATTAGTTTGTTAGTAAAATAAATAAACCAAATTAAATAAAATATAAAAAAGAAAAGATAAAGAGAAATTAGGCCTGGGAAGCAATCTGAAGGGGGGTGTGGATAACAAATCTTGAGCCCAACAGAAATCGATCCACTTTGACTTTTTGGATCCCATGCGTTGCCTTGACTGAGGACTTTGGTGCTCCTTCATTTAATGGCCTTTGGATCTAGCCATCTGGCCACTTGGCAGGTTGGATGATGAGGTCACATGATAGACCTTGGCCTTGTACACGCATGTAATCCCTGAAAGAAAAATAATGTGAAGAAATTGGGGGACCTGGGATTCGAACCCAGGCTCCAAGGCATTTTCCCATGACTCGCTACCAACTGTGCTAGTTATTCTGTTTGTATATCAAAGACAAAACAATAATTAAATATTAAGAAAGCAAAACATGTAAACTCAACGCGCGCATTTTTAAACGAGGCAATAGGAGCTTGCCACGCCATCACCCTCAACCTTGCTCCATTGGTAAAAGTTGAACACTTTTACCTACGGACATATGAAGGCCATGGATAGCTTCGTCTGGACCTGCTGAACACAATGGTGCCCCTTTCATGGCCCAATTTTGCCTGGGTTCAGAAACCCCAAAGCGAGCTTGTAAACCCTAATAATGGAAAACTCCAATACAATTCATGAAAACGAAATTAAATATT
This sequence comes from Vicia faba, assembly GCA_948472305.1. Lineage (NCBI taxonomy): Eukaryota > Viridiplantae > Streptophyta > Magnoliopsida > Fabales > Fabaceae > Vicia > Vicia faba. Next base: position 1,220,101,170 of record OX451738.1, on the reverse strand, counting down.
ACAGAAAGCTTGCAAATGTGATGGTGAACAAGAATATATGATTATTTCATGCTATATGTGCCAGAATTACACAATTCGATTTCAAGAAGGAACCGAGGTCGTGGATGACTTACAACGCGTTTTGGTACTGGAAAAGACTTGTTCTTGATTGATTTCGCTTGCTTACACTCCCACGAAGCGATTGAGATAGCTAGAAGGCCTTGAGGATGCCTAGAAGTATGAATTCAATTCAGCACTTTGTTGTGATTTTTTCAAGTTTGGTTCTGGTTCTTGCACCTCTTTCTAGCCTCCTTTTGGGTATGCAAATACTCCTTATGTACTGAGGAATGAATTAGGGTTGCCAATATGATCACAATCTTCCTCCATCATTGCTTTTGATTTAGATTTGATACACTTGAAAATCTTGCTAAAAATAGAGCAAACTCAATCTTTTTGTGCACATCAAGCCTTTACATGAATTCAATCTTATGCTAGCTGGATGTTAAGACCTGAAACATGTACCAAATCTTGAGATTTCAATATTTTGGATTTTCTATGATTTGTTTTGATTTAAATTGATTTAATTCAAATAAAAATCAAAATAAATAATAAAAACAAGATAATGAAAAGTGCCAAAGGATAGGGTTCGTGGACCATGATGCCAACTCAAAACAAGTGTAAAAGATTGGGCCCATTTGGCAAAAATTGCAATTTGAGGCATAGTTGACTTTTGACAATTTTGCAAAAAGGGTCAACTTCACCAATGCATAACTTCCTCAATTTTAACTCTTTGAAGGTGTTATTGGACTTTTTAGAAAGCTTGAGATGTCCTCTAAGCAACCCCTTTAGTCTCATCTCAATTTGGTATTCCATGATCAAGTATGAAGCTTTGACAAAAAAGGTGTTTTTGTTGACTTTTCAAAATGACCTATAATGTCCAAATTCATAACTTCTTGTGAGTGCATATTTTGAACTTGGGAGATGAAGATGGATTTTAGATCATGGCATCCTCTTCAAAATGAGCTTTGGATTGGTCATTTATAATAAAGTATGAGAAAGTTATGCTTGGTCAAAGTTGAGTTGACTTTTCCTATAAAACCCTAATTTAGCAACTTTTGGTTCTTGATGAATTATGAGCAATACTTGATTAATAATGATCAACCCTTGATAAAATGATGAAATATACTTCAAAATGAGGATGTTGACCAAAAATCTTGAAGTTTGACTGTATGTGGGCCACTGTTGACTTTTGCCCTAGCACAGTCGATTTTCAGGCCTTTAAGCAATTGACTGAGCAAACTTCCCCAGCAAGGCTTGTAACTTGACCTGGATGATCTTGAGAACATATTAGGACAATGGTGAGCATTTGGGATCCTTTGGACTCAAATATCTTGATGCAACATGAAACCCTAATTTGAGGTAGACTGCCTTAGGAGAGGGCTTGTCTGGTCAACCATTGGACTTCCTTGAGCAACTTCAGGATCTTTCTTGAAATGTTTTGAGAAATATGGGAGGGAAAATTTTGGGGTACAACATCTGCCCCTTTTCAATCTTCTTAAACCTGAGGATGTAGATTGGCTTTCGTGCCTTTCGTGTTCCGAAGGTGGAAGATGATTGAACACTAGAGTGCCCAGAAATTTGCAGTTGCATGAAGTGGTGTCCGTCTTGCAATATTGGGAATGGGCTTATAGATGCCATTTGGAAATTGCTGATAGGGGATGGGCTTAAAGATGCCATCCGAAGGAGTGTCGATCGCATAAGAGATTCCTTAGCGAGAGTTTGTATACCTGTTGTTGAGGAAGATTCCGCTGGGGAGTGTTGATCTCTGTCTTGAGAGAAAATAGAATTTTAAGAGCTTCAGTCGTCCGTTATTCTATTGGGATCTTATCTCTTCTTTGAGAAAATTTGAATTTTAAGAACTTCGGTCGTCCGTTATTCTTATTGAGGAATCGTCTCTTCGTCGAAGAGGTGAAAGTGAACTATTATCTGGTCGTAATTCAGGCTTCATAGTGATAAGAGCGACTGCTATCTGGTCGTAATCCAGGATTTACAGTGACTTACTGGGAGATGAGATTAAGCTTGCTATCCGGTCGTAATTCGGGCTTCACTATTTCTCGATTCTTATCTGGTCGTAATCCAGGATTCAGAAGGAAATGAGTTGTTATCCGGTCGTATCCGGGCTTTAACTTGAATTTAGGGCACACTAATATCCAGCCGACTCCGAGCTTCTTAGTAATTATCCAAGTAAACTGCTATTTGGTCGAAATCCAAGCTTCGTAGTGTCTTGTACTGTTATCTGGTCGTCATCCAGGCTTCAGTCCCTTTATCGTTATCTGGTTGTAATCCAGGCTTCATGATGCTTTATACCATTATCTGGTCGAATCCAGGCTTCATGGTGTTCAGAGGAAATCAAGATATTATCCGGTCGTAATCTGGACTTCATAACTTGTGTTAAAGATATACCACTATCTGGTCGTAATCCAGGCTTCGTGGTGTCTTTGGCTGCTATCTGGTCGTAATCCAGGCTTCACAGAAACTTGTATTGCTATCTGGTCGTAATCCAGGCTTCACAATAACTTGTTGAGCTGTTATCCGGTCGTAATCCGGGCTTCACGGCTTGTGTTTATGACATACCACTATCTGGTCGTAATCCAGGCTTCATGGTACCTCACACTGCTATCTGGTCATAATCCAGGCTTTATAATAACTTTGCTGAGCAGTTATCCGGTTGTAATCTAGGCTTCACGGCTTGCTGGGGATTAAACTATTATCCGGTCGAATCCGGGCTTCATAGCTTAAAGATAAACCACTATCTGGTCGAATCCAGGCTTCACGGTGTTTGATATTGTTATCCGATCGAATCCGGGCTTCACAATATGCTGTAGAAATCAAGATACTATCTGGTCGGATCCGAGCTTCATAGCTTGAACTTGGTGAGAATTTGACTGTATCTTTCCTGAAAGGTAAAGGTTAGTCGTGTGTAATGCATGCCATGTATCAAGCAATGATGTTCTCAAAATAAATGAGATTGTGTTGTATGGTGCGTATGCATATGTCATGATGTATGGATATGTGATGTTTTTATGATGCTCTCTAGCTGGGGAAAATAAATCCCGGATTGCTGCTGGAGAGTGCGAGACGTTGAATTCTTCGTTTCCGCTGGGGATAGTGAATGAAGAGGACTGTGAGCATAATCCTGCAGGAGAGAATAACTCTGCTGGGGAATAAACTGACGAGGAAATGACTCTGTGGGGAGGACATACTCTATCGGAGGATCTGTTGATTTGGAAGAATAACCTCAGATGGGGATGAATTACCGTTGTTGGCGATAATGAAACCTGTTGGGGATTGAGTTTCCGTTTGTGAAAGAATAACTCCACTGGGGATAATCTTTTAGTGGTGACTTCACTGGGGATAATATTTTAGACTATACTGGGGACAATCCTCCAGACTCCACTGGGGGTAATCTTCCAGTGCTGGTGATAGACAAACTCTGCTTGGGGAGAATCTTACCGACACACTCGCGGTTGCGAGTCTAAGCTGGGGAGAATTAACACCATTGTCCTTCTCTTATTCTGCGGGGAGTGAATGTACTTTCAATTGTTTTCTCCAACTAGGTCTATCTCTATACCTGGTGGACATAACAACTGTAAGGTCTGGACATTTCTTGTCTGCCCCTGTTTCTGATATTACAAGTAATCGTCTTTTGTTTTGCACGTAAATATTTATGAGCAGCAATTATTGTCAAATGCATATATCAAAAATGAACCATGGGGCATTCTTGCAAAATAAAACAGGAAAAAAGAAAACAATTTGAAATTTCTTTGTGAAAATGAACTGTATTGATTTTGAATTTGGCCTGTAAATAGGCATTTTTGTACAAGAGGCTGACATCCTAGTAAGAGATTGCCGCCGAACAATAGAATTTATACAGTTTGTGTAAAACAAAGAAAAACAGCTATGTGACCAATCCCACTGGGTTCCAACTCTGCTATCGCATATATATCCTCGAGTATCTCATCACTTTGCTACTTGGTTGAAGGTAGATCAGATTGATTAGTGTCGTCCGAGTTTGATAATCGATACCGAAGTCTGGTTGCAAAGCGATCCAATACGACATAGTGTTACGCTTTAAATCCTAATTTTTGCCTGGACCGCCCTTTCGGGTTTTCAGTCCATCGGGATACCCTTTTTTGCCCAAGCCGCCTTTTCAGGTTTTCGACTTGCCGGGTGTACAGATTTTTTCATTTTCATCCCTTATTTTTGCCCGAACCCTTTTGGTTCGCCGAGAAGCCCTTATTTTTGCCTAGGCCAGTCAACCTAGAGGGTCTTTGATTATGCGTAATATTTTTTCACTATGTCTGCATTGACGGGGTGAGGAAGGTCGTCACCATCCATGGTGGTTAGAATCATAGCTCCTCTTGAGAAAATGTTCTTAACCACAAATGGCCCTTAGTACGTGGGGGTCCATTTGCCCCTAGGATCACCTTGCGGTAGTACGATGCGCTTGATCACCAGATCCCCGAATTGATATTCTTGTCGTCTAACTTTCTTGTTAAATGACTTGATCATTCGCTTTTGATACGCCTGACCATGACAAATAGCAGTAAGTCTCTTTTCGTTGATTAAGTTCAGCTGATCAAGTCGGGTCTGGATCCAGTCGTCCTCGCTCAATCATGCATCCTGCATAATCTGAAGAGAGGGTATCTGGACCTCAATGGGTAAGACTGCTTCCATGCCATATACCAAAGAGTAAGGTGTTGCCCCTGTTAAAGTCCGCGCTGAGGTACGATACCCATGAAGAGAAAACGGTAACATCTCGTGCCAATCTTTGTATGTCACCGTCATTTTCAACACAATTTTCTTGATGTTTTTATTAGCCGCTTCAACAGCCCCATTCATCTCCGGTCGGTAAGGAGAAGATTTGTGATACTGTATCTTGAACTACTTGCAGAGCTCGGTGATCATTGTATTGTTGAGATTTGTACCATTGTCTGTAATGATCCTCTCGGGTACACCATATCAACAAATCAAATTGTGTCGAATAAACCGTGCCACGACGTTCTTGGTCACTGTAGCAAAGGAAGCTGCCTCAACCCACTTTGTAAAGTAATTAATCGCTACCAGGATGAAACGATGCCCGTTAGATGCCGTAGGTCTGATCTCACCAATCATATCAATACCCCATATTGCAAAAGGCCAAGGTGCTGTCAAGATGTTTAGAGGAACTGGAGGTATGTGCACCTTATCAGCATAGACTTGGCACATATGACAGGTTCGAGAATGTTAATGACAATCGGCTTCTATGGTAGACCAATAATATCCTGCCCGTAGGATCTTCTTTGCCATGGTGTATCCACTGGAATGAGTTCTGAAAGTACCTTCATGTAATTCTACCATGATCTTTTCTGCCTCACTTTTGTCCACACATCACAATAAGGTTGAATCATGGTTACGCTTGTAAAGGATACCGTTACTGATGAAAAACTTCGCCGCGAACCTCCTCAGAAACTTCTTATCATTAACAGATGTACCCTCGGGGTATTCTTGAGCCTAAAGATACCTCTTTACCTCGTGGAACCAGGGTTTATCTGTTACCTCTTCAGTCTCAATATCACAACAATGTGCAGGTTCTCCAACCTCTCAATGGTAATCTGGGGAGCCTCATTGTCCCACTTGACCTTGAACACAGAAGACATGGTAGCTAGCGCGTCCGCTAACTGATTCTCCTCCCTTGGGAAATGTTCAAAGGTTATCTCCTCGAAGTGCGGAAGCAACGTCAACACATACTCTTTGTAAGGAATAAGATTCGGGTGCTTCGTATCCCACTCACCCTTGATCTGACTGATCACTAGAGCCGAATCTCTGAATACACTTAAGAACTTAATCCTTAGGTCAATAGCTGCTCGAAGGCCCATAATGCACGCTTCATACTCCTCCATATTGTTGGTGCAGTTAAAACATAACCGGACGGTAAACGGAGTATGACAGCCTTCAGGAGATATAATCACGGTGCCAATTCCATTACCCAAAGCGTTTGAAGCCCCGTAAAAATACATAGACCATCGGGATCCCTCCTCAGGTTCTTCATCCGGTCCAGGTGTTTCACAGTCAGTCACCAACATGATGCTCTCATCCAGAAACTCGAAATTCATAGACTGGTAATCATCCACGGCCTGATGAGCCAAATGATCTGCCAACACACTCCCCTTGATTGCTTTTTGGGTTGTGCACTGGATGTCATACTCAGTTAAGACCATCTTCCATCTTGCTATTCTTCCGGACAAGGCAGGCTTTTCGAAGATATACTTGATTGGATCCATCTTTGATATCAATAGGGTAGTGTGAGTCAGCATATACTGTCTCAGCCGGCGAGCAACCCATGCCAAAGCGCAACAAGTTTTCTCAGGCAGTGAGTATCGGGTCTCACAGTCGGTAAACTTTTTGCTAAGGTAGTAAATATCATGCTCTTTTCGGCCAGACTTGTCATGCTGCCCCAACACACACCCCATTGAATTGTCGAGTACTGTCAAGTATAAGATCAAAGGTATTCCCTCAATTGGAAGCATCCGAATAGGAGGCTTTTGGAGATATTCCTTGATTATTTCGAAAGCGGCTTGACACTCATCGTTCCACTTTACTACTTGATCTTTCTTCTGTAACTTGAAGATTGGCTCACAAGTAGCAGTCAGATGTGAAATGAATCGAGCAATGTAATTCAGACGTCCTAGAAAGCCTCTAACTTCTTTTTTTGTTCGGGGAGCCGACATTTCCTGTATAGCCTTCACCTTTGCAGGATCCACTTAAATACCTATATCACTAACGACAAAACCCAGCAGCTTACCAGACCTCACCCCGAAGGTGCACTTGTTCGGGTTTAACCTCAGCTTATACAACTTCAACCTGTCAAATAACATCTAAAGGTGGTCAAGTTGTTCTTCTTCAGTTTGAGACCTTGCAATCATGTCGTCAACGTATACCTCAATCTCATGATGAATCATGTCATGGAACAAAGCAACCATGGCACGCTGGTACTTTGCCCTAGCATTCTTCAATCCGAACGGCATGACTTTGTAGCAAAAGGTACCCCACTGCGTAACAAAAGTTGTCTTCTCCATGTCCTTGGGAGCCATCTTAATCAGATTATACCCAGAGAAACCATCCATAAAGGAGAAGACCTTATGCTGTGCGGTGTTGTCGACCAGAACATCAATATGAGGCAGAGGGAAATCATCCTTGGGGCTTGCCCTATTCAGATCCCTATAGTCAACACACATCCGAACCTTACCATCTTTCTTGGGCACTGGCACCACGTTGGCAACCCATTATGGATAAGAAGTGACTGCTAGGAAACCAGCATCAAACTGTTTCATGACCTCCGCTTTGATTTTCTCAAACATCTCTAGGCGCATGCGGCGAACTTTCTGCTTCACTGGAGGACAATCTTCTTTAGTTGGCAAGCGGTGTACCACAATGTCGGCATCCAACCCAGGCATATCTTCATAAGACCAAGCAAAGATCTCAACATAGTCACGCAGCATCTGAATCAACCGTTGCTTGACACTCGGTTCCAGATTTGCACCGATCTTAACCTCTTTCTTGTCCTCTTCCGTACCCAGATTCACTGATTCTACTGGCTCTTCATGGGGCTGTATAGCCCTCTCTTCCTGTAGTAACAGTCTAGAAAGTTCCCGAGGCACTTCGCAATCATCCTTATCTTCGTCCTCGGCTTGGTTGATCAGACTTTCGAAGTCATAACTGGCAGTAGTAGAGTCGTTATCAGTTGGATCCAGAGTGGATGTGGACCTGTATTATGATATGTGAGTGTGTGTAAGACAATAGCTGTTTTGATAAGGTGCAAGATAGAAAAGAAAAACAAGGAGCACAAAATTTGTAATGCAAGAAAACGTCCAATGCTTTATTGATGATATATGGAAATGACAAACATTAAGCCCTCACAAACAAAGCCACAATGTCTCGGGCAAGGCACTGGACCGTAAAGTTTTAAATTGTCTGTCACAAATTTCAAAACAAAAGTCTATTACTGTGTAATAAAAGAAATGGGCACGAAGTCCTTCGTCGTCCAATTTCTCAATCCACCATCGGTAGTCGGGTAAATCCAGCTGTCGAACTCAGACTCTTCATCATCATCTTCAATTGCATTCACTTTCGGAGTACTGATATGCAGGGGAGGTCTTCCAATCCGCGCACGCCGAACAACCCTTTGAGCTTCTGCAGTAAAACCCAAACCAAACTTGTCAATTTTGTGTGCGAAGTCAGGGAGTCGACCCCAATTTGCACACCCATCTTTTTCAATAACAACCCGGGCATCCTTGAGGGAAGCCATCTTCATTGGAGGATCATCAGCAACAGTTTCAGTCGACGCCAGAGTCTGGGGGACTTCTTCAAAGTTCTGACACGGGGTTTCAATGAACTCCCCATCCATCTCCACATACCGAAAAGAGTTAAGGTGGTTCACCATGTACTCCTCTTCTCCTTGTACTGTAACAATTTTCCCCTTCACTGGATATTTTAACATCTGATGGAGCGTAGAAGTTACTGCCCCAGGCTTATGAATCCCCGGGCGACCCAGCAAACATGAATAAGATGGTCGAATGTCCATCATATAGAACGTAGATGCAAAATTCTGGGAACCAACCTTAACAGGGACATCCACCTCCCCATGCACCATCCTTTTGGACCCGTCAAAGGCCCTAACTATAATATTACTTGGCTTCAGAACCAACCCTTCACAGTCCAACCGGTCTAACGCTTTCTTGGGTAAAACATTTAATGAGGACCCAATATCCACCAGCACGTGGGCCAGAGTAGTGCCCCTGCACTCGATCGAAACATGCAGGCCGTCATTGTGATTCCTTCCTTTGGAAGTCAGATCTGCGTCAGAGAAACCCAACCCATTGTCAGCGGTTAAACTAGCCACACAGTCTTTGAATTGATCAACAGATGTTTCCTGCGGCACATGTGCAGTTTTCAGGAAAGCAATTAAAGCCTTTGCATGGGCTTCTGAGCACAATAATAAAGATAACATGGAGATCTTCGGCGAGGTTTGCCCCAGCTGCTCGACTATGTTGTAGTCGCTCTTTTTAATAATCTTCAGAATTTCCTCTATCTCCTGTCTAGAGGTTTCTACAACAATCTTCCTAGGCGCCTCCGTCTGGGCAGGCCCACCTGTAACTTCTTTGCCCTGAGTGTCAGATGACTCGGCGACAGGGGTGATAAATGGAGTAAGAATTGGAACAGCAACTGATGTACTGGCGGACGGAATGACAATAGGCTTTTGAACATTCGGAGGAGAAATCTCAGGAGATAAGAGTCTTCCGCTTCGGGTGACCTTGCTAGACCCGACAATATTGCTGACATCAGTATCAGCCTCTTCAACCTTCAAGTCTTTCTTGATCCCATGATAATACACATCGACCCCATAGTGCCACGGGACAGCCTTATCCTAAGTGTAAGGGATAGGTCCAAGAATAGTAATGATTAGTGGAGCAATTCTCGGAACAGATGTAATCCTAACAGGATTTCTCGAGGAAGCCTTGGAAGGATTGGCGGAAATGGTTATTATGGAAACATCTTCAACAGGAATCAATGGAATCAAAGTTTTCTCGAACAAGATCTCTATGTTGTCCATCAGGCACTGAACACCTGACTTCAATAAATGGCAACCAGCAGGAAGGATGGAACACATGTGGCAACCTTCACCACAGCCTGGAAATAAACCTACCAACAATAGGTTCTTCTTTACTGTCATCAACAGAGTAGAAATGTCTTCCACAGAGGTCACAAATGAATCATCGTCTACATCATTTACTCCATGCTTGGGCATAGGAGCATTCATGACATTAGGCTTTTCCAACGCTTCAAACTCGATTTCCTTAGCCTCTATCAAATCTTGCACCTTATTCCTCAAGGCCCAGCAGTTGTTCGTATCATGCCCTGGGCTATCGGAGTGATAAGCACAACGGGCGTTTGGATTATACAGTGGTGATGTAGTACTGGGATTCTTCGGAGCCTCCCTCAGAGTTACCAGGTTGGTTTTCAACAATTGCGGCAGAATTTGAGATAGAGTCATACTGAGCCGAGTATACTGTCTTTGCGGTCTCTCTACTTTTTGCTGATTGTTGCGTTATGGGGCAACAGTGGGTCTTGATATTACTACCGCATTAACTGCTTGGCGGCATTCATGTCAGTTTTGGCTCCTCGAGCTGTAAACTGCACTAGCTTCTTTCTTGAAAGGTTTCTTTTATGTACTAGATGAAGCACCTTTCTGTATCTTGCCACTTCTAATACCAGCTTCAACTCTCTCCCCAGTCATAATCAATTCAGTGAACCCAGACGATGAACTACCGATCAAATGATTGAAATATGGACCAGACAAAGTCCTAAGAAACATATCCACTAACTCCCTATCAGACATAGGGGGTTGTACTCTTCCGGCCAGATCTTTCCACTTCTGAGCGTAGTCCTTTAAAACCTTTGCTCGCAACCATAGACATACCCTGAAGTTGAGTACACGTGGGAGCAAGGTCGGCATTATACTGGTATTGCTTGTAAAAAGCAGCAGCAACGTCCTCCCAGTTGTGGACATTAGCTCCTTCCAGTTGATAGAACCATTCAAGCTGAGTCCCTGACAGACTATCTTGAAAGAAATGAACCCAAAGGTTCATATCAGCAGTATAGGGTTGAATCTTTCTAACGTACGAGCGGAGGTGTAACTTTGGGTAGGAGACCCTGTCATACTTAGCAAAGACAGGAGCTTTAAACTTGTGGGGGATCACCACCCCAGATTCCAATCCAAGATCTCTGAAGTCCAACCCATGTATCTTCTGGATCTCCATTGCACTCAATCGGTCTTCGAGTTGCTTATACCTATCCTCAGCCGAAGGGTACTATTCATCATCAAAATCAGTGTCATTATCAGAGACCACAGGGCTAGGACCCTTTCTTTCATCTTGATTCTCTCCTCCTCCAGATGAATGAGACAGATCAGCTTCCTGTCGCAAATTATTCCCGAATCTATAACCCATATTCAGCAGAACCACTCTCTTCTTCTTCTTCTTGTCCTTCAAGATAAGAGTCTTCAAATCTTGCTGCCCTTTAGCCAAGTTCAGGAACATCTCCTAGAATTGAGTATTCTGAGCCTGAAGAGCCTTGATGGCTTGATCAGTAGGTGTTTCAGAAGACATGATTGCTGAAATAAACAACGAAGAAGATGAGAAACCTATAATGGTACCTGTAATGAGGTGCATGGGAATGGAATGCGTATGGAATGATTTCAAAGACTTAGGGAGATTTAAATTTGTAAACCAAGAAATGAACAAACTTTATTAGATTCAAACTTGTAACAACGTTTAACAATGCCTTCAAGGAGTTACAAAAGAAATGAACTGAAAAGCAAATCTAAAGTAGAAACAATAAAAGACATCAGAAATCCCATGGTCGTTTTCCCTTCGTGCTGACATAATCATTAATTGTCCTTTCATTCTAAAGCTGCCTTGTAAGCCTCAAGATCTTCCTCTCCTGCTCATGATACTTATCCTTGTAGGTATCATGTTCCTCCTTTATCTGAATCCATGATCTCTTTAATGCCCCAAGATCAGTAGGCATATAGGGATGGAGAACTGTATAAGGAACCCCTTCTTCATTAGTATGCTCTACAATCACCCGCAAAACAGCTTCATATGGCATCCCCAGCTTTTGAGCACGGGCTCGAACCTGTTGTACCCCAATTTTTGCCCCTAAGATTCCTCTATCATATCATATCAACTCGATCATAACAAGATCACATTAGGGTTGGTTCTTCCTCTTTTTTTTCCTATCTTTAAGTTTGCTCTTGAGGAATCTCCAAGCACCTTGGTTGTGTATTTTGTATATGTGTTGTTGACTAACTTTTAATCAAAATACAAAAAAAATATTTGTCTTTGTCTTTGTATATTTTTGTTTTGTAGGTACCAAGTCGAAGCATCTGACAAATAAGGATTTCTGGTATTATTTTCCTAAAATCTCTATTTTGCAAAGAAAAAGAATTAAAAATTTTCATTTTTTTTCACTGATGCAATCGATTGCTCTTAAAGTGCAATCGATTGCACATAGTGTATTTTGCGCCATTTTTGAAAAAAATACACTGTGCAATCGATTTGCACTGTAGTGCAATCGATTGCACAACGTGAAAATTAAAAAAAATCAGCATTTTAAACTTGTCAAATTTTGGCTCCAATTTTCCTTCACTTTTGAAAGATGTATCATTAATTCAAATTTTAGTGCCAATCTTTCATTTTTAAAAAAGAATTATCATTAATTCAAATTTTGGCTCTAATATTTGAAAGAATTATCATTAATTCAAATTTTGGCTCTAATTTTTGAAAGAGTTATCATTAATTCAAATTTTGGCTCCAAGAATCAATTACCAAAATTACCACTAATCCCAATCCTAAAACTCTATAAATAGAGCTCTCATTTCATTCAAATTTCAAGCTTTTGATAGCCAAATCCACCTTGCTAAAAAATCTCTCAATTCTCTCCATCTACCAAATTCACTCAAAGCTCCATTTTCAAAAAGTTAGTAAGCTTTGCATTGAAGCTTACTAATCTTTGAGCTAAACCTTCATCCAAACACTTTTTCTCCATCAATTCTCTACATCCAAGCTTGGTCAATTTATTCTTGTGGTTGAATTGAAGCAAATTCTTGAAGTTGTTTTGATAATTCTCTAGATCTACCTTTGGTAAGTTGGATAATTCATCTTTCACAATGTGATCTCTTGGTGATCTTTGGGATTGATTCATTGAGCATTATTTTGTGATTCCAATGGTGTTATTTTCTCATAATTTGATGGAATTTTAGTGCTCAATTGAATCCATGATCATAAGGTGTTTGATGGAAAGTTTGAACAAGAAATTGCCCTTTTAAAATGCTGTTTTTGCTACTGCTTCTGTGTGCAATCGATTTGCACTGTAGTGCAATCGATTGCACAGAAGCAATTTTGCACAATTTTTAGAAAACTGTACTGTGTAAATCGATTTACACAATAGTGCAATCGATTTACACAGGGACATAATGTATTTTTTTGCCTTGCTTTGGGGCAGCTTTGATCTAAAATGCTTTTTCTACTCATTCCTTTTGATTGTTGGTTTGGATTGCAATTTTAAATGTCCAATTTGTCTTTAAACTCAATGGACTTTGTGATGTAGATGAAGTTGGATAAATGTTCATAAATTCAAATCTACCTAAGAGTGAATTATTTAATTCATTTTTGGTTCTTTGGATTAATGATATGTTTAGTGCTTTAATCCATCTAGAGGAGTGGTTGAATTTAAAGATGAAAGAATTTTGAAATGATGATCCAAATTAGCTTATCATTCCCCTCCCTCTTCATCTTATCCCTTTCTTTTTTTATTGTGCTACATGTTAAGGGATGGTGATCTCTATATCTTTTATCCAAACATGAAGTACATAGATTTCTATTGACCGGCCTCAAAATAGGTGTGACTTCTACATAAGTCCACTTACGATTGCTTAACATAGCGCTAAATTTTGTCCCGATTCAAATAAATGATCATTCGTGGCCCAAACTTATGATTGCAAGCCCAAGTATGTTAATTTGATCTCTTTGATCCAATAACATTGAGATTCATTGTATGGAGGCTTTGGTTCTACCAATCCTCTAATGGATCTACAACACATTTGGTCAACGCGGATCACTTAAACATCGTTGATCATTACATGTTGCCTTGTGAGAATTCCAAAATGGATGATATACTTGACAAAAAACAAATGCAACTTGTTGTGTGGAGGCTTTGGTTCTACCAATCCTCTAATGAGTTCCAAATGCAAGTTTCAAGATGGTCATCCAACTAACCACTAATTACTAACAATTAACTTTACTTTACACTTTTATTTCCATGCTTTATGTACCATTTACTTTAAGCATTTTACATTTTATGCTATTTTCATCTTTGCTCACTTGAGCATTTACTTTTATGTCATTTTTATTTTGCTCACTTGAGCTTTTCTTTCTTTTTAAAGACACCTAATAATCAACATGAACCATAAAAATCATTAATGATACTTGGACTACATGGTTACTATCCTTTGCATTATGGAGTGATGGACTTCTTGGACTTAGGATTAGAGACCTTGGCCTATCTTGGAGACTTTGTGACTTTATTTGATATTTTGTCTGGAGTTCTTGAGGTTTACCTCAAGACATTGGGTTGTTTGTTTGTTTTGTGTGCAGGTTATTGAGATTACGATCTTTGTTTTTAATCTAGAATTCACCCGTATACAGCCGTTACTCTGCCCAATTTTTGCGAAGACTTAAAACACTTGAAGTTTGGTTCTTTCAAGAGGTCTAGTATCTTTGCTTGCTTGGTTTCAATCCAAAGAATGGGAATTCTATATTGACTCATAATGTCAAGTATTGGCTTCTTGTTGGTTAGATGGTTCTTTTCCCTAGCTTTTACCTTATGCTTTAGGATAGCCTCTTCTTCTCCTCCCATCTTCTTTAATTTCAAAAATCTTCTCCCTCCTTAAATAAAAACTCTTCTTGTTTTGAAACTTGAAACATTTTCATAATAAACTTGGACTTAGGTCCATGCATCTTCGAAACATTTTCATAAATAAATTTCAATCAATTTAATAATACCTTGACCCTTTTTTTTGTGAGAAGACTAAAAGTCAATCAATCTCATTTCAAACCATTTTGCCACTTTGGCTTTTATCTTTAAACTTTTCTCAAAAGATTAGACTCTTGTCAATCCTTGTAGTGATGCAAACGACTATACTTCTACAATATGTAGTGAAGTGAGATATTTTCCACTTGGGTGTTGAGTGAGGCATTGTTGATTTTAAAATCCAATCCATATCCTCCACTTTGAGATGATGCAAATTCTCCTTTCTCATGATTGTGGGTAGTAAGTATGTTTTTCACACGGACAATTGCGATGATGTCTTATCTCATAAAATCAACCAACACACTTGTGTTTCAAATTTTTAAAAGAGGAACTGCGTGTACCCTAATCCCCTATTGCACGAAAGGTGGTACGTAGGCACTAAAGGTTCGCAACCGCGGCGGGTGCAAAAATCATAAAAATATTTATTTTCTCACCTCCACCATCCATTTTATATATAACACATTTTTATAGCCAAAATATACAGATTTTTCAAAGAGGTTCCTGCGGAGTACCGTAGATGTTTAGGGTGCTAATACCTTCCCTTTGCATAACCAACCCCCTTACCTTGAATCTTTCCCCCTCTTTTTGGGTTATTCGCTCTTTTCCCATTCCTTTGGAAACAATAAAGCGCGGTGGCGATTTTTATTTTGATTTGTATAAAGTCTAGTCAATCCAATGGCTTAGTCTTGCACATTTCTACCGCCACAGAAAAAATGGCGACTTCACTGGGGACATATTGACCTCTTGCTGGTCCATCCCTAAGTGGGTTAAACCTATCTTTGTTTATATCTGTATATGTGCTATTGTTGTTTATGTGTTATATTTTGTATATATGTTTGTCTGGATTTTCCTGGTTTACAGGGTGCTTGGTGATTACTCATAAGTCCTATACCCAGACTTGGGCAAACTTTTAGATAGGAAGGGCGGTATAGTCATGTTAACTTTGAGGGAGTAATCCCAAAAAAGGAGGCATGAGATCCCCCACTCAGTGGAGGCCCCTTTAACTGTAGTGTCGTTTACCGAGTAATCGAGAAGACGTGCTACTTTCGACCTGGGAGTCTGCCGAAGCTGAGGACCGTATATTACCTAACCCCTATTGGCCTTTTAGGTGTAGTGCGGAAGCTATAACAGAGTAATCCGGAAGTAGTTGTCACGCGATACTACGCTCGGACGAGTCTTTCTTGAGAATATTACTAATTACCGAGTTAATCGAGAAGTTGGTAATATCCGAAGGAAGGATGTAGACTCTGAGAACCTCTAGAACCTTGTTCGACAGGTGATAACTTTTTAGACCAATACGTTATGGGTAGTACCTTCGACCTCATGCTCGTGACGTGGAACCTATGAACCCTATATGTGTGATATTGTGTGTGATTGTTGCATCATGCATCCATGCACTCATAAGCATCTTTTGAAAAAAACAATATTTCAAGGGATTTAAAGGTTGACTATTTGTGAATATCTTAGGTACTTTTAAACCATGGATTCTGGAAAGAGAAAGACCGGGAAATACAGTTTCAAGGATCCTAAGATAGATGAGTTGATCAGTCTAATTCCCGAGATCGAGTGTTCTGCAGACTTTCGGAAGAAGTATGGATCCATTATTCCTCTCATGAAGCTGAAGATGAAGGAGGGTTTTCTCCCAACTTTGGTCCAGTTCTATGATCCGGTGTATCATTGCTTTACTTTTCCCGATTATCAGTTGATGCCAACACTGGAAGAGTATTCCTATCTATTGGATTTACCTGTTACAGATCGCGTTCCTTTTACTGGTTTGGAGGGTGAGCCAAAACCACATGAGATTGCTGCTTTGATTCATCTGGGGAAGTCTGAGGTGGAAGCTCATATGACTACCAAAGGAGGGATTAGAGGATTACCAGCTCAGTTTTTATTGGAGAAATCTCGTTACTTTTCCAGGATGAAGAGTACGGTTGCTTTTGAGGCCATCTTTGCTTTACTCGTCTATGGATTATTCTTATTTCCTAATGTGCACAAGTTTGTCGACATTAACGCTATCAAGATTTTCATGATTGGAAACCCGGTTCCTACACTGTTGGGTGATGCTTATTACTCTGTTCATCTTCGGAATTCTTATCATGGGGGAATGATTATCTGTTGCACGCCTTTGTTGTATCGGTGGTTCACCTCTCATATGCCTCGGTCTGACGCTTTTTGGGATGTCAAGAAGGAACCCCATTGGGATCCTAAGATCATGGCACTTACTCACTTGGATATTGATTGGTATCATCGAGCTTACATGGATGCGGAGATTATTGACAGTTGTGGTAGTTTCCCCAATGTGCCTCTTCTTGGTACAAAGGGAGGAATTAACTATAACCCTGTTCTTGCACGGCGACAGCTTGGTTATCCGATGAGGGATAAACCGAACAATATTCATCTGAGTAGTTTCTTTCTGAAGGAAGGAGAAGACCACAGGGAAGCTATGGAGAAGATTACGAAGGCCTGGCGTCACATTCATAAGAAGAGTAGGAAGGATTTGGGACCTAGGGGTGTTGCTTCTTTGGAGTCATATCTTCAGTGGGTCCGATCGAGAGCCATTCAGTTAAAGATGTCGTATACTCGGGAGACACCCATGCCTGATTTGTTTGTGAAAACCACTCCTCCCTTATTAGATGATCTAGAAGAGCTGCAACTTGCTTTGGTTAGGATGCAACAGGAAAGGGATGCTTGGAAGAACAAGTTCCAGACTTTAGAGAGTTCCTACAGAGCAGACTTGAAGGAGAGAGATGATTTGATCGAGGTCCTTGAGAGTCGAGCAGTAGAGTCTATGGAGAGGCAAGGAGATTTATTTTCTCCTAAGCCTCAAACAGGTGTTGTTTGTTCACTTCTTGATTCAGATGATTGGTAGGAGGTTTCCATCAGACATGTGGAAGAAAACCACAGGTTGAGAGCTCAGATTTCCAGGCTCACAGGGAAGCGCATTCGTACAGATTGATCTCTATCAGTTCCTTTTCTCAGGATTTTAGATTGTATTTTCATCTTGTACTTGGGATCATTGAAACTTGTAACCCATTTCGAAGTTATTATAATAAAAGTTTTCAGTATTTCAAATGCGTTGTTATTTTGATGTTTGCAATATGTCTGTAAATCTTAAATCCCTTGAAATATTAAATGATAAAATAATAATAATCATATATATTGCATATCATGCATCATATTGCACATGTTTTTGCATTTGTTATGCATATCCAGGTACCTTACCAAGCTTCTTTACTTCATTCAGCAAGCTGACTCATCACTACAACACTCGGGCTAATTTCAAAAAGAAGATGGAAAACTTAGAACAGGAGAATCGCGAGCTGCGCGAAGAAGTTTCTGCTTTGAAGGCTGGCTTGTCAAACTTGACTACTCTGATTGAAGCTCTGATGGTTGCTCAGGATCATCCACCGAGTGTTCAACCTCAACCAACAAGGGCAAGTACTGAAGTTCTGGCTGTTCCTGTATCCGCTACTTCGGCTGTTGTTCAAAACCGTATGCCTCAGGGTTATCCGTGGGGAATGCCAGAGAATTTTGCACCTGAAGGTTTCAATCTGGGTCCTCAAGATGCTCCAGTGGTTCCAAATGTTTTTACTCCTGCACCTCCTGTGGTGCATACTGTTCCTGTTGCACCTCCTTCGGTGAATTTGGTTCTGTTTGTTAATGAAGATGTGTGTCGTCCTTTCCCTCCGCCGAGTGAAGACTTGGGTCTTTTATGACAGAATGGATGATTTCCAAGAGCCGTTTGATAGAATGCAAAGAGAGATGAAGGCTCTTAGGGGAAAAGAGTTGTTCGGGCAGAATGTGAATGAGCTGTGTTTGGTCCCGAATGTTAAAGTGCCTGCTAAGTTCAAGGTCCCAGAATTTGAGAAGTACAAGGGCAACACTTACCCTCGTGCTCATTTGGTGATGTATGTGAGAAGGATGTCTACCCATACTGATGATCAGCGTCTGCTGATTCATTTTTTCCAGGATAGTCTGACTGGTGCTGCGTTGAAATGGTACATGAGTTTAGACAGCGTCAACATCCATACTTTTAATGATTTGGGAGAAGCATTTATTAAACAATACAAGTACAATGTGGACATGGCGCCTGACCGTGACCATCTTAGGGCCATGGTTCAGAAAGACAGAGAATAATTCAAAGAGTATGCGCAGAGATGGCGCGAAGTGGCTGCACAAGTGATTCCGCCCATGGAAGAGAAAGAAATGACCAAGATTTTTCTAAAGACGCTAGGAGCTTTCTACTACGAAAGAATGGTATTAAGTGCCCCAAGTGATTTTACAGAGATGGTAGGAATGGGTGTCTGCCTAGAAGAGGCAGTAAGAGAAGGCCGTTTGACAAAGGGTGAAGGATCTGGAGGTGTGAAGAAGCCATCTTACGGGTTTATAAAGAAGAAAGAGGGGGATACAAATGCTGTTATGCAAGAGAGAAAGGTAAACGCTCCTAGAAGGAATTATCAGCGTCATCAGTAAGTCACCTCAGTTACTCCTGTTATGAATGCCGCTCCAAATACCGTTGCTTATCAGAGACCATCCTAGTAGGGGAATCAAGGGTATAATCAGAGAATGGAGAACTATGATCCTATTACCATGAGCTATGCAGAGCTATTACCAGCATTGGTTCAGAAGAAGTTGGTGCAGACACGACCACCTCCCACTGTACCATCACCATTGCCGTGATATTACAAAGCAGACCAGACGTGTGCCTTTCATCAGGGAGCACCAGAGCATAATGTTGAGAATTGTTATCCTTTGAGTACTGAAGTGCAAAGGTTGTTGAAGTCTAGAATTTTATCTTTCAAAGACGTGGGACCTAATGTGAAAGACAATCCTCTACCCAAGCACGGGGGAGTGAATGCTGTGAATATGGTGGCCGGTTGTCCAGGCGACTTTCGAATTTTTGACATTAATCTGGTTAGAGGGGATTTGGTGAAGATGCACGCAGATCTCTGTAAATTCAGTTATTATATGCATGACCATACCGGTTGTGCTATTTGAAGTACAGATATACAGGGTTGCGAGAAGATAAAGGCTGATTTACAGGAGATGATGGATGAAGGTTTAATCCATATAATCAGGCCTAGGGTGGAATATGAAGAGGAAGTGAATATGGTTTCTGGACGTCCAGGTGAATTCAAAATTTTTGATGTGGATCATTTGAATGAGGATCTAGTGCAGTTACATGCTACCTTCTGCCATACTGCTGGTCAGGTGGAACACCAATATGGATCTTGCATAATTTGTTATCGAAATCCCCGAGGATGTTCTGTTGTGAGGGAAGGTGTTCAGTTGTTGTTAGACAATGGAACCATCAAGATCACAGGTCAGAGAGATGATTATCATGAGATTGATATGGTTGAAGTCTGTTTGACGGAAGAGTCAGAGGAAGAGTATGCCTCCGCAAATGAGTATTTCTCTTCAGACGAAGATTTGTTTGCCAGAAATGAATTTTTGATGGATGATTGTGTTGAGGAAGGGGTGAATGTCATTGTACCTTGTTTTGGTGCACACACTCATCTTGAGGTGGAGTACCATAGCAAACCAACTGTTGCCCCATTGGTAATTAGTCTGCCAGGTCCTGTTCCCTATGAATCCGATAAGGCTGTGCCTTACAAATACAACGCTACGATCTTAGAAGATGGGGTGGAGATTCCCATCCAGCCGATGCCAGATGTTGGAAATATAGCTGATAATAGCAGAGTGACCCGTAGTGGTCGTGTATTTGTGCCGGTCATTCGAAGAGATGTTGTTGCTGGAAAGAGATTGCTGAGAATGATGAGCCTAAGAAGTCTGCAGGAGGGACTAGTGGAGCTACATTAGAGAAAGAAGTGGATGATATCTTGAAGATAATTAAGATGAGCGATTACAGAATTGTGGATCAGCTATTGCAGACTCCTTCAAAGATATTTATTCTAGCCTTATTGATGAATTCCTCTACTCATAGAGAATCGCTGATGAGAGTACTAGACCAAGCTTTTGTAGAGAATGACATTCCATTAGATCAATTCAACAGCGTAATTGGAAACATTATGTCATGTAACAATTTGAGCTTATGTGATGATGAGTTACCAGATGAAGGGAGGAATCACAACCTAGCCCTCCACATATCCATGAACTGTAAGAATGATTCGTTGTCCAATGTGCTAATTGATAACGGATCCGCGCTGAATGTCATACCGAGAAGTACCCTATTGAAGTTAAAGTATCAAAGAACATCTATGCGCCCGAGTGGCATCATTGTGAAGGCTTTTGATGGGTCGAGGAAATCTGTCATCGGTGAAGTGGACTTGCCCATCCATATAGGACCACATTTATTCTTGATAACCTTCCAGGTTATGGATATTATTCCCGCATATAGTTGTTTGCTTGGACGACCATGGATACACGAAGCAGGGGCTGTCACTTCAACTCTGCATCAGAAGCTAAAATTTGTGCGTGAAGGGAAGGTAGTGATCATAAATGGGGAGCAAGCGTTGTTGATATTCCATCTATCCTCTTTCAGTATTGTAGAAGCGGATGAGGCTACTATTGGAACCCAGTTCCAAGCCCTATCCATTGACAACATAAAGAGGAATGAGAATTCTGTAGTTTCCCTGAAGGACACGCAACAGGTTGTGCGCAATGGTCATAATGCAGTTTGGGGACGACTGATGGATCCACCCGTGAACAAGAACATAACTGGTTTGGGTTTTTCTTCGAAGAATGGCAAAGGCGAAAGTTTGAAGTCAAAGTCTCCTGTGAACAGTTATCATGATGTTTTCCGCAGCGGAGGCTACCTCCATCCAATTGGCTCTGGAATCAATGCTGTTGAAGAAGATGAAGTAGAGCAGGAAGTACCGAATTTTATGACACATGGAGTCCGAGTTCAGAACTGGGTCACCATTGATGTTCCTTATTGCATACATATTTCAAAGTAATTTGTTTTGTTAATCTGTTTCTTTCTTTGAAAAGCTTTCACCCTGCCCAAGGTGAAAGTATTGTATGGGCTTATCCGTTTGCTTTGATTTTTAAGATCATTAATAAAAGTTGTCTTTGCTTCCAAAAATACGTCTTTATTTTCTGCTTTTTCTTGGGAAATGGTAATCAAATAAAGAACCCTTTCAAAATAAATGATGACTGAAGATTAATCTGCATGATCACTTGTTATATGTGTCAGTTTCTAAAAGCAATCATAAATCATATGTGCAGATTAATTAAAAAACTCGTTGAATACAATGAGCCTGCACCCTCTCCCAACTTTGAATGTCCTGTGTTTGGGGCTGAAGAAGAAGATTATGATGAGATTCCAGAAGAGGTCTCACGGTTGCTTGAGCACGAGGATAATACCATTCAGCCATATAAGGAGCCTTTGGAAGTGATTAATTTGGGTTCAAAAGAAGATCCGAAAGAGATTAAGATTGGAGCATCGTTGCATCTTGATGTGAAGGGAGGGTTGATTGAGCTGTTGAAAGAGTATGTGGATATTTTTGCTTGGTCTTATCAAGACATGCCTGGTCAAGATACAAACATTGTTGAGCATCATTTTCCATTGAAGGCAGAGTGTCCGCCAGTTAAACAAAAGTTGAGAAGAACCCACCCAGATATGGCAGTAAAGATCAAAGAGGAGGTCCTAAAGAAGATTAATGTTGGTTTTCTTGTGACGTCAGTGTATCCTCAATGGATTGCCAATATTGTCCCAGTACCAAAAAAAGACGGAAGAGTCCCCATGTGCGTAGATTACAGAGATCTAAATAAAGCTAGTCCAAAAGATGATTTTCCATTGCCTCACATTGATATGTTAGTGGATAGCACAGCAAAATTCAAAGTATTCTCGTTGATGGACGGATTTTTCGGGTATAATCAAATAAGAATGGCTCCGGAGGACATGGAAAAAACAACGTTTATCACACCCTAGGGAACATTCTGTTACAGAGTGATGCCCTTCGGGTTGAAGAACGCTGCTGCAACATACCAGAGGGCTATGACAACTATATCCATGATCTGATGCACAAGGAAATTGAAGTATATGTTGATGATATGATTTCCAAATCCCAAACTGAAGAAGGGCATATAAAAGATTTGTTGAAGTTGTTTCAGCGTTTGAGGAAGTTTCGTCTCCGCTTGAATCCAAATAAATGCACCTTCAGAGTTAGATCGGGGAAATTGTTGGGTTTTATTGTTAGCCAGAAAGGAATTGAAGTTGATCCTAATAAAGTCAGAGCAATTCAAGAAATTCCAGCACCAAGAACTGAAAAGTAAGTCAGGGGTTTCCTCGGGCGTTTGAATTATATTTCCAGATTCATTTCCCACATGACTGCAAAGTGTGAACCGATCTTTAAGTTGTTAAAGAAAGATCAAGGTTGTGTGTGGACGGATGACTGCCAAAGGGCATTTGAGAGTATTAAAGAGTATCTGCGTGAACCTCCTATCTTGCTCCCTCCCGTAGAAGGAAGACCGCTGATTATGTATCTAATGGTGTTAGATAAATCCATGGGTTGTATTCTGGGACAACAGGATGAAACAGGAAAGAAAGAGTTCGCCATTTATTATCTCAGCAAAAAGTTCACTGATTGTGAGTTGCGGTATTCCATGCTAGAAAAGACGTGTTGTGCTTTGGCCTGGGCGGCAAAGTGTTTGCGGTAGTATATGTTGAATCATACCACTTGGTTGATCTCCAAAATGGATCCAATCAAGTATATTTTTGAGAAGCCTGCTCTTACGGGGAGAATTGCCCACTGGCAGATGTTGTTGTCTGAATATGATATTGAGTACCGCACTCAAAAAGCTATTAAAAGTAGTGTGTTGGAAGATTACCTTGCTCACCAACCGGTGGAAGATCATCAGTATGCAGAATTTGAATTCCCTGATGAGGATGTGATGTTCTTGAAAGTGAAAGATTGTGATGAACCATTGCCTGAGGAAGGCCCTGACCCTGAATCTCATTGGAGTATGATTTTTGATGGAGCGGTGAATGCTTATGGTAAAGGAATTGGTGTTGTGATTGTTACTTCTCATGGATCGCACATTCCTTTTACTGCGAGGCTAACATTTGATTGCACTAATAATATGGCGGAATATGAGGCTTGCATCATGGGTCTTGGGGAAGCTATTGATCTCAGAATCAAATTTCTAGATGTGTATGGTGATTCAGCTTTGGTAATAAATCAGATTAAAGGAGAATGGGATACTCGTCACCCTGGCTTGATCCCTTACAAATATTATGCTAGAAGATTGCTACCCATCTTTAATAAAGTTAAATTCCATCACATCCCTAGAGATGAAAATCAAATGGCGGATGCTCTGGCAACTCTGGCTTCCATGTATCAAGTGAATTCTTGGAATGATATACCCCGTATTACAGTTCGACGGCTGGATAGGCCTGCTCATGTGTTTGCGACAAAGGAGGTAGCAGATGAAAAACCTTGGTATTATGATATCAAGCATTTTCTTCAGACTCAGGAATACCCGATTGGTGCATCGAGGAAAGATAGAAAGACATTGAGAAGATTGGCACGCAGTTTCTTCCTCAGTGAAAATGTGCTATACAAGAGAAATTATGACATGGTCTTGCTCAGATGCGTGGATGGACACGAAGCAGACATGTTGATGCATGAGATTCATGAAGGTTCATTTGGCACTCATGCTAATGGACATTAGATTCATGAAGGTTACTATTGGTTGACAATGGAATCTGATTGTTGCAAATTTGCAAAGAAGTGCCATAAATGCCATATTTATGCAGATAAGATCCATGTGCCTCTGACACTTCTCAATGTAATTTCCTCCCCATGGCCTTTCTCTATGTGGGGTATTGACATGATCGGGATGATAGAACCCAAAGCTTCGAATGGACACCGTTTCATTTTGGTAGCGATTGACTACTTTACCAAATGGGTAGAGGCTGCTTCTTATGCCAATGTTACCAAACAAGTGGTGGTGCGTTTCATCAAAAACAATCTGATATGCCGGTATGGTGTGCCGAGTAGAATTATCACTGACAATGGCTCAAATTTGAACAACAAAATGATGACAGAACTGTGTGAAGAATTCAAGATTGTCCATCACAATTCGTCTCCATACAGGCCAAAGATGAATGGGGCTGTTGAGGCTGCTAATAAGAATATCAAGAGAATTATCCAGAAAATGGTTATTACTTATAAGGATTGGCATGAAATGCTCCCTTTTGCTCTGCATGGATATCGAACATCTGTCCGCACTTCAACAGGAGCAACCCCGTTCTCCCTGGTATATGGAATGGAAGTTGTACTCCCTGTTGAGGTAGAGATTCCCTCGTTGCGTGTGATAATGGAAGCCAAATTGACAGAGGCTGAATGGGTCCAGAACAGGTTTGACCAATTGAATTTGATTGAAGAGAAGAGGATGACAGCTTTATGTCATGGGCAGTTATATCAGAAAAGAATGAAGAAAGAATTTGATAAAAAGGTCAAACCTCGTGAATTCAGAGAAGGCGACCTCGTGCTCAGGAAGATCATGTCTTTTAACACTGATTCTAGGGGCAAGTGGACTCCCAATTTTGAAGGCCCGTATGTTGTCAAGAAAGCCTTCTCTGGTGGTGCATTAATTCTTGAAACTATGGATGGCGAGGAGTTCCCACGTCCCATGAATGCTGACACAGTCAAGAAATACTTCTCCTAAAGAAATAAAAGAACAACTTGCTAAGTTGAAAACCCGAAAGGGCGGCTTAGGCAAAAAGGAGCGTCTCGGTAGGCTGAAAACCCGAAAGGGCGGTCTAGGAAAAAATTAGAGACATAAACAGAATAAATTTCCCGCTAAGTTGAAAACCCGCAAGGGCAGCTTAGGCAAAAGTTAGGGATTTTTCTTGGCAAGTAACTACGTCAGACAAGACCTGATCGTTGGAGCAACAATCTTCTCAGATCCTCACCATACCTCAACAAAAGCTGCTGCTCAGGAGTTCAAAAGTTGTTAGGGGAATGGTGGTCATTGTATCTCAATGTATCTTTTCCATTATATATTACCATTTCCCAAACATTGTAATCATCCATGGAGTCTCGCCATTCGCAGACTACCATTCTATTAATAAAATTCGAGCTTTTGCCCGATTCTGTGTGTTCTTATTTTTATTTAGCTTGCAAAGACTTCATTTATTACTGATAATAACTTTCAAAGCAAAAAGATTAAAAAAACAAAATTGATTTTTCAAAAAGAAAGACATCTTTACAATTCAATTTACTTTGGGATTTGTGATGAAACAATGACAACAAAAATGGCGATCCCTGGAATGAACAAACTCCGGTTGTTTTAAGAATATTTACTTCCTTCGTGAAGGTTTTTCTCAGGTCATCTTATTGGTATATGCGCAATCTTTGTGTGTTTCTCAGATAATTAAAGACAATACCAGTTGGCGTAAGGTACAATATTAGGTTTGTGATCCCATGATCCCCGGCCAAGTCTTGGTTCGCTTTTGATTTTTGGTTTGCATGGTCAGAAGCTTCTGTCCCAGGTCCCCCAACGAAGTTTTCCCTCATATGATGAAAGGTTTTATTCCCTTGGTGTGCTAAGATATCCCTCTTTTTGTAGTATTGGCATTAGTGTTGACTTCTTGATTTCCCAGGAAGACTACACCAGGGCATCTTTTGTTGGAATAGGTTTGGTTGATATGAAGACTCAATCCAGTATTTTCCAGTGAAGGCCTTGTTTGTTTGATAGAAGTCCTTTTTCCCCAGTGAAGAACGTATCTTGGTTTCCCCTCGATGATGTGGTGTCGACCTCCCCAATGAAGTCAGCATGAAGTCCCCGGTAGAGGTCTCGATGATGAAGTATTGTCTCCCTTAGTGAAGTCCGTATGTTTTTATTCCTTCAAAGTGGGCCTGATTTCCCCAGTGAATGTTTTGACAATTTGGTTTCCATTTGCCTTATTCACAATCAGTATCGAAATCCCCAGTAGGAGTACGGACTGTGAAACATTTGTTTTCCCCATGGAAGTCTTTGTGTTATTCCCTGGGAAGGTTATCCCAGGACATCTCTTGTTGGAATGAGTATTCATGATGAAAAGTTTTCAATCCTCAGTTTTTTTTTCCTTTCTCCAGGGAAGTGGGTTTGAATTCCTCAGTGAGGTTTGGTTGTCTCGGCGTCAATCTGCTTTATTTGAGACTAGTTTTTCAATATTCAGTAGCCACATTGTTTTTGGAAAACTGGTTTCTCCGATGAAAACGGAAGAAAGACGTTCTATCCCGGTATCTGTTTGATTTAGCTACATCCAGATTATGTTTCTCCTCAGTGAATTTAGGACAGACAATAGGTTTGGTTTCCGCAGTTGCTTTTACCTTTCTTGGATTGATCTTTTTGGTTGAAGTTTAGACCAATGTTGTTAGTACCTGAGGCAGTTTTGTTCGATTATGTATCCTTTTACCAGCATATGCACGATATCACTCATACATTCATACATGCATCATGCATTGTTACAAATCATTTTTTATTGACATTGTGTTCAAACCTTCCTGCAACGCTCCTTGCTTAGTTGGATTTGGTTTTCCCTCTTGAGTTTATTTCTCAAAGGATGTATCTTCTTTGGCCGTCTTGCTCCAGTTTGTTTCTAATTGGATTCGTGGTTGCATGACAATATTATTTACTCTGGATTTCTGAGGACTTTGAGATTTGATTTGTGCATTTATTTTGCACGAGAAGACTTTATCTCTTCAGCAGGAATAATGTGGCATTTCCCCAGGAAGTCATATCTCATTTCCCCAGGAAGTCATATCTCTTTCCCCGGGAAGCCACATTTCTATCCCCAGAAAGTCGTTTCTTTTTGCAATCCTCCATGATAACAAGCAACAGGTATCTTTGTTTGAGCAACTCGTGCTTCCCTGTACAAGTCGACGTAACTTTTTTTGCTATTTCCTCTATGAGTGGTTAGCTTGCAATCCGTCGTCAGTTTACGCCAGTGGATGGCAAGACTTTCAAATTCACAGAAATTGATCGTTGTGAAATCTTTGCAAGTGGAAGTCTCTTTATTTGAGACAGCTTACATATTACTCTTTCCAGGCGGAATTCCTTGGTTAAGGAAGAAGTTGAGACCCGTTCTAGGTGAAACACCAGAAGTTTGGGGAACATATGATATTTTCAAAATCTACCTTCAGTGAACGTTGGTAGTGCATCGGCAGTGAACGTCGATGTTTCTTATCATTTTGCTATCATCAGTGAACGGTGGTGGTTCCTCATCAGTGAACGGCGATGGTATGATATTTTCAAAATCTACCTTCAGTGAACGTTGGTAGTGCATCGGAAGTGAACGTCAGTGTTTCTTATCTTTTTGCTATCATCAGTGAACGGTGGGGGTTCCTCGTCAGTGAACGACGATGGTATGATATTTTCAAAATCTACCTTCAGTGAACGTTGGTAGTGCATCAGCAGTGAACGTCGGTGTTTCTTATCTTTTTGCTATCATCAGTGAATGGTGGTGGTTCCTCGTCAGTGAACGACGATGGTATGATATTTTCAAAATCTACCTTCAGTGAACATTGGTAGTGCATCGGTAGTGAACGTCGGTGTTTCTTATCTTTTTGCTATCATCAGTGAACGGTGGTGGTTCTTCGTCAGTGAACGGCGATGGTATGATATTTTCAAAATCTACCTTCAGTGAACGTTGGTAGTGCATCGGCAGTGAACGTCGGTGTTTCTTATCTTTTTGCTATCATCAGTGAACGGTGGTGGTTCCTCGTCAGTGAACGGCGATGGTATGATATTTTCAAAATCTACCTTCAGTGAACGTTGGTAGTGCATCGGCAGTGAACGTCGGTGTTTCTTATCTTTTTGCTATCATTAGTGAACGGTGGTGGTTCCTTGTCAGTGAACGGTGATGGTATGATGTTTTCAAAATCTACCTTCAGTGAACATTGGTAGTGCATCGGCAGTAAACGTCAGTGTTTCTTATCTTTTTGCTATCATCAGTGAACGGTGGTGGTTCCTCGTTAGTGAACGGCGATGGCATGATATATTTTCTCTTCTACCTTCAACTATTGAGTTGGTAGTTTACCGTCATTTGTGAGTCGGTATATCTTCTTCTCTCTACCTTCAGTGAACGTTGGTAGACATCGGCAGTGAACGTCGATGCTTGTTATCCTCCTCTCTGGTTCTATTCTTTTGGTCCACCAGTGATTTATTTTCCTGGTGGGGTTGCTCCTTTGTTTCTTCATTTTTGTGGCATCCCTAGTGTTACTTTGCGTCTCTTTTGTTCTGTTCATATGCATCCATAATCATAAGCATTGCATGGCATCTTAGAGACAAAAATAGGGCTTTTTTTATATTTAAGTATCTTCAATCGCGTCGACACGAAGATTTGTAACCTTCGTATCTCTGGATAGAAGACACTTAAATAAGGGCAGCTGTTGTACCCCAATTTTTGCCCCTAAGATTCCTCTATCATATCATATTAACTCGATCATAACAAGATCACATTAGGGTTGGTTCTTCCTCTTTTTTTTCCTATCTTTAAGTTTGCTCTTGAGGAATCTCCAAGCACCTTGGTTGTGTATTTTGTATATGTGTTGTTGACTAACTTCTAATCAAAATACAAAAAAAATATTTGTCTTTGTCTTTGTATATTTTGGTTTTGTAGGTACCAAGTCGAAGCATCTGACAAATAAGGATTTCTGGTATTATTTTCCTAAAATCTCTATTTTGCAAAGAAAAAGAATTAAAATTTGTCATTTTTTTCACTGATGCAATCGATTGCTCTTAAAGTGCAATCGATTGCACATAGTGTATTTTGCGCCATTTTTGAAAAAATACACTGTGCAATCGATTGCACAGCGTGAAAATTAAAAAAAATCAGCATTTTAAACTTGTCAAATTTTGGCTCAAATTTTCCTTCACTTTTGAAAGATGTATCATTAATTCAAATTTTAGTGCCAATCTTTCAATTTTAAAAAAGAATTATCATTAATTCAAATTTTGGCTCTAATATTTGAAAGAATTATCATTAATTCAAATTTTGGCTCTAATTTTTGAAAGAGTTATCATTAATTCAAATTTTGGCTCCAATAATCAATTACCAAATTACCACTAATCCCAATCCTAAAACTCTATAAATAGAGCTCTCATTTCATTCAAATTTCAAGCTTTTGATAGCCAAATCCACCTTGATAAAAAATCTCTCAATTCTCTCCATCTACCAAATTCACTCAAAGCTCCATTTTCAAAAAGTTAGTAAGCTTTGCATTGAAGCTTACTAATCTTTGAGCTAAACCTTCATCCAAATACTTTTTCTCCATTAATTCTCTACATCCAAGATTGGTCAATTGATTCTTGTGGTTGAATTGAAGCAAATTCTTGAAGTTGTTTTGATAATTCTCTAGATCTACCTTTGGTAAGTTGGATAATTCATCTTTCACAATGTGATCTCTTGGTGATCTTTGGGATTGATTCATTGAGCATTATTTTGTGATTCCAATGGTGTTATTTTCTCATAATTTGATGGAATTTTCGTGCTCAATTGGATCCATGATCATATGGTGTTTGATGGAAAGTTTGAACAAGAAATTGCCCTTTTAAAATGCTGTTTTTGCTACTGCTTCTGTGTGCAATCGATTTGCACTGTAGTGCAATCGATTGCACAGAGGCAATTTTGCACAATTTTTAGAAAACTGTACTATGTAAATCGATTTACACAATAGTGCAATCGATTTACACAGGGACAAAATGTATTTTTTTGCCTTGTTTTGGGGCAGCTTTGATCCAAAATGCTTTTTCTACTCATTCCTTTTGATTGTTGGTTTGGATTGCAATTTTAAATGTCCAATTTGTCTTTAAACTCAATGGACTTTGTGATGTAGATGAAGTTGGATAAATGTTCATAAATTCAAATCTACCTAAGAGTGAATTATTTAATTCATTTTTGGTGCTTTGGATTAATGATATGTTTAGTGCTTTAATCCATCTAGAGGATTGGTTGAATTTAAAGATGAAAGAATTTTGAAATGGTGATCCAAATTAGCTTATCATTCCCCTCCCTCTTCATCTTATCCCTTTATTTTTTGATTGTGCTACATGTTAAGGGATGGTGATCTCTATATCATTTATCCAAACATAAAGTACATAGATTGCTATTGACCGGCCTCAAAATAGGTGTGACTTCTTCATAAGTCCACTTACGATTGCTTAACATAGCGCTAAATTTTGTCCCGATTCGAATAAATGATCATTCGTGGCCCAAACTTATGATTGCAAGCCCAAGTATGTTAATTTGATCTCTTTGATCCAATAACCTTGAGATTCATTGTGTGCAGGCTTTGATTCTACCAATCCTCTAATGGATCTACAACACCTTTGGTCAACGCGGATCACTTAAACATCGTTGATCATTACATGTTGCCTTGTGAGAATTCCAAAATGGATGATATACTTGACAAAAAGAAAATGCAACTTGTTGTGTGGAGGCTTTGGTTCTACCAATCCTCTAATGAGTTCCAAATGCAAGTTTCAAGATGGTCATCCAACTAACCACTAATTACTAACAATTAACTTTACTTTACGCTTTTATTTCCATGCTTTATGTACCATTTACTTTTAGCATTTTACATTTCATGCTATTTTCATCTTTGCTCACTTGAGCACTTACTTTTATGTCATTTTTATTTTGCTCACTTGAGATTTTCTTTCTTTTTAAAGACACCTAATAATCAACATGAACCATAAAAATCATTAATGATACTTGGACTACATGTTACTATCCTTTCCATTATGGAGTGATGGACTTCTTGGACTTAGGATTAGAGACCTTGGCCTATCTTGGAGACTTTGTGACTTTATTTGATATTTTGTCTGGAGTTCTTGAGGTTTACCTCAAGACATTGGGTTGTTTGTTTGTTTTGTGTGCAGGTTATTGAGATTACGATCTTTGTTTGTAATCTGGAATTCACCCGTATACAGCCGTTACGCTGCCCAATTTTTGCGAAGACTTAAAACACTTGAAGTTTGGTTATATCAAGAGGTCTAGTATCTTTGCTTGCTTGGTTTCAATCCAAAGAATGGGAAATTCTATATTGACTCATAATGTCAAGTATTGGCTTCTTGTTGGTTAGATGGTTCTTATCCCTAGCTTTTACCTCATGCTTTAGGATAGCCTCTTCTTCTCCTCCCATCTTCTTTAATTTCAAAAATCTTCTACCTCCTTAAAAAAAACTCTTCTTGTTTTGAAACTTGAAACATTTTCATAATAAACTTGGACTTAGGTCCATGCATCTTCGAAACATTTTCATAAATAAATTTCAATCAATTTAATAATACCTTGACCCTTTTTTTTTGTGAGAAGCCTAAAAGTCAATCAATCTCATTTCAAACCATTTTGCCACTTTGTCTTTTATCTTTAAACTTTTCTCAAAAGATTAGACTCTTGTCAATCCTTGTAGTGATGCAAACGACTATACTTCTACAATATGTAGTGAAGTGAGATATTTTCCACTTGGGTGTTGAGTGAGGCATTGTTGATTTTAAAATCCAAGCCATATCCTCCACTTTGAGATGATGCAAATTCTCCTTTCTCATGATTGTGGGTAGTAAGTATGTTTTTCACACGGACAATTGCGATGATGTCTTATCTCATAAAATCAACCAACACACTTGTGTTTCAAATTTTTAAAAGAGGAACTACGTGTACCCTGATCCCCTATTGCACGAAAGGTAATACGTAGGTACTAAAGCTTCGCAACCGCGGCGGGTGCAAAAATCATAAAAATATTTCTTTTCTCACCTCCACCATCCATTTTATATATAACACATTTTTATAGCCAAAATATACAGATTTTTCAAAGAGGTTCCTGCGGAGTACCGTAGATGTTTAGGGTGCTAATACCTTCCCTTTGCATAACCAACCCCCTTACCTTGAATCTTTCCCCCTCTTTTTGGGTTATTCGCTCTTTTCCCATTCCTTTGGAAACAATAAAGCGCGGTGGCGATTTTTATTTTGATTTGTATAAAGTCTAGTCAATCCAATGGCTTAGTCTTGCACATTTCTACTGCCGCAGAACCTACGGGAGATAAGGTTTCATTGGGAGAGAAGTCTTCAGTCCTAGCTCATGTTGGTCAGACCTGTTCACCAGGCCCCAAGCTCGTATAAATCTGCAGCGATGCCCATCAACATCCCCCTTGTAGTCAAAGACAATATCTGTAAGCAGCAGCTCATGGGGACCATCTCTCCGAGCGCGTCCAAACTGTTGTAAAGCCAAACAAGGGTTGTAGGTTATACTCCCTTGAATTCCAAGCAACGGAACATTAGGGTATTCCCCACATCGATCAATGGCAGCTGCTATTTCCATATCTTTAGAACTCCAAAGGATGTCCGTATGAGCAAGGGACATGATTCTATAAGCCCAACCTACACCTTCCTCATTCTTCAATACATACTTGGGGAGGTGCAAAATAAACCACCTCGCCAACAGCGGTGTACAACACATGAGAGTTCCCCTTCTCCGCACAGTACGGGTATAGAGAGCATGTAGAATATCACCTAGAAGAGTAGACACTGGGTTACGAGACATGAAGATCTTAACTGCGTGCACATCTATGAAGGAATCTGGATTTGGGAAAAGAACCAAGCCGTAGATAAGGAGAGCCAAGATGTCTTCAAATGCTTGAAAATCCAAGTTATCCCAGAAGAGTTGAGCTTGATGGATCAAAAACTTAGCCAAGAAACCTTTAACCCCACTCTGAGTCTCCCATTTGGATACTACATAAACCTTTTTTAGATGTAGGGCTGAAGCAATATCCTCAGGTCTAGGAACCTCCTCCAAACCTGTGATGGGTGTCTGCTCGAGGATAGATATGCCTAGTAAATCAGAAAACTCCTCCAAAGCAGGGACTAGCTGGTAATCCGGGAAGGTAAAACAATGATGCAACGGGTCAAAGAACTGGAACAACACGCTCATCATTTCCTCATCCAACTTTGAAGTGACTAGGCTAAGGAGATGACCATGTCTTCTAACAAAGGAATAAGTATCAAGAACTTTTGAGACTAACTCTCTGAGCTGAGCAGGGACTTGTACGAATTTGACTCGAATGGTATTTCTGCTCATAGAAGCCATAATCTGCAAAATAGAACAAAGGTGAATCTCCTCGTTCTTTGAAATGGTTAGTCTAATGAAACATGCATGCTATGTCATGATGCATGATGTCATGATAAAACATACAACAGGTATAGCATGTATCAAACATGGTAAAGGAAAACAAGTCACACAATAGCCCTTAAGTCTCAGGCTTGCATGGAGTCTAGGTACTACCCTCTTGCAGTTTAGTTGGTTCAACCTATCCTAATGATAGTAACTGGGTTCTAGAGGTTCTCAATATCACTGACCATCCTCCATCAGTTATAGCTTCAGCTCACGCAATCTTTTCTTGCAGCCGGAACCATCTCGAGAGTATGATCTCAATGAGTGTAGCATCGAGTATCAACCAGTTCCCAGCTCTACACTGAGACCGACTATCTCACTACTTCTTATGGCCAAGTTGGTCAATTATAGGTTCTAAGGTCACTTGATGCTTAACGACCCATATAGCAGCCCCATATTCTCCTTGTTCATCCACAAGGGATATCGGTGCCAACTAATATGCCACATCAACATAGCTACTGCTTCAACCGTATCGATCTACGCCGTATAGTTCCCTCACAATTTATTGCTACTTACCTAAAAGGTGTTCCCCAAATCTGGGTTAGGATCTATAGTAACTCTGATACAAAGCCCACAAAAATAAAGCAATCAAATCAAACAATAGAAAACAATATGATGAACTAATACTAAGGTATACCCCACTGATTTACTCCCTAGCAGAGTCGCCAATTCTGTGGTACAGTGGCCAGAACCGGGACTGTTTTTTAGGAATGCTGGTTTGCGTTTTGCGTTTGTGTTGCAAAATGTCGCGGTAAGCAAGAGTCGCTACCGACTTTTATTTTATCCAACAAGGAAAGGAAAAAAGCACAGAAAAATTCCTCTTTTTGAGATATTTCTGAGTACGGGGGGTAGATTATAGAAAGGGAAGGTATTAGCACCCTTTCTATCCGTAGTTATCTATGGGCTCTTAGGTACCTGCTCATCATTTTCAAAATTGCTTCTGTGTGTTTGATTTGAAAAAGTTTTTGACTTCGATTTAACTCTTGCTTCTGTCTTCAAGAGTGTTACGAAGTGTTTTTTGAAAACTTTGTTTGAAAAGGAGTGTAAGTGTGAAAAAGTTTGTTTGGCTTGAGCAAGTACTTAAGAGTTAATATACCTACTCGAAAAAAGGATTGTTTTATGTTTGTTTCTTTAGACAGCACCATCCCACTATTAGTGAGTAGGTAGCATCGTCGTTGGAGTTTTGAGGGTCAATTCAAAAAGGGACGTACAATCACTAAACAATGTTAGGACGTCTTAGTAGTAACCCTAAGGTCTTAGATCAATTATTCGAGGCAACAATATCCGATGCAACCTTTCTGAGGCAACTTTGATCTTTGAAACAAAGGGCGACCACTAAAATATCCTATACTTAATGACCGTTTACCGAAGGCAACTGAAGTGGAGTGTACCCTAGGAGTGCGCATGTGCGAGTGATTCAATTTCAAGTTTATTATCTTTGCACATTTTAAGGTTATCTAACTGTTTTAAAATTAATCATACATTCTTGTCATGCAACCCTAATCATACATGTAACAGTTAATAGTTTGCGGAATTTAAAATGCGGAAAATAACCAACGCTATTACAAGGCTTCGGGTATTTACATAGCCAAAAACAAACCCTTAAAAAATAAAGCGGTAAATGAAAATAAAAGACCTAATTAAACTATTACAACTTGTGAGCAATTACATTAATATGATAAAAATAAATGATAAAGCGCGCGCGAGGAAATTAAGATCGGGAGAGAACTAGGGTTTTGACCCCTTCTAACCTAATTAAAAGAAAATTTGTTTTTGTTATTTTTTAATTATTTTTAAGAAAAAAATTAGGTTTTAAAATTAAATACAAAAATAATTAGTGATTAAATTAATTAATGAAAATAAATAAAGGGCCTATTTTTTATGTTTTTGGTTATCTTAAGAAAAAAAGAGATAGAATTAAATTATAAACAAAACCCTAATTGTTCTAATTATTTTTAATTTATTTACAAAATAATTAAAGTTATCTAAAATTAAAATCTAATTAAATTAATTTTATTGATAAAAAATAAACCTAAGTCTAATTGGGTGAAAAATATTATTTTATTATTTTTTGTGATTTTTTTTATAAAAGAAAATATTAGTTTGTTAGTAAAATAAATAAACCAAATTAAATAAAATATAAAAAAGAAAAGATAAAGAGAAATTAGGCCTGGGAAGCAATCTGAAGGGGGGTGTGGATAGCAAATCTTGAGCCCAACAGAAATTGATCCA
The DNA here is from genome assembly GCA_948472305.1 of Vicia faba. Taxonomy (NCBI): domain Eukaryota; kingdom Viridiplantae; phylum Streptophyta; class Magnoliopsida; order Fabales; family Fabaceae; genus Vicia; species Vicia faba. The sequence goes on along the minus strand of OX451738.1, from coordinate 1,220,065,147 downwards.
CTTTGACTTTTTGGATCCCATGTGTTGCCTTGACTGGGGACTTTGGTTCTCCTTCATTTAATGGCCTTTGGATCTAGCCATCTGGCCACTTGGCAGGATGGATGATGAGGTCACATGATAGACCTTGGCCTTGTACACGCATGTACTCCCTGAAAGAAAAATAATGTGAAGAAATTGGGGGACCTGGGATTCGAACCCAGGCTCCAAGGCATTTTCCCATGACTGGCTACAACTGCGCTAGTTGTTCTGTTTGTATATCAAAGACAAAACAATAATTAAATATTAAGAAAGAAAAACATGTAAACTCAGCACGCGCATTTTTAAACGAGGCAATAGGAGCTTGCCACGCCATCACCCTCAACCTTGCTCCGTTGGTAAAAGTTGAACACTTTCACCTACGGACATATGTCAGTAGCTACAAGTCCTGCAAATCTCACAATTCAATACAAGCGTGATAAATAAAAACGAAGGCCATGGATAGCTTCGTCTGGACCTGCTGAACACAATGGTGCCCCTTTCATGGCACAATTTTGCCTAGGTTCAGAAACCCCAAAGCGAGCTTGTAAACCCTAATAATGGAAAACTCCAATACAATTCATGAAAATGAAATTAAATATTACAGAAAGCTTGCAAATGTGATGGTGAACAAGAATATATGATTATTTCATGCTATATGTGCCATAATTACACAATTCGATTTCAAGAAAGAACCGAGGTCGTGGATGACTTACAACGCGTTTTGGTACTGGAAAAGACTTGTTCTTGATTGATTTTGCTTGCTTACACTCCCAGGAAGCGATTGGGATAGCTAGAAGGCCTTGAGGATGCATGGAAGTATGAATTCGATTCAGCACTTTGTTGTTATTTTTTCAAGTTTGGTTCTGGTTCTTGCGCCTCTTTCTAGCCTCCTTTTGGGTTTGCAAATACTCCTTATGTACTGAGGAATGAATTAGGGTTGCCAATATGATCACAATCTTCCTCCATCATTGCTTTTGATTTAGATTTGATACACTTGAAAATCTTGCTAAAAATAGAGCAAACTCAATCTTTTTGTGCACATCAAGCCTTTACACGAATTCAATCTTATGCTAGCTGGATATTAAGACCTGAAACATGTACCATTTCTTGAGATTTAATATTTTGGATTTTCTTTGATTTGTTTTGATTTAAATTGATTTAATTCAAATAAAAATCAAAATAAATAATAAAAACAAGATAATGACAAGTGGAAAAGGCTAGGGTTCGTGGACCATGATGCCAACTCAAAACAAGTGTAAAAGATTTGGCCCATTTGGCAAAAATTGCAATTTGAGGCATAGTTGACTTTTGACAATTTTGCAAAAAGGGTCAACTTCACCAATGCATAACTTCCTCAATTTTGACTCTTTGAAGGTGTTCTTGGACTTTTTAGAAAGCTTGAGATGTCCTCCAAACAACCCCTGTGGTATCATCTCAATTTGGTATTGCACGCTCAAGTATGAAGCTTTGACAAAAAAGGTGTGTTTGTTGACTTTTCAAAATGACCTATAATGTCCAAATTCATAACTTCTTGTGAGTGCATATTTTGAACTTGGGAGCTGAAGTTGGATTGTAGAGCATGGCATCCTCTTAAAAATGAGATTTGGATGGGTCATTTATTATAAAGTATGAGAAAGTTATGCTTGGTCAAAGTTGAGTTGAGTTTTCCTGTAAAACCCTAATTTAGCAACTTTTGGTTCTTGATGAATTATGAGCAATCCTTGATAAATCATGATCAACCCTTGATGAATCATGATCAACCCTTGATAAAATGATGAAATATACTTCAAAATGAGGATGTTGACCAAAAATCTTGAAGTTTGACTGTATGTGGGCCACAGTTGACTTTTGCCCTAGCACAATCAATTTTTAGGCCTTTGAGCAATTGACTGAGCACACTTCCTCTGCAAGGCTTGTAACTTGACATGGATAATATTGAGAACATATTAGGAAAATGGTGAGCATTTGGGATCCCTTGGACGCAAATATCTTAATGCAACATGAAACCCTAATTTGAGGTAGACTGCCTTAGGAGAGGGCTTGTCTGGTCAACCCTTGGACTTCCTTGAGCAACTTGAGGATCTTTCTTGAAATGTTTTGAGAAATATGGGAGGGCAAATTTTGGGGTACAACAGGTTACTTCGAAATGAAAGCATGGATAGTAAGGCTATGATAAGGAACCTGGGTAGTAGGGTTACTTCGAAATGAAAGCCTGGATAATAGGGCTATGAGAAGGAACTTGGGTAGTAGGGCTACTTCAAAATTAAATCCTGGGTGGTAGGGCTGCGAGAAGGAACTTGGGTAGTAGGGTTACTTCGAAATGAAAGCTTGGGTAGTAGGGCTGCCTCATTTGATCATGTAGATTAGTTGACCCGTTTGGTTTCAGGAACTAATTTTCCATTAGTTGTCTGCAAATATGACATGTATAGCTTTATGGATTTAATCTTGAACTGTTGGAATTGTTGATGATAACCATCTTTCCTGAAAAGGTACATGATTAATTATATGCGATACTTGAAATGCATTGTGTTATGATGTTCTCAAAATAAATGAGATTATGATGTATGCAATATGTATGCACACGTCATGATGTATGAACATGAAATGCTATTGTGACATATCCGAGTTTGGGGAAATAAATCCCCAATTGCTGCTAGAGAGTATTGGAAATTGAATTCCTGACTGTTGTAGAAAAAGTGGTTCTTCTACTTCCGCCGGGGATGGTAAACGGATATGATTATGCCATGGATTTACTCCTTTCTGTTTGTGAATATTCTGTCGGGGAGAGACTCTGCTTGAGAATAACTCTGCGGGGGAATAACTCTGTCGGTGATTGAGCTTCTGTATTCAGAGAAATAAACTATGTTCGGGAGAAAACTTTATGAACCGCTTGCGATCATAAAAATTCGGCTGGGGAATATAGACGTCGACTCTCTAAAGCAACTTTGCTGGGGAAAGTAACTCCTATTTGGGGAAGTCGATGTCAAAGCTTTGTTTGCCTCTACTCTGTGGGGAGTGTAGATATCATTGGGAAATATGCTAAGGATACAACGATGACTTCGCATCAGGGAGTTTCTTCCCCTGTACCTGTTGGAGAAAGTACCTGCGGAGGCTTTGTGGATGGATCTATGTGTTGAAATAAGTGTCAGAATGACATTTGTCTCTGGATCGTATCCGAATTGTATTTGAAACGTGTGTTGAATGAGTGTCAGAATGACATTAGTCTCTGGATCGTATATGAATTGTACTTGAAAGATGGTCTTAATAAGTATCATGATGACATCCGGCTCTGGATCGTACCTAAACTGTTGCTAGAAGATAGTATAGAATAAGTGTCAGGATGATATCCGTCTTTGGATCGTACCTGAACCGTTTCTAGATGAGAATATAGAGTAAGTGTTAGAATGACATCTGTCTCTGGATCGTATCTGCACCATTTCTAGATGAGAATCTGGAGTAAGTTTCAGGATGACATCCGTATTTGGATTGTACCTAAACTATTTCTAGATGAGAATCTTGAGTAAGTGTCAGAATGACATCTGTATCTGGATCGTACCTGAACTGTTTCTAGAGGATAATCTGCTTTATTCAGAATGTTTCCGTTGGGGAAGGGAAACTCTGTAATCCGCTTGGGGAATCTCGACAAGCTTGGCGACTTCATTGGGGAATTTTCGTTGGAGCAGTAATTTGGAGATTTTGCTCTGTCGAGGGTACGAGTACACTTGACATCCATAGGTTGTAAGCTGAAAATATGGCGGTGACCTTGTAGTAGAATGCCCCTGTCTTGATACTTGTTATAGAAATTATCAACCAGGGATTTTGTAGATGGTTTGACTATTATCCCGACTCTTGGAGTCCTTGGTGAATGTAGATCAGGGTAATAAGCCTTCTACTGATTAGACAAGTGACGAGATGACGGGATGTAGTCGTACGCTTTAATCCCTAACTTTTTCCTGGACTATTGTTGTACCCCAAAATTTGCCCTCTCATATTTCTCAAAACATTGCAAGGAAAATCTCCAAGTGGCTCAAGATTGCTCAAGAGTTGGACAATTAAGCTATCTCCTAAGGCAGTCAACCCCAAATTAGGGTTTTGTGTTGCATTAAGATCCTTGAGTCCAAATGACCTCAAGTGCTCCCCCAATGTCCTAATATGTTCTCAAGGTCATCCATGTCAAATTTCAAGCCTTGCAGAGAAAGTTTGGTCAGTCAATTGCTCAAAGGGTCCAAAAATCGACAGTGCTAGGGCAAAAGTCAACTGTGACCTACAAACAGTCAAACCTCAATATTTTTTGTCAACATTCTCATTTTGAATTTTATTTCATCATTTGATCAAGGTTTGATCATGATTCATCAAGGATTGCTCAAAATTCATCAAGATTCAAAAGTTGCTAAATTAGGGTTTTGTAGGAAAAGTCAACTCAACTTTGACCAAGCATAACTTTCTCATACTTTATGATAAATGACCCATACAAATCTCATTTTGAAGAGTATGCAATTTCATTCAATCAATTTTCACACCCCAAGATCAAATAATTCACTCACAAGAAGTTATAAATTTGGACATTATAGGTCATTTTTGAAAGTCAACAAAAACACCTTTTTTTCCAAAGCTTATAACTTGAGCATGTAACATCAAAATGAGATGATACCAAAAGGGTTGGTTAGAGGACATCTCAAGCTTTCTAAAAAGTGCAAGAACACCTCCAAAAGTTCAAAATTGAAGAAGTTATGCAATGTTGAAGTTGGGCATTTTTGCAAAATTGCCAAAAGTCAACTATCCCCAAAACATCAAATTTTATCAAATGGGCCCATTCTTTTCCACTTGATTTGAGCTTGCCCCATTGCACACGTGTCCTAGCTTCAGCCTTGAGATCATATTTATTTTTTATTATTTTATTTGATTTTTTATTGAATTATTTCATTTTAAATCAAATTAAATCAAATAAAATCCAAATATTGATTACTTGAGATCTTTTTGGCTATTTCAGGTTGAGATCATCATCATTAGTCTAATCAAACTCGAATCTCACCTTACCATGTAGAAAAAGATTGAAAATTGGCATATTTGGCAAGTTGGTAATGGTGAATCAAATCAAATATGCAATGCATTGATGTGGAAGATTCAAGCCATGTTTGTTACCCTAATGCAATATACATTACAAAAGGAAGGCAAAGGCACGAAAAATAGGGTTAGAGGCTGCAAGAACAAGCAGAACCAAACTTGAAAAAAGTGACAAAAAGTTGGAATTCGAAATCATAGCAAGAGAGGTTTTCAGAAGCCAAAAGCTATCCCAATCGATTCCTGGGTGTTCATTCAACCTTCTTGGATCAAAAGCACGCATTTTCCAACCTCCTAGAGCGCTGTAAGTGTCACGCGATCCCCTTCTGTACATGGTTTCATATTTCAAAAATTATGCATTGTTACAATGAATTAATGACATATTTGTAATCACCAGAACATTTCCAAGCATTTTGCATTATTTGATTTCATTTATATGCTCTGTGGCGCAAAACACCATTGTTAGGGTTTTTCTTCTTGTTTTAGGGTTTTTTGTTTCAGATAAAATCAGCCTTAATAATGGCTATGGACGTGACCGAGAGAGGAAGACGAATGCAACCATGGTCTTGGGAGGAATTTATATAGCATGAGATGAATTTTAGGAATGGCCTATGCTTTCAGCTGCGGATTCAAATCCGCAGGTAACTCTGTTACAGGCCTGAGGACAGGGACGAGATCGTGTCCTCCTCTGATTGGCCCTTTCAAATTTTCACGCATTTTTTTTGTTTGCTGGCATATTGAATTGTCTTTTTATATTATGATTTGTTTGCATATTACTAACAATTGAAGCGAAGTGGCCCAGTGGTCAGTTTGTCTACTTCCAAGGCATTGATGGCTGGAGGTCAGGGGTTCGATCCCTGCCTCCAGTGCTTTGCATTTTCTCTTGGTTTTTCATATAATCAGGTGCATGTCCAGGCTTGTGGCGTACCATACACCTTCACACGTCCAACAACCAGATGTCCAAAGGCCAGATCTGGTGATCCAAGTTGAGGGTCCACCATGGTCCAAGTCAGCGTGCACCCACTGGATCTCAAAAGTCAATAAGGCCAGCTTGTTATGGGCCTCAGAATTACTTCTCAAACACTCCAAAACAGGCCCAGACCCCCTATCTCTCTCTATTTCATTTATTTTGTTTTAATTATTTTATTATTTTTATTTAATTAACTCACCAATCAAATTTTTTCCTTTATAAAATTAAAACCACAAAAAGTATTTTCTTTATCAAATTAAATTTTAGTATTTTATTTTTTATTAACAAATTTATTAATTAATTTAGGCTATTAATTAGAAATAACTTTAATATATTTTTGTAAATAATTAAAATTAATTAGACTTAATTAGGGTTTTACTAACATTAATTAATTTTATTTTCTTTCTTTAAATACCAAAAATCCAAAAATATTTATTTTTATTAATTAATTAATTTATTAATTTAATGATTAACTTAGGTAATTTCTTTCTTAATTCAAAAACAACAAACAAAAAAATAATTTCTTTAATAAAAAAGGTCAAAACCCTATTTGCACTCGATTTAATTTCTCGCACGCGATTTATTTTCTTTTATATCATAATGTACTTGCCTCCAGTTTGTAATAGTTAAATAGAACTTTTTTATCGCTTTATTTACTTTTAAAGGGTTTGTCTTTGGCGATGTAAATACCCGACGCCTTGTAATTTAAATTCCGCAATTTATTTTGTGCAAATTAGAACTGTTAGATGTTTGATAATAGGGATGCATGACAAGATTGAATGTTTTAACCTAAAATCAACATAGATCACCATTAACATGTACAAAGATAAAATTAACTGAAAACGACACACTCGCACATGCGCACTCTTAGGGTACACCCCACTTGGTTGCCTTCGTACGCGGTCATTGAGTATAGGTCGCTTTAGAGGTCGTCCTCTTGTCTAAAGATCATAGTCGCCTCGAAACGGTTGCCTCAGATATTGTTGCCTCAAAACAAATGATCTAAGACATTAGGGTTACCGCTAAGGCGTCCTAACATTGCTTTAGTGGCCGCACGTCCCTCATTCGAATTGACCCTTAAAACTCCAATGAAGATGCTACCTATTCATCAATAGTAGGATAGCATTGTCTAAAGGAAGATAGCATAGAACGATTCCTTTTTCGAGTAGGTAGATGGTTCTTAGATACTTGCTCTTTCAAAAACAAAAACTTTTCACACTTACACTTTTTCGAACAAAGTTTTCAAAAACACTTCATACGCTCTTGAGGACAAAAGCAAGAGTTAGATCAAAGTTTTCAAACAAAAACTTTTTTCAAACCCACAAGCACAAAGAAAGCAAATTTTGAAAACAATTGAGCAAGTACCTAAGAGCCCGTGGATAACCACAGATAGAAAGGGTGCTAATACCTTCCCTTTCTATAATCTACCCCCCGAACCCGAGAAATATCTCGAAAAAGGAATTTTTCTATGCTTTTTTCCTTTCCTTGTTGGATAAAATAAAAGTCGGTGGCGACTCTTGCTTACCGCGACATTTTGCAAAAACAAACACAAAACGCAAACCAGCATTCTAAAAAACTGTCAGTTCTTCCCACCGTATCACAGAACTGGCGACTCTGCTGGGAACACTTATAAGTTGGGTGTACCTTAGGAATAGTTCATATTATTTTCAATTGCTTGACTTGTATGCTTTATATTTATGGGCTTGTATGGGAGTTACTATAGATCCTAACCCGGATCTGGGGGATACCCTTTAGGTAAGTAGCAATAAATTGTGAGGGAACTGTACAGCGTAGACCGATACGGTTGAAGGAGTAGCTACGTTGGTGTGGAACTTTAGTATGTACCGATATCCCTTGTGGCGCAACGAGAATAATATGGGCCTGCTAAGGGGTCATTAAGCACCAACTAACCTTAGAACCTATAATTAACCAACTCGGCCATAGAACAGTAGCAGCATGCTACACTCATTGAGACTAAACTCTCGCGATGATTCCGGCCGCAAGAAAAGGTTGCTAAACTGGAATTATGACCGATCGAGGGTAGTCAGTGATATAAGATCCTCTAGAACCCGATTACTATTTTTAGGACAGGTTGAACCAACTAAACTGAAAGAGGGTAATACCTAAACTCCATGCCAGCCTAAACTTAAGGCTGTTTGTGTGACTTGTGTGCTTTCAAACTTTAACTACTTGCACATTCTTGTTATCTAACAACATGATTTCCTTGCAGGTTTTGTTTACAGTCCTTATCCAACAATCTGGATTTATTGCGGGGTTCACTTACATCACCTCGCACTTTTGCTTAAACGTATAGCATACACATCATAACATCATGCCTTAACATTTCCTTAACAATTTCAAGGATCTCAAGGGTTTGTGATGCAGGTTTTGGCAAATCAAATGTCTAGCAAGGGCAAAAGGGGATTTATTTTCCTCTAACCAATGTCGTCTAGAGATCAAAACACGATGATTTGAGTCGGTGGCTATGACCCACTCGATATGGTGAGCTTGAATCTTGAAGAAGAACTCTTAACAACATGAAGTTTCTTCAATAAAAGCTGTAAAATTCAAATTCTAACAAGTTTCTTGTTTACCCCGCGGGATCCTTGAAAACATTGCATACATACATATCATTGCATAACAGGTCTCCCAGTATAGGTCTCTCATGTTCTCGCTGTTTATTTCAGCAATGGTTTTCCAACCAGACAACCAAGATCTTCAAACTCGAGAAGCTCAGTTCAGGGACGTATTCCTAAACCTATCCAAGGGGTAGGAAGAGTTGAAAACACTCCTCATTGGGAACTTGGTCAAGAAAAGTCCTGAAGACAATAAGGACGAACGGTTGGAACAACTGCAAGCTGATTTCAGTGCCATGAAAACCCAGATGCTGGGGCAGATGGCTCTTATCCAAGGCTTAGCTCGGGAACAAGAAGAGCTAAGAACCATTATCAACCAACTTCATCAAGACAGATACAATAACATGAAGCAAACAATCAAGGCCGGGGACCAAGTCATTAATCAACTTCCGAGAAGTCAAAGGTTTGGTTTGATGAAGAATAAACCTCTCCAAGTTTCTACTACCTCATGGGTCCAACAACAACCTTGCCATAAACAACGGGTTGATCAGAGTAAGCCAAATATGCCCAAAAGGCAATTTACCAAGCTCAACATGTCGTTGTCTCAGGCTTTACAACACCTGTTGAGAATGAATCTGGTGATGTTAAGGGACCTTCCTAAGAATCCCAACATAGCCTCCCCAAGGTACAATCCTGATGCAAGGTGTGCATATCACTCCAACAGCCCGGGGCATGATACTAACATCTGCTGGGCGTTGAGCAACAAAATTCAAGACCTGATTGATGAAGGAGCATTGGAACTCACACAAGAAGGTCATATTGAATTCTTTTGCCATCCTCCCAAGGTTCACCATTTGAAGTGATAAGTACTGAGGCGAGAAGACTTTTTGTTCATTAGAATTTTCAAGTTGTAATTTTCTTTTGATTGTTCGAACATTTATGAAGTGGTGAAAAACACAAGAAGGGGGGGGGGGTTGAATTGTAAAACTGAAATCTAAAGCAATGAACACGATATTTTTATCCTGGTTCGTTTGATCTCAAACTACTCCAGTCCACCCGTCAAGGTGATTTCGCCTCTCTCCAACGAGGTCTTAATCCACTATATTCAACTGAATATTACAGACTGCTTTAACAACTGCTAAAGCCTTCTTGATTCAAACCACAACCCGGTTTGTCAAGGTAACACTTTCTTACAAAGAGATAAAACTATGTGTGTGGATGTTTTCTACAAAACTGTATCACAACTGTGATGTATACACAAAATGAAGCTTAGAAACTAGATTGCTAAACAGTAATGGAATATCAGAGTGTGTGGTTTAGCAAAACTGGTAGAACGAAGATTATGGTTCAGCTTTTGTGCGTGTAGAGATTTGGAGAGCATTAACCATTTCAGTCTTCAAAGCCTTGTTTATATAGCACTTGAGATGATGAACGTTGGATGCAATATTCTTGATTCAATGCTAATAACAAGCTTTCCTTTTTGAGCAGATCTTGTCTGGAATGAGGCCGTTGGAATTAATTAGCTTTCAATGCACAGTACCGTTGCTTCCTTAATGCAAGTTCTGGCTTGGCTCATTCTGATTCTGCTTCGCTACTGATGAACTATTGTGTTTCTGTATCAGAGTATTAAGCGCAGTCTTGTTCATCAGGCTTCAGCATGTACGTGAGTTGATCATCTGATTTTGACGTTCTGATGTAGCAACTTCTGATGCTGGTGTATGAAATCAAATTCTGATGCTGAAAAGATGTGATCTTTCTTATTTCAATCAGCGTATCTGCAAGTCAGAACATAATAATTTTAGGCAGCAGATAGTTCAAACATGAAACATATAAATACTATATCTTTTCACTTTGTTATCATCAAAACTTAAATATAGGGTAGTAGATTCAAACATTGTTCTAACAATCTCCCCCTTTTTGATGATGACAAAAACTAGATATTTTAAATTAAAATAACGTGAAAAGGTATCTGGAATATGTATCAGAATAAGAAGTAAAAGAATAAGGAGTAAGGAAATACTCCCCCTGAGTTTATTACTTCCCTTTGATTATACATGTTCTTCAGGATCAGATCTTTTTCTTTCTTTGAACATCAGATTATCAGAGTCTTTGACTTATCAGAGAGCAGAGCTTCAGAGCTTTTCTTGTCAGAGCTTTGCTTTGGATCAGAGTATTAGGACGATCAGAACTTCATATTGATCAGAGCAACATTGATCAGAGCTTCTAGTCTTCAGAGTGTCCAGGAGCTTCCTTGTGCCTGTAGACTTCAAACAAAACAGAAAAAAAACATTTCAAGTAATAAAGTTAGAATGTTTGAGAATTTCTGTCTAGTTAGCCGTTATTGATTTAAATATCATTCTTGTTCTCCCCCTTTTTGTCAGCAATCAAAAAGTGTTGGTGATGTGCTAAAACAATTAAGATCAGAAAAACTAATCATATTAATATAGTTCAGAATCAGAGCAAGAAAATATTACAAAACATAATCAAAACAGTACATCAGAAAATCAGGAAAACATGAAAAAGGTCATGCATGAAAAAAATTTAAGGTTGAGGAGGCAAGCGTGTGAACAGGCTCTCCAGCATGGCTTGAATCTTTTCAGAAGTCTCATTCTGTTTATGCACCATGCTGACAACAGTGTCAATCTTGCTGTCCTGCACATCCATTCTTGCTTTCATCTTCTGATCATTTTCATCCATCCGCTGCTGCAGACGCATGTCATTCAGCCTTAGTTCTTCCAGAGTCTGCCTGTCCAAGGCAGCTTGAGAAGCATCAGAAGGAGGAGGCTTCTCAGAACTTTCAACAACATCTTCTGCTTGACTTTCTTCAGCCTGAATGGTCTTGTCTTCTTCTGATGGTTGCACCTTTGCAGCTTGCTGTTTCTCAGACCAAGGTTCACTGTCCAGAGGGAGCACGTCCTCTTTCAGAAGGATACTTCCAACTTCATTCAGAAGCTTGCTGAAATTTTGTTGTGCCTGCTCATAGTTGATATCCTGCAACTTGAGGGCTTCAGCACGTACCCAAAGTCTGAACTGTGACCAGAGCTGATCAGAAGCAGCTGGATCAATCATCCCAGGACAGACTTGCTTCAAGGAAGCAATCCATTGCAGCACACCTGTTTCAAAATTCAAAATACCAGAGCCAACATCTGGTTGCTTTGGTTTTGGGATGGCAATTTTGTGTTTTAGATCAGCAAGACGGTCAAGACTGGTTAAGTCAATGAAAGTCCTGCTGGGGTTTTCAGAGGTTTTCTGAGAGGCTGTTTGTTTTGGAGGAGGGGTATCAGAGTCAGATATTTCGATTGGAGTGGGTGGTGTTTTGGGAGTTTTTGGTGGTGTCCATTCTGATGAGGATGGTAACTGGGGCATGAAAACAGTGGTTCCACATGGCAACTGGATTGCCAGCGGTGATGGTTAAGGTGAGTGAGGGTCAGAATGATGAGGAGAAGGAGTTTCAGAGTGGTGAAACTCTGTTTGTGGTGAAGGTGGATTAATTTCTGGTTGGGGAGAGGGAGGTGGAATCTCTGATTGCTCAGGGATCAGAGGTTCTTCTGAGAGTGGTTGTTGTTGTTCTGGTTCTGGTTGTGGAGGAGGAACATTTTGTGGTTCAGAGTTTGGTTGAGCAGAGGCATGTTGACGCTCAATATCAGCCAACACTTGGTCAAGTGCTGTTGTTGTTGAAATTGTTGGTTGTTTGGGTTGTTTGGTTCTAGGTCTTCTGAGTTTTAATGCCTCAAAAGGGTCTTCTTCTTGTATGGTTTCATCAATGGTAGGGATGGGAATTGATATTCTATGAGAGGTTTGAGGAGGGATAGATGTTGGAATAGTAAAAGATTTTGAAATAGGGGCAGCAGATGAAATACCTCTTTTCTTTGGAGTCTGCTGAGATGATCCTTCTGATGGCGCTTTCCTCTTCTTTGTCTTCTTCAGAGTCACTTCTGGTTGGGGTTGACGCAGATCTCTGATATTCAGCTTTGGATCTGTATCATCTGCCTTGTACGCATCTGGGTACCTGAGAAACATCTCTGGTTTGGATTCCATTTCAGAAAATACCGGAAAATCACTCAGAGGCACTCTTCTGCTGGAGATATCAGCAGTGGAAGTAGCTCTGGGTTCCTTCTGAATATTCTCTATCAGCTTCATCTTTTTCAGATTCTTTGCGTTCAGAGGTTTCCCAATTGTTGGTTCAATAGTGCTCAGCTCCTGAGCTTCTATCAGATGTTCAATCAGCCTATTCTCTGTCAGAATATCTGATATTAGCCTTCCAAACGGTATCCAGTCCCTCTTGGTTCTTTCTTCTTCCCTTGTTTCTTTCACACTGGTTTTGAGATGGTTGAACAAGAAGTGAGCCAGATTGATCTTTATCTTCTGATCAATAAAGTAGATCAGAAACTGCTGATCCACATTTATATAATCAGGAGAACTTGTTGGTTTCCTGTGGTTGAAGCACCCCAGAATAATCTTAGCCCATACTCTGCAGTGATCCTTCAGATCTTTAATCTTGCTGCTGGGCATCCCAAGAGTGAAAATCCTGTTAGCTACCACACCTATATCAGCACATCTTTCAGCCATGTCCACACAACGGACGCCACCACCACTTTGACCGATTAGCCTTGCAATGAGATCTTCAGAAATCAAAATCTTCTTCCCCATGACAGAGGAGATGACTAGATGTTTTGAAACCTTGGCGTGAATCCAAAATTCCTTGACCAGCGCTGGGAATGTTGGTCCAACCAACCTATCGAAATACCTTTCCCACTTTTGAGCCCTAATTTCTTCAGTTAGGTCAAAACCATTTTCCTTCAAGCTTTCAAAATCAATGATTAACTCAGAGAGCACTTCAAGGTTTTTCACTGGAGTGAGGAGAGTTCTGAGCGGCACTTGATATTGCTCAGAAGTTGCTTTCTTCTGATTACCTGCAGAAACGCTGCTGGAGGATGCCATTGTTCACACTAAAAAGGGTTTTGAGAATGAATTGAGGAAAAAGGTTTGCAAGAGATGAACTCAGAAATATGTAGAAAAAGCTTGAGTGATAGTGAGAAAGCGTAAAGAATAAGAATGAGAGATTAATGTGCTTAAATAGAGTTTTCAAAACTATTTTGAAAAGATAAACGTTTTTAAGAGAGAGAAAAAACATGATTGCCATTTAAAAGCATGATTACTTTTCATTAAATTCTTGCTGATTTTGGGGGATTTGAGAAAGATACTTAAAAACGGTTACCAGACATGTGTCTCAATGCACCCAATCAGCGCTTTGCCTTCTCAGAAGCGTGCACGCGTTCTGCTTCAGAGATATGCTGATGATTGGATGACACTTGTTTGATGTAGTGATCAGCACGTCTGTCTTTGAGATTAGACTCTCAGATCTTTAGACTTGCATCTGATACAATCTGCATGTTCTATCTTTCTGAAAGGAGATTGATCAGAAGTTCACAGTAAAATAATTACATTCTGAAAGTAAATATATGGAATTAAAACATTTTCACTCTGGGCACACTTTCATGCTGAGATGTTTCAGAATGAAATTAAACCTATCTTCTGAAAGGGGTTTAGTAAAGATATCAGCCCATTGATGGTCTGTATCTATAAATTTTAAGTTCAAAATACCTTTCTGAATATAGTCCCTAATGAAGTGATGTTTTATTTCTATATGCTTAGCCCTAGAATGTAAAATAGGATTTTTACTTAAGCAAATAGCAGAAGTATTATCACAAAGTATAGGAATGTTACTCTCAAAAATCTGGAAGTCTTCAAGCTGACTTTTCATGCAGAGCATTTGTGTGCTACATCCTGCTGCTGCTATGTACTCAGCTTCTGCTGTTGACAGAGCAATTGTTGATTGCCTTTTGCTGGACCAAGAGATCAGATTTTCTCCCAGAAACTGGCAGCTTCCAGAAGTACTTTTACGTTCCACTCTGTCTCCAGCAAAATCAGCATCACAGTAGCCTACTAAGCTGTAATCACTAGATTTTCTATAAAACAAACCCAGATTAGTAGTACCTTTCAGATACTTGAAAATTCGCTTAACAGCTGTTAAGTGAGATTCTCTAGGATCTGATTGGAATCTAGCACAGATACAAACACTGAATAGTATGTCAGGTCTTGAAGCAGTCAGATAGAGGAGAGAACCAATCATACCTCTGTAGACTTTCTGTTCTACACTTTTGCTTACCTCTTCTCTTTCCAGAATGCACGTGGGATGCATTGGAATCTTTGATGGCTTACATTCTGAGAGGTCAAATTTCTTCAGAAGATCTCTGATGTATTTGCTCTGATGAATGTAAGTTCCTTCTGGAGTTTGATTGATCTAAATTCCTAGAAAGAATTTCAGTTCCCCCATGAGGCTCATCTCAAATTCTGCCTGCATACACTTAGCAAATTTTCTTCCAAGAGAAGGATTAGTAGAACCAAAAATAATATCATCAACATAAATTTGACAGACTAAGATGTCACTCTTAACTGATTTACAGAATAGAGTAGTGTCCACTTTCCCTCTGGTGAATTCATTTTCAAGCAGAAAGTTACTTAGCCTTTCATACCAAGCTCTGGGAGCTTGTTTCAGACCATACAGTGACTTCTTTAGTTTGAAAACATGTTCTGGATGTTTTGTATTTTCAAAACCTGGGGGTTGGTGAACATAAACTTCTTCTTCTATATAACCATTTAAGAATGCACTTTTGACATCCATCTGATACAGAGTGATGCCTCTATTAACAGCAAATGAAATTAAAAGTCTGATAGATTCTAACCTGGCGACTGGGGCAAAGGTTTCTGTATAGTCTATCCCCTCTTGCTGACTATAACCTTGTGCAACCAGTCGTGCCTTGTTTCTGATGACTTCACCTTGTTCATTTAGCTTGTTTCTGAACACCCATCTTGTTCCAATGACGTTGAATCCTTTTGGTCTGGGAACGAGATCCCATACGTCGTTTCTGGTGAATTGATTCAGCTCTTTTGCATTGCCAGAATCCAGTCATTATCCAGAAGTGCTTCATCAATAGAAGAAGGTTCAATCAGAGACACAAGTCCCATAAGAGTTTCTTCAGAGTTTCTGAAGCTTGCTCTTGTTCTGATTGGATCTTCCTTTCTTCCTAGGATAGTCTCTTCTGGGTGATCCAAGCTGCTTCTGGGTAATCTCTTCTGAGGTTGATCCGCAGCTGTTGTAGGATTTCTAGCAGTGCTCCTTTCAGACGTTGAAGGAGTGTCTGTGTTGAGAGCTTCTGATGACTTGTCTTCAGAACCTGCAAATTCAATTTCTATACCTGCAAAAACTTCATTCTGCTTTGACTTTTCAGAGTCAAGCTTGTCATCAAAACGAACACTGATTGATTCTTCCACAATCTGTGTTTCTGTATTGTATACTCTGTACCCTCTTGAGCGTTCAGAGTATCCTAACATAATACACTTCTGTGCCTTAGAGTCAAACTTGTTCAAATAATTCTTTGTATTTAATATAAAGCAAGTACATCCAAATGGATGAAAATATGAAATGTTGGGCTTTCTGTTCTTCCACAATTCATATGGAGTCTTTTCCAGAATAGGTCTTATTGAGATTCTATTCTGAATGTAGCACGCTGTGTTTATTGCCTCTGCCCAAAAAGTCTTAGCAACGTTTGTCTCATTGATCATGGTTCTGGCCATTTCTTGCAATGTTCTGTTCTTTCGTTCTACAACTCCATTTTGTTGGGGAGTTCTAGGACAAGAGAAATCATGCAGAATGCCTTTGTCATTAAAGAATGACTCAAAATCTTTATTTTCAAATTCTCCACCATGATCACTTCTGACTTTAACGATTCTAAGATCCTTTTCATTCTGAACTTGGTTACAGAAGGTAACAAACACAGAGTGTGACTCGTCCTTGTGTCTTAAGAACTTTACCCATGTCCATCTGCTATAGTCATCTACGATTACTAACCCATACTTCTTACCACTGACTGAAGCAGTTTTAACTGGTCCAAATAAGTCAATGTGCAGAAGTTCTAATGGCTTAGAGGTGGAAACAACATTTTTGGATTTAAAGGAAGGTTTTGCAAATTTGCCTTTCTGACATGCTTCACACAGAGCATCTGAATTGAACTTCAAATTAGGAAGTCCTCTGACCAGATTGAGTTTGTTAATCTGAGATATTCTTCTCATACTAACATGCCCCAATCTTCTGTGCCAGATCCATTGCTCGTTGTTAACAGACAGAAGACATTTTACATTCTGACTCTTTAGTTCAGAAAGTTTAATTTTGTAAATGTTGTTTTTCCTCTTACCATTAAACAGGATAGTCCCATCTTTCTGACTAACAGCTTTACATGATTTTTGATTAAAGATTATATCATAACCGTTATCACTTAATTGACTTATGGATAACAAATTATGCATCAATCCATCTACTAGAAGAACATTATTAATAGAGGGAAGATTTCCATTACCTACAGTTCTAGAGCCGATTATCTTTCCCCTCTGATTGCCTCCAAAGCCAACGTGGCCTCCAGGCTTAAGTTCCAGGCTTTGGAACATATGCCTTCTTCCCGTCATGTGTCGTGAGCAGCCAGAGTCCAGGTACCATGACTGGTGTTTCTGACTTGCTGCTAAAGATATCTGCAACATGTATTATTTTATCCTTAGGTACCCAGATTTTCTTGGGTCCTGATTTGTTAGTTTTACCAAAACTCTGGTTGAATTTTGGTTTCAGAGTGCTTACTGCTAGTATATTTGATATCATGTGTGTGACCATACACAAAGTGTGAATTCAGAGGAGTGTGTTTAATGGTTAAGTCCATGACATTCTTTGGTGTAGGAACCTTACCTTGGTATCCTATTCCTTTCCTGTCGTTTCTGCTAACTCCATAGATCATTGAAGCCATTCTGCTTCTATCTATGCTTTTAGCTAGGAACTTCTGGAAACTATGATCATACTCCTTGATGATCTCATCAGCGTTGCTGGGAGTTTCAGAAATTGGTTCCTTCTGAGAGTTTTGTAAAGTGTTTTCTAATTTTGAAATCTTATCTCTCAGCTCAGAATTTTCCAATTTGAGACTCTCAGACTTATTAGAGTCAGATTCAAGATTCCTTTTCAGGTCTCTGAATTTAGCTCTAATTTTCTGATAACGTTCCAGAATCTCATTGAGGCTTTCAGCAAGTTCAGCCTTTGTAAAGTTAACAGCGAAGTTAGGAAATACCTCTTCTGTGTCTGATTCTGAGTCTGATTCAGAAGCTTCACTATCTTCTGAAATGTTAGCCATGAGAGCTATGTTTGCCCTTTCATCATCTGATTCTGAGTCAGCTTCAGACGAGTCAGAGTCATCCCATGTAGCCATGAGACTTTTCTTCTTCTCTCTTCCAAACTTCTTTTTGGGCTTTTCCCTCTGAAGCTTTGGGCAATCACTCTTGTAGTGTCCTTGCTCATTGCACTCATAGCAGATGATGTCTTTGGTGTTTGGCTTCTTTCTACTGGAGGAGCCTTCAGATCTTCTGTATCCAGAGGAAGAATCTGTCCTTCTGTATCTGGAAGAAGACTCGTTCTGATCAGATCTTCTGGGATTCCTGAACTTCCTTTGTCTTTGCTTCCACAGTTGATTCACTCTTCTGGAGAGAAGGGAAAGTTCGTCTTCTTCTGATGATGATCCATCAGATGTTTCTTCAACTGCCTGCAAAACTTTAGACTCAAATTTTCTGTTAGATTTTAATGCTAAAGGCTTACCTTGCTTCTGAGGCTTATCAGCTTCTAGCTCTATCTCATGACTTCTGAGGGAGCTGATAAGTTCCTCCAGAGTGATTTTGTTGAGATCTTTAGCTAGCTTCAGAGCAGTAACCATAGGCCTCCACTGCTTGGGTAAACTTCTGATTATTTTCTTGACATGGTCAGCAGTAGAGTACCCTTTGTCCAGAACTTTGAGACCAGCTACCAGAATCTGGAATCTAGAGAACATAGTTTCAATGGATTCAGATTCTTCCATTTTGAACGCCTCATAATTCTGAATGAGCGCCAGAGCTTTTGTTTCTTTGACCTGAACGTTGCCCTCATGCGTCATTCTGAGAGAATCAAAGATGTTCTTTGCTGTGTCTCTGTTGGAGATCTTTTCATACTCAGTATAGGAAATGGCACTGAGGAGGATGGTTCTGGCCTTGTGGTGATTCTTGAAGTCACGCTTTTGTTGATCAGACATTGATTTTTTATCAATCTTCTGACCACTTGCATTCACAGGGTGCGTGTATCCATCTGTCACCATATCCCACAGATCAGCATCATGTGCCAGAAATAAGCTTTCAATTCTGTCTTTCCAGTAATCAAAGTTTTCTCCATCAAAGACTGGAGGTTTGCCACTGAATCTGTCTCTGTCCTCATTGTTGTCATTGCTGATGTGAGAATTGTTTCCTACCATTGTGTTTTTCTGACGCTGGATCTTGTACTGACACGGTTAAGTGTTTTAGCTCATAACCAGGCGCTCTGATGCCAATTGAAGTGGTGAAAAACACAAGAAGGGGGGGGGGGGGTTGAATTGTAAAACTGAAATCTAAAGCAATGAACACGATATTTTTATCCTGGTTCGTTTGATCTCAAACTACTCCAGTCCACCCGTCAAGGTGATTTCGCCTCTCTCCAACGAGGTCTTAATCCACTATATTCAACTGAATATTACAGACTGCTTTAACAACTGCTAAAGCCTTCTTGATTCAAACCACAACCCGGTTTGTCAAGGTAACACTTTCTTACAAAGAGATAAAACTATGTGTGTGGATGTTTTCTACAAAACTGTATCACAACTGTGATGTATACACAAAATGAAGCTTAGAAACTAGATTGCTAAACAGTAATGGAATATCAGAGTGTGTGGTTTAGCAAAACTGGTAGAACGAAGATTATGGTTCAGCTTTTGTGCGTGTAGAGATTTGGAGAGCATTAACCATTTCAGTCTTCAAAGCCTTGTTTATATAGCACTTGAGATGATGAACGTTGGATGCAATATTCTTGATTCAATGCTAATAACAAGCTTTCCTTTTTGAGCAGATCTTGTCTGGAATGAGGCCGTTGGAATTAATTAGCTTTCAATGCACAGTACCGTTGCTTCCTTAATGCAAGTTCTGGCTTGGCTCATTCTGATTCTGCTTTGCTGCTGATGAACTATTGTGTTTCTGTATCAGAGTATTAAGCGCAGTCTTGTTCATCAGGCTTCAGCATGTACGTGAGTTGATCATCTGATTTTGACGTTCTGATGTAGCAACTTCTGATGCTGGTGTATGAAATCAAATTCTGATGCTGAAAAGATGTGATCTTGCTTATTTCAATCAGCGTATCTGCAAGTCAGAACATAATAATTTTATGCAGCAGATAGTTCAAACATGAAACATATAAATACTATATCTTTTCACTTTGTTATCATCAAAACTTAAATATAGGGTAGTAGATTCAAACATTGTTCTAACAATTTATTCATATCAAACTCTATTACTTTATCAATGCATTGCATATGTCTGTTTTGAATCAATCCATTCCTATTTCACTATATTCAAATTGCTTTCATTTTTTGTGATGATCAACTCTCGATTAAAAAATTCTAAGCCTTTACAGGGAGGATGACGAGAATGATATCAAAATCTCTACAGTATGCTTTTGAACAGACCCTACTGACGAGGCAGAGGCATTGTTTCAAATCCTAAACAGTGGAGTTATAAGGAAGATAATCCCTAGTCAACCCCTTTGAGCCAAAGAAGTTGGAGTTTTTCTTTTAACAAATTAAAACCCTTAATTATAACCTGGGGCAGGGTAGTTTTCTCAGTTGATCCAGGTGCACAATGAATGGCATCAAAGAAGTCCTTCCGAAACAAAAGACGGTGTTGGTTCCATATAATCGTAAGGACAGGCAGTCATTATCTCTCAAAATAAAAGCCCAATAAGTCAAAACTTGTGAAGGAGACTTAAGAAAAATTGGGGTATCCCGCTGACTGTAATCATAAAAAGAAACAGTTCATGCAAAAAACAGGGATAATAAAAACCAAAAGGAAAGAGATCCTGTAAACTCTCAACAAAATGACTTCCTGTTCAAAATAAATTGTCAGTATCCGAACCATTACTGGTATATCAGAGCAAAGACTCAAACAAGATCTAATGCACGATTAGCTGAGTTTAGGATCGAAGAACATCACGAAGAACGGGTGGGTACAAATAAAATTTGAGCCTTTATCCTTTGTTTCTTAAATCGTGAACCAGGCCACGTTATAACCCTTAAAAGTCCTAGCTGAAGCATGGGTTAGTCCGGAAGCATACTGTTACAAAAGGTATCCTGACACCTGTAGGGCTTGTTGTAAATCCTGAGTTGACATCACATTTTACAAAATTTTCCTATCTTACTGAAAAAATGCATTTTCAAAAACTTCAAGACAAACATAAGTTTTGCATTCTTAAAATAACATTGTTTGCATATGACTATTTGTTCAAACAGCAGAGAAATTTGCACGACGAATATCTAGTGAACAAAAACCTTTTCAATAAAAAGGGTCACCTCAAGTGGAAAAAACACTTCCAATCAAGGGGCACGGCATGAGCATTGTCCATCATCTGGGGCAGTTAAGTCAAGATTCAAGGAATCTCTCAAAATGCTAAATAGCCAGGGGAAAATCTCCATCTGAATCAATTGGGGCATTGGACATGAATTCCAGCAACGAATCTTGCATGATCAAACGAAGATCTTCCGGTAGTATGGCAACACAACACTACCGACAGTGACACCTCCCTACATCCTGAGAGCGTGGACACAGTCAGAAAATACCGCGCATGAATAAAGACCCGCTAGGTTGACTGGCCTAGGCAAAAATAAGGGCTTCCTGGTGAACCAAAAGGGTTCGGGCAAAAATTAGGGATGAGAATGAAAAATTGTACACCCGGCAAGTCGAAAAACTGAAAAGGCGGCTTGGGAAAAAAAGGGTATCCCGATGGACTGAAAAACTGAAAGGGTGGTCCAGGCAAAAATTAGGGATCAAAGCGTACGACTATGTCTCGTCATCTCGTCACTTGCCTACCAGAAGAAGACTTGTCATTTTGACCGAAAGATACCAAGCACCTCATAGGTGGGGGTAATACTCGATCCACAGGGCCTCCGCAGGCACCTTCTCCCGCAGAAACAAGGGAAAAAAAGTCTCGATGCAAGCCATCGTCATATCCTTAGCACGCGTCCCAGTAACTTTCACTCCCCACAGAGTAAGACAATAATGATAGCTCTCCCCAACTGAGACTTGCAACTGTGAATGAATCAGTAATATTCTCCCCAAGCAGAGTTTATCTACCATCAATACTGAAAAGGATTAATATCCCCGGCAGTCTTAATATTCCCCAACGGAGTATAAGAATATTCCCCGGCAGAATACAAGATATCCCCATTGGAGTTAAAATTTTCCCATCGCAGTCTAAAAAAGCTTCCCCAGTGGAGTTGAAGAATCATCCCTAGTAGACTCTAGAAGTTCGTCCCCGGCGGAGTATAAAAATAAATATCCCTAGCGGAGTTCAAAGGAAGACTGTTCCCAGCAAAGCTCAAAGGATTATCCCCATTAGAGTCTAAAAGGTTATCCCCAGTGAAGTCGCAACTGAAAGATCATCCCCATCGGAGTTTTTTCCTTTCACAAACAGGAATTCAATCCCCAACAGGATTCAGTATCACCAGCAACGGTAATTCGTCCCCAACGGAATTTATCAGTGGAATCCTCAGCAGAACATCTCTTCCCCCACAGAGTAATCTCCTTATCAGTATATTCCCCAACGGAGTTATCCTCTCCTGCAGGTCTATTCTCACAATCATCTTCGTTCGTCATCCCCAGCGGAAATGAAGAATTCAACTCTTCTCTCCAGCAACTATCCGGGATTTATTTCCCCCAGCTAAAACATTACATTTCCATACATCATGACACATGCATATATGCATCATGCAATACAATCTCATTTATTTTGAGAACATCATTGCTTGATATATATATCATGCATTGCATACGACTGACCTTTACTTTTCATGAAAGATACAGTTAAAGTTCTCAGCCATGTCGAATACCTGACCGGTTCTTAAATCTCAACTGAATTATCCTCGGTTAAATTTCAGATAAGGTTCTCAATCTCGACAATTTTCCTCCGTCAAAGTGTTGATGACTTCTACAATCTCAACAGAATTATACTCCGTTGAAGACCAGACAGTTTCTAGATCTTGATGAAGATGTTTCCCTCAGTCGAAGACCGGACCGGTTCTTAAATCTCAACTGAATTATCCTCGTTTGAATTTTGGATAAGGTTCTCAATCTCGACAATTTTCCTCCGTCAAAGTGTGGACGAGTTCTACAATCTCAACATAATTATACTTCGTTGAAGACCAGACCGTTCCTAGATCTTGATGAAGATGTTTCCCTCAGTCGAAGACCTGACCGGTTCTCAAATCTCAATTGAATTATCCTCGGTTGAATTTTAGATAAGGTTCTCAATCTCGATAATTTTCCTCCATCAAAGTGTGGACGAGTTCTACAATCTCAACAGAATTATACTCCATTGAAGACCAGACAATTCCTAGATCTTGATGAAGATGTTTCCCTCAGTCGAAGACCTGACCGGTTCTTAAATCTCAACTGAATTATCCTCGGTTGAATTTGAGATAAGGTTCTCAATCTCAACAATTTTCCTCCGTCGAAGTGTGGACGAGTTCTACAATCTCAACAGAATTATACTCCGTTGAAGACCAAACAGTTCCTAGATCTTGATGAAGATGTTTCCCTCAGTCGAAGACCAGACCGGTTCTCAAATCTCAACTGAATTATCCTCGGTTGAATTTCAGATAAGGTTCTCAATCTCGACAATTTTCCTCCGTTAAAGTGTGGACGAGTTCTACAATCTCAACAAAATTATACTCAGTTGAAGACCAGACAGTTCCTAGATCTTGATGAAGATGTTTCCCTCAGTCGAAAACCTTATCGGTTCTTAAATGTCAACTGAATTATCCTCGGTTGAATTTCAGATAAGGTTCTCAATCTCGACAATTTTCCTCCGTCATAGTGTGGATGAGTTCTACAATCTCAACAGAATTAAACTCCGTTGAAGACCAGACAGTTCCTAGATCTTGATGAAGATGTTTCCCTCAGTCTAAGACCTGACCGGTTCTTAAATCTCAACTGAATTATCCTCGGTTGAATTTCAGATAAGGTTCTCAGTCTCGACAATTTTCCTCCATCAAAGTGTAGATGAGTTCTACAATCTCAACAGAATTATACTCCGTTGAAGAGCAGACAGTTCCTAGATCTTGATGAAGATGTTTCCCTCAGTCGAAGACCTGACCGGTTCTTAAATCTCAACTGAATTATCCTCGGTTGAATTTCAGATAAGGTTATCAATCTCGACAATTTTCCTCCGTCGAAGTGTGGACGAGTTCGACAATATCAACAAAATTATACTCCGTTGAAGACCAGACAGTTCCTAGATCTTGATGAAGATGTTTCTCTCAGTCGAAGACCTGATCGGTTCTCAAATATCAACTGAATTATCCTCGGTTGAATTTCAGATATGGTTCTCAATCTCGATAATTTTCCTCCGTCAAATTATGGATGAGTTCTACAATCTCAACAGAATTATACTCCGTTGAAGACCAGACAATTCCTAGATCTTGATGAAGATGTTTCCCTCAGTCGAAGACCTGGTCGGTTCTCAAATCTCAACTGAATTATCCTCGGTTGAATTTCAGATAAGGTTCTCAATCTTGACAATTTTCCTCCGTCATAGTGTGGACGAGTTCTACAATCTCAACAGAATTATACTCCATTGAAGACCAGACAGTTCCTAGATCTTGATGAAGATGTTTCCCTCAGTCGAAGACCTGACCGGTTCTTAAATCTTAACTGAATTATCCTTTGTTGAATTTCAGATAAGGTTCTCAATCTCGACAATTTTCCTCCGTCGAAGTGTGGACGAGTTCTACAATCTCAACAGAATTATACTCCGTTGAAGACCAGACAGTTCCTAGATCTTGATGAAGATGTTTCCCTCAGTCGAAGACCTGGCCAGTTCTTAAATCTCAACTGAATTATCCTCGGTTGAATTTCTGATAAGGTTCTCAATCTCGACAATGTTCCTCCGTCAAGGTGTGGACGAGTTCTACAATCTCAACAGAATTATACTCTGTTGAAGACCAGACAGTTCCTAGATCTTGATGAAGATGTTTCCCTCAATCGAAGACCTGACCATTTCTTAATCTCAGCTGAATTATCCTTGTTTGAATTTCAGAAGGTTCTTAATCTCGACAATTTTCCTCCGTCAAAGTGTGGAGGAGTTCTACAATCTCAACGCGATTATACTCCATTGAAGACCAGACAGTTCCTAGATCTTGATGAAGATGTTTCCCCCCATTTGAATTACGGACAAGTTCTTAAAACTCAGCGGAGGCATTCTCTCAGTTGAAGCACATGCAAGTTCCTAAATCTCAACAAAAACCAGGCTTCCCCAGCGGAATCTTCCACAACAACAGGTATGTAAGTTCTCGCTAAGGAATCTCTTATGCGATCGACGCTCCTGCAAATGGAATTTGTAAGCCCATCCTCCTACCAACAATCTCCAAATGGCATCTGTAAGCCCATTCTCGACATCACAAGGCTGATACCACTTCATGCGAGTGCAAATTTCTGGGCACTTTAGTGTTCAATCATCTTCCACCTTCGGATCACGAAATGCACGGAAGCCAATCTACATCCTCAGGTTTAAGAAGATTGAGCAGGGGCAGCTGTTGTACCCCAAAATTTGCCCACTCATATTTCTCAAAAATTGCAAGGAAAATCTCCAAGTGGCTCAAGATTGCTCAAGAGTTAGACAGTCAAGATATCTCCTAAGGCAGTCAACCCCAAATTAGGGTTTTGTGTTGCATCAAGATCCTTGAGTCCAAATGACCTCAAGTTCTCCCCAATGTCCTAATATGTTCTCAAGGTCATCCATGTCAAATTTCAAACCTTGCAGAGGAAGTTTGGTCAGTCAATTGCTCAAAGGGTCTGAAAATCGATTGTGCTAGGGCAAAAGTCAACTGTGACCTACAAACAGTCAAACCTCAAGATTTTTTGTCAACATTATCATTTTGAAGTTTATTTCATCATTTGATCAAGGGTTTATCATGATTCATCAAGGATTGTTCAAAATTCATCAAGATTCAAAAGTTGCTAAATTAGGATTTTGTAGGAAAAGTCAACTCAACTTTGACCAAGCATAACTTTCTCATACTTTATGAGAAATGACCCATCCAAAGCTCATTTTGAAGAATATGAAATTTCCTACAATCCATCTTCACACCCCAAGATCAAAAAATTCACTCACAAGATGTTATAAATTTGGACATTATAGGTCATTTTTGAAAGTCAACAAAAACACATTTTTTCCAAAGCTTATAACTTGAGCATGGAACATCAAACTGAGATGAGACCAAAAGGGTTGGTTAGAGGAAATCTCAAGATTTCGAAAAAGTCAAAGAACACCTCCAAAAGTTCAAAATTGAAGAAGTTATGCATTGTTGAAGTTGGGCATTTTTGCAAAATTGCCAAAAGTCAACTATCCCCAAAACTTCAAATTTTGTCAAATGGTCCCATTCTTTTCCACTTGATTTGAGCTTGCCCCATTGCACACGTGTCCTAGCTTCAGCCTTGAGATCATATTTCTTTTTTATTATTTTATTTGATTATTTATTGAATTATTTCATTTTAAATCAAATTAAATCAAATAAAATCCAAATATTGATTACTTGAGATCTTTTTGGCTATTTCAGGTTGAGATCATCATCATTAATCTAATCAAACTCGAATCTCACCTTACCATGTGCAAAAAGATTGAAAAATTGGCAAATTTGGCAAGTTGGTAATGGTGAATCAAATCAAATATGCAATGCATTGATGTGGAAGATTCAAGCCATGTTTGTTACCCTAATGCAATATACATTACAAAAGGAAGGCAAAGGCAGGAAAAATAGGGTTAGAGGCTACAAGAACAAGCAGAACCAAACTTGAAAAAAGTGACAAAAAGTTGGAATTCGAAATCATAGCAAGAGAGGTTTTCAGAAGCCAAAAGCTATCCCAATCGATTCCTGGGTGTTCATTCAACCTTCTTGGATCAAAAGCATGCATTTTCCAACCTCCTAGAGGGCTGTAAGTGTCACACGATCCCCTTCTGTACATGGTTTCATATTTCAAAAATTATGCATTGTTATAATAATTAATGACATATTTGTAATCACCAGAACATTTCCAAGCATTTTGCATTGTTTGATTTCATTTATATGCTCTGTGGCGCAAAACACCATTGTTAGGGTTTTGCTTCTTGTTTTAGGGTTTTTTGTTTCAGATAAAATAAGCCTTAATAATGGCTATGGACGTGACCGGGAGAGGAAGACGAATGCAACCATGGTCTTGGGAGGAATTTATATAGGCTGAGATGAATTTTAGGAATGGCCTATGCTTTCAGCTGCGGATTCAAATCCGCAGGTAACTCTGTCACAGGCCTGAGGACATGGACGAGATCGTGTCCTCCTCTGATTGGCCCTTTCAAATTTTCACGCTTTTTTTTTTGTTTACTGGCATATTGAATTGTCTTTTTATATTATGATTTGTTAGCATATTACTAACAATTGAAGCGAAGTGGCCCAGTGGTCAGTGTGTCTACTTCCAAGGCATTGATGGCTGGAGGTCAGGGGTTCGATCCCTGCCTCCAGCGCTTTGCATTTTCTCTTGGTTTTTCATATAATCAGGTGCATGTCCAGGCTTGTGGCGTACCATACGCCTTCACACGTCCAACAATCAGATGGCCAAAGGCCAGATCTGGTGATCCAAGTTAAGGGTCCACCATGGTCCAAGTCAGCGTGCACCCACTGGATCTCAAAAGTCAATAAGGCCAGCTTGTTATGGGCCTCGGAATTGCTTCTCAAACACTCCAAAACAGGCCCAGACCCCCTATCTCTCTCTATTTCATTTATTTTGTTTTAATTATTTTATTATTTTTATTTAATTAACTCACCAATCAAATTTTTTCCTTTATAAAATTAAAACCACAAAAAAGTATTTTCTTTATCAAATTAAATTTTAGTATTTTATTTTTTATTAACAAATTTATTAATTAATTTAGGCTATTAATTAGAAATAACTTTAATATATTTTTGTAAATAATTAAAATTAATTAGACTTAATTAGGGTTTTACTAACATTAATTAATTTTATTTTCTTTCTTTAAATACCAAAAATCCAAAAATATTTATTTTTATTAATTAATTAATTTATTAATTTAATGATTAACTTAGGTAATTTCTTTCTTAATTCAAAAACAACAAACAAAAAAATCATTTCTTTAATAAAAAAGGTCAAAACCCTATTTGTGCTCGATTTAATTTCTCACACGCGATTTATTTTCTTTTATATCATAATGTACTTGCCTCCGGTTTGTAATAG
Organism: Vicia faba; assembly: GCA_948472305.1. Taxonomy (NCBI): domain Eukaryota; kingdom Viridiplantae; phylum Streptophyta; class Magnoliopsida; order Fabales; family Fabaceae; genus Vicia; species Vicia faba. The sequence goes on along the minus strand of OX451738.1, from coordinate 1,220,037,103 downwards.
TTAAATAGGACTTTTTATCGCTTTATTTACTTTTAAAGGGTTTGTCTTTGGCGATGTAAATACCCGACGCCTTGTAATTTAAATTTCGCAATTTATTTTCCGCAAATTATAATTGTTAGATGTTTGATAATAGGGATGCATGACAAGATTGAATGTTTTAACCTAAAATCAACATAGATCACCATTAACATGTACACAGATAAAATTAACTGAAAACGACACACTCGCACATGTGCACTCTTAGGGTACACCCCACTTGGTTTCCTTCGTACGCGATCATGGAGTATAGGTCACTTTAGAGGTCGTCCTCTTGTCTAAAGATCATAGTTGCCTCGAAACGGTTGCCTCGGATATTGTTGCCTCAAAACAAATGATCTAAGACATTAGGGTTACCGCTAAGGCGTCCTAACATTGCTTTAGTGACCGCACGTCCCTCATTTGAATTGACCCTTAAAACTCCAACGACGATGCTACCTATTCATCAATAGTAGGATAGTATTGTCTAAAGGAAGATAGCATAGAACGATTCCTTTTTCGAGTAGGTAGATGGTTCTTAGATACTTGATCTTTCAAAAATAAAAACTTTTCACACTTACACTTTTTCGAACAAAGTTTTCAAAAACACTTCATACGCTCTGGAGGACAGAAGCAAGAGTTAGATCGAAGTTTTCAAACAAAAACTTTTGTCAAACCCACAATCACAAAGAAAGCAAATTTTGAAAACAATTGAGCAAGTACCTAAGAGCCCGTGGATAACCACAGATAGAAAGGGTGCTAATACCTTCCCTTTCTATAATCTACCCCCCGAACCCAAGAAATATCTCGAAAAAGGAATTTTTCTGTGCTTTTTTCCTTTCCTTGTTGGATAAAATAAAAGTCGGTGGCGACTCTTGCTTACCGCGACATTTTGCAAAAACAAACACAAAACGCAAACCAGCATTCTAAAAAACTGTCAGTTCTTCCCACCGTATCACAACTATCTTTTCAGATTTTCAGTTCACCGGGATACCCTTTTTTGCTCAAGCCGCCTTTTTAGGTTTTCGACTTTCCGGGTGTACATATTTTTTGTTTTTATCCCTAATTTTTCCCGAACCCTTTTGGTTTGCCAGGATGCCCTTATTTTTTCCTAGGCCAGTCAACCTAGCGGGTCTTTGTTCATGCGTAGTATTTTTTGACTATGTCCACGTTCACTGGGTACGGAGAATTGCCACTGTCCATAGTAGTAAGTGTTACCACACTGCCAAAAGATGTTTGTTTGATCATATAGGATTCGTTGTCGGAATTCATGTCGAATTCCCCAAGTGATTCAGATGGAGATCTGCCCCTGGCTATTTGGCATCTTTGAGAGATTCCTTGAATCTTGACTTGACTGTCCCCGATGATGAACAATGGTCATGTCGTGCCCCTTGGTTGGAAGTGTTTTTCCACTTTAGGTGATCCTTTTCATTGAGAAGGTTCTTGTTCACTAGATATTTGTCATGCGGATTTCTCTGCTATTGAACAAATAATCATATGCAAACAATGGTATTTTAAGAATGTAAAGCTTATGTCCGTCTTGAAATTATTTTTTTTAAAATGCAATTTTTTAGTAAAATAATTTTGCAAGAGAGTGATGTTAACTCGTGATTTATGGCAAACCTTACAAGAGTCAGGATACCTTTTGTACAAGTATGCTTTCGAACTAACCCAAGCTTCAGCTAGGACTTTTAAGGGTTATAACGTGGTCTGGTTCACGGTTCAAGAAACAAAGAATAAATGCTCAAAATTTATTTGTACCCACCCTCTCTTCGCGATGTTCTTTAGTCTTATGCTCAGTTAATTGCGCGTTTAGAATCCCAATTGAGTTATGCAATATTGTCCTTGATGTTCCAGTGATAGTTCGGACACTGGAAGTTTATTTGGAAGAGGCAGTCATTTTTGTAATCTTTTTTTTTTTGGATTTGTAATAACCTCTTTTTTGTTTATTTTTGTTATCCCTTCTTTTTCCTGAACTGTTTCTTTTGTGATTACAGTCAACGGGATGCCCCAGTTTTTTCTTAAGTCTCCTTCATAGGTTTTGACTTAATGGGCTTTTATTTTGAGAGATAATGACTTCCTACTTTAATGATTATGCGAAACCATTACCATCTTGTGATTTGGAAGGACGTCTTTGAGGCCATTCATTGTGTGCAAAGCGGAAGATTGCGACTGAATGCGCCTCTGAATTAATTGAGAAAACTACCCTTCCCTAGGTTATGATTAAGGGTTTTAATTTGTGTGAAAAGTAAAACTCCTACTTCTTTGGCTCGAAGGGGTTGACTAGGGATTATCTTCCTTATAAATCCACTATTTAGGATTTGAAACAATTCATGTACATCGTCAGTGGGGTCTGTTCAAAAGTATACTGTGGAGATTGTGGTATCATTTTTGTCATCCTCCCTCTAAAGGCTTAGAGCTTTTGATCGAGATTTGAATATCAAAAAAAGGGAAGCAATTTAAATATAGTGAATACAAATCAATTGATTCAAAACAGACATATGCAATGCATTGATAAATTAACAGAGTTTGACATGAATAGATGTTCGAACAATCAAAATAAAATTACAAATTGAAAATTCTAATGAACAAAAGCCTCTTCGCCTGAACTTGTCACTTCAGGTGGTGTGTCTTTGAGGGATGGCAGAAGAACTCAGCCTGACCATCTTGTGTAAACTCCAGAACCCCTTCATAAATCAAGTTTTGAACTTCATATTTCAACCTAAACAATTGTCAGTATCATGCCCCGGGATGTTGGAGTGGTATGCACACCTTGCATCAGGATTGTAGTTAGGGGACGAAGTCTTGGGATTCAGATGAGGTCCTATCAATGTAATTAGATTCATCCTCAACAGGTGTTGCAAAGCTTGAGACAACGACATGCTGAGTTTGGTAAACTTCCTTTTGGGTATATCCGGCTTGCTCTGATTAACCTGTTGTTTTTGGCGAGGTTGTTGTTGGACCTGTGATGTGCTAGCAATTTGGAAAAGTCCATTCTTCACCAAACCCGCCTCTTATCTTCTCGGAAGTTAATTAATGACTTGGTCCCCAACCTCGACTGTTTGCTTCATACGGCTACAACCGTCTTGATGAAGTCTCTTGATAATGGCTCTCAGCTCTTCTTGTCCCCGGGCTAGGCCTTGGATAAGAGCCCTCTACCCCAACATCAGGGTTCTCATTATTTCAACTTCAGCTTGCAATTGTTCCAACCATTCGTCTATATTGTCTTCAGGACTTTTCTTGGCCATGTTCACGGCGAGGAGTGCTTTCAACTCTTCCCTCCCCTTGGATAGGTTTAGGAACATTTCAATGAACTGAGCTTCTTGAGTTTGGAGATCTCTATTGTCTTGTTTGAGAGCCATTGCTAAAATAAACAGGGAAGAAGATGAGAAACCTGTACTGGAGACTACCTGTTATGCAATGACATGTATGATATGCAACTGTTTTTAAAGATCTCGTGGGTTAAACAAGAAAAATGTTAGGCGTTGAACTTTACAGCTTTGATTGAAGCACTTCGTATCGTTGAAGGTCCTTCTACAAGAGTCAAGCTCACCATATCAAGTGGGTCATAGCCCCTGACTCAAGTTATCGTGTTTTGGTCTTTTGACGACATTGGCTAGAGGAAAATAAATCCCCTTGCCCCTTGCTAGACGTCTGGTTCATCATAACCTGCATCACAGACCCTCAAGATCCTTGAAATGGTTAGTATGATATGTCATGTTATGATTCTATGATGTGCATGCTATGCATCAAGAATAAATGCAAGGTAAGAAACCAATTTATTGGATTTATACAAACAAGGTCCTGCAAGGAATACAAATAAAACCCTACAACGAGTTCAATTGTTAGGAAAAGAAAGCAAACAAGTCACACAAGTAGCCTTAGGTTTAGGCTTGCATGGATTCCATAGGTAAGTACCCTCTTGAAGTTTAGTTGGTTTCAAACCTGTCTTAGAAAAGTAACCGGGTTCTAAGGATTCTCAATATCATTGATCATCCTTTATCGGGAATTGTTTCAGCTCAGGCAATCTTTTCTTGCAGCCTAAATATCCCGAAAGTCTGATCTCAATGAGTATAGCATCGGGTATCAACCAATCCTCAACTTTATACCGAGGCCGGCTATCTCACTACTTTCTAATGGCCAAGTTTGTTTAACTATGGTTCTAAGGTGCGTTAGTGCTTCACGACACCATGCGGCGACCCCGTATTCTCCTCGTTTCAACACGAAGGATACTGGTACCAACCAAAGTGTCACACCAACACAACCATCTCTTAAACCATATCGGTCTATAATGTACAGTCTCCACAATCTATTGCTATTTACCTGAACAGTATCCCCAGATCCGGGTGTAGGATCTTCAACAATACCCAAGCAAAAACCCTTAAAGGTAAAGCAGGAAAAAAAAAACAAGAACGCATTTAAAAATGACCTAGATCATAAGGTAAACCCTACTTTATTAATTCTCCCCATAAGAGTCACAGTTCTGTGATACGGTGGCAGAACCGACTATTTTTTATTACTACTGGTTTTGCATTTTTGTTCGCAAATGTACGGTAAGCAAGAGTATCCATCGTCTTTTATTTTATCCAACAAAGGAAAAGGGAAAAAGAACAGAAAAAACCTTTTTCGAGATGTTTCTGAGTACGGGGGGTAGATTATAAAAAGGGAAGGTATTAGCACCCTTTCTATCCATGGTTTTCCATGGGCTCTTAGGTACTTGCTCACTTTTAAATTACTTTTGTGTGTTTGTGTGTTTGAAAATGTTTTGAAAATGCCTTAGTGGGGCGTTTCACTTTATGGTAACCCTTATATCAATCCTCAAGGGTGTGATAAAGTGTTTTGGAAAACTTTAGTTTGAAAATTTTGTTTGAATGTGTATGGTGTAAAAGATTATTTTGAGCAAGTACTTAAGAGTTTCTACCTACTTGAAAAAGACTGTTCGTTTTCCTTATTTCCTTTAGACAATGCTATACTACTATTAGGGAGTAGGTAGCTCCATCGTTGGAGTTTGAGGGACAATCGAAAAGGGACGATTACAGTCACTTAAGGCAACAGGGAAAGATCTCTTAGTAATTGTCCTAAAACTCTAAGATCACTTTTTTACCGAGGCAACGTCGAAAGGGTCATCGAGGGACTAGTGATATTTTGAATTAGAGGAAAACCACTAAAAATTCTCATGTTTCGAGAATAGTGATCGTTTTGCGAAGGAAAACAAAGTGGGGAAAAACCCTAGGAGTGAGCATGTGCAAGTGTTTGATTTCAGTTTATTTAATCTTTGCACATTTAGGGTTTTCTACTGTTTTAAATAATTGATTTATCTTTCGCATACAATCCTATTATCAATCATCTAAAAATTTATAATGGTGGAAAGTAAAAGTGTGAGAAATTTAAACCTAGCTATTACAAGGCTCCGGGGGATGGGATTACATAACCAAACTTGGGGAAAACAGAAAATGAAAAAAATATAATAAACCTAATTAAAACTATTACAACTTTGGAGCAGATACAATAATTAAAAAAATAATGGAAAAAGAATTACGCGTGACAAAAATAAATACGGGGAATTAACAATTAAATTCAAAGACATTTGATTAGTGAATAAAGAAAAAATATTTTTTTGGATTTTTGAGAAAGTAATTAATTTTGCAAATTAACCTAATTTCTAATTAATTTTAATTATGAAAAAGGAATTTAAATTATCCTAATTAATTAATGAAATTAAATACTTTATGAAAAAAACCTAATTCTAATGTTTTTGTGTTTTTATGATTTTAAGATTTAATTAAAAAAGATTTTTAAAACAATTAAAAATAAATAAAACAATAAAAAAGGTAAAGAAATTAAAACAAAAATTAAAATGGGCCTGATGCTGGGAGTGATTCTGGGGGTGCAGAATTGAATTTGTGTTAGGCCCAAGATCGATGGCCCCATGACTGCGTCTGATCCAGTGGGGATCACCTTTGGAGGGTCTACCATGCTCCTAGCTTGAAGTATGTTGGATTTGATCAGTGGATGATCCAAGGCATGAGATGTTAAGGTGAATGGTGAGCACGTTTGGAATGGTACTACTAGATCTGCAAAGAAATTGTGAGAAAAATATTATGTAGGAGGCAGGGATCAAACCCCTGACCTCCTACACGCGCGCGCCCTGAAACCCTTCGCCTGTACGACTGAGCCAGCTTGCTATTCATTGATAGAAACAAACAACATATAATATAATTAATATTGAGTCAGTGTTATAAGAAAAAACGCGCGCCATTCAAACTGGCCACTCAGGTTTTAACACGCCATCATCTTCCTCGCAGAACGGTCGTTTTAGACCCAAACCTGTACCTACGGACACGTCTATTTCTATAAACTTGTATATCTCCAAAACGCGGCATAGGCATGATAAATCCCAACCAAGGGCATGAGTCGATTGGAAATTAACCACTGAGCCTGAATATACCCTTGGTTTGGCCAGATTTAACCTATATCAAAAAGCCCTAAAACATGCTTTGAAACCCTAGGAATGGTGTTTCACGATTCCTGCGCGTAAACTCATATCAAATCATCCAAACATATTGCAAACATGATAATAAGCATGAATAAATGATTAAAACATATTGATAATGCCAGAATTAAGGGAAATGATTTTAAATATAAAAAAGAGGAAACCGTGACTGTTATTGTGCTTGATTCTTGATGCTTTGAGGCTTGGGAATAAGTGGGATAGCTTCAGTGAAGGTCCAGGAGTGTTGTTGTGTCCTTGGAATTGCTTGAAACGACCTATGGAGGGATATGTGATCAACACTTTTTGACAAAAGTTTGAACATTTTTTTCTTGCTTTGTGGGAGGCAGACTGTGCATAAAAAACCTGTCCTTAGGGTTGCAAATGCTTTGTTATATGTAGTAGAATCAATCTAGGTCATTAGAATTAGAAATAATCCAAGATATAATGGCCATGAATTTTGATTCCAATCTTTCCACATTTGAAGATTTCCTCTTGTTTTGGAGCTTGCACGATTTTGTTCTTTGTTTGACAGCTCATAAGATATTCAATCAATGCCAAAACAAATCTTATCCCATTTATTTGATTTATTTTTTATTTAATTTGATTTAATTTGAATTTTAAATAAATAAAATCAAAATAAATTAAATAAATAAGTGAATATGGAATGGAGGGTCCCATAGGTCGTGGACCATGCTAGGACTGAGATTCAATCTTGAAAAGATGGGTCCATAAGGAAAAAATTCAATTTTGGGCATTGTTGACTTTGTGCAAATTTCAAAAAATGGCCAACTTTGACAATGCATATCTCTCTCAATTTTGACCCTAATAGGTTGTTCTTGGACTTTTTAGAAATCTTAGGATGTCCCCTAAGCAACCTCTTTAGTTACATCTCAATTGGATCTTCCATGTTCATGTAAGGAGCTTTGACCCAAAAGGTGTTTTTGTTGACTTTTGAAAAGGACCTATAATGTCTGAATTTATATCTTTTCATGAGTGCATTTCTTGAACTTGAGGGATGAATATGATTTGTAGGTAATTGGATTCTATTCAAAATGAGCCTTGGATGAGAAATTTTTGATAAAGTATGAGAAAGTTATGCCTGGTCAAAGTTTGGTTGACTTTTCCTGTAGAAACCCTAATTTAGCAACTTTTGAGTTTTGATGAATTGGGAGCATTACTTGAGGAATCATGATCAACCTTTTTTCAAATTATGGATATCACTTCAAAATGTTGATGTTGACCAAAAATCTTGAAGTTTGACTGTATGTGGGTCACAGTTGACTTTTGACCTAGTATGGTTGATTTTCAAGCATTTGAGCAGTTGACTGAGAAAACTTCTTGTGCAAGGCATGAAACTTGGAATGGATGATCTTGAGGACATATTAGGGAAATTAAAACCATTTAGGACCCTTGGAACTCAAACATCTTGATGAGGAGTGAAACCCTAGTTTGAGGCTCATTGTATTAGGAGGAGGATTTGTCTGGTCAATCCTTAGTCAACTTGAGCAATTGATGACCTCTAGGAGTATGTTTTGAGCAAAAATTGGAGGGAAAATTTTGGGGTGTGTAGCGGTAGAAATGTTTAAGACCATGCCATTGGATTGACTAGACTTATACAAATCAAAAGAAAAATCGTCACCGCGCTTTATTGTTTCCAAAGGAATGGGAAAAGAGCGAATAACCCAAAAAGAGGGGGAAAGATTCAAGGTAAGGGGGTTGGTTATGCAAAGGGAAGGTATTAGCACCCTAAAAATCTACGATACTCCACATGAACCTATTTCTAAAATCTGTATATTTTGGCTATAAAATGTTGTGTAAAAATGGATGGTGGAGGTGAGAAAAAAAATATATTTTTATGATTTTTGCACCCGCCGCAGTTGCGAACCTTTAGTGCCTACGTACCACCTTTTAGTGCAATAGGGGATCAGGGTACACGTAGTTCCTCTTTTAAAAATTTTAAAATACAAATGTGAAGTAGTGAAAAACACAAGAAGGGGGGGTTGAATTGTAAAACTGAAATCTAATGCAATGAACAAGATATTTTTATCTTGGTTCGTTTGATCTCAAACTACTCCAGTCCACCCGTCAAGGTGATTTCGCCTCTCTCCAACGAGGTCTTAATCCACTATATTCAACTGAATAGTACAGACTGCTTTAACAACTGCTAAAGCCTTCTTGATGCAAACCACAGCCCGGTTTATCAAGGAAACACTTTCTTACAAAGAAATCAAATCTATGTGTGTGAATGTTTTCTACAAAACTGTATCACAACTGTGATGTATACACAAATTAAAGCTTAGAAACTAGATTGCTAAACAATGATAGAATATCAGAATGTGTAGTGTTTAGCAAAACTGAGAGAAAGAAGATTTTGATCAGCTTTTATGCGTGTAAAGATTTGGAGAGCATTAGCCATTTCAATCTTCAAAGTCTTGTTTATATAGCACTGAGATGATGAACGTTGGATGCAATATTCTTGATTCAATGCTAATAACAAACTTTCCTTATCGAGCAGATCTTGTCTGGAATGAGGCCGTTGGTATTAATTTGCTTTCAATGCACAGTACCGTTGCTTACTTAATGCAAGTTCTGGCTTGGCTCATTCTGACTCTGCTTAGCTGCTGATGAACTGTTGTGTTTCTTTATCAGAGTATTGAGCGCAGTCTTGTTCATCAGGCTTCAGCATGTACGTGAGTTGATCATCTGATTCTGACATTCTGATATGGCAACTTCTAATGCTGGTGTCAGGAACCAAATTCTGATGCTGAATAGGTGTGTTCTTGCTTATATCAATCAAAGTATCTGCAAATTAGAACATAATAATTTAGGCAGCAGATAGTTCATACATGAATCACATAAATGATATATCTTTTCACTTTGTTATCATCAAAACCTAAATGTAGGGTAGTAGATTCAAACTTTGTTCTAACAATCTCCCCCTTTTTGATGATGACAAAAACTAGATATTTTTAAATGAAAATAACGTGAAAAGGTATTAGAGAGAGATGCATCAGAGTAAGAGGTAAAAAGGATAAGGAGTAAAAAGATATCAGAGTTGAGAGATACTCCCCCTGAGTTTATTACTTCCCTTTGATTACACGTGTTCTTCAGGATCAGAACTTTTTGCCTTTCTTTGAATATCAGAGTATCAGAGTCTTTGACTATCAGAAGCTTTAGATCGACATATCAGAGCAGAGCTTCAGATCAGCGTATCAGAGCTCTTCTTGTCAGAGATTTGCTTTGGATCAGAGTATCAGAGCGGATCAGAGCTTCATAGTGATCAGAGCTTCATAGCTTTTAGTCTTCAGAGTGTCCAGGAGCTTCCTTGTACCTGTAGACTTTAAGCAAAACAGAAAAAACATTTTCAAGTAGTAGAGTTAGAATGTTTGAGAATTTATGTCTTAGTTAACCGTTATAGTTTAAAATATCATTCTTGTTCTCCCCCTTTTTGTCAGCAATCAAAAAGTGTAGGTGAGTTCTAAAACAATTAAGATCAGAAAAACTTGTCATATTAAAAGGGTTCAGAATCAAGACATGAAAATAGTACAAAACATATTCAAATAGTACATCAGAAAATCAAAGAAAACATGAAAAAGACATGAATGAAAAAAGACTAAGGTTGGGGAGGTAAGCGTGTGAACAGGTTCTCCAGCATGGCTTTGATCTGGTCAGCAGTCTCATTCTGCTTGTGCACCATGCTGACAATAGTGTCAATCTTGCTATCCTGCACATCCATTCTTTCTTTCATCTTCTGGTCGTTTTCATCCATCCTCTGTTGCAGACGCATGTCATTCATCTTTAGTTCTTCCAGAGTCTGCCTGTCCAAGGCAGCTTGAGAAGCATCAGAAGCAGGAAGCTTCTGAGAGCTTTCTGCAACATCTTCTGCTTGACTTTCTTCAGCTTGAATGGTCTTGTCTTCTTCTGGTTGCACCTTTGAAGCTAGTTGTTTCTCAGACCAAGGTTCACTATCCAGAGGGAGCACGTCTTCTTTCAGAAGCTGACTTCCAACTTCATTCAGAAGCTTGCTGAAATTCTGTTGTGCCTGCTCATAGTTGATATCCTGCAACTTGAGGGCTTCGGCACGTACCCAAAGTCTGAATTGTGACCAGAGCTGATCAGAAGCAGCTGGGTCAATCATTCCAGGACAGACTTGCTTCAAAGAAGCAATCCATTGTTGCACACCTGTTTCAAAATTCATAATACCAGAGCCAACATCTGGTTGTTTTGGTTTTGGGATGGCAATTTTATGTTTCATATCAGCAAGACGGTCAAGACTGGTTAAGTCTATGAAGGTCCTGCTGGAGTTTTTGGAGGTTTTCTTGGGAGCTGTTTGTTTTGGAGATGGAGTTTCAGAATCAGAAATTATGATTGGACTGGGTGGTGTTTTGGGAGTATTTGGTGGTGTAGATTCTGATGAGGATGGCAATTGTGCCAAGGTGATAGTTGTTCCACCTGGCAGCTGGATTGCCAGAGGTGATGGTTGAGGTGAATGAGGTTCAGATGGTTGAGGAGAAGGAGTTTCAGAGTGATGAAACTCTGGTTGAGGTGATAGTGGATTAATTTCTGGTTGAGGAGAGGGAGACGGAATTGCTGGTTGAGGAGAAGTTGTTGGAATTTCTGGTTGTTCAGGGATAAGGGGTTCTTCTGGAATTGATGAGAGTGGTTGTTGTTGTTCTGGTTCTTCAGCAGATTGCTGTTGTTTTGGTTGTGGAGGAGGGACAATTTGTGGTTCAGAGTTTGGTTGATCAGAAGTGTGTTGATCAATGTCAGACAGCACTTTGTCAATTGCTGATGTTGTTGAGATTGTTGGTTTGGGATGTTTGGTTCTGGGTCTTCTGAGTTTTAATGCCTCAGAAGGGTCCTCTTCTGGTACAATTTCATCTATTGTAGGGATGGGGATTGAGATTCTATGAGAGGTTTGAGGAGGAATAGATGCTGGAATAGTAGAAGAATTTAAAACAGAAGCAGCAGATAAATTACCTCTTTTCTTGGGTGTCTGCTGGGATGATCCTTCTGAAGGTGCCTTCCTCTTCTTCATCTTCTTCAGAGTCACTTCTTGCTGAGGTTGATGCAGAGCTTTGATAATCAGATTTGGATCTGTACCATCTGCCTTGCACGCATCCAAGTATCTGAGAACCACCTCTGGTTTAGATTCTATCTCAGAAAATAAAGGAAAGTCACTCAGAGGAACTCTTCTGCTGGTGATATCAGCAATAGGAGTAGCTCTGGGTTCCTTTTGGATATTCTCTATCAGCTTCATTTTCTTCAAGTTCTTTGCGTTCAGAGGTTTCCCCACTGTTGGTTCAATGGTGCTTAGCTCCTGAGCTTCTATTAGATGCTCTATCAGCCTATTCTCTGTCAGAATATCTGATATCAACCTTCCAAAGGGTATCCAATCCCTCTTGGTTCTTTCTTCTTCCCTGGTTTCTTTCACACTTGTTCTGAGGTGGTTGAACAGAAAATGAGCCAAATTGATTTTTACCTTCTGATCAATAAAGTAGATCAGAAACTGCTGATCCACATTTATGTAATCAGGTGAACTGGTTGGCTTCCTATGGTTGAAGCACCCCAGAATTATCTTAGCCCAAACTCTGTAATGATCCTTCAGATCTTTGATCTTGCTGTTGGGCACCCCATGGGTGAAAATCCTTGCAGCTATCACGCCCACGTCAGCACATCTCTCAGCCATGTCCACACAACGGACGCCACCGCCACTGTAACCGATTAACCTTGCAATGTGATCCTCGGTGATCACAATCTTCTTCCCCATAACAAAGGAGGTGACTAGATGCGTTGAAGCCTTGGCATGAATCCAGAATTCCTTGACTAACATAGGGAATGTTGGTCCAACCAACCTGTCAAAATACCTTTCCCACTTCTGTGCCCTAACTTCTTCAGTTAGGTCAAAACCGTTCTCCTTCAAGCTTCCAAAATCAATGATCAATTCAGATAACACTTCAAGATTCTTCACAGGAGTGAGGAGTGTTCTGAATGGCACTTGATACTGCTCAGATGATGCTTTCTTCTGAGGACCTGCAGAAGCACTGCTGGAGGTTGCCATGTTCACACTAAAAAGGTTTTGAGAAGAAACTGAGAAAGGGGTTTTGCAAGAGATGAACACAGAAAAAATGCAGAGAATGCTTGAGTATTAGTGAGAAACTGTAAAGAATTAGAATGAGAGGTTAATGTGTTTAAATAGAGTTTCAAAATATTTTGAAAAGATAAACGTTTTTAAGAGAGAGAAAAATCATGATTGCATTTTAAAAGCATGATTACTTTTTATTAAATGCTTGCTGACTTTGGGGGATTTGAGAAAGATACTTAAAAACGGTTACCAAACATGTGTCTCAATGCACCCAATCAGCGCTTTGCCTTCTCAGAAGCGTGCACGCGTTCTGCTTTAGAGATTTGCTGATGATTGGATGACACTTGTTTGATGTAGTGATCAGCACGTCTGTCTTTGAGCTTTAGACTCTCAGATCTTTAGACTTGCATCTGATACAATCTGCATGTTCTATCTTTCTGAAAGAAGATTGATCAGAAGTTCACAGTAAAACAATTACATTCTGAAGGTAAATATATGGAATTAAAACATTTTCACTCTGGGCAGACTTTCATGCTGAGATGTTTCAGAATGAAATTAAACCTATCTTCTGAAAGGGGTTTAGTAAAGATATCAGCCCATTGATGATCTGTATCTATAAATTTTAAGTTCAAAATTCCTTTCTGAATATAGTCCCTAATGAAGTGATGTTTTATTTCTATATGCTTAGCTCTAGAATGTAAAATGGGATTCTTACTTAAGCAAATAGCAGAAGTATTATCACAGAGTATAGGAATGTTACTCTCAAAAATCTGGAAGTCTTCAAGCTGACTTTTCATCCAGAGCATTTGTGTGCTACATCCTGCTGCTGTTATGTACTCAGCTTCTGCTGTTGATAGCGCAATTGTTGATTGCCTTTTGCTGGACCAAGAGATCAGATTTTCTCCCAGAAACTGGCAGCTTCCAGAAGTACTTTTACGTTCCACTCTGTCTCCAGCAAAATCAGCATCGCAGTAGCCTACTAAGCTGTAATCACTAGATTTTCTATAAAACAAACCCAGATTAGTAGTACCTTTCAGATACTTGAAAATTCGCTTAACATCTGTTAAGTGAGATTCTCTAGGATCTGATTGGAATCTAGCACAAATACAAACACTGAATAATATGTCAGGTCTTGAAGCAGTCAGATAGAGGAGAGAACCAATCATACCTCTGTAGACTTTCTGTTCTACATTTTTGCTTACCTCTTCTCTTTCCAGAATGCACGTGGGATGCATTGGAATCTTTGATGGCTTACATTCTGAGAGGTCAAATTTCTTCAGAAGATCTCTGATGTATTTGCTCTGATGAATGTAAGTTCCCTCTGGAGTTTGATTGATCTGAATTCCTAGAAAGAATTTCAGTTCCCCCATGAGGCTCATCTCAAATTCTGCCTGCATACACTTAGCAAATTTTCTTCCAAGAGAAGGATTAGTAGAACCAAAAATAATATCATCAACATAAATTTGACAGACTAAGATGTCATTCTTAACTGATTTACAGAATAGAGTAGTGTCCACTTTCCCTCTGGTGAATTCATTTTCTAACAGAAAGTTACTTAGCCTTTCATACCAAGCTCTGGGAGCTTGTTTCAGACCATATAGTGACTTCTTTAGTTTGAAAACATGTTCTGGATGTTTTGTGTTTTCAAAACCAGGGGGTTGGTGTACATAAACTTCTTCTTCTATATAACCATTTAAGAATGCACTTTTGACATCCATCTGATACAGAGTGATGCCTCTATTAACAGCAAATGAAATTAAAAGTTTGATAGATTCTAACCTGGCGACTGGGGCAAAGGTTTCTGTATAGTCTATCCCCTCTTGCTGACTATAACCTTGTGCAACACATCGTGCCTTGTTTCTGATGACTTCACCTTGTTCATTTAGCTTGTTTCTGAACACCCATCTTGTTCCAATGACGTTGAATCCTTTTGGTCTGGGAACGAGATCCCATACGTCGTTTCTGGTGAATTGATTCAGCTCTTCTTGCATTGCCAGAATCCAGTCATTATCCAGAAGTGCTTCATCAATAGAAGAAGGTTCAATCAGAGACACAAGTCCCATAAGAGTTTCTTCAGAGTTTCTGAAGATTGCTCTTGTTCTGATTGGATCTTCCTTTCTTCCTAAGATAGTCTCTTCTGGGTGATCCAAGCTGCTTCTGGGTAATCTCTTCTGAGGTTGATCAGCAGCTGCTGTAGGATTGCTAGCAGTGCTCCTTTCAGACGTTGAAGGAGTGTCTGTGTTGAGAGCTTCTGATGACTTGTCTTCAGAACCTGTAAATTCAATTTCCATACCTGCAAAAACTTCATTCTGCTTTGACTTTTCAGAGTCAAGCTTATCATCAAAACGAACACTGATTGATTCTTCCACAATCTGTGTTTCTGTATTGTATACTCTGTACCCTCTTGAGCGTTCAGAGTATCCTAACATAATACACTTCTGTGCTTTAGAGTCAAACTTGTTCAAATAATTCTTTGTATTTAATATAAAGCAAGTACATCCAAATGGATGAAAATATGAAATGTTGGGCTTTCTGTTCTTCCACAATTCATATGGAGTCTTTTCCAGAATAGGTCTTATTGAGATTCTATTCTGAATGTAGCACGCTGTATTTATTGCCTCTGCCCAGAAGGTCTTAGCAACGTTTGTCTCATTGATCATGGTTCTGGCCATTTCTTGCAATGTTCTGTTCTTTCGTTCTACAACTCCATTTTGTTGGGGAGTTCTAGGACAAGAGAAATCATGCAGAATGCCTCTGTCATTAAAGAATGACTCAAAGTCTTTGTTTTCAAATTCTCCACCATGATCACTTCTGACTTTAACGATTCTAAGATCCTTTTCATTCTGAACTTGGTTACAGAAGGTAACAAATACAGAGTGTGACTCGTCCTTGTGTCTTAAGAACTTTACCCATGTCCATCTGCTATAGTCATCTACAATTACTAACCCATACTTCTTGCCATTGACTGAAGCAGTTTTAACTGGTCCAAATAAGTCAATGTGCAGAAGTTCTAATGGCTTAGAGGTAGAAACAACATTTTTGGATTTAAAAGAAGGTTTTGCAAACTTGCCTTTCTGACATGCTTCACACAGAGCATCTGAATTGAACTTCAAATTAGGAAGTCCTCTGACCAGATCGAGTTTGTTAATCTGAGATATTCTTCTCATACTAACATGCCCCAATCTTCTGTACCAGATCCACTGCTCGTTGTTAACAGACAAAAGACATTTTACATTCTGACTCTTTAGTTCAGAAAGTTTTATTTTGTAAATGTTGTTTTTCCTCTTACCATTGAACAGGATAGTCCCATCTTTCTGACTAACAGCTTTACATGATTTTTTATTAAAGATTATATCATAACCGTTATCACTTAATTGACTTATGGATAACAGATTATGCATCAATCCATCTACTAGCAGAACATTATTAATAGAGGGAAGATTTCCATTACCTACAGTTCCAGAGCCAATTATCTTTCCCCTCTGATTGCCTCCAAAGCCAACGTGGCCTCCTGGCTTAAGTTCCAGTATTTGGAACATATGCCTTCTTCCCGTCATGTGTCGTGAGCAGCCAGAGTCCAGGTACCATGACTGGTGTTTCTGACTTGCTGCTAAAGATATCTGCAACATGTATTATTTTATCCTTAGGTACCCAGATTTTCTTGGGTCCTGATTTGTTAGTTTTACCAAAACTCTGGTTGAATTTTGGTTTCACAGAGTGCTTACTGCTAGTGTATTTAATATCATGTGTGTGACCATACACAAAATGTGAATTTAGAGGAGTGTGTTTAATGGTTAAGTCCATGACATTCTTTGGTGTAGGAACCTTACCTTGGTATCCTATTCCTTTCCTGCCGTTTCTGCTAACTCCATAGATCATTGAAGCCATTTTGCTTCTATCTATGCTTTTAGCAAGGAACTTCTGGAAACTGTGATCATACTCCTTGATGATCTCATCAGCGTTGCTGGGAGTTTCAGAAATTGGTTCCTTCTGAGAATTTTGTAAAGTGTTTTCTAATTTTGAAATCTTATTTCTCAGCTCAGAATTCTCCAATTTGAGACTCTCAGTCTTATTAGAGTCAGATTCAAGATTCCTTTTCAGGTCTCTGAATTTAACTCTAATTTGCTGATACCGTTCCAGAATCTCATTAAGGCTTTCAGCAAGTTCAGCCTTTGTAAAGTTAACAGCAAAGTTAGGAAATACCTCTTCAGTATCTGATTCTGAGTCTGATTCAGAAGCTTCACTATCTTCTGATATGTTAGCCATGAGAGCTATGTTTGCCCTCTCATCATCTGATTCTGAGTCAGCTTCAGACGAGTCAGAGTCATCCCATGTAGCCATGAGACTTTTCTTCTTCTCTCTTCCAAACTTATTTTTGGGCTTTTCCCTCTGAAGCTTTGGGCAGTCACTCTTATAGTGTCCTTGCTCATTGCACTCATAGCAGATGATGTCCTTGGTGTTTGGCTTTTTGCTACTGGAGGAGCCTTCAGATCTTCTGTATCCAGAGGAAGAATTTGTCCTTCTGTATCTGGAAGAAGACTCGTTCTGATCAGATCTTCTGGGATTCCTGAACTTCCTTTGTCTTTGCTTCCACAGTTGATTTACTCTTCTGGAGAGGAGAGAGAGTTCGTCTTCTTCTGATGAGGATCCATCAGATGTTTCTTCAACTATCTGCAAAACTTTAGACTCAAATTTTTTGTTAGATTTTAATGCTAAAGGCTTACCTTGCTTCGGAGGCTCGTCAGCTTCTAGCTCTATCTCATGACTTCTGAGGGAGCTGATAAGTTCCTCCAGAGTGATTTTGTTGAGATCTTTAGCTAGCTTCAGAGCTGTAACCATAGGTCTCCACTGCTTGGGTAAACTTCTGATGATTTTCTTGACATGGTCAGCAGTAGAGTATCCTTTGTCCAGAACCTTGAGACCAGCTACCAGAATTTGGAATCTTGAGAACATTGTTTCAATGGATTCAGATTCTTCCATTTTGAACGCCTCATACTTCTGAATGAGCGCCAGAGCTTTAGTTTCTTTGACTTGAACGTTGCCCTCATGCGTCATTCTGAGTGAGTCAAAAATATTCTTTGCTGTGTCTCTGTTGGAGATCTTTTCATATTCAGTATAGGAGATGGCGCTGAGGAGGATGGTTCTGGCCTTGTGGTGATTCTTGAAGTCACGCTTTTGTTGGTCAGACATTGTTTTTCTCTCAATCTTCTGACCGCTTGCATTCACAGGGTGCGTGTATCCATCTGTCACCATATCCCACAGATCAGCATCATGTGCCAGAAAGAAGCTTTCAATTCTGTCTTTCCAGTAATCAAAGTTTTCTCCATCAAAGACTGGAGGTTTGCCGCTGAATCTGTCTATGTCCTCATTGTTGTCATTGCTGATGTGAGAGTTGTTTCCTGCCATTATGTTTTTCTGACGCTGGATCCTGTACTGACACGGTTAAGTGTTTTAGCTCAGAACCAGGCGCTCTGATGCCAATTGAAGTAGTGAAAAACATAAGAAGGGGGGGTTGAATTGTAAAACTGAAATCTAATGCAATGAACAAGATATTTTTATCCTGGTTCGTTTGATCTCAAACTACTCCAGTCCACCCGTCAAGGTGATTTCGCCTCTCTCCAACGAGGTCTTAATCCACTATATTCAACTGAATAGTACAAACTGCTTTAACAACTGCTAAAGCCTTCTTGATGCAAACCACAGCCCGGTTTATCAAGGAAACACTTTCTTACAAAGAAATCAAATCTATGTGTGTGAATGTTTTCTACAAAACTGTATCACAATTGTGATGTTTACACAAATTAAAGCTTAGAAACTAGATTGCTAAACAATGATAGAATATCAGAATGTGTAGTGTTTAGCAAAACTGAGAGAAAGAAGATTTTGATCAGCTTTTATACGTGTAAAGATTTGGAGAGCATTAGCCATTTCAATCTTCAAAGTCTTGTTTATATAGCACTGAGATGATGAACGTTGGATGCAATATTCTTGATTCAATGCTAATAACAAACTTTCCTTATCGAGCAGATCTTGTCTGGAATGAGGCCGTTGGTATTAATTTGCTTTCAATGCACAGTACCGTTGCTTACTTAATGCAAGTTCTGGCTTGGCTCATTCTGACTCTGCTTAGCTGCTGATGAACTGTTGTGTTTCTTTATCAGAGTATTGAGCGCAGTCTTGTTCATCAGGCTTCAGCATGTACGTGAGTTGATCATCTGATTCTGACATTCTGATATGGCAACTTCTAATGCTGGTGTCAGGAACCAAATTCTGATGCTGAATAGGTGTGTTCTTGCTTATATCAATCAGAGTATCTACAAAGTAGAACATAATAATTTAGGCAGCAGATAGTTCATACATGAATCACATAAATGATATATCTTTTCACTTTGTTATCATCAAAACTTAAATGTAGGGTAGTAGATTCAAACTTTGTTCTAACAAAATGTGTTGGTTAATTTTATGAGATAAAACATCATCGTCATTGTCCGTGTGGAAAACATACCTACTGCCCCCAATCATGAGAAAGGAGAATTTGCATCATCTCAAAGTGGAGGATATGGCTTGGATTTTAAAATCAATAACATCTCACTCAACACCCAAGTGGAAAATATCTCTCTTCACTACATATTGTAGAAGTATAGTTGTTTGCATCACTACAAGGATTGACAAGAGTTCAATCTTTTGAGAAAAGTTTAAAGATAAAAGCCAAAGTGGCAAAAATGGTTTGAAAAGAGATTGATTGCCTTTTAGTCTTCTCACAAAAAGAATGTCAAAGTAATATTAAGTTTATTGGAGTTTATTTATGAAAATGTTTGAAAATTCATGGACCTAAGTCCAAGTTTATTATGAAAGTGGTTCAAGTTTAAAACAAGAAGAGTTTTCAAAAGGAGGAAGAAGATTTTTGAAATTAAAGAAGATAGGAGGAAAAGAAGAGGCTATCCTAAAGAATAAGGTAAAATCTAGGGATAAGAACCATCTAACCAACAAGAAGCCAATACTTGACACTATGAGCCAAGATAGAATTCACATTCTTTGGATTGAAACCAAACAAGCAAAAATACTAGACCTCTTGAGAGAACCAAACTTCAAGTGTATTAAGTCTTCACAAAAATTGGGCAGAGTAACGGCTGTATACGGGTGAATTCCATATTACAAACAAAGGGTGTAATCACAATAACCTGCACACAAAACAAACAAACAACCCAATGTCTTGAGGTAAACCTCAAGAGCTCCATACAAAATAATCAGATAAGATCACAAGGTCTCCAATCATAGGCCAAGGTTTCTAATCCTAATTCCAAAAAGTCCAATGCTCCATAATGCCAAGGATAGTAACCAAATAGTCCAAGTATCATTAAGGATTTTATGGTTCATATTGATTATTAAGTATCTTAAGAAAAAGAAAATAAAAGCTCAAGTGAGCAAAATAAAAATGACAAGAAAGTAAATGCTCAAATGAGCAAAGATGAAAATGGCATGAAATGTAAATGCTAAAAGTAAATAGTGCATAAAAATAAAAGGGGCATATAATAAAAGAATAAAGGATAAAGTCAATTATTAGTGATTAGTGGTTAGTTGGATGATCATCTTGAAACTTGCATTTGAAACTCATTAGAGGATTGGTAGAACCAAAGCCTTCACACAACAAGTTGCATTTGCTTTTTGTCAAGTATATCATCCATTTGGAATCCTTATGAGTATCTATTAATGATCAACAATGTTTATATGATCCGCGTTGACCAAATGTGTTATAGATCTATTAGAGAATTGGTAGAACCAAAGCCTCCACATAATGAATCTCAAGGTTATTGGATCAAAGAGATCAACTTAACATACTTGGGCTTGCAAACATAAGTTTGGGCCATAAATGATCATTTATTCGAATCAGGACAAAATTTAGCGCTATGTTAAGCAATTGTAAGTGGACTTATATAGAAGTCGCACCTATTTTGAGGCCGGTCAATAGCAATCTATGCACCATTTATTTTGAGACATGTTATTGAGATCATGCTCCAACAATATTTAGTGCAATAAGAATGGGATGAGATGAAGAGGGGTGGGAGAGAATATACAAACCCCTTTTGGATTAAATTTAACCAAACTATTATTAAAATCATTCATCCATTTTTGTGGAGTTAGACTCAACACCATGAATCCAATGATGTTAATAAAGTTCATGATCAAAATTTTTACCCAAGATCAACTAGAAAATAGTCACAAAATAATATTACATTTTAATATATACAAAAATGTTTAAAAATAGAAATAAAATAGAAAAATATCAACTATGTTCAAATTAATCAATAAATAAAAAGTAAGACCATAGAAAAATCATAAAAGGGCTCAAATGATTTTATAAATTTTTTGGTAATTTTTTAAAGTCAGAAACTATTTTTAAAGTTAAAAGAAATGGGTAAAATAAACCAAAATGATAAAAAAAATAGCAAAGTCAGAAACAAAAATAAAATAAGGTCACCAATATTTGTCACAATATCATTGGATCATTCCATAATTTTTTCAGAATTTAAAATGCATAAAAGTATTTTTAAACATTTAAAACAATTCAAATAAAGTGTAAATTTATAAAAAATACCAAAACACAAAATTAAATTGTGAAAAAATAAAATTTAGAAAGAGTATAATCAAAAATATTTTTCATAATTTTTTAAGATTTTTTGGACTAAAAATGAATTTCCTATGATTTTTGAAGTTTAAAATAATTAAATATAAAAATCAGAAAAGAAAATAAAAGTAAAAAATATGTGGACCATTGGATGAGAGTCAAAACGCGTTAGTGATCAAATCCAAGGGATCTGGTGCGCTGTGCATATCATGGTCATTAGTTAATAAAGCACTGAATCAATTATTAAATCAA
Organism: Vicia faba; assembly: GCA_948472305.1. NCBI lineage: Eukaryota > Viridiplantae > Streptophyta > Magnoliopsida > Fabales > Fabaceae > Vicia > Vicia faba. The sequence continues at coordinate 1,220,015,632 of OX451738.1, read as the reverse complement.
AATTGAAAAATAACAAATGACGTGCCATCATTGGTTGGAAGATGACACGTTGGTCATCTTTAACCTCCAGCCAACGTGAATTGCAGGTCTCTCAAACTGTAAAATCAGAAGCTCAGACCTATGTTATTCGCTTCGTCTCTTCAAGACAAAGACAACCACACCCTCGCGCCAAATTTATATAAACTATAGCTCAAGCAATTTGGAAGGAAAGTTTTGAAAAGGGATTTGAAATTTCATGGTCAAAACTTGTTTCCAGTAAAAAGAAAGTGTTACGACTAGAACCAGGGCAATGAGAGCATCACGATAATATCAAAGTTTTGAAGAATTGATGAAGGAATCTACCTATTGAAGATGAGTTGCAGAAATCTGAAACTGGACTTCTATGGAGCAATCTAGAGCATGATTCTTGAATGTAATTATATGGTTAGCTTCAGGGACGATCAAGGAAGGTGAATTGATGAAAAAATGGATTGAAAAAGGCTTGTATATGGATTTCGAAGTTGTTGAATTCTGAGTTATGGAACAAGTTTGGCAGGGTGATTTTGGCTATCCAAGCTTGAGAAAATGAATGGGATATTTCATGTATTTATAGGAGAAGCAAATGGGATCAAAAGGAAGAGTGAGTGATGCATTTTGGAGGGAATTCGTGCAAACCTGATACACGAGTGAAGTGTGATCTAATTTTTACCAAAACTCATCCAATCCTTGCGTTTTGAGGTGCTAAACAATTCTGGAACTTCACTAAACATGTTTAGAGGCAAAAACATGTGGAAAACTTGTGATTAGAATCCAAAACAAAGATTCCAAACTTTTGACTTGGTGAAAAATTCAGTTTCAAAGTGCCAACTTCTGACCTAAGGCATTCTCAGCTCAAGGGGTCTTATGACATGATTCTTGATGCTTTAGAAAGATAAGGTTACAAGCTTTGCAATGGAAAAAGAATGGAATCAAATGGATGCTTGAGCTGAAAGTTGTATTGAGTCAAAGTTGGAGAAAAAGGGTTCACTTTCCATACTTAGAAATATTTCAAATTTTCCTTCAAAAATGACCTATAATGTCTTGCATCCAAACACAGCCTTCCACTTGGAATTTGCTCTTGACCAAAAACGATGGAATGAAGTAGATCTCTTGAATGACACTTTGAAACTTGAACCATTCAAAATATCCAAAAATTGAGAAAGTTATGACTTGTTGAAGTTGGAAAAAGTTCATAAAATGACCTATAATCTTTTGTATCCTTAAGGAAACTTCCATCCATTTTCTCATTTTGCACATAAAATAAGGCATAAATTTCACATCTTCAAGATCATTATGGAAAAAGAATAGGCTCAAGGTGATAAAAATTGACCAAGTTATGATCATTTGAAGTCACACATGAAAAATTGGGGATTCATCTAGAGGACTTGTAATCTTTCTTCCTCATCAAGTTTCTCCCACATGAAAACTCCTTGTAACTTTTGAAGTGATTTATTAATAACTCTTTGAAGGGAAGGATGTCTTTGGAATCACTCAAAAATACCCAAAGATGAGCAATATATACTCCTTTGAAGTTCAAAACCCTAGCTCTTAGATCAAGAAAATGCTTGGAGGAACCTTGACAATTTTGAACAAACTTCTTGTATAAAAACAAATGCTTTGTAAATATAAGTTGTTGAGGATGATAATGAGAACTCATAGAAACCAAAACCACTTCCATATCTTGAGAATTGATATAAATATGCATTTGTGACCAATGGGAACAAAGCCTTGTCCAAGCATGACAACTTCTCTAATCAATCCCTTGTGATTTTCAACCAAATTTGATAACCTTGAAATGTGGTGAACCAAAATAACCTTGCCATGCCATTTCTTCTAAAACAAATCCAATGGTGAGGTTTGAACTTATCAAGCTTTATTGACTAGGGCATGGAAATAAACTCATGAACCCATGGAGCAACTTGCTGAGTCTTATTGCCTTTACCTACATGAGTAACAAGCAAGACAAACCAACATTGCATTTTATTAATTAAAAGAAGAAATCAAGACAAAAAATATTCATGATCACAAAAGAACACAAGTCAAGGTGCTTAGTGATTCCTCAAAGAGCAAACATTAATATAGTTAGGGGAACCAAGAATCCTAATGTGATCTTGTTGTGAATGAATCAACATGGTATGATGAAGGGATCTTAGGGGCAAAAATTAGGGTACAACAGCTGCCCTTATTTAAGTTTCTTCTATCCAGAGATACGAAGGTTAAAAATCTTTGTTTTGACGCGATCGAAGATACTTAAATATAAAACAAACCCTATTTTTGGCCTTAAGATGCCATGCAAATGTTTATGATCATGAATGCATATGAACAAGACCAAAGAGACACAGAACAACATCTAGGATGTAACAACAATAAAGAAACAAGAGAGCGACCCGGCCAGGAAAATAAATCACTGGTGGATCAAAAGACCCGACTCAGAGAGGATGGTAAAATGGTCAAAGGATACACCAACTCCTACTGGAGGTAAAGCTACCAACGTTCACTGAAGGTAGAAGGAAAAGAAATAACAACACCGACGTTCACCGACGATGAGCTACCAACATTCACTGAAGGTAGATGGAAAAGAAATAACAACACCAATGTTCACTGGCGATGAGCTACCAACATTCACTAAAGGTAGAAGGAAAAGAAATATCATAGCATCGCCGTTCACTGACGATGAACTACCAACGTTCACTGAGGGTAGCAAAAAGATAACAATCATAGACGTTCACTTCCAATGACCTACCAACTTTCACTAAAGGCAGAAAGAAAATATATCATAGCATTTCCGTTCACTGACGATGAACTACCAACATTCACTAAGGGTAGCAAAAAGATAACAATCATCGATGTTCACTGCCAATGACCTACCAAATTTCACTGAAGATAGAAAGAGAATATATCATAGCATCGTCGTTCACTGATAATAAACTACCAACGTTCACTGAGGGTAGCAAAAAGATAACAAACACCAACTTTCACTAATGGTAATCTACCAACTTTCACTGAAGGTAGAAAGGAAATATATCATAGCATCGTCATTCACTGACGATGGACTACCAATGTTCACTAAGGGTAGTAAAAAGATAACAAACACCAACTTTCACTGATGGTGATCTACCAACTTTCACTGAAGGTAGAAAGACAATATATCATAGCATCGTCGTTCATTGACAATGAACTACCAACATTCACTGAAGGTAGCAAAAAGATAACAAACACCAAATTTCACTGATGGTGATCTACCAACTTTCACTGAAGGTAGAAAGAGAATATATCATAGCATTTCCGTTCACTGACGATGAACTACCAACATTCACTGAGGGTAGCAAAAAGATAATAATCATCGACTTTCACTGCTAATGACCTACCAACTTTCACTGAAGGTAGAAAGAGAATATATCATAGCATCACCGTTCCCTGACGATGAACTACCAACGTTCACTGAGGGTAGCAAAAAGATAACAAGTTTCCATAAAATTCTGGCATTTCGCCTAGAACGCGTCTCAACTTCTTCTTTAATCGAGGCACTTTGCCTGGAAAGGGTAATATGTAAGTTGTCTCAAATAAAGAGACTTCCACTTTCAAAGATTTGACAACGAGTTGTTTCTGCGAATTTGAAAGTCTTGCCATCCACTGGCGTAAACTAACGATGGACTGCAAACTATCCACTTATAGAGGAGATAGCAAAAAAAAGTTATGTCGACTTTTACAGGGAAGCACAAGTTGCTCAATTAAAGAGACCTGCTACTTGTTGTCATGGAGGATTGTAAAAAGAAATGACTTTCTAGGGAAAGAAATATGGCTTCCTGGGGAAAGAAATATGACTTCCTGGGGAAATGCCACGATATTCCTGCTGAGGAGATAAAGACTTCTCGTGCAAAAACCAAAACTCGAAGCTTTCAGAAATCCAAAGTAAATGATATTGTTATGGAACCAAAGATTCAAACCAGAAATAAACTGGAATGAAACAGTCATCCAAAATACATCCTTTGAGAAATAAACTCAAGAGGGAAAACCAAATCCATCCAAACAAGGAGCTGTACAGGAAGGCTAAAGCAAAAATCTTCCATGAGGGACAAATCAGTGGGGACATTGAAAGAATATACGCTTTCTGCTTAAGGCCAACACTCTATTGAAGAGAGGACAACGTAACTCTGTAAAACATGGGGATATGTCAACAAAAATATTAACAAATGTCAATGAACAATGATTTGCCAATTTTATCTATGCATGATGTATGTATGAATGTATGAGTGTTATCGTGCGTATGCTGACAAAACAGATATACAACACTGGGAGTAACCAGGAAAAACCAACTCTGGCACAAACAACACTCGGCTAAACCATATACAAGATGATCATTCCAAGAAAAATTAAATGCCAACTAAAGAAACAAAACCTACTGACTGATTTAGCTTTACTGGGGAGAAACATAATCCGGAAGTAAACAAAACAAAGTGACAGAACAATACAGATACAGGGATAAAACATCCTTCTTAAGGCTTCACTGGGGAAACAAATGTTTTCAAAAGTAACACTTCTACTGGGGATTGCAAAACCAGTCTCAAGTAAAGCAGATGGACACCAAATAATCAAAACATTCACTGGGGAATTCAGGCCTTACTTCATTGGGGAGGTTAACACCACATTCACAAATGAAAAATCCAAAACGTTCTTCACTAGAGAAACCGGGGACCTGCGTTCTTCAAGAGTGATTATGGTACCAACTTCTCGGGAAAAGAACTTCCATTAGACCGAACGAAAACTTTACTGGAGAAATCTCGAATTGAAACTTCACATCATGAAAACTCAGAAAAGAGGAGAAATGAATCCAAACTTGACCGAGGATACCGGAGTCACGAACCCAATACGGTGAATCATCCTGACTAAACCTTCTCGAGGGGAACAAAAACTTCTTAAAACAAACTGGATTTTGTCTATTCCTGGGATCACCATTTTTATTATTGTTAATTTTTTCTTCGCATCACAAATTCTAAAGTAAAAGCAAATTGTAAATTCTTTTTCAAAAATCGATTTTGTTATTTAATCTTTTTGCTTTGAAAGTTACTATCAATAATAAATGGAGTCTTTTCAAGCTAAATAAAATAATAAATACAAAGAATTGGGTAAAAGCTCAAATTTCATTAATAGAATGGTAGTCTGCGAATGGCGAGACTCCATGGATAATTACAAAGTTCGGAAAATGGTAATATATAATGGAAAAGATAGATTGAGATACAATGACCATTATCCCCTCTAATCAACTTTTAAAATCCTGAGAAACAACTTCTGTTGAAGTGTGATGAGAATCCGAGAAGATTGTTGCTCCAATGATCAAGTCTTGTTTGATGTAGTTACTTGCCAAGGGAGTCCCTAACTTTTTCCTAAACTGCCCTTGCGGGTTTTCAGCTTAGCGGGAAATTTATTCTGTTTATGTCTCTAATTTTTGCCTAGACCGCCCTTTCGGGTTTTCGGCCTACCGAGACGCTCTTTTTTTCCTAAGCCCCCCTTTCGGGTTTTCAACTTAGTGAGCTGTTCTTTTATTTCTTTAGGAGGAGTATTTCTTGACTGCATCAGCATTCATGGGACGTGGGAACTCCTCGCCATCCATAGTTTCAAGAATTAATGCACCGCCAGAGAAGGATTTCTTGACAACATATGGGCCTTCAAAATTGGGAGTCCACTTGCCCCTAGAATCGGTGTTGAAAGACATGATCTTCCTGAGCATGAGGTCGCCTTCTCTGAATTCACGAGGTTTGACCTTCTTATAAAAAGCTTTCTTCATCCTTTTCTGATATAATTGGCCATGACACAAAGCCGCCATCCTCTTCTCCTCGATCAAATTCAATTGGTTAAACCGGTTCTGGACCCATTCAGCCTCGGACAACTTGGTTTCCATTATCACATGCAAAGAGGGAATCTCAACCTCGACTGGGAGTACAACTTCCATTCCATACACCAGGTAGAACGGGGTTTCTCCTGTTGAAGTGCGGACAGATGTTCGATATCCATGCAAAGCAAAAGGGAGCATTTCATGCCAATCCTTATAAGTAACGACCATTTTATGGATAATCTTCTTGATATTCTTATTAGCAACTTCATCATCCCCATCAAATATCATACTCCAACGAGATTCAGGGTCAGGACCTTCCTCAAGAAATGGTTCATCACAATCTTTCACTTTCAGGAGCATCACATCCTCATCGGGGAATTCATATTCTACAGACTGGTAATCCTCCACTGGTTAGTGAGCAACATAATCTGCCAACACACTGCTTTTAATAGATTTTTGAGTGCGGTATTCAATATCATATTCAGATAACAACATCTGCCAGCGAAAATTCTCCCAGTAAGAGCAGGCTTTTCAAAATGTACTTGATTGGATCCATTTTGGAGATTAACTAAGTAGTGTGATTCAACATATACTGCCGCAAACGCTTTTCCGCCCAGGCCAAAGCACAACATGTCTTTTCCAGCATGGAATACCTCGAATCACAATCAGTGAATTTTTTTACTGAGATAATAAATGGCAAACTCCTTCTTCCCTGTTTCATCCTGTTGTCCCATTATACAACCCATGGATTTATCTAACACTGTCAGATACATAATCAACGGTTTTCCTTCGACAGGAGGGAGCAAGATAGGAGGTTCAAGCAGATATTCTTTAATACTTTCAAATGCCCTTTGGCACTCATCCGTCCACACACAACCTTGATCTTTATTTAACAATTTAAAGATCGATTCACATGTTACAGTCATGTGGGAAATGAATCTGGAAATATAATTCAAACGCCCAAGGAAACCTCTGACTTGCTTTTCAGTTCTTGGTGTTGACATCTCTTGAATTGCTTTGACTTTATCAGGGTCAACTTCAATTCCTTTCTGGCTAACAATGAAACCCAACAATTTCCCTGATCAAACACCGAAGGTGCATTTATTTGGATTCAAGCGGAGATGATACTTCCTCAAACGCTGAAACAAATTCAACAAATCTTCTACATTCCCTTCTTTAGTCTGGGATTTGGCAATCATATACTTTGATTTCCTTGTGCATCAGATAATGGAATAGGGTTTTCATAGCCCTCTGGTACGTTGCACCAGCGTTCTTCAACCCGAAGGGCATCACTTTGTAACATAATGTTCCCCAGGGTGTGATAAACATTGTTTTTTCCATGTCCTCCAGAGCCATTCTTATTTGATTATACCCGGAAAATCCGTCCATGAACGAGAATACTTTGAATTTTGCTTTGTTATCCAATAACATATCAATGTGTGGTAATGGAAAATCATCTTTTGGACTAGCTTTATTTAGGTCTCTGTAATCTACGCACATGCGGACTTTTCCATATGTTTTCAGTACTGGGACAATATTGGCAATCCATTGAGGATACACTGATGTTACAAGAAAACCAGCATTAATCTGCTTTAGAACCTCCTCTTTGATTTTCACTGCCATATCTGGGTGAGTTCTTCTCAACTTTTGTTTAATTGGAGGACACTCTTGCTTCAACGGCAAACAGTGCTCTACAATATCTGTATCTAGACCAGGCATATATTGATAAAACCAAGCAAAAATATCCACATACTCTTTCAACAGCTCCATCAACCTGCTCTTCACATCAGGATGCAACAATGCTCCAATGTTGACTTCCTTCGGATCTTCTTCTGAACCCAAATTAATCACTTTCAATGGCTCTTTATATGGCTGAATGGTATTTTCCTCGTGCTCAAGCAACCGTGAGACCTCTTCTGGAATCTGATCATAATCTTCTACTTCAGCCCCATACACAGGACATTCAAAGTTGGGATAGGGTGCAGGGTCATTGTATTCAACGGGTTTTTTTAATTAATTTTGAAACATGTATGAAAGAGGGAACATCAATGGTGATCCAGTTCTGAATCCTAACTCAGTGCATCACATAATTTGGCCTTTCCTGTTCTTCTTCATCTTCCACAATGGCGTTAATCCTGGAAACAATTGGATGAAGATAACCCCCACTATGGAAGATGTCTTGATACTTTCTCGCAGCAGACTTCGGCTTCATGCCCTTACCTTTGTCATTATTCAAAGAGAACCCCAAGCCATCTTTGTTCTAGTTCACAGGTGGATCCATAATCTGTCCCCACACTTCACTATGACCCTTACACACAACATGCTGCGCATCCTTAAGTGAAACCATGGAATTCTCATTTCCTCTTATATTGTCAATGGATAAGGCTTGGAACTGGGTTCCAACAGCAGCTTCATCCACCTCCACAATGCTGAAAGAGGACAAATGAGATATCAATAATGCTTGTTCCCCATTTATGATCACTACTTTCCCGTCACGTACAAACTTCAGTTTTTGGTGTAAAGTTGAAGTGACAGCCCCTGCCTCATGAATCCACGGCCGTCCTAGAAAACAGCTATAAGCGGGAACAATGTCCATGACCTGGAAAGTTATCTGAAACAAATGTGGTCCTATATGAATAGGCAAGTCCACATAACCAATAACAGATTTCTTTTATCCATCAAACGCTTTCATAATGATGCCACTCGGGCGCATAGGTGTTCCTTGATATTTCAACTTCATAAGCGTACTCCTCGGTATAACATTCAACGCGGATCCATTATTAATCATCACATTGGATAGTGAATCATTCTTGCATTTCATGGAGATATGGAGGGCCAGGTTATGATTCCTTCCTTCATCTAGTAATTCATCATCGCAGAAACTCAAGTTATTACATGATGTAATGTTCCCTATTATGCTGTTGGATTGGTCTATTGGCATATCACTCTCCATAAAAGCTTGGTCCAGTACCCTCATCAAGGATTCTCTGTGATCAGAGGAGTTCATCAATAACGCCAAGATAGATATTTTCGAAGGAGTCTAGAGTAGCTGATCTACAATTCTGTAGTCGCTCATCTTGATTATCTTCAAAATATCATCCACTTCTTTCTCTAACGCAGCCCCACTAGTCTCACTCGTAGCCTTCTTGGGTTCAACATTCTCAGCAATTTTCTTTCCATCACTAACATCTCTTCGAACAACTGGTGCAAACACACAACTGTTGCGGGTCACCCTGCTATTTTCAGCAATATTCCCAACATCAGGCATTAGCTAGATGGGAACTTCCACTCCATTCTCTAAGATTGTAGCATTGTATTTATAAGGCACAGCCTTATCTGACTTGTAGGAGATAGGACCCGGAAAACTAATCACCAATGGGGTAACAACTGACTTTCTATAATACTCAACTTCAAGATGGGCGGGTGCCCCAAAACAAGGTACAATGACATTTACCCCTTCTTCAACACAATCAGTCATTTCTAGAAAACAAATCGTCATCTGAGGAGAAATACTCATCTGTGGAGGCATACTCTTCATCCGACTCTTCTTCAGTCAAACAAACCTCAACCATATCAACTTCATGGTAATCATCCCTTTGACTTGTAACCTTGATAATTTTGTTATCTAAAAACGACTGAACAACCTTCTTCACGATTGAACATCCTCGGGAATCTTGACAGCAAACTCGGCAAGATCCATATTGGTGTTCCACCTGACCAGACATATGGCATAAGGTAGCATGCAATTGCACAAGGTCCTCATTAATATACTCTATATAAAAAATTCAGAATTCTCCAGGACATCTAGAAACCATATTCACTTCCTCTTAATACTCTGCCCTAGACCTGATTATGTGGATTAGGCCTTCATCCATCATCTCTTGTAAATCAGCCTTTATCTTATCGCAACCATGTATGTTTGTACTGCGAAAAGAACAACTGACATGGTCATGCATATAGTAGCTATATTCACAAACGTCTGGATGCATTTTCACCAAACCTCCTCTAACCAGATTAATATAAAAAATCCGGAAGTCGCCTGGACAACCGGCCACCATATTCACAGCATTTACTCCCCCATGCTTGAGTAGAGGATTGTCTTTCACATTAGGTCCCATGTCCTTGAAAGATAGAACACCATACTTCACCAACTTCTGCACCCCAGTCTTTAAAGGATACCAATTCTTAACATTATGCCCTGGTGCTCCCTGATGAAAAGTACATGTTTGGTCTGCCTTGTAATACCAAGGCAATGGTGATGGTACGGAGGGAGGTGGTCGGGTCTGAACCAACTTCTTCTGAATCAATGCCGATAGTAACTCTGTATAGCTCATAGAAATAGGGCCATAACTCTCCCTTCTTTGATTATACCCTTAATTCCCCTGCTGGGACGGTCTCTGATAAGCAACAGTAGTTAGAGCGGCACCTACAACTGGAGTAACTGAGGCAACTTACTGATGACGCTGATAATTCCTTCTAGGAGTATTAACCCTCCTCTCTTGCATAACAATATTTGCATCCCCTTCCTTTTTCTTGGTAAACCCATAAGATGGTTTCTTCACACCTCCAGAACTTTCACTCTTTGTTAAATGGCCCTCTCTTATAGCCTCTTCTAAGCGGATACCCATTCCTACCATTTCCGTAAAGTCACTTGGCGCACTTGCTACCATCCTCTCGTAGTAGAAAGCACCCAGCATTTTCAAGAAAATCTTAGTCATCTCCTTCTCTTCCATGGGAGGAATCACTTGGGTGGGTACCTCACGCCATCTTTGTGCATATTCTTTGAATGATTCCCTGTCTTTCTAAATCATGGTCTGAGTTGATCACGGTCAGACGCCATGTCCATGTTGTACTTGTATTGTTTGATTAATGCTTCTCCCAAATCATTGAAAGTATGGATATTAGTGTTGTCCAAACTCATATACCACTTCAGCACAACACCTGTCAAACTATCCTGAAAAAAGTGAATCAGCAGACGCTGATCATCAGTATGGGTAGACATTCTCCTCACGTACATCACCAGATGAGCATGAGGGCAAGTGTTGCCTATGTACTTCTCAAACTCCTGGACCTTAAACTTAACAGGTATCTTAACATTCGAGACCAAGCATAACTCATTCACATTCTTCCCAAATAGCTCTTTTCCCCCGAGGGCCTTCATCTCTATTTGCATCTTGTCAAATTGCTCTTGAAAATCATCTATTCCGTCATAAAGACCTAAGTCTTCACTAGGTGTAGGGAAAGGACGACACACATCATCGTTAATAATCGGAACCATATTCACCGAAGGAGGCGCAGTAGGAGCAGCATGTACCACAGGAGGTGCCGGAGTAACAATAGTCTGAACAATCAGAGTATCTTGAGGACCAAGATTGAAACCTTCAGGTGCAAATTTCTCTAGCATTCCCCATGGATAACTTTGAGGCATGCGATTCTGAACAACAGCTGGAGTAGCAGATACGGGAACAGTCGGAGCTTCAATAGTTTCCCTTGTTGGTTGAAGTTGGACACTCGGTGGTTGATTTTGAATAGCCACTAGATCTTCCATCAGAGTAGTCAGATTCTCTATACCGGCCTTTAAAGTAGAAACTTCCTCGCGCAGCTTGCGATTCTCTTATTCTAAGTTGTCCATCTTCTTTCTGAAATTAGCCCGAGTGTTGTAGTGATGAGTCAACTTGCTGAACGAAGTAAAGAAGCTTGGTAAGACACCTGAATATGCATAAAAAATGCATGAAATATGTGCAATATGATGCATGATATGCAATGCACATGATTTTTATTTTATTTAATATTTCAATGGATTTAAAATTTATGGACATATTGCAAATATCAAAGTAATAGCGCATTTGAAATACTGAATTTTTTTATCATAACAACTCCAAAATGGATTACAAGTTTTAATGATCCCAACTACAAGATGAAAATAAAATCTAAAACCCTGAAAAGCAAGACTGATGGAGATCACTCTATACGTTGGCGCTTCCCCATGAGCATGGAAATCTGAGCCTTCAACTTCTGGTTTTCTTCCGCATGTCTGATGGCAACCTCCTTCCAATCACCTGAATCAGGAAGTGAGTAATCAGCACCTGATTAAGGCTTAGGAGAAAATAAATCCCCTTTCCTCTCCATAGACTCTACCGCTCGACTCTCAAGGATCTCAATCAAGTCGTCTTTTTCCTTCAAGTCTACTCTATAGGAAATCTCTAAAGTTTGGAACTTGTTCTTCCAAGCGTCCTTTTCCTGTTGCATCCTAACCAAAGCAAGTTGCAGCTCTTCTAGATCATATAATAAGGGAGGAGTGGTCTTCACAAATAGATCAGGCATAGGTGTTTCCCGGGAATACGGCATCTTCAACTGAACAGCTCTCGTTTAGACCCACTGAATATATGGCTCCAAAGAAACAGCACCCCTAGGTCCCAAATGCTTCCTACTCTTCTTATGAATGTGACGCCAGGCCTTCACAATCTACTCCCTAGCTTCCCTATGATCTTCTCCCTCCTTCAGAAAGAAACTACTCAAATGAATACTATTTGGTTTATCCATCATCAGATAACCAAGTCGTCGTCGTGCAAGAACAGGGTTATAGTTAATTCCTCCCTTTATACCAAGAAGAGGTACATTTGGGTAAACTACCACAACTGTCAATAATCTCTATATCCTGGTAAGATCGATGATACTAATAAATATCTGAGTGAGTAAGTGCCATGATATTAGGAGCTCAACGGGGTTCCTTCTTGACATCCCATAAAGCATCAGACTCAGGCATATGAGAGATAAAACACTAGTGCAATAGAGGCGTGCAACAGATAATCATCCCCTCATGATAAGAATTCAGAAGATGAATAGAGTAATAAGCATCACCCAATAAGGTAGGAACTGGGTTTCCAATCATGAAGATCCTAATAGCAATAATGTCAACAAACTTGTCCACATTAGGAAATAAGAACAACTCGTAAGAAAGTAGAGCAAAGATGGCATCAAAAGTGACTGTACTCTTCATCCTGGAAAAATGACGAGCTTTCTCCAATAAGAACTGAGTTGGTAATCCTCTAATCCCTCCTTTAGTAGTAATATGGGCTTCCACCTAAGACTTCCCTAGATGAATCAAAGCAGCAATCTCATGTGGTTTTGGCTCACCCTCCAAACTAGTAAAAGGAACACTGTTAGTAACAGGTAAATCCAATAGATAAGAATACTCCTCCAGTGTGGGCATAAACCGATAGTCGGGAAAAGTAAAGCAATGATACATTGGGTCATAGAACTGGATCAAGGTCGAGAGAATACCCTCCGTCATCTTCAGCTTCATGAGAGGAATAATGGATCCATACTTCTTCCAAAAGTCTGCAGAACACTCGATCTCGGGAATTAGACTGATCAACTCATCTATCTTGGGATCCTTGAAACTGTACTTCTCGGTCTTTCTCTTTCCAGAATCCATGGTTAAAAAGTACCTGAGATGTTCACTAATGGTCAACCTTTAAATCCCTTGAAATATGATTTCTTAAAAATATGCTTATGAGTGCATGTATGCATGATGCAACAATCACACACAAGATCATACATATAGGGTTCATAGGTTCAACGTCACAAGTATGAGGTAGAAGGTACTACCCATAAGGTGTTGTTCTAAAAGTTATCACCTGCCAAACAAGGTTCTAGAGGTTCCCAGAGTATACATCCTTCATTCGGATATTACCAACCTCCCGATTAACTCGGTAATTAGTAATATTCTCAAGAAAGACTCGTCTGAGCATAGTATCGCGTGATAACTATTTCCAGATTACTCTGTCATAGCTTCCGCACTACACCTAAAAGGACAAGATGGGTTTGGTATTCTATGTTCCTTAGCTTCAGCAGGCTCCCAGGTCGAAAGCAGTACGTCTTCCCGATTACTCGGTAAACGACACTACAGTCAAAGGGGCCTCCACTGAGTGGGGGATCTCATTCCTCCTTTTTTGGGATTACTTCCTCAAAGTTAACATGACTATATCGCCCGTCATATCTTAAAGTTTGCCCAAGTTCGGGTATAGGACTTATGAGTAATCACCAAGCACCCTGAAAACCTATAAAGTCCAGACAAACATATATACAACATATAACACAAAAAAACAATAATAACACATATACTGATATAAACAAAGATAGGCTCAACCCACTTAGGGATGGACCAGCAAAAGTTCAATCTTTCCCCAGTGAAGTCGCCATTTTTCTGTAGCGGTAGAAATGTTTAAGACCAAGACATTGGATTGACTAGACTTATACAAGTCAAAATAAAAATCGCCACCGCGCTTTATTGTTTCCAAAGGAATGGGAAAAGAGAGAATAACCCAAAAAGAGGGGGAAAGATTCAAGGTAAGGGGGTTGGTTATGCAAAGGGAAGGTATTAGCACCCTAAACATTTACGGTACTCCGCAGGAACCTCTTTGTAAAATCTGTATATTTTGGCTATAAAATGTTGTGTAAAAATGGATGGTGGAGGTGAGAAAATAAATATATTTTTATGATTTTTTCACCCGCTGCGGTTGCAAACCTTTAGTGCCTACTTACCACATTTTCGTGCAATAAGGGATCAGGGTACACGTAGTTCCTCTTTTAAAAATTTTAAAACACAAATGTGTTGATTAATTTTATGAGATAAAACATCATCGTCATTGTCCGTGTGGAAAACATACCTACTACCCCCAATCATGAGAAGGGAGAATTTGCATCATCTCAAAGTGGAGGATATGGCTTGGATTTTAAAATCAACAACACCTCACTCAACACCCAAGTGGAAAATATCTCTCTTCACTACATATTGTAGAAGTATAGTTGTTTGCATCACTACAAGGATTGACAAGAGTTCAATCTTTTGAGAAAAGTTTAAAGATAAGAGCCAAAGTGGCAAAAATGGTTTGAAATGAGATTGATTGACTTTTAGTCTTCTCACAAAAAGGATGTCAAAGTATTATTAAGTTTATTGGAGTTTATTTATGACAACATTTGAAAATGCATGGACCTAAGTCCAAGTTTATTATGAAAGTGGTTCAAGTTTAAAACAAGAAGAGTTTTCAAAAGGAGGAAGAAGATTTTTGAAATTAAAGAAGATAGGAGGAGAAGAAGAGGCTATCCTAAAGCATAAGGTAAAAGCTAGGGATAAGAACCATCTAACCAACAAGAAGCCAATACTTGACACTATGAGCCAAGATAGAATTCCCATTCTTTGGATTGAAAGCAAACAAGCAAAAATACTAGACCTCTTGAGAGAACCAAACTTCAAGTGTATTAAGTCTTCACAAAAATTGGGCAGAGTAACGGCTGTATACGGGTGAATTCCAGATTACAAACAAAGGGTGTAATCACAATAACCTGCACATAAAACAAATAAACAAACCAATGTCTTGAGGTAAACCTCAAGAGCTCCAGACAAAATAATCAGATAAGATCATAAGGTCTCCAATCATAGGCCAAGGTTTCTAATCCTAAGTCCAAAAAGTCCAATGCTCCATAATGCAAAGGATAGTAACCAAATAGTCCAAGTATCATTAAGGATTTTATGGTTCATATTGATTATTAAGTATCTTAAGAAAAAGAAAATAAAAGCTCAAGTGAGCAAAATAAAAATGACAAGAAAGTAAATGCTCAAATGAGCAAAGATGAAAATGGCATGAAACGTAAATGCTAAAAGTAAATAGTGCATAAAAATAAAAGGGGCATATAATAAAAGAATAAAGGATAAAGTAAATTATTAGTGATTAGTGGTTAGTTGGATGATCATCTTGAAACTTGCATTTGGAACTCATTAGAGGATTGGTAGAACCAAAGCCTCCACACAATAAGTTGCATTTTCTTTTTGTCAAGTATATCATCCATTTGGAATCTTTATGAGTATCATTTAATGATCAACGATGTTTAAGTGACCCGCGTTGACCAAAGGTGTTGTAGATCCATTAGAGGATTGGTAGAACCAAAGCCTCCACATAATAAATCTCTAGGTTATTGGATCAAAGAAATAAAATTAACATAATTGGGCTTGCAAACATAAGTTTGGGCCACGAATGATCATTTATTTGAATCGGGACAAAATTTAGCGCTATGTTAAGCAATCGTAAGTGGACTTATATAGAAGTCGCACCTATTTTGAGGTCGGTCAATAGCAATCTATGCACCATTTTTTTGAGACATGATATAGAGATCATGCTTCAACAACATTTAGTGCAATAAGAAGGGGATGAGATGAAGAGGGGTGGGAGAGAATATACAAACCACTTTTGGATTAAATTTAATCAAACTATTATTAAAAGCATCCATCCATTTTTGTGCAGTTAGACTCAACACCATGGATCCAATGATGTTAATAAAGTTCATGATCACAAATTTTACCCAAGATCAACCAGAAAATAGTCACAAAATAATATTACATTTTAATATATACAAAAAGGTTTAAAAATATTGTTTAAAAATAGAAATAAAAGAGAAAATCATCAACTATGTTCAAATTAATCAAGAAATAAAAAGTAAGACCATAGAAAAATCAGAAAAGGGCTCAAATGATTTTATAAATTTTTTGGTAATTTTTTAAAGTCAGAAACTATTTTTAAAATTAAAAGAAATGGGTAAAATAAACAAAAACTGATAAAAAAAAATTCAAAAACAAAAACAAAAATAAAATAAGGTCATCAATATTTGTCACAATATCATTGGATCATTCCATAAGTTTATCAGAATTTAAAAATGCATAAAAGTATTTTTAAACATTTAAAACAATTCAAATAAAGTGTAAATTTATAAAAAATACCAAAACACAAAATAAAATTGTGAAAAAATTAAAATTAGAAAGAGAATAATAAAAAATATTTTCATAATATTTTCATATTTTTTGGACTAAAAATGAATTTTCTACGATTTTTTGAAGATTAAAACAATTAAATATAAAAATCAGAAAAGAAAATAAAAGTAAAAAATATGTGGTCCATTGGATGAGAGTCAAAACGCGTTAGTAATCAAATCCAAGGGATCTGGTGCGTTGTGCATATCATGGTCATTAGTGAATAAAGCACTGAATCAATTATTAAATCAGAATTCAAAAATAACAAGTGGCGTGCCATCATTGGTTGGAAGATGACATGTTGGTCATCTTCAACCTCCAGCCAACGTGAATTGCAGGTCTCTTAAATTGTAAAATCAGAAGCTCAGACCTATGTCATTCGCTTCGTCTCTTCAAGACGAAGACAACCACACCCTCGCGCCAAATTTATATAAACTGTAGCTCAAGCAATTTGGAAGGAAAGTTTTGAAAAGGGATTTGAAATTTCATGGTCAAAACATGTTTCCAGTAAAAAGCAAGTGTTGCGACTAGAACCATGGCAATGAGAGCATCACGATAATATCAAAGTTTTGAAGAATTGATGAAGGAATCTACCTATTGAAGTTGAGTTGTAGAGCTCTGAAACTGGACTTCTATGGAGCAATCTAGGGCATGATTCTTGAATGTAATTATATGGTTAGCTCCAGGGATAATCAAGGAAGGTGAATTGATGAAAAAAATGGATTGAAAAAGGCTTGTATATGGATTTCGAAGTTGCTGAATTTTGAGTTATGGAACAAGTTGGCAGGGTGATTCTGGCTATCCAAGCTTGAGAAAATGAATGGGATAGTTCATGTATTTATAGGAGAAGCAAATGGGATCAAAAGTAAGAGTGAATGATGCATTTTGGAGGGAATTCGTGCAAACCTAATGCACGAGTGAAGTGTGATCTAATTTTCACCAAAACTCATCCAATCCTTGCGTTTTGAGGTCTAAACAATTCTAGAACTTCACTAAACATGTTTAGAGGAAAAAACGCGTGGAAAACTTGTGATTAGAAGCCAAAACAAAGATTCCAAACTTCTGACTTGGTGAAAAATTCAATTTCAAAGTGCCAACTTCTGACCAATGGCATTCTCAGCTCAAGGGGTCTTAGGGCATGATTCTTAATGCTTTAGAAAGATGAGGTTACAATCTTTGCAATGGAAAAATAATGGATCAAACGGATGCTTGAGCTGAAAGTTGTATTGAGTCAAAGTTGGAGAAAAAGGGTTGACTTTCCATACTTAGAAATATTTCAAATTTTCCTTCAAAACTGACCTATAATGTCTTGCATCCAAACATAGCCATCCACTTGGAATTTGCTCTTGACCAAAACAGATGGCATGAAGTAGATCTCTTGAATGACATTTTGAAACTTGAACCATTCAAAATCTCCAAAAATTGATAAAGTTATGACTTGTTGAAGTTGGCAAAATTTCATAAAATGACTTATAATCTTTTGTATCCTTAAGGCAACTTCCATCCATTTTCTCACTTTGCACATAAAAGAAGGCATAAATTTCACATCTTCAAGATCATTATGGAAAAATAATGGGCTCAAGGTGATAAAAATTTACCAAGTTATGATTATTTGAAGTCACACATGAAATATTGGGGATTCATCTAGAGGACTTGTAATCTTTCTTCCTCATCAAGTTTCTTCCACATGAAAACTCCTTTGAACTTTTGAAGTGATTTGTTAATAACCCTTTTAAGGGAAGGATGTATTTGGAATCACTCAAAAATACCAAAAGATGAGAAAGATATACTCCTTTTAAGTTCAAAACCCTAGCTCCTAGATCAAGAAAATGCTTGGAGGAACCTTGACAATTTTGAACAAACTTCTTATACCAAAACAAATTCTTTGTAAATATAAGTTGTTCAGGATGATAATGAGAACTCATAGCAACCACAACCACTTCCATATCTTGAGAATTGAGAGAAATATGCATTTGTGACCAATGGGAACAAAGCCTTGTCCACGCATTACAACTTCTCCAATCAATCTCTTGTGCTTTTCAACCAAATTTGATAACCTTGAAATGTAGTGAACTAAAATAACCTTGCCATGCCATTTATTCCAAGATTTATTGACTAGGGCATGGAAATAAACTCATGAACCCATGGAGAAACTTGCTGAATCTTATTGCCTTTACCTACATGAGTAACAAGCAAGACAAACCAACATTGCATTTTATTAATTAAAAGAAGAAATCAAGACAAAAAATATTCATGAACACAAATAACACAAGTCAAGGTGCTTGGTGATTCATCAAAGAGCAAAGCTAAATATAGGGAGTGGAAGAAAGAATCCTAATGTGATCTTGTTGTGAATGAATAAACATGTTATGATGAAGGGATCTTAGGGGGAAAATTGGGGTACAACAGGGTGCAACAAATACCATTAGCAAAGATCCTCAGTTATAAATCATCATAAAGATCATGGTCCCTCGTTGTCCCTCGAAGTTTCCTACGGTATATGATCTTGTCCCTCGATGTTGCCTACGAATATATATGATGACAGTCCCTTCAAATTTCTAAAGGTATCCCTACATGTTGTGTTCAATGACCATAATGACGATCCTACGCCTGTTCCTCGAACATCCAAAGATAGGGCTTCCTGCTAACTAATGGTATAGATAGCACTATCTAAAGGAGGAGGAAAAATACAAGAAAGACCTTGAGTGGATAGTTACTGTTAATTGCTTGCTCACAACTTAAAACACTTTTTCACACCTCACACTTTCAAAACGCTTTTTCAACACTCTTGAGGCTGATACAAGAGTTATCATAAAGAAAACTGCCTTGCTATTTGGCATTTCAAAACTTTTTCAAAAGCACACACACAAAACAAATAAATTGAGCAAGCGATTAAGAGCCCGTAGATAACTACGGATGAAAAGTGTGCTAACACCTTCCCTTTTCATAATCTACCCCCCAAACTCAAAATCTATCAAAGGTATTTCCTGTTCTTTTCACCTTTCCTTATTGGATAAAAAAATTAGGTGGTGACTCTTACTATCCGCAACAATTGCGATAAAACGTAAAACAAACCAAGTCAGTTCTCCCACCGTATTACAGAACTGGCGACTATGCTGGGGAACATAACCTAAAAAGAGGGGTTACCTTAAGAGCTTAGGTCACATTTACTTGCTTTAAACTGTTTGCTTTGATTGCTTTACATTTCAGGGTTTTGTTTGGGTATTTTCTTGTAAAAGATCCTACACCCGGATCAGGGAACACCATTAGGTAAGTAGCAATAAATCATGGAGGTTAAACGGCATAAACCGATATGGATGATATGATAGCTACGTTAGAGTTATACTCTGGCTTGTACTAATGTTCCTTGAGTTAGTCAAGGATAACACTAGTCTTCCACATAGTGTCATTAAGCATTAACTGACCTTTAGAACCTTAAGTTGACTCATCTTGGCCATTAGAAAGTAGTGAGATGGTTGGCTTTAGTGCATACTGAATTTGGTTGATACTCGATGCTACACTCATTGAGATTGGACTTTCATGATATTTCGGTCACAATTCAGATGCTTGAGCTGAAACAATTCCTGAGAGAAAGATCAATGATATGAGATGCCTAGAACCCGGTTACTATTGCTAAGACAGGTTGAGCCAACTAAACTTCAAAGGGGTACTTTGAAGAAGTGAAAAACACAAGAAGGGGGGTTGAATTGTAAAAACTTGAAATCAATTGTAGTCAACACGGTATTTTTATCCTGGTTCATTTGATCTCAAACTACTCCAGTCCACCCGTCAAGGTGATTTCGCCTCTCTCCAACGAGGTCTTAATCCACTATATTCAACTGAATATTACAACTGCTTTAACAACTGCTAAAGCCTTCTTGAGTCAAACCACAAACCGGTTTCTTAAGGAAATACTTTCTTACAGATAAATGAAATCTAAGTGTGTTGAATGTTTTCTACAAAAACTGTTTATCACAACTGTGATACTACACACGTTAAGCTTATGAGAACTAGAGTGCTAAAATAATTGAGTAGGTAATTTGAGAGTTTTAGCAAACTGTGAATGAGGATGATGATGAATAGCTTTAGGCGTGTAGAGAGTTGTAGAGCATTAGCCAATTCAATCTTCACTGACTTGTTTATATAGCATTGGAAAAAGGTACGTTGGAGTCAGTTAATTCCGTTTCAATGCCAATAACATTCTTTCCAAATTGAGAAGATCTTTGTATGGAATAATGTCGTTGATAATAAAGTATCTTCAATGCACAGTATCGTTGCCACTTAAGCGTGTTCTGGCTTTGGCTTATTCTGACGCTGCTAGGTGCTGATGAGTTGTTGTTTTCTTGATCAGAGTTCAGATTGTTACGCGCAGATCTGTTCATCAAGCTTTAGCGTAAGCACATGTTGATCTTCTGATTCTGGCATCTGATATAACATCCTCTAATGCTGATGTTGATATTTCATCTTCTGATGCTGATGATGATATTCTCTTGCTGATACCCATCAGAGTTTCTGTAAAAACAGAATGTGATTTTTAGGTAGTATATATGTCTTACATGAATCATACAATTAATATATCTTTGCATTTTGTTATCATCAAAACTTAAAATTAGGGTAGAAGATTCAAACTTTGTTCTAACAATCTCCCCCTTTTTGATGATGACAAAAACTAGATTTTTTTCAATTAAAAATCATCGTAAAAAGTATCAGAGATAACCAAATAGTAAAGAGTATCAGAATTAAATAGGAAGTTATCAAAGATAAGAGGATAAGGGATAAAGAGATATCAGAGTTTAGATCGGAGATACTCCCCCTGATTTTATTACTTCCCTTTTTAATTCCATGAGTCCTTCAGGATCAGATCTTTATTGACTTTCTTTGAACATCAGAATATCAGAGCTTCGGTGTATCAGAGATGATTAACTTCTTGTACCTGTAGGCTTATGCAAAACAAAAACATTCAAGTATATCAGAGTGTTAGAATGTTTGAGACTTTTTGTCTCAGTAATCTGTTATTGAAAAATATCATTCTTTTTCTCCCCCTTTTTGTCAGCAATCAAAAAGTGCAAGTAATTGAAGATAAAACAATCAGTGCAGAAAAACTGTTATATTTAATTCAAAGCTTAGAAGATAGTACAGAAAACATGGAAAGAAAATAATGAAAATATCAAGAATGAAAATCTAAGGTTGGGGTGGAAAGCGTGTGAACAGAGCTTCTAGCATGTTCTTAATCTGATCAGCAGTTTCCTTCTGCTGATGCACCATGCTGACAACTGTATCAATCTTGTCATCTTGAACATCCATATTTTCCTTCATCCTTTGATCATTATCATCCATTCTTTGCTGCAGACGAATATCATTCTGCTCCAGCTCTTCAAGAGTCTGCCTGTCCAAAGCAGCTTGAGAAACGTCAGAAACAGGATGCTTCTGAGAGCTTTCTGCAACATCTTCTACTTGACTAACATCTTCAGCTGGTTGAACGGTTGATGCTGGACGCTTTTCAGACCATGGCTCATTATCCAGATGAAGCACTTTCTCCTTCAGCAGCTGACTCAAGACTTGTCCTTCAGCTTCTTTTAGCAGATTGATGAAGTTCTGTTGAGCCTGTTCATAATTGATGTCTTGCAGCTTGAGGGATTCAGCGTATACCCATATTCTGAATTGTGTCCAGAGTTGGTCTGAAGAAGCAGGATCAGTCATTCCAGGACAAACCTGCTTTAGAGAAGCAATCCAATTCTGCAAGCCTGTTTCAAAATTCAAAATGCCAAAACCAATATCTAGCTGTTTGGGTTTGGGAATGGCTATTTTATTTTTAAGATCAGCAAGGCGGTCAAGGACTGTGAGGTCAATGAAGGTCTTGCTGTGGTCATCCTTATTTTGTTTGGGAGATGGAGTGGGAGAATCAGAAATGATTATTGGACTGTTTGGAGTATTGGGAGGGGTAGTTTCTGGTGAGGATGGCAGTTGGGGTATGTTTACAGTTGTACCACATGGCAGTTGAATTGCCAAGGGTTGAGGTTCAGAGGATTGAGGTGAGAGAGGTTCAGGGGTTTGAGGTTCAGGTGATGGAGTTTCAGAGTGTTGAAACTCAGGTTATGGAGATGATGGTTGAGGTGAAAGTGGATGAAGTTCTGGTTGTGGAGAGGGAGGTGGAATTTTTTGTTGTGGAGAAGGAGGTGGAATTTCTGGTTGTTCTGGTATTGGAGATAGTGTAGATGCTGGTTGTGGTGAATGGGGAGTTTCTGGTTGAGTGTTTGGATTTTCTGAGAGGGGAGCGGAAGAACTTTGATCAATTTCAGAAAGAACTTTATCAAGTTCTGATTCTGTTGATATTGTGGGTTTTGTATTTTTGGTGCGGGATCTCCTGAGAGTTAGTGACTCAGAAGGGTCAAACTCTGGTTCGGTATCATCAATGGTTGGTATGGGAATTGGGAGTTCATATGAAGCTGGGGTTGGGATTGATGTTGGAATAGCAGAAGAATTTAAAACATTAACAGCAGATAGATTACCTCTCTTCTTAGGGGTCTGTTGGGATGGTCCTTCTGAAGTAGCCTTTCTCTTCTTTGTCTTCTTCACAGTAACTTCTGGATTTTGCTGGTGCAGATCTTTAATGTTCAGAGTGAGATCTCTGTCATCAGCCTTGCAAGCATCCAAGTATCTGAGAACAATGACTGGTTTAGAGTCAATCTCAAAGAATATTGGAAAGTCGTCCAGAGGGACTCTTCTACTGGTGATGTCAGCAAGAGGAGTGACGCTGGGCTCCTTTCTGATATTCTCTATCAGTTTAATTTTCTTCAGATTCTTGGCATTCAGAGGCTTGCCAGCAGTAGGTTCAATAGAGCTTAATTCATGTGCTTCTATAAGGTGTTCAATCAGCCTATTCTCCGTTAAAATATCTGATATTAACCTGCCAAAGGGTATCCAATCCCTTTTTGTCCTCTCTTCTTCTCTTGTCTCCTTGACGCTGGTCCTGAGGTGATTAAACAGAAGATGAGCCAAGTTAATCTTTACCTTCTGATTAATAAAATAGATCAGAAACTGCTGATCTATGTTTATATAATCAGGAGAGCTTGTGGGCTTCCTGTGATTGAAGCACCCCAGAATAATCTTCGCCCATATTCTGTGCTGATCCTTCAAATATCTGAGTTTGCTGCTGGGAACCCCATGGGTGAAAATCTCTCTTGCAATGACAGCAGCATCTGAGCATCTTTCTGCCATGTCGATACAGCGGATACCACCACCAGTGTATCCAATCAGCCTTGCAATGTGATCCTCAGTGATCACAATCTTCTTTCCCATGATATAGGAAGTAACTTGATATGTTGATGAAGACGCATGAATCCAGAATTCTTTGACCAATACTGGGAACGTTGGACCCACCAACCTATCAAAGTATCTCTCCCATCCTTGTGCCCTAATTTCTTCTGTCAAATCGAATCCATTTTCTTTCAGACTGGTGAAATCAACAATCAGTTCAGACATAACTTCCAAGTTCTTCACTGGTGTAAGTAGAGTTCTGAAGGGAATTTGGTATTGTTCAGATGAAGCCTCCTTCTGAGAACCTGCAGAAACAGTGCTAGAAGTTGCCATGTTCACACTGGGGTTTTCTGAGAAAAAGTTTGAGAAAGGGTTTCTTTTGAAAAAGGATGAACACACAAGTGAGAATGCAGAAAATATTTTGGATGATTGTAAGAGACGGTAAAAGTTTAATGAATGATGTTAATGTGCTTAAATAGATTTCAAAATGAGTTTTGAAAAGGTAAACGGTTTTAAGAGAGAGAATTAATTCATGATTACAGTTTAACTCATGATTACACGCATTTAATGCTTGCTGATTTTGGGGGATTTGAGAAAGATACTTGGAACGGTTACCAGACATGTGTCTCAATGCATCCAATCAGCGTTTTGCCTTCTCAGAAGCGTGCACGGGTGTTCTGCTTTAGAGATTTGCTGATGATTGGATGACACTTGTTTGATTTAGTGAGCAACACGTCTATCCTTGAGCTGAAACGCTCAGATCTTTAAGAATAGAATCTGATACAATCTGCATGTCTATCTTTATGAAAGAAGATTGATCAGAAGTTCACAGTAAAAAGAAAACATATTCTGAAGGTTAATATATAAAATTAAAACATTTTCACTCTGGGCAGAGCTTCATGCTGAGATGTTTCAGAATGAAGTTGAACCTATCTTCAGAAAGTGGTTTAGTGAAGATATCAGCCCATTGATGGTCTGTATCAATAAATTTTAAGTTCAAAATTCCTTTCTGAATATAGTCCTTAATGAAGTGATGTTTTATTTCTATATGCTTAGCCCTAGAATGCAAAATAGGATTTTTACTTAAGCAAATGGCAGAAGTATTGTCATAGAGTATAGGGATGTTACTCTCAAAAATCTGGAAGTCTTCAAGCTGACTTTTCATCCAGAGCATTTGTGTGCTACATCCTGCTGCTGCTATGTACTCATCTTCTGTTGTTGATAGCGCAATTGTGGATTTCCTTTTGCTGGACCAAGAGATCAGATTTTCTCCCAGAAACTGGAAGCTACCAGAAGTACTTTTACGCTCTACTCTGTCTCCAGTAAAGTCAGCATCGCAGTAGCCTACTAAGCTTTAATCACTAGATTTTCTATAAAATAAACCCAGATTAGTAGTACCTTTCAGATACTTGAAAATTCTCTTAACAGCTGTTAAGTGAGATTATCTAGGATCTGATTGGAATCTAGCACAAATACATACGCTGAATAAGATATCAGGCCTTGAAGCCGTCAGATAAAGGAGAGAACCAATTATACCTCTGTAGACCTTCTGTTCTACCTTTTTGCTTACCTCTTCTCTTTCCAGAATGCACGTGGGATGCATTGGAATCTTTGATGACTTACATTCTGAGAGGTCAAATTTCTTCAGAAGTTCTCTGACATATTTGCTCTGATGAATGTAAGTTCCCTCTGGATTTTGATTGATCTGAATTCCCAGAAAGAATTTCAGTTCTCCCATGAGGCTCATCTCAAATTCTGCCTGCATACACTTAGCAAATTTTCTTCCAAGAGAAGGATTAGTAGATCCAAAAATAATATCATCAACATAAATTTGGCAAACTAAGATGTCATTCTTAACTGACTTACAGAATAAGGTAGTGTCCACGTTCCCTCTTGTGAATTCTTTTTCTAACAGAAAGTTACTTAGTCTTTCATACCAAGCTCTGGGAGCTTGTTTTAGACCATATAGTGACTTCTTTAGTTTGAAAACATATTCTGGATTTTTTGTACTTTCAAAACTAGGGGGTTGGTGCACATAAACCTCTTCTTCTATATAACCATTTAAGAATGCACTCTTGACATCCATCTGATACAGAGTGATGCCTTTATTAACAACAAACAAAATTAAAAGTCTGATAGATTCTAACCTGGCGACTGGGGCAAAGGTTTCTGTATAGTCTATCCCCTCTTGCTGACTATAGCCTTGTGCTACCAGTCGTGCCTTGTTTCTGATGACTTCACCTTGTTCGTTCAGTTTGTTTCTGAACACCCATCTTGTTCCAATGACGTTGAATCCTTTTGGTCTGGGAACGAGATCCCATACGTCATTTCTCGTGAATTGATTCAGCTCTTCTTGCATTGCTAGAATCCAGTCGTTGTCCAGAAGTGCTTCATCAATAGAAGAAGGTTCAATCAGAGACACAAGTCCCATGAGGGATTCTTCAGAGTTTCTGAAGCTGGCTCTTGTTCTAATTGGATCTTCCTTTCTTCCTAAGATAGTTTCTTCTGGGTGATCCAAGCTGCTTCTGGGTAGTCTTTTCTGAGGTTGGTTAACAGATGTTGTTGGATTGCTAGCAGTGCTCCTTTCAGATGTTGAAGGGGTGTCTTTGTTGAGAGCTTCTGATGACTTGTCTTCAGAACCTGTAAATTCATCTTCCATACCTGCAAAAACTTCATTCTGCTTTGACTTTCCAGAGTCAAGCTTATCATCAAAACGAACACTGATTGATTCTTCCACAATCTGTGTTTCTGTATTGTATACTTTGTACCCTCTTGAGCGTTCAGAGTATCCTAACATAATACACTTTTGTGCTTTAGAGTCAAACTTGTTCAAATAATTTTTTGTATTTAACATAAAACAAGTACATCCAAATGGATGAAAATATGAAATGTTGGGCTTTCTGTTCTTCCACAATTCATATGGAGTCTTTTCCATAATAGGTCTTATTGAGATTCTATTCTGAATGTAGCACGCTGTGTTTATTGCCTCTGCCCAGAAGATCTTAGCAACGTTTGTCTCATTGATCATGGTTTTGGCCATTTCTTGCAATGTTTTGTTCTTTCGTTCTACAACTCCATTTTGTTGGGGAGTTCTAGGACAAGAGAAATCATGTAGAATGCCTCTGTCATTAAAGAATGACTCAAAATCTTTGTTTTCAAACTCTCCACCATGATCACTTCTGACTTTAACGATTCTAAGATCCTTTTCATTCTGAACTTGGTTACAGAAGGTGACAAACACAGAGTGTGACTCGTCCTTGTGTCTTAAGAACTTTACCCATGTCCATCTGCTATAGTCATCTACGATTACTAACCCATACTTCTTGCCACTAACTGAAGCAGTTTTAACTGGTCCAAATAAGTCAATGTGCAGAAGTTCTAATGGCTTAGAGGTGGAAACAACATTTTTAGATTTGAAAGAAGGTTTTGCAAACTTGCCTTTCTGACATGCTTCACACAGAGCATCTGAATTGAACTTCAGATTAGGAAGTCCTCTGACCAGATTGAGTTTGTTAATCTGAGATATTCTTCTCATACTAACATGCCCCAATCTTCTGTGCCAGATCCATTGCTCGTTGTTAACAGACAGAAGACACTTTACATTCTGACTTTTCAGTTCAGAAAGTTTGATTTTATAAATGTTGTTTTTCCTCTTTCCATTAAATAGGATAGTCCCATCTTTCTGACTAACAGTTTTACATGATTTTTGATTAAAGATTATATCATAACCATTATCACCTAATTGACTTATGGATAACAGATTATGCATTAATCCATCTACTAACAGAACATTATTTATAGAGGGAAGATTTCCATTACCTACAGTTCCAGAGCCAATGATCTTTCCCCTCTGATTGCCTCCAAAGCCAACGTGTCCTCCAGGCTTAAGTTCCAGGCTTTGGAACATATGCCTTCTTCCCGTCATGTGTCGCGAGCTGCCAGAGTCCAGGTACCATGACTGGTGTTTCTGATTTGCTGCTAAAGATATCTACAACATGTATTATTTTATCCTTAGGTACCCAGATTTTCTTGGGTCCTGATTTGTTAGATTTACCAAAACTCTGGTTGAATTTTGGTTTCACAGAATACTTACTACTAGTATATTTAATATCATGTGTGTGACCATACACAAAATGTGAGTTCAGAGGAGTGTGTTTAATAGTTAAATCCATGGCATTCTTTGGTGTAGGAACCTTACCTTGGTATCCTATTCCCTTTCTGCCGTTTCTGCTAACTCCATGGATCATTGAAGCCATTTTGCTTCTATCTATGCTTTTAGCAAGGAACTTATGAAAGCTATGATCATACTCCTTGATGATCTCATCAGCGCTGTTGGGAGTTTCAGAAATTGTTTCCTTCTGAGAGTTTTATAAAATATTTTCTAACTTTGAAATTTTATTTTTCAGCTTAGAATTTTCCAATTTAAGACTCTCAGTCTTATCAGAGTCAGATTCAAGATTCCTTTTCAGGTTTCTGAATTTAACTCTAATCTGCTGGTACCTTTCCAGAATTTCGTTAAGGCTTTCAGCAAGTTCAGCCTTAGTAAAATTAATTGCAAAGTCAGGAAATACCTCTTCAGTGTCTGATTCTGAGTCTGATTCAGAAGCTTCACTGTCTTCTGAAATGTTGGCCATGAGAGTTATGTTTGCTCTCTCATCATCTGATTCTGAGTCAGCTTCAGACGAGTCAGAGTCATCCCATGTAGCCATGAGACTATTCTTCTTTTCTCTTCAAACTTTTTTTTGGGCTTTTCCCTCTGAAGCTTTGGGCAGTCACTCTTGTAGTGTCCTTGCTCATTGCATTCATAGCAGATGATGTCCTTGGTGTTTGGCTTTCTGCTTCCTGAGGAGCCTTCAGATCTTCTGTATCCAGAGGAAGAATCTGACCTTCTGTATCTGGAAGAGGACTCATTCTGATCAGATCTTCTGGGATTCCTGAACTTCCTTTGCCTCTGCTTCCATAGTTGGTTCACTCTTCTGGAGAGGAGGGAAAGTTCGTCTTCTTCTGATGAGGATCCATCAGATGTTTCTTCAACTGCCTGCAAAACTTTAGACTCAGATTTTTTGTTAGATTTTAATGCTAAAGGCTTACCTTGCTTCTGAGGTTCATCAGCTTCCAGCTTTATCTCGTGACTTCTGAGGGAGCTGATAAGTTCCTCCAGAGAAATTTTGTTGAGATCTTTAGCTAGCTTCAGCGCTGTAACCATTGGCCTCCACTGTTTTGGCAAGCTTCTGATGATCTTCTTGACATGATCAGCAGTAGAGTATCCTTTGTCCAGAACCTTGAGACCAGCCACCATAATTTGGAATCTTGAGAACATTGTTTCAATGGATTCACTTTCTTCCATTTTGAATGCCTCATACTTCTGAATGAGCGCAAGAGCTTTAGTTTCTTTGACCTGAATGTTGCCTTCATGTGTCATTCTGAGTGAGTCAAACATGTTCTTTGTTGTGTCTCTGTTAGAGATCTTTTCATATTCAGCGTAAGAGATGGCGCTGAGAAGAATGGTTCTGGCCTTGTGGTGATTTTTGAAGTCACGCTTTTGTTGATCAGACATTGCTTTCCTGTCAATCTTCTGACCGCTTGCATTCACTGGGTGCGTGTATCCATCTGTCACCATGTCCCACAGATCAGCATCATGTGCCAGAAAGAAGCTTTCAATTCTGTCTTTCCAGTAATCAAAATTTTCTCCATCAAAGACTGGAGGTTTTCCGCTGAATCTGTCTCTGTCTTCATTGTTGTCATTGCTGGTGTGTTGATATGTTCCTGCCATTGTGTTTTTCTGACGCTGGATCTTGTACTGACATGGTTAAGTGTTTTAGCTCAGAACCAGGCGCTCTGATGCCAATTGAAGAAGTGAAAAACACAAGAAGGGGGGTTGAATTGTAAAAACTTGAAATCAATTGTAGTCAACACGGTATTTTTATCCTGGTTCGTTTGATCTCAAACTACTCCAGTCCACCCGTCAAGGTGATTTCGCCTCTCTCCAACGAGGTCTTAATCCACTATATTCAACTGAATATTACAACTGCTTTAACAACTGCTAAAGCCTTCTTGAGTCAAACCACAAACCGGTTTCTCAAGGAAATACTTTCTTACAGATAAATGAAATCTAAGTGTGTTGAATGTTTTCTACAAAAACTGTTTATCACAACTGTGATACTACACACGTTAAGCTTATGAGAACTAGAGTGCTAAAATAATTGAGTAGGTAATTTGAGAGTTTTAGCAAACTGTGAATGAGGATGATGATGAATAGCTTTAGGCGTGTAGAGAGTTGTAGAGCATTAGCCAATTCAATCTTCACTGACTTGTTTATATAGCATTGGAAAAAGGTACGTTGGAGTCAGTTAATTCCGTTTCAATGCCAATAACATTCTTTCCAAATTGAGAAGATCTTTGTCTGGAATAATGCCGTTGATAATAAAGTATCTTGAATGCATAGTACCGTTGCCACTTAAGCGTGTTCTGGCTTTGGCTTATTCTGACGCTGCTAGGTGCTGATGAGTTGTTGTTTTCTTGATCAGAGTTTAGATTGTTACGCGCAGATCTGTTCATCAAGCTTCAGCGTAAGCACATGTTGATCTTCTGATTCTGGCGTCTGATATAACATCCTCTGATGCTGATGTTGATATTTCATCTTCTGATGCTGATGATGATATTCTCTTGCTGATACCCATCAGAGTTTCTGTAAAAACAAAATGTGATTTTTAGGTAGTATATATGTCTTACATGAATCATACAATTAATATATCTTTGCATTTTGTTATCATCAAAACTTAAACTTAGGGTAGTAGATTCAAACTTTGTTCTAACATACTTACCTATAGACCTCATGCAAGCCTTTAAACCTAAGGTCTTTGTGTGACTTGTTTGTGTTTTCTATTTTGTTTTAAGCATAAACATGACATCATAAACATCATAACATCATACTATAGCATGTCGTTAACCATTTCAAGGATCTCAAGGGCCTGTGATGCAGGTTATCATGAAATAGACGCCTAGCAAGGGGCAGGAGGATTTATTTTCCTCTAACCAAAGGCCGCCAAAGTATGATGAACTAGACGTCTAGCAAGGGGCAAGGGGATTTATTTTCCTCTAGCCAATTCCATCAAAGCACGATGTCTTGAGTCAGTGGCTATGACCCACTCGATACGGTGAGCTTGATTCTCATAGAGGGACAATCAACGAGACGAATTTCTTCAATCAAGGCTGCTGTCAAATTCAATCCAAACATCTTCTTGTGTTTAACCCACGAGATCCTTGAAAACATTTCATGCATATCATTACATAACATGTATTCTCAAGACATGTTTCTCATTTTCAAGCTGTTTATTTCAGCAAGGAAAATGTTTCTCAAACAGAACGACAGAGATCTCCAAACTCAAGATACTCAGTTCAAGGAAATATTCCTGAATATATCCAAGGGACAATAATAATTGAAAGCACTCCTCGCTGGGAACATGACCAAGAAAAATCCTGAAGATAACAAGGATGACCAGTTGGAACAATTGCAAACCGAGATGGAAAGGATGAGAATCTAGATGAGTAGTCAGATGACTCTTGTCCAAAGTTTAGCTCGGTGATAAGAAGAGCTCAGGATTCTCATCAGCAAGCTTTATCCAGACATATACGACCATTTGGGTCAAACTGATAGAGCTTATGGCCTAATCAATGATCAATCTCCCTTCGCAGACAGGGAACTGGGTGACATGTTCATGCAGGAACATGTTGAAAATAAACTCAGGAGCAGTGAAATTCAGGGAACTGCATCTTCGATTACTCAGAAGAGATCATACAATGGAAATAATGAGTCCAATACTGTGTACGACTAGAAATATCGTAATAAGAGTGATCTCAACCAATCTGTAGGGGTAGTGTGGATCTCTAATCCAGCGCTGACGCAACAACAACGACAAGGAAATCAATGTAAGCAAGACAGGCCCAAAAGGCAATTCACCAAAATCAACATGTCCTCGGCTCAAGTATTGCAACACATGTTAAATATGGAGTTGATAACATTGAAGGGTCCTCCTCAGAATCCCAACACCGCCTTTCCTCAGTACAATCCTAATGTGAGATGCGCTTATCATTCCAATAGTCCGAGGCATGACACTAATAGCTGTTGGCCATTGAAAAATAATATTCAGGACTTGATCGACAAAGGAGTGTTGGAGTTCACACAAGACGGACTGATTGAATTCTTTTTCCATCCCTAAAAGGAACACCATCTGATGTGACAAGTTCAGACAGAGAGACTTTTTGTTCATTAGAATTTTCAAATTGTAATTTCTTTTGATTACTTCGAACACTTATTTTATGTCAAACTTTGTTATTCCATTAATGCATTGCATATGTTTATCTTGAATTAATCCATTCATTTTCACTATACTGAAACCATGCTTTTACTTCCTTTTTGTGATATTCAACTCTCAATAAAAAGCTATAAGCCTTTGGAGGGAGGATGGCAAAAATAATACCATAATCTCATACAATATGCTTTTGAACAGACCTTGCTGACGATGTATAAGCATTGTTTCAAATCCTAAGCAGTAGAGTTATAAGGAAGATAATCCCTAGTCAACCCCTTTGAGCCTAAGAAGTAGGAGTTTTCTTTTTCACACAAATTGAAACCTTTAATCCTAACCTGGGGCAGGGTAATTTCTCAATTAATTCATATGCGCATTCAGTCACAATCTTTCACTTTGTACACAACGAATGGTATTGAAGACGTCCTTCCAAATCAAAAGATTGTGATGATTCTCCGTAATTATTAAGTCAGACAGTCATTATCTCTCAAAAGAAAAGCCCGCTAAGTCAAAACCTATGAAGGAGACTTAAGAAAGGGCATCCTGCTGACTGTAATCACAAAAGAAACAGTTCAAGCAAAAGGTAGGGATAATAAAAATAGGTCACCAAAAATCCTCAACAAAACAAAAATATTACAAAAAATGACTGCCTCCTCAAAATAAACTTTCAGTATTCGAACCCTCACCGGAATATCAAGGGCAAAGATTCCAGACTCAATTGAGATCTAAACGCACAATTAACTGAGCATAAGACTGAAGAACATCACGAAGAACGGGTTGGGTACAACTAAATTTTGAGCCTTTATCATTTGTTTCTTAAACCGTGAACCAGGCCACGCTACAATCCTTAAAAGTCCTAGCTGAAGAATGGGTTAGTTCGGAAGCATATTTTTACAAAAAGGTATCCTGACTCTTGTAAGGTTTGCTATAAATCCTGAGTTGATATCACATTCTTGCAAATTTTGTTTTACTAAAAAATGAACTTTTGAAAACTTCAAGACAGACATAAGATTTTCATTTTTAAATGCCATTGTTTGCATGTGACTAATTATTCGACAACAGAGAAATTTGCACGACAGAAACTCAATGAACGGAAATCCTCTCAATGAACAGAATCACCTCAGATGGAAAGACATTTCCAATAACAGGCCTTTCATAATCAAGGGGCATGGCATGGTGTCCAACTAATCTGGGGGAAGTCGATTCAAGATTCAAGGAATTTCTCAAAAGTGTCGAATAGCCAAGGGAAGACTTCCATTTGAATCGCTCGGGGCATTGAACATGAGTTCCAGCAGAGGATCACGTATGGTCAAGCAAACATTTTCTGGCAGTGGACAATGAAAATTCTATGCACCCTGTGAACGCGGATATAGTCAGAAAATATTACGCATGAAAAATTACCTGCTAGGTTGACTGACCTAGGCAAAAATAAAGGCATCCCGGAAAACAAAAAGTTAGGGCAAAAATTAGGGATATATAAATAAAACTGTACACCCAGCAAATCGAAAACCTGAAAGGCGGCTTGGGAAAAAAGGGTATCCCGGTGGACCAAAAATTTGAAAAAAATAGTCCAGGAAAAAGTTAGGGATTAAAAGGCACGACTATAACCCGTCATCTCGTCACTTGTCTATCAGTAGAAGAGTTATCATTCTGATCAGCATTTACTAAAGACTCTAGGAGTGGAGATGATGTTCAAATTATCCATAAATCCCCACAGAGCAACCACCTCTAGAGGACTATCTTCACCAGTTCATCCTCAACAAAGATACATTTCCCACTAGGTAAAGAAACAGTGGCATCTTCCCACAGTTCACCGTCATATCTTCAACATATAACCTAATGAGTTCAGCTTCTCGAACAGTTCCTAACAGATAAGGAAGTTCAATCATTTCCCTATTATCTTGAAGAATTCCCCAGCACGGTCTATGGAATTCTTGGGTTCCCCAACAGGGTTTCATAAAATCCCCAAGCAGTCCATGAAGCTTCATTCCCCAGTAGGGTTTATTTCTCTAGCTATGGAATTCCATCCCCCAGCGGAGTTTATTTCTCCAAATTGGTAAATTCTTCCAACAGAACTATTTTCTCCAACAGGATTAATCAGGATAACCATCTCCAAAAGAGTATCTACTCGTATCAAAGAAATACTCGTTCCTCCATCCCTAGTCAGCATGCATCTAATCCACCCGTTTCAAAAGCCAAGATAGGTTATCGACTCTCCTTGAATGCTCCTATCCTCAAGAAGAAGTCAAAAGTCTCCAGCGGAATATCCTCGGATAGAAAGCAGGAATCCCCAACAAAATTAACTTCAACAAAAAGTGAGGAATTACATTCTTCATCTCCAGCAACAGCCAGGGATTTATTTTCCCCAGTTCAACGACACCATAAAGAGCAATTGATACGCTCACATATTACAGTCATACAACATTTATAATACATCATAGCATATGCATAACTGAAACACATATAACACAATCTCATTTATTGTGAGAACATTATTCTGCAATGCATTTCATACATCATGACTTTGCATACAACTAACTCTTTACCTTTTCAGGAAAAGATCAATTAACAAACCAACATCATCAACTACTGGTATGACCAGACAGTCATCTCAAAGACAACATCTTCTGGCTCAGCATAGATCGAGCGTAGATCTATTATGATACTTCTCCCAGTTTAAAACGAGCGTGGATATCTTCTCACTCAATTTAAATCACGCCAAGATTTATTCTGATACTTCTTCCAATTGAAGACGATCATAAGTATTTTCTGGCTCAGATTAAATCAAGAATAGATTTATTCTGATACTTGTTCCAGATTAAGTCAAGCATAAATATTTGATGGCTCCATTTAAATCAACCATAAGTTTTATTCTGATAATTCTTCCATTAGACATTCTTCTGGCTCAACTTAGGTCGAGCGTAGATCTATTCTGATACTTCTTCCAGTTGAAGACCCTTTTCTGGCTCAGATTAAATCAACCAAAGATATATTTTGATACTTCTCCCAGTTGAAAATGGGCGCGAATATATTTTGGCTCAGTTTAAATCACGCAAAGATTTATTCTGATACTTCTTCCAGTTGAAGACGGTCGTAGACATTTTCTGGCTCAGATTAAATCAAGCATGGATTTATTCTGATACTTCTTCCAGATTAAGTCAAGCATAAATATTTGTTGGTTCAATTTAAATCAACCATAAGTTTTATTCGGATACTTCTTCCAGTAGACATTCTTCTGGCTCAGCTTAGGTCGATCATAGATCTATTATGATACTTCTTCAAGTTGAAAACTCTTTTCTGGCTCATATTAAATCAACAAAAGATTTATTCTGATACTTCTTCCAGATAAAGTCAAGCATAAATATTTGTTGGCCCAGTTTAAATTAACCATAAGTTTTATTCTGATGCTTTTTCCAGTAGACATTCTTCTGGCTCAGCTTAGGTCAAGTGTAGATCTATTCTGATACTTCTTCTAGTTGAAGACCCTTTTCTGGCTCAGATTAAATCAACCAAAGATCTATTCTGATACTTCTCCCAGTTGAAAACGAGTGCAGATATCTTCCAGCTCAATTTAAATCACGCAAAGATTTATTCTGATACTTCTTCTAGTTGAAGACGATCGTAGACATTTTCTGGCTCAAATTAAATGAAACATGGATTTATTCTAATACTTCTTCAATATTAAGTCAAGCATAAATATCTGCTAGCTCAGTTTAAATCAGCCATAAGTTTTATTCTGATACTTCTTCCAGTAGACATTCTTCTGGCTCAGCTTAGGTCGAGCGTAGATCTATTCTAATACTTCTTCCAGTTGAAGACCCTTTTCTGGCTCAGATTAAATCAACCAAATATTTATTATGATACTTCTTCCAGATTAAGTCAAGCATAAATATCTGTTAGCTCAGTTTAAATTAACCATAAGTTTTATTCTGATACTTCTTCTAGTAGACATTCTTCTAGCTCAACTTAGGTCGAGTGTAGATCTATTCTGATACTTCTTCCAGTTGAAGACCCTTTTCTGGCTCAGATTAAATTAAATCAAAGATTTATTCTGATACTTCTTCTAGTCAAAGTCAAGCATAAATATCTGCTGGCTTAGTTTAGATCAAGCATAGATCTATTCTGGTACTTCTTCTGGTAGACTTTCTTCTGGCTCAACTTAGATCGGGTGTAGATCTATTTTGATACTTCTTCCAGTTGAAGGCATTTTCTGGCTAAGGTAAAACTGATTATAGGTTTAAGTCTGATACTTCTCCTAAGCGTTGTCTAAAGTCATATAAATTTTATATAAAAAAATCTTAAAAGAGCTGCTAAAAGTGTTGCGTTAGAAAGCGCTTAAAAAAAGCCCTAGTAAAGGACCATATTAGCAAGCGCTTCTCCTAAGCGCTGTCTAAATTCATATAAATTTAAAAACAAAAACTTAAAAGTGCTGCTAAAAGGGTTTATTTAGAAAGCGCTTAAAAAAAGTGCTGGTAAAGGACCACATTAGCCAGCGCTTCTCCTAAGCGCTGTCTAAAGTCATATAAATTTAAAAAAAAAATCTTAAAAGAGCTTCTAAAGGCCCATATTAGCCAACGCTTCTCAAAAGCGTTGTCTAAAGTCATATAATTAGAATTAAAAAATAGAATCCCTCCGGAACTCGTTTCTATTCATAGAACTTGTTTCTATTCACACTTTTCTCTTCATCCTTTCGTCGTTCCTCCGATACCGCCCTCCTTTCGCTGTCCCTCCGACCGCCCTCCTTCCGCCGTTCCTTCGACAAACCTCCTCTCGCCTTCCCTCAGTTTCCTTCCTCCACCATATCTCAAGGTAAGTTTCCCTTGCTCCTATCTCTATTGCTGTTATGGTTCTTTGGGTATTTGTTTATAACATTTGGTTTTTTGGACTCTCTTGTAGGACTTCTATCAACCATTTCACCAACATTTTGTCTTGTTAAGCTTGGTTCAACATTTCCTTCTGCATTTATAGGTATTCATTTCCTTCTACATTTCCAGATATTTCCTTCTACATTTCTGCAAAACCTATGACCTGTTTATAAGTTCCATTAGTTAGTGATATAAACTTTGTTAGGCCGTCCAATTTTATTTAGTTTCGATGAAGTTTGGATGTTAATGTCGCGTTTATTCGTGTATAAACTAATCGATAAACTATTGGGGCTACCCTTTTTGTTTTATTTGTTAGAGTTTCGGGTTTGAATTCAATGTTGTGTCACATTGTGTGAGAAAATTTGAAAGAGATTTTGATGCATGTTGTTATGAATACAAGGTTTAATTCAGTTATGGTGCCACTTTTTTGCGATAGTTTGATTTCATTTTGGTTTCGATGACGGCTTGATGTTTATGCCGCGTTATTCGCATAAGATATAGTCGAGAACCATTCATGGGGCACAATTCATATTTTACCGTTGCTTTGAGATTCAAACCACTTTATTGTGTAATTTGATTTAAATTCAAAAGTTCGCATGGTTGTGACATCGGGTGCTTTCCCATTTTGTTTTGAATCTTCTTGAGTTGAAACTATCGCGCATTTATAACTTGTTATAGTTGCTGCCCAGTTTTTGTTTAATCGAATAAATCATGTGTTGAAATCAATTTTCCATGTTCTGATTCTTAAATTGTGTAACAAAATGAGTTATTTGATTTTATTTTCATTTGAGGATTGGTATCGTGATTTTATTCTCTACTCTATGCATTTTCAATGTTAGTGTGCTTAATAAAAAGTTGGTTAAGACTTTTTTGTATTGGTGTAGTTTGTCGAAGACCATCACCGATTCGAAGAACATCAAAGCAGCATCATCAACCGTCGGCACAAATAACCCCTCTTCTTTCTTTGGTAAGTCAAGTTCAAATTCAACATAACCGACTCATTTATTTATTTATTATCTTCTTCCTAAATTATAAAACATTCTATCTATATCAATTAAAAAGAACAATTAATTTTATATAGAATAATTTATTTTAGTCTATATCGATCTAGAACTAATCCGATTAAATATTACAAAATATTTATAAAAGTTTGTATTAATATTCTTTTTGTGTAGAGAAAGTGTTTTTCTTTATGTTCTTTTGAAATAGTTTCATGAATAATTATAGTTTTTTTGTTTACCTTAATTAGTAGTAATTCCATAGATAAAAAATGGATGACTTTCAATCGATTGTCAAAAGAGTACGAGAATGAGGTATTGGAATTCATTAAGTTTGTTGTTGAATACGTCAAAGACTCAAGTCGAATGAAATGTCCTTGCTTGAGTTGTTGTTATGTGGGTCAGGTTGACTCAGATGGATTGAAATCACATTTACTGACGTGTGGGATTGATCGAAGTTATAAGTGTTGGATATATCATGGTGAGAAAATTAATGAGAATGTTGAACCAGAGGAGAAAAGTAATATGACGACCTATGCTCCAGAAGACAATGACACGGATAAATAAGATTGTGATCGAGTCAAAGAGATTGCAGAAGCACTTGAAGAAGATCTTAAGGATTGTCCCAAAATGTTTGAGAGGTTGGTAAGCGATGCAGAGAAATCGTTGTATAAAGGTTGCACTAAATTCACAAGACTATCTGCGATATTAAAGTTTTACAACTTAAAGGCGGGCAATGGATGGTCCGATAAAAGTTTCACATAGTTATTAGCCCTTATGAGAGATATGCTTCCGGAGGATAATGTTCTTCCTAATCAAACCTATGAGGCCAAAAAAATGTTATGCTCTATTGGCATGAGCTATGATAAGATACATGCTTGTCCAAACAATTGTGTTTTGTTTCGAAATGAATATGCATTGTTAAATGAGTGCCCTAAATGCAGTTTATCTCGATATAACAAAAAAATTGTCTCCAGCAAAAGTCTTATGGTATTTTCCTATAATTCTGAGATTTAGGCGCATGTTTCATAGTGAAACTGATGCAAGACACTTGACTTGGCATGCATATGAAACAATTATTGATGGAAAGTATCGACATCCGGCAGATTCACCACAATGGTCGAAAATTGATGATGATTATCCTGATTTTGGAGAAGAAGCAAGAAACCTTCGCTTGGCATTATCTACTGATGGAATGAACCCACATGGTATTCAAAGTATATCACATACCACATGGCCTGTAATTCTTATGATTTATAACCTACCTTCATGGCTATGTATGAAGCGTAAGTACATGATGTTATCTATGTTAATATCTGGGCCTAAACAACCAGGGAATGACATAGACGTATACTTGACACCTTTGATCGAAGATTTAAAGATTTTGTGGGAGAACGGTGTGGAGGTTTATGATGGATATAAGAAAGAAATTTTCAATTTGAGGGTGATGTTGTTTGGCACAATTAATGATTTTCCAGCATACGGGAATCTATCTGGGTATAGCATTAAAGGTCAACGTGTGTGTCCTGTTTGTGAAGATGGAACAGATATGACGCGATTGGAACTTTGTCATAAGAATGTGTTTCTTGGTCATCGTATATTCTTACATTCTAAACATCACTATCGTGGGTGGAGAAAAGCATTCAATGGAGATGTCGAACAACGTAAAGCTCCACCTGCATTGTCAGGTGACCAAATTTTTGAAATGGTGAAAGATGTGTGTACTCAGTTTGGTAAGCCTTTTGCATATAAGGTTGTCAAAGGTGGGTGGAAGAAGAGGTCTATTTTTTTTTGAATTTCCATATTGGAAGTCTTTGTATGTGAGACATTTTCTCGATGTTATGCATATTGAAAAAATGTATTCGAAAGTGTTATTAGTACGTTACTCAATATAAAAGGAAAGTCTAAGGATGGCCATAAAGCAAGGGAGAACATGTTAAAGATGGGAATAAGAACTAAGTTAGGACCCGTGAATAAAGGAAGACGAACATGTCTACCACCTGCTGCTTTTACTCTATCTAGAAAGGAGAAAAAATATTGTGCAAGTTTCTAAGTGAAGTTAAAGTTCCAGAAGGATACTCTTCAGATATTAGAAGACTTGTGTCTATAAAAGATCTCAAGTTGAAGAGTTTAAATACACATGATTGTCATGTTATGATGGGGCATTTTCTATCAATAGGTATACATTCTATTTTGCCATAAATAGTAAGAAGCGCCATAACTAAATTGTGTTTTTTCTTTAGGTCAATTTGTAGTAAGGTGATCGATCCTGAGGTCTTACCAACACTGCAAAAAGTAATAGTTATTACCTTGTGTGAGCTTGAGATGTATTTTCCTCCCTATTTTTTTGACATAATGGTACATCTAGTTGTTCATCTTGTGAAAGAGACACATTTGTGTGGACCAGCTTATATGAAATGGATGTACCCTACTGAACATTATATGAAAATATGAAAAGGGTACATGAAAAACCCAAGTCGCCCAAAGGGTTGTATTGTTGAACGATACATTGTTGAAGAAGCGGTTGAGTTTTGTACTGAATATTTTTCCAATGTTCAATCTGTTGGGCTTCCTAAAACTCATATTTTTGAAAAAAAGGAAGGTAAAAAATTAATTGGAAATAAAATTGAGACAATATCAAGGGATGAACGGGAGCAAGTGCATTTGTATGTGTTGTACCCCAAAATTTTCCCTCCCATATTCTTCAAAGTTTTGACAAGCATCATCTCAATTTGCTCAAGTCTACTCAAGGACTACACAGTCAAACATCCTCCTAAGCCAGTCAAATTAGGGTTTTGGTTCTTGTAAGGAAGTTGAGGTTTTCAAGGGCTCAATCAAGTCCCACATGCATATATACATTGTCAAGCATCTACATGTCAAGTTTCAAGGCTCACCAGGTCAAGTTGCACAGTCAAAAACCCTAATTGCTTCACAATCAACTGCAGGGGCAAAATGGTCATTTGGAAGTCAAAAGTCAAAAAATTTGGTCAACATCTTATTTTGAGGCCACAATCATCATTTGACCAATTCTTGATCATGATTCCACAAGAATGGCTCAAAAATCATCAAGATGCAAAAGTTTCCATTTTTGGACAGCTAAAAAGTCAACTGTAACTTGACCAAGGCATAACTTTTTCATGGTTCATCAGAAAAATCCCATCCAATGCTCATTTTGAAGGGGAGGACATTTCCTACAACTCATCTTCACATTCCAAGTCCAAGAAATGCTCTCACAAAAAGTTATCAATTTCAACATTATAGGTCATTTTCAAAAGTCAACAAAAAGGCACTTTAAGTCAAAGACCATAACTTGAGATTGGTATATTCAAATGACATGGGACCAAAGTCATTGGTTAGAGGACTTCAAGACCTTTCCAAAATGTCCAAGAACATGTTCATATGATCAAAATTGAGCAAGATATGCATTGGAGAAGTTGGGAAATGTTTGTGAAATGGTAAAAGTCAACTATCCTTGAAACTTCAATTTTTGACAAAAGGTCCCACTTTTTTCCACTTGATTCAGCCTTGTCATGCCACCCACGTGTCCCATGATCAATTTCAAGACCAAATAATTATTTTTCTATTTTTATTTAATTTTTATGGATTTAATTCATTTTAATCCATAATAATTCAAGTAAATCTAAAAAAATTAATTAAATGGTATCTTATGGTTTGAATAGCCTTCATGAAGCATTTGCAACCTACCAATTTCGTGCTAAGCTCATTTAGGCATGAAAATTCAAATTTTGAACAAGCTTTGAAAGGCCTTTAATGGTGGTTAAGACAAAATCCAAAGCTTAATTGCAATGGTTAAAGGCTCCTAAATGTGACTTATTCTCACTCATTACTACATATGCAAGCCTTGCAAGCCTCGTTCACAACCTGAACATTACACAAACGGCCAGAGCAAAATCCAAAAAGTTTCAAAAAAAAGTGTGAGATCAAAAGGAGTATTGCAAGCATTTTCAGGCCAAAAGGAGAACGTGACTCTCTTCTTTGTCATCCCCTGAAGCTAAAGCAACCCTTGCCACGTCCTAAGATCCATCATACCGCGCTGTAAGTTCTTCCCAGGTCCCCCAAAATTCCATATCATTTTTTCTTATGTATTTGTGTGCAGGATGCCCAGTGCGTTTCACCATGAACCTTCAGCGTTCCGCATGTCAAGTGGCCATGATCATCAATCTGAGGGCCAAAAAGTGATGAACACTATATTCTCCAGTCAACGTGCTCCAGGCAATCTCCAAAAGTCAACAAGGCTGGTTAATGGGCCAGCAATTTCTAGGCTTCACACCTCCATTGGGCCATCAACACCCCCATTGGTTTCTATTTCTTTTTTTTTCTATTTTCGTTTTCTTTTTATTTTCCTTTTTTAATTATTATCATTATTGTTAATTAACCTAAAAAACTAATTTTTTCCAATAAAATTAAAAAAAAAATAAAAAAAAAATGTAAATACTTTATTAATTTCATTTAGGTAATTATTTTGTAAATAAATACTAATAAATTGAATTAGTTTAAATTAGGCAACTTTAACCTTTTTTCTTAATAACTAAAATAAATTTAGAATTAGGTTTTTATTAACTTTTAATTTTAATTCCTTTTATTTTATTTCATTAAAAACATAAAAATACAAAAATATTTTTCTTTTAATTAAATTAATTAATTAGTAATTAGGCCTAATTTTCATTTAATTACAAAAAAGGACAAAAATTCAATTCTTTCTTAAAAAAGGGTCAAAACCCTTAGGACGTCCCGATTCATTCTTTCGCGTGCAATTTATTTTAATTCATTATATTTATGTAACTGCTTCCGGAAATGTAATAGTTAATTAGGTTTATCTCTTTATTTGCTATTTCTCGCATTCTTATTTCAAAACGGGTTTTTGTTTTTTGGCGATGTATAGACCCGCGCCTTGTAATAGCTAGATTTACATTTCTGCAATTTATTTTCCGCACTCCTAACTGTTAAAAAATGCATGAAAGAATGTATGAAAAATAAAACTAATCCGTAGCTCACAAATAACATACAAG
Organism: Vicia faba; assembly: GCA_948472305.1. NCBI lineage: Eukaryota > Viridiplantae > Streptophyta > Magnoliopsida > Fabales > Fabaceae > Vicia > Vicia faba. The sequence goes on along the minus strand of OX451738.1, from coordinate 1,219,972,515 downwards.
ATAACCTTAACTGAAAAACAACACACAAAGCACATGCCACTTCTTAGGGTACGCCTCACTGGTTGCCTCGAACGTGGTCATCAAGTATAGGGTGTCTTAGAGGTCGCCCTTCTGTCTAAAAGATCCAGTCGCCTCGAAACGGTTGCCTCGGATAAAAAAAAGGATCTAGGACATTAGGGTTACTTGTAAGGTGTCCTACCATTGCTTCGGTGACCACACATGTCCCTTAATCGAATTGACACGAACACCTCCAACGATGGTGCTACCTACCTCTCAATGGTGGGATAGCAATATCTAAAGGACTCTTGCACAGTTTAATTCCTTAGAGTATGTAGATTCTCTTAAGTACTTGCTCTTTTCAAACAAACAAAAACAACTTTTCGCACCTGCACTTTCTAAAAGTTTTCATACAATTTTTTCACACACTCTTGAGGACAGATACAAGAGTTACTTAGAAATTTTTCAAACGAAACTTTTTCAAAACCCACACACACTTGAAAAGCAAACAAATTTTTGAAAACATAAGAGTAAGTACCTAAGAGCCCATGGATAACCATGTATAGAAAGGGTGCTAACACCTTCCCTTTCTATAAATCTACCTCCCGAACCGAGAAACATTCTCGAATAAGGAATTTTGCTGTGCTTTTGTCCTTTCCATGTTGGAAAACATAAAAGATGGTGGCGAATCTTGCTTACCGCGACATTTCGTGAAACCAGCTTAAAAAACAGTCAGTTCTATTTCCACCGATCACAGAACTGGCGACTCTGCTGGGGACTATAAAAGTGAGGTGTACCTTAGGATTAGATCATACTTATGTTTTCAATTGTTTTGCTTTGATTGCTTTATATTTGTGGGCTTTGCATCGGAGTTTCATAGATCCTAACCCGGATCTGGGGATACCCTTTTAGGTAGCATAAGCTGTGAGGGACCTGTCCGGCGTAGACCGACACGGGTGAAGCAGTGGCTACATTGGTGTGGCACCTTGGTCTGTACTGATATCCCTTGTGTTGCAACGAGGAGAATATGGGTCTTCTGAGGAGTCATTAAGCACCAACCGACCTTAGAACCCTAATGTGACCCAACTTGGCCATAGAACAGTAGCAGTATGCTACACCCATTGAGGCTAAACTCTCGCGATGGTTCTGGCCGCAAGAAAAGATTGCGACGCTGGAGTTATGACCGATTGAGGGTAGTCGGTGATATTGGGATCCTCTAGAACCCGATTACTTTTGATAGGACAGGTCTTAACCCACCAACTTTAAGAGGGTAGTACCCCAAACTTCATGCTGGCCTAAACTCTAAGGGCTCTATGTGTGACTTGTGTGCCTTCAAAATTTGACTATTTGCATGTTTGTTATCTGACACATGAGTTTCTTGCAGGGTTTATTTGCAGTCCTTAATCTAGACTCATAACAGGGTTCACTTACATCACTCCACGCATAGCATAACATCATGCCATCATACCATTGCATACATCCTGCATAAGGACTAATCCATTTCAAGGATCTCAAGGGTCTGTGATGCAGGTCATGATGAATCAAAATATCAAACAAGGGGCAAAGGGGGATTTATTTCCCTCTAGCCAAGGTTGTCCAGAAATCCAAGCATGATGACCTGAGTCAGGGGCTATGACCCACTCGATAGGGTGAGCCTTGACTCTTGAAGAAGGACTCTCAACAACATGAAGTTCCTTCAATCAAGCCACCAGATTCAAATTCTAACAAGCTTCTCTATTTACCCCGCGAGACCCTTGAAAACATCGCATGCATACATACATATCATTGCATTACAGGTACCCTTTTCTACAGGTTGCTTAATCTTCTTCGTTGTTTATTTCAGCCATCATCATGAATCTTGAATCATCCAATGAGCAAGCTATCAAGGCCCTCCAGGCCCATAACGCCCAGTTTCAAGAGCTGGTCATGAGCTTGGCCCAGGGTCAACAAGAATTGAAGACTCTGTTGTTGAAGAATAAGAAGAAGAGGACTGTTTTGTTCAACCCTAGATGCAGATCTGGGAATGGATCACAAAATGAGGCTGAGATGACCACCCCATCTGCTGGAAAAAACAGCCCACAAGGGAGAGAGGTTCCTAGTCCTGTGGTCTCCGACAACGAGACAGATTACAACGATGAACAGTACCCTCCCGCTGAAGACAGGTACAAACAACTAGAGAACCGTCTAAGTGCCATAGAGATTCAACGGGTGCCTGGGTTGGACTTTGGAGACCTAGGCTTATCTTCTGAGGTGGTGATCCCTCACAAGTTCAAGGCAACTGCCTTTGCAAAGTACGACGGGGCTTCCTGTCCTAAGTTGCACCTCTGTTCATATGCAAGGAAGATCCAGCCCTACACGGCAGACAAGAATCTATGGATCCATTTCTTCCAGGAGAGTCTTTCAAGGACTCAACTCGAATGGTTCTATCAGCTGGATGGAACCAACATTCGTAACTGGGAGGACTTGGCTACTGCTTTTTATAAGCAGTATCAGTATAATGCCGACCTTGCTCCTACGCGTACCCAACTCCAGGGTATGTCACTGGGGACGGGTGAAGGTTTTAAGGAGTACGCGCAAAAGTGGAGAGACCTGGCTGGCAGGGTGCAGCCACCGTTGACTGACCGTGAGCTTGTTGACATGTTCTTGGGAACCCTGTCTGGTCCTTTCTTCAACCATCTGATTGGGAATTCTTCTGCTGGGTTCACCGATCTGATCTTAACTGCTGAGAGGATAGAAGCTGGTATCAAGTCCGGGAAGATACAAAAGGGTGACTCCTCGAACGTTGAGAAGAAACCATTCAAGAAAGAGTCCAATGCTGCGTACATTCAGAAGGATCGTTGTGACCAACACGTAAGGGCAGTCCTGATCTTTGGCTCTACACCACACCGACAACCGCCAAAGGGAAATCAACGAAGGCCAGACGAACCTAAAAGACAATTCACCAACATCAACATGCCATTGTCACAAGCATTGCAGCACATGTTGAAAATGAATCTGATTGCGGTGATCAACCCTCCTGCAAATCCCAAGACCTCTTCTCCAAACTACAACCCAGATGCGAGGTGTGCTTATCATTCCGGAAGCCCAGGGCACGATACTGAGGATTGTTGGGCGCTGAAATACAAGATTTAGAAAATGATCGACGCCAAGGAGATCGAATTCGAGCCTGCTGAGGCTCCCGATGTGATCACTGCTACCTTGCCAAAACATGGCTAGGATTGAGAGACTCTTGTTCACTTAAATTCTGATATTGTATTTTTCTATGCTTATTCAAACAATTATCATGTCAAACTCTATTATTTCATTAATGCATTACACGTGTCTGTTTTGAAGTAATTGTGTTCTCTATATTCAAAATTGCTTTTATTTTTTTCTTGATGTTCAACTCTCGATTGAAAATTCTAAGCCTCTTGAGGGAGGATGACGAAAACGATACCACAATCTACTGTATGCTTTTGAACAGACCCCGCTGATGAGGTACAGGCATTGTTTCAATTCCTAAACACTGGAGTTATAAGGAAGATAATCCCTCGTCAACCCCTCTGAGCCAAAGAAGTAGGAGTTTTTCTTTTCGAAAATTAAAATCCTTAATCATAACCTGGGGCAGGGTAGTTCTCTCAGTTGATCCAAGTGCACAATGAATGGCACCAAAGAAGTCCTTACAAAATAAAAGACAGTGATGGTTCCGAATGATCATAAAGACATGCAGTCATCATTTCTCAAAATAAAAGCCCGACAAGTCAAAACTTATGAAGGAGACTTATAAAAACTGGGGCATCCCGCTGACTGTAATCACAAAAAGGAACAGTTCAGGCAAAAATAGGGATAATAAAATCAAAAAGAAAGAGGTCACATAAACCCTCAACAAAAAGAAATGACTGCCTATTCAAAATAAATTGTCAACATTCGAACCATCACCGGAACATCATAGCAAAGACTCAAACAAAGTCTAATGCACGATCGACTGAGTTTTGGATTGAAGAACATCACGAAGAGCGGGTGGGTACAAATAAAATTTGCGCCTTTATCCTTTGTTTCTTAAACCGTGAACCAGGCCACGTTATAACCCTCAAAAGTCCTAGCTGAAGCATGGGTTAATTCGAAAGCATATTGTTACAAAGGTATCCTGACTCCTTAAGTCTCGCTGTAAAATCTTGAGTTGACATCACATGTTACAAATTTCACTTATTTTTATGAAAAAACTGCATTTTCAAAAACTTCAAGACAGACATAAGCTTTGCATTTTTAAAAATAACATTGTTTGCATATGACTATTTGTTTGAACAGCATAGAAGTTCGCACGACGAATGTCTAATGAACAAAAGCTCCTCCAATCAAGGGGCATGGCATGATCATTGTCCATCATCTGGGGCAGTTAAGTCAAGATTCTGAGAATCTCTCAAAAGGCCAACCAACTTGGGGCAAATCTCCATTTGGATCACTTGGGGCATTGGAAGATCTTCTGGTAGTAGGGCGATGCAACACTACTGACAGGGGCACCTCCATACATCCTGAGAGCATGGACATAGTCGGAAAAATACTACGCAGAATAAAAGACCCGCTAGGTTGACACACCTAGGCAAAAATAAGGGCTTCCCGGCAAACCAAAAGGGTTCGGGCAAAAATAAGGGATGAAATAAAAAAATCTGTACACCCGGCAAGTCGAAAAACCTGAAAAGGCGGCTTGGGCAAAAATGGGTATCCCGGTGGACTGAAAACCCAAAAGGGCGGTCCAGGCAAAATTTAGGGATTAAAGCGTACGACTATGTCCCGTCACCTCGTCACTTGCCTACCAGAAGAAGATTTGTCAACCGGCAGTCATCAAGCGCCTCCACAGGTATCTTCTCCCACAGAAACAGGGGCAATATGAGTTGTCTAAGCGATCTAGTTGCTTTTTCCACCAAGGCACCAAGGTAGGTTCGGCTGAAGAACGTAACCGAGATATCTCCACTCCCCGCAGAGTAAGACCAGACTCCGCAATACTCTCCTCAAGCAGAGTTGGTCTCCCATCAGCCCTGTAAAGGCACGATATCTCCAGCGACTCAGCAATACTCTCCCCAAGCAGAGTTGGCCTACAATCAGCCTTAAGGAAGTCGGATATCCCCAGAAGATCTCAATATTCCCCAACAGAGTATACAGATGTTCCTAAGCAAGCATCCCCGGCAGTCTTAATATAAGATTGTTCCCCGGCGGAATACCAGACACCCCAGTGGAGCCACTCCCCAGTACAGTCCAAAGTTTCCCCAGGAAAGTTGAATCAATCTCCCCAGTAGATTTTTGAAGCTTATCCCCAGTAGATTCTGGAAGCTTATCACCTGCAGGGTACGAACGCTTCTCCCCGGCTTTATTTCAGAAGGTTAACCCTCACCAGAGCTTATAACTGGGTTATCCTCAACTAAATACCACGGAAGGATCGTCCTCGGCGAAGTTCTCCCTACCCCCCAGCGGAGTTCATCAATTACCTCAACAAAGCTTACCAACGGTATCCCCAGCGGAGTTATCATCAAACCTCAGCGAAGTATCTCTTCCCGCAGAGTAATCTCTCCAACAAGTTTATTCCCCAACTGAGTCATCTTCTCCTACCGGTTTATTCTTGCAACCATCATCCCCAACGGAAATGAAGAACTCTACTCTTCAACACCAGCCCAGGATTCAACAAGCTCCCGGAATTCGTCAAATATTTATTTTCCCAGACAAAGAATACATTCATAAACATCACATCTTCATACATTATAGCATGCATACGCATCATACAACACAAATCTCATTTATTTTTGAGAACATCTTAAAATCATGCAATTCATGCATCATGACATTGCATACGACTAATACTTTGCCTTTTCAGAAAAAAGTCAATCAAAAGATGATTACCATCTACCTTTACAGTTCCAGATCAACACCGGTAACAAGCCAGGAAAATTCTATGGACGACTGATTGTGGGTTAATATCCGAAACCAAACAGGACAATTATCTACTTGATCATCCTCAGGCAACCCTACACCGGTTCCTTTTCTTTCAGAAGAAGTCTTACACGGGCTCATCAATAGGCAACCCTACACTGGTTCCTTCTCAACCTCAGATGTAGTTTTACACGAACTCATCATCAGGCAACCCTACACCGGTTCCTTCTCAATTTTCAGACGAAGTCTTACACGGACTTATCATCAAAGTAACCCTACACCGGTTCCTTTTCTTTCAGAAGAAGTCTTACACGGACTTATCTCAAGATGACCTTACCCCGGTTCATCTAGAAGTTTTACACGAACTTATCCTGCAGTAACCTTACCCCGGTTCCTCCAGAAGTCTTACACGGACTTATCTCAAGATGACCTTACCCCGGTTCATCCAGAAGTTTTACACGAACTTATCCTGCACTAACCTTACCTCGGTTCCTCCCGAAGTCTTACACGGACTTATCTCAAGATGACCTTACCCCAGTTCATCAAGAAGTTTTACATGAACGTATCCTGCAGTAACCTTATCCTGGTTCCTCCAGAAGTCTTACACGGACTTATCTCAAGATGACCTTACCCAGGTTCATCCAGAAGTTTTACACGAACTTATCCTGCAGTAACCTTACCCCGGTTCCTCTAGAAGTCTTACACGGACTTATCTCAAGATGACCTTACCCCGGTTCATCCAGAAGTTTTACACGAACTTATCCTGCAGTAACCTTACCCCGGTTCCTCCAGAAGTCTTACACGGACTTATCTCAAGGTAACCCTACATCGGTTCCTCCCAAAGTCTTACACGGATTTATCCCAAGGTGACCTTACCCCGGTTCCTCAAGAAGTTTTACACGAACTTATCCCAAAAAAAACCCTACACAGATTCTCTCTTTCCAAAAGATGAAGTTTTACACGGACTCGTCACCCAGAAACCCTGCACAGATGCAGCTTCACACGGGCTCATCATCAGTCAACCCTACACAGGTTTCCTTCTTTCCAAGATGCAGTTTTACACGAGCTCATCATCAGGCAACCCTACACAGGTTCCCTCTTTCAACTCACAAAATTACAACTCAACAGACATTCTCCAAATGGCATCTATAAGCCAATCCCCGAAAAGGTTCTGTCACATATCCAGATGGCATCTATAAGCCCATCCTCCCATCCATCACATTTCCAAATGGCATCTATAATCCAATTCCCGACAAGGTTCTGTCACGCCTCCAGATGGAATCTATAAGCCCATCCTCCTATCCATCATCTCTCCAAATGGCATATGTAAGCCCATTCCCTACATCACACTGCTGATATTCTACTATGTGAGTGCAAATTTCTGGGTACTCTAGTGTTCAATCATCTTCCACCTTCGGATCACGAAAGGCACGCAAGCCAATCTACGTCCTCAGGTATAAGAAGATTGAACAGGGGAAACTGTTGTACCCCAAAATTTTCCCTCCCATATTCTTCAAAGTTTTGACAAGCATCATCTCAATTTGCTCAAGTCTACTCAAGGACTACACAGTCAAACATCCTCCTAAGCCAGTCAAATTAGGGTTTTGGTTCTTGCAAGGAAGTTGAGGTTTTCAAGGGCTCAATCAAGTCCCACATGCCTATATACATTGTCAAGCATCTACATGTCAAGTTTCAAGGCTCACCAGGTCAAGTTACATAGTCAAAAACCCTAATTGCTTCACAATCAACTGCAGGGGCAAAATAGTCATTTGGCAGTCAAAAGTCAAAAAAATTGGTCAACATCTTATTTTGAGGCCACAATCATCATTTGATCAATTCTTGATCATGATTCCACAAGAATGGCTCAAAAATCATCAAGATGCAAAAGTTTCCATTTTTGGACAGTTGAAAAGTCAACTGTAACTTGACCAAGGCATAACTTTTTCATGGTTCATCAGAAAAATCCCATCCAATGCTCATTTTGAAGGGGAGGACATTTCCTACAACGCATCTTCACATTCCAAGTCCAAGAAATGCTCTCACAAAAAGTTATCAATTTCAACATTATAGGTCATTTTCAAAAGTCAACAAAAAGGCACTTTAAGTCAAAGACCATAACTTGAGATTGGTATATTCAAATGACATGGGACCAAAGGAATTGGTTAGAGGACTTCAAGACCTTTCCAAAATGTCCAAGAACTTGTTCATATGATCAAAATTGAGCAAGATATGCATTGGAGAAGTTGGGAAATTTTTGTGAAATGGCAAAAGTCAACTATCCTTGAAACTTCAATTTTTGACAAAAGGGCCCACTTTTTTCCACTTGATTCAGCCTTGTCATGCCACCCACGTGTCCCATGATCAATTTCAAGACCAAATAATTATTTTTCTATTTTTATTTAATTTTTATGGATTTAATTCATTTTAATCCATAATAATTCAAGTAAATCTAAAAAAATTAATTAAATGGTATCTTATGGTTTGAATAGCCTTCATGAAGCATTTGCAACCTACCAATTTCGTGCTAAGCTCATTTAGGAATGAAAATTCAAATTTTGAACAAACTTTGAAAGGCCTTTAATGGTGGTTAAGACAAAATCCAAAGCTTAATTGAAATGGTTAAAGGCTCCTAAATGTGACTTATTCTCACCCATTACTACATATGCAAGCCTTGCAAGCCTCATTCACAACCTGAACATTACACAAACGGCCAGAGCAAAATCTAAAAAGTGTCAAAAAAAAGTGTGAGATCAAAAGGAGTATTGCAAGCATTTTCAGGCCAAAAGGAGAACGTGACTCTCTTCTTTGCCATCCCCTGAAGCTAAAGCAACCCTTGCCACGTCCTAAGATCCATCATACCGCGCTGTAAGTTCTTCCCAGGTCCCCCAAAATTCCATATCATTTTTTCTTATGTGTTTGTGTGCAGGATGCCTAGTGCGTTTCACCATGAACCTTCAGCGTTCCGCATGCCAAGTGGCCATGATCATCAATCCGAGGGCCAAAAAGTGATGAACACTATATTCTCCAGTCAACGTGCTCCAGGCAATCTCCAAAAGTCAACAAGGCTGGTTAATGGGCCAGCAATTTCCAGGCTTCACACCTCCATTGGGCCATTAACACCCCTATTGGTTTCTATTTCTTTTTTTTTCTATTTTCCTTTTCTTTTTATTTTCCTTTTTTAATTATTATCATTATTGTTAATTAACCTAACAAACTAATTTTTTCCCATAAAATTCAAAAAAAACAAAAAAAATGTAAATACTTTATTAATTTCATTTAGGTAATTATTTTGTAAATAAATACTAATAAATTGAATTAGTTTTAATTAGGCAACTTTAACCTTTTTTCTTAATAACTAAAATAAATTTAGAATTAGGTTTTTATTAACTTTTAATTTTAATTCCTTTTATTTTATTTCATTGAAAACATAAAAATACAAAAATATTTTTCTTTTAATTAAATTAATTAATTAGTAATTAGGCCTAATTTTCATTTAATTACAAAAAAGGACAAAAATTCAATTCTTTCTTAAAAAAGGGTCAAAACCCTTAGGACGTCCCGATTCATTCTTTCGCGTGCAATTTATTTTAATTCATTATATTTATGTAACTGCTTCCGGAAATGTAATAGTTAATTAGGTTTATCTCTTTATTTGCTATTTCTCGCATTCTTATTTTAAAACGGGTTTTTGTTTTTTGGCGATGTATAGACCCGCGCCTTGTAATAGCTAGATTTACATTTCTGCAATTTATTTTCCGCACTCCTAACTGTTAAAAAATGCATGAAAGAATGTATGAAAAATAAAACCAATCCGTAGCTCACAAATAACATACAAGATAACCTTAACTGAAAAACAACACACAAAGCACATGCCACTTTTTAGGCTACGCCTCACTGGTTGCCTCGAACGTGGTCATCAAGTATAGGGTGTCTTAGAGGTCGCCCTTCTGTCTAAAAGATCCAGTCGCCTCGAAACGGTTGCCTCGGATAAAAAAAACGATCTAGGACATTAGGGTTACTTCTAAGGTGTCCTACCATTGCTTCGGTGACCACACATGTCCCTTAATCGAATTGACCCGAACACCTCCAACGATCGTGCTACCTACCTCTCAATGGTGGGATAGCAATATATAAAGGACTCTTGCACAGTTTAATTCCTTAGAGTAGGTAGATTCTCTTAAGTACTTGCTCTTTTCAAACAAACAAAAACAACTTTTCGCACCCGCACTTTCTAAAAGTTTTCAAACAAATTTTTCACACACTCTTGAGGACAGATACAAGAGTTACTTAGAAATTTTTCAAACGAAACTTTTTCAAAACCCACACACACTTGAAAAGCAAACAAATTTTTGAAAATATAAGAGCAAGTACCTAAGAGCCCATGGATAACCATGGATAGAAAGGGTGCTAACACCTTCCCTTTCTATAAATCTACCTCCCGAACCGAGAAACATTCTCGAATAAGGAATTTTGCTGTGCTTTTGTCCTTTCCATGTTGGAGAACATAAAAGACGGTGGCGACTCTTGCTTACCGCGATATTTCGTGAAACCAGCTTAAAAAACAATCAGATCTATTTCCATCGATCACAGTATGTTCTGCATAATGACAGTAAGGTTGAGCCATATGTTGAAATGCATAAGGCTGTACTCCGAGGGTTAAATCAGAACATAAATGAAAATTGGATAGTACGAGAGAACAATCAAAGTTTTATAAAATAGTTTATGGATCATACTTATTCAAAGCGCTCTTCAGATCCCGCTTCAATAACAGAAAGGTTGAGATGTTTGGCATATGGTCCAAGTTTGCATGTGTTTTCTCATAGCGCATACGCAATAAATGGATACACATTTTATACCAAAGAACAAGATGATAAAAGTACTATGAAAAATAATGGTGTCACCGTGCTAGCTGAAGCAATGCACATATCAAGTATGAAGGACTTAAAAACCAAATATGCAAATCTGTCATATTTTGGGGTTATTGAGCACATTTGGGTGTTTGATTGCGAGAAGTTTCAGATTCCTATCTTTGGTTGCAAGTGGGTAAATAGTAGTGGCATACGAATGGATAAGTCAGGATTTCTGCAAGTTGATCTTAATAGGGAGGGGTACAAAGACGAGCCTTTTATTCTAGCATCTCAAGCTAAATAAGTGTTCCATGTCACTGACCCAACGAGTACGAAATGGTCTATAAAGCTTTTATCTAACAAAGTGATTGATGATACCGGTGTAGATCAAGGTGATATTGATGTTGAGAATCAGTCATGTGTTAGACTGAATGATCAAGATGAGAATATTATAGCGGATGAATAATATATTAGAAACGATCATAATGAGGTAATTTGGATCAACTTTGACGTCCGCATTGCTAAGAAACAAGTAATTTATATTCCAACCAAGAAAATAAAGATATGTTAGTGAAAGAGGTAATGTAGTAAAATGTTATATATTATGTCATTTTCAATAAATTTATATGTTCTTCTTTATTTTTAATTTTCAATAAATTTATATGCTCTTCTTTATTTGTCATTTGTTATATATTCAATTGATTATGGATTTTTATATTGGATTTATGTTTTTCTTTATTACAGGTTAGATGGCTAGTAACGAGGATCACCCACATGATGATGCTATTGATAATGGAGATCATGAGACCGTTATTAATCAGGAAGCAGAAATTAGACGGGGAATAACAGTTATGAAGAAATTCATTCATGATAGAGACTGAGGCATAAAATTAGATGCGCATTGGAGCCAAAGTGGCCAACTAATTGAGCCTAACGGTTCATCGGTGACAAGTTTTATGGTGCACTTGTAAGGAATGAAGTTCCAATTACTTGTGATGATTGGATTAAACGAGATTTGAAAGAAGATAAAGAAAATATTTGGAGTGAGATACAGGTACCATATTTAATGAAGTTCCAATTTGTTTTTAATGATGATTATGTCTTTAAATTACTTGTACTAACGCACTTTGCGTATGTTTTTCGTAGAGGTCTTTCAACAACATTGATGATACTAGAAGAACTTTTTGTCTCTGATTGGCTAGAAAACTACTAAGAGGGTTTAGGACTTTTTAAATATCAAGTTTCTTAGGGATGCAAATAAAAAATTTGTTGATGCAGAGCTTGCATCTAAATATGCAAGTTTGGTTTCACATAAAGAATGGGAATCGTTTAAATCTAAACGAAAAACCCAAGAATTTCATAGCGTAAGTGAAACAAATTGACAAAGAGCATGAAATCCCGCGTATCCATACAAAAATGGGCATATTGGATATGGACGCTTATAATAGTCTACCGTAAGTATCTATAAATTGCAATGATATACTTGTTCATCATAAATTTTATTTGATCATATTATTTGGCTTAATGTGTAGTTAACAAAGGAGAATAGTTCTGAAACATCTCTTTCGGCACATTTTTATGGAAGGAAGCCCGTGTGGGTAAGGATGGAGTTGTCAAAGAAGATGTTCAAAAAGTTTTTGAGAAATGTCTAAGTGTAGCATTATTTCTTTAATTAAATAAAAAGTTTAGTAACATATAATTAAGACAAATTTTCAATATTCATATGAATTTTAGGAGACTCTATCTCAGTCTATATGTCCAGATGAAGATAATGATTGCAAGAGTATACTTAGTTGAGCATTAGATGTTAGTGAGTATTCTGGTCAGGTGAGGGGTAAGGGATTTTGAATCACTCCAAAATCCTTGAAGATGAAAACACAAAAGACTCCTAGCAATAAAGAACTGCAGAAAACCTTGGAAGCACTACAAGCTGAAGTCCGTGAATTGAGAAGGGAAAAAGAATTAAGAGAGCAAGCTTCAGGTTTTAACGCTACTAGTGACAAAGGTAGTATCTGTTGTAATTTTCAACCGAATCTTCCAGAGGTAATTATATATATCATTATGAAATTAAAGTAGCTTAATTTATTTAATTGAAATATATACACAATAACAAGTTGAAATTTATTATTGGTTTTAGAGCATTTCACCTTGTCAACTCTACTTATCGTCACCGACTTATCGGATGGTTCACAAGGGAAAAGTACATAACACTTTGGGAGAATTACTTCACACTAAACAGTTACCTACTGGTTGTTTGAAAATATCGGTTGACATTGCTTTGGAGAAGGATGCGTTATTACCATCCTGATGATGTTTCAGATGCCACACTGGTGGGAGATGCAATAGGTTTGTTTGTTGCATAGCCGTGAAGCCTCATTAGTGTAGATGATGAGGTATGCTTAAAACCATATATATGAACCTTTGAGTATTCAAATTTTTTACGTGCATTTTATGTACATTTGTTTTTACATGGTTATGTTAATTAGACTCCAACAAAATCCATAGCAAAAGACAAGGGGATTCTGCGGAAAACCGAGTCAGTTGCATTAATAAAAGAGGTACATCAAAATTATATGATATTTATGCATGAAAAATGTTAATTCGTGATCTTATATTTCACATACCTAATTATATGATCTTTAGATTGATGCTAAAGAGAATGAAGATGTCGGTAGGGGTAAGAATCCTGAAATTAGCAACATTTCCACACAAAAAAAAAGGTTGTTGCTAAGAAGACGACGACAAAAAAACCTACTTCCAAGTTTAGGTCGTGCCTTGGGACATTTTTATAAATGTCTGATATTCCGGAAGGAAATACTCATCTTCTACCTATGGAGTTTGGTATTTTTGGTTTTGAATATTCCGAAACAATTGGTATGTAGGATTTTGATCAAGTTTTACAACATACGCAATTAGGCCTCGATGTTGTTAATAGATACATAAGGTATATCCGATCTACTTTGTCTAATTAATTGATCAATTCATTTACTCATTTCAAATGTTAGTGAGGTCTTTTATTTAAGGTTTTTGTATGACAAATTGATGTGCCCGAGTGGATTGGAGAAAATATTCGCTTTCTTATCTCCTTACAATACCAACTTAGGGTTAATCATTCATAAACCATATGAAGTCATGGCGTATGTACTCGAGCGCTTTATGGCCGACAAAGATACCAAAAATTTATTCTTTTTACCGCTTAATACCGGAAATGGGTTAGATTTTCATTCTAAATTCATCTATTATAATTTTTATATTTTGACGTTGTGTAGAAAGTTTTCATCTCACATTTGTTTAATTTTACAATGGACATTGGTTGTTGTTCGCGATTAATCCTATCAGAGAAGTTGTATATCATCTGGATTCTTTACGCAATGATCCAAGTACATATCAAGATATGAAGAATATGGTTGATACGTAAGTGAGTTTGTTCTAAATATTCGTGTGTATATTTATTTATTTATTTATGTGAATTGTTCTAAATATGCGTTTATGTTTTATTAGCATTATATAAGTTTTTCGAGCACAAAGAGGTATTCAAGTACCAAATTGTAAAGCCAACAACATTACATGGGTTATAGTGGAGGTGTATTAATTAATTATCACAATTTTTTATTATATTAATAGTGATGATACTTGATAAAACTTAGGCCTTATCCATATTTTCTTTTCATGTGTAGTGTCCTCAGCAGCGTAATGAAGTAGATTGCGGTTTTACATGTTGAGGTTTATGAGAGAAATCCTTCTTTTGGATCGAATAAAGATTCCATCTAAAGTATGGATTTCTAACTTAGGAGTTATTTTAATATTTAATACATATTTCTCATATAATTAAATAGTTTTAACTTAAAAATACTATGTTATATTATTATGTAGTACTTTGATGAATTCAAGTGTGCTTTTTACTCAAGTTCTCAGTTGGATAAACTTAAGGAGGATTGGTGTCAATACATTATTGAGAGAAAATTATATAAGGTATATTGTAATCTTACTTTAATTGATGAGAATTTTGAGTATATTCAAGTGTTGCAATTTTGTTGTTGTTTGTCATGTGGTAAATGATATTTATTTTGTTTGTATCATGGTATTAATTACGATATTTTAGTGTTGTTTCAGGTTATATGTGCATATGTAGAAGATAGAGATGAATAGATTTTGTAATGGTATATAATGGTGTTGTTTTTTTTGTAAAAGTATATATGTACAAAAGTAATTGTATATATGAGTACATTTGTGAAAATGTATAGTATCTTTTGGTATTATTTTTTAATGGATTGAAGCTCCAATATTAGTGAAAATCTGGTGAAATTTGTAATGGTATATACAGGTGCAAAATATGGTGAAAACCTGGTGCAAATATGGTTAAAATCTGTGCATATAAAATTGTATATATCAAACAGCGCTTTTTTTAAAAAAAAGGTTATATAAAAAATTTTGTGGACATTAGACAGCGCTTTAAAAAATACTGTCTAAAGCCTCCTTTAGACAGCGCTTTTACTGTAAAGGGGCTTTTTATTTTTAATTTTTTTTTTGTTTCAGAAAAAGCGCTGGCTAAAGGGGGCCTTTAGCAGCGCTTTAAAAGTAAAAGCGCTGGCTAAAGAGGGCCTTTAGCAGCGCTTTAAAAGTAAAAGCGTTGGCTAAAAGGTGCCTTTAGCAGCGCTTTCAAAGTAAAAGGGCTGCCTAAAGGGGGAATTTAGCAGCACTTTTACTTTTAACAAAGTGCTGTCTTTACCTACAGCAGCGCTGGAATAGACAGTGCTTTAAAGCGCTGTCTAAAGCTAAAAAAAGCGTTGTCTAAAGTCTTGTTTGACGTAGTGAGCAATAACAATCACCGATATTACTCCCTATTTTTAGTTGTAATATGACAAAGGTAAGTAACCAACAACACATTTATCACACATATTCTAAACAAGTCATATGCATTTAACCCTTACAAAATCATAAAGTAGTAAATACAAGTCTTCCAAGAGAAACCAAAAAGAGTCATAGAAGCCACAATCATGCATCATACTCTTCTCTTTCTTCATCAACATCAACACCAATAGATGCACCAATTTCACTACCAGCAGAAACATCATTACTCCTGTAAGCAAGGTCTTCATCTGGGAAGATATCACAACAAATTCTGGAACATGTGTTCCACCAAACAATCTGTAATGCAAAGATAAAGGAGAGTCCCTATACTTGACACTATCCATAGCCAACAAAATACCAAGATGAAAAATGTTATTGACCCATAACAACAATAGTAATTGATATAAATCCTCATAGATACAGATCGCTATTCTTCTTTGCAAGTATTCAAACTGAACTGCATCAAGAGCTTTGGTAAAAATATCAGCAAGCTGATTTTCAGTACTAACATGCTCAAGAGTTACAACTTTGTCTTCAACAAGCTCTCTAATAAAATGGTGTCAGATATCAATGTACTTAGTCCTACTATGTTGAATAGGATTTTTGGAAATATTAATAGCATTTAAGTTGTCACAAAATAATGTCATAACATATTGTGTGACATATATTCATATAACATTGGTCCCATCCATACAAGTTGAGAACAACTACTTCCTGCAACAATATACTCAGCTTCAGCTATAGATAGAGACATACAATTTTATTTCTTGCTGAACCACGAGATCAAATTATTTTCCAAGAAGAAACATCCACCATAGGTACTTTTCATATCATCAACACTCCCCTCCCAATCGGCATCACAGTATCCTACAAGAACTGAATTTGAGTCATGAGAATATAGCATTCCATACTCACATGTGATATTTACATACTTCAGAATTCTCTTGACTTGATTGATGTGGCTTACTTTGGGTTCTGCCTGATATCTAGCACAAATTCCAACAAAAAAATATATATCTAGCCTATTTTCCTTAAGATACAGAAGGCTACCAATCATTCTTCTATATAAACTCTGATCAACACTCACTCCCTTTTCATCTTTGGATAACTTCAAGTGTGTAGGAGCAGGATGGAAAAAAATGAACTGATATGGGTCCATGAAGTATTACACATTTGCGCTAATCTTTTTGAATGTACTTTGAACCAATATATAAGATTTTAGTGGTATAAGACACTTTGGAGGAGGGAAAAAGGCTTCTTGTCACGATCACATCGATCTTTTATTGGTTCGAGGGTCCCTTATGTAGACATGTCATTCATATCTCTAATGGCTCAGTCCATAATGCATGATCGTGCAAAAAGCATTTACTGAATCAACAAATGTTATATGAAAAGTCGTGAGACTTAACTACATTTTCTAGATTTTAGGAATCAACCACTCATACTTGGAGGGATTTCTACATCCAAACTATCCCGTCAGTTTCCACACTTGGAACATAATCCACTCAGAAAAATCCACTGGTCTTAGAAGCAAGTCCTTATATTCCTTCATCATAAACCACCCACATAAAGCTTCCATCAGACACTTTCTATAACATCTCAAATACATCATATCATCCAACTTTTCACTGAACTTTTGTTCGTCACTCAATCTTTCATGAGCTCATGGAATAGTTTAAGCAAAATGCTTTTATCACAAAGAAATAATTATGATGAATAAAATCATAATTAGAGTACTACTGGTGTGAAAATAATGAATTCAAATAGGTTATTACAAGCAAAATAAAGGGCCTCATGGTGCAATTTTCTTATAAAGTTATTTACTTATATTAATTATAAGTAAATTCATACATTTTAGAGAAATAATTAGAGTGAACACTAAGCTCCAACGCTATTTATGTAAACAAATGATAAGTTACTAAATGGCGTGGTATTTTTTGTATCATATTAATCTTGATCAAACACATTAAATGATAAAATTAAACTATAGTTAACTATGACCATTCCTCTAGCATGATAATCAACAACTATATAGATATACCTCTTTCTACCAGAACTTTCAACATACATAAGTCCCATTAAATTCTTATGATAAAGTTCTAGCACTTTAGAAGTAGTCTGATGTTACAACTTCATTTGTAACATCATGTTCTGCTTATCAATTTGACGCTCACCACATAACTTATCTTCTTCGATCTTGAGTTTTTGCAGACCTCTAATAACTTCTTTAGATATGATTTTTTTCATATCTTTGGGATTTAGGTGTCCAAGCTTCTTGTGCCTTGGCTTTACCTCATCCTCCTTGATTATTAAATATGTGAAAGAATAGATAGTTCCTCCACATATCTACAAATAACAATTGTCTTTAAAACTGATCTCCTTCGTCTAGACAACATTTTCCTCATTTATGACCAAACATTTTAATTTTGTAAAGTTGACAATTAAACCTTGATCAATATGCAAGTTCTTTATTATGTACAACAACATTAATTATGATTTCCATATTTCAAAAAATAGCCGCTTCAATAATATGATAATTATATGTTATTTTGTCGGGACTAATATCGTAGGTCTATATTTGAAAACATATACTATTAAGAGATAAATAAAGGGTCGATGGAAAAAATAATGAAAATGATGTCCACGCCGTTTGCATGTAAGAGTACATGTTATTTACAAAGCATATGAGATTATAACGAGCTAAGAAAATTGGAGTTTGAATTTTGGGAAACAATTGAAAAATAACCTACTTTTATTGAAAATTTGACCAAAAGTCACAATGAACCAACTTATAAATTCAAATCACAATGAATGAATTCTAATCAGATTTTGCATGTAAAATTATATTAACTACGCATACTCGTGTAATTACTTTCAATCACTTTCATTTTCTGTATTGGCAAGATCATCATTTATGCGAGAGAAGTATATGATCATAAGAGAAAAATGTAACTCACATTTAATGTAACATTATTTTATCAAAATAAAACTAATTACCTAATTCTCTCGGTTATGAGAGTTATCACATTTTCATGTATATTGAATACAAAGATGGTGAGAATGATAGATTTTCATGCTTAACTTTGTGAAGCAAACAATTCTTGCAAGAAACTCTATTTCGTTGTCTCTCCGACCTTGACAATAATTACCCGAAATCAGAAGGTAAGACTCAAATAACATACTATTTTCCACATGCAATTAATGATAACTATATATTGATTTATAATGCAGTGTATGTGTGTAAATATTGAAACGTAATATGATTTGATTTGATTTGATTTGGTTGATCAGGGTCGAACAGACAACGAGATAGAGAAAAATGGAGCAAGAAGAATGTTGAGTTAACAAAGAAAAGCAAGAAAAGCACTCACCGGATAGCTAGTTAAATGAAAAATGCAATAATGAATTCATGGAGGATATAGTTTTGGCATGGTGAAGCACTATATGTAGGTAAATATATGTATGAGATGATCTAACCAGCAACCTTGACTTTCAGGTATATATCTGTCTCTATAACAAGTAAGAAATGAAGATCAATATTGTATATGCATGAGAGAAAAAGGAAGAGGGGTTGGGTAGATACAAGAATTTCAATACGTTGAAGAGTAAACGAAAGAAACTGTTGGGTTCATCAACCACGCAGCTACCAACTCATATTCCTAGTATGGGGGATGGAAGGCCCATGCCCCCCTCCCCATTCTTTAAGGTCATTTATTATGACATGTTGTACTTGCTAGAAGACACAAGTGAAAAGGTTAAGGTTAGAAAAACTTATAAAAAGACAATTATAAGGGTAAGGCCATTCAAATTAAAGTTTTAAGTTTTAAAAATTTTAATGGAAAAAGTTTTAAAAAAGGAGAAAAAGAAATAATTGAACTAATGAGAGATGTATATTTAATTAAAATATAATTTTATCTTTAAAAAACTGACATGATATGGCAAGTATAATGATTTTGATTGGTTGTATGTGTAATATTATATGCATTATTTTTAAATTCTTATAAATTTAAAAAAAGAAATTAGTTTAGTTACTAATATATAAATTTAATTGATATACATTGACATTGTAAAAAAAATTTACACAATCAATACATCATAACTATTCAAATAAATTATTTTTGAATTTAATTGTTATATATATAGATAGTATAAAGAAATTTTACACTGTCAATTAATCAAAACTGATAGATTTTTATTAAAATTTGAATTTTATTTTAATTATTGATAAAGTAATATTTATGAGTGATTATGATATATTGAATGTGTAAAAAAATTTACATTTACGGTGCATAGCAATTAATCTCATTATTTAAATAAAAATTAAAATAAAAAATAAAGAGTTTAAAGATAGTGTAATGATTGTTATTACAAGCTAAATAAAGGCCCTGATGGAGCGATTTTTTATGAATTAGTACATGTGTGATTTTCATCATAGATTTTATAACATGCTCATGAATCAATTCAAATAGGTTTTCACACCTTTAGAGCAATAACCTTCACTGATTGTCTTTACACTAATATACATTATATCATGGTCCTGTCATGATACGTTTTTTCCTAACAAGGAGATTTATCTTCAAGCTTGCGACACGATACCTAAGCCCAATTCTATTAGCCTCGTGTTTTTAAATTCTTAACGTTGGATATCATGTTGCATTTTGAAACTAAATCACCTTTATTATGTATGAATATTTAGAAATACAGTGATGTACGTATGTATGGTGATGTGACATGGTGGTGAGATTATGAAAGATATCCTTATTAGGTAGGTTTTTAGTTTCGTCCTACAGATATTCTACCATCCCTAAAAGGGTGCTTTTCTTAAGGATATCATGAATAATATTAGAGGGAAAAGCACAAGGACCTCCCTTAAGCGGAGCCTCTTTGTAGACCCAGACTTTTGTCTTTTAGGTCATTCAAGGTCTTACCATGAGATTTTGTTTTTGGGTTATACAAAGAGTCCTTGGTCGAGCCCCAAAGTCCTATCTCCAAGAGATTCTAGCCATCTAAAATATATTTCTTAGAACTCAACTCACTCTAGACGAAATCGTCGCAAAAGCTCATAAGGATGTTAAACCCCGTTGACCAATTGACAATCCTTCTTTCTAAGGTTTGATATTTTTTAAAAATAAGTCCTACCAACAAAATAAATAACATGGTAATGATAATCATAAAAACAATAAAATAAACCAATAAACAAATAAATATAACAACATGCCATAAATAGAAACATCACCAAAACCTAGACCTAAAAGGAGGGAAAACTATGACTCTAAGATTGTGTCTCCGGCAGAGTCGCCAGCTATCGTAACCGACAAAAAATAATGAGTCGCCATCATTAATTTTTGTCCTAAGGACGGGAGAATAACGGGTAACCCTAATTTTTTAGAGATTCTAAGTTCGTTAGTTGGTTAGACGAAGGAAAAGTGTTAGACACCCTTCATCTCCCTTTTTCTCAATAGACTCCACTTTTAGATTTAGAAGTAAATCGGAGATTTTTACTTAGAAGTTTGTTATATCTATATATTTAATAAAATTATTTTTTTTAGTTATGAATTCATCTTGATTTTAACCTCGTGCCTACGTATCTCCTTGCGAAGAATCAAAGTCCAAATTCGTTGTTCATATGTGTTTGGTATTGGAAATGTAATTTATTTAATGTCCACAATTCCCAATATTATCTCTTTATTAGGGCCTTTTGGCATTTTCTATTTCTAGTATAAATATGTTATCTAGGCTATCAATATTGTATCCAAAAATTCATTCCTCTATTTGAATACTAAGAAGTAGTCCTCTTTGTTATCATTCATTGTTCATTCTTATCTCTCCTTCCATTACCTTGCACCAACAAATTAGTATCAAAGCTTTTGGTTTTGTTATTTCCTGGGAAACACGAGTGGTTGTGAGCTGTGTGTTTGAGTTTTGTTCTTTGATTTTCTGTTGAAATCTTGAACAAAATTCTGAACAGAATTTTGATTCTGTGGGTTGGGAAAACAGTGTGTTTAAGATCTGAAAATCAAAGCAAGGTTTAAAATGAGTGGAGACGGTAGTTTGAACACTAAACTTCCAGTTTTTAATGGCAAAAACTGGAACAGATGGATGATACAAATGTGTGTACTGTTTGGTGCACAAGATGTTCTGGATCTGGTTACAGATGGTTATGTACCAGCTGCAGCAGATGCAACTGAAGAACAGAGAACTGCTGAGAGGTTGATGAGAAAGAGGGACCAGAAAGCTCTGTTCTATATCCACCAGTGTGTGGATGAAAATGTGTTCGAGAAGATTACTAATTCAACAACGTCTAAAGGGGCGTGGGATTTACTGACGAGATGTTACAGTGGTGACGCATCAGTAAAGAAGGTGAAGCTTCAATCCCTACGAAAGCAATATGAGAACCTGAACATGAAGAGCAGTGAGAAAGTTTCTGAATATATCTCCAGAGTGATTCTGATCACCAACGAGATGAAGGCGTGTGGAGAAACTCTGACTGAACAGATAATCATAGAGAAGATTCTGAGGTCGCTCACTCCTCGGTTTGATTACATTGTTGTTTCTATTGAACATTCTAAAGATCTGGAAACCATGAAAATAGAAGAATTACAAAGCAGCTTAGAAGCACAGGAGTTACGTCTGTCTGAGAGAACATCTGAGAGAGAAGCTGAACAAGCTCTGAAGGCTTCTTTTGTCAAGAAAGACCAGAAGCAGAATATACGTGGTGATAGATTCCAGAAGTCAGAATCCTCAACCTCTGATGATAAGAAGTATCATAAAGGAAAAGAGAGGTATGACAAAAGGAAGGTTCAATGTTACTCCTGTAAACAATTGGGCCATTTTGTCAGAGATTGTAGGTCAAACAGGGATAGGAAATCAAAAGAAGAATATATGGCTAAGAGAAACTCTGATGATGAACCTGTACTGCTAATGGCCTCTGACTCTGATGGAAAATTCTCAGAAGATTGGTGGTATATGGACACTGGCTGCTCAAATCATTTAACTGGAAACAAACAATGGCTGACAGACTTTGACTCCAGAAGGAGTACAAAGATCATATGTGCTGACGATAAGTATCTTAATGCAGAAGGTATGGGAGATGTCAGAATTAGAGTGAAGAATGGGAAAGACATTTTGATCAAAGACGTCTGGTATGTGTTTACCTTGGTATTTGGTAAACAACCGCTGATCCTCCAAATGGTTACTTATTTGGTTACTCGCAGGATCGATCAGATTGATCCTAGGACATAGGTTGGTTATGAAGTTTTGATTAAATTGGATATTAGTTGAATGACAATAAAATGAAGAGGCTTTAAATAAATTGCATGAAGAAAGGACTTGGTAAAATAAATAAGGCTTTAAATGAAAGGGTTCGACAGGAAAGTAAAGAAGAAAGCAAATAAATTTCTGGGAAAGTAAATGACTTTGATTAATAAAGTTGGTGTTTCACACATACATTTCTCAACAATTCTTTCTCACACGCTGGGTACTCGAATCTATATGAGTGACTTTGTATAGAATTGTGAACACACGCGAGAAACTACATGACTACTACTATTTATACTAAAACATCCCAAGTAACCGTCGGGCAGTTACACTGCTTCGAGATGATTCCACTTGGCACGTTCTCAGCGTTCGACGCTCCAGATCTTCGCATGTTGCACTTGGCAACCGCTAGAAACCGTTTTCCCTCCAAACGCTTGAATTTCAAACTGCTCCACTCTGAACCATCGAACACCTTCGTCGAGAAACATCTTCGACGAGAAACTCCTTCGACGTCGAAGGCAACCAACTTCTCCCTTGGAAGAAATCTTTTAAGTACCTTGCCATCTTTCGATGGGCATTTTGACAGACCTAGCTAGTCGAAAACATCCTTCAGCTTTAATGGCTGACATTAATAAAACAAGGGTGTCGAATTTAGGAGCCAACAAATTGCCCCCCAAGAATGCCTTATTTCGACTCTGAAAGAAAAAGGCATTCTTTGAAACGCCATTCAACACCTGTCTTTTCATGCTTAGTCACAAATTAAATTGTGCACTTTTTTGTTGTCTTCTACCAACCACTGGCAATCCCAAGAAAACCATCATTTATCCGTACCTAAGACGTCACGTCAGTACGGCGTGCAGTGCCAAACGTCATTTCAGAATTTGTCATTATGACAATTCCCAAAAACGAGGACGCACGCTGCGTCCCTCTATTTCTGCAGAACGGCTAAAACAACAGGGGGATGCCACGTGTCCCACTATCTCCTGCAACATTAAATGGCATTTAATGTCCTCGGTTTTGGAGATTTTCCCCCCACTACTATAAATAGCAGTAAGTACCCCATTGTGGGACTTTTTACGCCATCTAGCTTTCAGACTTCTCTAGTTTCATACAAACTTGTCATCTTTGCAAAAACCTTTCCTCCTTCACTTCGTCTTCAACCTCATCATTAACAATGGCATCTGGTTCCAATGCTCCTAGCGCTACCGTACCATCTGGAAACGTCAAACCTAAGGTTTTCGTCACCGCTCCAGTAGTAACTTCTACGGGCCAACGAAGGGTCCCTAAACCCTTGGACATCGCCGTACGTGATGCTTACTCACGCCACCTTATGATCCCGGTTGGATATTCCAACCAGATCTTTGCTATGTCTGGCCCCTTGTATCCAAGTATTGCTGAGGCCATGAAGATCAAGAGTTATTTTCCGGTAGTTGAGAGACTCAAACCGGTTGCATGCGCCAAGAAAGATGCAGAGGATAATGAAGACCCTGCTAAAGAGAAAATCGACCTTCGTTTCTTATACAAAGGTGTTAGGGCTTTCAGGGCTGGCCCTAGCCTTACTCCTGATTATGTTGCTTGGCTGGAAAAGATGGAGAAACGCCAAGCTTCGATCTGGAAAGATATGGGGATTTTCGACCTGGTGATGCTGTCGAAGACAGGTTTGAACTATTCTCCGGAGATGTTGATAGCTTCTCTACTTTTCTGGGACTACTCCCACTTCACTTTCCATCTTCCCTGTGGGATGCTGACCCCTACACTCTTCGATGTGGCCGCTATCACTGGCCTTCGACCCACCGGGGACTACTTCGATCCGGAGGAGATGTCGGAGGATCAAATTGGATTCTCTGCCACCAAACCAACCTATACCACCTTCATCAATCACTACCACGACAGGTCGACAGATGCTGTGTCGGATGTCGAACACATAGCGTTTCTAGCCTTATGGCTGACTCGCTTTGTATTTTGCTCGAAGTCCTTACAGGTGACCAAGAAGATGGTCACTCTCGCCACTCAACTCCATCACGGCCAAAATATCTGTTTGGCAGAATTGATTTTGGCTAGCCTCTATGATTCGATTAGTAATGGGGCAACTCTTCTAAAAATTATCGAGAACATGGCCAGTTTGCTACTTGCTGGGCCTTTTTGGCTGCTCCAACTGTGGCTAAATGCCACCTTCGAATCTTTCTTGCCTAAGAAAGTTCAAATAAATGAGCAGGCTCCAGAGATAGCGAACAGACGCGTCGAAGGAACCAGACTGGCTCTGTTGACGCCCATGGAAGATGGACTGGAGCTTCAGCAAACTTTCACCAACTTCGTTCTGATGTTTGCTCGAAGGAAAGAGTTTGCTTCAACTATGGCTCCGTTTGCTCGACGGAAGGTAGGCCCAGCATGGTTCACAAGGCCACATCCAAGGACGTCGAGTGGTCCTCAAGTTGACGAACATACAATAATGTGGGAGGCGTTCCTCACACCAAGGATCATGCCTCTTCAATTCAGGAGCTCCAAGACTCACTTGAGTCTGATTGCATACCAACCAAACCTGGTATCTCGCCAGTTTGGTATTATTCAAACCCTACCTTCTCCAATTTTTCCAAGAGAGAAGTCTATGTTGTACTTCTGCAATGATTACACCGAAGAAGCTGCCACTAAACATATCGGAAGATATGCTGGTCGAACAGTTCTCTCGTTGTTTGACTACCAGCTCAACTTTCTTTGCTCACCATCCTTCGAGGAGTGGTGGAAAAGTTATTACGCTGAGGAGTTTTTCGACGAGAAGGACTTCGTGGATGAGCTTCAGAAATCTTTTGTCCTTGTGTTGGACAAAATAAAGAAATGTAAGTTCATCCTTTCACATTACTTTGTCTTTCTCTTTCGACTGCTAGCCTGCTAACTATTTGTTTGATTTCAGTTGTTCGAAAGCCTGTAGCCAAGAAGGCTGCAGAAAGCCAACAGGGAGGAGGCCCCTCAACAAAACCTCCAGCGCCGGCGAAGACTACAGCGCCGGCGAAGACCACACCCAACCAACAGGGGGAAGGCCCTTCGAAGAAGCCTTCTGTATCGGTAACCAGACTTTCATTATTTTCTTCTGGCTTTCGATTTTCGACTTTCGATGCAATTGCTAAATCGAATTCCCATTGGTTTTTTAGGCACCTTCGCCCAAGAAACGGCCAGCACTGGTGGTCGAATCTGAGAGCGATGAAGAAGGTGATTCTCCCCCTGCTCCTCTAAAAAGGCGAAAGCTGACGAAGGACGCTCCTGCTCCTGCTCCTGAGGGTCGAACAATTAGAATCAAGGTTGCTGGGAGAAAGCCCAGGCCACCTCCAGTGATCATTGAGGAGCCAACGGAGGAGGAACTAAACGTTCTTCTCAATAAGCCTGTCGAAAGCGACAATTCCAGCCCTGGGGCTGAAGCTAATTTACAGGTAATCTCTTAGACCTTTTTGTAACTTAGGTGTAGATACCTACATTCGATTATGTCTCTTTCGATTTCTGAAGATTCTTCCTCTTTCCTCTCTCAGGACACCACTGAAAGCTCACCGCCAAGGACCTCTGAAACACTGGAGTCTGCTGAACTCAGCAGGCCACAAGAAAAAGGCTTGGAAAATGAAGAAGCCCATACTGAAATAAATGAGGCCAATGCTGAGACGGTAGAAAAACCCACAGAGGATCCTCAAACGGAAGAACAACAGCCAAAAGAGGTTCAAGTGGTGGATCTGTCGGAAGAGAATCGTGACGAAGGGGACCATGGCAATGCTGGCGAAGAAAACCAAGGTGCCGCTGGCGAAGAGAACCAAGGTGACACTGGCGAAGGGCACCAAGGTGACGCTGGCGAAGGGCATCAAGATGACGCTGGTACTGCCCCAGTCCGAGTCGAAAGGGAACAAGTCGAGACACCTAACACTCAACAGCCTCAAACCCAAGACAATGCTGTTGCAAGGGTTGTTACCTCAACGAAGCACAGGTCGAAAGAGGACTTAGAACTCTTGAAACAAACTGACCCTGTCAGCTATCTCAACGCAATCATCGAGAGCAAGAGTTCGTCCGATGCTAGTCAGGAGGTTCCTACCCTGTCGGGGAAGTCCACTGAAACCTCTCCTCTTGATGAAGCTTTAGCGAAAGTTAAGGCCCAGTTTTTCAAGAAGGACTTGATGAAGGCTTTAGAGGGGGACCCCACTGCTCCATCATACTTGAGGGATGTTTTGAATGCTGTCGACTTGTTAGCTGTAGCTCCAGAAGTTTCAGGCTTGATCATGGAGTTACACTCCATGATTGATCAAGTCTCAGCAGATTATAGGCGCCAAATGGGCTTTAATAGTCAGCTTGAGGTGTTATATGGCAAAAGCTCTTCTGCATGGACTGCTGTTTCGGAGACGACTTCTCGAATTGCAGAGTTGTCGAAGCAAAAAGCATCTACGCAGGAAGAAGTCGATGCCATTGATCGAGAGAATGCTTCCTTCAGGGCACAAATCGAAGAAATAGAGGCTAAGATAAATGCCAACACTAAACGCAAGGAGGAACTTCTTTCGACCGTCCCAGACACCGAGAGTCAAACTGAAATCAAACAAGGCCTGGAATTTGCTGAGAAGGCCCAAGGCTTTGACGCTCAGATTGCCAAGCTTGTGCAGGAGAATGTCTGGTGCAAGAAAAGATTGGAGCTGCAGCAAGCCAAATACCTTCACTCAAGGACTCTGTTCCCTTCTGATTGATTCGGCTTTTGTAACCATGTTTTGTAATCTATATTCGACAACATTGCCATCTTGGCTAAAATTTATAAAAATTTCCATTTTGGCTTTTTATGGTCAATTTGGTCTTGTTATTATATTATTTTATTTTTATCTCTCGGAGTGTAGGTTTGTATTTTTTCAAATATTTACCATTTACTCTCAAGAGCCTTTTATCTTCACCTAACTCTTCGACTTCATAGGCTCCACCAGAAAAAGTTTGGATAACTCTGAATGGTCCTTCCCATTTGGGTGACCATTTCCCCATGCTTCGATCCCTTCGATCCATGGGAAGAATTACCTTCCAAACTAGTTCTTCAGGCAAAAATACCTTAGGTTTTACCTTTTTATTATAAGAGTCTTCTACTCTTTTCTTCTGAAGCCTGAGTAGGTCAAGAGCGCGTAATCTCTCTTCGTCTAAATCCACCAGTTCGTCTAGCATCATGTTCCAATAAATTTCAGAGGGAATATCATAATGCCTCTGAACCCTTGCAGATTGAAGACAAATTTCTGCTGGCAACACTGCATCATGGCCAAACGTTAGCCTATATGGTGTTATACCTGTGGCTTCTTTTGGGGACGTTCGACAAGCCCACAGAATCTGGTCTAACGTCTTGTGCCAATTCTTTGGTTTCTTCCCAACATGCTTTTTTATCAAGCCAATCACTACTTTGTTTGCTGCTTCGACTTGACCATTTGCCTGTGCATAATAAGGCGTTGATGTTAGGAGTTTGAAACCTGTTTCCTGAGCAAATTCCTGCATCTTTCGACCAGTGAAAACTGATCCTTGATCAGTTGTTATCGTCTC
Organism: Vicia faba; assembly: GCA_948472305.1. Classification (NCBI taxonomy): domain Eukaryota; kingdom Viridiplantae; phylum Streptophyta; class Magnoliopsida; order Fabales; family Fabaceae; genus Vicia; species Vicia faba. The sequence continues at coordinate 1,219,944,133 of OX451738.1, read as the reverse complement.
AGGGATTCCATACCTAAAGATAATGTTCTTTTGAATAAATTCAATGACATTTTCTTGGTCTACATTGACTAAAGGGATAGCTTTGATCCACTTAGTAAAGTAATCAATGCCTACCAGTATGTATTTCTGACTCTTTGATGATGCTGGTCGAATCTCTCCAATGAGATCCAACGCCCATCCTCTAAAGGGCCAAGGCTTCACTATCGAGTGAAGTTCGCTTGCTGGTACATGTTGGATGCCTGTATGGACTTGACACTCTTGACAACCTTTGGCGAACTCAGCACAATCTTTCAGCATAGTGGGCCAATATAGTCCTTGTCGAAACAACAACCATTTCATCTTATGGCCTGCTTGGTGAGCCCCACATGCCCCAGCATGCGTAGTCGAAAGGGCTATGTATGCTTCGGTTTCACTTAAACATTTCAGCAATACCCCTTCAGGCGTCTTCTTGAATAACTCATTACCCATGAGTACATAACTCAACGCCCTGTATTTTGTTTTTCGTTCTGTCGAAGCTCCTGGATTTTGAAGATAGTCCACAATGGGTTTCCTCCAATCTTGCTCTGACAAATTATCTATGAACGAAATTTCGAAGTTACTTTGATCAGCATATCCTAGTCTCGTCGATTCCAAGTCTGTTGGTGATAGACAAGTTGCTTTTATCTTTTCTCGAACTTCGATTGCTCTTTGTAATCTCGTTTTTGAAATCTTATACCCAGATGCAATTTGTGCCAAGTCGTTGGCTATTTGATTTTCGACTCTGGGTATGTGTCGAATATTGACCGTTTCAAATTTTTTCAATAAACGATTTGCTATCACAAAGTACATAATGAGATTCTCTCTTATGCATTTATATTCCTTTGTGAATTGCTTAATGACTAACTCTGAGTCTCCCATTATTTCGACTCGAGTTGCCCCCAATTCCAACAATATCTCAAGGCCAGTAATTAGAGCTTCATACTCAGCCTCATTGTTCGAACAAGAACCTGATATTTTGTACTTGAATGTTGTTGGAATTTTTCCTGGAGAAATGATCAAGACTCCTACCCCTGTTCCATCTTTATGGCTGGAACCATCGAAGTAGAATTTCCAAGGCTCTATCTCCACATAATTAATATCCTCAACTTGAATTGAGTGGTCGACTATAAAGTCTGCAACCACTTGTCCTTTTACTACCTTAAGAGGCATAAAGGTCAAGGAGTATTCAGTTAATGCTAATGCCCACTTGCCAATTCGACTGTGCAAGATAGGTTTCGACAACATATACTTGAAAACATCAAAATGAGACGAAACATACACATCAACTGGTTTTATATATTGCTTGAGTTTTGTACAAGAGAAATACAGACATAGACACAATTTTTCAACTTCACTATATCTAGTTTCTGCATCGTTCAAAACTCTACTGAGATAGTAAATGGGTCTTTCGACTCCATTCTCAGCCTCTTGGGCTAACATGCTTCCCAAAGTTTTGTCGGATGCAGCTATGTACAATCTCATACTCCTATTGCTACAAGGAGGCACCAAAATAGGTGGCTTGGTGAGGTACCCTTTGATTTTGTCGAAGGCTTCTTGCTGCTCTTGCCCCCATTCGAACCCTTCTTTATTCAGTCTAAGTAAGGGTGAAAAGGGCTGAGCTTTCCCACTTAGATTAGATATGAATCTCCTTAAGAAATTTATCTTGCCTAACAGGGATTGCAGTTCCTTCTTATTCGATGGCGCTTTCGCTTCCAGAATCGCCTTCGTCTTGTTCTGGTTGATTTCGATTCCTTTCTTGTGGACAACGAAGCCCAAGAAATCTCCAGCTTTCACACAGAATGCACACTTCAAAGGGTTCATCTTCAGACCATGTTCTCTCATTCTTTCGAATGATTGTCGAAGGTGGTCAATATGATTCTTCTTGGAAACAGACTTTATAACAATGTCATCAATATATACTTGCATAAAAGTGTTAATAAAATCATGGAAGATAGTATTCATTGCTCGCTGGTACGTTGCCCCATCGTTCTTTAGGCCAAAAGGCATCACTACCCATTCGTAAGTGCCTAAGGCCCCAGGGCATCGAAAAGCTGTTTTTGACACATCCTCTTCAGCAATGAATATTTGATTATATCCTGAATAACCATCGAGCATACTCAGGTATTCATAGCCAGCGGCAGAATCGACTAGCATTTCCGCCACAGGCATAGGATATTCATCTTTGGGTGTAGCAGCATTCAAATCTCTGAAATCTATGCACACCCTTAATGTACCATTTTTCTTAATTACTGGCACAATGTTTGCAATCCATTCGACATACCTTGTAACGCGTATGAATTTGCATTTCAAAAGTCTTTCGACTTCCGTTTTGATTTTCGACAGTATTTCTGGAGCGAAGCGCCTTGGATTTTGCTTGATTGGCTTCTTCCCAGGTTTGATTGGCAACTGAAGTTCTACCAATCCTCTGTCGAGACCAGGCATTTCGTCATAATCCCATGCAAAACAGTCTTTGAACTCTTTCAACAATTGGATTACTTCCAACCTAAGTTCTGGATCAATTTTGGCGCTGATGTAAGTTGGCCTTTTCTATGACCCTTCGCCCAAGTTGATTTCTTCTAAAGGATCTTGCGCTAACATTTTAATGTTGTTCGCCAAGGGGTCCTTTTCGAAGCCCAAAGGCTCATCGTCATAGATGGCGTCGAGCCTCTGTTCCTGCATTTCTTCTGGCATGATATCAGGGGGTTTTGGATCGAAATCCTTTCCTGGACCTGCAACAGATAACTGTTCATCATTGGCCTGTGTGGCCATGTACTTTACTTCGGCTTCGAGAGCCGTTATCATCTTAGTTTCGGCTACATAAGCCGAAATTCGCTTCAAAGATTGTGACTCAGTCATTATCACTGAATTCACTTCCCCAACCAGTTGGTTGGATATCAGTTAACCCACTGAAGTCTATGTGGGACAAGTCTTCTCTGTCCCATTGGAAACCATGCTCAGGATGCAGGTATAGGGAACAAAAAGTGTTTGGCGCTGGCGCCATGTCGAAGTCAGGTGTTGGACATGGCCCTATGTGAGCCAAGTTCTTGTCGAAATCTGCCAACCCTAGGTGATTCACTTCGCCTAGGTAATAACTTTGATCTGCCTCTATGTTTTCGACCATCCCATCTGGACGCCATAGGAGTAGCCTCTGATGCATTGATGATGGCACAGCTCCAACACCATGAATCCATTCACGGCCCAACAAAAGATTGTAGTTAGGTTTGGCCGATATGACCATAAACATCGTTGGTCGAAGGATAGACCTGTGATACGGTGGGAGAACTGACTAGTGTTTTGCGTTCGTATTCGCACTTGTGCGGTTAGCAAGAGTCGCCACCGACTTTTTACTTTATCCTAAAGGAAAGGTTAAAAAGCACAGCAAAAACCTTTTTGAGATATTTCGTGGGTTCGGGGGGTAGATTATGAAAAGGGAAGGTATTAGCACCCTTTTCATCCATGGTTATCCATGGGCTCTTAGGTACTTGCTTAGATCAATCTTGCCTTGGTTTTCAATTGTGTGAAATGGTGCTTTGTGGATTGTTTTGAAAATGTTTTTGAAAAGATGCCTTGTGCTAGGCTAACCTTGTAACAATTCTTTACTCGAATGTTTTACAAAAGGTGTTTTATCTTTAAAAAGATGTTTCAAGGGTTTGAAAAGTTTGATTTTTGAAAAGTGTTTGTGGAGTGGGTTTTGAAATTAGGCAAATGTTTTCTTTGCAATTTGACAAGTACTTAAGAGTTTATCTACCCTAAAGCTTTCTCAAAAGATTTTCGTCGTGTTTTAACCCCTTTGACAATTTTGTTCTACCATTGAAATTGGTAGGCAATCTTGTATTTAGGAAGTTTATTCGGGATAGGCGCGGGTCATCGCATAGACCATGAATGCAATGATGCCAAGTGTCTTTGGCAATTTGCTTGAAGGGACTTGATCATTTTGATAGGCGACTTTCGAAAGCGTCATCGAGGGACTTATGATCACTTGATTTCGTTTTGCCAAAGACATTCGACGTGCAAGCATGGCCCATTTGGAAGGCAACATGTGGGATTACCCTAGGGGGGTGCAAGTGTGATTGTGTATTGATTACATATATTTGTCTTGTATTAGGTTATCTAGCGTTTTGATTTTATGTACATACAAACCCTAGGTCTAACCATGGTATAATTGGAAAACTGTAAATTGCGGAATGTAAATCTACGCTATTACACAATAATATCCAGGAGTGGGGGTATAAATGTACAAGGGGATGAGACTTATAGTATTTACAACCAAATCGAATGTCACAATCAAAATATAAATGTCGAATGTACAAATATAAGATAAAATGTGTGTAGGGCAATATATTGTGTAAGTGCAAATGTATATGTATTATGTAAGTATAAATATGTACAAGTGCGAAATGTGAAATTGAGCCGTATTAGGATTTTGACCTAGATAAATGTTTTTTATATGAATCTTGATTTTTGTATGTTTAATTATGTACAAAATGTATATTAACTAAAGAATTTCAATTTTAATTATGTATATAAAAAAAGAAAAGATAACATATACAAATGTACTTCAAAAAATGTTTTTAAGTTAATCGTGTATAATAAGTATTTAAATTAAGAAAAAGTATTTTCAATTTAATTATGAAAAAGTTTATTATTTTTATGTATAAATATACTTAAAAAGGATGTTTTAATTTATATGATAAAAATGCAATTTAATTAGTATTTTACAAAAAAAACAAAAAAACATTGTTTAGAGAATCAAGTTAGTACAAGAAATAAATATTGTTTATGAAAATAAATAATAAAAGAAGGTTAGTGTTAAGAAGTAAAAAACAAAGAAAAGGAAGGGTTAGTATTTGTTAGAAGAAGTTAGTGGGCTTAGAGGAATTAGGAACGGGTTAGGCCCGTGTCAAACAAGGGCGAAATTAGGGTTAGGCATTGTTTGTGGAACGAGGGTTAGGGCTAATCAGCGGCGCCGTCTTCACTGAATTCGTCTTCTCCGTTTAGGCTTGAGTGCTTCTCTTTGCTTCGAGGCCACCAGCGCTTCCCCTACCTTTCCTCCTCCTTCCAGCTCGAGCTCAAAGGCCTCAATACAGAAAGGTTCGCTTTAGATGTTTTCTGATTCTTTTCTCTTTTATGAATTGCATGCATTATTTGATTCGGATTTGATTCTTAAGTTTGTGTTGCTATGGAGGTGATGGATAAGAAAAAGGGAGAAACAATTGACTACCTGACTTGGAGGGGGAAAAAGGATGTGACGCTTAGGAGGCTCGATGGCGGAGATGGACTTGATGAGTCTTTGCTTCTGATGACCCTGGTAACTTCCTTCTTTGCTTATGTTAGGGCTTTGATGATGATGCGTTCTGAGAAGTTCTTTAATTCCTCACTTCTTTATCTCTTCTTCTTTATGTCCCTTTGCCTATGATTTGTTTCTGCTTCTCCTTTCCTCGTGTTGCCTTGGGAATTCTGTATGTTGCCTATGTTGATATTGCTTTATCTCTTTCTTCTGGTTGCCTCGCTTGCTTGCATTTTTTGATGATGAGTATGGTTGGTGGTACCTGTTTGAGAGGTTTGGTACTGGTATGACAGTAATGGTTTGAGTTTGGTTCTTGGTAGTTCAATTTGTGTGTTTAGCATGAAGGTTGAGTTCTGAGATGTGTTATGTTCAGTATGCTTTTTGTTTTAGAATGTGTCTTTTGAAGGTTGAGGCAGGATTGTGTTTCATGGCTTTAGTTTGATGACAGACGGTAACTTAGCATGGCTAGAGGCCTTAGCAGGTATGTGCTTGGTTGGCTCAGTATGTTATGTTGTTTGAGAATGCTTGAGACTGGGTTGCCTTGAATTTCTGCTGAGGGGATCATTTGACAGTATGGTGTTTTGGTTCTAATGGTAAGGCAGGGTATTGGTGTTTGATGACAGTAGGCTGGTTCTTGGCTTGAGTTTGTATATTTAGGGCAGGGTATGCTCCAGGTTTTAATGATGCAGGTTTAATGGTTTAGGGGTTAGACAGGTTTTAGGTGTTTGTGATGAGGATGCAGGTTTATCAGTTTTTGGATTAAACTTGGTAGCAGGTTTTTGTATGTTATGCTGTGTGGTTTTTTCTGATCTGGTTGCCTATGCTGAGTTTGTATTATATCTTTTCTATCTTTTCTTTTGGCGCCCAATCTTTATTCAAAGCTTTGGTCTTCTCTTTGACCCAAGTCTGCTGGATATTTTCACAAGGTTTCATGGCATTTTTCCCATTTCGGTAATTGGCTATGCTGTGTAATTTTTGAACAATGCTGAATTATCCTCTTTGTTGTATATCTTTTCTGCCTCTACTGTCTATGCCTGCTGCCTATGTTACTGAACTGAGTTGGCTCTTTTCTGATTTTGTATAGCTTCATTTCCTGCTGTCCATTCTGGTTGCTGAACCTGAACTATGCCTAAACCCTGCTTGCTTTATCTCTCTTTACTTCTCTCTTTACAGTACAATTTAAGAATTTTATATGATTATAGTTGTACTTTTCTGAAGGGGCTATGATGGGAAGTGATGATTAGCTTGCATAATATGTTTTCTGCATTTCTTCTTCAGCTTTTGCGCCTTGCTCTTTTCCTTGATATCTTGGCAAAGGTCCCTTTGACAGCTTGTAGGCTTTGATAGCAACTTGTACCATTTTGACTTCTTTGATATCTTTTGGCATTCTGACAGTAGCCTTTGCTTTTGGATAGAAAGTTTGGATTGGATTTTTCAGTTTGGATTTGAACCATATGGTTTGAATTGGACATTGAGATTCTATGCAGCTTGCAAACTTTTTAGAAACTATGCATTTGCATTTGCATTCATGAAATAAAATAATCTTCCCTCTCTGTGAACCGGGAGAAATCCCGTGATTTGCAGAGAGGGTCAACTGATCCCAGTCAGTGGCCCCTAATGATGAGCAATTTTTAACTGTCTTTTTCAAATTTTAATGCTTTCTGACTTTTTCTTATTTCTTTTTGCAGATGAAAAATGGAATACCGGAGCGGAGTGAAGAACGAAGAATATTTAGAAAATATGATAGTTTTTCATTCTATGTAATATTTTAATTAAATGTAAATTATTGTTTGTAACAACAATTTGTACAAATAATTCGAATATTAATAAAAATCAAATTATCCAATTAATTCTGATTTCTTTATTGTTTATTTATTTATTTAAAATTCTTAGAATTAAAACAATTGAAAAATAAATTCAATCATTTAATTTTAGAATAATAAATAACTACGATAAAACAACATTGATCCAATAAACCTGTCTTATCCAACATCCAAGGCAAAACAGCAATTAACCCAGATAGACTGATCAAACACATGAACACTGTGAATCCAATACTGCATCTTGTATCTGACTGACCCAATCAAAACGTACTGAATTCAAATCACTGTCTCTTTTACTGATTAAACCAAGATAACGCGAATTTTAATCCGAATCTTGAAATGAACCGCAAAGTGCTGTGGAATTCAAATTCTTCTGAGAATATGCCCATGAAAACTTAATTCCCGATTAAATACCAAATCACGCTTGCTTGGTCAAAATTGAACCAAAAATCAATCAAACCCTAAGCCCACTGTATGAAACAATTCAGAGCTCTGAAAATCAGTAAAAACCCTAGTTTTGCTTGACTATCAAGAAAAGTCCGTTTGTCCGATTCTTGAGCCAGTTTGAGAAGTCAGGCAATGCTTGAAGCTGAGATTTCTTGGGGAAAAATGCGAGGGCAAATTTTGGGGTACAACAGTTGCCCCTGTTCAATCTTCTTTGACTTGAAGAGTTAGATTGGCAAGTTTGCCTTTCGCGACTTGAAGGTAAAAGGAGATTGGACACTAGAGTGCCCGAAAATTTGCACTTATCAAAGTACTGGATGCGGGAATGGGCTTAGCGATGCCATTTGGAGATGGGCTTAACGATGCCATCTAGGGGAGTTGACAGAAACTTGTCGGGGATGGGCTTAAAGATGCCATCTGGAAGGGAACATTAGGAAAGCGTCCGAGCTTTAGACCATTTCTGAACTGGGGGTCTGAACAGGCAATAGGTTGACATCCATGGTTGGGAAGAATCCATGAACTGTTTTCAGAAATCTTGAGGTTGAATCTGAACAAGTGATAGGTTAACATTCGTTTACTTGGAGAACCTGTGAACTGTTTTCAGAAATCCTGCAGTTAAATTAGCAATAGAGCAGCATCCGTTGTTGGGAAGCTTCCGTAAACTGAATTCGAAGGTTGCATCTGAACAAGCTGATAGATTAACATCCGTTATTTGGGAAGAATCCATGAACCGTTTTCAGAAGTCTTGAGAAGAATCCGAACAAGTGATAGGTTAACATCCGTTTACTTGGAGAACCCGTGAACTGTTTTCAGAAGTCTTGAGGTCGAATTAGCAAAAGAGCAGCATCCGTTGTTGGGAAGCATCCGTAAACTAAATTCGAAGGTTGCATCTGAACAAGCTGATAGATTAACATCCGTTACTTGGGAAGAATCCATGAACTGTTTTCAGAAGTCTTGAGAAGAATCCGAACAAGTGATAGGTTAACATCCGTTTACTTGGAGAACCCGTGAACTGTTTTCAGAAGTCTTGAGGTCGAATTAGCAAAAGAGCAGCATCCGTTGTTGGGAAGCGTCCGTAAACTAAATTCGAAGGTTGCATCTGAACAAGCTGATAGATTAACATCCGTTACTTGGGAAGAATCCATGAACTGTTTTCAGAAGTCTTGAGAAGAATCCGAACAAGTGATAGGTTAACATCCGTTTACTTGGAGAACCCGTGAACTGTTTTCAGAAGTCTTGAGGTCGAATTAGCAAAAGAGCAGCATCCGTTGTTGGGAAGCATCCGTAAACTAAATTCGAAGGTTGCATCTGAACAAGCTGATAGATTAACATCCGTTACTTGGGAAGAATCCATGAACTGTTTTCAGAAGTCTTGAGAAGAATCCAAACAAGTGATAGGTTAACATCCGTTTACTTGGAGAACCCGTGAACTGTTTTCAGAAGTCTTGAGGTCGAATTAGCAAAAGAGCAGCATCCGTTGTTGGGAAGCGTCCGTAAACTAAATTCGAAGGTTGCATCTGAACAAGCTGATAGATTAACATCCGTTACTTGGGAAGAATCCATGAACTGTTTTCAGAAGTCTTGAGAAGAATCCGAACAAGTGATAGGTTAACATCCGTTTACTTGGAGAACCCGTGAACTGTTTTCAGAAGTCTTGAAATTGAATTATCTTACTCTGTCGACTGATCTTGCCTGAAAAAGGCAAAAACTTAGTTGGATGCAACGCTATGATGCATGATACAATATACATCATGGTTTTATGAATGTAAATGGATGTGCATGTAAGCTGGAGATAGAGGTATCTTGACTGCTGCTGGGGAAAATAAATCCTGGGTCATTGTTGGGGAGCTTGGAGCTTGGATTGTATACCAAACTTCTGGGGGATTTCTGAAGTCTTCTACTGGGGAGTGTTAAACTAGTAGATTTAATGTTGGGGAGGACAGATTGAGAATCTTCAACTGGGAGAGATGTATCCCTGAAGACTGACTCTACTGGGGAATGCTAGATTTTCTTCTAAACAACCTGTGGGGAGAAGATTAAAAGTCTGACTTTGCTGGGGAATGCTAGATTTTCTTCTAAACAACCTGTGGGGAGAAGATTAAAAGTCTGACTTTGCTGGGGAATGCTAGATTTTCTTCTAAACAACCTGTGGGGAGAAGATTAAAAGTCTGACTTTGCTGGGGAATGCTAGATTTTCTTCTAAACAACCTGTGGGGAGAAGATTAAAAGTCTGACTTTGCTGGGGATACCGAATCTTGAACTCTGAGGAAAAATGATCTCCGGAAGATTCTTTGGCTGGGGATAAACTTCTCCGGGGATAGTACTGATAAGTTATTGTTGGGGGAATCCTGAGGAACTCCGTTGGGGATGGGAAGAATTTTGGCGGGTGTGACCTCTCCTGACGGTTAGTCGAGGATAAACCAGTTATACGCCTTTGTGAGAATAACCTTGAATGAAACTTGGAAGGGACGTCCGTACTCTGCGGGGATTATCTTTCGGAATCTTACGGGGATAAGCTCCGAGGGTCTGCTGGAGATAGACCCCAAGGTTTGTGGATTACAGATCTCGAGGGATTTCCTTTGGAAGGGTGTCGAAATATTCGTCTGTACTTTCATCCTATCAGTAATCCTTCTCTTAGGTTCAATTAGGAAGTGATCATGTTTCAAATGCATATGCCTATTTAACAAAACATTGGACGTTTCTCAAAGTAAAACAAATAGTGCAAGAGAAAAAGAAAAGGGAAATGACACAAATTTTGGGAAGAGTATTTGTATTGATTTTCTTTGGGTATATTTATACAACGGAGACAATCATCCTAGTAAGAGGATCTTGTCGTAATATTTGAAAAAATTTATACAAAACAAAGATGGCTATGTGAAATAATTCCATGGGATTCCACTCTGCTGTAGCTTTCACAACTCCGAACATCTGTCCATTCAATGCTTCGTTTGACGATGGCTGGATTGATCAGAAACCTGGGACCGGTTGATGAAGAGACTTTCTTTGAAGTGATCTGGCGAGACATAGTCATACGCTTAAATTCCCTAACTTTTGCCTGAATCGCCCTTTCGGGTTTTCGATCCACCGGGAAACCCCTTTTTGCCCAAGCCGCCCTTTCGGGTTTTCGACTTGCCGGGTGTACATATTTTTTTGTTTTTATCCCTAATTTTTGCCTGAACCGCCCTTTCGGGTTTTCGGTTCACCGGGATGCCCATTTTTGCCCAAGCCGCCCTTTCGGGTTTTCGACTTGTCGGGTTATTTTATGCGTAGTATCTTTTGACCATGTCTGCGTTCGCAGGGTGCGGCAAATCGTCGCCGTCCATGGTGGTCAGAATCATCGCACCACCAGAAAATACGCTCTTGATTACAAACGGCCCTTCGTATGTAGGAGTCCATTTGCCCCTGGGATCACTTTGCGGTAAGATAATCCGCTTGACTACTAGATCTCCGACTTGATACACTTGACGTCTGACTTTCTTATTGAAGGCCTTGATCATCCGCTTTTGATACGCTTGACCATGGCATATAGCAGCGAGTCGCTTTTCGTTGATCAGATTGAGTTGATCAAGTCGGGTCTGCATCCACTCATCTTCATTCAAACCTGCGTCTTTCATAATTCTCAGAGACGGGATCTGAACTTCCATAGGCAAAACGGCTTCCATGCCTTAAACCAAAGAAAACGGGGTTGCCCCAGTTGAGGTACGTATCGTCGTACGGTATCCGTGCAGCGCAAACGGTAACATCTCATGCCAGTCTTTGTAAGTGACTGTCATTTTCTGAATAATCTTCTTGATATTTTTGTTCGCAGCTTCAACAACACCGTTCATCTTCGGTCTATAGGGAGATGAATTGTGATGATAAATCTTGAACTGTTCGCATAATGCAGTGATCATTGTATTATTCAGATTGGTACCGTTGTCTGTGATGATTCTGTCTGGAACACCATACCGACATATGAGATTTTGCTTGATAAAGCGGGCAACCACATTTTTGGTGACGGAGGCGAAGGAAGCTGCTTCGACCCATTTAGTGAAGTAGTCGATGGCAACCAGGATGAAGCGATGTCCGTTGGAAGCCGTGGGTTTGATCTCTCCAATCATATCAATGCCCCACATTGCAAAGGGCCATGGAGCAGTTAGAACGTTGAGAGGAACCGGAGGGACATGAACTTTGTCGGCATAGACTTGACATTTATGACAAGTACGGGAATGTTGATGGCAATCAGCCTCCATGGTAGACCAATAATAGCCTGCCCTTAGGATCTTCTTAGCCATTGTATGCCCGCTTAGGTGAGTGCCAAATGTGCCGCTGTGTATATCAGTCATGATTAACTCTGCTTCAGCCTTATCAACACATCGGAGTAATACACAATCATGGCTTCGTTTGTAGAGGATGCCGTTGCTCAGGAAGAACTTAGCGGCGAATTTCCTTAAGAACTTCTTGTCATTCACGGAAGCTCCTTCAGGATAATCTTGGGTCTCGAGATACCTTTTGACCTCATGGAACCAAGGTTGTTCCACTACTTCTTCGGTGTTAATCTCGTGACAATGCGCTGGTTCATCCATTCGCTCGATGGTGATTTGGGGAGCCTCGTTATCCCAGTTGAGTTTAAACATGGAGGACATTGTGGCTAGAGCATCTGCTAGCTGATTCTCTTCTCGCGGAAAGTGCTCGAAGGTAATTTGCTCGAAATGAGGCAACAATGTCAGAACATGTTCTTTGTATGGAACAAGATTAGGATGCTTGGTATCCCAGTCTCCTTTGATTTGGCTAATGACCAAAGCCGAGTCCCCGAATACAATCAGAGATTTGATCCCCAAGTCTATGGCAGCCTTGAGACCAAAGATGCAGGCTTCATACTCCGCCATATTGTTTGTGCAGCTGAAACAAAGTCGGGCCGTGAAAGGAGTGTGGCATCCTTCCGGAGAAATAAGTACCGCGCCAATGCCGTTTCCAAGTGCATTTGAGGCACCATCAAAGTACAGGGTCCATCGGGATCCCTTTTCGGGTCCGTCATACGGTCCGTCACCTTTAATGTTGTCCAAACTCATGATGTCCTCGTCTGGGAAATCAAATTTCATGGGTTGATAGTCTTCGATAGCCTGATGAGCCAGATGGTCCGCTAGCACACTCCCTTTTATAGCCTTTTGGGTGGTGTATTGGATGTCATACTCGGTCAAGATCATTTGCCATCTGGCTATCCTTCCTGATAAAGCGGGCTTTTCGAAGATATACTTGATAGGGTCCATTTTGGATATCAACAAGGTAGTATGAGTCAACATATACTGTCTTAGTCGGCGAGCAGCCCATACCAAAGCGCAGCAAGTTTTCTCGAGCAGTGAGTAGCGAGTCTCACAGTCGGTAAACTTTTTGCTAAGGTAATAAATAGCATGCTCTTTTCGACCAGACTCGTCATGCTGGCCCAAAACACACCCCATTGAATTGTCCAAAACGGTTAAATACATGATCAATGGTCTTCCTTCGACGGGTGGCATCAGAATAGGAGGTTCTAGCAAATATTCCTTGATTCTATCGAAAGCAGCTTGGCAGTCGTCGTTCCATTCAATTATCTGATCTTTCTTCAAGAGTTTGAAAATTGGCTCACAGGTATAAGTCAGATGTGAAATGAATCTGGCAATATAGTTTATGCGCCCCAAGAAACCTCTAACTTCCTTTTCAGTACGAGGGGTAGGCATCTCTTGTATTGCTTTTACTTTTGCCGGGTCAACTTCAATGCCTTTGTTGCTTACGATGAATCCCAGGAGTTTACCGGACCTAACTCCAAAAGTGCATTTACTTGGATTTAGCCTGAGTTTGTATTCTTTTAATCTGGAAAACAGCTTTTCCAGATGTTCAAGGTGCTCCTCCTCTGTTTGTGACCGGGCTATCATATCGTCTACGTAAACTTCAATCTCATGATGTATCATGTCATGAAATAGAGCTACCATGGCGCGTTGATAAGTTGCTCCTGCGTTCTTCAGCCCGAACGACATCACTTTGTAACAGAAAGTCCCCCATTGCGTGACAAAAGTTGTTTTCTCCATGTCCTCGGGGGCCATTTTGATTTGATTGTAGCCTGAGAATCCATCCATGAAAGAAAACACCTTATGTTGAGCTGTATTGTCAATTAGGATGTCAATATGAGGTAGCGGAAAATCATCCTTAGGGCTGGCCCTATTCAAGTCCCTGTAGTCCACACACATTCTGACTTTGCCGTCCTTCTTAGGTACTGGCACAATATTAGCGACCCATTGGGGATAGGACGTGACAGCCAGAAAGCCAGCATTGAACTGCTTCATCACTTCTGCTTTGATTTTTTCGGACATGTCAGGCCTCATTCGGCGAACTTTTTGTTTGATCGGTGGACAGTCTTCTCTTGTGGGGAGACGGTGAACCACGATGTCGGTGTCTAGGCCCGGCATGTCTTCATAGGACCAAGCGAAGATTTCAACATACTCATTCAATAACTGTACCAAGCGTTTCTTGACTTCTGGTTCCAGATTGGCACCCATTTGTACCTCCTTCCGATTTTCCTCGGTTCCCAAGTTGATAGTTTCCAACGGCTCTTTATGCGGTAAGATGGCCCTCTCCTCTTGTTGCAGGAGCCTGGCTAGTTCCCCTGGTACTTCACAACCCTCGTCGTCCTCATACTCGGCTAGATTGACCAGGTCTTCAGAGTTATTGAAAGATACAGCAGAATAGTCACCCATGGAATCCGGAGTGGATGGGTACCTGCATTGGTGAGTGTGGGTGTGTGTAAGGGGTAGCCATCCTTAAACAAAAATGCAGAAGGAAAGAAAATGAACACAAGCAGTTTATCAAATGAAAAACGTCCAATGAATCATTAAACATGGCATATGAATATGAAAAATAGTCAAAACCCTTACAAGTGGACCTACATGCCCCGGGTAAGGCAGGAGGCGGAAAGATAGTGTACTGATTGTTTGAAAATAAAATATTACAGACCAAAATAGAAAATGTTTGATAGATAAATTACTGAGGAATAAAAGTGACAGGGACAAAGTCTTTAGCCTCCCAATTGTTCAGCCCTCCTCTGACCGTCGGATGAATCCACTCTTCAAAGTTGCTTTCCTTGTCTTCATCTCCCAGGGTGTTGACTTGGTAAGGAGAAATCTTGACTGGCGCTCTCTCAATCTTTGACCGGCGCATGGCCTTCTGACCAGCGGTGGTGAAACCTAAACCAAGCTTATCAACCTTATGCGGAAAATCGAGTAACTGCCCCCACGCTGAGTCCTTTCCTTCTTTAACTGCAGCCCTTGCATCCTCCAGAGATGCCATCCTGGCCATCTGCCTTGGTGTCTCAGCTGCCAACTTCGCCACTGCTATCTGAGGGAGTACCTCTTCGAAATGTTGAAATGGTGTCTCAATGAACTCCCCTTCGACTTCCACGTACCGGAAGGAATTTAAATGGCTAATCATGTACTCTTCCTCGCCATGGACAGTAATGATTTTACCCTTTACAGGATATTTCAGCATTTGGTGCAAGGAGGAGGTGACTGCCCCAGCATGGTGTATCCAAGGTCTGCCCAGCAGGCAGGAGTATGATGGACGGATGTCCATTACATAGAAAGTGGATTTGAACACCTCGGTACCTATCTTGACAGGAATTTCAACTTCTCCATGGACCATTCTTTTCGACCCATCGAAGGCTCTGACGACGATATCACTTGGCTTCATTTCCAACCCTTCGCAATCTAGCCGGTCCAAGGCCTTCTTAGGCAAAACATTCAGCGATGAACCGGTATCAACCAAAACATGTGCAAGGGTGGTTCCGCGACACTCGATTGAAATATGCAACGCATCATTGTGATTTCGGCCCTTAGGGGTCAGGTCGGCATCAGAAAAACCTAGTCCATTGTCTGCAGTCAGACTAGCCACGCAATATTGAAATTGATCTGCAGAGGTTTCTTGGGGCACATGGGCTGCCTTTAGAAACTTAATCAAAGCTTGAGCGTGCGCTTCTGAGCAAAGCAACAGTGCCAACATGGAGATCTTGGAGGGGGTTTGCCCCAACTGTTCCACCACATCATAATCACTTTTCTTGATTATCCTCAAAATTTCGTCCATCTCTTTCTTGGAAGCTTCCGGAATCACCAAGGGTTGAGTCCTCGTCCTGACGGGCTCATCTTGTATTCCTTTTCCTTTATCGGCAATGGTAGGAGAGACAGCACTAGGAACGAAAATTTCTTTGATCAAAGGAGTTCTGGCAGAGAGCCTTGCTGGAGCAGGGATGATTTCTTTTACTGATGAGGGTCCAAAGACTGCTTTTGGAGGAGCAATCTCTGGAGAAAATATCCTCCCACTTCTGGTGATTTTGCTGGTGCCCGCAATGTTACTAATGCTGGCTTCATCGTCATCTGAATCTTCTTCAATTATTTCAACTTGCTTGATACCATGGTAGTAGATGTCACCACCATAGTTCCAAGGTATCGACTTCTCGGAGACATAGGGAACCGGCCCCGGCCTCGTTATCTTCAACGGTATGGACTTTGCAGCTGGCGTAATCTTAACTGGCTTTTTGACGGCCTCGGAAAGATTGGCGTGAATGGTTATGATTGAGATACTTTCAACGTGAACTGGAACAACAGGAACTTTCTCGAACAAAATTTGTCGGCTATCTATGAGGCCTTGGATGCCTTCCTTTAGTAGCGGACAACCCAACGGCAGAGAGTGACAACAGTAACAGTCTCTATTACATCCCGGGAAGATCCCGGCCCTTAACAAATTTAGCTTAACGGTTAACAGTGGAGTAGTTAGATCACTAACGTCAGTAACATACCGATCCTCCTCAATGGCGTTGACGTTCCGACCGTGCTTCGGCATAGGTGCAGAGATCACATTGGGTTTTTCTGGAGCGTCAAACTCTACCTCCTTGGCGTCTATTAAGTCCTGGATCTTATGCTTGAGGGCCCAGCAATCGTTGGTGTCATGCCCAACACTGTCTGAATGATAGGCGCACTTAGCATTGGCATGGTAGTGTGGAGAGGATGTATTGACATTCTTTGGCGCTTCTTTGATAGAGGCCAGATTCAATTTCAACAGATGGGGAAGCACCTGCGCTGGGGTCATATTGATACGAGTGAACTGCCGTTGTGGCCTTTCCACCCGTTGCTGGTTCGGTCTAGATTGGTTGTAGCGAGGCTGCTCGCTTGGAGCATTTTGAATCATTACGGCCCCCACAGTCGGCCGACGCTCCGTCTTCCCTGCTCTCCTTTGAGAATATACCATAGCTGTCTCCTTCTTAAACGGCTTCTTCTCCATACTTGCGGCGACACCCTTCTGAATTTTTCCTGACTTGATGCCAGCCTCGATTCTCTCGCCCGTTAAGATCAAATCAGTAAATCCCGCGGAAGAGTTACCGATTAAATGATTGAAAAATGGCCCAGATAGGGTCCCAAGAAACATGTCAACGAGCTCACGATTGGTTAAAGGAGGCTGCACCCTGCCAGCCAAATCCCTCCACTTTTGTGCGTATTCCTTGAATCCCTCACTTGTTCCTAGCGACATACCCTGAAGTTGGGTACGGGTAGGAGCAAGATCGGAATTATACTGGTATTGTTTATAGAAAGCGGTGGCCAAATCTTCCCAATTCCTGACACTGGTTCCTTCTAACTGATAAAACCATTCCAACTGGGCTCCTGACAGACTGTCTTGAAAGAAATGAATCCAGAGATTTTTATCAGCTGTATAGGGCTGAATCTTTCTCACATAGGACCTGAGGTGCATTTTGGGGCAGGACAGCCCGTCATACCTTACAAACGCCGGCACCTTGAACTTTGGAGGAATCACAATTCCGGCGACCAAGCCCATGTCTTCAAAATCCAGACCCGGCACCCTCTGCAATTCCATTGCAGCCAATCTGTCCTCTAAACCCTTGTACTTGTCATCAGCGGGAGGATACTGCTGGTCCGAATAATCCTCGTCCTCTTCCACGTCTTCCTCTTCTGCATCAGACTCGGAAGGCACTGCAACCCGATCTCTTTTACTAGTCCCCTCATCAGAAGTAGGAGGAAATTCGAGCACCCTCCGAGCTTCTCTGTCAAATCTTCTCCCCAAAGTAGCCACTCCGACCCTCTTTTTCTTCTTCACTGGGTCCTTGCTCTCCAGATGAGCCTTGATATCCTCTTGACTCTTGACCAAGGTCATCAAGAGTTGCTGGAATTGTGCATTCTGGGCTTGTAGGTCTTTGACCGTTTGCTCGAGATCCATCCTACTGAAATAAACAGCAGATAGATAAGGAAACCTGGAGCGAGACCTGCTTATGCACATGATGAATGGTATGCTGATGTATGCAATGCATTCAAGGATTTGGGACATTCAAAATTGTTTCAGACAAAGAAGAACGCACGTCATATTAAGAAGAAATCTGTTAATACATAGATGCCCCATGGGCCAAATGTTACAACATAAACCTCTCAAGGCAGAAAGACATTGCGCATCCTCTTCGGTGCGATGTAGGTGTTGAGGGCCTCTTGCTCGTGGAGTCGGCGGGTGAGCTCCAGAACCTTCTTTTCACTGGCGTAGTAGCTAGCTTCAAAAGTGTTCCGTTCCTCCTTGAGCTGAATCCAACTCCTCTGCATTTCCTCCCACGATGTAGGCATGTCTGGATGTAGGATGGTGTAGGGGACCTTTCCTTCATTGACGGGCTCCTTGATCACTGGGAGTACATGGGGATAGGGCATCATCAGACTTTGAGCTCGGGCGCGTACCCACTTGAGGTAGGGCTCAAGAGGGATGGAGTTCTTGTGTCCCAGAGTCTTGCTATCAATCTTGTTGAGTTTTCCCCAAGCTCTGATGAACCTTTGGCGAAGTACTTGCGCATCGTTGTCGAAGTCAAAAACTAGGCTAGGAATCAGCATGTCGTGAGGGCCATCCCTCCGTGCGTACCCAAATTGCCTCAAAGCTAGGCAAGGGTTGTAGGTGATACCTCCCCTAATTCCAAGTAAGGGGACATTAGGAAATTCTCCACAACGATCGACGATGATGATATTTTCTCGAGACCGAGAACACCAATGTATATCAGCATGAGTGAGAGTCATCAATCGCTGGGACCACCTTATACCTTGATCATTCTTCAAGACAGATTGTGGAAGGTGCGAAATAAACCACCTTGCGAGGATAGGAGTGCAGCACATGAGAACACCCCTCCTTCTCATTGTTCGTGTGTAAAATGAGTGAAGGATGTCTCCAAGCAATGTTGGTATTGGATTTCTGGACAAGAAGATTTTGACGGCGTTGACATCTACCAATTGGTCAGGATTTGGGAATAGGACCAACCCATAGATAAGGAGTGCCACAATTTCTTCAAATGCTTGCAGGTCCAATGAGTTCCAACATTCTTGCGCCTTCTCAAACAAGAACTTTGCTAAGAATCCTTTGACACCGCTTCTGGTTTCCCAATGCCCCTTGATTTCAGACGGTTGTAGATGTAATGCTCGAGCAACATCTTCAGGCTTTGGTTCCTTCTCCGTACCGTTGAAGGGTAGTTGATTAAGGATAGGGATTCTTAGGAGTTGAGAAAACTCCTCCAAAGTGGGCACCAACTGATAATCCGGGAAAGTGAAGCAATGGTGAAGGGGGTCAAAGAATTGAAATAGCACTTTCATCATGTCTTCTTCGATGTTGGTGTTGACTAGGTTGAGCAGTCTACCATGTCTTTCACTGAAGGATGAATTTTCCGGAATTCTTGAGGTGAGCTCCTTGAGTTGAGGAGAGATTCTCACAAGGTTGACTTGAATGGTGTTTCTGCGAGGAATTTCCATGACCTACAAAACAAGAACAATGATGAAGGTCCAAACCCTTGAAATGGTTAGTAAATGCATATGATGCTTCATGATGTTTATGATGTATGCATAAAACATGTGTACAAGCAAATCACACCAAACCCTAGTTTCAGGCTTGCATGGGGTTTCATAGGTAAGTACCCTCTTGAGTGTAGTTGGCTTAAAAAACCTGTCCTATAAATAGTAACCGGGTTCTAAGGAGCTCAATATCACTGGATCGCTTTCATTGTTCATTGTTTTGGTTTAGCCACTTAACTGGCGACCAAAATATTCCAAGAAAACAACCCTCAATGAGTGTAGTATCGAGTATCTACCAACTTCGGACTGCACCAAAGCCGGTCATCTCACTACCCCTAATAAAAGGCCAAGATAGTCAAGTAAGGTTCTAGGTCATTAGTGCTTAGTGACATCGCTCAGCGGCCCCGTACTCTCCTTGATTGAACTCAAGGGTTACCGGTACCCACAAATATGTCGCACTAATATAGCTATTGCTTAGACCGTGTCGGTATACCCCGCACAGTTTCCACAACGTATTGCTATCTATGAATGTTTCCCAAAATCCGGGCGGAGGATTATAAACCCAAACAATAGAACCAAGGTATAAAGCAAGCAAACCAACCAATTAGTCATGCAAGAAGGTGATCTAAGCCCTAAGGTAACCCCACTTAGAAAGATAATCCCCAGCAGAGTCGCCAGTTCTGTGATACGGTGGGAGAACTGACTAGTGTTTTGCGTTCGTATTCGCACTTGTGCGGTTAGCAAGAGTCGCCACCGACTTTTTACTTTATCCTAAAGGAAAGGTTAAAAAGCACAGCAAAAACCTTTTTGAGATATTTCGTGGGTTCGGGGGGTAGATTATGAAAAGGGAAGGTATTAGCACCCTTTTCATCCATGGTTATCCATGGGCTCTTAGGTACTTGCTTAGATCAATCTTGCCTTGGTTTTCAATTGTGTGAAATGGTGCTTTGTGGATTGTTTTGAAAATGTTTTTGAAAAGATGCCTTGTGCTAGGCTAACCTTGTAACAATTCTTTACTCGAATGTTTTACAAAAGGTGTTTTATCTTTAAAAAGATGTTTCAAGGGTTTGAAAAGTTTGATTTTTGAAAAGTGTTTGTGGAGTGGGTTTTGAAATTAGGCAAATGTTTTCTTTGCAATTTGACAAGTACTTAAGAGTTTATCTACCCTAAAGCTTTCTCAAAAGATTTTCGTCGTGTTTTAACCCCTTTGACAATTTTGTTCTACCATTGAAATTGGTAGGCAATCTTGTATTTAGGAAGTTTATTCGGGATAGGCGCGGGTCATCGCATAGACCATGAATGCAATGATGCCAAGTGTCTTTGGAAATTTGCTTGAAGGGACTTGATCATTTTGATAGGCGACTTTCGAAAGCGTCATCGAGGGACTTATGATCACTTGATTTCGTTTTGCCAAAGACATTCGACGTGCAAGCATGGCCCATTTGGAAGGCAACATGTGGGATTACCCTAGGGGGGTGCAAGTGTGATTGTGTATTGATTACATATATTTGTCTTGTATTAGGTTATCTAGCGTTTTGATTTTATGTACATACAAACCCTAGGTCTAACCATGGTATAATTGGAAAACTGTAAATTGCGGAATGTAAATCTACGCTATTACACAATAATATCCAGGAGTGGGGGTATAAATGTACAAGGGGATGAGACTTATAGTATTTACAACCAAATCGAATGTCACAATCAAAATATAAATGTCGAATGTACAAATATAAGATAAAATGTGTGTAGGGCAATATATTGTGTAAGTGCAAATGTATATGTATTATGTAAGTATAAATATGTACAAGTGCGAAATGTGAAATTGAGCCGTATTAGGATTTTGACCTAGATAAATGTTTTTTATATGAATCTTGATTTTTGTATGTTTAATTATGTACAAAATGTATATTAACTAAAGAATTTCAATTTTAATTATGTATATAAAAAAAGAAAAGATAACATATACAAATGTACTTCAAAAAATGTTTTTAAGTTAATCGTGTATAATAAGTATTTAAATTAAGAAAAAGTATTTTCAATTTAATTATGAAAAAGTTTATTATTTTTATGTATAAATATACTTAAAAAGGATGTTTTAATTTATATGATAAAAATGCAATTTAATTAGTATTTTACAAAAAAAACAAAAAAACATTGTTTAGAGAATCAAGTTAGTACAAGAAATAAATATTGTTTATGAAAATAAATAATAAAAGAAGGTTAGTGTTAAGAAGTAAAAAACAAAGAAAAGGAAGGGTTAGTATTTGTTAGAAGAAGTTAGTGGGCTTAGAGGAATTAGGAACGGGTTAGGCCCGTGTCAAACAAGGGCGAAATTAGGGTTAGGCATTGTTTGTGGAACGAGGGTTAGGGCTAATCAGCGGCGCCGTCTTCACTGAATTCGTCTTCTCCGTTTAGGCTTGAGTGCTTCTCTTTGCTTCGAGGCCACCAGCGCTTCCCCTACCTTTCCTCCTCCTTCCAGCTCGAGCTCAAAGGCCTCAATACAGAAAGGTTCGCTTTAGATGTTTTCTGATTCTTTTCTCTTTTATGAATTGCATGCATTATTTGATTCGGATTTGATTCTTAAGTTTGTGTTGCTATGGAGGTGATGGATAAGAAAAAGGGAGAAACAATTGACTACCTGACTTGGAGGGGGAAAAAGGATGTGACGCTTAGGAGGCTCGATGGCGGAGATGGACTTGATGAGTCTTTGCTTCTGATGACCCTGGTAACTTCGTTCTTTGCTTATGTTAGGGCTTTGATGATGATGCGTTCTGAGAAGTTCTTTAATTCCTCACTTCTTTATCTCTTCTTCTTTATGTCCCTTTGCCTATGATTTGTTTCTGCTTCTCCTTTCCTCGTGTTGCCTTGGGAATTCTGTATGTTGCCTATGTTGATATTGCTTTATCTCTTTCTTCTGGTTGCCTCGCTTGCTTGCATTTTTTGATGATGAGTATGGTTGGTGGTACCTGTTTGAGAGGTTTGGTACTGGTATGACAGTAATGGTTTGAGTTTGGTTCTTGGTAGTTCAATTTGTGTGTTTAGCATGAAGGTTGAGTTCTGAGATGTGTTATGTTCAGTATGCTTTTTGTTTTAGAATGTGTCTTTTGAAGGTTGAGGCAGGATTGTGTTTCATGGCTTTAGTTTGATGACAGACGGTAACTTAGCATGGCTAGAGGCCTTAGCAGGTATGTGCTTGGTTGGCTCAGTATGTTATGTTGTTTGAGAATGCTTGAGACTGGGTTGCCTTGAATTTCTGCTGAGGGGATCGTTTGACAGTATGGTGTTTTGGTTCTAATGGTAAGGCAGGGTATTGGTGTTTGATGACAGTAGGCTGGTTCTTGGCTTGAGTTTGTATATTTAGGGCAGGGTATGCTCCAGGTTTTAATGATGCAGGTTTAATGGTTTAGGGGTTAGACAGGTTTTAGGTGTTTGTGATGAGGATGCAGGTTTATCAGTTTTTGGATTAAACTTGGTAGCAGGTTTTTGTATGTTATGCTGTGTGGTTTTTTCTGATCTGGTTGCCTATGCTGAGTTTGTATTATATCTTTTCTATCTTTTCTTTTGGCGCCCAATCTTTATTCAAAGCTTTGGTCTTCTCTTTGACCCAAGTCTGCTGGATATTTTCACAAGGTTTCATGGCATTTTTCCCATTTCGGTAATTGGCTATGCTGTGTAATTTTTGAACAATGCTGAATTATCCTCTTTGTTGTATATCTTTTCTGCCTCTACTGTCTATGCCTGCTGCCTATGTTACTGAACTGAGTTGGCTCTTTTCTGATTTTGTATATCTTCATTTCCTGCTGTCCATTCTGACTGCTGAACCTGAACTATGCCTAAACCCTGCTTGCTTTATCTCTCTTTACTTCTCTCTTTACAGTACAATTTAAGAATTTTATATGATTATAGTTGTACTTTTCTGAAGGGGCTAATATGTTTTCTGCATTTCTTCTTCAGCTTTTGCGCCTTGCTCTTTTCCTTGATATCTTGGCAAAGGTCCCTTTGACAGCTTGTAGGCTTTGATAGCAACTTGTACCATTTTGACTTCTTTGATATCTTTTGGCATTCTGACAGTAGCCTTTGCTTTTGGATAGAAAGTTTGGATTGGATTTTTCAGTTTGGATTTGAACCATATGGTTTGAATTGGACATTGAGATTCTATGCAGCTTGCAAACTTTTTAGAAACTATGCATTTGCATTTGCATTCATGAAATAAAATAATCTTCCCTCTCTGTGAACCGGGAGAAATCCCGTGATTTGCAGAGAGGGTCAACTGATCCCAGTCAGTGGCCCCTAATGATGAGCAATTTTTAACTGTCTTTTTCCAATTTTAATGCTTTCTGACTTTTTCTTATTTCTTTTTGCAGATGAAAAATGGAATACCGGAGCGGAGTGAAGAACGAAGAATATTTAGAAAATATGATAGTTTTTCATTCTATGTAATATTTTAATTAAATGTAAATTATTGTTTGTAACAACAATTTGTACAAATAATTCGAATATTAATAAAAATCAAATTATCCAATTAATTCTGATTTCTTTATTGTTTATTTATTTATTTAAAATTCTTAGAATTAAAACAATTGAAAAATAAATTCAATCATTTAATTTTAGAATAATAAATAACTACGATAAAACAACATTGATCCAATAAACCTGTCTTATCCAACATCCAAGGCAAAACAGCAATTAACCCAGATAGACTGATCAAACACATGAACACTGTGAATCCAATACTGCATCTTGTATCTGACTGACCCAATCAAAACGTACTGAATTCAAATCACTGTCTCTTTTACTGATTAAACCAAGATAACGCGAATTTTAATCCGAATCTTGAAATGAACCGCAAAGTGCTGTGGAATTCAAATTCTTCTGAGAATATGCCCATGAAAACTTAATTCCCGATTAAATACCAAATCACGCTTGCTTGGTCAAAATTGAACCAAAAATCAATCAAACCCTAAGCCCACTGTATGAAACAATTCAGAGCTCTGAAAATCAGTAAAAACCCTAGTTTTGCTTGACTATCAAGAAAAGTCCGTTTGTCCGATTCTTGAGCCAGTTTGAGAAGTCAGGCAATGCTTGAAGCTGAGATTTCTTGGGGAAAAATGCGAGGGCAAATTTTGGGGTACAACAAGACCCTACTTTGATATCTAGCTGGATCACTCCCATAGTGGTCCTTATGCCGCCCTCATAGTTCGACAAGACCATGTTGTGAGGCTTAATGTCCTCATCCCTTTTGCCAATTTTCCTTAGCATAGAGTGAGGAATAATGTTGATGGTTGCCCCACAATCCACCAATATTTTATTCACAGTAGTTTCTTCGAGTTTAGCCCTTATGAATAAAGGCTTGAGGTGATTTTTCATCGCCTCTGTAGGTGGCTCGAAGAACCCATTTTGTTCCTCAGTGGTGCCATTGTCCATGACGAAATAGCATACTGGCCTATGTTTGGCCATTTCCTGCTCCACTTCCCAATCACTTGCTTCGACCTCCACTTGTCGGTTGAATTCTCTGGGCAGCACTGAGACTATATTCACCATTATGTCCAAAGTATCATCAGACTCAGAATCGTCTTCGTCTTCGACTTCACTTTGGTTAGGCCAAACTAGCCTGTTGGTTACTGGCTCTCTTTCTAGAGGTTTCCTTTGCTTCCTTTGAGGAACGTTCGAACAGGTTTCTGCCTTTGGTTCGTTGGCAGCCTCCCTTTCAGCTTTTCGTCTCCTTTGGTATCTCCTCCATTGAGATCGAGACATGGGATTTTTACCTTTGTAGTTGCTTGACACTTGTGCAACTTTAGGTGCAGCAACCTGAGGCTCTTTCTTTTGAGTCAAAGAGGAACCCCTTGGCACGTCGAAAGAGTGCCACCTCTCCTCACTTGGCCTTTTTCGACCAGAGGTTTTGTACCAAGTATCTACTGACACATTTGTGGGAGGCTTAAAAGTCAATGTCCTCTTTTCTTGGTTTGAACCTCTTTGGGAGGCTCTTCTGGGATCATGTCGAAGATCAACATTTTCCCTTCTCTTATTCGCTGCTCTTACGCCTTGAATGTGCTCAGCAGCTTTCTTGTCAAAGATCGAACTGCATCTTGGACACAGCATCACCTCTGATTTCTTTTTCTGGCATCTTTGTAGAAAGTCTGCCAAATTTTCATTTTCCCGAGGGAAAGCAGTCTTATTAGCTTGTTCTTGCCTCATGGCCTCTTCTGATGCTTTTGGGTCAGAAAGTTCGACCATGTTGATATTCATTGTATCTTTGTTAGCAAGAGTTAACTGCTTCATTTGTATCTCCAGATTCTCCGTCTGGCCTTGAACTGTGGCCAAGTGGGAACTGGGTTTTGGTCCAGTTTTTTGTGCTTTAGCGGTCTCCAATTTCGGGCTTTCGACCGCTTTCTGAACTGCTTCAATTGTCTTCCTGGATAAATTTCCAGAAAAACTGCCAAAGATTGGCATGTTGATGTGGTCCTTTGAGACTTCGACCATTGTAATTCCTGGCTTCTTCGACTGGCTCCTGGTTGCCTCTATCACGTTCACCTCAGAGGGCTCAACATAGTGGGCTTCCGCCTGCAATGGATTTGAGTCGACAGCCATGGGGGTTTTGTCAGCAAACTTCAACCTCCCTTCTTCGATAGCGTCTTGCACAAGATTCCTGAAAAGAAAACATTGAGAAGTTTTATGGCCCAAAAAATTATGATATTTGCAAAAACCTCTCTTCTTTCTTTGATCAAGAGGAGGCACTTTTACCCCTGTGGGTACTATCATTTGGCCATCTTTAACAAGCAAGTCGAATATTTCATCACATTTTGTGATGTCAAAACTATAAG
This sequence comes from Vicia faba, assembly GCA_948472305.1. NCBI lineage: Eukaryota > Viridiplantae > Streptophyta > Magnoliopsida > Fabales > Fabaceae > Vicia > Vicia faba. Next base: position 1,219,917,918 of record OX451738.1, on the reverse strand, counting down.
TCTTTTTGGGGAACCTATCGTTGGTCCTTTCTGGACCAATGGGATTTTTCCCACTTGAGGGGACTAACAGTTTACAAGAGTATGGTGGCCCTTGTTTTAGTTCCGCTAAATCGACTTCTCCTTCTTCGACAGTTATAGTGTCGTCGAAGGATTCTGGATCTTCGTCATCCATCTCAACGTACGCTATCCTTTCTCTCTTGTGAGTTTTCGTTGCCTTTGCTTTTTCAGCTTTGAGGCGTTCTACCTATCGAACTCTATCGGCCAGTTGGGCCATGTCTCTCAGGTATTGGGTGTCTAGCTTCTTCCTAATGGAATAATCTAAACCGCCTGCGGCTATTTCGACTAACTCATGTTCTGTCACTTGTGTAAAACATCTCGCCTTGAGCAGCCTAAACCTATTTAGATATTCGTCTATAGGTTCAGTGAAACGTCTCTTTACACTGGCCAATTCTTTCAGGCTTATCTTGGTTTGCCCCATGTAGAATTGTTCATGGAACAATCTTTCCAACTGGGTCCAATGATGGATCGAATTGGGGGGGAGAGTTATAAACCAAGTAAAAGCGTTCTTTGTTAAAGAACTTGGGAAGTACTTGATCCTTAGGTTTTCGTTATTCGAAATGTCACCTGCTTCGATCAAGTATCTCGCCACATGCTCGACAGTAGATTCTGTCGTGTCCCCAGAGAACTTAGTAAATTTGGGGACTTTGCATCTAGGAGGTAAGTGTGTCTGTAACACGTACTCTGACAATGGAGATGTAAAGTTGGACCTTCGAAAGCCCATGTTCATCCCATTTTGAGTCATGATCCTTTCGATCATGGTTGCCAGATTATTTTCCAAACCCGCATTCTGGTATTGGATATGCTGGACTACTTCGTCAGCATTTTGGTTTCTGTTAATTAACCTTACCTCTGGGGTTATTACCCTAGGTTCCTCGACGGGTTGCTCCAATCGTGCCCTAAGGTTTTCTTCGACAGGCTGCTGAGCCTGATTGATGGTGGTTTCTTCCTCTAAGAACATCCTCTGGTTTCCCCTTATTTGCGCCCTTTGGGGCTGTCGAACAGGTTGGGGTACTCCAAAGAAATCAGTCAAACGCATCATTTGCACTGTCACTTGCTGATTCGATTGAGTAGTGTTTTGTATTAGAGGGTTTAGCACTGTACTTAAAATTTGTGCCAACATTTGCACCATATCATGGTTGCTTTCGTCCATTTGTTGCCTCAAGACTGCTGTCGAGGCATTTGTAAGGCCATGGGCTACTTGGGACGTTCCTCCTAAGAGTTGGGTCCTATTTCTATTCGCCATGCCTACTCCAGAACCTTGGAGTGGCGAAGAGGCACTCACTAAAGGGTCTGAAAAAGTGGACGTAGCATTCGTCAGGGTAGCCAATTCAGAAGTTGGCATACCATAGAGTGGCATAAATCCTGGTGGCGCAAAAGGCCTTGTGCCTAAATTTCCCCTTGGTGGGGGAGTTCCCAAAGGCATCCTGGGGCCCGTGAACGAAGGTACTGGCCCCGTTGCTGTGACCGTTACTGCTGGTGTCGAACCAACAGTTGTCGCTTCACTTACGGTCGTACTAACCGTTGCTCCCACATTCGTTTGTGGGATTTCGTTATTGTTTGGCGGATTCGCCATCTCTTCCCTTCTTCTGGCAGTATTGTTATCGTTAGTGTATATTCTACCACTTCTCAATAACATACAACACTCCTCGAAAAGATGAGATTATTTTCAACAACCAACACACTGTCCCACCGGGTGTGCCAATTTGTTTACCTTGGTATTTGGTAAACAACCGCTGATCCTCCAAATGGTTACTTATTTGGTTACTCGCAGGATCGATCAGATTGATCCTAGGACATAGGTTGGTTATGAAGTTTTTATTAAATTGGATATTAGTTGAATGACAATAAAATGAAGAGGCTTTAAATAAATTGCATGAAGAAAGGACTTGGTAAAATAAATAAGGCTTTAAATGAAAGGGTTCGACAGGAAAGTAAAGAAGAAAGCAAATAAATTTCTGGGAAAGTAAATGACTTTGATTAATAAAGTTGGTGTTTCACACATACATTTCTCAACAATTCTTTCTCACACGCTGGGTACTCGAATCTATATGAGTGACTTTGTATAGAATTGTGAACACACGCGAGAAACTACATGACTACTACTATTTATACTAAAACATCCCAAGTAACCGTCGGGCAGTTACACTGCTTCGAGATGATTCCACTTGGCACGTTCTCAGCGTTCGACGCTCCAGATCTTCGCACGTTGCACTTGGCAACCGCTGGAAACCGTTTTCCCTCCAAACGCTTGAATTTCAAACTGCTCCACTCTGAACCATCGAACACCTTCGTCGAGAAACATCTTCGACGAGAAACTCCTTCGACGTCGAAGGCAACCAACTTCTCCCTTGGAAGAAATCTTTTAAGTACCTTTCCATCTTTCGATGGGCATTTTGACAGACCTAGCTAGTCGAAAACATCCTTCAGCTTTAATGGCTGACATTAATAAAACAAGGGTGTCGAATTTAGGAGCCAACAGTATATTCCTGGTATTAGAAGCAATCTGATGAGCGTAGGTCAGCTGATTGAGAAAGGTTTTTCAGTTGTTATGAAAAACAATCTTCTAGCGTTGTATGATTCCAATCAGAAGTTAATTATGAAATCTGAACAAGGAGGCAACAGAACATTCAAGGTGAATGTAGAAAAAACTGAAGCAACGTGCCTTAGTGCAGAAGGTGCTGAAAGTAACAGTAAGCTGTGGCATAAGAGGTTAGGGCACTTAAACTATAGAAGCTTAGGGCATCTATGTTCTAAGAAGCTCGTACGTGGTATTTCGAAAATTGTGAAGCCTGAGAAGTCATGTGAGATATGCATGAAAGGTAAGCAACCTAGATTGCCATTTACATCAGAAGTAGCCCCCAGAGCGAAACATGCTCTGGGAGTAGTACATTCTGATGTGTGTGGACCATTTCCAGTACCTTCACTTGGAGGAAACAATTATTTTGTGTCCTTTGTGGATGAGTTCACAAGAATGACATGGGTAACACTAATCAAATTCAAGCATGAAGTGTTTACTGAGTTCCATAAATTCAAGGTGAAGGCTGAGAAGCAGAGTGGTCAGAAGTTAAAAATTCTGAGAACAGATGGTGGAGGTGAGTATAACTCTACAGTGTTCCAGAAGTTTTGTGAGGAAAATGGAATAGAACATGAGGTTACTGCTCCATATACTCCTCAGCACAACGGTCTTGCTGAAAGAAGAAACAGAACTCTGCTTGATATGACCAGAAGCATGCTGAAAGAAAAAAAGCTACCTCGCGTGCTATGGGGAGAAGCTGTTGCCACATCAGCATACATTCTGAACAGGTGTCCAACGAAGAAACTTAAGGAAGTTATTCCTTTAGAGAAATGGACTGGAGATAAGCAGAGTGTCAGTCATCTGAAGGTGTTTGGCTCTGTCTGTTACAAACACGTTCCAGAAGCTAGAAGACAAAAACTGGATGATAGAAGCAAAATAATGTTGCTGGTGGGGTACCACAGTACATATGCGTATAAGCTTTATTATCCAGAAACTAATAAAGTTGAAGTCAGCAGAGACGTTGTGGTGAAAGAGTCTGAAGCATGGGATTGGAATAAATCTCAATCTGATTCTGGTGTAGTGTCAACACCAGAGTTATCCTCTGAAGATGTTTTAGAAAGATCAGAAGATGAATCTGACTCTGAAGATCCTGAAGATTCTGAAGATGTGTTAGAAGAAGATGATCCAGATACTGATGATGATCCAGAATCTGGTAGTAATCATAGTTTTGGAAGGGAAAACTCTGAAGGTGGTAACTCTGAAAGTAGTAGTTCTGGTGCAGCTTCAGAACAAGCTCAAAGACCACAGAGAATCAGACAAAAACCCAGAAGGTTTGCAGATTTTGACATGCTGCAGGATAATGACGTTGACTCTGAAGGAGAAGTCGTTCAGTGTGCCATGTTAGTAGATTCTGAACCAGTGGGCATTGAAGAAGCTCTCAAGAAGAAAGAAAGGCTTAATGCCATGAAAGCAGAGCTTGAGGCAATAGAAAGGAACAAAACTTGGAAATTGACTAAACTTCCAGATAAGAAAAAAGCCATCAGCGTCAGATGGGTTTTTAAGTTGAAACTTAAGCCATATGGTTCCATTGGCAAGCACAAAGCTAGACTAGTAGCTAGAGGTTTCCTTCAGAAACCTGGGCTAGATTATTTTGAGGTGTTTGCACCTGTAGCTAGGCATGAAACAATCAGATTGGTGATTGCTTTAGCTGCAAACAGAAATTGGCTTTTAATGCACCTGGATGTGAAGTCAGCATTTCTGAACGGTCCATTACAGGAAGAGGTTTACGTGTCACAACCTCCTGGATTTGTGAAAAAGAATCAGGAAGGGATGGTATACAGGTTAAATAAGGCTCTGTATGGACTGAAGCAAGCGCCTAGAGCTTGGAATTTGAAAATTGATTCATTTTTCAAGAAGCAGAGGTTTCAGAAGTGTGAGATGGAATATGGAGTTTATGTACAACACTCTGATAGCAATATGATTATGGTGTGTCTCTATGTTGATGACATCTTGCTAACAGGTAGCTGCCCAGAAGATATAAAGAAGTTCAAGGAAGTTCTGATGAATGAGTTCGAGATGACAGATCTAGGAAAAATGACATATTTCCTAGGAATGGAGATTATGTACTCGAAGAAGGGTATCATTATGCACTAGTTAAAATATGAACAAGAACTTCTGAAGAGATTTAAGCTGCAGAACTGCAAAGTTGCTGTGACACCATCAGAAACCAATCAAAAATTGGATTCTGACTCTGATGGTGATTCTGTTGATTCTACAACCTTCAAACAGCTGGTTGGCTCTCTAAGGTATTTATGTAATACTAGACCTGACATTTGTTATGCAGTTGGATTGGTCAGCAGATTCATGAGTAATCCCAAGTGGTCTCATTTTCAAGCTGCTGTCAGAATTCTGAGATATATTAAGGGAACTCTGAAATATGGAGTGTTGTTTCCTTCTGAAAGAAAGACAAAGTCAGAGTTAGTAAGTTATTCTGATTCTGACTGGTGCGGAGACAGAGTGGACAGGAGAAGTACCTCTAGATACTTGTTTAAATTTCTGGGAGGTCCAATTTCCTGGTGTTCTAAGAAACAGCCTGTTGTAGCTCTGTCAACATGTGAAGCTGAGTATATCGCAGGTGTTGTAGCTGCTTGTCAAGCAATTTAGCTTCTGAATCTCCTGCATGATTTAAAGGTTGAGGTTGAGGAACCTCTGAAGCTGATGGTTGATAATAAGTCTGCAATTGATCTTGCCAAGAATCCAGTGCTACATGGAAGAAGCAAGCACATTGAGACGAAGTATCACTTTCTCAGAAATCAAGTTCAGAAAGGAGTGTTAGAAGTTCTGCACTGTAGCACTCAGAAACAGCTTGCAGATCTTCTGACGAAGGTAGTTAAAACAGACCAATTTCTTTGCTTAAGAGATGAAATTAGTGTTGTTAGTTTCTGATAGATTATTTAAATCAATGTATGGTATTGGAAATGTAATTTATTTAATGTCCATAATTCCCAATATTATCTCTTTATTAGGGCCTTTTGGCATTTTCTATTTCTAGTATAAATATGCTATCTAGGCTATCAATATTGTATCCCAAAATTCATTCCTCTATTTGAATACTAAGAAGTAGTCCTCTTTGTTATCATTCATTGTTCATTCTTATCTCTCCTTCCATTACCTTGCACCAACATTTGGTTAGTTTTTTTTTATGGATTGTGTAAAGGCTTTCAAGTTATCATTGAACCTTATCTGGGTTTGAAAATAGCGTAGTCGTAGACGTAGTTCACAGTTAATTTTGAAAACAAATCCACAATCCTTTTTTTGAAAATAATCTTGAATTTGAAATAATATTAGTCGAAAATATTTTAAGTTTGATAAGTTAACTATATTGAATGCATGATACAATTTGAAAATAAATTTGAATGATTTTGAAATTAGCATAGTCGTTCACAGTTAACTTTAAAAACAAATCTACAATCCATTTTTTTTAAATAATATTAAATTTGAAATCATGTTAGTGAAAAATATGTTAAGTTTGATGGATTAATTATATTTAATGCATGATGCAAATTGAAAAATAAGTTTGAATGATTTTGAAATTAACAAGAAAAAGAGTTTAATAAAAAGAAGTTAGCGTTTTAGAAAATAGTTTATAATTATTATAAGTATTATATTTATTTTATCAAAAAAAATAAATTATATATTTATAATAATGAGAAAAGTCTATTTTTATGCAAATAAAAGAAAATGATATGGTGGATAAACAAATAAATGATTGAAGTGAATAAATTGAATTAGTTGAATAAATAAATAAAGTAAATAAATTATTTTATTAATAAACATATAAAAAAATGAATTAATTAATAAAGAGGATGTAAATTGTTCTTCATAGAAATTACAAGGGTGTGTTAATAAAAAGGGTTAAAGCCTAGAAATTTGTTTGAGACCAATTACACGTATGGGTGTGAATTATGTTGAGGAAGTGATCTGGCAGGGTGCAAATAGAATTGAGTTTGTTTATCATGTTAAAGGGTTGATGGAAAAAATATTGAAAAGGATGTGCATGCCATTTGCATGTAAGAGTACATGTTATTTACAAACGTTATTGTATGAAATCATAATTATTGCTTTGTTGAATAGGGTATTACAAGCTAAATAAAAGGCCTCATGGAACGATTTTCTTATAATGTTATTTACTTATATTAATTATACGTAAATTCATACATTTCTTAGCAATAATTAGAGTGAACATTAAGATCACCCTTTGTGCCACTAGATATACTTAAGTCCACGAAGATTGTTAAGGTGTTAAATTTCATCAAAAAAATCATTCAAATTGAACAATTTGACATTTTACTTATATTCTTTGATGGGGTATCGGCAAAAATCACACATTACTTTCTAAGTTAGTCGAACAAAGATAAATAATGTAGCCACGTCATTTGGCCAACAATTAGACTACTAATTTGCTATAAATATTGTACTTGACATTTTATCAAAATAAACATTCAATCAAACAATTTTCTTTTGGCCATTTAGTTTTTTTTTCCTCTCGTTTTCTTTACTTTACTCTATGTATTTCTAAGTTTTGTATTCCAAGACACCCAACAAAATTGTATGTTAATACTCTTTTAGATCTTAAGTGTTAATTCTCTATTTTTGTGATTGACATTATGTTTGGTAAAACTAACTTAACATAAACATGTTGAAATAAGTTGTTCTATCAACTGAAGAAACATGTTGAACAAGATATCATATGAAGAATCATTCGACATCGCGCCTGTCTATATCTGGACAATTTTGTCTATATCTGGACAATTGGATTCATTTAGATTTTACAGCTGCAAAATATTCTAGGAATATTATGATATCTTATATGGCGCTCTGTTTAAGGATTAAGAGATTCAAGCATAATTCAATGAGTATTCTTAATTTCTAATTATGGAGATAATTTAGGAAACTAATGATTGAAGTCCTATGTTTATGCAAAAGTTTCTATAGATTTTTAGTAGCTGATTTGCTTCCTTTTTTGAAGTCTAATCCAGTCCAAAAGATTTCTTTAAATAGACTATCACTAATCTAGTTTTAGTGTGGATGGTATAATAACTTTTGTTTGTGTTTTTAGGGCTTTAATTCTTGTGAATTATGAGCCACACTTATATTTGTTTGATACTTGAGTTAGATTGTCTCTATTGAGTTATAAGTATTGTCAATCACTCTTAAGTTGCTAATTATAGAGTGATTGTGTGTTTTTGAAGTTTGTCTTCTACTTCGTTTGAATTGTGTTTGTATCACTGTTTGTGACTGTAAGGAATTTTAGAAGAGTCTCATACCTATGTGAGTCTTAGGTAGAAGTTAAGCACAAGTAGTGACTAAGTGAGAAGATTATATACTATAGAGAGTTTGTCGTGGGTCTACAAATTGATACTACTTATTTGATTTTGTCCATGACTTTGTAGCCCCTAGAGTAGGTGTTGTTGTACACCGAACTCGGTTAACAATTATGCGTGTTGTTTACTTTCTGCATTTTTTATTGTTTTAAAATTTTCATTGTGTTGTTGTTAAAAATCAGTTCTCGGCATCTCTGAGGACATATGTGATTTGAATACCAGAATTTCAATTGGTATCAAAGCAAGCATCCTGCACTGACTCTGAGTGAGATTGGGAAGATAGTTTCTGGTACAATGAACAAGGAAGATTTATGAACATACCACCTATTCTTGATGGAACAAATTATGATTACTGGAAAGATCTTATGGTGGCTTTCATCAAGTCCACAAACAGCAAGGCATGGAAATCTGTGGTCAAGGGATGAGATCCACCGATGGTTGAAGGTCAGGATGGGAAGGTGATTGATGTTGTGAAGGTTGAGGAAGATTGGAATGATGAAGATTAAAAATGATTAGAGGGAAACTATAAAGCATTGAATGTCATATTCAATAGAGTAGATAATAACATATTCAAACTGATAAGGAACGGTACTGTTGCTAAAGAAGCTTGGGAGATTTTGAAGACTACTCATGAAGAAACCTCTAAGGTGAATACATCAAGGCTAAAAATTCTTACCACTCAGTTTGTGAACTTAAGGATGAAGGAGGATGAGAGTATTCATGACTTTCACATGAATATTATTGAGATAGGTAATGCCTCAAGTGCCTTGGGGGAGAAGGTGTCAGAATCCAAATTGGTTAGAAAGATCCTCAAATCTCTTCTAAAGAGGTTTGACATAAAGGTGATTGTCATTGAAGAAGCCCAAGATATAAACAACACGAAGGTTAATGAGCTTATGGAGTCTCTAAATACCTTTGAACTAGGGATCAAGCAAGAGTCTGAAAAGAAGAAGAGAATTGTCTTTGTCTCTGATGTTGAAGACTTAAAAGACGAATGTGACTTGAGTACAGAAGGGATATCGAATGATCTCGTGTTACTTGGAAGAAAATTCAAAAAAGTAATTAAGAAGGTGCACTAGAAGTCAAGATCAAATTTCAACAACAAGTCATTCGACATCGACAGAAATTAGGATTTTGGTAGAAGGGTCATACCTGAAGATAAGACCAATCAAGGAAGAGGAGTTCAGTGTCATGAATGTGAAGGGTTTAGATACATAAGATCAGAGTGTCCCACTTATCTCAAGAAGTAGAAGAAAAGTTTGTATGTCTCATGGTCAGAGGAAGATTTCGAAAGTGATCATGAAGAAGAATCTACCAAGCTAGTGACTGTCTCGACTGGAATTTGTGATTCTGGTGACGAATCATATGGTGGAGAACTTATTTTTGAGGAACTTGTTTCCTCTTACAAGAAGTTATGTCTCAAAAGTGAAGAAGCATGTTAATTGGGAGAAGAACAAAAGAGATTTATTGCTCAACTATAAGCTGAGAAAGAAGAGAATTTATCCATAATTTTTCATCTGAATGAGGAGGTTGTATAGTTAAATTTAAAACTTGACAATATGACTAAATCTATAAGCATGTTAAATAATGACTCTACTGTTCTTGATGAGATTCTTCAAGCAGGGAAGAGTGCTAGAAATATTAAAAGTCTTGGTGACAGTAATCAAGCTGTAAAGAACAAAGGAGAAGGGTCTGAAGCGAAGTTAGCACCTCCAAAGAAAAAACAAGGGCATAAGATGTTTAATCACATGTCCCAATGTCAACAAATATATCAGGAAAAAATACAATAGAGACAAGAATCAACAACGGAGATGTCATTATTATAGAATATTTTTGGTCATTTAAAAGCCTTTTGATATAGGTTGTATGGCTATCCCAAGCCTGTTACACATTATAGAAGAAAACAGGATGATGCTAAAGCAAAGTCTGAGAGGATTCCCAAAGGTGTCACTTATGGACTCATAGTTCACTCCTCTCTCAGAGGGTCTACAAGAGAGGCTTAATATTTTGATAGTGGTTGTTCTAAACACATGACTGGTGTCAAGAAATTTTTAGTGGATATTAAATCATATTCCACTAACTATGACACTTTACAAGATGGATCAAAAGGAGAAATAAAAGGTGTTGGACAACTAAACTATACAAGACAGCCTAATCTTGATGATGTGCTATTTGTTAAGGGTCTAATGACAAACTTGATAAGTATTAGTCAACTATGTCACCAAGGTCTCAAAGTTAACTTTACCAAATCAGAATGTCTGGTAACAAATGAGAAGAATGAAGTTATCATGAAGGGAGTTAGATCAAAAGGTAATTTTTACTTATGGATTCCTCAGAAAACAAATTGATCCTCCACATACTTGATGCCAAAAGAAGTTGAAGTGAAGTTACGGCAGCATAAACTTGGCCATTCACACCTGAAATCTATGAAGAAAGTCTTGTCAAAGGAAGAAGTCAGAGGTATTCCCAAGCTGAAGATTGAGAAAGGCAAAACCTGTGGTGAATGTTAAATTGGGAAGTAAACTAAGATGTCACATACAAATTTGAATCATCAAATTACTTCCAAGAGGTTAGAAACTCATCATATGGAGTTGATGGAACCTGTGCATGTTGAGAATGTTGGTAGAAAGAGATTTGTCGGTGTGACTGCTAATGATTTTTCAAAATCTGTCTAGATGAACTTTATCAAAGAAAAATCAAATGGAATTGAAGTCTTTAAATATTTATAGCAATTACAAATGGGGTGTAGTGCAATATATTCTCTATCCTTCCTCCACGTGTTCATTGGTTAAATCTGTCAAAGGGTGGAACAAAAGATCTACAAAGGGCTAATTTTAAGAAGATCTTTTTTGAAGTGATGACAAGGGAGGTCAGTAGTAACACTCCTAAAACATGTGACAGATTCAAGAAGTGCGGGAGATTATTTTATAGGGGAAAGAGGTGGAAGAACACTTGAAGATTATCAAGATTGTTTTGTTCCATGTGCTATAGTATGCTTTTGTTGCTACTGCTGATGGTGTAATGTGTGTGTGCATGATGTCCTACAAAATGTTTGTTCTAACCGGTTTTAAAATTGAGAGTCGCCACCTTTAATTTTTATGTTTAATAAGGGAATATAAAGGACAACCCTAGTTTGGTCAGAGATTCTAAGTTGTTGGACTCGTTCTTAGACGAAGGGAAGGTGTTAGGCACCCCTTATCTACCTTATTCACAAGGATCATAGGGTTTAGAATTACGGCTTAAGAAGTAGGGTTTTTATTTTTTTAGGGGAACTCGCCACGATTTTAAGTCATATGCCTATGTATCCTCTTATGAGGAATCAGAGTCCTAATTTGTAGTTCGCAGTTGGTTGGTGTTTTTTATGGATTACGAAGATATTTCGAATTCTCTCTTGAACCAAGTCTGGGTGTGTGAATAGCGGAATTGTTAGACAAAGTTCACAGTCTATTAAAAATATCTCCACAATCATTTTTTGAAAGTATTTCTTGGATTTAATTAAGTTATTAAAAAAATATTTGAAGTTGGTTAGGTATTTATTAAATATATTAATATATAAAAATCTTGTTAATGCATGAAGAGAAATAATTTTATCCTCTAAGGAATGAATAATATGATTCCGATAATTCGCACACCTACCAAAACCTATGGGATAGATGATTGAAAATTATTATGCGTTCATCACGCCCTAGAGGATAAACATCACGAGAATAGTCTTACGTATTTACCACGACCTAGAGGATAAATAGTGTAAGTCAGAGAATTCGCATACATACCTCCACCTAGAGGGTAGATAATTGAAAATTGTTTTGGTGATCGAATCTTGGATAGCTAGATCAAATATGAGATCATAGTTTTATCGGTTGTGTCTATTCTCAACCAAGGTATTTATTTGTTTTGATAATCTGACAAAAGGCCCCAAGATATTTCATAGTTTTACCCAAAGTGTGTTTTGAAAAATGCCACGTATGATGTATGTGCATAATATCCTAGATCCATATGGAACCTAGAATGTATATGCATCGAGTATTTTATATATTCCCCAAATATTATTTTTGTATATGCCCCAAATGTAATGTTTGTATATGCCCCAAATTTTTGAAAAATGTTTTTTTTTTATATTATCTCCTTTTAAACCATTGGTTTTGTGTTACCAACTCCCCAACATTGCATGTTGCGTTATTGTCGTATCTTTAAATTGATTTGAACAAGATGAAAGGTGTCACTAAGATTTTGATATATGTATCACAGGCGTAGGCGTGGATGTAGTTGTGGACGCAAGCGTGGACGTGGAAATAGGCATGGACGTAGGCGTAGGCATGGATTTTCTTTTGATGTTTTTCTAACCAAAATGCTTTTGATATCAAATCTAATGCTTTTATTTTTCAAATCCCCAAAATGACTCCAACATAGTATTCACAAAAAATAATCGTAGTATTTGCAAACAAGTCCGAAAAGGAAAAACACCATTGAAAGATTTGAAAAAGTAAATGTTTTATTAATCGATATGCCTCTGAATAGGCGAGAGTACAAGATGCAATTCCTTGAAAGAGGTAATTACAAAAAGTTTAACAAAAATTGAAAATGGCAATGAAAATGATAATTGCTACTACTGTTTCTCCAATGTCCTCTTGATAGATCCAATCTCCTTTGCTTATGAGTCAAATAATTTGGATCAATCCTTTCCTTTGTGGTCGTAGTCGTGGTTCTTATATCACAATCTTTTTGTTCTTTATTTTTCAATAAGATCCCTATTTTTTGCCTGGATCGCCCTTTTGGGTTTTCAATCCACCTGGATAATTTTTTGTGTATGTCCCTAATTTTTTCCTAGATCTCCCTTTAGGGTTTTCAATCCTACGGGACTCTCCTTTTTGCCTAAGTTTCCCTAATAGGGTTTAAACTTAGCGAGCTTTTTATACATAGTATTTTTTGACTGCGTCAGAATTCACCGGATGTTGTAGTTCTTCGCCATCCATTATTGTGAGGATAAGGCCACCACCAGAGAATGTTGTTTTTACCACTTATGGACCTTCGTAGTTGGGTGTCCATTTCCCACGTGAATCAAAGCGAGGTAGAAGAATCTTTATGAGCACAAAATACCCTTCTTTGAACACTCGAGGGAGAACCTTCTTGTCGAATACTTTCTTTATCCATTTTGGTACAACTGACCGTGGCACAAAGTTGTTAGGCGTTTTTCTTCAATGAGGTTAAGTTGATCAAGTCACATCTGAACTTACTCTGCTTCTTCAAGCTTTGTTTCTGTTAGAACTCGAAGTGAAAAAATCTCTACTTCAACTAGGAGCACTACCTTCATGTCATATACTAGAGAGAAAGGGGTTGCACCTATTGATGTACATACGAAAGTGCGATAGCCATGTAAAGAAAAGGGAAGCATTTCATTCAAATCTTTGTATGTCTTCACCATATTTTGAATGATTTTCTTAATATTCTTACTGGCAGCTTCAACGGCTCCATTCATCTTGGTTCGATATGGTGAGGAATTATTATGCTCAATCTTGAAGTCATCACATAACTCCTTCATCATTTTGTTGTTCAAATTGGATCCATTGTATGTAATGATTTTCCTTGGAACCCCGTATCTGCATATGAGATTCTACTTGATGAATTGAGTAACCATTTGACTTGTCACATTTGTGTAGGATGCCGCTTCCACCCATTTGGTGAAGTAATAAATGGCAACTAGTATGAACTGGTGTACGTTAGATGCTTTCGGTTTGATCATTCCTATCATATCAATTCCCTACATAAAAAATGGCCAAGGAGAGCTCATGACATTCAGAGAAGTTGGTGGCACATGCATTTTGTTGACATAGATTTGGTATTTGTGACATGTCTTTGTAAAATGATAGCAATCAGCTTCCATTGTCAACCAATAATAACCTGCTCGCAGGATTTTTCTAGCCATGGCATGTCCTTTTGTATGTGTTCCAGAAGTACCTTCATGGATTTCTCTCATAAGTGTATCCGCTTCTTGTTTCTCCACACAACTTAGTAATACCATATCATAATTTCTTTTGTACAATAAGTCACCACTCAGAATGAAATTTGAAGATAACTTCTGCAGAGTTCATTTTTCAATCACAGAGGCATTTTCTAGACACTCCTTCTTCTCAAGGTACCTCTTGATGTCATAGAACTAAGGCTTGTTATCTGGTCCCTCTTCAATAGCAAGGCAATGTGCAGGTTCTTCAAAATGTCTGATTGTAATATGCGGTTCATGATTCAACAAAGTAACTTTGAAAATGGCAGATAAAGTTTCAAAGGCGTCTGCCATCTTATTTTCTTCTCGCAGGAATATGACTGAAAGTAATCTTTGTAAACTCCGCTGCAAGCTTTAAAACATGATCCCGATACGGAGTCAATCTAGGATGTTTAATATCCCATTCACAGTTGACTTGGTATATGACTAGCGTTGCGTCTTCAAAAACTTCGAGATGTTTAATTCTTAGATTCATAGCAGCTTCTAGACCCAAGATACAAGCTTCATATTCGGCAACATTGTTGGTGCAATAAAAACATAACCTTGTAATATAAGGTTTGTGAAAATTATTCGGAGAAGTCAAAATTCCCCAGTGCATTTGAAGCCCCGTCAAACATGAGTGTCCAATGTGCCCCTGGTTCAGGTCCTTTGTCGGGCCCTTATATTTTGTAATCACATATAACCATGACATCTTCGTTCAGAAAGTAAAACTTTATTGGTTGGTATTCTAGTAATGGCTGATGAGCTAGATGGCTAGCTAGTATACTGCCCTTGATGGCCTTTTAAGTAACGTATTAGATGTCGTACTCCGATAGTAACATCTGCCATCGGGCAATCCTTCCTGTAAGAGCTGGTTTTTTAAATACATACTTTAAAGGATCCATTCTTGCTATTAACCATGTGGTGTGAGTTAACATGTACTGCCTCAATCTTTTGGTAGCCCAATCCAATGCATAACAAGTCTTCTCAAGAAGTGGGTACCTGGTTTCGCAGTCAGTGAATTTCTTGCTGAGTTAGTAGATTGCATGCTCTTTTCTACCCGTTTCATCATGTTGCCCCAATACACATCCTATTGACCCTTCAAGCGCTTTTAGATACATGATGAGCGGTCTTTCAAGAATTGGTGGCATCAAGATTTGTGGCTCTTGTGAATATTTCTTTATTGTCTTGAAGGATGTCTGATAATCATCATTCCACACTAATGTTTGATTTTTCGCAGTAATTTGAATATAGGCTCGCACGTAGCAGTTAGGTGTGACATGAACCTTGAAATGTATTTCAATCGTCCTAAGAAACCACAAACCTCTTTTTATGGCCTTGGAGCTGGCATTTCTTGTATGGATTTTACCTTGTCAGGGTCTACCTCAATACCACGCTAACTTACAATAAAACCCAACAACTTGCCTGACCTGACACCAAATGTATACTTGTTTAGATTCAATCTCAGTTTGAACTTTCACAGACGTTCGAATAGCTTTTATAAATGTGTGATATGATCCTCCTCTGTATGAGATTTGAAAATCATATCATCTACATACACTTCAACTTCTTTGTAAATCATATCATGGAATAGTGTGACCATAGCTCGTTGATAAGTTTCCCCTGCATTCTTTATACCGAAAGGCATTACCTTATAACATAAAGTGCCCCAAGGTGTCATGAAAGTAGTCTTTTCCATATCTTCAGGTACCATTTTGATTTGATTATAGCCTGAAATACCGTCCATGATAGAGAATACCAAAGCTTGAGCTGTATTATCCACCAAAACATCTATGTGAGGTAAATGGAAGTCGTCTTTGGGACTTTCTTTATTTAGATATCGATAATTTACATGCATGCGTACTTTGCCGTCCTTCTTGGGCACTGGCAAGATGTTATCTATCCAAGGTGGATAATATACCACCACTAAGAACCTTGCGTCAAATTGTTTAAGGACCTCTTCTCGAATCTTGCTAGACATGTCTGGACAAGTTCTTCTGAGATTTTGTCTAACTGGAGAGCAACCTTCCTTGAGAGGTAGTCTGTACACCACAATATCTGTATATAATCCTGGCATATCCCTATAAGACCAGGCAAATATATCCTCATATTCATGCAATAACTTGATCCGTCTTTCTTTGACGCTTTTCTCCAATGTTGCCTCTAAATTGATCTCTTTCGGATCTTCCTTTGTGCCAAGGTTAATGGTCTCAATTGATTCTTGGTATGGTTGTATATTGTCAGCTTTTTGCTCTATCTCCCTTGCCAATCCTTCAGAGAGTTCAAGATCTTCATCATCTTCCTCTTCCTCTTGGTTAATGGGTGCATCAAAATTATATCGGATATCAGCAATAACATTATCGGTGATTTTAGGCATGGATCTACATATTTATGTGAATTTGGAAAATGCATATGAATAAAAGTATTCTCATTTTTAAGTATAAGAGATAAATACAAATAAAAGACAAAGATCTTAATTGAATACGAAATATAACTTTTATTAATTATGAATACTGTCTGAAACAAATTGGGGGACCCTTACAAGCTACCCCTATGCCTCGGGCTTGACATAGGTTCTTTCAAAAACAAGAAAAACTACTTTGGAAAGAAAAAGACCTCCAGAATCTCTACAGCTGTCCAATTTTTGAGTTCTTCGCCTGAGGTGCATTCATGGATGAAGTTAGATGTCTTCTTGGTTTTACTTTTGTCAGATATCTTCTCCACTTGTCTGTCGTGCTCTGTTCCTTTGTTGATGAAAGTCTCTTGGATAGGAGGAAACCGTGCCTTGCCTTTAAAAGTAGCCTTTGATAATTCGTAGCCCAAACCAAAATGATTCTTCTTCTTAGGTATTTCTGAGAGCTTACCCCAACCTTTTCAGATACCACTTTCCACAACCATTTGCAAATATCTCCATGAAGTCACAATAGGTTTCTTGATTTTTTCCACCAATAAGGTTACCATTGAAGCAACCTCTAAGACTTGAAATGGTGTTGCTATACAGTCTTCATCAACACTGATATACCTGTAGGACTCTATGTGACTTACAAAGATGTCCTCTTCACCATCGATTATATCCAATCTTCCTTCAATGAAGAACTTTAGTTTCTGATGTAAAGTTGGAGTGACTGACTCTGCTACATGGATCCATGGTAGTCCGGGTAAATATGTATATGTTGGCTCTATATCCATCACTTGAAAAGTGAAATAAAACATATGTAGCCCAATCTTGACAGGAAGATCCACTTCTCCAAATACTGAAATTTGAGAACCATCGAATGCTTTGACTATCGTAGAAATTGGTCTTACAACAACACTATCTAGTGTTAACTTCATCAAGCTGGATTTTGGTAGCACATTAAGAGCTGAACCGATATCGGTGAGTACTCTGGACAAACTTGTAGTAGCTATCTGAATAGAGATGTGCAACTCTTTATTGTGAGCTCAGCCTTGTGGGGGAAACTCACTGTCATTAAAACCTAAATATGATCCATATGTTAGATTTTCCACAACATTGTAAAACTAATTTACTATAATCTATTCTGCAACAAGAGCATAACTTAGAACCTTCATTAGAGAGTCTCGATGCGCTTCTGACTTGAGGAGAAATGAACGTATTGAAATCTTGTTCGGTGTTTAGTGAAGTTGATCCACCACCCTATAATCACTTCTCTTGATTATTTTTAAAATTTCTTCTGCCTCTTGGTTGGTAAAATTCTTGCTTTGAGGGTCTTGTTCTTGACTCTCCTCCACCATCGCGTTTCCTTTATCCTTCCCCAAAGCACCAATCTTATCTTTAACCATCGTATTGTTCTTCTTTTGTGGTTCGGGATCATAGATTCAACCACTGCGGGTTATGGCCCCTGTTCCTGCTATATTTGAGATTGCAATTCCTTGACTTGTTGATGGCTCACGTTCTTGCTTTAAACTATTGACTTATATAGTAGAATCATAACTCCATGGTACCGCTTTGTCACTTTCATAAGGGGTGGGATATGGCCCCCTAATCATCATCATAGTCTTAGGTACCACTGGAATCCTCAAAGTTTATCTTGGTATCATCACTAGTGTTTCTGTTAACTTCCCCATGGAATCACAAGAGTCTTATTATTAAGGTTTGGCCCTTGTCAAGGAATTACCAATGGCTTCTTTGAACTTCCCTCGATTGCAGCTACATATTATCCTTTAGGGTATGACCCAAACTGGACTATCCCATGATCCAACAATTTTTGTAATGTCTTCTCAAAAGATTCATTATGTTCCAAGAGGAACCCACACTCCAACAGATATTCCTTCAAAAGGTTTATTATGGCTTTTACTTGTCTGGCTTCCCCAAAGCATGTGACCACTTCAATTGCATTTAGCGCTGGTCCACCATGTCGAGGCATGGAGTTTGTCTTGATGTTCGGCTTATCAAAAGTGATATCTTAGGAGTCCAACAAATCTTGAACCTTATGTCTGAAGGCCCAACATTTCTCTATAGTATGCCCCAGAGAATTGGCGTGATACTCACATCTAGCATTGGCATCATACCTTGGTGGGAGTGCCCCGATTGGAGGAGCTAGAGGTTTTAGCTCTACCAAAGATGCCTTGACTAAGTGTTGCAATAATTGACTGTGCGACATGGGGAGCAAATCAAACTTTCTCGGTGGCCTTCCGAACCTGTTCTGTTGTTGTTCTCGTAGAATTATTAATGGTTTTTTTCCCTTGGATGCGAGGCTACATCATTAATTTCTTCCTCCTTCTTTTTCGAGAAGTTAGGAACATGTCTTATTTTCATTATAAGGGGTACTAGATGATTCCCCTTATATCTTCCCGCTCATTATACCAACTTCAATCCTTTCACCAATAATCACTAAATCAAAAAATTCGAAAGAGACGCTGCCTACCATCTTTTCATAGTAAAACCCTTGTAAGGTTCCCATGAACATATCAACTAATTCTTTCTCCAAAAGTGGTGGTTCTACTCAGGCTGCCATTTCTCTCCACTTTTGAGCATACTCCTTGAAAGACTCCTCCTTTTTCTGAGATAAGTTTTGGAGTTGCATGCCGTTAGGCGCCATGTCCAAGTTGTACTTGTATTGTCTCAAGAAAGCGTTAGCAAGATCTTCCCATGTCTGGATATGAACCCGTTCCAATTGCATGTATCAATATAGGGATGCCCCACTTAAAATGTCTTGGAAATAATGGATCATCAGCTTTTGGTCTTGAGCATATGTATGCATCTTTCTGAAATACATGCGTAGATGGTTTCTCGAGCACGTGAGTCCCTTGTATTTTCCAAAGTCAGGTACTTTTGGAGGGATTACCATATCTGGAACTAGACCCATCTCGAGAGCGTCTATATCGAAAGCATCGTAACACTCCATAGTATTTAACCTTTCTTCAATGGCTTTATATTGATTGAGTGCCAAGGGATTTTCAGTATCATGTGTATGGGTTGTCCTTTAAGGTGCTTGGTTGACAACCTCTAAGTTATGTTCTCCATACTACAAATCTATGTAGTTATCTGTGTTGTTGATCAGAATCTACAAGGTATGAGATGCCCCTACCTTTGGTAGAGATGGGACAAACCCTTCAGTATCAACTTGTCTTATTTCTTGTTGAACTGTAGTTGAATTTTGGGGTTCTGACTCCAGTTCTCTTCTTGGTTGGTGGTCATTTGATACACCAATGGTTTGGGATACTTCTTTAAAGGTTACCCTAGGGATCTGTTCTTTCCTCTCAATGATATTCTTTAAGTCTAGAATAACTTGACTCATGTCCCCCTTCATCGAGTCAATGTTACCCTTGACTTGCTCCAAAATCCTCCTTGAATGCAACTTGATTTTCTTCAATTTGTTCCATCACTTTTTGTTGATGGGCTCTTGTTTGATAAGGTTTTCGGAGGGGCAGTGCTTTTCTTCTACCAATGGTTTAATTAGAGAATATTTTGAAAAATGATGAAGTTTTTTGTTATGAGTTTATGAGATGCAAATGTTTGTGAATGCATGAATGCATATGAATATACTAAGGGTTTCATTTTTTAATATCTTATTCACTTGGATATACATTTTTTTATATATAACTTTTTTCAGGTTTTGTTTATTATTGGTGAGTATCTAAAATAAATAAATATGTAAGCGAGATATAGAAACAAATGCCTTTATTGAAATAGTAATTTTCTTTAAAAAAGAATACAATTTAGATACTGAAAAATAATCAAGCTTAAAACATTAAAACTTGCTGAAAGAAATAATCAAAGGGAAAAAAGTATTCTAAGTGCGCATTCGGATTTCTGCTTTGAAGCCAATAACCATTGTCCTACAATGTTTTAGGAAGTATTTGACATCTTTCATAAGAGGGACCATCACATTTTCTACATCTCTCAAACTCCTAGGAATGTCGCCAATAAGATTGTTGGTTAAGAAGGCGAGTCTTGCATGCTTGTCTTTGTAGAACTGATATTCTTGGTAGAGGTCAGAAATCTTATGATTATCTTCTTCTGGTTTGGTAATCTTTACATATTGTTCCTCCCAATATAACTTTCCAGCCCTCATATTCGTACAGAGTTTTTGTTGTATTAGGAAATCCTTTCGGAGGCCTTCTAACTAAAGACACACTTGCTCTTATTCATCAGTCTTTTAGGAGAGAAATCTTTATGCCATCATCCTTTTGAGGCGTTTCCCTACCTCTGATTCTTGGCTATCTCGGATTCTGGTGGTAAGTGAAGCTACCGGCAAAAAATGCAGAGCCGCCACCGAATTTTATTTATCCCGAAGGAAGGGAAAATATCGAGAAAACCACAAGAGGATGGATAAGATGGTCTTACGAACAAGAGAAAGGGTAAGGAAGTTGGTTATGCGAGGGAAAGGTATTAACACCCCTCACATCCATTGTACTCAATGGGATCCATTTTATTTGTTTTCTTCTAAGGGTGTGTTTATCTATAACTATACTTGCTAAGGGGGAAGAAATGGTTTTTTATTAGTGCGTTCGTGAGGGTCTCGCCACCCTTTTCCTACATATCCAATGAAGGAATCAAAACACCATAGTTCTTCTAGAAAATGTTGGTTTGTTGGTGTTTTTTAGTGGGCGACGTTAACCCACACATTATAGCAATAGGCACGGCCTGTATCGCGGTAGAACAAAGATAACATGCCCCTTTGGGGAGGTTTTGATTGGTTGAGTGTTTTGTGAGAGTTAAAATGAATTTGAATAATGATTAAATATTTTTGGATTTATGGATGGAAAGTTTTAAATACAAAAGAAGAAAAGAGTTTAAGAGGGAGACTAAAAAACCTAATGTTGTCATGCATGGGTTCTAACCTAAAGTCTAATTAGTTCACATCTTAAAGAAGAGGAAACTATCATCCTAAGAGAGCATGTCATAAGCATAAAGTAAAAGGAGACAATGTTTGTGAAGAGTGATCATGCACGGTGATCATGGAAAAAGTGACGACAAACTGAGTAATATCATCAAAGGCGTAAATGGAATGCTTGATGTATGGGAATTGAATCGGGTTATGATTAACCAAGGGGTGCACTTGATTAATCTCATGAGGTTAGGTGCTCCTACCCTCAACCATGAGACCTTTTGTGCATGGAAACACTTGGTATATGGACCAAAGTGTTTGATTCGGGTTATGGTTAACCAAGGGCAAGACTTGATTAACCTCGTGAGAATGGCCATGCCCAAACTCAACTATAAGACCCTTTACGAAAAGCTTGGTACGGGGATCAAGGAGAGAGAGAATTTGCTTCAATGTATAACAAAATCAAAATCCCATAAGAGGTGGCTATATGCATGCTCCTAGAAAGTGGGACTAGCGTGGCACTAGTATTTTAAACGACCAATTGAAATAATTGATCAAGTAGTTGTTGCTGTAGAAAAGCCCAGGACCAAACAATGAAATGTTTGCAAGTGTGCATGTGTAGGTGGATACCTGCTCATTGATGATGAGCTCAAGAGGAGGCCATGTGCTCTAATTGGACAATTATGAATATTTAATCAATAATTAAAATGCGTAAAGAAATAAAATTCTAAGCTATAAAGAAATAAAAATTGTAAGGTATTAAAAACCATATGGGGATAGAGGTACAAGTTTATGAATGGGGATGCGTTGAATCAGAAGTTCAATTAAAATTCTAGTTAAACAAACAATACAACCAAATTGAAATTTAACAAATAAACTAAGTAAACTCTCTATTTAATAATAAAATCAACTATTCGAAGTAATTAATAATATTAAATAAATATTTTAGTCTAATAAGTTATTAAAAAAGAGTAATCATATTTTTGTATTTTATACTTTTTATGATTTTTAAGTAAAGAAAAATGTTAAAAGAAAGTTAATTCTAAACTTATTTTTGTGATTTTTAATTAAAGAAAAACACTTAAAAAGATAATTAAAAATAAATCTAAATATATATTTTTTGTATTTTTTATAATAAAGAAAATATTAAAATAAAATTAACAAACTAATTCTAAACATCTATTTTTGTATATTTTAATAAATAAAATATTAAAAGAAAACTAACAAACTAATTCTAAATGTCTATTTTTTATGATGATGATTTTTTTAGTAAAGAAAATATTAAAAAAAATAAAACTAATTCTAAATATATATTTTGTATTTTCAAGATTTGATAAAAATAATTAAAACAAAACAAAAGAAAACAATATATTTAAAAAGAAATGGGTCTGAAATAACAACAAACAGAGGGGTGCAGAAAATCATGTGGGCATCTAGGTCCAAAAGGGTGTCCATCATTTCGTTGTGTGGGGCTCCTCAAGGTCCACCGTGGGCAAGCATGGCTGAGAGCGTCAGATCTCGATCACATGATTGCAAGTGGAGATGCATGGTAAGCTTGATGGAGGGAGCTGCATGGAATCATAGAGCAACAGTTGAACAAGTGGTGACAAATGTAACCACCTTGTTAGGCCACAAACAATTGTTATTTTAAAAAAAACAATTAATTATTTTAATCCTAAAAACAAAACCCTCTCTCAATCTCTTACACTATGCTTTCTCCTCTCTCTGAGTTGTTCCGCTTCTCTCTTTAAACAAAAACAACAGAATATAACTTTTAACCCGTACTTAGGATCAAACGTGGTGGCCTTCAAGAACAACGACGATGGGGAAAGATGAACATGCGGTGGTGTTGATGAACACCACAATGGCTCCGATGAAGATCGCCGCCTCCGCCGCTATGGATGGCTCCAACCATCAATTTTCTTGCATATTCTTGTTCATCTCGCTCTTATGAATGCTAATTTGACATTTGATTTTGTTTGGTTGCGAGTCAATCGCCTATTTAACGAAGCTTGGGGGAAAGATCAGTGATATTGAGACCCCTTAGAACCCGGTTACTATTAACTAGGACAGATTGAGCCAACTAAACTTCAAGAGGGTACTTACCTACAAACTCCATGCAAGCCTAAACCTAAGGAATTTTCTGCTTTGGGTGTACATGATTATTTGTATAAGCTTGTTTACTTCGCATACTTGTGCATAACATCATAACATCATACGATAGCATTTTCAATAACCATTTCAAGGATCTCGAGGGTCTTTGATGCAGGTTCACAATGAACCCGATGTCTATCAAGGGGCAAGAGGATTTATTTTCCTCTAACCAAACGCCGTCAAAGATCAAGTATAGAAAACTTGAGTCAAGGGCTACAACCCACTTGACATGGTGAGCTTGATTCCCGTGGAAGGACATCCATTGATACAAAGTTCTCCAATAAAAGTTGTTGATCAAAGTTCAATCTCTAACTTTTTCTTGTGTTTACCTCGCGACCCTTGAAAACATGCATACCCATATCATGCATCATATCATGATAGGTTTCTCCCATACAGGTCTCCTTATCTTCCTACTGTTTATTTCAGTAAGATGGATATGGAACAAACGATGAAAGATCTCAAAGCTCAAAATGCTCAATTCCAACAAATGTTCCTGGTTATGGCTAAGGGGCAAGAAGATCTGAAAACTCTCTTTCTCAAATACAAGGGGAAGAAGTCCAAGAAGTCAGTAGGCGTACTAAACTTGAGAAGAAGACCTAGAGGACCAGTCAAAAGAGCTCTAGATCTTTCAACTCCATCCAACATGGGGGATGGTCATGAAGAAGACAACAATCTGGAGATTGATGAAGTTGAAGCTGACTACTCCGAAGAACAATATCCTCCCACTGATGACAAGTACAAACAATTGGAGGATCGCTTGAGTGCTATGGAGGTTCAACAGACACTTGGCTTGGATTTAGGAGACATGGGTTTGGTTTCTGGAGTGGTCATCCTGCCAAAGTTCAAAATCCCTACCTTTGCCCTGTACGATGGAGTCTCTTTCCCTAAGATGCATTTAAAGTCTTATGTCCGCAAGATTCAACCATACACAACTAATCCAAAGCTTTGGATCCATTTCTTCTAAGAAAGCCTGGTAGGGACTCAACTCGAGTGGTTCTGTCAATTGGAGAGATCTCGCATCCACACCTGGGAGGATTTAGCTGCTGCTTTTTACAAACAATATTAGTATAATGCTGATCTTGCACCAACTCGCATGCAATTGCAGAACATGACCATGGGTTCCAACGAGAGCTTCAAAGGATACGCCCAAAAGTGGAGAGATCTGGATGGTAGGGTGAAGCCCCCTTTAACCGACAAGGAGCTGATCGACATCTTCATGGGAACTTTGACATGGCCTTTCTTCAAACACCTAATCGGAAGCTCCTCGGCCGGGTTCACCGAGCTGATACTGACTGGTGAAAGGGTCGAAGCTGGCATCAAAAGTGGAAAGATCCAAGGAGTTACACCCTCTGACGGTCAGAAAAAGCTAGACAATGGAAAGAAAGAGTCCAATGCTGTGTACCGCCGAAAGAGTCGTCATGATCAATAGGTAAGGGCAATCCTGATCTCTAATCCTACATCTGTTCAACAAAGACAGGTCAATAGGCGTAGGGTAAGATATCAAGAAAGGAAGTACACTAACATCAACATGCCTTTGTCTCAAGCATTACAACAATTGCTAAAGGTGAAACTGATCACACTAAAGGATCCTCCTCAAAAGCCTGATACCTCCTCTTCTAAGTACAATCCGAGCGTAAGATGTGCCTATCATTATGATAGTCTCGGACATGACACCGAAGGCTGTTGGACTTTGAAGAACAAGATCCAAGACTTGATTGATACCAAGGAGATCGAGTTTGACCCTCCAGAGACTCCAAACGTGATCACTGCTCCTCTGCCAAATTGTTGAAGGCTTTTGTTTCATTTGAATTTTCAAGTTGTAATTTCTTTTGTTATTCAAACAATTACCTATTAATGTTAAACTTTGTTTCATTAATGCATTGCATATGTTTGTATTAAATTATTTCATTTTCATTACATTTAAACTATGCTTTTTACTCACTTTATGACATTCAACTCTTGCTAAAAGTTACAAGCCTTTAGAGGGAGGATGACGAAAACAATGCCATAATGTCATACAATATGCTTTTGAAAGACCTTGCTGACGATGTACAGACATTCTTTCAAATCCTAAACACTGGAGTTATAAGTAAGATAATACCTAGTCAACCCCTTCGAGCCAAAGAAGTAGAAGTTTTTCTTTTTCACAAATTGAAACCTTTAATCAAAACCTTGGGGCAGGGTAGTCTCTTAGTTAATTCAAACACGCGTTTAACCGCAAACTCTCATCTCGTAATACAACGAATGACATAAAAAAAACAAAAAAAAACGGTGATGGTTCCCTACCAAATAGGCAGTCATTATCTCTCAAAAAGAAAAGCCCACTAAGTCAAAACCTACAAAGGAGACTTAAGAAAACTGGGCATCCCGCTGACTGTAATCTCAAAACAGGAACAGTCGGGAAAAAAATTAGGGATAACAAATCAAAAGAAAGAGGTCACTACAAATCCTCAACAACATGAAAAAATGTTGCAAAAATGACTGCCTTCCAACAAACTTAACTTGTTTGAACCATCACCAAAACGTCATCCTAGACTCAATTGGAGTTCAAACGTACAATTAATTGAGCTTATGACTGAAGAACATCATGAAGAACGGGTGGGTACAAATACATTTGAGCCTTTATCCTTTGTTTCTTAAACCGTGAATTAAGCCACGTTACAACCCTTCAAAAGTCCTAATTGAAACATGGGTTAGTTCGAAAGCATACTGTTACAAAAGGTATCCTGACTCCTATAAGGCTTTACTCTAAATCTTGAGTTTGAGTTTTTCTTACAAAATTTCTTTACTCGCTAAAACACATTTTCAAAATTTCAAGACAAACATAAACTTTGCATTACTTGAATATCACTGTTTGAATATGGCTATTTGTTTGACAGCGAATAAATTCACACAATGAATATCCAATGAACGAAAGCTCTCTCAGTGAACCAAAATCAATTCAAGTGGGATGAAACTTCCGTCAAAAAACCCCTATCAACAAAGGGGTGTGACCTGTCTATTATCCAGCACACCTGGGGCAATCCAGTCATGATTCCCAGAAATCACCCAAGAATTGCATAGTAACCAGGGGCAAGTCTCCATTTCCATCACTTGGGGCATTGAACATCAATCTCAGCAAAGAGTTACGTACAATCAAACATTTTTGGCAATACCACAAACATTGGCTGCTAGGGGAAATGCCAAGTCTCCCCAAAGTCCTTCTCATAGGATGATTTCCCAGGAAGAGTTTAATCTCTGAAAACCTTTCCCCAGCTCAGACAACCTCAAGAATCCTCGAGGACTTTCCCCCAACGAAGTTGTCACCTCTCAAACAGACCGGAAACAGGGTTTATCTCCCCAACAAACGACAGAAATCCCCAGCTTGAGTTTACCTCTCCGACTACTATAAATCAAAGGAACACAACTCCTCTTCCCCAGTAGGCTACTCTACAATCCCCGTCGAGTTACTGTGAAACCTGGACCCGATCAGATATCAGTTTAACTTCGAACCCAGTAGAGTCACGGATAACCTAGACTCCTGAACTCTTTTCCCAAGCAGGAATAAACATTCTCCCCGCAGAGTTTTCAACTGTCCCCAACAGATTTCTCCTCAACAAAACAGGGATCCCCGGTGGAAACATTTTGAGCAAAGTTTGAAGACACACTTACATCTCAATAACATTCATAACATATGCATACAAAATACATATAACATAAATCTCATTTATTTTGAGAACATCATTAGACAATGCATACATCATGACATTGCATACAACTAACTCTTTGCCTTTTCAGGAAAGATCGATCGACATATAAAAGTTCATCATTACCTTTTGAGGTAGTAATCGTCAAAAGGTCCTTCATCATCCTGCTGAGGTAGTAATCGTCCAAGATTACTTCATCATCCTGTTGAGGTAGTATTCATCCAAGATTACTTCATCATCCTTTTGAGGTAGTAATCGTCTAAGATTCCTTCATCATCCTTTTGAGGTAGTAATCGTCCAAGATTCCTTCATCATCCTTTTGAAGTAGTAATCGTCCAAGATTCCTTCATCATCCTGCTGGGGTAGTAATCGTCCAAGATTCCTTCATCATCCTTTTGAGGTGGTAATCGTCCAAGATTCCTTCATCATCCTTTTGAGGTAGTAATCGTCTAAGATTCCTTCATCATCCTGCTGGGGTAGTAATCGTCCAAGATTCCTTCATCATCCTTTTGAGGTAGTAATCGTCCAAGATTCCTTCATCATCCTGGTGGGGTAGTAATCGTCCAAGATTCCTTCATCATCCTTTTGAGGTAGTAATCATCCAAGATTCCTTCATCATCCTGCTGAGGTAGTAATCATCCAAGATTCCTTCATCATCCTTTTGAGGTAGTAATCGTCCAAGATTCCTTCATCATCCTTTTGAGGTAGTAATCGTCCAAGATTCCTTCATCATCCTTTTGAGGTAGTAATCGTCCAAGATTCCTTCATCATCCTTTTGAGGTAGTAATCGTCCAAGATTCCTTCATCATCCTTTTGAGGTAGTAATCGTCCAAGATTCCTTCATCATCTTGCTGGGGTAGTAATCGTCCAAGATTCCTTCATCATCTTGCTGGGGTAGTAATCGTCCAAGATTCCTTCATCATCCTTTTGAGGTAGTAATCGTCCAAGATTCCTTCATCATCCTTTTGAGGTAGTAATCGTCCAAGATTCCTTCATCATCCTGCTGGGGTAGTAATCGTCCAAGATTCCTTCATCATCCTTTTGAGGTAGTAATCGTCCAAGATTCTTTCATCATCCTTTTGAGGTAGTAATCATCCAAGATTCCTTCATCATCCTCTTGGGGTGGTAATCGTCCAAGATTCCTTCATCATACTTTTGAGGTAGTAATCGTCCAAGATTCCTTCATCATCCTGCTGGGGTAGTAATCGTCCAAGATTCCTTCATCATCCTGCTGGGGTAGTAATCGTCCAAGATTCCTTCATCATCCTTTTGAGATAGTAACCGTCCAAGATTCCTTCATCATCCTTTTGAGGTAGTAATCATCCAAGATTCCTTCATCATCCTGCTGGGGTATTAATCGTCCAAGATTCCTTCATCATCCTTTTGAGGTAGTAATCGTCCAAGATTCCTTCATCATCCTTTTGAGGTAGTAATCGTCCAAGATTCCTTCATCATCCTGCTGGGGTAGTAATCGTCCAAGATTCCTTCATCATCCTTTTGAGGTAGTAATCGTCCAAGATTCCTTCATCACCCTTCTGAGGTAGTAATCGTCCAAGATTCCTTCATCATCCTTTTTAGGTAGTAATCATCCAAGATTCCTTCATCATCCTGCTGAGGTAGTAATCGTCCAAGATTCCTTCATCATCCTTTTGAGGTAGTAATCGTCCAAGATTCCTTCATCATCCTTTTGAGGTAGTAATCGTCCAAGATTCCTTCATCATCCTTTTGATGTAGTAATCGTCCAAGATTCCTTCATCATCCTGCTGAGGTAGTAGTCGTCCAAGATTCCTTCATCATCCTATTGAGATAGAAGTCACCCAAGATTCCTTCTAGAGACAGTTCAGATGCGATCCAGATATGCCTGACATTCTGATACTTATTCCAGATACAGTCCAGATACGATCCAGATTCGGATCTTATTCTGTCACTCATTCAAATACATTCCAGATACGCTCCAGATATAAATTCCATTCTGATAATCATTCAGTTCCAGCTTGCAGGTACAATCCAGCAATCACCTTCGGATGGCATCTTTAAGCCCATTCCCTACATAATCAACTAACACATCTTCGAGTGCAAATTTTCTGGGCACTCTAGTGTTCAATCATCTTCCACCTTCAAGTCATGAATGGAAGAATTACCAATCTAACTCTTAAGGTGTAAGAAGATTGAACAGGGGCAGCTGTTGCACCCCAAAATTTTCCCTCTCATTTTTTCAAGGCTCTTCTCATAAAGATTCTCAGGATTTAAGCTTGCACAAGTGCATTGGGATTTTCCGGTACCAAAATTAAAAGGAAACTGTCAAAAAGGGAGAAAACAAATAAAAATAACATTTTGACAAATTTGGAGAAAATAGGCCTCTTTCGATTTAGCCTTTCGATTGGACAAGTGTGCTGCTTGCATGCTTGCAATCGAAGGCCATGAAATGCTGGCCACACGTGCCCCCTGCAAGGAAAACCTTTCGATTCACCAAGCATACTGCCGGCAAACCTGCTTTGATATGGACAAGTAGCTGCATGCAAGCCTGCTTCGATTTGGACAAGTTTACTGCCTACAAGCCTACTTCGATTGGGCATATGCTGCTTGCATGTTTGTTTTCATTTGGAAAAGCATCGATGGGACAAACTAACCATCTCTGTGCATCCTTTGAATCCACTTTCACCAAGGACCTCTTGCATACTTTGCCTCTCACAAACTTCGTTCGAGCGAAGAGATATCTTTATACAAGATTTGACTAAGTTCTTGCTTACCTTGAAAGAACACCCTTCGATTCAGAAGCCAGGAACTTTCCTCATGCTAAACAGACACAAGGCAATGACTCCCTTTATGTTTGTTTCGATCCACATGCTTCGATTGGGCAATATGATTCCTTAAAACACGAGCTTTCGATTGGGAAATATGTTTGCTTTGATACAAGTTGGGCATTAGCTTCCTTCGAGTAAGCTTTGTTTCGAACACATGCTTCAAATGAGGCAAAGGCTTCTATTGTACCCCAAAATTTGCCCTCTCATCCTTCACGAATTCATTCTGAATTCTCAGAGTTTCTCTTAAATAAATCCAAGCCTTGAATTATCATTCCTCTCCAGGTAAACCATTTACAAGAGAAGAATGGTCATTTGCAAGCTCAAAAGTCAAAATATTTACCTTGAAAAAGTTAAGTTCTATATGCTTAGAATTTTTCTCTAAAAAAAAGTGTTTAAGAAAAAATGGCACTTCAGAACTTCTGAACCAGCCTCCAGGAAGAAACGGTCAGAAGTTACAAAATGGGCTCAGCGCATAACATTCAGTCAGAAGGTGGCTCTTCAGAAGCTACACCAACTCAGTCAGGGGTTGTAAACGTGTTTCAGCACGTGATCTTTAAACAGAACATTGCTCTTTCAGCAGTTACGTAAGTTCAGCCAGAGTTTGCTAAAGAAATGCAAAGAAGACAATAAAGCCTGAAACTCCTTCAGAACATACTGGGATCAGAAGGTAATGGGATCAACAGATTAGGTATAATACTGAAGCAGAATCTCTAAGTCTAGAGTTTTCAGAGGCAGATCAAAGGAACATGCTGGAAAGTTTGGAAAACTCTCAGAATTTGCTGAGGCAGCAAGAGTCCAAGGTTAGAGCTTGGTTTACGTTGTTCTTTTTGGTGAAGCAGAACTGCTGGCTCAGGTTTTAAGTAATGATGCAAAATCTCCTATTACAAGATTTTTGATTTTGACAAATCTCATCACCATTTAATGCTCATTAATGCTCACAACTACTTTTGAGCATTCATCCTAGGGGTCTCTCCACGTGTGGCATGGTAACACCCTCTTGCAGGCTTACGCATGTGTCAATGCGCCACTTTTCATCTATGGGTGTCACTTCTCCTTAATCCTCGCTTACTGTTCCAACCTAGGCTGAAAAGTTGTCCATCATCACAACTTTTCATGAACTCCCTTCAAGAACAAGTTATCCTCTACTGCATAGTATTGGCGCCATTTAACGTTCAAAAATTCACAAAGCCTTGCCTATAAATAGGACACCATCGTCCATTAAAAGGGTGGTAAAAAAATCCAGAAAAACTCTAGCAAGAAAACATTGTGAAAACTCTGTCAAAATTCCTAGTGTTTCATAAGTTTGAATTTCCTGCCTCCAAAATTCATTGATACCCAGTTTGCTCCTTGACTAGAGAACGCCCATACAGTTTCTGGCCATATATACATATATCTTCTCCATCCACCCATTCTAAAAAGAACCTGTCCAGAACACCATCAGAGCTAAACCTAGCTCCAACTCACAAATTTTCTTCCAACAGCAAGGTAAGCACCAGATGACTCTCATCATGCTGCTAAGCATCATCAGCTTTGCATGCTCAATAAACACAATGTAGATATCATGTTGCTGTTGTATGTGTTCTGAGGATTTTCATGCCTCTAAATGCTTAAGTAGGAAGTGAATCGATGTAGAACCTACTTGTGACCTTTTTGGTTCTGTCTTCTGAAACACTTTGACACTTGCTGAGATTGTCCTAGGCATGCCTTCTGTTTTGTGGAAAAATAATAAAATTGCATATGTTCTGACTAGTACAGGGGGAAACCAAGCGCTGACTTTGACGCCAACATTTCTGAGGCCTGTTTTGCCATCAATAATATCAGAACTTCTGAAGATTATTGTGTTTCCAACAGGGTCAGAACTTCTGACTTCCCCACTAAAAAACTTCTATCTTGCAGCGCATGGGGGTCAGAAATTCTGACCTTCCCACTAACAGCTTTCTGTTTTGCAGGGCACCAGAGTCAGAAGTTCTGACTTATACATTTTCACTAACAGGTTGATATCCTGCAGCAGGCCTGGGTCAAAATTTCTGACTTCCTCTCAGCAGCGCGCTAGCCCTCTCTCTTTTTCTCTTTTTCTTCCCCTTGTTATTTTCTTTTCTTATCTATTTTTCTCGTTGAACCACCCCTGTGTACAAGTGTGTATCCCCCACCCCCTAAATATTGTAATAGCGTAGGATTTTACATTTCCGCATTTTTATTGCTTTCAAATGTAAATGCTAGTAATTAGGATATGTATGGCAAGATAAAATCAATGAAATAGAAAATCCTAATTCAAGATAAAATCATGCATGCAATAAAACACACTTGCACACCAACACCCTTAAGGTATCTCCACTTGGTTGCCTAAACAAATGGCCATGGTATGCATGCTAGGTATCTTGGCAAAACAAAACAAAACAAAAGATCATAGTCCCTCGATGACGCTATCTTGGTTGCCTAAACAAAATGATCTAGTCCCTCAAGAATGGCTAAAGATACTTGGCAATATTGCTATCATGGTTAATACGATGACCCATGCCTGTCCCGTTTAACATCCTAATACAAGGTTGTTTACCAAATACAATGGTGAGACAACACTGTCAAAAGGGTTAAAAATGTGTAGGAAAGACTTTTGATTAGATAGGGTAGACAACTCTTAGTTACTTGATCAAAACTTGCAAAAACATCCTTGCTATTTTGAAACACACCTCACAACACAATTTCAAAACACTTTCCAAAACAAACTTTCAAACATTGAAATATCTTTTCAAAAGACAAATACACCCTTGTATACATTCAAATAAGAATCATTACAAAGGTTGCCACAACAATGGCCTCTTTTCAAAACATTTTCAAAATCATACACACAAAGCACCATTTCAAACAATTAAAAAGCAAAAGCAAGTGATCTAAACAAGTAACTAAGAGCCCATGGATAACCATAGATGAAAAGGATGCTTGCACCTTCCCTTTTCATAATCTACTCCCCTGTGATTTTTGACCTTTCCTTTGGATAAAATAAAAAGTCGGTGGCGACTCTTGCTAAACCGAAAAATTTGCGAACACCAAACGCAAAATCCCAAGTCAGTTCTCCCACCTTATCATAGAACTGGCGACTCTGCTGGGGATTATCTAAAAGTGGAGTAACCTTAGGGTTTAGATCACCTTTGCATGCTTACTTTGTTTGCTTTGATTGATTTACATTTGGTTCTATTGTTTGGGTTTGAATCCTCCACCCGGATTTGTGGGAAACATTCATAGGTAAATAGAAATACGTTGTGGAAACTGTGTGGGGTATACCGACATGGTTGAAGAAATAACTATATTAGTGCGACATATTTGTGGGTACCAGTAGCCTTTGAGTCAATCAAAGAGAATACGGGGCCGTTGAGTGATGTCATGAAGCACTAATGAACTCTTAGAACCTTTACTTGACCATCTTGGCCTTATTAGGGGTAGTGAGATGACCGGCTTTGGTGCAGTCCAAAGTTGGTAGATACTCGATACTACACTCATTGAGGGTTATTTTCTTGGAATATTTCGGTCGCCAGTTAAGTGGCTAAACTGAAACAATGAACACATAAAATAATCCAGTGATATTGAGCTTCTTAGAACCCGATTACTATTTATAGGACAGGTTGAGCCAACTAGGTTCAAGAGGGTACTTACCAATGAAACCCCATGCAAGCCTGAAACTAGGAACTTGTGTGACTTGCTTGTACATATACTTGTGCATACATCATAAACATCATAAAGCATCATATGCATCTACTAACCATTTCAAGGGTTTGGATCTTCATCTTTGTTCTTGCTTTGTAGGTTATGGAATCACTCCATAGAAAAACTATTTAGGTCAACCTTGTGAGAATCCCTCCTCAACTCAAGGAGCTTACTTCCAAGATTCCAGAGAATTATTTCTTCAGTGAAAGACATGGTAGACTTCTCAACTTGGTCAACTCCAACATTGAAGAAGACATGGTGAAAGTTCTCTTCCAGTTCTTTGACCCCCTACACCATTGCTTCACATTTCCTGATTACCAACTAGTGCCTACTTTGGAGGAATTTTCTCAACTCCTGATGATTCCTATTCTCCATCAACTACCCTACAACGGTACGGAAAGAGAACCAAAGCCTGAAGATGTTGCTCAAGCCTTACACTTGCAACCATATGATATCAAAGGTCATTGGGAAACCAGAAGTGGTGTCAAGGGTTTCTTGGTAAAGTTTCTGTTTGAGAAGACACAAGACTGCTGGAATTCTCTAGATCTGCAAGCTTTTGAAGATATTGTATCACTCCTCATCTATGGGTTGGTCTTGTTCCCAAACCCTGATCAGCTTATAGATGTGAATGCTGTCAAAATTTTCATATCTCGAAATCCTGTGCCTACATTGCTTGGGGACATCCTACACTCATTTTACACACGAACAATGAGGAAAATAGGTCTTCTCATGTGCTATACTCCTCTTCTAGCAAGGTGGTTTATTTCTCACCTTCCCCAATCAGTCTTGAAGAATGAGCAAGGCTTGAGGTGGTCACAACGATTGATGACTCTTACACATTCTGATGTTCATTGGTGTTCTCGGTCCAGAGAAAATATTATCATCATTGATCATTGTGGGGAATTCCCTAATATACCACTAATTGGAATTAGGGGAGGCATTACCTACAACCCCTGTTTAGCTCTGAGACAATTTGGGTATGCCTGAAGGGATGGCCCTCATGACATGTTGATTCCAGACTTGGTTTTTGACTTCGACAACGACGCTCAAAGACTTCGACAAAGGTTTAACCGATCTTGGAGGATTCCCAAGAAGGTGGATAGTAAGACACTGGGACACAAGAATTCCATCCCCCTTGAGCCTTACCTCAAGTGGGTACGAACTCGCGCCCAGAGTCTTATGAAGCCTTACCCCTACATTCTTCCTATGATCAAAGAGCCTGTTATGGAAAGAGAGGTTCCATATACCCTCCTACATCCTGACATGCCAACATCATTGGAAGATTTGCAAAAAAGTTGGATACAACTCAAGGAAGAACAAAATACTTTTGAAGCCAGCTTCTATGCCAGTGAAAAGAAGGTTTTGGAACTTACCCGTCAACTCCACAATGAGCAGAATCTCAACACCTACATAGCACCGAAAAGGATGCGCAACGTCTTTTTACATTGAGATTTTTGTAATATTTTGCCCATGGGGCATTTATGTACTAACAAATTTCTTCTTATTAATATGACGTGTGTTCTTTTTGTTTGCAACAACTTTGAATTTCTGAATCCTTGAAGGCATTTCATGAATACATATCATTCATCATATGTATAAACAGGTCTTCACACCAGGTTTCCTTATCTTTCCGCTGTTTATTTCAGCAAGGATGGATATAGAGCAGACGGTCAAAGATCTGCAAGCACAAAATTCGCAATTCCAACAACTCCTCATGACCTTGGCAAAGGGTCAAGAGGACCTTAAAGCACTGTTAGAGAAAGAGAAGGAAAAAGAAAAGAAGAAAAATAAAAGAGTTGGTGTGGCCACTATGGGAAGAAGATTTGAGAACCAAGCTAGGAGAGTCCTGGATTTCCCTTCAACGTCTGATAAAGGGGTTGGCAAAGGAAAACGAGCTGCGATACTGTGATACGGTGGGAAGAGAACTGACTGTTTTGGAATGCTGGTTCGCGTTTGCGTTTGTTTTCGCAAAATGTCGCCGTAAGCAAGAGTCGCCACCGTCTTTTATTTTCTCCAACAAGGAAAGGACAAAAGCACAGCAAAATTCCTTTTCGAGATGTTTCTCGGGTTCGGGAGGTAGATTATAGAAAGGGAAGGTGTTAGCACCCTTTTTATCCGTGGTTATCCACGGGCTCTTAGGTACTTGCTCACTATGTTTTCAAAAGTTTTGCTTTTCTTGTGTTTGTGGGTTTTGAAAAGAGTTTTGTTTGAAAACTTCGATTTAACTCTTGTATCTGTCCTCAAGAGTGTATGAAGTGTTGTTTGAAACCTTTGTTCGAAAAGTGTAAGTGCGAAAAGTTGGTTTTGTTTTGAAAGAGCAAGTACCTGAGAACCTCTACCTACTCAAAAGAAATTAAGCTGTGTAAATGTCCTTTAGACAGTACTATCCCACTATTGAGAAGTAGGTAGCACCGTCGTTGGAGTTTTCGGGTCAATTCGATTTTAGGGACATGTGGTCACTAAAGCAATGGTAGGGCTCCTTAGCGGTAACCCTAATTTCCTAGATCATTTTTTATCGAGGCAACCGTTTCGAGGCAACTTTGATCTTTAGACAGGAGGGCGACCTCTAAAGCTTCCTATACTCAATGACCACGTCGAGGCAACCAAGTGAGGCGTACCCTAAGAGTGGCATGTGCAAATGTATCAATTTTCAGTTATATTACCTTTGTACATGTTATGGTGAGCTACGATTGATTTTAAGTTTAGATAGATCTTGTCATGCATAGCCTAGTTAACATACATCTAGCAGTTAATAGTTGCGGAAAATAAAACTAAGCTATTACAAGGCGTCGGGTATTTACATCGCCAAAAACAAACCCTTGAAAAGTTAAATGCGGAAAATAAATAAAAGAGATAAAAAGGTAAAGTCCTAATTAAAACTATTACATCCTCAGAGCAATTACATAAAAAGATATGGATCAAAAATCATACGCGCGAGAAAAAATTGGATCGAAGAGTTTTTTAGGGTTTTGACCCATTTTAGGAAAGAAAGAGATTTTTTTGTTATTTCTTGCATTTAATTAAAATAAACCTAAACTACTTAATTAATTAAATAAAAAGATAAATATTTTTGGGTTTTTTTTGAATGTTTAAGAAAATAAAAATAAAAGGATTAGAAATCTAATTCTACGTCAATTTTAATTTATTGTGAAAATATTAAGGTTAACCTAATTAAAACTAAACAAATTATGTTAATATTTATTTACAAAATAACTAATTAAATTTAATAAATAAAAATATTATATTTTTTTTATGTTTTCTGAATTTATTGAGAAAATGTTAATTATTTTTGTCAGTAATTAATTAAATGATAAAATTAAATAAGTAAAATAAAAAAAATATAATGAAAGAGAAAAAAATAAAAGAGGCAAACTCAGGGGGTTTGGGCCCAAAGAGGAGGTGTATTTGCAATTCTGAAGGCCCACTATGCATTCCAGCCTTGTTGACTTTCTGAGTTGTCCACACGTATGTTGACCAGGGAGTATGGTGAGGACTCAGCTTTGGCCATTAGATTTAGGTGTGGAGACATCTGGCGCTTGGGAATTGGAGGTACATGGTGAACCACCTTCTGGGCATAGCATGGGAATACCTGAAGAGAAAAATCAAATAAACGTTTGGGGGACCTGGGATTCGAACCCAGGTTCCAATGCTTCCAGGCCAACATCCCAACCACTCAACCAAGCTGATTCAATTGTTATTGAAATAAGTGGCAATTATTATATATTAAAACAAATCAATATGCTGTAAATAAAAATAAAACGCGCGCTTTTCAAACAGGCCAATTAGATGATAACACGTCCTCGTCTTCAACCTTGGACCTGCATAAAATAGAATCAAATAGCGGGGGTTTTCAACCTCCACTACCTCCTGCAAGGGAAAATAGCGAATAGAACCACAGAAAACAACAATATTTCGCGAGGTATGGGTTTTGATCGTCTTGGCCTCACGATTTCAACCATGTATCCCATTAGTCCTAATTTTCCCTGGATTGAAAAGCCCTATTTAAAAGCTTGAAAACCCTAGAAATTCAATTATGGCATCTTTCGATTCAGGGCACTATGATTCAATTCAACCATTCCATTAGCTTTATATGGTCTCTAGCAATGCAAATCAGTCACAAAAACATGTTAAATGCGCATGAATTAAGATATACAGTTTTGAATTGGAAGTGCAAACCGTGGGATGGTATGTAGTGATTCTTTGAGCTTTGATGCTTGAATTTGATTACAATTCACTCCTGGTACCTCCTGCAATGTGTTTGGATGGACAAAACGCCTTGAATTGGCCTAGAATGCAAGAACCATTTTTGAGTTTTCTTGAAAATTCTTGAATTTGATATGGTTGTTTCTACAGCTTTCAATCGTGAATTAGTTAATGGTTGGTTTGCTTGCATATAAGGCAATCAATCTAGGTTAAAATTTTGGATCCAACCCATGTGCATTGAAGATTAAATCCTTGATTGATAAATCAAATATTCTTGATTTTTCATGATTGAAAAAGTTGCCAAAATTGGATATTTTTGTACCTTTTTGATTTTGCACGAACTGGTCAGCATATCTTGATCATATTTGGTTCACAAATTGATTTAAAAATCAAATCTTCTATTTTCTTATAATTTAAATTAATTAAATGAATTAATATGTATTAAAAATCCATTTAATTAATAAATTTAAGAAAATAAATCCCATTTAACTTGGTGGGTCGTGCATAGGTCATGGGTGAAGTTTCAAAAAGAGATTTGAGGCCCATTAGCAAAAAGAAGGTGTTTTGAGCAAAGTTGACTTTTGCAAATTCATGAAAATTTCCCAACTTCTCAAATGCACAACTTGCTCAATTTTGATCATATGACCATGTTCTTGGACATTTTGGAAAGCCCTTGAAGTCCTCTAACCAATGCTTTTGGTCCCATGTCATTTGGATTTACCAATCTCAAGTTATGGCCTTTGACTCAAAGTGTACATTTGTTGACTTTTGAAATTGACCTATAATGTAAAAATTGGTAACTTTTTGTGAGAGAATTTATTGATCTTGGAGTGTGAAGATGGATTGTAGGAAATTGCATCCTCTTCAAAATGAGCTTTGGATGGAATTTTTCTGACAAACCATGAAAGAGTTATGCCCTGGTCAAGGTACAATTGACTTTTCTGCTGTCCAAAAATAGTAACTTTTGCATCTTGATGATTTTTGAGCTATTCTTGTGGAATCATGATCAAGACTTGATCAAATGATGATTGTGAAATCAAAATAATATGTTGACCAAGAATTCTGACTTTTGACTGCAAAATGACCATTTTGCCCTTGTAGTTGACTGTAGATCAAATGGGGCTTTTGACTGTGCAAACTGGCACTGTGAGTCTTGAAACTTGGCATGTAGGTGCTTGAGAATGCATATAGGCATATGAGACTTGATTGAACCATTGAGAACCCCAAATTCCTTGAAAGAACCAAAACCCTAATTTCAGCTGTCTTAGGAGATGGTCTGACTGTACAACCTTTGAGCCATTTTGAACCATTTGGAGATGATTCTTGACCTATCTTGAGGAATATGGGAGGGAAAATTTTGGGGTACAACAGGTACCTTCCGAGTCTGAGGTTGAAGAAGAAGAAGAAGAAGAGGATGAAGATTACTCTAAGTAGCAGTACCCTCCGGCGGATGATAAGTATAAAAATCTGGAAGATCGGTTGGCAGCCATGGAGGTACAAAGAGTACCTGGGTTAGATTTCAAAGAACTAGGGTTGGTTGCTGGGATCGTCATTCCCCCCAAGTTCAAAGTACCTACATTTTCTAAATACAACGGTTTGCCCTGTCCGAAGATGCATCTGCAGTCCTACGTCAGAAAAATCAAACCTCACTCTTCTGATAAGGATTTGTGGGTCCACTTTTTTCAAGATAGTTTGTCGAGTACGCAATTGGACTGGTTCTATCAACTTGAGAGATCTGATGTTCATAACTGGGAGGATCTGGCTGCTGCTTTCTATCGGTAATATCAATATAATGCAGATTTAGCGCATACTCGTACTCAACTACAGAGTATGAGTATGGTTTCTAATGAGGGCTTTAAGGAGTATGCCCAGAAGTGGAGGGACTTGGCTGGAAGGGTGCAGCCACCATTGTCTTAAATAGAGCTGGTTGATATGTTTTTAGGGAAGTTGTCTGGTCCATTCTTTAATCACCTGATAGGGAGTTCATCGGCAGGGTTCACCGAATTAATTCTGACTAGTGAACGAGTTGAAGCTGGCATCAAGAGTGTTAAGATTCAAAAAGATACATCTGCTTCTGCCACTGTAAAAAAACCTTTTCCAGCCAAGAAGGAGGTGTCAATTGTTTACTCTCAGAAAGGTCGAGGAAAAGTAGAGCGTTGGTCAACGGTGGGGGCTGTGATGATCCAAAAGACAGCAGCTGATCAACCTAGAAATGATCAACCAAGAGCCAACCAACAAAGAGGAGGAAAGCCTGCTAGGCAGTTCACCAAAATAAAGATGACGCTTGCCCGGGTCCTCCCCCATCTCTTAAAGCTGAACCTTACAACCTTGAGAGATCTGCCACAAGATTCGAATACCTCTTCTCCCTACTATCATTCAAATGCAAAATGTGCATATCATTCGGACAGTGTGGGGCACGACACCAACAACTGTTGGGCCCTTAAAAACAAGATCCAAGATTTTATAGATACCAAGGAGGTAGAGTTTGACGCACCCAAAAAACCTAATGTGATATCCGCTCCTATGCCAAAAATGGTCACAATGTCCATGCTATTGTAGAAGATCTTCATGTTACTACTGTTGATGACTTAATGACTTCGTTGCCAGTGATCAAGATAAATCTGTTGAAAGCCGGGATCTTCCCAGGCTGTGAAAAAGATTGTTACCTTTGTTCGACCTTGCAATCCGACTGTCCGCTGTTGAAGTCAGGCATCCAACGCCTGATGGATACTCAAGAAATCCTCTTTCAGAAAACTCCTGTTACTCCTGTTACTCCTTTTATTCCAATCAATGATGTTGCTATCATCACCATTTCCGACAATATTTCCAAGGTCTCCAAAAGACCTGTTAAGATTACACCCGATCCAAAGTTTGTACCGCTGAAGATTACTATGTCGGGGCCTATCCCATACAAGTCCAATAAGACAATACCGTGGAATTATGGAGGAGAGATATTCTACCACGGTGTCAAGCAGATTGAATCAGTGGAAAAGAATTCCGACAAAGAAACTCCTAACATAGGAAATATTGCAGGGACAAGTAAGATCACTCGTAGCGGGAGAATCTTCTCTCCGGAGATTGCTCCTCCAAGGGAAATATTCGGACCCTCAAGTGCTCCTGTGCCAATCGAGGTATCTATGCGAAGTCCAGTTATTGAAGAAATTGTGACTCCCGAAGCTATACCCTCTGCTGATACTACTGATAAAGGTAAGGGGATCCAAGAAGCGCCCGTCAGGACGAGGACTCAGACTTTGGTTATCCCTGAGACCACCCAAAAGGAAATGGAGGAGATTTTAAATATAATTAAGAAAAGCGACTATGATGTCGTAGAGAAGCTGGGGCAAACCCCTTCAAAAATATCTATGCTGGCTCTATTGCTTTGCTCCGAGGCTCATGCCAAAGCCTTGATCAAATTCCTAAAGATGGCGCATGTGCCTCAAGAAACTTCTGCGGATCAGTTTCAAGAGTGTGTAGCCAGCCTTACAGCCGACAATGGTCTTGACTTCTCTGATGCCGATCTAACATCTAAGGGAAGAAAGTATAATGATGCGCTGAATGTCTTGGTAGAGTGCAGAGGGACCACTCTTGCTCACGTTCTGGTTGA
Source organism: Vicia faba (assembly GCA_948472305.1). Lineage (NCBI taxonomy): Eukaryota > Viridiplantae > Streptophyta > Magnoliopsida > Fabales > Fabaceae > Vicia > Vicia faba. Next base: position 1,219,876,540 of record OX451738.1, on the reverse strand, counting down.
TATTGGTTCATCTTTAAACGTCCTACCAAAGAAATCATTGGACAGACTAGACTGTGAAGGTTTGACCTTAAAGCCCAGTAATATCATTGTTAGAGCCTTCGACGGTTCTAAGAGGATGGTTCACGGAGAGGTGGACATCCCAATTAAGGTGGGAACGCAAATTTTCAACTCGACTTTTTATGTGATGGATATCCGTCCTTCATATTCATGCTTGTTGGGAAGGCCATAGATCCACAACGCTGGGGTATTCACTTCTTCTTTACACCAGATGCTCAAGTACCCAGTCCAGGGTAAAATCATAACGGTTCATGGTGAGGAGGAGTATATGATAATCCACCTTAACTCTCTCCGCTACATGGAGTTAGATGGTGAATTCATAGAAACACCTTTCCAACACTTTGAAGAGGTTTCTCCTGAAGTTGCGGTAGCCAAGACAATGACTGATGTACCCATCATTACCAAGCTTGTGTCCCTGATGTCATCCCTTAAAGATGCAGAGGCTGTGATCAAGGAAGGAGGAAGTACAGTGTGGGGTCAACTGCCATATTTTCCTGTCAAGACAGATAAGTTCGGTTTGGGTTTCACTGTTGCTAGTCAGAAAGCTGTGCGTCGCTCCCGGGCTGGAGGACCCCCACTAAAAATCTCTCACCATGGAGTTCATGCTTTATAAGATGATGAAGAAGGAAGAAATTTCGAAGACTGGATCTTTCCAACCATTGAAGGAGGACTGAACAACTGGAAGGTGAAAGACTTCATTCCCATTAATTTCATCAATCAGTAAATTATCTTTTGAACATTTCCTGTTTGGTATGTAATAATTATTAAATAATTCGTACACCCTTTTCGCCTTATGCCTTACCCGAGGCATATAGGTCCATTTGTAAGGGTTTTGATTCTTCATTTTCATATGCCATTTTTAATGAATCATGGATGTTTTCATCTATAAACTTTTGTGTTCATTTTCTTTCTTTTTACATTTTATTTTGTTTAAAGGTGGCTATCCCTTACACACACCCACACTCACAATATGCACGTACCCATCCACTCCGGATTCCATGGGTAACAATTTTGCTATGGCCTTCAGTTACTCTGAAGATCTGGTCAATCATGCCGAATACGAAGGTGATGAAGACTGTAAAGTGCCTGGAGAATTGGCTAGACTTTTGCAACAAGGAGAAAGGGATATTCTTCCCCATGAAGAGTTGTTAGAGACTATCAATTTGGGTACTGTCGAAGACAGAAAAGAGGTTAAAGTGGGTGCCAACCTAGAGCCAAGTGTCAAGGAGCGCTTAGTTTAGCTGTTGAATGAATATGTTGAGATCTCCGCCTGGTCCTATGAAGACATGTCGGGACTAGATACTGATATTGTGGTTCACCGTCTCCCTACAAGAGAAGACTGTCCACCAATCAAGCAGAAAGCCCGCCGAATGAGGCCCAATATGTATGAAAATATCAAAGCTGAAGTGATGAAGCAGTTCAATGCTGGCTTTCTTGCTGTTACTTCCTATCCACAATGGGTTGCTAACATTGTGCCCATGCCTAAGAAGGACGGAAAAGTCAGAATGTGCATGGTTTACAGAGATTTAAACAGGGCTAGCCCTAAAGATGACTTTCCACTACCACACATTGACATCTTGGTTGACAATACAACTCAACACAAGGTATTCTCTTTCATGGACGGATTTTCAGGGTATAATCAGATCAGAATGGCCCCCGAAGACATGGAGAAGACTACTTTTGTTACGCAGTGGGGTACCTTCTGTTATAAAGTGATGCCATTCAGACTGAAGAATGCTGGGGCAACCTATCAGCGAGCCATGGTAGCTTTGTTTCATGACATGATACATCATGAGATCGAAGTCTACGTAGATGACATGATAGGCCGTTCACAAACAGAAGAAGAACACCTCGACCATCTGCAAAAGTTGTTTGTCAGGTTGAGAGAATACAAGCTCAGACTGAACCCTAGCAAGTGCACTTTCGGAGTCAGGTCCGGTAAACTTTTGGGATTTATCGTCAGCAACAAAGGCATTGAGGTCGATCCTGCGAAAGTCAAAGCTATACAAGAAATGCCTTCCCCTCGCACTGAAAAAGAGGTCAGAGGTTTCTTAGAACGCCTAAACTACATAGCATGGTTCATCTCTCACCTAACATCTACATGGGAACCAATCTTCAAGCTGTTGAAGAAAGATCAGGCGGTTAAATGGAATGATGATTGTCAAATTGCTTTCGATAAGATCACGGAGTATTTGCTGGAACCTCCTATCTTGATGTCACCCGTTAAAGGAAGGCCATTAATCATGTATCTAACTGTTTTGGATAATTCAATGGGGTGCGTATTGGGCCAACATGACGAGTCTGGCCGAAAAGAGCATGCCATTTATTACCTTAGCAAAAAGTTTACCGACTGTGAGACCCGATACTCACTGCTCGATAAAACTTGTTGCGCTTTGGTATGGGCTGCTCGTCGGCTAAGGCAGTATATGTTGACACATACCACTCTGCTGATGTCTAAAATGGATCCGATCAAGTACGTCTTCGAGAAGCCTGCTTTATCCAGAAGAATCGCTAGATGGAAGATCCTCACCGAATATGATATACAATACACGACCCAAAAATCCATAAAGGGGAGTGTGCTAGCCGATCACCTGGCCCACCAAGCCGTCGAAGATTACCAATCCATGAGGTTCGACTTTCCCGACGAGGATATCATGACTTTGAGCAACAATGAAGAAAATAGACCGTATGACGGACCTGAACAAGGATCCCGATGGACTCTGTACTTTGATGGTGCCTCCAACGCACTTGGGAATGGTATCGGCGCGGTACTTATCTCTCCAGAAGGTTGCCATAAACCTTTCACCGCTAGACTCTGCTTCAGCTGCACCAACAACATGGCCGAGTATGAAGTTTGTATCTTTGGTCTCAAGGCTGCTATTGACTTGGGAATCAAATCTTTGATTGTATTTGGGGACTCAGCTTTGGTTATCAGTCAAATCAAAGGAGAGTGGGATAATAAACATCCAAACCTCATCCCTTACAAAGAACATGTCTTGACATTATTACCATATTTCGAGCAGATCACCTTCGATCACTTCCCGCGAGAAGAGAATCAGTTGGCGGATGCGTTAGCTACAATGTCATCCATGTTTAAACTTAATTGGGATGATGAGGCTCCTCAAATCACCATTGAACGAATGGACGAACCGGTACATTGTCACGAGATTAATAACAAAGAAGTAGTGGACCGACCTTGGTTTCATGACGTCAAAAGGTATCTCGAAGCACAAGAATACCCTGAGGGAGCTTCAGTCAACGACAAAAAGTTCTTAAGGAGGTTCGCGGCCAAGTTCTTTCTGAGCAATGATATCCTATACAAGCGCAATCTTGATTGTATCCTACTCCATTGTGTGGACAAGGTTGAAGCTGAGCAAATCATGGTTGAACTACATAATGACACCTTTGGCACCCACTCAAGTGGTCATACGATGGCTAAGAAGATTCTACGGGCAGGCTACTACTGGTCTACCATGCAAGCTGATTATCGTTAACATTCTCGTACTTGTCACAAATGCCAAATCTATGCTGATAAAATACACATTCCTCCGGTTCCTCTCAATGTCCTAACAGCTCCTTGTCCATTCACGATATGGGGAATCAACATGATTGGAGAGATCAAACCTACATCATCCAATGGACACCATTTCATCCTGGTAGCCATTGATTACTTTACCAAGTTGGTCGAAGCAGCTTCCTTCGCCTCCGTTACAAAGAATGTGGTTGCTCGCTTCATCAAGCAGAACCTCATATGCCGATATGGTATCCCCGACAGGATCATCACTGACAACGGTACAAATTTGAACAATACCACGATCACCGCTCTATGCGAGCAGTTCAAGATTCAACATCACAATTCATCTCCCTATCGGCCTAAGATGAACGGTGCTGTCGAAGCCGTGAATAAAAATATCAAGAAGATCATTCAAAAGATGACAGTCACCTACAAGGACTGGCATGAGATGTTACCGTTTGCTCTACGCGGGTACCGTACCACGACACGCACTTCAACTAGGGCAACACCCTATTCTTTGGTATACGACATGGAAGTTGTTTTACCTATTGAGGTTCAGATTCCCTCCTTGAGAATCATGAAAGATGCTGGTTTGAGTTAAGACGATTGGATTCAGACCCGGCTTGATCAACTTAACTTGATTGACGAAAAACAACTTACTGCCGTTTGTCATGGTCAGGCATATCAAAAACGTATGATCAAGGCTTTCAACAAGAAAGTCAAGAGACAAGTATATCAAGTCGGGGACCTTGTAATCAAGCGAATCATCTTTCCACAAAGTGATCCCAGGGGCAAATGGGCTCCTACTTACGAAGGACCATTTGTGATCAAAAACAACTTTTTTGGTGGGGAAATGATCTTAACCACCATGGACGGTGATGACCTACCGCATCCTACAAACGCAGACATCGTCAAAAGATACTACGCATAAATGACCCGGCAAATTGAAAACCCGAAAGGGAGACTTGGGCAAAAATGGGCATCCCGGTGAATCGAAAACCCGAAAGGGAGGTTCAATAAAAAATTAGGGATAAATAAAAAAAAATCTGTACACCCGGCAAGTTGAAAACTCGAAAGGGCGACTTGGGAAAAAAAGGGTTTCCCGGTGGATCAAAAACCCAAAAGGGCGATCCAGGAAAAAATTAGGGAATTAAAGCGTATGACTATGTCTCGTCGGATGACTTTAAGGGCAATATCTTCACGGACAAACTCCAAGCTTTTGATCAATCCAATCATCTGCGGACGAAGCAACGAATGGACAAGATACTCAGAGTTACGAAGGCTATAGCAGAATGGGAACCCCATGGAAATGTTACACATAGGCATCTTTCTTTGTATAAAATTTTTCTCAATATTATGACAACATTCTCTTACTAGGATGTCTGTCTCCTTTGTACAAAAATACTCACACGAAGTTAATACAAAGATACTTCAAAGTGCCGAAAATTGTTTGCCTTTTCTTTCTTTTTTACACTTGTGTTTTATTTGAAAACGTCCAATGATTTATTAAATGAGCATATGCATTTGAATATAATCACTGCTTACAAATAAAACAGAATGAGGAAGAATAATTACTGATAGGATGAAAGTGTAGGAAAGTGTCTTTAGACTATTCCAGGAGAAATCCACTGCAATACATCATCCAGATCCTAGACGGAACTAAAGCTTTGAAATGCATATCCCCAGCGGAGTTAAGTTTCAAGAATCCCCGTCAGAGTTGAGTTTTCAAATTCCCAATCCCCGGTGGAGCAAAACTTTAAACTTTAAACCCTCTGAGAAGATGAAACTTTCTTCCCAAACGAAGCCAAACCTCAGGCCTCTAAACACCAGTGGAGACCATCCAGTTTCCTCCATTGTCCCTGAAGAGTCTCTTTAAAACCAGATAATTCCCCAGAGAGTTATTCTTCCCCAGTGAAGTCACCACAATCAAATCGGCACGTCATTAAGATCCCCAGCGGAAAGGAAACTCTGATCTACCAATCCCCAGCGGAAACCATTCAGTTTTCCCCTAATACCCCCTAACGGAACGAAGATTCTCATTCTTGAAGTTCCCAGCAGTTTGGCTTCTCCCCATGGAGGTTATCAAAATCTTGAATCTTCAGCAGTGGTCATGGATTTATTTTCCCCACAGAGTTATTTCCCAGCAGAACGAAGATTCTTGTTCTTATTTCTCCAGTGGAAACCTCCAAGGTTTCAATTCCCCAGTAGAGGTCTTCAGAGTTTCCCTATTCCCCAGCCGAGTAAGGATTCCCATTGGTGTACTCCCCAGCTATGGTCATCAAAGTTCTCTGGATTCCCCAAGCAGGTTTTTTCAAGCAGACTTAATGATTCTTACATCTCTGCAGAGTTTGTCAAGGTTCTTGTTAATTCCCACAAGTCACCAAGGATTTTCTATCTCCAATAGCAGTCAAAGGATTTATTTTCCCCGACAGCAGTCGAAGATTTCATTATCTCCAGTATCAAGGATATATTTTCCTCAGCAAAACAGCTAATCAGCTTACATGCACATACATTACATTCATAAATCATGAACATTGATAAAACACATATATTGCATCATACATTTCATGTAACATAGCATTTATGTTTCAGTTGACCTTTTACCCTTTTCAGGATAAAATTAACAGCTACCCAAAAAAGATGATCAAAGCTCAGAAAACGACTCAGAGAGGCTCCGGACATGGACGCTCTCCTATTTGCTTATTCAAATCAAGGGGCAGATTCCTGTTCCAATTATGAAGCCTGAATTCGACCAGATTTTATCCTGACTATACTGAAGCCCGGAGATCGACCGGAAAATAGTAGAATCCCCTGCAAGTTCTTCTGAAACCTGGATGTTGACCAGATAGGAAGTAAGGTATTGTGAAGCCTGGATGTTGAGCAAATGAAAATACAAGATTGTGAAGCCTGGATATTGACCAGATAACAGTAAGGTACACTGTCAAGCTTGGATGTTGATCAAATAACAGTTTACTCGTCCAATTACTTTGAAGCCCGGAGATCGACCGGAAAATAGTAGAATCCCCTGCAAGTTCTTCTGAAACCTGGATGTTGACCAGATAGGAAGTAAGGTATTGTGAAGCCTAGATGTTGACCAGATAGCAATACAAGACTATGAAGCCTAGATATTGACCAGATAACAGTAAGGTACACTGTGAAGCTTGGATGTTGACCAAATAACAGTTTACTCGGCCAATTACTTTGAAGCCCGGATCCAACCGGATATTAGTAGGCCCCGAAATCAAAAGAAAGACCGGAGGCGACCGGATAACCACTTGATTTCCTTCTGAAGCCTGGATGTCGACCAGATGGGAAGTAAAGACTGTGAAGCCTGGGTGTTGACCAGATAGCAGTTCACTGTCACCTCCTCAACCAAGAGATGACTCCCCGATAGAATAACAGACGACTGAAGTTCTATTTCTACCACGACAGAGACCAACATTCCCCCCCGGCGTGGTTCTCCTCAATAACGGGCATACGGGCTCTTGCAAAGGAATCTCTTATGCGATCAACATTCTTGGATGGCATCTTTAAGCCCATCTCCAACAAGATTCAATCACATCTCCAAATGGCATCTTTAAGCCCATTTCCTCAAACACAGTGTGACGAGTTCAAATTTATGGGCATTCTAGTGTCCAATCCTCTTTTACCTTCGAGTCACGAAAGGCAAACTCGCCAATCTAACTCTTCAGGTTCAAGAAGATTGAACAGGGGCAGCTGTTGTACCCCAAAATTTGCCCTCTCATCTTTCAGGAATTCATTCTAAATTCTCAGAGTTTCTCTTAAATAAATCAAAGCCATGAATTATCATTCCTCTCCAGGTAAACCATTTACAAGAGAAGAATGGTCATTTGCAAGCTCAAAAGTCAAAATTTTTAACTTGAAAAAGTTAAGTTCTATATGCTTAGAATTTTTCTCTAAAAAAAGTGTTTAAGAAAAAATGGAACTTCAGAACTTCTGAACCAGCCTCCAGGCAAAAATGGTTAGGAGTTGCAAACTGGGCTCAACGCATAACATTCAGTCAAAAGGTGGCTCTTCAGCAGCTACACCAACTCAGTCAGGGGTTGTAAACGTGTTTCAGCATGTGATCTTTAAACAGAACATTGCTCTACCAGCAGTTACGCAAGTTCAACCAGAGTTTGCTAAAGAGATGCAAAGAAGACAACAAAGCCTGAAACTCCTTCAAAACATACTGGAATCAGAAGGTAATGGGATCAGCAGATTGGGTATAATATTGAAGCAGAATCTCTAAGTCCAGAGTTTTCAGAGGCAGATCAAAGGAACATGCTGGAAAGTATGGAAAACTCTCAGAATTTGCTGAGGCAACAAGAGGCCAAGGTCAGAGCTTGGTTTACGTTGTTCTTTTTGGTGAAGCAGAACTGCTGGCCCAGGTTTTAAGTAATGATTCAAAATCTCCTATTACAAGATTTTTGATTTTGACAAATCTCATCACCATTTAATGCTCATTAATGCTCACAACCACTTTTGAGTATTCATCAAAGGGGTCTCTCCACGTGTGGCATGGTAACACCCTCCTGCAGGCTTAGGCATGGGTCTATGCGCCACTTTTCGCCTATGGGTGTCACTTCTCCTTAATCCTCGCTTACTGTTCCAACCTAGGCTGAAAAGCTGTCTATCATCACAACTTTTCATGAACTCCCTTCAAGAACAAGTTAACCTCTACTGCATAGTATTGGCACCATTTAACGTTCAAAAATTCACAAATCCTTGCCTATAAATAGGACACCATCGTCCATTAAAAGGGTGGTCAAAAAAATCCAGAAAAACTCTAGCAAGAAAACATTGTGAAAACTCTGTCAAAATTCCTAGTGTTTCATAACTTTGTATTTCCTGCCTCTAAATTTCATTGATACCCAGTTTTCTCCTTGACTAGAGAACGCCCATACAGTTTCTGGCCATATATACATATATCTTCTCCATCCACCCATTCTAAAATGAACCTGTCCAGAACACCATCAGAGCTAAAGCTAGCTCCAACTCACAAATTTTCTTCCAACAGCAAGGTAAGCACTGGCTGACTCTTATCACACTGCTAAGCATCATCAGCTTTGCATGCTCAATAAACACAATGTAGATATCATGTTGCTTCTGTATGTGTTATGAGGATTTTCATGCTTCTGAATGCTTAAGTAGGAAGTTAATCAGTGTAGAACCTGCTTGTGACCTTTTTGGTTATGTCTTCTGAAACACTTTGACACTTGCTGAGATTGTCCTAGGCATGCCTTCTGTTTTGTGGAAAAATAGTAAAATTGCGTATGTTCTGACTAGTACAGGGGGAAACCAAGCGCTGACTTTGACACCAGCATTTCTGAGGCCTGTTTTGCCATCAATAATATCAGAACTTCTGAAGATTATTGTGTTTCCAGTAGGGTCAGAACTTCTGACTTCCCCACTAACAAACTTCTGTCTTGCGGCGCATGGGGGTCAGAACATCTGACCCTCCCACTAACAGGTTTCTGTTTTGCAGGGCACCAGAGTCAGAAGTTCTGACTCATACATTTTCACTAACAGGTTGATATCCTGCAGCAGGCCTGGGTCAGAACTTCTGACTTCATCTCAGCAGCGCGCTAGCCTTCTCTCTCTTTCTCTTTTTCTTCCCCTTGTTATTTTCATTTCTTATCTATTTTTCTCGTTGAACCACCCCCGTGTACAAGTGTGTATCCCCACCCCCTTAATATTGTAATAGCGTAGGATTTTACATTTCCGCATTTTTATTGCTTTCAAATGTAAATGCTAGTAATTAGGATATGTATGGCAAGATAAAATCAATGAAATAGAAAATCCTAATTCAAGATAAAATCATGCATGCAATAAAACACACTTGCACACCAACACCCTTAAGGTATCTCCACTTGGTTGCCTAAACAAATGGCCATGGTATGCATGCTAGGTATCTTGGCAAAACAAAAGACCATAGTCTCTCGATGACGCTATCTTGGTTGCCTAAACAAAATGATCTAGTCCCTCAATAATGGCTAAAGATACTTGGCAATATTGCTATCATGGTCAATACGATGACCCATGCCTATCCCGTTTAACATCCTAATACAAGGTTGTTTACCAAATACAATGGTGAGACAACACTATCAAAAGGGTTAAAAATGTGTAGGAAAGACTTTTGAGTAGATAGGGTAGAAAACTCTTAGTTATTTGATCAAAACTTGCAAAAACATCCTTGCTATTTTCAAACACACCTCACAACACAATTTCAAAACACTTCCTAAAACAAACTTTCAAACATTGAAATATCTTTTCAAAAGACAAATACACCCTTGTATACATTCAAACAAGACTCATTGCAAAGGTTGCCACAATGATGGCCTCTTTTCAAAACATTTTCAAAACCACACACACAAAGCACCATTTCAAACAATTAAAAAGCAAAAGCAAGTGATCTAAACAAGTAACTAAGAGCCCATGGATAACCATGGATGAAAAGGGTGATTGCACCTTCCCTTTTCATAATCTACTCCTCGAACCCAAGAAAACATCTCAAAGGTCTTTCCTGTGCTTTTTGACCTTTCCTTTGGATAAAATAAAAAGTCGGTGGCGACTCTTGCTAAACCGAAACATTTGCGAACACCAAACGCAAAATCCCAAGTCAGTTCTCCCACCGTATCACAGCTTCCTTCGAACAGGTGTGCTTCGATCTCATTCTTGCATTCGACTCAAGACCAAATATCATTTTCCTTGCTATGTTGCTTCCAAATCTTTACATAATCAGAGGCTTGTACAAGGGTTTTAAATTTTGTCTTTTAGATACTACTATTCTTGGTTAAAGGATACAGATTACTTTTATCACAAAAGCAACTTCCAACCTGAATTTTGTCTGAACGAAAAGCATGGCCATAAGCATAAGTCACATCTTCTGCACCCCAACTGCCAAAAGGCCCCTACTTGTACTTTTCAGTTACATTATTTTATCATTTCTTTGCAAGGTTGTCTATGGACAAACATGTTCACTTTTCTCTATAAATAGGGAAACCATAAACAAGGAAAGGGATGGGGAGGGGACGAAAGAAAAGAATCTCCAAATTTTTCTCAAACACAAACACAAAACTCTCAAGTTCATCAACACTTGAGAAATAAAAAAAAACCCAGAATCCCAAACACTCACCTCTTTCGATTCTGAATAACACCCTACACATAGAAGTTTGTTCCAACTCAAAGACAACCTTCTTCTATAACTATTCGAACCAAAAGCAAACCCTCTGCGACTACTCTTCGAATTCCAGAAACTTCCAGGTAGCAGTTCAAGTTCGAATCCCCCACATCCATTCAAGGCCTGAAGCAAGGTAAGTTATTCTTACCTTTGAACTTTTCGTTTCATGGTATAGTAATTTTACCTTTCGTTTGAAACATGTACATACCATTGTTCCTTTCGTTTCCACCCTTTAAACATATTTTTCAGAGCTAACCCTTTCATTTTGCTTTTTGTTTACCTAAACTTGCTTTAACTATTAAACTATTTACAAGACAAATACTAGCATGGCCTCAGACCATGTTGCCATTTAATGCCTTAAACAAAAGAACCAAGAAACATGAAATAGGAAATGAAGCTTCTGGCTTCTACCCTCTTTCTCTAGGTCAAACGAAAGAGACAACCAGGAGGAAAACCATGTTGACTTCCAGGCCCAGACGAAAATCATGTTGTGATGTGGTGGTAGAACTGACTTGAGGTTTTGCGTTTGTGTTCGGAAATGTTTCGGTTTAGCAAGAGTCGCCACCGACCTTTTATTTATCCAAAGGAAAGGTCAAAAAGCACAAGAAAGACCTTTGAGATGTTTTCTTGGGTTCGGGGGGTAGATTATGAAAAGCGAAGGTGCTAGCACCCTTTTAATCCATGGTTTTCCATGGGCTCTTAGTTACTTGTTTTAGATCACTTGATTTTGCTTTTCAATTGTTTGAAATGGTGCTTTTGCGTGTGGTTTTGAAAGTATTTTGAAAAGAGTCTATCATTGTGGCAACCTTTGTAATGATTCTTGTTTGAATGTATACAAAGGTGTTTGTCTTTTCAAAAATGTTTCAATGTTTGAAAGTTTGTTGGGAAAATTTTGAAATTGTGTTGTGATGTGTTTTTGAAAATAGCAAGGATGTTTGCAAGTTTGATCAAGTAACTAGGAGTTGTCTACCCTACTCAAAGATCTTTCCTACACATTTTTAACCTTTTGACATTGTTGTTTTACCATTGCATTTGGTAAACAACCTTGTGTTTGGATGTTAAACGGGACAGACGCGGGTCATCGTATTGACCATGATAGCAATGGTGCTAAGTATCTTAGCATGTTTTTTGAGGGACTAGATCATTTATGTATAGGCAACCAAGATAGCGTCATCGAGGGACTATGATCTTTTGTTTTGATTTTGTTTTGCCAAGATACCTAACATGCATACTATGGCCATGTTTTTAAGGCAACAAGTGGATGAAACCCTAGGGGTGCTTGTGTGCATTGTGTTGTCATTTTCATGCATTTTGTCTTGTATTAGTCAAGCTATTTGTTTTGATTTTGGTCTTGCATACAAACCCTAATCTTTCTATCATGGCATATTTGAAAGCTATAAAGTGCGTATAAATAAATCTACAACTATTACAACATTGATATGGGGAGGGGGATACAAATTTGAATAGGGGATAAAATTTGAATAGGGGATATTTTGCACAAAATAAAAACCCTAATTTATTACAACCATATTGAATTCTTTTGCATAAATAAATAGGCAATATTTAAATGGACAATTAAATATAAATGTGCAAAAATGATTTTGTATTATTTTTTTGTATGTAAAAATAAATTATTTAATGTGCCAAAAATAAGAAAATAAAAGATTATTTTTATTAAGGGTGGAAACCCTAATTTGTTTTAAGAATATATATATATATATATATATATATATATATATATATATATATATATATATATATATATATATATATATATATATATATATATATATATATATATATATATATATATATATATATATATATATATATATATATATATATATATATATATATATATATATATATATATATATATATATATATATATATATATATATATATATATATATATATATATATATATATATATATATATATATATATATATATATATATATATTATTTATTTATATACAAGAAAATAAAATAAAATATATACAAAATATTAAAAAATAAAATATGTATGACAAAATATTATTTAAGTATATAAATAATAAAAATAAAATAAAATATTTTTTGTATTAATTATAAGTTTATTTAAGAAAAATCGAAGTATATGTTATTTAATAATTATTCTTATGCTAAAAAATAAAAATAAAAATAATAAAATAAAATGTGAAAATTTAAGAAAATATTTTTGGTAATTTTTAATGTTTAGAAAAAATAAAATAAAGTCAGAAACTTAAAAATAAATAAAAAATATAAAAAAATTAACAAATGGGCTAAGGGGTGCAAATAACAGAAATTGGGGTGTCAAAAGCAAGCCAAGGCCAAGCCCAGCCCAAATCACTTCGTCTCTAACCTCTGATCAAACAAAAACGCGTGCTTGATGTTCAAACCTGGAAATCCGGCATTTGTGCTTAAAAACAAAAACTTGCAACATGAAAGTTATAGAGCACGATCACACGATTCCAACCATGTAAAAAACTTAATCTAACTCTCAAAGACCAGAGAGAATTTCTCTGGCCCTAATTTCTAACCTAGTTTTTTCAGAAAGTTCATCATTCAAATTCTCCCAACTCAGTTAACTTAAATGAATTCTATGCATATGTACAGCTCAAGGGCAATGAGTACTACATTCTTTATTCACAAACCTAAGCCTAATGTTTCCTAAATAGAGAGATAGAAGTTTGAACTTTACCTGTTTCAGTCAAGCTCGAGTATGGCAATGTAGGGGTTGTGAGTGAGGCCTGAGATGCTTGTGAGCTTGCTTGAAGTTCCTTTGACCTTCCCCAATGCTTGGCTAGCTTTGAACTTGCTTGAATCTCTCTATAGAACTCAACCTGCAAACTCAAAATTCAGAAATGGTGAAGTGTGTAAATGGAGTTACAGTGACTTGGGAATGGTTGGGATATTTTAGGTAGGTTGTATGGAATATGTTGGAACTGGTTGCAAGCAAAACGCACAAGTGGATTGTGATTTGGAAATCAAAATGCAGAACCTGCCCTGTTTTGAAAGAAAATGTGATTTTGGTGTTTTGGAAGGTTTGAGGACTTGTAAACTCGTGGTTCTGGCTTAGTGTATTGTGTAAAAGTTGTTTGAAATGTTTACAAACTTTGGTTTTATCAGATTGCAAAGATATGTCCTTTTTGCAAGTTGACTTGGTTTTGAAGAAAAGTGTGAAGTGACCAAGGCCAGGCTAGCTCCAAGCATGCTGATAGTTGGTGTACTTTTTCCTAAGTTCATGGAGTTGGTTTGCTGCAAAGGATTGGGTTCACAACTCAAGAGAAATAAAATTGCATAAAGCAACCTTTATCAAAATGGCATTGTTAACTTTTTGCCATTTTTAGATTAATCCTTTGTATAATGCTTCATTGATCAGAATAATACCTTAATCCATTGTGTTTGCATTCAATTTTTGAGTGTGGAAGGGTTTAAGGACCTGTAAACAAGTACAAGCAAGGCTGGACATAAATTGCAACTTGTAGCAACATGAAAAATGTCATGGACCAAAGTGATATTTTGCCAAATTCAAACCTTCGATTCTCCCTAACCATAAATGATTTTGGAGAGTTCTTGGACATTTTGGAAAGCTTGTAACATGCTCTACAATCCATCTTTGAAATGCATTTTGAGATTCCAATTGGAACTAGGTGAAAAATTTCCATGAAGATAGGTCAAAATCCTGCCTAAACTAGGGCATAATTTCACTAAGTTAAAAGTTTCATGGACCCTTGTTCATAAAATATAACTTGAAATAAAAGCATCTTTTGGGAAAACTTTGTGAATCCAATTGTATATTTTGTGGAGGACTACAACTTTCATGTTCTAAGTTATGAAAATTTCCATTTTAAACCATAATTTTCAAAATTAGGTTTCTTGGTGAACAAGTTTCATGTTTTGACACATCATGATGAAAAATGACCCTTGGCACTTGATTTTGACCAAAAAGGCAAAGTTTGACTTTTCAGTGTACAGTTGATTTTTGATCAGTTGACTGGAAAATTCATCTGTCAATCCAATGCATTTGAGATCTTTTTAACCTTGTGATTAGGTCAAGATGATGCCATTGAGTCCTTGAATCCATGCTTGAACCCAATTTGCCATTGGCTAGGTGAAAAATCAGAAATCGCCCTTATACAGTCAAAACCCTAAAAATGACCATTTTGCCCTTTTGGTGATCTGATCAAATTTCTTGAGGAGTTGTGGTCCAAAATTGATCAAATGGTTCATAGGAGTCCATAATGTTGATGTGGATAAAAAATTATGAGGTTTGACTGTAATTTGGCCATAGTTGACTTTTTTCCCAATACAGTTGATTTTTAGGTCAATTGTCCAATTGACTGATCAAAAATGTGGTTCAAGGCTTGAAACTTAACATGAGAAATCTTAGGGATCCAAGATGAAGTATGAAAGTAAATTTGAGCATTGGAAGTCCAAAAATTCCTTGTGCAATCTCAAACCCTAATTTCAGGTCATCAGTGCAAGGAGATGTCTTGAGTAGAGCAAACCCTAATCCCGTCTGGAATCCAAAGAGTCTTGTGAGGGGAAATCTTGATAAAATGAGAGGGAAAATTTTGGGGTACAACAGCTGCCCCTGTTCAATCTTCTTGAACCTGAAGAGTTAGATTGGCGAGTTTGCCTTTCGTGACTCGAAGGTAAAAGAGGATTGGACACTAGAGTGCCCGTAAATTTGCACTCGTAAAAATATAGTTGAGGGAATGGGCTTAAAGATGCCATTTGGAGATGATTGAATCTTGTTGGAGATGGGCTTAAAGATGTCATCCAAGAAGGTTTGTTGAAAATCAGGAGAATGAACAGTAGAATGGTATCCGTATCTAGAACGTATCTGAGTTGTATCTGAAGATTGGATTTGTATGAGCAATGGAATGGCATCCATATCTGGAGCGTCTCTGGGCTGGGGAAAAGGTTTGGATGAGTGACAGAATGGCTTCCGTGTCTGGAGCGTATCTGGACTGTATCTTGAAGTTGAGATTTGTATGAGTAGCAGAATGACTTCCGTGTCTGGAGTATATCTGAACTGTAACTGGGATCTGAATAAGTGACAGAATGACTTCCGTGTCTGAAGTGTATCTGAACTGTATCTTGAAGTTTAGATATGTATGAGTAGCAGAATGACTTCCGTGTCTGGAGTGTATCTGAACTATAACTGGGATCTGAATAAGTGACAGAATGACTTCCGTGTCTGAAGTGTATCTGGATTTGAAATTGATAGTTGAATCTGAATGAGAAATAGATTGGCTTCTGTGTATGGAGTGTATCTAATTTGTATCTGATTGTTGAAGTCTTAATGAGTGACAAAATGGCTACCGTGTCTGGGGCGTATCCGTACTGTATCTTGACTTAAAATTCTAAATAAGTAATAGAATGACTTCCGTTTCTGGGGTGTATCCGTACTGTATCTTGACTTGAAATTCTAAATGAGTAATAGAATGACCTCCGTGTCTGGGGTGTATCCATACTGTATCTGAATAAGAGATTTGAATGAGTAGCAGAATAACTTCCATGTCTTGGAGTGTATCCGTACTATATCCAATTTTTTTTGAATATTTGTTAAAGATAGCTTTTAATCTTATCCTGAAAAGGGTAAAATGTTAGCTGAAACAAAGAATTATGTTTCATGAAATGTATGATGCAATAAAGGTGTTTTATAAATTTTTATGATATATGAATGTAATGTATGTGCATGTAAGTTGATTAGCTGTCTTGCTGAGGAAAATAAATCCTTGATAGCTGGAGATAATAAAATCCTTGAGTTCTGCCGGGGAAAATAAATCCTTGACCGCTGTTGGAGATTCAAAATCTTTAATTGCTGAGGATGAGAAATCCTTAGACCACTGTTGGGGATAAAAAATCCTTGGCAACTTGTGGGGATTATCAAAACCTTGACAACTTCTGTGGGGATGTGAGAATCCTTCTTAACTTTCCTGGGGATAGGGATCCTTCAAGTCTTCTTGAGAAACCTGCTTGGGGAATCCAGAGAAATTTGATGATTAAGGCTGTAGATTACACCAATGGGAATCCTTACTCGGTTGGGGAACAAGGAAAACTCTGATGATCTCTATTGGGGATTAGATGACAGAAGTACCCTGATCTGCTGGAGAAAAAGGAAGACTTTGACGGCTTCTGCGAAGAGTTAAGAATGAGAAACTTCAATCTTCTGGGGAAATTGAAACCTTGGGGGCTTCACTGGAGAAGTGAGAAAGAAAATCTTTGATCTGTAGGGGATTAAAAAATCTGACAAACTCAAGCTGGGGAGTTATGAATACTCAGGTAACTTCACTGGGGAGTCCAGACTGAGAATCTTCAATCTGCTAGGGGAAAATAAATCCCTGGGGACTTCAAATCGGGGAGTTAAGAATGAGAATCTTCATTCTGTTGGGGAGTAGCTATACTGCTGGAGAGTAAGCTATCCTGCTGGAGGGTAAGTTCAAGACTCTTGGGGAATAGGTTTATTCCTGTTTGGAAAAAGTTCAGGAGTTTGGGTTGTATGCCAATCTATTGGGGAATTATTCGGAGGTTGAGGATAAAAGTCAACTGTTATCTGGTTGATTCTCAGACTTTAAGACAACTTGTTGGAGAATCTTGGAAAAACTGAATGGTTTCCGCTGTAGATTGGTAGTTGGAAATTCGACTTCACTGGGGAAGAAGGTTTCATATTTGCTGGGGATTTATGACCCAAAGTTTTTGCTCCGCTGAGGATTGGGAGTTTGAAAACTTAACTCTGATGGTAGGTTAAGGGTTTGAAATATAAATCTGTCAGGGATTGGGAGTTTGAAGTTTGGAATCTGGCAAGGATGTTAAAATTTAATTCCGCTGGGGATTGGGAGTTTGAAGTTTGGAGCTCCGCTGGGGGCCTAGATGATATACTGCAGGGGATTTCCCTTGGAATAGCCTAAAGACGTTTTCCTATCCTTTCAACCTGTCAGTAATTATTCTTTCACATTTCGTTTATTTGTAAACAGTGATTATATTCAAATGCATATGCTCATTTCATAAATCATTGGATGTTTTCTAATAAAACACAAGTGTAAAGAAAAAGAAAAGGCGAGTAGTTTTCTGCACTTTGAAGTATCTTTATATTAACTTTGTGTAAGTATTTTGTACAAAGGAGACAGACATCTTAGTAAGAGAATGTTGCCACAAAAATTGAGAAAAATTTATACAAAGAAAGATGGCTATGTGTAAAAATTCCATGGGGTTCCCATTCTGCTATAGCCTTCATAACTCTGGATATCTTGTCCATTCGTTTCTTCGTCCGACGATAATTAGATTGATCAGAATCCCAGAGCTTTTCTATGAAGAGATTGTCCTTAAAGTGATCCGACGAGACATAGTCATATGCTTTAATTCCCTAACTTTTGCCTGGACCGCCCTTTCGGGTTTTCAGTCCACCAGGAAACCCTTTTTTGCCCAAGTCGGCCTTTCGGGTTTTCAACTTGCCGGGTGTACAGATTTTTTGTTTATCCCTAATTTTTGCCTGAACCTCCCTTTCGGGTTTTCGATTCACCGCGATGCATATTTTTGCCCAAGTCTCCCTTTCGGGTTTTCAACTTGTCGGGTCGTTTATGCGTAGTATCTTTTGACTATGTCTGTGTTCACAGGGTGTGGCAGGTCGTCGCCGTCCATGGCAAACTTTGTGGCAAGATGATCTGTTTGATTACAAGATCCCCTACTTGATATACCTGGCGCCTGAATTTCTTGTTGAAAGCCCTGATCATGCGTTTTTGATACGCCTGACCATGGAAAACAGCAGTAAGTCTCTTTTCGTCAATCAAGTTAAGTTGATCAAGCCGGGTCTGAATCCAATCGTCTTCACTCAAACCAGCATCCTTCATGATTCTCAAGGAGGGAATCTGAACCTCGATAGGTAAAACAGCTTCCATGCCGTATACCAAAGAAAAGGGTGTCGCCCAAGTCGATGTTCGTGCCGTGGTACGGTACTCGTGTAGAGCAAACGGTAACATCTCATGCCAGTCCTTGTAGGTGACTGTCATCTTTTGTATGATCTTCTTGATATTTTTGTTCGCAGCTTCGACAGCACCGTTCATCTTTGGCCAATAGGGGGATGAATTGTGATGTTGAATCTGGAACTGCTCGCACAGGGCAGTGATCATAGTGTTGTTCAGGTTTGTACCGTTGTCAGTGATGATCCTGTCAGGGACACCATACCGGCAAATGAGGTTCTATTTGATGAAGCGGGCAACAACATTCTTTGTAACGGATGCGAAGGATGCTGCTTCGACCCACTTGGTCAAGTAATCAATGGCCACCAGGATGAAGCGGTGTCCATTGGATGTTGTAGGCTTGATCTCTCCAATCATATCGATTCCCCACAACGCGAATGGTCAAGGAGCTGTTAAGATATTGAGAGGAACTAGAGGTATATGTACCTTGTCCGCATAGATTTGGCATTTGTGACAAGTACTGGAATGTTGATGGCAATCAGCTTCCATGGTAGACCAGTAATAGCCTGCCCGCAAAATCTTCTTAGCCATCGTATGTCCGCTTGAGTGAGTGCCAAAGGTACCATTGTGCAGTTCAGCCATAATCTGCTCAGCTTCAACCTTGTCCACACAACGAAGTAGAATGCAATCATGATTGTGCTTGTATATGATACCATTGCTTAGGAAGAACTTAGCTGAGAACCTCCTTAAGAACTTTTTGTCGTTGACTGAAGCTCCTTCAGGGTATTCTTGAGTTTCGAGATACCTTTTGACGTCATGAAACCACGGTCGGTCCACTACTTCTTCGGTATTAATCTCGTGACAATGCGCAGGTTCGTCCATCCTTTCAATGGTGATTTGGGGAGCCTCATTATCCTAGTTAAGTTTAAACATGGATGACATTGTAGCTAGCGCATCTGCTAACTGATTCTCTTCTCGCGGGAAGTGCTCGAAGGTAATCTGCTCAAAATGAGGTAGCAATGTCAGGACGTGTTATTTGTAAGGGATGAGGTTTGGATGTTTAGTATCCCACTCTCCTTTGATTTGACTGATAACCAAAGCGGAGTCCCCAAACACAATCAAGGATTTGATTCCCAAGTCGATAGCAGCCTTGAGACCAAAGATACAAGCTTCATACTCGGCCATATTGTTGGTGCAGCTGAAGTAGAGTCTAGCAGTGAAAGGTGTATGGAAACCTTTTGGAGAGATAAGTACCGCGCCGATACCGTTGCCAAGTGCGTTGGAGGCACCATCAAAGTACAGGGTCCATCGGGATCCTTGTTCAGGTCTGTCATACGGTCTGTTCTCTTCAATGTTGCTCAAAGTCATAATGTCCTCGTCGGGGAAGTCGAATCTCATGGATTGGTAATCTTCGACAGCTTGATGGGCCAAATGATCGGCTAGCACACTCCCCTTTATAGCTTTTTGGGTCGTATACTATATATCATACTCTGTGAGGATTATCTGCCATCTAGCGATTCTTCCGGATAGAGCAGGCTTTTCAAAGACGTACTTGATTGGATCCATCTTAGAGATTAGCAAAGTGGTATATGTCAACATATATTGCCTTAGCCGACGAGCAGCCCATACCAAAACGCAACAAGTTTTCTCGAGTAGTGAGTAGCGAGTCTCACAGTCGGTAAACTTTTTTCTAAGGTAATAAATGGCATGCTCTTTTCGGCCAGACTCGTCATGTTGGCCCAATACGCACCCCATTGAATTCTCCAGGACAGTCATATACATGATTAGCGGCCTTCCTTAAACGGGTGGCATCAAGATAGGAGGTTCTAGCAAATACTCCTTGATTTTATCGAAAGAAACTTGACAGTCATCGTTCCATTTAACCACCTGATCTTTCTTCAATAGCTTGAAGATTGGTTCACAAGTAGATGTTAGGTGAGAAATGAACCTTGCAATGTAGTTTAGGCGTCCCAATAAACCTCTGACCTCCTTCTCAGGGAGGGGGGAAGGAATTTCTTGTATAGATTTGACTTTGGCAGGATCAACCTCGATGCCTTTGTTGCTGACTATGAAACCCAAGAGTTTTCCGGACCTGACTCCGAAAGTGAACTTGTTAGGGTTCAGTCTGAGCTTGTACTCTTTCAACCTGACAAACAGCTTTTGCAGATGTTCGAAGTGTTCTTCTTCAGTTTGTGAACGGGCTATCATGTCGTCTACGTAGACCTCTATCTCATGATGTATCATATCATGAAACAAAGCTACCATGGCGCATTAATAGGTTGCCACGGAATTCTTCAGTCCAAATGGCATCACTTTATAACAGAACGTACCCCACTGTGTAACAAAAGTAGTTTTCTCCATGTCTTCAGGGGCCATTTTGATCTGGTTGTACCCTGAGAATCCGTCCATGAAAGAAAATACCTTGTGCTGAGCTGTATTGTCAACCAAGATGTTAATGCGCGGTAGTGGAAAGTCATCTTTAGGGCTAGCCCTGTTTAAGTCTTTGTAATTCACGCACATTCTGACTTTTCCGTCCTTCTTAGGCACGGGCACAATGTTAGCAACCCATTGTGGATAGGATGTAACAGCAAGAAAGCCAGCATTGAACTGCTTCATTACTTCAGCTTTGATCTTTTCAGACATGTCGGGCCTCATGCGACGAACTTTCTGTTTAATTGGTGGACAATCTTCTCTTATAGGGAGACGATGAACCACAATATCTGTATCAAGTCCCGACATGTCTTCGTAGGACCAAGCGAAGATCTCAACAAATTTATTCAACAGCTGAACTAAGCACTCTTTGACACTTGGCTCTAGGTTGGAACCCACTCTAACTTCTTTTGTCTTCCTCTGTTCCAGAGTTGATAGTCTCTAACAACTCCTCGTGAGGTAGAATAACCCTTTCTTCCTGTTGTAGAAGTCTAGCCAATTCTCCTGGCACTTCACAGTCTTCATCACCTTCGTACTCGGCATGGTAGACCAGATCTTCAGAGTCACTAAAGGCCATAGCAGAATTGTTACCCATGGAATCCGGAATGGATGGGTACCTGCATTGGTGAGTGTGGCTGTGTGTAAGGGATAGCCACCTTTAAACAAATAAAATGTAAAAGGAAAGACAATGAACACAAAAGTTTATATATGAAAACGTCCATGATTCATTAAAATGGCATATGAAGATGAAAAAAATCGAACCCTTACAAATGGACCTATGTACCTCGGGTAAGGCACAAGGTAAAAAGTGTACGAATTGTTTAGGAATTATTACAAACCAACATAAATGTTTGAAAGATAAATTACTGATTGATGAAAGTAATGGGAATAAAGTCCTTTGCCTCCCAATTGCATAGGCCTCCTTCAACGGTAGGGAAAATCCAGTCTTCTAGGTTGCTCTCCTCTTCACCATCCTCCAAAGCACTGACTCCATGATGAGTGATCTTCACTGGTGGCCCTCCATCCCGGGAGCGATGCACAACCTTTTAAGCAAAAGCAGTGAAACCTAATCCGAATTTATCATATTTGAAAGGAAAATAGGGAAGTTTCCCCCAGATTGTGCTTCCTCCTTCTTCAATCACAGCCTTTGCATCTTTGAGTGACGACATCCGAGGTGGAGGTCGGGTAATCATTTGTACAGGAGGAACTGCCGTAATCTCCTGAGTTACCTCTTCAAAATGCTGAAAGGGGGTTTCGATGAATTCACCATCCAATTCTACATAGTGGAAAGAATTAAGATGGCTTATCATGTATTCCTCCTCACCGTGAAATGTCACAATTTTCCCCTGGACAGGGTACTTGATCTTCTGATGCAGGGTTGAAGTGACGGCTCCAACATGATGAATCCAGTGTCTTCCCAACAAGCAAGAATAGGAGGGACGGATGTCCATGACATAGAATGTGGAGTTGAAGGTTTCAGTTCCCACTTTAATCGGGATGTCCACCTCTCTGGACCATCCGTTTAGAACCATCAAAGGCTCTGACAATGATGTTTCTGGGCTTCAAGGTTAAACCTTCCCAATTTAGCCTATACAATGCCTTCTTTGGTAAGACGTTCAACGATGAACCAGTGTCTACCAGAACGTGTGCCAGAGTAGTCCCTATGTATTCTACCGAGACATGCAAAGCGTC
Organism: Vicia faba; assembly: GCA_948472305.1. Taxonomy (NCBI): domain Eukaryota; kingdom Viridiplantae; phylum Streptophyta; class Magnoliopsida; order Fabales; family Fabaceae; genus Vicia; species Vicia faba. Next base: position 1,219,853,733 of record OX451738.1, on the reverse strand, counting down.
ATTATGTTCCTTCCCTTTGATTGTTAAATCGGCGTCAGAGAACCCTAGACCATTGTCTGCTGTTAGGCTAGCTACACATTCCTTAAACTGATCCGCGGAGGTTTCCTGGGGCACATGGGCCGTCTTCAAGAATTTGATCAAAGCTTTGGCATGAGCTTCTGAACAAATTAGTAAGGCCAGCATAGAGATTTTTGAGGGGGTTTGCCCCAGTTGCTCAACAACATTATAATCGATTTTCTTGATTATTTTCAAAATCTCTTCCATTTCTTTTTGAGAGGTTTCAGGTATGTTCAACGGCTGAGCCCTTGTCCTGACAGGCTCTTCTTGGATCCCTTTCCCTCTATCATCAGCAGCAGCAGAGGGGACAACTTCAGGAGTCACAACTTCTTGAATAAATGGAGTTCTTGCAGATATGTTGACCGACACAGGGGTAACCTTAGGAGCGGATGAAGGTCCGAAGATTTCCTTTGGTGGCGCAATCTTTGGAGAGAAAATTCTTCCACTGCGGGTGATTTTACTCGTTCCGGCAATGTTTCCAATGTCGGAAGTCTCTTCATCAGAAAATTCTTCATTTGGTTCAATTTGCTTAACACCGTGGTAGAAGATCTCTCCCCCATAGTTCCACGGTATTGATTTGTTGGACTTGTACGAGATATGCCCCAGCATAGTTATCTTAAAAGGTATAATCTCCGGATCGGATGTAATCTTAACAGGTCTTTTGGAGACCTTGGAAAGATTGGAGGATATGGTAATTATCGAAACATCATTAACAGGAGTCGGTGTAACAGGAGTCTTTTCAAAAAGTATCTCTTGGTTATCCATTAGGCGCTAGATGCCTAACTTCAACAACGGACAGTCGGTTGGTAAGGAGGAACAAATACAACAATCTTCTTCACATCCTGGGAAAATCCCAGCCTTCAGCAAATTCAACTTGATTATTGGTAGCGGAGTCATCAAATCATCAATAGTAGCAACAAAAAGGTCTTCTTCAACAGCATGGACATTGTGACCATGTTTTAGCATTGGAGCAGAGATCACGTTAGGCTTTTCAGGGGCGTCGAATTCCACCTCTTTAGCATCTATTAAATCCTGAATCTTATTTTTGAGGGCCCAACAATTGTTGGTGTCATGCCCCAGGCTGTCTGAATGATAAGCACACTTGGCATTAGCATGGTAGTAAGGAGAAGATGTATTCGTATTCTTTAGCGCCTCTTTCAAACTGGAAAGGTTTAATTTCAAAAGATGAGGGAGAACCTGAGCAGGTGTCATATTGATCTGGGTGAATTTCCTTGCAGGCCTTTCCACCCTTGCTTGGTTGGTTCTAGGTTGATTGTTTCTAGGCTGTTCAGCTGCAGTCTTCTGAATCATTACAGCCCCCACCGTTGGCCGGCGCTCAACTCCTCCTTGACTTCTTTGGGAGTAGACAGCTGATACCTCTTTCTTTGCTGGAAAGGTCTTTTTGATGGTTGCGGAAGCAGATGCATCCTTTTGAATTTTTCCGCTCTTGATGCTAGCTTTAACTCTCTCACCGGTTAGAATCAACTCGGTGAACCTCGCAGACGAACTTCCAATCAGGTGATTGAAAAAGGGGCCATACAATGTACCCAAGAACATATCTACCAGCTCCCTCTCAAATAGAGGTGGTTGCACTCGTCCTGCCAAGTCTCTCCATTTCGGGGAATACTCTTTGAAACCTTCATTTGATACCATGCCCATACTCTGTAATTGAGTACGGGTTGGTGCTAAATCCGCATTATATTGATATTGTCTATAGAAGGCAGCTGCCAAATCCTCCCAATTGTGCACATCAGACCTCTCTAACTGGTAAAACCAATCTAACCGCGTCCCTGAAAGACTATCCTAGAAGAAATGAACCCACAGGTCCTTATCAGAAGAGTGAGGTTGAATTTTTCTGACGTAAGACCGCAGATGCATCTTTGGACAAGACATACTATCGTATTTAGCAAATATAGGAACTTTGAACTTAGGGGGAATCACAATCCCAGCAACCAAACCTAGCTCCTCAAAGTCCAGCCCAGGCACTCTTTGTACCTCTATAGCTGCTAGACGTTCTTCTAGATTCTTGTAGTTGTCGTCTGCAGGAGGGTACTGCTGCTCAGAATAATCTTCATCCTCTTCATCTTCTTCTTCCTCAGACTCAGATTGCACGACAGTTCCTTTACCCTTTCCTACCCCTTCATCAGATGTTGAGGGGAAATCCAGGACCCTTCTAGCTTGACCTTTGAATCTTCTACCCATAGTAGCCACACCAACCCTCTTCTTTTTCTTTTTATCCTTTTCCTTTTCCAGTAGACTTTTGAGCTCCTCCTAACCCTTTGTCAAGGTCATGACTAGCTATTGGAAGTGTGAATTCTGCGCTTGTAAGTCTTTGACCGTCTGCTCTATATCCATCTTGCTGAAATAAACAGCAGAGAGATAAGGAAACCTGGTGTGAAGACCTGCTTATGCATATGATGAATGATGTGTTATTCATGTAATGCATTCAAGGATTCAGAAATTCAAACTTGTTGCAAACAAAAAGAACACACGCCATATTAATAAGAAGAATTTGTTAGTACATAAATGCCCCATGGGCAAAATTAATACAAAATTCTAATGTAAAAAGACGTTGCGTATCCTCTTTAGTGCGATGTAGGTGTTGAGAGTCTTCTCTTCGTGAATTTGACGAGTAAGTTCCAAAACCTTCTTCTCACTGGCGAAGAATTGGGCTTCAAAAGTATCGCGTTCTCCCTTGAGCTGTATCCAACTCCTTTGCAGATCTTCAAGTGATGTTGGCATGTCAGGATGTAGGAGGGTGTATGGAACCTCTTCTTCCAAAACATGCTCTTTGATCACAGGAAGTATGTAGGGGTAAGGCATCATAAGACTTTGGGCGGGGGTTCGTACCCACTTGAGGTAAGGCTAAAGGGGGATGGAATTCTTGTGCCCCAGAGTCTTACTGTCCACCTTGTTGGGCATTCTCCAAGCTCGGATAAACCTTTGTTGAAGTCCTTGATCGTCATTGTCGAAGTCAAAAACCAAGTTTGGAATCAACATGTCATGAGGGCCATCCCTTCGGGCATACCCAAACCGTCTCAGAGCCAAATAGGGGTTGTAGGTAATGCCTCTCCTAATTCCAAGTAGTGGGACATTAGGGAATTCCACACAACGATCAATGATGATAACATTTTCTCTAGATCGAGAACACCAATGAACATCTGAATGTCTAAGAGTCATCAATCGTTGTGACCACCTCAATCCTTGCTCATTCTTCAAAACTGACTGGGGAAGGTGAGAAATAAACCACCTTGCTAGAAGAGGAGTACAACACATGAGAACACCTCTTTTCCTCATTGTTCGTGTTTCAAATGAGTGGAGGATATCCCCAAGAAATGTAGGCACCGGGTTGCGATCCATGAAGATTTTAACAGCATTGACATCTATAAGCTGATCAGGTTTGGGAACAAGACCAACCCATAGATGAGAAGAGCTACAATCTCCTAAAAAGCTTGTAAGTCCAATGAATTCCAGCAGCTTTGAGCCTTCTCAAACAGATACTTTGACAAGAAACCCTTGACACCACTTCTGGTTTCCCAATGACCTATGATATCAGATGGTTGCAGGTGTAAGGCTTGAGCAACATCTTCAGGCTTTGGATCTCTTTCTGTACCGTTGTAGGGTAGTTGATGGAGAATAGGAATCCTCAGAAGTTGAGAAAATTCCTGCAAAGTAGGCACAAGCTGGTAATCAGGAAATGTGAAGCAGTGGTGTAGGGGGTCAAAGAACTGGAAGAGAACTTTCACCATGTCTTCCTCAGTGTTGGTGTTGACTAAGTTGAGAAGACGACCATGCCTCTCAGTGAACGGTGAATTCTCAGGAATCCTTGAAGCTAGCTCCTTAAGTTGAGGAGGAATTCTCACAAGGTTGACTTGGATGGTTTTCCTGCGAAGTGAATCCATTACCTACAAAACAGGAACAAAGATGAAGATCCAAATCCTTGAAATGGTTAGTGGATGCATATGATGCTTCATGATGTTTATGATGTTATGCACAAGTATATATGTACAAACAAATCAAACAAGATCCTAGTTTCAGGCTTGCATGGGGTTTCATAGGTAAGTACCCTCTTGAAGTTTAGTTGGCTCAACCTGTCCTATAAATAGTAATCGGGTTCTAAGGAGCTCAATATCACTGGATTATTTTTTGTGTTCATTGTTTCAGTTTAGCCACTTAACTGGCGACCGAAATATTCCAAGAAAACAACCCTCAATGAGTGTAGTATCGAGTATCTACCAACTTCGGACTGCACCAAAGCCGGTCATCTCACTACCCCTAAAAAGGCCAAGATGGTCAAGTAAAGGTTCTAAAAGTCCATTAGTGCTTCATGACATCACTCAGCGGCCCCGTATTCTCTTTGATTAACTCAAAGGCTACCGGTACCCACAAATATGTCACACTAATATAGCTATTGCTTCAACCATGTCGGTATAACCCGCACAGTTTCCATAACATATTGCTATTTACCTATGAATGTTTCCCAAGTCCGGGTAGAGGATTCAAACCTAAACAATAGAACTAAATGTAAAGCAATTAAGTCAATCAAGATAATCATGTAAAGGTGATCTAAACCCTAAGGTAACCCCACTTTTAAGTATTTTCCCCAGCAGAGTCGCCAGTTCTGTGATGTGGTGGGAGAACTGACTTGAGGTTTTGCGTTTGTGTTCGAAAATGTTTCGGTTTAGCAAGAGTCGCCACCGACCTTTTATTTATCCAAAGGAAAGGTCAAAAAGCACAGGAAATACCTTTGAGATGTTTTCTTGGGTTCGGGGGGTAGATTATGAAAAGGGAAGGTGATAGCATCCTTTTCATCCATGGTTTTCCACGGGCTCTTAGTTACTTGTTTTAGATCACTTGCTTTTGCTTTTCAATTGTTTGAAATGGAGCTTTTGTGTGTGGTTTTGAAAGTATTTTGAAAATAGGCCATCGTTGTGGCAACCTTTGTAATGATTCTTGTTTGAATGTATACAAAGGTGTTTGTCTTTTAAAAAATGTTTCAATGTTTGATAGTTTGTTGGGAAATGTTTTGAAATTGTGTTGTGATGTGTTTTTGAAAATAGCAAGGATGTTTGCAAGTTTGATCAAGTAACTAGGAGTTGTCTACCCTACTTAAAGATCTTTCCTACACATTTTTAACCCTTTGACATTGTTGTTTTACCATTGCATTTGGTAAACAACCTTGTTTTTGGATGTTAAACGGGACAGACGCGGGTCATCGTATTGACCATGATAGCAATGGTGCTAAGTATCTTAGCAAGTTTTTTGAGGGACTAGATCATTTATGTATAGGCAACCAAGATAGCGTCATCGAGGAACTATGATCTTTTGTTTTGATTTTGTTTTGCCAAGATACCTAGCATGCATACCATGGCCATGTTTTTAAGGTAACAAGTGGATGAAACCCTAGGGGTGCTTGTGTGCATTGTGTTGTCATTTTCATGCATTTTGTCTTGTATTAGTCAAACTATTTGTTTTGATTTTGGTCTTGAATACAAACCCTAATCTTTCTATCATGGCATATTTGAAAGCTATAAAGTGCGTAAAAATAAATCTGCAACTATTACAACATTGATATGGGGATGGGGATACAAATTTGAATAGGGGATATTTTGCACAAAATAAAAACCCTAAAATTATTACAACCATATTGAATTCTTTTGCATAAATAAATAGGAAATATTTAAATGGACAATTAAATATAAATGTGCAAAAATGATTTTGTATTATTTTTATGTATGTAAAAATAAATTATTTAATGTGTCAAAAATAAGAAAATAAAAGATTATTTTTATTAAGGGTGGAAACCTAATTTGTTTTAAGAATATATATATATATATATATATATATATATATATATATATATATATATATATATATATATATATATATATATATATATATATATATATATATATATATATATATATATATATATATATATATATATATATATATATATATATATATATATATATATATATATATTATATTATTTATTTATGTACAAGAAAATAAAATAAAATATATACAAAATGTTAAAAAATAAAATATGTATGAAAAAATATTATTTAAGTATATAAATAATAAAAATAAAAATGTAATATTTTTTGTATTAATTATAAGTTTATTTAAGAAAAATCAAAGTATATATTATTTAATAATTATTCTTATGCTAAAAAAATGTGAAAATTTAAGAAAATATTTTTGGTAATTTTTACTGTTTAGAAAAAATAAAATAAAGTCATAAACTTAAAAAGAAATAAAAAATATAAAAAAAATAAACAAATGGGCTGAGGGGTGCAAATAACATAAATGGGAGTGTCAAAAACAAGCCAAGGCCAAGCCCAGCCCATATCACTTCATCTCTAACCTCCGATCAAACAAAAACGCGCGCTTGATGTTCAAACCTGGAAATCCTGCATTTGTGCTTAAAAACAAAAACTTGCAACATGAAAGTTATAGAGCATGATCACACGATTCCAACCATGTAAAAAACTTAATCTAACTCTCAAAGACCAGAGAGAATTTCTCTGGCCCTAATTTCTAACCTAGTTTTTTCAGAAATTTCATCATTCAAATTCTCCCAGCTAAGTTAACATAAAGGAATTCTTTGCATATGTACAACTCAAGGGTAATGAGTACTACATTTTTTATTCACAAACCTAAGCCTAATGTTTCCTAAATAGAGAGATAGAAGTTTGAACTTTACCTGTTTCAGTCAAGCTCGAGTATGGCAATATAGGGGTTGTGAGTGAGGCCTGAGATGCTTGTGAGCTTGCTTGAAGTTCCTTTGGCCTTCCCCAATGCTTGGCTAGCTTTGAACTTGCTTGAATCTCTCTATAGAACTCAACCTGTAAACTCAAAATTCAGAAATGGTGAAGTGTGTAAATGGAGTTACAGTGACTTGGGAATGGTTGGGATAGTTTAGGTAGGTTGTATGGAATGTGTTGGAACTGGTTGCAAGAAAAACGCACGAGTGGATTGTGATTTGGAAATCAAAATACAGAACCTGCCCTGTTTTGCAAGAAAATGTGATTTTGGTGTTTTGGAAGGTTTAAGGACTTGTAAACTCGTGGTTCTGGCTTAGTGTATTGTGCAAAAGTTGTTTGAAATGTTTACAAACTTTGGTTTTATCAGATTGCAAAGATATGTCCTTTTTGCAAGTTGACTTGGTTTTGAAGAAAAGTGTGAAGTGACCAAGGGCAGGCCTGTACATGCTAGCTCCAAGCATGCTTATAGTTGGTGTACTTTTTCCTAAGTTTATGGAGTTGGTTTACTGCAAAGGATTGGGTTCACAACTCAAGAGAAACAAAATTGCATAAAGCAACCTTTATCAAAATGGCATTGTTAACTTTTTGCCATTTTTAGATTAATCCTTTGTATAATGCTTCATCGATCAGAATAATGCCTTAATACATTGTGTTTGCATTCAATTTTTGAGTGTGGAAGGTGTAAGTGTTTGCTTGTTGGCATTAATTTTTGGTAAAACCAGATTTGCGAATGTCATGACTGATGTCATAACATTCTGGGATAAAGACAAATTCTGCAGAAGGAATGTTCTACAGGAACAACTCAGTATGAGTGAATATCATGATGATTAAGCTATGATCATATGTACTGAATTCTACCAAAATCAGTGAGCAGGATACATGATGTCATAACCAATGTTAAGAAATCCTGTACTAATCAAGTTGTTGTGCAGATTTATTGTTCCTGAGAATTTTAAAGAATCTGGTGTACTATTCTGAGTTGAAGTATATTGACTAGATCAGATGCTCACGTGGATATTAGGTTAACCTTGCTTAACCCTAATCTGTTATGATGAAAGCCCAAGACCAAGTCTTTAGGTTAACTTTGGTTAACCCTAGATATTTTTATGGAAGCCCAAAATGAAGAATAGACTGCATATATATTTCTCACGAATCCTAATGGTGTGCAGCGCTTTTTAGAGAAGATAAATAAGGCATTTTGTAGTTGTGATAGTTTTAGTAATTACTGTGAGCCAAGAAATTATCACTTGATAAGTGACTTGGAGTAGGATTTGGTTGTAAGGGTTGTTTATCACTCAAAGCTTTGAAGCACGAGTGTTGTGTCTCTTGATTAAAGCTTTGAAGCAAAATCAAGCGTGTGTATTAAAGAATTTCTTCATAATCTTATTAATCAGTAGATTAGTATCACTGCTGTGATTGAGGGGGAGTGAGTAGGAACTCAGGTTTAAGTAGGACTTAGATTGAAGTTGCATTGGGTAGTTCTTAAGTGAAGGAGATAAACTGGCTAGTTTATTCCTAAATTAATACCTCTTATAGTGAATTTCCTCCCTGGCTTGGTAGCCCCCAGATGTAGGTGTTGTTATACACTAAACTGGGTTAACAATTGATTGTGTTCTTTACTGTCTTTTAAATTACTGTTTGGTTTGTGTACAATTTGTCAGATACGGTGTCATAACATTCAATGTGACATTAAGTATCTGTTTCCAGAATTTCAATTGGCATCAGAGCAGGCACCCTGCCTGTCTTTCTTGGTGAGATCTAGGGATATTATTTTCTGGCGCTATGGACAAGGAAGGAGGATTTGGGAACATACCACCTATTCTGGATGGATCAAACTATGACTACTGGAAACCTAGTATGATTGCTTTCTTGAAGTCACTGGACAATAAAGCTTGGAGAGCTGCTGACAAAGGATGGAACCATCCCACCATAATTGGGAAAGATGGGACGACTAGTCTGAAACCTGAGGAAGAATGGAGCAAAGAAGAAGAAGAGTTAGCCCTGGGTAACTCTAAAGCATTGAATGCCTTGTTCAATGGAATTGATTGAAAATTTTTCAGACTAGTACATCAATGTGAACTGGCCAAGGATGTTTGGGACACTCTCAAAACCACCCTTGAGGGTACATCCAAAGTAAAAATGTCAAGACTTCAGATGCTCACTACCAAATTTGAGAATATAAGGATGAAGGAAGATGAGACCATTCATGAGTTTCACATGAACATCTTGGAAATTGCCAACACCTCAGGAGCATTAGGAGAAAAGATGTCAGAAGAAAAGCTGGTGAGAAAGATCCTCAGATCCTTGCCTAAAAGGTTTGCAATGAAAGTGACTGCTATAGAGGAAGCTCAGGATATCTGCAACTTGAAGGTTGATGAACTCATTGGGTCACTTCAGAAATTTGAGATGGGGATCAGTGACAATGTTGACAAGAAAAACAAGAGCATAGCCCTTGTATCCAATAATGAAGATGAAAGCAAGGAGAGTGATGAAGAGAATATATCAGAAGCTATAGCTATGCTTGGAAGGAAGTCCAACAAACTCATAAAGAGAATGGACCCAAAGTCAAGGTCAAATGTCAAGAACATTTCCTCTGACATTAGCAGATCCTATGACTCCAACAGAAGAACTAAGTCTGAAGAAAAAGGAAATCAAAGCAGAGGAATCCAATGACATGGGTGTGAAGGATATGGGCACATTCGAGCTGAATGTCCTACCTTTCTAAAGAAACAAAAGAAAGGAATGTCTGTTACTTGGTCTGATGGCGACTCAGAAAGTGACTCTGAAGAAGAATCTGCTAAACTAGTTACTGCACTATCTGGTGTTTGTAACTCTGATAATGATTCTAGTGATGAGGAAGTGACATTTGAAGAACTTGCTGACTCTTACAAGAAGCTATGTATCAGAAGTGCTGAAGTCTGTCAGCAAAATGAGAAACAAAAAAAGCTCATAGTGAAGTTGAAGGCTGAGAAGAAGGCAGACACTTCTACTATAAGCCATCTCAAAGGTGAAGTTCTAATGTTGAACTCCAAACTTGATCAGATGACTAAGTCTGTCAAGATGTTAACAACTGGAACTGACAAGTTGGAAGAAATCCTTCAGGCTGGACAAAATGCAGGAAACATGTCTGGTCTAGGATTTGTGGCTGCAAAGAAATATGCTGTTGACAAGAAGAAGACCAGGCCTGATAAACAAATGTCAAAGCAGATGTCACAACATAGGACTCAACATCAAGAACAGAGAAATATGAAGAAAAAGTATCAAAGATGGAGATGTCATTATTGTGGGAGGTTTGGTCACATAAAGCCATTCTGCTTCAGATTATATGGATATCCTAATCAGACCCCATATGTCAAACCTAAGACTAACAACGCACCATATACTCAACAATGGAAGAAAAAGACTGCAGCCCTGATAGCTCACACCTCCCTTAGAGTTTCTGCCAAGGAAGACTGGTACTTTAACAGTGGATGCTCTAAACACATGACTGGAATCAAGAATCTGCTGAATGATGTCAAACCTCATACTACTAGTTATGTCACTTTTGGAGATGGTGCTAGAGGAGAAATCAAAGGAGTTGGAAACTTGGACTGCCCTGGAGTTCCAAACCTAAATGAAGTGTTGCTGGTAAATGGTTTGACTACTAATCTCATAAGTATCAGTCAATTATGTGATCTAGGATTCTAGGTCAACTTCACCAAGTCGGAATGTCTTGTAACTAATGAAAAAAAAGAAGTTGTAATGAGAGGAGTCAGATCAAAAGACAACTGTTACTTATGGGAGTCTGAGAACACTAACTACTCTTCTGTGTGCTCTATAGCCAAGGAAGAAAAGGAAGTGAAACTGTGGCACCAAAAACTTGGTCATTTACATTTTAGAGTGATGAAAAAGATCATATCCATGGAGGTTGTCAAAGGGATTCCAAGGCTTCAGATTGATGAAGGGAGAGTCTGTGGTGAATGTCAGGTTGGAAAGCAAACTAGAATGTCACATCCAAAGACAAGACATCTGACCACCTCTAAGGTGCTAGAACTTCTACATATGGATCTGATGAGTCCCATGCAGGTGGAAAGTCTTGGTGGAAAGAGATATGCCTATGTTGTTGTGGATGATTTTTCCAGATTCACCTGGATAAACTTCATTAGGGAAAAGTCTGATGTATTTGATGTATTTAAGGAATTGTGCAAAAGAATTCAAAGAGAAAAAGAAGGATGCATTGTCAGAATCAGAAGTGATCATGGTAAGGAATTTGAAAATAGTAAGTTTGATGAGTTCTGTTCCTCTGAAGGAATCAATCATGAGTTCTCTTCACCTATAACTCCTCAACAAAATGGAGTTGTGGAAAGGAAAAACAGGACTATACAGGAATCTTCCAGAGCAATGATACATGCCAAGAAGCTTCCTATTCATTTTTGGGCTGAAGCTATGAATACAGCCTGTTATGTCCACAACAGGGTCACCTTGAGAAAGGGAACATCATCCACCCTTTATGAACTATGGAAAGGAAGAAAGCCTACAGTGAAGTACTTCCATGTCTTTGGGAGCAAATGCTATATTCTGACAGATCGTGAACAAAGGAGAAAGATGGACCCTAAAAGTGATGAAGGAATATTCCTAGGACACTCTACCAACAGCAGAGCATATATGGTGTTCAATTCCAGGACCAAAGTTATGATGGAGTCTATAAATGTCATAGTTGATGATCACCATGAGGAAACAAATGTCCCATATGATGTTGAGACATTCTTTGAGACTTCAACACAAGTGTCTAAAAAGGATGATGTACCTAATCATACTCCATCAGAGTCCGAATCAAAGGAAGCTAACAAAGATCCTTCCATCAGAATTCAGAAAGATCATCCTAAGGAACTCATCATAGGAGATCCTAACAGCGGAGTCACTACAAGATCTAGAGAAATCATCATAAACTCTTGTTTTGTGTCTAAGATTGAACCAAAAAATGTTAAAGAGGCTTTGACTGATGAATACTGGATTGGAGCAATTCAAGATGAATTGAACCAGTTCAAGCAACATGAAGTATGGGAGTTAGTTCCTAGACCAGAAGGAACAAACATCATTGGCACAAAGTGGATCTACAAGAACAAGTCAGATGCTGAAGGAGTTGTCACCAGGAATAAGGCAAGGCTTGTTCCTCAAGGATACACTCAAGTTGAAGGGGTTGATTTTGATGAGACTTTTGCTCCTGTAGCCAGACTGGAATCAATCAGACTTCTCTTGGGAGTTGCTTGTCTCCTTAAGTTCAAGCTGTTTCAGATGGATGTGAAGAGTGCCTTCCTAAATGGGTACTTAAATGAGGAAGTGTATGTGGAACAGCCTAAAGGATTTGTGGATCCAAACTGTCCTGATCATGTCTACAAATTGAGGAAAGCATTATATGGTCTGAAACAAGCTCCTAGAGCTTGGTATGAAAGGTTGACAAAGTTCCTCACTGACAAAGGATACAGGAAAGGAGGTTTGGATAAAACTCTTTTTGTCAAGGATGAAGGAGGAAAGATAATGGTAGCTCAACCAGATGCAAGCTGAATTTGAAATGAGCCTCATGGGAGAATTGACCTACTTTCTTGGACTACAAGTCACACAGATGGAAGACTCAATTTTTCTGTCTCAAAGCAAGTATTCAAAGAATATTGTCAAGAAGTTTGGGATGGAGAATGCAAGTCATAAAAGGACTCCTGTACCTACTCATTTAAAGTTGTCCAAAGAAAAAAGTGGGGAAAATATGGATCAAAGCTTGTACAGAAGCATGATAGGAAGTCTGCTATACTTAACAGCCAGCAGACCTGACATTGCCTTTGCAGTTGGAGTATGTGCAAGATACCAGGCTGAACCCAAAGTAAGTCACATCAACCAGGTGAAAATAATTCTGAAGTATGTGAGTGGAACTTACAATTATGGCATGTTGTACTCTCATGGATGTGAACTAATTCTGTTTGGTTATTGTGATGCTGATTGGGCTGGTAGTGCTGATGATAGAAAGAGCACCTCTGGAGGATGCTTCTTTTTGGGAAATAATCTTGTTTCTTGGTTCAGCAAGAAATAAAACTGTGTGTCTCTATCTACTGCTGAAGCTGAATACATAGCAGTTGGTAGCAGCTGTTCTCAAATGATCTGGATGAAACAGATGCTGACTGAGTATAATGTCACACAAGATGTCATGACATTGTACTATGATAATTTGAGTACTATTAACATATCCAAGAATCCTATACAGCACAACAGGACTAAGCATATTGACATTAGACATCACTTCATCAGAGATCTTGTGGAGGAGAAGGTGATTAAGCTGGAACATGTAGCCACTAAACTACAATTGGCTGATATTTTTACCAAGGCACTTGATGCTAGTCAGTTTGAGAATTTACGGGGCAAGCTAGGTATTTGCCAATATGAAGAGATGTAGCAATTAATTTTGCTTAATACAAGGTTTGAAAGAGATATTTTAATCAAGTTTATTCTGATTGGGCTAATCATTTGTTTCCCTCTTTCTTTCCAAAAGTTTAAGAAGAGGAATAAACATATTTATATCTCCCTCATCTCAGTTTGCTGCATCACTCTCCATTCCCTCAAAAGAAAATTTCACACTCGCTGTCACTTGTATTCTCAATCTCTCAAGATGTCTCAACAATCTGTGTCATCATCTTCATCAAAGGCAACTGCATCTTCCTCACCCACTGACACCGAACCTAGGGCAAACGTAAACCCCATGGATGCTGATGTTCTTGAGGTAACTCCACTTCGTGCAATGGCAGCTGATCATACTAAGGTCAAGAAGTTGTGAACCAGACATGCAAGAAGATCACAAGCTTCTCCCTCTGGTAAATCTTCTCAACCATCATCCTATGTTCCTCCAGAGATAGCTAATAGGGAAGGTTCTGCTTATGTGCATCAAGCTATTGCCAGACTAGTCACTAGGATTCTTAATGAGAATCACTCTGTTCCTGGTGTATCTGTACCATTGAACCAAGAAACTGCTAGCCCTAATTTAGAAAGTGATCCCAATGTCACTCAGAATGTTAAGACACCTGATGACAACATTGAGAAATCTCCAGAGAAACCTGATGATCACCAGACCCCTACTGACAAGGCTGTTGAACCTCCTATCATTGATGTTGATGAAGAATTTTATGACAATGATTTAATTGCTAATGTCAACCCTAGCATAGCAAGAAGGATGATGATTAGAAAAGAAAAGCAGAGTGTTGCCCAAAGCCCCTCCAAAGAGAAGGCTACTGAAGTTGTTCATGAGAAAGCTAGGCCTGAGAACAAGGCTAGAGAAGAAGCTGAGAAGGATCAAAAGGCTGGAACTTCCAAAGGGAAGGGTAAGGTAAAAGCTAGGGTATCTATTGGTAGTCTCTCAAAACCCTTGAGACAACCTATAGCCAAGAAAAGAAAGGCTCCTGAACCCTCTGAATCTGATGAGGAATCAGAATTTGATTTTGATGTTGAGAGCAATGTTCCAGACATTCCTCTCAGGAAGAAACCCTCTTCTAGCAAACTGCCTAAGGTTCCCGAGGTTGCAATTGACAACATCTCCTTTCACCATCCAGAAAATGAAAGCAGGTGGAAGTATGTGTTTCTGAAAAGGATTTCCTTAGAGAGGGAGCTGAACAGAAGTGCTATTGAGTGTATGGAAGTCATGGATCTCATCAAGGCTGCTGGCCTGATGAAAATAGTGGTTAAGTTTTCCAACTGCTATGAGATTCTTGTCAAAGAATTTATAGTAAATTTGTCTGGTGGATGTGCTGGTGGAAAGTCAATTGACTTTAAGAGTGTTTATGTGAGAGGAAGGAAGGTAAATTTCTCTCCTACTGTGATAAACAAATACCTAGGGAGGCCTGATGATGCTCAGCCTGAGCTTGAAGTTACTGACAACCAGGTTTGTCAAACCATCACTGCCAAGCAAGTCAAGCACTGGCCCTTGAAAGGGAAGCTAACTGCAAGCAAGCTGAGTGTGAAGTTTGCCATAGTGCATAAAATTGGTGCAGCTAACTGGGTTCCCACCAACCACGAATCCACCATCTCCACTGGTTTGAGAAGATTTATCTATGCTGTTGGAACCAGAACAAACTTTGATTATGGAAACTACATCTTTGATCAAACAATGAAACATGCTGAGAGTTGTGCTATTAAAGGCCCTATTGCTTTTCCCTCTCTCCTGTGTGGCATAATCATTGATCAGTATTCTAATATTCTGGTTGAAAAGGACTCTGTGTGCAAAAGATCCCCTGCACTTGGTTTTCACTATAAGCTGTTTCAGGGAACACATGTCCCTGACATTGTTATGACATCTGCTGAGACATCAAATTTCAAAGCTCATTCCAAGAAAGCTGATGTTATAGCTGTTCTAAAAGAAACCTGCAGAGAGATTGATGCAAGAAAAAGGACTCTTGAAGAGCTGATTACTAGTCTGGAACAGGAAGATAATGAAGAACAAATGAGGGAAGAGGATGCTGATGAAGAACAGCATAATGGTTCTGCAAGAAGCTCACCAGAAGATGCTGCTGAAAATAGTGCTTCCTCAGGGGATGACAGTACCTGAAGGTCTGTGTTTGCTGAGTTGTAAAGATTGATGCTGGAACTTGCTGCTGCTATTTGATACCTTCTCTCTGTTTCTGTGTATTTTGGATTTCCTTTTGATGACTGTATAACTTGAAGTACTAGATCCTTTGGCCTCTTTATGGCTAAAAAGGGGGAGAAGTAATTGTGGTTCTACTGCATGTTGCTTCTGCATTCTAATATCAGATTTTTTAGGGGTTTTAGCCAAAAATTTGCCAAAGGGGGAGTTTGTAAGTGTTTGCTTGTTGGCATTAATTTTTGGTAAAACCAGATTTGCGAATGTCATGACTGATGTCATAACATTCTGGGATAAAGACAAATTCTGCAGAAGGAATGTTCTACAGGAACAACTCAGTATGAGTGAATATCATGATGATTAAGCTATGATCATATGTACTGAATTCTACTAAAATCAGTGAGCAGGATACATGATGTCATAACCAATGTTAAGACATCCTGTACTGATCAAGTTGTTGTGCATATTTATTGTTCCTGAGAATTTTCAGGAATCTGGTGTGCTATTCTGAGTTGAAGTATATTGACTAGATCAGATGCTCACGTGGATATTAGGTTAACCTTGCTTAGCCCTAATCTGTTATGATGAAAGCCCAAGACGAAGTCTTTAGGTTAACTTTGGTTAACCCTAGCTATTTTTATGGAAGTCCAAAATGAAGAATATACTACATATATATATTTCTCACGAATCCTAATGGTGTGCAGTGCTTTTCAGAGAAGATCAATAAGGCATTTTGTAGTTGTGATAGTTTTAGTAATTACTGCGAGCCAAGCAATTATCACTTGATAAGTGACTTGGAGTAGGATTTGGTTGTAAGGGTTGTTTATCACTCAAAGCTTTGAAGGACGAGTGTTGTGTCTCTTGATTAAAGCTTTGAAGCAAAATCAAGCGTGTGTATTGAAGAATGTCTTCATAATCTTATTAATTAGTAGATAAGTATCACTGCTGTGATTGAGGGGGAGTGAGTAGGAACTCAGGTTTAAGTAGGACTTAGATTGAAGTTGCATTGGGTAGGTCTTAAGTGAAGGAGATAAACTGGTTGGTTTATTCCTAAATTAATACCTCTTATAGTGAATTTCCTCCCTGGCTTGGTAGCCCCCAGATGTAGGTGTTGTTATACACTGAACTGAGTTAACAATTGATTGTGTTCTTTACTGTCTTTTAAATTACTGTTTGGTTTGTGTACAATTTGTCAGATACGGTGTCATAACATTCACTGTGACATTAAGTATCTGTTGCCAAAATTTCAGAAGGGTTTAAGGACCTGTAAACAAGTACAAGCAAGGCTGGACAGAAATTGCAACTTGTAGCAACATGAAAAATGCCATGGACCAAAGTTATATTTTTCTAAATTCAAACCTTCGATTCTCCCTAACCATAAATGATTTTGGAGAGTTATTGGACATTTTGGAAAGCTTGTAACATGCTCTACAATCCATATTTGAAATGTATTTCGAGATCCCAATTTGAACTAGGTGAAAAATTGCCATGAAGATAGGTCAAAATCCTGCCTAAACTAGGGCAAAATTTCACTAAGTTAAAAGTTTCATTGACCCTTGTTCATAAAATCATAACTTGAAATACATGCATCTTTTGGGAAAACTTTGTTAATAAAAGTTGTAGATTTTGTGGAGGAATACAACTTTCATGTTGGAAGTTTTGTTTGAATCCACTTGCATCATGGTGAAAAAGTTGGGCAAAGTTGGGAAAAAATAAGAAATTTTCATAACTTAGAAAATTTCTAAGTTATGAAAATTTCCATTTTAAACCCTAATTTTAAAAATTAGGTTTCTTAGTGAACAAGTTTCATGTTTTGACACATCTTGATGAAAAATGACCCTTGGCACTTGATTTTGACCAAAAAGGCAAAGTTTGACTTTTCAGTGTACAGTTGATTTTTGATCAGTTGACTGGAAAATTCATCTGTCAATCCAATGCATTTGAGATCTTTTGAACCTTGTGATTAGGTCAAGATGATGCCATTTAGTCCTTGAATCCATTCTTGAACCAAATTTGCCATTGGCTAGGTGAAAAATCAGAAATTGCCCTTATACAGTCAAAACCCTAAAAATGACCATTTTGCCCTTTTGGTGATATGATCAAATTTCTTGAGGAGTTGTGGTCCAAACTTGATCAAATGGTTAATAGGAGTCCATAATGTTGATGTGGATAAAAAATTATGAGGTTTGACTGTAATTTGGCCATAGTTGACTTTTTCCCCAATACAGTTGATTTTTAGGTCAACTGTCCAATTGACTGATCAAAAATGTGGTTCAAGGCTTGAAACTTAACATGAGAAATCTTAGGGATCCAAGATGAAGTATGAAAGTCACTTTGAGCATTGTAAGTCCAAACATTCCTTGTGCAATCTCAAACCCTAATTTCAGGTCATTAGTGCAAGGAGATGTCTTAAGCAGAGCAAACCCTAATCCTGTCTGGAATCCAAAGAGTCTTGTAAGGGGAAATCTTGATAAAATGCGAGGGAAAATTTTAGGGTACAACACATGCCTTCACTGATTCAAGGCCCAGTCAAAAGGCATTCCCTCACTGCTTTTAACCTCCAGTTGAAGAAGGAAACAAGGCAACAAGGCAGAACCAGAAGGCTTCGCCATACACTGACTTCCAGGATAATCGAAGGACAGGACCTCACTGGTGCCACCCCCCAATCAAAGGCCATGACCTCACTGGAGCTAGCCCCAATCGAAGGAGGCCAACAAAATGCAAATCGAAGGGTTCTCTTACCTGAATCGAAGGAGCTCTTTTTTACTTCTTTTTATCTTAATTTTGCCTTTAAATTTCTATGCACTTCAATATGGTTGTAATAGTGTAGGATTTATTTTTTGCACTTTTTATTAATTTTGTATAAATGCTAGTAATTAGGTGTGTATGTCAAGATAAAAACAACAAGTAGACAACCCCTAATCAAGACTAAATGCATGTAAATAAAACACATTTGTACACTTACACCCTTAGGGTAATTCCACTTGTTGCCTATCGGAAAATAGTCATGTCCCTCAAACATGGGCGTTTTAGCAAAAGACCCTCAATTAAAGATCGTAGTCCCTCGATGACCCTCGATGTTGCATTCGGTAAACGATCTAGTCCCTAAAACGACATTGCTAAAACGTCCCATATGTTGCCTTCTATGACTATACAAACGTCCCAACGCCCGTCCCTTCACATCCAACGATGGGGCTTCTTACCAAATCAATGGTAAGATAACAAAAAAACATTACGAGGTTCCATATGTTCGCTCCTAGTTGCTTGCTTGCTCACAAAAAAACATCTTTACACCAACACTCTCATTTGAAACATTTTCAAAAGACAACACTTTGTATGCGTTCTTATAGAGACGAGAAACATTACAAGGTCCCATATGTTCGCTCCTAGTTGCTTGCTTGCTCACAAAAAAACATCTTTACACCAACACTCTCATTTGAAACATTTTCAAAAGACAACACTTTGTATGCGTTCTTATAGAGAGAGAACCATTACGAGGTTCCATTTTCAAAAATACTTTCAAAAAGCACCGCCACAAGCATACATTCAAACAAAAGCAAGTGATCTAGAAAGTAACTAAGAGCCCATGGAAAATCATGGATGAAAAGGGTGCTAATACCTTCCCTTTTCCTAATCTACCCCCCCGAACTCAAGAAAATATCTCAAAGGTCTTTCCTGTGCTTTTTCACCTTTCCTTTTGGATAAAAGAAAAGTCGGTGGCGACTTTTGCTATCCACACAAATGCGATCAAAACACAAAACATCAAGTCAGTTCTCCCACCATATCACAACATGGATATCATCAAATGCCCCATGTTTCTCAGTGTTGGAGAATCGGGTGCTCAACCATATGTAAGGAGGTGACGAGGACGAAAGCTTGGTCGAGGTGACCGTTATGACTTGCTACCTGCATAGAAAAAGCAACACTTGAACGCCATGGAATTCCCTTGGGATGCCATCATATCCATGTAACGTTGTGTTTCACATCTTAACTTGTGATTATTATTTCCTTATTGTTTTCAATGCAATGCTTAATAAAGAATTTAAATCACATTCCGCATACGAAAAATAAAGCAAAAGGGACATAACAAAGATTTTTTTTGGTGGAAAGGCAAATTTTTATTAATGAGTTTGGCTTGTGAATAGGCGTTTGTACATGGATACAACTCCTAAATGAGGAAGTTGCGAAGAAAAGACAAAATACAACAGGTAAAATGGCAATAAGAAAATCTCGAACTTCCATTAAAATTGATATTGCTATAGTTCCCATATCCTGGATCGCCCTATTGCTGTGCTTTCGAAGGATAATAGTTGAATTAATCCATCCCGTGTTAAGAGGGTGTACTTGTTATTCGTGAAGAGATTTCAGACTGCAGTCTCTCTCTTTTTCTCCCTAATTTTTTCCTGGACCTCCCTTTCAGATTTTCAATCTACCGGGACACCCATTTTTGTCTAATCCTCCCTTTCGGCTTTTCGACTTAGTGGGTTATTCTTTTTTTTTATTTATTCTTTTTGAACCCTAACTTTTGCCTAAGCCGCCCTTTCATGTTTTCGACTTAGCGGGTCTTTTTATGCGTAGTATTTTTTTACTGAGTCTAAATTGACTGAAAGTGGAATGTCTTCCCCCATCCATGTCTATCAGGATTAGAGCACCTCTTGAGAAAGCTTTCTTCACGATGTACAACCCCTCATAGTTGGGAGTCCATTTTCCTCTTGGATCAGAGTGAATTTGGAGAATCTTCCTCAAGATCAGGTCACTTGTGTAGAACTCTCGAGGTCAAATCTTCTTGTCAAATGCTCTCTTGAGAAGTTATTGATATAACTAACCATGACAAATGGATGTTAGGCGATTCTCTTCGATGAGATTGAGTTGGTCGAGCCTTGTTTGAACCCATTCAGCTTCATCAAGATTAGTATCCATCAGAACCCTTAAAGAAGTAATTTCCAATTTGACTGGGAGCACCGCATCCATACCATAGACTAGTGAAAAAATATTTTCCCTAGTGGAAGTACGCACCAAAGTTCGATAGTCGTGCAGAGCAAAGGGAAACATGTCATGCCAATCTTTGTATGTTCTCACAATTTTTTGGACAATCTTCTTCATGTGCTTGTTAGTTGCTTCGACTTCCCCATTCATCTTTGGCCGATAGGGTGATGAATTATGGTGCTCAATCTTGAATTCTTCACACATTTCCTTCATCATTTTGTTGTTGAGATTCGACCCGTTATCAGTGATGTTCTTGTTAGGAGTTCCATAACAGCATATGATTTCTTTCTTGATGAAACGGGTGGCGACTTGCTTGGTCACATTCTTGTATGAAGCTGATTCCACCCATTTAGTGAAGTAGTCAATAGCAACGAGAATGAACTTGTGTCCATTTGAAGCGCTCGGCTCAATCCGTTCAATCATATCAATGCCCCAAATTGCAAAGGCCCATTGTGAAGTCATCGCATTCAAAGGAGTGGAAGCGATATGTATCTTGTCTGCGTAAACTTAACATTTCTGGCACATCTTCGCATTCACACAACAGTCAGTTTCAATCGTCTTCTAGAAATAACCCGCTCGTAGGATTTTCTTGGCCATTGCATGTCCATTGGCATGAGTCCTAAATGAGCCCTCGTGAATTTCTTGTATAATGGATTATGCTTCGTGTCTATCCACGCAACTGAGCAAAACCAAATCGTAGTTTCTTTTGTACAGAACATCTCTTGACAGTAAAAACTTGGAGGCTAATCTTTTAAGAGTCTGCTTATCATAGATTGTAGCACCCTCGAGGTACTCTTGCTTCTAAAGATATCTTTTAATGTCAAAATACCATTGCTTTTCTCCCGACACATCTTCCGTTGTGAGACAATGAGCAGGGAAAACGTGTGCTGGCTCCTTGTAATAAAGGATTCTTATATTGGGTGCATGATTCAGATAACTGACTTTGACAATTGCTTCTAAAGTAGCTAGAGAATCTTCTAGTTGATTTACTTCTCTAAGAATATGCTCAAAGGTGATCTTATCAAAAGCGGGCAACAACACTAATATATAATCCTGATATGGAACTAAATTAGTGTGTCGTGTATCTCAATCACGTCGTACTTGATATATCACTAAGGTAAAATCCCCATAAACTTCAAGAATCTTGATCTTTAAATCAACGACTGCTTCAAGGCCCATTACACAAGCTTCATATTCTGCGACATTATTCGTACAATCAAAACATAGCCTGGCCGTGAAAGGTATGTGAGTATTGCATGGAGAAGTCAGAACTTCCCCAATACCATGACCCGTGGCACTTGATGCACCATCGAACGTGAGAGACCATCGCTCCCCTGGTTCGGGTCCTTCCTTGTCATCAAGTTTCATAACGTCCTCGTCAAGAAAATTGAACTTCATTGACTGATACTCGTCCAATGGATGGTGGGCGAGATGATCAGCAAGAATGCTACCTTTGATAGACTTTTGTGTGACGTATTGGATGTCATGGTCAGACAAAAGCATTTTCCACTGAGCCAATATTCCTGTAAGTGCTGGTTTCTCGAAGATGTACTTTATCGGATCCATCTTAGATATCAGAAGTGTAGAATGCGTAACGCATTGCCTCAAACATCGAGCTTCCCACGTAAGAGCGCAACAAGTCTTCTCAAGTAATGAATACCTTGATTCATAATCAGTAAAATTCTTTCTCAAGTAAAAAATGGCGTGTTCTTTTTGTCCCGTATCATCATGTTGTCCGAGCACACAACCCATATATCCTTCAAGCACAGTCAAATACATAACGAGAGGTCTCCCTGGAACTTGAGGTATGAGTATTGGTGGTTGCTGAAGGTACTGCTTAATCATTTCGAATGCCTCTTGACAACCATCATCCCAATGGACATCTTGATTCTTGCGCAAAAATTTAAAGATGGGTTCACAGGTAGTAGTAAGATGTGAAATAAACCTGGATATGTAATTCAACCTTCCAAGGAATCCACGTACTTCCTTTTCATTTTTCGGTGCCAACATATCTTATATTGCTCTCTCTTTGTCAGGATCTACTTCAATCTCTCGCTGACTTATGATAAAACCAAGTAAGTTGCTCGGTCGAACCCCAAAGGTGCACTTGATAGGATTAAACCTCAGCCTAAACCTTCGTAGACGATCAAAAAACTTCTGTAAATGGACCAAATGTTCTTCCTCAGTTTGCGATTTTGAAATCATATCGTCCACATACACCTCGATCTCTTAATGAATCATGTCGTGAAAGAGAGTCACCATAGCTCGCTGATATGTTGCACCAACATTTTTGAGACCAAAAGGCATGGCCCTATAGAAAAAGGTACCCCAAGGAGTTGTGAAAGCTGTTTTGTCCATGTCTTTAGGAGCCATATTTATCTGATTGTAACCCAAGAATCCATCCATGAAGGAGAACACTGAAGACTGAGCAGTATTATCAACCAATACATTAATATGAGGCAACGGGAAATCATCCTTTGGGCTTACTCTATTCAAGTCTCGGTAGTCAACACACATGCGTACCTTACCATCTTTCTTAGGTATTGGCACAATGTTATCATTCCAAGGTGGATAATTTATCATAAATAAGAAACCCGTATCAAGATGTTTCTAAACTTCTTCTTTGATCTTCAAAGCCATGTAAGATCTGGTCCTTTGCGGCTTCTGCTTTACAGGAGGATATTCTGGCTTGAGTGGCAATATATGCATCACTATATCAGTATCTAAACCAGGCATGTCTTCGTACGACCAGGCGGAGATGTCATCATACTCTCAGAGAAACTCAATCAACCCCTTCTTTTCTTCACTCTGTAGGGATGCACCTATCTTGTCTTCTCTCTTTACCACTTCGGTACCGAGATTGATAACTTTTGTTTCTTCCTGATATGGCTGGATGACCTTCTCTTTCTGTCTCAAGAGCCTTGCTAGTTCTTCAGGGACTTGACAATCTTCCCCACTATTTTCGTTAGCATGGTCAACTGAATTCTCAAGGATATCAGGAACAATAACACTATTATTTTTTATGGAATTCGAGACGGATCTGCATGATTGATGATTTTATGTTTTATTTTAAAAAGTGAAAGAAAATATTTAGAATATGAAAAGAAAAGAATTTCCATTTTTATTTTGAAAAGTAAAAGTAAAAGAAAATATAGGGAACAAAATTGTATGCGAAAGTGCAATTTTCATTCAATTTTAAACGGAGATTGAAACATAAGGGGCCCCTTCTACAAGCTGTCTATATGCCTTGGGCAGAGCATATGACATAATGGAAACAAAAAATTACACTTCAAGGAAAACAACTTCAGGGATGTCCACGACAGTCCAATTGCTGAGCTCCTGGTCTGGCGCAACCTGATAGATAAATCTGGAAACATATTCATCGTCACCTTCACCTTCTATTGCGAGCACTTGTCATTCTTTGCTTGTATATGCGCTGATGAACACTTTAGAAATTGGGAGAACCTGCTTTCCTTTGAGAGAAACCAAACTAGCTTGCATGGAGGACGGTGGCTGATACCCAAGACCACAACGATCTTTCTTCTCAGGTACTTCAATCAATTTTCCCTAACCATCATGGGGAGATCTAGCTTCCATGAGGACTTTGGCATCATTCAAAGAGGCCATAGGTGCTTCAGACTTCTTACCTTCCACGACAGGGAACCTATCGACAGAAACAATCTCGAGAGCTTGAAAGGGCAACTCTTGCACCTCACCTTCCACTTCCACATGACGATAGGTTGTCATATTGTTAATCGCTACATCTTCTTCTCTATAAACAACAACGACTTTGTCATTTACGATGAATTTCATGCGTTGATGAAGAGTCGATGTCACATCTCCGACTACATGGGTCCATGGGCGACCCAAAAGGAAAGTGTAGGATGGATGAATGTCCATAACATAGAATGACAGACAGAAAGTGTGGGGACCAATTTTGACAGGAAAGTCCACTTCTCCCTCCATAGATCTTCTTGAACCATCAAACGCTCGAACACTCAAGGTAGAAGGACTCATCATTACGCCTTCCATATTCATCTTAAACATAGCAGCATTGGGAATCACATTGAGTGAAGAACCCATATCTACCAAAACTCAAGATACAATCGAATCCAAACACTTTATGGAAATGTGCAGTGCTTTGTTGTGGGTGCTACCTTCAACTGGCAGCTCATCATCACAGAAACCCAAACAATTTCCAACGACAATATTGGTTACGATCCCTTCAAACTTGGCCACAGAGATGTCTTGTGTAACATGGGCAGAACACAAAATCTTCAGTAAGGCATTGCGGTGGGTCTATGAACACAAGAGGAGAGATAAGATGGAGATCTTGGATGGCGCCTGGTTGAGTTAATCCACCCCTTCTTAATCACTTCGCTTAAGAATCCTCAAAAGCTGCTCTGCTTCTTATCCTACATAAGATTCAGGCTGACTATCAATCATTAGCTTGCCCCTAGCCTTGGCCAGAGCATCACTGTTAGTTTCTTTAGGAGGCTGTGGTGGGGGAGAAAAGACCCTGCCACTACGAGTCATGTTATTGGTTCCTAAAATGTTGGTAATATTCTTGTCAGCTACCGGAGGTCACTCATATTTCTTCCCAAGAATATAGACCATATTATACTCCCACGGAAATGCCTTTGAGTTGTTACATAGAGGAAGAATAGGAGTTTGAGTTGTCGTGGGGGTAACTGGAGCTTGAATCATTAATGGGGTAGCAGAAGCCTGAATTACCAACGGGATTCTTGGTGTTGCTGAGATGCTTCTCGGATAATAAGGAATTTCCAAGACATCGATCTCTTCTTCTCGAAATATCTTCTCTACCTGTAGGACACCTTCATCCATTAGCTGTTGGATAGCCGTCTTCAAATTAATACACTGTTTGGGTTTAGAGGAACATGTAAATCAAAACTCATGCAGTTCTTGCAGAACCTTGTGCTCTAACAAATGTTCTCTAATAGTCCCTAATGACATCTTGATCTCGTCAACCTTGGTTACCAGGGTTTGTTCACTACTTTCTTCAATAGCATTGACTCCTGCCCCTGGGTGAGGAGGCATGTGATTATTCAGAGTATTAGCACCAACAGGGTTGAAATTTATGGCCTTTGCATCGAGGAGATCTTGAACTTTACTTTTAAATTCTCTACAAATCTCAATCGTGTGGCCTGGGGCTCTAGAATGAAATTCACAATGAGAATTAATGTCTTACCCCCTAGGGAGAGGATTAGGTGGTGGACCAAGTTCACCCAGTTGAATCAACTGATTAGCAAGTAACTGAGGGTGAAGCTGAGCATAGGACATAGGAATGGGATCAAATCTTCTTTTGGGCGCCCTTTGTCTCTGTAGAGCTCTCAGACCTTGAGGTTGTTGATTCTGGTGTTGATAATTTGGAGGTGGTGCAAATTGCTGTTGTGGAAGATACTGTGGTTAAGGAGGGAAAGGTCGTTGTTGGGCCATCCAGGGTGCTGGAGTTGTAGTAGCATACACTTGAGGAACATATTTATTAGGAACAACAACATGTGTTTGGAAATAAGGAAATCAAATTTGAGGATATGCAAGATATTTTCCTTGATTGATTGTAACAACACTAGTCTCACCCTCTTTCTTCTTGACTAAACCAGAAAATGGCTTCCTACCAATGCCATGATTGTTATTGGTATTGTTAGGGATACCTTGGATCGTTCCAGCCTTAATACAAGTTTCAAAATGTTCTCTAATAATGACCATATCCGAGAAAGAAGTAGAAGTACTGCTGAGCATGTGTTAGAGATAAGGACCTCGTAGAGTACCCATGAATAAATCAACCAGTTCACGATCCAAGAGAGGAGGTTGGACCCTGGAAGCCAATTCACGCCACCTTTAGGCGTACTCTTTAAATGACTCTTCAGGTTTCTGTATCATCCCTTGAAGCTGAGTGCGGCTAGGAGTCATGGCAGTATTATAATGGTAATGTTTCAAAAAGGCGTCAACAAGCTCTCCCTAAGTACTGGCACGAGTTCTTTCTAGTTTCATACACCAGTTCACCGGTGCCCCGATCAAGCTATCTTGGAAGAAGTGCATGAGTAACGGTTCATTTTCAACATAGGCTGCCATCTTGTGACAGTAAGAACGAAGATGAGTCTCTGGGTAGGAGGTGCCTTTGTATTTCTCTAAATCAGGAACCTTGAACTTGGGAGGAATAACTACCCCAGGCACGGGACACATTGCAGTAGTATTGAATCCCGAAGTCTTAATACCCTTCATGGCTTTGAGATGCTCTTCAAGAGCATGGTACATTTTTGCAGTTTTTGCAACTACAACGGCAAGATTCACGCAGGGCTCATCAAGATCAATGACGTCGTGATGATCATCAACATCATTCCGAGAAACTCCAGTTGGGGTCTCAACATTTGCATTATTATTCCCTCCATTTGTAGAAGTGGAGGGTGCAACAGTTGCAAGCTTGACAACACTTTGATGTAACTCTTCTTGACCTTTGATAATAGCATGAAGGGTTTCCATAAGTTGATTCATGTGAGTGCCCATGGTGTCCATATATCGACGAAGATCATTCTGATTTTCTTTGAAAAGATCCATAAGTCTTTGTTGGTTGCTTATTGTACGGTAAGGATGTGGAGAAGTCGTCTTTGTTATTCACTGAAGTCTGATGAAAAAGGGATCCCAATAAGTTTTTATTGTGAATAATGAATTCATGATAGCATGAATGAATGTTTTATCTTCATTTCTAAGGAAATCCAAAGACCTGTCTATCTTTTAATGTAAGCGGGACAGGCGTGGGTCATTGTATAACCATGATTAACAATGTTGCAAAGTATCTTAGCATTTTGAGGGACCAAGATCATTTTGTAAGGCAACCTTGAATAGCGTCATCGAGGGACTATGATCTTATATTTGTTTGTTTTTCCAAGATACTTCGCATGCATAATATGGCTATTTTTTGTATAAGGCACCCAAGTGGAGAAACCCTTAGGATGCTTGTGTGCAAGTGTGTTATTTTCATGCTTTTGATTTTGTCTTGAATTTAGGGTTTTCTATTTATTTGGTTTTTATCTTGTCATACAAACCCTAATTACTATCATTGCATGTAAAGCGGTAAATTGCGTAATGTAAAGATTACTAAGCTATTAGAACAATTTTATGGGAGGGGGGATACAAATTTAAATGGGGATTTTCAAGAATGTAAATCTAAATAAATTATTACAACCAAATCCAATTTGTACGAATATTAAAATAAAAAAAATAAAATATTTAAATATGCAATATTATGTACATGCAAGAAAAGATTTTGTTTTGTTTTTCTTGTGTGAAAAGAAAATTTTAACCTAATCCTAAAAATATAAGGAAAAGAAATTAATTCTTAAAAAAAGGTTTAACCCTAATTTCTATTTTGAAATAAAATATAGTTCTTATATGTATTATTATTGTGTATTTTGGTATTTAAAAATAATAAATAATATTGTAAGGAAGTGTTTAGTTTTTACATGTAAAAATAAATATTTAAATATGAAGTAAAACAAATTAAACTAAACCTATTTTATTTATGTTTACAAGTTTTATTAAGAAAAATAATTAATATATATTGAAGATAAAATATAATTTTTATGTGAAAAATAAAATAAAATAAAATGCAATATGATCATATTTATATTTTTTAGGATTTTTATGGATTAAAGAAAATATTAATAAACAAAAATGAAAACAAAAATAAAATAAAAAAATGTATGGAAATAGTTGGGCCAGGGGGGTATACTAATAAATCAGATGGTGAATGTTAGAAAAAAAACTAAGCCCGGCGTGGAAGCCCAATTCCTGCAAAAACAAGCCAAAAATTGAAAGTGGAAAAAATGTGAAAAAAAGAAAAAGGTAGCGCCAAGGTTCGAACCCAGGACATGGGTCTCACAAGCGCGCTACCTTGCCACTAGGGTGGCCATACATCAGTTAATTAATGTGAAACAAAAATAACATAACACAAACAAAACCCTTGCCCTGTACTTCATCTTCTTCCTCTAGCCAGCCAGATGTTCTGTAACTTTCTCATTTCTCCATGAAAATGAATACTCATAACATGAATGTTGTAGCATTTTGTCTCACGATTCTAACCATATAAAACATTTAAGCTAAGAATCAAAGATCAAGATGAATTTTAAAATCCCTAAATCTAAACCTAATTTTTACAGGAATTTGAACTTTAAAATTCTCTCAACTCAGGCTAAATAAATGCAAGATATATACATGTACAGCTTCGTAGCAATGAGGTCTACATTATTTATTCACAAATCGTGGCCAATGGATGCCTGTATGAAGAGATAAAAGTTGATATTTTTACCTCTTTCAGTTGAAATCATGGATGGAGTTGGAGTGAGTTTTATGAAGGCCTGATGATTGCTTGAGCTTGCTTGAACCTCCCTGAGTGTGTTCCAACCCTTGCCTTGCTTTGAAAGTGTATGAATCTTTCTATCCAAGTCAACCTGCAAGCTTTCAAAACAAAAATGGCAGATGATGGAAAAGGGGTTACAGTACAGGGATGACGGTCTGGATCAGTTATATATCAAGTAGGTAAAGGGTTTTAATGGTTAAAACTTGAAACGCACGAGCCAAATGATGGATTGTTATGCTTATGCAAAAACTGCAAGTTTTGACAGTTTTTGGGTGATATGGAGTTTGGGAGTATTTCATACCTCCAACCACTGTATTTTCTATTGTATTGTGTTTGTATATTAGTATAGAGAAGGTCTTAAGTCAGCTCTACCACATGTTTGTGAGTTATAGGCTTTTGGCACACTTTCTTGCTTTTGAAGCAAAGTCAAGGGACAAGGCCTTACCTGCTTGTACTGGCTTATTTAGGGTCGGTATCTTTTCTATACAAGTTGCCTTAGGTCTTTGGTACTTGTATGTGCAAAGGAGACAAGTTCAATGCTCAAGATTTGTAAAGTTTGCAAAAGTGGAGCTTTTTCAAAATGGCAATAGTCACTTTATGCCATTTATGGAATTACAACTTGGGTAATGGTTCTAAGGCTTGGATTAAAGCTTTGTCAACTGAGTAAGCATTAAGTTAAGGAGTAAGAAACAAGTTTAGGACCTGTAAAGCATAGATTAGGCAGCATAGGTACTGATTGGAACTTTGTTCTTCATGAAATGGCTTGAATCAAAAGTGAGAAATTGCAAACTTCATCTCTTCGATTCTCCCTACTCAAAAATGATCTTGAGGAGTTCTTGGCCATTTTGGAAATCTTGAAATATGCTATATAACTCATATTTGAAATGAATTTCAATACTCCTCTTAGAACTAGGTGAAAAATTGCCATGAAGTTGGGTCCAAAACCTGCCTAAATTAGGGCAAAAATTCACTAAGTTATTTAGTTCATGAGCATGTATTCATAAATTTATATTTTGAGATCCAAGCATCTTTAGGGAAAATTGTATGCAGAAAAGTTGTAGATTTCATGGAGGTCTACAACTTTCATGTTTGGAACTTCCTTTGAATCATCTTGTATCATGGTGAAAAAATGGCCTAAAGTTGAGAAAAATAAGAAAATTTCTATACTTAGAAAAATTTCTAAGTTAAAATTTTTCAATTTTAAACCCTAATCTTCAATCCTTGATTTCTTGATGACCAAATTTCACATTTTGACATGTCTTGATGAATTGTGACCCTTGGTACTTGATTTTGACCAAAAAGTCAAAGTTTGACTTTTCAGTGTATAATTGACTTTTGATTAGTTGACTGCAAATTTCATCTGTCTATCAATGAAATTGAAATGTTTTGAGCCATGTAATTAGGTCAATATGATGCAATTGAATCCTTGGAATAATGATTTAACTCAATTGGTCATTTGCTAGGTCAAAAAATCAGAAATTGCCCTTCCTCAATCAAAACCCTAATTTTGACCATTTTGCGCTTTTGATGATTTGATCAAATTTCTTGAGGAATTGTGGTCCAAACTTGATCAAATGATACATATGAGTCTATAATGTTGATGTGGATCAAAAACTATGAAGTTTGACAGTAAATTCGCCATGGTTGACTTTTTCCCCAATACAGCTGATTTTTAGGTCAACTGTCCAATTGACTGATCAAAATATGGTTCAAGGCTTGATACTTGTCATGAGTAAAGTTAGGGGTCCATAATGATGTTTGAAAGTCATATGAAGCATTGATAGTCCAAAAATCCTTGTGCAAACTCAAACCCTAATTTTGGCTCAACAGTGTGAGATGAGATGTCTTGAGCTGACCAAACCCTAATCCAGTCTTGAGTCAAAGAGATCTTGTGAGGATAATCTTGATAAATGAGAGGGAAAATTTTGGGGTACAATAGTTGTAGAAACTGTGTGGGGTATACCGACATTGTTGCAGCAATAGATATGTTATTGTGACACATTTGTTGGTACCGGTAGCCCTTGAGTAGTCAAGGAGAATACGGGTCCGCTGTGTGGTGTCATGAAGCACTAACTGATCTTAGAACCTTAATTGAACAACTTGGCCATTAGGAAGTAGTGAGATAGCCGGCTTTGGTGCAATCCGAAGATGGTTGATACTCAATACAATGCTCACTGAGATCAGACTTTCGGGATATTTTGGTCTCCAATAAAGAGGCTTGCGCTGAAACAATTCCCGATGAAGAAAGATCAGTGATATTGAGATCCCCTAGAACCCGGTTACTATTACAAGGGAAGGCTGAGCCAACTAAACTTCAAGAGGGTACTTACCTATCAAACTCCATGAAATCATAAACCTAAGGACTTGTCTGCTTTGTGCGTATATGATTAGTTGTACATAATAACTTGCTTGCTTTGCATACTTGTACATAACATCATGACATCATACCATAGCATTTTTAATAACCATTTCAAGGATCTTAAGGGCCTATGATGCAGGGTCATGTTAAGACAGACGCCTATCAATGGGCAAGAGGATTCATTCTCTAATCAAATGCTGTCAAATACCAAAGCACATTAACTTGAGTCAAGGGATATGACCCACTTGACATGGTGAGCTTGATTTTTCTCAAAGGCATCCACTGATACAAATTTTTCCAATCAAAGTTGCTGATCAAAATTCAACTTCTAACATCTTCTTGTATTTACCCCGCGAGATCCTTTAAAACATGCATCCACATACCATGCATTATATCATGACAGGTTTCTCCCATACATGTCTCCTTATCTTCCTAATGTTTATTTCAGTAAAATGAATATGAAACAAACCGTGAAGGATCTTCAAGCACTAAATGTTCTTGACTTTGGCTAAAGGGCAAGAGGACTTGGAGACTCTTCTTCTCAAAGACAAGAAGAAAAAGACAAGGAGGTCAGCAGGCGTCCTAGATTTGGGGAGAAGACTTAGAGAACCATTCAAGAGAGCTCTAGATATCTTAACTCCATCAAATGAGGGGAATAATCATGAAGAAGATAATAACCCGAGGACTGATGAAGATGAAGCTGACTACTCTGAGGAACAATATCCTCCCGCTGATGATAAATGCAAATAGTTGGAGGATCAACTCAATGCTATGGAGATTCAGCAGATACCTGGCTTGGACTTTGAAGAGTTAGGGTTGGTTTCTGGAGTGGTCATCCCACCAAAGTTCAAAATCACTACCTTTGCCACGTATGATGGGGTCTCTTGTCCTAAGACGCATCTGAGATCTTATGTCCGCAAGATTCAGCCTCACACTGCTGACTAAAAGTTATGGGTCCATTACTTCCAAGAAAGTTTGGCTGGCACTCAACTAGAGTGATTCTATCAGTTAGAAGGAACCGAAATTCATACATGGGAGGACTTGGCTGCTACTTTCTACAAGCAGTATCAATACAACGCCGATGTTGCACCAAGTCGTGTGCAATTGCAGAGTATGATCATGCGCTCCAACAAGGGCTTCAAAGAATACGCTCAAAAGTGGAGAGACCTGGATGACAAGGTGCAACCCCCATTAACTGACAGGGAGATGATTGACATCTTTATGGGAACCTTGATAGGACCTTTCTTCAATCACCTAATAAGAAGCTCCTCAGCCAGGTTCACCGAGCTAATACTGACAGGCGAAAGAGTAGAGGCTGACATCAAAAGCGGAAAGATCCAAGGAGCTACATCCTCTGATACTCAGAAAAAGCCATACAATGGGAAGAAAGAGTCTGATTTTTCGTACGGTCAAAAGGGCCGTAACCAGAGTAACCACGACCAACACGTGGGGGCAATCCTGATCTCTAATCATACACCTATTCAACAACGACATGGCAATAGGCGTAAGGTAAAATACCAAGAAAGTAAGATTAACATGCCATTGTCTCAAGAGTTACAACATTTCCTGAAAGTGAAGTTGTTGTTCCCAAAAAATTTCCCTCTCATTTTACTCAACACATACTCCTAGAGATCCTCAATTTGCTTAAGTTTGCCCAAGAGTTGACCATACAAACTCTCTCCTAAGTCAGGGTGTCTCAAATTAGGGTTTCCATTTTAATTAAGATAGGGGGACTCCAAAGACCTCATATTCTATCCTTGGTCCTAATATATTCTCAAGACCCTACATGTCATGTTTCATGCCTTGCACAAGAAGTTTGCTCAGTCAACTGCTCAGATGCTTGAGAATTGACTGTATTAGGTCAAAAGTCAATTGTGACCCACATACAGTCAAACTTCAATATTTTGGTCAACAACAACATTTTGAAGTGACTTTAATCATTTGATCAAGGGTTGATCATGATTCCCCAAGGAATGATCCAAATTCATCAAAACCCAAAAGTTGTTAAATTAGGGTTTCTCAATAAAAGTCAACCAAACTTTGTCCAAGCATTACTTCCACATGCTTCATCAGAAAATTTCCATCCAAAGCTCATTTTTAAGAGGATGCAATTCCCTACAACTCATCTTCATCCCACAAGTTCAAAATATGCACTCATAAAAAGATATGAATTTCTACATTATGGGTCCTTTTGAAAAGTCAAGAAAAACACCTTTTGGGTCAAAGCTTCTTACAAGAACATGGAAGACTCAATTGAGATGAGACCAAAAAGGTTGCTTAGGGGACATACTAATATTTCTACAAAGTCCAAGAACACCTCTCTAGGGTTAAAATTGGAGGATATATGCCTTGTCAAAGTTGACCTTTTTTGCACAATTGCCAAAAGTCAAATGTGCTCAAAAATGCATTATTTGCCATACATTATTTGCTTCATTTTTCAATTTATTTTGATTTTTTATTAATTAAAAAATTGAATTAAATCAAATAATTGGTGAATAATAGCAAAGATCTGTTTTGATTTGGTTTTTGGATAGGTTGGCAATCAAAATATACTGAGATATAAAGACCAAAACGAATCACGCATAATTGGTACAAGAAAGGGATGATTTGGCTCAAAATAGCAAGTTTACATGTAGCATGGAAATCAAATCAAATATATCATAATTGAAAATATTCAATCCAATTTTATAACCCTAATTCATTCTTAGATATATATGGCACATGTACAAGGCATGAGACAAGGTTGCAGTCCTGAAAAGAGGCAAAACAAAACTTCAAAATTTCAAAGAAAAGTGGTGATTCGATTTCCATTCTAGAGACTAAGTCAAATCGTTATAACATTACCAAAAGCTTGTTGGACATCCCAGGAACGTGTCCCAATCAATTTCAAGCCGCCCTAGTTCCAGAATCATCACGTAGCAGTCTCACGGTTTGGCCTGTTTTCTAAATTCGATTACTGTGATTCACGCATCATGAACATGTTTTAATGGCATATATGTGTTTCTATCATGTTTGCAACGTATTGGTTATGTTTAGTTGATGTTTTAACGCATATACTGATGAATTCCATAGCTAGGGTTTGAAGCCATGTTTTTGGGCTTCTTGCATTTAATTTGCCGCACGCATTTTAATTTGTTTTATGATTATTGTAACTGCTCAGAGTTTGTAATATTTTTAACTAGGTTTTAATTCTGCATTGTTATTTTCTGTCAAGATAATTATGTAACGGTCAAAGCCTTGTAATAGCTAGGTTTATTTTTCGCACTTTAAATTCCAGCAAATATTTAACTGTCTAGATGTATGCTAATTGGAATGTATGGAAAGATTACTTGAAATTAAAATGGTAGATCACCTAATCTGCAAAGATTAAATAACTGAAACAATTCATATGCACATATTCACTCCTAGGTTTTATCTCACTTCGGTTGCCTTCGGTAAAACAGTCACTAAGCATAGGGGATTTTAGTGGTTTCCCTCCAGTCTAAAAGATCAAAGTGTCCCATTCGAATGTTGCCTCAGAAATGTTGCCTCGAAATGTTGCCTCGAAAAGATCTTAAGACTCTAGGGTTACTACTAAAGTTTTCTAACTGTTTCTTTAGTGATTGTACTTGTCCCTTTCGAATGTCCCTTACAAACTTTAATGATGGTGTTACCTACTCCTTAATAGTGGGATAGCGCTATCTAAAGGAAATGAGAACGCACAATCTTTTTTCGAGTAGGTAGATTAGTTCCCAGGTACTTGCTCAAACAAGAAAATCTTTTCACACAAACATCTTTCAAAATAATTTTCAAAAAAAACTTCGTCACACTCTTGAGGACTGATACAAGGGTTATCACGAAGTAAAACATTTTCAAAACAATCTCACACAAGAAATTTAAAAATGAGCAAGTACCTAAGAGCCCATGGAAAACCATGGATAGAAAGGGTGCTAACACCTTCCCTTTCTATAATCTACCCCCCGTACTCAAAATATCTCGACAAAAGGTTTTTTCTGTTCTTTTTCCTTTTCTATGATTGGATGAACTAAAAGTCGGTGGCGACTCTAGCTTACCGCGACATTTTGCAAACAAAAAACGTAAAACACAAACCAGTATTAACAGTCAGTTCTGCCACCGCATCACAGAACTGGCGACTCTGCTGGGGAGTTTAAAGTGGGGTATACCTTAGGATCTAGGTCATTTCAAATGGCTTTCTTGTTTGTTTGCTTTATTCTTTGAGGGTTTGTTTGGGGTTACTATAGATCCTACATCCGGATCTGGGGGCACTTTTTAGGTAAACAACAATAGATCATGGAGACTTACAGCATAGACCGACATGGTTTAAGCGGTGGCTGTGTTGGTGTGGCACCTTGGTTGGTACCGGTATCCTTCGTGGGGAAACGAGGAGAATACGGGGCCACCGCGTGGTGTCGTGAAGCACTAAAGGACCTTAGAACCTTAGTTGAACAAACTTGGCCATTAGAAAGTAGTGAGATAGCCGGCCTCGGTGTAGAGCTAAGGATTGATTGATACTCGATGCTACACTCATTGAGACCAGACTTTCGGTATATTTCAACCGTAAGAAAAGATTGCTTAATCCCTTAGAACCCGATTAATTTTTAAGACAGGGTTGAAACCAACTAAACTTCAAGAGGGTACTACCTTTAACCTCATGCAAGCCTTAAACCTAAGGACTTTGTGTGATTTGACTGTGTTTGCCATACCTGTGTTGGCTATCCCTGTGGTTTATCATGACATCATGCATCATAACATAGCATCCATTATTATTGCACTAACCATTTCAAAGACCAAGGGAATTTATCTTTGTTCTGTTTTACAGATCATGGCTTTCGTTCGCAGAAACACTATCTGAATCAGCTTTGTGAAGATACCTTCCCAACTCAAAGAGCTAGTATCAAGGGTTTCTGAAACTTCTGCGTTCACTAAGAGACATGGTCAACTTCTCAACCTGGTTACTTCAAACTTTGATGAAAATATGATGAGTGTACTTTTTCAGTTCTTCGATCCCAAGCACCACTCCTTCTCCTTTCCAGACTATCAGTTGGTGCCTACCTTGGAAGAATTCTCTCAATTGTTAGATATACCAATTCTTGAACAGTTACCCTTCACAGGTCTAGAAGAAGTTCCTAAGCCAGAAGTCATTTCCTCAGCTTTGCATCTGAAACGGGCCAACGTGGTATCCAATTGGGAAACAAGAAGCAGAGTCATGGGTTTTCTAGCAAAGTTTCTGATAGACAAGGCCCAGCTATTTTGGGATGATATGGATTTTCAGGCTTTTGAGGAGGTCTTGGATCTTCTAATCTATGGGTTAGTCCTATTCCCTAATCCGGACTCATTCATAGATGTGAATCCTATTAATATCTTCCTCTCTCGCAACCCTGTGCCTACCTTGCTCGGAGATATTTTACACACTCTCCATACTCGTACCATGAAGAAAAGAGGGATTCTTATGTGCTGCATGCCATTGCTGTTGAGGTGGTTTATTTCTCACCTCCCTAAGTCCGTACTAAAAAATGAAGAAGGTTTGGGTTGGTCACAAAGGATAATGTCACTCACTCATACGGATATTGTTTGGTGTTCTCGAGCTACGAAAAACACTGCTATTATTGACCGCTGCGGGGAGTACCCTAATATCCCACTGCTCGGTATCAGAGGAGGTATAACCTACAATCCTTGTTTAGCTCTGCGACAATTTGGTTACGCTCGAAGGGATGGTCCACATGAGTTACTTATCGAGGGCATTGTATTCAACTATGAGGATGACGCTCACGAGTATCATCGGAGGTTCATACGAGCTTAGGGCATGGTAAACAGATCTGGCGTCAAGGCTTTAGGGCCAAAAACTTCAAGTCCTATGGAACCTTACCCCTAATGAGTACGAGCTCGTGCCCAGAAGCTTATGATGCCCTATGTGGCCGTTTTACCAGTGATTGTGGAACACACTAATGAAGAAGGTATTCCTTACACGGTTCTCTATCCTTATATGCCCATTGATCTTGGGGAATTAGAGATGTCTTGGATTCAGTTGATGAAGGAGAGGGATACTTACATGGATCAGTTCCATGCTCAGGAGAGGAAGGTTTTAGAGCTCACAAAACAACTGCATGAAGAAAGAGGACTCAAAGACTATCTCGACACAAAGAGGAAGCATCCATGGGAACTTTGATGTCTTTCATAATTTTAGATTTGTTTTTTATTGTAACGTCTAAAAGGAATTTAAAATTTGAATTCAGCTAATAAAATCTTTTTTTATTTTGGTTTTCAAATTTAAATTTCTCGAAGTCTTTGAAATCATTGCGTACTCATCCCATTCATAACATTGCATGTATAAGTACCATTACAGGTTTCTCATCTTCTTCGCTGTTTATTTCAGCATGAAATGTCTTCCGTGCAAACCATCAAGGACCTTCAGGCACATAACACCCAGTTCCAATAAATGTTCATAAGTCTGGCAAAAGGGCAGGAGGATATGAAATACCGTATCTTGAAAGAGAAGAAGAAAAAGAAGAAGGCTACCGGTATTCTGAATATGGGCAGAAGGTTTGGAGAGCGGTTGAAGCGACAAGTCGATCTGACCTATTCATCCAAGGAAGGGGAGAATCAGGAATAAGAGAAGGATCCCAGTCCTGCAGTTTCTGACAATGATACCGATTACAATGATGAGAAATATCCTCCTACCGAGGATAGATACAAACAATTGGATAATCGTCTGAGTGCCATGGAAGTTCAGAGGATACCTAGAATGGATTTCGAAGAATTGGGATTGGTGTCAGGAGTGGTCATCCCGCAAATGTTCAAAGCTCCATTTTTTGCTAAGTATGATGGAGTGGCCTGCCCAAAACTCCATCTTCGTTCTTATGTCAAAAAGATCAAGCCCCACACTGCTGATAGAAATCCGTGGGTTCATTTCTTTCAAGATATTCTGTCAGAGACGCAACTTGAATGGTTCTACCAGCTGGAGGGAGAAAATGTCTGAAACTGGAAATATCTGGCTTATGCTTTCTACAAGCAGTATCAATACAACGCCGACCTTTCTACTACTTGTACTCAACTTCAGAGTATGTCCATGGGTGCAAGTGAAGGATTTAAGAACTATTCATAAAAATGGATAGACTTGGCTGGGAGAGTTCAACTCCCTTTTTCTGATAGGGAGCTGGTTGATATGTTTTTGGGGACGCTATCTGGTCCATTTTTCAATAATTTGATCGGCAGCTCATCAGCTGGTTTCACCGAGCTGATTCTAACTAGAGAAAGGGTAGAAGATGGGATTTGAAGCGGAAAAATATAGAAGGACGCCTCTTTGAGCTCAGTAAAGAAGCCTTTCGCTGGTAAGAAGGAAGCCAGTGCCATCTATAGCCCGAGGGGCCAAAACAGGGCTGAACATTGTCAGACAGTAAGTGCTGTGATGATACCTAGACATGCAGTTGATCCACAATGCAACAATCAACAAAGGGTGGAAAGACAACAACAATAGTTTACCCGCATCAACATGACATTGGCTGAAGTGCTACCTCATCTACTGAGATCCAACTTGGCAACCTTGAAAGAGGCTCCCAAGAGTCCAAATACTACATCTCTTTGATATAATCCAAATGCCTGCTGTGCCTATCATTCTGAGAGTCCTGGCCATAATACAAATGAATGTTGGGCTCTGAGGAACAAAGTACAAGACTTGATTGCAGCCAAGGAAATAGAGTTTGATGTTCCAAAGAAGCCAAATGTCATAACGGCTCCCATGCCTAAGCACGGTCGTGGAGTTAATGTTGTTGATACTGATTTATTTGTTACCTCTGTTGATGAAGTTTCTACTCCTCTCATAATTGTCAAGAAAAATTTATTGTTGGCCGGTTTATTTCCGGGTTGTGGTGAAGGTTGCCACATGTGTTCATTTCTACCTTCTGATTGCCATTTGCTGAAGTCAGGTGTTCAACACCTGATGGATAGAAAAGAAATCTTGTTTAAGAAAACTTTGGTTCCCGTTGTTCCATCTAAAGACATTGCCATTTCAACCATTTCCACCAATCCTTCCAAGGTCTCCTCGAGAAGACCTGTTAGGATTACATCTGCTCCAAGAATTGCTCCGCTGATAATCACTGTTCCTGGTCCTGTCCCGTATGCCTCAGACAAATCCGTCCCCTGGAATTATGGTGCCGATATGTACAATCATGGAATAAAACAAGATTTGAAAGATGAAGAAGTTGATCCTGATATTGGTAACATTGTCGAAACCAGCAAAGTTACCTGAAGTGGAAGGGTCTTCTCTCCCGAGATTTCCCCTAAGATTGTCAAGAAACCTATTTTCATTCCATCTGATGTTCTTGCTAGTACATCAACTACAGTTCCTGTTCTTACTCCAATTATTACCCCTGTCGATGAATCGTCTGATACTCGCGGCAAGGAAATTATAGGTGAGCCTGCCCAGACGGAGGTGCCTAGGAAAATTGTTGTGGAAGCCTCTAAGCAAGAAATGGAGGAAATATTGAAAATCGTTAAGAAGAGCGACTACAATGTGGTCGAGCAGCAGGGGTAGACCCCATCAAATATATCCATGTTATCCCTGCCGTTATGCTCCGAGATCCATGCGAAGGCTTTGACTGCATTCCTCAAAACTGCGCATGTGCTGCAAGAGACTTTAGCTGATCAGTTCAAAGATTGTGTGGCCAGCCTGACTGCTGATAATGGGCTGGGATTTTCATATGCGAATTTGATACCAAAGGGAAGGAAGCATAATGATTCTCTGCATGTCTCTATTGAATGTAGTGGCACCACTATGGCTCATGTGTTGGTAGATACTGGGTCTTCACTGAATGTTCTGCCGAAGAAGGCATTGGACCGGTTGGGTTGCGAGGGTTTGACTCTAAAGCCAAGTAACATTATGGTAAGGGATTTTGATGGATCAAAGAGAATGGTGCATGGGGAGGTGGACATCCCTGTCAAAGTGGGTTCTCAAACTTTTGGGTCCATTTTCTATGTGATCGATATTAGGCCTTCATATTCTTGTTTGATGGGTTGTCCTTGGATCCACGAGGCTGGGGCAGTTACTTCCACAATCCACCAAATGCTGAAGTATCTAGTGAAAGGGAAAATTGTCACTATACAGGGTGAAAAGGAGTATATGGTGAGCCACCTCAATTCCTTCCGCTATGTAGAGATGGATGGGGAATTCATAGAAACTCCTTGTCAGAACTTCGAAGAGGTCCCTCAGATCTTGGCATCAACTGAAACTACTACCAACAAATCTCCTTTAAGATGGCTTCTCTGAAGGACGCCAGGGCCGTGGTTGAAGAAGGTGGGTGTGCCAATTAGGGACAGCTCCCTGATTTCACTCACATAACTGACAAATTTGGTTTGGGCTTTACTACAGGGGCTCAAATGGCTGTTCGACACGCTCGGGCTGGAAGATCTCCCCTACACATCAGTAATCGGGGAATTAACATCAATAAAGACAGCGGGGAGGACTCAGACATCAACAGCTGGATCTACCCAACTACCAACGGTGGACCGAGTAACAGGACGACTAGGGATTTTATACCTGTTTCTTTTATTCCGCAATAATTGACCTACTTGTTTTGAGATTTGTAATAAACAATTTAAAACTTTATGGCCCTGTGCCTTGCCCGAGGCACATTGGCTTTGCTTGTGAGGGCTATTATTTGTCATTTCATATATCATTAATCAAGCATTGGACGTTTTCTTGCATACAAATTTTGCATTCTCTGTTTTTCTTTTCTACTTTCACTTTATCAAAAAAGCTATTCTCTTACACACACTCACATATCATAATGCAGATCCATATCCACTCTAGATCCCATTGATAATAGCTCTGCTATTGGCAGTTATGACTTTAAAAATCCGATCAACCAAGCCGAGGACGAAGGTGAGGATGATTGTGAGGTGCCTGGAGAAATTGCTAGACTATTACAGCAGGAAGAAAGAGCCATACAACCCCATGAAGAGTCGATTGAGACAGTGAACTTGGGTACTGAGGAAGACAAAAAAGAGGTTAAAATAGGTGGAAATCTGGAGCTTAGCGTCAAACAGAGGTTGATACAGATGCTGCACGACTACATTGAGATCTTCGCCTGGTCCTATGAAGACATGCCTGGTTTGGACACTGATATTGTGGTACATCGCCTGCTGACTAAAGAAGATTGTCCTCCGATTAAACAGAAGGTTCATCGTATACGCCCTGAAATGTCAAAGAAGATCAAGGAAGAGGTCATGAAATAGTTCGATGCAGGATTCTTAGCTGTCACTACATATCCACAGTGGGTTTCCAACATCGTCCCGGTACATAAGAAGGAATGTAAGGTACTGATGTGCGTAGATTACAGAGATCTGAACAGGGCAACCCCAAGGATGACTTCCCGCTCCCTCATATTAACGTTCTGGTCAACAACACCGCGCAACATAGAATATTCTCCTTCATGGATGGTTTCTCTATCTACAACCAGATCAAGATGGCTCCTGAAGACATGGAGAAGGCAACCTTCGTTACACAGTGGGGAACCTTCTATTACAAGGTGATGCCTTTTGGGTTAAAGAATGTTGGGGCAACTTATCAGCGCTCCATGGTTGCTTTGTTCCATGATATGATTCACCATGAGATCAAAGTCTATGTTGATGACATGATAGCCAGGTCTCAGACTGAGGAAGAGCACCTTGATCATATCCAAAAGTTGTTCGACAGGTTGAAGATATATAAGCTGAGGTTGAATCTGAACAAGTGCACCTTCGGGGTAAGATCAGGTATGCTTATGGGTTTCATTGTCAGC
The DNA here is from genome assembly GCA_948472305.1 of Vicia faba. Lineage (NCBI taxonomy): Eukaryota > Viridiplantae > Streptophyta > Magnoliopsida > Fabales > Fabaceae > Vicia > Vicia faba. The sequence continues at coordinate 1,219,811,816 of OX451738.1, read as the reverse complement.
GACAAAGGCATCCAAGTAGATCCTGCAAAGGTAAAGGCCATACAAGAAATTCCAGTTCCCCGTACAGAGAAAGAAGTTAGAGGTTTCTTGGGACGCCTGAATTATATTGCCAGGTTCATTTCACATCTGACTGCTACTTGTGAGCCAATCTTCAAGATTATGAAGAAATATGAAGTGGTAAAGTGGAATGATGAATGCCTGATCGCTTTCGAAAGAATCAAAGAATACCTTCAAGAACCGCCAATTCTTATGCCTCCAGTTGAAGGAAGACCGTTGATATTATACTTGACAGTGCTAGACAATTCAATGGGATGTGTGCTGGGGCAACATGACGAGTCTGGTCGAAAAGAGCACGTAAGTTATTACCTTAGCAAAAAGTTTACCGACTGTGAGACATGATACTCATTACTCGAGAAGACTTTCTGTGCTTTGGAATGGGATGCTCGCCGACTGAGACAGTATATGCTGACTCACACTACCTTGTTGATATCGAAGATGGATCCGATCAAGTATATTTTCGAGAAACCCGCTCTCTCCGGAAGGATAGCAAGGTGGAAAATGATCTTAACTAAATACGACATAAAATATACAACCCCAAAAGCAATAAAGGGGAGTATATTGGCTGATCATTTGGCTTATCAGGCCGTGAATGACTACCAGTCCATGAATTTCGAGTTCCCGGATGAGAATATCATGTTAGTAACTGACTATGAAGAACCTGGACCGGATGAATGACCTGAGGAGGGATCCCGATGGTCTATGTATTTTGATGGAGCCTCAAACGCACTGGGTAACAACATTGGCGCTGTAATCATATCTCCTGAGGACTGTCATACTCCGTTCACTGCCCGATTATGTTTCAACTGCACCAACAACATGGTGGAGTATGCAGCATGTATTATGGGTCTTCGAGCTGCTATTGACCTCATAATCAAGTTCTTAAGTGTATTTAGGGATTCCGCTCTGATAATAAGTTAGATCAAAGGCGAGTGGGATACGAAGCACCCAGATCTCATTCCATACAAAGAGTATGTACTGACATTGCTCCCGCACTTTTAGGAGGTATCCTTTGAACATTTCCCAAGAGAGGAGAACCAGTTGGTGGACACGCTAGCTACCATGTCTTCTATGTTCAAAGTTAGGTGGGACAATGAAGCTCCCCGAATCACCATTGAGAGGTTGGATGAACCAGCACACTGCTGTGAGATCGATACCAAAGAAGTGGCAGACAAACCCTTGTTTCACAAAGTCAAAAGGTATCTCGAAGCTCGAGAGTATCCCGAAGGGGCATCTGTCAATGATAAGAAGTTTCTAAGAAGGTTCGCTGCAAAGTTCTTCCTCAGTAATGGAATCCTCTATAAACACAACCATGACTCCATGCTACTACGGTGTGTAGACAAGAGCGAAGCAGAAAGGATCATGATAGATCTATATGAGGGCACCTACGAAACCCATTGTAGTGGACATACCATGGCTAAGAAGATCCTACGGGTAGGATATTACTGCTCCACTATGAAAGCCGGTTGTTATCAGCATTCTCGAACTTGTCATAAGTTCCAAATCTATGCTGATAAGGTGCATGTGCCTCTGGTTCCTTTAAACGTCTTGACAGCTCCATGGCCCTTTGCAATGTGGGGCATCGACATGATCGGAGAAATCAGGCCCACCGCTTCCAATGGACATTTTTTCATCCTAGTAGCCATTGATTACTTCATGAAGTGGGTTGAGGCAACCTCTTTTGCTACAGTAACCAAGAACGCCGTGGCGTGATTTATCCGACACAATCTGATATGTCGATATGGTGTGCTGAGAGAATTATTACTGACAATGGTACGAATCTGAACAACACAATGATCACCGAGCTCTCTACACAGTTCAAGATACAACATCATAACTCTTCTCCCTACCGGCCGAAGATGAATGACGCTATTAAAGCAGCTAACAAGAACATCAAGAAGATTGTACAGAAGATAACAGTGACATACAAAGACTGGCATGAGATGTTTCCATTTTCTCTTCATAGGTACCGTACCTCAGCACGGACATTGACATGGGAAACACCCTACTCTTTGGTAAATGGGATGGAGGAAATCCTACCCATCGAAGTCCAGATACCTTCTCTCAGGATTATGAAGAATGCGAGTTTGAACAAAGACGACTGGATCCAAACCCGGCTTGATCAACTAAATCTAATCGATTAAAAGAAACTTACTGCTATCTGCCATGGTCAGACGTATCAAAAGCGAATGATCAAGGCTTTTAACAAGAAAGTCAAGCGTCAAGAATATCAAGTCAGGGATCTAGTAATAAAATGCATCATAATGCCGCAAGGTGATCCTAGGGGCAAATGAACCCCCACGTACGAAGGGCCATTTGTGGTTAAGAACATTTTTTCGGGGGGAGCAATGATTCTAACCACCATGGACGGTGATGACCTTCCTCACCCTGTCAATGTAGACATAGTGAAAAGATACTACGCCTAATCAAAGACCCGCTAGGTCAACTAGCCTAGGCAAAAATAAGGGCTTCCCGACGAACCAAAAGGGTTCGGGAAAAAGTAAGGGATGAAAATAAAAAAATATGTACACCCGGCAAGTCGAAAACCTGAAAGGGCGACTTGGGAAAAAAGGTGTATCCCGGTGGACTAAAAACCCGAAAGGGCGGTCCAGGAAAAAGTTAGAGATTGAAGCGTATCATTGTGTCTCATTGGATCATCTTGCAACTAGACTTCGGTATCGACTATCAAGCTCGGACGGTGCCAACCAGTCTGATCAACCTTCGGCCAAGTAGCAAAGTGATGAGATGCTTGAAGATATAAAGGAAATAGCAGAGTTGGAACCCAATGGGGTTGTTTCACATAGCTATTTTTCTTTCTTTTACATAAATTGTAACTTCTTTTGGCGGCGTTCTCTTACTAGCGCGTCAGCCTCTTTGTACAAAAACGCCCATTACAGCCCAACTTCAAAAATCAATACAAATCATTTTCACAAGAAACTTCAATTCGTTTTTCTTTTTCTGTTTTGTTTTACAAGAACTTCCAATGATTTATTTTCGATATATGCATTTGAAAATGATTGCTGCTCATAAATATTTACATAAGAAATAAAAGACAATTACTCGTAATTCCAGAAATAGGGAAAAACAAGAAGTACCAAACCCTACAGTTACTTTTCCCAGCAAGTACCGGGATAGAGCCAGCTTGGGAACATAATTATTGGTACATACACTCCCCCACAGAGTAAAAGTATCCAGAGGAATTGATGCCAGCTTCCCTGAAACAGGACATAACTATCCCCAGCCGAGGTTCATAATCGTGGGTGAGTCAGTAAATTTCATCCCCCAAGCAAAGTTTATTTCTCCAGATACAGAAGCTCAATCTCCAACAGAGCTCAACATCTCCAGCAATGGAATTTCATCCCCAACTGAGTTTATACCTCCAGATCAGTAGGTCTACCAACAAGGTATCTCTTCCCCCTAAGTTTGGTCCCTGCAGAGTTATTCTCTGGCATCTCTTCCCGAAAAAATATTTATAAATCTCCAACGACTGTCAGGGATTTATTTTCCCAGACGCGAACATACCTCGATAGCATTTCATGAACATACATCATGATGTACGCATACATATCATATACATCATAATCTCATTTATTTTGAGAACATCATCTCACCCAGCATTTCATGCATCACATATAACTGACCCTGATATATTTTCAAGAAAAGAGGATTAGCTTCAACAAATTAAATAGTTATGCAAGTCACATCTGCAGACGACTAATGGAACCCCAAATTCCAAAACCAAACAGGTGAACTAATCTACACTATCGCTTTGAAGTAACCCTACGACCCAGGTTCCTTCTCACAGCCATACTATCTAGGCTCTCATATTAAAGTTACCCTACGACCCAGGTTCCTTCTCACAAGCCCTACTATCCAAGCTTTCATATCGAAGTAACCCTACGACCCAGGTTCCTTCTCACAAGCCCTACTATCACAGATTTCATATCGAAGTAACCCTACGACCCAGGTTCCTTCTCACAAGCCCTACTATCCATGCTTTCATATCGAAGTAACCCTACGACCTAGGTTCCTTCTCACAAGCCCTATTATCCAGGCTTTCATATCGAAGTAACCCTACGACCCAGGTTCCTTCTCACAAGCCCTACTATCCAGGCTTTCATATCGAAGTAACCCTACGACCCAAGTTCCTTCTCACAAGCCCTACTATCCAGACTTTCATATCGAAGTAACCCCACGACCCAGGTTCCTTCTCATAAACGCTACTATCCAGGTTCCTTCTTACAAGCCCTACTATCCAGGATTTCATATCGAAGTAACCCTACGACCCAGGTTCCTTCTCACAAGCCCTACTATCCAGGCTTTCATATGGAAGTAACCCTACGACCCAGGTTCCTTCTCACAGCCATACTATCTAGGCTCTCATATCAAAGTTACCCTACGACCCAGGTTCCTTCTCACAAGCCCTACTATCCAAGCTTTCATATCGAAGTAACCCTACGACCCAGGTTCCTTCTCACAAGCCCTACTATCACGGATTTCATATCGAAGTAACTCTACGACCCAGGTTCCTTCTCACAAGCCCTACTATCCATGCTTTCATATCGAAGTAACCCTACGACCTAGGTTCCTTCTCACAAGCCCTATTATCCAGGCTTTCATATCGAAGTAACCCTACGACCCAGGTTCCTTCTCACAAGCCCTACTATCCAGGCTTTCATATCGAAGTAACCCTACGACCCAAGTTCCTTCTCACAAGCCCTACTATCCAGACTTTCATATCGAAGTAACCCCACGACCCAGGTTCCTTCTCATAAACGCTACTATCCAGGTTCCTTCTTACAAGCCCTACTATCCAGGATTTCATATCGAAGTAACCCTACGACCCAGGTTCCTTCTCACAAGCCCTACTATCCAGGCTTTCATATGGAAGTAATCCTACGACCCAGGTTCCTTCTCACAAGCCCTACTATCCAAGCTTTCATATCGAAGTAACCCTACGACCCAAGTTCCTTCTCACAAGCCCTACTATCCAGGCTTTCATATCGAAGTAACCCTACGACCCAGGTTCCTTCTTACAAACCCTACTATCCAGGTTCCTTCTCATAAGACCTACTATACAGGCTTTCATATCGAAGTAACCCTATGACCCAGGTTCCTTCTCACAACCCTACTATCCAGGCTCTCATATCAAAGTAACCCTAAGACCCAGGTTCCTTCTCATAAGCCCTACTATCCAGGCTTTAATATCCAAGTAACCCTACTATCCAGGTTCCTTCTCACAGCCCTACTATCCAGGCTTTCATATTGAAGTAACCCTACTATCTAGGTTCCTTCTCACAACCCTACTATCCAGGCTTTCATATCGAAGTAACCCTACTATCCAAGTTCCTTCTCACAACCCTACTATCCAGGCTTTTATATCGAAGTAACCCTACTATCCAGGTTCCTTCTCATAACCTTACTATCCAGGTCCCTTTTCTCTTACCTCCAGACAATAGTCCACAAAACTGTAAGACCCACTCTTGATCAAACACGATTGGTTTCGCATTTCCCCAGTAAGTCGTGGTACAACCCGTAGATCGACCAGATATGCAGTTCACTTCCTCTTCCTCAAGCCAGAGTTATTTCCCCGGTAGAGTAACGAACAACTGAAGCTCCTAAAATTCTATTTCTCTCAAGACAGATACCAACATTCCTCAGCAGATTCCTCATCAACAATAGTAACAGGAACTCTCATAGAAGGAATGTCTCATGAAATCAAGATCCTCTAGATGGCATCTTTAAGCCCATCTCTGATGGTATTCCGCCACATCTTGGATGGCATCTTTAAGCTCATCTCCGACAATTCTCTAGCAGCTTCCAAATGGCATCTATAAGCCCATTCCCGATATGACCAATCAAGTATCACTTCATGTGAGTGCAAATTTCTGGGCACTCTAGTGTTCAATCATCTTCCACCTTCAGATCACGAAAGGCAGACGTGCCAATCTACATCCTCGGGTTTAAGAAGATTGTACAGGGGCAGCCGTTGTACCCCAAAATTTTCCCTCTCATTTTACTCAACACATACTCCTAGAGATCCTTAATTTGCTCAAGTTTTCCCAAGAGTTGACCAGACAAATTCTCTCCTAAGGCAGGGTGTCTCAAATTAGGGTTTCCATTTTCATCAAGATAGGTGGACTCCAAAGATCTCATATGCTCTCCTTGGTCGTAATATGTTCTCAAGACCCAACATGTCAAGTTTCATGCCTTGCCCAAGAAGTTTGCTCAGTCAACTTCTCAGATGCTTGAGAATCGACTGTATTAGGTCAAAAGTCAAATGTGACCCACATACAGTCAAACTTCAATATTTTGGTAAACATCAACATTTTGAAGTGACTTTCATCATTTGATAAAGGGTTGATCATGATTCCCCAAGGAATGCTCCAAATTCATCAAAACCCAAAAGTTTCTAAAGTTTCTCAGTAAAAGTCAACCAAACTTTGACCAAGCATAACTTCCACATGCTTCATCAAATATTTTCCATCCAAAGCTCATTTTTAAGAGGATGCAATTCCCTACAAATCATCTTCATCCCACAAGTTCAAAATATGCACTCATAAAAAGATATGAATTTCTACATTATGGGTCCTTTTGAAAAGTCAACAAAAACACCTTTTGGGTCAAAGCTTCTTACATGAACATGGAAGACTCAATTGAGATGAGACCAAAAAGGTTGCTCAGGAAACATCCTAAGCTTTCTACAAAGTCAAAGAACACCTCTATAGGGTTAAAATTGGAGGTGATATGCCTTGTCAAAGTTGACCTTTTTTGCAAAATTTCCAAAAGTTAATTGTGCTAAAAAATGCATTTTTTGCCAAATGGGTCTAACTTTTTATGCTTGCACCTCACTTATAACATGGTCCACGACCCAAACATACACCCACACATTATTTTCTCCATTTTTCAATTTATTTTGATTTTTTATTAATTAAAAAATTGAATTAAATCAAATAATTGGTGAATAATAGCAAAGATATGTTTTGATTTGGTTTTTGGACAGGTTGGCAATCAAAATATGCTGAGATATCAAGACCAAGACGAATTAAGCATAGTTGGTACAAGAAAGGGATGATTTGGCTCAAAATAGAAGTTTACATGTAGCATGGAAATCAAATCAAATCTCTCATAATTGCAAAGATTCATTTTAATTTTATAACCCTAATTCATTCTTAGATATATATGGCACATGTACAAGGCATGAGACAAGGTTGCAGTCGTGAAAAGAGGCAGAACAAAACTTCAAAATTTCAAAGAAAAGTGGTGATTCGATTTCCATTCTAGAGGCCAAGTCAAGTCATTCTAACATTACCAATAGATTACTGGACATCCCAGGAACGTGTCCCAATCAATTGCAAGCCGCCACAGGTCTAGAATCATGACGTATCAGTCCCACAGTTTGCCCTGTTTTCTAAAATCGATTACTGTGATTCACGCATCATGAACATGTTTTAATGGCATATATGTGTTTTTATCATGTTTACAATGTATTTGTTATGTTTAATTGATGTTTTAACGCGTATACTGATGAATGCCATAACTAGGGTTTGAAGCCACGTTTTGGGGCTTCTTGATACAGGAAAAATTAGGCCAAGAATTGGATACTGGGATGATCGTGGCATCAAGACCAATCGATCCCTGGTCTTTGAATTCATTTATCATGTATATTTTTTATTTTTGAAGCACACAGGTTGTAGCAACGGACATGGTCTATAGGTATAGGTCATATACCTAAGACGACGGGTTGGAGGTAGAAGAAGGTGATTTGGATTCACTCTATTGGTTCATTTGAAAATAACACGCGCGATTTTGTTTCAGCCTCCTAGAATTTGTTTTGATATATTGGGCATTATTCTTATTTCTTTAACAACTAACCATCATAGCCCAGCTGGCAGAGGCGTGTTGTTGGCAAGCATAAGGACCTGGGTTCAATCCAAGGTCCCAACATTTCTCTTTATTTTATTTTCTCTCAACAGATCATGTGTAGCTCTCATCCAGATGTCTACCATACGTCACCAACATCCAGCCACTTGATCAGCCTAGTATGAGATCTAACGCACTTCAGATGAGAGATTATGGTGCACCATCAGAAGACCAGCACATGGGATTCAACGCAGGGATTGGGCCATCAGCCTTGGGCCCAAAATTAATTCAGATTTGCACCCCCAATTGCTAATAACATACCGGCTCAGTTTGTTTTTCTTTCTATTTTTTTAATTTCTTTAATTATTTCCTTTAATTGTTTTAATTAATTACCTCAAAAAATTATTTTTAAACTAAAAAAATCACAAAATACAGAATTAAATATTATTTATTCAAATTAATAATTTTTTTGAAAAAATAAATTAGGTTAATTAGTTTTATTTGATTATTCATTTTAATTAAAATTAAGTAGAAACTAGGTTTTAAATTTTGTATTTAAATTATTTCTTTTCTTAAATAAAAACCACAAAAAATGTATAAAATATTTTTATAAGATATTTTCTTGAATTATTTAATTTAGTTTAAATTAGGTTAAGTTCAATTTCTTTTATATTTAAAAATAATTAGAATTAGGGTTTTAGTTGTACATAACCTAATTAAGTTTTTTCCCCAAAATAGTTTAAATATTTTTTCAGTTAGATTTTTAGGGTTTTCAATTTTTCTCACATTTAATTTTCCGCGTGCATTTTAATTTGTTTTATGATTATTGTAACTGCTCCGAGTTTGTAATATTTTTAACTAGGTTTTAATTCCGCATTGTTATTTTCCGTCAAGATAATTATGTAACTATCAAAGCCTTGTAATAGCTAGGTTTATTTTTCGCACTTTAAAATCCTGCAAAAATTTAACTATCTAGATGTATGCTAATAGGATTGTATTGGAAGATTACTTGAAATTAAAATTGTAGATCACCTAATGTGAAAAGATTAAATAACTGAAACAAATCATATTCACATATTAACTCCTAAGGTTTACCTCACTTCGGTTGCCTTCGGTAAAACAGTCACTAAGCATAGGGGATTTTAGTGGTTGTCCTCCAGTCTGAAAGATCAAAGTGCCCCATTTGAATGTTGCGTCGGAAATGTTGCCTCAGAAATGTTGCCTCGGAAATGTTGCCTCAAAAAGATCTTAAGACTCTAGGGTTACTACTAAAGTTTTCTAACTGTTGCTTTAGTAATTGTACTTGTCCCTTTCGAATGTCCCTTACAAACTCCAACGACGGTGCTACCTACTCCTTAATTGTGGGACAACGCTGTCTAAAGGAAACGAGAACTAACAATATTTTTTCGAGTAGGTAGATTAGTTCCTAGGTACTTGCTCAAACAATAAAAACTTTTCACACAAACATCTTTCAAAACAATTTTCAAAACAAACTTCGCCACACTCTTGAGGACTGATACAAGGGTTATCATGAAGTAAAACATTTTCAAAATAAGCACACACAAGCAATTTAAAAATGACCAAGTACCTAAGAGCCCATGGAAAACCACGGATAGAAAGAGTGCTAACACCTTCGTACACAGAATATCTCAAAAAAAGATTTTTTATGTTCTTTTCCTTTTCCATGACTAGATGAAATAAAAGTCGGTGGCGACTCTAGCTTACCGTACTCAGAATATCTCGAAACCCCGATACCTCCTCTCCTAAGTACAATCCAAATGTAAGTTGTGCCTACCATTCTGATAGTCTTGGACACAACACCGACAAATGTTGGACTTTGAAGACTAAGATTCAAGATTTGATTGACGCCAAGGAGATTGAGTTCGACCCTCTAGAGACTCCTAACGAGATCACTGCTCATATGCCATGTCATTGAGAGCGTCCTTTTCATTTTGAATTTTCAATTGTAATCTCTTTTGTTATTCAAATAGTTATCTATTAATGTCAAACTTCATTTCATTAATGCATTGTGTATGTTTGTCATGAATTAATCCATTCGTTTTCATTATATTTAAACTATGCTTTTTACTCCCTTTATGATATTCAACTCTTGTTTCAAAAGAGTTGTAAGCCTTTAGAGAGAGGATGACAAAAACAATGCCATAATCTCATACAATATGCTTTTGGACAGACGTTGCTAACGATGTATAGGCGTTTCTTTCAATTCCTAAACACAAGAGTTATAAGGAGGATAATCCCTAGTCAACCCCTTTGAGCCTAAGAAGTAGGAGAGTCCTTTTTTTACACAAATTGAAACCTTTAATCAAAACCGGGGGTAGGGTAGTATCTCAGTTAATTCAAACGCGCGTTCAATTGCAAACTTTCACTTCGTATACAATGAATGACATAAAAAACTTTCCTCTGGAATAAAAAGACGACAATAGTTCCTTATCACATAGGCAGTCATCATCTCTCAAAAGAAAAGCCCACTAACTCAAAACCTACGAAAGAGATTTAAGAAAAACTGGGGCATCCCGCTGATTGTAATCTCAAAAAAAGAACAGTCAGGCAAAAAATTAGGGATAGTAAATCAAAAAAAGAGGACACTACAAATCCTCGACAATATGAACAACATTGTAAAAATGACTGCCTTCCGATAAACTTAACTTATCTGAACCATCACCAAAACGTCATTCAGACTCAATAGAAGTTCAAACACACAATTTACTGAGCTTAGAACTGGAGAACATCACAAAGAACTGGCGGGTACAAATAAAATTTGAGCCTTATCCTTTATTTCTTAAACCGTGAACTAGACCATGCTACAACCTTTCAAAAGTTCTAATTGAAGTATGGGTTAGTTCGAGAGCATATTGTTACAAAAGGTATCCTGACTCCTGTGAAGCTTCCTGCAAATCCTGAGTTGAATTAACGTTCTCACAAAACTCCTTATTTGTTAAAACTGCATTTTCAAAACTTCAAGACAAGCATAAACTTTGCATTATTTGAATATCGTTGTTTGCATATGGCTAATTATTTGACAGCAGAGAAATTCACGCGACAAATATCCAATGAACAAAAACTCTCTCAGTAAACAAAATCACTTCAAATGGAATGCCACACACAACGACAAATCAACTATTAAGCAAGGGGGTATGACATGTCACTGTCCAATTCATATTGGGGAAGTCAAGTCAAGATTCCAAGAAATCTCCCAAGAAATGCTGAATAACCAGGGGCAGGTCTGTATCTGAATCACTTAGGGCATTGAACGTGAATTCCAAACAAAGAATTATGTACGATCAGGAAAAAAATTCCTGGAAATACTACAAACACTTGCTACTTGGGGCAGTGACAAATTCCCATAAAGTCCTTTTCAAAGGATGACCCTCAGTCAAGTCCCTACAAAGTTGGATTCAGGCGATCCCCAGCCAGAGTTTCAATCTCTGAAAACTTCTCCTCAACTGAGTTTGATCTCAAGAACCCTCGAGGATTTCTGTCAAAAGAAAACACCTCTCCAACATATTGGAAACCGGGTTTATCTCCCCAACAAACTACATATTCCCCAGCTTGAGTTTGCCTCTCTGACTACTACAAATCAAGGGGCCATAACTCCTCTTCCCTAGTAGACTGCTCTAAAATCCCCAGTGAGTTGCTGCAAAACTTGGGAGATAACCAGATAACAGTTAATTTCTTTGTCCCCAACAAGTTGTTAACTCCCTTTCTCTTCTATCAAGAGATAACTCCCCAGTAGAGCAACAAACAACTAAGACTCCTGAGATATTTTCCCTAAGAAGAAGTCAACACTCTCCACAGAGTTTTCCTCAAGTAAAGTCAACACCCCCCAACGGATTCCTCCTCAAACAACAAAATGGGAATCCCCAGAGGAAACATTCTGAATAAAGCTTGAAGATGCACATACTCTTCATCTCCAACAACAGTCCGAGATTTAACTCCTTAAAATTCCCCAACACTTGTCAAGGATTTATTGTCTAAGATAAAAATTACATTTCAACAACATTTCACATTTCATACTTCATAACATATGCATACAAAATACATATAGCACAAATCTCATTTATTTCGAGAACATCAGTATGCAATGCTTACATCATGACATTGCATACAACTATCTCTTTACCTTTTCAGGAAAAGATCAACAGATAAGTGTCACTAATTATCTGTAAATTTCTCCAAAACAAAATCAAGCTTGGATTTATTCATTATCTTTTGGAGTAGCAATCGTCCAAAATTCTTTCACTACCTTTTGAAATAGCAATCGTCAAAGGTTCCTTCATTACCTTTTGGAGTAGCAATCGTCCAAGATTCCTTCATTATCTGTTGAAGTAGTAATCGTCCCAGGTTCCTTCATCATTTATTGAGGTAGTAATCGTCTCAGATTCCTTCATCATCTGTTGAGGTAGTAATCGTCCAAGATTCCTTCATTACATTTTGAAGTAGAAATCGTCAAAGGTTCCTTCATTACCTTTTGGAGTAGAAATCGTCCAAGATTCCTTCATTGACTGTTGAAGTAGTAATCGTCCCAGATTCCTTCATCATCTACTGAGGTAGTAATCGTCTAATATTCCTTCATTTCCTTTTGAAGTAGAAATCTTCAAAGTTTCCTTCATTGCCTTTAAAGTAGCAATCGTCAAAGGTTCCTTCATTACCTTTTGAAGTAGCAATCATAGAAGTTTCCTTCATTACCTTTTGGAGTAGCAATCGTCAAAGGTTACTTCATTACCTTTTGAAGTAGTAATCGTCAAAGGTTCCTTCATTACCTTTTAAAGTAGCAATCGTCAAAGGTTCCTTCATTACCTTTTGGAGTAGCAATCGTCCAAGATTCCTTCATTATCTGTTGAAGTAGTAATCGTCCCAGATTCCTTCATCATCTGTTGAGGTAATAATCTTCCAAGATTCCTTCATTTCCTTTTGAAGTAGAAATCGTCAAAGGTTACTTCATTGCCTTTTGAAGTATAAATCATCAAAGATCCCTTCATTACCTTAGGAAGTAGCAATCGTCAAAGGTTCCTTCATTACCTTTTGGAGTAGCAATCGTCAAAGGTTTCTTCATTTCCTTTTGAAGTAGCAATCATCAAAGGTTCCTTCATTACCTTTTGAAGTATCAATCGACAAAGGTTCTTTCATTACCTTTTGTAGTAGTAATCTTCCAGGATTCCTTCATCATCTATCACAATCAAGCATAATACCTGAAACCAGACAGGACAATTATCTGTGAACAAATTGATTGTAGATCAATTCCCGAAACAAGACAGGGCGACTATCTACATGACCAACACTTCCTTCAAACCTTTGCTGGTTCAGTTTAAATCGATCAATGGTTTATCCCGATTCCTTTCCGGTAGACACTTTCTCTGGTTCATATAAATCGCTCCAAAGATTTATTCTGATTCTTTCTAGTTAAAGAAAATTCAAGACCTGAGCTGGTTCAGTTTAAATTGATAAATAGCTTATCCTGATTCCGTTCCAGTAGACACTTCTTCTAGTTCAGCTTAAATCAACCAAAGATTTATTCTGATTCTTTTCCAGTTGAAGTCAAGTTTAGACTTAATCTAATTTCTGTGAACAATCACCTTTGGGTGGCATCTATAAGCCCATCTCCGACAACTATCCATCATTTCTCCAAAGGGCATCTTTAAGCCCATTCCCTACACAATCAACCACCACATCATCGAGTACAAATTTCTGGGCACTCTAGTTTTCAATCATCTTCCACCTTTAAGTCACGAATGACAGACTCGCCAATCTAACTCTTCAGGTTTAAGAAGACTGAATAGGGGCAGCTGTTGTACCCCAAAATTTTCCCTCTAATTTCTCAATGCATTTCTCACAAGGATTCTCAAAATTCAAGCTTGCACAAGTACAATTGGATTTTTCAGCATCAAATTAAAGAGGAAGCTTTTAAAAAATGGGAAAATAGATAAAAGTAATATTTTTGACAAAATTGGAGAAAAAACAAGTCTTCTTCGATTGGACTTTTGGCCTCTTTCGATGCAAGCTTGGCTTGCATCCTTTGATTGGGCGTTGGCCTCTGACACACTGGTTTTGATTTATAAGGCAGGGCCTTTCTGCATGCCACCTTCGATTGCATCTATGGCCTCACATGGTTCACAATGCAATGACTGCCTATATGCCAACTTCGTTTGGATGTTTGATGCTTGCATGCTTGTGTTGTTTAGACAAATAATTCCCTCCATGCTTGTTTTGATTCACAAAGTTGATGGCTAGCTGCATACAACTTTTAGTTGGGCCATAGCTTCCTTCTTGCACACAAGAGGCACCACCAGACCAGCAAACACAAGGCAAAAAGCCTCTTGTAGCCTCCTTCAATTCTAAGGCAAAAAGCCTCCTTTTGGCATCCTTCGATTGCACAATTTTCCGCCTGCATGCCTCTTTCGTCTGGGCATCTTTGCTGCCTGCATGCCTCTTTTGTTTGGGAATGTGGCCCTCCTTTGATGCAAGCCTAGCATGTCTATTTCATTTGGGCATGTGGCCCCCTTTATTGCAAGCTTCGTTTGGGCATTTAGACCTCCTGCATGCAGGCTTCGATAGGGTATTGCTATTGTTTATACTAGCTTCGACTGGACAACATTTCCCTTTAGTATGCTTCAATTCCACCCTTGACAACCTTCAGCACACATTGGTTGGTGGCCCCCTTCAAAGGACATGTATTAGTGGATCTCAAGGGCATACATAGGAGTCCCTGTCGAAGGATATACTTTACTATCCCATTCGAAGAATATCATAGTCCATTCGAAGGACACATTTGGCCCTTTCAAAGATACGTACATGACCCTTTAAAAGGACATCTCTGGGTGTCCCGTTCGAAGGACATGTTTGGTGGAATATTCGAAGAGCTTACAAGCCCACCTTAAGGCATACTTTGGTGACCCATTCAAGGGGCACACATTTGGCTCCTTCAATGGATGCCCAAAAGTGACCCATTCGAAAGACACTTGTTGGGTGAAAATCAAATAATGTTGTTTGAAGAAGAATCTGGTCGAAGGGGGGGGGGGGTAAAAAAGATAGATGAAATATTCAAAAGATGCTTGCTTCCAAGTTCAAGCCTGACACACTGGCCATAACGCAGCAAAACTACTGCACAACAGTCCTGAAACACTGCACCATTCTTGCACCAAAATTGCATACAAACACTGCACCATTGTTCAAATTGTTTTGTTTTTCCTCCTAAATCTCAGCCAGCTTTTCCTATAAATAAGAGGCTCCATAACATGTATAGGGGGCTAAAAAACACATCTAGAGACTTGTGGGTGGTGGAACGAATTACCAAACTCTCAAAAACTCTTAATATTCCCAAACATTAAACACAAAACAAGAATCTAAACATTTGCCTCTTTCGAATTTGAAACATCCCCACACTTTGTTTTCCTTCGAATCCAATAGAAAGAACATCACACTTGTTCTTCTCCTTCGAATCCAGCATTAGAAACGTCACCCTTGTTTCTTTCCATCAAATCTAGGGACATCCAAGGCAGCCACTCAAGGTACAGCACACGTTCCAACTTCAAATAAGGTAAGTCACTCTTAACCTTGAACTTTTAGTTTCTAACATAACATGTGAATAATCTTTCCTTTTGTTTCAAACATGTACATTACATTTATTTCCTTTTAGTTTCCACCTTTTAACTTGTCTTCATTGCTAACCTCTTTTGTTTTGTTTTTTGATTTATTAAATATGCTTTAAGAACTAACTTGGCCATAAGATAATGCTAGCATGTCCCCAGGCCATGTTGCTATTTAAAATCTCAAACGAAAGAAACAAGAGGAAGGAAGTATGAAATGAAGCCTTAGGCTTCTACACTAACTTCCATATCCAAACGAAAGAGGCAGCTAGAAGGACGCCCACACTGACTTCCAGGCCCCAATCGAAGGAAGCAGAAAGTCAAGCTACACCTCACTACTTCCAGGCCGCAGTCGAAGGAAGCAGAAAGGTGAAGAGTGCACTTCATGCTGATTCCAGGCCCAGTCGAAAGGCACGCCCACACTGACTTCCAGGCCCCAGTCGAAGGCAGCAGAAAGGCAGACTGCATCTCATGCTGATTCTAGGACCAATCAAAAGGCATGCCTTCACTACTTCCAGGCCAAATCGAAGGGAGCTAGAGAAGCAGAATTGAAGGGTTCTTCAGCCCAAATCGAAAATCCCAGTTTCCTTTATTTATTTAATTTTGTCTTTATATTTTCTTGCTATTCAAAATGGTTGTAATAATGTAGGATTTATTTTTCTGCATTTTTATTGCTTTTGTACAAATGTTAGTAATTAGGATGTATGGAAAGATAAAAAACAACAAGTAGATAACCTAAAGTTCAAAGAAAAAATGCATGCAAATCAAACACACTATTCACACATGCACCCTTAGGTTAATCTCACTTGTTTCCTCGGAGAAATAGTTATGTCCCTCGAATATGGGCGTTTTAGCAAAGACCCTTGATAAAAGATCGAAGTCCCTCGATGACCCTTAATGTTGCCTTCGGTAAACGATTTAGTCTCTAAATGACATTGTTAAAACGTCCCATAGGTTGCCTTCTATGACTATATAAATGTCCCATGCACGTCCCTTCACATCCAATGATGGGGCTTCTTACCAAATCAATAGTAAGATAACAACATCTAAAGGAGGAGGAAAAGAACAATTAGAACTTTTGAGTAGGTAGGATGCTCCTAGTTGCTCGCTTGCTCACAACACAAATATTTTATGCACCAAACACTTTCATTTGAGACATTTTCAAAAGACAAAGCTCATTGTACGCATTCTTATAGAAATGAGAGTCATTACAAAGAAACTTTTCAAAATCACTTTCAAAAACACATTCCACAAACACCTCTTTGAACTATTTTCAAAATCAACACTTTGTACGCGTTCTTATAGAAACGAGAACCATTACAATGACATTTTCAAAATACTTTCAAAACCCACACCACAAGCACATTTCCAAACAAAAGCAAGTGATCTTGCAAGCAACTAAGAGCCCGTAGATAACTACGGATGAAAAGGGTGCTAATACCTTCCCTTTTCATAACCTACCCCCCAAACTCAAGAAATAATTTCGAAAGGTCTTTCCTGTTCTTTTCAACCTTTCCTTATTGTATAAAAGAAAATTCGGTGGCGACTCTTGCTATCCGCAACAATTGCAATCAAACGTAAAACACCCAAGTCAGTTCTCCCATTGTGTTACAGGTTATCTTTAGAGTTAGATCATTTTTAAATGCTTTCCTTGTTTTCCTTGTATGCTTTACATTTTGAGGGTTTCTCAGATTTATTTTCTTGCAAAGATCCTACACTGGGATCTGGGGGAATTTTATGTAATTAGCAATACATCACGAAAACTATACAGCGTATACCTATATAGTTGAAGTGATAGCTACGTTTGTGCGACACATTGGATTGTACTAGTGCCCCTCGAATCAGTCGGGGAGAATACTAGGTTTCCGCGTGGTGTCATAAGCACTAACTGACCTTTAGAACCTTAATTGACTCAGCTTAGCCATTAGAAGGTAGTGAGATAGCCGGCTTTGGTGCAGTCTGAAGTTGGTTGATACTCCATGCTACACTCATTGAGCTTAGACTCTTGGGTTTTGTTTAGTGGCAAGTCAGTTGTCGTGCTAGACAAAACTTGAGGGAAAAATCAGTGATATTGAGATTCCTAGAACCCGGTTACTTCTTTAGGACAGGTTGAGCCAACTAAAACTTTAAGAGGGTACTTACCTACGAACCCCATGCGAGCCTTAAACCTAAGGCCTTGTGTGCTTTTCTTGTGTTTGATTATCTATTTAAGCATGTCATCATAACATTATAACATTATATCATGACTAACCATTTCAAGGACCTAAGGGATTTATCTTTGTTCTGTGTTGTAGGGTCATGAATTCTAGTCGTAGGAATACTATCCGAATCAACTTCGTAAGGATACCTTCCAAGCTTGAGGAATTTGTCTCAAAGGTTCCCGACAATTCTCAATTCACCAAGAGATATGTTCATATACTCACTTTGGTTACTACTAGCTTCCAAGAAGACAAGATGAGTGTTCTGTTCCAGTTCTTTGATCCTAAGCATCACTATTTTACTTTCCCGGATTATTAGTTGGTGCCCATAATGGAATAATTCTCTAAGTTTCTCAAAGTGCCTATTCTTGATCAGATACCCTTCACCAGTCTAGAACAAGTTCCGGAACTTGAAGACATTGCGGTAGCCTTACATCTGAAAAGATTAGACATTGTATCTAATTGGGAAACAAGGAATGGAGTAAAGGGTTTTTCTCATAATATTCTGATAGAGAAGGCTCAGGGGTTTCTAGATGCCATGAATTTTACTACTTTTGAGTATATTTGGCTTTGTTGATCTATGGTTTGGTATTGTTCCCTAATCCAGACCAATTCATAGATATGAATGCCTTTAAAATATTTCTCACCCATAATTTGGAACCTACTTTGCTTGGAGATGTCATGTATTCCCTCCACACTCATACTATGAAGAAGCGGGTAACTCTTATGTGTTGCATATCTATAATTTTTAGGTGGTTTATTTTTCACCTTCCCTGATCAATGATAAAGAACGAACAAGGTTTGAGGTGGTCTTAAAGGTTGATGTCACTCGCTCATGCAAATATCCATTGGTGTTCTCGATCTCAGGCAGATGTCACTATTATTGATTATTGTGGGGAATTCCCTAATATACCACTCCTGGGTATAAGAGGGGGCATCACTTACAACTCTTCTCTAGCTCTACGTCAGTTTGGTTATGCTCGAAGGGACGATCTTCATGATATGCTCATCTAGGGTATTATGTTCGACTATGAGAATGATCCTCAAAATTACCATTAAAGGTTTATACGTGCTTGGGGTACAATCAACAAGATTCATAGCAAGGCTTTGGGACACAAGAATTCCATTCCTTTAGAGCCTTACCTCAGATGGGTGCGATCTCGTGCTCAAAACCTTAAAATTCCATATCCTGCTATCCTACCAGTGATCATAGAGCCTGTTGTTGAAGGGGATGTTTCTCATATATTTCATCATCCCGATATGCCTATTGACTTTGAAGAACTACAGATGTCCTGGATTTAGCTTAAGGAAGAAAGAGATACCTTCGAGGCTCAACTCTATGCTAGTGAGAAGAAAGTGCTAGAGCTAAGAAAAGGACTCCACGAAGAACAAATCCTTAATGCATATGTCAACACAAAGAGGAAGCCTCCATGGGAGACTTGATTTAACATTTTTCTTCTTTGTAACTCATTTTATTGAAAGCAATTATAATTTGAGCTTGTTACTAAAATTTCTTTTATTTCCTTTTGTTTAAAAAAATTTAAATCCCGCAAAGGTCCTTGAAAACATTGCACTTACATTTGCATATCGTGCATATCATCACATAACAGGTACTTTCTAATAAGGTTTTATCATCTTTTTTTTTATTTCAGTAAAAGATGGCACTCGAGTAAACTGTAAAAGAACTTCAAGCTACGAACGCTCAATTTCAACAAATGTCCTTGGACTTAGATAAGGGTCAATATGAGTTGAAGACCCTCATTACAAAGGGGAATAAGAAGAAGGCTAAAAAGCCAGTAGTCTTTCTTAATATGGGCAGAAGATTCAAGGGTCCAATCAGAAGGGCTCTAGATTTTGAGGTCCCCCTGAACGAAGATGATAACCAAGAGAAAGATGATGATAGTGTGAAAGTGGAATAGAATAAGAACCTTGGTTATGGCCAAGATTCTAATGAATATTATTCTGCCAAACAGTATTCTCCTGCTGACGATAAATACAAGCAGTTGGAAGATCGACTTAATGCTATGGAGATACAGAAAGTGTCGGGGCTAGACTTTGAAGAGTTGGGTCTTATCTTGGGGGTTGTTATACCTCACAAGTTCAAGGTTCCTACCTTTTCCAAGTATGATGGTGTGTCCTTTCCAAAGCTTCATATGTGGTCTTATGTTCAAAAGATCCAACCCCATATTATTGACAGAAAGTTATGGGTTCACTTCTTTCGGGAAAGTTTGTTTGGGACAAAACTCGAGTGGTTCTATCAGATGAAAGGAACCAACATCTGCACTTGGGAATACTTGGCCGTTGCTTTTTACAAACATTATCAATATAATGCTGACCTTACACCAACTCGGGTGCAATTACAAAGTATGACCGTGGGCTCTCATGAAGGGTTTAAGGAGTATGCCCAAAAGTGGAGAGATCTGGCTGGAAGAGTGCAACCTCCTTTGTTTGACAGGTAGCTAGTTGACATGTTTATGGGAACTATGACTGAGACTTTCTTCAATCATAAGATCAGAATTTATTCATCTGGTTTTACTGAGTTGATCCTAACAGGACAACATGTCGAAAGTGGTGTCAAGAGTGGAAAAATTCAAGTGGATGCGTCTTCGAGCATTGTAAAAAAGAAATTTAGCGGAAAGAAAGAAGTTAATGATGTTCATGGCCATAAGGGTTGTGTTAGAAGTGACTGCAGTCATCCGGAAGGAGTGGTGCTAATCTCTAATCCTGCGCCTGTTTAACAACAACAACAACATGGCAACCAACGTAGGTTAGACGCTCCGAGAAGATTGTTTATGAAGATCAGTATGCCATTATCTCAGGAATTACAACATTTGCTGAAAGTAGAGTTGATAACATTAAGGGAGCCACCTCAGAATCCCAACACCTCCTCTCTTAGCTACAATTTGAATGTGAAGTGTGCTTACTATTCCAACAGCCCTAGGCACGACACCGACAATTGTTGGGCCCTGAAAAACAAGATCCAGGATATGATCGACAACAAAGAGATTATGTTTGATCCTCTGGAGACTCCGAATGTAATTACTGCACCAATGTCGAAGCATGACAAAGGCGTTAGTGCTATTGATGATGTTATTTATGTTTCTACTGTCAGTGAACTGGTTACTCCCCTCCCAATTATCAAAGAGAATCTATTGTATACCAGTTTATTTCTAGGATGTATTAAAATATGTTACTGCTGCGCAACCTAACCCAATGGTTGCAAGTCACTGAAGGAAGGCATTCAATTCCTAATGGATAATCACATAATTCAGGCTGAGAAGATTTCGTTTGATGAGAACCTATTTCAAGACTTATCTGTAATATCCGCCTCTGGTAATCACCACACCTGGACATATTCCATACTTTTCGAACAAAGCTATCCCATGGAATTATGGATATGATGTCTACTACCATGGCGTCAAGCAAGAGCTACCGATTACTGAAGGTGAAGTTATTTAAACAATTGATTCTAATATCGACAACATTGCTGGGACCAGCAAGGTTACTAGAAGTGGAAGGGTTTTCTCTCTGGAAATTTCTCCAAAGAATGTTGTTATAACTGTTCTAGTTTCTGATATCGAGTCAACTGCTCAGGCTCGGGGCAAAGTGAAAATAACAGAGTCTGCCCAGACGGAGGCGCCTAAAGAAGTTACAACTGAAGACACCACTAGGCAAGAGATGGAGGAGGTTTAGAAGATTATCCGTAAGAGCGATTACAAGATTGTTGAACAGGTAGGGCAGAACCCATCTAAGATATCTATGTTATCGTTGCTACTGTGTTCTGAAGCCCATGCACAAGATTTGGTGAAATTCTTGAAGTCTACTCATGTGCCACAAGAGATTTCTGCCAATTAACTTGAGAACTATGTTGCTAGCTTGATGACTGACAATGGGTTAGGTTTTTCTGATGCCAACCTAACTCCTGAGGGAAGAGATCACAACAAGGCCCTGTATGTCTCCATTGAATGCAGGGGCACTACTCTGGCGCATGTATTGATTTATACTGGCTCTTCATTGAATGTTCTACCGAAGGGTGCTCTTGACAGACTAGATTGTAAAGGGGTTGTACTGAAACCCAGTGATATTATAGTCCGAGCCTTTGACGGATCAAAGAGGATGGTACAAGGAGAAGTGGGTCTTTCGATCAAGGTAGGTTCACAATTATTTGAATCTAGCTTCTACGTGATGGATATCCGGCCAGCGTATTCTTGTTTACTCATACGCCCTTGGATCCATGGGGCAGGCGCTGTTACATCGACTCTACAACAGAAGTTAAAATATCTTGTGAACAGAAAGGTTGTTACCATCTGCGGTGAAGAGGAGTATATGGTTAGCCACTTGAACTCATTCTGGTATGTAGATATGGATGGTGAATTCATTGAGACTCCCTATCATACTTTTGAAGTTATCCGTCCAGCTGTTACTGAATATGTTTCTACCATTCCCGAGGTTATTAGGGTTCTAGCGAGAATGGCTTCTTTGAAGGATGCTAACACTGCTGTAGAAGAAGGTGGTTGTACTATTTAGGGTCAACTTCCTAACATTCCGTAAAATCAGACAAATATGGTTTGGGTTTCACTGTAGAGGGTCAGAGGGTTATTCGTCGCGCTCGTGTTGGAAGACCACTTTTCCACATCAACAACTACGAAGTCAACACTATAGAAGATGCTGGAAGTGATTATGACCTTGACAGCTAGATCTTTCCCACCATCGGCAACGGACCCGCGACTGGAAGACTCAAGACATCATCTCTATCTCCTTTAATCAGGAGTAATAGATACATTTCTATTTTATTTCTTTCAAAGTTTGGTTATGTAATCTTTTAAAACAATGATTTTAAGCCTTGTGCCTTACCCAGGGCACAACAGTTCATTTGTTAAGGGTTGTCATTTCATAACATATCTTCATTTAATAAAACATTGGACGTTTTGCATTCAAATTTTGTGCTCATTGTTTTTCTTTTTACTTTTATCACTTTTAAATAGTTATGTGTTCGTACATGCACCCATACAATACATTGCAGATCCACAGCCACTCTGGATCCCGTTGATAATGACTTTGCTATTGTCACTTAGGACTTTGAAAATCCGATCTACCAAGATGAGGACGAAGGTGAGGAAGATTGTGAAATACATAGAGAGCATTCCAGACTGTTAGTGCAAGAGAAGAAGGTTATTCAACAACATGAAGAGCCAATTGAATTTGTAAACTTCGATACTGAAGAAGACAGAAAAAAAAGTCAAGATAGGGGCCAACCTAGAGGACAGTGTCAAGAGCAGATTGATTCGGATGTTGCATGAATATGTTAAGATCTTTTCTTGGTCATATGAACAGACGCCAAGGATCAATATTGATATTATAGTTAATTGTCTACCGATGAAAGAGGGTTGTTTTCCAATAAAACAGAAGGTTCATCGCATGTGTACCGAGATGTCAGAGAAGATCAAGACTTAGGTTATGAAACAATTCAACGCAGGCTTCTAGGTTGTTACGCTGTATCCTTATTTGGTTGCAAATGTTGTTCTGGTACCAAAGAAAGATGGCAACATGCGTATGTGTGTAGACTACAGAGATCTGAACAGGGCAAGCCCCAAAGATAACTTCCCACTGCCACATATAGATGTTCTGTTTGACAACACTTCTAAACACAAGGTATTCTCCTTTATGGATGTCTTCTCAGGTTATAATCAGATAAAGATGCAACCTGGAGACATGGAGAAAACTAACTTTGTCACACAGTGGGGCCCTTTCTGCTAGAAAGTTATGCCTTTTGGGCTAAATAACGCCAACGCAACATATCAACGTGCCATGGTAGCTTTGTTCCATGACATGATTCACCACGAGATAGAGGTCTACATCAACGATATGATAGCAAGATCATAGACTGAAGAAGAGCATCTGGACCATCTACGCAAGCTATTTGAGAGGCTAATGAAGTACAAGCTGAGGTTGAATACGAACAAGTTCACTTTTGGGTTGAGATCCGATAAACTCCTAGGTTCCGTTGTCAGTGGTAAAGGTATCAAAGTTGACCCTGCAAAGTCAAAGATATTCAAGAAATGCCGGCTCCCCGTACCGAGAAGGAAGTCAGAGGTTTCTTGGGACGACTGAATTACATTGCTCGATTCATTTCTCATTTGACTACTACTTGTGATCCAATCTTCAAGCTTCTTAAGAAAGATTAGGTAGTAAAGTGGAACAACGACTGTCAAACAGCCTTTGACAAGATCAAGGATTACCTATAAGAACCTCCAATTCTGATGCCACCAGTTGAAGGAAGACCTCTGATTATGTACCTAACAGTGTTAGAGAACTCAATGGGGATGTGTACTGGGCCAACATGACGAGTCTGGTCGTAAAGAGCATGAAATATACTACCTTGGAAAAAAGTTTACCAACTTTGAAACATGATACTCAGTGCTCGAGAAAACTTACTGCACTTTGGCATGGGCTGCTCGCCGACTAAGACAATATATGTTGACCAATACCACTTTCTGGATCTCTAACATGGATCCCATCAAATACATATTCGAGAAGCCAGCTCTCTTTAGAAGAATAACCTGGTGGAAAATGGTCTTAACAAAATACGACATTCAGTACACCACTCAGAAGGAAATCAAAGGAAGTATATTGGCAGACCACTTGACTCATCAAGCTGTAGACGACTATCAGTCTATGAATTTTGAATTCCCGAACGAGAATATTATGCTAGTTATAGATTATAAAGAACATGGGCCGTGTGAAGGACCTGAGTCAGGATCCCGATGGACTATGGTTTTAGATGGAGCTTCTAACGCGCTTGGCAAAGAATTTTGTGTTGTAATTATTTCTCCTAAGGGTTTCCATATACCCTTTACTTCCATACTTTGCTTTGACTGTACCAACAACATGGCCGAATATGAAGCATGCATCATGGGCATCAGATCTGTTATTGACTTAAGGACTAAGTTCTTGAATGTATATGGGGACTCAGCCCCGGTGACCAGTCAAATCAAGAGAGAATGGGATACTAAGCACCCGAATCTCATTCCTTATAGAGAACATGTGCTTACCTTAATCCCATACTTCGAGGAAATCACTTTTGAGCACATCCCACGAGAAGAGAATCACTTGGAAGATGTATTAGTAACCATGTCATCCATTTTTAAAGTCATATGGGACAATGAGGCACCCAGAATTACCATTGAGAGGCTAGATGAACCGACACATTTCTAAGAAAGTTAATACTGGCGGAGTAGAAGAGAAGCCTTATTTTCATGAAGTGAAAAGATACCTTGAGGCTCAAGAGTACCCTGATGGGGTGTCTATCAGAGACAAGAAATTCCTACAGAGGTTCTCAGCCAATTTTTTCCTGTTGCATGTTGAGTTTCTTTGGCAAAACAAAACAATTCAAATGATCATAGTCCCTCGATGACGCTTTTGAAAGTTGCCTAAAAATGATCAAGTCCCTTAAAGGAAAAAGTTGCCAAAGACACTTGGCACCATTGCAATCATGGTCTAAACGATGACCCGCGCCCGTCCCGTTAACATCCTAACACAAGATTGTCCACCAAATACAATGGTGGAACAAAATTGTTAAAAGGGTTAAAACATAGGAAAGATCTTTGAGAAATTTAGGGTAGATAGCTCTTGGTTACTTGACCAAATCTTGCAAAACAATCCTTGCCATTTTTCAAAACACACACTTTCAAAACAACTTTCAAAAACATTGAAAACTTTTCAAAAGATAAGTACACCTTTGTATACATTCAAACATGAATCATTACAAAGGTTGCCACAACAATGGCCTCTTTTCAAAACATTTTCAAACACACACACAAAGCACCATTTCAAACAATTGAAAGCACCATTTCAAACAATTGAAAATGCAAGGCAAGTGATCTAAGCAAGTAACTAAGAGCCCATGGATAACCATGGATAGAAAGGATGCTAATACCTTCCCTTTCTATAATCTACTCCCCGAACCCAAGAAAACATCTCAAAGGTATTTTTCCGTGCTTTTTAACCTTTCCTTAGGATAAAATAAAAAGTCGGTGGCGACTCTTGCTCAACCGAAACATTTGCGGAAATAAACGCAAAACCTCAAGTCAGTTCTCCCACCGTATCACAACCGCCCTTTCGGGTTTCCCGTCCAATGGGATACCCTTTTTTGCTCAAGTCGCCTTTTCAGGTTTTCGACTTACCAGGTGTACAATTTTTTTCATTTTCATCCCTTACTTTTTCCCGAACCCTTTTGGTTCGTCGGGAAGCCCTTATTTTTGGCTAGGCCAGTCAACCTAGTGGGTCTTTTATTATGCGTAGTATCTTTTACACTTTGTCTGCATTGACGGGGTGAGGAAGGTCGTCACCATCCATGGTGGTTAGAATCATAGCTCCTCCTGAGAAAATATTCTTAACCACGAATGGCCCTTCGTACGCGGGGGTCCATTTGCCCCTGGGATCACCTTGCGGTAGTATGATGCGTTTGATCACTAGATCCCCGACTTGATATTCTTGACGTCTGACTTTCTTGTTAAAGGCCTTGATCATTCGTTTTTGATAAGTCTGACCATGACAGATAGAAGTAAGTCTCTTTTCATTGATTAGATTCATGTGATCAAGTCGGGTTTGGATCCAGTCGTCTTTGTTCAAACCCGCATCCTTCATAATCCTGAGAGTGGGTATCTGGACTTCGATGGGTAGGACTGCCTCCATGCCATACACCAAAGAGTAAGGTGTTGCCCCTGTCGATTTCCGTGCTGAGGTACGGTACCCATGAAGAGCGAATGGTAACATCTCGTGCCAGTCCTTGTATGTCACCATCATCTTCTGCACAATCTTCTTGATGTTCTTGTTATCCGCTTCAATAGTGCCATTCATCTTCGTCCGGTAGGGAGAAGAGTTATGATGTTGTATCTTGAACTGTTTGCAGAGCTCGGTGATCATCGTGTTGTTGAGATTTATACCATTGTCGGTAATAATCCTCTCTGGTACACAATATCGACAAATCAGATTGTGTCGGATGAACCGCGCTATGATGTTCTTGGTTACTGTTGCAAAGAAAGCTGTCTCAACCCACTTCATAAAGTAATCAATTGCTACCAGAATGAAGTGATGCCCGTTAGACGCAATAGGTCTGATCTCACTGATCATGTTGATGCCCCACATTGAAAAGGGCCAAGAAGCTGTCAGAACAATCAGGGGAACCGGGGGTACATGCACCTTATCAGCATAGACTTGACACTTATGACAGGTTCGAGAGTGCTGATAACAATCGGCTTCCATAGTGGACCAGTAATATCCTGCCCGTAGGATTTTCTTCGCTATAGTGTGTCCACTGGAATGAGTTCCGAAGGTACCTTCATGTAACTCTGCCATGATCCTTTCTGCCTCGCTCTTATCCATGCATCGCAGTAAGGTTGAATCATGGTTACGCTTATAGAGGATTCCATTACTGATGAAGAAATTCGCAGCAAACCTTATTAGAAACTTCTTATCATTAACATATTCCCCCACAGGGTATTCTTGAGCCTCTATATACCTCTTTACCTCGTGAAACCAGGGTTTGTCTGCTACCTATTCGATGTCGATCTCACAGAAGTGTGCGGGTTCGTCTAACCTCTCAATGGTAATCTGGGGAGCTTCATTATCCCACCTGACTTTGAACATAGAAGATTTGGTAGCTAGCGCGTCCGTCAACTGGTTCTCCTCTCTTGGGAAGTTTTCAAAGGTTATCTCCTCAAAGTGGGGGAGCAATGTCAGTACATACTCTTTGTAAGGAATAGGATTCGGGTGCTTCGTATCCCACTCGCCTGTGATCTGACTTATCACCACAGCGGAATCTCCGAATACACTCAAGAACTTAATCCTCAGATCAATAACAGCTCGAAGACCTATGATACATGCTTCATACTCCGCCATGTTGTTGGTGCAGTTAAAACATAATCGGGCGGTGAACGGAGTATGACAACCCTCAGGAGATATAATTACAGCACTGATGGAATTACCCAATGCGTTCAAGGCTCCATCAAAATACATAGACCATCGGGATCCCTCCTCGGGTCCTTCATCCGGTCCAGGTTCTTCGCAGTCGGTTACCAACATGATATTCTCATCCGGGAACTCGAAATTCATGGACTGGTAGTCATCCATGGCTTGATGTACCAAATGATCCGCCAATACACTCCCCTTGATTGCTTTTTGGGTTGTGTATTGAATGTCGTACTCGGTTAAGATCATCTGCCATCTTGCTATCCTTCCGGAGAGAGCAAGCTTCTTGAAAATATACTTGATCAGATCCATCTTTGATATCAACAAGGTAATGTGAGTCAGCATATACTGTCTCAGTCGGCGAGCAGCCCATGCCAAAGTGCAACAAGTTTTCTCGAGCAATGAGTATCGGGTCTCACAGTCGGTAAACTTTTTGCTAAGGTAGTAAATGGCGTGCTATTTTTGGCCAGACTCATCATGCTTCCCTAGCACACACCCCATTGAATTGTCTAGCACTGTCAAGTATAATATCAAAGGTCTTCCTTCAACTGGAGGCATCAAAATTGGTGGTTCTTGAAGGTATTCTTTGATTCTTTCAAAAGCAGTTTGGCACTCATTATTCCACTTTACCACTTGGTCCTTCTTCAGCAGCTTAAAGATTGGCTCACAAGTAGGAGATGTGAAATGAACCTGGCGATGTAATTCAAGCGTCCCAAGAAACCTCTAACTTCTTTTTCTGTGCGGGGAGCCGACATCTCTTGTATGGATTTTACCTTTGCAAGATCCACCTGAATACCTTTGTCACTAACAACAAAACCCAGAAGCATACCAGACCTTACCCTGAAGGTACACTTGTTCAAATTCAACCTCAGCTTGTACGTTTTCAACCTGTCAAACAGTTTATGGAGATGATCAAGGTGCTCTTCCTCGGTCTGGGACCTGGCTATCATGTCATCTACATAAACCTCGATCTCGTGATGAATCATATCATGGAACAAAGCGACCATGGCGCGCTGATAAGTTTCCCCATCATTCTTCAACCCAAAAGGCATTACCTTGTAACAGAAGTAGCCCCACTGTGTAATGAAGGTTGTCTTCTCCATGTCCTCAGGAGCCATCTTGATTTGATTGTAGCCAGAAAAACCATCCATGAAGGAGAAGATCTTGTGCTGTGCAGTGTTGTCGACTAAAACATCATTGTGAGGAAGTGGGAAGTCATCCTTGGGGCTTGCCCTGTCAAAGCAGAATGAATTCCTTGCAGGTATGGAAGTTGAACTCAGAGGTACTGAAGACAACTCAGAGGCTCTCAACAGAGACACTCCCTCAACATCAGTAAGAGTCACTACAAGCAACCCAGCACCTTCTATTAATCAACTCTAGAAAAGACCATCCAGAAGCAGCGTTGATCACCCAGAAGAAACAATCTTAGGAAGGAAGGAAGAAACAATCAGAACAAGATCTACCTTCAGAAACTCTAAAGAATCCCTCATGGGACTGGTTTCTCTGATTGAACCAATAACAATTGATGAAGCGCTTATGGATAATGACTAGATTCTGGCAATGCAGGAGGAGCTAAATCAGTTCACAAGAAATGACGTATGGGATCTGGTTCCCAAACCAAAAGTATTCAACATCATAGGTACAAAATGGGTGTTCAGAAACAAACTGAACAAACAAGGTGAAGTCATCAGAAACAAAGCATGGCTGGTAGCACAAGGTTATAGTCAGCAAGAGGGGATAGACTATACAGAAACCTTTGCTCCAGTCGCCAGGTTAGAATCTATCAGACTTTTAATTTCATTTGCTGTTAATAAAGGCATCACTCTGTATCAGATGGATGTCAAGAGTGCATTCTTAAATGGATATATAAAAGAAGAGGTTTATGTGAACCAACCCCCTGGTTTTGAAAGTTACATAAATCCAGAATATGTTTTCAAACTAAAGAAGTCACTCTATGGTCTGAAACAAGCTCCCAGAGCTTAGTATGAAAGACTAAGTAACTTCCTGTTAGAAAAGGAATTCACCATAGGGAAAGTGGACACAACCTTGTTCTGTAAGAAAGTTAAGAATGACATTTTAGTATGTCTGATTTATGTTGATGACATTATATTTGGATCCACTAAACCCTCTCTAGAAATAGGGTTTGCTAAATGTATGCAGGAAGAATTTGAGATGAGCCTAATGGGGGAACTAAAGTTCTTTCTGGGCATTCAGATTAATCAAACCACAGAAGGAACCTACATTCATCAGAGCAAATATGTCAGAGAACTTCTGAAGAAATTTGATCTCTCAGAATGTAAGCCCTCAAAGATTCCAATGCATCCCACGTGCATTCTGGAAAAAGAAGAGGTAAGTAACAAGGTAGAATAGAAGGTCTACAGAGGTATGATTGATTCTCTTCTCTATCTGACGGCTTCAAGGCCTGATATTCTATTCAGTGTTTGCATTTGTGCTAGATTCCAATCAGATCCTAGAGAATCTCACTTAACAGCAGTTAAGCGAATTTTCAAGTATCTGAAAGGTACTACTAATCTGGGTTTGTTTTATAGAAAATCAAGTGATTACAGCTTAGTAGGATACAGTGATGCTGATTTTGCTGGAGACAGAGTAGAACGTAAAAGAACTTCTGGAAGCTGCCAGTTTCTGGGAGAAAATCTAATATCATGGTCCAGCAAAAGACAATCCACAATAGCTCTATCAACAACAAAAGCTGGATACATAGCAGCAGCTGGATGTAGCACGCAAATTCTCTGGGTGAAAAGTCAAATTGAGGACTTCAATATATTTGAGAGTAACATCCCTATCCTCTGTGACAACACTTCTTCTATTTGTCTCAGTAAAAATCCTATTTTGCATTCTAGGGCTAAGCATATAGAAATAAAACATCATTTTATTAGGGACTATATTCAGAAAGGGGTTCTCAATTTAAAATTTATTAACACAGACCATCAATGGGCTGATGTCTTTACAAAACCTCTTTTTGAAGATAGGTTTAACTTTATTCTGAAACATCTCAGCATGAAGCCTTGCCCAGAATAAAACAGTTTTATTTCCATATCTTAACCTTCAGAATTTTGGTTATTTTCTGTGAACTACTGATCAACCTGCCTTCAGATTTTTAGAAGTCTAGATTGTATCAGAATCTATCCATGAAGATCTGAGCGCTTCATTTCAAGGATAAAAATCTGCTGTTCACTTAAGCAAACAATTGTCATCCATTCATCAGCTACTTTCTGAGGCTGAACACGCGTTCACTTTTCTGAAAGGTCAAAAGCGCTGATTGGATGCATTGAGACACATGTCATGGGTAACCGTTCCAATATCTTTCTGAATCCCCCAAAATCAGTTGTCATTAATGTTTATAATCATTATAATTTATTTCTCTCTCTTGCCGTTTATGATTTCAAAATCTATTTAAACATATTTCTCATTCTTTACACTCTTTCACTTTCACTTTCTCTACAATCTAATTGATTTCAGTTTGCATCTTTTTCAAAACCCTTTCACTTTCTTCTCAAAACTTTCTGTGTGAACATGGCTTCCTCAAGCAACCCAACTTCCAGTACTCAGAGAACAGATTCCTCAGAACAAAATGAAAAACCTTTCAGAACTCTCCTCACGACCATTAAAAAACTATAAGTACTCTTAGAATTGATTGTGGACTTTAACAGTCTTCAAGAGAACGGGTTCAATCTCTCTGAAGAAGTAAAGGCTCAAGGATGGAACAGGTATTTTGACCGTCTGGTAGGTCCAACGTTCCCAATCCTTGTGAAGGAGTTTTGGATTCATGCTTCATCTTCCAACCATCAAGTTACTTCGTATATAATGGGGAAGAAGATAGTCATAACTGAAGACCTTATTGCAAGATTGATAGGTTACAGTGGTGGTGGCGTAAGATGCATAAACATGGCTGAAAGATGTGCTGATGTCGCCTTAATGGCTAGAGAAATCTTCACTCTGGGTATTCCCTCCAGAAAGATAAGGGATCTGAAAGACCATCACATAATATGGGCTAAGATTATTCTGGGATGCATAAACCACCGGAAGCCAACCAGCTCTCTTGACTACATCAACATTGATCAGCAGTTTCTGATCTACTTCATCTCCCAGAAGATTAAGGTGAATCTGGCTCATTGGTTGTTCAATCATCTAAGGACTAGTGTTAAAGAGACCAGAGAAGAGGAGCGCACAAAAAGGGACTGGATACCCCTTGGAAGGCTCATATCAGATATTCTGACAGAGAATAAGCTAATAGATCATCTAACAGAAGCACAGTAAATCAGCACTTTAGAAGCTACTGTTGGCAAACAGTTGAATGCAAAGAATCTGAAGAAGATGAAGATCATTGAGAACATCAAGAAGGAACCCAGTGTCACTTCTTTTGCAACAATCTCCAGCAGAAGAATCCCTCTGGATAACTTTCCCATGTTCTCAGAAATTGATTCCAAACTTGAGATAATAGTCAGATATATGGATGCATGCAAGGCAGATGGTACAACACCAGATTTAAATATTCAGGATCTGCAGCAGAAGGCTCCAGAAGTTGTGCTAAAGAAAAATAAGAAAAGGAAGGCTGCAACAGAAGGATCATCCCAACGGACTCCCAAATCAGCTAAAAAGAGAGGTAATCCTTCTTCTATAACTATTTTAGATTCAGTATCTGTATCAACATCTGTACCAATCCCCACTCAATCAGAAATTCCTACTCCACAAACATTTGATGATTTTGACATTGAATTTCACCCCTCAGAAACTTTAACTCTTAGAAGATCCCACTCCCTACCTATCAATCCAAATATTGAAGTAACTCAACAAGAACTTGCAAAAGTTCTATCAGATATTGAAACCTTTGACCAGCATATATCTGCTCCCATACCAGTAAATCCAAACTCTGAAACCATTTCAGAAGCACCTCAACCAGAAATTCCACTCTCTCCTCAACCAGAGACTCACCCACCTTCTCCACAACCTGAACTTTTACAACCAGAAGTTCAAACTTCTGAGGTCCAACCTCCTGAATCCTGTGAACCAGAACTTCATCACCGTCAATCCAACCAAACTGTTGATTCTGATCCCATTCCCATTCCTGGAATCACTGAACCTCTGGCCATCTGTATACCCCTGACCATTCTGGATATTCCCCAAATTCCCTCTTCACTAGAATCAACTCCACCAAACTTCCCAACTAGTCCAATAATCATTCCAGACTCTCCCACTCCCTCACCAAAGATCAATCCAAATGAAAACGCCAAAATTGTCATTGATTTAATCGTTTTCGAACGCCATGCTGCCATAACCAACAAAAAAGCCATTCCAAAACCAAAAACATCTGAACCTACACCAGATGTTGGTACCAGTTTATTGATATTTGAAACAGAAATACAGAAGTGGATAACTTCCCTAAAGCAAGCTAGTCTTGAGCTGATTGATCCTGCTGCATCAGATTATCTTTGGACAAGTTTCAGAAAATGGGTATGTTCTGAAACTCATAAGATGCAAGAACAGAGCTACGAACAAGTTCAACAGAACTTCAGTAATCTGCTAAAAGTATTTGAAGATCAAGTTCTGAGCCAACTGCTCAAGGAAGAAGTTCTCCCTCTGGACAATGCTCCCTGGTCAGAACATCGTCCAGCAGTCAAAGTTCAACCAGAGTCAGAAGATCTCAATCTGACTGATACTCCATAACAGATGATTTCTGCTGAAGAACTGGGTCAAAAAGAGGACATTGTAGAATGCTCTGAGAAGCATCCAGTTACTGAAGATTCTCAAGCTTCCTCCTATGAAAGGCAGACTCTAGAAGACCTGAAAAGATCTAATATTTTGATGCAGGAAAGAATGGATAAACAGGACGACAAAATTTCGGAAATCAAGAGCTTGTTAACGAAGCAAGATGAAACCAACATCCAGATCAAGGGCTCGTTGGAAGTTTTGTTCACGCTTCTTCCTCCTCCCTCTTAGAATTTCCTCTATTTTAAAACGTGTTTATCTGTAATATTCTTACATTGCTGCTGGTATCTGTAATATTCTGTTCTTAATATAAACTAATTTTGGCTCTGATTATATATTCTTTTTGATAACTGACAAAAAGGGGGAGAAAGAATAAGATATTTTCAATAACGGATCACTGAGACATAAGTCTCAAACATTCTGATCTACTTAATTTCTCTCTTCTGAAAAGCTTGAACAGGTTCAAAACTCTGAAGAAAGAAACAGTAAGATTCTAATGCTCAAAGACTCATGAAATTAAAGGGAAGCAATCAACTCAGGGGGAGTTTTTTTTCCTTCTTAATTCTATATTTTTTATCCTTTATTCTTTATTGAAAAACCTAGTTTTTGTCATCATCAAAAAGGGGGAGATTTTTAGAACATACTTTGATTCTACAACCCTTGATTAGAGTTTTGATGATAACAAAATACAAAGAATAAATTATTTTAAAGATATATACAAAGAACAATTATGCTTCTTAAAAGTATGTTTTGTATATGCAGAAGTTCTGATGGGATTAGCATCAAAATGGAATCAGCATCAGAAGATCAGCAACCTATGTTACACGCTGAAACTACCAGACCACACGCTGAAGTTTGATGACCAGAATTTGTGCCTAAACAAATACACTCTGACTCTGATCAAAGACATCTTTACCAAGTCAGCAACACTCTGAAGCGTTATCAGTAGATACAGCAAAGAAGACTCTGAAGCATTATTGGTTATTCAAGACATAATTAAATGCTAACGGCTTTCTTCAGACAAAGATCTTCTACAAAAATAAAGTGCATTATTATCATTAAACCTGCTTTATGGACAACATATCCTTGCTTGCCTATATAAACAGGACTGCTTGTGAAAAGAAGTACGTACGTACGCACTAAAAATTTTCCAAGCTATCCAAACCACGCATATTCAAAGCTTTAGCAAATTCATTTTATTCCAAGCCTATTTTGTGTAATTATCACAGTTGTGATATACAGTTTTGTAAGAAAACAAAAAAACACTTGTTCAATTCATTTGTAAAATAAGTTCGTTGAGATTAACCGGATTTTGGTTGTACTCAAGAAGACTTTAACAGTTGTTAAAGTAGCTGTTGTAATCCTTTGAGAATAGTGGATTAAGACCTCGTTGGAGAGAGGCGAAATCACCTTGACGGGTGGACTGGAGTAGTTTGAGATCAAATGAACCAGGATAAAAATACTGGGTTATCAAGCCTTTTGATTTAAGTTTTACAATTCAACCCCCCCTCCCCCCCCCCCCCCCCCCTTCTTGTGTTTTTCACATCCTCAATATCGACCGAAGATGTATGGAACAGTGGAAGCTGCCAACAAGAACATTAGGAAAATTATACAAAAGATGACGGTGACATATAAAGATTGGTACGAGATGTTACCATTTTCTCTTCATGGCTACCACACTTCAGCCCGAACATCAACTAGGGCATCCCCATTCTCTCTAGTCTACGGTATGGAAGTTATCCTACCTATCGAAGTTCATATTCCTTCTCTGAGAATTATGAAAGATGCAAATTTAGGCGAAGATGAATGGATCTAGACTAGGATGGACCAGTTGAATTTAATTAACGAGAAAAGATTGGTGGCTGTATGCCACAGTCAGATGTATCAGAAGCATATGATCAAAGCCTTCAACAGGAATGTCAAGCATCAGGTATATCTGGCTGGTGACTTAGTAATAAAGCACATCATTCTACAACAAGGTGATCCCAGGGGAAAATGGACTCCCACCTACAAAAGGCCATTTGTGATCAAGAGAATATTTTCGGGTGGTGCTATGATACTTACCACCATGGACGGTGAAGATCTTTTGCACCCTGTGAATGCGGACATAGTCAAAAGATATTATGCATAAAAGTGACCCGCTAGGTTGACTGGCCTAGAAAAAAATAAGGGCATCCCGGCGAACCAAAAGGGTTCGGGCAATAATTAGGCATATATAAATAAATATTGTACACCCGCAAGTCGAAAACCTAAAAAGGCGGCTTGGGCAAAAAAGGGTATCCTGGTGGAATGAAAACCCGAAAGAGGGGTCCAGGAAAAAATAAGGGATTAAAGCGTACAACTATGTCCCGTTGGATCACTTATAGGAAGCATTATTACAAACGTCAAGTTCAAATGGTACAAACCAATTCAATCAACTTCTTCCGACAATAAGGGATGAGATGCTCGAAGAAATAGGGGCAATAGAAAAGTTGAAACTCGGCGAGATAATTTCCACATAGCTATACGTTTTTTTACTTTGTACTCTTTTTATTTTACGACAATGTCCTCTTACTAGGATTTATGTCTCTTTGTACAAAACCGCCTTTTTATAGGCAAATTATCAATACAAATACCACTTCAAAATCCAATTTTTTGTCTTGCTTTTTCTGTTTTATTCGCAAAAACGTCCAATGACTAATTTGAATGAACATATGCATATGAATATGATTACTGTTAGAAAATATATGCATAAAAACAGAATAAGTTTTCGCTCGAGACTCTAGGAGTTGGGATAACACCCAAGTCATCCACAAATCTCCATAGAGAAATTCCTATAGAGCTATCTTGTCAAGCTCATTCCCGACAAAGATATGTTCCCGGGAAGTCCAATATGCTTTCAAGACAGGAATTGGGACATCTTCTATCAATTAACCGAATCATACTCCTCAATAGATCCCCTTAGTGGATAAAGAAGTACGATCTTTCCCCGGCAATAACGCCAATCTAAGAAGTCCCAATCCTCATCAAAGATTATGTCATCAACATAGTTCACAAGAAATATCAACCCCAGCTGAGTTTATTTCTCAACTATAAAACCCCTGCAAAATTCTCTTCTCCAGCAGGGCTTATTTCCTTAGAAGAATATTTCTCCAGCAGGGTCTATTTCCCCAATAGAATTAAGTCTCTCCAGCTTGAGTCTATTCGTTTGACTACTATGAATCACCAGCTAAATTCCCCTCTCCAGTAAAGTGTAGTCCAGACTGCTATCCCCAACGAGTTGCTACAGAATCTGAAACCGAATCAAATGTCATATAACTTTATCCTCCCCAAACAAGTCAGTGTCCATATCGGAAACTTAGTCAGACAACACCTCCGAAGGTTATCTATCTCTTTCATCCCTAGTCAGGGTATATAAGAATTAAATTCCCCAATAGAGCGATGAAAGAACAATGTTCTTGAACTCTTCTCCCCAAGCAGAAGTCAACATCCCCCAACGGTGTTTCCTTAAACAGCAAGCAGGAATCCTCAGCGGAAACATTCTAGGCAAGATTGAAGATTACACCTATTCTTCATCCCCAGCGACCATCAGGGATTTATTTTCCCCAATCAAAGATGTTATACAGAGCTACCAATATGTTCCAGTAACATCCACATTCATAAATTATTTACAAATATCATAACATATGCATACGAAATGCATATGACACTCTCATTTACTTTGAGAACATCATTACGCAGTGCATTACATACATCATGACATCGCATACAGCTAACTTTTTATCTTTTTAGGTAAAAGTCTACAAACACACATATATCATAAACAATCCTCGAATAGGTCCAAGATAAATTCTTGAAACCAGACAAGGAAACTATCTATTCGACCGAGCAAAGATTAACTCCCGGAACAGGATGAGGAAAACATCTTTTTATCTTTATGACCAGGGGAAGATCAATTCTCGAAACAGGATGGGGAGACTATCTTTATCACCAAGTGGTATGAATTCCCAAAACAAGAGGGGGGAACTATCTTTTTATCTTTATGACCAAGTGGAGATCAATTCCCGAAACAGGATGGGGCGACTATCTTTATCACCAGGTGGTATGAATTCCCGAAACATGACAGGTTTACCAACAAAAACAGAATGTAGATCAATTTACGAAACAGGTCGTGGCGACTATCTACATGAAAAACATTTCCCTCAGAGACTAAATCTAACGAGCATTCCCCTCATAGAATAAATCTGATAAGAAGCTACTAAAGCACCTTCCCCGGAGGTTCATTCTGGAAAGCATTCTTCAAATACAGTCAAGCGTAGACTCATTCTGATACTTCTATCAATGGTTACATTGGGTGGCATCTATAATCCCATCTCCAATGACGTTCCTTCATATCTCCAAATGACATCTTTAAGCCCATTCATGAAATATTATCAACCAAAAGGGCACCTCCTGCACATGCGAGTGCAAATTTCTGGGCACTTAAGTATTCAATCATCTTCTACCATCAAGTCATGAATGGCAGACAGGGCAATCTAACTATTCAAGTTTAAGAAGATTGAATACGGGAAGTTGTTGTACCCAGAAATTTTCCCTCTCATTTTATTCAAGACATTCTCCTAGGGTTCTTAAATGCTCAAGGTTGCTCAAGAATTGATCAGACAAATTCTACTCCTAAAGCAATGGGTCCACAACTAGGGTTTCATCTTTCACAAGGAAGATTGGGTTTCAAAGGCCTCTAATGGCTTCAATGGTTCCTTATATGTTTCAAGGAATTCTCATGTCATGTTTCATGCCTTACATCACAAGTTTTCTCACTCAATTGCTCAGATGACTGAAAACCAACTATATTGGGTAAAAAGTCAATTGTGGTCAATGTACAGTCAAACTTCAATATTTTTAGTCAACGTCAACATTTTGAACTCATATTCATCATTTGATCAAGGATTGATCATGATTCTTCAAGGAAAACTCTCAAATCACCAAAAGTTAAAAGTTACCAAATTAGGGTTTCCTTAGGAGAAGTCAACTGAAATTTGACCAAGCATAACTTTCACATGCTTCATCAATTTTTCCCCAACCAAAGATAATTTTGAAGGAAATTCAATTCTATACAAATTTGTCTCTCTAAGCTCAAGTCCAAAAATGCTTCGTTTGAGATATATGAGTCAATACATTACAAGTCATTTCAAAACTCAAGAAAAAGACACTTTTTGTCAAGGAAACTTACATCAAGATAAAATCTTCAAATGCAAAAATAATCAACATAAAGATTGTAGAGGACACCTTGGTCTTTCAAAAAAGTCCAAGATCACCTTCAAAAGATTAAAATTCAGAGAGTTAATACCAGTGTAAGTTGGGAAATTGTGAGCAAATGCATGAAGTTCAAATTGGGCAAACTTGATATTTTAGGCTGTTGGGTCATTGTTTCAGAGTCCAAACATGCTCTATACTTCTTATACACCTCAAATATTGTTCTGCACCCCTTGACCTATTTTTATTTTAATTATTTTGATTTATTCATTAATATTTCAAAATAAATAAGATAAAATATATGCCTTTCTTACACAAATACCAAGCCCATATCTTTAACCTAACTTGTCTTATATATTCACATTCATTCTCATACAAACGGACGAAACCTTGCCTCAAGAAACATTTTAAAAACTTCAAATTTTTTTAGAGAACCCTAAAGATCTTCAAACCCTTATCACAACCCTTTCACTATAAAGTAACCACTCCATTCATTCCAAAGAATCATACATAGTAAGAATGGACCAAGTTTGATGGTCCAAAGTTCATGAAACTCCGTGTATTCATCTCCGATTTCATAATTTTCACAAAATTCATATCTTAATTTTCATTTTGATTTAAGCCATGCTAATGCCATTGACTTGTTCATGAGATATGTTTGTACAGGTTTGGATCATCATAATGATCCCATGCAACCCAAATCATGAGATGCCATGATCAGAGTTATTTTCACCGTAGCTCCAGAACCATTAATTTTTAGACCAAAAAAATTGTCCCATTGAACTTGCAACCCTCGATTTAGGGGGATAGGGGTTTTTAGGCTTGCTAACCTCTTATATTTTTGCAGGTTGAATAAGAAGGAAACCAAAGAAGACGATCGGAGCTACGGCTCCAGCGCCTCTCCGGTTCAGGCATCATTCCTATATTATATATTTATCATTTAACTAGAATTAATGGATGTATTACCGCCGCATCAGTTGAACCGCGCGCGATAAGGTCATTGTATTCCAAGGCGTGGGATCGATCCAAGCCTTTTGGCATTTTAAATTTTTTTCTGTTTTATTTTCCTTGCAGGTTACAAAGCGCGTTGGATGCCTTTCCTTAGCACCAAGGCGCGCTTGGCCTAGTGGTGAGTGTGTGGGCTAAAGTTGCTGAGGGTGTGGGTTCAACACCCACCTCTACCCCCTTTGGTTAATTTTACACAAATTCTCTCTTCTTCTTACTCTTTCTTTTTCCTATTTTTTACAAAAACCTTTTTTTTCAAAACCCTAACATTTTCACAAACCCTAATTAATTCTTGGGTTTGTATTTAATTAACCCTAATTTAGTTTTTTAGGTTTTCTTTCACTAACCCTTTTTTTAATTAATTTAAAATCAACTTATATTTTTAGGGTTTGTTTAATTTAATTAACCAATTTATTTTTATTAATTAAAATTAATTAGGTTATTAGGTTAATCATCAAACTCTTTTCTATCAAAAATCACAATAATTTCCTTTCTCTTTTCTTTATTTTACATTTTCGTGTGTTTTATTATTTCGTGTTTTTCCAATTATGTATCTGCTTACGGTTTGCAATAGTTTAATTAGGGTTTTACTTCTATTTCCCCCGTTTTAATTTTCCTCACTTATATTTTTGTGCCATATATATGACTGTTAGATGTATGCCAATAGGGTTTGTATGGAAAGATTAAAAACAATCATAGAAAACCCTAATGCAAGATAAGTTAACTGAAATCAAAACATTCTTCATACGTGCACTTATAAGGTAACCTCACTTGTTGCCTTCGGAAAGACAGTCATGTCCCTCAATGTGGGGACGCTTTAGCACTGTCCCTCGATTAAAAAGATCGTAGTCCCTCGCTGACCCTTCAACGTTTCCTTTCGATAACCGATCTAGTCCCTTAATGAATTGCTAAAGCTCCCCTACGAGTTTCCTCTATAACTGTATGATGACCCGCGCCTGTCCCTTCACATTAAACGATAGAGCTTCTTACTAACTAATTGTAGGATAGCACTATCTAAAGGAGGAGGAAAAGAACGATAAAGACCTTGAGTAGGTGTATAGTTATTAATTGCTTTTTCACAAATATTTCAAAACATCTTTTTACATGAACACTTTCAAAAATATTTTCAAACAAACACTTTGTACACATTCTCGAGAATCATTACAAAGTTGCCTCACCACTGGCATTTCTAAATATTTTTTCAAACACACAACACAAAAGCATTTTCAAAAAATGTGAGCTAGCGATTAAGAGCCCATAGATAACTACGGATGAAAAGGGTGCTAAAACCTTACCTTTTCATAACCTACCCCCCAAACTCAATAAATCTCAAAGGTCTTTCCTGTTCTTTTCACCCTTTCCTTATTGGATAAAAGAAAAGTCGGTGTCGACTCTTGCTATCCACAACATTTGCGATAAAGCGCAAAACCAAAAGTCAGTTCTCCCACTGTATTACAACTGTTAGTAATTAGGGTTGTATAGAAAGATTAAAAGGAATCATTAGAAACCCCTAATCGCAAAGATAAAATAACTAAATACAAATTTCTCATGCACTCACACCTCTAGGGTAACCCCCCTTGTTGCCTCGGAAAATAATGGCCATGTCCCTCGAACGTGGAGACGCTTTAGCAAAGTCCCTCGATACAAAGATCATAGTCCCTCGATGACCCTTTCGACGTATCCTTTCGGTAAATGATATAGTCCCTTACGAAAATTGCTAAAGTGTCCTTACCATTTGCCTTCGATGATAGTACGATGACCCTCACATGTCCCTTTACATCCAACGATTGGGCTTCCTACTAACTAATGGTATGGATAGCGCTATCTAAAGAAGGAGGAAAATTACAAGAACGACCTTGAGTGGGTAGATAATCTTAATCGCTTGCTCACAAAAAAACAAAACAATTCTCACAAACACTTTAAAAATATTTTTAAATAAACACTTTGTATGCATTCTCGAGGACAAATACGAGAATCATTACAAAGTCTCGCCTTACATTGGCAACATTTCAAAATATTTTCAAACACATAAAGCAATTTTCAAAAAGTGAGCTAAGCGATTAAGAGCCCGTAGATAACTACAGATGAAAAGGGTGTTAACACCTTCCCTTTTCGTAGTCTACCCCCCAAACTTAAAATCTATCGAGGTCTTTCCTGGTCTTCTCACCCTTTTCCTTATTGGATAAAAGAAAAGTTGGTGGCGACTCTTGCTATACGCACCATTTGCGATAAGACGTAAAAAAAGTCAGTTCTCCCACCGTATTACAGTAGTCGATACTCTGATGGGGAATTGAAACTTAATTATAGGGGTTACCATAGAGTTATATCACTTTTACTGAAAATTGTTTGCCTTGGTTGCTCTATATTTGAGGGTTGCTCGGGTTTATATCTTGCAAAGATCCTACACCCGGATCTAGGGATACTTAGGTAAGTAGCAATAGATCATGGAAACTATACGGCATAGACCGATATGGTTAATGTGATGGCTACTATTGTACCCCAAAATTTCCCCTCCCATTTTCATCAAAATATTATTCTAGAGTTCTCAAATGCTCAAGGATGCTCAAGAGTTGACTAGTTAAATCTCCTCCGAAGCAATGGGTCCACAACTAGGGTTTTATGTTTTTCAAGTAAGTTTGGGTTGCAAAGGTCTCAATTGGTTTCCATGGTTCTCCATAGGTCTTCAAAAATGTTCGTATCAAGTTTCAAGTCATGCATCACAAGTTTTCTCGGTCAATGGCACAAATGATTGAAAATCAACTATATTGGATAAAAAGTCAAGTATGGTCAACATATAGTCAAACTTCCAGATTTTTGGTCAACATCAACATTTTGAAGTGATGTTCGTCATTTGATCAAAGGTTGATCATGGCACCTTAAGAAAAGCCCTCAAATCATCAAAAGTCAAAAGTTGTCAAATTAGGGTTTCCTTAGGAGAAGTCAACTGAACTTTGACCAAGCATAACTTTCACATGCTTCATCAACTTTTCCCCAACAAAATCCAATTTTTAAGTAAATTCAATGCTCCAAAACTTTGTATCTATATGCTCAAGTACAAAGAGTGCTTCATTTGAGAGATATGAGCCCATGCATTATAGGTCGTTTCAAAAGTTAACAAAAAGACACTTTTTGTCAAGGCAACTTACATCAAGATAAAGTCTCGAAATGCAAATATGATCAAAAGAGAAATTGTATAGGACATCTTGAGATTTCCAAAAAGTCCCATATCACCTTCAAGAGATGAAAACTGAGAGAGTTATGACCAGTGCAAGTTAGGAAGTTTTGAGAAAATGTATGAAGTGCAAAGTGAGCAAACTTGAAATTTTGAACTAGTGGGCCTAACTTTTGATGTTAAAAAATGTTCACAATGTGTTAGAGGACCTCTAAATCCATTCACGTATTTTTATGAATTTATTTCTTTTATTTGAATTTTTATTCATTTAAGATGCAAATTTAAACAAATAAAATCTGAGGCAATGTTATAAGGCATGTGGGCTTGCTTTTTTGGATCAAGTCAGGCGCAAGACAACTAATGATAGCAATGGAGAAATCGTGTGAGCTCCAAAGGGAAAGAGATATCTCAAAATGAAAGGTGGTAAATATGTTTGATTCTTGTCTCATTTGGCCATGATTACACTGTCTTCTTGCCATATTTGTTCACCCTAATCCTTCCTCTATATATACATACGAGATCAGAAGCAAAAGGGACATGCACGCAGCCTCTTTGAACAACCCTAAATCTCACAAAATTCCAAGAACTAGGGCAGATTCAAACCCTTTTTGCAGTCATTCTCACTTACCTCGACCTGATTCTTTCTGGGATATCAAGAAGGAACCTCGTTAGGCTCCGAAGACTATGGATCTCACTCATTCCGATATTGTTTGGTATCATCAGGCTTATTATGATATAGATATTGTCGATAGTTGTGGTAGTTTCCCCAATGTACCTCTTCTTGGTATAAAGGGAGGAATTAACTACAATCATGTTCTTGCACGCCATCAACTTGGATATCCGATGAGAGGAAAGCCAAATAGTATTCATCTGAGTGGTTTCTTTCTCAAAGAAAGAGAGGATCATAAGGAAGCTAAGGAAGAGATTGAAAAGGCTTGGCGCCATATTCACAAGAAGAGTAGAAAAGACTTGGGACCAAGAGAAGTTATTTCTTTGGAGCCTCATATCCGGTGGGTACAAGCAAGGGTGATTCAATTGAAGATGCCATATTCTCGTGAAGAACATATACCTAGATTGTTTGTGAAGATCACTCCTCCCATTTTATATGATGTGGAAGAACTTCAGCTTGCCCTGGTTAGGATACAGCAGGAGAAGGAAGCATGGAAGAATAAGTGTCAGACTTTAGAGGTATCCTACCAAATAGATTTGAAAGAGAAAAATGACCTGATTAAGAATCTTGAGAGTCGTGTTGTGGAGATGATGCAGCGGAAAGAGGATTTATTTTCCTCTAGAGCTCAATCAATACTTAGTTTCTCACTTCATGACTCTAGTAATTGGAAAAAAATCGCCGACAGGTATACAGAAGAGAATAAGCAGTTGAAGGCTCAGATTGCAAGACTCAAGAGAAAGCGTCAGTGTGTGGAGAGATACTCATCAGCTTTTCCTCCTTAGGATTTTAGATTCTATCTTCTCTTGGACTTAGGATTTTTTAAACTTGTACTAAAAGTTGAAATCCATTCTAAAGTTATTATATCGAAATTTTCAGTATTTCAAAATGTGTTAGTACTTTAGTATTTGCGAATCGTTTATAAACCTTTGAGTTCCT
Organism: Vicia faba; assembly: GCA_948472305.1. Classification (NCBI taxonomy): domain Eukaryota; kingdom Viridiplantae; phylum Streptophyta; class Magnoliopsida; order Fabales; family Fabaceae; genus Vicia; species Vicia faba. Next base: position 1,219,767,383 of record OX451738.1, on the reverse strand, counting down.
TAAAATATTAATGATAAATAAATCATATGCATTGCATATAATGCATCATCTTGAAAATATTCCTTGCATTTATGTTCATACCCAGGTGTCTTATTGTGTTTCTCTTCTTCGTTCAGAAACAAGTTGTCTCACCGGTATAATACTCAGGCTAATTCCAGAAAGAAAATGAAGAATCTTTAACAAGAGAATCGCGAGCTGCGTGAAGAGGTTACTGCTTTGAAGGCTGGTACGGTTAATTTGACTTCTTTGATGGAATTGTTGGTGGCTACTCAGAATCATCTACCACTTGTTCCTCTTTTTACTCAGCCACAACAAATAACAGTTGCTTCTGAAGGTCCATCAGTTCCTGTTTCTGCTACTCTAGTTACTGCTGCTCAGAACCGTATGCCTCAGGGTTACCCGTGGGAAATGCCTGAAAATTTCATGCCAGAAGGTTACAATCTTGATGCCAAATTTGCTTCAGTTGCTCAAGATGATGCTACTCCTGCATCTCCTGTGGTGCATGTTACTCTTGTGTCTAGAAATGAGAGCCATTATACTGCACCTCCTACACTGAATGCTATATAAGTTTGACCCGTGCCGCTTTGAAGTGGTATATAAGTTTGGACAATAGTAATATCTGCACCTTCAATGATCTAGGGGAAGCCTTCATTAAGAAATATAAGTACACTATGTTCATGGCGCCTGACCGTGACCAATTGAGGGCGATGTCTCAGAGAGACAAGGAGTCATTAAAGAATATGCACAACATGGCGCAAGATAGCTGCCCAGGTGGTACCCCAGATGGGAGAACAAGAAATGACCAAGATCTTCCTGAAAACCCTTGGATCATTTTATTATGAAAGGATGGTCGCCATTGCGCCAAGTGATTTCACCGAGATGGTAAGCATGGGAGTTCGTCTAGAATAAATTGTCATGGAAGGACGCTTGACGAAAGACGAACGAACAAAGAAGTAATCATGCGGGTTTTCTCAAAGGAAATAAAGTGAAATAAATGTTGTCATTAGGGAGAGGAAGATTAGACCACCTAAAAGACATCATCGGTACCAACAACAGGTTTCTTCTGTAACCCCAATAATTAATGTAGCTCCAACTATTGTTTCCTATCAGAGACCACCTCCTTAGGGAAATCAAGGGCAAGGTAAGAAGAGAGAATCTTTTGACTCTATTCTAATGAGATATGTAGAGTTATTCTAGGATTTGATTCAGAAGAAGTTGTTTCAGACCAGACCTCCCCCTGCTAACCTTTACCCTGGTATTATAAGGCAGATCAGACATGTGCTTTTCATCAAGGAGCCCCAGGACACAACATCGAAAACTGTTATCCCTTGAAATCTGAAGTATAAAAGATGATGAGATATGGCCTCCTATTCTTTAAAGATGTTGGACCTAACGTGAAATAGAATCCTTTGCCTAAACATGGAGGATAAAATGTTGTTGCTATGGTTGCTGGTTGTTCTGGGGACTTCCAGATTTTTGATATCAACCTGGTTAGAGGGAATTTGGTAAAGATGCATGTGAATCTTTGTGAACTCAGTTATTATATGCACGACCATGCTGGTTATAGTATTTGTAGTACATATATCCAGGGATGTGATAAGATAAAAGTTGATCTTCAAGAAATGATGAACGAAGTTCTCATTCATATAATCAGGGCAAGGGCTAAGTACAAAGAAGATGTGAATATGGTCCATGGATGTCCTGGTGAATCATGGATTTTTGATGTGAATTATATGAATGACGATTTGGTATAGTTGCATGCTACATTTTGTCACATGAATGGCCAAGAAGAACACCATTATGGGTCTTGCAAGATTTGCTGCAAGGACTTTCATGGTTACTCCATCGTGAGAAGGGGTGTTCAATTGTTGTTAAATAATGGTACTATCAAAGTCTTAGGCAATAGAGATGATTACAATGGGGTTAATGTGATTGAAGATTGCTCGGTCGAGACTATGTTAGATTATGAGTATGTTTCTGTAGATGAATTCTTTTCTTCTGATGAAGATATGTTCTCCAACAATGATTATGTGATATCTAAATAATCTGAAGAAGGGGTGAATGTTATTGTGTCGTGTTTTGATGTTCCCGCCCTTATATAGATTGAGTACCATAGCAAGCCAGTTGTTGCTCTAGTGGTTATTTTCCTTCCTGGTCCTACCCCCAATGAATCAGACAAAGTCATGCCATATAAATACAATGCGACAATCCTAGAAGGTGGTGTGGAAATTCCTACCCAAACTTTGTCGGATGTCAAGAATATTGCTAAAACCAGTCGAGTGACCCGCAATGGTCGGGTTTTCGCTCTCGTCATTTGAGAGAATGTTAATTAAGATAAAAGGGTTGTTGAAAGTATTGAACCTAAGAAAGTGGTGGGGGAATCTAATGGAACTATTGTGGAAAAGTATGCAGACGACTTGTTGAAAATTATCAAGATGAGTGACTACAATATTGTAGATAAATTATTGCAAACCCCATCTAAGATATCCATTCTAGGCTTGCTAATAAATTCTTCTGCCCATGGGGAATCTTTGATGAGAGTGTTGGATCAAGCTTTTGTGGAAAGTGATATGTGTCTAGACCAATTCAGCAGTGTTCTGGGGAATTTTAAATATTGTAATAACCTGAGTTTCTATGATGATGAATTGCCCGATGAAGGAAGGAACCATAACATGGCTCTCTATATCTCTATGAATTATAAGAATGACTCTTTGTCCAATGTGCTGACTGAAAATGGGTCTACTTTGAATGTCATACCAAGGAGTACACTCATGAAGCTTAAGTACCAGGGGACTACCACGCGCCCGAGTGGCATAATAGTGAAAGCTTTTGATGGTTCGAGGAAGTCTGTCATCAGAGAAGTAGATTTTCCTATTTACATTGGTCCGCATTTATTTCAGATTACTTTCCGGGTTATAGATATTGCTCCCGCCTATAGCTGTTTATTAGAACGACCATGGATCCACGAAGCAGGAGCTATTACTTCAACTTTGCACCAGAAATTGAAATTTGTTCGTGAAGGAAATGTGGTTATAGTGAATGGAGAGCATGCTTTGTTAATATCTCATTTTTCCTCTTTCAGTTTTGTGGAAGATGATGAAGCTGCTATTGGAACTCAGTTCCAAGCTTTATCTATTGATAATATAAGGAAGAATGATAATTCTATAGCCTCGTTTAAGGATGCTCAATAGGTAATGCATAATGGCCCTAGCAAGGCATGGGGGAAAATTGTTGATCCACCTGTTAATAAGAATAGAGTTGATTTGGGTTTCTCCGTGAAGAATAATAAAGATGAAATCGTGAAGCCAAAGTCCGCTTTGGTTAAATACCAAGACATCTTTCACAATGGAAGTTATCTTTATCCAACTATTCCTAAGATCAATGCTATTCTGGAAGGTGAATCAGAGCAAGAGATGCCGAACTATGTGATGCATGGAGTCAGAGTCCAAAATTAGATCACTATTGATGTTCCTTCTTGCATTCACATTTCAAAGTAATTTGTTTTTGTTAATATTTTCAAAAATCTTTCACTCCGCCCAAGGTGAAAGTATTGATATTGTACGGGCATATCTATTTTTTAATCTTTAAAATCATTAATAAAAGTTGTTTTTGATTCCAAAATTGTGTCTTTATTCTCTGCTTTTTCTTGGAAAATGGTAATCAGAAAGATCATTTCCAAATAAATAATAACTGTAAATAAATCTACATAATCACTTGCTCTATGTGTCAGTTTCTAAAAGCAATCATAAATCATATGTGTAGATTTATTAAAAAACCTGTTGAGTATATTGACCCTGCACCCTTTCCTAACTTTGAATATCCTGCGTATGTGGCCGAAGAAGAAAAAATATGATGAAATCCAAAAAGATGTTTCACGGTTTCTTGAGCGTGAGGAAATCACCATTCATCCGTATAAGGAGCCCTTGGAGACGATTAATTTGGGTACAGAGGAAGATCCAAAAGAAGTCAAGATTGGAGCATTGCTTCATCCTGATGTAAAGAGCATATTGATTGAATTGTTGAAAGAGTATGTGTATATATTTGCTTGGTCTTATCAAGACATTCCTGGGTTGGATACTGATATTATGGAACATAATTTGTCACTAAAGCCAAAATGTCCACCAATCAAGCAGAAGATGCGAAGAACTCACCCTAATATGGCAGTGAAAATTAAAGAAGAGGTTTTAAAGCAGATTAATGTTGGTTTTCTTGTGACATTAGTGTTGTAACGCCTCAGTATTTAATTATTTATTTAAATAATTACTTTTGAATATTTTTTTATTAATTCAAATTTTTATCGTCGAGGTCAGAATTATTTTATTAAGTTGGAATAATAATTAATCGGATTTAATTTGGTGAAATTAAGTTAAAGTGTTATTTTATTATTAAGCTTAAATATGAAATTGGGCTTAATTGGTGGTGTTGTGTAGTAATAGAGGGGTATATCATTTAGGCTCATTTGAGTTTTTTAAGATTAAATAAAATATATCTTTTATATTGGAAATAGAATTAGAGGAATAGGAGAGAGTTTTGTTATCAGGAAGAGAAGAACAAAGGGGAAAATACGGTTTATGAGGGGAGAAGAAGAACAAGAGGAAACTTCTTCAAGTGCCAAATTCCCCAAAAATCCAGTTGAAGTCTCTTAGAGATGCTCTTAATCCAAGGTAAGGGTGAGGTTCTGACTCTATAATAGAGTGTATGATTAATAGTATGTGAATTTAGGTTATAAAAATTATTCCTAGTTGTGTTTGAAATTGGTATATTGATGAAATTGAGAGATGATTTAGGACCCAATATAACTAGATATGCATATAAATAAGTGTCTTAGTATTTTTCCTTGCAATTGAGGTGAGAAGTACCTTAGTACTATAGCGAAAATAATGAAAGGCAATTAATTTACTCACTGTAGCGCAGGAAGTGAAGTAGCGCTTAGGAAATGCACTTGCTACTGTAGCGCTAATTGAAATGATATAGAAGGAATTGTTTTGAATACTGTAGCGATGAATGGAATTATTATTTAATGGCATATAATTTGCATTCTGTAGCGCAAGTTGATGAAGTAATATTGATGGCACTTAGCATTGCTACAATAGCGTAAGAATGAATTAATATTTAATAGGCAAGTAGCTGCATACAGTAGCAATGGAGGAATTAGTATGTTGGGGGCATTTGTTTTTGAATATTGAAGCGATGAATTGAATAATATTTAAATGGCACTTATCTTGCAAATACGGTAGCGCATAGAATGAATTAGTACTTAGGATATAGCTTACATCCTGTAGCAATATAAGGAAGTAGCTCTTAGAAGTGATGGCTTGCTACTGTAGCAATATTGGGAAGTAGTGTTTAAAGGCACTTGGAATATTAGCTTGCTTACTGAAGTGAATTTATAAAGTGGCATTTGGGGACACTTGTTTTACATATTGTAGCACAAATAATTGAAATGGTATTTAGGAGAATCATTTGCTACTGTAGCGCAAGGAGTAAAGTAACATTTGGAGTACTAACTTGCTTGCTGTAGCGATAATTGAGAAGTAGTATTTAGGATATTGGTTGCTACTGTAGCGCAAAAGGAAATGGTATTCAGGAGAATTAGCTGCATACTGTAGCGCAAAATGAATTAATATTTAATGGCATTTGGCATACTGTAGCTACTACGTTTTGGTTTACAATACAAAATATTTTAATAATAATGATTTAATATCTTTAATAAATAATTTTGTAGGATTTATAAAGTAGAAATAGTAGAATTTTTTGCCGATAATTAATTAACCGATTTTAGCCAAAATAGTCTGAATAATTATGCGGCTTATTGTAGTGATTTTTTTTTATTGATCTATAGGGTGGTATTTTTGTTGAAAAATATGAATTCGCAGGTGATTTCCTTGCCTCTATTTATGGGCAAAATATTAAGTTGCAGGTTTATGGGCAATGTTGAATTAAGTTGAATTACTATTGTTGTTGTTGTTATTACGTTCATGTCGTTAATGCACACATAGCATATCATGTTGGAGCTGATGCTCGTCAAGTTGGCCTGGATTGGAAAATATAAAGTTGAAGGCTTATGCCTTGTTGATTCCTCTATTTATTGGCAGATTTCTAAGTTGGGAGTTCTGCTCCATTGGTACCACATGCATGTGCATAAAAACGAGTCGCATTTCATGTTGTATTCTAAGTTGTCGTGCATATGAATTAAATATGTTGAATATTGATAAAAAGCTGTGAAGTGGTGAATTATATGATCTAATACTAATATATTATTTATTGTATATCCGATTATATGGTTCGATATCTCACCCCTTCTATTTGAATGTTGCCCTCTGTTGGTAACGTGCAGGTAATCAAGAAGGTTAGTTGTTACCCTCGTTAGTTCAAGTCGGTGTTGTCGCTCTGATACGTAGCACTCAGGGGGATGAACGCATGTTTTTTTTATTGTTTATTTTCATTATGTTACTGAATTTTTAAGTTGTTTTCATTAAAGACTTGTTGTCTTAGAATTGTTTTGAGTTGGATAAGATGTTATGGTGTTTTCAGTTGAATTTTGTGAATCCGCTGCGTAGTAATGAAAGTTATTTTTATTTTTAAAGACTAAGCAGGTTGTTATCGGTTCATCCGAAGTTCATGTGTTATGTATCTGAACTATAGCTGATTGAATGTCGTAGTTTTAAGTTGAAAGTATAGCACTCCATTTGTTTGTTGGAAATTTTTATAACTCTGATTTTATTTAACTCGTTGGGTAGAAATGGGGTGTTACAAGTGTACCCTCAGTGGATTTCCAATATTGTCCGAGTACCAAAGAAAGATGGAAAAATTCTCATGTGCGTTGATTATAGAGATTTAAATAAAGCTAGTCCAAAAGATAACTTCCATTACCACATATTGATAAGTTGGTTGACAATACAAAAAAATTCAAAGTATTCTCGTTCATGGACGGATTTTCCAGATACAATCAAATCAGAATGGATCCTGAGGACATGGAAAAAACAACGTTTATCACACCCTGGGGAACATTCTGTTACAAAGTGATGCCCTTCGGGTTGAAGAACATTGGTGTAACGTACCAGAGGGCTATGACAACCCTATTTCATAATCTAGTGCACAGGGAAATTGAGGTATATGTTGATGATATGATTTCTAAATCTCATAATGAAGAAGGGTATATAGAAGGTTTGTTGAAATTGTTTCACCGTTTGAGGAAGTTTTGTCTCCACTTAAATCCAAATAAATGCACCTTTGGTGTTTGATCGGGAAAATTGTTAGGTTTCGTTGTCAGCCAAAAAGGAATTGAAGTTGATCCTGAAAAATTTAAGGCAATTCAAGAAATTCCTGCACCAAGAACTCAAAAGCAAGTTAGAGGCTTCCTTGGGTGTTTGAATTACATTTCCAGGTTTATTTCCCATATGACTGCAACATGTGAACCAATCTTTAAGTTGTTAAATAAATATCAAGGTTGTGTATAGACAGATGATTTCCAAAAAGAATTTGAAAGCATTAAAGAGTATCTGCTTAAACCTCCTATCTTGCTCCCTCCTGTTGAAGGAAGACCATTGATTATGTATCTGACTGTGTTAGATAATTCTATGGATTGTATTTTGGGACAACAAGATGAAACAGGAAGAAAAGAATATGCCATTTATTATCTCAGCAAGAAGTTTACTAACTATGATTCATGGTATTTTATGCTGTAAAAAACATGTTATGCTTTGGCCTGAGCGGCAAAGCGATTGAGGCAATATATGTTGAATCATACTACTTGGTTAATCTCCAATATGGATCTGATTAAGTATATTTTGTAAAAGCCTGCTCTTACTGGAAGAATTTCCCATTGGCAAATGCTGTTGTCTAAATATGATATTGAATACCGTACTCAGAAGGCTATAAAAATCAGTGTGTTGGCGGATTATCTTGCTCACCAACCAATTGATGATTATCAGTCTGTTAAATATGATTTCCATGATGAGGATGTAATGTATTTGAAAATAAAAGATTGTGATGAACCTTTGCTTGGGGAAGGTCCTTATCCTGAATCCCAGTGGGGTCTGGTGTTTGGTGTCGTGATTATCACTCCTCATGGGTCGCATATCCCTTTTACTACAAGTTTGACATTTGATTGTACCAATAATATGGCAGAGAATGAAGCTTGTATCATGGGTCTCGAAGAAGCTATAGATCTCAGAATCAAAATTCTAGATGTATATGGAGATTTAGCTTTAGTGATAAATCAGATTAAGGGAGAATGGGATACTCGTCACGTTGGCTTGATTACCTACAAAGACTATGCTAGAAGATTATTACCATTCTTTAATAAAGTTGAATTCCATCATATTCCCATAGATGAGAATCATATGGAAGATGCTTTAGCCACTTTGGGTTCTATGTATCAAGTAAATACTTGGAACCATGTGCCTCGTATCATAATTCGGCGTCTGGATAGGCCAGCTCATGTGTTTGCAGGAGAGGGAACGTCAGACAAAAACCTTGGTATTATGATATCAATCATTTTCTCCATACTTAGGAATACCCAATTGGTGCGTCGAACAAAGATAGAAAGACATTGAGAAGGTTGGAATGTAGCTATTTCCTCAATGAAGATGTACTGTACAAAAGAAATTATGACATGGTCTTGCTCATATGCGTGGATAGACATGAAGCAGACATGTTGATGCATGAAATACATGAAGGTTCGTTTGGTACCCATGACAAAGGATATTCAATGGAAAAGAAGATGCTTAGAGCAGGTTACTGTTGGCTGGCAATGGAATCTGACTGTTATAAATTTACAAAGAAGTTCCATACGTGCAAGATTTATGCTGACAATATTCATGTGCCTCCGACACTTCTCAATGTTATTTCTTCCCCGTGGCCTTTCTCTATGTGGGGGTATTGATATGATTAAAATGATGAACCCAAGGCATCGACTGGACATCTTTTCATCTTGGTGGCAATAGACTACTTCACCAAATGGGTGGAAGTAGCTTCCTATGCTAATGTCACTGAGTAGTTGGTAGTACGCTTTATCAAGAACAATTTTATATGCCGATACAGTGTGTTAAGCAGAATTATCACTGAAAATGGCTCGTATCTGAATAACAAGATGATGAAAGAACTTTGTGAAGAATTCAAGATTATCCATCATAATTAATTCCCTTACAGGCCAAAGATGAATGGGGTTGTTGAAGCTGCTAATAAAAACATTAAGAAGATCATCCAGAAGATGGTTGTTACCTATAAAGATTGGTATGAGATACTCCCTTTTGCTTTGCATGGGTATCATACATCCGTCGACACTTCAATAGAGGAAACTACGTTCTCTCTTGTGCATGGTATGGAAGCAGTGCTCCCCGTTGAGGTTGAGATTCCCTCTTTACGTGTGATAATGGAAACCAAATTGTCAGAGGCCGAATGGGTCCAGAATAGGTTTGACCAATTGAATTTGATTGAAGAAAATAGAATGACAGCCTTGTGTAATGGTCAGCTATACCAGAAGAGAATTTATAAATATTTTGATAAGAAGGTCAAGCCTCATGAATTCAGAGAATGTGACCTTGTTTTCATAAAAATCATGTCTTTTAACACTGATTCTAGGGGCAAGTAGACTTCAAAATATGAAGGCCCATATGTTGTCAAGAAAGCCTTCTCTAGTGGTGCACTAATTCTTGAAACTATGGATGGAGAGGAGTTACCACGTCCCATGAATGTTGAAGTAGTCAAGAAATACTTTGCCTAAAGAAATAAAAGAACATCTCGCTAGATCCAAAACCCGAAAGGACGACTTAGGAAAAAAGGAGCGTCTCGGTAGGCTGAAAACCCGAAAGGGCAGTCTAGGAAAAAATAAGAGACACAAATAGAATAAATTTTCTGCTAGTTTGAAAACCCGCAAGGGAAACCTAGGCAAAACTCAGGGATTTCTTGGAAAGTAAATGTTTCAGACAAGACTTGATTATTGAAGAAACAATCTTCTCAGATCCTCACCACACTTCAACAGAAGTCGCTATTCAGGAATTCAAAATTGTTAGGGAGAATAGTGGTCATTGTATTTAAATGTATCTTTTCTGATATATTACCATTTTCCAAACTTTATAACCATCCATGGGGTCTCGCCATTCGAAGACTACCATTCTATTAATAAAGTTTGAGATTTTATCTAATTCCTTGTAATTCTTATTTTATTCTATTTGCAAATATTCCATTTATTATTAATAGTATATTTCAAAACAAAGAGATTTAACAATAAAATTGTTTTGAAAAGAAGTAACAAATTACTTTTTACTTCGGATTTTTGTGATTCAACTAAAACAAAAGTAGTGATTCCAAGGTTGGAAGAACTCAAAAGTTTTGAAAAAATATTCCCCGTGAAAGTTCTCCCAGGTTACTCTTGCTGATATGCGCATGATCTTCTTGTGTTTCTCAAATAGTTGGAGTTCGTACCAGTTGATGTATGGTGCGGTGTTTGGGTTTGTAATCCCAATTTACCTAGTCAAATCTTGGGTCAAATTTTTCTCCAGGTTGATTATTTTGATTTTGGTTTGCAGGGTCTGAAACCTCTATCCTAGATTCCTAAGTAATGTCTTCGCTCATATGACGGAATTTCATTCTCCCTTTGTGTCTTGAGGTAGAATCATCTGCAAAGCATCACTCTTTATAGTAATGGCATTATTGTTGTTGTTTGTTTCCCAGGAAACTAGACAAGGGTAGTATCTTTTCTAAGAAGTGTTGAGACAGTTGTCAACTTTTTGGGTTTTCTCTTGCCAAGTTTTGGGTTTGATTTAAAATCCCCATAATTGTGATTTCTTGTTGTATGGTTTAACTTCTTAGATCCATAAATGAAGTTGAGATGATGTGTCTCTTTGAAAGTTGTTATCCCCTTTAAGTTATATAATTTCTCCCAAGATAAGTTTCTGTAATCATCACTCTTGGTATCTGTAGCGGTAGAAATGTTTAAGACTAAGCCATTGGATTAACTAGACTTGTACAAATCAAAATAAAAGTCGCCACCGCGCTTTATTATTTCCGAAGGAATGGGAAAAGAGAGAATAACCCAAAAAGAGGGGGAAAGATTCTAGGTAAGGGGGTTGGTTATGCAAAGGGAAGGTATTAGCACCCTAAACATCTACGGTACTCTGCAAGAACCTCTTTGTAAAAATCTGTATATTTTGGCTATAAAATGTTATATGTAAAATAGATGGTGGAGGTGAGAAAAGAAATATATTTTTTTATGATTTGTTTTGCACCCTCTGCGGTTGCGAACCATTAGTGCTACGTACCACCATCCATGCAGTAAGGGATCAGGGTACACGTAGTTCCTCTTTGAAAAGTTTTAAAACACAAGTGTGTTGGTTAATTTTATGAGATAAGACATCATCGTCATTGTCCATGTGGAAAAACATACTTATTACCCACAATCATGAGAAAGGAGAATTTTCATCATCTCAAAGTGCAGAATATGGCTTGGATTTTAAAAATCAACAATGCCTCACTCAACACCCAAGTGGAAAATATCTCTCTTTACTACATATTGTAGAAGTATAGTTGTTTGCATCACTACAAGGATTGACAAGAGTCCACTCTTTTGAGAAAAGTTTTTAAAGTAAAAAGCCAAAGTGGCAAAATGATTTGAAATGAGATTGATTGATTTTTAGTCTTCTCAAAAAAATGTAAAGGTTTTATTAATGTTGATTGAAGTTTATTTTTGAAAGATGTTTTGAAAATGCATGGACCTAAGTCCAAGTTTATTATGAAAGTAGTTTAATTTTTTTTAAAACGAAGAGTTTTCAAAACGAGGGAGAAGATTTTTGAAATTTAAGAAGATGGGAGGAGAAGAAGAGGCTATCCTAAAGCATAATATAAAAAGCTATAGATAAGAACCATCTAACCAATAAGAAGCCAATACTTGACATTATGAGCCAAGATAAAATTCCCGTTCTTTGGATTGAAACCAAGGAAGCAAAGATAATAGACCTCTTGTGAGCACCAAACTTCAAGTGTATTAAGTCTTCACAAAAATTGGGTAGAGTAACGACTGTATACGGGTGAATTCCAGATTACAAACAAAGAATGTAATCACAATAACCTGCACACAAAACAAACAAATAACCCAATGTCTTGAGGTAAACCTAAAGAACTTCAGACAAAATATCAATTAAGATCACAAGGTCTCCGACATAGGCCAAGCTTTCTAATCCTAAGTCCAAGAAGTCCAATACTCCATAATGCCAAGGATAGTAACCAAATAGTCCAAGTATCATTAAAGTTTTTTATTGTTCATGTTGATTATTAGGTGTCTTAGAAGAGAAAAGAAAAGGCTCAAGTGAGCAAAAATAAAAATGACATGAAATGTAATGCTTAAAGTAAATGGTACATAAAGCATAAAAAATAAAAGGGCATAAAGTAAAAACAATTTAAGAATTAGTGGTTAGTTGGATGACCATCTTAAAACTTTCATTTGAAACTTATTAGAGGATTTGTAGAACTAAAGCCTCCACACAACAAGTTGCATTTTCTTTTTGTCAAGTATATCATCCATTTGGAATCCTCAAAAGTACCATTTAATGATCAATGATGTTTAAGTGATTCGCGTTGACCAAAAGTGTTGTAGATCCATTAGAGGATTGGTAGAACCAAAGCCTCCACACAATGAATCTAAAGGTTATTAGATCAAAGAGATCAAATTAACATACTTGGGCTTGCAAACATAGGTTTGGGCCATGAAGGATCATTTATTCGAATCGGGAAAAAATTTAGCGCTATGTTAAGCAATCGTAAGTGGACTTATATAGAAGTCTCACCTATTTTGAGGTCGGTCAATATCAATCTATGCAGCATTTATTTTGAGACATGATATAGAGATCATCCATTTTTATGGAGTTAAACTCAACACTATGGAACCAATGATGTTAACAAAGTTCATAATAAAAAATTCAATCCAAGATCAGCCAGAAAATAATCACAAAATAATATTGCATTTAGTATATACATTAAAAAGGTTTTAAAATATTTTAAAATGGAAATAAAAGAGAAAAATATCAATTATGTTCAAATTAATCAAGAAATAAAAAGTAAGACCATAGAAAAATCAGAAATGAATTAAAATAATTCTATAAAATTTTTGGTAATTTTTAAAAGTCAGAAACTATTTTAAAAATTAAAAGAAATGAGTAAAATAAACCAAAAATGATTTTAAAAAAAACAAAGTCAAAAATAAAAAATAAATGAGGTTACCAATATTTGTCACAATATCATTGGATCATTCCATAATTTTTTTCAGAATTTAAAAATGCATAAAAGTATTTTTAAACAATTCAAATAAATTGGAAATTTATAAAAAATATCAAAACACAAAATAAACTTGTGAAAAAATAAAAATCAGAAAGAGAAAAATCAAAAATATTTTTCATAATTTTTTTTTAGATTTTTTGGACTAAAAATAAATTTTCTATGATTTTTTGAAATTTAAAACAATTAAATATAAAAATAAGAAAAGAAAAATAAAGTAAAAAAATGTGGACCATTGTGAATAAAGCATAGAATCATTAATTAAATCAGATTAAAAAAAACATATGGCGTGCCTTCATTGGTTGGAAGATGAAATGTTGGTTATCTTCAACCTCCAGCCAACGTGAATTGCAGGTCTCTCAAACTGTAAAATCAGAAGCTCAGACCTATGTCATTCGCTTCGTCTCTTCAAGACGAAGACAACCACACCTTCGCGACAAATTTATATAAACTCTAGCTCAAGTAATTTGGAAAGGAATTTTTGAAAAGGGATTTAAAATTTCATGGTCAAAACAAGTTTCTATATAAAAGTAAGTGTTGCAACTAGAACCAGGGCAATGAGAGTATCACAATGATATCAAAGTTTTGAAGAATTTATGAAGGAATCTACCTATTGAAGTTGAGTTGCAGAGCTATGAAACTGGACTTCTATGGAGCAATATAGGGCACGATTCTTGAATGTATTTATATGGTTCGCTTCAGGGAAGATCAAGGAAGGTAAATTGATAGAAAATTTGGATTGAAAAAGGCTTGAAAATAGATTTCGAAGTTGCTTAAATTTAAGTTATGGAATAAGTTTGGCAGGATAATTTTGGCTATCCAAGCTTGAGGAAATGAATGGGGGATGACCCTCTATTTATAGGGAATCAAATGGAATGTCCAAGCGTGTGAAATGATGAAGTTTGGAGAGAAATCGTGTGAAGTTGCAAACAAGAAAAGTGTGACTTCTAATTTGATCAAAACTCATCCAAAATGCGCGTTTTGTTGTGCTAGTCACTTCTGGAAGTTCACTAAACATGTTTAGAGGAAAAAACGCGTAGAAACAAAGTGTTTAGAAGCTAAACCAATGATTTCAAATTTTGACTTTTGAAGAAACTTCAGTTTTAAGTTACCAAGTTCAAATTAATAGCATTCTCAGCTCAAGGGGTCTTTGGGTATGATTCTTGATGCTTTAGAAAGATGAGGTTACAAGCTTTTCAATGGAAAAAGAATGGAATCAAATGGATGCTTGAGCTGAAAGTTTCATTGAGTCAAAGTTTGGGAAAAAGAAGTTGACTTTCCATGCTTAGAAATATTTCAATTTTTTCTTTAAAAGTAACATATAATGTTTTTCATCCAAACATGGCCTTCCACTTTAAATTTGCTCTGGACCAAAAAATATGGCATGAAATAGACGTCTTTAATGACATTTTGAAACTTGAGCCATTCACGATCTCCAAAAATTGAGAGAGTTATGAATTGTTGAAGTTGGTAAAAAATCATGAAATGACCTATAATCTTTTGTATCCTTACGGCATCTTCCATCCATTTTCTCACTTTGCACATAAAAAAAGGCATAAATTTCACATCCTCAAGATCATTGTGGAAAAATAATGGCTTCAAGGTGATAGAAATTAACCAAGTTATGATCATTTCAAGTCACACATGAGAAATTGGGGGTTCATCTAGAGGACTTGTAATCTTTCCTCATCATCAAGTTTCTTCCACATGAAAACTCCTTGAAAATTTTGAAGTTACTTGTTGATAACCCTTTGAAGAGAAGGATGTTTTTATAATAACTCAAAAATACCAAATGATGAGAAAGATATGCTTCTTTGAAGTTCAAAACCCTAGCTCGTAGATCAATAAAATGCTTTGAGGAACTTTGACAATTTTGAACAAACTTCTTGTACCAACACCCTTTCTTTGTAAATAGAAGTTGTTAAGGATGAAAATGAGAAATCATAGCCACCAAAACCACTTACATATTCTTTAGAATTTAGAGAAATATGCATTTGTGACCAATGGGAACAAAGCCTTGTCCAAGCATGACAACTTCTTCAATCAACCCCTTGTACTTTTGAATCAAATTTGATAACCTTGAAATATGGTGAACCAAAATAACCATGCCATGCCATTTTTTCCAAAACAAATCCAATGGTGAGGTTTGAACTTCTCAAGCTTTATTGACTAGAGCATGGAAATAAACTCATGAACCCATGGAGTAACTTGCTAAATCTAATTACATTTACCTACATTAGTAACAAGCAAGACAAACTAACATTGGATTTTATTAATTAAAAGGAAAAAACAAGACAAAATATTCATGACCATAAAAGGAAACATGTTAAGGTTCTTGGTGATTCCTCAAAGAGAAAAGCTAAAGGTAGGGAGGAGTACCAAAAGCCCTAATGTGATCTTGTTGTGATTGAATCAATATGGTATGATGAAGGGATTTTGGGGAAAAAATTAGGGTACAACAGGTGCCCTTATTTAAGTTTCTTCTATCCGGAGATACAAAGGTTAAAAATCTTCGTGTCGACGTGATCGAAGATACTTAAATATAAAACAAATCCTATTTTTGGCCTTAAGATTCCATGCAATTCTTATGAATATGAATGCACATGGACAACTCCAAAGGGACGCAAAACACCACTAGGGATGTAACAAAATAAAGAAACAAGCGAGCAACCCGACTAGGAAAATAAATCACTGGTGAATCAAAAGACATAACTTATAGAGGATGATAAAAAGTCAAAGGATACACCATCTCCTTCTGAAAGTGAAACTACCAACGTTCACTGAAGGTAGAAAGAGGAAAGAAATAACAACACTGACGTTCACTGACGGTGAGCTACCAACGTCCACTGAAGGTAGAAGAAAAAGAAATATCATAACATCATTGTTCACTGATGATGAACTACCAACGTTCATTGAGGGTAGAAAAAAGATAACAATCACCAACTTTCACTGAAGGTGACCTACCAACTTTCATTGAAGGTAGAAAGAGAAAATATCATAGCACCACCGTTCACTGGCAAGGAACTACCAACATTCACTGAGGGTAGAAAAAAGATAACAATCACTAACTGCCACTGAAGGTGACCTACCAACTTTCACTTAAGGTAGAGATAAAATATATCATAACATCACTGTTCACTGACGATGACCTACGAACCTTCACTGAGGGTAGAAAAAAGATAACAATCACCAACTTTCATTGAAGGTGACCAACCAAATTTCATTGAAGGTAGAAGGAGAAAATATCATAGCATCATCGTTCACTGACGATGGACTACCAATGTTCACTGAGGGTAGAAAAAAGATAACAATCACCAACTTTAACTGAAGGTGACCTACCAACTATCACTGAAGGTAGAAAGAAAATATATCATAGCACTGCCATTCACTGACGATGAACTACCAACGTTCACTGGGGGTAGCAAAAAGATGACAATCACCAACATTCACTGAAGGTGACCTACCAACTTTCAGTGAAGGTAGAGAGAAAATATATCATATCATCGTCGTTCACTGACGATGGACTACCAACATTCACTCAAGGTAGAAAAAAGATAACAATCACCAACATTCACTGATGGTGACCTACCAACTTTCACTGAAGGCAGAAAGAGAATATATCATAGCATCGCCGCTCACTGAAGATGGACTACCAATGTTCACTGAGGGTAGCAAAAAGATAACAATCACCAACTTTCACTGAAGGTGACCTACCAACTTTAACTGAAGGTAGAGAGAAAATATATTATAGCACCGCCGTTCACTGACGATGAACTACCAACGTTCACTTAGGGTAGCAAAAAGATAACAACCACCAACTTTCACTGAAGGTGACCTACCAACTTTCACTAAAGGTAGAGAGAAAATATATCATAGCACCGCCGTTCACTGACGATGAACTACCAATGTTCACTGAGGATAGAAAAAAGATAACAATCACCAACTTTCACTGAAGGTGACCTACCAACTTTCACTGAAGATAGAAAGATAAAATATCATAGCACCACCGTTCACTAACGATGAACTAGCAACATTCACTGAGGGTAGAAAAAAGGTAACAAGTTTCCCCAACATTCTGGCATCTCACCTAGAACGGGTCTTAACTTCTTCTTTAACCAAGGCACTCCACCTGGAAAGGGTAATATATAAATTGTCTCAAATAAAGAGACTACCGCTTGTAAGGATTTCATAACGAACTGTCTCTGCGATATTGAAAGTCTTTCCATCCACTGGAGTAATTTGGCAACAAACTGCAAACTATCCACTCATAGAGAAGATAGCAAAAAAGTTACGTCGAATTTTACAGGGAAGTACAGGTTGCTCAAGTAAAGAGACCTGCTACTTGTTGGTATATGAAGGATTGTAAAAGTGACATTCTGGGGAAAGCAATATGACCTCCTGGGGAAAGAATCATGACTTCCTGGGGAAATTCCAATATACTCCTGCTTGAAGAGATAAAGGTTTTCTGGTGCAAAATAAATGCACATCTCAAACCAATCCTAGAAGCTTGCAGAAATCCAAAGTAATAATATTGCCGAGGATCAAAAATTCAAACCAGAAATAAACTGGAATGAAACAGTCATCTGAAACACTTCCTTTGAGAAATAAACTCAAGAGGGAAACCCAAATCATCCAGACAAAAAGTTGTACAAGAAGGCTAAAGCAAAAACCTTGCACGAGGGATAACTCAGTGGGGAAATGGAAAGAATATACGCTTTCTGCTTAAGGCCAACACTCTATTGGAGAGGACGACATAACTCTGCAAAACATTGTAATATGTCAACAAAATTTTAACGAATATGAATGAGCAATGATTTACTAATTTTATCTATGCATGATGTATGTATGAATGTATGAGTGTTATCGTACGTATGCTAACAAAACAGATATACAACACTGGGAGTAACCAGGAAAAACCAACTTGGGCACAATCAACACTCGGCTAAATTACATCCAAGATGAACAATCTAAGAAAAAGTAAGCGCCAACTGAGGAAACAAAACCTACTGCCTGGTTTAACTTTATTGGGGAGAAATGTAATTCTGAAGTAAACAAAACATAGCGACCAAGTAGTACAGGTACAGAGATATAACATCCTTCTCCAAGCTTTACCAGGGAATAACACTCAAACTTCAATGGGGAATCAAATATTTTCAAAAGTAATGCCTCTACTGGGGATTTGAAAAATCAATTTCAAGTAGAGCAGACATTCATCAAATCATCAAAACATTTACTGGGGGGTTCGTGCCATCTTCATTGGGGAGGTCAATACCATATTCACAAAAGGAAAACCAATATACGTTCTTCACTAGGGAAAACAGAGGCCCGTGTTCTTCGAGAGTAATTATTATACCAACTTCTCTGGATAAAATAACTTATATTAAACACACGAAACCTTCATTGGAGAAATCTTGGATTGAATCTTCATATCATGCAAACTCAGAAAAGAGGAGAAATGAACCAAAACTTGACCGGGGACACTGGAGTTACAAACCCAAAACAACGAAACATCTCGAGAAAAACTTTAATGGGAAACAAAACTTCTTAAAAGCAACTGGAGTTCGTCCATTCCTAGGATCACCACTTTTGTTATTTTTTCTCTCTTGCGTCACAAATTTTAAAGTAAAGGCAAATTGTAAATTCTTTTTGAAAATCAATTTTGTTATTTAATATTTTCGCTTTGAAAGTTATTATCAATAATAAATGGAGTCTTTGCAAGCTAAATAAAATAAGAAATACAAAGAATTGGCTAAAAGCTCAAATTTCATTAATAGAATGATAGCCTGCAAAATGGCGAGACTCCATGGATAATTACAATGTTCATAAAATGGTAATATATAATGGAAAAGATACATTGAGATACAATGACCATTATCCCCTTTAACAACTTTTGAAATCCTGAGCAGCAGCTTCTGTCGAAATATGATTGGGATCCGAGAAGATTGTTGCTCCAATGATCAAGTCTTGTCTGATGTAGTTACTTGCCAAGAAAGTCTCTAACTTTTGCCTAAGATGCCCTTGATGGTTTTCAACTTAGCGGGAAATTTATTCTGTTTATGTCTCTAATTTATGCCTAGACCGCTCTTTCGGCCTACCGAGACGCTCTTTTTTGCTTAAGCCACCCTTTAGGGTTTTTAACTTAGCGATATGTTCTTTTATTTCTTTAGGCGAAGTATTTCTTGACTGTGTCAGCATTCATGGGACGTGGGAACTCCTCGCCATCCATAGTTTCAAGAATTAATGCACCATCAGAGAAGGCTTTCTTGACAACATATGCGCCTCCAAAATTGGGAGTCCACTTGCCCCTAGAATCAGTGTTAAAAGACATGATCTTCCTGAGCACAAGGTTCTCTGAATTCACGAGGTTTGACCTTCTTATCAAAAGCTTTCTTCATCGTTTTTTGATATAACTGTCCATGACACAAAGCTGTCATTCTCTTCTCTTCGATCAAATTCAATTGGTCAAACCGGTTCTGAACCCATTCAGCCTCTGACAACTTGGTTTCCATTATCACACGCAAAGAGGGAATCTCAACCTCGATTAGGAGCACAACTTCCATTCGATACACAAGGGAGAACGAGGTTGCTCCTGTTAAAGTGCAGACAAATGTTCGATATACATGCAAAGCAAAAGGGAGCATTTCATGCCAATCCTTATAAGTAACAACCATTTTCTTGATAATCTTCTTGATGTTCTTATTAGCAGCTTCAACAGCCCCATTCATCTTTGGCTTGTACGGAGATGAGTTGTGATGGACAATCTTGAATTCACCACACAATTCTGTCACCATTTTGTTGTTCAGATTCAAGCCATTGTCAGTGATAATTCTGTTCGGCACACCATACCGACATATGAGATTATTCTTAATGAAGCGCACAACCACCTGCTTAGTAACATTAGCATATGAAGCAGCCTCCACCCACTTGGTGATGTAATCAATTGCTACCAAGATAAAATGGTGTCCATTCGAAGATTTGGGTTCTATCATTCCAATCATGTCAATACCCCACATAGAAAAAGGCCACGGGGAAGAGATAACATTGAGAAGTTTCGGAGGCACATGAACCTTGTCCATATAAACTTGACATTTATGACACTTCTTTGCAAATTTATAACAATCAGATTCCATTGTCAGTAAATAGTAACATGCCCTTATCATCCTTTTAGCCATCGAATGTCCATTGGCATGAGTGCCAAATTAACCTTCATGAACCTCATGCATCAACATGTCCGCTTCGTGTCTATCCATGCCTCTGAGCAAGATCATGTCATAATTTCTCTTGTACAACACATTTTCACTGAGGAAGAAACTTCTAGCCAATCTTCTAAATGTATTTTTATCTTTATTCGATGCACCAATCGGGTATTCCTGAGTTTGGAGAAAATGCTTGATATCAATATACCAAGGTTTCTCATCTTCTACCTCTTCTGTTGTAAACACATGAGCGGGCCTATCCAGTCGCCAAACCATGATTCGAGGTTTATCATTCCAAGTATTCACTTTATACATAGAAGCCAGAGTTGCCAGAGTGTCTTCCATTTGATTTTCATCTCTGGGAATGTGATGGAATTCAACTTTATTAAAGAAGGGTAACAACATTATAGCATAATATTTGTAAGGGATTAAGCCAGGGTGACGATATCCCATTCTCCTTTAACTTGCTTTATTAACAAAGCTGAATCACCATACACATCTAGAATTTTAATTCTGAGATCAATAGCTTCCTCGAGACCCATGACACAAGCCTCCTATTTTGCCATATTATTAGTACAAACAAATTTCAACCTTGCAGTAAAAGGAATGTGCCATCCATGTGGAGTGACAATTACAACACCAATTCCTTTACCATAAGCATTCACAGCTCCATAAAATCTCATACTCCAATGAGATTCAGGATCAAGACCTTCCTTAGGCAATGGTTCATCACAATCCTTCACTTTCAGAAACATCACATCCTCATCGGGAAATTCATACTTCACAGACTGATGATCCTCAACTGGTTGGTGAGCAAGATAATCTGCCAACACGCTGCTTTTAATAGCTTTTTGAGTGTGGTATTCGATGTCATATTCAGATAACAACATATGCTAGCGGGAAATTTTCCGGGTAAGAGCAGGTGTGATACGGTGGGAGAACTGACTTGAGGTTTTGCGTTTTGTATTCGCACTTGTTCGGTTTAGCAAGAGTCGCCATCGACTTTTTATTTTATCCTAAGGAAAGGTTAAAAAGCACAGGAAAAACCTTTGAGATGTTTTCGTGGGTTCGGGGGGTAGATTATGAAAAGGGAAGGTGCTAGAACTCTTTTCATCCATGGTTATCCATGGGCTCTTAGTTACTTGTTTTAGATCACTTTCCCTGATTTTCAATTGTTTGAAATGGTGCTTGTGTGTGTGTGGTTTTGAAAATGTTTTGAAAAAGATGCCTTGTCTAGGCAACCATTGTAACAATTCTTTACTCGAATGTTTTACAAAGGTGTTTGTCTTTTTGAAAAGATGTTTCAATGTTTTTTGAAAGTTGTTTTGAAAGTTGTATTGTGGAGTGTGTTTTGAAAGTAGGCAAGTGTGTTTTTCAAGTTTGATCAAGTAACTAAGAGTTGTCTACCCTAATTTACTCAAAGATCTTTCTCATGTTTTAACCCTTTTAACAATGTTGTTTCACCATTGTGTTTGATGAACAACCTTGCGTTAGGATGGTAACGGGACGAGCGGGGTCATCGTTTAGACCATGAATGCAATAGTGTAAAGTATTTTGGCAATTTTCTTGAGGGACTATGATCATTTTGCTTAGGCAACAAGATAGCGTCATCGAGGGACTATGATCATTTTGTTTGTTTTTTGTTTTGTTTTGTTTTTCCAAAGTACTTGACATGCAAACATGGCCCATTTTTGAAGACAACAAGATAGCGTCATCGAGGGACTATGATCATTTGATTTGTTTTTGTTTTGTTTTGTTTTGCCAAAGTACTTGACATGCAAACATGGCCCATTTTTGAAGGCAACTTGTGAGGTTACCCTAGAGGTGCAAGTGTGAATTGTGTATTGATTTTCATGCATTTATCTTGTGTTAGGTTATCTAGCGGTTGATTTTGAATCTTCGCATGCAAACCCTAATTACTATACAGTATATAGAAAGCGATAAATTGTGGGAATTTAAAGTCTAAGCTATTACAAATAAGTATCCGGGGATGGGGGTACAAATGTTTACAAATGGGGATGAGTCTCATCAGGATAGTAGTGTCCAAATATTATTTACAACCAAATCGAATCATCGCATTCTCAATGTAAAATATAGCGAAGTATAAGAATCAAAGAGAAATAAAAGTATTGTGCCATGCATATGATTATTTACCAATGATGCAAATTAAGTATTATTATTATTTTTGGTGCTTTTTGTTAATGTTATATAAACAAAAGGTTTTAAAGAAAAAATATTTTAACTTAACAAAAAAAAATCTATTGTTTATGTATTTGTTAATGTTTTTAGAAATTTATATAAAAAGATTTATTAAACAAAAAAGTTTTAAGACAAAAAATCTATTAACCTAATAAATCTAATATTTACATATTTTAAGTGTAATAAAAAGTATTGTTAAAATAAATATGAAAAATTAATACATTATCTATTTAACAAGAAAAATCAGGAATTAAGTTATATAAAAAAAAATAAAGTGATTTGTAAACCTAAATAAAAGAAATTAGATGGGCTGTAAGGAAAAGGGTTGGCCCAAAACAAAATTTGAAAGAGAATCAGAGGGGGGGTACGCACGCTGAAAACATTGGGCTTAGGGTTTATGCATGGGGCAGGCCCAATCGGGTTTGACAATGTTTTGTTGGGGGTTTGTTTTGTTTCGTTCAGAATAGGGTTTACACAGTTTGATGAGCGGCGCCGTTCTCTTTCTTCTTCATTGTTCTCTTCCTCGCTCTCAACAAAGCTTCTGATGTCCTCCACTTCGCCTCAGGCCACTAGGATACCACCTCCAACTTCTCCTCTCCAAGATTGCTCAGGCAGTGATGAAAAAAAAAGGTATTTGATTTCTGCTTTCCATGTTTTAGGGTTTCAAAGACTTATCTCTTGCATGTTTTATCTCTTACATGTTTTGACCTTTATGTGTTATTTGTGTTCGTGAGGTATATCAATAGATTGAAGGAGAAGAAGATGATACCTTTGGGGAAAGGACGGAGAGTGGATCGATGGTATCCTCAGGCGGCCAAGGCAGGGAGCTCGTGACGTTGGCTTTGTTCTTGCTGGCTTTCTGGTACTTGTATCTTTTAGCTTTTGTTTGATTTAGTGATGAATATCTGAAAACCCTAGGATAGCTGAGTTCCTCTCTTCTTTTCTTCTTCTGATTGTTTGCCTCAATGTTGCTTTCTTCTGAGTTGGTTATTTGCTTCTGAGTTTCTTATGCTTCTGAGTTTCTTTTCCTCTTTTTTCAATGATGATTATTCTGAGATTGCTTGCTTCTGAGATGCTTTTTCAATCTTCCTCTCTTTGGATTTTGATTCTCAATGGTGTTGGCCCTATGATGAATTTTGTTCTGAGGGCTTTTGGTTTTGTTTAGCCTATGATGAACCTAGTTCTGAGGAGTTTTGTTGGTGGTTTGGATGTTTGGATGTGTTGATTCTATGATGAACCTAGTTCTGAGATTTGTCTGCTCACTTCTGATTCTCTTTCTCTCTTTTTGGCTTGGTTGGCTTTGCCTATTATGAACCTAGTTCTGAGGCGTTTTGGCTTGAATGCTATGCAGTTTGACAGGTTTGTTTATGATACAGGCTTGAAAGGCTTATCAGTTTTCTTGCTTATTTGAGGCTGCCTTTGATAGGCTTGCTTCTGTTATGTGTTTGACAGGGTTTTTAGGCAGTCTAAAACAGGCTTCTTGTTGTAACAGGTTTTTTAGGCAGTCTGAAACAGGCTTGTTGTTGTAACAGGTTTTTGGGCTATGTGTTTACAGCTTCAGGGCTTGTTGCCTTAGGCTTCAGGGTTTGTGCTTGTTATGCTTGGCTTGAGGCAGGTTGAATGTTGTTTGGTTTTTGTATGTTTTGACAGGGCTAAAGGCAGGCTTGCAAATTTGCTTGCTTGAAGCAGGCTGGAGGTTTTATGCAGGTTACTTGAACAGGCTTCAAGGTTTTGGTTTTTTTGAAATTTTGAGGCAGGTTCTGTTGTTTGCTTGCTTAGGATACAAGCTTGGAAGGTTGTAACAGGTTTTTAGGCCTGTTGAAAAGTGTTTACAGTTTTGTGTTCTCTTTTTTCTCTATGTGTTCTGCCCCCTCTTTCTCAACTGAGATCTTTGTTATATTTATTTGTCTTAAGCCTGCCCACTGTAAGCCTCTACTTCTCTCTCTCTTTTCTCTCTCTCCAGAAAAGTATATTTAATTACTTAAACTGTACTTTCTGTTCTGAAAAGGTTTTGGCCAGAAAATGATGAAAAATGCTTTTACAAGTTGGCTTGCATTTTGTCTTTCCTCTGCATATCTTCTTACCTCCAGATTTTTTGCATTGCTTTTGATATCTTGTTGACAGCCTTTTGACAGTTTCTTTGGACAGCTTGGTTGACATCTCTTTTTGACAGTTTCTTTGGACAGCTTGGTTGACATCTCTTTTTGACAGTTTTGTTGACAGCTTTGCACTTGTGACTTAGTTTGGTATTTTCAGTTTGACAATGCAATTTGGTTTAGTTTCTTTGACAGTTTGAATTGCTTTTTGGATGGTTTGCACTTATGCAGTTTGTTTGGCATTTCAGTTTGGTTTGCCTTTTTTGCCAAATTTGAATTTATGCAGCTTTGTATTTGATTAATTCATATTCCTGCAAATAATTTGCTTTCCTCTTTGTGAACCAAGAAGAGACATCTTCTTGCGATTTGCAGAGAGGACGAACAAACTGATTCCGGCCAAAACCTTTAATGATGAGTTTTTTGATTATCTGTCTGAGAATGCCTTTAATTTATCTGTACTGATTTCTTTCTTCTATCTTTGCAGGTAAATATCAGTTGGGCAAAGGAAGCAACAGTAGAAGATGAAGACTTAGGATAGATTTATTTTCTCTTTCAATTTTTTGTAATAAACATTATTATAACTATTGTAAATAAATTTACTGTATTCAAATAACACTTGTAACAACAATTAAAAGTGAATAAAATATATTTTGTCAGATAATTCTTTATTTCACTGTCTATTTAATTATTTAAGTTTCTTGAATTAAAATAACTGGAAGTACATCCCAATTATTCTAACTTAGATAAAATAAATAATTAATAAACACCGCAGTCTTGCAACTTCGCATTAATCAACAGTACACCCGGCATTCCAATTAACCATAATCATTGCACAGTTAATCAAACAAACGTCCACATGCCTTTCACTTCACTTGATTAAACTAAAACTGCAAATTTTCAATCAGAAGCCTCAACCTTTTACCCCAGATGTTTAGGTTTTGGGAAACAAACAGAAATCTTGAACAGGCGTCAAAGCAGTGTGACAGCCAATTAAGACACTGTGGATTCAAATTCTTCTGAAAAATGCGCATGCGAACCCTAATGTTGGATTTACTGTCAAAGAAGCGTCTGCCTGATCAAACCCTGAGCCAAACTCAACCAAACCCTAGCAATCTGCTTGAAATGATTCAAAAGTTAATGGAAACCCTAATTTTGTTTGACTGATAAGAAAAGTCTGTTTGACCGATTCTTGAGCCAATCTGAAAAATCAGGAAAAGCCCGAAGCTGTGATTTCTTGTGAAAAAGAGAGAGGGCAAATTTTGGGGTACAACAGTTTCCCCTGTTCAATCTTCTTGAACCTGAAGAGTTAGATTGGCAAGTTTGCCTTTCGCGACTCGAAGGTAAAAGGAGATTGGACACTAGAGTGCCCAAAAAATTTGCACTCGTCAAAGCGTAGTTTGAGGGAATGGGCTTAAAGATGCCATTTGGAGATGGGCTTAAAGATGCCATCTGGAGATGTAATAGAATCTTGTTGGGGGATGGGCTTAGAGATGCCATCTGGAAATCGCTGGTAGGAGGATGGGCTTATAGATGCCATCTGAAGGTGATTGTATCTTGTTGGAGATGGGCTTGTAGATGCCATCCAAGAAGGTTCGTTGAACTGTATGTTGTCAGTGAGCGGGTGAGTATCAGAAAGGTATTCATGTTTGGAACGTCTCTGAACTGGGGGTCTGAATAAGCAATAGATTGACATCCATGTTTGGAGAATCCGTGAACTGTTTTCAGAAGTCTTGGATCTGAACAAGCGATAGGTTAACATCCGTATCTGGAGAACCCGTAAACTATTTTCAGAAGTCTTGGATCTGAACAAGCGATAGGTTAACATCCGTATCTGGAGAACCCGTAAACTGTTTTCAGAAGTCTTGAAGTTGAATAAACATGAGTTGGTCGAATAGATATTTGTCCTGTCTGGTTTCAGGTATTAATCTCCAACCTGAGAAAGAAAGATAGTTTTCCTGGCTCGTTACAGGTATTGATCTTCAATCCCTCGTCCACAGATGGTTTTCCTGGCTTGCTACATGTATTGATCTGGAACTTGAAAAGGTTGATGGTAGCCACCTGTTGATTGACCTTTTTTCTGGAAAGGTAAAACATTAGTTGTATGCAATGTTATGATGTATGAAATGCATAATGCAATATATGTGTTTATGATATATGAATGTAATGAATGCGCATGTAAGCTGAGTAGCTGTCTTGCTGAAGATAGATGAATCCTGGATAGCTGGAGATAATAGAATCTTGACTGCTTCCGAAGAAAGTGAATCTTTGACGGCTGCAGGGGATTGCTAGAATATTTTGATTGCTGCAGGTATTGATCTGGAATCTTGAAAAGGTTGGTCGGTGAGATAGTTGTCTTGGCTGGTTTCAGGTATTAATCTCTGACCTGAGAAAGAAAGATAGTTTTCCTGGCTTGATACAGGTGTTAATCTTCACTCTCTTTATGTAGATAGTTTTCCTGGCTTGCTACAAGTATTGTGATGTCGGGAATGGGCTTACAGATGCCATTTGGAGATATGATGGATAGTTGATGGAGATGGGCTTAGAGATGCCATCCAGAAATGATTGTTGAATTGTTTGAACTGGTCGAGTAGATAGTTGTCCTGGCTGGTTTCAGGTGTTAATCTTTGACATGAGAAAGAAAGATAGTTTTCCTGGCTTGTTAGAGGTATTGATCTTCAATCCCTCGTTCACAGATGGTTTTCCTGGCTGGCTACAGGTATTAATCTGGAACTTGAAAAGGTTGGTCGGTGAGATATTTGTCCTGTCTGGTTTCAGGTATTAATCTCCAACTTGAGAAAGAAAGATAGTTTTCCTGGCTTGTTACAGGCGTTAATCTTCACTCTATTTACGTAGATAGTTTTCCTGGCTGGTTTCAGGTATTAATCTACAATCAGTCATCCACAGATAGTTTTCCTGGCTTGCTACAGGTATTAATCTGGAACTTGAAAAGGTTGGCCGATGAGATAGTTGTCCTGGCTGGTTTCAGGTATTAATCTCTGACCTGAGAAAGAAAGATAGTTTTCCTGGCTTGTTACAGGTATTGATCTTCAATCCCTCGTTCACAGATGGTTTTCTTGGCTGGCTACATGTATTAATCTGGAACTTGAAAAGGTTGGTCGGTGAGATAGTTGTCCTGGCTGGTTTCAGGTATTAATCTCTGACCTAAGAAAGAAAGATAGTTTTCCTGGCTTGTTACAGGTGTTAATCTTCACTCTCTTTACGTAGATAGTTTTCCTGGCTGGTTTCAGGTATTAATATACAATTAGTCGTCCACAGATAGTTTTCTTGGCTTGCTACAGGTATTAATCTGGAACTTGAAAAGGTTGGCCGATGAGATAGTTGTCCTGGATGGTTTCAGGTATTAATCTCTGACCTGAGAAAGAAAGATAGTTTTCCTGGCTGGTTTCAGGTATTAATCTTCACTCTCTTCATGTAGATACTTCTCCTGGCTGGTTTCAGGTATTAATCTACAATCAGTCGTCCACAAATAGTTTTCCTGGCTTGCTACAGGTATTAATCTGGAACTTGAAAAGGTTGGCCAATGAGATAGTTGTCCTGGCTGGTTTCAGGTATTAATCTCTGACCTGAGAAAGAAAGGTCTTCCTGGCTTGTTTCAGGTATTACTCTTCAATCTCTTCATGTAGATAGTTTTCCTTGCTGGTTGCAGTTGTTAATCTACAATCAGTCGTCCACAGATAGTTTTCCTGGCTTGCTACAGGTATTAATCTGGAACTTGGGTTATACGCCACTTTGAGAATGAGAATCTTCATTCTGTTGGGGGTCAGAAATTGGGAGTATACCAATCTTCTGAGGTTTCGAGGATGAGAGTCTTCATTCTGTTAAGGGTCAGAAATTGGGAGTATACCAATCTTCTGAGGTTTTAAGGATGAGAGTCTTCATTCTGTTACGGGTCAGAAATTGGGAGTATACCAATCTTCTGAGGTTTTAAGGATGAGAGTCTTCATTCTGTTATGGGTCAGAAATTGGGAGTATACCAATCTTCTGATGTTTTAAGGATGAGAATCTTCATTCTGTTAACGGTTAACTGTTATCTGGTCGATCTCCAGGCCTTCATAGAAACTTGTATTGCTATCTGGTCGTAATCCAGGCCTCACAATAACTTGTTGAGCTGCTATCCGGTCGAATACGGGCTTCACGGCTTGTGTTAAAGATATACCACTATCTGGTCGACTCCAGGTTTCGTAGTATTCTTGGCTGCTGTCTGGTCGTAATCCAGGCTTCACAGAAACTTGTATTGCCATCTGGTCGTAATCCAGGCTTCACAATAACTTGTTGGGGATTAAACTATTATCCGGTCGAATCCGGACTTCATAGCTTGCTCTTAGGAGATGCCATTATCTGGTCGTAATCCAGGCTTCGCGGTAGTCCGACATTGTTATCTGGTTGTAATTCGGGCTTCACAATATGTTGTAGAGATCAAGATACTATCCGGTCGAATCCGGGCTTCATAACTTGAATTTGTGAGAAATTGATCTTTGACGACCGTAACTTCCAACAGGTGATGAAGGAATTTTTGATGATGATCGTAACTTCCAGCAGGTGATGAAGGAAATTTTGATGATGATCGTAATTTCCAGCAGGTGATGAAGTAATTTTGATGATGACCGCAACTTCCAGAAGGAATTTTTGAACGACCGATCAATTTTAAATGTAACTTGTTTTGGAGAATAAATCCTTGACAAATGTTGGGGAAATAAACCCATGACTGCAGGTCTGCTTAGAGAGGTGATGAACTCCTCGAGGACACTATAATTTCTTTTCAGGAAGATTTCGGAGAGGTTTCATCACTGCCCTTAGTATCAGATGCTTGTGATATTGCCAGGAAACTTGGATTGTACGTAACCCTTGAGATTGACATTCGAATGCCCCAAGTAATGGTGAGGGAGATTTTCCCCAGGTTCACTCTGCAATTGAGAGATATATTGAAACCTTGACTGGACTGCCCCAGGTTAACTGAACTTTGAAAGATTTGTTGATATCTTGACTGGACTGCACCAGGTTAATTGAACTTTGAAAGATCTGTTGAAACCTTGACTGGACTTCCCCAGGTGTGCTGGATAGTGACATGACATGCCCCCTTGTTGATAGGAGATTTTGTCAATGGAAGTGTCATCCTTCTTGAAATGATTTTGCTCACTGAGAGGGCTTTCGTTCCTCGGATATTCATTGTGTGAATTTCTCCGCTGTCAAACAAATAGCCAAATGCATACAGCGATATTCAAGTAATAAAAAGTTTATGTTTGTCTCGAAGTTTTGAAAAATGCGTTTTTTAGCAGAAAACTTTTTATAAGACAAATTCAACACAAGATTTTAGGGCCAAGCCTTACAGGAGTCAGGATACCTTTTGTAATCAGTATGCTTTCGAACTAACCCATGCTTCAATTAGGACTTTTGAAGGGTTGTAACGTGGCTTGGTTCACGGTTTAAGAAACAAAGGATAAAGGCCCAAAGTATATTTGTACCCACCCGCTCTTTGTGATGTTCTTCAATCCTAAACTCAGTTAATTTGTGCGTCGAACTCCATTCGAATTTGGAACGACCTTTTGGTGATGGTTCACACCAGTTGAATTTTATGAAAGGCAATCATTTCTGCAACATTTTTCATGTTGTTGAGGATTTGTAATGACCTCGCTCTTTTGATTTGTTATCCCTAACTTTTGCCTGATTGTTCCTGTTTTCGAGATTACAGTCAGTGGGATGCCCCAACTTTCTTAAGCCTCCTTTATAGGTTTTGGCTTAGTGGGCTTTTCTCTTTTGAGAGATAATGACTGCCTATGAGATAAGGAACCATCACTGTCTTTTGGTTCCAAAGGAATGTTTTTTTATGTCGTTCATTGTATTACGAACTGAGAGTTTGCGACTTCAATGCACATCTTTTGAATTAACTGAGAGACTACCCTTCCCCAGGTTTAAATCAAAGGTTTCAATTTGTTTAGAATAAAAAACTCCTACTTCTTTGGCTCGAAGGGGTTGACTAGGGATTATCTTCCTTATAACTCCAGTGTTTGGGATTTGAAAGAAATGCATGTACATCGTCAGCAAGGTCTGTTCAAAAGCATACTGTATGAGATTATGGTATTGTTTCGTCATCCTCCCTCTAAAGGCTTGTAGCTTTTTATCAAGAGTTAAATATCATAAATAAAGCATAAGAATAGTGAAAACAAGTGGATGAATTCAAGACAAACATATGCAATGCATTAATGAAACAGAGTTTGACATCAACAGATAATTGTTTGAATAACACAAGAAATTACAACTTGAAAGTTCGAATGGAACAAAAGTCTCTCAGTTTGAGCTTTGTCATTTCAAATGGTTAACCTTTGGCAGAAGAATTTAGTCTGGCCATCTTGTGTGAACTCTAGCATTCCTTCGTTGATCAGGTTTTGAATTTTGTACTTCAACACCCAACAATCGTTTGTATCATGTCCAGGACTATCAGAATGATAAGCACACCTGGCATCTGGATTGTAGCTGGGAGAAAAAGTTTTGGGGTTCGGATGAGGGTTTATCACCGTAATCATATTCATCTTCAACATATGCTGCAATGCTTGTGACAATGGCATGTTGATTTGGGTGAATTGCCTTTGAAGTCTTTCCCCCTTTGGATGATTATCCGGTTGATGTAGACGAAGTCATTATTGGGCTCGTGATGTGGAAGCAAAGTGAGAGGGTCTTCTCTCCTTTAAACCGGTTTCTTGTCTCATGGGAAGCTAAGCAAGGCCTTGATTTCCAATCCTAATTGTTTGCCCCATACGGTTGCAACCGTCTTGACGAAATTGATTGATAATGGTTCCCAGCTCTTCTTATCTTCGGGCTAGGCCTTGGATTAGAGCCATCTGCCCTAGCATCTGGGTTCTCATTGCTTCAACCTCAGTTTGCAGTTGTTCCAACTGTTGGTCCTTATTGTCTTCCGAATTTTTCTCGGCCAGGTTCCTAGCGAGGAGTAATTTCAACTCTTCCTGCCCCTTGGATAGGTTCAAGAACATCTCTTGAAGTTGAATGTTTTGAGCCTGGATGCCCTTGATATTCTTCTCCAGAGCCATCTCTACTGAAATAAACAGTAGGAGAGTAAGGAAACCTGAAAAGGAAAACCTGTTATGATGCAATGTATGATATGTGGATGCATGTTTTCAAGGATTTATTGGGGTAAACACAAGAAAATGTTAGAGGTTGAACTTGGATCAACATCTTTGATTGGAGAACTTCGTATCGGTGGATGTCTTTCCACGAGAATCAAGCTCACCATGTCAAGTGGGTCATAGCCCCTGATTCAAGTTGTTGCACTTGATCTTTGACGGCGTTTGTTTAGAGGAAAACCCTCTTGCCCTTTGGTAGACGTCTGGTTCAACGTGCCCCTGTATCAAAAGACCCTCGAGATCCTTGAAATGGTTATTGAAAATGCTATGGTATGATGTTATAATGTTATGTACATGTATGCAAGAGCAAGTAAATGTATATACAGGTAATCATATTCACACAAAGCAAACAAGTCCTTAGGTTTAGGCTTGCATGGGGTTCGTAGGTAAGTACCCTCTTGAAGTTAGTTGGCTCATCCTATCCTAAAATAGAAACCGAGTTCTAAGGAGCTCAATATCACTGGATTATTTTGTGTTCATTGTTTTGGTTTAGCCACTTAACTAGCGACCAAAATATTCCAAGAAAACAATCCTCAATGAGTGTAGTATCGAGTATCTACCATCTTCGGATTGCACCAAAGTCGGTCATCTCACTACCCCTAAAAAGGCTAAGATGGTCAAGTAAGGTTCTAAGAGTTCGTTAGTGCTTCATGACATCGCTCAGCGGCCCCGTATTCTCCTTGACTACTCAAGGGCTACCGGTACTCACAAATATGTCACACTAACATAGCTACTGCTTCAACCATGTCGGTATACCCCGCACAGCTCCCTCACAATTTATTGCTATTTACCTAAGAAGGTGCCCCCAAATCCGGGTGTAGGATTTATAGCAAACCCAAACAAGGACCCAAAAAGTAAAGCAATCAAAGCAAAGATGTATGGGTGATCTAAAACCCTATGGTAACCCCACTTTTAGATTTCTCCCCAATAGAGTCGCCAGTTCTGTGATACGGTGGGAGAACTGACTTGAGGTTTTGCATTTTGTATTCGCACTTATTCAGTTTAGCAAGATTCGCCACCGACTTTTTAGTTTATCCTAAGGAAAGGTTAAAAAGCACAGGAAAAACCTTTGAGATGTTTTCGTGGGTTCGGGGGGTAGATTATGAAAAGGGAAGGTGCTAGCACCCTTTTCATCCATGGTTATCCATGGGCTCTTAGTTACTTGTTTTAGATCACTTGCCCTGATTTTCAATTGTTTGAAATGGTGCTTGTGTGTGTGTGGTTTTGAAAATGTTTTGAAAAAGATGCCTTGTCTAGGCAACCATTGTAACAATTATTTACTTGAATGTTTTACAAAGGTGTTTGTCTTTTTGAAAAGATGTTTCAATGTTTTTTGAAAGTTATTTTGAAAGTTGTGTTGTGGAGTGTGTTTTGAAAGTAGGCAAGTGTGTTTTTCAAGTTTGATCAAGTAACTAAGAGTTGTCTACCCTAATTTACTCAAAGATCTTTCTCATGTTTTAACCCTTTTAACAATGTTGTTTCACCATTGTGTTTGATGAACAACCTTGCGTTAGGATGTTAACGGGACGGGCACGGGTCATCTTTTAGACCATGAATGCAATAGTGTCAAGTATTTTGGAAATTTTCTTGAGGGACTATGATCATTTTGCTTAGGCAACAAGATGGCGTCATCGAGGGACTATGATCATTTTGCTTAGGCAACAAGATGGCGTCATCGAGGGACTATGATCATTTTGTTTGTTTTTTGTTTTGTTTTGTTTTGTTTTGCCAAAGTACTTGACATGCAAACATGGCCCATTTTTGAAGGCAACAAGATAGCGTCATTGAGGGACTATGATCATTTGATTTGTTTTTGTTTTGTTTTGTTTTGCCAAAGTACTTGACATGCAAACATGGCCCATTTTTGAAGGCAACTTGCGAGGTTACCCTAGAGGTGCAAGTGTGAATTGTGTATTGATTTTCATGCATTTATCTTGTGTTAGGTTATCTAGCGGTTGATTTTGAATCTTCACATACAAACCCTAATTACTATACAGTATATAGAAAGCGATAAATTGCGGTAATTTAAAGTCTAAGCTATTACAAATAATTATCCAGGGATGGGGGTACAAATGTTTACAAATGGGGATGAGTCTCATCAGGATAGTAGTGTCCAAATATTATTTACAACCAAATCGAATCATTGCATTCTCAATGTAAAATATAGCGAAGTATAAGAATCAAAGAGAAATAAAAGTATTGTGTCATGCATATGATTATTTACCAATGATGCAAATTAAGTATTATTATTATTTTTGGTGCTTTTTGTTAATGTTATATAAACAAAAGGTTTTAAAGAAAAAATATTTTAACTTAACAAAAAAAAATCTATTGTTTATGTATTTGTTAATGTTTTTAGAAATTTATATTAAAAGATTTATTAAACAAAAAAGTTTTAAGACAAAAAATCTATTAACCTAATAAATCTAATATTTACATATTTTAAGTGTAATAAAAAGTATTGTTAAAATAAATATGAAAAATTAATACATTATCTATTTAACAAGAAAAATCAAGAATTAAGTTATATAAATATAAATAAAGTGATTTGTAAACCTAAATAAAAGAAATTCGATGGGCTGTAAGGAAAAGGGTTGGCCCAAAACAAAATTTGAAGGAGAATCAGAGGGGGGGTACGCACGCTGAAAACATTGGGCTTAGGGTTTGTGCATGGGGCAGGCCCAATCGGGTTTGACAATGTTTTGTTGGGGGTTTGGTTTGTTTCGTTTAGAATAGGGTTTACACAGTTTGATGAGCGGCGCCGTTCCCTTTCTTCTTCATCGTTCTCTTCCTCGCTCTCAACAGAGCTTCTGATGTCCTCCACTTCGCCTCAGGCCACTAGGATACCACCTCCAACTTCTCCTCTCCAAGATTGCTCAGGCAGTGATGAAAAAAAAAGGTATTTGATTTCTGCTTTCCATGTTTTAGGGTTTCAAAGACTTATCTCTTGCATGTTTTATCTCTTACATGTTTTGACCTTTATGTGTTATTTGTGTTCGTGAGGTATATCAATAGATTGAAGGAGAAGAAGATGATACCTTTGGGGAAAGGACGGAGAGTGGATCGACGATATCCTCAGGCGGCCAAGGCAGGGAGCTCGTGACGTTGGCTTTGTTCTTGCTGGCTTTCTGGTACTTGTATCTTTTAGCTTTTGTTTGATTTAGTGATGAATATCTGAAAATCCTAGGATAGCTGAGTTCCTCTCTTCTTTTCTTCTTCTGATTGTTTGCCTCAATGTTGCTTTCTTCTGAGTTGGTTATTTGCTTCTGAGTTGCTTATGCTTCTGAGTTGCTTTTCCTCTTTTTTCAATGATGATTATTCTGAGATTGCTTGCTTCTGAGATGCCTTTACAATCTTCCTCTCTTTGGATTTTTATTCTCAATGGTGTTGGCCCTATGATGAATTTTGTTCTGAGGGCTTTTGGTTTTGTTTAGCCTATGATGAACCTAGTTCTGAGGAGTTTTGTTGGTGGTTTGGATGTTTGGATGTGTTGATTCTATGATGAACCTAGTTCTGAGATTTGTCTGCTTACTTCTGATTCTCTTTCTCTCTTTTGGGCTTGGTTGGCTTTGCCTATGATGAACCTAGTTCTGAGGCGTTTTGGCTTGAATGGTATGCAGTTTGACAGGTTTGTTTAGGATACAGGCTTGAAAGGCTTATCAGTTTGCTTGCTTGTTTGAGGCTGGCTTTGATAGGCTTGCTTCTGTTATGTGTTTGACAGGTTTTTTAGGCAGTCTGAAACAGGCTTGTTGTTGTAATAGGTTTTTTAGGAAGTCTAAAACAGGCTTGTTGTTGTAACAGGTTTTTGGGCTATGTGTTTACAGCTTCAGGGCTTGTTGCCTTAGGCTTCAGGGTTTTTGCTTGTTATGCTTGGCTTGAGGAAGGTTGAATGTTATTTGGTTTTTGTATGTTTTGACAGGGCTAAAGGCAGGCTTGCAAATTTGCTTGCTTGAAGCAGGCTGGAGGTTTTATGCAGGTTACTTGAACAGGCTTCAAGGTTTTGGTTGTTTTGAAATTTTGAGGCAGGTTCTGTTGTTTTCTTGCTTAGGATACAAGCTTGGAAGGCTGTAACAGGTTTTTAGGCCTGTTGAAGAGTGTTTATAGTTTTGTGTTCTCTTTTTTCTCTATGTGTTCTTCCCCCTCTTTCTCAACTGAGATCTTTGTTATATTTATTTGTCTTAAGCCTGCCCACTGTAAGCCTCTACTTCTCTCTCTCTTTTCTCTCTCTCCAGAAAAGTATATTTAATAACTTAAACTGTACTTTCTGTTCTGAAAAGGTTTTGGCCAGAAAATGATGAAAAATGCTTTTACAAGTTGGCTTGCATTTTGTCTTTCCTCTGCATATCTTCTTACCTCCAGATTTTCTGCATTGCTTTTGATATCTTGTTGGCAGCCTTTTGACAGTTTCTTTGGACAGCTTGGTTGACATCTCTTTTTGATAGTTTCTTTGGACAGCTTGGTTGACATCTCTTTTTGACAGTTTTGTTGACAGCTTTGCACTTGTGACTTAGTTTGGTATTTTCAGTTTGACAATGCAATTTGGTTTAGTTTCTTTGACAATTTGAATTGCCTCTTGGATGGTTTGCACTTATGCAGTTTGTTTGGCATTTCAGTTTGGTTTGCCTTTTTTGCCAAATTTGAATTTATGCATCTTTGTATTTGATTAATTCATATGCTTGCAAATAATTTGCTTTCCTCTTTGTGAACCAAGAAGAGACATCTTCTTGCGATTTGCAGAGAGGACGAACAAACTGATTCCGGCCAAAACCTTTAATGATGAGTTTTTTGATTATCTGTCTGAGAATGCCTTTAATTTATTTGTACTGATTTCTTTCTTCTATCTTTGCAGGTAAATATCAGTTGGGCAAAGGAAGCAACAGTAGAAGATGAAGACTTAGGATAGATTTATTTTCTCTTTCAATTGTTTGTAATAAACATTATTATAAATATTGTAAATAAATTTACTGTATTCAAATAACACTTGTAACAACAATTAAAAGTGAATAAAAAATCTTTTGTCAGATAATTCTTTATTTCACTGTCTATTTAATTATTTAAGTTTCTTGAATTAAAATAACTGGAAGTACATCCCAATTATTCTAACTTAGATAAAATAAATAATTAATAAACACCGTACTCTTGCAACTTCGCATTAATCAACAGTACACCCGGCATTCCAATTAACCATAATCATTGCACAGTTAATCAAACAAACGTCCACATGCCTTTCACTTCACTTGATTAAACTAAAACTGCAAATTTTCAATCAGAAGCCTCAACCTTTTACCCCAGATGTTTAGGTTTTGGGAAACAAACAGAAATCTTGAACAGGCGTCAAAGCAGTGTGACAGCCAATTAAGACACTGTGGATTCAAATTCTTCTGAAAATGCGCGTACAAACCCTAATGTTGGATTTACTATCAAAGAAGCGTCTGCCTGATCAAACCCTGAGCCAAACTCAACCAAACCCTAGCAATCTGCTTGAAATGATTCAAAAGTTAATGGAAACCATAATTTTTTTTTGACTGATAAGAAAAGTCTGTTTGACCGATTCTTGAGCCAATCTGAAAAATCAGGAAAAGCCCGAAGCTGTAATTTCTTGTGAAAAAGAGAGAGGGCAAATTTTGGGGTACAACAGCAAGATTTTCAAAAATGTACTTGATTGTATCCATTTTGGAGATCAACCAAGTTGTGTGATTCAACATATATTGCCGCAAATGTTTTTCCACACAGGCAAGAGCACATCATCTCTTTTCTAGCATGGAATACCGCGTCACAATCAGTAAACTTTTTGCTGAGATAATAAATGGCATACTCTTTCTTCCCCGTTTCATCTTGTTGTCCTAGAATACAACCCATGGATTTATTTATCACTGTCAGATACATAATCAACGATCTTCCTTCGACAGGAGGGAACAAGATAGGAGGTTCAAGCAGATATTCTTTAATACTTTCAAATTCCCTTTGGCAGTCATCCGTCCACACACAACCTTGATCTTTCTTTAACAACTTAAAGATCGGTTCACATGTTACAGTCGTGTGGGAAATGAATCTGGAAATATAATTCAAACACTCTAGGAACCTTCTGACTTGCTTTTCAGTTCTCGAAGCTGGCATCTCTTAAATTGCTTTGACTATATCAGGGTCAACTTCAATTCCTTTTTGGCTAACAATGAAACCCAACAATTTCCCCGATCGAACATCGAAGGTACATTTATTTGGATTCAAGCGGAGACGATACTTCCTCAAACGCTGAAATAACTTCAATAAATCTTCTACATAACCCTTCTTCAATCTGGGATTTAGCAATCATATCATCAACATATACCTCAATTTCCTTGTGCATCAGATCATGGAATAGGGTTTTCATAGCCCTCTGGCACGTCGCACCAGCGTTCTTCAACCCGAAGGGCATCACTCTGTAACAAAATATTCCCCAGGGTATGATAAACGTTGTTTTCTCCATGTCCTCTAGAGCCATTATTATTTGATTATACCCGGAAAATAAGTCCATGAACGAGAATACTTTGAATTTTGTTGTGCTATCCACTAACATGTCAATGTGTGACAATGGAAAATCATCTTTTGAACTAGATTTATTTAGATCTCTGTACTCTACGCACATGCGAACTTTTCCGTCTTTTTTTGAAACTGGGACAATATTGGAAATCCATTGAGGATACACTGACGTCACGAGAAAACCGGCATTAATCCGCTTTAGAACCTCCTCTTTGATCTTCATTGCCATATCTGGGTGAGTTCTTCTCAACTTATGTTTGATTGGCGGACACTCTGGATTCAACGGCAAACGGTGCTCTACAATATATGTATCTAGACCAGGAATATCTTGATAAGACCAAGCGAAAATATCCACATACTCTTTCAATAACTCAATCCACCTGCTCTTCACATCATGATGCAACAATGCTCCAATCTTGACTTCTTTCAGATCTTCTTCTGAACCCAAATTAATTACTTCCAATGGCTCTTTATATGGCTGAATGGCATTTTCCTCGTGCTCAAGCAACCGTGAGACCTCTTCTGGAATATCATCAGAGTCTTCTTCTTTGGCCCCATACACAAGACATTCAAAGTTGGGAGAGGGTGCAGGGTCATTGTATTCAATTTGTTATTTAATTAAGCTGCACATATGATTTATTATTGCTTTTAAAAACTGACACATATAACAAGTGATCATGCAGATTGAATTTCAGTTATTATTTATTTTGAAAGGTTTTTTTTTCTGGTTACCATTTTCCAAGAAAAAGCAAAAAATAAAGACACAATTTGGGAAACAAATACAACTTTTATTATTGATTTAAAAGTCATGGAAAACAGATAA
The DNA here is from genome assembly GCA_948472305.1 of Vicia faba. NCBI lineage: Eukaryota > Viridiplantae > Streptophyta > Magnoliopsida > Fabales > Fabaceae > Vicia > Vicia faba. Next base: position 1,219,728,121 of record OX451738.1, on the reverse strand, counting down.
GCCCATACAACATTAATACTTCCACCTTGGGTAGAGTGAAAGTTTTTCAAAAAAGATTAACAAAACAAATTACTTTGAAACATGTATGCAAGAGGGAACATCAATGGTGATTCAGTTCTGAACCCTAACTCTGTGCGTCACATAATTTGGCATTTCCTGCTTTGCTTCATCTTCCACAATGGAATTAATCCCGGAAACAATTGGATGAAGATAACCCCCCGCTACGGAAGATGTCTTGATACTTTCCTGCATTAGACTTCGGCTTTATGCCCTTACCTCTGTCATTCTTCAAAGAGAACCCCAAGCCGGCCCTGTTCTTGTTTATTGGTGGATCCACAATCTGTCCCCATACTTCACTATGACCCTTACGCACAACTTAATGCGCATCCTTAAGCGAAACCATAGAATTCTCATTACCTCTTATGTTGTCAATGGATAAGACTTGGAACTGGGTTCTAACAGCAACTTCATCCGCCTCCACAATGCTGAAAGAGGACAAATGAGATATCAATAATGTCTATTCTCCATTTATGATTACCACTTTTACTTCCCGTACAAACTTTAATTTCTGGTGTAAAGTTGAAGTAACAGCCCCTGCTTCATGTATCCACTTCCTTCCTAGAAAACAGCTATAAGCAGGTACAATATCCATGACCTGGAAAGTAATCTGAAAAAAATGTGGGCCTATATGAATAGGCAAGTCCACTTCACCGATAACAAATTTCCTTGATCCATCAAATGCTTCCACAATAATGCCACTTGGGCACATGGGCTTTCCTTGATATTTCAACTTCATAAGCGTGCTCCTCGGTATAACGTTTAAAGTGGATCCATTATCAATCAACATATTGGATAGTGAATCATTCTTGCAATTCATGGAGATATAGAGGGCCAGGTTGTGATTCCTTACTTCATCTGGAAATTCATCGTCGCAGAAACTCAGGTTATTACATGATGTAATGTTCTCTACTATACTGCTGAATTGGTCTATAGGCATGTCACTTTCCATAAAATCTTGGTCCATTACCCTCATCAGAGATTCTCTGTGAGCAGAGGAGTTCATCAATAAAGCTAAAATAGATATTTTTGAAGGAGTCTGTAGTAGCTGATCTACAATTCTGTAGTCCCTCATCTTGATTATCTTCAAAAAATCATCCACTTATTTCTCAAACGTAGCTCCACTAGATTCACTTGTAACCTTCTTGGGTTTAACATTCTCAACAATTTTCTTTCCAGCACTAACATCTCCTCGAACAACTGGTGCAAATACACGACCGTTGCAGATCACTCTGCTAGTCTCAGCAATATTTCCAACATCAGGCATTGGCTGGATGGGAACTTCCATACCATCCTCTAATATTGTAGCATTATATTTGTAGGGTACAACCTTATTTGACTTGTAGGGAACAGGACCCGACAAACTAATCACCAATCAGGTAACAACTGGCTTGCTATAATATTCCGCTTTGAAATGGGCGGGTGCACCAAAACAAGGCACAATGATGTTTAACCCTTCTTCAACATAATCAATCATTATGGAGTCATCTCTGAAAAACAAATCTTCATCTGAGGAGAAGTACTCATCTGCAAAGGCATACTCATCATCCGACTCTTCTTCAGCCAAACGAACCACAATCAAATCAACCCCATGGTAATCATCCCTTTGACTTGTAATCTTGATAGTTCCATTGTCCAACAACAACTGAACGCCTTTCTTCATGATTGAACATCCTCTGGAGTCTCGACAACAAATTTGGCAAGATCCATACTGATGTTCCACCTGACTAGCCAAGTGGCAGAAAGTAGCATGCAATTGCACAAGGTCTTCATTCATGTTCTCCACATCAAAAATTCTGAACTCTCCAGGACATCCAGAAACCATATTCACCTCCTCTTCATACTCTTCCCTAGGCCTTATTATATGGATGAGGCCCTCATCCATCATCTCCTGAAATCAGCCTTTATCTTGTCACAACCTTGTATGTCTGTACTACAAATAGCACAACCGGAATGGTCATGCGTATAGTAGCTAAATTCACAGAGTTCTGCATGCATTTTCACCAAATCTCCTCTAACCAAATGAATATAAAAAATCTGGAAGTCACCTGGACAAACGACCACCACATTCACAACATTTTCTCCTCCATGCTTAGGTAGAGGACTGTCCTTCACATTAAGACCCACATCCTTGAAAGAAAGAATACCAGACTTCACCAATTTCTGCACCTAAGTCTTCAAAGGATAACAATTCTTAACATTATGCCCAGGTGCTCCCTGATGAAATGCACATGTTTGGTCTGCCTTGTAATACCAAGGCAAAGGTGATGGTACAACGGGAGGTGGTCGGGTATGTACCAACTTCTTCTAAATCAATGTTGGTAGTAACTCTGTATAACTCATAGTAATAGGGTCATAACTCTCCCTTCTCTGATTAAACCCTTGATTCCCCTGCTGGGTCGGTCTCTGATAAGCAATGGTGGTTGGAGCTACACCAACAACTGAAGTAACTGAGGTGACTTGCTGATGACGCTGATAATTTCTTCTAGGAGGATTAACCCTCCTCTATTGCATAATAGCATTTGCATCCCCTTCCTTCTTCTTGGTAAACCCATAAGATGGCTGCTTTACACCTCTAGTTCCTTCACTCTTTGTTAAACAGCCCTCTCTTACAGCCTATTCTAAACGGATACCCATGCCTACCATTTCAGTAAATTCATGTGGCGCATTTTCTACCATCCTTTCATAGAAGAAAGCACCCATAGTCTTCAAGAAAATCTTATTCATCTCCTTCTCTTCCATGGGAGGAATCACTTGGGCGGCTACCTCACACCATCTCTGTGCATATTCTTTGAATGATTCCCTGTCTTCCTGAACCATGGCCTTGAGTTGATCATGGTCAGGTGCCATGTCCATGTTATACTTGTATTGTCTGATAAATGCTTCTCCCAAGTCATTGAAAGTATGGATGTTGACGATGTCCAAACTCATATACCACTTCAGCGCAGCACCGGTCAAACTATCCTGAAAAAGTGAATCAGCAGACGCTGATCATCAGTATGGGTAGACATTCTCCTTACATACGTCACAAGATGAGCATGGGGACAGGTGTTGCCCTTATACTTCTCAAACTCTGGGACCTTAAACTTTGCAGGTATCTTAACATTCGGGACCAAGCATAATTCATTCACATTTTGCCCGAATAACTCTTTTCCCTGAGGGCCTTCATCTCCCTCTGCATCTTGTCAAATTGCTTTTGAAAATCATCCATTAGGTCATAGAGACCCAACTCTTCACTTGGTGGAGGAAAAGGACGACACACATCATCATTAGCAAACGGAACCATATTCATCGAAGGAGGTGCAGCAGAAGCAACATGCACCACAAGAGGTGCAGGAGTAACGATAGCCTGAACAACTGGAGTATGTTGAGGACTAAGATTGAAACCTTCAGGCGCAAAGTTCTCTGGAATTCCCCATGGATAACATTGAGGCATGCAATTTTGAACAACAACTAGAGCAGCGGATACATGAATAGTCAGAGCTTCAGCAGTAGCCTTTGTTGGTTGAGGTTGAACACTCGGTGGATGATTCTGAGTAGCCACCAGAGATTCCATCAGAGCAGTAAGATTGGCCATGTCGTCCTTCAAAGCAGAAACTTCCTCGCGCAGCTCGCGATTCTCTTGTTCTAAGTTTTCCATCTTCCTTATGAAATTAGCCCGAGTGTTGTAGTGGTGAGTCAACTTGCTAAACGAAGTAAAGAAGCTTGGTATGACACCTGGATATGCATAACAAATGCAAGAAATATGTGCAATATGATGCATGATATGCAATGCACATGATTTTATTTTGTTATTTAATATTTCAATGGATTTAAAGTTTTATAAACACATTGCAAATATCAAAGTAATAACGCATTTGAAATACTGAAATTTTTTATTATAATAACTTCAAAGTGGATTACAAGTTTCAACAATCCAAAGTACAAGATGAAAATAAAGTCTAAAACCCTGAGAAGTAAAGCTGATGGATATCACTCTACACGCTGGCGCTTCCCTGTAAGCCTGGCAACCTGAGCCTTCAACCTCTGGTTTTCTTCAGCGTACCTGGTGGCCACCTCCTTCCAATCACCTGAATCAAGAAGTGAGCAACTAACATCTGACTGAGGCTTAGGAGAAAATAAATCCCCTTGCCTCTCCATAGTCTCTACCGCTCGAATCTCAAGGAACTCAATCAAGTTATCCCTCTCCTTCAAGTCTGCTCTATAGGAAATCTATAAAGTTTGGCACTTATTTTTCCAAGCATCATTTTCCTGCTGCATCCTGACCAAAGCAAGCTGTAGCTCTTCTATATCATCCAATAAGGGAGGAGTGGTTTTCTCAAACAAATTAAGCATAGGTGTTTTCTGGGAATATGGAAATTTTAACTGAATAGCCCTCGCTTGGACCCACTGAAGATATGGCTCCAAAGAAACATCACCCCTAGGTCCCAAGTCTTTCCTACTCTTCCTATGAATGTGACGCCGGGCCTTCGCAATCTGCTCCCTAGCTTCCTTATGGTCTTCTCCCTCCTTCAGAAATAAACTACTCAAATGAATACAATTCGGTTTATCCCTCATCGGATAACCAAGTTGTCGTCGTGCAAGAACAGGGTTATAGTTAATTCCTCCCTTTGTACCAAGAAGAGGTACATTGGGGAAACTACCACAACTGTCAACAATCTCAATATCCTGGTAAGCTCAATGATACCAATCAATATCCGAGTGAGTAAGTTCCATGATCTTAGGAGCCCAACGGGGTTCCTACCTGACATCCCAGAAAGCATCAGACTGAGGCATATGAGAGATAAACCACTGGTACAACAAAGGCGTGCAACAAATAATCATCCCTCCATGATAATAATTCCTAAGATGAACAGAGTAATAAGAATCACCCAACAAAGTAGGAACTGGGTTTCTAATCATGAGGATCCTGATAGCATTAATGTCAAAAAACTTGTCCACATTAGGAAATAAGAACAACCCGTAAGCAAGTAAAGCAAAGATGGCCTCAAAAGTGATTGTACTCTTCATCCTGGAAAAATAACGAGCTTTATCCAATAAGAACTGGGTCGGTAATCCCCTAATCCCTCCTTTAGTAGTCATATGGGCTTCCACCTCAGACTTCCCCAAATGAATCAAAGCAGCAATCTCATGTGGTTTTGGCTCACCCTCTAAACCAGTAAAAGGAACACGATCGGTAACAGGTAAATCCAACAGATAAGAATACTCCTCCAGTGTAGGCATCAACTAATAGTCGGGAAAAGTAAAGAAATGATACATAGGATCATAGAACTGGACCAAGGTCGAGAGAATACCCTCATCCATCCTAAGCTTCATAAGAGGAATGATGGATCCATACTTCTTCCAAAAATCTGAAGAACACTCGATCTCGAGAATTAGACTGATCAACTCATGTATCTTGGGATCCTTGAAACTGTACTTCCCGGTCTTTCTTTTTCCAGAATCCATGGTTAAAAAGTACCTGAGATATTCACAAATGGTCAACTTTTAAGTCCCTTGAAATAATATTTCTTCAAAATATGCTTATGAGTGCATAGATGCATGATACAACAATCACACACAAGATCACAAATATAAGGTTCGTAGGTTCAACGTCACGAGCATGAGGTTGAAGGTACTACCCATAAGGTGTTGGTCTAAATGTTATCACCTTACTAAAAAGGTTCTAGAGGTTTCCAGAGTCTACATCCTTCCTTCGGATATTACCAACATCTCGATTAACTCGGTAATTAGTAATATTCTCAAGAAAAACTCGTCCGAGCATAGTATCGTGTGACAACTATTTTTGGATTACTCCGTCATAGCTTCCGCACTACACCTAAAAGGCCAAGATGGGTTAGGTATTCTACAGTCCTCAGCTTTAGCAGGCTCTCAGGTCGAAAGAAGTACGTCTTCTTGATTACTCGGTAAACGATATTACAGTCAAAGGGGCCTCCACTGAGTGGGGGATATCATGCCTCCTTTTTGGGGATTACTCGCTCAAAGTTAACATGACTATATCGCCCGTCCTATCTTAAAGTTTTCCCAAGTCCGGGTATAGGACTTATAAGTAATTACCAAGCACCCTGAAAATCAGGAGAATCCAGACAAATATATATACAACATATAACACATAAATAACAATATCACATATACAGATAAAAACAAAGATAGGCTCAACCCACATAGGGATGGACCAGCAAGAAGTCAATCTTTCCTCAGTGAAGTCGCCATTTTTTCTGTAGCGGTAGAAATGTTTAAGACTAAGCCATTGGATTGACTAGACTTGTACAGATTAAAATAAAAGTCGCCACCGTGCTTTATTGTTTCCAAAGGAATGGGAAAATAGAGAATAACCGAAAAAGAGGGGGAAAGATTCTAGGTAAGGGGTTGGTTATGAAAAGGGAAGGTATTAGCACCCTAAACATCTACGGTACTCTGCTGGAACCTCTTTGTAAAAATCTATATATTTTGGCTATAAAATGTTGTATGTAAAATAGATGGTGGAGGTGAGAAAAGAAATATTTTTTTTTATGATTTCTTTTGCACCCGCCGTGGTTGCGAACCTTTAGTGCCTACGTACAACCTTTCGTGCAATAGGGGATCAGGGTACACATAGTTCCTCTTTGAAAAGTTTTAAAACACAAGTGTGTTGGTTAATTTTATGAGATAAGACATCATCGTCATTGTCCGTGTGGAAAAACATACTTACTACCCACAATCATGAGAAAGGAGAATTTGTATCATCTCAAAGTGGAGGATATGGCTTGGATTTTAAAAATCAACAATGCCTCACTCAACATCCAAGTGGAAAATATCTCTCTTTACTACATATTGTAGAAGTATAGTTGTTTGCATCACTGCAAGGATTGACAAGAGTCCACTCTTTTGAGAAAAGTTTTTAAAGTAAAAAGCCAAAGTGGCAAAATAATTTGAAATGATATTGATTGATTTTTAGTCTTCTCAAAAAAATGTCAAGGTTTTATTAATGTTGATTGAAGTTTATTTGTGAAAGATGTTTTGAAAATGCCTGAACCTAAGTCCAAGTTTATTATGAAAGTAGTTCAATATAAAAAATAAAATAAAAAAGAGTTTTCAAAAGGAGGGAGAAGATTTTTGAAATTTAAGAAGATGGGAGGAGAAGAAGAGGCTATTCTAAAGCATAAGATAAAAAGCTAGGGATAAGAACCATCTAACCAACAAGAAGCCAATACTTAACATTATGAGCCAAGATAAAATTCCCGTTCTTTGGATTGAAACCAAGCAAGCAAAGATACTAGACCTCTTGTGAGAACCAAACTTCAAGTGTATTAAGTCTTCACAAAAATTGGGCAGACTAACGGCTGTTTACGGGTGAATTCCAGATTACAAACAAAGGATGTAATCACAATAACTTGCACACAAAACAAACAAACAACCCAATGTCTTAAGGTAAACCTCAAGAACTCCATACAAAATATCAATTAAGATCACAAGGTCTCCAACATAGGCCAAGGTTTCTAATCCTAAGTCCAAGAAGTCCAATACTCCATAATGCCAAGGATAGTAACCAAATAGTCCAAGTATCATTGAAGTTTTTTATGGCTCATGTTGATTATTAGGTGTCTTAGAAGAGAAAAGAAAAGGCTCAAGTGAGCAAAAATAAAAATGACGTGAAATGTAATGCTTAAAGTAAATGGTACATAAACCATAAAAAATAAAAGGTCATAAAGTAAAAATAATTTAATAATTAGTGGTTAGTTGGATAACCATCTTGAAACTTAAATTTATAACTTATTAGAGGATTGTTATAACCAAAGCCTCCATACAACAAGTTGCATTTTCTTTTTGTCAAGTATATCATCCATTTGGAATCCTCAAAAGTACCATTTAATAATAAACGATGTTTAAGTGATCTGCCTTGACCAAAAGTGTTGTAGATGCATTAGAGGATTGGTAGAACCAAAGCCTCCACACAATTAATCTCAAGGTTATTGGATCAAAGAGATCAAATTAACATACTTAGGTTTGCAAACATATGTTTGGGCCACGAATAATCATTTATTTGAATCGAGACAAAATTTAACGCTATGTTAAGCAATCGTAAGTGGACTTATATAGAAGTCGCACATATTTTAAGGCCGATCAATAGCAATCTATGCACCATTTATTTTGAGACATGATATAGAGATCATGCTCCAATAACACTTAGTGCAATAACAAAGGGATGAGATAAAGATGAATGGGAAAGAACATACAAACCACATTTGAATTAAATTTCAATTAAACTATTATTAAAATCATTCATCCATTTTTATGGAGTTAACCTCAACACCAGAGATCCAATGATGTTAACAAAGTTCATAATAAAAAATTCAACCCAAGATCATCCAGAAAATAATCACAAAATAATATTGCATTTAGTATATACATTAAAAAGGTTTTAAAATATTTTAAAATAGAAATAAAAGAGAAAAATATCAACTATGTTCAAATTAATCAAGAAATAAAAAGTAAGACCACAGAAAAATCAGAAATGAATTAAAATAATTCTATAAAAATTTTGATAATTTTTAAAAGTCAGAAACTATTTTTAAAATTAAAACAAATGAGTAAAATAAACAAAAAATGCTAAAAAAAATAACAAAGTCAGCAATAAAAAATAAATAAGGTCATCAATATTTGTCACAATATCATTGGATCATTCCATAATTTTTTCAGAATTTAAAAATGTTTAAAAGTATTTTTAAACATTTAAAACAATTCAAATAAAGTGGAAATTTATAAAAATATCATAACACAAAATAAAATTGTGAAAAAATAAAATCAGAAAGAGAAAAATCAAAAATATTTTTCATAATTCTTTCAGATTTTTTGGACTAAAAATGAATTTTCTATGATTTTTTGAAATTTAAAATAATTAAATATAAAAATCAGAAAAGAAAAATAAATTCAAAAATATGTGGACCATTGGATGAGAGTAAAAATGCGTTAGTAATCAACTCTAAGGAATCTAACGCGTTGTGCATATCATGGTCATTAATGAATAAAGCATAGAATAATTAATGAAATCAGATTTTTAAAAAAAATAGATGGTGTGCCTTCATTAGTTGGAAAATGACACATTGGTCATCTTCAACCTCCAGCCAACGTGAATTGTAGGTCTCTCAAACTGTAAAATCAGAAGCTCAGAACTATGTCATTCGCTTCGTCTCTTCAAGACGAAGACAACCACACCTTCGCGACAAATTTATATAAACTATAGCCCAAGCAATTTGGAAAGAATGTTTTGAAAAGGGATTTGAAATTTAATGGTTAAAACAAGTTTCCAGATAAAAGTAAGTGTTGCGACTTGAACCAGGGCAATGAGAGCATCACAATAATATCAAAGTTTTGAAGAATTGATGAAGGAATCTACCTATTGAAGTTGAGTTGCAGAGCTCTGAAACTGGACTTCTATGGAGCAATATAGGGGCACAATTCTTGAATGTAATTATATGGTTAGCTTCAGGGAAGATCAAGGAAGGTAAATTGATAGAAAAATTGGATTGAAAAAGGCTTGAAAATAGATTCCGAAGTTGCAGAAATTTGAGTTATGGAACAAGTTTGGCAGGGTGATTCTGGCTATCCGAGTTTGAGGAAATGAATGGGGCATGACCCTCTATTTATAGGGAATCAAATGGAATGTCCAAGCGGGTGAAATGATGAAGTTTGGAGGGAAATCGTGTGAAGTTGCAAACAAGAAAAGTGTGACTTCTAATTTGATCAAAACTCATCGAAAACACGCATTTTGTTGTGCTAATCACTTTTGGAAGTTCACTAAACATGTTTAGAGGGAAAACACGCAGAAACAAAGTGCTTAGAAGCTAAACCAATGATTTCAAATTATGACTTTTGAAGAAACTTTAGTTTCAAGTTAACAAGTTCAAATCAATGGCATTCCCAGCTCAAGGGGTCTTAGGCCATGATTCTTGATGCTTTAGAAAGATTAGGTTAAAAGCTTTTCAATGGAAAAAGAATGGAATCAAATGGATGCTTGAGCTGAAAGTTTCATTGAGTCAAAGTTGGGAAAAAGAAGTTGACTTTCCATACTTAGAAATATTTCAAGTTTTTCTTCAAAAGTGACCTATAATGTTTTGCATCCAAACATGGCCTTCCACTTGAAATTTGCTCTTGACTAAAAAATAGGGCATGAAATAGACCTCTTGTATGACATTTTGAAACTTGCACCGTTCATAATATCCAAAAATTGAGAGAGTTATGAATTGTTGAAGCTGGCAAAAAATCAGGAAATGACCTATAATCTTTTGTATCCTTAGGGCATCTTCCATCCTTTTTCTCACTTTGCACATAAAAGAAGGCATAAATTTCACATCCTAAATATCATTATGGAAAAATAATAGGCTCAAGGTGATAAAAATTGACCAAGTTATGATCATTTTAAGTCACACATGAGAAATTGGGGGTTCATCTGGAGGACTTGTAATCTTTCCTCATCATCAAGTTTCTTCCACATGAAAACTCCATGAAATTTTTGAAGTGAATTGTTGATAACCCTTTGAAGAGAAGGATGTTTTTGGAATCACTCAAAAATACCAAAATATGAGCAAGATATGCTTCTTTGAAGTTCAAAACCCTAGCTCCTAGATCAAGAAAATGCTTTGAGGAACTTTGACAATTTTGAACAAACTTCTTGTACCAACACACTTGATTTGTAAATAGAAGTTTTTTGTGATGAAAATGAGAACTCATAGCCATAAAAACCACTTCCATATCTTGAGAATTGAGATAAATATGCACTTGTGACCAATGGGAACAAAGCCTTGTCCAAGCATGACAACTTCTTCAATCAACCCCTTATACTTTTGAATCAAATTTGATAACCTTGAAATGTGGTCAACTCATTATCTGGATGGAACATGATCCCCATTTGAGCTTAGTCCTCATTGGGTGCTGTCTTGGTTGACTGTTTCACTCTGGTTATTCCTGCTTTGAATCTGTTGGTCCCCAACAACATTACAATTCTGATTTTTTGTAGGCTTTGGGCCCTGGATTGAGAATTTGCATTTATTTTTCACGAGAAGACTTTATCTCCTCAGCAGCAATATATTGGCACTTCCCTAGAGAAGTCAAGATTCTTTTTCCATTAAGCTTATTATAACAGCACGTGACAAGTCTCTTTATTTGAGCAACTTGTACTTCCTCAGTAAGTCTGTTATTTCTCAGAGAAGATTCATTTTTGTTACTCCGATGAACGTTATTCTCGTCATTATGGGAGATAGTTTGTTGTTGAGATTGTTACTCTGATGAATGGTAGTCTCATCATTATGGGAGATAGTTCATTGTTGATATTGTTACTCTGATGAATGGTAGTCTCGTCATTATGGGAGATAGTTCATTGTTGAGATTGTTACTCCGATGAATGGTAGTGTCCTCATTATGGGAGATAGTTCATTGTTAATATTTGTTACTTTGATGAATGGTAGTCTCGTCATTATGCGAGATAGTTCGTTGTTGAGATTGTTACTCTGATGAATGGTACTCTCGTCATTATGGGAGATAGTTCATTGTTGAGATTTGTTAATCCGATGAATGATAGTCTCGTCATTATGGGAGATGGTTAGTTGTTGAGATTTGTTACTCTGATTAATGGTAGTCTCGTCATTATGGGAGATAGTTCATTGTTGAGATTTGTTACTCCGATGGATGGTAGTCTCGTCATTATGGGAGATAGTTCATTGTTGAGATTTGTTACTCTGATGGATGGTAGTATCGTTATTATGGGAGATAGTTAGTAATTGAGATTCACTTTGCTCTGAAGAAGTTCATTTGTTTCCAGTCATAAGTACTGATGCTAATCATTTGTTTCCCACCCTAACATTGGTTTTTATCGATATTATCTTACCATTTCTTTTTCCTGTGAGTCGACGTTACTTTGTTGTTATCTTCTCAGTGAGTGGATAGTTTGCAGTTATTTGTAGGTCGCTATCATCCTTTACTTTACTCCTTAATATTTGAGTTATAATGTTTTCCATCCTCCTTGGGCTTTACCCCAATAGAGTCGAGTCTTTTGTTAACCAGTGACTTATTTTCCTGGTTGTATTTTATTTTGATAATTTATTTTATTTTTCTGCTTCCCTAGGGATGTCCGGTGTCACCTTTGGATTTGTTTGTTTGCATGCATAATCATATGCATTGCATGGAATATTAGGGCCAAAAATAGAGCTTGTTTTATATTTAAGTATATTCAATCGTGTTGACACGAAGATTTTAACCTTCGTATCTCCGGATAGAAGACACTTAACTAAGGGAAGCTGTTATACCCCAATTTTTTCCCAAGTATTCCTCCATCATCTCATACCAACCCAATTATATCAAGATCACACTAAGGTTTGGTTCTTCAACCTATCTTTAGGTTTTCTCATGAGGGATCACTAAGCACTAGCATATCCATAGAGAAAAGGGCGTATGGGATATGCACACTTACAACAATTTATTGTAAGTATCTATAAATTGCAAAGTATCTATAATATATGCACGCTTATATTTGATCATGTTATTTGGCTTAATGTGTAGTTAAAAAAGGATAATAGTTCTGAAACATCTCTTTCGGAACACATTTTTTGGAAGGAAGCCCGTGTGTGTAAGGATGGAGCTGTTGAAGAAAAAGTTCAACAAATTTTCGAGAGATATGTAAGTATAACATTATTTATTTAATTACATCATACTTTTATTTATTTAATTACATAATTCTTTTATTAACATATCATTATTTAATTACAATATTTATATGAATTTCAGGAGACTCTTTCTCAGTCTATACCTCCAGATGAAGATAATGATTGCAGGAGAATACTCTAATGAGCATTAGATATTCGTGAGTATTCTGGTCGGGTGAGGGGTAAGTGATTTGGAATCACTCCAACATCCTTGAAGAAAAAATCAAAGATAAAAGCTCCTAGCAATAAAGAACTTCAGGAAAAGTTAGAAAAGTTACAACAAGAAGTTTATGAGGTGAGAAAGGAAAAAGAAATAGATCAAGCTATAGGTTTTAAAGATACTAGTGACAAAGGTAGTATCAATGGTAACTTTGGACCGAATATTCCCGAGGTAATTATATACCATATTTATAAATTATATAACCATATTTATTAATTATATAAACATATCTATTAATTATATAACCATATTTATTAATTATATAACCATATTTATTAATGGTTATGGGGCATTTCCCGGTGTCAACTCTATTTTTCGTCACCGGCTTATCGGATGGTTGGCAAGGGAAAAGTGTATAATACTTTTGGAGAAATGCTTCACCATAAACTTCTCCCAAATGGATTTTTGAAAGTATCGGTTGATGTTGTTTTAGAGGGGGGTGCGTTGTTACCACTACCTGACGATGTGGCGGATGCAATAGGACCGTTTGTTGTATGGCCGTCAAGCCTCGTTTGCATAGATAATGAGGTATGCTTAAAATCGTTTACTATTCAAAATTTTTAAGGCAATTTTACTTACATTTTGTTTACATGTTAATGTTAGACTCCAACAAAATCCATTCCAAAAGATAAGGGGATTAGGCGGGAAACCGAGTCAATTGCATCAATTGAGGTACAACACAATTATATGACATTTATGCTATAAGAAATGCTAATTTGTGATTTTATACTTCCCCTAACTAATTATATGATAACTAGATTCATGCTAAAGATATTGCACAAGTCAGTAGGGGTAAGGCGCCTTAAATTAGAAATATTTCTACACAAAAAAAGAATGTTGCTAAGAAGATTGTGGCTAGCAAAAAAACTACTGCTCAATTCAGGTTGTACCTTCGGACATATTTATGAATAACAGATATTCTGGATGGTGGTACCCACCTTATACCTATGAGTACAAACATCTTTGGTTTTGAATATCTGGAAACAATTGGTAGAGAGGATATGAAGAAAGTTTTTAGACATTTGGAATTAGGCCTCGGTGTTATCTCCGATCAACTTTGTTTAATTAGATGAACAATTTATTTCCTCATTTAAATGAATATAGTATAATGTTAATGATGTTTTAATTTAAGGTTTATGTATGACAACATTGTGCGCCCACGTGGATTAGAAGCAAGATTTGGCTTCTTAGCTCCCAACACTGTCAATTCAGGGTTAATCGTAACAAGACCAGGTGATGTCATAGCATATGTACTCGGTTTATTCGTGGCCAGCAAAGATACTAGACTTGATGCTCGTTGTCGATTTACGACACTTAAACTCTCAAATTTCTGGGTATTTCTTTTGGATTTAAAAGTTTTCCATTCTTCAGGTGTAATCAAATCTGCATATTTCTTTGGAAGCTCTGCATCAACAAAAATTTTATCCGCATCCCTAAGAAACTTGTTTGCTAAAAAATGTCTAAACCCTCTATGTAATTTTTCGGCCAATTTGAGTATATAATCTCTCCTGATATCCTCAATGTTGAACGACCTCTACGAAAATCATACACAAAGTGCATTAGTATAAGTAACTTAAAGACATAATCCTCAATAAAAACAAATAACATCACATATATACCTCTATCTCACTCCATTTTTTATCTTTAGCGTCGTCCAACACTATTGCTCTCCAATCTTCACATGTAATTGGAATTTCTCTCCTTACCACTGAACCGAGATAACTCTTCAACATTGAACCGTTAGGCTCAATTCGCTGGCCTTCTTGACTCCAATTCACATCATACTTTATGCCTCGATCATTATCTCGAATGATTCTCTTCATTATTTTTATTCCTCGTCTATATTCCATTTCAGTTTTATTAATGGTCTTATCTCCATCATGCCCAGAATCATCATGTGGGTGATCCTCGTTAGTAGCCATCTAACCTGTAATAAACATAAATATAAACCCAATATAAAATTCCATAGTCATTTAAATATATATAAAATGACAATGCCAAAAATTAACATAAACATAAACTTAAACGTAAACACAAACATAAACATAAACATTTTAATATGCTACCTCTTTCACTAACATCTCTTTGTTTTCTTGGTTGGAACATGAATTACTTGTTTCTTAACAATGCGGACGGATGGATTTATCCAAATTCCCCCATTATGATCATTTCTGATATATGATTCATCCGCTATAATATTCTCATCTTGATCATTTATAATATATGACTCATTTAGTCTAATACATGACTCATTCTCATCATCAATATCACCTTGGTCTACACTGTTATCATCAACCACTTTGTTAGATAAAAGCACTATAGACCATTTTGTACTTGTCGGGTCAGTGACATAGAACACTTTTTTAGCTTGAGAGGCTAGAATAAAAGGCCCATCTTTGTACCCCTCCCTATTAAGATCCACTTGCAAAAATCCTGACTTATCCATTCGTATGCCACTACTACTTACTCACTTGCAACCAAAGATAAGAATCTAAAACTTCTCGTAATCAAACACCCAAATATGCTCGATAACCCCAAAATATGACAGATTTTCATATTTGGGGTTTAGGTCCTTCATACTTGAAATGTGCATTGCTTCAGCAAGCACAGTGACACCACTATTTTGCATAGTACTTTTATCATCTTGTTCTTTGGTATAAAATATGTATCCATTAATTGCATATGCGCTATAATAAAACACATGCAAACTTGGACCATATTCCAAACATCTCAACCTTTCTGTTATTGAAGCGGGATCTGAATAAAGCTTTGAAAAAATATGATCCTTAAACCATGGTATAAAACTTTGATTGTCCTCCCGTGCTATCCAATTTTCATTTCTATTCTGATTTAACCCTTGGAGTACATCCTTATGCATTTCAACATATGGCTCAACCTCACTATCATTTTGTGAAACATACAGATTCACTTGATCCCGTTCATCTTTTGATACTGTCATAATTTTATTTCCAATTAATCTTTTACCTTCCTTTTTTTCAAAAATATGACTTTTGGGGAGTCCAATGGATTGAACTTTGGATAAATATTCAGTACAAAACTCAACCGCTTCTTCAATAATGTATCCCTCAATAATAAAACCCTCTGGGAGACTTCGGTTTTTCACGTACCCTTTTAATACTTTCATATAACGTTCAGTGGGGTACATCCATCTCATATAAGCTGGTCTGCACAACTGTGTCTCTTTCACAAGATGAACAACTAGATGTACCATTATGTCAAAAAATGAGGAAGGAAAATACATTTCAAGCTCACACAAAGTAATAAAAATTTCTTTTTGCAATGTTGGTAAGATCTTAGGATCAATCACCTTACTACAAATTGACCTAAAGAAAAAACACAACTTAGTTATCGCGCTCCTTACTTTATCTAGCAAAATAGAACATATACCTATTGCTAGAAAATACTCCATTATAACATGGCAATCATGTGTCTTTAAACTCTTTAACTTGAGGTCTTTCATAGACATAAATCTTCTAATATCTGAAGAGTATCCTTCTGGAACTTTAACTTCACTTAGAAACTTACACAATGTCTTTTTATCCTTTCTAGATAGAGTAAAAGCAGCAGGTGGTAGATATGTTCGGCTTCCTTTCTTCACGGGTCCTAGTTCAGTTCGTATTCCCATCTTTAACATGTCCTCCCTTGCTTTAAGGCCATCCTTAGACTTTCCTTTAATATTGAGTAACATACCAATAACACTTTCAAATACATTTTTTTCAATATGCATAACATCAAGAAAATATCTCACATACAGAGACTTCCAATATGGCAATTCAAAAAAAATTGATCTCTTCTTCCACCCACCTTTGACAACCGTATGCACAAAAGGCTTGCCAAACCAAGTACACACATCTTTCACCTTTTCAAAAATTTAGTCACCTGATAATGCAAGTGGAGCTTTACGTTGTTCGGTGTCTCCAATGAATGCTTTTCTCCATGCACGATAGTGATGTTTAGAATGTAAGAATCTATGATGATCGAGAAACACATTCTTCTGACAAAGTTCCTAACGCGTCGTATCGGGTCCATCTTCACAAACAAGACACGTACATTGACCTTTAATGCTATACCCAGATAGATTCCCTTATGCTGGAAAATCATTAATTGTGCCAAACAACATCGCCCTCAAATTGAAACTTTATTTCCTATATCCGTCATAAACCTCCACCTCGTTCTCCCATAAAATATTTAAATCTTCGATAAAAGGTATCAAGTATACGTCTATGTCATTCCCTGGTTGTTTAGGCCCAAAAATTAACATAGATAACATCATGTCCTTACGCTTCATACATAGCCATGGAGGTAGGTTATAAATCATAAGAATCATAGGCCATGTGGTATGTGAGATACTTTGAAGACCATGCAGGTTCATTCCATCAGTAGATAAAGACAAGCGAAGGTTTCTTGCTTCTTCTCCAAAATCAGGATAATCATTATCAATTGTTTACCACTATGGTGAATCTGTCGGATGTCCATACTTTCCATCAATAATTCTTTCATCTGCATGCCAATTCAGGTGTCTTGCATCGGTTTCACTATGAATCATGCGCCTAAATCTCGGAATTATAGGAAAATACCATAAGACTTTTGCTGGAGACAATTTTTTCTTATATCGAGACAAACCTCATTTAGGGCACTCATTTAACAATGCATATTCGTTTCAAAACAAAACACAATCATTTGGACAAGCATGTATCTTATCATAGCTCATGCCAATAGAGCACATCATTTTTTGGCCTCATAGGTTCGATTAGAAAGAACATTATCCTCCAGAAGCATGTCTCTCATAAGGGCTAATAACTTTGTGAAACTTTTATCTGACCATCCTTGTGAATTTAGTGCAACCTTTATACAACGGTTTCTCTGTATCACTTACCAATCTCTCAAACATTTTTGGAAAATCCTGAAGATATTCTTAAAGTGCATCTGCAATCTCTCAGACTCTATCAAAATCGTATGTGTTGTACCCCAAAATTTTCCCTCTCACTTTACTCAATACATGTCCATTGAGATCTTCAATTTGCTCAAGGCTGCCTAAGAGTGGACCAGACAAACTCTCTCCTAAGGCAGTATACCTCAAATTAGGGTTTCCATTTTCATCAAGATGGGTGAACCACAAATTCCTAATATTCTCTACATGGTCTTAATATGTTCTCAATACCCTACATGTCAAGTTTCATGCCTTGCACAAGAAGTTTGCTCAGTCAACTGCTCAGATGCTTGAGAATCGACTATATTAGGTCAAAAGTCAATTGTGACCGACATACAGTCAAACTTCAAGTTTTTGGTCAAAATTAACATTTTGAAGTGAATTTCATCATTTTATCAAGGGTTGATCATGATTCCCCAAGGAATTCTCCAAATTCATCAAAACCAAAAAGTTGCTAAATTAGGGTTTCTTAGTAAAAGTCAACCAAACTTTGACCAAACATAACTTCCACATGCTTTATCGGAAATTTTCCATCCAAATCTCATTTTGAAGAGGATGCAATTACCTACAATTAATCTTCATCCCACAAGTTCAAAATATACACTCATAAAAAAATATGAATTTCTACATTATGGGTCCTTTTGAAAAGTCAACAAAAACACATTTTGGGTCAAAGCTTCTTACATGAACATGGAAGACTCAATTGATATGAGACCAAAAGGGTTGCTTAGGGGACATCCTAAGCTTTCTAAAAAGTCAAAGAACACCTCTCTAGGGTTAAAATTGGAAGAGATATGCCTTGTCAAAGTTGACCTTTTTTGCAAAATTGCCAAAAGTCAAATGTGCTCAAAAATGCATTTTTTAATAAATGGGCCTAATTCTTTATGCTTGCACCTCACTTATAATTTGGTCCACGACTCAAATATTTACCCACACATTATTTGCTTCATTTTTCAATTTATTTTGATTTTTTATTAATTAAAAATTGAATTAAATCAAATAATTGATGAATAATAGAAAATATATGATTTGATTTGGTTTTTGGACAGGTTGGCAATCAAAATATGCTGAGTTATCAAGGCCAAAACGAATCAAGCATAATTGGGACAAGAAAGGGATGATTTGGCTCAAAATAGCAAGTTTACATGTAGCTTGAAAATCAAATCAAATCTCTCAAAATTGCAAAGATTCAATCCAATTTCACAACCCAAATTCATTCCTAGATATATATTGGACAAGAACAAAGCATGGGACAAGGTTTTGCAGGCGTGAAAAAGGAAGAAAAAATCTTGAATTTTCAAAGAAAAGTGCAGATCCAATCTTGTTCCATAGGCCGTTTCAAGCGTTTCTAAAAATCAAGTCATCTCCCTAGGAACTCACTGAACCTGTAGCAAGCATTTGCAAGGCTTGAGACACCCAGAAACGCATGCAATCACTCTCACGGTTTGCTTATGTTTTCCAAATCAATTATTGAATTTCTTGCATCATTAGCATGTTTAAGTGATATATTTGTGATCATGAATGTGTTTGTAACCTGACTGAATGATTTAATTATGTTTTTGACGCATATACGTGCCTTTGCCATTATTAGGGTTTTCGTGTGTGTTTTAGGGGTTTGTTACACATGTTAAATTGGGCCAAAAGAAGAATACCATGATGTTCACGAGATCAAGACGAATTGATCCACATAACTAGGAATAATTTATCATGCATGTGCTGGATTTTTGAGTTTTACAGGTTTGTAGCTACAGAGTTTTGTCTGTAGGTAAAGGTACAAAAACCTAAGGCGACAGAGAGAGGTAGAAGAAGGTTTTCTATTAGCCAGCCATTCGTCCATTTGAAAATTCGCGCGCGTGGGAATCAGGGACTTGTTTTCTTTATATTATATTTTGTTTTCATTATACTAACAGTTAGAACACATAGCGCAGCTAGAAACGAGGCATTGGTATTAAGCATAAGGACCTGGGTTCGATCCCAGGTCCCAACATTCCCTTTATTTTATTTTCTTTCAACATATCCAACGCATCTCTCATCTTGATGTCCATCATACTCCATCAGCATCCAGCCACTTGATCCAACATAGTACCAGATCCAATGCACAGCCAGTGAGGGACCATGATGTACCCTCAAGTCAACGCTACAAGAGATCAGGCGCTGACTGGGCTTGGAGCGTTTTTGGGCCTGAAAAATTCAGATTTGCACCCCCCATTTGCTAGCACATACAGGTCCAGTTTGCATTTTCTTTCTATTTCTTTTTTTTTTAATTTCTTGAATTAATTACTTTAATTGTTTTAATTAATTAACAAAAAATTATTTTTTTTCATAAATCTAAAAAATCACAAAAAATACAGAATTAAATATTATTTATTCAAATTAATATTTTTAAAAAATAAATTAGGTTAGTTAGCTTATTTGATTATTTGTTTTAATTAAAATTAAATAGAAATTAGGTTTTAAATCTTGTAATTATATTGTTTTTTTCTTTTCCCTCAAATAAAAAACCACAAAAATACATAAAATCTTTTTTGCAAAATATTTTATTTTCTTGAATTATTTAAATTAGTGTAAATTAGGTTAATTTCAATTTCTTTTTATAATTTAAAAATGATTAGAATTGTACATAACCTAATTAATTTTCTTTCTCAAAAATAACCTAAATATTTTCTTAATTAGATTTTTAGGGTTTCTAATTATTCTCGCATTTAATTCTCCGCGTGCATTTTAAATTTTTAATTATTATTGTACTTGTTCCGAGTTTGTAATAGTCTTAATTAGGGTTTTAAGTTTCAGCATTTTTATTTTTCGTCGAGACAATTATGTAACTGTCAAAGCCTTGTAATAGCTAGGTTTATTTTCCGCACTTCAAATTCCTGCAAATATTTAACTGTCTAGATGTATGCTAATAGGATTGTATGGCAAGAATATCTGAAATTAAAACGGTAGATCACCTAATGTGCAAAGATTAAATAACTGAAATAATTCATATGCACATATTCACTCCTAGGGTTTACCTCACTTCGGTTGCCTTCGGTAAACAATCATTAAGCATAGGAGATTTTAGTGGTTGCCATCCAGTCAAAAGATCAAAATGTCCCATTCGAATGTTTCCTCGAAAATGTTGCCTCGGAAAGATCTTAAGACTCTAGGGTTACTACTAAAGTTTTCTAACTGTTGCTTTAGTGACTGCACTTGTCCCTTTCGAATGTCCCTTACAATTCCAATGACGGTGTTACCTATTCCTTAATAATAGGATTGCAATGTCTAAAGGAAACGAGTATAAACAATCTTTTTCGAGTAGGTAGAATCTTAAGTACTTGCTCAATAAAAAATTTTCACACAAACACCTTTCAAAACAAATTTTCAAAACAAACTTCGTCACACCCTTGAGGACTGATACAAGGGTTATCACGAAGTAAAACATTTTCAAAACAAGCACACACAAGCAATTTGAAAAAATGAGCAAGTACCTAAGAGCCCATGGAAAACCATGGATAGAAAGGGTGCTAACACCTTCCCTTTCTATAATCTACCCCCCGTACTCAGAAACATCTAGAAAAAGGTTTTTTCTGTTCTTTTTCCTTTTCCCGATTGGATAAAATAAAAGTTGATGGCGACTCTTGCATACCGCGAAATTTTGCAAATAAAAAACGCAAAATGCAAACCAGTATTAATAGTCGGTTCTGCCACCGTATCACAGAACCAGCGACTCTGCTGGGGACTTGTAAAAGTGGGGTTTACCTTAGGATCTAGGTCATCTAATTTCTTCTCTTGCTTGTCTTGATTGCTTTATTTTTAAGGGATTTTTTGGGTTACTATAGATCCTACACCCAGATCTAGGGGCACTTTTTAGGTAAACGACAATAGATCGTGGAGATTGTATGGTGTAGACCGATATGGTTTAAGCGGTGGCTATGTTGGTGTGGCACTTTGGTTGGTACCGGTATCCTTCATGGGGAAACGAGGAGAATACGGGGCCGTCGCGTGGTGACGTGAAGCACTAACGGACCTTAGAACCTTAGTTTAACAAAGTTAGCCATTAGAAAGTAGTGAGATAGCCGGCCTCGGTGCAGAGCTGAGGATTAGTTGATACTTGATACTACACTCATTGAGATCAGACTTTTGGGATATTTCGACCGCAAGAAAAGATTGCTTGAGCTGAGACAATTCCTGATAAAGGATGGTCAGTGATATTGAGATCCCTTAGAACCCGATTACTATTTAAGACATGTTTGAAACCAACTAAACTTCAAGAGGGTACTACCTTTAACCTCATACAAGCCTTAAACCTAAGGACTTTGAGTGATTTGACTATGTTTGCTATACCTATGTTTCCTATACATGTGTTTGCTATACCTGTGGTTTATCATAACACCATGCATCATCACATGTCATCCATTCTTATTGCACTAATAATTTCAAAGACCAAGGGAAATTATCTTTGTCCTGTTTTGCAGATCATGACTTCCGTTCGCAGAAACAATATCTGAATCAGCTTTGTGGACTTACCTTCCCAACTCAAAGATCTAGCATCAAGCGTTTCTGAAACTTTTGCGTTCACTAAGAGACATGGTCGACTTCTCAATCTGGTTACTTCAAACTTTGATGAAAAGATGATGAGTGTACTCTTTTAGTTCTTTGATCCCAAGCACCACTGCTTCACCTTTCCAGACAATCAGTTGGTGCCTACCTTGGAAGAATTCGCTCAACTGTTGGATATACCCATTCTTGAGCAGTTACCCTTCACAGGTCTAGAAGAAGTTCCTAAGCCAGAAGTCATTGCCTCGGCTTTGCATCTGAAATGGGCCTACGTGGTATCCAATTGGGAAACAAGAATCAGAGTCAAGGGTTTTCTAGTTAAGTTACTGATAGACAAGGCCCGGCTGTTTTGGGATGATATGGATTTTCAGGCTTTTGAGGAGGCCTTGGCTCTTCTTATCTACGGGTTAGTTATTTTCCCTAATCCAGACTCATTCATAGACGTAAATTCTATCAAGATCTTCCTCTCTCGCAATCCTGTGCCTACCTTACTCAGAGATATCCTACACACTCTCCATATTCGCACCATGAAGAGAAGAGGGATTCTTATGTGCTACATGCCATTGCTGTCGAGGTGGTTTATTTCTCACCTCCCTAAGTCCATACTAAAGAATGAATAAGGTTTGGGTTGGTCTCAAAGGATAATGTCACTCACTCACACGGATATTCTTTGGTGTTCTCGAGCTGTGGAAAACACTTCTATTATTGATGGCTGTGGGGAGTACCCTAATGTCCCGCTACTTGGCATCAGAGGGGGTATAACCTACAATCCTTGTTTATCTTTGCGACAATTTGGTTACGCTCGAAGGGATGTTTCCCATGAGTTACTTATTAAGGGAATTGTATTCAACTATGAGGACGATGTTCACGAGTATCGTCGGAGGTTCATACGAGCTTGGGGCATGGTAAACAGATCTGGCACCAAGGCTTTGGGGATAAAAACTTCCATTCCTATGGAACCTTACCTCCAATGGGTACGAGCTCTTGCCCAGAAGCTTATGATTCCCTATGTGGCTATTTTGCCAGTGATTGTGGAACCCACTATAGAATAGGGTATTCCTTACACGGTTCTCTATCCTTATATGCCCACTGATCTTGGGGAGTTACAGAGGTCTTGGATTCAGATGATGAAGGAGCGGGATACTTACAGGGATCAGTTCCATGCTCAGGAGAGGAAGGTTCTAGAGCTCACAAAGAAACTACATGAAGAAAGAGGACTCAATGACTATCTCGACACAAAGAGGAAGCATCCATGGGAATTTTGATGTCTTTTATAGTTTCAGATTTATTTTTAATTGTAACGCCTAAAAGGCATTTGAACTTCAAATTCAGCTAATAAAACCTTTGTTTATTTTGGTTTGAAAATTTAAATTTCCCTAAGTCTTTGAAATCATTGCATGCGCATCCCATTATCATACCCATCATTACAGGTACCATTATAGGTTTCTCATATTCTCTGCTGTATATTTCAGCACGAAATATCTTCCGAGCAAACCATCAAGGAGCTTCAGGCACAGAACGCCCAGTTCCAACAAATGTTCATAAGTCTGGCAAAAGGGCAGGAGGATCTGAAATCCCTCACCCTGAAAAAGAAGAAGGTTGTCGGTATTCTGAATATGGGCAGAAGGTTTAGAGAGCGGTTGAAGCGACAAGCCGATCTGACCTCTTCATCTAAGGAAGTGGAGAATCAGGAAGAAGAGAAGGATCCCAATCCTGAAGTTTATGACAATGATACCGATTATAATGATGAGAAATATCCTCCTACTGAGGATAGATACAAACAATTGGAAGATCGTCTAAGTTCCATGGAAGTTCAGAGGATACCTGGACTGGATTTCGAAGAATTGAGATTAGTGTCGGGAGTGGTCATCCCACAGAAGTTCAAAGCACCAGTTTTTGCTAAGTATGATGGGGTGTCCTGCCCAAAACTCCATCTTCGTTCTTATGTCAGAAAGATCCATTCCCACACCGCTGATAGAAATCTGTGGGTTCATTTCTTTCAAGATAGTCTGTCAGGGACTTAGCTTGAATGGTTCTATCATCTGGAGGGAGCAAATATCCGAAATTGGGAAGATCTGGATGCTGCTTTCTACAAGCAGTATCAGTGTAATGCCGACCTTGTTCCTACTCGTACTCAACTCCTGAGTATGTACATGGGTGCAAGTGAAGGCTTTAAAGATTATGCACAAAAATGGAGAGATATTGATGGGAGAGTTCAACCCCCGTTGTCTGATAGGGAGTTGGTTGATATATTTCTGGGGACGCTATCTGGTCCATTTTTCAATCATTTGATCGGCAGCTCATCAGCTGGTTTCACCGAGCTGATCCTAACTAGAGAAAGAGTAGAAGCTGGGATTCGAAGCAGAAAAATAAAGAAGGATGCATCTTCGAGGTCAGTAAAGAAGCCTTTTGCTGGTAAGAAGGAAGCCAGTGCCATCTATAGCCCGAGGGGCCAAAACAGGGTTGAACATCGTCAGACAATAAGTGTCGTGATGATACCTAGACCTGCAATTGCTCCACAATGCAACAATCAACAAAGGGTGGAAAGACCACAACGGCAGTTTACCCGCATAAACTTGACATTGGCTGAAGTGCTACCTCATCTGCTGAGATCTAACTTGGCAACCTTGAAAGAGGCTCCCAAGAATCCAAATACTACATCTCCCTGATATAATCCAAATGCCCAGTGTGCCTATCATTATGAGAGTCCTAGACACGATACAAAAGACTGCTGGGCTCTGAGGAACAAAGTAGAAGACTTGATTGAAGCCAAGGAAATATATTTTGATGCTTCGGAGAAGCCAAATGTCATAACGGCTCCCATGCCCAAGCACGTTCGTGGAGTTAATGTTGTTGACACTGATTTGTTTGTTACCTCTGTTGATGAAGTTTCTACTCCTCTCATGACTGTCAAGAAGAATTTGTTGTTGGCCAGTTTATTTCCGGGTTGTGGTGAAGGTTGCCACATGTGTTCGTTTCTACCTTTTGGTTTCCATTTGCTGAAATTAGGTGTTCAACGCCTGATAGATAGCAAAGAAATGCTTTTTGAGAAAACTTTGGTTCCTGTTGTTCCATATGAAGACGTTGCAATTATAACCATTTCTGCCAATCCTTCCAAGGTTTCCTCGAGAAGACCTGTTAGGATTACATCTGCTCTAAGAATTGCTCCACTGATAATCACTGTTCCTGTCCCATATGTCTTGCACAAAGTTGTCCCATGGCATTATAGTGCCGATCTGTACTATCATGGCTTCAAACAAGATGTGAAATATGAAGAAGCTGATCTTGATATTGGTAACATTCTCGGAACAAGCAAAGTTACCCGAAGTGGAAGGGTCTTCTCTCCTGAGATTTCCCCTAAGACTGTCAACAAACATATTGTCATTCGATCTGTTGTTCATGCTAGTACATCAACTACAGTCCCTGTTATTACTCCAGTTATTACCCCTGTCGGTGAATCGTCTGATTCCCGCGGCAAGGAAATTATAGGTGAGCGTGCCCGGACGCCGTCTAAGAAAATTGTTGTGGAAGCCTCTAAGCAAGAAATGGAGGAAATTCTGAAAATAGAAGAGCGACTACAATATGGTCAGGCAGTTTGGGCAGACCCCATCAAAGATATCCATGTTATCCCTGCTGTTGTGCTCTGAGGCCCATGCGAAGGCTTTGATTGCATTCCTCAAAATTGCGCATGTGCCGCCAGAGACATCAACTGATTAGTTCAAAGATTGTGTGGACAGCCTGACTGCTGATAATGGGCTGGGTTTTTCAGATGCGGATTTGACACCAAAGGGAAGGAAGCATAATGATGATTTGTGTGTCTCGATTGAATGCAGGGGCACCACTATGGCTCATGTGCTGGTAGATACTGGGTCTTTACTGAATGTCTTGCCTTAAAAGGCGTTGGATCGGTTGGATTGTGAAGGTTTAACTCTAAATCCTAGTAACATTATGGTAAGGGCTTTTGACGGATCAAATAGAATGGTTCACGGGGAGGTGGACATCCCTGTCAAAGTGGTTTCTCAGACTTTTAGTTCCACCTTCTATGTGATGGACATCAGGCCATCATATTCTTGTTTGCTGGGTCGTCCTTGGATCCACGAGGCTGGGGAAGTTACTTCCACGCTCCACCAAATGCTGAAGTATCTGGTAAAAGGGAAGATTCTCACAGTGCGGGGTGAAGAGGAGTATATAGTGAGCCATCTCAATTCCTTCCGCTACGTAGAGATGGACGGGGAACTTATAGAAACTCCTTGTTAGAATTTCGAAGAGGTCCCTCCGATCTTTGCATCAACTGAAACTACTACCAACAGCAAACCTCCTCTGAAGATGGCTTCCCTCAAGGACGCCAGGGTCGTGGTTGAAGAAGGTAGGTTGGAAATTGGGGTCAGCTCCCTGATTTCACTCACAAAACTAACAAATTTGGTTTGGGCTTTACTACAGGGGCTTAAAGGGTTGTTCGATGCGCTCGGGCTGGAAGACCTCCCCTACACATCAGCAATCGTGGAATTAACTCCATCAAAGACAACAAAGAGGATTCAGACATCGACAGTTGGATCTACCCAACTACCAATGGTGGACCGAATAACTGGACGGCTAGGGACTTTATACCAATTTCTTTTATTCCGCAGTAATTGACTTATTTGTTTTAAGATTTGTAATAAACAATTTGAAACTTTACGGCCTGGTGCCTTGCCCGAGGCACCTTGGCTTTGTTTGTGAGGGCTGTTATTTGTCATTTCATATATCATTAATAAAGCATTGGACGTTTCTTGCATACAAATTTTGTGCTCTCTATTTTTATTTCCTTCTCTCACTTTATCAAAACAGCTATTCTCTTACACACACTAACGTATCATAATGCATATCCATATCCACTATGGATCCCATTGATAACAGCTATGCTATTGCTAGTTATGACTTCAAAAATCCGATCAACCAAGCCGAGGACGATGGTGAGGATGATTGTGAAGTGCCTGGAGAACTTTCTAGACTACTATAGCAGGAACAAAGGGCCATACAACCCCATGAAGAGCCGGTTGAGATAGTGAATTTGGGTACTGAGGTAGACAGAAAAGAGGTTAAAATAGGTGCAAATCTGAAGCTTAGCGTCAAACTGAGGTTGATGCAGATGTTGCACGACTATGTCGAGATCTTTGCCCCGTCCTATGAAGACATGCCTGGTTTGGACACTAATATTGGGGTACATCGCTTGCCGACTAAAGAAGACTCTCCTCCGATTAAACAGAAGGTCCATCGTGTGCGCCCTGAAATTTCAGAGAAGATCAAGGCAGAGGTCATGAAACAGTTCGACGCAGGATTCTTGGCTGTCACTTCTTATCCACAGTGGGTTGCCAACGTTGTTCCGGTACCTAAGAATGAAGGCAAGGTACGGATGTGTGTAGATTACAGATACCTGAACAGGGCAAGCCCCAAGGATGACTTCCCTCTTCCTCACATTGATGTTCTGGTCGACAACACCACGCAACACAAAATCTTCTCCTTCATTGATGGTTTCTTTGGATACAACCAGATCAAAATGGATCCTAAAGACATGGAGAAAACAACCTTCATTACACAGTGGGGCACCTTCTGCTACAAGGTGATGCCTTTTGGGTTGAAGAATTTTGGGGCAACTTATCAGTGCGCCATGGTCGCTTTGTTCCATGGTATGATTCACCACGAGATGGAAGTCTATGTTGATGACATGATAGCCAGGTCTCAGACTGAGGAAGAGCACCTTGATCATCTCCAAAATCTGTTTGACAGGTTGAAGACATACAAGTTAAGGTTGAATTCGAACAAGTGTACCTTCGGGGTAAGATCTGGTAAGCTTCTGGGTTTTATCGTCAGTGACGAGGGTATTCAGGTAGACCCTATGAAGGTAAAGGCCATACAAGAAATGTCAGCTCCCCGTACAGAGAAGGAAGTTAGGGGTTTCTTGGGACGCCTGAATTATATCGCCAGGTTCATATCACATCTGACTGCTACTTGTGAGCCAATCTTCAAGCTTCTGAAGAAAAATCAAGTGGTAAAGTGGAATGATGAATGCCAGACCGCTTTCTAAAAAATCAAGGAATACCTTTAAGAACCACCAATTCTGATGCCTCTAGTTGAAGGAAGACCTTTGATATTATACTTGACAGTGCTAGACAATTCAATGGGGTGTGTGCTGGGGAAGCATGACGAGTCTGGTCAAAAGGAGCACACAATATACTACCTTAGCAAAAAGTTTACCGACTGTGAGACACGATACTCATTGCTCAAGAAAACTTGCTGCGTTTTGGCATTGGCTGCTCGCCGACTGAGACAATATATGCTGACTCACACTACCTTTTTTATATCGAAGATGGATCCGATCAAGTATATTTTCGAGAAGCCCGCTCTCTCCAGAAGGATAGCAAGGTGGCATATGATCTTAACTGAGTATGACATACAATATATAACCCAAAAAGCAATAAAGGGGAGTGTATTGGATGATCATTTGGCTCATCAGGCCATGGATGACTACCAGTCCATGAATTTTGAGTTCTCAGATGAGAAGATTATGTTGGTGACTGACTACGAAGAACCTAGACCGAATGAAGGACCTGAGGAGGGATCCCGATGGTCTATGTATTTTGACGGAGCCTCAAACTCACTTGGTAATGGAATTGGCGCCGTAATCATGTCTCATGAGGGATGTCATACTCCGTTCATTTCCCGATTATGTTTCAATTGCACCAACAACATGGCGGAGTATGAAGCGTGCATCATGGGCCTTCGAGCTTCTATTGACCTAAGGATCAAGTTCTTGAATGTATTCAGGGAATCCGCTTTGGTGATAAGTCAGATTAAAGGCGGGTGGAATACGAAACACCCGAATCTCATTCCTTACAAAGAGTATGTACTGACATTGGTCCCATACTTTGAGGAGGTAACTTTTGAACATTTCCCACAAAAGGAGAACCAGTTGGTGGACGCGCTAGCTACCATGTATTCTATGTTCAAGGTTAGGTGGGACAATGAAGCTCCCCAAATTACCATTGAGAGGTTGGATGAATCAGCACATTGCTGTGAGATCAATACCAAAGAATTGGCAGACAAACCTTGGTTTCACGAAGTTAAAAGGTATCTCGAGGCTCAGGAGTATCCCGAAGGGGAATCTGTCAATGGTAAGAAATTTTTGAGAAGATTCGCTGCAAAGTTCTTCCTCAGTAATGGAATCCTCTATAAATGCAACTATGACTCCACGCTATTACGGTGTGTAGACAAAAACGAAGCGGAGAGGATCATGACAGATCTACATGAAGGCACCTTCGGAACCCATTCTAGTGGACATACCATGGCTAAGAAGATCCTACAGGCATGATATTATTGATCCACTATGGAAGCCGATTGTTATCAGCACTCTCGAACTTGTCATAAGTGCCAAATATAAGCGGATAAGGTGCATGTGCCTCCGGTCCCCTTAAACGTCTTGACAGCTCCGTGGCCCTTTGCGATGTGGGACATCGACATGATTAGAGAAATCAGGCCTACCTCTTACAATGGACATCGCTTCATCCTAGTAGCCATTGGTTACTTCACGAAGTGGGTTGAGGCAGCTTCCTTCGCTACAGTAACCAAGAATGTCGTGGCACGGTTTATCCGACACAATCTGATTTGTCGATATGGTGTGCCAGAGAGGATTATTACCGAAAATTATATGAATCTCAACAACACAATGATCACCGAGCTCTGTAAACAGTTCAAGATACAGGATTGTTTTACATAGCTGTGTTTCTTTATTTTACACAAATCGTATAATTTCTTTCTTTCGGCGGCATTCTCTTACTAGGACGTCAGCCTCTTTGTACAAAACGACTATTACAGGCCAACTTCAAAAATCAATACAATCCATTTTCACAAGAAATTTCAAGTTATTTTTCTTTTTCCGTTTTGTTTTGCAAGAACGTCCAATGATTCATTTTGATATATGCATTTGAAAATAATGGTTAGTCATAAATATTTACATAAGAAACAAAAGACGATTACTCGTAATTCTAGGAACAGGGACAAACAAGAAGCGCCCAAACGTTACAGTTACTCTGTCCATCAGGTACCAGGATAGAGCCAGCTTGAGAACATGAGAAATGGTACATACACTCCCCACAAAGTAAAAAGGTATCCAAAGACAGTGATGTTAGCTCTCTCGAACAGGACATAACTCTCCCCAGTTGAGGTTCACAATCGCGAGTGAGTCAGTAAATATTTCCCCAAGCAGAGTTTATTTCTCTCACAGGTAGATATTCAATCTTCAACTTAATTCATTATAATCAGCAACGAAAATTCATCCCCGGTGGAGTTTTATTTCTCCAAATCAACATAATTTATCACTAGAGTATCTCCTCTCTGACAGAGTTATTCCCCACAGAGTTATCCCAAGACAGGTTCACTTCTGGCAGAATACTCACCAGCTGAATGGATGGCAAATCCCTAGTATAGTCATCTTTGTTCACCATCCCCAACAGAAGTAGAGGAGTTGTGGTTTTCTACAGCAGTCAAGAATACCATTTCTCATACCCTCCAAATAGTAGTCAGGGATTTATTTTCCCGGACTCAGATTATTACGTCAGCATTTCATGTTCATACATCATGACATGTGCATACATTACATATAACATAATCTCAGTTTATTTTGAGAACCTCATCACAATGTATCTCATGCATCGCACATAACTAACCCTGTATTTCTTTCAGGAAAGACAATTATTATCAACAATTTCCAGCAGGTCCATGATTAACACTTGAAGCTAAACAGAGTAATCATTGGTGCGACAAAAGCAACCTTACCCAGGTTCCCTCTGTAGTTTTACCCAAACTCGTATCGAAGTAACCTTACCATCCATGTTCCTTCTGAAGTTTCACTCAGACTTATCCTGAAGCAACCTTACTTGAGTTCCCTTCTAAGTTTATATGTAGTTTTACCTAAACTCCTCACGAAGCAACCCTACCCAGGTTCCTTCTCATAACCCTACTATCCAGGCTTTCATATTAAAGTAACCCTACTATCTAGGTTCCTTCTCATAGCCCTACTATCCAAGCTTTCATATCGAAGTAACCCTACTATCCAGGTTCCTTCTCACAGCCCTACTACCCAGGCTCTCATTTCGAAGTAACCCTACGACCCAGGTTCCTTCTCATAGCCCTACTATCCAGGCTCTCATATCAAAGTAACCCTACCATCCAGGTTCCTTCTCACAGCCCTACTATCCAGGCTTTCATATCGAAGTAACCCTACTATCCAGGTTCCTTCTCACAGCCCTACTATCCAGGATTTCATATCGAAGTAACCCTACCATCTAGGTTCCTTATCATAGCCCTACTATCCAGGCTTTCATATCAAAGTAACCCTGCTATCCAGGTTCCTTCTCATAGCCCTACTATTCAGGCTTTCATATCTAAGTAACCCTACTATCCAGGTTCCTTCTCACAGTCCTACTATCCAGGATTTCATATCGAAGTAACCCTACTATCCGGGTTCCTTCTCACAACCCTACTATCCAGGCTTTCATATCAAGGAAACCCTACTATCCAGGTTCCTTCTCATAACCCTACTATTCGGGTTCTTCCTCTCTTATCCCCAGACAGCAGTCCACACCACTTTAAGACCAGGACCCGATGAAACACAATTGATTTCACATTTCCCCAGAAAGTTGCGGTGCAGCATATACCCCGACCAAACACACAAGTTCACTTCCGCTTCCTAAACCGGAGTTATTCCTCAGTAGAATAACGGACAACTGAAGCTCCTAAAACTCTATTTCTCTCAAGACAGAGACCAGCATTCCCCAGCGAAGTCTACCTCAACAACAGGTATACGGGTTCTCGCAAAGGAATCACTTATGCGATCGACACTTCTTTGGATGGCATCTTTAAGCCCATCCCCAACAATTTTCTAGAAACTACCAAATGGCATCTATAAGCCCATTCCCGATATCACAAATCAAGTATCACTTCATGCGAGTGCAAATTTCTGGGCACTCTAGTGTTCAATCATCTTCCACCTTCAGATCACGAAAGGGAGACGAGCCAATCTACATCTTCAGGTTTAAGAAGATTGAACAGGGGCAACTGTTGTACCCCAAAATTTTCCCTCCCATATTTCTCAACAAATGTCAAGTGAGGTCCCCAAATTGCTCAAGGAAGTTCAAGAGTTGACCAGACAAACTCTCCCCTAAGGCAGTCAACCTCAAATTAGGGTTTCATTTTTCATCAATATGCTTGAGTCCAAAGGATCCAAAATGCCTTCCATTGTCCTAATATGTTCTCAAGATCATCCATGTCAAGTTTCAAGCATTGCAGAGGAAGTTTTCTCAGTCAATTGCTCAAATGCCTGAAAATCAATTGTGCTAGGTCAAAAGTCAAATGTGGCCCACATACAGTCAACCCTCAAGATTTTTGGTCAACATACTCATTTTGAAGTATTATTCATCATTTGATTAAGGGTTGATCATGATTACTCAAGGATTTCTCACAATTCATCAAAACCCAAAAGTTGCTAAATTAGGGTTTTGTAGGAAAAGTCAACTCAACTTTGACCAAGCATAACTTTCTCATATTTTATCATAAATGACCCATCCAAAGCTCATTTTGAATAGGATGCAATTCCCTACAATTCATCTTCAGCTCCCAAGTTCAGAATATGCACTCACAAAAAGATATTAAGTTTGACATTATAGGTCCTTTTGAAAAGTCAACAAAAACACCTTTTGGGTCAAAGCTTCATACATGAACATGGAAGACTCAATTGAGATGAAACCAAAAGGTTTGCTTATAGGACATCCTAATATTCCTAAAAAGTCCAAGAGCACCCCTCTAGGGTCAAAATTTAGAGAGTTATGCATTGACCAAGTTGGTCATTTTTGCTAAATTGCCAAAAGTCAAATGTGCTCAAATTTGCATTTTTTGCTAAATGGGCCCAACTTTTTATGCTTGCATCTCACTTATAACATGGTCCACGACCCAAATGCTCATTCACGTGTTATTTGCTTCATTATTTATTTTATTTTGATTTTTTATTTATTAAAAATTGAATTAAATCAAATAATTGGTAAAATATAGCAAAGATTTGTTTTGATTGGATTTTTGGTACAAGAAAGGCATGATTGGCATGATTATGGAAAGATATCATATGGATTAAAAATCAAATATTCCATTCATGAATTCTCAAGATTGGATCCAAAATTGTTAACCTAATTGGATTCAATACATATACTGAAGTTTATGGAACCTTGAGGACAAGATTTTTCGTGCACAACCTGCCTCCAAGAACCAGAACAAAACTCAAAAATATGGACAAAAAGTGAGTTTCTGATTTCAGGATAGAGGACCTTTGAGAGCAATTCAAGGCCATCGATCCATTCCTAGGCATCTCAGGAAGCTTCTCCAATCACTCGCACGTCCCTACACGTCCAGAATCATGCCCTATCACTCTCACGGTTTGCATAATTATCCAAATTCGATTACTGTAATTCTTGCATATTTAGCATGTTTAAGTTACATATTTGTGTTCATCATCATGTTTGCAATGTTTATGGATAGTTTGATTTAATTTACAGCGCATGAATAAGATTTTTCCATTGTAAGGGTTTCGTGCTCCAATTTGGGGTTTTCGGTTTCGAGCAAAATTAGGCCTGATAATGGGTACCATGATGATCAGAGCTTCAAACCTAGATGATTCATGGTCCCAAATTGAATTTATATGGTGTATGCTTGATTTTTGAATGACACGGGTTTCAGCAACAGACCTGCGTCTGCAGGTAAAGGTTTAGAGCCTAAAACAACAGTTCAAGGGAAGAAGACAACAACGTGTGACAACCTGACTGGACGGTTTAAATTCTGGCGCATTATTCTGGCCAGAAACTTGTTTTTCTAATATATTATTTGTTTCTATTATATTAACAAGTTAAGATCCAGCGCAGTTGGTCAGAAGAAGGAAGTCAGAAGATCATGATTCTAGGTTCGATCCCAGGTGTGAGATTTTGACATTTTCTCCATTGTTTTCACCAGAACCAGCAAGTGCACCTTCTGATGGCCATCATCTTCTGGATCCCAATCAGAACCAGATCCAGCACGTGCACCTTCTGAGGACCATCATCTTCCGGATCCCGGTCAGAACCAGATCCAACACGTACACTTTTTGATTGCCATCATCTTCTGGATCCATCAGCTAGAGCCAGATCCAGCGCACCTCACCTTCTGAGGATCATCATCTTCTGGATCCATCAGCCAGAGCCAGATCCAACACACCTCATCCTCTGGATCCATCTCCAGCCAGATCTACTGACAGTAGGCCCATTTGGTTATTTCTACTATTTTTTTCTTTTTCTTTAATCATCTTGTTTTTTTTAATCAACACAAAATTTATTTTAAATTAACCAATCAAAAATCACAAAAACATTATTTTCTTAATAAATGTTTTTTTAATTAATTAGATTAATATTTAAATTAGGGTAACTTTAATATGTTTTTTTACAATTAAAATTAAATTAGAAAATTAGATTAACTCTTGATTTAATTTTTTCTCTTTTTTCTCAAATAAATAAAAATATAAAAATAGGTTAACTTAATTATTTTTCTTAATTAAAATTAATTAGAACATAGGATTTCCTTTTAATTTAATTATTCATTATTTTCTTAAATAATAAAACGAAAAAAAACATTTTTTCTTTAAATCAATTGTAATTAGATTTAGTCGAGGGTCAAAACCCTAATTATCTCATATTTAATTCGTCACGCGCTTGTTATTTATTTTTCCAATATTTTGTAATTGCTCATGGTTTGTAATAGTTAATTTAGGGTTTTTATTTATTGTTTAAGTCCTCGAGTTTTGGCTATGTAATTAATCCCCCTTCCCGAAGCCTTGTAATAGCGTAGGTTTATTTTCTCGCATTTTTAATTCCTGCAAATATTTAATTGTCTAGATGTATGCTAATAGGATTGTATGGCAAGAATGCGTGACAAAATTAATACAATTAGAAAACCCTAATGTGCAAAGATAAATAACTGAAACAAATCACTCGCACATATCACTCTTAGGGTATAATTTTACTTTGGTTGCCTTCGGTAAACGATCATTAAGTATAGGATGCCTTAGAGGTTGCCCTCCTGTCTAAAAAAGACCAAATGTCCCATTCGAATGTTGCCTCGGAAATGTTGCCTCGGAAATGTTGCCTCGAATATG
The DNA here is from genome assembly GCA_948472305.1 of Vicia faba. Lineage (NCBI taxonomy): Eukaryota > Viridiplantae > Streptophyta > Magnoliopsida > Fabales > Fabaceae > Vicia > Vicia faba. The sequence goes on along the minus strand of OX451738.1, from coordinate 1,219,692,476 downwards.
ATCTTGAGACTCTAGGGTTACTACTAAGGTATCCTAATATTGCTTTAGTGATCGTACATCCCTTTCGAATTGACCCTTACAACTCCAATGACGGTGCTACCTATTTCTCAATAATAGGATACCGTTGTCTAAAGGAAACAAGAATAGAAACGATCTTTTTCGAGTAGGTAGATGTTAGTAGGTACTTGCTCAAACCAAAACTTTTCACACTTACACTTTTCAAACAAATTTTCAAAACAACTTCGTCACACCTTTGAGGACTGATACAAGGGTTATCACAAAGTTAAACTTTTCCAAAAAAAACAAAGCACACACACAAGCAATTTAAAAATGAGCAAGTACCTAAGAGCCCATGGAAAACCATAGATAGAAAGGGTGTTAACACCTTCCCTTTCTATAATCTACCCCCCGTACTCTGAACATCTCGAAAAATGATTTTTTTTTCTGTACTTTTTTCCTTTCCGATTGGATGAAATAAAAGTCGGTGGCGACTCTTGCTTACCGCGACATTTTGCAAACAAAAAACGCAAAATGCAAACCAACGTCAAACAGTCGGTTCTGCCACCGTATCACAGAACCGGCGACTCTACTGGGGACTTAATAAGTGGGGTATACCTTAGGATCTAGGTCATCATAATTTCTTCTCTTGATTGCTTTGTTTGCTTTACTTTTAAGGGTTTTCTTTGGGGTTACTATAGATCCTACACACAGATCTGGGGAATACCTTTTAGGTAAGTAGCAATAGACTGTGAGGGAGTTTTATGGTGTAGACCGATACGGTTTAAGAAGTAGCTACGTTGGTGTGGAACTTTGGTTGGTATCGGTATCCCTTGTGGAGAAACGAGGAGAATACGGGGCCGCTGCGTGGTGTCGTTAAGCATCAAATGACCTTAGAACCTTTAATCGCCCAACTTGGCCATTAGAAAGTAGTGATATAATCGGCCTCGGTGTAAAGATGAGAACTGGTTGATACTCAGCGCTACACTCATTGAGACCATACTCTCGGAATAATTTCAGCCGCAAGAAAAGATTGCGTGAGCTGAAACCATGATCGATGGAGGATGGTCCGTGATATTGATATCCTCTAGAACCCGGTTACTTTTCTAGGATAAGTTTGAAACCAACTTAACTTCAAGAGGGTATTACCTTTGACCTCATGCAAGCCTTAAACCTAAGGGCTTTGTGTGATTTGACTGTGTTTACAATACTTGTGTTTGCTATACCTGTGGTTTATCATGACATCATGAATCATAACATGGCATTCATGCTTCATTACACTAAACATTTCAAAGACCAAGGGAATTTATCTTTCTTCTGTTTTGCAGATCATGGCTTCCGTGCGCAGAAATACCATTCGAATCAAATTTGTGCAGATACCTGCCCAACTTAAAGAGCTAGCGTCAAAAGTTTCTGAAACTTCTACTTTCATTAAGAGACACAGTCAACTTCTCAGCCTGGTTACTTCAAACCTTGATGAACAAATGATGAGCGTACTATTTCAGTTCTTCAATCCCAAGCATCACTACTTCACCTTTCCAAATTACCAGCTGGTACCCACCTTCGAAGAATTATCTCATTTATTGGGCATATCCATTCTTGAACAGGTACCCTTCATAGGTATGGAAGAAGTTCCTAGGCCAGAAGACATTGCCCCAGCCTTGCATTTAAAATGGGCCGATGTAGTATCCAATTGGGAAACTCGAAGCGGGGTCGGTGGTTTTCTAGCAAAATTTATGATAGATCAGGCTCATCTATTTTGGGATGATTTGGATTTTCATGCTTTTGAAGATGTCTTGGCTCTTCTTATCTATGGTTTAGTTCTCTTCCCTAATCCGGACTCCTTTGTAGATGTGAATGTTGTCAAGATTTTCCTTTCTCGCAACCCTGTGCCTACCTTGCTTGGAGATATCTTGCATACTCTCCATACTCGTACTATGAAGAGAAGAGGGACTCTTATGTGCTGCATGTCGTTGCTGTCGAGGTGGTGTATTTCTCACCTCCCTAAGTCTATGCTGAAGAACAAAGAAGGTTTGGGTTGGTCACACAGAATAATGTCACTTGCTCATACAGATATTCTTTGGTGTTCCCGGGCTATGGAAGACACTGCTGTTATTGATCGCTGTGGAGGATACCCTAATGTCCCATTACTTGGTATCAGAGGGGGTATAAATTACAATCCTTGTCTAGCCTTACGACAATTTGGTCGTGCTTGAAGAGATGGTCCCCATGAGTTACTTCTCGAGGATATTGTATTCGACTATAAGGATTACATTAAGGAGCATCGCCGGAGGTTCATACGAGCTTGGGGCATGGTAAACAGATCTGACCCCGAAGAGTTGGGACCGAAGACATCCCTTCCTATGCAGCCTTACCTCCAATGGGTTCGAGCTTGTGCCCATAAGCTTGTGATGCCTTATGTGGCCGTATTACCAGTGATTGTGGAGCCCAATAATGAAGAAGGCATTCCTTACATGATTCTCTATCCTTACCTGCCCACTGATCTTGGGGAGCTACAGACGTCTTGGATTCAGCTGAGGAATGAGCGGGATACTTACCGGGAGTAGTTCCATGAGCAAGAAAGGAAGGTTTTGAAGCTCACCAGGCAGCTCGAGGAAGAAAGAGTGATCAATGATTACATCAGCACAAAGAGAAAGCATCCATGGGACTTTTGATTTTTCTTTTCTAGTTTTAGATTTGTTTTATTTACTCCTTTGTAACGACTTAAAAGGCATTTTGAACCTTCAAATTTAAGCTAATAAAGTTTTTTTTGTTTATTTTGGTTTGCAAATTTAAATCTCCCAAAGTCATTGAAATCATTACATGCGCATCCCATTATCATACACATCATTACAGTTACCACTACAGGTTTCTCATCTTCTTCGCTGTTTATTTCAGTAGAAATATCTTCTGATCAAGCCATCAAAGATCTTCAGGCACAGAACGCCCAGTTCTAACAGATGTTCATAAGTCTGGCTAAAGGGAAAGAGGATCTGAAGACCCTTATTCTGAAAGAGAAGAAGAAGAAGAAGAAGAAGGTCGGAATTCTGAATATGGGCAGAAGGTTCAAAGAAAGGTTGAAGCATCAAACTGATCTGACCTCTTCATCCAAGGACGGGGAGAACCAAGAAAGGGAAAAGGACCCTAGTCCTGCAATTTCTGACAACGATACTGATTATGACAATGAGCAATATCCTCCTGCCGAGGATAGATACAATCAGTTAGAAGACCGTCTGAGTGCTATAGAAGTTCAAAAGATACCTGGTTTGGATTTCAGAGAACTGGGACTGGTATCGGGAGTGGTCATCCCTCATAAGTTCAAAGCTCTAGTTTTTGCCAAGTATGATGGAGTGTCCTACCCAAAACTCCATCTCCGCTCATATGTCAGGAAGATTCAACCCCACACTGCTGATAGAAATTTGTGGGTGCATTTCTTTCCAGATAGTCTATCAGGGACTCAGCTTGAATGGTCCTACCAGTTGGAGGGAGCCAGTGTCCGAAACTGGGAAGATCTTGTTGTTGCTTTCTACAAGCAGTATCAGTATAATGTCGACCTTGCTCCCACTCGTACTCAACTCCAGAGTATGTCCATGGGCGTAGGTGAAGGTTTTAAAGATTATGCTCAAAAGTAGAGATACTTGGCTTGGAGAGTTCAACCCCCGTTGTCTGATAGGGAGTTGATTGACATGTCTCTAGGGACGCTATCTGGTCCATTTTTCAATCACTTGATCGTCAGCTCGTCTTCTGGTTTCACTGAGGTGATTTCATTTGGAGAAAGAGTGGAAGCTGGAATTCGGAGAGGTAAAATATAGAAGGATACCTCCTCGAGTTCCACAAATAAGCCTTTCGCTGGTAAGAAGGAAGCTAGTGCAGTTTATAGCTCGAGGGGCCAAAGCAGATCTGAACATCGTCAAACAGTAAATGTTGTTGTGATACCAAGACCCGCAGTTGCTCCACAATGCAACAATCAACAAAGGGTGGAAAGACCACAATGGAAATTTACCCGCATCAGCATGACTTTGGCTAAAGTGTTACCTCACCTGCTGAAATCCAACTTGGCAACCCTGAGAGAGGCCCCCAAGAATCCAAACACTACCTCTCCCAGATACAATCCCAACGCGTGGTGCGCCTACCATTCTGAGAGTCCTGGCCATGATACAAATGATTGTTGGGCTATGAGAAACAAAGTACAAGATCTTCTTTAAGCCAAGGAGATAGAGTTTGATGCTCTAGAAAAGCCGAATGTTATAACTGCTCCCATGCCCAAACATGGTCGTGGAGTTAATGTTGTTGACATTGATTTGTTTGTGACCTCTGTTGAAGAAATTTCTACTCCTCTTATTACTGTTAAGAAGAATTTTTTGTTGGTCGGTTTATTTATAGGTTGTGGTGAAGGTTGCCACATGTGTTCGATTATACGTTCTGGTTTCCGTTTGTTGAAGTCAGGTGTCCAGCGCCTGATGTATAATAAAGAGATTTTGTTCGAGAACACTGTGATCCATGTTGTTCCCATTGAAGACGTCGCTATTATAACCATCTCCACCAATCCTTCCAAGGTTTCCTCGAGAAGACCTGTTAGGATTACACCTGTTCAAAGAATTGCTCCGCTGATAATCACTGTTCCTGGTCCCATCCCGAACACCTCAGATAAGGCTGTCCCATGGCATTACGGTGCTGATGTGTACTATCATGGAATTCAGCAAGATCTGAAGAATGAAGAAGCTGATACTGATGTCAGTAATATTGTCGGGACTAGTAAATTTACCCGAAGTGGAAGGGTTTTCTCTTCCGAGAGTTCCCCGAAGACTATCATCAAGCCTATTGTTATTCCAACTGCTGCTCCAACCAGCACTCCTGACATTTCTCTTGTTCCTACTCCAGTTATTACACCTACTACTATTCCCATTCTTACTCCAGTTATCACCCCTACTGCCGATCCATCTGGGAATCGGGGCAAAGAAATTATAGGCAAGCCTGCCCGGACGGAGGCACCTAAGAAAATCATTGTGGAAGCCTCTAAACAAGAGATAGAGGAAATACTTAAAATTATCAAGAAGAGCGACTACAATATAGTCGAGCAGCAGGGGCAGACCCCATTAAAGATATCTATGTTCTCTCTACTTTTGTGTTCTGAAGTCGATGTGAAGGCTTTGATTGCATTTCTCAAGACTGTGCATGTGCCGCAGGAAACTTCAACAGATCAGCTCAAAGATTGTGTGGCCAGCCTGACTGCTAACAATGGGTTGGGTTTTTCAGATGCAGATCTGACCCCTAAGGGGAGGAATCATAATGATTCCCTGCATGTCTCGATTGAGTGCAGGGGTACCACTATGGCTCATGTGCTACTAGATACCGGGTCTTTGCTGAATGTTCTGGCGAAGAAAGCATTAGACCGTTTGGATTGTGAGGGATTGACTTTAAAGCTGAGTAACATTGTGGTAAGGGCTTTTGACGGATCAAAGAGAATGGTGCACGGGGAGGTGGACATCCATGTAAAAGTGGGTTCTCAGACTTTTGGGTCCACCTTCTACGTAATGGATATCAGGCCGTCATATTCTTGCTTGATGGGTCGTCCTTGGATCCATAGGGTTGGGGTAGTTACTTCCACGCTCCATCAAATGCTGAAGTACTCAGTGAAGGGGAAGATTGTCATAGTGCAAGGTGAAGAAGAGTATATGGTGAGTCACCTCAATTCCTTCCGCAATGTAGAGATGGACGGAGAGTTCATAGAAACTCCTTGTCAGAACTTCGAAGAGGTCCCTCAGACTTTGGCGTCAACTGAAGTTACTACCAACAAACCTCCGCTGAAGATGGCTTCTCTCAAGGATGCCAGGGTTGTAGTTGAAGAAGGTGGGTGTACCAATTGGGGTCAGCTCCCTGATTTCACTCACAAAACTGACAAATTTGGTTTGGGATTTACTACAGGGGCTCAAAGGGCGGTTAGGTGCGCGTAGATTGAAAGACCTCCTTTACACATCAGAAATCGGGAAGTTAATGGAATTGAAGAAAGTGAAGAGGATTCAGATATCAACAGCTGGATCTACCCAACAACCAACGGTGGACTGAATAATTGGACGGCTAGGGACTTCATACCTGTTTCTTTTATTCCGTAGTAATTGACTTTTGTTTTAAGATTTGTAATAAACAAGTTTGAAACTTTACGGCCCGATGCCTTGCCCGAGACACCTTGGCTTTGCTTGTAGGGGCTTATTATTTGTCATTTCATATATCATTAATAAAGCATTGGACGTTTCTTACATACAAATTTTGCGCTCTTTGTTTTTATTTTTTGTTTCTCACTTTATCAAAACAGCTATGCTCTTACACACACTCACGTATCATACTGCAGATCCATATCCACTCTGGATCCCATTGATAACAACTCTGCTACTGCCAGTTATGACTTCAAAAATCTGATCAACCAAGCCGAGGACGAAGGTGAGGATGATTGTGAGGTGCCTGGAGAACTTACTAGACTACTACAGTAGGAAGAGAGGGCCATACAGCCTCATGAAGAGTCGGTTGAGACAATGAATTTGGGTACCGAGGAAGACAGAAAAGAGGTTAAGATAGGTGCGAATCTGGAGTCTAGTGTCAAACAACGGTTAATACAGATGCTACACGACTATGTTGAGATCTTCGCCTGGTCTTATGAAGACATGCCTGGTTTGGATACTGATATTGTGGTACATCGCCTGTCGACTAAAGAAGACTGCCCTCCGGCAAAGAAGAAGGTCTACCGTATGCGCCCTTAAATGTCAGAGAAAATCAAGGTAGAGGTCATGAAACTGTTCGACACAGGATTCTTAACTATCACTTCTTATCCACAGTGGGTCGCCAACGTCATTCTGGTACCTAAGAAGGACGGTAAGGTACGAATATGTGTGGACTACAGATATCTGAACAGGGCAAGCCCCAAGGATGACTTCCCACTTCCTCACATTGATGTTCTAGTCGACAACACCGCACAGCATAAGATCTTCTCCTTTATGGATGGTTCTTCTAGCTACAACCAGATCAAGATAGCTCCTAAGGAAATGGAGAAGACAACCTTTGTTACACAATGGGGCACCTTCTGTTACAAGGTAATGCCTTTTGGGTTGAAGAATAATGGGGCAACTTATCAGCGTGCCATGGTCGCTTTGTTCCACGATATGATTCACCACGAGATCGAGGTTTATGTTGATGACATGATAGCTAGGTCCCAGACTGAGGAAGAGCACATTGATTATCTCCAGAAACTGTTTGACAAATTGAAGACATACAAGCTGAGGTTGAATCCGAACAAGTGTACCTTCGGGGTAAGGTCTAGTAAGCTTCTGGGTTTCTTCGCCAGTGATAAGGGTATTCAGGTGGACCCTGCAAAGGTAAAGGCCATACAAGAGATGTCAGCTTCCTGCACGGAGAAGGAAGTTAGAGGTTTCTTGGGACGTCTGAATTACATCGCCAGGTTCATTTCACATCTAACTGCTACTTGTGAGCCAATCTTCAAGCTTTTGAAGAAAGATCAAGTGGTAAAGTGGAATGATGAATTCCAAACCGCTTTCGAAAGAATCAAGGAATACTTTCAATAACCACCAATTTTGATGACTCCAGTTGAAGGAAGACATTTAATTTTATACTTGACAGTGCTAGACAGTTCAATTGGGCGTGTTCTGGGGCAACATGACGAGTCTGGTCGAAAAGAGGACGCCATTTATTACCTTATCAAAAGGTTTACCGACTGTGAGACCCGATACTCATTGCTCGAGAAAACTTGATGCGCTTTGGCATGGGCTGCTCGCCGACTGAGACAGTATATGTTGACTCACACTACCTTGTTAATATCGAAGATGGATCCAATCAAGTATATCTTCGAGAAGCCTGCCTTATCCGGAAGAATAGAAAGATGGCAGATGATCTTAACTGAGTACGACATCTAATACACAACCCAAAAAGCATCAAGGGGAGTGTATTGGCGGATCATTTGGCACATCAGGTCGTGGATGGCTACCAGTCCATGAATTTCGAGTTCCCGGATGAGAATATCATGTTGGTAAACGACTGTGAAGAACCTAGACCAGATGAAGGACCCGAGGAGGGATCCCAATGGTCTATGTATTTTGATGGAGCCTCGAATGCATTGGGTAACGGTATTGGTGCAGTAATTATATCTCCCGAAGGCTGTCATACTCTATTCACCGCCCGATTATGTTTTAACTGCACCAACAACATGGCGGAGTATGAAGCATGTATTGTAGGTCTTCGATCTGCTATTGACCTGAGGATTAAGTTCTTGAGTGTATTCGAAGATTCCGCTCTGGTGATAAGTCAGATCAAAGGCGAGTGGGATACGAAGCACCCGAATCTTATTCCTTACAAAGAGTGTGTACTGACATTGCTCCCACACTTTGAGGAGATAACCTTTGAATATTTCCCATGAGAAGAGAATCATTTAGTGGACACACTAGCTACCATGTCTTCTATGTTCAAAGTCAGGTGGGACAATGAAGCTCCCCAGATTACCATTGAGAGGTTGGATGAACCCGCACATTGCTGCGACATCGAGACTGAAGAGGTAGTAGATAAACCCTGGTTTCACGAGGTAAAGAGGTATCTTGAGGCTCAAGAATACCCCGAAGGGGCATCCGTTAATGATAAGAAGTTTCTGAGAGGGTTCGCTGCTAAGTTCTTCATCAGTAATGGAATCCTTTATAAGCGTAACCATGATTCAACCTTACAGCGGTGTGTAGACAAGAGCGAGGCAGAAAGGATCATGACGGATTTACATGAAGGTACCTTTGGAACTCATTCCAGTGGACATACCATGGCAAAGAAAATCCTACGGGCAGGATATTACTGGTCCACTATGGAAGCCAATTGTTATCAGCACTCTCGAACTTGTCATAAGTGCCAAGTCTATGATGAGTCCATGTACTTCCGGTTCCCCTGAATGTTTTGACAGCTCCCTGGCCTTTTGCGATGTGGGGCATCGACATGGTCGTCGAGATCAGACCTACTGCATCTAACTGGCATCTCTTCATTCTGGTAGCTTCCTTTGCTACAGTAACCAAGAACGTCGTGGCGCGGTTCATCCGACACAATATGATCTGTTGATATGGTGTCCCAGAGAGAATTGTTACTGACAATGATACAAATCTCAACAACACGATGATCACCGAGCTCTGCAAACATTTCAAGATTCAGCATCATAACTCTTCTCCCTACCGGCCGAAGATGAATGGGGTTGTTGAAGCGGCTAACAAAAACATCAAGAAGATTGTGCAGAACATGAGGGTGACATAGAAAGACTGGCATGAGATGTTACCATTCACTCTTCATGGGTACCGTGCCTCAGCACGGACGTCAACAGGGGTAACACCCTACTCTTTGGTGTATGGCATGGAGGCATTCCTACCCATCGAAGTCCAGATACCCTCTCTCAGGATTATGAAGGATGCGGGTTTGAACGAAGACGACTGGATCCAAACCCGACTTGATCAGCTGAATTTAATCGATGAAAAGAGACTGACTGCTATCTGTCATGGTTAGACATATCAAAAGCGAATGATCAAGGCTTTTAACAAGAAAGTCAGACATCAAGAATATCAAGTCGGGGATCTAGTGATCAAACGCATCATACTACCGCAAGGTGATCCTAGGGGAAAATGGACCCCCACATACGAAGGGCCATTTGTTGTTAAGAACATTTTCTCGGGAGGAGCTATGATTCTAACCACCATGGACGGTGACGACCTTTCTCACCCCGTCAATGCAGACATAGTGAAAAGATACTACGCATGATCAAAGACCTGCTAGGTTGACTGGCCTAGGAAAAAAAAGGGCTTCCCGGTGAACCAAAAGGGTTCGGGCAAAAGTAAGGGATGAAAATGAAAAAACTGTACACCCGGCAAGTCAAAAACTTGAAAAGGCAGCTTGGGCAAAAAAGGGTATCCCGGTGGACCGAAAACTTGAAAGGGCGGTCTAGGAAAAAATTAGGGATTAAAGCGTAACACTATGTCTCATTGGATCCTCTTGCAACCAGACTTCGGTATCAACTATCAAGCTCGGACAACGCTAATCAATCTGATCTACCTTCGGCCAAGCAGCAAAGTGATGAGATGCTTGAAGATATAAAGGCAATAGCAGAGTTGGAACCCAATGGGATTGTTTTACATAGCTGTTTTTCTTTCTTTTACACAAATCGTATAATTTCTTTCTTTAGGAGGCGTTCTCTTACTAGGACGTCAGCCTCTTTGTACAAAACGCCTATTATAGGCCAACTTCAAAAATCAATACAATCCATTTTCACAAGAAATTTCAAGTTATTTTTCTTTTTCCGTTTTGTTTTGCAAGAACGTCCAATGATTCATTTTGATATATGCATTTGAAAATAATGGTTGCTCATAAATATTTACATAAGAAACAAATGACTATTACTCGTAATTCCAGGAACAGGGACAAACAAGAAGCGCCCAAACCTTACAGTTACTCTACCCATCAGGTACCAGGATAGAGCCAGCTTGAGAACATGAGCAGTGGTACATACACTCCCCACAGAGTAAAAAGGTATCCAAAGACAATGATGTTAGCTCTCTCGAACAGGACATAACTCTCCCCAGCTGAGGTTCATAATCGCGAGTGAGTCAGTAAATATTTCCCCAAGCAGAGTTTATTTCTCTCACAGGCGGAAATTCAATCTTCAACAGAATTCATTATCATCAGCAACGAAAATTCATCCCCGGTGGAGTTTTATTTCTCCAAATCAGCATGATCTATCACCAGAGTATCTCCTCTCTGACAGAGTTATTCCCCGTAGATTTATCCCAAGACAGAGTCGCTTCTGGCAGAATACTCACTAGCTGAATGGATGGCAAATCCCAAGTATAGTCATCTTTGTTCACCATCCCCAACAGAATTAGAGGAGTTGTGGTTTTTTACAGCAGTCAAGAATACCATTTCTCATACCCTCCAAATAGTAGTCAGGGATTTATTTTCCAGGACTCAGATTATCACGTCAGCATTTCATACATCATGACATGTGCATACATTACATATAACATAATCTCAGTTTATTTTGAGAACCTCATCATAATGCATCTCTTGCATCGCACATAACTAACCCTATAATTCTTTCAGGAAAGACAATTATTATTAACAATTTCCAGCAGGTCCATGATTAACACTTGAAGCTAAACAGAGTAATCATCGGTGCGACAAAAGCAACCTTACCCAGGTTCCCTCTGCATTTTTACCTAAACTCATATCGAAGTAACCCTACCATCCAGGTTCCTTCTGAAGTTTCACTCAGACTTATCCTGAAGCAACCTTACCTGGGTTCCCTTCTAAGTTCAAATGCAGTTTTACCCAAACTCCTCACGAAGCAACTCTACCCAGGTTCCTTCTCACAACCCTACTATCCAGGCTTTCATATCGAAGTAACCCTAATATCCAGGTTCCTTCTTAAAGCCCTACTATCCAGGCTTTCATATCGAAGTAACCCTACTATCTAGGTTCCTTCTCACAGCCCTGCTATCCAGGCTTTCATATCGAAGTAACCCTACTATCCAGGTTCCTTCTCACAATCCTACTATCCAGGCTTTCATATAGAAGTAACCATACTATCCAGGTTCCTTCTCACAGCTCTACTATCTAGGATTTCATATCAAGGCAACCCTACTATCTAGGCTCCTTCCTATAACCCTACTATCTGGGTTCTTCCTCTCTTATCCCCAGACAGCAGTCCACGACACTGTAATACCGAGACCCGATCAAACACAATTGATTTCACATTTCCCCAGAAAGTCGCGGTGCAGGATATACCCCGACCAAACGCACAAGTTCACTTCTGCTTCCCAAATCGGAATTATTCCCCAGTAGAGTAACGGACAACTAAAGCTCCTAAAACTCTATTTCTCTCAAGACGGACACCAGCATTCCCCAGCAAAATCTACCTCAACAATGGGTATACGGGTTCTCGCAAAGGAATCTATTATGCGATCGACACTTCTTTGGATGACATCTTTAAGCTCATCTCTGACAATTCTCTAGAAACTACCTAATGGCATCTATAAGCCCATTCCCAATATCACAAATCAAGTATCACTTCATGAGAGTGCAAATTTTTGGGCACTCTAGTGTTCAATCATCTTCCACCTTCAGATCACGAAAGGCAGACGAGCCAATCTGAATATTCAGGTTTAAGAAGATTGAACATGGGCAGCTGTTGTACCCTTAAATTTTCCATCCCATATTTCTCAACAAATGTCAAGTGAGGTCCCCAAATTGCTCAAGGAAGTTCAAGAGTTGACCAGACAAACTCTCTCCTAAGGAAGTTTACCTCAAATTAGGGTTTCATTTTTCATCAAGATGCTTGAGTCCAAAGGATCCCAAATGCCTTACATTGTCCTAATATGTTCTCAAGATCATCCATGTCAAGTTTTAAGCCTTGCAGAGGAAGTTTGCTCAGTCAATTGCTCAAATGCCTAAAAATTAATTGTGCTAGGTCAAATGTCAATTGTGGCCCACATACAGTCAAACCTCAAGATTTTTTGTCAACATCCTCATTTTGAAGTATTATTCATCATTTTATCAAGGTTTGATCATGATTACTGAAGGATTGCTCACAATTCATCAAAACCCAAAAGGTGCTAAATTAGGGTTTTGTAGGAAAAGTCAACTCAACTTTGACCAAGCATAACTTTCTCATATTTTATCATAAATGACCCATCCAAATCTCATTTTTAATAGGATGAAATTCCCTACAATTCATCTTCATCTCCCTATTTCATAATATGAACTCACAAAAAGATATAAATTTTGACATTATAGGTCCTTTTGAAAGGTTAACAAAAACACCTTTTGGGTCAAAGCTTCATACATGAACATGGAAGACTCAATTGAGATGAAACTAAAAGGGTTTCTTAGAGGGCATACTAAGCTTCCTAAAAATTCCAAGAACACCCATCTAGGGTCAAAATTGAGAGAGTTAGGCATTGACCAAGTTGGTCATTTTTGCAAAATTTAAAAAAGTCAAATGTGCTCAAATTTGCATTTCTGGCTAAATGGGCCCAACTTTTTATGCTTTCATATCACTTATAACATGGTCCACGACCCAAATGTTCATTCACATTTATTTGCTTCATTATTTATTTTATTTTGATTTTTTATTTATTAAAAATTGAATTAAATCAAATAATTGGTAAAATATAGAAAAGATTTGTTTTGATTGGTTTTTTGGACTGAATCTCAAGCTCATTATACTGGATGATCAGAATAAAATCATATCAATGGCAATTGGTACAAGAAAGGCATGATTGGCATGATTATGGAAAGATATCATATGGATTAAAAATCAAATATTCCATTCATGAATTCTCAAGATTGGATCCAGAATTGTTAACCTAATTGGATTCAATACATATACTGAAGTTTATGGAACCCTGAGGACAAGATTTTTCGTGCACAACCTGCCTCCAAGAACTAGAACAAAACTCAAAAATCTAGACAAAAAGTGAGTTTCTGATTTCAGGATAGAGGACCTTTGAGAGCAATTCAAGGCCAGCACTCCATTCCTGGGCATATCAGGAAGCTTCTCCAATCGCTCGCACGTCCCTACATGTCTAGAATCACGCCCTATCACTCTCACGGTTTGCACAATTATCCAAATTCGATTACTGTAATTTTTGCATCTTTAGCATTTTTAAGTTACATATTTGTGTTCATCATCATGTTTGCAATGTTTCTGGACAGTTTGATTTAATTTACAGCGCATGAATAAACTTTTGCCATTGTTAGGGTTTTGTGCTCCAATTTGGGGTTTTGGGTTTCGAGCAAAATTAGGCCTGATAATGGGCACTGTGATATGTTAAGGAAGAATTGACTGTTTTTGGAATGCTGGTTCGCGTTTTGCGTTTGTGTTTGCAAAATGTCGCGGTAAGCAAGAGTCACCACCGACTTTTATCTTATCCAACAAGGAAAGGAAAAAGCACAGAAAAATTCCTTTTTCGAGATGTTTCTAAGTACGGGGGGTAGATTATAGAAAGGGAAGGTATTAGCACCCTTTCTATCCGTAGTTATCTATGGGCTCTTAGGTACTTGCTCATCATTTTCAAAAATTGTTTTCTTTGTGTTTGTGGGTTTTGAAAAGTTTTTGTTTTAACTTCGATTTAACTCTTTATTTTGTCTTCAAGAGTGTAATGAAGTGTTTTTGAAAACTTATTTGTAAAAGGAGTGTAAGTGTGAAAAAGTTTTGTTTTGGATGAGCAAGTATCTAAGAATTAATCTACCTACTCGAAAAAGGGATCGTTCTATGTTTGTTTCCTTTAGACAATGTTATCCCATTATTAGTGAGTAGGTAGCACCGTCGTTGGAGTTTAAGGGTCAATTCGAAAAAGGGAGATACGGTCACTAAAGCAACGTTAGGACGTCTTAGTGGTAACCCTAATGTCTTAGATCATTTATTCGAGGCGACAATATCCGAGGCAACCATTTTGTGGCAACTATGATCTTTTAGACAAGAGGGTGACCTCTAAAACAACCTATACTCAATGACCGTTTACAAAGGCAACCAAGTGGGTTGTACCCTAGGAGTGCGCATGTGAGAGTGTATTGATTTCAGTTATTTTTATCTTTGCACATGTTTAGGGTGATCTAACTGATTTCATATTAAACATTCATTCTTGTTATGCAAACCCTATTATCAAACATCTAGCAGTTGTATATTTGCCGAAATTAAAGGTGTGGTATTTAAACTAAATTATTACAAGACGTCGGGTACTTACATTGCCAAAGACAAACCCTTTGAAATTTAAAAGCGGAAAAATAAATAAATGTCCTAATTATTTATTACAAACCGGGAGCAGATACAATAATTTGGATAAATAAAAATAAAGTGCGCGAGACAATTGAATCGAATGCGAAACTAGGGTTTTGACCCTCCTAATTAAAGAAAATGTTTTTTGTTGTTTTTATTTTTAAGAAAAGGAATTAAATCCTAAAATTAAATACTAAATTAATTAAATCCTAGAGGGCTTGAAAACGATTGGTCTCGATTGCTTTAAGTTGTGGAGATTGCCAGGAAGCGATTGAGACAAGTAACAGGCCTTGAGGATGCCTCAAACCTCTATTTCGATCTCACACTTTTTGCTTGTTTTTGCAAATTCGGTTCTTGCTCTATGCCTGATCTCCAACCCTTATTTTTATCTGCCTCGCCTCCTTATGTATTGCACAATGCATTAGGGTTATTTATTCAGTCCAAATCCCTCTCCATCAATGCCTTTGATATTTGATTTGATTCTTCTTTAAAGCTTTCCAAAATTGGTCCAAATCCAATCTATTTGTACACAATTGCCTTGATAAGAGTTTGATTGGTCCTAGCTGTGTAATAAGACCTGAAATCATCACAAAATCCTTGGTTTCAATGTTTTTGGATTTTATTTGATTTTATTTGATTTAAATCAAATTAATTCAAATAAAAATCAAAATAATTAATAAAAATATGATATGGACAAGTGGAAAAGGCTAGAGCACGTGGGCTATAATTCCAACTCAAAACAAGTGAAAAATAATGGGACCATTTGGCAAAATTTGAAGTTTTGGGGATAGTTGACTTTTGGCAATTTTGCAAAAAAGGTCAACTTCAACAATGCATAACTTGCTCAATTTTGACTCTTTGGAGGTGTTCTTTGACTTTTTAGAAAGCTTGAGATGTCCTCTAAGCAACCCTTTTGGTCTCTTATCAATTTGATATTCCATTATCATGTTCGAAGCTTTGACAAAAATGTGTTTTTGTTGACTTTTCAAAATGACCTATAATGTCCAAATTCATAACTTCTTCTGAGTGCATATTTTAATCTTGGGAGATGAAGATGGATTGTATAGAATTGAATCATCTTCAAAATGAGCTTTCGATGGGTCATTTATCATAAAGTATGAGAAAGTTATGCTTGGTCAAAGTTGGGTTGACTTTTCCTATAAAACCCTAATTTAGCAACTTTTGAATCTTGATGAATTATGAGCAATCCTTGATGAATAATGATCTACCCTTGATAAAATGATGAAATATACTTCAAAATGAGGATGTTGACCAAAAATCTTGAAGTTTGACTGTATGTAGGTCACAATTGACTTTTTCCCTAGCATAGTCGCTTTTTGGACCTTTGAGCAATTGACTGGGCAAACTTCCTCTGCAAGGCTTGAAACTTGACATGGATGATCTTGAGAACATATTAGGACATTTATGAGAACTTGGGATCACTTGGACTTAAATATCTTGATGCAACATGAAACCCTAATTTGGGGTAGACTGCCTTAGGAGAGAGCTTGTCTGGCCAATCCTTGAGCAACTTGGAGATCTTTCTTGCAATGTTTTGAAAAATATGGGAGGGCAAATTTTGGGGTACAACAGGTACCATGATGATCAGAGCTTCAAACCCAGATGATTCATGGTCCCCAATTAAATTTATATGGTGTATGCTTGATTTTTAAATGACACAGGTTTCAGCAATAGACCTGCGTCTGTAGGTAAAGGTTCAGAGTCTAAAACGACAGTTCCAGGGAAGAAGACAACAGTGTGTCATAACCTGACTGGCCGGTTTAAATTCTGGCGCATTATTCTGGCCAGAAACTTCTTTTTCTAATATATCATTTGTTTTTATTATATTAACAAGTTAACATCCAGCGCAGTTGGTCAGAAGATGGAAGTCAGAAGATCATGATTCTGGGTTCGATCCCAGGCGTGAGCTTTTGGAATTTTCTCCATTGTTTTCACCAGAACCAGCACGTGCACCTTCTGATGGCCATCATCTTCTGGATCCCAGTCAGAACCAGATCCAGCACGTGCACCTTCTGAGGACCATCATCTACTGGATCCCGATCAGAACCAGATCCACCACGTACACTTTCTGATTGTCATCATCTTCTGGATCCATCAGCTAGAGCCAGATCCAGTGCACCTCACCTTCTGAGGACCATCATCTTCTGGATCCATCAGCCAGAGCCAGATCCAGCACACCTCATCCTCTGGATCCATCTCCAGCCAGATTTGCTGACAGCATGCCCATTTGGTTATTTCTACTATTTTTTCTTTTTCTTTAATTATCTTGTTTTTTTTTAATCAACAAAAAATTTATTTTAAATTAACCAATCAAACATCACAAAAAAATTATTTTCTTAATAAATATTTTTTTAATTAATTAGATTAATATTTAAATTAGGGTAACTTTAATTTGTTTTTTTTACAATTAAAATTAAATTAGAAAATTAGGTTAACTCTTGATTTAATTTTTTCTCTTTTTTCTCAAATAAATAAAAATACAAAAATAGGTTAAATTAATTATTTTTCTTAATTAAAATTAATTAGAACGTAGGATTTCCTTTTAATTTAATTATTCATTATTTTCTTAAATAACAAAACGACAAAAAACATTTTTTCTTTAAATCAATTGTAATTAGATTTAGTCGAGGGTCAAAACCCTAATCATCTCGTATTTAATTCGCCGCGCGCTTGTTATTTATTTTGCCAATATTTTTTAACTGTTCATGGTTTGTAATAGTTAATTTAGGGTTTTTATTTACTGTTTAAGTCCCTGAGTTTTGGCTATGTAATTAATCCCCCTCCCCGAAGCCTTGTAATAGCGTAGGTTTATTTTCTCGCATTTTTAATTCCTGCAAATATTTAACTGTCTAGATGTATGCTAATAGGATTGTATGGAAAGAATGCGTGACAAAATTAATACAATTAGAAAACACTAATGTGCAAAGATAAATAACTTAAACAAATCACTCGCACATATCACACTTATGGTATACTCTCACTTCGGCTGCCTTCGGTAAACAATCATTAAGTATAGGGTGCTTTAGTGGTTGCCCTCCTGTCTAAAAAAGATCAAATGTCCCATTCGAATGTTTCCTCGGAAATGTTGCCTCAGAAATGTTACCTCGAATATGATCTTGAGACTCTAGGGTTACTACTAAGGTATCCTAATATTGCTTTAGTGATCGTACGTCCCTTTCGAATTGACCCTTACAACTCCAATGACGGTGCTACCTATTTCTCAATAATAGGATAGCACTGTCTAAAGGAAACAAGAATAGAAACGATCTTTTTCGAGTAGGTAGATGCTAGTAGGTACTTGCTCAAACCAAAACTTTTCACACTTACACTTTTCAAACAAATTTTCAAAACAACTTCGTCACACCTTTGAGGACTGATACAAGGGTTATCAAGAAGTTAAACTTTTCCAAAAAAACAAATCACACACACAAGCAATTTAAAAATGAGCAAGTACCAAAGATCCCATGGAAAACCATGGATAGAAAGGGTGTTAACACCTTCCCTTTCTATAATCTACCCCCGTACTCAGAATATCTCGAAAACGGATTTTTTTCTGTACTTTTTTCCTTTTCGATTGGATGAAATAAAAGTCGATGGTGACTCTTGCTTACCGCGACATTTTGCGAACAAATAACGCAAAACGCAAACCAGCGTCAAATAGTCGGTTCTGCCACCGTATCATAAAAACATTTTCAAAACAAGCACGCACAAGCAATTTGAAAAAAGTAGCAAGTACCTAAGAGCCCATGGAAAACCATGGATAGAAAGGGTGCTAACACCTTCCCTTTCTTTAATCTACCCCCCGTACTCAGAAACATATCGAAAAAGGTTTTTTCTGTTCTTTTTCCTTTTCCTAATTGGATAAAATAAAAGTCGGTGGCGACTCTTGCTTACCGCGACATTTTGCGAACAAAAAACCCAAAACTCAAACTAGTATTAACAATCAGTTCTACCACCGTATCACAGTATGTATATGTGTCCTTGTCGTCTGAAGCATAGGCCGTACTAATTTTCCCCCCCGATTCAACATTGTCGTTACTTTTTTCACCGTGAAATATCCAACACGTATAACTTCTATCAATTCCACGCATTAGTAAATGCGATTTCAATCCTTTTGTATCAACCCGACCCACATAATAACAACCCAAGCAAGGACACTTCATTCGATTGGGGTCTTTAACGTGTTCAATAGCAAACTTAACGATTTCCAATACCCCATTCTCGTACTCTTTTTACAATCGATCGGCAGACATCCATTTTTTTCTACTAATTCAAGTAAACAAAAACACTATAAACAGATTATTCCCTTTTTGTATGAATTAAACGAATTATTTCTAGAAATTTATTTCTAGAGTTATTAACATGGACTAAAAATAAATATATCTATATAAAAATAATTGTGTTTTTTAATTGATTGATACAGGTCGAACTTGACTTACCAAAGAAAGAAAAGGGGTTATTAGTGTCGACGGCGGATGATGCGGCTTTGATGTTCTTTGAATCGATGATGGTCTTCGACTAACTACACCAATACAAAGGGATCATCAAAAACAAGTTGTATATATAGGGCTATAATAGCTTAAATCCACAAACCTTAAGAATTTGTTCTTAGACAAGTTTTTTGTGAAAAATTGTATGAGAAACAAATCACTTATGAATCTTTTCTATCATATTATATTTCTTTCCAACAGAAACACAGTATTTAGGAGTAATAATGCTTAAACAATTCTAAAATTTATATCAGTAAAATAGTATTAAAAGTAAAGAAACCAAGCAAACAACAAGTAAAAAAAATACTAGTTCATGGAGAATATAAACATGATAAACAATTCAGAAACCAATTAAAATAACAAAAAAAAAACCATCATCATCTTTTTTATTCCAAAACAAAGAACCAAAAGAAAAAAATTCAGAAAGTTCTTACTTAATAATCATATACACATACATAGAGAGAGTGATAGATAAATTATAATATATAACATTGCTTCCTCTTCTGACTTCTCATCACATTTGATCACAAACCAACAAAGATGATACAAAATGCAATAATGCATGAAAATAATACAAAATGCAATAATGAAACATACAGAAACTGAATCCAAACTTCAAAAACAATAATATCTTAGAAGTGTTGCTGAAAGTGCAATAATTCTAAAATATATAATATGCAATAATACTAAAAGTGTTGCTGTTATCAAGCCCTACCAAAAACCGAAAAATTAAAATGCATACCGATAACTCAGTTATGCATATCTGTAACTGAGTTTGGACATCAATAGGAGGATAATATCTTAGATGTTAGGATAATACATTATAAATAGGAGGATAACTCAGTTTGGACATCAATGGAGATAAAGATATTTTCAAGAAAGAACCTACCTTGAGAACCTACAGGTGTGGTTGGAGGACAACCGAGAGAGATGGTGGAGGACGGAGGGAAAGGGCTGGTTGGACAATGACGATTTGTGAGAGGGAAAGGGTTTCTGTTCGTGAGAATGAGAGGGAAAGGGTTTTTGTGTTCGTGAGTCTGTGAAAAGAGAAACAGTACACTGATTCTATTTTTTATTTTAATTTATATGGCTTTAGACAGTGCTTTTTAGAAGCACTGGCTAATATGGGCCTTTAGCAGGGCTTTTGAAAAGCGCTGGCCAATGTGGTCCTTTAGCAGCGCTTTTGAGATTTTTTTTTTAATTTTATATGACTTTAGACAACGCTTTTTAAAAGCGCTGTCTAAAGTGGTCCTTTACTAGCGCTTTTTATAAAGAGCTTTCTAAAGCAACACTTTTAGCATCGCTTTTTAAAAGCGTTGTCTAAGGTCACATTTTTAGCAGCGCTTTTATTTATTATTGTATACAGTTTCCGTGTTTTTTTAAAATTTACTTATAGAAACGTTTTTATATAAAAGCGCTGTCTAATATGCGCTGTTAAAAGCCATTTTTGGCGTAGTGAGATGAAGGATCAGTTACTCTTATGATGAAGGAATTCCAAATATTTTCTACTTCAACTGGTTTAATGGCTTATCCTGCCAAATGCAAGGTCTATTTTGGAGGTGTTCATGAAACTCTTCAACAAAAGCTGCTAGAGATTACAAGTTATATTGTCGACACTTTACCTTTTAAGTACCTAGGAGTTCCTCTATCTAGCAGGAAAATTAGTGTGAAATAATATAGACATGTAATTGATAAAATTGTTGGCAAGATTAGACATTAGACTTTAAAAATTCTGAGCTATGCAGGTAGGAAGTAACTTATCTATATTGTTTTGTTTGCAATGCCTGCATATTGGATGCAAGTCTTTCCCATCCCTATATGTGTTATGAAAAATATGAAGCCATTTTTCAAAGTTTTTTATGGAGAAATACTAATCATATTAGTAGGAAATCACTTGTAACTTGGGACATTTTTTAGTTTTAACATATTTTTGGATTTCATATGGTCAAGAATGTCTTTACAAATATTAGAAGAAATTAGTTCGCGAATCACCATAGTATGAGCATATGGAAGAGGAGAATGTTGTTCTAACATAATGGACAAGTTAAGTCCTTAGTTATTCTCGATCTCTCTAAGAAAAGGTATCAAAACTCAATAATGAAAAGAAAAACCAATAGAAAAACGAGGGCTATATAAACATTTTTCGAAAAGACAAGTGAACATGGTTGGGCTTAATTGATCTGGAAGATGTTCTAGGACACACTAGTCTTCACACTCCCATAAGGAACAAGTTAGGAGGATAACTTCATTATTAATAAATCAAGAAAACTGAAGCATCTAGAGCACCCTTCCAATTAATCGATGATTGAATCAAAATCAAAGGTGTTGAAGGAACTACAACTTAAAAATCACCTTTGATCCTAACATGAATTAGAAGCCTTTCATGATCAATTTTAAGCCTACAAAATTTAACCTAGTTTAATTTAATAGACGCTTATGGAAATTTCCATAAGCGTCTATTAAATTAAACTAGGTTAAATTTTGTTTATGAAAACATATTCATGCTTTGTATCTTGGATTAATTTTTTTGAAATTTAGCTCATTGGAGCAAAGAGCTCTATGATATTAGGGTTATATATATATATATATATATATATATATATATATATATATATATATATATATATATATATATATATATATATATATATATATATATATATATATAAATCCCCATCATCGTGACTCAAATAAAATCTCAAATCTAATGAACTAAAACTCACAAAATGAAGACATATGTAAATCCCTTATGTCAATATTAAATGAGTTATAAATTTAATTATTGAACATTCAAAAGAATCCCACAAACATATCTAATTAAGGATATAAAAATGAATAACTAAAAATGGTACTTATGACAAACATAATAAGAAGTAACATAATCATTCGAGAATATCCAAGATAGCAGAATAAATTATTATCTAGTCCAAAATTATGATCAGCAAAGCTTCCATAACCCTGTTGTACAACAAAAGAGAATCACATAAAATAAAATTAATGAGAGTTTTTTCTTATATATTAAAATCACATAAGAAACTTCAACTACATATTGCAAAATGATTCACATTATAATGATTTATAGTAATATTGTTTCAATAATATCACTATTTTTTGTATTAGCATATGTTTGTATTGAGATTAGAATATCAATTAATTTATAATAATAATAATTATTATTATTATTATTATTATTATTATAAATTTAAATAAATCCTAACTATCTTCAATAATAAACTATAAACTATGGGCATATACCTTTAATTTGGAGATGGAAGAAACACTCTTCTTAGTTGTCTCGAAGTAACCGGTTCCCTACATGCAGGACATTTACCTTGTGCTTTAATTGCTTTTTTTATGCAGAACTTGCAAAAGATATGGCCACACCTTGTGGCCATTTCCTCCTCAATAGAATCCATACATATTGGACATTTATAGGGAGACTCTTTGGGAGTTTCAAATGCTTTTTTCTTAGCTTCTGCGGCTTCTTTCTCTTTTTCAGCTAACTTTAACGACAATTTCAATATAAAAAATCTAGTTAGAAATATAACTTCAACAACCTCTATAACATATGTAAGTTTATTAGGTTTTAATAAGAGTTATGGATTGTATGAATATTTTAGATTTTGTAATAAATTATGTAATTTTTAAATATATCATGTAAATTCATATTAATAAGCTTTTGTATAATTTATTCTACAATAAAACAACTACTACTACTACTCATTTTATTAAATGGTCAATCTTATAATAGAAAACATAACTTAAATGATTTATTAATTTTAGAAAATGACCAACTAAATAAGACCAACTTCTTATCGTTACAAACATAAACCAACTAGCCATAAAGCTAAGAAATTTAATAATACCTCATGTGCAATGAAATCAAAATTTATATAAATCATGTCATCATTTGGTTGGAGAATGCGGCCGTCAGGCAGAAAAAAATCTGAGATCCTGTGATTTTCTGCAATAATCATGGAAGATATATTTCTAAAAAGCAACACCTTCAATCACCATAATAATATAATTCTACATTCATTTATTATATTTTTCTTATTTATTAAAAAAATAAAATATTATTCACCATAAAAAATACTCCAGACACACACACACACACAAACACACACTAAGATCCAATGAGCCAAATCTAAAATTAGAGAAAAGAACAAGATCTAATGCTTGGAAAATAACTCATTTGAGCCTTATGCCACGAGCAAATAAAAGAAATGAGCTAAGGGATTTCCTTACTTTAATCTCTTTTGGATGCTAATTTGTTAGTTAGGACATCTATTTATTAAAATCACAAGATTTTCTGAGAAAAAATAGGCATATATATAGAATTTTCGCTTAGCATTAAATTAAAATATAATAAGCATATAATTCAGGAAACTCCAAGCGACTAAACCATATATTTTTTTAAATTGCACCATAAAAAAAACAAGATCTTTTGGTTTTCTTAAATAGATCAACCTACTCATTCATAACATCCACCCCATCAACTAACAATCTAGATTTAATAAAGGTTTATTGGTTTAGGGCAATAATGTTTTCCATAACCTCTGCATGTCTAGTTAATAGTACTTTAGAAACCGATTTATAATGAGATCTCGTCAAAGAGATAGGCCAGAAATATCCCTAATGCAATGGAAAGTATAACTTAGGATTGAAAGTGACAAAATATGACATGAAACAATTGGGGAGAGATACAAAATGGCGAAAATAATTAAACATCATTTCCATATCATCCCTAAGAAAAAGTCAGAACATTCTCTAAAAATGGAAATTAAACCCTTTTGACTTAGGGATTTATTACAAATCTATAACACAACCTCCTTATTTATCTCATAAAACCGAAAAAGAGAAGTACGAGTAGCATTAGAATCTCAGAAACAAGGATAAAAAAAAACTAAACATATTAATTTATATACAATCTACCAAAGGTTCCTTAAATCTATTAGAGAGGAAATTAACCACCTCTTGACCTCTATAATTATTTGGATATTTAATTATAAGCAATGACTAAAACTTCACAATATCTCTCAATCTATCCACCACATCTTTTATAAAATGCACACCAAGGTCAAGCATAGAGTTAAGCAAACACACCACCTCTCTCGAGGAGACAATTTGGTATTCAAGATTTCCAAAGACATTTTTATTCCAAACTTTCATAATCCATTTGAGAGATTTGAGTTTCTCTTCGGGGAAAAAGGATTTCCAATCAAAGGACGCATAACCACTCCAACTAGTATGGACTGACTCTACAAAGATATCATGATTAAGTGAGTGATAGTTAAATCTGAAAGGTTTAGGACCTCGAAATTGCTTGGAATACCTAAGGATGTTAGAACACTAATTCAAGACATCTCTAGGTAGAGTCTACTAGGAAGTCACGCCCCTATATCCCATTAACCATCAGACACGAAAATCTTACGCCACCTATTAGATGCTCCCCTATTATACGAAAGCCATGTTGACTTCCTACCTAAGAGGGAAAGATCAAACAAATCCATTTGAGAGATGAAATTATTCAAGGAAGAGTATTCCACACTATCAGTACAATTGAAGAAATCAACTCCCTTAATGATATCACTCAAAGCACAAATAGATATAATTGATATCCCCTAAAAACATCACACAATATCCCTAGAAAGAATTTCTTGGACACTAGGTCATCACACATGACCATCTTCTCATTCAAAAAATGTTTAGAAAAATATTTTCCACAAAACTCATACAGATAGACACTCCCCACAAGTAGAGGACATCAAAGTAACCGAGAATATAAATTAGAAGACACACGTTGTAAAAAATAGAGATAAGACACTTTATAAATTAGAAGACCTGATGATTTAAGATTTTAGTTGAATATTTGATATTTTTTAATTTATATTTTACTCTTAACCCGGTACAAATGTCTTCTCATGACCCATAGACTTAAATCTTACTTGAATATCATCTAATCATCCTTATTCACAACATAATTGGGATTTTAAAAAAATAGTTTATCCTTCCACAAATACAATAAATAATTATTTTTCATATCATAAAACAACAATAACATAATCATAATTTTTCTTCAAAATTCAATGCATTAATTAATATGGTAAAGCATATTTTTATTTTTGAAAAATAATGCTACACTAGATTTTTTATATAACCAAAAAGATACATGTATTTTGATCTAAAAATTTTGAAGGAGAAAAATGTTACCTCTATTCGAATCAACTTCATTGACCATACGATTTCTTCTCGCATTGGCCACTGCCTAAGATACATAAAGACCAAAAGAAAATGTTTTAGTAAATAATTTATTAACATCTACTAAAAGTAGTGATGATAAATTTTGTTTTACTAAATGCTAATTGAATGGTAACATTTTATATCTTTGTCTACAAACAATATAATCTATTAATCTTTGGCAAAAATGTTTTAAATTGCAAAATAAATTAAAAAAATTGAAAGGATTAAACCTCAGCAAATTCTCTTGGTGAAGTTTCTATGACATCATCATCAATTTCCTCAAAATTATTCTGAGAAACATTAATTGGTTCATAGAGTCCCTCCCCATGTGAAGATTCTCCAGTCAGCAAATTCACTCTTCTTTGTTGGTAATTATTCAAATTCAAATAATTCATCTTTCACTACGTCACTAATAAACAATAAAGTTATAATAACATACAATCAATACAATGATATAGATGATAATTAGAGATTCCATGAGAGAAAATCGATACAAAAATATTAATGAATTTAAAAGATATTAAGAGCAACAAAGAGAAAAAACATACGCTATAGATTGGAGAGGGAGTCTGAGAATAGTTGTGAGAAATCGGAGAGAATAAAAAATAATGAATAACACTATTTTGAATACTTATAAATATAATAATAATAATAACAATTATTATTATTATTATTAAAAAATTTACTACTTTTTATTTTAATATTCTTCATTCTCTTTAAATTCAAATCAAATTGATTTTTAATTATTATTTTCTAATTATAATTATCTAACTATGGAAACTATACTTTTTTGGATTTTTTAATCTTATAGAGTCAAATTAAATTTATTTAAATTCAAAGGTTTGAAAAAACTAATAATTTATTTCTTTATTATATAATAAAATAATAATAATATAATTCTAATAATAATAATAATAATAATAATAATAATAATATGTTAAATAATAAATATAGTTAAATTAAATTGATTTAAATTCAAAGGTTTGAAAAAAGATTGAAAAGATATAATTTCTTAAGAAAATATCACACCAGATAAGCAAATATAATTAACCGATAGATATTTTATGAGAGAAAAAGAATGTCTATAATGAATGAATAATAAGATTTATGCTATTCCTCTTATTTATTTAAACAACACATCTACATTTTCTAAATATATATACAACTTATAAAAAAAATTAAAATGAGTCCAATTATACACCACATTTATATTTTATATATTATTTTAAAAAAATTGAGTAACTCAAATAAAAATAATTTAAATACAAAAAATAATTTAAAAAGAATATAACTTATATTTAAAAAGATAATTTTTTTTAAATATATTATAAATAACACAATCCATCAATATTTTAAAAACCGGATTGAACCGACTAGTTGAACCAATTCAACCTTGAATCGTTGTCTAGTCCAGTTTAGTTTGGACCAATAAATGGTAGGTCTAAAAAATTTGGATAAAATTGTTTCAATCGCGAAAAATCAAAATAATTGTAAAATCGGGATCGATTTTGGTGAATCAAACGGTTAAAAAAAAATAAAGATAATTTTTTTATGTTTTACTTCATTTTATTTCTTTGTTTATATCTAAAAAATTAATTATAACAAACATTTAAAATTGTATAAATAAAAAATAAAAAATAAAATTAGAAGACATGAGACAATGTAATCGCAAATAGCAAGAGAAGAAATAATGTAATGTCATTTGTAGACACGGGGTAACTGATGTTGATGTTCGAAGAGATGTGAAAAATTATACTAATGAAGAATTTGTGTCTTTGAGTTAAACAATTAGAACAAATATATAAATATTCGTCCTTAACTAATTTTCTCATTTGTTACTGGGTCTTACATTGCATATTTCTTTTTTTTAAGCTTGTTTATTAGTATGGTATTTAGTTGAGAAATTTATTTTACAATTTTTGATTAGAATGTTTAATAATTTTTTTAGTTTAAATTTAATATACGATTCAACCACAGTTTAATCGGTTTAACCAATTGATCCTTAATCCATATATTTTAACAGTTCTTTCTCCCGTTCGGTTTTTAAAACATTACAATACATAACAAAACTATATATTATAAATACAAGAAAAAATATAAACATTAAAATAAATTGTTTGCAGAATAAAAAATACAATCACTTAGATTTATAGTAAAAGAAAAAGATTGAAGGAGATATGGGTCGTGGTCGTGACCGACCACGCAAACTGATGGTGACGACTCCTCCGACAATGGTACAAGTATTTTCATCGTTGTCCAAGACTCAAAAAAACAGATAAAGCTCTCAGAAGGAAGGATTTAGCGTGCAAGTGATGATATCGGAAGGAAAAGGGACTCCAATAGAAATGAATCAAAGGCAACAACTAGATCCAATTGTGAAAGATATCAAAAAGAATATTGATGATCACGCCAAAATTGAAGCTACAAACAAGCTCCATGGGTTGACATCATTAAAGGTAACTGTCTCTTATTCATTAGAACTGATATAGAATACACTTCACCATGATAGTTAATGAAGAAATTGAAGTTAGCATAGTTGAACAAGATATGTTATTTGAACTCAAATTTTGGGAAACGCCTTATTAATGTATGTGATAGGAGAAAATTTATCCAAGACTTCTGTTAAGAAATTCATGATCAATGTATGAAATTTTGTATCACTTCCAAACCTGTATTATAATGAGGAAGAATACTTTTTTATTAAATTTACACCAATTGTTGATAAGGAAATTTTGTTGAGAAAAGGACCTTATACAATTCATAAAAAACGCATGTTCTTGCATGAATGGACACCAACATTTACATTGAAAGATGATATGATCATAACCTTTTCTATACGGGCCATCTTTCCATAACTCCCTATAACTTATTGGGGAGAAAAAAGTATTGAGAAGATAACTAGTTTAATTGGAAAATGATTGATGACAGATAAATGCACAGGTATAAAATTGAGAGTCTCGTATGCTAGGGTCTTAATTGAAGTGAATATAACATCTTGAAATTTTGGTACAACAGACTCAGATGTCTTACAAGGATATCAAGACATCTGATCTGACATAAACACATAGGAAAAACAGTACTAAAAAGATAAAGAACACACCAGAATTGTTCACCCAGTTCAGTGTACAACAACACCTACTCTGGGGGCTACCAAACCCAGAATGAAGTCCACTATCAGCAATATCAATTTGCAGACCCTACAACAATCACTCTCGTTGACAATCTACGCACTTAATCACTACCTAATGACCCTTTTACCTAGGTCCTCCCTAGATATAGA
Source organism: Vicia faba (assembly GCA_948472305.1). NCBI lineage: Eukaryota > Viridiplantae > Streptophyta > Magnoliopsida > Fabales > Fabaceae > Vicia > Vicia faba. Next base: position 1,219,663,651 of record OX451738.1, on the reverse strand, counting down.
ATATCCCCATCCCACATCCAATCATCACAATGATGTCTAGCACTCAACACCCCAGTCACTGCATCAACGACCCTTCACCAATATTCTGATCACACAGATAGAAGTTTGAAGACACACTTCCATGATAACCTAGATATGTCTCCAAGCTACACTCCACTGCTTGTTAGATTTTCTCCTAACTAAGAACACATCATGGAGTTGCTTCAAAGCTTCCTCCAAGAACAATACACCTCTTACCTACAGGCTTCGAGGTGAACATGGTAACCTTCCCACAACCCGAAGGTTTACCTTGACAAAACCCTAGACTTCTACATCTTGAGCCGTGTATTTTCTAGGTTACAAACCCTTCTATTTATAATCGGTTACCCTATTGGTTTTGAGCCTTCAAACATAGTAAATCAGCTGTAACAAACTACAAAAACTTCTGCCCCAAGAAAGGTCTTCAATCTTTACTTTCCTAAATAATCTCCTTATTTCGAAAGTCTTCATTCTCATTGATTTCTGATTGAATATTCTAGACCTTTAAATATGCGTCATATAGGATGCATAATATTCTCCTGAATATTCTGCCTATGTTGACAACAAACTGAATCTCATTAATCCAGCTCATCAGGAGCGATATCAAGACATCTTCTTCGACATGTTGTTCGACATGTTGCTCGAGTTGTTGAAAAAGTTCAACACAACATGTTATGACATTGTAATAGAACTTCTTGTTGTACCTGTTCTTCTTATCCTATTCTTCATTGCTGCTATTATTTGTTTTACAAAAAAATAAAGCCAATCCTAAAAAAAGAGAACTAACAATCTCCCCCTTTGTCTAATTTTGACTAAAACAAATAATCTAAAAACAATTGCAATTTAGGAGATTACAGCAACAATAGATCTTTAGTTAAAAATAATGTCTCAATATCTTTTTAGACATCTTTGCAGCACTCTGAAGAACTCAATTGCATTAACACCAACGAACATCAGTTTCAGGATAAAACGAAGGAAGGTCCTGGAGTTTGGTTGATTTACACGAGGAAGAAGATAGCAGAAGACAACTTATACTCCCCCTAAATGCAGGAACATCTTATAAACATAGAAGACCAGTGGTGGAATAAGAGAACTCTCAATAACTCCTTAAGACCAAATCAACCACTGCCCTGATAACTCAGAACACAGGTCACAACTGTGTTCATAGCTCAGATCACAGGTCACAAACATATGTCACAGAAATAGGATTGAACATCTTATTTTGACATATGTGAACATTAATAATAACCACTTGTGCAATCAACATCATCTGAGCTAATTCACCTTTCTCCCCCTTTTTAGCCAAAACTTGGAAAAGGAGTCCTTCACAATACCAGACCCAAGCACAACATACCCAACCCTGAATAAAAGCCATAAGAATGATGAACTCAAGGAGCTCACGGGGTTACAGAGATGCGGTGAATTCTCTATAAATAACTGGGGTTATTACTTGGAAAATAGTGATCCTAGACTGTAGCACCAATCTTGGTCAAAAGGAAACGACATTTGAGGAGAAAAACTTCAAGTATAAATGTGCACCATCCATAATGGGTTTGAATGCTATAGCTACTTCCTGTACATACACATGCACAGTCAGACAAATTTTTCTCCCCCTATTTACAGCCACGTATTTGAAAACATAGGTCATTCCACCCTATGTTGATCATGCAGGAACATGTCCTGTATAATGTCCTGACACTTAGTCAAACATTGTCTTCGTATTTCAGTGATTAACACATCTTCTCCCACCAATCATGGATGCTTCACCATATTATCCACCAGTTCATACTGGATTATAAGTGTTCTTCTTTCACTTAGACTTAATGACATATACTAAGATATCAAAATATCACATTTGTTACACCTCTTCATAATATAGACCCTCGAGGAGTCTTTTTGAAATCTATAGAGAAAAGTAAATTCTCTCAGACTTCCCATTAAACTTTTAAGAGATATGTGAACTTCTTATCTTCACCAAGCTTCTCATAGTTAGAAACAAGCATGTCTTGTTAAGTTTATCCATAACTTCATAATGTCACAACATGTTGTTTCAACGTCATTTCCTCGTAGAACCTTTACAAAAGTGAATAATATTCAGGCTTGATAATACCTGTATCATTGCAACAACAATTTACAGATATCTACATGACTCCCTTTGTCATGAGTAACTAATGCTCCAGCTGAAGATGAAGACATGTGCACTAGATGAGAAACTTCAGCACTTCCTGCATATGCTGAACCTTGACTCCCTCAATAGAGTCAAACTAGAGTCAGATATTCTTACTCCTTGAGAATACTTCCAGGAACCCTGACTTCTTCACAACACAAGGACACATTGAATCATTGTCTTTTCATAACCACACTCTAAATCATGACCTTTTGAATAGGCAAGATGTCATGCATACTAGGTGTGAAGTCACTCACAAACTCTAAAAACTCTTAGTTTTCTAAAAAGCTTTACTAATATCTAGATCACCAAACCTTTTATGGAGTGACTTGCAACAAAAAATACCACTTCAAGATGCTCTTCTCAGACCTCAGTATCTGACAACAGCCTTTTGCCTTTATATCCACTAGTAGTTGTTGATACTAGCGGAGTCTTGAATAAGGTAGTAATACATTCATCAAGCATGCTAATGTAGACAAGATTAGACTCTCCATATTATAATCCACATAGTCAGAAATTCCACTTCTCACAATAATGCTTAAGCATCCAACTTCACATGAATAATCCCAAGCATTAAACAAAACAACCATCAATAATCATGATGTTAAGATATCATGTGATACATCAACTCCATAATAGAGAACCTAATCAAACTGGTTCTCAATCATTTAAATGACTCATTGTGCATAGTAATCCTTTAAGAAGCTCCCATTTGAACACACAATCAGTGCATAGGTTCCTGCATGTTTTACAGTCTGTTTTGCAGTAATGGCTTTGCACCCCTGATTATCAGTCACATCTAACTCACAGTAATCATCTTCAGACCTGCCCAGATAACTATAGATGACAGCAAGGGAAAATTCAACACAAACACCTTCCTATATTCCTTACTTATGTGATCAACACAAGCCAACAAAAGAAATCAGCTCCATAATCTCTTTGCACTCAAGTGCACCTGCTCCCAATTCCCTTTCAAGAGCAATTCTTCTTTGAGACACATATTTCCACTTTTTAGCATTTCCAATGGAGTGGAAGGAAATGTTGTCAAGAGGAGCATCAGGCCCCCAGAAAGCTTCTTGCTTGTAGACTACTTCAAAGGAGAGATGTCTTGGACATCATCCTCGTCATTATAACCAGAGTCAACATCTTCTAACAACCAGCAGGATAGTCTTCTTTATCCCATTCACTACTGTATAGAAAAATAAATTCTCGCAGAACCAGCACATCCTCTTGGAGAAGAATGGTATACTCTAGCAACATTTGGCTAGAGTCTTCAGAGACTCATAAGGACATAAACAACTACATCTTATAGCAACATGTATCACCATGTTATCCAACATCATCCTCATTGTAGGGCAATAACTCTATATTCTTGAACATTATAAGCTCCAAATAAACCAATTATTCCACTGACCCCTCTTGTGATGGACAATCAAAACTTCATTATGGAGAAAACACAACACTAAACACCCATTAGTTCACTGGGAATAACTCCAAGTACCCTGAACTAGTCACATAACAAGCACACCTCTGATTCATGCCCTTGCACCTTCACACATATCATCATGACTCTTTGGATGGCTAAGATGTCATGCAACTATAGTTTGAAACCAACTTCCAACCATTTCTTAGTATGCTTAAAAGCTTTACTAAGATTCAGACTCTCTAACAGAAGGGGTACCCCTTAACCAATGTGTTGATTATATAAATTCTACCCCGACAAATTATATAAATAAATCAGAGTTATAAAATTCATATCATGCAAGCGAATCGGGATGTCACAAATTCTTATATGAAATTCATTGCATTCATCATGGACATATAACACTTTCAAAACATCGGATGAACCATCATAACATCTTTAAATGAAATAATTCAACATCTACGCAGCGGAATTCTAAATAACATCTTTAACAACTCAAAACAGCAACTTCGAAACATCACATATTTAATAATAATCAATTTAAGGTTCAACAACTAAAAATCAACAATCAAAAATCAGCAAGCGTTCATCCCCTCGAGTGTTACATATCATAGCAATGACACCGACTCGAACTATTGAAGGTATACAACCTTCACTCTCGATTACCTGCACGTTACCAATATAAGGGCAACATTCAAACAGAAGAGGTGAGATATCTAACAATATAATAAAGCGCATGATAATTAATATATTAAGTTAGATTAATAACTTCACCACTTCTCATCTCATAATCAACAACAATTACAACACATGTACACATTCATCAACATCAAAATACACTTCTTTATACAATCATCTAATGCGGCCCAATACTATGAAAATGCATGTGGTACCATTGAAGAAGAACTCCCATCTTAAAAATTTTCCAATTAATAGAGGCATCAACAAGGCATAGCCTTCATCTCAAAATTTGCCAATCCAGACCATCTCAACGAGCATAAGCTCCATCTCAAAAATGCAATGCATGCGACTCAACCATGAATGTAATAACAACACCCAAGTCAACAACATCTAAAATCATCTCAAAACATCTCAAATTAACATCTCAAAATAACATCTCAAATGCATCTCAACGTCTCGTCATCAACATCTCATATCATCAAAATAATTCGTTAAACATCGTTTATTCATCAACGTCATTTATTCATCATAAATTATCAAACACAACTTCGTTAATAACATCTCACTAACAACTCAACTGTACATTAATAATACAGTAATCCATATTGTTATTCTACAATATTACATCGTTGTTGTCACTAATCCTACTGTCATAATTCGAACAGCAGTCTCTAAACATCTCACATTCATCATTCTGTTCAAAAGTCAGCACAACGACCAACACGGGAAATAATTCTAAATCCTAAATTGGCTACTAGGATTACACTTCTTATTCATCATTTTAATCATCTAGAATAAAGGTCACCGCGTTAGCTATTCAACGCTTTGAATGGCATCTCAAATAGCATCCTAAAATTCAAGTTACAACACTTTAAAACTGAATCTTTCAAAAATCAAACATTATGGGTCGACGCAAAACCCTTTGGATCGACGCGTACTGCTTCATCCGCACAACATGAGTCGACACATCCTCATTATGGATCGACTCATCATGGTCTCATAAACAGCATGTATCGACACATGCATCTCTCTGATCGACTCATCCTGAGTCTTGCAACCTTCATGTGTTGACGCAAGCCCCTTTCGTATCGACTCATCCTGAGTCTTACAGCCCTCATGTATTGACGCATCAAGTTTGAGGTCGACACATCCTGACCCTTCCTACATAATTTCACGATTTCCTCTGCATTTTTACTACGGGAATCATATTCTTAACCTTACAAACCTTATTATAATCATGATAAATCATCACCTAACATTATCCTATATTACTACATCGATCAAACAACATAATGACATCATTATTCATCTAAAGTTCATCAAATTTCATCATACATCATCATATACATCCAATTCAAGAACAAAACAGCAATCCCCTCTAACCCCACATATCAATCATCATTAACCCAATTATAAAGTCATAACCCCACCCTTACCTTGGATTGAAGGTCGCTCTACAATTTCCGGGTTGAATTCACGTTCTTGTCGTTTTCCACTATTTCCAGCAGCTTCACGTTCTCTTCCAAATCCTTATTTCTTTCTCTTGCTTCCTTATTTCTATTCTATTCCAACAAATAATAAAATAACCCTATTATTCTATTATTCCTTATTGGGTTTAAAATCTGCACCCCCTTATTACTTCTACTTTCTCAAAATAAGCTCACATTATATAATATTACACTTCTAATATTATTTCTCCACATAATAATATAATACCTCTAATATATTATTTCTCCACATTATAAAATAAATCCAATTAATCACAACATAACTTCTCAAATATTCCAAAAAAATAATTTAATTAAATAATTAATTAAATTACGGGCGTTACAAGGGGTACCCCTTAACCAATGTGTTGATGAAATCCTCCTTCTGCACATTACTAGTATTTGCTCACACTAGTAAAGTCTTCAAACCAATATAGTAGTTATACATTACTTGAGCATACTTCTCCTTCAATCAGAATCTCCTTATTCAACACCGTGATACGGTGGGAGAAATGACTTAAGGGTTTTGCGTTTTATCGTAAATGTTGCGGTTAGCAAGAGTCGCCATTGACTTTTCTTTTATCCAAAAGGAAAGGTGAAAAAGCACAGGAAAGACCTTTGAGATTATTTCTTGAGTTCGGGGGGTAGATTATGAAAAGGGAAGGTATTAGCACCTTTTTCATCCATGGTTATCCATGGTCTCTTAGTTACTTGCTAGATCACTTGATTTTCTTTGAAATTGTGCTTATGTAGTTTTTGAAAGTATTTTTCTAAAGAGGTCGTTGTTTAGGTAATCTTTGTAATGATTCTTGTCTGTAAGAATGTATACAAAGATGTTTGATCTTTTTGAAAATGTTTTCAATTTTGTAAGATGTTTGAAAGTGTAGTTGTTTGTTTTGAAAATAGCAAGGATGTTTTGTTTGAAATGGAGAAAGTAATTAGGAGCATTCTACCTACTCAAAAATTTTTCTTGTTCATTTTCTTTTCCTTTGACATTGTTATTCCACCATTGATTTGGTAAGCAACCCTATCTTTGGATGTAAACGGGACGGGTGTGAGTCATCGTATAACCATGATTAGAAATGTTGTAAGGTATCTTAGCATTCTCTTTTAGGGACTAAGATCATTTGAAAGGCAATTTAGATAGCATCATCGAGGAACTATGATCTTATACATTTTGCTTGTTTTTGCTAAGATACCTCACATGCGTAATGTGGCCATTTTGTAAAGGCAACCAAGTGAAGTTAACCCTAGGGCTGTTTGTGTGCAAGTGTATTGTTTTCATGCTTGATTTTGTCTTGAATTAGGGTTTTCTAAGTATTGGTTTTAGTCTTTCCATACAAACCTTAATTACTAGCATGTTATATATAAAGCGATAAATTGCGGAATTTAAAGTTACTATGCTATTACAACATTTGTGGGAGGGGGTATACAAATTCATGAATGGGGATTGCAAGAATTTAAACCTAATTAGTCTATTACATACATATTGAATTGGTATAAATGTACAATAATTTAAATGAATATAATGTACAAAATGAATAAATGTACAAAGATGTGAAATGTAAAGTAAATGGATATTTGTTTGATTTTTTAGGGAAAAAAAGGGAAATTGTTTTAACCTAATTAATTAAGGGGAAAAATAATTAATTAACATAATAAAAAGTAAACCCTAAATTTACTAAGAAAAGATTTTTAAACCAAACCCTAAAAGAAATTTAGTTTTATAAGTATTTTTTGGTATTTTTGTCTTGAAAATAATTATAGTGTTATAAAATATTTTTTTCCTTTTTAATATTAAAATAATATATTTTAATTGGTGTAAAAGAAAATAACTAATAATCTAGTTTTAATTAAATTTACAAGATAATAAGTAAAAATAAATAAAGTATGATTAATAAAATAGTTTTTTGTGTGAGAAAAATAAATAAACTAAGTTAAAATATAAATCTATTATTTTTGTATTTTTTAATGATATTTTAGTATTAGGAAAAATATTTAAGAAAATAAATTAAATAAAAATAAGAAAATAAAATAAACTGGGCTAAAGGCACAAATATGAAACAGGGGGTTAGCTAGCAAAAACAAAAAAAAACAAGCCCAAAGAGGCCACCGCCCTGCAAAAAAAAAGTCAGAAAATGCAAAATATGTAAAAAAAAAACACAAAAGGGTACCATTGGGGCTCGAAACCAGGTCCCAAAGGTTACAGGCGCACGCTTCTACCACTGGGGTGGCTATACATTCGTTAACATAAGAAAATCAATAAATAAATGATATAAAACGCGCCCTGATTACTTCATCTTCAACCTCCAGCCAGACCAACTGTAACTTGTTCATTTCTCATCAAAAATGAAAACTGTAAACATGAAACTTTTAGCAAATTTCCTCACGGTTTCAAAAATGTAAAGCATTAAAACTATAGATCAAAGATAAGCATGAATTTCATTGGCCCTAAACTGAACCCTAAAAATTTCAGAAACTTCAATCTTAAAATTCTCTAAGCTCAAGCAAAGTTAATGGAAACTATGGACATGGTTAGCTTTAGGGTAATGATATCTACATGTTTTATTCACAAATAAATCATTGATGATGCATGTATGAGAAGTTCCAAAGTTAGAAAACATACCTTGCAAGACGGTATCGGGTTTGAAGTTTGAGCAGCTTTCAAGGAGTTCCAATGGTTGGGTTAGCTTCCTCAAGTTCCCAGGAAGCTAATGGAATGCTTAGCTTGAGCTGAAAGGGCCTGAGAATTTTTGGAGAAGTCCAAGTGTAAAGCTCTGTTTTTGAAAATGGAGGATGGTGTTAATGGTGTTACAGTTATGTAACAGGGTGTGAGATCAGTTCTAAATGATGTTTAGAAGCTTTAGAAACCAAAAGGCTTGAAACGCATGAGGGAGTTATGAGTTTCAAGTTTTTGGTCAGTTTATGTGAAAATAGAGGTATGGAATGTGATTCTAAGTTTTAGCTATTTTCAGGGCATGGTCATTCCTGTCTTTGATGCAAATAGTTTGTATATCTATAAGCAAAAGGATTGGAGAGCTTTGGACAATCAGAAGTACTCGTTTTTAGCTTTTGGCTAGGTTACTTGATTTTGAAGAAAAGTGGGAAACAAGTTTCAAGAGGAGGTACAAGCATGGGCTGGGTGATTGTAAGTGTCTAAACGATTTCTTATGAGTTATAGGACTTGTTTGATCAGAAGAGAACAAGTGCAAGGCTTAAGAACAAGTTTTGTGCAAAAAGTCACTTTATCAAAATGGCAATGTAACCTTTCTTCCAAAAATGGATATAAAGCATGTCCATGCATTTAATGCTTGAAGTGAGACCTCTAACAACTGTGTAAACCATTAATTATGGAGTGCCTAACAAGTTTGAGGCCTGCAAAGTAGTTTTTATGTAGCATAGTTTGAATTTTGAATTTGGTTCATCACAAAATGACTTGTAATTCAAGTGATAAAACCCTAACTTCATCTCTTCGATTCTCCCTACTCAAGAATGATCTCAAGGAGTTCTTGGACATTTTGGAAAGCCTGTAATATGCTCTACAACCCAACTTTGAATACAGACTTTTCAAAAGCATTTGTTTCCCTTGATTCTTCAAAAATAATGCCCTTAAAATTTTTACATCTTCAAAGATATCATGACATTCTGTCTGACATCATATCAACCCTTAACAAGGGGATCTTTTTCAACAACTTCTGAGGGCCCACAAAGAGAATCACCAATTCTCTTCCTTAAGGGAAATTAAAACAATACTCAAAAGTATCAAACACTATGGTTGGATCATAATAATCCTCTTCAAACATAATCTGTTCTATGGCTACAAACAGGATTCCATGAATCTGGTTCCTTTGATCAGAAGGATCTTCCAGATACGAGTTCATCTCATATACATAAATAATATGGTGGAGATTCCTTTATGAGTTCTTATCAAGAGCATGGAGCTCAACCTCTATACTCCCATAGGCCTTAAACTAACACACGAAGTAGATAAACTATTGATTGTGTCCTAATCAACCTGCACAAACTAGACGCCTCCTCTTCTAGATCAGGAGTAGGTTCCAAACAAAAAATATTCATAACATTTTTGTTCAGCACCAAAAGCATATGTTCTTTAACTGGTAGTTGCATGTATGCTGAAATAATGTTCTAACATCCCATAGAACATCAGTTCCTTCTTCTTGGAACACGTCATCCTTGACAATCTTCAAGGTCAATATGCATATGTATATGAGTATCATTGATCAATCAATCTTATTGATAAATGTATTTATGAGTGGACTCGAGGAAAATCTCAAGTATCTTTAACACTTTTAATACGGTTGAAAATGTCAGCATATATTCTGTTGAGGGTAACAACCCTAGTATCCTTCCCATACTTTCAGGGTTATATCAGAAACCATGCAGAGGAATATAACGAACTCCTCAACAATATTCAAACACAATGCTTAAACCACTATCCAAGTACAAGCATGGAAACCTATGATTGAAGAAATAATCCCTACATACAACAGCTTCCCACTAAGCTGCAGGCCTGATGGCAACAGCCAGGAACAATACCTGTCACATATAACCCATGATCCTTGCCAAGATATCATCCATACAGTAGTATGAATTTTCCAAGTTCATACCTCTTTTTAGTAAATACTTTCTTCCTTTCCCATGACCAGAAAGTACCTTCCTAGGATCTCACCCAGAACAGAACAGGATGTCTCTGACACCAATTGTAATTCTGGTACAACAGACTAAGATGTCTTACAAGGATGTCGAGACATCTGATCTGACATAAACACACAGGAAAAATAGTACTAAAAAGATAAAGGAAACACCTGAATTGTTCATCCAGTTCAGTGTACAATAACACCTACTCTGAGGGCTACCAAGCCAGGAATGAATCCACTATCAGCAGTATCAATTTGCAGACCCTACAGCCAACACTCCCGTTTATGATCTATGCAATTAATCAATACCTAATGACCCTTCTACCTAGGTCCTTCCTAGATATGGAATATCCCCATCCCACTTCCAATCATCGCAATGATGTCTATCAGTCAACACCTCAGTCACTGCATCAACGACCCTTCACCAAGATTCTGATCACACAAATAGAAGTTTGGAAGACACCCTTCCATGAAAACCTAGATAAGTCTCCAAGCTATACTCCACTACTTGTTAGCTTTGCTCCTAACTAAGAACACATCCTGGAGTTGCTTCAAAGCTTCCTCCAAGAACAATACACCTCTTACCTACAGGCTTCGAGGTGAACATGGTAACCTTCCCACAACATGGGAGGTTTACCTTGACAAAACCCTATACTTCTACATATCGAGCCGTGTATTTTATAGGTTACAAACCCTTCTATTTATAACCGGTTACCCTACTGGTTTTGGGCCTTCAAACACAACAAATCAACTGTAACAAACTACAGAAACTTCTTCCCCAAGAAAGGTCTTCAATATTTACTTTCCTAAATAATCTCCTTATTTAGAAAGTCTCCATTATCCTTGATTTCTGATTGAATATTCTAGACCTTTAAATATGCGCTACATAGGATGCATAATATTCTCTTGAATATTCTGCCTATGTTGAGAACAAACTGAATCTCATTAATCCATCTCAGCAGGAGCAATGTCAAGACATCTTTTTCGACATGTTATTCTAGTTGTTGAAAAAGTTCAACACAACATGTCCTGACATTGTAATAGAACTTCTTCTTGTACTTGTTCTTCTTATCCTATTCTTCACTGCTGCTATTATTTGTTTTACAAAAGAAATTAAGCTAATCTTGAAACAAGAGAACTAACACATCTAAATTTCATAACTATATCACCATCAATAATATAAAAGGAGATAAACTCAAATAGGAAGTGAAATACGATTGTAATCCTCCATTTTGTAAAAAAAATGTATTAAGATTGGCAATGTTTGTAAGGAAAAGCAAAAACAGAATGAGAAAAAACCAGAGCTACAAAGATGGATCATAAAAGAAACAATAGAAGTTGTAATCGAAGATAGCGAGAAACCCCCACCAAAGACACATACTTCTGAAGAAAATTCACCATGGAGAATTGTGGGTTCATCTACAAAAATGGAGGGTAAGGATATCTTAATAGAGCGCAACAATATGAAAGCATAAACCATCATTAAGTGTAGAAATAGACTTGAAGTGCTAGACAAGGGAGAGATTCCAGACCAAGCTGATTACAAATTTCCATGATTCTAGTTTGGAATTTTAGGGGATTAAATAAAAGGCCTAGCCATCTTGAGATTATGGCCCATCTCAAGAAAATTCATATGCCTTGTATAACTTTACTTTAAACTAGAATCAAATCTAATAATGCTAATAAACTTATAGGATGTTTGGGCACTATTTGGAGTTGGTTGGATAATTATTCTCATCATCCCAATGGGAGAGTTTGGTTGATGTGATAGGAGGATACTAGAGATATTCAATTGATAGAAAGTTTATATCAATATATACATTGTAAGATAGAAGAGGCTCATGGGAAGATGATAAGTTGGCTTACAGTGATCTACACACAAAATCAACTCCACAATAGGAAAAAGCTTTGGGTAGATACCAAGGACGGTGCCAACACAATGCAAGGAACCATAGATGATAATAGGTGATTTTAATAGTGTTTTCACAACTAGAGACGAAATGGGTATCCAGTGCACGAATCAGAATACTATGATCTAGAGAAAATGATGGAGGATATTGGCTTTTATGAACATGATAATAAAAGGAATCACTTCACATGGTCCAATAAACACACCAATGGAATTATTTATTCAAGAATTAATCAAGCAATTTGCAATAGGGAATGGTTTATTCAATTTCTTCAATGTAATATTAAAGTGTTACGTGCTCATATGTCTGATCATGCTCCATTAAAAGTCCAACAAATGGGTTATAATATTATGCCTAGATATATAACATAATTTAAATTTATGAATTATGTTATAGACATGAAAGATTTTGTGGAAAAGGTTAGCAACAACTAGAATAGTAATGAAGATGGCAGACCTGTGTAAAAAATTTGGAGAAAACTAAAAAGGCTTCAACCAGTTATAAGGAATCTCACCAAAAGAGCAACTAAAGGAATCCAACAAATTCAACATAACAGATATCAACTAGCCAAGGCTGAGCATGATCTTTCAAGAGAAATGATTAACCCATAGCTGATGGATAAGGTGAAACATTGGAATTCTAAAATTATCATAGCTATTGAACTAGAAGAAAAAGTCATAATGCAAAAATCTAAAGTCAATTGGCTCAAACTTGGAGATATGAACAACAAATATTTTCATGGCACTGTGAGGGATAAAAACAAGCAGGAAGGCATATACAAGATGGTAGATCACAATGGACATGTAATCACTGGTGATAAAAACATTGAACAATAGGTGTTGGGGTTCTATGAAGATCTTATGGGGAAATCTTCACCACAACTGGTCCATATTAATATTGTGGCAATGAGAGGTGAAGTTCAATTGCAAGAAAAACAAAGAGAAGAGTTAATCCAACAAATCCCATATCCAAAAATTTGGAAAGCTTTAAAAAGTATTGGTGATAATAAGGCTCATGGAATTAATGGGTTTAACTCTAAATTTATCAAAGCAGCTTGGGATGTTGTTGGTAATGTTATGAAAGCAGTTGTTTATGATTTATTTGAGCATGGTAGAATGTACAAAGGTGTGAATTGTTCCCTTTTAATACTGACCCCTAAAACATAAAATGCAAGAACTATGAAGGAGATGAGGCCCATTGCTTGTTGCACTACCCTATACAAGATTATCTCCAAGATTTTGACCACTAGATTGAGTAAAGTCATCATTGCACATGAACTGCTAAGATGATACACTACAAAACACATTTCACCAAAATGTCCAATTCAAATTAATTTGCAAAAAGCTTATGACATTATGGAATATGGATTTGTCGATAAAATTATGAGAGAGATGGATTTCCCTATTAAATTTATCAACTAGATCATGGTTCGTGAGACAACTATTTCATGTAAATATTCAATCAATGTTCATCACAATGATTGCTTAAAGGCAAAGAGGGGTCTTAGGCAAGGTGATCCCATCTTACAAATGTTGTTTGTGTCGATCAAGGAGTATATGCACATGTGCTTGAAGAAATTACAAACCAAACCCAACTTCAGCCACCACCCCAAATGAAAAAAGATTGGTATAATAAAAAATTGCTTTGTTAATGATCTAATGTTGTTCACAAGAAGAGACACTATGCCAAACAAGACATTAGACAAAGCTTTTTTTGGATTTTAACAGCGCTTTAAAGCGCAACCTAAAGCAACGCTGGTAAAAGAAAAGACAACGCTTTTTTTCAATGTAAAAGTGCTTTCTTATGCCCACTTTAGACAACGCTTTTAAAATAGAAAGCGCTTTTTTATATACCCCTTTAGAAGCACTTTTGCTTTAGACAAAGCTTTGTTATTTTTTAAGTTAGGCTTTAGACAATGCTTTCCTTTAAAAGTGTTGTCTATTCCCCCCACTTTAGACAGCGCTTTCCCACTTTAGGCAGCGCTTTTTTTAGTTTTTACAGCGCTTTTCTCTTAAAGCGTTGTCTATTGGTCACGATTTATTTTAATAAAATACCTATTTTGACTTACGAAAGCATTGTCCAATATATATAATGCATTTTAATCAGAATTTTAACCATATTTGAACCAGGTTTTCACCATATTATGCACCATATTTGGTAGCTTCATTCCAATAAAATATGCATATATAAAAATTACACACACACACACACACACACACACACACACACACACACACACATATATATATATATATATATATATATATATATATATATATATATATAAATTGATGATATATACAACAACAACTACAAAATTTATGATATACGTTAAAATTCTACAAGTTAAAAATCCTAAAATTCAAAATTGATGTTACATCTACATCTTACTATCTTCAAGAATTCTCATGAAACAACAACAACATGAATATTTTAGCTGTATCTTCTACACATGCACCTATAAACCTGGAAAAAAACCAAATGATCGAAATTCATCACATGATATTATTAACGTTGCACTTTGTTCAAATTTAATTTATACTCAAAACTCGAAAGTTCTCATCAAAGGAAATAAGACAATATACCTTAGCTTAAAAAATTCTCAACCCGATAATGAATTGACACCATTCTTCCATAAGTTCATCCAATTGATCTTTTGAGTAATGTGCACAATTGAATTCCTCAAAGTACTGCATATATAATAATATAACATAGTATGTGATTTAGTTAAAACAATATGTCATTTTATGAGAAACACAAAATATGAAAATAGTATGTAATTCCTAAGTTAGAAATCCATACCGTGGATGGAATCTCTAATAAATCCAAAAGAATAGTTTCTTTCATAAACATCAACATGAAATAGCCGCAATCTATACCATTACGCTGGAGAGGACACTACACATGGAAAGAAAATACGAATATATATCAGGATATACCCCTTAAATTGTTTTATCAAGTATCATCACTAATGTAATCAAAACTGAATATCTCTTTGTGAAAATATACCTCCACTCTGATCCATGTAACGTTGTTGGCTCTACTTTTTGGTACTTAAATATCTCTTTAGGAGAGAAAAGCTAGTAGAACGCTATAATAAAATATAAACGACTGTTTAGAACAATCTCACATATAAACATAAACATAAACATAAATCCAGATATGTTGACCATAAACATAAACATAAACTTGAATATCTCTTTGGGAGCGAAAAACTTACGTGTCAATCTTCTGCTTCAAATCTGGATATGTTGACCAATCATTGTATAACGAATCCAGATAATATACAGTTTCTCTCATAGGATTAATCGTAACCAATAACCAGTGTTCACTATAAGATTAAACAAAATTAAACAATGGCCAAAAACGGAAAATTATAATAGATCAAGTTAGGATGAAAATCTAACTCGTTGTCAGTATGATATGGAAAAAATAACAACTTCTCAGTATCTTTGTTGGCCACGAATAAACCAAGTACATATGCTATGACATCATCTGGTCTTGTTACGATTAACCCTGAATTGACAGTGTTGGGAGCTAAGAAGCCAAATCTTACTTCTAATCCACGCGGGCGCACAATCTTGTCATACATAAACCTTAAATTAAAACATAATTAACATTATACTATATTCATTGAAATGAGGAAATAAATTGTTCATCTAATTAAACAATGTTGATCGGAGTATACTTGATGTATGTACCGATAACACCGAGGCCTAATTCCAAATGTCTAAAAACTTTCTTCATATCCTCTCTACCAATTGCTTCCAGATATTCAAAACCAAAGATGTCTGAACTCATAGGTATAACGCGGGTACCACCATCCATAATATCTATTATTCCTAAATATGTCCGAAGGCACAACTTGAATTGAGTAATAGTTTTTTTGCTAGCCACAATATTCTTAGCAATGTTCTTTTTTTGTGTGGAAATATTGCTAATTTCAGGCGCCTTACCCCTACTGACTTGTGCAATATCTTTAGCATGAATCTAGTTATCATATAATTAGTTAGGGGAAGTATAAAATCACAAATTAGCATTTCTCATAGCATAAATGTCATATAATTGTGTTGTACCTCAATGGATGCAATTGTCTCGGTTTCCTGCCTAATCCTCTTATCTTTTGGAATGGATTTTGTTGGAGTCTAACATTAACATGTAAAAAAAATGTAAGTAAAATTGCCTTAAAAAATTTGAATAGTAAACGATTTTAAGCATACCTCAATATCTATGCAAACGAGGCTTGACGGCCATACAACAAACGGTCCTATTGCATCTGCCACCAATGTTGCATCCGCCACATCGTTAGGTAGTGGTAACAACGAACCCCCCTCTAAAACAACATCAACCGATAATTTTAAAAATCCATTTGGGAGCAGTTTATGGTGAAGCATTTCTCCCAAAGTATTATACACTTTTCCCTTGCCAACCATCCGATAAGCCGGTGATGACAAATAGAGTTGACACCGGGAAATGCCCCATAACCATTAATAAATAAGGTTATATAATTAATAAATATGGTTATATAATTAATAAATATGGTTATATAATTAATAAATATGGTATATAATTACCTCGGGAATATTCGGTCCAAAGTTACCATTGATACTACCTTTGTCACTAGTATCTTTAAAACCTATAGCTTGATCTATTTCTTTTTCCTTTCTCAGCTCATAAACTTCTTGTTGTAATTTTTCCTGAAGTTCTTTATTTCTAGGAGCTTTTATCTTTGATTTTTTCTTCAAGGATGTTGGAGTGATTCCAAATCCCTTACCCCTCACCCGACCAGAATACTCACGAATATCTAATGCTCGTGAGAGTATTCTCCTGCAATCATTATCTTCATCTGGAGGTATAGACTGAGAAAGAGTCTCCTGAAATTCATATAAATATTGTAATTAAATAATGATATGTTAATAAAAGAATGATGTAATTAAATAAATAAAAGTATGATGTAATTAAATAAATAATGTTATACTTACACATATCTCGAAAATTTGTTGAACTTTTTCTTCAACAGATCCATCCTTACACACACAGGCTTCCTTCCACAAAATGTATTCCAGAAGATGATGTTTCAGAACTATTCTCCTTTGTTAACTACACATTAAGCCAAATAACATGATCAAATATAAGCATACATATATTATAGATACTTTGCAATTTATAGATACTTACAATAGATTGTTGTAAGCGTGCATATCCCATACGCCCTTTTCTGTATGGATATGCTGGACTTGATGCTCGTTGTCGATTTACGACACTTAAACTCTAAAAGTTCTGGGTATTTCTTTTGGATTTAAAAGTTTCCCATTCTTCAGGTGTAATCAAATTTGCATATTTCTTTAGAAGCTCTGCATCAACAAAAATTTTATTTGCGTCCCTAAGAAACTTGTTTGATAAAAAATCTCTAAAATCTCTGTAATAAACATAAACATAAACCCAATATAAAATTACATAGTCATTTAAATATATATAAAATGACAATGCCAAAAATTAACATAAACATAAACTTAAACGTAAACACAAACAAAAACATAAACATTTTAATATCCTACCTCTTTCACTAACATCTCTTTGTTTTCTTGGTTGGAACATGAATTACTTGTTTCTTAAAATTGCAGACGGATGGATTTATCCAAATTCCCTCATTATGATCATTTCTGATATATGCTTCATCCGCTATAATATTCTCATCTTGATCATTTATAATATACAACTCATTTCGTCTAATACATGACTCATTCTCATCATCAATATCACCTTGGTCTACACCGTTATCATCAACCACTTTGTTAGATAAAAGCATTATAGACCATTTTGTACTCATCAGGTCAGTGACACAGAACACTTGTTTAGCTTGAGAGGCTAGAATAAAAGGATCATCTTTGTACCCCTCCCTATTAAGATCCACTTGCAAAAATCATGAGTTATCCATTCGTATGCCACTACTACTTACCCATTTGCAACCAAACATAAGAATCTGAAACTTCTTGTAATCAAACACCCAAATATGCTCGATAACCCCAAAATATGACAAATTTGCATATTTGGGGTTTAGGTCCTTCATACTTGAAATATGCATTGCTTCAGCAAGCACAGTGACACCACTATTTTGCATAGTACTTTTATCATCTTGTTCTTTGGTATAAAATGTGTATCCATTAATTGCGTATGCGCTATAAGAAAACACATGCAAACTTGGACCATATGCCAAACATCTCAACCTTTCTGTTATTGAAGCGGGATCAAAATGAAGCTTTGAAAAAATATGATCCTTAAACCATGGTATAAAACTTTGATTGTCCTCCCTTGCTCTCCAATTTTCATTTTTATTCGGATTTAACCCTCGGAGTACATCCTTGTGCATTTCAACATATGGCTCAACCTCACTGTCATTCTGAAGAATATACATATGCACTTGATCCCGTTTATCTTTTGATACTATCATAATTTTATTTCCAATTAACGTTTACCTTCCTTTTTTTCAAAAATATGACTTTTGGGGAGTCCAATAGATTGAACTTTGGACAAATATTCAGTACAGAGCTCAACCGCTTCTTCAATAATGTATCCCTCAACAATACAACCCTCTGGGAGACTTCGGTTTTTCACGTACCCTTTTAATACTTTCATATAACGTTCAGCGGGGTACATCCATCTCATATAAGTTGGTCCGCACAACTGTGTCTCTTTCACAAGATGAACAACTAGATGTACCATTATGTCAAAAAAAGAGGAAGGAAAATACATTTCAAGCTCACACAAAGTAATAACAATTTCTTTTTGCAATGTTGGTAAGATCTTAGGATCAATCACCTTACTACAAATTGACCTAAAGAAAAAACACAACTTAGTTATCACGCTCCTTACTTTATCTGGAAAAATAGAACATATACCTATTGATAGAAAATTCTCCATTATAACATGGAAATCATGTGTCTTTAAACTCTTTAACTTGAGGTCTTTCATAGACAGAAATCTTCTAATATATAAAGAGTATCCTTCTGGAACTTTAACTTCACTTAGAAACTTACACAATGTCTTTTTCTCCTTTCTAGATAGAGTAAAAGCAGCAGGTGGTAGATATGTTCGGCTTTCATTCTTCACGGGTCCTAGTTCAGTTCGTATTCCCATCTTTAACATGTCCTCCCTTGCTTTAAGGTCATCCTTAGTCTTTCCTTTAATATTGAGTAACGTACCAATAACACTTTCAAATACATTTTTTCAATATGCATAACATCGAGAAAATGTCTCACATACAAAGACTTCCAATATGGCAATTCAAAAAAAATCAATCTCTTCTTCCACCCACCTTTGACAACCGTATGCGCAAAAGGCTTGCCAAACCGAGTACACACATCTTTCACTTTTTCAAAAATTTGGTCACCTGACAATGCAAGTGGAGCTTTATGTTGTTCGGTGTCTCCATTGAATGCTTTTCTCCATGCACGATAATGATGTTTAGAATGTAAGAATCTACGATGACCGAGAAACACATTCTTTTAAAAAAGTTCTAAACACGTCCTATCGGTTCCATCTTCACAAACAAGACACGTACATTGACCTTTAATTCTATACCCAGATAGATTCCCATATGCTGGAAAAATAATTAATTGTGCCAAACAACATCGCCCTTAAATTGAAACTTTGTTTCCTATATCCATCATAAACCTCCACCCTGTTCTCCCATAAAATCTTTAAATCTTCGATCAAAGGTGTCAAGTATACGTCGATGTCATTCCCTGGTTGTTTAGGCCCATAAATTAACATAGATAACATCATGTCCTTACGCTTCATACATAGCCATGGAGGTAGGTTATAAATCATAAGAATCACAGGCCATGTGGTATGTGAGATACATTGAAGACCATGCAGGTTCATTCCATCAGTAGATAAAGCCAAGCGAAGGTTTCTTGCTTCTTCTCCAAAATCAGGATAATCATTATCAATTGTTGACCACTATGGTGAATCTGTCGGATGTCGATACTTTCCATCAATAATTATTTTATCTGCATGCCAAGTCAGGTGTCTTACATCGGTTTCGCTATGAAACATGTGCCTAAATCTCAGAATTATAGGAAAATACCATAAGACTTTTGCTGGAGACAATTTTTTCTTATTTCAAGACAAAACAGATTTAGGGCACTCATTTAACGATGCATATTCGTTTCAAAACAAAACACAATCGTTTGGACAAGCATGTATCTTATCATAGCTCATGCCAATAGAGCACATCATTTTTTTGGCCTCATAGGTTCGATTAGAAAGAATATTATCCTACAGACGCATGTCTCTCATAAGGGCTAATAACTTTGTGAAACTTTTATCTAACCAACCATTGCCCGCCTTTAAGTTGTACAAATTTAATATAGTAGACAGTCTTGTGAATTTAGTGCAACATTTATACAACGGTTTCTCTGTATCACTTACCAATCTCTCAAACATTTTGGGACAATCCTGAATATCTTCTTCAAGTGCATCTGTAATCTCTTGGACTCGATCAAAATCATATGTGTTGTACCCCAAAATTTGGCCTCTCATTTTACTCAATACATGTCCATTGAGATCATCAATTTGCTCAAGGTTGCCCAAGAGTGGACCAGACAAACTCTCTCCTAAGGTAGTATACCTCAAATTAGGGTTTCCATTTTCATCAAGATGGGTGAACCACAAATGCCTAATATTCTCTACATGGTCTTAATATGTTCTCAAGACCCTGCATGTCAAGTTTCATGCCTTGCACAAGATGTTTGCTCAGTCAACTGCTCAGATGCTTGAGAATCGACTGTATTAGGTCAAAAGTCAATTGTGACCCATATACAGTCAAACTTCAAGATTTTTGGTCAACATTAACATTTTGAAGTGACTTTCATCATTTGATCAAGGGTTGATCATGATTCCCCAAGGAATGCTCCAAATTCATCAAAACCCAAAAGTTGCTAAATTAGAGTTTCTTAGTAAAGGCCAACCAAACTTTGACCAAGCATAACTTCCACATTGTTGTACCCCAAAATTTTCCCTCTCATTTCTCAAGGATTTTCTCACAAGATCTTCTATGACATCAAGTTTTCAGCACTGATACATCAATTTAGGCTTGGAATTGGCAAAAGGGCAAAATGATCAATTGCATACTAGAAAGTCAAACTTTGACTTTTTGGTCAACATTACATTCCAAGGATCAAATTTCATCAAGACATTCAAAAATATGAAACTTGATCATCAAGAAATCAAGAAAGTCAAAAGTCAATGTGAAAGTTCAAACCCTTCAAGACTTAGAAATTTTTCTAAGTGTTTTTTATACGTGATAATCTCATTTCTTCATGCCAACTTTTCACCTTGATGCATGATGATTCATGAGAAGCTTCCAACATGAAAGTTGTAGATCTCCATGATATCTACAACATTTCTTTACACAACTTCTCCTAAACAGGCTTGGATTTTAGGTTATAAATTCATGAAGTCATGACATTTTCATTTAAACACTTAGGGAAATTTTTAGCAGTTTTGGTCAGGTTTTTATCCCAACTTCTTGCCCATTTTTCATCAAGTTCCAGTTTGATTTAACAAAAGGCCAACATGAAAGTTATAGAGGGTGTTTCAAGCTTTCCAAAACATCAAAGAGCATAGTTTATCTTATTTGAGTTAGGAGATACAAGGATCTGAAGTTGGGCATTCATTCTTGATTTACAAGGCAGATTTGTGATGAACAAGGAACAAGAATCTTAACCCATGCTGCATAATCTCCAATTTGCAGGCCTTGTGACTTACAACTCTTACAATAATTTAATGCTTACACAAACTTTTGAGCTATGGTCCATTGGGTTTAAGCATTATTCAAGTGATATTTCGATTTTTGGCACAAAGGCACCATTGCCATTCTTGCAAAGTTCACTTTAATCATAAAGTCAATTTATTGAGCCTCTAACTTGTTGTTCTAATCACACACAAATCAGAAGGGCATGCTTCAAGTGTCCAACATCTCTATGAAACAAAGTACAAAGCATTGGAACTACAATCTTCAAGCTTGCTTCATGTACAATCTAACCTAGCCATAACATGTGATTAAAAATTTGAGTTTTCAAATCTCAAACCTTCTCTATAAATAGAGAGGCCAGTTGCAAGAGAAAGAGGCTGAAAAAAATAAGTTGGAAAAGAGTTAGAAAAATAGAGTGAACGACCAGTAGTTTTATTGATAAACCTTCAAAAAAGCCATAACAGACCCTAAGACTTCCACTCTTGAGTTTTGAAGTCTAAACCTTAAAACCTCTCACACTTTGCATATTCCATCTAAAAACCATCCAAACATTTCATACCACACAAAGGTTGTTTAATAACCTTCAACAAAAAGGAAAGTCTAGCAGCCTGTTGGAGCTTCCTTAAGGTTCATACAACATCTTGAAGGGCATTTGGACTCAAAACTTAAAGTGCAGTTTCAAGGTAAGTCATCTTTACCTTGCCTTTTCCATACATCAACTTTTCTGTTTATAGGATGTAGCAATAATTATTCTTGAAGTTAATCATTTATTTGTTGTCCCTGTTATTCATTCATATATTAAAAACTAACTGATGTATGCAAAGAATGGTGTTTAAAGCAGAAAAATGCAGTATGTATTGACACATATCCACATGTATCGACCCATCTTGGTGAAAATACAGGGTATGAGTCGACATATGACCCTCATGCATCGACCCATACTGAGTTCAGGTCACAAAACAGAAACTAGAAAGGACTATGAGTCGACACATACGCATTTCGCGTCGTTGCAAAAAGGCGTATGAGTCAATACATCCCATTATGTGTCGACTCATACTGAACAGATTTCACTTTACAGGGGTAAGGAGAAGCTATGTGTCGATGCATAGCAGCATGGGTCGACACATAGCAGTTCAAAAGTGCATTTTCCCTTTATTTTGCACTGTTATCACATTCTTTTTATTATCATTCGATATGGTTGTAATATTTTAGTTCCTACTCCACCCCTCAATTGCTTTCTCACCCCCCTTTCTAACTCTTTCATTTTTTTATATTTTTTCACTTTTTATATTTAATACATTTATTTATTTTTCTTAATGATAAAAAATCCTAAAAAATGATTTATTTATTTTCACACTTTAATTTTTTTTTAATTATTTCTCACATAAAAAAATAGTTTATTTTGGTAAATATAATTGATTTTATTAATAAACTTATAAATAATTAAATATACTTAATATTTTTTATTTTACATTTTATACTTACAAATACCTATTTTTTGCACATACTTAATTTTTAATATTTATGTATAATATTATTTATTATTTTTTTATATAAAAATGCACAAAATAATAATATAGAAACATTATTTTCTTTTAAATGAAAATTAGGGTTTAATCCCTTTCAAAAGAATTAAATATTTTTTCTTATATTTTTTAGCTTTAAATTAAATATTCTTTTACACAAAAACAAGACATAAAACATCTTTTCTTTATATGAACATTGCATTGCATTTTAAATATTGTATTATATTTATTTTAATTCGCACAAGTTCGATTTGGTTGTAATAATATATTTAACTTTATATTTGTGCAAATCCCCATTCAAACTTGTATTCCCCCCTCCCATAAAATTGTTGTAATAGCTTAGTATATTTACATTACGCAATTTATTGCTTTCATATGCCATGATTAGTAATTAGGGTTTGTATGACAAGAACGAAACAAAACAAATAGAAAACCCTAAATGCAAGATCAAGAGCATGAAAAATGATACACTTTGCACACAAGCACCCTTAGGGTTTCTCCCACTTGGTTGCCTAAAAATGGCCATGTTAGGCATGCGAAGTATCTTGGCAAAACAAAACAAATATAAGATCATAGTCCCTCGATGACGCTATTCAAAAGTTGCCTAACAAAAATGATCTTTGTCCTTCAAAAATGCTTAGATACTTTGTAAACATTGCTATCATGGTTATACGATGACCCACGCCCGTCCCGTTTACATCCAAAGATAGGGTTGCTTACCAAATCAATGGTAAGTCAACAATGTCAAAGGAATAAAAAATGCATAATAAAGACATTTGAGTAGGTAAATAGCTTCTAAGTTACTTGCTCCATTTCAACCAAAATCCTTGCTATTTTCAAAACAAACACATACACATTTCAAAAACCTCTTACAAACAATTGAAAACATTTTCAAAAGACAAACATCTTTATATACATTATTACGAACGATAATCATTACAAAGATTTCCTAAACGAATGGCCTATTTTACAAAATACTTTCAAAACCACATCAAGCACCATTTCAAACAAACCAAAGCAAGTGATCTAAGCAAGTAACTAAGAGCCCATGGAAAACCATGGATGAAAAGGGTGTTAGCACCTTCCCTTTTCATAATCTACCCCCCGAACTCAAGAAACAATCTCAAAGGTCTTTCCTGTGATTTTTCACCTTTCCTTTTGGATAAAAGAAAAGTTGGCGGTGACTCTTGCTAACCGCGACATTTGCGATAAAACGCAAAACCTCAAGTCAGTTCTCCCACCGTATCACAGAACTGGCGACTCTGCTGGGGACTTATTATAAAAGTGGGGTTACCTTAGGGCTAGATCACATTTATTTGCTTACATTGTTTGATTTGTTTGCTTTACGTTATGGTTCTTTGTTTGGGTTTGAATCCTCCACCCGGATTTGGGAAACATTATAGGTAAATAGCAATACATTGTGGAAACTGTGCGGGGTATACCGACATGGTCTAAGCAATAGCTATGTTAGTGTGACATATTTGTGGGTACCGGTAGCCTTTGAGTCAATCAAAGAGAATACAGGACCGCTAAGTGATATCATGAAGCACTAATGAACTTTTAGAACCCTTTACTTGAACAACTTGGCCTTTTAGGATGTAGTGAGATGACTGGCTTTGGTGCAGTCCGAAGTTGGTAGATACTCGATACTACACTCATTAAAGAGGCTTGAACTGAAACAATGAACAAGGAAACAATCCAGTGATATTGAGTTCCTTAGAACCCGGTTACTATTACTAGGACAGGTTGAGCCAACTAAACTTCAAGAGGGTACTTACCTATAAAACCCCATGTAAGCCTAAACTAAGAACTTGCTTGATTTGCTTGTATATATATACTTGTGCATAACATCACGGACATCATGAGCATCATATGCATCTACTAACCATTTCAAGGATTTTCGAGATTCATCTTTGTTCTTGTTTTGTAGGATATGGATTCACTTCGCAGGAAAACTATCCAAGTCAACCTTGTAAGAATTCCTCCACAACTCAAGGAGCTAGCTTGAAGGATCCCTGAGAACTCTCCATTCACCGAGAGGCATGGTCGTCTACTCAAGTTGGTCTCTTCCAACATAGAGGAGGATATGATGAAAGTGCTCTTCCAGTTCTTTGATCCTTTCCATCATTGTTTCACATTTCCCGACTATCAACTTGTGCCCACTTTGGAAGAATTCTCTCAACTCTTGAGAATTCTCATTCTCAATCAACTACCTTTTAAAGGTACGGAAAGAGATCCAAATCCAGAAGAGATTGCTCAAGCCCTGCGCTTTCACTCATCTGATGTCACAACTCATTGGGAAACTAAAAGTGGTGTCAAAGGCTTCTCGGTAAAGTTTTTGTTTGAGAAAGCCCAAAGCTGTTGGAATTCCTTAGATTTGCAAGCTTTTGAGGATATTGTAGTTCTTCTCATCTATGGGATGGTCCTGTTCCCCAATCTTGACCAACTCATAGATGTGAGCGCTGTCAAAATCTTCATGTCTCGCAACCCGGTGCCTACATTGCTTAGGGATATCCTACACTCTTTTCACACTCGTACAATGAGGAAAAAAGGTGTTCTTATGTGTTGCACTCCCCTCCTGGAAAGATGGTTTATTTCTCATCTTCCCCAATAAGTCTTAAAGAATGAGCAAGGTTTGAGGTGGTCACAAAGGTTAATGACGCTTAAACATTCAGATATTCATTGGTGCTCTCGATCCAAAGAGAATGTTATCATTGTTGACCGTTGTGGGGAATTCCCTAATGTCCCTCTACTTGGAATTAGGGGAGGCATCACCTACAACCCGTGCTTAGCTCTAAGACAATTTGGTTATGCCCGAAGGGATGGCTCACATGATATGCCGATTCAAGGTTTGGTTTTCGACTACGACAACGACGATCAAGGTCTTCGCCAGAGATTCATTCGAGCTTGGAGGATGCTAAACAAGGTAGATAGCAAGACTTTGGGACACAAGAATTCCATCCCTCTTAAGCCTTACCTCAAGTGGGTACGAACCCGCGCTCAAAGTCTTATGATGCCTTATCCTTCCATTCTCCCAGTGATTATTGAGCCTGTTAAGGAGGGAGAAGTTCCATACACTATCCTACATCCCGACATGCCTACATCACTCGAAGACCTATAAAGGGATTGGATACAGCTCAAAGGAGAGCGTGATATTTTCGAAGCCCAATTATACGCAAGCGAGAAGAAGGTTTTGGAACTCACTAGGCTACTTCATGAAGAGCAGACTCTAAATACCTACATTGCACCAAAGAGGATGCGCAATGTCTTTTTATCTTAGAATTTTGTATTATTTTGCCCAAGGGGCATTGATGTACTCAAATTCTATCTTATTAATATAATGTGTATTTATTTTTGTTTTAAAACAAACTTGAATTTTTAAATCCTTGAAAGCATTGCATGTATGCATATCATTCATCATAAATAAACAGGTCTTTGCAACAAGTTTCCTCATCTCTCTACTGTTTATTTCAGTAAGATGGATCTCGAACAAACAGTCAAAGACCTTCAAGCTCAAAACACACAATTTCAACAATTACTCATGACCTTAGCCAAGGGGCAAGAGGAGCTGAAGACTCTGCTGGAGAAAGAGAAAAAGAAGAAAGAGAAGAAGCCAGCTGGTGTGGTAATCATGGGCAGAAGGTTTCAGGGACAAGCCAGAAGGACCTTAGAATTTCCAGCAACATCTGATGAAGGGGAAAGAAAAGGAAAAGAAACGGAAGTTCCGTCAGACTCTGAAGAAGAGGAGGAAGAGGAGGACTACTCTGAACAACAATACCCTCTGGCTGATGATAAGTACAGGCACCTGGAAGAGCGTTTAACCGCTATGGAAATACAGAGGGTACCTGGTCTAGATTTTGAAGAACTTGGGTTAGTGTCAAGAATTGTGATCCCACCAATGTTTAAAGTGCCATTATTTGCCAAGTATGATAGGGTGTCTTGTCCTAAAATGCACCTCTGATCATATGTCAGGAAGATTCAGCCGCGTTCTACTGACAAAGACTTGTGGGTCCACTTTTTCCAAGACAGTTTATCAGGAACGCAACTTGACTGGTTTTACCAATTAGAAAGGGCCGACGTCCACAATTGGGAAGACCTTGCCGCAGATTTCTATAAACAATACCAGTACAACACCGATTTGGCGCCTACCCGTACTGAACTTCAGAGTATGGCTATGGTTTCCAATGAAGGCTTCAAAGATTACGCGCAAAATTGGAGAGATCTAGCCAGAAGAGTGCAACCCCCTCTGTCTGAAAGGGAGTTGGTGGACATGTTTTTGGGAACTCTATCGGGCCCTTTCTTCAATCATCTGATTGGGAGCTCCTCTGCAGGGTTTACTAAATTGATATTAACCGGCGAGAGGGTGGAAGCTGGTATAAGAAGTGGGAAGATTCAGAAAGATTCGTCTGCCTCTGCAATTGTGAAAAAGCCCTTCACTGGGAAGAGGGAAGTGTCTGCTGTTTATTCACATAGGAATCAAGGAATAACTGAACACCGACCAATGGTAGGGGCCGTTATGATTTCAAAGCCTGCATCTGATCAACCGAGAAATAACCAGCCAAGGGTGGAAAGGCCAATCCGGTAATTCACCATGATTAACATGACTCTAGCCCAGGTTCTACCAAATCTTCTGAAATTGAATCTGGAAACTTTAAAAGAGGCCCCAAAGAATCCCAATACTGCGTCCCCTCATTACCACCCGAATGCCAGATGCGCATACCATTCTGAAAGTCCATGGAACGACACTAACAACTGTTGGGCTCTGAAGAACAAAATTCAAGACCTTATTGATGGAAAGGAGGTTGAGTTTGATGCACCTGAGAAACTGAATGTTATTTCCGCTCCGATGCCTAGGCATGGTCACAATGCCAATGCTGTCGAGGAAGATTTATTTGTTGCCATAGTGGATGAACTTTTGACTCCACTCCCGATCATTAAGATGAATTTGTTAAAAGCTAGTGTATTCCCAAGATGTAAGGAAGACTGCCATCTGTGATTGACCTCACCAACTGATTGCCCTCTATTGAAGACAGGTATCCAACGCCTGATTGATAACCAAGAAATTCTGTTTGAGAATGCTCCCGTTTTACCCGTTCCTGTTAAAGACATTTCGATCATAACCATCTCCACCAATTCTTCCAGGGCCTCTAAAAGACCCGTTAGGATTACACCTGCTCCAAAAACTTCTCCATTTAAGATCACAATGCCCGGGCCGGTCCCGTACATGTCAGATAAAACAATACCATGGAATTATGGTGGAGAAATCTACTACCATGGTATCAAATAAGATGAACCGAATTCCGGAGAAGAGAGCTCCGAAGAAGAAAATTCTGACATCAGTAATATTGTCGGAACTAGCAAGATTACCTGTAGTGGTAGAATCTTCTCTCCAGAGATTGCCCCTCCAAAGGCAGTATTTAGACTCGTGGCCATTCCAAAGATTACCTCTGCACCAGTGATTATACCTACAAGCGTACCTACCGACAAAGACGACACAATCCCTATCCCTACCAATACTTCCACTGTTGAGAATAAAGGAAAAAGCATTCAAGAGGAGCTTGTCCGGACGAAGGCTCAATCACTAGCTATCCCCGAAACATCCAAGAAGGAGATGGAAGAGATCCTAAGGATAATAAAGAAGAGAGGTTATTATGTGGTTGAACAGTTGGGGCAAACCCCTTCCAAGATCTCCATGCTAGCATTGCTGCTATGCTCTGAGGCACATGCAAAAGCTCTGGTAAAATTTATGAAGACAACTCATGTGCCGCAAGAGACGTCTGCCGACCAGTTCCAAGACTGTATAGCCAGTTTGATAGCTGATAATGGCTTGGGCTTCTCTGATGCTGATTTGACACCCAAAGGGAGAATGCACAACGAGGCATTACATGTCTCTGTAGAGTGTAGAGGAACAACCCATGTCTTGGTAGACACTAGTTCATCTTTGAACGTCTTACCAAAGAAAGCTCTTGACAAATTGGATTGCGAAGGGCTGACATTGAAACCCAGTAACATAATTGTGAGAGCATTTGATGGCTCGAAGAGGATGGTCCACGGGGAGGTGGACATCTCGATAAAGGTGGGAACTCAGACTTTAAATTCAACTTTCTATGTGATGGACATTCGTCCCTCTTACTCTTGTCTGTTAGGACGACTTTGGATCCATAATGTCGGTGTTGTCACCTCCACATTGCATCAGATGCTGAAGTACCCGGTCCAAGGAAAGATCATAATTGTCCATGGAGAGGAGGAGTATATGATTATTCATCTGAATTCTTTCCGATATGTGGAGTTGGATGGCGAGTTCATTGAAACCCCTTTTCAACATTTTGAAGAGGTCTCTCAAGAAGTAGCAGCAACCAAAGCAGTATCCTCGATTCCCAAGATCACAAGACCTCCACTTCGGATTTCATCGCTAAAGGACGCAAAGGCAGTAATAGAGGAGGGTGGATGCACCATCTGGGGGCAGCTTCCAGACATTCCGTACAAATCAGACAAGTTTGGCTTGGGTTTTACTTCAACTGCTCAGAAGGTTGTGCGCCGTGACCGTGCTGGAGGGCCACCTGTGAAGATTAGAAACCAAGGGGTCAATGCAGTAGAAGACAATGAAGAGGATGGCAGCTTGGAAGATTGGATATTTCCTACTGTCGACGGAGGACTTCGCAACTGGGAAGCCAGAGACTTTGTCCCAATAACTTTCATCTCTCAGTAATTTATCTTTTACATTTCTGCTGGACTTGTAATATTCACGAACAATTCGCACTTTAAAAACCTTGTGTCTTACCCGAGGTACAATGGTCCATTTGTAAGGGATTTTATTTCATCTTCATATGACATTCAATGAATCATGGACGCTTTTTCGCATATAAACCTTTTGTGCTCATTGTCTTTCTTTTACATTCTATTGTTTAAAGATGGCTATACCCTTACACACACCCATACTCACAAATGCAGGTACCCCTCCATTCCGGATCCCATTGGTAACGATACTTCTATAGCCTTCAGTGACTCTGAAGATCTGATCTACCAAGCCGAATACGAAGGTGAGGAAGATTGTGTGGTGCCAGGGGAATTGGCCAGACTACTACAACAAGAGGAAAGAGTTATTCATCCTCATGAGGAGCTGTTGGATACAATCAACTTGGGTACCGAGGAAGATAAAAAGGAAATCAAAGTGGGTGCCAATTTAGAGCCGAGTGTCAAGGAGCGCCTAATTCAGCTATTGCATGATTATGTTGAGATCTTTGCCTGGTCATACAAAGACATGCCAGGACATGATACAGACATCGTGGTACATCATCTGCCAATAAGAGAAGACTGTCCACCAGTGAAACAAAAAGTCCGCCGCATGAGACATGACATGTCAGAGAAGATCAAAGCGGAAGTCATGAAATAGTTCATTGCTGGATTTATGGCTGTTACTTCATATCCTCAATGGGTTGCGACATTGTTCTCGTGCCTAAAAAGGACGGCAAAGTAAGAATGTGCATGATTTATAGAGATTTAAATAGGGCCATCCTTAAAGATGATTTTCCACTTCCACACATTGACATCCTAGTCGATAATACGGCCCAACACAAATGATTTTCTTTCATGGACGGATTCTCAGGCTATAACCAGATCAAAATGGCGCCTGAGGACATGGAGAAAACTACATTTGTCACACAGTGGGGTACGTTCTGCTACAAAGTGATGCCATTCGGACTGAAGAATGTTGGGGCAACCTATCAACGCGCCATGGTAGCTTTGTTTCATGATATGATACATCATGAGATAGAGGTCTACGTAGATGACATGATAGCCCGATCACAAACTGAAGAAGAACACCTTGATCACTTGCAAAAGCTGTTTTTCAGATTGAAGGAGTATAAACTAAGGTTGAACCCAAACAAGTGCACATTCGGAGTCCGGTCCGGTAAACTCTTAGGTTTCATTGTCAGCAACAAAGGCATCGAGGTTGATCCTGCCAAGGTCAAAGCAATACAAGAAATTCCTGCTCCTCGTATTGAGAAGGAAGTAAGAGGATTCTTGGGACGCCGGAACTATATTGCCAGATTCATTTCTCACCTAACGTCTACTTGTGAACCAATCTTAAAACTGTTGAAGAAAGATCAAGTAGTCAGATGGAATGATGAATGTCAGATTGCTTTCGACAAAATCAAAGAGTATTTACAAGAGCCTCCTGTCTTGATGCCACCAATCGATGGAAGACCAATGATCATGTATCTGACCGTTTTAGAGAACTCAATGGGGTGTGTATTGGGGCAGCATAACGAGCCTGGCCGAAAAGAGCACGCTATTTACTACATGAGCAAAAAGTTTACCGACTGTGAAACCAGATATTCACTGCTCGAGAAAACTTTCTGCGCTCTGGTATGGACTGCTCGCTGGCTAAGACAATATATGTTGACTCATACCACTTTGCTGATATCTAAGATGGATCTGATAAAGTACATCTTTGAGAAGCCTTCTCTGCCTGGGAGGATAGCTAGATGGAAGATGATCCTAACAGAATATGACATACAGTACATTACACAAAAATCTATAAAGGGCAGCATGCTAGCTGATCATCTTTCTCATCAAGCTATAGAGGATTATCAGTCCATGAAGTTTGAATTCCCGGACGAAGACATCATGACATTAGACAATTATGAAGAAATCAGACCATATGACGGACCTGAACAAGGATCTTGATGGACCCTGTTCTTTGACGGGGCATCCAATGCACATGGTAATGGTATCGGCGCTGTACTCATATCTCCGGAAGGGTTCCATACTCCTTTTACCGCCATACTTTGCTTCAACTGTACGAACAACATGGCGGAATACGAAGCATGCATCTTTGGTCTCAAGGCTGCCATAGACTTGGGAATCAAATCTTTAGTTGTATTTGGAGATTCAGCTTTGGTCATCAGTCAGATCAAAGGAGAATGGGACACTAAGCATCCAAACCTTATCCCTTTCAAAGAACATGTTTTGACATTGTTACCACATTTCGAGCAGATTAACTTCGAGCATTTCCCGCGAGAAGAAAATCAGCTAGCAGATGCTCTGGCCACAATGTCATCTATGTTTAAACTTAATTGGGATAACGAGGCTCCTCAGATCACCATTGAACGAATGGAAGAACCAGCACACTGTCACGAGATTAATACTGAATAAGTAGTGGACCAGCCTTGGTTTCACGAAGTCAAAAGGTATCTCGAGGCTCAAGAATATCTAGAAGGAGTTTCAATCAATGATAAAAAGATCCTAAGGAGATTCTCCACTAAGTTCATCCTAATTAATGGCATCATGTACAAACGTAATCATGATTCTATTCTGCTCCGTTGTATGGATAAGATTGAAGCTGAAAAGATTATGGCCGAATTACATGAAGGCGCCTTTGGCACTCACTCTAGTGGGAATACGATGGCGAAAAAAATGCTACGGGCAGGCTATTATTGGTCTACCATGGAAGCAGACTGCTATCAACATTCCCAGACCTGTCATAAGTGTCAAATCTATGCAGACAAGGTGCACGTGCCTCCGGTTCCTCTAAATGTCTTAACAACTCCTTGGCCCTTTTCTATGTGGGGAATCGATATGATTGGGGAGATCAAGTCCACAGCCTCCAATGGACACCGTTTCATTCTAGTGGCCATTGACTATTTCACAAAGTGGGTCGAAGCATCTTCCTTCGCATCCGTTACTAAGAATGTTATTGCCCACTTCATCAAGCAGAATCTTATTTTCCGGTACGGTATCCCAGAAAGGATCATCACTGATAATGGTACGAACCTTAACAATACTATGATCATCGCCTTGTGCGAGCAGTTCAAGATTCAACATCACAATTCATCCCCCTATCGGCCAAATATGAATGGTGCAGTTGAAGCTGCTAATAAAAACATTAAAAGTATCATACAGAAAATGACAGTCACCTACAAGGACTGGCATGAAATGCTACCATTTGCTCTCCACGGGTATCGTACCACGGCTCGCACATCAACTGGGGAAACACCCTATTATTTGGTTTATGGCATTGAGGTTGTCTTGCCTATTGAGGTTCAGATCCCCTCTCTGAGAATTATGAAAGATACAGGTTTGAATGAAGACGATTGGATCCAGACTCGACTTGATCAACTAAACTTAATTGATGAAAAGAGACTTACTGTTGTTTGCCATGGTCAGATGTATCAAAAACAGATGATCAAGGCTTTCAACAAGAAAGTCAGACGCCAAGTATATCAAGTTGAAGATCTAGTGATCAAGCGCATCATCTTGCCACAAAGTGATCCCAGGGGCAAATGGACTCCTACCTATGAAGGATCATTTGTAATCAAGAGCATCTTCTCCGGTGGGGCAATAATCTTAACCACCATGGACGGTGACGACCTGCCACACCCTGCGAGCATGGACATAGTCAAAAGATACTACGCATAAGAGACCCGCTAGGTTGATACACCTAGAAAAAACAAGCGCATCCCGGCGAACCAAAAGGTTCGGGAAAAAATTAAGGATAAAAAAAAAATCTATACACCCGGCAAGTTGAAAACCTGAAAGGGAGACCTGGGAAAAAAAGGGTTTCCCAGTGGACTGAAAACCCTAAAGGGAGGTCCAGACAAAAGTTAGGGAATTAAAGCTTATGACTATATCCCAACGGATAACTTTGAGGACAACCTCTTGACTTCCACTGACAAACTCAAAGTTTCTGATCAATTCAATCATCTTCGGACGAAGCAACAAATAGACAAGATATTCGGAGATACGAAGGCTATAGCAGAATGGGAACCCCATGGGATTATTACACATAGCTATCTTTCTTTGTATAAAGTTTTTCTTGTTTTTATGGCATCATTTTTCTTACTAGAATGATTGTATCCTTTGTACAAAATACTTATTCAAAAGTCAATAAGAAGATGTCTCTTTGAAAGTACAGAAAACTATTTATCTTTTTCTTTACGCTTGTGTTTTATTTGCAAAAACGTCCAATGATTCATTAAGGAACATATGCATTTGAACATAATTACTGTTTACAAATAAACAAAGCGAGAAAGAGACAATTACTTATAGGTCGAAAGGATAGGAAAATATCTCAAGACCATTCCATAATTACTCCCCACAGAGTTTTCAATAATCTCCAGCGGAATAAACTTCAAATTATTAATCCCCAGTAGAGATCGTCAAATTTCTCAAGATTCCTCAAAGCAATATGTGGCTTTGCCCTCACAGGAGAATTTTTGCCAGTACTTCAAACTTCAAGACATGAAGAATCCATAAATCCCCAACAGCTTTCAGGGATTTATTTTCCTCAATCAGGCAGCAATACAGCAAATTACCTTACATGCGCATACATTACATCCATATATCATGAACATTGATTAAATCAAATACATTGCATCATGCATCGCATGCAACATAACTTTGTATTTTAACCAACATTTTACCCTTTTCAGGATAAGATTAAACAGTTACCATTGACGATATGCAATCATGATACAGTTCATATACGCACCAGATACTGATGCCATTCTGTTACTCATTCAGCTTCAACCTTTTGATACAGTTCAGATACGCACCAGATACGGATGCCATCTTGATACTCATTCAAAGACAACTTTCAAATACAGTTCATATACGCACTAGATACATATGCCATCCTGATACTCATTCAAAGACAGCTTTCAGATACAGTTCAGATACGCACCAGATATGGATACCATCCTGATACTCATTCAAAAACAACTTTCAGATACAGTTCAGATACACTCCAGATACGGATGCCATCCTGTTACTCATTCAGATTCAGACTTCAGATACAGTTCAGATACGCTTCAGACACGGACGCCATTCTGACACTCAAACACTCTTGGATGGCATCTATAAGCCCATCCCTAACAAGATTCTATCACCTCTCCAAATGGTATCTTTAAGCCCATTCTTTCAACCGCGCGTCACCGAGTGCAAATTTCTGGGCACTCTAGTGTCCAATTATTCTCTCACCTTCGAGTCACGAATGGCAAAACTCGCCAATCTAACTCTTCAGGTTTAAGAAGATTGAATAGGGGCAGCTGTTGTACCCCAAAATTTGCCCTCTCATTTCTCAAGGATTTTCTCACAAGATCTTCTATGACATCAAGTTTGCAGCACTGATACATCAATTTAGGCTTGGAATTGGCAAACGGGCAAAATGGTCAATTACATACTAGAAAGTCAAACTTTAACTTTTTGGTTAACATTACATTCCAAGGATCAAATTTCATCAAGACATTCAAAAATATGAAACTTGATCATCAAGAAATCAAGAAAGTCAAAAGTCAATGTGAAAGTTCAAACCCTTCAAGACTTAGAAATTTTTCTAAGTGTTTTTTATACGTGATAATCTCATTTCTTCATGCCAACTTTTCACCTTGATGCATGATGATTCATGAGAAGCTTCCAACATGAAATTTGTAGATCTCCATGATATATACAACATTTCTTTACACAACTTCTCCTAAACAGGCTTGGATTTTAGGTTATAAATTCATGAAGTCGTGACATTTTCATTTAAACACTTAGAGAAATTTTCAGCAGTTTTGGTCAGGTTTTTATCCCAACTTCTTGCCCATTTTTCATCAAGTTCCAGTTTGATTTAACAAAAGTGGCCAACATAAAAGTTAAGAGGGTTTTTCAAGCTTTCCAAAACATCAAAGAGCATGAATTTATCTTATTTGAGTTAGGAGATACAAGGATCTGAAGTTGGACAGTCATTCTTAATTTACAAGGCAGATTTGTGATGAACAAGGAACAAGAATCTTAACCCATGTTTCATAATCTCCAATTTGCAGGACTTGTGACTTGCAACTCTTACCATAATTTAATGCTTACACAAACTTTTGAGCTATGGTCCATTGGGTTTAAGCATTATTCAAGTGATCTTTCTATTTTTGGCACAAAGGCGCCATTGCCATTCTTGCAAAGTTCACTTTAATCATAAAGTCAATTTCTTGAGCCTCTAACTTGTTGTTCTAATCACACACAAATTAGAAGGGCATGCTTAAAGTGTCCAGCATCTCTATGAAAAAAAGTACAAAGCATTGGAACTATAATCTTCAATCTTGCTTCATGTACAATCTAACCTAGCCATAACTTGGCAAAACAAAAATGAGATGCTCCATTTCAAACAAAACCCTTGCTATTTTCAAAACAAACACATACACATTTCAAAAACATCTTACAAACAATTGAAAACATTTTCAAAAGACAAACATATTTGTATACATTCTTACGAACGAGAATCATTACAAAGATTTCCTAAACGAATTGCCTCTTTTACAAAATACTTTCAAAACCACATCAAGCACCATTTCAAACAAGCCAAAGCAAGTGATATAAGCAAGTAACTAAGAGCCCAAGAAAAACCATGGATGAAAAGGGTGCTAGAACCTTCCCTTTTCATAATCTACCCCTCGAACTCAAGAAACAATCTCAAAGGTATTTTCTGTGCTTTTTCACCTTTCCTTTTGAATAAAAGAAAAGTCAGTGGCGACTCTTGCTAACCGCGACATTTGCGATAAAACGCAAAACCTTAAGTCAGTTCTCCCACCGTATCACACACATGCTTTATCAAAAAATTTCCATCCAAAGCTCATTTTGAAGAGGATGCAATTACATACAATTCATATTTAGCC
Source organism: Vicia faba (assembly GCA_948472305.1). Classification (NCBI taxonomy): domain Eukaryota; kingdom Viridiplantae; phylum Streptophyta; class Magnoliopsida; order Fabales; family Fabaceae; genus Vicia; species Vicia faba. Next base: position 1,219,626,372 of record OX451738.1, on the reverse strand, counting down.
CACAAGTTCAAAATACGCACTCATAAAAAGATATGAATTTCTACATTATGGATCCTTTTGAAAAGTCAACAAAAACACCTTTTGGTCAAAGCTTCTTACATGAACATGGAAGACTCAATTGATATGAGACCAAAAGGGTTGCTTAGCAGACATCCTAAGATTACTAAAAAGTCCAAGAACACCTCTCTAGGGTTAAAATTGGAAGAGATATGACTTGTCAAAGTTGACCTTTTTTGCAAAATTGCCAAAAGTCAAATGTGCTCAAAAATGCATTTTTTGCTAAATGGGCCTAATTTATTTATGCTTGCACCTCACTTATAATGTGGTCCATGACTCAAATATTCACCCACACATTATTTGCTTCATTTTTCAATTTATTTTGATTTTTTATTAATTACAAATTGAATTAAATCAAATAATTGATGAATAATAGCAAAGATATGATTTGATTTGGTTTTTGGAAAGGTTCGCAATCAAAATATGCTGAGTTATCAAGGCAAAAATGAATCAAGCATAATTGGTACAATAAAGGGATGATTTGGCTCAAAATAGCAATTTTACATGTAGCTTGAAAATCAAATCAAATCTCTCATAATTGCAAAGATTTAATCCAATTTCACAACCCTAATTCATTCCTAGATATATATTGGACAAGAAGAAAGCATGGGACAAGGTTTTGCAGGCGTGAAAAAGGAAGAACAAACATGAATTTTCAAAGAAAAGTGCAGATCCAATATTGTTCCATAGGCTGTTTCAAGCGTTTCTAAAGATCAAGTCATCTCCCTAGGCACTCACTGAACCTGTAGCAAGCATTTGCAAGGCTTGAAATACCCAGAAACGCACGCAATCACTCTCACGGGTTGCTTATGTTTTCCAAATCAATTATTGAATTTCTTGCATCATTAGCATGTTTAAGTGATATATTTGTGATCATGAATGTGTTTGCAACCTGACTGAATGATTTAATTCTATTTTTGACGCATATACGTGCCTTTGCCATTATTAGGGTTTTCGTGTGCGTTTTAGGGGTTTGTTACACAGGTTAAATTGGGCCAAAAGAATAATACCATGATGTTCACGAGATCAAGACGAATTAATCCACATAACTAGGAATAATTTATCATGCTTGTGCTAGATTTTTGAGTTTTACAGGTTTGTAGCTACAGACTTTTGTCTGTAGGTAAAGGTACAAAAACCTAAGGCGACGGAGAGAGGTAGAAGAAGGTTATGTGTCAGCCAACCATTCTCCCATTTGAAAATTCGCGCGCGTGGGATTCAGGGACTTGTTTTCGTTATATTATATTTTGTTTTCATTATACTAACAGTTAGCTCACATAGCGCAGCTGGCAACGAGGCATTAGTATTAAGCATAAGGACCTGGCAACGAGGCACTAGTATTAAGCATAAGCATCTCTCATCCTGATGTCCACCATACTCCATCAGTATCCAGCCACTTGATCCAGCATAGTACCAGATCCAATGCACAGGCAGTGAGGGACCATGATGCACCCTCAAGTCAACACTACAAGTGATCAGGCGCTGACTGGGCTTGGAGCGTTTTTGGGCTTGAAAAATTCAGATTTGCATCCCCCATTGCTACCACATACAGGCCCAGTTTGCATTTTCTTTGTATTTCTTTTTTTTAATTTCTTGAATTAATTTCTTTAATTGTTTTAATTAATTAACACAAAAAATTTTTTCTCCATAAAATTAAAAAAATCACAAAAAATACAGAATTAAATATTATTTATTCAAATTAATATTTTTAAAAAATAAATTAGGTTAGTCAGTTTATTTAATTATTTGTCTTAATTAAAATGAAATAGAAATTAGGTTTTAAATCTTGTAATTAAAATTTTTTTTTCTTTTCCCTCAAATAAAAAACCACAAAAATACATAAAATCTTTTTTGCAAAATATTTTATTTTCTTGAATTATTTAATTTAGTGTAAATTAGGTTAATTTCAATTTCTTTTTATAATTTAAAAATGATTAGAATTAGGGTTTTAATTGTACATAACCTAATTAATTTTCTTTCTCAAAAATAACCTAAATATTTTCTTAATTAGATTTTTAGGGTTTCTAATTATTCTCGCATTTAATTCGTCGCGCGCATTTTAATTTGTTTTATTATTATTGTACCTTTTCTGAGTTTGTAATAGTTTTAATTAGGGTTTTAAGTTTCCACATTTTTATTTTTCATCGAGACAATTATGTAACTGTCAAAGCCTTGTAATAGCTAGGTTTATTTTTCGCACTTCAAATTCCTGCAAATATTTAACTGTCTAGATGTATGCTAATAGGATTGTATGGCAAGAATATCTGAAATTAAAACGGTAGATCACCTAATGTGAAAAGATTATATAACTGAAACAATTCATATGCACATATTCACTCCTAGGGTTTACCTCACTTCGGTTGCCTTCGGTAAATAATCATTAAGCATAGAATATTTTAGTGGTTGCCCTCTAGTCAAAAGATCAAAATGTCCCATTCGAATGTTGCCTCGAAAATGTTGCCTCGAAAATGTTACCTCGGAAAGATCTTAAGACTTTAGGGTTACTACTAAAGTTTTCTAACTGTTGCTTTAGTGACTGCACTTGTCCCTTTCGAATGTCCCTTACAATTCCAACGACGGTGCTACCTATTCCTTAATAATAGGATTGTGCTGTCTAAAGGAAACGAGAACAAACAATCTTTTTCGAGTAGGTAGAATCTTAAGTACTTGCTCAATAAAAACTTTTCACACAAACACGTTTCAAAACAAATTTTCAAAACAAACTTCGTCACACCCTTGAGGACTAATACAAGGGTTATCACAAAGTAAAACATTTTCAAAACAAGCACGCACAAGCAATTTGAAAAAATGAGCAAGTACCTAAGAGCCCATGGAAAACCATGGATAGAAAGGGTGTTAACACCTTCCCTTTCTATAATCTACCCCTCGTACTCAGAAACATCTAGAAAAAGGTTTTTTCTGTTCTTTTTCCTTTTCCTGATTGGATAAAATAAAGGTTGGTGGAGACTCTTGCTTACCGCGACATTTTGCAAACAAAAAACGCAAAACAAAACCAGTATTAACAGTTGGTTCTGCCACCGTATCATAGAACTGGAGACTCTGCTGAGGACTTGTAAAAGTGGGTTTTACCTTAGGATCTAGGTCATCTAATTTCTTCTCTTGCTTGTCTTAATTGCTTTATTATTAAGGGATTGTTTGGGTTACTATAGATCCTACACCCGGATCTAGGGGCACTTTTTAGGTAAACAACAATAGATCATGGAGACTGTACGGTGTAGACCGATATGGTTTAAGCAGTGGCTATGTTAGTGTGGCAGTTTGGTTGGTACCGGTATCCTTTATGGGGAAACGAGGAGAATACGGGGCCGCCATGTGATGTCGTGAAGCACTAACGGAACTTAGAACCTTAGTTTAACAAACTTAGCCATTAGAAAGTATTGAGATAGCCGGCCTCGGTGCAAAGTTGAGGATTGGTTGATACTCGATACTACACTCATTGAGATCAGACTTTCGGGATATTTCGGCTGCAAGAAAAGATTGCTTCAGTTGAGACAATGTCCGATAAAGGATTGTCAGTGATATTGAGATCCCTTAGAACTCGGTTACTTTTTAAGACAGGTTTGAAACCAACTAAACTTCAAGAGGGTACTACCTTTAACCTCATACAATCCTTAAACCTAAGGACTTTGTGTGATTTGACTGTGTTTTCTATACCTGTGTTTGCTATACCTGTGGTTTATCATAACATCATGCATCATAACATGGCATCCATTCTTATTGCACTAATAATTTCAAAGACCAAGGGAATTTATATTTGTCCTGTTTTGCAGATCATGACTTTCGTTCGCAAAAACACTATCCGAATCAGTTTTATGGAGATACCTTCCCAACTCAAAGAGATAGCATCAAGGGTTTCTGAAACTTCTGCGTTCACTAAGAGACATGGTCGACTTCTCAATCTGGTTACTTCAAACTTTGATGAAAATATGATGAGTGTACTCTTTCAGTTCTTTGATCCCAAGCACCATTACTTCACCTTTCTAGACTATCAGTTGGTGCCTACCTGGGAAGAATTCTCTCAGCTGTTGGATATACCCATTCTTGAGCAGTTACCCTTCACAGGTCTAGAAGAAGTTCTTAAGCCAGAAGTCATTGCCTCGGCTTTGCATCTGAAACGGGCCGACGTGGTATCCAATTGGGAAACAAGAAGCGAAGTCAAGGGTTTTCTAGTTAAGTTTCTGATAGACAAGGCCCAACTGTTTGGGGATGATATGGATTTTCAGGCTTTTGAGGAGGTTTTGGCTCTTCTTATCTAGGGTTAGTTATTTTCCCTAATCTGGAATCATTCATGGACGTAAATGCTATCAAGATCTTCCTCTCTCGCAATCTTGTGCCTACCCTACTCGGAGATATCCTGCACACTCTCCGTACTCGCACCATGAAGAGAAGAGGGATTCTTATGTGCTGTATGCCATTGCTGTCAAGGTGGTTTATTTCTCACCTCCCTAAGTCCATACTGAAGAATGAAGAAGGTTTGGGTTGGTCGCAAAGGATAATGTCACTCATTCACAAGGATATTCTTTGGTGTTCTCAAGCTGTGGAAAACACTGCTATTATTGACCGCTGTGGGGAGTATCCTAATGTCCTACTACTTGGCATCAGAGGGGGTATAACCTACAATCCTTGTTTAGCTTTGCGACAATTTGGTTACGCTCAAAGGGATGGTCCCCATGAGTTACTTATTGAGGGCATTGTATTCAACTATGAGGACGATGTTCACGAGTATCGCCGGAGGTTCATACGAGCTTGGGGCATGGTAAACAGATTTGGCACCAAGGCTTTGGGGCCAAAAACTTCCATTCCTATGGAACCTTACCTCCAATGGGTACGAGCTCGTTCCCAGAAGCTTATGATGCCCTATGTGGATGTTTTGCCAATGATTGTGGAACCCACTACAGAAGAGGGTATTCCTTACACAGTTATCTATCCTTATATGCCCACTGATCTTGGGGAGTTACAGAGCTCTTGGATTCAGATGATGAAGGAGTGGGATACTTACAGGGATCAGTTCCATACTCAGGAGAGGAAGGTTCTAGAGCTCACAAAGCAACTGCATGAAGAAAGAGGACTCAATGACTATCTCGACACAAAGAGGAAGCATCCATGGGAATTTTGATGTCTTTTATAGTTTCAGATTTATTTTTAATTGTAATGCCTAAAAGGCATTTGAACTTCAAACTCAGCTAATAAAACCTTTGTTTATTTTGGTTTGCAAATTTAAATTTCCCGAAGTATTTGAAATCATTGCATGCTCATCCCATTATCATACACATCATCACAGGTACCATTATAGGTTTCTCATCTTCTCCGTTGTTTATTTCAGCATGAAATGTCTTTCGAGCAAACCATTAAGGTCCTTCAGGCACAGAACGCCCAGTTCCAACAAATGTTCATAAGTCTAGCAAAAGGGCAGGAGGATCTGAAAGGTTGTCGGTATTCTAAATATGGGAAGAAGGTTTAGAGAGCGGTTGAAGTGACAAGCCGATCTAACCTCTTCATCCAAGGAAGGGCAAAATCAGGAAGAAGAGAAGGATCCCAGTCCTGCAGTTTCTGACAATGATACCGATTATAATGATGAGAAATATCCTCCCGCTGAGGATAGATACAAACAGTTTGAAGATCGTCTAAGTTCCATGGAAGTTCAGAGGATACTTGGACTGGATTTCGAAGAATTGGGATTAGTGTCGGGAGTGGTCATCCCACATAAGTTCAAAGCTCCAGTTTTTGCTAAGTATGATGGGGTGTCCTGCCCAAAACTCCATCTCCGTTCTTATGTCAGAAAGATCCATCCCCAAACCGTTGATAGAAATTTGTGGGTTCATTTCTTTCAAGATAGTTTGTCAGGGACTCAGCTTGAATGGTTCTACCAGTTGGAGGGAGAAAATATCTGAAATTGAGATGATTTGGCTGCTGCTTTCTACAAGCAGTATCAGTATAATGCCGACCTTGCACCTACTCGTACTCAACTCCAGAGTATGTCCATGGGTGCAAGTGAAGGCTTTAAAGATTATGCACAAAAATGGAGAGACATGTCTAGGAGAGTTCAACCCCCGTTGTATGATAGGGAGTTGGTTGATATGTTTATGGGGATGCTATCTGGTCCATTTTTCAATCATTTGATCGGCAGCTCATCAGCTGGTTTCACCGAGCTGATCCTAACTGGAGAAAGAGTAGAAGTTGGGATTCAAAGTGGAGAAATGAAGAAGGATGTATCTTCGAGTTCAGTAAAGAAGCCTTTTGCTGGTAAGAAGGAAGCCAGTGCCATCTATAGCCCGAGGGGCCAAAACAGGGCTAAACATCGTCAGATAGTAAGTGTCGTGATGTTACCTAGACTTGCAATTGCTCCACAATGCAACAATCAACAAAGGGTGGAAAGACCACAATGGCATTTTACCCGCATAAACATGACATTGGTTGAAGTGCTACCTCATCTGCTAAGATCTAACTTGGCAACCTTGAAAGAAGCTTCCAAGAATCCAAATACTACATCTCCCTGATATAATCCAAATGCCCGGTGTGCCTATCATTCTGAGAGTCCTGGCCACGATACAAATGACTGTTGGGCTTTGAGGAACAAAGTACAAGATTTGATTGAAGCCAAGGAAATAGATTTTGATGCTCCGGAGAAGCCAAATGTCATAACAGCTCCCATGCCCAAGCACGGTTGTGGAGTTAATGTTGTTGACACTGATTTGTTTGTTACCTATTGTTGTACCCCAAAATTTTCCCTCTCATTTTATCAAGATTTCCCCTCACAAGACTCTTTGAACTCAAGATCAAGCTAGGGTTTGATCTACTCAAGACATCTCCTTGCATTGTTGACCTGAAATTAGGGTTTGAGTTTGCATAAGGATTTTTGGACTTTCAATTCTCAATGTGACTTTCATACTTCATGTTGGACCTCTAAGATTGCTCATATCAAGTTTCAAGCTTTGAATCAAATTTTTGCCCAGTCAATTAGACAATTGACCTAGAAATCAACTGTATTGGGGAAAAAGTCAATTGTGGCCAATTTACAGTCAAACCTCATAATTTTTTATCCACATCAACATTATAGACTCATATTAACCATTTGATCAAGTTTGGACCACAAATCCTCAAGAAATTTGATCAGATCATCAAAAGGGTAAAATGGTCATTTTTAGGGTTTTGACTGCAGAAGGGCAATCTCTGATTTTTAACCTAGCCAATGGAAAATTGGGTTCAAGCATGGATTCAACGACTCAATGGCATCATCTTGACCTAATCACAAGGTTCAAAAGATCTTAATTGCATTGGATTGACAAATGAATTTTCCAGTCAACTGATCAAAAATCAACTGTACACTGAAAAGTCAAACTTTGACTTATTGGTCAAAATCAAGTGCCAATGGTAATTTTTCAACAATATGGGTCAAAACATGAAACTTGTTCACCAAGAAACCTAATTTTGCAAATTAGGGTTTAAGATTGAAAATTTTCATAACTTAGAAATTTTCTAAGTTATGAAATATTCTTATTTTTTTCCAACTTTGCCCAACATTTTCACCATGATACAATTGGATTCAAAGAAAACTTCCAACATGAAAGTTGTATTCCTCCATAAAATCTACAACTTTCAATCACAAAGTTTTCCCAAAAGACTCTTGGATCTCAAGTTATGAATTTTAGAACAAGGATCCAAAAACTTTCTAACTTTAGTGAAATTTTGCCCTAGTTTAGACACGATTTTGACCTATCTTCATGGCAATTTTTCACCTAGTTCCAATTGGAATCTCAAAATGAATTTCAAAGATGGATTGTAGAGCATGTTACTAGATTTCCAAAATGTCCAAGAACTCTCCAAAATAATTTATGGTTAGGGAGAATCGAAGGGTTGACTTTGGCAAAATGTCACTTTGATCCATGGCATTTTTCATGTTGACACAAGTTGCAATTTCTATCCAGCCATGCTTTCACTTGCTTACAGGTACTTAAACCCATCCACACTCAAAAATTGAATGCAAACACATTGGTTAGAGGCATTGTTCTGAGCTTTAGAGGATTACACAAGGGTTTAATCCATTTTTGGCAAAAAGGCAACAATGTTATTTTCATAAAGCACAATTTTATGCATTGTTGTTTCTCTTGAGCATTGGACCATTCTTTGACAGCAAACAAAGTCCACAAAGATAGGGAAAATTATACCAACTTTGTGCAGACCCAAAGCTAGATGGTACAAGCCTTTTCATGGTCACTTATCATTTTTGCTTCAAAACCAAGAAACCTTTTAAAAACCACATAACTCTTGTATTTGTTATAACCAAGCTTGGTAAACATTTGAACCAAGTTTTGCACATCACACTAAGTCAGAAGCACGAGCTAGCCAGTCCTCAAACACCCTTATACACCAAAACACCAAAATCTTGCAAAACAGGGCAGCTTCTGCATTTTGATTTCCAAAACAAAAACTACTCGTGCATTTTGCCCCAAACCTCTTCCAGAACACTCCATACAACCTACCTAAACTAGCCCAACCATCCCCAAGTGACTGTAACTCCATTTACACCCTTCACCATTTTTGAATTCTGACTGTGCAGGTTGACTTCTACAAGCTTATTCAGGCAAGTTCAAAGCTAGCTAGGCATAGGGAAAGCTCAAAGGAACTTCAAGCAAGCTCACAAGTATCTCAGGCCTCACTGAAAACCCCTACATTGCCATACAAGACTTCAACTGAAACAGGTAAAGTTCAAACTTCTATCTCTCTATTTAGGAAACATTAGGCTTAGGTTTGTGAATAAAAAATGTAGTACTCATTGCCCTTAAGCTGTACATATGCATAGATTTCATTTAAGTTAACTGTGTTGGGAGAATTTGATTGATGAACTTTCTGAAAAAACTAGGTTAGAAATTAGGGCCAGAGAAATTCTCTCTGGTCTTTGAGAGTTAGATTAAGTTTTTTATATGGTTAGAATCGTATGATCATGCTCTATAACTTTCATGTTACAAGTTTTTGTTTTTAAGCATTGAAACAAGAGATACGAATTTGTACATAGCGCGTGTTTTCTTGTTCAAAGGTTGAAGACGAAGTTGGACTTTGGGCTAGGCCTGTTTGTTCCTACTATTTGCACCCTCCTTTGTGCTTTTTGCACCCCATGGCCCATTTGCTTATTTTCCATATTTTTTTCATTTCCTTTTTAGTTTCTGACTTTTATTTATTTTCCTAAATATTAAAAATTATTAAAAAATATTTTCATAAATTTTCACATTTTATTTTATTATTTTTATTATTTTTTTGGACATAGAAATAGTTTTTAAATAATATACTTTTATTTTCTTAAATAGAAAACTTATAAATACTATAAAAATATTATATTTTTATTTTTATTATTTATATACTTAAATAATATTTTTTCTCACATAGTTCTATTTTTTAACATTTGTATATATTATTTTTATTTATTTTTTGTACATAAATGAATAAATAATATAATTAATACATATATATTTTCTTAAAACAAATTAGGGTTTTCACCCTTAATAAAAATAATCTTTTTTTTATATGTACATAAAATATTTTATTTTTACATACATAAAAATAATATAAAAATATTTTGCATATTCATATTTGTTTGCATATTTAAATATTGTCTATTTATTTATTTGCACAATTAATTCAATTTGGTTGTAATAGTTGACTTAGGGTTTTAATTTCTTGCAAATAATCCCCTATCCAAATTGGTATCCCCCTCCCCATATCAATGTTGTAATAGCTTAGATTACTTTTACGCATTTTATTGCTTTCAAATATGCCATGATAGAAAGATTAGGGTTTGTATGCAAAAATCCAAAATCAACAAATAGCTTGACCTAATACAAGACAAAAATGCATGAAAATGACAACACAATGCACATAAGCACCCCTAGGGTTTCATCCATTTGTTGCCTTAAAACATGGTCATGGTATGCATGCTAGGTGTCTTGGCAAAACAAAACAAAAAACAAAAGATCATAGTCCCTCGATGACGCTATCTTGGTTGCCTATACAAAATGATCTAGTCCCTCAAAAAACTTGCTAAGATACTTGGCACAATTGCTATCATGGTCAATACGATGACCCGCACCTGTCCCGTTTAACATCCAAACACAAGGTTGTTTACCAAATGCAATGGTAAAATAACAATGTCAAAGGGTTAAAAATGTGTAGGAAATATCTTTGAGTAGATAGGGTACATGCTCCTAGTTACTTGATCAAACTTGCAAACATCCTTGCTATTTTCAAAAACACATCACAACACATTTCAAAACATTTCCCAAAACAAACTTTCGAACTTTCAAACATTGAAACATTTTTCAAAAGACAAAACACCTTTGTATACATTCAAACAAGAATCATTACAAAGGTTGCCACAACGATGGCCTCTTTTCAAAATACTTTCAAAACCACACATAAAGCACCATTTCAAACAATTGAAAAGCAAAAACAAGTGATCTAAAACAAGTAACTAAGAGCCCATGGAAAACCATGGATGAAAAGGGTGCTAGCACCTTCCCTTTTCATAATCTACCCCCCGAACCCAAGAAAACATCTCAAAGGTCTTTCATGTGCTTTTTGATCTTTCCTTTGGATAAATAAAAAGTCGGTGGCGACTCTTGCTAAACCGAAACATTTGCGAACACAAACGCAAAACCTCAAGTCAGTTCTCCCACCGCATCACAGAACTAGCGACTCTGCTGGGGAATAAAATAAAAGTGGGGTTACCTTAGGGTTTTAGATCACCTTTACATGCTTATCTTGTTTGCCTTGATTGCTTTATACTTGGTTCTATTGTTTGGGTTTGAACCCTCTACCCGGATTTGGGAAACATTCATAGGTAAATAGCAATACGTTATGGAAACTGTGCGGGGTATACTGACATGGCTGAAGCAATAACTATATTAGTGCGACATATTTGTGGGTACCAGTAGCCTTTGAGTTAATCAAAGAGAATATGGGGCCGCTGAGTGATGTCATGAAGCACTAATGGACTTTTAGAACCTTTACTTGACCATCTTGGCCTTTTTAGGGGTAGTGAGATGACCGACTTTGGTGCAGTTTGAAGTTGGTAGATACTCGATACTACACTCATTGAGGGTTGTTTTCTTGGAATATTTTGGTTGCCAGTAAAGTGGATAAACTGAAACAATAAACACAGAAAATAATCCAGTGATATTGAGCTCCTTAGAACCCGGTTACTATTTATAGGACAGGTTGAGCCAACTAAACTTCAAGAGGGTACTTACCTATGAAACCCCATGCAAGCCTGAAACTAGGATCTTGTTTGATTTGTTTATACTTGTGCATAACATCATGGACATCATGAAGCATCATGTGCATCTACTAACCATTTCAAGGATTTGGATCTTCATCTTTGTTCCTGTTTTGTAGGTAATGGATTCACTTTGCAGGAAAACTATCCAAGTTAACCTTGTGAGAATTCCTCCTCAACTCAAGGAGCTAGCTTCAAGGATTCCTGAGAATTCTCCATTCACCGAGAGGCATGGTCGTCTTCTCAAATTAGTCGAAACCAACACTGAGGAAGACATGGTGAAAGTTCTATTCCAGTTCTTTGACCCCCTACACCACTGCTTCACATTTCCTGATTACCAGCTTGTGCCTACTTTGGAGGAATTTTCTCAACTCCTGAGGATTCCTATTCTCCATCAACTACCCTACAACGGTACGGAAAGAGATCCAAAGCCTAAACATCATGCTCAAGCCCTACACTTGCAACCATCTAATATCATAGGTCATTGGGAAACTAGAAGTGGTGTCAAGGGTTTCTTGTCAATGTTTCTGTTTGAGAAGGCCTAAAGCTGCTGGAATTCATTGGACTTACGAGCTTTTGAGGAAATTATGGCTCTTCTCATCTATGGGTTGGTCTTGTTCCCAAACCCTGACCAGCTTATAGATGTCAGTGCTGTCAAGATTTTCATGGCTCGCAACCCTATTCCTACATTTCTTGGGGACATCCTACACTCATTTCACACACGAACAATAAGGAAAAGAGGTGTTCTCATGGGTTGTACTCCTCTTCTAGCAATGTGGTTTATTTCTCACCTTCCTCAATCAGTCTTGAAGAATGAGAAAGGCTTGAGGTGGTGACAACGGTTGATGACTCTTACACATTCTGATGTTCATTGGTGTTCTCGGTCCAGAGAAAATGTCATCATCATTGATCATTGTGGGGAATTCCCTAATGTCCCATTACTTGGCATTAGGGGAATTCCCTTCTTGGATCTGAGATAGTTTGGGTATGCCCGAAGGGATGGCCCACATGACATGCTGATTTTAGACTTGGTTTTTGACTTCGACAAAGACGCTCAAGGACTTTGACAAAGGTTTATCCGAGCTTGGAGGATGCCCAACAAGGTGGACAGTAAGACCCTGGGACACAAGAATTCCATCCCCCTTGAGCCTCACCTCAGGTGGGTACGAACCCGCGCCCAAAGTCTTATGATGCCTTACCCCCACATTCTCCCGGTGATCAAAGAGCCTGTTATGGAAGGAAAGGTTCCATACACCCTCCTACATCCTGACATGCCAACATCATTGGAAGATTTGCAAAGGAGTTGGATACAGATTAAGGGAGAACGCAATACTTTTGAAACCCAATTCTACGCCAGTGAGAAGAAAGTTTTAGAACTTACTCGTCGACTCCATGAAGAGCAGACTCTCAACACCTACATTGCGCCAAAGAGGATGCGCGACGTCTTTTTACCTTAGAATTTTGTATTATTTTACCCATGGGGCATTTATGTACTAACAATTCTATCTTATTAATATGATGTGTGTTCTTTTTGTTTTAAAAAAATTTGAATTTCTGAATCCTTGAATACATATCATTCATCATATGCATAAGCAGGTCTTCACACCAGGTTTCCTTATCTCTCTGCTGTTTATTTCAGCAAGATGGATATAGAGCAGACGGTCAAAGACTTACAAGCGCAGAACTCACAGTTCCAACAACTACTCATGACCTTGGCAAAGGGTCAGGAGGATCTTAAAGCACTGTTAGAGAAGGAAAAGGAGAAAAAGAAAAAGAAAAGAGTTGGTGTGGCTACTTTGGGTAGAAGATTTGAAGGTCAAACTAGAAGGGTCCTGGATTTCCCCTCAAGATCTGATGAAGGGGTAGGTAAAAGAAAGGGAGCTACAGTACCATCTGAGTCTGAGGCTGAAGAAGAAGAAGAGGATGAAGACTATTCTGAACAGTAGTACCCTCCTGCAGATGACAAGTACAAGAATCTGGAAGAACGTCTGGCAGCCATGGAAGTGCAAAGAGTGCCTAGGCTAGATTTCGAAGAGTTAGGTTTGGTTTCGGGGATTGTCATTACCTCCAAGTTTATAGTACCTATTTTTTCTAAATACGATGGGGTGTCTTGCCCAAAAATGCACCTACGGTCTTACGTTATAAAAATTCAACCTCATTCTTTTAACAAGGACCTGTGGGTCCACTTTTTTCAAGATAGTTTGTCGGGGACACAATTGGATTGGTTCTACCAGCTTGAGAGGTCTGATGTGCACAATTGGGAGGATTTGGCTGCTGCCTTCTACAGACAATATCAATATAATGCAGACTTAGCACCTACTCGTACTCAATTACAGAGTATGGGTATGGTCTTCAATGAAGGCTTTAAGGAGTATGCCCATAAATGGAGGGACTTGGCTGGGAGGGTGCAGCCACCATTGTTTGAAAGAGAGCTTGTTGATATGTTTTTGGGGACTTTGTCAGGTCCATTCTTTAATCACCTGATAGGAAGTTCGTCTGTGGGGTTCACCGAGTTGATTCTGACTGGTGAAAGAGTTAAAGCTGGAATCAAGAGCGGTAAAATTCAAAAAGATACATTTGCTTCTGCTGCCGTCAAGAAGACTTTTCTAGAAAAGAAAGAAGTCTCAGTTGTTTACTCTCAAAGATGCCAAGGAAGAGTGGAGCGCCGACCAGCAGTGGGGGCCGTAATGATTCAGAAGTCTGTAGCCGATCAGCCCAGAAACAATCAAACCAACCATCAAAGGATGGAAAGACCGCAACAGAAATATACCCGGATAAACATGACACATGCTCAGGTTCTCTCCCATCTCCTGAAGTTAAACCTTGCCAGTTTAAGAGAGGCACCGAAGAATACAAATACAACTTCTCCACACTACCATCCCAACGCCAAGTGTGCTTATCATTCAGATAGCGTGGGGCACGACACCAACAATTGTTGGGCCCTCAAGAATAAGATTCAGGATTTAATAGACACTAAGGAAGTGGAATTCGACGCCCCTGAAAAACAGAATGTGATCTCTGTTCCAATGCCAAAGCATGGCCACAATGCCCGTGCTATTGAAGAAGATCTTTTGGTTGCTGCTGTTGATGATTTGATGACTCTGTTACCAATAATCAAGATGAATCTGTTGAAAGCCGGGATTTTCCCGGGCTATGAAAAAGATTGCTACCTTTGTTCGTCCTTACAATCCGACTGTCCGTTGTTGAAGTTAGGCATCCAACGCCTAATGGATAATCAAGAAATCCTCTTTGAGAAAACTCCTGTTACTCCGACTCATATCAACGATGTTGCTATAATTACCATTTCCTCCAATCTTTCCAAGGTCTCCAAAAGACCTGTTAAGATTACATCCGATCCAAAGATTGTACCTCTGAAGATAACTATGTCGGGGCCTATCCCATACATGTCGAACAAATCAATATCGTGGAATTATGGAGGAGAGATCTTCTACCACGGTGTTAAGCAGATTGAATCAGTTGAAGAAAGTTCCGATGAAGATACTCCTGACATAGGAAATATTACTGGGACAAGTAAAATCACCCGCAGCGGAAGAATTTTCTCTTCGAAGATTGCTCCTCCAAGGGCAATCTTCGGACCCTCAAATTCTCCTAAGGTTACTCTTGTGCCGGTCAACATATCTGTGCGAACTCCAGTTATTGAAGAAATTGTTACTCCCATAGTTGTACCCTCTGTCGTTGCTGTTGATAAAAGTAAGGGGATCCAAGAAGCGCCCGTCAAGACAAGGGCTCAGCCTTTGGTCATCCCTGAGACCACTCAAAAGGAAATGGAGGAGATTTTAAAAATAATTAAGAAAAGCGACTATGATGTCGTAGAACAACTAGGGAAAACCCCTTCAAAAATCTCTATGCTAGCCCTGTTGCTCTGTTCCGAAGCTCATGCCAAAGCTTTGATCAGATTCTTGAAGACGGCCCACGTGCCTCAGGAAACCTCTGCGGACCAGTTCTAGGAGTGTGTAGCTAGCCTAACAGCCGACAACGTTCTTGGCTTCTCCGATTCCGATTTAACATCTAAGGGGAGAAAGCATAATGACGTGTTGCATGTCTCAGTGGAATGCAGAGGGACTACTTTAGCTCACGGTCTGGTTGATATCGGGTCGTCTTTAAATGTCTTGCCAAAGAAAGCATTGGACAGATTGGACTGTGAAGGTTTGACCCTGAAGCCTAGCAATATCATTGTCAGAGCCTTTGAAGGTTCTAAAAGGATGGTCCACGGGGAGGTGGACATCCCAATTAAAGTGGGAACGGAAACTTTCAACTCCACATTTTATGTGATGGACATCCGTCCTTCCTATTCTTGCTTGTTGGGAAGACCCTGGATCCATAATGTTCGGGCCGTCACTTCTTCTCTACACCAAATGCTCAAGTACCCAGTCCAGGGGAAAATTATAACAGTTCATGGCGAGGAGGAGTATATGATAAGCCATCTTAATTCTTTCCGCTATGTGGAGTTAGATGGCGAATTCATAGAAACCCATTTCCAACACTTTGAAGAGGTTTTTCCAAAAGTTGCGTCAGCCAAGACAATGACTTCTGTACCCATCATTACCAAACCTGTGTCCCGGATGTCATCCCTTAAAGATGCGAAGGCTGTGATTGAGGAAGGAGGAAGCACAGTATGGGGTCAGCTGCTAGATTTTCCTTACAAGACAGATAAGCTCCGCTTGGGTTTCACTACTTCTGCTCAAAAGGTTGTGCGCCGCTCCCGGGCTGGAGGGCCACCATTGAAGATCACCCATCATGGAGTTCATACTTTGGAGGATGGTGAAGATGAGAGAAACTTTGAAGATTGGATTTTCCCGACTATTGACGGAGGACTGAACAACTGGGAGGCAAAGGACTTTGTTCCCATTACTTTCATAAATCAGTAATTTATCTTTCAAACATTTTCTGTTGGTCTGTAATAATTCTTAAACAATTCGTACACTTTTTGCCTTATGCCTTACCCGAGGCATATAGGTTCATTTGTAAGGGTTTGATTTTTCATCTTCATATGCCATTTTTAATGAATCATGGACGTTTTCATATATAAACTTTTGTGTTCATTTTCTTTCTTTTTAAATTTTATTTGTTTAAAGGTGGCTATCCCTTACACACACCCATACTCACAAAATGCATGTACCCTTCCATTCTGGATTCCATGGGTAACAATTCTGCTATGGCCTTCAGTGACTCTGAAGATCTGGTCAATCATGCGGAATACGAAGGTGATGAATACTGTGAAGTGCCGGGAGAGTTGGATAGACTGCTACAACAGGAAGAAAGGGTTATTATGCCATACGAGGAGTTGTTAGAGACAATCAACTTGGGTTCTGATAAAGAGAGAAAAGAGGTTAAAGTGGGTGCCAACCTAAATCCAAATGTCAAAGAGCGTTTAGTTCAGCTGTTGAATGAATATGTTGAGATCTTCTCCTGGTCCTAAGAAGACATGCCGGGACTCGATACATATATTGTGGTTCACCGTCTCCCTACAAGAGAAGACTGTCCATCAATTAAACAGAAAGTCTGCCGAATAAGGCCTGATATGTCTGAAAAGATCAAAGCTGAAGTGATGAAGCAGTTCAATGTTGGGTTTCTTGATGTTACTTCCTATCCACAATGGGTTGCTAACATTGTGCCCGTGCCTAAGAAGGACGACAAAGTGAGAATATGCATGGATTACAGAGACTTAAACAGGGCTAGCCCTAAAGATGACTTTCCACTACCGCACATTGACATCTTGGTTGACAATACAGCTCAGCATAAGGTATTTTATTTCATGGATGGATTTTCAGGGTACAACCAGATCAAAATGGCCCCTGAAGACATGGAGAAGACCACTTTTGTTACATAGTGGGGTACCTTCTGCTATAAAGTGATGCCATTCAGACTGAAGAATGTCGTGGCAACCTATCAGCGAGCCATGGTAGCTTTGTTTCATGACATGATACATCATGAGATTGAAGTCTACGTAGACGATATGATAGCCCGTTCACAGACAGAAGAAGAACACCTCGACCACTTGCAAAAGCTGTTTGTCAGGTTGAAGGAATACAAGTTCAGAATGAACCCTAACAAGTACACTTACCGAGTCAGGTCCGATAAACTTTTGGGTTTCATCGTCGGCAACAAAGGCATTGAGGTTGATCCTGCCAAAGTCAAAGCTATACAAGAAATGCCTACCCCTCGCACTGAGAAGGAGGTCAGAGGTTTCTTGGGACACCTAAACTACATTACAAGGTTCATTTCTCACCTAACATCTACCTGTGAGCCAATCTTCAAGCCGTTGAAGAAAGATCAAGTGGTTAACTGGAATGATGATTGTCAAGTTGCTTTCGATAAAATCAAGGAGTATCTGCTAGAACCTCCTATCTTGATGCCTCCTGTCGAAGGAATACCGCTTATCATGTATTAGACCCTCCTAGAGAATTCAATGGGGTGCGTACTAGGCCAACATGACGAGTCTGGCCGAAAAGAGCATGCCATTTATTACCTTAGCAAAAAGTTTACCGACTGTGAGACTCGCTACTCACTGCTCGAGAAAACTTGTTGTGCTTTGGTATGGGCTGCTCGCCGACTAAGGCAGTATATGTTGACTCATACCACTCTGTGATCGGTGGATTTAGAACTGACTGTTTTTTAATGCTGGTTCGCGAAATGTCGCGGTAAGCAAGAGTCGCCACCGTCTTTTATTTTCTCCAACATGGACAGGACAAAAGCACAACAAAATTCCTTATGAGATAGTTTCTCGGTTCGGGAGGTAGATTTATAGAAAGGGAAGGTGTTAGCGCCCTTTCTATCCATGGTTATCCATGGGCTCTTAGATACTTGCTCATTGTGTTTTTCAAAAGGTTTGCTTTTCAATTATGAGTGGGTTTGAAAAAGTTTCGTTTAAAGTTTCTGAATAACTCTTGTATCAGTCCTCAAGAGTGTTTGAAAAATTGTTTTGAAAGCTTTTTGAAAGTGTCGGTGTGAAAAGAGTTTTGATTTGTTTTTAAATAGAGCAAGTATCTATGAGTCATCTACCTACCCTAAGGAATTAAGCTGTGTAAATGTCCTTAAGGTAGTGTCATCCCACCATTGAGAGGTAGGTAGCACCACCGTTGGAGGTGTTCGGGTCAATTCGAGTTTAGGGACAGTGTGGTCACCGAAGCAACAGTTAGGACACCTTAGAAGCTACCCTTATGTCCTTGATCCTTTTTTTCATTCGAGGCAACCGTTTCGAGGCAACTATTCTGAGGCAACCGTTTCGAGGCAACTATTCCGAGGCAACCGGATCATGGACATAAGGACTTACTAAGACGTCCCATACTTGACGACCACGTTTCAAAGGCAACAGGTGAGGCGTACCCTAAGAGTGGTGTGTGAATTGGTGTGTTGTTTTCAATTTAGCAATTATCTTTGATCATGGCATTTGTGAGCTACGCTTGTTTTTAATTAATCATACATTCTTTCATGCAATTAGAATTTAAGAGTGCGGAAATTTAAATGCGGAAAGATAAATCCTACGCTATTACAAGGCGCGGGTCTATACATCGCCAAAATACAAAGACCCGTTTGGTAAAAGATATGGAAAGTAAAAGACCTAATTACTATTACAAGCCTTGAGCAGTTACATAATATTCGAAAAGAAAAAAAGAATAACGTGCGAAAGAATAAAAGTTAGGACGTCCGAGGGTTTTGACCCTTTTGAAATTAAATTGAAATTAAAGTCTAATGAAGTATTTAATTAAAGAAAAGAAAGTCCTTTTTTGTGTTTTTTTGGTATTTATGAAAATAAAGAAAATTGAAAATCAAGAGAAATCCTAATTCTAAATATTTTAATTATTAATAAAAATATTAAAGTTGACCTAATTTACTAATTAATTAAATGTACATGTTTATTTACAAAAATAAATAGTAATTAACAATAATAATAAATAAATGATAAAAAATTGATTAAGAAAAGGATGAAAAATGTCAAAAACCTAATTCTAGATATTTTTTATTTATTAAGAAAAGATTAAAGTTTAAAACCTAAATTAACTAAATTAATTATTAACATTTATTTACAAAAATATTTAAATGGTGAAATTAATAATAATTAAATATATTACATTTTTTTATTTCTGATTTTTTATGGAAAATTATTTTAGGTGAATTAAATAAAACAATTAAAAAAAACAATTGAAAAGAATTTAGAAAAGAAAAGAAAATTAAAAAGAATACAAACAAGGGGGGTGTCAGGCCCATTATGGAGGTTTGTTTGAAGCAGATTTGGCCCATCAGCATAGGCCTTTCTTGACTTTTCAGGATCGTGTGCACGCTTGCTTGACTGGACCACCATGGATCTCATTCAATGGCCCTTGGATTGATCATCAGGGGCGCGTGGCAAGATTGAGCGTGAGCGTGTATGGTGAGCATCTGGGTGAACGCTGCACTTGAACACATTAAGATAAAAATCATGAAATATGTGGGGGACCTGGGAATCGAACCCAGGTCCCAGCGTTTACCAAGTATATCCCTTGCCAAGTGAGTTGTGAAGCGCGTTTGTAATGTTAGTGGAAAATATTGATTATATAAAAAGAAACAACATTAGTGGTATAAAGCAAAAAGCGCGCTGAATATTTGAACTATCCAACCAGAAGATGACACGCCAGGCTTCTTCTTCGTTTTCTCTGTAAACATAAAGCAAATAGCGGGGGTTTTAAACCCCCACAAACATCAACCTGTAAAAATAGCGAATAGAATATGTCTAAATATAAAAAGGGCGCGATTGCTTCATTGGATTTGTCTTGTTGTCACGAATGTGTTCATGCAGGTTTGGTGGTCTAATTTTTCCATATATGAGAACCCCTAATTTGGAGCTTCTGAAACCCTAGGTTTCATCAATGGTGAATCTCGTTTCAAGCATTTTTAGAACAATTAAACTATGCCAAAAGTTTCAGAAGATCATTAGTAGCAAGAATCAACAATTAAAACATATGAATAATGCATGGAAATCAAAAATCGATTATGGACATATTCATGAAAAGGGTGATTTTGTCCTACCGATTCTTGGAGTATGGGGACTTGTTCTTGATTGCAATCGACTCCTAGCAATGTCAGGAACGTATTAGAATGCTTTTTATGCTTTGAAACGTGCTCTAACTATGAAATTAGTTTCACAATTTCTTTGGAATTTTGGCAACTTTGTTCTTTCTTTCTGAGCAGCTTTTCGTGTCTTTTAGAATAGGGTTGAGTTGTGCATAAGTAAGTGAATGAAATTAGGTCAAGAAACAAGCCCAAAGATCCATGAATTTATGTTTTAAATATTTGATTTTTATCACATCTTTTTCAATCTTTTTTCCATGCAAATCTTGCAAAACATAGATGATCTTGTCTTTTTGATTGGTGTACAAAATCTTTTGCATATAATGAACATATTTGCTACACAAAAAAGATTTAAAACCATTATTTGATATTTTTCTCATAATTAAATCTAATTAAATGAATTAATAATAATAAAAAGTCAATTAATTAATTAAAAATAAGAAAATAAATCATTTTTAGCTCAATGGGTCGTACATATGCTTTGGGTAATGATTCAAGGAAGAATTTGAGGCCCATTAGCATTTTTGAAGCTTTTGAAGCAAAGTTGACTTTTCAAAGTTCCCAAAAATTTCCCAACTTCTTCAAGGCATATCTTGCTCAATTTTGAAGCTTTGATCATGTTCTTGGACATTTTGGAAAGGTCTTGAAGTCCTCTAACCAATGACTTTGGTCCCATGTCATTTTGATTTACCAATCTCAAGTTATGGTCTTTGACTTAAAGTGCCTTTTTGTTGACTTTTGAAACAGACCTATAATGTTGAAATTGATAACTTTTTTTGAGAGCATTTCTTGGACTTGATATGTGAAGATGAGTTGTAGGAAATGTCATCCTCTTCAAAATGAGCTTTGGATGGAATTTTTCTGATAAACCATGAGGAAGTTATGCCTTGGTCAATTTGCAGTTGACTTTTCAGCTGTCCAAAAATAGAAACTTTTGCATCTTGAGACTTTTTGAGCCATGCTTTGAGAAATCATGATCAAGAATTGATCAAATGATGTTTGTGGCTTCAAAATAAGATGTTGACCAAAAATTTTGACTTTTGACTGTCAAATGACCATTTTGCCCCTACAGTTGACTGTGGAGCAATTAGGGTTTTTGACTGTGCAACTTGATGCTGTGAGTCTTGAAACTTGACATATGGATGCTTGACAATGCATGTAGGCATGTGGGACTTGATTGGACCCTTGAAAATCTCAATTTCTTTGCAAGAATCAAAACCCTAATTTTGACTGTGTTAGGAGGCAATTGGACTGTGCAACCCTTGAGAGATTTTGAACCATGATCTTGGCAACTCTTGAAGAATATGGGAGGGCAAATGTTGGGGTACAACAGTTGCCCCTGTTCAATCTTCTTAGACCTGAGGATATAGATTGGCTGGCGTGCCTTTCGTAATCCGAAGGTGGAAGATGATTGAACACTAGAGTGCCCAGAAATTTGCACTCACATAGTAGAGTATCAGCAGTGTGATAACGGGAATGGGCTTATAGATGCCATTTGGAGACTGATGGATAGGAGGATGGGCTTATAGATTCCATCTGGAAATGTGACAGAACCTTGTCGGGAATGGGCTTATAGATTCCATTTGGAGACTGTTGGTATGTGGATGGGCTTACAGATGCCATCGGGTGTCGATCGCGTAAGAGATTCCTTAGCGAGAACTTGCGTACCTGAGAAAGAAAATAATTACCTAGCCTGTTACAGGAGTTGATCTTCAAACTCTTTATGTAGATGTGCCCTGGCTGGATACAGGAATCGAATCTTTAAATTCTTCAGACGTGCCCTGGCAAGATACAGGAATTGAGTCCGGAGAATAGTCGTCAACAGATACACCCTGGCAAGATACAGGAATCGGATCTTCGGACTCTTCAGACGTGCCCTGGCAAGATACAGGAATTGAGTCTGGAATTAGTCGTCAACAGATACACCCTGGCAAGATACAGGAATCGGATCTTCGAACTCTTCAGACGTGCCCTGGCAGGATACAGGAATCGAGTATGGAATATAGTCGTCAACAGATACACCCTAGCAAGATATAGGAATCGGATCTTCGAACTCTTCAGACGTGCCCTGGCAGGATACAGGAATCGAGTCTGGAATATAGTCGTTGTGATCGGTGGATCTGGAACTGACTGTTTAACACTGGTTCGCGAAATGTCGCGGAAGCAAGAGTCGCCACCGTCTTTTATTTTCTCCAAATGGAAAGGACAAAAGCACAGAAAAATTCCTTATAGAGATTGCTCTCGGTTCGGGAGGTAGATTATAGAAAGGGAAGGTGTTAGCACCCTTTCTATCCATGGTTATCCATGGGCTCTTAGATACTTGCTCATTTTGTGTTTTCAAAAATGGTTTGTTTGCTTTTCAACTGTGGGTTTTTAAAAAAGGTTTCTTTGAAAATTTCAGTTCGACTCTTGTATCAGTCCTCAAGAGTGTTTGAAAAGTTGCTTTCGAAATCTTTTTGAAAAGGTGTCGGTGTGAAAAGTATTTTTGATTTGTTTTGAAATTAGAGCAAGTATCTAGAGTCGTCTACCTACCCTAAGGAATTCGTCTGTGTAAATGTCCTTAAAGTAGTGCCATCCCACCATTGAGAGGTAGGTAGCACCACCGTTGGAGGTGTTCGAGTCAATTCGAAGGTTCGGGACATGGTGATCACCGGAGAAATGGGAAGACACCTTAGAAGCTACCCTCATGCCATGTTCATGGACATGAGGACTTACTAAAACGTCCTCTACTCGACGATCACCTTTCGAGGGGCAAGGCAACAGTGAGGCGTACCCTAGGGGTGGTGTGTGATTTGTGTTTCGTTTTCAGATATTTTTGTCTTGTTCATGCATTGGTGATCTACGCTTTATTTTTATTTTTGACATTCATTCTTTCATGCAAATTAATTAACAGTTTAAAAGATGCGGAATTAAAAGTCCTACGCTATTACAAAGGCGCGGGTCCACATCGCCAAATTAATCCAAGACCCGATTTGAAATAAAATAAAGTGCGGAAGACAAATACCCTAATTGATCTATTACATGGCTTTGGGAGAATTACATAAAAAAGAGGAAATAAAATAAGCGCGCGAATTAGAATTATGATCGAATGCGAGGGCGTTGGACCCTTTTAAGGAAATTAAATTATAATTAACAAATTAATTAAGTTAAATGAGAAAGGAAGTTATTTTTTTTGAGTTTTTTGTATTTATGGATTTTAATGAGAGTTAATGGAATTAAAACCTAATTCTAGCTATTTTTTTATTTATTAAGAAATATTTTTAGTTTGACCTAATTTTAATTAATTATTTACATGGAAAATTTTATTTACAAAATAATAATTAATACTTAAATATGGTGAAAAAGAAAAAAGGATAAAAGTATAAAACCCTAATTCTACATTTTTTAGTTTATTACAAAAAATATTAAAATTTAAACCTAGAATTGACTAAATTAATTAATACAATTTATTTACAAAAAAAAAATAAATGTTAGTGAATCAAAAATTAAAACATATTTTTTAGTTTCTGAATTTTTTAGGTATTTTTTATGTTAAAGAAAACAAATTAATTTAAAGAATTAAATTAAAACTAAATTAAACAAATAAAATAGAAAAATAAAAAGAGTGAAAGAAAGAAAACCAGTGGGGGTGTTGACCCCAGTTTGGAGGTTTTGTCCCAGTAATTAGGCCCATTAGAACCTTGGCCCTTTTGACTTTTCATAGGAGCGTGTGGCCTGGTTGACTTATGCACATGGTACTCTTCAGATCGTGGCCAGTGGATTGAGATCAGTGGGACATGTGGCATGCTGGAGCGTAGAGTGCATGGAAGTCTTTTGGTGAGAAGCTGCATGGAATCACGTTGAAGCAAAATATATTAAGAGAGTGAGGGGACCTGGGAATCGAACCCAGATCCCAATGTTCAGAGGACAGCGCATCTACCACTTGTGCCATTTGCTTTCTTTGTTATTATGATAGAAAATAAACAATATATAAAACAAAACACGCTACTGATGTTAATTCAAAAAAAATGCGCTAAACTTGAATTGTCCAATCACTGGTTGACAGCGTGCCTTCTTCTTCGTTGATTCGTTTTGCCCTGGAAAAAAACAGTTAGATAGAGGGGGTTTTAAACCCCCACTAAGTGATAAACAGGATAATAGTGATTAGCATATGGTGGCTCATAAATTGAGCGCGACTAGTACAATCAATTCGTGTGAAGCTTCTGGTTTTAATGGCCTTGGTTTCGTGTCTCAATTTTTCCAGAACAAGGAAGCCCTAATTTCACAACCTTGAAAACCTAGCAAGCTTCCATGGCAGATTCACGTACAAAGCATGAAAACTCAATTAAATGGCATGGTTAGCTTTAGAATGATTAACTTAATATAAATCAAGCATTAGAAATGGAAAATAACGCATGAATCATGAGACATGAACATGAAAAAAAGTTATGAACAGGACGGGTTCTTCCTACCAATTCCTCGCGTTAGAAGCAATGGTTTTGATCCAGAAACGTTCCTTGAGGCCTCAGGAATGTAATGGGATTGTTCTCTTGCCTTGAAACGCTTTGGAATGGTGTTTTCAGTTTTGAAATTTTCTTGAAAAAGTGCAAAGTTTGTTTTTTGGTTTTGGGCGCAGCTTCAAAGTCTTTTTATTAGGTTTGCATTCTGACTTATGTATGGGACGAATTAGGGTTAAATTTTGAGCCAAAAGATCAATGCATTTATGTATCAAATATTTGATTTGCCATGCATATTTTTTCAAATCTTTTCCATGAATATCATGCCAATTTGCACCAAATCTTCCCTTTTTTGATGTGCACGAATCTTCAATGACCAATGAGAGCAAATGCTGCATAAAAAGATTCACATACATTTGTTTTAGCATTTTTTCATATTTTATTTTATTAAATGAATTAATAGTGATTAAAAATTCAAATAAATAATAAAAAATGATGAAATAAATCCCCTTTGGGCCAAATGGTCGTGCATAGTCTTTGGATGATGAATCTTGGAAGAAAATGTGGCCCATTAGCAATTTTGAGGCATTTGAAGTAAAGTTGACTTTTCAAAATTCCCAAAAATTTCCCAACTTCCACAAGGCATATCTTGCTCAATATTTAAGCTTTGATCATGTTCTTGGACATTTTGGAAAGGTCTTGAATTCCTCTAACCAATGCCTTTGGTCCCATGTCATTTTGATTTACCAATCTCAAGTTATGGTCTTTGACTTAAAGTGCCTTTTTGTTGACTTTTTAAAATGACCTATAATGTTGAGATTGATAACTTTTTGTGAGAGCATTTCTTGGACTCGAAGTGTGAAGAGGGGTTGTAGGAAATGTCTTTCTCTTCAAAATGAGCTTTGGATGTAATTTTTCTGATAAACCATGTGGAAGTTATGCCTTGGTCAAGTTACAGTTGACTTTTTCAACTGTCCAAATATGGAAACTTTTGCATCTTGAGACTTTTTGAGCCATGCTTTGAGAATCATGATCAAGAATTGATCAAATGATGTTTGTGGCTTCAAAATGAGATGTTGACCAAAAATTTGAACTTTTGACTGTCAAATGACCATTTTGCCCCTACAGTTGACTGCTGAGCAATTAGGGCATTTGACTGTGCAATTTTGTGCTGTAAGTCTTGAAACTTAGCATGAGGATGCTTGACCATGTTTGTAGGCATGTGGGACTTGATTGGACCTTTGGAAACTTCAATTTCTTTGTCAGAACCAAAACCCTAGTTTTTGACTGTTAGGAGGCCCTTGAACTGTGCAACCGTTGGGGAGACTTTGAAGCATGCTCTTTGCAAATCTTGAAGAATATGGGAGGGCAAATTTTGGGGTACAACAGTTGCCCCTGTTCAATCTTCTTAGACCTGAGGATGCAGATTGGCTGACGTGCCTTTCGTAATCCGAAGGTGGAAGATGATTGAACACTAGAGTGCCCAGAAATTTGCGCTCACATAGTAGTGTGATGTGGGGAATGGGCTTACAGATGCCATTTGGAGATTGATGAATAGGATGATGGGCTTATAGATGCCATGCTAAGAGATGATGGAAGGTGGATGGGCTTATAGATGCCATCTGGGTGTCAATCGCGTAAGAGATTCCTTAGCGAGAACTTGCGTACCTGAAAAAGAAAATGATTACCTGACCTGTAACAGGAGCTGGTTTTCAAATTCTTTGTAGATGTGCCCTAACTGGTTACAGGAGTTGGGTCTGGAACTTCAAACGGTGATGAATGAACCAGGGATGGTTACTACCTCAACGGGACGGTGAGAGAACCTTGGACGATTACTACCTCAACAGGAACGCTGAGAGAATCTGGGGACGATTACTACCTCAACAGTAACGCTGAGAGAATCTTGAGCGACTTCAACCTCAATAGTAACGCTGAGAGAATCTTGGGCGACTTCAACCTCAACAGTAACGCTGAGAGAATCTTGGGCGACTTCAACCTCAACAGTAACACTGAGAGAATCTTGGATGTCTTCTACTGAGTCTTCATCAGGAAAATCTTAGGATTGATTTAACTAGACTAGAGAAGGCCTTTGAATGGATAAGAAACAGGAAAATCTTAGGGTCGATTTAACTGAACCAGACAAGGTCTTGAAATATCTTCAACTGGATAAGAATCAGGGAGATCTTAGGGTCGATCTGAGTGAACCAGAGAAGGCCTTTGACTGGATAAGAATCAGGAAAATATTAGGGTCGATTTAACTGAACCGGACAAGGTCTTGGAATCTTCAACTGGATAAGAAACAGGGAGATCTTAGGGTCGATCTGACTGAACCAGAGAAGGCCTTTGACTGGATAAGAATCAGAAAAATCTTAGGGTCGATTTAACTGAACCGGACAAGGTCTTGGAATCTTCAACTGGATAAGAAACAGGGAGATCTTAGGGTCGATCTGACTGAACCAGAGAAGGCCTTGAAATAGCTGAGAACTTAACTGGATCCTTCCTGAAAGGTAAAGGTCAGTCATATGCAATGCATGATATGGATCAAGCAATTATGTTCTCCACATAAATGAGATTTGTAAGATATGATGCGTATATGCATGCTATAATGTATGGAAGTGCGATGTTTATGAATGTATCTTTTTGTCTTAGGAAAATAAATCCTTGACGGGTTCCAGGAAGTCACTCCTGGGCTGATGTTGAAGAATAGCTCTTTGCTTCCGCTGGGGATGATAGTTGCAAGAATACCGGTAGGAGAAGATAACTCCGTTGGGGAATAAACTTGGCGAATGGAATATTCTGCGGGGAAAAAAGTACTCTAACGATCTTGCTATGAAACAATACTCTGTGGGGGAGGTACTTTGCTGAAATGTTGATGGTAACTTCGCTGGGGATACCATTGTTGTGTTGGAAGTGTTAATAGATTTCGCTGGGGATAAGAAGACTTCGCCGAGGACGATCTTTCCGTGGCTTTTGGCTGAGGATAACCCAGTTATATCCCGGTAGGGAAATAACCTTTGAATAAAGTCGGGAGACGCGTTCGTGCTCTTCGAGGGAGAAGCTTCCAAAATCTACTGGGGATAAGCTTACTGCTGGGGAGATGATTCAACTTTCCTGGGGAAATCTTGATTGGACTCTCCTGGGGAAGTTTTGAGCTGTATTGGGGAAGTGGCTCCACTGAATGTCTGGTATACCGCCGGAGAACAATCTTATATCAAGATTGTCGGGGATACTTGTTAAGAATGCTTATATATTGCGCTGAGGAATGTTGAGATCTATTGGGGATACCCAACTTCCTTAAGGCTGATAGAGTAAGTTTGCTTGGGGAGAGTATGTTGACTTGCTGGCTCACTCTCTGGGGATTTAATGATATCTTGGTTACATTCTCAATTGAATTTACCTTGGTACCTTGGTGGACAGAGCCATTAGATTGCTTAGACAACTCATTATTGCCCCTGTTTCTAACGTTACCTGTAATTAATCCTTTGTTTCGTATGCAAATATTCATGAGTTAGCAAATTATTGTCAATGCATATATCATAAATTGAACCTTGGACGTTCTTCGCAAAACAAAACAGAAAAGGAAAAATAAATGGCAATTTGAGCTGAAAAGTGTATTTGTATTGATTTTTTTGAATTTGCCTGTGAAATAGGTGTTTATGTACAAGAGGCTGACGTCCTAGTAAGAGAACGCCGCCGAACAAAAGAATTTATACAAGTTTGTACAAAAGAAAATAAAATAGCTATGTGAAATGAATGATCCACTGGGTTTCAACTCTGCTATTGCCTTTATATCTCCGAGCGTCTCATCACTTGATGACCTTAGTTGAAGATGAAGCTGACTGATCGACGCCGTCTGAACTTGATGTAGATACCGGATTCTGGATGCAAAGTGATCCAATGAGACATAGTATTATGCTTTATCCCTAACTTTTGCCTGGACTGCCCTTTCGGGTTTTCAGTCCACCGGGATACCCATTTTTGCCCAAGCCGCCCTTTCAGGTTTTGGACTTGCCGGGTGTACAGATTTTTTCATTTCATCCCTTCATTTTGCCCGAACCCTTTTGGTTCGCCGGGAAGCCCTAATTTTTGCCTAGGTATGTCAACCTAGCGGGTCTTTTTCATGCGTAGTATATTTTTACTATGTCGGCATTGGCGGGGTGAGGAAGGTCGTCACCATCCATATTGGTTAGAATCATGGCTCCTCCTGAGAACACATGCTTAACCACAAATGGCCCTTCGTACGTAGGGGTCCATTTTCCCCTTGGATCACTCTGAGGAAGAATGATACGCTTGATTACCAGATCCCCAACTTGATATTCCTGTGGTCTGACCTTTTTGTTAAATGCCCTGATCATCCGTTTTTGATATGTCTGACCATGACAGATAGCAGCAAGTCTCTTTTCGTCAATTAAGTTTAGCTGATCAAGTCGTGTCTAGATCCAATCATCTTCGTTCAGATCTGCATCCTTCATTATCCGGAGAGAGGGTATTTGCACTTCGATCGGTAAGACTGCCTCCATACCGTAGACCAAGGAGAAGGGAGTTGCCCCGGTTGACGTCCTGGCTGAGGTACGGTACCCATGTAGAGCGAACGGTAACATCTCGTGCCAATCTTTATAAGTCACTGTCATCTTCTGCATAATTTTCTTGATATTTTTATTTGCTGCTTCTACAGCCCCATTCATCTTCGGTCGATAAGGAGAAGAGTTATGGTGTTGTATCTTAAACTGCTCGCAGAGCTCAGCGATCATCTTGTTATTGAGATTGGTACCGTTGTCTGTAATAATTCTTTCAGAGACGCCTTATCGACAGATCAGGTTATGCCGAATGAACCGTGCCACAACGTTCTTGGTTACCGTAGCGTAGGATGCTGCTTCAACCCACTTTGTGAAGTAATCAATTGCTACCAGGATGAAGTGATGCCCGTTGGACGCCGTAGGTTTAATCTTACCGATCATATCTATGCCCCACATTGCAAAAGGCCAAGGCGCAGTCTGAACATTTAGAGGAACTGGAGGAACATGCACCTTGTCTGCATAAATCTGGCATTTATGGCATATCCGAGAATGTTGGTAGCAGTCAGCTTCCATTGTGGACCAGAAATACCCTGCCCGAAGGATTTTCTTTGCCATAGTGTGTCCACTGGAATGTGTTCCGAAGGTCCCTTCATGTATCTCTTCCATAATCCTTTCTGCTTCTGTCTTGTCCACACAACGCAGTAAGGTCGAATCATGGTTTCGCTTATACAGGATGCCATTGCTAAGGAAGAACTTTGCTGCGAACCTTCTCAGTAACTTCTTATCGTTGACAGACGCACCTTCAGGGTATTCCTGAACTTCCAAGTATCTCTTTACCTCATGGTACCAAGGCTTCTCAGTTACCAATTCAGTTTCAAGATCACAACAGTATGCCGGTTCGTCCAATTTTCAGATAGTGACCTGGGGAGCCTCATTGTCCCATTTGACCTTGAACATAGAAGACATTGTAGCTAACGCGTCCGCCAGCTGATTCTCCTCTCTCGGAAAGTGTTCAAAGGTTATCTCTGTGAAGTGGGGGATCAATGTCAACACACATTCTCTGTAAGGAATACGATTCAGATGTTTTGTATCCCACTCTCCTTTGATCTGATTGATCACGAGAGCGGAATCTCCGAAGACACTCAGAAACTTGATCCTTAAGTCGATCGCAACTTGAAGACCCATGATGCATGCCTCATACTCCGCCATGTTGTTGGTGCAGTTGAAACATAGCCGGGCAGTGAGTGGAGTATGAGTGCCTTGAGGGGATATGATCACAGCGCCGATACCGTTACCCAAAGCATTGGAGGCTCCGTCAAAGTGCATAGACCGTCGGGATCCTTCCTCAGGTCCTTCATCCGGTCTAGGTACTTCACAATCAGTCACAATCATGATGCTTTCGTCTGGAAACTCGAAGTTCATTGACTGATAGTCGTCTACTGCCTGATGTGCCAAGTGGTCTGCCAATACACTTCCCTTGATGGCTTTCTGAGTCGTGTACTGGATGTCGTATTCCGTCAAGATCATCTGCCATCTTGCTATTCTCCCAGACAGAGCAGGCTTTTCAAATATGTACTTTATAGGATCCATCTTTGAGATCAACAAGGTAGTGTGAGTCAGCATATACTGTCTCAGCCGGTGAGCAGCCCATACCAAAGCGCAGCAAGTTTTCTCGAGCAGTGAGTATCGGGTCTCACAGTCGGTAAACTTTTTGCTAAGGTAATAAATGGCGTGCTCTTTTCGGCCAGACTCGTCATGCTGCCCCAGCACACACCCCATTGAATTGCCCAACACTGTTAGGTATAGTATCAGAGGTCTCCCTTCAACCGGTGGCATAAGGATGGGTGGTTCTTGGAGATACTCTTTGATTTTGTCAAAAGCAGCCTGACATTCATCATTCCAACGTACTACCTGATCTTTCTTCAGCAGCTTGAAGATTGGCTCACAGGTAGCAGTTAGGTGCGAGATGAATCGAGCAATGTAATTCAGGCGTCCTAAAAAGCCTCTGACCTCTTTCTCTGTCTTAGGAACTGGCATCTCTTGAATGGCCTTAACCTTGGCAGGGTCCACTTGAATACCCTTATCACTTACAACGAAGCCTAACAACTTTCCAGATCTTACCCCGAAGGTCCACTTGTTCGGGTTCAACCTCAGCTTGTACAACTTCAACCGGTCAAACAGTTTCTGCAGATGATCAAGGTGTTCTTCCTCAGTTTGGGACCTTGCAATCATGTCGTCAACATACACTTCTATCTCATGATGGATCATGACATGAAATAAGGCAACCATGGCACGTTGGTAGGTTGCCCCAGCGTTCTTCAGTCCAAAAGGCATGACCTTGTAGCAGAAGGTGCCCCACTGAGTAACAAAGGTAGTCTTTTCCATGTCTTCAGGTGCCATCTTGATCTAATTATAACCTGAAAAACCGTCCATGAAAGAGAACACCTTATGCTGGGCAGTATTGTCAACAAGGACATCAATGTGAGGTAGAGGGAAGTCATCTTTGGGGCTGGCCCTGTTCAGATCCTTGTAGTCGACACACATTCTGACCTTTCCATCTTTCTTAGGTACTGGTACCACATTAGCAACCCACTGAGGGTAAGAAGTCACTGCAAGGAACCCGGCGTCGAACTGTTTCATAACCTCGGCTTTGATCTTCTCAGACATCTCTGGACGCATACGGCGGACCTTTTGCTTAACCGGAGGGCAGTCTTCTTTGGTAGGCAGATGATGGACCACAATGTCGGTATCCAACTCGGGCATGTCTTCGTAGGACCAGGCAAAGATCTCCACATAATCGTGTAGCATCTGAGTCAACCGTTGCTTCACGCTGAGCTCTAGGTTGGCACCAATCTTAACCTCCTTTCTGTCTGCCTCAGTACCCAGATTTATCGTTTCCACTGGCTCTTCATGTGGTTGAATTGCCCTCTCTTCCTGGAGTAACAGTCTTGCAAGTTCGCCAGACACTTCGCAATCATCTTCACCTTCGTCTTCGGCTAAGTTGATCGGATTTTCGAAGTCATAACTGGCAGTAGCAGAGTCGTTACCAGTGAGATCCAGAGTGGATTGAAACCTGTATGAGTGAGTGTGTGTAAATACAGCTGTTTTGCAATATATAAAGAAAGGAAAGAAAGAAAAGGAGCATAAGATTTGAAATGCGAGAAAACGTCCAAGATCTTTATTCATGATATATGAGATGAAAATTGATATACCCTCACAAATGAAGCCAACGGCGCCTCGGGTAAGACACCGGGCCATAGAGTTTCAAATCATTGTTCATTACAAATAACAAAACAAAGGAGTTTATTACTGCGTAACAAAAGTAACAGGAGTATGATCCTTAGCAATCCAATTGGTCAATCCGCCATCAGTCGTCGGGTAGATCCAACTTTCAAACTCTGATTCTTCCACTTCATCTTCGTCCCCAACAGCATTTACTCCTGGGTTGGTAATGAGTACAGGAGGTCTTCTGGTCTTTGCCTTGCGCACAGCCCTCTGAGCCTCTGCAGTAAAACCCAGTCCAAACTTGTCAGTTTTTTGTGTAAAATCAGGGAGCCTGCCCCAGTTAGCACATTCACCTTTCTTGATCACAGCCTGGGCATCCTTCAAGGAAGCCATCTTTAAAGGAACATCCTCTTCGACCACTGTTTCCGCCACTGCCAATGTTGGAGGTACCTCTTCGAAATGCTGAAAGGGGGTTTCAATAAACTCCCCGTCCATCTCAATATACCTGAAGGAATTCAAATGGCTCACCATATACTCCTCCTCTCCCTGCACGGTGACAATCTTCCCTCTGATGGGGTACTTGAGCTTCTGGTGCAGGGTAGAGGTCACTGCCCCAGCTTTGTGGATCCAAGGTCGACCCAGTAGACAAGAATACGATGGACGGATATCCATCACATAGAAAGTAGAGTCGAATACTTGAGAACCCACATGAATAGGAATGTCTACCTCTCCATGAACCATCCTCTTAGACCCGTCAAAGGCTCTGACGATGATGTTGCTAGGTTTCAGCTCCAGGCCTTCACAATCCAAACGGTCTAAGGCCTTCTTGGGTAGCACATTTAGGGAAGAACCAGTGTCCACCAGCACGTGCGCAAGAGTAGTGCCCCTGCATTCAATAGAGACATGCAGGGCGTCATTGTGGTCCTTTCCCTTAACAGTAAGGTCAGCATCCGAGAAACCCAAACCATTATCGGCTGTCAAATTGGCCATGCAATCAGTAAACTGGACTGCAGATGTCTCCTGTGGCACATGGGCCGTCTTGAGAAATGAGATCAAGGCCTTAGCATGGGCCTCTGAGCACAGTAGCAAGGAGAGCATTGAGATCTTGGAGGGGGTATGCCCCAGCTGCTCAACAACACTAAAGTCACTCTTCTTGATTATTTTCAGAATTTCCTCCATCTCTTGTTGGGAGGCCTCAGCATTCACAGATTTTGGTGCCTCCGTCCGGGCAGGCTCATCTTCAATCCCTTTGCCCCGAGCATTAGATGACTCGGCAGCAGGGGAAACAACTTGATCAGAAACGGGAATAGGTATACTTGCAGGTGTTATAGTGAGGGGTCTTCGAATAGCTGGTGGTGCAATGTCAGGCGAGAAGAGCCTGCCACTGCGGGTAACTTTTGCTGGACCAGTGATATTGCTGATGCTGGTGCCAGTGTTGAACTCTTGCTTGATTCTATGTACATACACGTCTGCCCCGTAGTGCCAGGGGACAACCTTATCAGATTCGTAGGGGAGAGGCCCCAGGACAGTAATAACAACGGGTGCGACAGTCATGATTTTAACCGGCTTCCTTGGGAGAGCCTTGATCGGATTATTAAAGATTGTAACAACAGAAACTTCTTCCACCGGAACAAACTGAACAACAATCTTCTTGAACAGAATCTCCTTGCTGTCCATCAGGCTTTGGATGCCCAACTTCAGCAAAGGACAACCAGAAAGGGAAATAGCACAAAAAAGGCAACCTTCACTACAACCCGGAAATAAACCGGCCAGTAGTAGGTTCCTCTTAACAGTCATCAGAGGAGTAGCTGCATCATTCACAGAAACGGCATATACATCTTCATCAACAACATTCACTCCATGCTGGGGCATAGGAGCAGTCACCACATTTGGCCTCTCAGGCGCTTCAAATTGTATCTCTTTTGCGCTAATAAGGTCTTGCACCTTATTCCTTAAGGCCCAGACGTCATCAGTGGAATGTCCCGGGCTATCAGAGTGATAAGCACATCGGGCATTTGGATTGTATTTGGGAGAAGCCGTATTCATAACCTTCGGGGCCTCTCTAACAGTCACTAGGTTGGTGGACAGCAACTGCGGCAAGATTTGCGATAGAGTCATACTTAGCCGGGTGAACTCCCTTCTGGGTCTTTCAGCCCTTTGAGGATTGGTTTGCCGAGGAGCGGCAGCAGGCTTAGCAATCATCACCGTGTTGACAGATTGGCGGCGCTCAGGTTTCTCTTGTCTTCTAGACCCATATACAGCACTGGCCTCCTTCTTAAAGGGCTTCTTCTCAGAACTTGCAGATGCACCCTTCTGAATTTTACCAGACTTCATCCCAGCCTCTATTCTCTCTCCAATCAGAATAAGATCAGTAAACCCTGCAGATGAGTTACCGATAAGATGATTGAAAAATGGCCCAGATAGGGTCCCCAAGAACATGTCTACCAACTCCCGGTCAGTCAACGGAAGCTGCACCTTGCTATCCAGATCCCTCCACTTCTGTGCATACTCTTTGAAACCTTCACTTGATCCTAGCGACATACCCTGGAGTTGGGTACGTGTAGGGGCAAGGTCGGCATTATATTGATACTGCTTATAAAAAGCAGTAGCCAACTCCTCCCAGTTACGAACTTTGGTTCCATCCAGCTGATAGAACCATTCGAGATGAGTCCCTGAAAGACTCTCCTGGAAGAAGTGGATCCACAAGTTCTTGTCCACTGAGTACGGCTGAATCTTCCGCACATAAGACCTGAGGTGTAGCTTGGGACAAGACGCCCCGTCATACTTGGTGAAAGATGGTGCCTTAAACTTGTGAGGAATAATCACACCAGTAGATAAGCCCAAATCTCCGAAATCCATCCCAGGCACTTGTTGGATCTCCATAGCATTCAGTCTGTCTTCCAACTGCTTATACCGGTCTTCAGCAGGAGGATATTGTTCCTCATTGAAGTCAGTCTCGTTGTCAGAGACTACCGGACTAGGACCTTTTCCCCCTTGGGGACTGCTCTTGCCTATAGAAGAACCAGCCTCTTCATTCTGCAGAGTGTTGCCAAACCTTCGGCCCGAGTTAAAAAGAACAGTTCTCTTCTTCTTCTTCTTCTCCTTCTTCAGGAGCAAAGCCTTCAGCTCTTCTTGGCCTTGAGCCAAACCCATGATCAGTTCCTGAAATTGCGCGTTCTGCGCCTGAAGAGCCTTGATGGACATCTCGGTTGATGATGAGTCAGGGTTCATGATGCTGAAATAAACAACGAAGAACAGTAAGCAACCTGAAAAGAAGAAAACCTGCTATGCACATGATGAATGGAATGCGTATGAGTTATGTTTTCAAAGACAATCGGGAATCAACTTTGTAAACAAAAAGGAACACACTTCATTAGATTCAACTTTGAAACTTAAATTGTTCAACAGATTGCCCTTAGGCGTTACATGAAAGGGAAATACTGAAAAGGGAAATAAAACTGTAAAAGAACATCCAGAGCTCCTTATTGATCCCATGGTCTCCTCTTCTCAGTACGGATGTAGTCATTCAGAGCTCGCTCGTTCTCCAATTGCTTCGTCAGCTTCTGGATCTTCAATTCCTGCTCATTGAACTTTTCCCGGTAAGAATCTCATTCTTCTCGCAGTTGCGACCAAGACCTCTTTAATGTCTCATAATCAATAGGTATCTGAGGAGGGAGGACAGTTGGAGGAACCCCATCTTTGTCAGGATACTCAAGAATGACGGGTCTGACAGCTTCATATGGCATACCTAACTTCTGAGCACGGATGCGAACCCATTTGTAGTAGGCTTCCATAGGTAGAGAAGTCTTTGGCCCCAACTCTTGTGGGTCAGCTTTATGAACTCTGTCCCAAGCCTTGATGAACCTACGACGCAGCTCGTCACTATCCACCTGAAACTCAAAACTGATGTGAGGCACCAACATCTCATGAGGCCCTGCTCTTCTGGCTCTTCCAAACTGACGGAGCGCTAGACATGGATTGTAAGAGATTCCTCCTTGAGTACCAATCAGAGGAATATTAGGGTATTCTCCGCAACGATCAATAACGGCTATCTCATCCAAACCTCTGAAAGTCCAAATGATGTCTTTATCAGTGAGAGACATTAACCTATGAGCCCAACCTCTTCCTTCTAGGTTCTTCAGTACGAACTTAGGGAGGTGCGAAATAAACAACCTCACCAATAAAGGGATACAACACCATAGAGTTCCTCGTCTTCGGGAAGTACGAGCATGAAGTTGTTGCAGGATATCACCCAAGAGAGTGGGCACAGGATTCTGAGACATAAAGATCCTTATGGCAGTGACATTGATGAAGTTGTCAGGATTAGGAAACAAGACTAGCCCATAGATTAAGAGAGCTAGGATGTCTTCATATGCCCTAAAGTCCAAGTCATTCCAGAAATTGTTAGCTTTACCAATCAGAAACTTGGCCAAGAAACCCTTAACTCCGCTTCTAGTCACCCAGTTGTCCATTACTTCTTGATGGGTCAAAGGAAGAGCTGCAGCAACTTCCTCAAGCCTGAGGGTCTTTTCCCAACCAATAAAGGGAGCTTGATCCAAGATAGGGATACCAAGCAAATCAGAGAACTCTTCCAGGGTAGGGACCAGCTGGAAGTCTTGAAAGGTGAAGCACTGGTATAGAGGGTCATAGAACTGGGTCAGGACACTCATCAACTGTTGATCCCGCTTTGCAGTGACTAAACTGAGAAGAGAACCATGCCTCTGAATGAAAGATGTGGTATTTGGAATTCTGCTAACCAACTCTTCAAGCAACTCAGGTGAGTGAACAAAGTTGAACCGGATAGTATTCCTTTGCACAGGCATCATGATGTCCTACAAAACAGAGCAAAGGTGAAACCCTCTTGTCTTTGAAATGGTCAGTCCTTATGCAGGATGCATGCAATGCTCATGATGTTATGATGTTATGATAAAGCACACCACAAATATTTACAAAGGCACACATGTAAGGCACACAAGTCACACAAGACAAGCCCTTAAAGTTTAGGCCAGCATGAGGTCTAGGTATTACCCTCTTTCAGTTTGTTGGTTCATACCTGTCCTATCAAAGTAACCGGGTTCTTAGAGGATCCCAATATCATTGACTACCCTCAATCGATCATAACTCCAACATCGCAATCTTTTCTTGCGGCCAGAACCATCACGAGAGTTTAGCCTCAATGGGCGTAGCATACTTCTACTGTTCTAATGGCCAAGTTGTGTCATTTAAGGTTCTAAGGTCTGTTGGTTCTTAATGACTCCTTGGAAGACCCATATGCTCCTTGTTGCAACACAAGGGATATCGGTACGGACCAAGGTACCACACCAACGTAGCCACTGCTTCACCCATGTCGGTCTACGCCGGACAGGTCCCTCACAGCTTATGCTACCTAACAGGGTATCCCCAGATCCGAGTTAGGATCTATGTAACTCCCATGCAACCCACAATTTTAAAGCAAGCAAATCAATACAATTGAAAACACAGTTATGAACTATCCTAAGGTACACCTCACTTTATAAGTTTCCCCAGCAGAGTCGCCAGTTCTGTGATCGGTGGATATGGAACTGACTGTTTAACGCTGGTTCGCGAAATGTCGCGGAAGCAAGATTCGCCACCGTCTTTTATTTTCTCCAAATGGAAAGGACAAAAGCACAGAAAAATTCCTTATAGAGATTGCTCTCGGTTCGGGAGGTAGATTATAGAAAGGGAAGGTGTTAGCACCCTTTCTATCCATGGTTATCCATGGGCTCTTAGATACTTGCTCATTTTGTGTTTTCAAAAATGGTTTGTTTGCTTTTCATCTGTGGGTTTTTAAAAAAGGTTTCTTTGAAAATTTCAGTTCGACTCTTGTATCAGTCCTCAAGAGTGTTTGAAAAGTTGCTTTCGAAAGCTTTTTGAAAAGGTGTCGGTGTGAAAAGTATTTTTGATTTGTTTTGAAATTAGAGCAAGTATCTAGAGTCGTCTACCTACCCTAAGGAATTCGTCTGTGTAATTGTCCTTAAAGTAGTGCCATCCCACCATTGAGAGGTAGATAGCACCACCGTTGGAGGTGTTCGGGTCAATTCGAAGGTTCGGGACATGGTGATCACCGGAGCAATGGGAAGACACCTTAGAAGCTACCCTCATGCCATGTTCATGGACATGAGGACTTACTAAAACGTCCTCTACTCGACGATCACCTTTCGAGGGGCAAGGCAACAGTGAGGCGTACCCTAGGGGTGGTGTGTGATTTGTGTTTCGTTTTCAGATATTTTTGTCTTGTTCATGCATTGGTGATCTACGCTTTATTTTTATTTTTGACATTCATTCTTTCATGCAAATTAATTAACAGTTTAAAAGATGCGGAATTAAAAGTCCTACGCTATTACAAAGGCGCGGGTCCACATCGCCAAATTAATCCAAGACCCGATTTGAAATAAAATAAAGTGCGGAAGACAAATACCCTAATTGATCTATTACATGGCTTTGGGAGAATTACATAAAAAATAGGAAATAAAATAAGCGCGCGAATTAGAATTATGATCGAATGCGAGGGCGTTGGACCCTTTTAAGGAAATTAAATTATAATTAACAAATTAATTAAGTTAAATGAGAAAGGAAGTTATTTTTTTTGAGTTTTTTGTATTTATGGATTTTAA
The DNA here is from genome assembly GCA_948472305.1 of Vicia faba. Taxonomy (NCBI): domain Eukaryota; kingdom Viridiplantae; phylum Streptophyta; class Magnoliopsida; order Fabales; family Fabaceae; genus Vicia; species Vicia faba. Next base: position 1,219,587,146 of record OX451738.1, on the reverse strand, counting down.
TGAGAGTTAATGGAATTAAAACCTAATTCTAGCTATTTTTTTATTTATTAAGAAATATTTTTAGTTTGACCTAATTTTAATTAATTATTTACATGGCAAATTTTATTTACAAAATAATAATTAATACTTAAATATGGTGAAAAAGAAAAAAGGATAAAAGTATAAAACCCTAATTCTACATTTTTTAGTTTATTACAAAAAATATTAAAATTTAAACCTAGAATTGACTAAATTAATTAATACAATTTATTTACAAAAAAAAAATGTTAGTGAATCAAAAATTAAAACATATTTTTTAGTTTCTGAATTTTTTAGGTATTTTTTATGTTAAAGAAAACAAATTAATTTAAAGAATTAAATTAAAACTAAATTAAACAAATAAAATAGAAAAATAAAAAGAGTGAAAGAAAGCAAACCAGTGGGGGTGTTGACCCCAGTTTGGAGGTTTTGTCCCAGTAATTAGGCCCATTAGAACCTTGGCCCTTTTGACTTTTCATAGGAGCGTGTGGCCTGGTTGACTTATGCACATGGTACTCTTCAGATCGTGGCCAGTGGATTGAGATCAGTGGGACATGTGGCATGCTGGAGCGTAGAGTGCATGGAAGTCTTTTGGTGAGAAGCTGCATGGAATCACGTTGAAACAAAATATATTAAGAGAGTGAGGGGACCTGGGAATCGAACCCAGGTCCCAATGTTCAGAGGACAGCGCATCTACCACTTGTGCCATTTGCTTTCTTTGTTATTATGATAGAAAATAAACAATATATAAAACAAAACACGCTACTGATGTTAATTCAAAAAAAAACGCGCTAAACTTGAATTGTCCAATCACTGGTTGACAGCATGCCTTCTTCTTCGTTGATTCGTTTTGCCCTGGAAAAAAACAGTTAGATAGCGGGGGTTTTAAACCCCCACTAAGTGATAAACAGGATAATAGTGATTAGCATATGGTGGCTCATAAATTGAGCGCGACTAGTACAATCAATTCGTGTGAAGCTTCTGGTTTTAATGGCCTTGGTTTCGTGTCTCAATTTTTCCAGAACAAGGAAGCCCTAATTTCACAACCTTGAAAACCTAGCAAGCTTCCATGGCAGATTCACGTACAAAGCATGAAAACTCAATTAAATGGCATGGTTAGCTTTAGAATGATTAACTTAATATAAATCAAGCATTAGAAATGGAAAATAACGCATGAATCATGAGACATGAACATGAAAAAAAGTTATGAACAGGACGGGTTCTTCCTACCAATTCCTCGCGTTAGAAGCAATGGTTTTGATCCAGAAACGTTCCTTGAGGCCTCAGGAATGTAATGGGATTGTTCTCTTGCCTTGAAACGCTTTGGAATGGTGTTTTCAGTTTTGAAATTTTCTTGAAAAAGTGCAAAGTTTGTTTTTTGGTTTTGGGCGCAGCTTCAAAGTCTTTTTATTAGGTTTGCATTCTGACTTATGTATGGGACGAATTAGGGTTAAATTTTGAGCCAAAAGATCAATGCATTGATGTATCAAATATTTGATTTGCCATGCATATTTTTTCAAATCTTTTCCATGAATATCATGCCAATTTGCACCAAATCTTCCCTTTTTTGATGTGCACGAATCTTCAATGACCAATGAGAGCAAATGCTGCATAAAAAGATTCACATACATTTGTTTTAGTATTTTTTCATATTTTATTTTATTAAATGAATTAATAGTGATTAAAAATTCAAATAAATAATAAAAAAATGATGAAATAAATCCCCTTTGGGCCAAATGGTTGTGCATAGTCTTTGGATGATGAATCTTGGAAGAAAATGTGGCCCATTAGCAATTTTGAGGCATTTGAAGTAAAGTTGACTTTTCAAAATTCCCAAACATTTCCCAACTTCCACAAGGCATATCTTGCTTAATTTTTAAGCTTTGATCATGTTCTTGGACATTTTGGAAAGGTCTTTAAGTCCTCTAACCAATGCCTTTGGTCCCATGTCATTTTGATTTACCAATCTAAAGTTATGGTCTTTGACTTAAAGTGCCTTTTTGTTGACTTTTGAAAATGACCTATAATGTTGAGATTGATAACTTTTTGTGAGAGCATTTCTTGGACTTGAAGTGTGAAGAGGGGTTGTAGGAAATGTCTTTCTATTCAAAATGAGCTTTGGATGGAATTTTTCTGATAAACCATGTGGAAGTTATGCCTTGGTCAAGTTACAGTTGACTTTTTCAACTGTCCAAATATGGAAACTTTTGCATCTTGAGACTTTTTGAGCCATGCTTTGAGAATCATGATCAAGAATTGATCAAATGATGTTTGTGGCTTCAAAATGAGATGTTGACCAAAAATTTGAACTTTTGACTGTCAAATGACCATTTTGCCCCTACAGTTGACTGCTGAGCAATTAGGGCATTTGACTGTGCAATTTTGTGCTGTAAGTCTTGAAACTTAGCATGAGGATGCTTGACCATGTTTGTAGGCATGTGGGACTTGATTGGACCTTTGGAAACTTCAATTTCTTTGTCAGAACCAAAACCCTAGTTTTTGACTGTTAGGAGGCCCTTGAACTGTGCAACCCTTGGGGAGACTTTGAAGCATGCTCTTTGAAAATCTTGAAGAATATGGGAGGGAAAATTTTGGGGTACAACAGTCGTCAACAGATACACCCTGGCAAGATACAGGAATCGGATCTTCGAACTCTTCAGACGTGCCCTGGCAGGATACAGGAATCGAGTCTGGAATATAGTCGTCAACAAATACACCCTGGCAAGATACAGGAATCGGATCTTCAAACTCTTCAGACGTTCCCTGGAAGGATACAGGAATCGAGTCTGGAATAGTCGTCAACAGATACACCCTGGCAAGATACAGGAATCGGATCTTCGAACTCTTCAGACGTGCCCTGGCAGGATACAGGAATCGAGTCTGGAATTAGTCGTCAACAGATACACCCTGGCAAGATACAGGAATCGGATCTTCGGACTCTTCAGACGTGCCCTGGTAGGATACAGGAATCGAGTCTGGAATTAGTCGTCAACAGATACACCCTGGCAAGATACAGGAATCGGATCTGGAATCACGACAGTTGATAGTAATTATCTTTGTATTGACCTTTGTCCTGAAAAGACAAAACGTTAGTTGTATGCGATGTCATGATGTATGAAAAGCATGATGTCATGATGTATGAGATGCGTGATGTTCTCAAGATAAATGAGATTGTATGTTCATGATGCGTATGTGCATGCTATAATGTATGAAGATGTGATGTTTATGAATGTATTTTCGTCTAGGAAAGTAAATCCTTGACAGGTGCCGGGAAGTTAAATCCTGGGCTTGATGTTGAAGAGTAGCGTTCTTCGTTTCCGCTGGGGGTGATGGTTGCAAGAATACCGGTAGGAGTAGATGACTCCATTGGGGAATAAACTTGGCGAATAGATTACTCTGCGGGGAGTGAACTCTGTGGGGAAAGAGAGGTACTTTGTTGAGGTTGATGATAACTCCCCTGGGGATACCATTGGTGAGTTATGTTGAAGGAATTGATGAACTCCGCTGGGGGATAGGAAGACTTCGTCGAGGACGATTTTTCCGTGGTAATTAGCTGAGGATAACCCAGTTATACCCTGGTGGGGAAATAACCTTTGACTAAAGCCAAGAGACGCGTTCGTGCTCTGCGGGTGACAAGCTTCCAGAATCTACTGGGGATAAGCTTCAAGACCTGCTGGGGATATGGATTGAATTCTCCTGGGGAGACTCTTGGACTGCACTGGGGAAGTGGCTCCACTGGATGTTTGGTACTCCGTCGGGGAGCAATCTTAGACCAAGACTGCCGGGGATACTTGTTAAGACTGTTTGTATACTCCGCTGAGGAATGTTGAGATCTGCTGGGGATACCCAATTTCCTTAAGGCTGACAGTAGACTAACTTTGCTTGGGGAGAGTATTGCTGACTTGCTGGGAATACTGTGCCTTGTTCAGGGTTGATGAGAGGCCAACTTCTTGGGAGAGAATTGTTGAATCTTGTCTTACTCTCTGGGGAATTAAGATATCTTGGTTACGTTCTTCAGCCGAACTTACCTTGGTACCTTGGTGGACAGAGCAATTAGATCGCTTAGACAACTCATTATTGCCCCTGTTTCTGATGTTACCTGTAATTAATCCTTTGTTTCGTATGCAAATATTTATGAGTTAGCAATTAGTGTCAAATGCATATATCACAATTGAACATTGGACGTTCTTCGCAAAACAAAACGGAAAAAGGAAAAACAATTGGCAATTAGTCTGAAAAGTGAACTTGTATTGATTTTTGAATTTGCCTGTAAATAGGCGTTTATGTACAAGAGGCTGACGTCCTAGTAAGGGAACGCCGCCGAACAACAGAGTTTATACAATTTTTGTGAAAAGGGAAAACAAAACAGCTATGTGAAAAGAATAACCCCACTGGGTTCCAACTCTGCTATCGCCTTTATATCTTCGAGCGTCTCATCACTTGGCTGCTCGGTTGAAGATGAAGCTGATTGATCGATGCCGTCTGAACTTGATGTTGATACCAGATTCAGGATGCAAGGTGATCTAATGAGACATAGTATTACGCTTATCCCTAACTTTTTCCTGGACCGCCCTTTCGGGTTTTCAGTCCACCGGGATACCCATTTTTGCCCAAGCCGCCTTTTCAGGTTTTCGACTTGCCGGGTGTACAGATTTTTTTCATTTCATCCCTCATTTTTCCCGAACCCTTTTGGTTCGCCGGGAAGCCCTAGTTTTTGCCTAGGTATGTCAACCTAGCGGGTCTTTTATCATGCGTAGTATCTTTTTACTATGTCGGCATTGGCGGGGTGAGGAAGGTCGTCACCATCCATGGTGGTTAGGATCATGGATCCTCCTGAGAACACATGTTTAACCACAAATGGCCCTTCGTATGTGGGGGTCCATTTTCCCCTGGGATCACTCTGAGGAAGAATGATGCACTTGATTACCAGGTCCCCAACTTGATACTCTTGTGGTCTGACTTTCTTGTTAAATGCCCTGATCATCCGTTTTTGGTACGTCTGACCATGACAAATAGCAGCGAGTCTCTTTTCGTTAATTAGATTTAATTGATCAAGTCGAGTCTGGATCCAGTCATCTTCGCTCAAGCCTGCATCCTTCATTATCCGGAGAGAGGGTATCTGCACTTCAATCGGTAAGACTGCCTCCATGCCGTAGACCAAAGAAAAGGGAGTTTCCCCGGTTGACGTTTTTGCTGAGGTACGGTACCCATGAAGAGAAAATGGTAACATTTCGTGCCAATCTTTGTAGGTCACTGTCATCTTCTGCACAATCTTCTTGATATTCTTATTCGCTGCTTCTACAGCCCCATTCATCTTCGGCTGGTAAGGAGAAGAGTTGTGGTGTTGTATCTTGAATTGCTCGCAGAGCTCAGTGATCATCTTGTTGTTGAGATTGGTACCATTGTCCGTAATGATCCTTTCCGGGACGCCGTATCGATAGATCAGATTATGCCGAATGAACTGTGCCACAACATTCTTGGTTACAGTAGCATAAGAAGCTGCTTCAACCCACTTTGTAAAGTAATCGATCGCTACTAGGATGAAGCGATGCCCGTTGGATGATGTTGGTTTGATCTCGCCGATCATATCAATGCACCACATTGCAAAAGGCCAAGGTGCAGTCAGGACGTTCAGAGGAACTGGAGGAACGTGCACCTTATCTGCATATATCTGGCACTTATGACATGTCCGAGAATGTTGGTAACAATCAGCTTCCATTGTGGACCATAAATATCCTGCCCGAAGGATCTTCTTTGCCACAGTGTGTCCACTGGAATGTGTTCCGAAGGTACCTTCATGCAGCTCTGCCATGATTCTTTCTGCTTCAGTCTTATCCACACAACGCAGTAAGGTTGAATCATGGTTTCGCTTGTACAGAACGTCGTTGCTGAGGAAGAACTTTGTTGCGAACCTTTTCAGAATCTTCTTGTCGTTGACAGATGCACCTTCAGGGTATTCTTGAGCTTCCAAGTACCTCTTCACCTCATGATACCAGGGTTTCTCAGTTACTACCTCAGCCTCAAGATCACAACAGTATGCAGGTTCATCCAGTTTCCAGATAATGATTCGGGGAGCCTCATTGTCCCACTTGACTTTGAACATAGAAGACATCGTAGCCAACGCGTCCGCCAACTGATTCTCCTCTCTTGGGAAGTGTTTAAAAGTGATCTCTGTGAAATGGGGGATCAACGTCAACACACATTCTTTATAGGGAATAAGATTTGGGTGTTTCGTACCCCACTCTCCTTTGATCTGATTGATCACGAGAGCGGAATCTCTGAAGACACTCAGAAACTTGATCCTTAAGTCAATCACAGCTTGAAGACCCATGGTGCATGCCTCATACTCTGCCATGTTGTTGGTGCAGTTGAAACATAGCCGGGCAGTAAGTGGAGTATGAGTGCCTTGAGGGGATATGGTCACAGCGCCGATACCGTTACCCAAAGCGTTGGAGGCTCCGTCAAAGTGCATAGACCATCGGGATCCTTCCTCAGGTCCTTCATCTGGTCCAGGTACTTCACAATCAGTCACTATCATGATGCTCTCGTTAGGAAACTCAAAGTTCATTGACTGGTAGTCGTCCACTGCCTGGTGTGCCAAGTGGTCTGCCAATACACTTCCTTTGATAGCTTTCTGAGTCATGTACTGGATGTCGTATTCTGTCAAGATCATCTGCCATCTTGCTATTCTTCTGGATAAAGCAGGCTTTTCGAATATGTACTTTATTGGATCCATTTTTGAAATTAACAGAGTAGTGTGAGTCAGCATATACTGTCTCAGCCGGCAAGCAGCCCATACCAAAGTGCAGCAAGTTTTCTTGAGCAGTGAGTATCGGGTCTCACAGTCGGTAAACTTTTTGCTAAGGTAATAAATGGCGTGCTCTTTTCGGCCAGACTCGTCATGCTGCCCCAGCACACACCCCATTGAGCTGTCAAGTACTGTCAGGTATAGTATTAGAGGTCTCCCTTCAACCGATGGTATAAGAATGGGTGGTTCTTGGAGATACTCTTTGATTCTGTCAAAAGCGGCCTGGCATTCGTCGTTCCAACGTACCACCTGATCTTTCTTCAGCAGCTTGAAGATTGGTTCACAGGTAGCAGTTAGATGCGAGATGAACCGGGCAATGTAATTTAGACGTCCTAGAAAGCCTCTGACTTCTTTCTCTGTCTTGGGAACTGGCATCTCTTGTATGGCTTTAACCTTGGCAGGGTCCACTTGAATACCTTTGTCACTTACGACGAAGCCTAGCAACTTTCCAGATCTTACCCCAAATGTGCACTTATTTGGGTTCAACCTCAGATGGTCAAACAGTTTCTGCAGATGGTCAAGGTGTTCCTTCTCAGTTTGGGACCTTGCAATCATATCATCGACGTATACTTCAATCTCATGGTGGATCATGTCATGAAATAAAGCGACCATGGCACGCTGGTAGGTTGCCCCAGCATTTTTCAGTCCAAATGGCATGACCTTGTAGCAGAAGGTGCCCCACTGAGTAACAAAGGTAGTCTTTTCCATGTCTTCAGGAGCCATCTTGATCAGATTATAACCTGAAAAACCATCCATGAAGGAGAACACCTTGTGCTGAGCAGTATTGTCAACCAGAACATCAATGTGAGGTAGGGGGAAGTCATCTTTGGGGCTGGCCCTGTTCAGATCCCTGTAATCAACACACATTCTGACCTTACCATCTTTCTTCGGTACCGGAACCACGTTGGCAACCCACTGAGGGTAAGAAGTCATTGCAAGAAAACCGGCGTCAAATTGCTTCATAACCTCAGCTTTGATCTTCCCGGACATCTCTGGACGCATACGGCGGACCTTTTGTTTAACCGGAGGGTAGTCTTCCTTGGTAGGCAAGTGATGGACCACAATGTCGGTATCCAACCCAGGCATGTCTTTGTAAGACCAGGCGAAGATTTCCACATAATCATGCAACATCTGAACCAACCGTTGTTTCACGCTGAGCTCTAGATTGGCACCAATCTTAACTTCCTTTCTATCTGTCTCAGTACCCAGATTTACCGTTTCCACTGGCTCTTCATGTGGCTGAATGGCCCTCTCTTCCTGGAGTTACAATCTTACAAGCTCACCAGGCACTTCACAATCATCTTCACCTTCGTCTTCAGCTAAGTTGATCGGATTTTCGAAGTCATAACTGGCCGTAGCAGAGTCGTTACCAGTGAGATCCAGAGTGGATTGAAACCTGTATAGGTGAGTGTGTGTAAATATAGCTGTTTTGCAATAAATAAAGGAAGAAAGAAAAAGAGCACAAGATTTGCAATGCGAAAAACGTCCAATGTCTTTAGTCATGATATATGGAAATGACAAGTAATATGCCCTCACAAATGAAGCCACGGTGCCCCGGGTAAGACACCGGGCTATAAAGTTTCAATTTATTGTTCATTACAAATTAAAGAAACAAAGGAATTCATTACTGCGTAACAAAAGTAACAGGTATGTGGTCTTTTACGGTCCAATTGTTCAGTCCACTGTCAGTCGTCGGGTAGATCCAGCTATCAAACTCTGATTCCTCCGCTTCGTCACCATCCCTGATAGCATTCACCCCATGGTCAGGTAGGGGGGTTGTCACCACATTAGGCTTCTCGGGCGCCTGGAACTGAACCTCCTTAGCATCAATAAGGTCCTGAACCTTATTTCTTAGGGCCCAACAATCATCAGTAGAATTCCCCGGGCTATCGGAGTGATAAGCACAACGGGCATTTGGATTATACTTTGGAGAGGTCGTGTTCACCACCTTTGGAGCCTCTCTGACGGTTACCAAGTTGGTCGATAGCAGTTGCGGCAAGATCTGTGACAAGGTCATACTAAGCCGAGTATATTCTCTTCTGGGTCTCTCACCCCTTGGTTGGTTAGGTTGCCGAGGAGCGGCAGCGGGCTTTGCAATTACCACCGCGTTGACAGCTTGGCGGCGTTCCGGTTTATTTTTCCTTCTAGGCCCATACACAACACTGGCTTCCTTTTTGAAAGGCTTCTTCTCAGAACTTGAGGACGCACCTTTCTGAATTTTCCCTGATTTCATACCAGCTTCTATTCTTTCCCTAGTCAGAATGAGATCTGTAAACCCTGCAGACGAATTACCAATGAGATGATTGAAGAACGGCCCGGATAAGGTCCCTAAGAACATGTCCACCAGCTCACGGTCGGTTAACGGTGGCTGCACCCTGCCAGCCAGGTCCCTCCACTTCTGGGCATACTCTTTAAAACCTTCTCCCGATCCTAACGACATACCCTGGAGTTGGGTACGTGTAGGAGCGAGGTCGGCATTATACTGATACTGCTTGTAAAAAGCAGTAGCCAGTTCCTCCCAGTTACGAACCTTGGTTCCATCCAGCTGATAGAACCATTCGAGATGAGTCCCTGAAAGACTCTCCTGGAAGAAATGGATCCATAAGTTCTTGTCCACAGTATACGGCTGAATCTTCCGCACATAAGATCTGAGATGTAGCTTAGGGCAGGACGCCCCGTCATACTTTGCGAAAGATGGTGCTTTGAACTTGTGTGGGATGACCACACCAGAAGATAAACCCAGGTCTCCGAAATCCAAACCAGGCACTTGTTGAATTTCCATGGCATTCAGACGGTCCTCTAACTGCTTGTACTTGTCTTCAGCTGGAGGATACTGCTCCTCATTGAAATCAGTCTCGTTGTCAGAGACCACCGGACTAGGAACCCTTCCCCCCTGGGGACTGCCTTTCCCTATAGAAGAACCAGCTTGATCAACCTCATTCTGCAGTGTGTTACCAAACCTCCGGCCAGTATTGAACAGTACAGTTCTCTTCTTCCTCTTCTTGACCAGCAGGGCCTTCAATTCCTCTTGACCTTGGGCCAAACTCATGATCAGCTCTTGGAACTGGGCGTTCTGAGCCTGAAGGGCCTTGATGGACTGCTCAGTAGATGATTCAGGGTTCATGATGGCGAGCTGAAATAAACAGCGAAGAACATTAAGCAACCTGAAAAGAAGAGTACCTGCTATGCACATGATGCATGATATGTGTTTATGCAATGCATTCAAGGGTTCGAAAGTTCAAATTTGTTGTAGACAAAAAGGAACACACGTTATCATTAGGAAATAATTGTTAATTACATCAAGGCCTCATGGGCAAAACATTACAAAGTAAATCAATCCCAAAAGACACTGCGCATCCTCTTCGGAGCTATGTAAGTGTTGAGAGTCTTTTCCTCGTGCAGTAGGCGGGTGAGCTCCAAGACCTTCTTCTCACTATCATGTAGACTGGACTCAAGAGAATTTCGTTCTTCCTTAAGCTGGATCCAGCTCTTCTGCATTTCTTCCCAGGATGTAGGCATGTCAGGATGTTGAATGGTGTAGGACACCTTTCCCTCCAAAACTGGCTCTTTGATCACAGGGAGAACATGAGGATATGGCATCACTAACTTCTGGGAGCGGGCTCGTACCCACTTGAGATAAGGTTCCAACGAGATGGAGTTCCTGTGCCCCAGTGTCTTGTTGTCTACCTTGTTGGGCATCCTCCAAGCTCTGATAAATCTCTGGTGAAGTCCTTGTGCATCGTTATCGAAGTCAAAAACTATGTCAGGAATTAACATGTCATGAGGGTCGTCCCTCCGAGCATAACCAAACTGTCTCCAAGCCAGACACGGGTTGTAAGTAATACCTCCTCTGATTCCAAGTAAAGGAACATTAGGAAACTCCCCGCAACGATCAATGATAGTGACATCCTCTCTGGACCGAGGGCACCAATGTATATCTGCATGTGTAAGAGTCATTAATCGTTGTGACCATCTCAAACCCCGCTCGTTCTTCAAAACTGATTGTGGAAGGTGCGAAATAAACCACCTTCCCAGGAGAGGAGTACAACACATAAGAACACCTCTTTTTCTCATGGTTCGAGTGTAACATGAGTGAAGTATGTCCCCAAGCAACGTAGGTATAGGATTCCTGGACATGAAGATCTGGACAGCACTGATATCTATAAGCTGATCGGGATTCGGGAACAACACCAGTCCATAGACAAGGAGGGCCATAACTTCTTCAAAGGCCTGTAAGTCAAGGGAATTCCAACATTCTTGGGCCTTCTCAAACAGAAACCTAGCCAAGAACCCTTTGATACCACTTCTAACTTCCCAATGTCCCTTGATGTCAGATGGTTGTAGGCGTAATGCCTTAGCAATCTCTTCCAGTTTGGGTTCCTTTTCCGTACTGTTGTAGGGTAGTTGACTAAGGATAGGGATCTTCAGAAGCCGGGAGAACTCTTCTAATGTAGGCACCAGTTGATAATCCAGGAAAGTAAAGCAGTGGTGCAGAGGGTCAAAGAACTGGAAGAGGACCTTTATCATATCTTCCTCAATGTTGGTGTTGACCAAGCTGATGAGTCTTCCATGTTTCTCACTGAAAGAAGAACTCTCGGGAATCCTGGATATAAGTTCCTTAAGCTGAGGAGGGATCCTTACAAGGCTGATCTGAATTGTCTTTCTGCGAACAGTTTCCATGTCCTACAAAACAAGAACAAAGATGAAGATTCGAACCCCTGAAATGGTTAGTCAATGCATATGATGTTGTATGATGTTATGATGTTATGATAAAAACACACCACAAGTATTCACAAAAGCAAACATGGTAAGGCACACAAGTCACACCACAACCCTTAGAGTTTAGGCCAGCATGGGGTCTGGGTATTACCCTCTTGAATTTGGTGGGCTCAAACTTGTCCTATCATAAGTAACCGGGTTCTAAGGGTCCCAATATCATTGGATTGCTTTCATTGTTCATCGTTTCGATTTAGCCACTGAACTGGCGACCGAAATATTCCAAGAAAACAACCCTCAATTGAGTGTAGTATCGAGTATCAACCAACCTCGGACTGCACCAAAGTCAGTTATCTCACTACCCTAAAGAGGCCAAGATGGTTCAATTAAGGTTCCTAAGGTCAGTTGATGCTTCGCGACACCACGCGGCGGCCCCGTACTCTCCTTGACTGGACTCAAGCGTTACCGGTACTCACCAAAGTGCCACATCAACGTAGCAGACTGCTTCAACCATGTCGGTATACCCCGCACAGTTCCCTCACAGTCTTGTTGCTACTTTCTAAGAAGGCTCCCCCCAGATCCGGGTTAGGATCTATAGAACTCCCAAGACAGTACCCACAATAATAAAGCAAGCAATTCAGACAATTGAAAACACAAGTGATCTTAGTCCTAAGGTACACCTCACTTTAAAGGATATCCCCAGCAGAGTCGCCAGTTCTGTGATCGGTGGATTTAGAACTGACTGTTTTTTAATGCTGGTTCGCGAAATGTCGCGGTAAGTAAGAGTCGCCACCGTCTTTTATTTTCTCCAACATGGACAGGACAAAAGCACAACAAAATTCCTTATGAGATAGTTTCTCAGTTCGGGAGGTAGATTTATAGAAAGGGAAGGTGTTAGCACCCTTTTTATCCATGGTTATCCATGGGCTCTTAGATACTTGCTCATTGTGTTTTTCAAAAGGTTTGCTTTTCAATTGTGAGTGGGTTTGAAAGAGTTTCGTTTAAAGTTTCTGAATAACTCTTGTATCAGTCCTCAAGAGTGTTTGAAAAATTGTTTTGAAAGCTTTTTGAAAGTGTCGGTGTGAAAAGAGTTTTGATTTGTTTTTAAATAGAGCAAGTATCTATGAGTCATCTACCTACCCTAAGGAATTAAGCTGTGTAAATGTCCTTAAGGTAGTGCCATCCCACCATTGAGAGGTAGGTAGCACCACCGTTGGAGGTGTTCGGGTCAATTCGAGTTTAGGGACAGTGTGGTCACCGAAGCAACAGTTAGGACACCTTAGAAGCTACCCTTATATCCTTGATCCTTTTTTTCATTCGAGGCAACCGTTTCGAGGCAACTATTCGGAGGCAACCGTTTCGAGGCAACTATTCCGAGGCAACCGGATCATGGACATAAGGACTTACTAAGGCGTCCCATACTTGACGACCATGTTTCGAAGGCAACAGGTGAGGCGTACCCTAAGAGTGGTGTGTGAATTGGTGTGTTGTTTTCAATTTAGCAATTATCTTTGATCATGGAATTTGTGAGCTACGCTTGTTTTTAATTAATCATACATTCTTTCATGCAATTAGAATTTAAGAGTGCGGAAATTTAAATGCAGAAAGATAAATCCTACGCTATTACAAGGCGCGGGTCTATACATCGCCAAAATACAAAGACCCGTTTGGTAAAAGATACGGAAAGTAAAAGACCTAATTACTATTACAAGCCTTGAGCAGTTACATAATATTCGAAAAGAAAAAAAGAATAACGTGCGAAAGAATAAAAGTTAGGACGTCCGAGGGTTTTGACCCTTTTGAAATTAAATTGAAATTAAAGTCTAATGAAGTATTTAATTAAAGAAAAGAAAGTCCTTTTTTGTGTTTTTTTGGTATTTATGAAAATAAAGAAAATTGAAAATCAAGAGAAACCCTAATTCTAAATATTTTAATTATTAATAAAAATATTAAAGTTGACCTAATTTACTAATTAATTAAATGTACATGTTTATTTACAAAAATAAATAGTAATTAACAATAATAATAAATAAATGATAAAAAATTGATTAAGAAAAGGATGAAAAATGTCAAAAACCTAATTCTAGATATTTTTTATTTATTAAGAAAAGATTAAAGTTTAAAACCTAAATTAACTAAATTAATTATTAACATTTATTTACAAAAATATTTAAATGGTGAAATTAATAATAATTAAATATATTACATTTTTTGATTTCTGATTTTTTATGGAAAATTATTTTAGGTGAATTAAATAAAACAATTAAAAAAAACAATTGAAAAGAATTTAGAAAAGAAAAGAAAATTAAAAAGAATACAAACAAGGGGGTGTCTGGCCCATTATGGAGGTTTGTTTGAAGTAGATTTGGCCCATCAGCATAGGCCTTTCTTGACTTTTCAGGATCGTGTGCACGCTTGCTTGACTGGACCACCATGGATCTCATTCAATGGCCCTTGGATTGATCATCAGGGGCGCGTGGCAAGACTGAGCGTGAGCGTGTATGGTGAGCCTCTGGGTGAACGCTGCACTTGAACACATTAAGATAAAAATCATGAAATACGTGGGGGACCTGGGAATCGAACCCAGGTCCCAGTGTTTACCAAGTATATCCCTTGCCAAGTGAGCTGTGAAGCGCGTTTGTAATGTTAGTGGAAAATATTGATTATATAAAAAGAAACAACATTAGTGGTATAAAGCAAAAAGCGCGCTGAATATTTGAACTGTCCAACCAAAAGATGACACGCCAGGTTTCTTCTTCGTTTTCTCTGTAAACATAAAGCAAATAGCGGGGGTTTTAAACCCCCACAAACTGTAACCTGTAAAAATAGCGAATAGAATATGCCTAAATATAAAAAGGGCGCGATTGCTTCATTGGATTTGTCTTGTTGTCACGAACGTGTTCATGCAGGTTTGGTGGTCTAATTTTTCCATATATGAGAACCCCTAATTTGGAGCTTCTGAAACCCTAGGTTTCATCAATGGTGAATCTCGTTTCAAGCATTTTTAGAACAATTAAACTATGCCAAAAGTTTCAGAAGATCATTAGTAGCAAGAATCAACAATTAAAACATATGAATAATGCATGGAAATCAAAAATCGATTATGGACATATTCATGAAAAGGGTGATTCTGTTCTACCGATTCTTGGAGTATGGGGACTTGTTCTTGATTGCAATCGACTCCTAGCAATGTCAGGAACGTATTAGAATGCTTTTTATGCTTTGAAACGTGCTCTAACTATGAAATCAGTTTCACAATTTCTTTGGAATTTTGGCAACTTTGTTCTTTCTTTCTGAGCAGCTTTTCGTGTCTTTTAGAATAGGGTTGAGTTGTGCATAAGTAAGTGAATGAAATTAGGTCAAGAAACAAGCCCAAAGATCCATGAATTTATGTTTTGAATATTTGATTTTTATCACATCTTTTTCAATCTTTTTTCCATGCAAATCTTGCCAAACATAGATGATCTTGTCTTGTTGATTGGTGCACGAAATCTTTTGCATATAATGAACATATTTGCTGCACAAAAAAGATTTAAAACCATTATTTGATATTTTTCTCATAATTAAATCTAATTAAATGAATTAATAATAATAAAAATTCAATTAATTAATTAAAAATAAGAAAATAAATCATTTTTAGCTCAATGGGTCGTGCATATGCTTTGGGTAATGATTCAAGGAAGAATTTGAGGCCCATTAGCATTTTTGAAGCTTTTGAAGCAAAGTTGACTTTTCAAAGTTCCCAAAAATTTCCCAACTTCTTCAAGGCATATCTTGCTCAATTTTGAAGCTATGATCATGTTCTTTGACATTTTGGAAAGGTCTTGAAGTCCTCTAACCAATGTCTTTGGTCCCATGTCAGTTTGATTTACCAATCTCAAGTTATGGTCTTTGACTTAAAGTGCCTTTTTGTTGACTTTTAAAAATGACCTATAATGTTGAAATTGATAACTTTTTGTGAGAGCATTTATTGGACTTGAAGTGTGAAGATGAGTTGTAGTAAATGTCATCCTCTTCAAAATGAGCTTTTAATGGAATTTTTATGATAAACCATGAGGAAGTTATGCTTTGGTCAATTTGCAGTTGACTTTTCAGCTGTCCAAAAATAGAAACTTTTGCATCTTGAGACTTTTTGAGCCATGCTTTGAGAAATCATGATCAATAATTGATCAAATGATGTTTGTGGTTTAAAAATAAGATGTTGACCAAAAATTTTGACTTTTGACTGTCAAATGACCATTTTACCCCTGTAGTTGACTGTGGAGCAATTAGGGTTTTTGACTGTGCAACTTGATGCTGTGAGTCTTGAAACTTGACATATGGATGCTTGACAATGCATGTAGGCATGTGGGACTTGATTGGACCCTTGAAAATCACAATTTCTTTGCAAGAATCAAAACCCTAATTTTGACTGTGTTAGGAGGCAATTGGACTGTGCAATCCTTGAGAGATTTTGAACCATGATCTTGGCAACTCTTGAAGAATATGGGGGGGCAAATTTTGGGGTACAACACACTCTACTGATTTCTAATATGGATCCGATCAAGTACATCTTCGAGAAGCATGCTTTATCTGGAAGAATAGCTAGATGGCAAATGATCTTGACTGAGTATGATATCCAGTACACGACCCAAAAAGCTATAAAGGGGAGTGTGCTAGCTGACCATCTAGTTCATCAAGTTGTCGAAGATTACCAATCCATGAAGTTTTACTTCCCCGACGAGGATATCATGACTTTGAGCAACATTGAAGAAAACAGACCGTATGACAGACCTGAACAAGGATCCCGATGGACCCTGTACTTTGATGGTGACTCCAACTCACTTGGCAACGATATCGGCACGGTAATTATCTCTCCAGAAGGTTTCCATACACCTTTCACTGCCAGACTCTGCTTCAGCTGCACCAACAACATGGCCGAGTATGAAGCTTGTATATTTGGTCTCAAGGCTGCTATTGACTTGGGAATCAAATCTTTGATTGTATTTGGGGACTCAGCTTTGGTTATCAGTCAAATCAAAGAAGAGTGGGATACTAAAAATCCGAACCTTATCCCTTACAAAGAACATGTCCTGACATTGTTACCACATTTTGAGCAGATTACCTTCGAGCACATCCCAAGAGAAGAGAATCAGCTAGCATATGCGCTAGCCATAATGTCGTCCATGTTTAAACTTAACTGGGATAATGAGGCTCCTCAAATCACCATTGAAAGTATGGACGAACCTGCACATTGTCACGAGATTAATACCGAAGAAGTAGTGGACCGACCTTGGTTTCATGACATCAAAAGGTATCTCGTAGCACAAGAATACCCTGAAGGAGCTTCAGTCAATGACAAAAAGTTCTTAAGGAGGTTCGCAGCTAGTTCTTCCTGAGCAATGGTATTCTATACAAGCGCAATCATGATTTCATTATGCTCCATTGTGTGGACAAGGTTGAAGTTGAGCAAATCATGGATGAATTGCACAATGGTACATTTGGCACCCACTTGAGCGGACATACAATGGCTAAGAAGATTCTATGGGCAGGCTACTACTGGTCTACCATGGAAGTTGATTGTCATCAACATTCTGGTACTTGTCACAAATGTCAAATCTATGCTGACAAGGTACACATACATCCAGTTCCTCTCAATGTCCTAACATCTCCTTGGCCATTCGCAATGTGGGGAATCAACATGATTGGGGAGATCAAGCCTACAACATCCAATGGACACCGCTTCATCCTGGTGGCCATTGACTACTTTACCAAGTGGGTCGAAGCAGCTTCCTTCGCCACCATTACAAAGAATGTGGTTGCTCGCTTCATCAAATAGAACCTCATTTGTCAGTATGGTATCCCCGACAGGATCATCACGGACAATGGTACAAACCTGAACAATACTATGATCACCGCCTTGTGCAAGCAGTTCTAGATTCAACATCACAATTCATCTCCCTATCGGCCAAAGATGAACGGTGTTATCGAAGCTGCGAACAAAAATATCAACAAGATCATACAAAAGATGACAGTCACCTACAAGGACTGGCATGAGATGTTATCATTTGCTCTGCACGGGTACCGTACCACGGCGCGAACATCAACTGGGGCAACACCCTATTCATTGGTATACGACATGGAAGTTGTTTTACCTATTGAGGTTCAGATTCCCTCCTTGAGAATCATGAAGGATGCTGGTTTGAGTGAAGACGATTGGATTCAGACCCGGCTTGATCAACTCAACTTGATTGACGAAAAGCGACTTACTGCTGTTTGTCATGGTCAGACGTATCAAAAACAGATGATCAAGGCTTTCAATAAAAAAGTCAAGCGCCAGGTATATCAAGTCGGGGATCTTGTAATCAAGCGGATCATCTTGCCGCAAAATGATCCCAGGGGAAAATGGACTCCTACCTACGAAGGACCATTTGTGATCAAAAACATCTTTTCTGGGGGGGCAATGATATTAACCACCATGGACGGCGACGACCTGCCGCACCCTGCGAACGCAGACATAGTCAAAAGATACTACGCATAAACGACCCAGCAAGTTGAAAACCCGAAAGGGAGATTTATGCAAAAGTGGGCATCCCGGTGAATCGAAAACCCAAAAGGGCGGTTCAGGAAAAAATTAGGGATAAACAAAAAAATTTGTACACCCGGCAAGTTGAAAACCCGAAAGGGCGAATTGGGTAAAAAAGGGTTTCCCGGTGGATCAAAAACCCGAAAGGGAGGTCCAGGCAAAAGTTAGGGAATTAAAGTGTATGACCATGTCTCGTCGGATCACTTTAAGGACAATCTCTTCACAGACAAACTCCAGGCTTCTGATCAACTCAATCATCGTCGGACAAAGCAACGAATGGACAAGATGTTCAGAGTTATGAAGGCTATAGCATAATGGGAACCCCATGGAATTTTTTCACATAGCCACCTTTCTTTGTATAAATGTTTCTCATTTTTTATGACAACATTCTCTTACTAGGATGTCTGCCTCCTTTGTACAAAATACTTACACAAAGTTAATACAAAGATACTTTAAAGTGCAGAAAATTATTTGCCTTTTCTTTCTTTTTTACACTTGTGTTTTATTTGAAAACGTCCAATGAATTATTAAATGAGCATATGCATTTGAATATAATCACTGCTTACAAATATACAAAATGCGAAAGAATAATTACTGACAGGTTGAAAGTATAGGAAAACTTCTTTAGGCTATTCCAGGAGAAATCCCCTGTAGTACATCATTTAGATCCCCAGCGGGGCTAAAACCTTGAAATACATATCCCCAACAGAGTTAAAATTCAAAATCTCCATCAGAGTAAAGTCTTCAAACTCCCAATCCCAGTGGAGCCAAAACTTTGAGTTACAGATCCTCAGTGAAGATGAAACTTTCTTCCCCAATGGAGTCAAATCTTCAACCTTTAAACCCTAGTGGAAACCATCCAGTTTCCTCCAAATTCCCCATAGAGTTATCTTAAAACCGCCTTCCCCAGCGGAGTCAAACTATCAATCCACAACGGAAACCATTCAGCATCTCTAAATTCCCCAGAGAGTTATCTTAAAACCGTCTTCCCCAGCAGAGTCAAACTATCAATCCACAACGGAAACTATTCAGCATCTCCAGATTCTCCAGCAAGTTGTCTTAAAGTCTGAGAATCAACCAGATAACAATTAACTTTTGTCTTGTCCCGAATCTAGGATAGTTCCTCAGTAGATTGGCATACAACCCAAGCTCCTATTCTCCCCAGCAGGATAGCTTACTCTCCAGCAGTATAGCTACTCCCCACAGAGCTTTTACTCCCCAACTGAATGAAGATTCTCATTCTTAATTCCCCAGTGAAATTCCCAGAGTCTTCATTGCTACCCATCATGAATTCATCAGAATTTTTAATTCCCCTAGCAGATTGAAGATTCTCATTTCTCCGCATAAGCCATCAGAGTCTTCCTTATTCTCCAGCAGATCAAGGTTTTCCTTTGTGTGATTCCCGGTAGAGATCTCCAGAGTTTCCCTTATTCCCCAGCCAAGTAAGGATTCTCATCGTATAACCCCCAGGAAAGTCGTGAAGGATTTTCACATCCCCATGAAGATTGTCAAAGTTTTGATAATCCCCACGAGTTGCCAAGGATTCTCTATCCCCAAGCAGTCAGCAAGGATTTCTCATCTTCAGCAGTCAAAGATTTTGAATCTCCAGCAGTGGTCATTTTACCTGACAACAGTCAAAGATTTTATTATCTCCATCTATCAAGGATTTATTTTCCTCAGCAAGACAGCTAATTAGCTTACATGCGCATACATTACAATCATATATCATAAACATTGATAAAACACATATATTGCATCATACATTTCATGCAACATAACTTTGTGTTACAGCTAGAATTTTACCCTTTTCAGGATAAGATTAACAAGCTACCAGTATACAATCGTAAAACATCCTAGAGATGCTCCAGACACGGATGCTAATCTTTTGCTTATTCAAATTCAAGGATCATGAAAACAGTTTATAGATGCTCCATACATGGATTCTAATCTATTGCTTATTCAGATTCAGCCTCAGAAAACAGCCTAGAGATGCTCCAGACACGGATGCTAATCTATTGCTTATTCAAATTCAAGGATCATGAAAATAGTTTATAGATGCTCCAGACATGGACGCTAATCTATCGCTTGTTTAGATTCAGCCTCAGAAAACAACCTAGAGATGCTCCAGACACGGATGCTAATCCATTGCTTATTCAAATTCAAGGATCATGAAAACAGTTTATAGATGCTCCAGACATGGATGCTAATCTATCGCTTGTTCAGATTCAACCTCAGAAAATAGCCTAGAGATGCTCCAGACACGGATGTTAATCTATTGCTTATTCAAATTCAAGGATCATGAAAACAGTTTATAGATGCTCCAGACATGGATGCTAATCTATCGCTTGTTCAAATTCATCCTCAGAAAACAGCCTAGAGATGCTCCAGACACTGATGCTAATCTATTGCTTATTCAAATTCAAGGATCATCAAAATAGTTTATAGATGCTCCAGACATGGATGCTAATCTATTGCTTGTTCATATTCGGCTTCAGAAAACAGCCTAGAGATGCTCCAGACACGGATACTAATCTATTGCTTATTCAAATTCAAGGCTCAGAAAACAGTTTATAGATGCTCCAGACACGGATGCTATTCTATTGCTTATTAAGATCCCCAGCTCAGAGATGCTCCAGACACGGATACCATTCTGACGCTCACTTATAACTTACAATTCAACAAACATTCTTGGATGGCATCTTTAAGCCCATCTCCTACAAGATTCTATCACATCTCCAAATGGCATCTTTAAGCCCATTCCCTCAACTATACTCCGACGAGTGCAAATTTCCAGGCACTCTAGTGTCCAATCCTCTTTTACCTTCGAGTCACGAAAGGCAAACTCGCCAATCCAACTCTTCAGGTTCAAGAAGATTGAACAGGGGCAACTGTTGTACCCCAAAATTTTCCCTCTCATTTTATCAAGATTTCCCCTCATAAGACTCTTTGAACTCAAGACCAAGCTAGGGTTTGATCTACTCAAGACATCTCCTTGCATTGTTGACCTGAAATTAGGGTTTGAGTTTGCACAAGGAGTTTTGGAATTTCAATGCTCAATGTGACTTTCACACTTCATGTTGGACCTCTAAGATTGCTCATATCAAGTTTCAAGCTTTTAATCAAATTTTTGCCCAGTCAATTGGACAGTTAACCTAGAAATCAGCTGTATTGGGGAAAAAGTCAAATGTGGCCAATTTACAGTCAAACCTCATAATTTTTTATCCACATCAACATTATAGACTCATATGAACCATTTGATCAAGTTTGGACCACAACTCCTCAATAAATTTGATCAGATCATCAAAAGGGTAAAATGGTCATTTTTAGGGTTTTGACTGCAGAAGGGCAATCTCTGATTTTTAACCTAGCCAATGGCAAATTGGGTTAAATAATGGATTCAAGGACTCAATGGCATCATCTTTACCTAATCACAAGGTTCAAAAGATCTCAATTGTATTGGATTGACAGATAAATTTTCCAGTCAACTCATCAAAAATCAATTGTACACTGAAAAGTCAAACTTTGACTTTTTGGTCAAAATCAAGTGCCAAGGGTCATTTTTCATCAAGATGGGTCAAAACATGAAACTTGTTCACCAAGAAACCTAATTTTGCAAATTAGGGTTTAAGATTAAAAATTTTTATAACTTAGAAATTTTCTAAGTTATGAAATATTCTTATTTTTTCCCAACTTTGCCCAACATTTTCACCATGATGCAATTAGATTCAAAGAAAACTTCCAACATGAAAGTTGTAGCCCTCCACAAAATCTACAACTTTCATGCACAAAGTTTTTCCAAAATATGCTTGGATCTCAAGTTATGATTTTTGGAACAAGGGTCCAAAAACTTTCTAACTTAGTGAAATTTTGCCCTAGTTTAGGCACGATTTTGACCTATCTTCATGGAAATTTTTCACCTATTTCCAATTGGAATCTCAAAATTCATTTCAAAGATGGATTTTAGAGCATGTTACGAGATTTCCAAAATGTCCAAGAACTCTCCAAAATCATTTATGGTTAGGGAGAATCGAAGGGTTTACTTTGGCAAAATGTCACTTTGATCCATGGCATTTTCATGTTGACACAAGTTGCAATTTCTGTCCAGCCATGCTTGCACTTGCTTACATGTCCTTAAACCCTTACACACTCAAACATTGAATGCAAACACATTGGTTAGAGGCATTGTTCTGAGCTTTAGAGGATTACACAAGGGTTTAATCCATTTTTGACAAAAAGGCAACAATGTTATTTTCATAAAGCACAACTTTATGCATTTTTGTTTCTCTTGAGCATTGGACCATTCTTTGACAGCAAACAAAGTCCACAAAGATAGGGAAAAGTATACCAACTTTGTGCAGACCCTAAGCTAGATGGTACAAGCCTTTGCATGGTCACTACTCATTTTTTCTTCAAAACCAAGAAACCTTGCAAAAACCACATAACTCTTGTATCTGTTATAACCAATCTTGGTAAACATTTGAACCAAGTTTTGCACATCACACTAAGTCAGAAGCACGAGCTAGCCAGTCCTCAAACACCTTTGTACACCAAAACACCAAAATCTTGCAAAACAGGGCAGCTTCTGCATTTTGATTTCCAAAACAAAAACTACTCGTGCGTTTTTCCCCAAACCTCTTCCAACACACTCCATACAACCTACCTAAACTAGCCCAACCATCCCCAAGTGACTGTAACTCCATTTACACCCTTCACCATTTTTGAATTCTGACTGTGCAGGTTGACTTCTACAAGCTTATTCAGGCAAGTTCAAAGCTAGCTAGGCATTAGGAAAGCTCAAAGGAACTTCAAGCAAGCTCACAAGCATCTCAGGCCTCACTGAAAACCCCTGCATTGCCATACTCGAGTTCAAATGAAACAGGTAAAGTTCAAACTTCTATCTCTCTATTTAGGAAACATTAGGCTTAGGTTTGTGAATA
Organism: Vicia faba; assembly: GCA_948472305.1. NCBI lineage: Eukaryota > Viridiplantae > Streptophyta > Magnoliopsida > Fabales > Fabaceae > Vicia > Vicia faba. The sequence goes on along the minus strand of OX451738.1, from coordinate 1,219,564,102 downwards.
AAAAATGTAGTACTCATTGCCCTTAAGTTGTACATATGCATAGATTTCATTTAAGTTAATTGTGTTGGGAGAATTTGATTGATGAACTTTATGAAAAAACTAGGTTAGAAATTAGGGCCAGAGAAATTCTCTCTGGTCTTTGAGAGTTAGATTAAGTTTTTTATATGGTTAGAATCGTATGATCATGCTCTATAACTTTCATGTTACAAGTTTTTGTTTTTAAGCATTGAAACAGGAGATACGAATTTGTACATAGCGCGCATTTTCTTGTTCAAAGGTTGAAGATGAAGCTGGACTTTGGACTGGGCCTGTTTGTTCCTACTATTTGCACCCTCCTTTGTGCTTTTTGCACCCCCTGGCCCATTTGCTTATTTTCCATATTTTTTTCATTTCCTTTTTAGTTTCTGACTTTTATTTATTTTTCTAAATATTAAAAATTACTAAAAAATATTTTCATAAATTTTCACATTTTATTTTATTATTTTTATTATTTTTTGGACATAGAAATAGTTGTTAAATAATATACTTTTATTTTCTTAAATAGAAAACTTATAAATATTATAAAAATATTATATTTTTATTTTTATTATTTATATACTTAAATAATATTTTTCTCACATATTTCTATTTTTTAACATTTTATATATTATTTTTATTTATTTTTTGTACATAAATGAATAAATAATATAATTAATACATATATATTTTCTTAAAACAAATTAGGGTTTCCACCCTTAATAAAAATAATCTTTTTTTTTTATATGTACATAAAATATTTTATTTTTACATACATAAAAATAATATAAAAATATTTTGCATATTCATATTTGTTTGCATATTTAAATATTGTCTATTTATTTATTTGCACAATTAATTCAATTTGGTTGTAATAGTTGACTTAGGGTTTTAATTTCTTGCAAATAATCCCCTATCCAAATTGGTATCCCCCTCCCCATATCAATGTTGTAATAGTTTAGATTACTTTTACGTATTTTATTGCTTTCAAATATGCCATGATAGAAAGATTAGGGTTTGTATGCAAAAATCCAAAATCAACAAATAGCTTGACCTAATACAAGACAAAAATGCATGAAAATGACAACACAATGCATACAAGAACCCCTAGGGTTTCATCCATTTGTTGCCTTAAAACATGGTCATGGTATGCATGCTAGGTGTTTTGGCAAAACAAAACAAAAAACAAAAGATCATAGTCTCTCGATGATGATATCTTGGTTGCCTATACAAAATGATCTAGTCCCTCAAAAAACTTTCTAAGATACTTGGCACAATTGCTATCATGGTCAATACGATGACTCGCGTCTGTCCCGTTTAACATTCAAACACAAGGTTGTTTACCAAATGCAATGGTAAAATAACAATGTCAAAGGGTTAAAAATGTGTAGGAAATATCTTTGAGTAGATAGGGTAGATGCTCCTAGTTACTTGATCAAACTTGCAAACATCCTTGCTATTTTCAAAAACACATCACAACACATTTCAAAACATTTCCCAAAACAAACTTTCAAACTTTCAAACATTGAAACATTTTTCAAAATACAAAACACCTTTGTATACATTCAAACAAGAATCATTACAAAGGCTGCCACAACGATGGCCTCTTTTCAAAATACTTTCAAAACCACACACAAAGCACCATTTCAAACCATTGAAAAGCAAAAGCAAGTGATCTAAAACAAGTAACTAAGAGCCCATGGAAAACCATGGATGAAAAGGGTGCTAGCACCTTCCCTTTTCATAATCTACCCCCCAAACCCAAGAAAACATCTCAAAGGTATTTCCTGTGCTTTTTGACCTTTCCTTTGGATAAATAAAAAGTCGGTGGCGACTCTTGCTAAACCCAAACATTTGCGAACACAAATGCAAAACCTCAAGTCAGTTCTCCCACCGCGTCACACCTATGTTGATGACGTTTCTACTCCTCTCATGACTGTGAAGAAGAATTTGTTGTTGGCCGGTTTATTTCTGGGTTATGGTGAAGGTTGCCACATGTGTTCGTTTCTACCTTCTAGATGCCATTTGCTAAAATTAGGTGTTTAACGCCTGATAGATAGCAAAGAAATTTTGTTTGAGAAAATTTTGGTTCCTATTGTTCCATCTGAAGACGTTGCCATTATAACCATTTCCGCCAATCCTTCCAAAGTTTCCTCGAGAAGACCTGTTAGGATTATATCTGCTCTAAGAATTACTCCGCTAATAATCACTATTCCTGTCCCGTATGTCTTGCACAAACTTATCCCATGGCATTATGGTGCCGATGTGTACTATCATGGAATCAAACAAGATGTGAAAGATGAAAAAGTTGATCCTGATATTGGTAACATTGTCAGAACCAGCAAAGTTACCCGAAGTGGAAGGGTCTTCTCTCCCGAGATTTCCCCTAAGATTGTCAACAAACCTATTGTCATTCCATCTGTTGTTCCTGCTAGTACATCAACTACAGTCCCTGTTCTTACTCCAGTTATTACCCCTGTCGGAGAATCGTATGATTCCCGTGGCAAGGAAATTATAGGTGAGCCTTCCCGGACGGAGGCGCCTAAGAAAATTGTTGTGGAAGCCTCTAAGCAAGAAATGGAGGAAATACTGGAAATTATTAAGAAGAGCGACTACAATATGGTTGAGCAGCTAGGGCAGACCCCATCAAAGATATCCATGTTATCCATGTTGTTATGCTCCGAGGCCCATGTGAAGGCTTTGATTGCATTCCTCAAAACTTCGCATGTGCTGCAAGAGACTTCAGCTGATCAGTTCAAAGATTGTGTGGCCAGCCTGACTGCTGATAATGGGCTGAGTTTTTCAGATGCGGATTTGAAACCAAAGGGAAGGAAGCATAATGATGCTCTGTATGTATCGATTAAATGCAGGGGCACCACTATGGCTCATGTGCTGGTAGATACTGGGCCTTCGCTGGATGTCTTGCCTAAAAATGCGTTAGATCGGTTGGATTGCGAAGGTTTAACTCTAAAGCCTAGTAACATCGTGTTAAGGGCTTTTGACGGATCAAAGAGAATGGTGCACGGGGAGGTGAACATCCCTGTCAAAGTGGGTTCTCAGACTTTTAGTTCCACCTTCTATGTGATGGACATCAGGCCATCGTATTCTTGTTTGCTGGGTCGTCCTTGGATCCACGAGGTTGGGGCAGTTACTTCCACGCTCCACCAAATGTTGAAGTATCTGGTAAAAGGGAAGATTGTCACAGTGCAGGTTGAAGAGGAGTATATGGTGAGCCATCTTAATTCCTTCCGCTACATAGAGATGGATGGGGACTTTATAGTAACTCCTTGTTAGAATTTCGAAGAGGTCCCTCCGATCTTGGCATCAACTGAAACTACTACCAACAACAAACCTCCTCTGAAGATGGCTTCCCTCAAGGATGCCAGGGTCGTGGTTGAAGAAGGTGGGTGTGCCAATTGGGGTCAGCTCCCTGATTTCACTCACAAAACTGACAAATTTGGTTTGGGCTTTACTACAGGGGCTCAAAGGGTTGTTCGACGCGCTCGGGTTGGAAGACCTCCCATACACATCAGCAATCAGGAAATTAACGCCATCAAAGATAATGACGAGGATTCAGACATCGACAGCTGGATCTACCCAACTACCAATGGTGGACCGAATAACTGGACGGCTAGGGACTTTATACCAGTTTCTTTTATTTCACAGTAATTGACTTATTTATTTTAAGATTTGTAATAAACAATTTGAAACTTTACGGCCTGGTGCCTTGCTCGAGGCACCTTGGCTTTATTTGTGAGGGCTATTATTTGTTATTTCATATATCATTAATAAAGCATTGGACGTTTCTTGCATACAAATTTTGCGCTCTCTGTTTTTCTTTCATGCTCTCACTTTATCAAAACAGTTATTCTCTTACACACATTCACGTATCATAATACAGATCCATATCCACTCTGGATCCCGTTGATAACAGCTCTGTTATTTCCAGTTATGACTTCAAAAATCTGATCAACCAAGCCGAGGATGAAGGTGAGGATGATTGTGAGGTGCCTGGAGAACTTGCTAGACTACTACAGCAGGAAGAAAGGGCCATACAACCCCATGAAGAGCCGGTTGAGATAGTGAATTTGGGTACCGAGGAAGACAGAAAAGAGGTTAAAATAGGTGCAAATTTGAAGCTTAGCATCAAACAAAGGTTGATACAGATGTTGCACGACTATGTCGAGATCTTCTCCTGGTCCTATAAAGACATACCTGGTTTGGACGCTGATATTATGGTACATCGCTTGCCGACAAAAGAAGATTGTCCTACGATTAAACAGAAGGTCCGTCATATGCGCCCTGAAATGTCAGAGAAGATCAAGGCAGAGGTCACGAAACAGTTCGACGCATGATTCTTGGTTGTCACTTCTTATCCACAGTGGGTTGTCGACATTGTTCGGGTACCTAAGAATGATGGTAAGGTACAAATGTGTGTAGATTACAGAGACCTGAACAGGGAATTCCCCAAGGATGACTTCCCTCTTCCTCACATTGATTTTCTGTTCGACAACACCGCGCAACACGAAATCTTCTCCTTCATGGATGGTTTCTCTAGATACAACCAGATCAAGATGGCTCCTGAAGACATGGAGAAAACAACCTTCGTTACACAGTGGGGCACCTTCTGCTATAAGGACCTGGGTTCGATCCCAGGTCCCAGCATTCCCTTTATTTTATTTTCTTTCAACAGATCCAGTCTGATGTCCACCATACTCCATCAGTATCCAGCCACTTGATCCAGCATAGTACCAGATCCAATGCACAGGAAGTGAGCGACCATGATGCACCCTCAAGTCAACACTACAAGAGATCAGGCGCTAACTGGGCTTGGAGCATTTTTGGACCTGAAAAATTCAGATTTTCACCCCCCATTTGCTAGCACATACAGGCCCAGTTTGCATTTTCTTTCTATTTCTTTTTTTTAATTTCTTGAATTAATTTCTTTAATTGTTTTAATTAATTAACACAAAATTATTTTTTTTCATAAAACTAAAAAAATCACAAAAAATATAGAATTAAATATTATTTATTCAAATTAATATTTTTAAAAAACAAATTAGGTTAGTTAGTTTATTTGATTATTTGTTTTAATTAAAATTAAATAGAAATTAGGTTTTAAATCTTGTAATTAAATTGTTTTTTTCTTTTCCCTCAAATAAAAAACCACAAAAATACATAAAATCTTTTTTGCAAAATATTTTATTTTCTTGAATTATTTAATTTAGTGTAAATTAGGTTAATTTCAATTTCTTTTTATAATTTAAAAATGATTAGAATTAGGGTTTTAATTGTACATAACCTAATTAATTTTCTTTCTAAAAAATAACCTAAATATTTTCTTTATTAGATTTTTAGGGTTTCTAATTATTCTCGCATTTAATTCGTCGCGCGCGTTTTAATTTTTTTTATTATTATTATACATGTTTCGAGTTTGTAATAGTTTTAATTAGGGTTTTAAGTTTCTGCATTTTTATTTTTTGTCGAGACAATTATGTAACTGTCAAAGCATTGTAATAGCTAGGTTTATTTTTCACACTTCAAAGTCCTGCAAATATTTAACTGTCTAGATGTATGCTAATAGGATTGTATGGCAAGAATATCTGAAATTAAAACGGTAGATCACCTAATGTGCAAAGATTAAATAACTGAAACAATTCATATGCACATATTCACTCCTAGGGTTTACCTCACTTCGGTTGCCTTCGGTAAACAATCATTAAGCATAGGAGATTTTAGTGGTTTCCCTCTAGTCAAAAGATCAAAATGTCCCATTCGAATGTTGCCTCGGAAATGTTGCCTCGGAAAGATCTTAAGACTCTAGGGTTACTACTAAAGTTTTCTAACTGTTTCTTTAGTGACTGCACCGGTCCCTTTCGAATGTCCCTTACAATTCCAACGACGGGGCTACCTATTCCTTAATAATAGGATTGCACTGTCTAAAGGAAACGAGAACAAACAATCTTTTTCAAGTAGGTAGAATCTTAAGTACTTGCTCAATAAAAACTTTTCACACAAACACCTTTCAAAACAAATTTTCAAAACAAACTTCGTCACACCCTTGAGGACTGATACAAGGGTTATCACGAAGTAAAACATTTTCAAAACAAGCACGCACAAGCAATTTGAAAAAATGAGCAAGTACCTAAGAGCCCATAGAAAACCATGGATAGAAAGGGTGCTAACACCTTCCCTTTCTATAATCTACCCCTCTTACTCAGAAACATCTCGAAAAAGGTTTTTTCTGTTCTTTTTCCTTTTCCTGATTGGATAAAATAAAAGTCAGTGGCGAATCTTGCTTACCGCGACATTTTGCAAATAAAAAACGCAAAATGCAAACTAGTATTAACAGTCGGTTCTGCCACTGTATCATAGTATGTATATGTGTCCTTGTCGTCTGAAGCATAGGCCATACTAATTTTCTCCCCCGGTTCAACGTTGTCGTTACTTTTTTCACTGTGAAATATCCAACACGTATAACTTTTATCAATTCCGTGCATTAGTAAATGCGATTTCAATTTGTATCAACCCGACCCACATAATAACAACCCAAGTAAGGACACTTCATTCGACTGGGGTCTTTGGCGTGTTCAACAGCAAACTTAACGAATTCCAATACTCTATTCTCGTACTCTTTTGACAATCGATCGGCAAACATCCATTTTTTATCCATTTTATCTACTAATTCAAGTAAACAAAAACACTATAAACAGATTATTCCCTTTTTTTATGAATTAAACGAATTATTTTTAGAAATTTATTTCTAGAGTTATTAACATGGACTAAAAATAAATATATCTATATAAAAATAATTGTGTTTTTTAATTGATCGATACAGATCGAATTTGAATTTGACTTACCAAAGAAAGAAAAGGGGTTATTGGTGTTGACGGCAGATGATGCGGCTTTGATGTTCTTCGAATCGATGATGGTCTTCGACTAACTACACCAATACAAAGGAATCATCAAAAACAAGTTGTATATATAGGGCTATAATAGCTTAAATCCACAAACCTTAAGAATTTGTTCTTAGACAAGTTTTTTGTGAAAATTTGTATGAGAAACAAATCACTAATGAATTTTTTCTATCATATTATATTTCTTTCCAACAGAAACACAGTATTTAGGAGTAATAATGCTTAAACAATTCTAAAATTTATGTTAGTAAAATAGTATTAAAAGTAAAGAAACCAAGCAACCAACAAGTAAAAAAAATACTAGTTCATGGAGAATATAAACATGATAAACAATTCAGAAACCAATTAAAATAACAAAAAAAACCATCATCATCTTTTTTATTCCAAAATAAAGACCAAAAGAAAAACATTCAGAAAGTTCTTACTTAATAATCATATACACATACATAGAGAGAGTGATAGATAAATTATAATATATAACATTGCTTCCTCTTCTCACTTCTCATCACATTTGGTCACAAACCAACAAAGATGATACAAAATGCAATAATGCATGACAATAATACAAAATGCAATAATGAAACATACGGAAACTGAATCCAAACTTCAAAAACAATAATATCTTAGAAGTGTTGCTGAAAGTGCAATAATGCTAAAATATAGAAAATGCAATAATGTTAAAAGTGTTGTTGTTATCAAGCCCTACCAAAAACCGAAAAACTAAAATGCATACCGATAACTCAGTTATGCATATCTATAACTCAGTTTGGACATCAATAGGAGGATAATGTCTTAGATGTTAGCATAGTACATTATCAATAGGAGGATAACTCAGTTTGGACATAAATGGAGATAAAGACATTTTCAAGAAAGAACCTACCTTGAGAACCTACCGGTGTGGATGGAGGACAACCGAGAGAGATGGTGGAGTATGGAGGGAAAGAGTTGGTTGGACAGTGATGATTTGTGAGAGGGAAAGGGTTTCTGTTCGTGAGAATGAGAGGGAAAGGGTTTTCGTGTTCGTGAGTCTGTGAAAAGAGAAACAGTACACTGATTCTATTTTTTAATTTTAATTTATTTGGCTTTAGACAGTGCTTTTTAGAAGCACTGGCTAATATGGGCCTTTAGCAGGGCTTTTGAAAAGCGCTGGCTAATGTGGTCCTTTAGCAGCGCTTTTGAGATTTTTTTTTTAATTTTATATGACTTTAGACAGCGCTTTTTAAAAGCGTTGTCTAAAGTGGTCCTTTACTAGCGCTTTTGATAAAGCGCTTTCTAAAGCAACACTTTTAGCAGTGCTTTTTAAAAGCGTTGTCTAAGGTCACATTTTTAGCAGCGCTTTTATTTATTATTGTATACAGTTTCCATGTTTTTTTAAAATTTACTTATAGCAGCGCTTTTGTATAAAAGCGTTGTCTAATATGCGTTGTTAAAATCCATTTTTGGCGTAGTGAGATGAAGGATCAGTTACTCTTATGATGAAGGAATTCCAAATATTTTCTACTTCAACTGGTTTAATGGCTAATCCTGCCAAATGCAAGGTCTATTTTGGAGGTGTTCATGAAACTCTTCAACAGAAGCTGCTAGAGATTACAAGTTATAATGTCGACACTTTACTTTTTAAGTACCTAGGAGTTCCTCTATCTAGCAGGAAAATTAGTGTGAAATAATGTAGACATGTAATTGATAAAATTGTTGGCAAGATTAGACATTAGACTTTAAAAATTCTGAGCTATGCAGGTAGGAAGCAACTTATCTATAATGTTTGGTTTGCAGTGCCTGCAGATTAGATGCAAGTCTTTCCCATCTCTATATGTGTTATGAAAAATATGAAGCCGTTTTTCAAAGTTTTTTATGGAGAAATACTAATTATATTAGTAGGAAATCACTTGTAACTTGGGATGTTTTTTAGTTTTAACATATTTTTGGATTTCATATGGTCAAGAATGTCTTTATAAATATTAGAAGAAAGTAGTTCACGAATCACCACAGTATGAGCATATGGAAGAGGAGAATGTTGTTCTAACATAATGGACAAGTTAAGTCCTTAGTTATTCTCGATCTCTCTAAGAAAAGGTATCAAAACTCAATAATGAAAAGAAAAACCAATAGAAAAACGAGGGCTATATAAACATTGATCGAAAAGACAAGTGAAGATGGTTGGGCTTAATTGATCTGGAAGATGTTCTAGGACACACTAGTCTTCACACTCCCATAAGGAACAAGTTAGGAGGATAACTTCATCATTAAGAAATCAAGAAAACTGAAGCATCTGGAGCACCCTTCCAATTAATTGATGATTGAATCAAAATCAAGGTGTTGAAGGAACTACAACTTAAAAATCACATTTGATCCTAACATGAATTAGAAGCCTTTCATGATCAATTTTAAGCCTACAAGATTTCCATAAGCGTCTATTAAATTAAACTAGGTTAAATTTTGTTTATGAAAACATATATATATATATATATATATATATATATATATATATATATATATATATATATATATATATATATATATATATATATATATATATATATATATATATATATATATATATATATATATATATATATATATATATATATAACTCTCCATCATCGTGACTCAAATAAAATCTCAAATCTAATGAACCAAAAACTCACGAAATGAAGACATATGTAAATTCCTTGTGTCAATATTAAATGAGTTATAAATTTAAATATTGAACATTCAAAAGAATCCCACAAAAATATCTAATTAAGGATATAAAAATGAATAACTAAAAATGGTACTTGTGACAAACATAACAAGAAGTAACATAATCATTCGAGAATATCCAAGATAGCAGAATAAATTATTATCTAGTCCAAAATTATCGTCAACAAAGCTTCCATAACCCTGTTGTACAACAAAAGAGAATCACATAAAATAAAAGTAATGAGAGTTTTTTCTTATATATTAAAATCACATAAGAAACTTCAACTACATATTGCAAAATGATTCATATTATAATGATTTATAGTAATATTGTTTCAATAATATCACTATTTTTTGTATTAGCATATGTTTGTATTGAGATTAGAATATCAATTAATTTATAATAATAATAATAATAATAATAATTATTATTATTATTAATATTATTATTAAATAAATCCTAACTATCTTCAATAATAAACTATAAATTATGGGCATATACCTTTAATTTGGAGATGGAAGAAACACTCTTCTTAGTTGTCTCGAAGTAACCGTTTCCCTACATGCAGGACATTTACCTTGTGCTTTAATTGCTTTTTTTATGAAGAACTTGTAAAAGATATGGCCACACCTTGTGGCCATTTCCTCCTGAATAGAATCCATACATATTGGACATTTATAAGGAGATTCTTTGGGAGTTTCAAATGCTTTTTTCTTAGCTTGTGCGACTTCTTTCTCCTTTTCCGCTAACTTTAATGACAATTTCAATATAAAAAAATCTAGTTAGAAATATAACTTCAACAACCTCTATAACATATGTAAGTTTATTAGGTTTTAATAAGAGTTATGGATTGTATGAATATTTTAGATTTTGTAATAAATTATGTATGTGTCGACTTGAAAATTGTATGTGTCGACACATAAGTCAAATTATAACTGCATGTGTCGACCAGAAAATTGATGTGTCGACCTAAGATAGTCAGAGGCTACATGCTTTAAAAATGCAGTACATATGTCGATCTGAAATTTGTATATGTCAACACATAAAATCATCATTTTTGCATTTTCAAAAAAGCTTCAGTATGTGTCGACTAGAAATACTTATGTGTCGACACATACAATAAAAATTGATGAAGAAAATAATTTTTCATGAATATGACCAATTTCAACCTCTTTTAATGATTCTTAAGATCTCTAATGCAGAGAAATACCATAAGACATAAAAATACTGTCTATTGTAGATGGAAGAAACATCCTTACTAGCCACCTTAGAGTATCCTTTTTCTTTACGTATAACTTATATGATATATTGAAACTTCATGTTTGATATAATTCTTGCAAAAGAAATAGCCACAACTTCATACATATTGAGAACTTTATATACAAAATTCTTTTGAAAGATCAGGTGTCTATATCTCAAGCTTTAGGGTTACCTTATTAGTTTTAGGTGGACATTTTTTATTCTGCTCATGTAAAGAAATATTCAAATTAGAATATAAACTCCAATGAAATATATTTTTTAGTATCACTATAACATAGGGAAAAAGACAACCAAAGGTAAAATAATTAGATAGGAAGCTATAGGAAGTTTCTTTCCTTCTAATTGGTGTTGCCTCACGTATTTATAAATATGTCATCAATTGACTGGATTATACGATCAATGTTGAAGATGAATAAAGTTTGCATGCTTTTATTTTTGCTATAATAATGAAAAATAATTGTCTTAGATGTAAATAATATAAATACCATAATTTTTTTTTGGAAATAAAATTATATATAACCAAAATCAATTATTACAAAGCAATCCATAGGGTCCAGCTATTGTCACCCAAAACACCTATACAAACACAATGAACTCTAAATTTCTAAATTATTCATTCATTCATTTACAATATACTCTCAAAATCGGGAAAGACGAATGTGATTTTATTTTCTATACATATCTTCTTATTCAATTTCTCTATTAACAATATCTTCTCAAACAAAAAAGCATATATAATTAGACAAAAACCATAGAGATTATTTATGGATTTATTTATTCTAATTTTCTCGAGTCGTTATATATGTGTTACTTGTTTTTGTTTATTTCACAGTCAAGTAAGGGAGGTTAAGATCATGTTATGCATAGACATTGTCTTGTGAATTTTAAATTTTCATAAATTATATTAAATAAATTCACTATTAGAGTAGCTATCTACGTTGAAAAATTATTTTTTAAAATCCCTTACAAGAGAAAGATGATTGGCTTAATTTCAGAAATCAATCCTAACAATAATGGTCAGAAACATCTCAAAAAAGCACCCACTAAAACATTGAGCCCAAATGATTCCACTAAATATGTGAAACTATGATCCTATCTTTAAGAATTGTAAATTCTCTATTAGGTTGAAACCAAGTGGAATTTATTCATAAAAGATTAAGGTCAATAAGACCCATTTGGGAGATAAGTTTTCTGAAAGCCAGATACCAACAATACAAACATCAATGCATAGTCATTAGCATCAATCATATCTCTACTAGAGAAAACAATATTGAAGTTCTCCATAGCACAAAACATACCACACCCAAAAATATTCTTAAAATTCACTAAATATCACCACGTTTATCTCTTGTCCACTAAAGTATGTCTGGAATACATATTAACCCCAAAGAAAATTGATTCAAGCCCCCTACTGAACATTACCCTAAAAAAATCTACAACATCGAAAAATTAAGAAAACCTCGTAGAATTAAACAAAATACAAATATTGTACATACTATTCTTCTTTATTATAGGGATATAACTCAAGTCACAACAATGACCTATCAGTATTACACATAACTTCTAGAAACCTTAGCTACATTATAACCCATAAAATAAAATAATAACGTATTAATTTATGTCTCCCTCATCATTGAACTTAAAAGTAAACCATAAATATTTGTTTAGTTTTATCATATTTTTGGATTTCATATGGTCAAGAATGTCTTTACCAATATTAGAAGAAAGTAATTTACGAATCACCATAATATGAGCATATGGAAGAGGACAAGATTGTTATAACATAATGGACAAGTTAAGTCCTTAGTTATTCTCGATCTCTCTAAGAAAAGATATCAGAACTCAATAATGGAAAGAAAAACCAATAAAAAATGAGGGTTATATAAACATTGATCGAAAAGACAAGTGAAGGAAGGTGAGTTTAATTTATCTAGAAGATGTTCTAGGACACACTAGTCTTCACACTCCAATAAGGAACAAGTTAGGAGGATAACTCCATAATTGAGAAATCAAGAAAACTGAAGCATCTGGAGCACCCTTCCAATTAATCGATGATTGAATCAAAATCAAAGGTATTGAAGGAACTACGGCTTAAAAATTACCTTTAATCCTAACATGAATTAGAAGCCTTTCATGACCAATTTTAAGCCTACAAGATTTTCACAAGCGTCTATTAAATTAAACTAGGTTAAATTTTGTTTATGAAAACCTATTCATGCTTTATATCTTGGATTAATTTTTTTGAAATTTAGCTCATTGGAGAAAAGAGCTCTATGATATTAGGGTTTTATACAATAAAAATAAATGTATGATTATAATAAATGTATTATTATTATTATTATTATTATTATTATTATTATTATTATTATTATTATTATTATTATTATTATTATTATTATTATAACTCCCCATCATTGTGACTCAAATAAAATCTCAAATCTAATGAACCAAAAATCACGAAATAAAGACATATGTAAATCCTTTATGTCAATATTAAATGAGTTATAAATTTAAATATCGAACATTCAAAAGAATCCCACAAACATATATAATTAATGATATAAAAATGAATAACTAAAAATGGTACTTGTGACAAACAAAACAAGAAATAACATAATTATTCGAGAATATCCAAGATAGCAGAATAAATTATTATCTAGTCCAAAATTGTCGTCAACAAAGCTTCCGTAACCCTGTTATACAACAAAAGAAAATCACATAATATAAAAGTAATGATAGTTTTTTCTTATATATTAAAATCACATAAGAAAATTCAACTATACATATTGCAAAATAATTCACATTCTAATAAACTATAAATTATTGGCATATACCTTTAATTAGGAGATGGAAGAAACACCCTTCTTAATTGTCTCGAAGTAACCCTTTCCCTACATGCAGGACATTTACCTTGTGCTTTAATTGCTTTCTTTATGCAGAACTTACAAAAGATATGACCACACCTTGTGGCCATTTCCTCCTCAATAGAATCCATACATATTGGACATTTATAGGGAGACTCTTTGGGAGTTTCAAGTGCCCTTTTCTTAGCTTCCGCGGCTTCTTTCTCTTTTTCAGCTAACTTTAATGACAATTTCAATATAAAAAAATCTAGTTAGAAATATAACTTCAACAACCTCTATAACATATGTAAGTTTATTAGGTTTTAATAAGAGTTATGGATTGCATGAATATTTTAGATTTTTTTAAAAATTATGTAATTTTTAAATATATCATGTAACTTCATATTAATAAGATTTTGTATAATTTATTCTACAATAAAAACAACAACTACTACTCATTTTATTAAACGGTCAAACTTAAAATAGAAAAGAGAATTAAGTGATTTATTAATTTTAGAAAATGACCAACTAAATAAGACCAACTTCTTATCGTTACAAACATAAACCAACTAGCCATAAAGTTAAGAAATTTAATAATACCTCATGTGCAATGTAATCAAAATTTATATAAATCATGTCATCATATGGTTGGAGAATGCGGCCGTCAGGCAGAAAAAAGTCTGAGATCCTGTGATTTTCTGCAATAATCATGAAAGATAAATTTCTAAAAAGCAACAACTTCAATCACCATAATAATATAATTCAACTTTCATTTATTATATTTTTATTATTTATTAAAAAAATAAAATATTATTCACCATAAAAAATACTCCACACACACACACAAACATACACTAAGATCCAATGAGCCAAATCTAAAATTAGAGAAGAGAACAAGATCTAATGCTTGAAAAACAATTCATTTGAGCCTTATGCCATGAGCAAGTAAAGTAAATGAGCTAAGGGATTTCCTTACTTTAATCTCTTTTGGATGCTAATTTGTTAGTTAGGACATCTATTTATTAAAACCACAAGATTTTCAGAGAAAAAAATAGACATATATATAGAATTTTCGCTTAGCATTAAATTAAAATATAATAAGCATGTAATTCAGAAAACTCCAAGCGACTAAACCATATATTTTTTTAAATTTCACCATAAAAAAAAACAAGATCTTTTGGTTTTCTTAAATAGATCAACCTACTCATTTATAACATCCACCCCATCAACTAACAATCTAGATTTAATAAAGGTCTATTGGTTAAGGGAAATAATATTTTCCATAACCTCTACATGTCTAGTTAATAGTACTTTAGAAACCGACTTATAATGAGATCTCGTCAAGAAGATAGGTCAAAAATACCCCTAATATAATGGAGAGTATAACTTAGGAATGAAAGTGACAAAATATAACATGAAACAATTGGGAAGAGATATAAAATGGTGAAACAAATTAAACATCATTGTCATATTATCCCTAAGAGAAAGCAAGAACATTCTCTAGAAATGGAAAATAAACTCTTTTAACTTAGGGATTTATTAGCAATCTATAACGCAACCTCCTTGTCTATCTCATAAAATAGAAAAAGAGAAGTACGAGTAGCATTAGAATCTCGGAAAAACGATAAAAAACTAAACTCATTAATTTATGGACAATCTACCAAAGGTTCCTTAAATTTATTAGAGAAGAAATTAATCACCTCTTGACGGATCTCAGCAACCCCAACTATCCAAATATCGCCCACCTTAATGATTTGGATTGCATTCTCCCTACTCCTACTCTTCACACAAGTAGGAAATAACTTATAATTAGCATCACTCTCCTTGAGTCACTTTTCTTTTGACCTCTAAAAGTATTTGGATATTTAATCTTAAGCAATGACTAAAGATCCACAATAGCTCTCAAACTATCCATCACATCTTCTATAAAATGCACACCAAGGTCAACCATATAGTTAAGAGAACTCACCACCTCTCTCGAGGAGACAATTTGGGATTCAAAGTTTTCCAAAGACATTTTTATTGCAAACTTTCATAACTCATTTGAGATATTTGAGTTTCTCTTTGAGGAAAAAAGATTTCCAATCAAAGAACACATAACGACTCCAACTAGTATGGACTAACTCTACAAAGATATCATGATTAAGTGAGTGATTGTTAAATCTGAATGGTCTAGGACCTCTAAATTATTTGGAATACCTAATGATGTTAGAACACTAATCCAAGACATCTCTAGGTAGAGTCTACTATGAAGCCACACCCCTATAACCCATTAACCATCAGATACAAAAATCCTACGCCACCTATTAGATGCTCCCCTATTATACGAAAGCCATGTTGACTTCCTACCTAAGAGGGAAAGATCAAACAAATCCATTTGAGAGATGAAATTATTCAAGGAAGAGTATTCCATATTATTAGTACAATTGAAGAAACCAACTCCCTTAATGATATCACTCAAAGCACAAATAGATATATATATATATGATATCCCAAAAAAAAACATCAGATAATATCCTTAAAAAGGATTTCTTGGACACTAGGTCATCACACATGACCATCTTCTCATTCAAAAAAATGCTTAGAGTAAATATTTTCCACAAAACACATAGAGGTAGACACTCTTCACAAGTAGAGGACATCAAGGTAACCGAGAATATATGAGAAGGATAAAAGAGAACTACTCTTGAAACTACACAAGATTGAGAAGAATTTCCATCTATTTCTAATAGATGGGGAGAAAACTTCACTCATAGAAGGAGTTACCCCATAAGGAGGATTGAAGAAGAGGAGTCAAAATCTTTTTAAACTTAGTCTCTTATATTGTCAAGAATTTCAAAGATTTTGAAACAATAAACTCATTTGCTTTCTAATTCTTAAAATTACTCCCTAACTGGAGACATTAAAAGAACAAACTAATATTAGATACTCGTGTATCAATATACAATAATCACTCTAAGTTGCAATCTATTAAAAATATTTAAAGAAAATAAATTTTTAAATGTACTATATTATAAATACTAACAATGAACAAATTTTAATTTTATCTATATCTTTTAAATTTTTTATTTAAACAATAGATAAATATCATTATTGTGACACAAGAGTGAGTTAGAAGGCACGCTTTATAAGTTAGAAGACTTGATGACTTAAGATTTTAAGTGAATATGTGTATTTTTAATATATGTTTTACTCTTAACCCAGTACAATTGTCTTCTCATGACCCATAGACTTAAATCTTACTTGAATATCATCTAATCATCCTAATTCACAACATAATTGTAATTTTGAAAAAATAGTTTATCCTTCCACAAATACAATAATTAATTATTTTCCTTCAAAATTCAATGCATTAATTAATATGGTAAAACATATTTTTATTTTTGAAAAATAATGCTACATTAGATTTTTATATAACCAAAAGGATACATATATTTTGATCTAAATACATGTACATTTTTGCTTAAATAAAAATTTTAAGGGAGAAAAATCTTACCTCTATTCAAATCAACTTCATTGACCATACGATTTCTTCTCGCATTGGCCACTGCCTAAGATACATAAAGACAAAAAAAAAAAGTGTTTTAATAAATAATTGATTAACATCTACTAAAAACTATTGTAAAAGTAGTGATGATAATTTTTTTTTTACTAAATGCTAATTGAATGGTAACATTTTATATCTTTGTCAACAAACAATATAATCTATTAATCTTTGGCAAAAATGTTTTAAATTGAAAAATAAATTAAGAAAATTGAAAGGATTGAACCTCAGCAAATTCTCTTGGTGAAGTTTCTATGACATCATCATCAATTTCCTCAAAATTATTCTGAGAAACATTAATTGGTTCATAGAGTCCCTCCCCATGTGAAGATTCTCCAGTCAGCAAATTCACTCTTCTTTGTTGGTAATTATTCAAATTCAAATAATTCATCTTTCAGTACGTCACTAATAAACAATAAAGTTATAAGTAACATACAATCAATACAATGATATAGATGAGAATTAGAGATTCCATGAGAGAAAAAAAACAGAAGAGAAAATTGATACAAAAATATTAATGAATTTAAAAGATATTAAGAGAAAAAACATACGCTATAGATTGGAGAGGGAGTCTGAGAATAGTTGTGAGAAATGGGAGAGAATAAAAAATAGTGAATAACACTATTTTGAATACTTATAAATATAATAATAATAACAATAATAATAATAATAATAATAATAATAATTATTATTATTATTATTATTATTATTATTATTATTAAAAAATTTACTACTTTTTATTTTAATATTCTTCATTCTCTTTAAATTCAAATCAAATTGATTTTTAATTATTATTTTCTAATTATAATTATCTAACTATGGAAACTATACTTTTTTGGATTTTTTAATCTTATAGAGTCAAATTAAATTTATTTAAATTCAAAGGTTTGAAAAAACTAATAATTTATTTCTTTATTATATAATAAAATAATAATAATATAATTAGAATAATAATAATAATAATAATAATAATAATAATAATAATAATAATAATAATAATAATAATAATAATAATAATAATAATAATAATAATAATAATAATAATATAATAATAATAATAATATGTTAAATAATAAATATAGTCAAGTTAAGTTGATTTAAATTCAAAGGTTTGAAAAAAAATTGAAAAGATATAATTTCTTAAGAAAATATCACACCAGATACGCAAATATAATAACCGATGGATATTTTATGAGAGAAGAAGAATGTTGTGGGATTTTGGATCGAACTCTAGTTGGTCGAAGTACTTGCTGTAGTCGAAGAAGGTTCTAGCATGTATTTGTCGAAGGATGCTTGTCGAATTAGGTTTTAGTGTTTAAACCCTAATTTGTTAAGTTAGCTTGTGTGTTAAGTTAGCTTGTATAATGGGCCTTGTGGAAAAAGCCCATTAGTTAGTATGTTAGGTTTTATTATAAATAGCATACTAGTCTCTCATCATTGCCATTACAGCAAATCCTAATATACGGTGAGAGGGTTATTTGTTATTCTTGTAAACTTGTAATCTTGTTTCCTAAGAGAAAGTAAAAGAATAGCAGTTATAACCAATTATTGTGTTCTTCTTCTTCCTTGTTCGTTATTCATCCCTTCTTCTATACTTTGTTATTGGCATCCAATTCACAACAAATTGGTGCGGTGAGCGTGGAGAAGATGCCTTCAACAAAATATGAGATTGAAAAGTTCACCGGAGTGAATGATTTCGGTCTATGGCGCTTGAAGATGAAAGCCCTACTGGTTCAGCAGGGTTGTTTGGAAGCGCTGAAGGGAGCGACGGCGATGGACGCTGCGTTAACAGAAAGAGAGAAGACGGCCATGATCGAGAAAGCACACAGCGCAATTTTGTTGAGCCTTGGTGATAAGGTTCTTCGACAGGTATCAAAGGAGACGACGGCATCAGGATTATGGGTGAAACTCGAAAGTTTGTATATGACCAAATCTCTGGTAAATCGACTCTACCTGAAGCAAGCTTTGTATTCATTCAAGATGACTGAAGACAAAGTGTTGGCTGAGCAGTTGGATATGTTCAACAAGCTGATTCTTGATCTTGAAAACATTGATGTAAAGATTGATGATGAAGATCAAGCGCTATTATTATTGTGCGCCTTGCCCAGATCACATGCTCACTTCAAAGAAACCCTCTTGTATGGAAGAGAGTCCCTGACCTTTGAAGAAGTTCAATCAGCTTTGTACTCTAAGGATTTGAACGAACGTAAGGAGCATAAACCTTCGACGGTTGGTGAAGGTTTGACTGCTAAAGGAAAATTCGACAAGAAGAAAAGTAAAAATCAGTCGAAGTCTTATAGTGGTGACTCATCTGGTATTAGATGCTATCACTGTAAGAAAGTAGGTCACACAAGAAAGGTGTGCCCTGAACGCCTGAAAGATCATGGAGGTAAGGATAATGGCAACGCAGCTATTGTCCAAGATGATTTCGAATCATCTGATGTTCTTGTGGTTTCAAGCAAAAACTCGTCGAAGGAATGGATTATGGATTCTGGATGCACTTGGCACATGACTCCAAACAAAGACTTGTTCGAGGAATTATGTAATCAAGATGGTGGATCTGTATTGCTGGGAAACAACAAAGCTTGCAAGATTGCAGGCGTTGGATCTGTGAGATTCAAGCTCCATGATGAGTCAATAAGATTGTTGACTGAAGTCAGGTATGTACCTGATTTGAAGAGAAATTTGATTTCTCTTGGTGAATTCGACAAGAAAGGATATGTTTTTCAAGGAGAGAAAAGTATCCTGAGAGTCATGAAAGGGTCGAAGGAAGTCTTGAGAGGCGTGAAGAAACAAGGCTTGTATACCCTTGAGGCTGAAGTTGTAAGTGGTTCGACAAATGTTGCATCCACGAAACCTTTGTCGAAGACAGAAATTTGGCACATGAGATTGGGCCATGTCAGTGAAAGGGGTCTGGTCGAATTAGGGAAACAAAATCTGCTTGGTGGAGATAAAGTCGAAAAGCTGAAGTTTTGTGAACCCTGTGTACTTGGAAAATCCTGTAGAATGAAGTTCAACAAAGGCAAACAAAGAACACATGGATCCCTTGATTACATCCATGCTGATCTTTGGGGGCCTGCAAGGTGTCCATCACATTCAGGAGCAAAGTATTTTCTATCCATAGTAGATGACTATTCCAGAAAGTTATGGGTATTCATCCAGAAGACTAAGGATGAAACTTTTGAGAATTTCAAAAGTTGGAAGACTCTTGTCGAAAATCAAACTGGCAGAAAGGTAAAAAGGTTGAGAACCGACAATGGCCTTGAGTTTTGCAATGAGGCGTTCGACAGTTTTTGTGTTGCCTCTGGTATTGCAAGGCACAGAACTACCGCAGGTACTCCACAACAAAATGGTTTGGCTGAAAGGTTTAATCGAACTATTTTGGAGAGAGTTAGATGCATGTTGACTAGTGCGGGATTAAAGAAGGTGTTTTGGGCTGAGGCTGTTTCGACAGCAGCATATCTGATAAACAGATGTCCTTCGACAGCGTTAGATATGAAGACACCCGAAGAAGTTTGGTCGGGACATCCACCAGATCTCGACAAACTAAGAGTATTTGGCTGTGTAGCCTATGCTCACATTAGGCAAGACAAGGTCGAACCTAGAGCTCTGAAATGCATGTTTATGGGATACCCTGAAGGAGTGAAAGCTTATAGGCTGTGGTGCCTAGAGCCAGGTCACAGGAGGTGTATCACCAGTCGAGATGTAGTTTTCAATGAAACTGAAATGGCTTTCAAGAAAACTGATGATGTTGACGAAGAGCTGGAACAGGTAGAGATTCCTGTTGAGGTGGAGCATGTTGATGCTGAAATGCGTATCCCAGATGAAGTCGAAGAAGAAACAGAAGATTCTGATGATATTGAGGAAACTGTTGATGACTACCTATTGTCGAGAGATAGGCAAAGAAGAGTCATAAAACCACCTCAGAGACTTGGATATGCAGATCTTGTAGCTTATGCCTTAATCTCTGCAAGTGAAGTTCTAGACGAAGAACCTAGAGATTATAAGGAAGCTATAAGGAGTCGAATGAAGACTGAATGGCTAAAGGCCATGCATGATGAGATGAAATCTCTTCATGATAATCACACTTGGGAACTGATCAAGAAACCTGTTGGGGCAAGGTTAGTCAGCTGTAAGTGGATTTTCAAAGTTAAAGAAGGAATTGAAGGAGTAATGTCGAAGAGGTACAAGGCAAGATTAGTCGCAAGGGGTTTCACTCAGAAAGAAGGTGTCGACTTCAATGATGTATTTTCCCCTGTTGTGAAGCACAGATCCATTCGAATGTTGCTTGCCATGGTGGCTCAGTTCGACCTTGAACTGGAACAAATGGATGTGAAGACTGCGTTCTTGTATGGTGACTTAGATGAAACAATCCTGATGAGGCAACCTGAAGGGTATGTCGAAAAGGGGAAAGAAGATTATGTGTGCAAACTGAAGAAATCTTTATATGGACTTAAACAATCTCCTCGACAGTGGAATAAGAGATTCGACAAGTTCATGGAACACATAGGTTTCATTCGAAGTCAGTTCGACCATTGTGTTTACTCCAGATTTCGACCTGAAAATTCATTTGTTATTTTGTTGCTTTATGTTGATGATATTCTGATAGCAAGCAACAATGTCGAAGATGTAATGAGGGTGAAGGCTGAACTCAATAAGGAGTTCGACATGAAGGATCTGGGAGCTGCATCCAGGATTCTTGGAATTGACATTCGAAGAGATAGAAAGCAGTCGAAATTATGCTTATCTCAAGAGGCATACCTACGAAAGATTCTTGACAAGTTTGGTATGTCGAACTCAAAGCCTGTTGTGACTCCAACGAACCCTCAATTCAAGCTGAGTATTGATCAATGTCCCAGTACTGATGTTGAAAGAACATATATGAATAGCATCCCATATGCTAATATAGTTGGTTCTTTGATGTATGCTATGGTCTGTACTAGACCCGACATAGCATATGCAGTAAGTCTTGTAAGCAGGTACATGGCGAATCCTGGAAAGGCTCACTGGCAAGCGTTAAAGTGGATTCTAAGGTACATAAATGGGTCTCTGAACAGAGTCTTAATTTATGGTGGAGCCTTGGGTGAAGATAGTAAAGCAGCTGTCGAAGGCTATGTTGACTCTGATTATGCAGGTTGTATGGATTCTAGAAAATCTATTTCTGGATATGTTTTCACTATGTTTGGTACAGCAATTAGTTGGAAAGCAACTCTTCAGAAGGTTGTTGCCTTATCAACTACTGAAGCAGAATATATTGCCCTAACTGAAGCTGTGAAAGAAGCATTGTGGCTTGAAGGTTTTGCAAAGGAACTGAAACTTCAAGGTCAAGGTGTCACTGTTAAATGTGATAGTCAAAGTGCAATACACCTGTCGAAGAACTCAGCCTATCATGAGCGAACCAAGCACATAGATGTGAGGCTGCATTTCGTCAGAGGGGTAATCGAGCGTGGAGAAGTCCAAGTGCTGAAGGTCTCGACAGAACACAATGCCGCTGATATGATCACCAAAACATTGCCAAGTTGCAAGTTTTTCCACTGTATGCAGTTGATAAGGCTGCATGAAGAAAGCTAGTTAGTGTCTCTTGATGCTGTAGAGTTAGGTCCAAGGTGGAGATTTGTGGGATTTTGGATCGAACTCTAGTTGGTCGAAGTACTTGCTGTAGTCGAAGAAGGTTCTAGCATGTATTTGTCGAAGGATGCTTGTCGAATTAGGTTTTAGTGTTTAAACCCTAATTTGTTAAGTTAGCTTGTGTGTTAAGTTAGCTTGTATAATGGGCCTTGTGGAAAAAGCCCATTAGTTAGTATGTTAGGTTTTATTATAAATAGCATACTAGTCTCTCATCATTGCCATTACAGCAAATCCTAATATAGGGTGAGAGGGTTATTTGTTATTCTTGTAAACTTGTAATCTTGTTTCCTAAGAGAAAGTAAAAGAATAGCAGTTATAACCAATTATTGTGTTCTTCTTCTTCCTTGTTCGTTATTCATCCCTTCTTCTATACTTTGTTATTGGCATCCAATTCACAACAAATGTCTATGATGAATGAATTATAAGGCTTATGCTATTTCTCTTATTTATTTAAACAACACATCTACATTTTATAAATATATATACAACTTATAAAAAAAATTAAAATGAGTCCAATTATACACCACATTTATATTTTATACATTATTCTAAACAAACTGAGTAATTCAAATAAAAATAGTTTAAATACAACAAAATAATTTAAAAAGAATTTAACTTATATTTAAAAAGATAAAAAAAATTAAAATATATTATAAATAACACAATACATTAATATTTTAAAAACCAGATTAAACCAGCTAATTGAACATGTTCAACTTTGAATCGTTGTTTAATCTGATTTGGTTTGGACCAATAAATGATATGTCTAAAAAATTAGGATAAAATTGTTTCAATCGCGAAAAATTAAAATAACTGTAAAATCGGGACCGATTTTGGTGAATCAAACGGTTTAAAAAAACAAAGATAATTTTTTTTATGTTTTAGTTCATTTTATTTCTTTATTTATATCTAAAAAATTAATTATAACAAACATTTAAAATTGTATAAATGAAAAGTAAAGAATAAAATTGGAACACATGAGACAATGTAAATGCAAATAGCAAGAGAAGAAATAATGTAATGTTATTTGTAGACACAGAGTAACTGATGTTGATGTTCGAAGAGATGTGAAAAATTATACTGATGAAGAATTTGTTGCTTTGAGTTAAACAATTAGGAAAAATATATAAATATTGATCCTTAACTAATTTTCTCATTTGTTATTGGATTTTACATTGCATATTTCTTCTTTTTTAAACTTGTTTATTAGTATGGTATTTAGTTGAGAAATTTATTTTACAACTTATGATATAAATTAGTTTTATTAGGATGTTTAATAATTTTTTTTAGTTTAAATTTAATATACAATTCAATCACAGTTTAACGGGTTTAACCAATTGAACCTTAACCACATATTTTAACGGTTCTTTCTCCGGTTGGTTTTTAAAACATTGCAATACATAACAAAAATATATATTATAAATACATGAAAAAATATAAACATTAAAATAAATTGTTTGCAGAATAAAAAATACAATCACTTAGATTTATAGTAAAAGAAAAAGATTGAGGGAGATATGGGTCATGGTCGTGGTCGTGGCCGACCACACAAACTGACGGTGACGACTCCTCTGACAATGGTACGAGTGTTTTCATCATTGTCCAAGACTCAAACAAACATATAAAGCTCTCAGAAGGAAAGTTTTAGCGTGCAAGTGATGATATTAGAAGGAAAATGGACTCTAATAGCAATGAATCCAAGGCAACAACTAGATTCAATTGTGGAAGATATCAGAAAGAATATTGATGATCACGCCAAAATTGAAGCTACAAAGCAAGCTCCATGGGTTGACATCATTAAAGGCAACTATCTCTTATCCATTAGAACTGATATAGAATACACTTCACCATGATAGTTAATGAAGAAATTGAAGTTAGCATAGTTGAACAAGATATGTTATCTGAACTCAAATTTTGGGAAACGCCTTAATAATGTATGTGATAGGAGAAGATTTATCCAAGACTGCTGTTAAGAAATTCATGATTAATGTATGAAGTTTTGTATCACTTCCAAACCTGTATTATAATGAGGAAGGATACTTTATTATAAAATTTACATCAATTGTTGATAAGGAAATTGTGTTGAGAAAATGACCTTATACAATTAATAGAAAACCCATGTTCTTGCATGAATGGACACCAACATTTACATTGAAAGATGACATGATCAAAATCTTTTCTTTGCGAACCATCTTTCCCCAACTCCCTCTAGTTTATTGGGGAGAAAAGAGTATTGAGAAGATAACTAGTTCAATTGGAAAATCATTGATGACGGATAAATGCATAGGTAGGAAATTGAGAGTCTCGTATGCTAGAGTTTTAATTGAGGTGAATATAACATCTGAATTGCATAACTATATCACCATCAAAAGTATAAAAGGATATAAACTAAAACATGAAGTGGATTGTAATCCTCCATTTTGTATAAAAAAAAAGTATTAAGGCTGTCCATGTTTGTAAGGAAAAGCAACAACAGAATAAGAAAGAACCAGAGGTACAAAGATGGATCATAAAAGAAACAATAGAAGTTCTAATTGAAGATAGCAAGAAACCCCCACCAAAGATACATACATGTGAAGAAAATTCACCATGGATATTTATGGGCTCATCTACAAAAATGAAGGGTAAGGATATCTTAATAGAGGGAAGCAATATGAAAGCATAAACCATCATTAAGTGTAGAGATAGACTTGAAGTGCTAGACAAGGGAGAGATTCCAGGCACAAATGATTACAAAGATCCATGATTCTAGTTTGGAATTTTAGGGGATTAAATAAAAGGGCTAGGCATCTTGAGATTATGGCCCATCTCAAGAAAATGCATATGTCTTGTATAAATTTACTTGAAACTAGAATCAAATCCAATAATGCTAATAAACTTAGAGGAAGTTTCAGCACTAATTGGAATTGGTTGGATAATTATTCTCATCATCCCAATGGGAGAATTTGGTTGATATGACAAGAGGATATTAGATATATTCAATTGATAGCAAGTTCAGATCAATACATACATTGTAAGATAGAAGAGGCTCATGGGCAGAAGATAAATTGGCTTACAGTGATCTATGCATAAAATCAGCTCCACAATAGGAAAAAGCTTTGGGTAGATACCAAGGACTGTGCCAACTCAATGCAAGGAACCATGGATGATCATAGGTGATTTTAATAATGTTTTTACAACTAGAGACGAAATGGGTATCTAGTGCAAGAATTAGAATATTATGATCTAGAGAAAATGATGGAGGATATTGGCCTTTATGAACATGATAATAAAAGGAGTAACTTCACATGCTCCAATAAACACACCAATGAAATTATTTATTCAAGAATTAATCTGGCCATTTGCAATAGGGAATGGTTTATTCAATTTCTTCAATGTAACATTAAAGTGTTACGTGCTCATATATCTGATCATGCTCCATTAAATGTCCAACCAATGGGTTATAATATTATGCCTAGATATATAACTCAATTTAAATTTATGAATTATGTTATAGACAGACAAGATTTCATGGAAAAGGTTAGCAACAACTGGAATAGTAATGAAGATGGCAGACCTATGTAAAAAATTTGGAGAAAACTAAAAAGGCTTCAACCAATTATAAGGAATCTCACCAAAAGAGCAACTAAAGGAATCCAACAAATTCAACATAACAGATATCAACTAGCCAAGGCTGAGCATGATCTTTCAAGAGACATGCTTAACCCATAGCTGATGGATAAGGTGAAACATTGGACTTCTAAAATTATCAAAGCTACTAAACTAGAAGAAAAAGTCCTAATGCAAAAATCTAAAGTCAGCAGGCTCAAACTTAGAGATAGGAACAACACATATTTTCATACCACTGTGAGGGATAAAAGCAAGCAGGAAGGCATATACAAGATGGTAGATCTCAATGGACAAGTAATCATTGGTGATAAAAATATTGAACAATAGGTGTTGAGGTTCTATGAAGATCTTATGGGGAAATCTTCACCACAACTGGTCCATATTGATATTATGGTAATGAGAGGTGGAGTTCAATTGCAAGAACAACAAAGAGAAGAGTTAATGCAACATATCCCATATCCAAAAATTTGGAAAGCTTTAAAAAGTATTGGTGATAATAAGGCTCTTGAAATTGATGGGTTTAACTCTAAATTTATCAAAGCAGCTTGGGATATTGTTGGTAATATTGTGAAAGCAGTTGTTCGTGATTTATTTTAGCATGGTAGAATGTACAAAGGAGTGAATTATTCCTTTGTAATATTGATCCATAACAAATTAAATGCAAGAACTATGAAGGATATGAGGCCCATTTCTTGTTGCACTACCCTATACAATATTATCTCCAAGATTTTGACCACTAGGTTAAGTAAAGTCATCATTGCGCATGAGCTGTTAAGAGGATACATTAGAAAACACATTTCACCAAAATGTTCAACTCAAATTGATTTTCAAAAGGCATATGACATTATAGAACAAGGATCCATCGATAAAATTATGAGAGATATGCATTTCACTATTAAATTTATCAACTAGATCATGGTTCGTGAGACAACTATTTCATGGAAATATTCAATCAATGTTCATCATTGCTTAAAGGCAAAGAGGGGGCTTAGGAAAGGTGATACCATCT
The DNA here is from genome assembly GCA_948472305.1 of Vicia faba. Taxonomy (NCBI): domain Eukaryota; kingdom Viridiplantae; phylum Streptophyta; class Magnoliopsida; order Fabales; family Fabaceae; genus Vicia; species Vicia faba. The sequence continues at coordinate 1,219,536,597 of OX451738.1, read as the reverse complement.
CACAATTGTTGTTTTTGTCGATCATGGAGTATATGCACATGTGCTTGAAGAAATTACAAACCAAACCCAACTTTAGCCACCACCCCAAATGTAAGAAACTTGGTATAACAAAAATTTGCTTTGTTGATAATCTATTTTTGTTCACAAGAGGAGATGAAGGATCAGTTACTCTTATGATGAAGGAATTCCAAATATTTTCTACATCAACTGGTTTAATGGCTAACCCTGTCAAATGCAAGGTCTATTTTGGAGGTGTTCATGAAACTCTTCAACAAAAGATTACAAGTTATAGTGCCGTCACTTTACCCTTTAAGCACCTAGGAGTTCCTCTATCTGGCGGGAAAATTAGTGTGAAATAACGTAGACCTGTAATTGATAAAATTATTGGCAATACTAGACATTAGACTGCAAAAATTATGAGGTATGCAGGTAGGAAGTAGCTTATTTGTACTGTTTTGTTTGCAGTGACTGCATATTGGATGCAAGTCTTTCCCAACCCTAAATGTGTTTTGAAAATATGAAGCCGTTTGTCGAAGTTTTTTATGGAGAAATACTAATGATATTAGTAGGAAATCACTTGTAACTTGGGACATTGTTTGTAATCTTAAGACAACAGGTGGATTGAATATCACTTCTTTGGTGGAGTGGAACCAAGCTACCACATGGAAGTTTCTTTGGAATCTCCAAGCTAAGGCCGATATGCTTTGGATAAATTGGGTTAGCAATTACTATCTTAAAGGCCATGATGTGATGAAGTGAAAACTAAATACAATTGTATCTTGGTTTCTGAAAAGAATTTTAAAATGCGGGGATAAGATGATTAAGGTTATCTATTGAGATGATGTGATACAAACATGCAAGTATAAAATTGTAGCAATATATAAATGTCTGAAAGGTGATAAATGGTATGTGATCTGGAAGAATATTCTCTATAGTAACCATGATAGACCATGGGATATTTTCACATTGTTGATGGGCTTGAAGGGAAGACTTAATACCAAGGATATACTGCTCAAGATTTTTATCAGTACATATAAGAATTGTGTGTTTTATCATGAGGATGAAAGCCTATATCATATGCTTTTTGCCTGTAATATAACTAAGGGCATCTGAAGAGGAATTCTACATTGGATAGGCTATCAAAGAACTCCTAAGGATTTGAGACATGGGAGCATGTGGATTACTCAACAAACTGAAGGCAACAGATGGAAAAGGAAAATCTTAAAAATAGCTATAGCAGAAACGACGTATGCAATTTGGAAGGCAAAAAACTCAATTATTTTCTCTCTGACTAGTATTAATCGTAACATGATAGAAAATATTATGAAAACCATAGTTATTAGATGAACACTCAATTGAACTCTTATCACACACATATATAGGGATACTATGAGTATTGAGTAATATGCGTTGTTGGTTGTTGTAGTTGTCTTTCCTTAATCTTGTGGGATCAGATGTGTTCTGGACTGGGCCGAGCTGGCCCAAAAGCAATGGTGAAGGACCAATCCAAACGGTCTTTCAAGGGGTCACGTCGACCAAGAGGCCACATCCGTGCCCGACACTCTCTGCCAGTGCGACATCCTCGACTTCATGCTATCCTGCTCGACCCCAGCTCGAGCACTCCTCCTAGGGCAGACTCTGTCCACTACACCATCACGTGGATCCCGAAAAGACCGCGTCCTCGTCCGTCCGTACTTCACGCAGAACATCCAGGAAGAAGACCACGTACGGGTCCCCACTACACACGTAGAACCTGGCAGTTCCTCCATTGGGCCAAACCTGCCCGGCCCAATGAAGGGACCTTGGCCCAGCGCTGGGGGCTATAAATACCCTCTGTTCCCAGAGGGTCAGGTATTCATTCTTTTACCCATACTCATACTTTTTCCTGCTCGTGCTCTCACTTACTTCAGCATCAGAGTGCCTTGCAGGTACCCCCCCATCTCGTTCAAAACTTCAGCTCGGAGCTAGTCGTGACGGTCCAAGTCTGATCCGGTGAGATTAGTGGCGCCGTCTGTGGGAATCTAGCTTCCCCGTCTTGCAAAACTCAAAGACCAAAGCTCAACTCAACTACCACTGTCATGGTTGACCAAGCTCGCGATGAACAAAACGTCCACATCGTCGACACCAACAACGGCCCCGCGGACAAAAACGGACACCTTGACAACGCCGGCAACTCCGGTCACAACACCATCCCTGCATCAACTGCCCCCGGACCTTCAACCTACCGTGACGGACCAACTGCGTCGTCTTCCTCGGTCCCTCCGCCACTCAAAGAGGACGATGCAACTCTCGCGAACTATCGGGCTTCCCAGTTTCAGGAAGTCCCCGTCCCCGCCGTGGCGGACACCACAACTCGAGCGCTGTTCGCAGCGATCAATCAAACAAACTACCTCATCTTCGCCCAAGGGGAAAGACTGAGGGCACTTGAAGACGATCGAAGACCCCCGAGGAGGCATCAGAGAGCCCATACTCCACCTCCTCGAGTGAATGAAGTCCAACTCCCGTCTCCCCCGCGGAGACATTACAGAGATACCTCTCGAAGCCCGTCACCCCGCCCATCGAGGAAACGACCCCCTTTGGAGAGGCAGCCCATCATCCAAGCTGGAGGACGTGGTCGCGACCCGGCGAGACAGGAAAGAAGACATTCCGGAGACGGGCATGTAAGAATCAACCAACAAGCACAATGCTCGAGAGAGACCCAGCACGACCAGGACCGTCGTGCCCGATAGTATTACAAGTCCCCATCTCTGTCTCCGGAGAGGAGCGATGAGGACGACCCCCGCGGTCCCCTATCGCAAGCTATCATGGAAGTGCCCATTCCCCCGGGCATGGAGAAACCCCCGCACTTGAAGGAGTACGATGGAGTCGCGGACCCGGTAGACCACATAGACGGGTTCGAGGCTATGCTGCATTACCATAATGTCGGGGGGCCCATCAAATGCCGACTATTCCCCACGACTCTCAGGAAGGCGGCAATGGACTGGTACAAAGGACTCGCCCCGGGCTCAATCACCTCGTGGCGAAACCTGAAAAACCAGTTCATCAGTTCATTCACGGCTTCTCGGCGGCATCCAAAGACCGAGGCGGCTCTCGAGGCCATCATCCAAAGACAAGATGAAACCTTGAGGGAGTTCATCAATCGCTTCAACCGGGAAGCTATACATGTCCCCTGCGCGGACCATATGAAGAGATATCTGCTCGAGAGGGGGCTCCTCCCCGGCACAGAATTCAGAAAAGCCGTGGGCATCGAGCCACCCAGGACGTTCGACGCCCTCCTCGAAAAAGGCCAGGCATACATGGACTACGAGGAGAGGGAAGCGGCCAACAGAGCCCGAGATCCCAGGACTCGCGGGTCCAACAGTAACTCGCGCCAAGAAGCTCCTCCTCGACGAACCGGGGAGAAAATAAAATAAGACAAACCCCGGGAAGTCCGAGAACAAAGGGGACCCTCGGGGCGTTTTACCGAGTACACTCCGCTCACAGCTTCCCGCGAGCGCATTCTGGTGGAGTGTGCCAGCACTGACTTCAAGGACGGCGGTGTCAAATGTCCCCGACCTGCTCCCGCCAAACCCGAAGCAGACAAGAACAAATATTGTCAATACCATAGGAGCCATGGTCATCTGACTGAGGATTGCGTCCACCTCAAGGACACCATCGAAACCCTCATCAAGGGAGGGAGGCTCGCACAATACCGGCGAAGCGACGCTCCCCGTCGTGATGCCCAGGAGACAAGGGAGCCGGAGGAAGATGCCCGACCATCTGACGAGTCGGTCCCCATCCAGATCGCCTTCTCCGTGACCAGGCCCGAGGACTTAGACATCCCCGAGCACCTATAGGAGCCGCTCACAACGCACAACAGGTGGGAATATTTCCCCTCCGCCATGGTCATCAACGGCGGAGGATTCAACGACTTGACCATTAATTCGGCTAAGAGGAAGCTGGACGAGCTGGTCGACGCGGTGCCCCTGCAAACAATGACGTTCGAAAGGGTGAAGGGCAGGTTAGAACCCATCACCTTCTACCTAGAAGAGCTCCCCGACGGAGCCCCAAACGCGGTCATCCCCTTACTGATAAGGGCAAGAATGGTCAATTTTTATGTGCATCGAATCCTCGTCGACGAAGGAAGTTCCGTCGACGTGATGTACAGCCAACTGTTCCGAACTCTACAGCTGGATGACTCACATCTCTCGCCATATGTAGGGTCGGACTTACAAGGTTTCAACGGCTCGACCTCCAAGCCTTGGGGGTATGTCGAGCTCCTGGTTACATTCGGCGAAGGAACGACGACAAGACAGGTCAAAGTACGCTTCCTCGTCATCGACTGCCCGTCTCTGTACAACTGCATCCTGGGGAGATCAACACTGGCAGAACTGACAGCGGTGCCCTCGACCGTCCACCTGAAGATGAAATTCTACACCAAAAGGGCACGGGTAGCTACTATCCAAGGAGACCTGGCCGCTGCTCGGAGGTGTTTCAACGTTGCATCTAAGGGACGCGACACTGTCGATGTAGGGACAAGGCCCGCCAAAAAGACACGACAGGAGCCCGACAAGCAAGAGTCCATCAAGGAAGAAGCCCAAAAAGCTCCACCAAAGGTCGACTCTATAGCTCTGGACGCTCGTTTCGACCAGGACGAACCTCTCAACGGCGAGCAAATTCCACTCCGACCAATACCAGACGGGGATTTTGAGCTCGTCCCCATCGGCACAGACCCGACCAAAGGAGTAAAGATTGGCAAAGATCTCCCCGACCTGGCAAGGAAGCAAATCAAGGCCTGCTTGCACGCGAATGCTGACCTGTTCGCCTGGAGTGCGGCGGAGATGCCCAGACTCGACCCTGAGGTCGCCTGTCACCACCTCGCCATAGACCCTGCCGCTAAGGCTGTAGTACAACGTAGGCGTAGGCAGTCTCCAGAGAAAACAGAGGCTGCTGAAAAAGCTGTAAAAGACCTCCTAGAGGCAAATTTCATTTCTAAAGCCCGGTATTCCACCTGGCTGTCAAACGTTGTACTTGTTAAAAAGAATAATGGAAAATGGAGGATGTGTGTTGACTATACCGATCTCAACCGGGCTTGCCCAAAAGATGCTTTTCCTTTACCGAACATAGACATGCTGGTCGACAACTCGGCCGGCTACAAAACGTTGTCGTTCATGGATGCTTACTCGGGCTATAACCAAATCCCGATGGCCGTGGGTGACAAACACTGCACGGCTTTCATGACCAGCTCGGGAAATTATTACTACAACGTAATGCCCTTCGGACTGAAGAACACCGGGGCAACCTACCAACGCATGATGAACAAGGTTTTCCACAAACAGATTGGGGACATGCTCGAGGTTTACATGGACGACATGATCGTCAAGTCTCGAGCAGATGCCGACCATGCGGCACACCTCAAGGCAGTCTTTGCCCAAGCAAGACAATGTAAAATGAGATTCAACCCCGAGAAATGTACGTTCGGAGTCAAGGCAGTAAAGTTCCTCAGATTCTACCTAACAGAATGAGGAATTGAAGCCAACCCCGACAAATGTCGGGCGTTCTCCGACCTCCCGACACCGATGTCGAAGAAGTCAATACAAATCAAGAACGACATGCTCACATCATTATCCCGCTTCATCGCGAGGTCCACTCAGCACGCCCTCCCCTTCTTCAAACTCCTTCGTAAGGAAGCAGCCTTCGAATGGAAAGACGAGTGTGAACGGGCGCTGCGCCACCTAAAGCAAAGTCTATCTCAACCACCCGTACTACCCCGACCAGCCGACGGGGAGCCACTGTTCTTATACTTGGCCGTCTCGAACGAAGCCATCAGCGCGACTCTTATCCGCGAGACCACCGACGAACAGAAACCTGTCTACTTCACGAGCAAAGCCCTGCAAGGACCCGAAAGCAGGTACCAATAGATAGAAAAGGTAGCTCTAGCCCTCGTCAACGCGGCGAGGAGACTCAGACACTATTTTCTGGCCCACACAATCATCGTGTGAACCGACCAGCCAGTGAGGCAACTCCTGGGTCGGCCTGACATGGCGGGAAGAATGCTAAAATGGTCCTTGGAACTCTCTGAATTCGACATTCAATACGAGAGTAGGAAAGCCTTGAAAGCACAGGCCCTGACCGACTTTGTCGCGGAAATGACCACTCATGACCCACCCGCGGGGAAGGAACACAAGTGGACCATCTTCGTCGACGGGGCATCCAGCTCGTCCAGAAGTGGCGCGGGAATCCTTTTGGAGAACGAGGAAGGCATAGTGATCGAACACTCCTTAGCTCTCTCCTTCCCGACATCGAACAACCAAGCAGAGTACGAAGCCCTTCTCGTAGGACTGAGGCTAGTCGAGGACCTGGGAGCCCGCGAGATACAGATCTACACAGACTCCCAACTCGTCGCCTCCCAAGTCCAGGGGAGTTACCAAGCCAAGAACGACAACCTCGTCGAATACTTAAGCTTAGTCAAAAAATACATGACAAAGTTTGAACGAGCGGAAATTTCACATGTTCCCCGCGAGCAAAACACAAGGGCAGACATATTGTCCAAACTCGCGAGCACAAGAAAGAAGGGCGGAAACAAATCCGTCATCCAAGAATCCCTAGCACACCCGAGCATCGAAAGACCCCCGACCCTAGTCGAGGTCCACGCCATAGGAGATGCCTCGTCCTGGATGACCCCGGTTTACAATTTCTTGACGAAGGGCGAACTCCCCTCGAACCAAACTTATGCGACCACCACAAAGCGACGAGCATGCTCGTACGTGGTGCTCGAGCAAAAACTATACCGCCGAGGATTCTCCATCCCCTCCTAAAATGCATCGACGAATCCACAGTCCCCGAGGTACTGCGGGAGATACAAAAGGGATTAACACCCAGCACATGGGCGGCAAGTCCTTGGCGAGGAAAGCCCTTCGCTCGGGGTATTACTGGCCGATGATGCAGCAGGATACCAAGGAACACGTTAAGAAGTGTGACAAGTGCCAGAAGCACGGTGACATGCACCTCGCCCCCCTCACGAACTGAGCATACTGTCGTCCCCGTGGCCGTTCGCATGGTGGGGTATGGAAATCCTCAGGCCCTTCGTACAAGGGACTTACCAAAATAAATTCCTCATCGTGGCTGTGGATTACTTCACGAAATGGATAGAAGCTGAGGCCCTCGCGAAGATCACCTCGCACAACATCCTCCGTTTCTACAAGAGAAACATCCTCGCCAGGTTCGGAATCCCGAGGGCACTGATGACCGACAACGGCACCCAATTCACTGACCACGTATTCCAAGACTTCGTCACCAGACTAGAAACGAAACAACACTTCACTTCGGTTGAGCACCCTCAAACCAACGGGCAAGCAGAAGCCGCGAACAGAGTCATCCTCCAGGGACTCAAACGCCGACTCGGCGAAGCGAAGAGGGGATGGGTCGAGGAGCTGCACAACGTCTTGTGGGCATACCGCACCACGCCCCACTCAACGAAGGGCAAGACCCTATTTCGACTAACATACGACACCGAGGCCGTTATCCCGGTATAAATTATGGAACCATCCAGACGGACAGAGAACCCCCTCGACGAAGAAATGAACGACGAGGCACTCAGGGACGAGCTCGACTTAGTCGAGGAAATCTGATCTGGGGCGGCCCTGCGAGAAGCCACCCTAAAACAACGAGTGGCTCTACGCCACAACGACAAGGTCATTAAGCGCGAGTTCGAAATCGGCAGCCTGGTATTACGAAGGAACCAGAAAGACTCCCGCGAAGGGAAGTTGGCCGTGAACTGGGAAGGGCCTTATCGCGTCCACGACACCACTGGTACCGGGGCATACTACCTCGAGCAACTAGACGGAGAACCACTACCACGACCCTGGAACGCTGCTAAACTAAAGCAGTACTATAGTTAAAAACCATCAACACTGAGGACCCTCGACCGTCGACACCCGCGCCCGGTCAACGAGGAAAAATGTCTGACTCCGTAGAAAGGCCAAGGTACAGGCCCGACCTACGCCCAAACGGCATAACATCGTTCAAACAGACGAGAGTGGACGATAGTGCCCGATGTGGACACCTCAACCGAGCTCCGCCGTCGAAGTACCTGCAGGGGAGAACACCCAGCTCGCGATGGGTAGTTCACGCCGCGGGTGAATAACCCCGATCAGGGTCATGTACCCGAACAAGCGGCTTCGCTCCGCATGCCCGATGATCTCGAAGAACTTCGGGCCATCTAAAAGGGTCGAAAAGAAGTCTCTCATCGAGGTCATCACTGAGGCGAATCTGGCCATCGAGAAGAAGCCGAGCACAGGCACAAACAAAGGACTTTGGCAGATTAGCCAACAAAGTCACAACCACATACGGGCAAGATTCGGGCCCATAACTTAGGCCAATTTCAGCGCAAAAAAGTTAAACACGAACACGGGCAAACAATTAAGAATCGAAACAAACATTCAGTTGAAAGGCCCGTAGGCAACAAAGCAAATAGATATAAATCGACCAAGAAGGCCGACGATGTTCAAGAAATACAAAGAACGGGCACGCAGGCCCAAAAAAATAATATATGAATGGACACGCAGGCCTAAAACAAACATCAATAAAGGCGCGCAGGCCCCATCAGAATGTCACAACTTAGCTTCCCTGGAGATATCACCACCGACAACAGGAGACTCGGGCGGAGGCACGACCTGACCATCAATGATCTGGGACATGTAGCCCACTCCTTCAGTGTTCAAACCGGGATTCAATAGAGAGAGCTGGCTGACCGCGGCTTCAAAGCCATCCGCCATAGCACCGACACAGTCCACCTCGAGGAGTTGAATACGAGCGATCAGTTCTGACCGACTCCGCAAAGGAGCCGTCTCCTCCGACTCATCCTCGGCAGGGAGCATGGCGGCCTTTAATTCCTCAACCTCTCTGGCGAGGCGCCCGTTGTCAATTTCCAGACGTTCCCGGTCCTCACAGAAATGGTCCCTCTCCTCGGCCAGCTTCCCCGAGTTCTCTTTCTCCAGAGCCAGCAAATCTGTCTCCGCCGCCAGCAGCTCGGCTTGCTCGCGGAACATCTCCTCGGAGCGCTCCAGAGCAGCCTTCAACTTTCAAGAACTCGAAATAAGGGAAGCTTTCTCCTGTTCCAGCTCCTTGATACGATCAGAGTCTGCCCCCTCCTCGGTCAGCACGACAGCCATCTCGGCCATCTTGACCAGCCCAGCCATATTGGCGGCCAAATGCCTTCTCTGACTCTCCTTGCTCATCCGCCTAATGGTTTCAGCTTCATCGGCACTCACGGACAAGGGAAATCCCTCGAAAAAACCCTCCTCTTTAAAGCAAGGGGGCAACCCGAAGGACCTCACCGCGCTGGAGTCCTCGCCGACCTCCGGTTGGCTTTCCACCTGATTCCTCTTCCTCGGTGTGTGGCTCGACATCCTGGACGACCGGGGTCCCTCCCGAAGCAGCTCTCGAGCTAGTTGGCGAGCCCACCCTCGTCGCCTGAGAAGCGCCCGGGCAAGATGGCGGGCCCATCTTCGTCGCCTGAGGAGCTCGCACCAACCTCTTGTTAACCTTCTTATCCTGTGTCAGCTTCAGGAGCCTCTCCTTTCGTCCAGCCATAAGACCTGCATAAAATGACCCCGGGTTAGTGGCGAACAAGTAACAAGTGAAGAAATTCAAACAAGATAAAACAATAACGACCTAGCAGGTTTGCGGCCTGCCCGAAGGACTGGCACTCCACAAGTGCCTTCGTATCGATCGGCCGGGCCTTGAAGGTCGGATAACCTTCTTCGTCAAGAATATCCTTCCCCTCCCTCGTGGCCCACCTGGCGGGGAAGAAACTGTCGACATACCGACAGAGAGTACCATAAGCCTTCTTGTCTTCGGGGCTCATCTCGCCCGCGGATGTATGGTAGTACCCGGTGCCATGCTCGTAGTGCCTCGAGGTCTAATGCAAGGGAAATTTGGCCACGCGCCCTAACACCGGGTGTCCCTCGTCGTTTAGAAGGGCCTCCCCGTGATCGTCGGTCACGACCATCTCTTCCTCATATACGGACTCTAAACCTGCTGTGGTAACCGGCCTCACAATATACCACTTGTCCTTGAAGCCCCGCACGGAATCCATGTACATCCTGAACAGTCTCTTCGACTGCTTCAGGGAAACCCAGCTATGCCTACCTCCCCGGGATTGGCACTGTAACTGGAAGACTCTGAAGAAAAGGGGTATGGTCGCCCCAATCCTTAGAAACCGACACGTCAGCTCGAACGCCTGGATGAAAGCCAGCGAGTTTGGGTGAAGCTGCGACGGGGCCAGCTCCAGATGGCTGAAAACCCCGACCTGAAAGTCGTTGAAGGGGAGCTTTAACCCCAGGTCCTTGAAAACAATCTCGTACATCGGGAACCCATACTCGGGGAACTCCGAGCAAATTCGGGCAGTAAGAGTCGGCCTACTGATGACAAAATTCTTCTGAAAATCGGGCTGACTACCGCCCTGTTCGATGATGGTGAACACACTTCGACTACGTCGACTATATGCCGAAGCGATCCCTCTGGGCTCGGCGCCCACCCATTCCAGCAAAGGGTCGTCGATGGTATCGACCAAATTTACATTCTCCTCGGCACTTTGGTCTTCCACCTCAGTGCGCCCCGAGGAACACGGTTCGTCGGCCATGGTTACCTAAAAAGCACAGGAAACCGGTCAATTGGGGAGAAAATCCACGCGCTCGCCATAACGGACGGGATGAAGAGCGCGACAAGCCATATCACTCCACGCGCGACTAAAGAAAAAAGTTGGTGTCTCGAAACAAAAAGAGAAGTCACCTCCCCGACTCCCGGATACCACGACAAGTCTCCCTACAGATTGCATAAATGGGCCAACATCTCGACAACTCACGAATATGTCGACCTAGGCTATGAACGTGGTGAGCGATATCATGAGTCTCAAAACTAGAGCCATGAGTTTACTGGGCACTACCGAGAATTAGGCGCCCTGAATGATGAAGATCCAGGGCAGCACTGCGAGTCAAATACCTAAACTATGCGTTTACCGGGCGCACACAGGCGTTCGCCGGGCATAAACATGGATTTGTTGAGCTAAATATAAATCTATCGGGGCTAATCCCAGGCGTACAGTCTCTAAGCGTCTAAAAACAATGAAAAATCATGCATCACAGAGGAAAAGCAAAGGAGACAAGACGCTTACTTGGAATCAGGAAGGAAGTGCGACGACAGAGAAAGGGAATCAGCAACGGAGATCACGACGGTCCTATGAATATCTGAGAAGAACAGCAACAGCAGAAACAGAGGAAAGAGGAGAAGTGCGAAGAGGGAAAACACGTTCTGGGGCCCAAGGACCCTATTTATAGTGATGACGTGGAATACCAAACGTCACCCCGGGGAACCACAGGCTTCCCTCCTCGACGCACAGCTCCCCTAGGCAATGATGACCCTACCTTCAATAGGGTGGCGGCACAACTCCCAAGAGATGCCTCGTGTGCTCAACATACGCAGCCCGTCGAGAATCCCTCGAGCACTCCTCGAAGGGAATTATCTCGTGGACTCGGTACGGGGGGAGAATCCTCGAATTACCACGGGGAACTACATCCCTTTCCCGGATACAGGACTCCGCGATGGAGGCGACCTAAGATCAAGTCATGGCTCCTACTCCAGGAACCACGACTTGGAGGGCTCCTATTCTGGACTGGGCCGAGCTGGCCCAAAAGCAATGGTGAAGGCCCAATCCAAACGGTCTTGCAAGGGGTAACGCCGATCAAGAGGCCACATCCGTGCCCGACACTCTCTGCCAGTGCAACATCCTCGACTTCATGCTATCCTGCTCGACCCCAGCTCGAGCACTCCTCCTAGGGAAGACTCTGTCCACTACACCATCACGTGGATCCCGAAAAGACCGCGTCCTCGTCCGTCCGTACTTCATGCAAAACATCCAGGAAGGAGACCACATGCGGGTCCCCACTACACACGTAGAACCTGGCATTTCCTCCATTGGGCCAAACCTGCCCGACCCAATGAAGGGACCTTGGCCCAACGCTGGGGGCTATAAATACCCTTTGTTCCCAGAGGGTCAGGTATTCATTCTTTTACCCATACTCATACTTTTTCCTGCTCGTGCTCTCACTTACTTCAGCATCGGAGTGCCTTGCAGGTACCCCCCCCCCCCCATCTCGTTCAAAACTTCAGCTCGGAGCCAATCGTGACGGTCCAAGTCTGATCCGGTGAGATCAAGATGTATGAACTATTTTTGGATTAATAAAGTATTTTAATTCCAAAAAAAAAACGATTAGTTTAAAATACATGAAAATATAGATTTCAATTAATTTTTCAATTAACTTTTCAATTATGACTATTCAATTTATCAAAATGCTCTCATATATGTTCTATCAAGGCTTATTGAAATTGTAGATGGATTTTTTTATTACAGACATGTAATCTTCTACGTAAAAACTCTTGAAAATCAATATTAGAATCTTTTAGTGGTGTTTCTGGCCATTGCCAAGATTACCATAAGAATAATTAAATTTTCCACCATATGTGGCACATTCATCTTTAATAATCATGTTGCGTAATGATGCACATATTTATTATATGTTTGAGAGCATCCAAGTGTCGAGATTGAGTTGGGTTACGTATGATCAAGAATTGAGATTGAAGAACTCCAAATGCTCATTCAATGTCATTTCTTGCGCCTTCCTGGCATTGGGAAATAATTTTCTTTTATCTCCTTGTGTCACTGAGATGCTTTTCTCAAATGTTCCCCATTAAAATATATATCATTTGATAGATAGTAACCAATATTTTACTCAGTAGGACTAATTGTATATGGACCTCAAGAGCTTTCCCTTGTAGAACATCGTTGAAGACATTAGATTGGTTTAGTATATTGATATCATTGTTGGCACTTGCTACCCCAAAGAAAGCGTCTCAAATCCATAGGTCTTCTAAATCCACTATTTCGAGTATAACAACGGGCCTACCTTGATCGCCTGAAACATACTTCCATTTTAAAGCAATAGGAATTTTTTTCCATTCCAAGTGCATACAATTAATGCTCACTAACATACCTAGAAAACTACATGCCTCTCTCATCTTTCGTGGGCATTTAATGTCTTCAATATTTGGCCTTCACAACTATTGTTCTTCAAACATGTCAACCATAACTCTTGTAAATTTATCAAAACATTTTAATATTGTAAATTCACAAATATTTAAATAGTAATCAACACTATTAGTAGATGTTGCATATGCCAACATACGAATAACAACAACGCATTTTTGTAGTGCTAAAAGACTTGACCAACTAGTTGCATCAATGCTCAGTCGAAATAACTCATCATGATGACCAAGACCTTCAATAATATGAAGGAATACACGTGTTATGCATTATGTAACTTCGACAAAACTACTCGTCTGTCTAAATCTTCTGAAAAATAATCGCTTACTTCCTCTTCATGATTTCTCTCGATGTTCCTTATTTGACGTCTAGGCCTGTAAGAGCTTGCAACTTCTTCTTATGATTAGATTTAATTAATTATAATGGTTGACAATAACTTTAGTTAATTATTGCCATTAGCCCAATTCCACCGGGCAAAAACCGAAAAAAAATAAAATTGGACGGGTGAAATAGTTCAACGAGTGTTGATGCAGATTAAAATCAACTATTTATTGTTTCAAGGTCTTTATTTTCTTTATGGCTTTAAATTTTTAAGGAGTTATGACGTGGTTTAGACCCTTGTATTTTGACTATATAATTATCATTTATGGATATAGTCGCTATATATAGACAAGGATTAGGCACTGCTTTTCGCAGCTTATTTGGCCAATTTGTGAAGTGCATAATGAAAGTGATGGTCTCGCGGTTCAACTTATTGATGTGTAACTGAATTCTGCTGTTTACTTGAATGCATATGTTTTCTATTGCAAGATCTTTAATTTAATGAGTTTAAATGAGAGTTAGTTTTAGTTTTTGTAAGTATTGAATAGCTTAATCATATATTGTATCATTAGTGTCCAACATTAGATTTGGCCAATTATTAGTTATATTATTTTATAATAGGAATAAAAAAATAATTTTTTAAAAATGTGTTATTGGGCTTAAAGTTAATTATCCCAATAACCCGAGTTAACTTTTTCAATTAACCAGCGATCCGCACAAAACGAATACGTCCAAACCGTGTTTAATAGTGGGTGAAAATGGGTCTTTGTAGTTGAACCGCTGGTTGTCCTGGGTGAGGCTTTTGGACTTGAAACCGTCCAACTAAGCCTGTTGTCCAGCTCTAGTTTCCATTTGTAAGGAGTCAGACAAATAATTTTTTGTTACTTCAGTTGTGTATCTCCTAAATAGACTTCCTACTGGTACACACTCTTAATACATATCACCTTTCTCCATCGTGCACAATAAACAACCAGATTATGAGGCCATAAGAATCTTTGGTTGTGCCTGCTTTCCTTATTTGAGACCCTAAAAATGCCACAAGCTACAGTTCAAAAGCCCCAAGTGTGTAAACTTGGGAGTTTCTCCGACACAAATGACACAAGTGCCTCACCATGAAGGGTAAGATGATTATTTTTAAAGATGTAGCCTCCAATGAGCATGAATTCTCATTTTAATTTGGATTTAAACTGCATGAGCCATATATTATAGACACACAAACTTATGTGTCCTCATTCCCCACTAGACTCCTACAAAGTCATTCAAATGCTCATATTCCTAGTGTGCCCACTACACCATCTCCCACAAACTTACCACTTAGTGAGTCTTATGTCCCTAATAATGAGGACATTTTTCCCGAACCCTTAACTGCCCCAGACACTTCTCATGATATCCTCACATGCACACCTAGTATCATAATGCGAGACTCAGTTTCACCTAGATCTAGCCAAACTGTGTCACCCAAGGTATCCACTCCTGATCATATAACTCATGAAATATAATCATCTCTATCTTCATTTTTTACCAATATTACCCTATTTCTCTAGCTTAAAATCCACACCCTATGATCACTAGAGGCAAGCTTGGCATCTTCAAACCCAAAGTTCTTTTAGCTCATACAGAACCCAATACAGTTAACCAAGTACTAGGTCGACCTCACTTGTTTGAAGCCATGAAGATTGAGTATGACTCCTTGCTGAAGAATGACATGTGGGTTCTCACCACTTTACCTTCTCATAGAAAAACAATTGTCTTCAAGTGGGTCTTCATAGTCAAAGAGAATCCAAATGTGACTATCAACAAATACAATCCAGGCTCGTGGACTTTCAACAACAACATGGTTTTGACTTCCACGAAAAATAATTAATATATAACTAAGATAAAATATATTTTTTATGTGAAGAATAAAATAAAATAAAATAAAATGCAATATTATCATATTTATATTTTTTAGGATTATTATGTATTAAAGAAAATATTTAACAAACAAAAATGAAAATAAAACAAATAAATAAAAAAACATAAAAATAGTTGGGCCAGGGGGGTGTCCTGAGCAATCAGGTGGTGAAAGTTAGAAAAAACACAAGGTCCAGCATGGAGGCTCAATCCTGCAAAACAAGCCAAAAAATGGAAAATGAAAAATATGGAAAAAACAAAAGGTAGCGCCAAGGTTCGAACTCAGGACATGGGTCTCACCAGCGCGCTACCTTGCCACTGGGGTGGCTATACATCCATTGATTTATGTGAAGCAAAAATAACATAACATGAACAAGG
Organism: Vicia faba; assembly: GCA_948472305.1. Classification (NCBI taxonomy): domain Eukaryota; kingdom Viridiplantae; phylum Streptophyta; class Magnoliopsida; order Fabales; family Fabaceae; genus Vicia; species Vicia faba. Next base: position 1,219,520,924 of record OX451738.1, on the reverse strand, counting down.
TCCTTGCCCTGTACTTCATCTTCTTCCCGAAGCTGGCCAGAAGCTCGGTAACTTTCTCATCTCTCAATAAAAATGGAAACTGATAACATGATTGTTGTAGCATTTTGTCTCACGATTCTAACCATGTAAATCATGTAAGCTAACAATCAAAGATCAAAAAAAAAATTTAAAAGCCTTAAATTTAAACCTAATTTTTCCAGGAACTTCAAGTTCAAAATTCTCTCAACTCAAGCCAAATAAATGCAAGATATATATGTGTACAGCTTCGTAGCAATGAGGTCTACATTGTTTATTCACAAATCGTGACCAATGGATGCCTGTATGAAGAGATAGAAGTTGAGATTTTTACCTCTTTCAGTTGAAATCGTGAATGGAGTTTGAGTGAGTTTTATGGAGGCCTGATGATTGCTTGAGCTTGCTTGAACCTCCCTGTGTGTGTTCCAATCCTTGCCTTGCTTTGGAAGTGCCTGGAACTCTCTATCCAAGTCAACCTGCAAGCTTTGAAAACAAAAATGACAGATGATGGAGAAGGAGTTACAGTTCAGGGATGAGGGTCTGGATCACTTAGATGTTAAGTAGGTAAAGTGTTTTGATGGTTAAAACTTGAAACGCACGAGCCAAATGATGGATTGCTATGCTTTTGCAAAAACTGCAAGTTTTGACAGTTTTTTAGTGATATGGAGTGCTTGAATGTTTCAGGCCTCTACCAGTCGTGTTTTCTGTTGTAATGTCTTTGTATATTAGTATGGGATAAGTTTCAAGTCAACTCTCCAACAGATTTGTGAGTTCTAGCCTTTTTGCACACTTTCTTGCTTTTGAAGCAAAGTTAAGGGACAAGTCTTCACATACTTGTACTGGCTTGCTTGGGGTTGGTATAGGTTCCATACAAGTTGCTTCAGGTCTGTAGTACTTGTATGTGCAAAGGAGACAGGTTCAATGCTCAAAAATTGGAAAGTTGCAAAAGTGGACCTTTTCCAAAATGGCAATGGCCACTTTATGCCATTTATGGAATTACAACTTGGATAATGATTCTAGGGCTTGGATTAAAGCTTTGTCAACTGAGTAAGCATTAAATTATGGAGTAAGAAACAATTTTGGGACCTGTAAATCATGGATTACGCAGCATAGGTACTGATTTGAAATTTGTTCTTCATGAAATGGCTTGAATACAAAGTGAGAAATTGCCAACTTCCTCTCTTCGATTCTCTCTACTCAAAAATGATCTTGAGGAGTTCTTGGATATTTTGGAAATCTTGCAATGTTCCGTATAACTCATCTTTGAAATTCATTTCAAGACTCCTCTTGGAACTAGGTGAAAAATTTCCATGAAGTTGGGTCCAAAACCTGCCTAAATTAGGGCAAAATTTCACTAAGTTATTTGGTTCATGAGCATGTATTCATAAAATTATATCTTGAGATCCAAGCATCCTTAGGGAAAAGTGTGTGAAGTAAATTTGTAGGTTTCATGGAGATCTACAACTTTCATGTTGGGAACTTTCTTTGAATCATTTTGTATCATGGTGAAAAAATGGCTTAAAGTTGAGAAAAAATAAGAAATTTTCTATACTTAGAAAAATTTCTAAGTTAAGAAAATTTCCAATTTTAAAACCTAATCTTCAATCCTTGATTTCTTGATGAACAAGTTTCACATTTTGACATTTTTTGATGAATTATGATCCTTGCCACTTGATTTTGACCAAAAAGTCAAAGTTTGACTTTTCAGTGTACAGTTGACTTTTGATTAATTTACTGCAAATTTCATCTGTCTATCAATGAAATTGAAATGTTTTGAACCATATAATTAGGTCAAGATGATGCAATTGAACCCTTGAAAACATTCTTCAAATCAATTGAACCCTTTTGATGATTTGATCAAATTTCCTGAGGAATTGTAATACAAACTTGATCAAATGATACATATGAGTCTAGAATGTTGATGTGGATCAAAAATTATGAAGTTTGACTGTAAATTGGACATGGTTGACTTTTCCCCCTAATACAACTGATTTTTAGGTCAACTGTCCAATTGACTGATCAAAAATATGGTTCAAGGCTTGAAACTTGTCATGAGTGATCTTAGGGGTCCATAATGATGTTTGAAATTCATATGAAGCATTGATAGTCCAAGCATCCTTGTGCAAACTCAAACCCTATTTCTGGGTCATCAGGGTATGATGAGATGTCTTGAGCTGATCAAACCCTAATCCAGTCTTGAGTCAAAGAGATCTTGTGAGAAAAGTCTTGACAAATGAGAGGGAAAATTTTGGGGTACAACAATAACCATTGGAATATCATTGGTTTGTTGTCAAACACATTTTGCATTACTTAAGTGGTATAACCTCTCATGGTCCTCTTCTTACCCCAACCACAAAAATCACACAATTATATATGCATGCTTACAGCAACTCAGACATGGCTAGTGACACTGATGACTAGCATTCTACAATAGGATCATGTGTATTATTTAGTCGATACCTCGTAGCATAGAGCTTCAAGAAGCAGGTATTGGTGGCACGATCACGCACAAAAGATGAATACCACATGATATTCCTACTTGTTAGAACATAGTTTGGTTCTATATTCCTGTAAGAGTTTTGATGATAACAAACACATGATATATATATATATATATATATATATATATATATATATATATATATATATATATATATATATATATATATATATATATATATATATATATATATATATATATATATATATATATATATATATATATATATATATATATATATATATATATATAAAGAACATATATATATAAAGAACATATATGCTCTCTAGTAAAGTATTTTAATATGCAGGGAAGTTCTTATGTAAGAAGCATAGAAGATGAGAAAATATATGTTAGAACATAGTTTGGTTCTACATCTCTGGAAGTTCTAATGTAAGAAGATGAAAGAGTTTCATTTTGAAGATCTGTTCATACACAACATACTTAGAAGCAAATCCGTGTAATACGCTAAATGAAGAAGTTCTATGCTATAACTTCTGAATGCACCAACGCTGTGAAACAAGAACTCTAATATTCTGATATGTAAAGTTCTGGAAAGAAGTAAAGGAGTCACAACGGTAACATTCATCTTCTAATGAGATCTTTAGCAAGCATGTTCTGAAGCGTTACATTTTATTCATGGCTAATCAATAGTAACGGCTGAAAGAAGACAATAATCTCTATGTTTGGAAAGTACATTTAATACTATTGATCAACCTTACAAAAGCATCTTCTTATGTCTCTCATGCATTGCCTATATAAAGAAGACGTGAAGAAAATATCAATGACAACAACTGCGCACAAAAAAGAAAAATATAATTACCCAGTTCTACCTTGTGCTATTCAATTGTGTAATACATCACTGTTGTGATATTGTTTTTTTTTTAGAAAACATATTTGTACATGTAACACCCCAATTCTACCCCAAGCAATTATGCAAGATAAATCAGAGTTATAAAATTTCAATCATACAAATGAATCGGGACGTCACAAATTCATTGCATTCATCATGGATATATAACACTTTTTCAAACATCGGATGAACCATCAACATAACATCTTTAATCAAATAAATCAACATCTACGTAGCGGAATTCTTAATAACATCTCTAACAATTCAGCAACTTCGAAAACATCTCATATTTAATAATAATCAATTTAAAGATCAACAATTGAAAATCAACAATTAAAAACAGCAAGCGTTCACCCCCCCCCCCCCCCCCCCCCGAGTATTACATATCAGAGCAATGACACCAACTCGAACTATTGAAGGTATACAACCTTCACTCTTGATTACCTGCACGTTACCAACATAAGGGCAACATTCAAACAGAAGGGGTGAGATATCTAACAATATAATAAAGTACATGATAATTAATATATTAAATTAGATCAACAACATCACCACTTCTCATCTCATGAATAACGACAATCTCAACAATAATATACATTCATCAACATCAAAACACACTTCTTTAAGAAATCATATAATGCGACTCAACACTATGAAAATGCATGTGGTACCATTGGAGCAGAACTCCCATCTCAAAAATTTGCCAATTAATAGAGGCATCAACAAGGCATAGCCTTCATCTCAAAATTTGCCAATCTAGGCCATCTCAACGAGCATAAGCTCCATCTCAAAAAATGCAATGTATGCGACACAACCATGAATGTAATGATAATACCCAAGTTAACAACATCTCAAATCATCTCAAAACATCTCAAATTATCATCTCAAAACATCTCAAAACATCTCAAAACATCTCAATTAACATCTCAAAATAACATCTCAAAATAATCAAAATAATTCATCAAACACCATTTATTTATTAATAACTTCTCATTAATAACTCAGCAGTATTTAATTTCCATAATAAATCAACACTGTCATTCTGTAACTCTAACGTCATGACTGTCACTATTCCTGCCACTATAGCTCAACAACAACTTATAAGCATCTAACGTTCATCGCTCTGCACGAAACAATGCAAAGGCCATCCAACTTCTGACCATGCAACCCCTAACCAACACTATTTCTAAATACACAACTTCTAATGACGCAACCTCTGGGCGACACAATCTTCTGACTACTATAACTTCTGACTAATACAACCTCTGATCAGATGCAACTTCTGATAATCACATATTCTAACTAACCCTATCTTCTGACCAGGTACAACTTCTGATCATCACATCTTCTGACTAATGCCATCTTCTGACTAGATACAACTTCTGATCATCACATCTTCTGACTAATGCCATCTTCTGACTAGTGCAACCTCTGACCAGATACAACTTCTGATCATCACCGTCCTCTAACTGACCATATCTTCTGACCATGCAACTCCTAACGTTAGAACTTCTATTTTCTAATAATTCAACGCAACTTATAACATCAGAATTTCTACCTTTCTCCAGGCCATGCAACTTCTAACACCTACGTCTAGCATCATAACTGCTATTTTCTGTTCATCCCATTGTTCTAATTCTTTGCCTGATATCAATCTAACTAAGAACAACACTAACAATTTTTATTTTCCAGATTAATTCATTAATCCTAATACAGTAGCGCCTGTCATCAATTTACCAAATTCTGCATTTTCATTACTGCTATATTCTACGTTTTTCATCACAACATCTCACTACGGTTCCATGACTAAAACCCTAAAACTTATTATAATCATGTCAATTCATCACCCATAATCATATTATAATTTTACAGCGTTTAACGACATCAAGACATCAATATTCATCAAAACTCAGCAATTCTCATCATACCTCAATCATGTATCCTCAATTCAAGAACAAGACAACAACCACTACTAATCCCACATAGCAATCATCATAAACCCAATTATAGAGTTAGAACCCCACCCTTACCTTGGATTTAAGTTCGCTCTACAATTTCCGGTTGAATTCTCGTTCTTGCCGTTTTCCACATTTTAGCAGCTTGCACGTTCTCTTCCAAACCCTTATTTCTTTCTACTGCTTCTTTCTTTCTATTCCTTCTAACAAATAATAAAATAACCCTATTATTCTAGTATTCCCTATTGGGTTTAAAACCAACACACCCCCTTATTACTTCTATTCTCCCAAAATAAGCCCACATTAAATAATATTACGCTTCTAATATTATTTCACCACATAATATTATATCTCTAATATTATTTCTCCACTTAATAAAATAAATCTAATTAATTATAGCACATCTTCACAAATATTCTAAAAATAATTTAATTAAATAATTAATTAAATTACGGGCGTTACAACTCTCCCCCACTTAGAATATTTTCGTCCTCGAAAATTTACCTTAAACAATTCAGGATAGGAGTCTCGCATCTTGCTCTCCAACTCCCAAGTCACGCTTTCACCAGTAGCTCCTAGCCAAACCACTTTAACCAAGGCAAACTCTTTGCCCCTCAGAGTCTTCATTTCACGATCCGTGATCCATACAGACATCATCTCCACCGTAAGATTATCCTGTACTTGCACATCATCCATATGAATCACATGAGATAGATCTGAAATATACTTCCGAAGCTGCGACACATGAAACACATCATGAAAATTCGAAAGATTAGGCGGTAAAGCCACTCTATAAGCAACATTCCCCACTCTCTTAGAAATTTGATATGGTCCAATAAAACGAGAAGTGAGCTTCTTAGACTTCAACGCTCGCCCAACACCAGTCACAGGTGTAACTCTCAAAAACACATGATCACCAGCTTGGAATGCTAAATCCTTCCTTCGCTTGTCATGATAATTCTTCTGTCTACTTTGTAAAGCTTTCATCTTTTCTCGAATCAACTTCACCTTCTCAGTAGTCTCACGAACAAGTTTAGGTCCAAGTACTACACTTTCACCAGATCCATGCCAACATAACGGAGTTCTACATCTTCGACCATACAACGCATCAAAAGGTGCCATCCCAGTAATGGAATGATAATTGTTATTATACGTGAACTCTATCAACGGAAGATAAGTATCCCACTAACCTCCCTGCTCAAGAACACATGCCCTCAACAAGTCTCCCAATGATTGAATAGTCCATTCAGTTTGACCATCTGTCTGAGGATGATACGCTGAACTCAACCTCAACTTAGAACCCAACGCTTCTTGCAAACCTTTCCAAAAATCAGAAGTAAATCTTGGATCTCTATCTGACACAATGCACAAAGGAACACCATGCAACTTCACAATCACACTAATATAAATCTCAACCAACTTCGACATGGAAAACTAATGTTAATAGGAATAAAATGAGCTAACTTCGTAAGCCTATCAACAATCACCCAAATCAAATCATGTCCTCTTAAAGTATTAGGCAACCCTGTCACAAAGTCCATTGAAATGCTATCTCATTTCCATTCTAGAACTTCCAATGGTTGCATCAATCCTGCAGGCTTCTGATGTTCAACTTTCGACTTCTGACAAGTCAAACATGCATACACAAACCGAGCCACATCACTCTTCATCCCAGGCCACCAAAACAAACCTTTCAAATCTTGATACATCTTTGTAGCTCCTGGATGAATACTCAACTTACTTCTATGGCTCTCTTCAAGTATCACTTTCTTCATCTCAGCATCATCATGAATATAAATTCGATTACGAAATCTCAACAAACCTTGCTCATCTAGCTTAAAATCACTATTCTCAGATTGATCAATCCCAACCATCGAATCTACCAGTTTTGCATCCAACTTCTCAGCTTCTCTGATACTGTCTAAAAATTCATTATTAATCTTCAACATACCCAACATAACACTCTACGGAGTAACCTCGTAAACTAAGCTCATATCTCTGAACTGCTCAATCAATTCCAACTCTTTAATTATCATTGCTTACATATGTAAAGTCTTTCGACTCAACGCATCAGCTACCACATTCGCCTTTCCTGGATGATAATTCAAACCAAAATCATAATCCTTTAACAATTCCAACCATCTTCTTTGCCTCATATTCAGCTCTTTCTGATCAAATATATACTTTAAGCTCTTATGGTCACTAAACACTTCAAATCTAGAACCATAAAGATAATGCCTCCAAATCTTCAACACAAAGACAACAACAGCAAGCTCTAAATCATGCGTAGGATAGTTCTTGTCATGAGTTCTCAACTACCTTGACGCATAAGCAACTACCTTACCATTCTGCATAAGCACACCTCCTAAACTCATCTTAGAAGCATCACAATACACCACAAAAGACTCTCCTGGATTAGGAAACGTCAAAATCGAAGCCGACGTCAACCTCTTCTTCAATTCCGTAAAACTTTATTTGCAATGAACATCCCATACAAACGCTCTACCTTTACAAGTCAACTTAGTCAACGAAAGTGACAACTTAGAAAACCCTTCGATAAACCTTCTATAATAACCAGCTAATCCGAAGAAGATTCTAATCTCAGTAGTTGACTTTGGAGTTTCCCATTGCAATACAGCATCAACCTTCGATGGATCTACAACAATGCCACTACCTGAAATCACATCACCAAGAAAACTAACCTCTTTCAGCCAGAATTCACACTTGGACAGCTTTGCATACAACTTCTTCTCTTTCAAAACTTGCAATGCTACTCTTAAATGTTCAGCATGCTCTTCTTCTGACTTAGAGTAAATCAAAATATCATCAATGAACACCACTACGAACCGATCCAAATAAGTATGAAAGATACGATTCATATATTCCATGAATACTCCCGGTGCATTAGTAACATCGAAAGGCATCACAGAATACTCGTAATGTCCATAACGCGTTCTGAAAGCCGTCTTCTGAATATCTTCATCCTACACTCTAATCTGATGGTAACCCGACCTCAAATTAATCTTACTAAACACACGGGCATCCACCAATTGGTCCATCAAGTCATCTATTCTTGGAAGCGGATACTTGTTCTTAATCGTCACTTTATTCAACTGTCTATAATCAACACAAAGCCTCATACTTCCATCTTTCTTCTTCACTAACAACACTGGAGCTCCCCACGATGATACACTTGGTCTTACAAACCTATTCTCAAGTAACCCTTCCAATTGCTTCTTCAACTCTGATAATTCAGATGCAGACATCCTGTATGGTGCCATAGTCACAGGTCTGGTACCAGGTAAAAGATCAATTGCAAATTCAACTTCCCTCTCTGGCGGCACATCAGGAATCTCATCAGGAAAAACTTCAGGAAATTTACACACCACCTGAAATTCCCCAATTATAGCTTGAGTCTCTACAGATAGCGATGCCATCAACGAAAACATTTGTGCTTCCTCTTGCATCAACTTCCTCAATTGTCTAGCAGACAACATACCATCTTCCTCTTCCTCAGGAGTAGAAAACTTCACAGACTTGTCATAACAGTTAATATGAACATATTTATGCTCTAACCAGTTCATACCCAAAATTACATCCAAACCTCTTAACGGTAAACAAACCAAATCAACAACAAATTCTCTGTCGAAGATCGACAAGGGACACTTAGCACACACAAAAGAAGTAGTCACCGACCCCTTGGCTGGAGTATCGACGACCATTTATCTATCCAAAGAAGACAACACAAGACCCAATCTTTCAACATAATCAGCAGCAATAAAATAATGCGTAGCACTAGTATCAATAATAGTAATTAAAGGAGTACTATTAATGAAACATGTACCTCTAATAAGTCCGTCTTCAGCAGCTGTATGATCCTCAACCAAAGCAAACACTTTACCACTAGACTGAGCTCTCTTTGGTTTCGGACACTGGCTACCAATGTTCCCTTCTTATTTACAATTGAAATAAACCACACTCTTGTGCTCACACTCAAATACCACATGTCCGTTCTTGCCACAACGGAAACACCTCTTCACTTCAGCAGTGCATACATTACTCTTTGGTCCAGGTTTCCCATAATTAAAACAAACCACACCAGCAGGAGCATCTCCCCCACTAGTCCTCTGACCATGAGCAACTCTCTGTGTACCCTTACCAGCTGGGCATCATAAGGCTTACCACGATTCTGTGGGTGCCTACTTATCTTCTCACTAATAATATTGTAATGAGCATTATTGTCCTCCTCATAAATCTTGCAGCTATCAACCAAATCAGCAAAGACACGGATTTTATGATATCTAACTGCTTTCTTAATCTTCGGGCGCAACCCGTTCTCAAACTTAATACACTTTGAAAACTTAGCATTTTCCTCAGCGTAATGCGGATAAAACTTGGCCAACTCATCAAACTTGGCCGCATACTCAACAACAAACATATTTCCTTGCTTCAGCTCAAGGAACTCAATTTACTTCTTACCACGGACATCTTCAGGAAAATACTTCCTCAAAAACTCCCTACGGAACACAGCCCAAGTGATATTCTCACCTGCAGCTTCTAACTTCTGGAAAGTCTCTAGCCACCAGTCATCAGCCTCGACTGCTAGCATATGAGTCCCATAACGAACCTTCTACACTGGAGTGCAGTCCATCACGCGAAATATTCTCTCAATATCTTTCAACCATTCCAAAGCTCCGTCAGGGTCATACTTTCCCTTGAACGTAGGTGGATTCTCTCTCTGGAAAGTCGCCAAGCTACGAGATCCCGCATTCCCATCACCATTCGACTGATTTTCCATTGAATGAGCCATTGCTTCTAAAGCCGCAGCAAGAGCAGCATCATTCCTTCCAGCCATATCAACTTCTCACTACAACATAAACAACGATTAGAACATCAAAATAACAATACTCGATTGTTAGACAACTACGACTCGACGACAAGGTCAGACCAACCATTTGCTCTGATACCAACTTTGTAACACCTCAATTCTACCTCAAGCAATTATGCAAGATAAATCAGAGTTATAAATTTTCAATCATACAAATGAATCGGGACATCACAAATTCTTCTAACAAATTCATTGCATTCATCATGGATATATAACACTTTTTCAAACATTGGATGAACCATCAACATAACATCTTTAATCAAATAAATCAACATCTACGCAGCGGAATTCTTAATAACATCTCTAACAATTCAGCAACTTCGAAAACATCTCTTATTTAATAATAATCAATTTAAAGATCAACAACTGAAAATCAACAATAAAAAACAGCAAGCGTTTATCCCCCCCGAGTGTTACATATCAGAGCAATGACACCGACTCAAACTATTGAAGGTATACAACCTTCACTCTCGATTACCTGCACGTTATCAATATAAGGGCAACATTCAAACATAAGGGGTGAGATATCTAACAATACAATAAAGTGCATGATAATTAATATATTAAATTAGATCAACAACATCACCACTTCTCATCTCATGATCAACGGCAATCTCAACAATAATATACATTCATCAACATCAAAACACACTTCTTTATGGAATCATATAATGCTACTCAATACTATGAAAATGCATGTGGTACCATTGGAGCAAAACTCCCATCTCAAAAATTTGTCAATTAATGGAGGCATCATCAAGGCATAGCCTTCATCTCAAAATTTGCCAATCCAGGCCATCTCAACGAGCATAAGTTCCATCTAAAAAAATGCAATGTATGCGACAAAACCATGAATGTAATGATAATACCCAAGTTAACAACATATCAAATCATCTCAAAACATCTCAAATTATCATCTCAAAACATCTCAAAACATCTCAAATTATCATCTCAAAACATCTCAAATTAACATCTCAAAATAATATCTCAAAATAATATCTCAAAATAATCAAAATAATTCATCAAACACCATTTATTTATTAATAACTTCTCATTAATAACTCAGCAGTATTTAATTTCCACAGTAAATCAAGATTGTCATTCTGTAACTCTAACGTCATGATCGTCACTATTCCTTCCGCTATAGCTCAACAACAGCTTCTAAGCATCTAACATTCATCGCTCTACACGAAACAACGCAAAGGCCATCCAACTTCTGACCATGCAACCCCTAACCAACGCTATTTCTAAATACACAACTTCTAATGACGCAACCTCTGGGCGACACAATCTTCTGACTACTATAACTTTTGACTAATGAAACCTCTGATCAGATGTAACTTCTGATCATCACATCTTCTAACTAACCCCATTTTCTTACCAGGTACAACTTCTGATCATCACATCTTCTGACTAATGCCATCTTCTGACTAGATACAACTTCTGATCATCACATCTTCTGACTAATGCCATCTTCTGACTAGTGCAACCTCTGACCAGATACAACTTCTGATCATCACCGTCCTCTAACTGACCATATCTCCTGACCCATACAACTCCTAATGTCAAATTCTATTTTCTAGTAATTCAACGCAACTTCTAACATCAGAATTTCTACCTTTCTCCAGGCCACACAACTTCTAACACCTACGTCTAGCATCAGAACTGCTATTTTCTGTTCATCCCATTATTCTAATTCTTTTCCTGATATCAATCTAACTAAGAACAACACTAACAATTTCTATTTTCTAGATTAATTCGTTAATCCTAATACAGTAGCGTCTGTCATCAATTTACCAAATTCTGCATTTTCATTACTGCTATATTCTACGTTTTTCATCACAGCATCTCACTACGGTTCCATAACTAAAACCCTAAAACTTATTATAATCATGTCAACTCATCACCCATAATCATATTATAATTTTACAACGTTTAACGACATCAAGACATCAATATTCATCAAAACTCAGCAATTCTCATCATACATCAATCATGAATCCTCAATTCAAAAACAAGACAACAACCACTACTAATCCCACATATCAATCATCATAAACCTAATTATAGAGTTAGAACCCCACCCTTACCTTGGATTGAAGGTCGCTCTACAATTTCCGGTTGAATTCTCATTCTTGCCGTTTTCCATGTTCTAGCAGCTTGCACGTTCTCTTCCAAATCCTTATTTCTTTCTACTGCTTCTTTCTTTCTATTCCTTTTAACAAATAATAAAATAAACCTATTATTCTAGTATTCCCTATTGGGATTAAAACCAATACACCCCCCTTATTACTTCTATTCTCCCAAAATAAGCCCACATTAAATAATATTACACTTATAATATTATTTCACCACATAATATTATATCTCTAATATTATTTCTCCACTTAATAAAATAAATCCAATTAATTATAGAACATCTTCACAAATATTCCAAAAATAATTTAATTAAATAATTAATTAAATTACGGGCATTACAGTACACACTTTCAATTATATTACTTTGTATTTCCTTGAGAAAATCGGGGTGTGGTTTAGACTCAATAAGACATTGACAATTGTCATTGTGGTTGTGTAATCAAGTTTTTATTAGTGGATTAAGACCTCGTTTGAGAGAGGCGAAATCACCTTGGCGGGTGGACTAGAGTAGTTTGAGTTCAAATGAACCAGGATAACCAACATGTCTTTTAATTTAAGTTATTAAAACCCCATTTCAACCCCCCCCCCCTTCTTGTGTTTTTCCATTCTTCAATTGGTCTCAGAGCGCCTGGTTCTGAGTGCAAACACTTAACTGTGTCAGAAAAAGATCCAAGCAAGAAAAACACTATGGTGGGACCAAGTCAGAACATCAGCATTGATTATCATGATGAGAAAGACAGAATCAAGAATAGACCCTCAATATTTGACGGTGAAAAATTTGATTACTGGAAAGACATAATCAAAATTTTCCTTCTAGCCCATGACGCTGATCTCTGGGATATGGTGACTAATACATACACCCAATTAACAAAAGCAGTCAGAAGATCGACAGAAAAAGAATGACAAATCATCAAAAGAAAGAATTCAGAAATCATCACAAAGCTAGAACAATTCTCTTGAGTTCTATCTCGTACACAGTATGAGAAGATCATAAACAGAGAATCAAAACAATACATGTTTGACTCCTTAAGAATGACGCATGAAGGCAACACACAAGTAAAAGAAACCAATGCTCTTGCACTCATCCAGAAGTATGAAGCTTTCAAAATGGAAGAAGAAGAAACTATTGAGACAATGTTCTCAAGATTTCAAACTCTGGTTACGGGATTGAAAGTTCTGGATAAAGGGTACTCCATAGTAGACATGTAAAGAAGACCAAAAGAAGTTTACCCAAAAAATGGAGACCCATGGTCACAACCCTAAAACTGGCCAAAGATTTGAACAAAATATATCTTGAAGAACTTGTCAGCTCCCTGAGAAGTCACGAGATAAAACTAGAAGAAGATGAGCCCCAGAAGCAAGGTAAGTCTTTAGCTCTTAAATCTAATAAAAATATGAACCTAAAGTTTTACAGGCAAAAGAAGAAAACCCTGGTGGATCCTCTTCAGAAGAAGACGAACTATCTCTTCTCTCCAGAAGAGTCAATCAGCTGTAGAAGCACAGGAAGAGGAAGTTCAGAACTTCCAGAAGAATAGGGAATCATTCTGAACCATCTTATAGATACAAAAAATCAAGTAACAGAGACATTGTTTGCTATGAATGCAACGAAGCAGGCCACTACAAAAGTGACTGCCCAAATCTACAGAAAGAAATGCCTAAAAATATGTTTTCCAAAGATAAGAAGAAAAGTCCTATGGAAACATGGGATGACTCAGAATCTTTTGAAGCTGAAACAAAATCAGAAGATGAACGAGCCAACATAGTCTTAATTGCAAACTTATCAGATGACTCTGGATTATCTGAATCTGAATCAGACTCAGAGTTAGAAGAGGTATTCTCTAACTTTTCTAGATCTCAATAAGAGGATAATCTGTCAGAAATTCTTGAAAGATATCAGCAACTTCGAGTCAAAAACAAGAACTTGAAAAAGGATCTAGTATCTGACTCTGAAGAAACTAAGATAATTAAAACAGAAAACTCTGAGCTAAAAGAAACTATTTCTAAACTCGAAAATTAAAATTACGTTATTAAAAATATATTACAAAAAACTCAAAGAAATTGTTTTAGAAGTCTCTAGCAATTTTGATAGAATCATAAAAGAATATGGTCATAGCTTTCAAAAAGTTCTAGCTAAAAACATAGATAGGAGCAAGATGGCTTTAATGATTTATGGAGTTAGCAGAAATGGAAGAAAAGGGATATGATATAAGGGTAAACTATCTCAACCTAAGAAAGTTAAGGATATGGTCATAAAACATACACCCCTTTATTCTCACTTCACCTATGGACATACACGTGATATAAAATATACTAGTAAGGTGTTTTCTTCTAAACCAAAATTCAAACAGAATTTTGTAAGCTCTAACAATCATGGACCCAAAAAGATATGGGTACCAAAGGATAAAATCATCTATGTTGCAGATATTTTTAACAGCAAGGTTGAAACACCAGTTTTAACAACTGGATTCTGGATGTTCTCTACACATGACAGGAAGAAAGCATATGTTCCAAAGCCTGGAATTTAAAACTGGAGGATATACAAGTTTCAGAGGCAATCAGAAAGGAAATATTATTGGCTCGGGAACTATTGGTAACAATACTGAGGATACAAAATCAGAAGAATCTCAGTCAAATACAGAAGAGGATATCACAAACATTACAGAAACATCTGAAGATTCCATCTAGAAAAGACAACTCAGAAGATCTGAAAATCTGTTTTGCTTTTACTCGTTGCTTCATCTTAATCTTCTGTTTTTCCCGTGTTGTTACTACTAGTTGATTCTTGGCAAAAACGGGGAGAATTTAAGATATTTTAACTCCTTCTAAAAGCTCTATTCAGAAATCTTCAGGGAAGTATTTTTTCTTCATCTGTGTTAGAACACAATTTGGTTCTACGTCCTTGTAAGAGTTGTGATGATAACAAACACATAATATATATAAAGAACATATATGCTCTCTAATAAAGTATTTTAATATGCATGGAAGTTCTGATGTAAGAAGCATAGAAGATGAGAAAAGATATGTTAGAACATAGTTTGGTTCTACATCCCTAGAAGTTTTGATGTAAGAAGATGAGAGAGTTTCATTTTGATGATCTGTTCAGACACAACATACTTAGAAGCAAATTTGTGTAATAC
Organism: Vicia faba; assembly: GCA_948472305.1. NCBI lineage: Eukaryota > Viridiplantae > Streptophyta > Magnoliopsida > Fabales > Fabaceae > Vicia > Vicia faba. The sequence continues at coordinate 1,219,505,437 of OX451738.1, read as the reverse complement.
GCTAAATGAAGAAGTTCGATGTTACAACTTCTGAATACACCAACACTGTGAAACAAGAAACCTAATATTCAGATAAGTAAAGTTCTGGAAAGAAGTAAAGGAGTCTCAACGGTAACATTCATCTTCTGATGAGATCTTTAGCAAGCATGTTCTGAAGCGTTACATTTTATTCATGGCTAATCAATAGTAACGGCTGAAAGAAGACAAGAATATCTATGTTTGGAAAGTACATGTACTACTATTGATCAATCTTCCAAAAGCATCTTCTTACGTCTCTCATGAATTTCCTATATAAAGAAGACATGAAGAAGATATGAATGACAACAACTGCACACAAAAAAGAAAAATATAATTACCCAGTTCTACCTTGTGCTCTTAAATTGTGTAATACATCACTTTTATCATATTGTTTTATTTAGAAAACATATTTGTACACAATTTCAATAATATTACTTTGTAATTCCTTGAGAAAATCGAATTGTGGTTTAGGCTCAAGAAGACATTGACAGCTATCATTGTGGTCGTATAATCAATTTTTGATTAGTGGATTAAGACCTCATTTGAGAGAGGCGAAATCACCTTGGCGGGTGGACTGAGTAGTTTGAGTTCAAACAAACCATGATAACCAACATGTATTTTAATTTAATTTATAAAAAACCCCAATTAAACCCCCTTCTTGTGTTTTTCCATTCTTCACTACTCTACTTTATTACAGTATTAGTGCAATGATGCTTGCTCATAATCTAGTCTTTCGCGCACAAACTAAACACGTTGAAAAGGACATACATTTTGTTTGTGAGAAGGTTGTTGCCAATAAGTTTCAGATCTAACATGTTCTAGCACATGCTCAATTGGCATATGCCCTTACAAAGCCACTACCTACAACCATGTTCTCGTCTTTTGTGACAAATTCAAGGTGTATTCTATCAATCCTTCATGATTTTGATGGGGCGTATTAGAGTAATACCATGAAGCTGAATATGTCAAGCTTGCATGACCATGATAAGCATTGGAGTAGAGTACTATTGTTCGGTAGTTAGAATAACTAACTCTCAAGTTAGTTACAACAAATCGTGCATGTATATATAAAGATTAAGTCTCTCTGAAATCAAGTAATGAAGCATGCAAGCAAAGCTTGCATAGTGCAATATTCTCTTTATTATTCTATCTCTAAGATCTGTTTACTTTCTATTTATTGTATAAATTTTATTATATTCATATTATCGAATTAAAAAATATATCATTTTTCTAATCTTTTTTATATAAAGATATCTCTTTTCAATTTTATATATCACTTTTTAAATTGAATGATTATCAAATATCACATTCCAATTCAAATTTAGCGTGAAAATGCAGAAATTCCTAAGTCATGCTTTTGTCCGGATGTAATTTTCAAAATGAATCTATCAAAACTGGGTTAAGATCCTCTCAATTTCTTTGTCTCTCCATTTTTTATTACTATAGTTTTATGTGTAACAAACACGCATATCTAAGACAAATGATATATAATCAATATTTATTTGACTTTATACACATAAAACTATAGTAAAGGAGTTCTTAATTTTTATTAGTAAAGGAGTTCTTAATCAATATATATATATATATATATATATATATATATATAGAGAGAGAGAGAGAGAGAGACTATAAATAATATATTTCATGACAAATCTTTCACCTCAGCCAAAACAAAGTTGAGGTATAATACCGAGGCGTGCCATATTTAAAAATAAATAAAATTAACATATTCCCTTGGTTGTTTAATAACATCAAGGGTAAAGACAATTTATGACACATTTCGAATCCCAACTATTGTAGTTCATGCTTTTATTTTGTTATAAGTGTCAACTAAATGATATATCCCTTCGTTTTCCTTAATATTCAAAGGATAAAATAATAAGATATGACTATAAACTCACTCGTTAAACATATATTACCCTAAGCCTAACTTATATGTGTTGCACCCCAAAATTTTCCCTCCTAATTGAATTTTTATTCTGGCTTAGACTTTGCATTCATCTGCATCATTCTAATAGGTCATGTGTATAACACACATTTTAATCAAAAAAATAGATCACCTGAGGTGAAAAAGATCAGCAGTTAGGGAGCTAGGGTTTACAACTGATTTGATGTGTACGTGTTGAATAAGATTGATTATCCAGGGTCTTCTTGGTGTACAAGGCTGTGGAATTGGGGTTTTGGTTCATGCTCATTTTTGGACTTCTTTTCCATCAAGTTGCAAGGCTTCGTTCTTCAAGGCTTAAGAATTTGGAATTTCATCTATTATGCTTCAACTGGGAATCATTAGATTATGGTTCGATCTTTTGGTTGTCTTGAGCCTCTCTCCTTCAACGTTATGGACTTGTTTTGAATAATACAATTTTAGGTTCTCATCAAATAATTGTTACTTCAATTGCAAGTTAACTTGGATTATTGAGAGAAATGATTATTGATTTGGATTCGTTGAAACTTCTAACCGTGTTCGATATTAATATTGATGCAAGGTCTTATTAAGTTCATGTGTTAATGGTTGATTCAAGATAAGGTTGGAAGATTCATTCATATGGTTTCAAGGAAGATTCATTCATTCAAGTATTATTCAAGGAGAATCTAAAGTAAGAATTCAAGATTCGTCAAATCATCAACTCAAAATATCAAGATTCATTCAAAAAAACTCAATAGTTCAAGGGAAACATAAGTACCATATTTCCAAATAAACCACTCGGTGCATCACTTTGGATATTTGACTTATACACTAGGCATCATTCAAGAAGGAGTCACATTCAAAACTTAAAATGTGTAAAAATTGAGGGGGATGGTAAATAGACTTTATTTCTTAAAATGTACAAGTCAACATACAAAGTATAAAAGCCAGGATGCTTTAAAAAGTACATTACGAATTCAAATTGGAAATACATGGGAAAAATTTACATTTTGACCATGAGCACCTTGACCAAGATTTTGACCGTATTTTACAACTTCCTTCAAGTTTTTCTCCAAATGAATCGTATTGCTTCACATTCACATTCTGCAAAGCAACTTCCATGTACAACTCAATGCTAAATAATTCCAAAATTGATGTACTGTCCACAATATGAACCTGCATAAGGGCACACAAAATGGACAAATAGTCATCACAAGGCATTCACATTCGGATTAGGTTAGAGGTTGTCATGGTCACCATCACGCTAGTTGAAGTCTGTGACAAGATCAACCTCAAGACAATATTGAAGCTAATATCGCTGATATACATGAAGAAACCAGTGAGGGATTCCTTACAATGCAATCCTTTTCCTTTGAAGACTAGACAAAATCAAAGCTAGTATGCCCTCTGTGTAGAGGACAAATAAAAGAGTGGAAGGTAATGGATGGAGCTCATCATTTCATGAATGAAAAATCAAGGAGTTGTTCTTGTGAGAGTTGCAACTTTACCGGTACATATACAGATCTTAGAAAGCATGCAAGAGTTAATCATCCTCTTGAGCGCCCATCCGCGGTAGACCCAGAGCGTCAACGTAACTGGAGGAGGTTGGAGCGGCAGAGGGATCTCAGTGACCTTCTTAGCACACTTCAAAATTCCTTTGGGGAAAACAGGGCTGATGATGGCCTCGGGCTTGCTCCTATAGATGATGATGGTTTGCTAGCTGTATTCTTCCTCATTCTTCAACCTTCATTTGTATCTAGAGGTACCGCATGAACTATACTCCAAATGAGGATTAGGAGACCCCCGAGACTCTGGGGGGGAAATTATGAGGCAGAATCCAGATCTGCTACTAAATCAAGAGAGTGATCATGGTTGAAATAAATAATAGGTCAGATATAGCTCAGCATCAGTCCAAAATTAGAAACAATAGAAGAAAAGTAGTAAGTCAGGGGATCTAATCACAACCCAAAAATTTTCATAATAACTTTTTAACTGAGTGCATCTCCGCCCTCCATCAATAACGACCAGTTCACTCATGTTTCGATTTAGGGAAAATAAAATCAAACTGTGCCTATGCCATTACAAACCTGCATTGAGAATGTCCAGAAATGGGAAAATTAGAAATGAGCAGGCTGAATAAATCAATCAGCAGTTCAATCGTCAAGTTAAAATATGAACCAAGTTAATCAAACCTGCACAAAACCAACTGCTGACACAATATCTTTCGTTTCATCAGTTAGCAACTTGCACCTATTATCCAAAGTCTAATAATACAAGAGAAAACACCAGAAGAAAAAAGATCAAATCCAGAACCAGCTCATGAGTATTTGCAGCTCTACATATATCCAGACCAAATAACAAATGCTAAAAATTCAAATAAACCGACCTGCATTCACGCATAAAATTAAGTCAGCTTCATTACAAAAAATAGGAAGATACCTCGGAGGAGTACTACTGCCATATCTATTGTTGCTCAAATCTGCCATGCTCACTTGGTTGCCTCTTAAATTGGACAGTTCATTAAGTTTAATGACAGATCTGAAACGGCATCAGTTCCCGGTGGAATAAATGGAGCTCCTGCCCCACAGGCTCCAAAGTTACGAGAGAGCGTCTGCAATTCTATGTTTTTGTTTGATCCAATCAAACTATTTTGAAAGTGAATATTAAACTTTGCTTAAAAAGAATCTTGTAGGAACTTGTTGACATGCTAGAAGATGTGAACCAGATGTCAGAAGCTGCAGCTGCAGCTAGGTAGACATTATCATCATTTGAGGGTGAACTGCGCCCTATTGACCATTATGCCATTCACCTTCTACAACTGTGCGATCCAATTATAGATAAAGCATCTCTGGAATCTGAGGTCTGGATTGAGGATACTGAATGGGAGTTGGATCTCATTGAAGGTTATAGAAGAACCAAGGATGTGATAGGAAAATTGTAGAAAATAGTTTAAGTCAGAAAATTGGGAATTGCGACAAATAATTTCCAGCTCAGCAAAGCAAGTTCACGATATATCAAAATATTTTAAATCAGAAGATATAATGTCATAGATTCTCTAAACTAGCCTTTACCAGTTAGTAACTAAATTTCAACTAATTTCCTAACCATCTATAACAAATTCCTAACTATAACAGAAAAGATAAAAAAATGTAACTAACTTCTAACAGAATTAAGTTACAGAAACTCACCTGCCTTTATAAAGAGGAGAAGGAGGACCGGAATGGGGGAACATTTTTTTCCTTCAACTGCAAAACAATCATGGAGATCTCTGGCTTCCCTCGACTCTTCTTCAACCTTCGATGATTCATTCGCAGAAATCTCTGAAAATCCTTCACATTTTCGTCCACCAGAAAATTAAGAGAACTCTCTCTTCTTCTTCAATATAACCTTCTACTTTCATTTTGCTACCTTCTTCACCACCTCTGATATTTTCTTCTTCATCTTTGCAAAAACTCGCCATCTCTGCGCTTTAACCATCATCAACTTCTGCAATTTCTATGTATCCTCATCAAAAACTCACCACAACATAGCTTCAATCTTCGAACAACACCTCAATGTCCTGCAACTTCACGCATAACAACGTCGAAACCGCGAATCCATCACCGAATGGCACACGCATAAGCAATGCACAAAATCTGAAGAGGAAGTGTGAAAGAGAAAGAAGACGCGTATCTAAGCTTGCGAGTTCTCGCTGGTTTTCATCATCGGCATCACCATCGAAGCCGCATCACAGAGTGTCTCTGGTAGGTAAATCCCGCCTCTTTCATATCCTCTTATTTTCGCCCTTCTTGATACCGCCACATAAGAAGAAACCTTGAAAATCAAACTCCCATAGATCCGGGTGCTGAAGCTCAGGGATGAGTATTGAATTTAATACACGAATACTTAGGGTTCTGTTTCCCTTCTTCTTCAATTTGGATTATTCTTGGCAATTCAACAGAAATTTATATTAGGAGCTGAGTTTGAGATGTGATTGGAGTTAGGAATGTATGTTAGTTGAGGTATTTCACGGCGGTTATGACGACACTTCATTGGGGAATGAAGTTTGGCCACCGCCAAGTTAGAAAGGAAGAAGAGAGTGAGTCTCTGTCTTGCACAGTGAAATTGAAAGATCACAAATTGTGAACCCTATCTGTTCCAAACACTGTCGTTTCAAAATCTTTCTCACCCTTTTTTTTACTATTTGTCTGTTTAATAAAACAGGCCTTGATATTGGATTATGTAGAAAACATTCACCTTAGGTCCATTGAAGTTTTTTTTGAAGCCTGAAAAAGTGGAACAAAAAAAAGGGTGCTTATTAGACGTTGCAGACTGGGCCCTAGCATCAGAATTTTTCTCTAGCACTCCTGTTTCCAGACTCATACCCTCCAGTGTAGAATTTATGTTTTCTTTGTTTTTTTTTCTTTTCATAATTGTTAGACAACAATTTTGTTAATAAAAAATATTGATGTAACAAAAACACTAATAAAAAAAAACATTATATTTCAGGAGATATTTTTAGAAATTAAATCCCGATTATCCGATTACTTGAGATTTCCCGTTGCCACACATTGATATTCTAGTTGACAATACTGCTCAAGCCAAAGTGTTCTTCTTCATGGATGGTTTTTCTGGCTATAATCAGATTAAAATGGCACCAGAAGACATGCAGAAGACTACTTTCATTACATCGTGGGGGACGTTTTGTTATAAGGTAATTCCATTTGGCATGAAAAATGCAGGGGCAACTTATCAACGTGCAATGGTCACTCTCTTTCATAACATGATGCATAAAGAGATTGAAGTATATGTTGACGATATGATTTCCAAATTCCAAACATAAGAGGAACATCTTGTTCATTTGTTGAAATTATTTGAAAGATTAAGGAAGTTCAGACTAAGGCTAAATCTAAATAAGTGCACCTTCGGAGTAAGATCAGGGAAACTGTTAGGGTTCATCGTAAGCTAGAAGGGAATTGAAGTTGATCCTAGCAAGATAAAAGCTATACAAGAAATGATGGTGCTGGAAACAGAAAAAGAGGTTCGCGACTTTCTCGGGAGATTGAACTACATTTCTAGATTCATCTCCCACCTTACAGCCACTTGTGAACCAATCATTAGATTGTTAAAGAAGAGCCAAATGGACAGGTGGAATAACGATTTCCAGGTAGCATTTGATAAGATTAAAGAGTATTTGATGGAACCTCTAATTCTCTCGCCCCCGGTGGAAGGTAGACCCTTGATAATGTACCTAACGGTATTAGAGAACTCAATAGGGTGTGTATTAGGGAAACATGACGCGGCTGGTCAAAAAGAGCATGCAATATATTACCTTAGAAAAAAGTTTACCAACTTTGAGGTAAGATACTCACTACTCGAGAAAACTTGTTGCACTTTGGTATGGGCTGCTCGCCGACTAAGACAGTACATGTTGACTCATACCACTTTACTGATCTCTAAGATGGACCCGATCAAGTACATCTTTGAAAAACCAGCACTCACGGGAAGGATAGCTCGTTGGCAAATGATTTTAACCGAATATGACATCCAATATACCACTCAAAAGGCTATCAAGGGTAGTATATTGGCAGATCATCTTGCCCACCAACCTATGAAAGATGACTATCAGCCAATGAAATTTGAGTTTCCTGATGAAGACATCATGTACATATGGGATTATAACATCCCAGGCCCAAAGGAAGGACCTGAACCAGGATCGCGATGGACGATGGTGTTTGATGGTGCCTCCAATGCGCTAGGTAATGGTGTCGGTGCGGTGATTACTTCTCCTGAAGGTTTTCATACCTCTCTTACTGCCAGGATTTTCTTCGATTGTACGAACAATATGGCTGAGTATGAAGCTTGTATTTTTAGGCTGGAAGCTGCTATTGATTTGCGAATCAAGATCTTAGAAGTATATGGAGATTCTTCTCTGGTAATTATCCAAATCAATGGAGATTGGGAGACTCATCACCCAAATTTGATTCGGTATCCCGAGGATGTGTTGAAGCTAACCCCTTATTTTGATGAGATTACTTTCAATCATATTCCAAGGGAGGAGAATAACTTGGCGGACGCCTTGGCTACTCTGTCATCCATGTTTAAAGTTAAATGGGCAAATGAGGCTCCCTATATCAATATCTTAAGGTTGGATGAAGCGACATTCTGTTAAGAAATAGGAGAAGATATTGTTGACGAGAAGCCATGGTTTTATGATATCAAAATGTACCTTAAGACCCAAGAATATCCAGAAGGTGCTTCTATCACAGATAAGAAGACTTTACGGAGGTTTGCCTCCAAGTTTTTCCTCGACGGTGATGTTTTGTATAAGAGGAATTATGATTCCATTCTGCTCAGATGCGTGGATAGAAACGAAGCAAGTAGGATCATAGAAGAAGTGCACGAAGGTTCTTTTAGGACACATTCTAGCGGGCATACTATGGCCAAGAAAATCTTGAGGGTAAGTTATTATTGGTCAACAATGGAAAACGATTGCTACGAGCATTCCAGGATCTGCTACAAGTGTCAGATCTACGCTGACAACATGCATGTGTCGCCCAATCCCCTAAATATCCTAACTTCACCTTGGCATTTCACGATGTGGGGTATTGATATGATTGGCCGGATTGAGCCAACCGCTTCCAACGGATACCATTTTATCTTGGTGGCTATCGACTACTTTACTAAGTGGGTCGAAGCGGCATCTTATGCTAATGTCACTAAACAGGTGGTAGCACATTTCATCAAACATAAGATAATTTATCGATACGGGATCCCCGAAAAGATTATTATCGACAATGGGTCGAACCTCAATAATATGATGATGAAATATTTGTGTGAAAACTTTAAGATAAAACATCACAATTCTTCTCCTTACCGTCCTAAGATGAATGGTGCAGTTGAGGCAGCAAACAAGAATATTAAGAAGATTATGCAGAAAATGGTCATCACTTATAAAGATTGGCATGAGATGCTACCATTCAATTTACATGGTTATCGTACCACCATGCATACCTCAACTAGGGGAACCCTTTTTTGCTTGTTTACGGGATTGAAGAAGTCCTACCAGTGGAAGTGGAAATCCCTTCTTTGAGGATAATGACAGATGCAGGATTGGATGAGACTGAATGGTACCAGAATAGATTCGACCAGCTGAATCTCATTGATGAGAAGAGATTGATGTCTATTTTCCATGGGCAATTATACCAAAAGAGGATGAAGAAATCCTTCGACAAGAAGGTACGTCCGTGGAATTTTCAAGCTGGTGATCTGGTGCTAAAGAGGATCTTGCCTCCTAACAACACAGACGCTAGAGGTAAATGGGCTCCAAACTATGAAGGACCTTTTGTTGTAAAGAAAGTCTTCTCGGGAGTATCTATGATGTTCGCGACCATGGATGGAGAGGATTTCCCTCACCCTGTCAATGCAGATGTAGTAAATAAATATTTTGCGTAAAAGGTCGTTGGTTTGATCGAATCGGGACGGAGGATTGGTCCAATCAGTCACTCGGAAGGCAAGTATTGAAGAATTCAGAGGTCATGAGAGTTGTAGCATAGTCGTACTTGATAAATCTGCACTCACATTTTATTATTATTATTATCCTCTCCTTGTGTTTTGCCTGCAATTGTTCCTCTTCGAGAATTGCTTTTCGTTGTAAATGCCTATTTTCAAGCCAATCATTCAATAAAGATGTTTTTCGAATTGCGCCAAGTTGTTTTCATTCTTGTTGTTTTGATAAACAAAAGACGTTCAATGTTTTCAATAAAACAGTGCATTTAAAAAAAATATTAAAGCCTTACAGCACGTGGCATCAAATTACTCAAAGTATCAGGTGTGGAAACCATTCCATGCTCGAGGCATGTTGTTATAAGTCTCACCTTCGTAGGTATTATAGATCCCTGATGACAGGAAGGATGCCAATAAACGAGCTAAAAACCTAGGCATGACTAACATAATTCTCCTATCAAAACAGGATCTCACGACCAAAGGATATTCTTATTGAAAATATAGTGGACATTCGTTCTCAACTCAAGAGTGTAAATCACCCATGGATAAAAAGTAAGATTACCAAGCGTACTCTCTGAAGCAACTAGTTCTTACGGAGACTAGTCTCCTCAACATGGCAAATTCAAATTACATTTGCACTCTCATTTGTATTCTTTATTGTTTTGGTTAAGTACTTTCTGTTATGCAAAATTTGCCTATTATTGAATATTAATCACAATGCATTAAATATGTTTGTCTTGAATTAATCCATTCATATACGTTCTTAAATGTATTTTTATTTTCCTTTTGATGCTTAAATAAAGCAAAATACCTCTGGAGGGAGAATGATGAGAAATATGCCGAAGTTCAAACGGTGTGCTTTTGAATAGGACCCTGCTGACGATGGACATGCCTTGTTTCAAATCCCCAAACGCCAGAGATATAAGGGAGTGAAACCCTCGTTAACCCCATTGAGCCTTGAAGTAGGAGTTTCTTTTCTTATCAGAAAAAACCCTCACATCTAACCTGGGGCAGGGTAGATTTCAGTTGATCCGATCGAATGTTCAGAACTCATCAGGAGTGCGCACCTAAGGATACATCAATGGTTATCCATCAAGAGGCTGAGGAAAGTCAAAACCGCAATGGTTAACCCTCATTTATCAGCAGCATGTGTCAATTGACGATATCCCAATGGATATCTCTCGCATGCCAGGAGGTCAAAAGATGACGATACCAAAACGATTATTCCTCGTCAACCAAATAGAGAGGCAGTTACACCTTTTTTAGCAAGTCAAAGAACGATTCAAAGTCACATGATGGGTTCAAAAAAAATGAAATGATGGAAAAAAGAGAGACAAAAAGCCCCGTTAAGTCGAAACTTGAAAAAACAAGTCGCTTAGGCAAAAGTTAGGGCACCCCGCTGGACTTCAAAGTCAAATTCAAAAGGAATTTGTCCAGGAAAAATTTAGGGAAAGCGAAAAGCACGAAAAGAAAAAAGGGATTACCAAATAAAAATCCTCAACAAAGGATAAAGTCGTGCGATCGAACACCAAGAATGAAAGAGGTGAGTGACTGCCATATCCTCCTCAACCATGGTAAACTCATTTTGAGGGATGAATGCTCGTATTGGTTTAATTGAATTTAGGACTGGAGAACATCACGGAGAATGGGTGGGCACCAAATATTTTGAGCCTTAAATATTTTTTTCTAAAACCGTGAACCAGGCCACATTATAACCCTTAAAAGTCCTAACTGAAGCATGGGTTAATTTGAAAGCACACTAATGAGAATACGGTAATCTGACTCCTATGAGGCTTGCAAAAAACTTTTGAGTTGGTATCACACCGTCTTTTTAATTCTTTTCGCACAATTTTTTTATGTTTAATCATTTCAATATATGTTTTTAAACTTCAAGACAAGCATGAGCTTTGCATTACAATTATTATTCTTAGAATAAACATTATTTGCATATGAACAAGTGCTTAAACAAAAGGAAGCTTGCATGATGAGCATCAGATGGAAGTTTGATTATCTCAAGGGACTAATTGCTTCAGGATACCGTTGAAAGGTAAGTCATTTTTGAAAAGTGATCTTAATCTGGGGAAGACCTTCTATTGATTGTTGAGTAAAAGAATACCAGTTTGAGAAATGATCTGAAGTAGATTGCAAAAGGTGGTTGCCCAGAGTCTCTGTCAAGCAGTGGTGCATTACTTTCTGTTGGTCCCAAGGGACATATTGCTTCAAGTATTTGCTCGAGAATGAAGCAGTTCAAGTCGAGGAGTATGGTTGTGAAGTAACCTACTTTCAATACATAAGCCAACCACTCTAAGGTTATGTTTCCTTTCAAAATCCTCAAGTTTCTCATCCCTTGATGAGCAAGAGACAAAGAAAAGATTTGTCAAGATTCAGTTGAGCAGGGGAAAGCATGTCGAATACTCTGCGAGTAGGTATTTAGCCAATCTGAGGCATTCAAGTCGGGATTTTATCCTTCAAAGTGCAGTCAAACTGGGGCAGTTATAATAATATTTGACAAATCTCTCTGAGAATGCGTTGATCAGAGGAGAATCTTTCCAAAATTTGAAGATGTATGGGCATTCACTAAAGCATAGTGGGAATCATCTCCAATTTTGGTTATCTAAACATCATGTTCTAAAGTCCATAACACTGGGGTAGATTGTCTTCAACAGTATAAATCTCAAAAAGTCCTCTCAAGGCGATTTTTCTGCAAAAGCCTTACAGACTGGGGCAAGAATTTATGTAAGGGCTTTCTATCTTCTTCAGTGGTTGATCAGACAAAGTCCATACGCAGGCTAAATAACCTATGAATTTGAAAATCATGCCGAGAAGTCAGGATTGTTATCTTTGACTTATCAGAGACTCAAGTCCATTTACTGATATCCTTTGTCCTAAGTCAAGGTTATTATCCCCAGTTGAAGATTGGATTGTTATCCTCAGTAGGATATGAGCAGTAACGCAAAGATCATTTGGGGTTGTTTACTCGTACAAGACGCGATGGAAATATTGCTTCCTAAAGGGATGCCGCTTCCCAGTAAAAGACCTGTTGCTACTTGACAAAGATCTATCTACCAAGGGGTTTCTCTTCTAAGATATTTTCTCCCTAATGAAGCATCCTCATTTCTCTGCAGGAGCAGAATGGTCCTTCTCTCGTAAAATTGGGAGTTTTTTAAGTCAAGATGATCCCCTTTCATTGGACTTCAATTTATTTTTGCAACATCTTCTCTAAAAGTCCACTTTTTAGTGGCATCTCTCCTTGAAGTCGACATGCTGAAGTTGCAATCTTGCATTGCGGTTTTTACCTGGTGATTGATAGTTTAAGTTGTCTATTATTCAGTAAGGTTTGCCATTCCAAACAGGGGCATGTCGCCCGAACTTCTATTTTTGCATGTACTGTTGGTCTTATATGACAAGATGCATACCAACAAATGAATCAAGAAGGGTAACATGAGGATTTTCGTATAATGAGATCCAATTTCCCCAGTGGAACTATTCTTCTTTCCTTAATGGAGCAAGTGTCCTATCTCTCAGGTGAGGTGTACAGGAGAATTCCAGTAATAACTCTTTCACTACCAGTGATAGAAGGTTTTGTTGAGATATCCCTAGTGGAGTTTCTATCCCGGGATGTTTGTATCTTCCCCAGGTGAGGATCTTTTACCTCCCAACAATGTTATCCCCAGTGTGGTCTGAGTAGAATTATTTTTATTTAAGAATTTCTATACTCCCCAATAGAAGTTATCTTTGTCAAAGAATTTCTATGCCAGAAGCTTCCATCCTCAACGAAGATCTCTTCTTTCTATACAACAGATAAAGAATTTTTTTCTCCCCATGAAGTTGGAGGTTTGATCAGAATTCAATATTTTCACTGAACTACAATTTATTTTTGTAGTATTCTCCCCAAGAAGTTACTTCCTCAGTGATATCAATCTTTAGAGTTTGGTGGTTACGAGTCTCGGTGCCCCATTGAAGTTCATATGGCATGCTCTGTACAGAAGATCAGATGTACAAGAATAATCGTTTGGAAGTCCATTTCCTTCTCAGCAGCCAATTATTGATGTGGTTTCCCCAGTGCATTACTAAACATGCATCACTACATTGCATCATTATATTGCATCTACCAAAACGCGTAGCATTTCTATTGTATGGAGCATTATGCTAAAAAATTTAAACATGCATGAGTATAAGCCAATTATGTCCACCTGTGGTAACCAAATTGTTATACACTCAGATTGCAATTAACTCCACAACAAGCCTAGGGTGATTCTATTTCTATTTCCCCATCGAAGTTTATTTTGATTCGCCACCAGTCAGTTCTTTGGTATTTCTCCATTTCCCTAATAAGTCGTGGTTTTCTCTTGCCTTTGCAAGCCCTTGGTTATTTTACCCGTGTTTGCTTTGACGTTAGAGTGCGAGTGAGAGTCATTTTATAGCCTTTCTTGCTTCTCAAGTATTTGAGTATCGATACTTGGTGTGTGGTAATTCAGATAATTGACACTCTTGAAGAATTACACCCCACCTTTGGCCTGAGGGATTTTGTAGTTCTTGTGTATTTGAAACCTATCGAAAGCCCAACATGTTTTGGCAATCCTTGTTAGAGTCCACTTTGACCGGTCTCTTTCTCTTGTAGAGTTCACCTTCGATCGGTGCTCTTTTAAAGGTCCTGCTTAGTCGGTTCCTTATTTTGGTTTATCCGCGTTAGTCGGGTCCTCCTTTCGTTAGCTTAACTAACCTTTTCTGTTAAGAATCCTTCAGTGTCTCTTTAAAGTCCAGTTGTATGGCGTCCTTGTTTGGGCGAATGCATCCTTTCTTGTTGGGGATTTCTTCGGTTAGTCTCGTTTGGGTGTTCACTGTCAACTCCAAACATTTGTTTCTCGATGCTCAATTTCGCTCTTGTGTGTCTAACTCTGACCAGATATGCATATCTTTATCCCTTGTGAGTTCGCCTTTGATCGTCGTTATTTTCTTAGGAATCTACCTTCAGCATAGTATTCCTTGATGAAGATTCCCCTTCGGTTGGTTTCTTTATCCTGAAGTCCACCTTCGGTTGACGCCTATAAAATCCACCTTCGGTTGGTACCTTTTGTTAAGAGTTCCCTTCGGCTGGTCTATTTTCATTGTTGAAGATTCCCCTTCGGCTGGTTTCTTTACCCTTAAAACCCCCTTCTACTGGTATCATTTGTTGAAGATTCCCCTTCGCCTGGTTTCTTTACCCTTAAAATCCACCTTCGGCTGGTATCCTTTGTTGAGAGTCACCTTCGGCCGGTCTCTTTTCAGTTGTAAGTCCGCCCTTGATCGACGTTTTTTCCCCTTAAAATCCACCTTCGGCTGGTATCATTTGTTAAAATCCATCTTTGGCTGGTATCATTTGTTGAAGATTCCCCTTCAGCTGGTTTCTTTACCCTTAAAATCCACCTTCGGCTAGTATCCTTTGTTGAGAGTCACCTTCGGCTGGTCTCTTTTCAGTTGTAAGTTCGCCCTTGATCGGCATTCGTTCCCCTTAAAATCCACCTTCAACTGGTATCATTTGTTAAAAATCCACCTTTGGCTGGTATCATTTGTGAAGATTCCTCTTTGGCTGGTTTCCTTACCCTTAAATCCACCTTCGGCTGGTATCATTTGTCGGGAGTCCCATCCGTTTGGTCTCTTTTCTCAATAAGTGCGCCTTCAATTGGTGTTCCTTCGTCAAAGCCTTCCTCGGTCGGTCTCTTTCTTGTGTATGTCTAACCTTGACCTGACATCCAAGAGATTTTCTCAGCTAAATACTGCAATCTAAAAAAAAATCACAAATAGTAGAAAATACAGAAAACAAAAAATATAATAATACCTGACTGGCTTCAGAGCGCAAATTTTCGGTTTCTTTTGAGTATTTAATCTTCTTCCACCTTAAAGGTTCGAAAGGCTGGCGCCAATCTCACCATAAGGTTTAAGACGATTAAATAGGGGCAGCTGTTGCACCCCAAAATATTCCCTCCTAATTGAATTTTTATTCTGGCTTAGACTTCGCATTCATCTGCATCATTATAATAGGTCATGTGCATAGCATGCATTTTCATAAAAAAAATAGATCACCTGAGGTGCAAAAGATCAGAAATTAGAGAGCTAGGGTTTACAGCTGATTTGATGTGTACGTGTTGAATAAGCTTGATTATCCAGGGTCTTCTTGGTGTACAAGGCTGTGGAATTGGGGTTTTGGTTCATGCTCATTTTTGGACTTCTTCTCCATCATGTTGCAAGGCTTCATTCTTCAAAGCTTAAGAATTAGGATTTTCATCTATTATACTTCAACTGGGAATCATTGGATTATGGTTTGATCTTTTGGTTGTCTTGAGCCTCTCTCCTTCAACATTATGGACTTGTTTTGAATAATACAATTTTCAGTTCTCATCAAATACTTGTTACTTCAATTGCAAGTTAACTTGGATTATTTAGAGAAATGATTATTGATTTGGATTTGTTGAAACTTCTAACCATGTTCGAGATTAATATTTATGCAAGGTCTTATTAAGTTCATGTGTTAATGGTTGATTCAAGATAAGGTTGGAAGATTCATTCATATGGTTTCAAGGAAGATTCATTTATTCAAGTATTATTCAAGGAGAATCTAAAGTACGAATTCAAGATTCGTCAAATCATCAACTCAAAATATCAAGATTCATTCAAAAAAAATCAATACTTCAAGGGAAAAATAAGTACCATATTTCCAAATAAACCACTCGGTGCATCACTTTGGATATTTGACTTATACACTAGGTATCATTCAAGAAGGAGTCACATTAAAAACTTAAAATGTGTAAAAATTGAGGGGGATGGTAAATAGACTTTATTTCATAAAATGTACAAGTCAACATACAAAGTATAAAAGCCATGACGCTTTAAAAAGTACATTACGAATTCAAATTGGAAATACATGGGAAAAATTTACATTTTGACCATGAGCACCTTGACAAAGATTTTGACCGTATTTTACAACTTCCTTTAAGTTTTTCTCCAAATGAATTGTATTGCTTCACATTCGCATTCTGCAAAGCTGTTTCCATGTACAACTCAATGCTAAACCAATTCCAAAATTGATGTACTATCCATAATATGAACCTGCATAAGGGAACACGAAATGGAAAAATAGTCATTACAAGGCGTTCACATTCAGATTAGGCTCAGAGGTTGTCATGGTCACCATCACGCTAGCTGAAGTCTGCAATAAGATCAACCTCAAGACAACATTGAAGTTAATATCGTCAATGTACAAGAAGAAACCAGTGAGGGATATGTTACAATGAAATCCTTGTCCTTTGAAGTCAAGACAAAATAAAAGCTAGTATGCCCTCTGTGTAGAGGACAAATAAAAGAGTGGAAGGTAATGGATGGAGCTCGTCATTTCATGAATGAAAAATCAAGGAGTTGTTCTTGTGAGAGTTGCAACTTTACTGGTACATATACAGATCTTAGAAAGCATACAAGAGTTGATCATCCTCTTGAGCGCCCATCTGCGGTAGACCTAGAGCGTCAACGTAACTGGAGGAGGTTGGAGCGGCAGAGGGATCTCGGTGACCTTCTTAGCACACTTCAAAATTCCTTTGGGGAAAACAGGGCTGATGATGGCTCCGGGCTTGCTCCTATAGATGATGGTGGTTTGCTACCTATATTCTTCCTCATTCTTCAACCTTCATCTGTATCTAGAGGTACCACAAGAACTAGACTCCAAACGAGGATTAGGAGACCCTCGAGACTCTGGGGGGAAAATTATGAGGCAGAATCCGGATCTACTACTAAATCAAGAGAGTGATCACGGTTGAAATAAATAATAGGTCAGATATAGCTCAACATCAATCCAAAATCAGAAAAAATAGAAGAAAAGTAGTAAGTCATGGGATCTAATCACAACCCAGAAATTTTCATAACAACTTTTTAACTGAGTGCATCTCCGCCCTCCATCAATAACGACCAGTTCACACATGTTTCGATTCAGGGCAAAGAAAATCAAACTGTGCCTATGCCATTACAAACCTGCATTGAGAATGTCTAGAAATGGGAAAATTAGAAATGAGCAGGCTGAATAAATCAATCAGCAGTTCAATCGCCAAGTTAAAATATGAACCAAGTTAATCAAACCTGCACAAAACCAACTGCTGACACAATATCTTTCGTTTCATCAGTTAGCAACTTGCACCTATTATCCAAAGTCTAATAATACAAGAGAAAACACCAGAAGAAAAAAGATCAAATCCAGAACCAGCTCATGAGTATTTGCAGCTCTACATATATCCAGACCAAATAACAAATGATAAAAATTCAAATAAACCGACCTGCATTCATGCATAAAATTAAGTCAGTTTCAGTACAAAAAATAGGAAGATACCTCAGAGGAGTACAACTTCCATATCTGTTGTTGATCAAATCTGCTATGCTCACTTGGTTTCCACTCAAATTGGACAGTTCATTAAGTTTAACGGCAGATCTGAAACAGCATCAGTTACCGGTGGAATAAATGGAGCTCCTGCCCCACAACCTCCAAAGTTACGAGAGAGCGTCCCCAATTCTATGTTTTTGTTTGATCCAATAAAACTATTTTGAAAGTGAATACTAAGCTTCGTTGAAAAAGAATCTTGTAGGCACTTGTTGACATGCTAGAAGACGTGAACCAGATGGCAGAAGCTGCAGCTATAGCTGGGCAGGCGTTATTAGCATTTGAGGCTGAGCTGCGCCCTATTGACCATTATGCCATTCACCTTCTACAACTGTGGGATCCAATTATATATAAAGCATCTCTGGAATCTGAGGTCGGGATTGAGGATACTGAATGGGAGTTGGATCACATTGAAGGTTATAGAAGAACCAAGGATGTGATAGGAAAATTGTAGAAAATAGTTTAAGTCAGAAAATTGGGAATTGCGACAAATAATTTCCAGCTCAGCAAAGCAAGTTCACGATATATCAAAATAAATTAAATCAGAAGAGATAATGTCATGGATTCTCTAAACTAGCCTTTACCAGTTAGTAACTAACTTTCAACTAATTTCCTAACCATCTATAATAAATTCCTAACTGTAAAAGAAAAGATAAAAAAATGTAACTAACTTCTAACAGAATTTTGTTATAGAAACTCACCTCCCTTGATAAAGAGGAGAAGGAGGACCGGAATGGGGGAACATTTTTTCCTTCAACTGCAAAAAAATCGTGGAGATCTCTGGCTTCCCTCAACTCTTCTTCAACCTTCGATGATTCATCCACAGAAATCTCTGAAAATCCTTCACATTTTCATCCACCAGAAAATCAAAAGAAATCTCTCTTCTTCTTCAATATAACCTGCTACTTTCATTTTGCTACCTTCTTAACCACCTCTGCTATTTTCTTCCTCATCTTTGCAAAAACTCGCCATCTATGAGCTTCAACCATCATCAACTTCTGCAATTTTTCTGTATCCTCATCAAAAAACTCACCACAACATAGCTTCAATCTTCAAACAACACCTCAACATCCTGCACCTTCACGATTAACAACGTCGAAAATGCGAATCCATCACCGAATGGAACACGCATAAGCAATGCATGGAATCTGAAGAGGAAGTGTGAAAGAGAAAGAAGACGCCTATCTAAGCTTGCGAGTTCTCGCTGGTTTTTATCATCGGCATCATCATCGAAGCCGCATAAAAAAGTGTCTCTGGTAGGTAAATCCCGCCTCTTTCATATCCTCTTCTTTCCGCCCTTCTTGATACCGCCGCATAAGAAGAAACCCTGTGAATGAAACCCCCATAGATTCGGGTGCTGAAGCTCAGGGATGAGTATTGAATTTAATACACAAATACTTAGGGTTCCGTATCCCTTCTTATTCAATTTGGATTATTCTTGGAAATTCACGAGAAATTTATATTAGGAGTTGAGTTTGAGATGTGATTGGAGTTAGGAATGTATGTTGGTTGAGGTATTTCACGGCGGTTATGACGGAACTTTGTTGGGGAAAGAAGTTTGGCCACCGCCAAGTTAGAAAGGAATAAGAGAGTGAGTCTCTGTCTTGCATGATGAAATTGAAAGATCACAAATTGTGAACCCTATCTGTGCCAAACGCTGTCGTTTCAAACCCTTTCTCACCCATTTTTTCATACTATTTGTTTGTTTAATAAAACAGGACTTGATATTGGATTATGTAGAAAACATTCACCTTAGGTCCATTGCAGTATTTTTTGAAGCTTGAAAAAGTGGAACAAAAAAAAAGGGTGCTTATTAGACGTTGCAGACTGGGCCCTAGCATCAGAATTTTGCTCTAGCACTCCTGTTTCCAGACTCATACCCTCCAGTGTAGAATTTTGTTTTCTTTGGTTTTTTTTTCTTTTCATAATTGTTAGACAACAATTTTGTTAATAAAAAATATTGATGTAACAAAAACACTAATAAAAAAACATTAGATTTTAGGAGATATTTTTAGAAATTAAATCCCGATTATTCGATTACTTGAGATTTGTGATTCACCTTTGTTTGGTGAGATTTGAGTCTTATGAAGGTTTATTATGCGGATGCGCCCGAGACTTTGATTGTGATTTATTTTCACAATCAATGATGCGTCAATACTTATTCGGGGCATTTGATTTCAAACTCTTTTCTTTGAATGGTGAAGCTTTCGCGAAGATCTTCGGGTTTCTTTGCTTTTTGCTTTGCTCTACGGGCTAATACTTGTTTGGTATATTTTCTTTCTGCATTCTCTCCGCATTTATCGCTTCCTAGAGATCATGTGAAGTATGATAACATTAGGTTTAGAAATAGGCTAGTCTCCCCTTGACTTTTCTTTCTCTTTTCGCATATGAATTTAAAACAAAAACTTATTTTTCTTACAAAACCTCAAAAATACTTAAACAATTTTACTGACGAGAATCATATCTTTTTTAAGTATGAGAGATGATAAGCGGGTTATTTCTCGACCTTATTGTTCTCTTATTCTAAGCTTTAGTGTGGTTCAAGTCTCAAAGACTTATTTCATGAATAAGTAGAGAAATGGCTAAAATCTCTCTCTTGAGATTAACTAGTTGTTATCTACAAGCAAAGACACCAACAATCACAAACTCCTTTTGCCTATGGGGTTTTCTATCAAAACTCTTTTTCAAAAGAGCATGTTAATTCACTTTTGTGCTGACGCGTAAGTCTCCAAAGGTCGAGTTGCGGAAGAAGGAGAAATTAATACTGTTCATTAAAAAATATAAACCAACAAAAACATGTAAGCCGAACTACGACTTCTCTGATTCCTTAAAAGGGATACGTAGGCATCGGGGTAGGGCCCGAACGAGCACAATTTTTATTTTCCCTACATTCTTTTATCCTTTCTTTTGCATGCATTCCCCCTTCAGTAGTATAGTAAACAGTAAGCATAGATTGAACACACCCTTTGATTAGAACAACCAGAGTGGATACCATAGAGTACTACAGGCGCGTGGGTGCTAATACCTTCCCCTCGCGTAACAGACTCCCTTACCCTTATCTCTTGGTCGTTTGACCTTGATTTCACCCTTCTCAGGTTTACTCGATGTTTACCTTTCCCTACATGTGGTATAAAAGAAGTTCGATGGCGACTTCATTGTTTGATGATTTTCAGCTGGTTGTTTCAATATGTAGCCGTCCCAAACTCGTATGCATCATTATTTGGGATGGATTGCAAGACCAAAAAAATCTTCAATGTTCTTCAATCTTGAACAAAATATTTTTCTTCCCTTTCAATCTATCTCACATAATGTTGTTGTTGTTGATGTTGTTGTTGTTGTTGTTTTATTTTTGGAATAACATTCTCATGTTCTCAATCAAAGAAAACAACATTGATTTCCTTGGCTGACAACATTGAAAAATTTATTCCTAAACATGTTGTAAATTGCACACACAAAATTTTGACCGATAAAAATTGAAATGGAGACATGACATGTTACTTTCAATGTTTTTATCATTTTCCATTTTTTCTTGGAACTTATTACCTCGATTTTTTTCTAAAATAGACGGGCTTACTTATTTTATTTTTATTTTCTATTTAAAAAAGAAAATATGTTTTCCCTCAGTTTTTTAATAAAAATAGAGGAAATATGTTACATAACTATAATAACGAATCTCTATCCTACATTCTTAAAGAAATAATGCTCAAGATATATCTAAGACATAAATCCATAACAAACTATCTACATCTATCACTATATATTTTACTTGTGAAAACATTTGCCTTGAAAATACTTGCTTAAGATAATGGAACTGATAACTCCTTACTTGGAGTAGATAAGTCCTTATAAGTTGATTGCATGCAATCCATAGAACTTTAAAATAATAAGTACAAAATATATCCAACAGAATCTGGATTACAACAAAGATGTGTTGTTCTCCAAGAATAACAACTACTATGATAATATTGCATTTGTTGTAATAATGTAATTTAATATTCTGTTTAAATAATGTAGTGTTAAAAACATCTTATACATCTTTTACCTTGTTTTTTGTCATAAACCAAGGGTGTAATTTTTGTGTGATAATTAAGGATGTTGATCGTGATCCTTAAACAAATATGTGTCTTCCATTTCATGAGTATTAACACTCAAGAGACTTCCATTAGTGATCTGTGTGTACCTAACATACATCCATTATAAAAGCATTATGAATATATAACATGAAAACTTTGAAACTTAAAAAATTGGTAAAGTTCTCTATGATTGACTGCAAGATCAGAAAATAAATTATGTTTAAGCTTTGTGTTCTTCAATAATCATTTTTTACCGTGTTCTTCAATAATCATATATTTATTCATGTAACTAACACTTTTCTTGTTTTACATCAGAAACAAATAAATGCAAAAGGGATCTGAAATATATTGCAACAAATATTTTATCTTCCCCGACATTTTAATGAAACAAGGATCCAACATCTGATATTCACCAACAGTGATGATGATGAATCGATTTCAAATTTTTTTATATGTATTTACAAAAATATTGTAAACAATGTAATATTTTGCATAAACAATTAATTTATTAAAAATATGTAGTTTGTAACGAGCTTAAAAAGCTATCAATCTTACCCCCTTGGTGTTATTGATTGTTGCACCCTAAAATTTTCCCTCTCATTTCTCAAGAATTTTCTCACAAGATCTCTATTGATTCAAGACTGTACAAGGTTTGATTAGCTCAAGATACCTCCTCAAACACTGATGACTCAAAACTAGGGTTTGAGTTTGCACAAGTACAATTGGACTTTTAATGCCCCATATAGTTTCCATGGATCATATTGGGCTCTCAAGCATCAGGTCAAAGATGGAACTTCTGAATCCTCGAAAGGAGGAAGAAGAAACTGTCGAAAGGGCAAAGCCGATAAAAAAAGGTGTGCACTTATAGATGACCATGTTGAATTCAAAATCTAGTTCAGGTTGTTCGAACCACATGACTGATCGAAAGGAGTGGTTGGCAAATTTTGACAATTCGAAGAAGAGAAAACTTGCTTTGATCCCCAAGCTTCGACTGGGCAGTGGCTTCCTTCGAGAAACCTGCTTTGATCCACAAGCTCCGACTGGGCAATGGCTTCCTTCGAGCAAACTGCTTCAATCCACCTCTAAACCCTTTGACACGTATAGTTTAGACACTATGGATTAAAATTTAACACACCACCTAATTCATTATGTCTAAACAATCTATATTCATCATGGTTCTTAGTCTTCTGAATACTTTGACTTGCACTACCTTTGTCATGATGTCTGCAATCTGATTCTCAGTTTTGGAGTGTTCCAAATTCATCTTCCCATTTGCTACCTGCTCTCGGAGATAATGGAACCTCATTTTGATGTGCTTGCTTCAACCATGTACTATTGGGTTCTTCGCCAGATTGATAGATGACATGTTGTCTATCACCATGCTTGCTTTGATCCACCTCTAAACCCTTTGACACACATAGTTTCGACACTATGAATTACAACTTAACAAAAACTTGCTGATAGTAGTTCTTTACAAGAAGAAGGTACTGGCGACATAGTCTTTCAAATGAGTAATGGAGGAAAATTTATGATTAAAGATGTGATCTATATACCTGGAATGAAGTGCAACTTGCTAAGTGTTGGACAACTAGTCGAAAAAAGTTTCTCTGTTGTCATGAAAGATGGAGTTTTGAGATTGTTCGACACCAAGAACAATTTGGTCTTAAAATCTCCATTGTCGAAAAATAGGACATTTAAGACAATCATCAATTATGCAGAAGTTCAATGTTTGAAAACTGTTCGACCACAAGGATAGTTGGTTGTGGCATTTGATGTTTGGACATTTGAACTTTCGACCACTTAATGAACTGATTACTCAAGATATGGTTTTCCAAGTCTTGACATGCCTGAAAAAACTTTGTGAAGTTTGTTTAGTAGGAAAGCAATCCAGAAAATCCTTCATTTCAACTATGCCAATGAGATCATCTTGCATACTCAAAGTGGTACATTCAGATGAATGTGGTCCATTCGAAGAACAAACAATTGGTGGAAACAAATATTATTTCGTCTGTTGATGAGTTTGGTCGAAAGGTGTGGATCTATGTGATCAAAAAGAAAGGACGGAGTATTCGACATCTTTAAGAGATCCAAGATTCTTGTAAAAAACTAGAGTAAGAAAAAGATCAAAGTTCTACAAATATTCAAGATCTTTGTAGAATGAATCAAGTTGAAGACAAAATTTTGAAGAACTTTGATCAAATCCATAGGCCATGCTACATGATCTTGTGTTGCAGTCCTTCTAACTTGCAAATCTCACTATAATTTAATTCTCACACCTACTCTTAAGCTATTACCCAAGTGTTTGAGCCATTGTCCAAAATATCTTTCCATCTATGGCATAAAGGCACCATTTCTATTCTTGAAAAGCAAGCTTTTTGGTAAAAAATTTATCTTGAGCCCATACCTTGCTTACTTCTGACTATACTTCACCATAAATCATGGAAAATAGCCCCTCTATACCAACAACTTTGGTACTTCATCTTGGGATTATGGAAGACTTGACATAACTTGATATTTGCATTCCAACCAAACCATAATTTATTATCTTGCAAATCTGATTACTTCAACTTCACAAATCTTTTCTCTATAAATGGAGAGACTATTTGCAAGCCGAAGGGGCCAAATTCTGGTGTGTTGAAAAATCCTCAAACACTCCCAAACTCTCAAACACTCAGAACCTGCACACAAGCACAAAACTCGGCACATTCTAACTTTACACGTAAAATCTCAAATCTCTTTGTGCGTTTTTTGGCCTTTCGACTCACTAAGCTTCCATACACTACATAGAAACTATCCCAGCCCTTAAACCACGTTTATGTAACCATCCCATCATCACACACCATTTCCATTTTCTACCATTGCACCTTGACTTGGTTAGATTAATTCAGTGGCTTTTAAAGAAAAGTAGTGACCCCACTAGCTAAAGGAAGGTCTCTGCAAGCTTAATCCATCATCGAACCATTTCTAGAAGTCATATAGAGGTCATTCGAATTTCACTTCAAGAGGTATGATTTCTTAACTGTGATATCTTGATACAAGCATTTTCAGCACATACAAATAAAAGAAAAGATGTAGATATCATATATAGGAAGCTGACCATGCTCTCAGTTTTGATTTTCATTGCTTATGTCTTAAGAATTTCCACTTTGACCAGTCAGGTTTTGATTTTGGTACCAAACAAAATTCGCGCTAACCTCTGATCCATAGCTTTTAAAAGTTACATGGTTAGATTCATACTAAAATTTTGAGCAGGTTTGATGTTTACCATTTTTGATTTGGGTGAGAAATGAAAGTTTTAGAAGGTTAACAATGGTCATATGCATCCCTGCGCGCGCGAAGGAAGAAGATGAAGCCATGTTCAAATTTTTAGAAATGAGTCCATTTTATATTTAGTGCAAGTTGTATAACTAATGAATGAAACAGGCCACCCCAATGGTACAAGAATCGCACGCGTATTAGAAGGTCCTGGGTTCGAGCCCCAGCGAGACCTTTTGCAATTTTCACATTTTTTCCATTTCCTTTTTTTTGTTTGCAGGAAGCGCGCCTGGGCCTCCATTGGCTGGGCCTTGACATTTTTATTTTTCTGACCTCCCATTTTACTTCAGCAATGCAACCTATTTTTATTTTTTTAGTTCTCTAATTAAATGATTATTGGGCCAGGCCAAACAAAAACTATTTTCATGCAAAAAACCCTAAAATTTCACCTTTGATTAATTTCATTTTTAACTTAATTCAATTTTCCTATTTTAATTAATCACCCTTATTTAATTATTTAGGTCAAAATATTTTCTTAACAAAATCCAAAAAAACCAAAATCCGTTCCCTTTCCATTTCTATCCTTGTACATCATATATATTTTAATTCTTGTACATCATTCAAGTTAGATATGGTTTTAATAGATAATTAGGTTTAATTTCTTGCAATCCCCATTTTTAAATTTGTACACCCCATCCCCAAGTGATGTAATATTGTAGGATATTTACTTTCCGCAATTTATCACTTTCATATAAATGCTAGTCATTAGGGTTTGTATGGAAAGATAAAATCAATGCTTAGAAAACCCTAATTCAAGATAAACCAAGCATGAAATACAAACACTTTCACACTTTCCGCCTCTAGGGTTAACTCAACTTGTTGCCTTGAGAAAATTGTCATGTTATGCATGTGAGATACCTTAGCAAAAACGACTGAAAAATACAAGATCATAGTCCCTCGATGACGCTACGAATGTTGCCTTACAAATGATCTTAGGCCCTCAAGAGAAATGCTAAGATATCTCCCAACATTGCTATTCATGAACATACGATGACCCACGCACGTCCCTTCACATCCAAAGATAGAGCTTCTTACCAATCAATGGTAGGATACCAATGTCAAAGAAAGAGAGAAATGATCAAAAGACTTTTGAGTAGTTAGAACGTTGTTAGTTTCTTGCTCACAATCCATCTTCAAAACAAATATCTTTTCAAACACACTAAACACTTTCAAAAATATGAAATATTTTCAAAAGTCCAACACTTTGTATGCATTCTTATAGAGACGAAAATCATTACATAGTTTGCCTAAATGAAGGCGCTTTTCAAAAATACTTTCAAAAACCCACCACAAACAGATTTCAAACAAAGCAATTTCAAAAGTGATCTAGCAAAAAACTAAGAGCCCATAGAAAACTATGGATGAAAAGGGTGCTAACACTTTCCTGTTCTTTTCATCCTTTCCTTATTAGATAAAAGAAAAGTCGGTGGCGACTCTTGCTATCCGCAATAATTGCGATAAAATGAAAAACACCCAATTCCGTTCTCCCACTGTATTAAAGAACTGGCGGATCTGCTGAGCAATATTTACTTAAAAGTGGGGTTACCTTAGAGCTAAATCACATTTACTTACTTTCATTATTTGATTTGTTTTCTTTACATTT
The DNA here is from genome assembly GCA_948472305.1 of Vicia faba. NCBI lineage: Eukaryota > Viridiplantae > Streptophyta > Magnoliopsida > Fabales > Fabaceae > Vicia > Vicia faba. The sequence goes on along the minus strand of OX451738.1, from coordinate 1,219,478,639 downwards.
TATAGGTCCTTGTTTGGGTTTGCATTGATCCTCTACACGGATCTGGGAATATTGTTAGGTAAATAGAAATGATTATGGAGACTGTACGGCATAGACCGATATGGTTGAAGCAATAGTTATGTTAGTGTGACATATTTGTGGGTACCCGTATCCCTTATGGTGAATTAAGGAGAATACGGGGCTGCTGAGTGATGTCATGAAGCACTAATGAACCTTAGAACCTTTAATTGAACAACTTGGCAATTAGGAAGTAGTGAGATAGCCAGTTTCGGTGGAAAGCTTAAAATTGGTTGATACTCGATACTACGCTCATTGAGATCGGACTTTTGGGATATTTTGGCCGCAAGAAATGCTTGATTATGCTAAAACAATGCCCAATGAAGAAAGATCAGTGATATTGAGATTCCCTAGAACCCGATTACTTTCTAGGACAGGTTGAACCAACTAAACTTCAAGAGGGTACTTACCTATTGTTGTACCCCAAAATTTTCCCTCTCATATTTCTCAATACATGTCAAGTGAGGTCCTCAAATTGCTCAAGAGAGTTCAAAAGTTGACCAGACAAACTCTCTCCTAAGGCAGTCTACTTCAAATTAGGGTTTCATTTTGCATCAAGATTCTTGATTCCAAAGGATCCAAAACGCTCACCATTGTCCTAATATGTTCCCAAGATCATCCATGTCAAGTTTCAAGCCTTGCAGAAGAAGTTTGCTCAGTCAATTGCTCAAAGGCCTGAAAATCAATTGTACTAGGTCAAAAGTCAACTGTGGCCCACATACAGTCAAACCTCAATATTTTTGGTCAAAATCCTCATTTTTAAGTATTATCCATCATTTGATAAAGGGTTGATCATGATTCCTCAAGGATTACTCACAATTCATCAAAACCCAAAAGTTGCTAAATTAGGGTTTTGTAGGAAAAGGCAACTCAACTTTGACCAAGCATAACTTTCTCATACTTTATCATAAATGACCCATACAAAGCTCATTTTGAAGAGGTGAAATTCCATACAATTCATCTTAAGCTTCAAAGTTCAGAATATGCACTCACAAAAAGATATGAATTTTGACATTATATGTCATTTTGAAAAGTCAACAAAAACACCTTTTGGGTCAAAGCTTCATACATGAACATGGAAGACTCAACTGAGATGAGACCATAAGGGTTTCTTAGAGGATATCCTAAGATTTCTAAAAAGTCCAAGAACACCTCTCTAGAGTTAAAATTGAGAGAGTTATGTATTGGCCAAGTTGACCATTTTTGCAAAATTGCCAAAAGTCAAATGTGCTCAAATTTGCATTTTTTTGGATAAATGGGCCTATCTTTTCAAGATCGCATCTCATTACTAGCATATTCCACCACCTATGGGACCGTCCATGCTTTATTTATTTATTTATTTATTTAATTTATTTTGATTTTTATTCATTTAAAATTCAAATAAAATCAAATAAATCTAAATAAATCATATAATGTGTTTTAGGGATGATTTTTGCATTGAAGGAAGATCTTATGTGTTGTCAAATGAGAAGCAAATCGTGCAAGCCAAGAATAGACACAAAATATCCATATTTGGGAAATTATTCAAGATTTGATTTTCTCTTAAAATCATACCATGATTCTTTGGATTATTTCAAATTTTATTACCCTAGATTGATTCACTACTTATGCCAGGATCCTAAAGACCTAGAACATAAGTTTTTGGACGCGCAGCTTGCCTGAAAGTGTCAAATAAAGTTCCAAATTTTTAAAGAAAAGTGGAGGTTGGATCTTTCTCTAGAGGCCGTTTCAAACTTTTCCAAGGATCAATTCACATTCCCAGGCACGTACTGAATCAGTAGCAAGCATTCACACGACCTGAAACCTCAAGAATCGTGTTCTACGTCTCCCACGGTTTATCCAAAAATTTGATTTTGATTTCACTAATCTACGCATCTTTAGTGTTTTTGATTTCCATACTCATGTTTATCATCATGTTTGCAAGCTAATCGTTCTATTCAATTGTATTTTTGATGACTATATGTGAATCTGCCATGTCTAGGGTTTTGTATTCTTGTTTAGGGCTTTTTCGTGCAGGAAAAATTGGGCGTTAACTCTGGTACTATGACACTCGTGAGGATGATACGAGTTGATTGGTACCAACCATAGTCATTTATCTTGAACCTATGCAATTTTGGAGAGGACAAGGTTATACCTACAGCAAGCGTCTATAGGTAAAAGCTTGATATGCTAACGCGACAGGGAGAGGAAGAAGAAGCTGGCGTGGCAACGTGTGATTCGCCTATTTGAATTTCGCGCGTTGGTTGGATCCACTAACTTATTTTTGCATATTATATTCTGTTTTCATATCACTTACAAGTTAACACCATGTCTCAGATGGATGGGGCGAAGGCCTTTGATGCAGACGTCCTGGGTTCGATCCCAGGCGTGTGCATTTTATTATTTTCTTACTTATTTCAGGCAGATCTCATGCATTGCAGTAGCACATGCTTACCATGCACCTTTGTATTCCACCATCAGATCCATCAGCCAGGTGGATCCAACGTCATGTAGCAAGGGGCTTACCATGCTCCTCAAGTCAGCGCGCATACTGGATTGAACGAAATCAAATAGGCATTGGAGTTTTGGGCCAAGAAAATCAACTTCATACCCCCCTAATTGCTAAAGCACATGCCCATTATTCCTTTCTTTTTCTTTTAGTTTATTTAAATCTTTAAATATTTATTTTTATTTTCATTAATTCACAAATTAATCTTTTTCATAAAAAATCATAAAATCAATAATTCACCAAAAAATTAGGATTAGTTTTTTTTATTATTATCAAAATTAATTTAATTTAGTTTAACTTAGAAAATTGTAATTTATTTTCATAAATATAGTCAAAATAGAAATTAGGTTAAGACTTTTGATTTAATTTTTCTCTTTTTCTCAAATAAATAAAAATACAAAAATAGGTTTTAGAATAAATTAATTTATTTTTCTTAATTTAAAATTAATTAGAATTAGGATTTTCTTTTTAATGATTTCTTTATTTTCTTAAAATAACAGAACAAAATAAAAACATTTTTTAGTCAATCGCAATTAGGTTTAAGCAAGGGTCAAAACCCTAGATTGTTTCGTACTTAATTCATCGCGCGCGTGTTAATTATTTTAGCCAATATTTTTGTAAATCTTCATGGTTTGTAATAGTTTAATCTAGGACTTTTTACTTATCGCTTTTCCCCGGGTTTTGGCTATGTAATTAATCGCCCTCTTCGAAGCCTTGTAATAGCGTAGATTTACTTTCTCGCATTTTAATTCCGGCAAATATTTAACTGTTTAGATGTATGTTAATCGAATTATATGACAAGAATGCATGAAAAATTTAATACAGTTAGAAAACCCTAATGTGCAAAGATAAATAAACTGAAACTAGTCACTCTCACATATCACTCTTAGGGTATACTCTCACTTCGGTTGCCTTCGTTAAACGATCATTAAGCATATGGTGTCTTAGTGGTTGCCCTCCTGTCTAACAAAGATCAAATGTCCCATTCGAATGTTACCTCCGAAATGTTGCCTCGGAAATGTTGCTTCGGAAATGTTGCCTCGAATATGATCTTAAGACTTTAGGGTTATTACTAAGGTGTCCTAACATTGCTTTAGTGATTGCACGTCCCTTTCGAATTTACCCTTACAACTCCAACGATGGTACTACCTATTTCTTAATAGTGGGATAGCGCTGTCTAAAGGAAACAAGAATAGAAACAATATTTTTTTTGCGAGTAGGTAGATGCTAGTAGGTACTTGCTCAAATCAAAACTTTTCACACTTACACTTTTTCAAACAAACTTTCATAACAAATTTCGTCACACCTTTGAGGGCTGATACAAGGGTTATCACGAATTCAAACTTTTCAAAAGCAAAGCACATACACAAGCAATTTTAAAAAGATGAGCAAGTACCTAAGAGCCCATGGAAAACCATGGATATAAAGGGTGCTAAGACATCCCCTTTCTATAATCTACCCCCCGTACTCAAAATCTCGAAAAAGGATTTTTTCTGTACTTTTTTCCTTTCCGGTTGGATGAAATAAAATTCGGTGGAGACTCTTGCTTACCGCAAGATTTTGCAAACACAAAATGCAAAATTCAAACCAGCGTCAAACAGTCGGTTCTGCCACCGTAACACAGAACTGGCGACTCTGTTGGGGACATAATAATTAGGGTATACCTTAGGATCTAGTTCATCTTAATTGCTTCTCTTGATTGCTTTATTTGCTTTACTTTTGAGGATTCTGTTTGGGGGTTACTATAGATCCTAACCTGGATCTGGGGATACGTTTTAAGTAAGTAGCAATAGACTGTGAGGGAACTGTACAACATAGGCCAATACGGTTGAAGCAATAGCTACATTGATGTGGAACATTGGTTGGTACCGATATCCCTTGTGGAGAAACGAGGAGAAAACGGGGCCGCTACGTGGTGTCGTTAAGCATCAACTGACCTTAGAACCTTTAATCGCCCAACTTGGCCATTAGAAAGTAGTGAGATAGTCGGCCTCGGTGTAAAGCTGGGAATTGGTTGATACTCGATGCTACACTCATTAAGACCATACTCTCAAGATAGTTCCGGCTGCAAGAAAAGATTGCATGAGCTGAAACCATGACCGATGGAGGATGGTCTGTGATATTGAGATCCTCTAGAACCAGGTTACTTTTTCTAGGACAGGTTTGAACCAACTTAACTTCAAGAGGGTATTACCTTTGACCTCATATAAGCCTTAAACCTAAGGAATTTGTTTGATTTGACTGTGTTTGCAATATCTGTGTTTGCTATACCTGTGGTTTACCATGACTTCATGCATCATAACATGGCATTCATGCTTCATTACACTAACCATTTCAAAGACCAAGGGAATTTATCTTTGTTCTGTTTTGCAGGTCATGGCATCCGTGCGTAGAAATACTATTCGAGTCAGCTTTGTCAAATACCTGCCCAACTTAAAGAGCTAGCCTCAAGAGTTTCTGAGACTTCTATGTTCATTAAGAGACACGGTCAACTTCTTAGCCTAGTTACTTCAAATCTTGATGAGCAGATGATGAGGGTACTATTTCAGTTCTTTGATCCCGTGCATCATTGCTTCACCTTTCCAAATTACCAACTGGTACCCACCTTGGAAGAGTTATCTCATCTATTGGGCATATCCATCCTTGAACAGGCACCCTTCACAGGTATGGAAGAAGTTCCTAGACCAGAAGACATTGCCTCAGATCTGCATTTGAAACGGGCTGATGTAGTATCCAATTGGGAAACACGAAGCGGGGTCGAAGGTTTTCTATCCAAATTTCTGATGGACCAGACTCAGCTATTCTGGGATGATTTGGATTTTCAAGCTTTTAAAGATGTCTTGGATCTCCTTATCTATGATTTGGTTCTCTTCCTGAATCCGGATTCCTTTGTAGATGTGAATGCTGTCACGATTTTCCTTTCTCGCAACCATGTGCCTACTTTGCTTGGGGATATCTTGCATTCTCTCTATACTCGTACTATGAGGAGAAGAGGAACTCTTATGTGTTGCATGTCAATGCTGTCGAGGTGGTTTATTTCTCACCTCCCTAAGTATGTGTTGAAGAACGAAGAAGGTTTGGGTTGGTCCTACAGAATAATGTCCCTTGCTCATACAGATATTCTTTGGTATTCCCGGGCTATGGAAGACACTGTTGTTATTGACTGTTGTGGGGGATACCCTAATGTCCCACTGCTTGCAATCAGAGGAGGTATAACTTACAATCCTTGTCTAGCTTTGCGATAATTCGACCGTGCTCGAAGAGATGGTCCCCATGAGTTACTTCTTGAGGACATTGTATTTGACTATAAGGAAGACGTTAAGGAGCATCGCCGAAGGTTTATACGAGCTTGGGGCATGGTGAACAGATCTGACCCCCAAGAGTTGGGACCAAAGACTTCCCTTCCTATGCAGCCTTACCTCCAATGGGTTCGAGCTCGTGACCAGAAGCTCATGATGCCTTATGAAGCTGTATTACCAGTGATTGTGGAGCCCACTAATTAAGAAGGCATTCCTTACACGGTTCTCTATCCATACATGCCCACTGATCCTGGGGAGTTACAAAGGTCTTGGATTCAGCTGAAGAATGAGCGGGATACTTACCGGGAACAATACCATGAGCAAGAAAGGATGATTTTGAAGCTCACCAGGCAGCTCGAGGAAGAAAGAGTGATCAATAACTACATCAGCACAAAGAGGAAGCGACCATGGGACTTTTGATTTTGCTTTTCTAGTTTTAGATTTTGTTTTATTTACTTCTTTGTAACGCCTTAAAGGCATCGTTGAACCTTTCAAAATTAAGCTAATAAAGTTTTGTTTATTTTTGGTTTACAAATTTAAATCTCCCAAAGTCTTTGAAGTCATCACATGCGCATCCCATTATCATGCACATCATTACAGGTACCCCTACAGGTTTCTCATCTTCTTCGCTCTTTATTTCAGCAAAATTGTCTTCCGATAAAGCCATTAAGGATCTTCAGGCACAGAATGCCCAATTCCAACAGATGTTCATAAGTCTGGCTAAAGGGCAAGAGGATCTGAAGACCCTTATTCTGAAAGAGAAGAAGAAGAAGAAGAAGGTCAGTATTCTGAACATGGGTAGAAGATTCAGAGAAAGGTGGAGACAACCAGCTGATCTGACCTCCTCATCCAAGGACGGGGAGAACTAATAAAGGGCAAAGGACCCTAGTCCAGCAGTTTCTGACAATGATACAGATTACGACGAGGAGCAATATCCTCATGCTGAGGATAGATACAAGCAGCTAGAAGACCGTCTGAGCGCTATGGAAATTCATAAAATACCCGGTTTGGATTTCAGAGAACTGGGACTGGTATCGGGAGTGGTCATCCCTCATAAGTTCAAAGCTCCAATTTTCGCCAAGTATGATGGGGTGTCCTGCCCAAAACTCCATCTTCGCTCGTATGTCACGAAAATCCAACCCCACACCGCTGATAGAAATTTGTGGGTGTATTTCTTTCAAGATAGTCTGTCAGGGACTCAGTTTGAATGGTTCTACCAGTTGGAAGGAGCCAGTGTCCGAAACTGGGAATACCTTGTTGCTGCTTTTTACAAGTAGTATCAGTATAACGCCGACCTTGCTCCCACTCGTACTCTGCTCCAGGGTATGTCCATGGGTGCAGGTGAAGGTTTTAAGGACTATGCTCAGAAGTGGAGAGACTTGGCAGGAAGTGTCCAACCCCCTTTGTCTGATAGGGAGTTGGTTGACATGTTTCTAGGGATGTTATCTGGTCCATTTTTCAATCACTTGATCGGCAACTCGTCATCTGGTTTTACTGAGTTGATTTTGACTTGAGAAAGAGTAGAAGCTAGCAATCGAAGTGGTAAATACATAAGGACGCCTCTTCAAGTTCTTTGAAGAAGCCTTTTGCTGGTAAGAAGGAAGCTAGTGCAATCTATAGCCCGAGGGGCCAAAACAGATCTGAACACCGTCAAATGGTAAATGTTGTAGTGATACCAAGACCCACAGTTGCTCCACAATGCAACAATCAACAAAGGGTGGAAAGACCACAACGGCAGTTTACCCGCATCAATATGACTTTGGCTGAAGTTCTGCCTCACCTGCTAAAATCTAACTTTGCAACCTTGAGAGAGGCACCCAAGAATCCAAACACTACTTCTCCCAGATACAATCCCAAAGCGCGGTGCGCCTACCATTCCGAGAATCCGGGCCATGATACAAATGATTGTTGGGCCCTGAGAAACAAAGTACAAGATTTACTCGAAGCCAAAGAGATTGAGTTTGACGCTCCAGAAAAGCCGAATGTTATAACTGCTCCTATGCCCAAACATGGTCATGGAGTTAATGTTATTGACACCGATTTGTTTGGGACCTCTGTTGAATAAATTTCTACTCCTCTGATGACTATTAAGAAGAATCTGTTGTTGGTCGGTTTATTTCCGGGTTGTGGTGAAGGTTTCCATATGTGTTCGATTATACCTATTGGTTGTTGTTTGTTGAAGTCAGGTGTTCAGCGCCTGATGGATAATAAAGAGATTTTGTTTGAAAAGACTATGATTCCCGTTGTTCCCACTGAAGAAATTGCCATTATAACCCTTTCCGCCAATCCTTCCAAGGTTTCCTCGAGAAAACCTGTTAGGATTACTCTTGTTCTAAGAATTTCTCCGCTAATAATCATTGTTCCTGGTCCCATTCCGTACACGTCAAACAAGGTTGTCCCATGACATTATGGTGCTGATGTATATTACCATGGTGTTAAGCAAGATCTAAAGATTGAAGAAGTTTATACTGATGTCAGTAATATTGTCGGGACAAGTAAAGTTACCCGAAGTGGAAGGGACTTCTCTTTTGAGATTTCCCCGAAGACTATCATCAAGCCTACTGTTATTCCAACTGCTGCTCCAACCAGCACTCCTGACATTTCTCCTGTTCCTACTCCAATTATTACACCTGTTGCTATTCCTGTTCTTACTCCAATGATCACCCCTGCTGTTGAGCCATCTGGGACTCGGGGCAAAGAAATTATAGGTGAGCTTGCCCGGACGGAGGCACCTAAGAAAATCGTTGTACACGCCTCTAAACAAGAAATAGAGGAAATACTGAAAATTATCAATAAAAGTGACTACAATATAGTCGAGCATCTGGGGCAGACCCCATCAAAGATATCAATGTTGTCCTTACTATTGTGTTTTAAAGCCCATACGAAGGCTTTGACTGCATTTCTCAAGACTGCGCATGTGCCGCAGGAAACCTCAGCCGATCAGTTTAAAGATTGTGTGGCCAGCCTGACTGCTGACAATTGGTTGGGTTTCTCAGATGTGGATCTGACACCGAAAGGGAGAAATCATAGTGATTCTCTGCACGTCTCGATCGAGTGCAGGGGCACCACTATGGCCCATGTGCCGGTATATACCGAGTCCTCACTGAATGTTCTACCAAATAAAGCGTTAGACCGTCTGGATTGTGAAGGTTTGATTCTAAAGCCGAGTAACATTGTGGTGAGGGCTTTTGATGGATCAAAGAGAATGGTGCACGGGGAGGTGGACATCCCTGTCAAAGTGGGTTCCAAGACTTTTTTGTCCGCCTTCCACGTAATGGATATTAGACCATCATATTCTTGCTTGCTGGGTCGTCCTTGGATCAACAAGACTGGGGCAGTTACTTCCATGCTCCATCAAATGCTGAAATATCCGGTGAAGGGGAAGATTGTCACGGTGTGAGGTGAAGAAGAGTATATGGTGAGTCACCTCAATTCCTTCCGCTATGTAAAGATGGACATGGAATTCATTGAAACCCCTTGTCAAAATTTCGAAGAGGTCCCTCAGTTCTCAGCATCAGCTGAAGTTACTACTGGAAAACCTCCACTGAAGATGGCTTCTCTTAAGGATGCCAGGGCTGTAGTTGAAGAACGTGGGTGTACCAATTGGGGTCGGCTCCCTGATTTTACTCACAAAACTGACAAATTTGGTTTCGACTTTACTACAGGGGCTCAAAGGGCTGTTAGGCGCGCACAGTTTGGAATACCTCCTCTACACATCAACAATCGGGGGGTTAATGCAATTGAGAACAGTGAAGAGGATTCAAACATCGACAACTGGATCTACTAAACAACCAATGGTGGACTGAACAACTGGGCGGCGAAGGACTTCTTACCTGTTTCTTTTATTCTGCAGTAATTGACTTTTATTTTTAAGATTTGTAATAAACAGTTTGAAACTTTACGGCCCGATGCCTTGCCCGAGGCACCTTGGTTTTGCTTGTGAGGGCTTATTATTTGTCATTTCATCTATCATTAATAAAGCATTGGAAGTTTCTTGTATTACAAATTTTGCGCTCCTTGTATTTTCTTTTCTATTTCCCACTTTATCAAAAACAACTACTTTCTTACACACACTCACGTATCATACTGCAGATCTATATCCACTCTGGATCCCATTGATAACGACTATGCTACTGCCAGTTATGACTTTGAAAATTCGATCAACCAAGCCGAGAACGAAGGTGAGGATGATTGTGAGGTACCTGGAGAACTTGCTAGACTATTACAGCAGGAAGAGAGGGCCATACAGCCTCATGAAGAGCCAGTGGAGTCAGTGAATTTGGGTACGAAGGAAGACAGGAAAGAGGTTAAGATAGGTGCGAATCTGGAGCCTAGTGTCAAACAACGGTTAATACAGATGCTACGCGACTATGTTGAGATCTTCGCCTGGTCCTATGAAGACATGCCTGGTTTGGACACTGATATTGTGGTACATTGACTGCCGACTAAAGAAGACTGCACTCCGGTAAAGTAGAAGATTCTCTGTATGCGCCCCTAAATGTCAGAGAAAATCAAGGCAGAAGTCATGAAACAGTTCGACGCAGGATTCTTAGCTGTCACTTCCTATCCGTAGTGGGTTGCCAATGTCGTCTGGTACCTAAGAAGGACGGTAAGGTACGAATGTGTGTGCACTATAGAGATTTGAACAGGGAAAGCCCCAAGGATGACTTCCCACTTCCTCACATCGATGTTCTGGTCGACAACACCGTGCAACATAAGATCTTCTCCTTCATGGATGGTTTTTCTGACTAAAACCAGATCAAGATGGCTCCTGAGGACATGGAGAAGACAACCTTTGTTACACAGTGGGGCACCTTTTGTTACAAGGTAATGCCTTTTGGTTTAAAGAATGCTGGGGAAACTTATCAGCGCGCCATGGACGCTTTGTTCCATGATATGATTTACCACGAGATCGAGGTTTATGTTGATGACATGATAGCCAGGTCCTAGACTGAGAGAGAGCACCTTGATCATCTCCAGAAACTGTTTGACAAGTTGAAGATGTACAAGCTGAGGTTGAATCCGAACAAGGGTACTCTCCGGGTAAGGTCTGGTAAATTCTGGGTTTTGTTGTCAGTGACAAAGGTATTCGGGTGGACCCTGCAAAGGTAAAAGCCATACAAGAGATGCTGGCTCCCCGCACAGAGAAGGAAGTTAGGGGCTTCTTGGGACGTCTGAATTACATTTCCAGATTCATTTCACATATGACTGCTACTCGTGAGCCAATCTCCAAGCTGCTGAAGAAAGATCAAGTGGTAAAGTGGAATGATGAATGCCAGACCGATTTCGAAAGAATAAAAGAATAGCTTCAAAAACCACTAATTTTGATGCCTCCAGTTGAAGGAAGACCTTTGATTTTATACTTGACAGTGCTAGACCATTCAATGGGGTGTGTGTTGGGGCAGCATGATGAGTCTGGCCAAAAAGTGCACGCTATTTACTACCTTAACAAAAAGTTTACCGACTGTGAGACCCGATACTCATTACTCGAGAAAACTTGCTGTGCTTTGGCATGGGCTGCTCGCCGGCTGAGATAGTATATGTTGACCCACACCACCTTGTTGATATCAAAGATGGATCCGATCAAGTATATTTTCGAGAAACACGCTCTCTCCGGAAGAATAGCAAGATGGCAGATGATCTTAACTGAATACGACATCCAATACACGACCCAGAAAGCAATCAAGGGGAGTGTGTTGGAAGATCATTTGGCGCATCAGGCCATGGATGACTACCATTCCATGAATTTTGAGTTCCTGGATGAAAATATTATGTTGGTAAGCGACTGCGAAGAACCGGGACCGGATGAAGGACCCGAGGAGGGATCCCGATGGTCTATGTATTTTTATGGAGCCTCGAATGCATTTGGTAATGGCATTGGCGCTGTAATTATATCTCCTAAGGGCTGTCATACTCCATTCACTGCCCGAGTTTGTTTCAACTGCACCAACAATATGGCGGAGTACGAAGCATGCATCATGGGTCTTCGAGCTGCCATTGACCTGAGGATTAAGTTTTTGAGTGTATTCGGAGATTCTGCTCTGGTGATAAGTCAGATCAAAGGCGAGTGTGATATGAAGCACCTGAATCTTATTCCTTACAAAGAGTATGTACTGACATTTATCCCACACTTTGAGGAGATAACCTTTGAACATTTCCCACGAGAGGAGAACCAATTGGCGGATGCGCTAGCTACCATGTCTTCTATGTTCAAAGTCAGGTGGGACAATGAAGCTCCCCAGATGACCATTGAGAGGTTGGATGAACCCGCACATTGCTGTGACATTGAAAATGAAGAGGTAGCAGATAAACCCTAGTTTCATGAGGTAAAGAGGTATCTTGACGCTCAAGAGTACTCCGAGGAGGCATCTGTTAATGCCAAAAAGTTTCTGAGAAGGTTCGCGGCGAAATTCTTCATCAATAATGGAATCCTCTACAAGCGTAACCATGATTCGACTTTATTGCGATCTGTAGACAAGAGCGAGGCAGAAAGGATCATGGCAGACCTACATGAAGGCACTTTCGAAACTCATTCCAGTGGACATACCATGGAGAAGAAAATCCTACGGGCTGGATATTAATTGTCCACTATGGAAGCCGATTGTTATCAGCACTCTCAAACCTATCACAAGTGCCAAGTCTATGCTGATAAGGTGCATGTACCTCCGGTTGCCCTGAATGTTATGATAGCTCCTTGACCCTTTTCAATGTGGGGCATCGACATGATCGACGAGATTAGACCTACTGCGTCTAACGGGCATCGCTTCATTCTGGTAGCCAATGATTACTTTACGAAGTGGGTTGAGGCAACTTCGTTTACTGTAGTAACCAAGAACGTCGTGGCGCGATTTATCCGACATAACCTGATCTGTCGATATGGTGTACCAAAGAGGATTATTACTGACAATGGTACAAATCTCAATAACACAATGATCACCGAGCATGCAAACAGTTCAAGATTCAGCATCATAACTCTTCTCCCTACCGGCCGAAGATGAATGGGGTTGTTGAAGAAACTAACAAGTGATTGTGGAGCCCACTAATGAAGAAGGAATTCCTTACACGGTTCTCTATCCTTACATGCCCACTGATCCTAGGGAGTTACAGAGGTCTTGGATTCATCTGAAGAATGAGCGGGATACTTACCGGGAACAGTACCATGAGCAAGAAAGGATGATTTTGAAGCTCACCATGCAGCTCGAGGAAGAAAGAGTGATCAATAATTACATCAGCACAAAGAGGAAGCGACCATGGGACTTTTGATTTTGCTTTTCTAGTTTTAGATTTTGTTTTATTTACTTCTTTGTAATGCCTTAAAGGCATTGTTGAACCTTTCAAAATTAAGCTAATAAAGTTTTGTTTATTTTTTATTTACAAATTTAAATCTCCCAAAGTCTTTGAAGTCATCACATGCGCATCCCATTATTATGCACATCATTACAGGTACCCCTACAGGTTTCTCATCTTCTTCGCTGTTTATTTCAGCAAAAATGTCTTCCGATAAAGCCATCAAGGATCTTCAGGCACAAAACGCCCAATTCCAACAAATGTTCATAAGTCTGGCTAAAGGGAAAGAGGATCTGAAGACCCTTATTCTGAAAGAGAAGAAGAAGAAGAAGAAGGTCGGTATTCTGAACATGGGTAGAAGATTCGGAGAAAGGTGGAGACAACCAGCTGATCTCACCTCCTCATCCAAGGACGAGGAGAACCAAGAAAGGGCAAAGGACCCTAGTCCAGCAGTTTCTGATAACGATACGGATTACGACGAGGAGCAATATCCTCCTACTGAGGATAGATACAAGCAGCTAGAAGACCTTCTGAGCGCTATGGAAATTCAGAAAATACCCGGTTTGGATTTCAGAGAACTGGGACTGGTATCGGGAGTGGTCATACCTCATAAATTAAAAGCTCCAATTTTCGCCAAGTATGATGGGGTGTCCTCCCCAAAACACCATCTTTACTCGTATGTCACGAAAATCCAACCCCACACTACTGATAGAAATTTGTGGGTGCATTTCTTTCAAGATAGTCTGTCAGGGACTCAGCTTGAATGGTTCTACCAGTTGGAAGGAGCCAATGTCCGAAATTGGGAAGATATTACTGCTGCTTTTTACAAGAAGTATCAGTATAACGCCGACCTTGCTCCCACTCGTACTCAACTCCAGGGTATGTCCATGGGTGCAGGTGAAGGTTTTAAGGACTATGCTCAGAAGTGGAGAGACTTGGCTGGAAGAGTCCAACCCCCTTTGTCTGATAGGGAGTTGGTTGACATGTTTCTAGGGACGCTATCTGGTCCATTTTTCAATCACTTGATCGGCAACTCGTCATCTGGTTTTACTGATTTGATTTTGACTGGAGAAAGAGTAGAAGCTGGCAATCAAAGTGGTAAAATACAGAAGGACGCCTCTTCGAGTTCTGTGAAGAAGCCTTTTGCTGGTAAGAAGGAAGCTAGTGCAATCTATAGCCCGAGGGGCCAAAACAGATCTGAACACCGTCAAATGGTAAATTCTGTAGTGATACCAAGACCCACAGTTGCTCCACAATGCAACAATCAACAAAGGGTGGAAAGACAAAAACGGCAGTTTACCCGTATTAATATAACTTTGGCTGAAGTTCTGCCTCACCTTCTGATATCAAACTTTGCAACCTTGAGAGAGGCACCCAAGAATCCAAACACTACTTCTCCTAGATACAATCCTAATGCGCGGTGCGCCTACCATTTCGAGAGTCCGGGCCATGATACAAATGATTGTTGGTCCCTGAGAAACAAAGTACAAGATTTACTCGAAGCCAAAGAGATTGAGTTTGATGCTCCGGAAAAGCCGAATGTTATAACTGCTCTTATGCCCAAACATGGTCATGGAGTTAATGTTGTTGACACCGATTTGTTTGTGACCTCTGTTGAAGAAATTTCTACTCCTTTGATGACTGTTAAGAAGAATCTGTTGTTGGCCGGTTTATTTCCGGGTTGTGGTGAAGGTTTCCATATGTGTTCGATTATACCTACTGGTTGTTGTTTGTTGAAGTCATGGTGTTCAGTGCCTGATGGATAATAAAGAGATTTTGTTTGAAAAGACTATGATTCCCGTTGTTCCCACTGAAGAAATTGCCATTATAACCATTTCCGCCAATCCTTCCAAGGTTTCCTCGAGAAAACCTTTTAGGATTACACCTATTCCAAGAATTGCTCCGCTAATAATCATTATTCCTGGTCCCATTCCGTACACCTCAGAAAAGGCTGTCCCATGGCATTATGGTACTGATGTATATTACCATGGTGTTAAGCAAGATCTAAAGACTGAAGAAGCTGACACTGATGTCAGTAATATTGCCGGGACTAGTAAAGTTACCCGAAGTGGAAGGGTATTCTCTTTTGAGATTTCCCCGAAGACTATCATCAAGCCTACTGTTATTCCAACTACTGCTCCAACCAGCACTCCTGACATTTCTCCTATTCCTACTCCAATTATTACACCTACTGCTATTCCTATTCTTACTCCAGTGATCACCCCTACTACTGAGCCATCTGGGACTCGGGGCAAAGAAATTATAGGTGAGCCTGCCCGGACGGAGGCACCTAAGAAAATCGTTGTAGAAGCCTCTAAACAAGAAATAGAGGAAATACTAAAAATTATCAAGAAAAATGACTACAATATAGTCGAGCAACTGGGGCAGACCCCGTCAAAGATATCCATGTTATCCTTGTTGTTGTATTCTGAAGCCTATACGAAGGCTTTGACTGCATTTCTCAAGACTGCACATGTGCCGCAGGAAACCTCAGCCGATCAGTTTAAAGATTGTGTGGCCAGCCTAACTGGTGACAATTGGTTAGGTTTCTCAGATGCAGATCTGACACCGAAAGGGAGAAATCATAGTGATTCTCTGCACGTCTCGATCGAGTGCAGGGGAACCACTATGGCCCATGTGGTGGTAGATACCGAGTCCTCACTGAATGTTCTACCAAAGAAAGCGTTAGACTGTCTGGATTGTGAAGGTTTGATTCTAAAGCCGAGTAACATTGTGGTGAGGGCTTTTGATGGATCAAAGAGAATGGTGCACGGGGAGGTGGACATCCCTGTCAAAGTGGGTTCCCAGACTTTTGCGTCCACCTTCTACGTAATGGATATCAGACCATCATATTCTTGTTTGCTGGGTCGTCCTTGGATCCACAAGGCTGGGGAAGTTACTTCCATGCTCCATCAAATGCTGAAATATCTGGTGAAGGGGAAGATTGTCACGGTGCGAGGTGAAGAAGAGTATATGGTGAGTCACCTCAATTCCTTCTTCTATGTAGAGATGGACGGGGAATTCATTGAAACCCCTTGTCAAAATTTCGAAGAGGTTCCTCAGTTCTCAGCATCAACTGAAGTTACTACCGGCAAACCTCCACTGGAGATGGCTTCTCTTAAGGATGTCAGGGCTATAGTTGAAGAAGGTTGGTGTACCAATTAGGGTCGGCTCCCTGATTTTACTCACAAAATTGACAAATTTGGTTTAGACTTTACTACAGGGGCTCAAAGGGCTGTTAGGCGCGCACGGATTGGAAGACCTCCTCTGCACATCGGCAATCGGGGGGTTAATGCAATTGAGGATAGTGAAGAGGATTTAAACATCGACAGGTGGATCTACTAAACAACCAATGGTGGACTGAACAACTGGACGGCGAAGGACTTCATACCTATTTATTTTATTCCGCAGTAATTGACTTTTGTTTTTAAGATTTGTAATTAACAGTTTGAAACTTTACAACCCGGTGCCTTGCCCGAGGCACCTTGGCTTTGCTTGTGAGGGCTTATTATTTTTCATTTCATCTATCATTAATAAAGCATTGGAAGTTTCTTGCATTACAAATTTTGCGCTCCTTGTATTTTCTTTTCTGTTTCCCACTTTATCAAAAACAACTATTTTCTTACACACACTCATGTATCATACTGCAGATCTATATCCACTCTGGATCCCATTGATAACGACTATGCTACTCCCAATTATGACTTCGAAAATCCGATCAACCAAGCCGAGGACGAAGGTTAGGATGATTGTGAGGTGCCTGGAGAAATTTCTAGACTATTACATCAGGAAGAGAGGGCCATACAGCCTCATGAAGAGCCAGTGGAGTCAGTGAATTTGGGTACGGAGGAAGACAAGAAAGAGGTTAAGATAGGTGTGAATAAGGAGCCTAGTGTCAAACAACGGTTAATACAGATGCTACACGACTATGTTGAGATCTTCGCCTGGTCCTATGAAGACATGCCTGGTTTGGACACTGATATTGTGGTACATCGACTGTCGGCTAAAGAAGATTGCCCTCTGGTAAAGTAGAAGATTCTCCGTATGCACCCCAAAATGTCAGAGAAAATTAAGGCAGAAGTCATGAAACAGTTTGACGCAGGATTCTTAGCTGTCACTTCCTATCTGCAGTGGGTTGCCAACATCGTCCCGGTACCTAAGAAGGACGATAAGGTACGAATGTGTGTGGACTATAGAGATCTGAACAGGGAAAGCCCCAAGGATGACTTCCCACTTCCTCACATTGATGTTCTGGTTGACAACACCGTGCAACATAAGATCTTCTCCTTCATGGATGGTTTTTCTGGCTACAACCAGATCAAGATGGCTCTTGAGGACATGGAGAAGACAACCTTCGTTACACAGTGGGGCACCTTTTGTTACAAGGTAATGCCTTTTGGTTTGAAGAATGTTGTGGCAACTTATCACCGGGCCATTGACGCTTTGTTCCATGATATGATTTACCACGAGATCGAGGTTTATGTTGATGACATGATAGCCAGGTCCAAGACTGTGGGAGATCACTTTGATCATCTCCAGAAACTGTTTGACATGTTGAAGATGTACAAGCTGAGGTTGAATCCGAACTATTGTACCTTCCGGGTAAGGTCTGGTAAACTTCTGGGTTTTATTGTCAGTGACAAAGGTATTCGGGTGGACCCTGCAAAGGTAAAAGCCATACAAGAGATGTCGGCTCCCTGCACAGAGAAGGAAGTTAGGGGCTTCTTGGGACGTCTGAATTACATTTCCAGATTCATTTCACATCTGACTGCTACTTGTGAGCCAATCTTCAAGCTGCTGAAGAAAGATCAAGTGGTAAAGTGGAATGATGAATGCCAGGTCGATTTCGAAAGAATCAAAGAATACCTTTAAAAACCACCAATTTTGATTCCTCCAGTTGAAGGAAGACCTTTGATTTTATACTTGACAGTGCTAGACCATTCAAAGCGGTGTGTGCTGGGGCAGCATGACGAGTTTGGCCGAAAAGAGCATGCTGTTTACTACCTTAGCTAAAAGTTTATCGACTATGAGACCCGATACTCATTACTCGAGAAAACTTGATGCGCTTTGGCATGGGTTGCTCACCGGATGAGACAGTATATGATGACTCACACCACCTTGTTGATATCAAAGATGGATCCGATCAAGTATATTTTCGAGAAACACGCTCTCTCCAAAAGAATAGAAAGATGGCAGATGATCTTAACCGAGTACGAAATCCAATACACGACCCAGAAAGCAATCAAGGGGAGTGTGTTGGCAGATCATTTGGCGCATCAGGCCATGGATGACTACCAGTCCATGAATTTCGAGTTCTTGGATGAAAATATCATGTTGGTAACCGACTGCGAAGAACCGGGACCAGATGTAGGACCCGAGGAGGGATCCCGATGGTCTATGTATTTTGATGGAGCCTCAAACGCATTTGGTAATGGCATTGGAGCTGTAATTATATCTCCTGAGGGCTGTCATACTCCATTCACTACCCGAGTTTGTTTCAACTGCACCAACAATATGGCGGAGTACGAAGCGTGCATCATGGGTCTTCGAGCAGCCATTGACCCGAGGATTATGTTTTTGAGTGTATTCGGAGATTCTGCTTTGGTGATAAGTCAGATCAAAGGCTAGTGCAATATGAAGCACCATAATCTTATTCCTAACAAAGAGTATGTACTGACATTGCTCCCACACTTTGAGGAGATAACCTTTGAACATTTCCCACGAGAGGAGAACCAGTTGGCGGATGCGCTAGCTACCGTGTCTTCTATGTTCAAAGTCAGGAGGGACAATAAAGCTCCCCAGATTACCATTGAGAGGTTGGATGAACCCGCACATTGTTGTGACATTGAAAATGAAGAGGTAGCAGATGAACCCTGGTTACATGAGGTAAGGAGGTATCTTGAGGCTCAAGAGTACCCCGAGGGGGCACCTGTTAATGACAAGATATTTCTGAGAAGGTTCGCGGTGAAATTCTCCATCAGAAATGGAATCCTCTACAAGCGTAACCATGATTCGACTTTACTGCGATGTGTAGACAAGAGCGAGGTAGAAAGGATCATGGCAGACCTACATGAAGGCACTTTCGGAACTCATTCCAGTGGACATACCATGGTGAAGAAAATCCTACGGGCTGGATATTATTGGTCCACTATAAAAGCCGATTGTTATCAGCACTCTCGAACCTGTCACAAGTGCCAAGTCCATGCTGATAAGGTGCATGTACCTCCGGTTGCCCTGAATGTTCTGACAGCTCCTTGGCCCTTTGCAATGTGGGGCATCGAAATGATCGGCGAGATCAGACCTACTGCGTCTAATGGGCATCACTTCATTCTGGTAGCCAATGATTACTTTACAAAGTGGGTTGAGGCAGCTTCGTTTTCTACAGTAACCAAGAATGTCGTGGCGCGATTTATCCGACATAATCTGATATGTCGATATGGTGTACCAAAGAGGATTATTACTGACAATGGTACAAATCTCAATAACACAATGATCACCGAGCTTTGCAAACAGTTCAAGATTCAGCATCATAACTCTTCTCCCTACCGGCCGAAGATGAATGGGGTTGTTGAAGCAACTAACAAGAACATCAAGAAGATTGTGTAGAAGATGACGATGACATACAAAGACTGGCACGAGATGTTACCATTCGCTCTTCATGGGTACCGTACCTCAGCACGGACGTCGACAAGGGCAACACCCTACTCTTTGGTGTATGGCATGGAGAAAGTCTTACCCATCGAGGTCCAGATACCCTCTCTTAGGATTATGAAGGATGCAGGTTTGAATGAAGACGACTAGATCCAAACCCGACTTGATCAGCTGAATCTAATCGATGAAAAGAGACTTACTGCTATCTGTCATGGTCAGACGTATCAAAAGCGGATGATCAAGGCTTTTAACAAGAAAGTCATACGTCAAGAATATAAAGTCAGGGTTCTAGTGATCAAGTGCTTCATACTACCGCAATGTGATCCCAGGGGAAAATGGACAGTCACATACGCAGGGCCATTTGTGGTTAAGAACATTTTCTCGGGAGGAGCTATGATTCTAACCACCATGGATGGTGATGACCTTCCTCACCCCGTCAATGCAGACATAGTGAAAAGATACTATGCATAATTAAAGACCCGCTAGGTTGACTGGCCTAGGTAAAATAAAGGCTTCCCGGCAAACCAAAAGGGTCCAGGCAAAAGTAAGGGATGAAAATGAAAAACAACTGTACACCCGGCAAGTCGAAAACATGAAAAGGCGGCTTGGGCAAAAAAGAGTATCCCGGTGGACTGAAAACCCGAAAGGGAGGTCCAGGCAAAAATTAGGGATCAAAGCGTAACACAATGCCTCCTTAGATCATCTCTCAACCAGACTTCGGTATCGATTATCAAGCTCAAACGGCGCCAATCAATCTGATCCAACTTCGGCCAAGCAATAAAGTGATGAGACGCTTGAAGATATAAAGGCAATAGCAGAGTGGGAACCCAATGGGATTGTTTCACATAGCTATTTTTTCTTTCTGTTACACAAATTGTAAATTCTATCTCTCGGCGGCGTTCTCTTACTAGGACGTCAGCCTCTTTGTACAAAAACGCCTGTTACAGGCCAATTTCCAAATCAATACAATTCATTTCCACAAGAAATTTCAATTTATTTTTATTTTTCTGTTTTGTTTTGCAAGAACGTCCAAAGATTCATTTTTGATATATGCATTTGAAAATAATGATTGCTCATAAATATTTACATAAGAAACAAAAGATGATTACTCGTAATCCCAGAAACAGGGAAAACAAGAGGTGCCCAAACCTTACAGTTACTCTGCCCATCAGGTATTGGGATAGAGCCAGCTGGAGAATAATGAGTAGTGGTACACACACTCCCCATAAAGTAAGAAGTATCCAAAGACATATGTGGTAGCTTTCCTGAATAGGACATAACTCTCCCCAGCTGAGGTTCACAATCGCGAGCGAGTCAGAAAATTTTCCCTAAGCAAAGTTTATTTCTCTCACGAGCAGAAATTCAATCTCCAACAAAATTCATTATTGCCAGCAACGGAAATTCATCCCCAGCTGAGTTATTTCAAGTCAGTAGATCTATCAACAGGGTATATCCTCTCCAACAGAGTCATTCCCCGCATAGTTATCCTCAGACAGGGTCTTTTCCGGCAGAATATTTACTAGCTAAGGGGAAAATCCCCGGCACAGTCATCTTTATTCACCATCCCCAACAGAAGCAGAGGAACTATGATTTGTTACAGCAGTCAAGAATACAATTTCTCATACTCTCCAAACAGCAGTCATGGATTTATTTTCCCAGACTCAGTCTATTACGTCCGCAGTTCATGTTCATATATCATGACATGTGCATACATCGCATATAACACAGCCTCATTTATTTTGAGAACATCATCATACAATACATCTCATACATCACACATAACTAACCCTGTATTTCTTTCAGAAAAGACATTTATTATCAACAATTTCCAGTAGGTACATGATCAAAACTCAAAGCTAAACAGAGTAATCATCGGCGACAAATGCAACCTTATCTAGGTTCCTTCTCACAGCCCTACTATCCAGGATTTCATTTCGAAGTAACCTTACTATCCAGGTTCCTTCTCACAACCTTACTATCCAGGCTTTCATTTCGAAGTTACGCTACTATCCAGGTTCCTTCTCACAGCCCTACTGTGATATGGTGGGAAGAACTGACTTTTTTGGAATGTTTGTTTGCGTTTTGCGTTTGTTTTCGCAAAATGTCGCAGTAAGCAAGAGTCACCACCGACTTTTATTTTATCCAACAAGGAAAGGAAAAAAGCACAGAAAAATTCCTTTTTGAGATATTTCTCGGGTTCGGGGGGTAGATTATAGAAAGGGAAGGTGTTAGCACCCTTTCTATCTGTGGTTATCCACAGGCTCTTAGGTACTTTCTCAATTGTTTTCAAAATTGTTTTCTTTGTGCTTGTGGGTTTGAAAAAGTTTTTGTTTTGAAAACATCGATTTAACTCTTGCTTCTGTCCTCAAGAGTGTATGAAGTGTTTTTGAAAACTTTGTTCGAAAAGTGTAAGTGTGAAAAGTTTTTGTTTTTTGAAAGAGCAAGTTTTTGTTTTTTGAAAGAGCAAGTACTTAAGAACCAATCGTTCTATGCAATTTTCCTTTAGACAATGATATCCTACTATTAGTGAGTATGTAGCAACGTTGTTGGAGTTTTAAGCGTCAATTCGAATGCGGGACTTACGACCACTAAAGCAATGTTAAGACGCCTTAGCGGTAACCCTAATGACTTAGATCATTTGTTTTGAGGCAACAATATCCGAGGCAACCGTTTCGAGGCGACTATGATCTTTTAGACAAGAGGGCGACCTCTAAAATGACCTATACTCAATGACCGTGTACGAAGGCAACCAAGCGGGGTGTACCCTAAGAGTGTGCATGTGCGAGTGTGTCGTTTTCAGTTAATTTTATCTTAGTACATGTTAGGGGTGATCTAAGTTGATTTTAGGTTAAAACATTCAGTCTTGTCATGCTATCCTATTATCAAACATCTAACAGTTATAATTTGCGGAAAATAAATTGCGGAATTTAAATTACAAGGCATCAGGTATTTACATCGCCAAAGACAAACCCTTTAAAAATAAATAAAGCGATAAAAAATAAGTAAAGGTCCTATTAACTATTACAAACTGGAGGCAAGTACATTAATATGATAAAGAAAATAAATCGCGGCGCAAAGTTTAATCGGACGCATGATTAGGGTTTTGACCCTTTAAAGAAGACATTTTTTGTTGTTTTTATTTTAAGAAAATATTCTAAATTAATTACTAAATTGAAAAAATTAATTAATTAAATGAAAAAAGTTATTTTTGGGTTTTTGGTATTTTAAGAAAGAAATAAAAAATTAATTGAATTAGTAAAAACCTAATTAAGTCTAATTTAATTTTAATTATTTGCAAAAAAAATAGTTTAAAGTTATTCTAATTAAAAAGTAAATTAATTTAATTAGTGTTTATTAAAAAATTAAAATTTGATTTGGTAAAGAAAATATTTTTGTGGTTTTTATTTTATAAACAAAAGAATTTTTTAATTGGTTAGTAAATTAAATAAAACAATAAAAACAATTAATAAAACTAAATAAATAAAATAGAAAAGAAAGGGGTTTGGGCCTGATTTTGGTGGTTTGAGAAGCAAATTTATGGCCCATTAGAGTTGGCCCTTTGTTGACTTTCTAGACTTGGTGTGCACGCGCTGACTTGGATCATGGTGTGCCTTCAGATCCTGGCCACCAGATTTGGCCTTTGGCCATCTGGCCATTGGATACGTGAGGGTGTATGATGAGCTGCAGGCCTGAATACGCATATGATTACCTGTAGAAGAAAAATAACAAAGGGAGTCGGGGACCCGTGATTCAAACCCAGGTCCTGTAGGATAATGGAACATTCGCCTTGCCACTACGCTGCTTGGTTTCATTTGTTAGTAATATACATACAAAATATAATATATTAAAACAAGTTAATATGCCAGCAAAACAAAAGTACGCGCGAATTATTTAAACCGTCCAATCAGAGGAGGACACGATCTCGTCCCTGTCCTCAGACCTGTAACAATGTTACCTGCGGACTTGAATCCGCAGCTAAAAGCATAGGACACTCCTAAAATCCATCTCAGGCTACATAAATTCATTCCAAGGCCATGGTTGCATTCGTCTTCCTCTTCCGGTCACGCCCATAGCCATCACTAAGGCTAATTTTATCTGAAACGAAAAACCCTAAACCAAGATGCAAAACCCTAACAATGGTACTTTACGTTAAAGGTTAGATAAAAAAATTGAATAATGCAAAAATCTTAGAAACATTATGAGGATTACAAATATGCAAGCAATTTGTTCAAATGATGCAAGAATGATAAACTACGAAACCAAGTACAGAGGGAAATCGCGTGACACTTACATCGCTTTGTGGTGTGTGAGAACACTTGCTTTTGATCGAGGAAGGTTCAGTGTACATCCAGGAAACGATTGGGATAGGTCTTGGCTTCTGTAAACACCTCTTGCTATGATTTCGAATTCAAGCTTTTTACCACGTTTTCACACTTTTGTTCTGCCTCTTCTTGCAGCCTCTCCCCTTATTTTCGTCCCTTTGGCTTGCTTATGTATTGCATAATGTGTTAGGGTAAGAATTATGGCTTGAATCTTCTCCCATCAATGCTTACCAATTTGATTTGATTCACCCTTTACAAACTTTCCAAATTTGCCTAAAATCAATCTTTTTGCACATGATATTGTATGATTCGAGTTTCATGATGATCATGATGATAATTAAGACCTGAAACAGCTAAAAAATCTTAGGTAATCAAAGTTTGGGATTTTATATGATTTAATTTTATTTAAAATGAATAAATTCAATAAAAAATCAAATAAAATAATAAAAAAGAGATATGGGCTCATGGCTGAAGCAAGTACACGTGGACAATTATGCAATCTCAAATCAAGTGGAAAAGAATGGGCCCATTTGACAAAATTTGAAGTTTTGGGGATAGTTGACTTTTGGCAATTTTGCAAAAATGTCCAACTTCAACAATGCATAACTTCTTCAATGTTAAACTTTTGGAGGTGTTCTTGGAATTTTTATATAGCTTGTGATGTACTCTAACCAACCCTTTTTGTCTCATCTCATTGTGACATTCCATGCTCAAGTTATAAGCTTTGGCAAAAAAGGTGTTTTTGTTGACTTTCAAAAATGACCTATAATGTCCAAATTTATAACTTCTTGTGAGTGCATTTTCTAATATTGGGGTATGAATATGGATTGTAGGGAATTGCATCCTATTCAAAATGAGATTTTGATGTGTCATTTCTCATAAAGTATGAGAAAGTTATGCTTGGTCAAAGTTGAGTTGACTTTTCCTACAAAACCCTAATTTAGCAACTTTTGAATCTTGATGAATTTTGAGCAATCCTTGATGAATCATGATCAACCTTTGATAAAATAATGAAATATCCTTCAAAATGATAATTTTGACAAAAAAATCTTGAAGTTTGACTGTATGTAGGTCACAGTTGACTTTTGCCCTAGCACAGTCAATTTTTGGACCCTTTGAGCAATTGACTGGGCAAACTTCCTCTGCAAGGCTTGAATTTTGGCATGGATGATCTTGATAACATATTAGTACATTGGGGAGAACTCGGGGTAATTTGGATTCAAGGATATTGATGCAACACAAAACCCTAATTTGGGGTAGATTGCCTTAGGAGATAGCTTGTCTGACCAATTCTTGAGCAACCTTGAGCCACTTGGAGATTTTTCTTGCAATATCTTGAGAAATATGAGAGGGAAAATTTTGGGGTACAACAGCTTCCCCTGTTCAATCTTCTTAAACTTGAGGATGTAGATTGGCTTTCGTGCCTTTCGTGATCCGAAGGTGGAAGATGATTGAACACTAGAGTGCCCAGAAATTTGCACTCGCATGAAGTGGTATCAGCCTTGTGATGTCGGGAATGGGCTTACAGATGCCATTTGGAGATTGCTGGCGGGAGTATGGGCTTAAAGATGCCATCTGCAGGAGTTTCGATCGCATAAGATATTCCTTAGCGAGAACTTGCATACCTGTTGTTGTAGAAGATTCTGCTGGGGGAAGTCTGATCTCGTTAATATTTAGGAACTTGCCTGAACCTCAACTGAGAGAATGTCTCTGCTGAGTTTTAAGAACTTGTCTGTAATTGAACTGGGGGAAATTGGTTGAGATTTAGAACCTTATCTGTAATTCAACCGAGAATAATTCAGTTGAGATTTAAGAGTCGGTCAGGTCTTCGACTGAGGGAAACATCTTCATCAAGATCTAGGATTGTCTGTTACTTCAACGAAGAATAATTTTGTTGAGATTTAAGAACTCGTCCACACTTCGACGGAGGAAAATTGTCGAGCTTTAGAACCTTATCTGTAATTCAACCGAGGATAATTTTGTTGAGATTTAAGAACCAGTCAGGTCTTCGACTAAGGGAAACATCTTCATCAAGATCTAGGACTGTCTGTTTACTTCAACAGAGAATAATTCTGTTGATATTTAAGAGCCCGTCCACACTTTGACGGAGGAAAATTGTCGAGATTGAGAACCTTATCTGTAATTCAACCGAGAATAATTCAGTTGAGATTTAAGAATCAGTCAGGTCTTCTACTGGGGGAACATCTTAATTAAGATCTAGGACTATCTATTTACTTCAACGGAGAATAATTCTGTTGAGATTTAAGAACTCATCCACACTTTGACGGAGGAAAATTGTCGAGATTGAGAACCTTATCTGTAATTCAACCGAGAATAGTTCAGTTGAGATTTAAGAACCGGTCAGTTCTTAGACTAAGGGAAACATCTTCATCAAGATCTAGGACTGTCTGTTTACTTCAACAGAGAATAATTATGTTGAGATTTAAGAACTCGTCCACACTTCGACGGAGGAAAATTGTCGAGATTGAGAACCTTATCTGTAATTCAACCGAGAATAATTCAGTTGAGATTTAAGAACCGGTTAGTTCTTCGACATAACTGAGAACCTAACTGCATCTTTTCTGAAAAGTAAAGGTCAGTCGTATGCAATGCATGATATATATCAAGCAATGATATTCTCAAAATAAATGAGATTGTGTTGTATGATGCGTATATGCATGTGTCATGATGTATGGAAGTGTAATGTTTTTAGATGGGAAAATAAATCCTGGATAGCTGCTGGAGAAAAAGAACCAAATTCTTTGTTTCCGCTGGGGATGGCGAACGAAGAGGATTGTGAGAATAGACCTGCAGGAGAGGATAACTCTGCTGGGGAATAAACTGATGAGGAGATTACTCTGTGGGGAAGAGATGCTTTGTTGAGGATTCCACCGATAAATTCCGCTGGGGATGAATTACCGTTGCTGGTGATACTGAATCCTGTTGGGGATGACCTTTCAGTTGCGGCTTCACCGAGGATAACTTTTTAGACTCTTATGGGGATAATCCTCTGAGATCATGCTGGGGACAATCTTCCAAAGTCTAATGGGGATGATTCTTCAACTCCACTGGGGAAGCTTTTAGACTGCACTGGGAAAAATTTCAAACTCCACCGGGGATATCTTGTACTCTGCCAGGGAATATTAAGCCTTTTCAGTGCTGATGGTGGATAAACTCAGCTTGGGGAGAATATTGCCGATTCATTTGCAGCTGCAAGTCTCAGCTGGCGAGAGCTATCATTACTGTCTTACTCTGCGGGGAGTGAAAGCACCTTGGCCGTATTCTTCATTTGGATTTATCTTGTACCTGGTGGACAGAGCAACTGTACAGCTTGGACAATTTTCATTGCCCCTGTTTCTGATATTACCAGTAATCGTCCTTTATTTCGCATGTAAACATTCATGAGTAGAAATTAATGTCAAATGCATATATCAAAAATTAACATTGGACGTTCTTTGCAAAACAAGACAGAAAAAGGAAAAACAGTTTGAATTTTGTCTTAAAATGAATTTGTATTGATTTTGCAGTTTGGCCTCTAAATAGACATTTTGTACAAGAGGATGACGTCCTAGTAAGAGAACGCCGCCGAATAGAATTTATACAATTTGTGTAAAAGAAAACAAAACAACTATGTGAATAATCCCACTGGATTCTAACTCTGCTATTGCCTTTATGTTATCGAGCATCTCATCACTTTGCTACTTGGTTGAAGAAGAATCAGATTGATTAGTGTCGTCCGAGCTTGATAACTGATACTGAAGTCTGGTTGCAAGATGATCCAATGAGACATGGTGTTACGCTTTGATCCCTAACTTTTGCCTGGACTTCCCTTTCGGGTTTTCAGTCCACCGGGATACCCTTTTTTGCCCAAGCCGCCTTTTCAAGTTTTCGACTTGCCAGGTGTACAGATTTTTTCATTTTCATCCCTTATTTTTGCCCGAACCCTTTTGGTTCGTCGGGAAGCCCTTATTTTTTGCTAGGTTAGTCGACCTAGCGGGTCTTTGATTATGCGTAGTATCTTTTCACTATGTATGCATTGACGGGGTGAGGAAGGTCGTCACCATCCATGGTCGTTAGAATCATGGCTCCTCCTGAGAAAATGTTCTTAACCACAAATGGCCCTTCGTAAGTAGGGGTCCATTTGCCCCTGGGATCACCTTGTGGCAGTATAATGCGCTTGATAACCAGGTCCCCAACTTGATACTCTTGTCGTCTGACTTTCTTGTTAAATGCCTTGATCATCCATTTTTGATACGTCTGACCATGACAAATAGCAGTAAGTTTTTTTTCGTCAATTAAGTTCAGTTGATCAAGTCGGGTCTGAATCTAATCATCTTCGCTCAAACCCGCATCCTTCATAATCCGAAGAGAGGGTATCCGAACTTCAATGGGCAAGACTACCTCCATGCCATAAACCAAGGAATAGGGTGTTGCCCCTGTTGACGTCCGCGCTGAGGTACGGTACCCATGAAGAGCAAATGGTAACATCTTGTGCCAGTCTTTATACGTCACCGTCATCTTATGCATAATCTTCTTGATATTCTTATTAGCCACTTCTACAACCCATTCATCTTTGGCCGGTAAGGAGAAGAGTTATGATGTTGTATCTTGAACTGCTTGCAGAGCTCGGTGATCATCTTGTTGTTGAGGTTTGTACCATTGTCCGTAATGATCCTCTCTGGTACACCGTATCGACAAATTAGATTGTGTCGAATGAACCGTGCCATGACGTTCTTGGTTACAGTAGCAAAGGAAGCTGCTTCAACCCACTTTATAAAGTAATCAATAGCTACTAGGATGAAACGATGCCCGTTGGATGTCGTAGGTCTGATTTCGCCGATCATGTCGATGCCCCATGTGATACGGTGGGAGAACTGACTTGAGGTTTTGCGTTTGTTTTCGCAAATGTTTCGGTTGAGCAAGAGTCGCCATCGACTTTTTATTTTATCCTAAGGAGAGGTTAAAAAGCACAGCAAAAACCTTTGAGATGTTTTCTTGGGTTCGGGGAGTAGATTATAGAAAGGGAAGGTATTAGCACCCTTTCTATCAATGGTTATCCATGGGCTCTTAGTTACTTGCTTAGATCAACTTGCCTTGATTTTCAATTGTTTGAAATGGTGCTTTCAATTGTTTGAAATGGTGCTTTGTGTGTGGGTTTGAAAATGTTTTGAAAAGAGGCCAATGTAGTGGCAACCTTTGTAATGATCCATGTTGGGATGTATACAAAGGTGTATATCTTTTGAAAAGTTTTCAATGTTTTTGAAAGTTGTTTTGAAAGTGTGTTGTGATGTGTGGTTTTGAAAAATAGGCAAGTGTTTTTGTTTTGCAAGTTGATTCAAGTAGCTAAGAGTTTTGTTTACCCCTAAATTTCTCAAAGATCTTTCCTATGTTTTTAACCCTTTTAACAATTTTGTTCCACCATTGTATTTGGTGGACAATCTTGTGTTAGGATGTGAACGGGACGGGCGCGGGTCATCGTTTAGACCATGATTGCAATGGTGCCAAGTATCTTTGGGCAATTTTTCCTTTAAGGGACTTGATCATTTTTAGGCAACTTTCGAAAGCGTCATCGAGGGACTATGATCATTTGAATTTGTTTTGTTTTGCCAAAGATACCTAACATGCAACATGGCCCATTATTGAAGGAAACAAGTTGAGTAACCCTAGGGGTGCAAGTGTGATTGGTGTTGTCCATTTTCGTGCTTTGTTATCTTTGAATTAGGTTAAGCTATTTGTTTGGTTGATTTTTGCATACAAACCCTAAGTCTATCATGGCATATTTAGAAAGCTTTTAAATGTGAAATTTAAAGTCCTAAACTATTACAACATAATTATGGGATGGGGGGTACAAATATTCAAATGGGGATATTTAGCAAGAAATTTAAATCTAACTATTACATCCAAATTGAAATTTTACAAGGTATTTAATTGTACAATAATAAAATAAAATAAAATAAATATGCAAGATGCAA
Organism: Vicia faba; assembly: GCA_948472305.1. NCBI lineage: Eukaryota > Viridiplantae > Streptophyta > Magnoliopsida > Fabales > Fabaceae > Vicia > Vicia faba. Next base: position 1,219,448,563 of record OX451738.1, on the reverse strand, counting down.
AAAATGATTTTTATATGTATGTAAAAAGTATTTTTTATGTGTCAAATAAAAAAAATAAAAAGGTTAGTTTTTTGGGTTTTTTATGTTTTTAGGGCAAAACCCTAGTTTGCTAAATAAAATGTATTAATTATTTATTATATACAACATTTATTAATTATGTACAAAAAATAAATAAAAAGAAAGTATATTGTAAAAAAAAAGTATTTTTGAGGTTAAATATTAATAAAAATAAAAAATGTATTATTTTTGTATTTTTTCCTAAATATTCTAATAAATATATAAGTATTTATAATATTTACTAAATATATTAAATATGTACAAAAGTAACAATATTTATTATTTACAAAAAAGAGTATATTTTTTATAAAATGTTTTCAAAAGATAAAATAAAATAAAATTAGAAAACAAAATGTTTTTGTATTATTTTTTAATATTTTAAACAAAATATTATGTATATTTATTTACATATAGAACTAAATGAAACAAATAAATACCTAAAAAATACAAAAAGAAGGTGAAAAATATTTTTTAATGTTTTTTATATCTTAACAAAAAATAAGAAGTCAGAAACAAAAAGAAAAAGTCAAAAAATGATAAAAATAAACACAATGGGCCAAGGGGGTATATGTGAAATAAAGTGGTGCAAAAAGGAAAACAAAACTCAGGCCCAGCCCAAGTCTATCTTCTTCAACCTCCAGCTAGTTTGTTTCAAAAAACGCGCGTTTCTCATGCTGATTCAAACATCCTGATTCTTGGACTTTCAAGCAAAACTTATAACACAAAAAATGTCAAGCATCAAATCACGAATCCACACATACCAAGAACTTGATCTAACTCTCAGAAATGAGAGAGATTTCTTCTCCCCCAATTCCTGACCTAGTTTTTTTTCAATTTTCAGATTCGAAATACTCTTAGCACACACAATATAAATGAAAAGTAACTATATGTATGGCTTCAGGGCTATGATTAGAACATGCTTTCTTCACAAACTTAAACCTAACTATGCCTGGATAGAGAGATAGAAGTTCAAAAACTTACCTGTTCAACTTGGTTCATCTATGACAATGGAGGTACTTTCAATGCAATGTGAGGAATGGTATAGCTTGCTTGAGGTCCAGGGATGCTTCTCCAATGCTTGGTGTGCTTTGAATCTTGCTGTATCAAGCTATAGAAGTCAACCTGCAAGAGAGAAAAATGAAAATGGAAAATGATGTTAGGGATGTTACAGTTCGTGTCCAATGCTTGGGATAGTTTGTATAGGTGGTAGGGAGTGTGTATGAACTGGTTTTGGCCAAGGCGCACGAGTGGATTGAGTTGTGGACCTCAATCAGCAGCAGGTGCCCTGTTTTGTGAAGCAAAGTGGTGTTTCTGTGTTTGGGGAGGTGTTGAAGGTAGTTGGCTCGTGTTTTAGGTCAGGCTTGATGTTTGGAATGTGTTCAACAAGTTTGCTTTGGCTTGTCTTGACAAGAATGTGTGTTGTTGTTAGTTATGCCAAGTTTCTTCTAATGTAAGCAAAAGTTGTCAAGTTGGTTTACAAGCTTATGCAGGCCCCCTAAACATGCTGCCTCAATCCCTCTTGATCAGTGTGATTAGTTCCTGAACTTGTGCCAAGAAGATATGCATTGTACCTCTTGGATTGTAAACTTGACATAAGGTGTAACTTTACAAGAATAGATAAAAAGCTTTTTCTAATTATGGACTAATCCTTCATGTAATGACCAAATGCATAGAATAACATCTTGGCACAATGGTTTGGCATTTAATTATTGAGTGTAAATGAGATTAAAGGCCTGCAACTAGCTTGAACCATGCTGATTTCAAAATGCATAGTGTATGAACATGAAAATGGCTCATGAACAAAGTGACTTTTGCCCATATTGACAAATTCGATTCTCCCTAACCACAAGGGTGTTTGAGAAGTTCTTGGACATTTTGGAAAGCTTGGAATGTGTAATACAATCCATCTTTGTAATGCAAATTGAAATTCCAAGTGGAAGCATGTGAAAAGTGGCCATAAAGTTAGGCAAAAATCCTGCCTAAAATAGGTCAAAATGTTTCTAAGTTAAGAATGTTTTGCAACCTTGTTCCGAAAATCATAACTTGAGTTACAAGCTTCTTTTGAGGAAACTTTGTGAATAAAAGTTGTAGATTTCGCAATGGACTACAACTTTCATGTTTTGAGTTTTGCTTGAATCCAAATGTATCTTGATGAAAAGATGGGACAAAGTTAGGAAAAAATTAGGAATTTTCATAACTTAGAAAAATTCTAAGTTATGAAATTTCTTCATTTCAAACCCTAATTTGTGATTTTTGATTTCTTGATGAACAAGTTTCATAATTTGGCATGTTTTGATGAAAAATGAATCTTGACACTTGATTTTGACCAAAAAGTCAAAGTTTGACTTTTCAGTATACAATCAAATTTGGCTCAGTTGACTGGAAAATTCATCTGTCAATCTTGTGCATTTGGGATCTTTTGAACTTGTTGAACATGTCAAGACAATGCCATTGGGTCCTTGAGTCCATATTTGAGCCTGGTTTGCCATTGGCTAGGTCAAACAATCAAAAATTGCCTTTGTGCAGTCAAAACCTTAAAAATGACCATTTTGCTCTTTTGGTGATCTGATCAAATTTCTTGTGGAATTGTGATCCAAACTTGATCAAATGGTCCATATGAGTTCATAATGTTGATGTGGGTCAAATTTCATGAGGTTTGACTGTCAATTGACCACAGTTGACTTTTTCCCCAATACAGCTGATTTCTAGGTCAACTGTCCAATTGACTGGGCAAAGATTGGAATCAAGGCTTGAACCTTGGTATGGATAAACTTGTGAGTCTAACATGAAGCATGAAAGTCACCTTGGGCACTTTAGGTCAAAACATCTTTGTGCAAACTCAAACCCTAATTTGGGTCAACAGTGCAAGGAGGGGCCTTGAGCAGAGCAAACCCTAACTTGATCTTGAGCTCCAAGGGTCTTGTGGTGAGAAAATATTGATGAAATGGGAGGGAAAATTTTGGGGTACAACAGTTGCCCCTGTTCAATCTTCTTGAACCTGAAGAGTTATATTGGCAAGCTTGCCTTTCGCGACTCGAGGGTAAAAGGAGATTGGACACTAGAGTGCCCGGAAATTTGCACTCGTATGCTGGAGTATCAGCAATGTGATGTCGGGAATGGGATTATAGATTCCATTTGGAGAGATGGTGGATAGGAGGATGGGCTTATAGATGCTATCTGGAGACGTGACAGAACCTTGTCGGGAATGGGCTTATAGATGCCATTTGGAAGTGTTGATCGCGTAAGAGATTCCTTAGTGAGAACTTGCGTACTTTGAGAAAGGAAGATGTTTCCTGGCCTGTTACAGGTGTTGATCTTCAAACTCTTCATGCAGATATGCCCTGGCTAGATACAGGAGTCGAATCCACAATTAGTTGCTCACAGATGTGCCCTGGCTAGATACAGGAATCGAATCTAGAACTTTAAAAGGTTGTTTACAGACGTGCCCTGGCTGGATACAAGTATTGAATCTCTAAACTGTTCATGTAGACGTGCCCTGGCTAGATACAGGTATCGAATCCACAATCAAACGCTCACAGATATGTCCTGGCTAGATACAGGAATCGAATCTGGAATTGGTCGTCTACAGATATGCCCTGGCTGGATACAGGAATCGAATCTGGAATTTGTGAAAGGTTGGTAGAGATAGCTTTCCTGGCTGGATACAGGTGTAAACCTCTGACCTGAGAATGAAAGATAATTTCCTGGCCTGTTATAGGGGTTGATCTTCAAACTCTTCATGTAGATATGCCCTGGCTAGATACATGTATCGAATCTACAATCAATCGCTCACAGATATGCCCTGGCTAGATACAAGAATCGAATCTGGAATTGCGATAGTTGATAGTAATCATCTTTGGATTGAACTTTTCCTGAAAAGGCAAAACATTAGTTGTATGCAATGTCATGATGTATGAGCTGCATGATGTCATGATGCTCAAAATGAGACAGTGTTGTATGCACTTTATCATGTATGTATGAAATGTGAAATGTCTATGAATGTATTTTCGTCTAAGAAAATAAATCCTTGACGAGTGCCGGGAGTTTGTGGAATCCTGGGCTGATGTTGAAGAGTGGAGTTCTTCGTTTCCGCTGGGGATGATGGTTGCAAGAATAAACCGGTAGGAGAAGATGACTCCGTTGGGGAATAAACTTGTTGGAGAGATTACTCTGCGGGGAACTACTCTGTGGGAAGAGATACTTCGCTGAGGTTTTGATAAGAGCTCCGCTGGGGATTCCACTGATAAGTTATGTTGGGGAACTTGATGAGCTCCGCTGGGGATAGGAAGAACTTCGCCGAGGACGAACTTTCCTTGGTAATTAGCTAAGGATAACCCAGTTATACCCTGGCGGGGAAATAACCTCTGAATAAAGTTGGGGAGACGCGTTCGTACTCTGCAGGTGATAAGCTTCCAGAATCTACTGGGGATATAGATTCAACTTTCCTGGGGAAACTTTGGACTGTACTGGGGAATGGTTCCACTGGGGTGTCTTGTATTCCGCCGGGGAACAATCTTGAATTAAGACTGCCGGGGATGCTTGTTGAGGAATGCCTATACTCCGCTGGGGGGGATTGTTGAGATCTTCTGGGGATACCCAACTTCCTTAGGGTTGACGGTAGACTAACTCTGCTTGGGGAGAGTATCGCTGATTTGCTAGGGGAATATTGTGCCTTTTTAGGGCTGATGGGAGACCAATTCTTCCTGGAGAGAGTATTGCTGAATATTGTCTTACTCTGTGGGGAGTTGAGGTAACTCGGTCACGTTCTTCAGCCGAACCTACCTTGGTACCTTGGTGGACAGAGCAACTAGACCGCTTGGACAATTCTAAATTGCCCCTTGTTTCTGATGTCATCTGTAATTAGTCCTTTGTTTCGCATGCAAATATTTATGAGTTAGCAATTAATGTCAAATGCATATATCAAGAATGAACATTGGACGTTCTTTGCAACACAAAAACAGAAAAAGAAAGAACGATGGGTAATTTGTCTGAAAAATTGAACTTGTATTGATTTTGAAATTTGCCTGTAAATAGGCGTTTTATGTACAGGAGGCTGACGTCCTAGTAAGAGAACGCCGCCGAGCAACATAGAGTTTATACAATTTTGAAAAGGAAATAAGACAGCTATGTGAAAAAATAATCCCACTGGGTTCCAACTCTGCTATCGCCTTTATGTCTTCAAGCGTCTCATCACTTTGTTGTTTAGTTGAAGATGAAGCTGATTGATTGGCGCCGTCTGAGCCCGATAGCCGATTCCGAATTCTGGATGCAAAGTGATCCAATGAGACATAGCATTACGCTTTATCCCTAACTTTTTCCTGGACCGCCCTTTCGGGTTTTCAGTCCACCGGGATACCCATTTTTGCCCAAGCCGCCTTTTCAGGTTTTCGACTTGCCGGATGTACAGATTTTTTATTTTATTTCATCCCTTATTTTTGCCCGAACCCTTTTGGTTCGCCGGGAAGCCCTTATTTTTGCCTAGGTGTGTCAACCTAGCGGGTCCTTAATCATGCGTAGTATCTTTTTACTATGTCTGCATTGGCGGGGTGAGGAAGGTCGTCACCATCCATGGTGGTTAGAATCATGGCTCCTCCTGAGAAGATATGTTTAACCACAAATGGCCCTTCGTACGTAGGGGTCCATTTGCCCCTGGGATCACTTTGAGGAAGAATGATGCGCTTGATTACCAGATCTTCGACTTGATACTCTTGTCGTCTGACTTTCTTGTTAAATGCCCTAATCATCTGTTTTTGGTACGTCTGACCATGACAGATAGCAGTGAGTCTCTTTTCGTCAATCAAGTTTAATTGATCGAGCCGAGTCTGGATCCAGTCATCTTCGCTCAAGTCTGCATCCTTCATTATCCGGAGAGAGGGTATCTGGACTTCAATAGGCAAGACTGCCTCCATGCCATAGACCAAGGAAAAGGGAGTTGCCCCTGTTGACGTCCGTGCTGAGGTACGGTACCCATGAAGAGAAAACGGTAACATTTCGTGCAAATCTTTGTAGGTCACTGTCATCTTCTGCACAATCTTCTTGATGTTCTTATTCGCTGCTTCGACAACCCCATTCATCTTCGGCCGGTAGGGAGAAGAGTTGTGGTGATGTATCTTGAATTGCTCGCAGAGCTCAGTGATCATCTTGTTGTTAAGATTGGTACCATTATCCGTAATGATCCTCTCAGGTACACCGTATCGACAGATCAGGTTATGCCGAATGAACCGTGCCACGACGTTCTTGGTTACCGTAGCGTAGGAAGCTGCTTCAACCCACTTCGTAAAGTAATCAATTGCTACTAGGATGAAGCGATGCCCGTTGGATGCCGTAGGTCAGATTTCTCCGATCATATCAATGCCCCACATTGCAAAGGGCCAAGGTGCTGTCAAGATGTTCAGAGGAACCGGAGGAATGTGCACCTTATCAGCATAGACTTGACATTTATGACAAGTTTGAGAATGCTGATAACAGTCAGCTTCCATTGTGGACCAGAAATATCCTGCCCGAAGGATTTTCTTTGCCATGGTATGTCCACTGGAATGTGTTCCGAAGGTACCTTCATGTAGCTCTGCCATGATCCTTTCTGCCTCAGTCTTATCCACACAACGCAGTAGGGTCGAATCATGGTTTCGCTTGTAGAGAATGCTGTTGCTGAGGAAGAATTTGGCCGCAAACCTTCTCAGGAACTTATTTTCGTTAACCGATGCGCCTTCGGGGTATTCTTGAGCTTCAAGGTACCTCTTCAGCTCATGATACCAAGGTTTTTTAGTTACCTCCTCAGCCTCAAGATCATAGCAATATGCAGGTTCATCCAACTTCCAGATAATGATCCGGGGTGCCTCGTTGTCCCATTTGACTTTGAACATAAAAGACATCGTAGCCAATGCGTCTGCTAACTGATTTTCCTCTCTTGGGAAGTGTTCAAAAGTTATCTCTTCGAAGTGGGGAAGCAATGTCAATACATACTCCTTGTAAGGAATAAGATTTGGGTGTTTCGTATCCCACTCGCCTTTGACCTGATTGATCACGAGAGCAGAATCTCCGAAGACACTCAGAAACTTGATCCTTAAGTCAATTGCAGCTTGAAGACCCATGATACATGCCTCATACTCTGCCATGTTGTTGGTGCAGTTGAAACATAGCCAGGAAGTGAGTGGAGTATGAGTGCCTTTAGGGGATATGATCACAGCGCCGATACCATTACCCAAAGTGTTCGAGGCTCCGTCAAAGTGCATAGACCAATGGGATCCTTCCTCAGGTCCTTCATCCGGTCCAGGTACTTCACAATCAGTCACTACCATGATATCCTCGTCTGGAAATTCAAAGTTCATCGACTGGTAATCGTCCACTGCCTGGTCTGCCAATACACTTCCCTTGATTGCTTTTTGAGTTGTGTACTGGATGTCATATTTCGTTAAGATCATCTACCATCTTGCTATTCTTCCAGACAGAGCAGGCTTTTTGAATATGTACTTGATTGGATCCATTTTTGAAATCAACAGAGTAGTGTGAGTCAACATATACTGTCTCAGCCGGCGAGCAGCCCATACCAAAGCGTAGCAAGTTTTCTCGAGCAGTGAGTACCGGGTCTCACAGTCGGTAAACTTTTTGCTAAGGTAATAAATAGCGTGCTCTTTTCGGCCAGACTCGTCATGCTGCCCCAACACACACCCCATTGAGTTGTCAAGTACTGTCAAGTATAAGATTAGAGGTCTCCCTTCAACCGGTGGCATAAGAATGGGTGGTTCTTGGAGATACTCTTTGATATTTTCGAAAGCGGCCTGACATTCATCGTTCCAACGTACTACTTGATCTTTCTTCAGCAGCTTGAAGATTGGTTCACAGGTAGCAGTTAGATGCGAGATGAATCGGGCAATGTAGTTCAACTGTCCTAGAAAGCCTCTGACTTCTTTCTCTGTCTTGGGAGTTGGCATCTCTTGTATGGCTTTCACTTTTGTAGGGTCCACTTGAATGCCTTTGTCGCTCACGATGAAACCTAGCAGTTTTCCAGATCTTACCCCGAAGGTGCACTTGTTTGGGTTCAACCTCAGCTTGTACAACTTCAGACGGTCAAATAGCTTCCGTAGGTGGTCAAGGTGTTCCTCCTCAGTTTAGGACCTTGCAATCATATCATCGACGTATACTTCTATCTCGTGATGGATCATATCATGAAATAAAGCAACCATGGCACGTTGGTAGGTTGCCCCAACATTTTTCAACCCAAAAGGCATGACCTTGTAGCAAAAGGTGCCCCACTAAGTGACGAAGGTGGTCTTTTCCATGTCTTCAGGAGCCATCTTGATCTGATTATAACCGGAGAAGCCATCCATGAAGGAGAAAACTTTATGCTGAGCAGTGTTGTCAACCAGAACGTCGATATGAGGCAGAGGGAAATCATCCTTGGGGCCGGCCCTGTTCAAATCCCTGTAATCAACACACATTCGGACCTTACCATCCTTCTTCGGCATTGGAACCACGTTGGCAATCCACTGAGGGTAAGAAGTCACTGCTAGAAACCCGGCATCAAATTGTTTCATAACCTCGACTTTGATTTTCTCGGACATTTCTGGACGCATACGGCGAACCTTTTGTTTAACCGAAGGGCAGTCTTCCTTGGTAGGCAGGTGATGAACCACAATGTCGGTATCCAACCCAGGCATGTCTTCGTAAGACCAGGCGAAGATTTCCACATAGTCATGCAGCATCTGAATCAACCGTTGCTTCACACTGAGCTCTAGATTGACACCAATCTTGACTTCCTTTCTGTCTGTCTCAGTACCCAGATTTACCGTTTCCACTGGCTCTTCATGTGGCTGAATGGCCCTCTCTTCCTGGAGTAGCAGTCTTGAAATTTTACCAGGCACTTCAAAATCATCTTCACCTTCGTCTTCGGCTAAGTTGATCGGATCTTCGAAGTCATAACTGGCAGTAGCAGAGTCGTTACCAGTGAGATCCAGAGTGGATTCGAACCTGTATAAATGAGTGTGTGTAAATATAGCTGTTTTGCAATATATAATAAAGAAAGAAAAAGAGCGCAATATTTTGAAATGCAACAAACGTCCAATGTTTTGATTAATGATATATGAAAATGACATACAAAAGCCCTCACAAATGAAGCCACGGTGCCCCGGTAAGACACCGAGCCATAAAAGTTTCAACATATTGTTTGTTACAAATTGAAAACAAAAGAGTTCATTACTGAGTGACAAAAGTAATAGGTGTGAAGTCTTTGGTAGTCCAGTTGCTTGGTCCACCGTCGGTTGTTGGGTAGATCCAGCTGTCGAATTCAGATTCCTCCACGTCATCCTCAATAGCATTCACTCCTGGGTTGGTGATGAACACATGAGGTCTTCCAATCCTTACCTTACGAACAGCCCTCTGAGCCTCTACAGTGAAACCCAAGCCAAACTTGTCGGTCTTTGGAGTGAAATCAGGAAGTCGGCCCCAGTTTGCACACTCACCCTTCTCAATAACAGCCCGGGCATCCTTTAAGGAAGCCATCTTCAAAGGAGGGTCTTCAATCACAGTTTCAGCTGATGCCAGTGTCTGAGGCACCTCTTCAAAGTGCTGGAATGGAGTCTCAATGAATTCCCCATCCATTTCTATGTACCGGAACGAGTTGAGGTGGCTGACCATATACTCTTCCTCCCCCTGAACTGTAACAATTTTCGCTCTAACTTGGTACTTAAGCTTCTGATGTAGTGTGGAGGTCACCGCTCCAACCTTGTGGATCCATGGACGACCCAGCAAACAAGAGTAGGATGGACGGATGTCCATCACATAGAAAGTTGAATCAAAAACTTGAGAACCAACCCTGATTGGAATGTCAACTTCACCATGTACCATCCTTTTCGAACCGTCAAAGGCTCGGACAACAATGTTACTGGGCTTGAGCTCCAGACCCTCACAATCCATCTTGTCTAGGGCCTTCTTGGGCAATACATTTAATGAAGAACCGGTGTCTACCAACACATGGGCAAGAGTAGTGCCCCTGCATTCAATGGAGACATGCAGGGCGTCGTTATGGTTCTTTCCTTTGGCAGTCAGATCGGCGTCAGAGAAGCCCAAACCATTATCAGCAGTCAAGTTGGCCACACAATCAGTAAATTGATCAGCAGACGTTTCTTGTGGCACATGGGCCGTCTTCAGGAAGGAGACCAGGGCCTTGGCATGGGCCTCTGAACACAACAACAGTGATAGCATAGAAATCTTTGATGGGGTGTGCCCCAGCTGCTCAACTATGCTGAAATCACTTTTCTTGATAATCTTGAGGATCTCCTCCATCTCTTGCTGGGAGGCTTCAACAGTGGTTGTCTTCGGCGCCTCCGTCAGGGCAGGAAAATCAGTAGCAATCCCTTTGCCCCGAGCGTCAGATGACTCGGCAGCTGGGGTAGAAACAGGAACTTGATTAGGAAGGGGAACAAGCACACTTGCAGGTGTGATGATAAGAGGTTTCTGAATAGCTGGTGGCGCGATATCTGGCAAGAACAGCCTACCACTGCGAGTAATTTTGGCAGGCCCGGTGATGCTACTGACGCCGGTACTTGTATCAAACTCTTGCTTAACTCCAAGCACATAAACATCTGCCCCATAGTGCCAAGGGACAGCTTTGTCGGATGTATAGGGGAGGGGCCCCGGAACAGTAATGATGATAGGAGCAATCTTCTGAGTGGACATGATTTTGACAGGCTTCTTTGAAGGAGCCTTAGGAGGGTTGTTGAAAATAGTAACAATAGAAACTTCTTCGGTAGGGGTAGCAGGAACAACGATCTTCTCGAACAAGATCTCTTTGCTATCCATCAGGCTTTGGATACCTGATTTCAGCAACGGACAACCAACATGTGAAACAGCACATAGCAGGCAACCTTTACCACATCCCAGAAATAAACCGGCTAGCAACAGGTTCCTCTTGACAGTCAACAACGGAGTAACAATATCTTCCACAGAGGCTACATACCGGTCTTCTTCCACAGCATTCACTCCATGCTGGGGCATGGGAGCAGTTACAACATTGGGCCTTTCGGGCGCCTCAAACTGTATTTCTTTAGCATCAATAAGGTCTTGAACCTTATAACTCGGAGCCCAGCAATCGTCTGTAGTATGCCCCGGGCTATCAGAGTGATAAGCGCAACGGGCGTTGGGGTTGTACTTCGGAGAAGCTGTGTTCACTACCTTCGGAGCTTCTTTGACAGTTACCAGATTGGTTGACAGTAGTTGTGGCAATATCTGAGACAGGGTCATACTGAGCCGAGTGTACTGCCTTTTGGGTCTCTCACCCCTTGGTTGGTTAAATTGCTGAGGAGCAGCAACAGGCTTTGAAATTACCAATGCATTGACAACTTGGCGGCGTTCCGGCTTAACTTGTCTTATGGGACCATAAACAGCACTGGCTTCCTTCTTGAAGGGCTTCTTTTCAGTAATCGCGGAGGCACCTTTCTGTATCTTCCCTGACTTGATACCAGCTTCTATTCTCTCACCAGTCAAGATCAAATCTATAAACCCAGCAGAAGAATTACCAATCAGATGGTTGAAGAACGGACCAGACAGGGTCCCCAGGAACATGTCAACAAGTTCACGGTCAGTCAAAGGTGGCTGCACCCTGCCAGCCAGGTCTCTCCACTTTTGCGCATACTCCTTGAATCCTTCGCCCGTCCCTAGTGACATACCCTGGAGTTGGGTACGCGTGGGAGCGAGGTCAGAATTATACTGATACTATTTATAAAATGCAGTAGCCAAGTCCTCCCAGTTTCGGATACTGGCTCCATCCAGCTGATAGAACCACTCGAGTTGAGCCCCTGAAAGGCTATCCTGAAAGAAATGGATCCACAGGTTCTTGTCTGCAGTGTAAGGTTGGATCTTCCTTACATATGATCTGAGATGCATCTTCGGACAGGATAGCCCGTCATATCTTGCAAAAACTGGCACCTTGAACTTCGGGGGGATCACAATTCCAGCAACTAATCCCAAGTCTTCGAAATCTAAGCCGGGAACTCTTTGCAGCTCCATAGCTGCCAACCTATCTTCCAAGCCTTTGTACTTATCATCGGCGGGCGGGTATTGTTGCTCAAAGTAGTCTTCGTCCTCTTCAGCCTCTCCTTCTTCAGCTTCGGATTCGGAAGGTACCGCAACCGCATTCCCTTTACTGGTTCCCTCCTCAGAAGTAGGGGGAAACTCAAGAACTCTTCTGGCTTCACCCTCAAACCTTCTTCCTAAGGTAGCCACCCCGATTCTTTTCTTCTTCTTTTTCACTTGCTCTTTGTTCCCAAGCAGGGCTTTCAGATCCTCCTGACCCTTTGCCAAGGTCATCAGGAGTTGTTGAAACTGTGAGTTTTGAGACTGCAAGTCCTTGACCGTCTGTTCGAGATCCATCTTACTGAAATAAACAGTAGAAAGATAAGGAAACCTGGTGTGGAGACCTGCTTATGCGTATGATGAATGATATGCTTATGTATGCAATGCATTCAAGGATTTAGCAAATTCAAAATTGTTGCAAACAAAAAGAACGCACGTCATATTAATAAGAAGAAATTTGTCAGTACATAAATGCCCCATGGGCCGAATATTACAAAAACTTCTCAAGGTAAAAAGACGTTGCGCATCCTCTTTGGTGCGATGTAGGTGTTGAGGGTCTCTTCCTCATGGAGTCGGCGGGTAAGCTCCAAGACCTTCTTCTCACTGGCGTAGAAGCTGGCTTCAAAAGTGTTTCGTTCCTCCTTGAGTTGGATCCAACTCTTCTGCATCTCCTCCCACGATGTAGGCATGTCAGGATATAGGATGGTGTAGGGAACCTCTCCTTCCTTAACGGGCTCTTTAATCACAGGGAGAACATGAGGGTAAGGCATCATTAGACTCTGGGCTCGGGTTCGTACCCACTTGAGGTAAGGCTCAAGAGGGATGGAGTTCTTGTGCCCCAGTGTCTTACTGTCTACCTTGTTAGGCATCCTCCAAGCTCTGATGAATCTTTGGCGAAGTCCTTGCGCATCGTTGTCGAAGTCAAAAACTAGGTCAGGAATCAACATGTCGTGAGGGCCATCCCTCCGTGCATAACTAAATTGCCTCAAAGCTAGACAAGGTTGTAGGTAATGCCTCCTCTAATGCCAAGCAATGGAACATTAGGGAACTCCCCACAGCGATCGACGATGATGACATTTTCTCTGGACCGAGAACACCAATGTACATCAGAGTGAGTGAGGGTCATCAACCGTTGTGACCACCTTAGACCTTGGTCATTCTTCAAGACAGATTGTGGAAGGTGAGAAATAAACCACCTTACAAGGAGAGGAGTACAGCACATGAGAACACCCCTCTTTCTCATTGTTCGTGTGTAAAATGAGTGAAGAATGTCCCCAAGCAATGTTGGTATTGGATTTCTGGATAAGAAGATTTTGACGGTGTTGACATCTATAAGCTGGTCAGGATTTGGGAAAAGGACCAACCCATAAATGAGGAGTGCCACAATTTCTTCAAAGGCTTGTAGATCCAAATAATTCCAACACTCTTGTGCCTTCTCGAACAAGAATTTTGCCAAGAAGCCTTTGACACCGCTTCTAGTTTCCCAATGCCCCTTGATGTCAGATGGTTGCAAGTGTAGTGCTTGGGCAACATCTTCAGGCTTTGGTTCTTTTTCTGTACTGTTGTAGTGTAGTTGATTAAGAATAGGAATTCTCAAGAGTTGAGAAAATTCCTCCAAAGTGGGCACCAATTGGTAGTCGGGGAAAGTGAAACAGTGGTGAAGGGGGTCAAAGAACTGGAACAACACCTTTACAATGTCCTCTTCAATGTTGGTGTTGACTAAGCTGAGAAGTCTACCATGTCTTTCACTGAAGGGAGAGCTTTCCGGAATCCTGGATGTGAGTTCTTTGAGTTGAGGAGGGATTCTCACAAGGTTGACCTGGATAGTTTTCCTGCGAAGAATTTCCATGACCTACAACACAAGAACAAAGATGAAGATATAAACCCTTGAAATGGTTAGTGAATGCATATGATGCTTTATGATGTTCATGATGTATGCACAAAACATATGTACAAGCAATTCACACAAAAGCATAGTTTCAGGCTTGCATGAGGTTTCATAGGTAAGTACCCTCTTGAGTGTAGTTGGCTTAAAAACCTGTCCTATAAATAGTAACCGGGTTCTAAGGAGCTCAATATCATTGGATTGTTTTCCATGTTCATTGTTTTGGTTTAGCCACTTAACTAGCGATCAAAATATTCCAAGAAAACAACCCTCAATGAGTGTAGTATCGAGTATCTACCAACTTCGGACTGCACCAAAGCCGGTCATCTCACTACCCCTAATGAAAGGCCAAGATGGTCAAGTAAGGTTCTAGGTCATTAGTGCTTAGTGACATCACTCAACGGCCCCGTACTCTCCTTGATTGAACTCAAGGGTTACCGGTACTCACAAATATGTCGCACTAATATAGCTATTGCTTCAACCGTGTCGGTATACCCCGCACAGTTTCCACAACGTATTGCTATCTATGAATGTTTCCCCAAATCCGGGTGTAGGATTGCAAACCCAAACAAGAGAGCCAAGATATAAAGCAATCAAAGCAAACAATTAGTCATGCAAGAGGGTGATCTAAGCCCTAAGGTTACTCCACTTTATTATTCTCCCCAGCAGAGTCGCCAGTTCTGTGATACGGTGGGAGAACTGACTTGAGGTTTTGCGTTTGTTTTCGCAAATGTTTCGGTTGAGCAAGAGTCGCCACCAACTTTTTATTTTATCCTAAGGAGAGGTTAAAAAGCACAGCAAAAACCTTTGAGATGTTTTCTTGGGTTCGGGGAGTAGATTATAGAAAGGGAAGGTATTAGCACCCTTTCTATCCATGGTTATCCATGGGCTCTTAGTTACTTGCTTAGATCAACTTTCCTTGACTTTCAATTGTTTGAAATGGTGCTTTCAATTGTTTGAAATGGTGCTTTGTGTGTGAGTTTGAAAATGTTTTGAAAAGAGGCCAATGTGGTGGAAAGCTTTGTAATGATCCATGTTGGGATGTATACAAAGGTGTATATCTTTTGAAAAGTTTTCAATGTTTTTGAAAGTTGTTTTGAAAGTGTGTTGTGATGTGTGGTTTTGAAAAATAGGCAAGTGTTTTTGTTTTGCAAGTTGATTCAAGTAGCTAAGAGTTTTGTTTACCCCTAAATTTCTCAAAGATCTTTCATATGTTTTTAACCCTTTTAATAATTTTGTTCCACCATTGTATTTGGTGGACAATCTTGTGTTAGGATGTCAACGAGACGGACGCGGGTCATTGTTTAGACCATGATTGCAATGGTGCCAAGTATCTTTGGGCAATTTTTCCTTTAAGGGACTTGATCATTTTTAGGCAACTTTCGAAAGCGTCATCGAGGGACTATGATCATTTGAATTTGTTTTGTTTTGCCAAAGATACCTAACATGCAACATGGCCCATTATTGAAGGCAACAAGTGGAGTAACCCTAGGGGTGCAAGTGTGATTGGTGTTGTCCATTTTCATGCTTTGTTATCTTTGAATTAGGTCAAGCTATTTGTTTGGTTGATTTTTGCATACAAACCCTAAGTCTATCATGGCATATTTAGAAAGCTTTTAAATGTGAAATTTAAAGTCCTAAACTATTACAACATAATTATGGGATGGGGGGTGTTGTACCCCAAAATTTGCCCTCCCATATTCTTCAAGAAATTGCCAAGTCATGCTTCAAAAGTCCCCAAGGGTTGCACAGTCAAAGAGCTTCCTAAGCAGTCAAGATTAGGGTTTGTGTTCTGGTCAAGAAAATTAAGTTTCCAAGGGCCCAATCAAGTCTCACTTGCCTACAAATATGGTCAAGAATCCTCATATCAAGTTTCAAGACTTTCAGCACAAAGTTGCACAGTCAAAAAACCTAATTGCACTACAGTCAACTGTAGGGGCAAAATGGTCATTTGACAGTCAAAAGTTCAAATTTTTGGTCAACATATCATTTTGAAGCCACAAACATCATTTGATCAATGCTTGATCATGATTCTCAAAACTTGGCTCAAAAATCATCAAGATGCAAAAGTTTCTATTTTTGGACAGCTGAAAAAGTCAACTGAAATTGACCAGGGCATAACTTTCACATGGATTATCAGAAAAATTCCATCCAAGGCTCATTTTGAAGGGGAGGACATTTCCTACAACTCATCTTCATACTTAAAGTCCAAGAAATGCTCTCACAAAGAGTTATCAATTTCAACATTATAGGTCATTTTCAAAAGTCAACAAAAAGGGACTTTAAGTCAAAGGACATAACTTGAGATTGGTAAATCAAAATGACATGGGACCAAAGGCATTGTTTAGAGGACTTCAAGACCTTTCTAAAATGTCCAAGAACATGAGCAAATCTTAAAAATTGAGCTAGTTATGCATTGGAGAAGTTGGGAAATTTTTGTGAAATGGCCAAAATCATTTATCCTTGAAATCTCATTTTTTACAAAAGGGGCCCACTTTTTCCACTTGAATTAACTTGGCCATGCTTCCCACGTGTCCCACCTTTTATTTCAGATTTTTTTATTAATTTTTTCATTTTTATTGATTTTTATTGGATTTAATTAATTTTAAATCTTTTAAAATCAAAAGAAATTCAAAAATTAATTTAAAAGGGAATATTTGGATTTTACTAGCCTTGAAACATCATTATGTGCCTACAAATTCGTGCAAAGGAGTAAACAAGGCAAGAATTCAAAATGAGGCAAAAAATGGAAAGTGTGATAATGGTGGTTTATGTGAAAATCCAAAACATCAAAGCAAGGCTTTATTGGCCATAACTATCATTCCTACACATTGCATAAGAGATATACAAGTGATCAGAAGCAAGGGAGAGAGCTAAGCTACGCAGGAACCTTGAAACAAAAACTCACTTTTTTCACAAAAATCTCAAAACTGAAATCATCTTTACAGGTTGATTCAAAGCACGATTCTCATCTCATTAGCTTCCTCAAGCATCATTGGACGATTCCCAATCAAAAACAGTTATCCAAACCTCAAGAATCGCTGTACAGAATCCAAATTTTTCTCATAAAATTGCATACTCGTATCTTAACTTTGAGGCATTTCCATGACATTTAATTTATATATTCTTATTCAATGATGCATTCTGGTGATTACCATGTGAACTAATTGCGTTTTTATGTGTTATATGCAAAGATGCCATTGTTGATATTTAGGGTTCTTCAACCTTAGAATTAGGGCTTTTGAAATAAGGTAAAATTAGAGGCTGAGACCAAGACCATTGGATTCAACACGTTTGGACGAATGGAAACCAACCATCGCGCTTAATTTATGTGGCCTTATGGCCTATTCGTTATTTTTTCTAATGGTACATTACAGAACGGTTCAAAAACCATTGTCTATTGTCTTTGTATTTTCAGGAAAATATAGCACAATGAAGAAGAAGGGTACGTGGCCAACCATGACTGGAGGCTTTGAATCTTGGCGCGCGTTTTTCTGATCAGGCCACTAGCGATTGTTTTGCTTTATAGTAATTCTCATGCGTATAATATACAAAGTAAACAATTTGGTTCAGTGGTGCACGTGTTGATTGGTAATCTTAATGACCTGGGTTCGATCCCAGGTCTTCTTCCTTTCCATTTATTTTTTCTTAATTAATGTTCATGTGTAGCGCCTATGTTGAAGACTCCCATGCATCCTCAAGAATCAATATCCACGCGTCCAACCTCATCCATCCAAGGGCCAGGAATTAGGGAGCATGGTAGGCTGCAGTCAACGTGCTACATGCTAGTGAAAAAGTCCAACAAGGCCAAAGTCCAATGGGCCTGAATTGCTAACAAAAGACCTCCATATTGGGGACTGATACCCCCTTGGTTTGCAACTTCTTTTAATTTTCTCTATTTTTTTTTTATTCTTGTTATAATTTTTTTATTTTTCTTTTAATTACTGTTTGTTTAATTAATTATATTTTCATAAAATCATAAAACCCATAAAAATCAGAAAAAAGAGAAAAAATAATAAAATATTTTATTTTAAGTATTTTCATAAATAAATTTGTATGTAATTAATTTAGATTTAATCCTAGGTTATAATTTAATTCTTTTTTTTTTCACAATAAACCAAAAAATAATAAATAGATCTTTAATCCTTTTTATCTTTTGTTTAATTAAATATTTTTATCATTAATCATTAATTTTTGTAAATAAATTTTATAATTAATTAGTTTTTATTCTAGGTTTTAACTTTAACACATTTTATTTAATAAATTAAAAACCATTAGAATTAGAATTAATTATTTGACTTTTAATTAATTTAATTTTCTTTAATGTCATAAGTATAAAAACATAAAAAACAAGTTCTTTTTTTATTTAATTTAATTATTCTATTAATTTTATTTTAATTCCTTCAAAGGGTCCAACGCCCTCGCATTCAATCATATTTTCCTTTTTCGCGCATTTTATTTATTTCTGTTGTAAATATAATGTACTTGCTCTAAAGCCCTGTAATAGTTATTTAGGCTTATATTTTCTGCATTTTTATTTTAAATCGGGTCTGGATTAATTTGGCGTTGTAGACCCGGGCCTTTGTAATAGCGTAGGACCTTTTATCTTTTCCGCACTTTAAATTCCCGCACCTTTAACTGCTAAACAATAACATGAAAGAATGAATGCCCAAAAATAAAATCAAAGCGTAGATCACCAATGCATGACAAGACAAACAATAAACTGAAAATGACACACAATTCACACACCACCCCTAGGGTACGCCTCACTGTTGCCTTACCTCGAAAGGTGATCGTCAAGTAGAGGATGTCTTAGTAAGTCCTCATGATCCGGGAACCTGGCATGAGGGTAGCTTCTAAGGTGTCTTCCCATTGCTCTGGTGATCACCATGTCCCGAACCTCGAATTGACCCGAACACTTCCAACGGTGGTGCTACCTACCTCTCAATGGTGGGATGGCACTACTTTAAGGACATTTACACAGACGAATTCCTTAGGGTAGGTAGATTCTCATAGATACTTGCTCTTTTCAAAAACAAACAAAATACTTTTCACACCTACACTTTCTAAAAGTTTTCAAACAAATTTTTCATACACTCTTGAGGACAGATACAAGAGTTACTTAGAAATTTTTCAAACGAAACTTTTTCAAACCCACTCACACTTTGAAAAACAAACAAACATTTTGAAAACACAATGAGCAAGTATCTAAGAGCCCATGGATAACCATGGATAGAAAGGGTGCTAACACCTTCCCTTTCTATAACCTACCTCCCGAACCGAGAGCAATCTCTATAAGGAATTTTTCTGTGCTTTTGTCCTTTCCAATTGGAGAAAATAAAAGACGGTGGCGACTCTTGCTTACCGCGACATTTCGCGAACCAGCGTTAAACAGTCAGTTCCAGATCCACCGATCACAGAACTGGCGACTCTGTTGGGGAATATCTTTATAAAGTGAGGTGTACCTTAGGACTAAGATCACTGTGTTTTCAATTGCTTTGACTTGTTTGCTTTATTATTGTGGGACTGTCTTGGGAGTTCTATAGATCCTAACCCGGATCTGGGGATACCTTCTTAGAAAGTAGCAACAAGGCTGTGAGGGAACTGTGTGGGGTATACCGACATGGTTGAAGCAGTCTGCTACGTTGATGTGGCACTTTGGTGTGTACCGGTAACCCTTGAGTCAATCAAGGAGAGTACGGGGCCTCCATGTGGTGTCGTGAAGCATCAACAGACCTTAGGAACCTTAATTGAACCATCTTGGCCTTTTTAGGGTAGTGAGATGACTACTTTGGTGTACTCCGAAGTCGGTTGATACTCGATACTACACTCAATTGAGGGTTGTTTTCTTGGGATATTTTGATCGCCAGTCAGTGGCCAAATCGAAACGATGAACAATGAAAGCAATCCAATGATATTGAGATCCTTAGAACCCGGTTACTTTGATAGGACAGGTTTGAGCCCACCAACTTCAAGAGGGTAATACCCAGACCCCATGCTGGCCTAAACTCTAAGGGCTTGTCTTGTGTGACTTGTGTGCCTTACATGTTTGCCTTTGTAAATATTTGTGGTGTGTTTAATCATAGCATCATAACATCATACAGCATCATATGCATCCACTAACCATTTCAGGGGTTCGAATCTTCATCTTTGTTCTTGTTTTGTAGGACATGGAAACTATCCGCAGAAAGACAATTCAGATCAACCTTATAAGGGTCCCTCCTCAGCTTAAGGAGCTTACATCCAGGATTCCCGAGAACTCGTCATTCAGTGAAAGGTATGGTAGACTCATCAGCCTGGTCAATACCAATATTGAGGAAGAGATGGTAAAGGTCCTTTTCCAATTCTTTGACCCTCTGCATCACTGTTTTACTTTCCCGGATTATCAGCTGGTGCCTACTCTAGAAGAGTTTTCCCAGCTTCTGAAGATTCCCATTCTCAATCAACTACCCTACAACGGTACGGAAAGGGAACCAAAACTTGAAGAAGTAGCTAAAGCATTATGCCTACAAACATCTGACATCAAGGGGCATTGGGAAGCCAGAATGGTATCAAAGGATTCTTGGCAAAGTTTCTGTTTGAGAAGGCCCAAGAGTGTTGGAATTCCCTTGACCTACAAGCCTTTGAAGAAGTTGTAGCCCTCCTTGTCTATGGGTTGGTGTTGTTCCCTAAACCAGATCAGCTTATAGATATCAGTGCTGTCAAGGTCTTCATGTCCAGGAATCCTATACCTACGTTGCTGGGGGACATCCTTCACTCATGTTACACTCGAACCATGAGAAAAAAGGGTGTTCTTATGTGCTGCACTCCTCTCCTGGGAAGGTGGTTTATTTCGCACCTTCCACAATCAGTTTTGAAGAACGAGCGAGGTTTGAGGTGGTCACAACGGTTGATGACTCTTACACATGCAGATATACATTGGTGTTCTCGGTCCAGAGAGGATGTCACTATCATTGATCATTGTGGGGAGTACCCTAATGTTCCTTTACTTGGAATCAGAGGAGGTATTACTTACAACCCGTGCCTGGCTTGGAGACAGTTTGGTTATGCTCGGAAAGATGGCCCTCATGAGATGTTAATTCCTGACATAGTTTTTGACTTCGACAATGATACGCAAGGACTTCGCCAGAAATTTATCAAAGCTTGGAGGATGCCCAGCAAAATAGACAGCAAGACCCTGGGGCACAGGAACTCCATCCCATTGGAGCCTTATCTCAAATGGGTAAGAGCCCGCTCCCAGAAGCTGGTGATGCCATATCCTCATGTTCTCCCCATGATCAAAGAGCCAGACTTGGAAGGAGAGGTGTCCTACACCATTCAACATCCTGACATGCCCACGTCCTGGGAAGAGATGCAGAAGAGTTGGATCCAGCTTAAGGAAGAACGGGATTCTCTGGAAACCAATCTACATGCCAGTGAGAAAAAGGTCCTGGAGCTCACCCGCCTACTGCACGAGGAGAGGAATCTCAATACCTATATTGCTCCGAAGAGGATGCGTAGTGTCTTTTGGGACTGATCTGTTTTGTAATGTTTGCCCATGAGGCTTTAATGTACTGAACAATTATTTTCTTAATAATAACGTGTGTTCCTTTTGGTCTACAACAAATTTGAATTTTCGAACCCTTTGAATGCATTTCATAAACACATATCATTCATCATATGCATCACAGGTACTCTTCTTTTCAGGTTGCTGACTGTTCTTCGCTGTTTATTTCAGCATCATGAACCCTGAATCATCAACCGAGGCATCTATCAAGGCTCTCCAGGCGCAGAACGCCCAATTTCATGAGCTGATCAAAGGTTTGGCTCAAGGCCAACAAGAGTTGAAGACCATGCTTCTGAAGAAGAATAAGAAGAAGAGGAGGACTGTGCTATTTAACACTGGGCGCAGACTCGGGAATACCTTGCGAAATGAGGCTGAGAGGACTACTCCATCTGTGGGGGAAGGTAGTCACCAAGAAGGGGAGGTCCCTACTCCTGTGGTCTCTGATACTGAAACAGACTTCAACGACGAACAGTACCCTCCTGCTGAAGACCGGTACAAGTAGCTGGAGGACAGATTAAAAGCTATGGAAGTTCAGCGTGTGCCTGGACTGGATTTCGGAGACTTGGGGTTATCTACTGGGGTGGTGATTCCACACAAGTTCAAGGCACCTGCCTTTGTGAAGTATGACGGGGCTTCCTGTCCCAAGATGCACCTCCGTTCTTATGTAAGGAAGATCCAGCCTTACACAGCAGACAAGAACTTATGGATCCACTTCTTCCAGGAGAGTCTTTCAGGGACTCACCTCGAATGGTTCTATCAGCTGGATGGAATCAACATTCGTAACTGGGAGGATCTGGCCACTGCTTTTTACAAGCAGTATCAATATAATTCCGACCTCGCTCCTACGCGTACCCAACTCCAGGGTATGTCGCTAGGGTCGGGTGAAGGTTTTAAGGAGTACGCTCGGGTGAAGGTTTTAAGGAGTACGCACAGAAATGGAGAGATCTGGCCGGCAGGGTGCAGCCACCATTGACAGACCGGGAACTGGTGGATATGTTTTTGGGGACCCTATCTGGTCCATTTTTCAATCATCTCATTGGTAATTCCTCTGCTGGGTTTACTGATCTGATCCTGACTGGTGAAAGGATCGAGGAAGGTATAAAATCGGGGAAGATACAGAAGGTTACTGCCTCCAATGCTGAAAAGAAACCCTTCAAAAAGGAGGCTAGTGCTGTATATAGCTCCCGGAGACCAGAGCGACCTGAACGCCGCCAATCTGTCAGTGCGGTAATGATTGCCAAGCCTGCTGCCGCTCCTCGGCCGACCAATCCTCAAAGGGCTGAAAGACCCTGGAGAGAGTTTACCCGCTTGAGCATGACCTTATCACAGATCCTGCCACAGTTGCTATCCACCAATTTAGTGACTGTCAGGGAGGCTCCGAAGTTCCCCAATACTACATCTCCCAAGTACAACCCGAATGCCCGTTGTGCCTACCATTCTGATGGCCCGGGGCACTCCACTGATGACTGTTGGGCATTAAGGAACAAGCTGCAGGACCTTATTGACGCCAAGGAGGTACAGTTTGAGGCATCTGAGAAGCCTAATATAGTGACATCTCCCCTGCCTGCTCATGGAGTGAATGCTATTGGGGACGAAGAGGAAGTGGATGAAGCTGAGTTTGATAGCTGGATCTACCCGGCAACCGACAGTGGACTTAACAATTGGAGTGCAAAGGACAACTTATCTATTTCTCTTGTTACTAAGTAATGAATTCCTATGTTTTTGGTATCTGTAATAAACAATAAATAAACTCTATGGCCCGGTGTCTTACCCGGGGCACCGTGGTTCTATTTGTGAGGGCATATAAATTGTCATTTCATATATCATAAATGAAAGCATTGGACGTTTTTCACATTTCAAATTTTGCGCTCCTTTTCTTTCCTTTCTTTACATATTGCAAAACAGCTGTATTTACACACACTCACTCATACAGGTTTCAATCCACTCTGGATCTCACTGGTAACGACTCTGCTACTGCCAATTATGACTTCGAAAATCCGATCAACTTAGCCGAAGATGAAGGTGAAGATGATTGCGAAGTGCCTGGCGAGCTCGCAAGACTATTACTTTAAGAAGAAAGGGCAATTCAACCCCATGAAGAGCCAGTGGAAACAATAAACTTGGGTACTGAAGAAGACAGGAAAGAGGTAAAGATTGGTGCCAACCTAGAGCTCAGCGTGAAGCAACGGTTGACTCAAATGCTGCATGATTATATGGAGATCTTTGCCTGGTCCTACGAAGACATGCCTGGGTTGGATACCGATATTGTGGTCCATCACTTGCCAACTAAGGAAGATTGCCCTCCGGTTAAGCAAAAGGTCCGCCGTATGCGTCCAGAGATGTCTGAGAAGATTAAAGCCGAGGTTATGAAGCAGTTTGATGCCGGATTTCTTGCAGTGACTTCTTACCCTCAGTGGGTTGCTAATGTGGTGCCGGTACCTAAGAAGGATGGTAAGGTCAGAATGTGTGTCGACTACAGGGATCTGAACAGGGCCAGCCCCAAAGATGACTTCCCTCTACCTCACATTGATGTCCTTGTTGATAATACAGCTCAGCATAAGGTGTTCTCTTTCATGGATGGTTTTTCAGGCTACAATCAGATCAAGATGGCTCCTGAAGACATGGAAAAGACTACATTTGTTACTCAGTGGGGCACCTTCTGCTACAAGGTCATGCCTTTTGGACTAAAGAACGTTGGGGCAACCTACCAACGTGATATGGTTGCTTTATTTCATGACATGATCCATCATGAGATAGAAGTGTATGTTGACGACATAATCGCAAGGTCCCAAACTGAGGAAGAACACCTAGATCATCTGCAGAAGTTGTTTGACCGGTTGAAATTGTACAAGCTGAGGTTGAACCCGAACAAGTGCACCTTTGGGGTAAGATCTGGGAAGTTGCTAGGCTTCGTTGTAAGCGACAAGGGTATTCAAGTGGACCCTGCCAAAGTTAAAGCTATTCAAGAGATGCCAGTTCCTAGGACAGAGAAGGAAGTCAGAGGCTTTTTAGGACGCCTGAATTACATTGCTCGATTCATCTCACACCTGACTGCTACCTGTGAGCCAATCTTCAAGCTGCTGAAGAAAGATCAGGTAGTGCGTTGGAATGATGAATGTCAGGCTGCTTTTGACAGAATCAAAGAGTATCTCCAAGAACCACCCATCCTTATGCCACCGGTTGAAGGGAGACCTCTGATACTATACCTGACAGTACTTGATAACTCAATGGGGTGTGTGCTGGGGCAGCATGACGAGTCTGGCCGAAAAGAGCATGCCATTTATTACCTTAGCAAAAAGTTTACCGACTGTGAGACCCGATACTCACTGCTTGAGAAAACTTGCTGCGCTTTGGTATGGGCTGCTCGCCGGCTGAGACAGTATATGCTGACTCACACTACCTTGTTGATCTCAAAGATGGATCCTATAAAGTACATATTTGAAAAGCCTGCTCTGTCTGGGAGAATTGCAAGATGGCAAATGATCTTGACGGAATACGACATTCAGTACACGACCCAAAAAGCCATCAAGGGAAGTGTATTGGCAGACCACCTGGCACATCAAGCTGTAGATGATTATCAGTCAATGAACTTCGAGTTTCCGGATGAAAGCATCATGATAGTGACTGATTGTGAAGTACCTGGACCGGATGAAGGACCTGAGGAAGGATCCCGATGGGCTATGCACTTTGACGGAGCCTCCAATGCTTTGGGTAATGGTATCGGCGCTGTGATCATATCCCCTCAAGGCACTCATACTCCACTCACTGCCCGGCTATGTTTCAACTGCACCAACAACATGGCGGAGTATGAGGCGTGCATCATGGGACTCAAAGCTGCAATTGACTTAAGGATCAAGTTTCTGAGTGTCTTCGGAGATTCCGCTCTCGTGATCAACCAGATCAAAGGCGAGTGGGATACGAAACATCCGAATCTTATTCCTTACAAAGAATGTGTGTTGACAATGATCCCCCATTTCACAGAGATAACCTTTGAACATTTTCCGAGGGAGGAGAATCAGTTAGCGGACGCGTTAGCCACAATGTCTTCTATGTTCAAAGTCAAATGGGACAATGAGGCTCCCCGGATCATCATCTGGAAATTGGACGAACCGGCATATTATTGTGATCTCGAGACTGAGATGGTGACTGAGAAGCCTTGGTACCATGAGGTGAAGAGATATCTGGAAACTCAGGAATACCCTGAAGGTGCCTCTGTCAATGATAAGAAGTTCCTGAGGAGGTTCGCGGTAAAATTCTTCCTTAGCAACGACATCTTGTACAAGCGAAACCATGATTCAACCTTACTGCGTTGTGTGGATAAGACTGGAGCAGAAAGGATCATGGAAGAGCTGCATGAAGGGACCTTTGGTACGCATTCCAGTGGGCATACTATGGAGAAGAAGATCCTTCGGGCAGGATATTACTGGTCCACAATGGAAGCTGACTGCTACCAACATTCCAGGACATGCCATAAATGCCAGATTTATGCAGACAAGGTGCATGTTCCTCCAGTTCCCCTGAATGTTCTGACCGCACCTTGGCCTTTTGCAATGTGGGGCATTGACATGATTGGTGAGATCAGACCTACGGCATCTAACGGGCATCGCTTCATCCTTGTAGCGATTGATTACTTTACAAAATGGGTCGAAGCAGCATCCTATGCTACGGTAAGCAAGACTGTTGTGGCACGGTTCATTCGGCATAACCTGATCTGCCGATACGGCATCCCTGAGAGAATCATTACAGATAACGGTACCAATCTGAATAACAAGATGATCACTGAGCTCTGCGAACAGTTCAAGATACAGCACCACAATTCTTCTCCTTACAGACCGAAGATGAATGGGGCTGTAGAAGCAGCAAATAAGAATATCAAGAAAATCGTACAGAAGATGACAGTGACCTATAAAGATTGGCACGAGATGTTACCGTTCGCTCTACATGGGTACCGTACCTCGGCTAGGACGTCAACCGGGGCAACTCCTTTCTCTTTGGTTTATGGTATGGAGGCAGTCTTACCGATCGAAGTGCAAATACCATCTCTCCGGATAATGAAGGATGCAAATCTGAACGAAGATGATTGGATCCAGACACGACTTGATCAGCTCAACCTCATTGATGAAAAGAGACTTGCTGCTATCTGTCATGGTCAGACGTATCAGAAACGGATGATCAGGGCATTTAACAAAAAGGTCAGACCACAGGAATATCAAGTAGGGGATCTGGTAATCAAGCGAATCATCCTTCCTCAGAGTGATCCAAGGGGCAAATGGACCCCTACGTACGAAGGGCCATTTGTGGTTAAACATGTGTTCTCAGGAGGAGCCATGATTCTAACCAACATGGATGGTGGCAACCTTCCTCACCCCGCCAATGCAGACATAGTAAAAAGATACTACGCATAAAAAGACCCGCTAGGCTGACATGCCTAGGCAAAAATTAGGGCTTCCCGTCGAACCAAAAGGGTTCGGGCAAAATGAAGGGATGAAATGAAAAAAATCTGTACACCCGGCAAGTCAAAAACCTGAAAAGGCGGCTTGGGCAAAAATGGGTATCCCGGTGGACTGAAAACCCGAAAGGGCGGTCCAGGAAAAAATTAGGGATAAAAGCGTAATACTATGTCTCATTGATCACTTTGCATCCAGAATCTGGTATCTGCATCAAGTTCAGACGGTATCGATCAGTCAGTTTCATCTTCGTTTAGGTCATCAAGTGATGAGATGCTCAGAGATATAACGGCAATAGCAGAGTTGAAACCCAGTGGGATCATTCATTTCACACAGCTGTTTTATTTTTGTACAAAACTTGTATAAATTCTTTGTCCGGCGGCGTTCTCTTACTAGGACGTCAGCCTCTTGTACACAAAACGCCTGTTTTCGGGCCATTCAAAAATCAATACAAATATACTTTTCAGTTAAAAGTGCCAATTGTTTTTTTCTTTTTCTGTTTTGTTTTGCGAAGAACGTCCAAGGTTCAATTTGTGATATATGCATTGACAATAATTTGCTAACTCATAAATATTTGCATACGAAACAAAGGATTAATTACAGGTAACATTAGAAACAGGGGCAATAAAGAGTTGTCTAAACAATCTAATTGTTCTATCCTCCAAGGTACCAAGGTAGGTTCAGCTAAAGAACATAACCAGATACCCTAATTCCCCAAAGAGTGAGCCAGCAAGTCAATGCACTCTTCTCCAAGTAAAATTATCAAACTTAAGGAAGTTGGGTGTCCTCCAGCAGATCTCAACATTCCCCAGTAGTACATGCATTCTTAACAAGCATCCCCGACAGTCTTGGCCTAAAGATTGTTCCCCGGCGGTATCCCAAACATTCAGTGGTGTCATTTCCCCCGATACATCTCAAAAATTCCCCAGGAGAATCCAATCCAGTTTCCCCAAGAAGTTGGAATCCATCTCCCCAAGCAGTAAGCTTATCCCCAAGCAGTAAGCTTATCCCCAGTAGATTCTGGAAGCTTATCCCCGCAAAAGCACGAACGCGTCGTCCGGCTTTATTGAAAGAGTTATTTCCTTAACAGGATATAACTGGGTTATCCTCAGCCAAAAGCCACGGAAAGAGCGTCCTCGACGGAGTCTTCTTATCCCCAGCGAAGTCCATTAACACTTCCAATATAACGATGGTATCCACAGCAAGTTATTATCAACACTCAGCAAGGCGTCCCTCTCCCCACAGAGTATTGCTTCCCAGCATGGTCGCTAGAGTATCTTTTCTCCCCGCAGAATCTTCCATTTGTCAAGTTTATTCCGCAACGGAGTCATCTTCTCCTACCGGTATTCTTGCAATTATCATCCCCAGCGGAAGCGAAATCTATTCTTCAACATCAGCCCAGGATATGACTTCCCGGCACCCGTCAAGGATTTACTTTCCTAGACGAAAGCATACATTCCTAAACATCACATACATCATTATAGCATGCATAAACGCATTATATCATACAAATCTCATTTATGTTGAGAACATCATTGCTTGATCCATATCATGCATTGCATATGACTGACCTTTACCTTTCAGGAAAGATGCAGTTGAAATTCTCAATCATATTTCAAGACCTAGACCGGTTCAGTTAATCGACTCCAAAGATTTCTTATCCAGTCCCAGGCCTTCTCTAGTCCAGCTAAATCGACTCCCAACAGATTTTTCTGATAAAGACTCAGTAGAAGCTATCCCAGGTTATAATTTCCTATGGTTCCCTCTCCGACGGTGCGTGAGGTGGTAATTCCTTTCCAATGGTTCCCTCTCCGATGGTGCGTGAGGTGGTAATTCCTTTCCAATGGTTCCCTCTCCGATGGTGCGTGAGGTGGTAATTCCTTTCCAATGGTTCCCTCTCTGACGGTGAGTGAGGTGATAATTCCTTTTCAGATGGTTCCCTCTCCGACGGTGAGTGAGGTGATAATTTCCTAATAGTTCCCTCTCCGACGGTGAGTGAGGTGATAATTCCTTTTCCTATGGTTCCCTCTCCGACGGTGAGTGAGGCGATAATTCCATTTCCTATGGTTCCCTCTCCGACGGTGAGTGAGGCGATAATTCTATTTCCTATGGTTCTCTCTCCGACGGTGAGTGAGGCGATAATTCCTTTTCAGATTATAATTTCCTTTGGTTCTCTTCCCGATACTGCGAAGATGGTAATTCCCACCAAGATTTTCTCAACGGGCGTTGTTGAAGTTAAAATCACCCAAGGTTCTCTTACCATTCATGCTAAGGTAGTAACCATCCCTGGTTCATTCATCATCTTGTGAAGCTCCAGATTCAACTCCTGTGACCAGTTAGGACATACCTATACCAAACATCTGAAAACCAGTTCTTGCAACGTGTCAGGTACTCATTTTTCTTTTGCAGGTATGCAGGTTTTCGCTAAGGAATCTCTTACGCGATCAACATCCAGATGGCATCTATAAGCCCATCATCCTATTTCATCAACCTCTAAATGGCATCTATAAGCCCATTCCCACCACACTGCCATTATGTGAGCGCAAATTTCTGGGCACTCTAGTGTCCAATCATCTTCTACCTTCAGATTACGAAAGGCACGTCAGCCAATCTGCATCCTCAGGTCTAAGAAGATTGAACAGGGGCAACTGTTGTACCCCAAAATTTTCCCTCCCATATTCTTCAAGAAATTGCCAAGTCATGCTTCAAAAGTCCCCAAGGGTTGCACAGTCAAAGAGCTTCCTAAGCAGTCAAGATTAGGGTTTGTGTTCTGGTCAAGAAAATGAAGTTTCCAAGGGCCCAATCAAGTCTAACATGCCTACAAATATGGTCAAGCATCCTCATATCAAGTTTTAAGACTTTCAGCACAAAGTTGCACAGTCAAAAAACCTAATTGCACTACAGTCAACTGTAGGGGCAAAATGGTCATTTGACAGTCAAAAGTTCAAATTTTTGGTCAACATATCATTTTGAAGCCACAAACATCATTTGATCAATGCTTGATCATGATTCTCAAAACTTGGCTCAAAAATCATCAAGATGCAAAAGTTTCTATTTTTGGACAGCTGAAAAAGTCAACTGAAATTGACCAAGGCATAACTTTCACATGGATTATCAAAAAAATTCCATCCAAGGCTCATTTTGAAGGGGAGGACATTTCCTACAACTCATCTTCATACTTCAAGTCCAAGAAATGCTCTCACAAAGAGTTATCAATTTCAACATTATAGGTCATTTTCAAAAGTCAACAAAAAGGGACTTTAAGTCAAAGGCCATAACTTGAGATTGGTAAATCAAAATGACATGGGACCAAAGGCATTGTTTAGAGGACTTCAAGACCTTTCTAAAATGTCCAAGAACATGAGCAAATCTTAAAAATTGAGCAAGTTATGCATTGGAGAAGTTGGGAAATTTTTGTGAAATGGCCAAAATCATTTATCCTTGAAATCTCATTTTTTACAAAAGGGGCCCACTTTTTCCACTTGAATTAACTTGGCCATGCTTCCCACGTGTCCCACCTTTTATTTCAGATTTGTTTATTAATTTTTTCATTTTTATTGATTTTTATTGGATTTAATTAATTTTAAATCTTTTAAAATCAAAAGAAATTCAAAAATTAATTTAAAAGGGAATATTTGGTTTTTACTAGCCTTGAAACATCATTATGTGCCTACCAAATTCGTGCAAAGGAGTAAACAAGGCAAGAATTCAAAATGAGGCAAAAAATGGAAAGTGTGATAATGGTGGTTTATGTGAAAATCCAAAACATCAAAGCAAGGCTTTATTGGCCATAACTATCATTCCTACACATTGCATAAGAGATATACAAGTGATCAGAAGCAAGGGAGAGAGCTAAGCTACGCAGGAACCTTGAAACAAAAACTCACTTTTTTCACAAAAATCTCAAAACTGAAATCATCTTTACAGGTTGATTCAAAGCACGATTCTCATCTCATTAGCTTCCTCAAGCATCATTGGACGATTCCCAATCAAAAACAGTTATCCAAACCTCAAGAATCGCTGTACAGAATCCAAATTTTTCTCATAAAATTGCATACTCGTATCTTAACTTTGAGGCATTTCCATGACATTTAATTTATATATTCTTATTCAATGATGCATTCTGGTGATTACCATGTGAACTAATTGCGTTTTTATGTGTTATATGCAAAGATGCCATTGTTGATATTTAGGGTTCTTCAACCTTAGAATTAGGGCTTTTGAAATAAGGTAAAATTAGAGGCTGAGACCAAGACCATTGGATTCAACACGTTTGGACGAATGGAAACCAACCATCGCGCTTAATTTATGTGGCCTTATGGCCTATTCGTTATTTTTTCTAATGGTACATTACAGAACGGTTCAAAAACCGTTGTCTATTGTCTTTGTATTTTCAGGAAAATATAGCACAATGAAGAAGAAGGGTACGTGGCCAACCATGACTGGAGGCTTTGAATCTTGGCGCGCGTTTTTCTGATCAGGCCACTAGCGATTGTTTTGCTTTATAGTAATTCTCATGCGTATAATATACAAAGTAAACAATTTGGTTCAGTGGTGCACGTGTTGATTGGTAATCTTAATGACCTGGGTTCGATCCCAGGTCTTCTTCCTTTCCATTTATTTTTTCTCAATTAATGTTCATGTGTAGCGCCTATGTTGAAGACTCCCATGCATCCTCAAGAATCAATATCCACGCGTCCAACCTCATCCATCCAAGGGCCAGGAATTAGGGAGCGTGGTAGGCTGCAGTCAACGTGCTACATGCTAGTGAAAAAGTCCAACAAGGCCAAAGTCCAATGGGCCTGAATTGCTAACAAAAGACCTCCATATTGGGGACTGATACCCCCTTGGTTTGCAACTTCTTTTAATTTTCTCTATTTTTTTTTTATTCTTGTTATAATTTTTTTATTTTTCTTTTAATTACTGTTTGTTTAATTAATTATATTTTCATAAAATCATAAAACCCATAAAAATCAGAAAAAAGAGAAAAAATAATAAAATATTTTATTTTAAGTATTTTCATAAATAAATTTGTATGTAATTAATTTAGATTTAATCCTAGGTTATAATTTAATTCTTTTTTTTTCACAATAAACCAAAAAATAATAAATAGATCTTTAATCCTTTTTATCTTTTGTTTAATTAAATATTTTTATCATTAATCATTAATTTTTGTAAATAAATTTTATAATTAATTAGTTTTTATTCTAGGTTTTAACTTTAACACATTTTCTTTAATAAATTAAAAACCATTAGAATTAGAATTAATTATTTGACTTTTAATTAATTTAATTTTCTTTAATGTCATAAGTACAAAAACATAAAAAACAAGTTCTTTTTTTATTTAATTTAATTATTCTATTAATTTTATTTTAATTCCTTCAAAGGGTCCAACGCCCTCGCATTCGATCATATTTTCCTTTTTCGCGCGTTTTATTTATTTCTGTTGTAAATATAATGTACTTGCTCCAAAGCCCTGTAATAGTTATTTAGGCTTATATTTTCTGCATTTTTATTTTAAATCGGGTCTGGATTAATTTGGCGTTGTAGACCCGCGCCTTTGTAATAGCGTAGGACCTTTTATCTTTTCCGCACTTTAAATTCCCGCACCTTTAACTGCTAAACAATAACATGAAAGAATGAATGCCCAAAAATAAAATCAAAGCGTAGATCACCAATGCATGACAAGACAAACAATAAACTGAAAATGACACACAATTCACACACCACCCCTAGGGTACGCCTCACTGTTGCCTTACCTCGAAAGGTGATCGTCGAGTAGAGGATGTCTTAGTAAGTCCTCATGATCCGGGAACCTGGCATGAGGGTAGCTTCTAAGGTGTCTTCCCATTGCTCTGGTGATCACCATGTCCCGAACCTCGAATTGACCCGAACACTTCCAACGGTGGTGCTACCTACCTCTCAATGGTGGGATGGCACTACTTTAAGGACATTTACACAGACGAATTCCTTAGGGTAGGTAGATTCTCATAGATACTTGCTCTTTTCAAAAACAAACAAAATACTTTTCACACCTACACTTTCTAAAAGTTTTCAAACAAATTTTTCATACACTCTTGAGGACAGATACAAGAGTTACTTAGAAATTTTTCAAACGAAACTTTTTCAAACCCACTCACACTTTGAAAAACAAACAAACATTTTGAAAACACAATGAGCAAGTATCTAAGAGCCCATGGATAACCATGGATAGAAAGGGTGCTAACACCTTCCCTTTCTATAACCTACCTCCCGAACCGAGAGCAATCTCTATAAGGAATTTTTCTGTGCTTTTGTCCTTTCCAATTGGAGAAAATAAAAGACGGTGGCGACTCTTGCTTACCGCGACATTTCGCGAACTAGCGTTAAACAGTCAGTTCCAGATCCACCGATCACAGGGGGTACAAATGTTCAAATGGGGATATTTAGCAAGAAATTTAAATCTAACTATTACATCCAAATTGAAATTTTACAAGGTATTTAATTGTACAATAATTAAATAAAATAAAATAAATATGCAAGATGCAAAAAATGATTTTTATATGTATGTAAAAAATATTTTTTATGTGTCAAATAAACAAAAATAAAAAGGTTAATTTTTTGGGGTTTTTTATGTTTTTAGGGCAAAACCCTAGTTTGCTAAATAAAATGTATTAATTATTTATTATATACAACATTTATTAATTATGTACAAAAAATAAATAAAAAGAAAGTATATTGTAAAAAAAAGTATTTTTGAGGTTAAATATTAATAAAAATAAAAAATGTATTATTTTTGTATTTTTTCCTAAATATTCTAATAAATATATAAGTATTTATAATATTTACTAAATATATTAAATATGTACAAAAATAACAATATTTATTATTTACAAAAAAGAGTATATTTTTTATAAAATGTTTTCAAAAGATAAAATAAAATAAAATTAGAAAACAAAATGTTTTTGTATTATTTTTTAATATTTTAAACAAAATATTATGTATATTTATTTACATATAGAACTAAATGAAACAAATAAATACCTAAAAAATACAAAAAGAAGGTGAAAAATATTTTTTAATGTTTTTTATATCTTAACAAAAAATAAGAAGTCAGAAACAAAAAGAAAAAGTCAAAAAATGATAAAAATAAACACAATGGGCCAAGGGGGTATATGTGAAATAAAGTGGTGCAAAAAGGAAAACAAAACTCAGGCCCAACCCAAGTCTATCTTCTTCAACCTCCAGCCAGTTTGTTTCAAAAAACGCGCGTTTCTCATGCTGATTTAAACATCCTGATTCTTGGACTTTCAAGCAAAACTTATAACACAAAAAATGTCAAGCATCAAATCACGAATCCACACATACCAAGAACTTGATCTTACTCTCAGAAATGAGAGAGAATTTCTTCTCCCCCAATTCCTGACCTAGTTTTTTTTTCAATTTTCAGATTCAAAATACTCTTAGCACACACAATATAAATGAAAAGTAACTATATATATGGCTTCAGGGCTATGATTAGAACATGCTTTCTTCACAAACTTAAACCTAACTATGCCTGGATAGAGAGATAGAAGTTCAAAAACTTACCTGTTCAGCTTGGTTCGTGTATGACAATGGAGGTACTTTCAATGCAATGTGAGGAATGGTATAGCTTGCTTGAGGTCCAGGGATGCTTCTCCAATGCTTGGTGTGCTTTGAATCTTGCTGTATCAAGCTACAGAAGTCAACCTGCAAGAGAGAAAAATGAAAATGGCAAATGATGTTAGGGATGTTACAGTTCGTGTCCAATGCTTGGGATAGTTTGTATAGGTGGTAGGGAGTGTGTATGAACTGCTTTTGGCCAAGGCTCACAAGTGGATTGAGTTGTGGACCTCAATCTGCAGCAGGTGCCCTGTTTTGTGCAGCAAAGTGGTGTTTTTGTGTTTGGGGAGGTGTTGAAGGTAGTTGGCTCGTGTTTTAGGTCAGGCTTGATGTTTGGAATGTGTTCAACAAGTTTGCTTAGGCTTGTCTTGACAGGAATGTGTGTTGTTGTTAGTTATGCCAAGTTTCTTCTAATGTAAGCAAAAGTTGTCAAGTTGGTTTACAAGCTTATGCAGGCCCCCTAAACATGCTGCCTCAATCCCTCTTGATCAGTGTGATTAGTTCCTGAACTTGTGCCTAGAAGATATGCATTGTACCTCTTGGATTGTAAACTTGACATAAAGTGTAACTTTACAAGAATAGATAAAAAGCTTTTTCTAATTATGGACTAATCCTTCATGTAATGACCAAATGCATAGAATAACATCTTGGCACAATGGTTTGGAATTTAATTATTGAGTGTAAATGAGATTAAAGGCCTGCAACTAGCTTGAACCATGCTGATTTCAAAATGCATAGTGTATGAACATGAAAATGGCTCATGAACAAAGTGACTTTTGCCCATATTGACAAATTCGATTCTCCCTAACCACAAGGGTGTTTGAGAAGTTCTTGGACTTTTTGGAATGCTTGGAATGTGTAATACAATCCATATTAGTAAAGCAAGTTGAAATTTCAAGTGGAAGCATGTGAAAAGTGGCCATGAAGTTAGGCAAAAATCCTGCCTAGAATAGGTCAAAAAATTTCTAAGTTAAGAATGTTTTGCAACCTTGTTCCAAAAATCATAACTTGAGCTACAAGCTTCTTTTGAGGAAACTTTGTGAATCAAAGTTGTAGATTTTGCAATGGACTACAACTTTCATGTTTTGAGTTTTGCCTGAATCCAAATGTATCTTGATGAAAAGATGGGACAAACTTAGGAAAAAATTAAGAATTTTCATAACTTAGAAAAATTCTAAGTTATGAAATTTCTTCATTTCAAAACCTAATTTGTGATTTTTGATTTCTTGATGAACAAGTTTCATAACTTGGCATGTTTTGATGAAAAATGAATCTTGACACTTGATTTTGACCAAAAAGTCAAAGTTTGACTTTTCAGTATACAGTCAAATTTGGCTCAGTTGACTGGAAAATTCATCTGTCAATCTTGTGCATTTGGGATCTTTTGAACTTGTTGAACATGTCAAGACAATTCCATTGGGTCCTTGAGTCCATATTTGAGCTTGGTTTGCCATTGGCTAGGTCAAACAATCAAAAATTGCCTTTGTGCAGTCAAAACCTTAAAAATGACCATTTTGCCCTTTTGGTGATCTGATCAAATTTCTTGTGGAATTGTGATCCAAACTTGATCAAATGGTCCATATGAGTTCATAATGTTGATGTGGGTCAAATTTCATGAGGTTTGACTGTCAATTGACCACAATTGACTTTTTCCCCAATACAGTTGATTTCTAGGTCAACTGTCCAATTGACTGGGCAAAGATTGGAATCAAGGCTTGAAACTTGGTATGGATAAACTTGTGAGTCTAACATGAAGCATGAAAGTCACCTTGGGAACTTTAGGTCAAAACATATTTCTGGAAACTCAAACCCTAATTTGGGTCAACAGTGCAAGGAGGGGCCTTGAGCAGAGCAAACCCTAACTTGATCTTGAGCTCCAAGGGTCTTGTGGTGAGAAAATATTGATGAAATGGGAGGGCAAATTTTGGGGTACAACACCCCACATCGCAAAAGGCCACGGAGCTCTCAAGACGTTCAGAGGAACTAGAGGTATGTGCAGCTTATCAGCATAAACTTGGCACTTGTGACAGGTCTGGGAGTGCTGATAACAATCGGCTTCCATAGTGGACCAATAATATCCTGCCCGCAGGATCTTCTTTGCCATGGTGTGTCCACTGGAATGAGTTCCGAAGGTACCTTTATGTAACTCCGCCCTGATCCTTTCTGCCATGTTTTTATCCATACATCGCAGTAAGGTTGAATCATGGTCACGCTTGTAAAGAATACCATTGCTGATGAAGAACTTTGCCGCGAACCTCCTGAGAAACTTCTTATCATTAACAGATGCACCCTCGGGGTATTCCTGAGCCTCAATGTATCTCTTCACCTCATGAAACCAGGGTTTATCTGCTACCTCTTCAGTCTCAATGTCACAGCAATGTGCAGGTTCATCCAATCTTTCAATGATAATTCGGGGAGCTTCATTGTCCCAATTGACTTTGAACATAGAAGACATCATAGCCAGCGCATCTGCCAACTGATTCTCCTCTCTAGGGAAGTGTTCAAAGGTTATCTCCTCGAAATATGGAAGCAACGTCAATACATACTCCTTGTAAGGAATAAGATTTGGGTGTTTCGTATCCCACTCTCCTTTGATCTGACTGATCACGAGAGCGGAATCTCCGAAGACACTTAGAAACTTAATCCTTAGGTCAATTACTGCTCGAAGACTCATGATGCATGCTTCATACTCTGCCATGTTGTTGGTGCAGTTGAAACATAGTCGGGCAGTGAATGGAGTATGAGAGCCTTTAGGAGATATGATCACGGCACCAATGCCATTACCTAAAGTGTTCGAAGCTCCATCAAACTACATAGACCATCAGGATCCTTCCTCAGGTCCTTCATCCGGTTCGGGTTCTTCACAGCCGGTTACTATCATGATGCTCTCATCCGGGAATTCAAAGTTCATAGAATGGTAATCGTCCACTGCCTGATGTGCCAAATGGTCTTCCAACACACTTCCCTTGATTGCCTTTTGGGTCGTATATTGGATGTCATACTCAGTCAAGATCATCTGCCATCTTGCTATTCTTCCGGACAAGGCAGGCTTTTCGAAGATATACTTGATTGGATCCATCTTTGATATCAATAAAGTAATGTGAGTCAGCATATACTGTCTCAGCCGACGAGAAACCCATGCTAAAGCGCAACAAGTTTTCTCAAGCAACGAGTATCGGCTCTCGCAGTCGGTAAACTTTTTGCTAAGGTAATAAATAGAATTCTCTTTTCGGCCAGACTCGTCATGCTAACCCAGCACACACCCTATTGAGTTGTCGAGTACTGTCAAGTATAAGATTAAAGGTCTCCCTTCAACTGGAGGCATCAGAATAGGAGGCTCTTGGAGATACTATTTAATCCTTTCGAAAGCTGCCTGACATTCATCATTCCATCTTATCACTTGATCTTTCTTCAGTAGCTTGAAGATTGGCTCACAAGTAGCAGTCAGGTGTGAGATGAATCGGGCAATATAGTTCAAACTTCCCAAAAAGCCTCTTACTTCTTTTTTTGTTCGGGGAGCTGGCATCTCCTGTATAGCCTTCACCTTTGCAGGATCCACTTGAATACCTCTATCACTTACGACGAAACCCAGCAGCTTACCAGATCTCACCCTGAAGGTGCACTTGTTCGGGTTTAACCTCAGCTTGTACAACTTCAACCTGTCAAATAACTTCTGAAGGTGGTCCAAATGCTTTTCTTTAGTTTGTGATCTGGAAATCATGTCGTCAACGTATACCTCAATCTCATGATGGATCATGTTATGGAACAAAGCGACCATGGCGCGCTGATACGTTGCCCCAGCATTTTTGAATCCGAAAGGCATGACCTTGTAGCAAAAGGTACCCCATTGAGTAACAAAAGTTGTCTTCTCCATGTCTTCGGGAGCCATTTTAATCTGATTATAACCGGAGAAACCATCTATAAAGGAGAAGACTTTATACTGAGAGGTGTTGTCAACCAGAACGTTGATATGAGGTAGAGGGAAGTCATCTTTGGGGCTTGCCCTATTCAAATCCCTATAGTCAACACACATCCGAACTTTACCATCCTTTTTCGGTACAGGAACCACGTTGGCCACCCACTGTGGATAAGAAGTAACTGCTAGAAAATCGGCGTCAAACTGCTTCATCACTCCGGCCTTGATTTTCTCAGACATCTCTGGGTGCATTCCACGAACCTTCTGTTTCACTAGAGGACAGTCTTCCTTGGTAGGCAATCGGTGAACCACAATATTGGTATCCAACCCAGGCATTTCTTCATAAGACCAGGCAAAGATCTCAACGTAGTCCCGCAGCATCTGAATCAACCGTTGCTTCACACTAGGCTCCAAATTTACACCAATCTTGACCTCTTTTTTGTCTATCTTTGTACCCAGATTCACTGCTTCCACAGGCTCTTCATGCGGTTGTATGGCCCTCTCTTCTTGGAGCAATAGTCTAGCAAGTTCACCAGGCACTTCGCAATCATCTTCACCTTCGTCTTCGGCTAAGTTGATCGGACTTTCGAAGTCATAACCGGCAGTAGCAGAGTCGTTATCAGTGGAATCCAGAGTGTATGTAGACCTGTATATGTGAGTGTGTGTAAAATAGTTGTTTTGCAATATATAATAAAAGAAAAACAAGGAGCGCAAAATTTGAAATGCAAGAAACGTCCAATGCTTTTATTAATGTTGTATGAAGATGGCACATATAAAGCCCTCACAAATGAAGCCACGGTACCCCGGGTAAGACACCGGACCATAAAGTTTAAAACATTGTCTATTACAAATTCAAAACAGAAGACTCATTACTGGGTGATAACTGAAACAAGCATAGAATCCTTCGCTGTCCAGTTGCTTAATCCACCATCGGCAGTTGGGTATATCCAGCTGTCAATATCAAACTCTTCATCATCGTCATCCCCGATAGCGTTCACTCCGACATCCTGTTTAGGATTTTCTGGTGCTCCGAACTCGATCTCCTTCGCATCAATCAAGTCTTGTACCTTATTCTTCAAAACCCAACAATCATCCGTATCATGCCTCGGGCTATCAGAGTAAAAAGCACAGCGGGCATTTGGGTTGTACTTCGGTGATGTTGTATTTGGATTCTTTGGGTCCTCCCTTGGAATCACTAGACTGGTCTTTAATAATTGCGACAGAATTTGGGATAAAGTCATGTTGAGCTGAGTGAATTGTCTTTGTGGCCTCTCAGCCCTTTGCTGATTGTTGCGTTGTGTGGCAATAGTTGGTCTTGAAATAACAACCGCATTAATAGTTTGGCGACGTTCAGGTCTATTCTGGCTTTTTGAACTGTAAACAACACTGGACTCCTTCTTAAAAGGCTTCTTCTCGGTGCCTGATGAAGCACCATTCTGTATTTTACCATATTTAATATCGGCCTCAATCCTTTCCCCAGTCATAATCAGCTCTATAAACCCGGACGAAGAACTTCCAATCAGATGGTTGAAATACGGACCATACAAGGTCCCCAGAAACATATCAACTAGCTCCCTATTAGCCAAGAGTGGTTGCACTCTTACAACGAGGTCCCTCCACTTCTGAGCATAATCTTTGAAACCTTCGCCCGCACCCATTGACATGCCCTGGAGTTGAGTACGCGTGGGAGCAAGGTCAGCATTGTATTGGTACTGCTTGTAGAAAGCAGCATCCAAATCTTCCCAACTACTGATGCTAGCTCCTTCTAACTGGTAAAACCATTCAAGCTGAGTCCCTGAAAGACTGTCTTGAAAGAAGTGGATCCATAGGTTCTTGTCAGTGGTGTATGGCTGAATCTTCCTAACATACGAACTGAGGTGCAATTTTGGGAAAGAAACCTCGTCGTACTTAGCAAAGGCTGGTGCTTTGAACTTGTGGTGGATCACCACCCCAGATGACAGACCTAGATCACCAAAATCCAGACCAGGAACCTTCTGAACTTCCATCGCACTCAACATGTCTTCTAGTTGTTTATATCTATCCTCAGCCGAAGGATACTGGTCTTCATCAAAGTCAGTCTCGTTGTCTGAAACCACAGGGCTAGGGGACCTCCTTTCTTCCTGATTATCTTTCCCTCCAGATGAGGGGGTCAAATCAACCTCTTCTCGCAAATCGTTTCCGAATCTGCGACCCATATTAAATAGGACCGTCTTCTTCTTCTTCTTTTTCTTCTCTTTCAGGATAAGGGTCTTCAGATCTTGCTGACCCTTAGCCAAACTCATGAACAATTCCTTGAACTGGGCATTTTTGAGCCTGGAGAGCCTTGATTGCTTGTTCAGTTGACGGTTCAGAAGACATGATGCTGAAATAAACAACGAAGAAGATGAGAAAACCTGTAAGGGTACCTGTTATGAGGTGCATGGAATGAAATGCATATGATATGATTTCAAAGACGTTGAGAGATTCGAATTTGTAAACAAAAACAAAACACACTTTTATTAGATAAACTTTGAAATCAAATGTTCAACAGATGCCTTTAAGGCGTTACAAAAACGAAATACTAGAAATAATCAAAAAGACAACCAGTTCTCCCATGGACGTTTCTTGTCGGTGCGGGCATAGTCATTGAGGATTCGCTCGTTCTCCAACTACCTTGTCAACTTTTAGATCTTCTGCTCTTGCTCGTGATACTTTTCTCGATAAGTATCCCATTCTTCCCTCAGCTGCATCCAGGACCTCTTCAATGCCCCAATGTCAGTAGGCATGTAAGGGTGTAGGATGGTAGGAGGAACCCCCTCTTCATCAGCAACATCAACAATGATTGGCAACACAGCTTCATAGGGCATTCCCAGCTTTTGGGCACGGATACGAACCCATCGGAGATATGGCTCCATTGGTAGAGAAGTCTTCGCACCCAGCTCATGTGGATCAGACCTGTGGACCCTATCCCAAGCTCTTATGAAT
This sequence comes from Vicia faba, assembly GCA_948472305.1. Taxonomy (NCBI): domain Eukaryota; kingdom Viridiplantae; phylum Streptophyta; class Magnoliopsida; order Fabales; family Fabaceae; genus Vicia; species Vicia faba. The sequence goes on along the minus strand of OX451738.1, from coordinate 1,219,407,056 downwards.
CTGCGGCGTTGCTCGTCACTATCCCCTTGGAAATCAAAGACAATACTAGGCATTAGCAACTCATGAGGTCCTTCCCTTATAGTTCTCCCAAACTGACGTAAGGCCAAGCACGGATTATAAGTGATTCCTCCATTGGTTCCTATCAGTGGAACATTGGGGTATTCCCCACAGCGATCAATAATAGCCACGTCTTCCATACCCTTGATAGTCCAAATGATGTCATTATGAGAGAGAGACATGATCCTATAGGTCCAACCCATGCCTTCTTTGTTCTTCAAGACTGATTTGGGGAGGTGAGAAATAAACCACCTCACCAACAATGGAGCACAACACATAAGGGTTCCCCGCCTCTGAGCAGTACGGGCAAAAAGAGAATGAAGAATGTCACCCAAGAGGGTGGGCACAGGATTACCGGATATGAAGATCTTTACCGTATTTACGTCAACAAAGGAATCAGAGTTAGGAAACAATACCAAACCATATATCATAAGAGCCAGAATGTCTTCAAATGCCTGGAAGTCTAGACTGTCCCAGAACTAATTAGCTTTACCAACCAAGAATTTAGTCAAAAAGCCCTTTGCTCCATTACGAGTCTCCTAGTTTGTCATTACCTCAGCCTTTGTCAGATGAAGGGCTGAAGCAATCTCTTCCGGCCTAAGGATCTTCTCCCAACCTGTAAATGGGGTATGCTCTAGAATGGAGATATGCAGTAGATCAGAGAACTCTTCCAAGGTAGGGACCAGCTGGTAGTCCGGAAAAGTAAAGCAATGGTACACTGGATCAAAGAACTAGACTAAGACTCTCATCATCTGTTCATCCAATTTGGAAGTGACCAAACCAAGAAGGTGCCCATGTCTTCTGACCAAGGAGGCAGTATCTGGCATCTTTGCAACCAATTCTTTAAGCAGAGTGGGTATCTGGTCAAAGTTGATCCGGATGGTGTTCCTACGCATGGGTGCCATGACCTACAAAACAAAACAAAGATGAATCCCCTCTGTCTTTGAAATGGGTTAGTCCAATGCAAGATGCATGCAAAGTCATGATGTCATGATAGAAAGCACACCACAAGTATCCACAAATAGCAAACATGGTAAAGGCACACAAGTCACACAGAGAGCCCTTAGATTTCAGGCTGGCAAGGAGTCTAGGTACTACCCTCTTTCAGTTCAGTTGGTTCAAACCTGTCCTAAAAATAGTAACCGGGTTCTAGAGGATCTCAATATCACTGACTACCATTGATCGATCATAATTCCAGTTTAGTAACCTTTTCTTACAGCCGGAATCATCGCGAGAGTTTAGTCTCAATGAGTGTAGCATACTGCTACTGTTCTATGGCCAAGTTGGTCAATTTAAAGGTTCTAAGGTCAGTTGGTGCTTAATGACACCTTAGCAGACCCATATTTCCCTCGTTGCGCCACAAGGGATATCGGTACATACTAAAGTGCCACACCAATGTAGCTACTCCTTCAACCCTATCGGTCTATGCCGTACAGTTCCCTCACAGTTTATTGCTACTTACCTAAATGGTATCCACAGATCCAGGTTAGGATCTATAGTAACTCCGATTCAAGCCCACAAATATAAAGCATGCAAGTCAAGCAATTGAAAACAATATGAACTATTCCTAAGGTACACCCCACTTATTAAATATTCCCAGCAGATTTGCCAGTTCTGTGATACGGTGGGAAGAATTGACTGTTTTTTGGAATACTGGTTTGCGTTTTGCGTTTGTTTTTGCAAAATGTCGCGGTAAGCAAGAGTCGCCACCGACTTTTATTTTATCCAACAAGGAAAGGAAAAAAGCATATAAAAATTCCTTTTTGAGATATTTCTCGGGTTCGGGGGGTAGATTATAGAAAGGGAAGGTGTTAGCACCCTTTCTATCCGCGGTTATCCACGAGCTCTTAGGTACTTGCTCAATTGTTTTCAAAATTGTTTTCTTTGTGCTTGTGGGTTTGAAAAAGTTTTTATTTTGAAAACTTCGATTTAACTCTTGCTTCTGTCCTCAAGAGTGTATGAAGTGTTTTTGAAAACTTTGTTCGAAAAGTGTAAGTGTGAAAAGTTTTTGTTTTTTGAAAGAGCAGGTACTTAAGAACCATCTACCTACTCGAAAAAGGAATCATTCTATTCAATTTTCCTTTAGACAATGTTATCCTACTATTAGTGAGTAGGTAGCAACGTCGTTGGAGTTTTAAGGATCTATTGGAATGCGGGACTTACGGTCACTAAAGCAATGTTAGGATGCCTTAGAGGTAACCCTAATGTCTTAGATCATTTGTTTTGAGGCAACAATATCCGAGGCAACCGTTTCGAGGCAACTATGATCTTTTAGACAAGAGGGCGACCTCTAAAACGACCTATACTCAATGATCGTGTACAAAGGCAACCAAGCGGGGTGTACCCTAAGAGTGCGCATGTGCGAGTGTGTAGTTTTCAGTTAATTTTATCTTTGTACATGTTAGGGGTTATCTAAGTTGATTTTAGGTTAAAACATTCAGTCTTGTCATGCCATCCTATTATCAAACATCTAACAGTTATAATTTGCGAGAAATAAATTGCGGAATTTAAATTACAAGGCGTCAGGTATTTACATCGCCAAAGACAAACCCTTTAAAAATAAATAAAGCAATAAAAAATAAGTAAAGGTCCTATTAACTATTACAAACTGGAGGCAAGTACATTAATATGATAAAGAAAATAAATCCCGGCGCAAAGTTTAATCGGACGCATGATTAGGGTTTTGACCCTTTAAAGAAGACATTTTTTGTTGTTTTTATTTTAAGAAAGAAAATATTCTAAATTAATTACTAAATTGAATAAATTAATTAATTAAATGAAAAAAGTTATTTTTGGGTTTTTGGTATTTTAAGAAAGAAATAAAAAATTAATTGAATTAGTAAAGACCTAATTAAGTCTAATTTTATTTTAATTATTTGCAAAAAATAGTTTAAAGTTATTCTAATTAATACCTAAATTAATTTAATTAGTGTTTATTAAAAAATTAAAATTTGATTTGGTAAAGAAAATATTTTTGTGGTTTTTATTTTATAAAGAAAATAATTTTTTAATTGGTTAGTAAATTAAATAAAACAATAAAAACAATTAATAAAACTAAATAAATTAAATAGAAAAGAAAGGGGGTTTGGGCCTGATTTTGGTGGTTTGAGAAGCAAATCTATGGCCCATTAGAGTTGGCCATTTGTTGACTTTCTTGACTTAGTGTGCACGCGCTGACTTGGATCATGGTGTGCCTTCAGATCCTGGCCACCAGATTTGGCCTTTGGCCATCTGGCCATTGGATACGTTAGGGTGTATGATGAGCTGCAGGCCTGAATACGCATATGATTACCTGTAGAAGAAAAATAGCAAAGGGAGTGGGGGACCTGGGATTCGAACCCAGGTCCTGTAGGATAATGGAACATTCGCCTTGCCACTACGCTGCTTGGTTTCATTTGTTAGTAATATACACACAAAATATAATATATTAAAACAAGTTAATATGCCAGCAAAATAAAAATACGCGCGAATTATTTGAACCGGCCAATCAGAGGAGGACACTATCTCGTCCCTTTCCTTAGACCTGTAACAATGTTACCTGCGGATTTGAATTCGCAGCTAAAAGCATAGGCCACTCCTAAAATCCATCTCAGGCTACATAAATTCATTCCAAGGCCATGGTTGCATTCGTCTTCCTCTTCCAGTCACGCCCATAGCCATCACTAAGGGTAATTTTATCTGAAACGAAAAACCCTAAACCAAGATGCAAAACCCTAACAATGGTACTTTACGTTAAAGGTTAGATAAACAAAATTGAATAATGCAAAAAGCTTAGAAACATTATGAGCATTTCAAATATGCAAGCAATTTGTTCAAATGATGCAAGAATGATGAACTACGAAACCAAGTACAGAGGGAAATCGCGTGACACTTACAGCGCTTTGTGGTGTGTGAGAACACTTGCTTTTGATCCAGGAAGGTTCGGTGTACGTCCAGGAAACGATTGGGATAGGTCTTGCTATGATTTCAAATTCAAGCTTTTTACCACTTTTTCAAACTTTTGTTCTGCCTCTTCTTGCTGCCTCTCCCCTTATTTTCGTCTCTTTGGCTTGCTTATGTATTTCATAATATGTTAGGGTAAGAATTATGGCTTGAATCTTCTCCCATCAATGCTTGCCAATTTGATTTGATTCATTCCTTTACAAACTTTCCAAATTTGCCTAAAATCAATCTTTTTGCACATGATATTGTATGATTCGAGTTTGATGATGATCATGATGATAATTAAGACCTGAAACAGCCAAAAAATCTTAGGTAATCAAAGTTTTGGATTTTATATGATTTAATTTGATTTAAAATGAATAAATTCAATAAAAAATCAAATAAAATAATAAAAAAGAGATATGGGCTCATGGCTGAATCTAGGACACGTGGACAATGATGCAAGCTCAAATAAAGTGGAAAAGAATGAGCCCATTTGACAAAATTTGAAGTTTTGGGGATAGTTGACTTTTGGCAATTTTGAAAAAATGTCCAACTTCAACAATGCATAACTTCTTTAATTTTGAACTTTTGGAGGTCTTTTTGGACTTTTTAGAAAGCTTGAGATGTCCTATAACCAACCCTTTTGGTCTCATCTCATGTTGACATTCCATGCTCAATTTATAAGCTTTGGAAAAAAAGGTCTTTTTGTTGACTTTCAAAAATGACCTATAATGTCCAAATTTATAACTTCTTGTGAGTGCATTTTCTGATTTTGGGGTATGAAGATGTATTGTAGGGAATTGCATCCTATTCAAAATGAGCTTTGGATGGGTCATTTCTCATAAAGTATGAGGAAGTTATGCTTGGTCAAAGTTGAGTTGACTTTTCCTACAAAACCCTAATTTAGCAACTTTTGAATCTTGATGAATTTTGAGCAATCCTTGATGAATCATGATCAACCCTTGATAAAATGATGAAATATCCTTCAAAATGAGAATGTTGACAAAAAAAATCTTGAAGTTTGACTGTATGTAGGTCACAGTTGACTTTTGCCCTAGCATAGTCGATTTTTGGACCCTTTGAGCAATTGACCGGGCAAACTTCCTCTGCAAGGCTTGAAATTTGGCATGGATGATCTTGATAAAATATTAGGACATTGGGGAGAACTTGAGGTCATTTTTATTCAAGGATCTTGAGGCAACACAAAACCCTAATTTGGGGTAGACTGCCTTAGGAGATAGCTTGTCTGACCAATTCTTGAGCAACCTTGAGCCACTTGGAGATTTTTCTTGCAATATCTTGAGAAATTTGAAAGGGAAAATTTTGGGGTACAACACCTACTATCTAGGCTTTCATATCAAAGTAACCCTACTATCCAGGTTCCTTCTTACAGCCCTACTATCCAGGCTTTCATATCGAAGTAACCCTACTATCCAGGTTCCTTCTCACAGCCCTACTATCCAAGCTTTCATATCGAAGTAACCCTACTATCCAGGTTCCTTCTCACAACCCTATTATCCAGGCTTTCATTTTGAAGTAACGCTACTATCTAGGTTCCTTCTCACAACCCTACTATCCAGGCTTTCATATAGAAGTAACCCTACTATACAGGTTCCTTCACACATGCCTACAATCTAGGCTTTCATTTTGAAGTAACGCTACTATCCAGGTTTCTTCTCACAGCCCTACTATCCAGGCCTTCATATCGAAGTAACCCTACTATCCAGGTTCCTTCTCACCGCCCTACTATCCAGGCTTTCGTTTCAAAGTAACGCTACTATCTAGGTTCCTTCACACAACCCTATTATCCAGGCTTTCATTTCGAAGTAACCCTACTATCCAGGTTCCTTCTCATAGCTCTACTATCCAGGATTTCATATCGAAGTAACCCTGCTATCCAGGTTCCTTCTCACAGCCCTACTATCCAGGCTTTCATTTCGAAGTAACCCTACTATCCAGGTTCCTTCTCACAACCCTACTATCTAGGCTTTCATATCGAAGTAACCCTACTCTCCAGGTTCCTTCTCACAGCCCTACTATCCAGGCTTTCATTTTGATGTAACGCTACTATCCAGGTTCCTTCTTATAGCTCTACTATCCAAGCTTTCATATCGAAGTAACCCTACTATCCAGGTTCCTTCTAACAGCCCTACTATCTAGGCTTTCATTTCAAAGTAACGCTACTATTTAGGTTCCTTCTCACAGCCCTATTATCCAGGCTTTCATTTCGAAGTAACCCTACTATCCAGGTTCCTTCTCATAGCCCTACTATCCAGGCTTTCATATCGAAGTAACCCTGCTATCCAGGTTCCTTCTCACAGCCCTACTATCCAGGCTTTCATTTCGAAGTAACCCTACTATCCAGGTTCCTTCTCACAGCCCTACTATCCAGGATTTCATATCAAAGTAACCCTACTATCCAGGTTCCTTCTCACAACCCTACTATCCAGGCTTTCATATCGAAGTAACCCTGCTATCCAGGTTCCTTCTCACAGCCCTACTATCCAGGCTTTCATTTTGAAGTAACGCTACTATCCAGGTTCCTTCTTATAGCTCTACTATCCAGGCTTTCATATCGAAGTAACCCTACTATCCAGGTTCCTTCTAACAGCCCTACTATCTAGGCTTTCATTTCAAAGTAACGCTACTATCCAAGTTCCTTCTCACAACTCTATTATCCAGGCTTTCATATAGAAGTAACCCTACTATCCAGGTTCCTTCTCACAACCCTACTATCCAGGCTTACATATCGAAGTAACCCTACTATCCAGGCTTTTATTTCGAAGTAACACTACTATCCAGGTTCCTTCTCACAGCCCTACTATCTAGACTTTCATATCGAAGTAACCCTACTATCCAGGTTCCTTCTCACAGCCCTACTATCCAGGATTTCATATCGAAGTAACCTTACTATCCAGGTTCCTTCTCATAGCCCTACTATCCTGGCTTTCATATTGAAGTAACCCAACTATCCAGGTTCCTTCTCACTGCCCTACTATCCAGGCTTTCATATCGAAGTAACCCTATTATCCAGGTTCCTTCTCTTAACCTTACTATCTAGTTTCTTCCTCTCTTATCCCCAAACAGCAGTCTACAACACTGTAAGACCGGGACCCGATCACACACGATTGGTTTCACGTGTCCCTAGAAAGTCGTGATGCAGCATATACCCCGATCAGACACACCGTTCGCTTCCACTTCCTGAACCTGAACTATTCCCTAGTAAAGTAACAGACAACTAAAGCTCCTAAAACTCTATTTCTCTTAAGATAGAGACCAACATTCCCCAACGGAGTCCTCCTCAAACAACAGGTATACTGGTTCTCGCAAAGGAATCTCTTATGAGATCGACACTTCTTCGGATGACATCTTTAAGCCCATCCCAGACAATTCTCTAGCAACCTCCAAATGGCATCTATAAGCTCATTCCCGATATCACAAGTCAAGTATCACTTCATGCGAGTGCAAATTTCTGGGCACTCTAGTGTTCAATCATCTTTCACCTTCAGATCACGAAAGGCAGGCATCCAATCTAAATCTTCAGGTTTAAGAAGATTTAACAGGGGAAGTTGTTGTACCCTAAAATTTGCCCTCTCATATTTCTCAATACATGTCAAGTGAGGTCCTCAAATTGCTTAAGAGAGTTCAAAAGTTGACCAGACAAACTCTCTTCTAAGGCAGTCTCATTCAAATTAGGGTTTCATTTTGCATCAATACGCTTGATTCCAAAGGATCCCAAACGCTCGTCATTGTCCTAATATGTTCCCAAGATCATCCATGTCAAGTTTCAAGCCTTGCAGAAGAAGTTTGCTCAGTCAATTGCTCAAAGGCCTGAAAATCAATTGTACTAGGTCAAAAGTCAAGGGTGGCCCACATACAGTCAAACCTCAATATATTTGGTCAAAATCCTCATTTTGAAGTATTATCCATCATTTGATCAAGGGTTGATCATGATTCCTTAAGGATTACTCACAATTCATCAAAACCCAAAAGTTGCTAAATTAGGGTTTTACAAGAAAAGTCAACTCAACTTTGACCAAGCATAACTTTCTCATACTTTATCAGAAATGACCCATCCAAATAAAGCACATTTTAAAGAGGATGCAATTACAAACAATTCATCTTCAGCTCCCATGTTCAGAATATGCACTCACAAAGAGATATGAATTTTGACATTATAGGTCATTTTGAAAAGTCAACAAAAAAACCTTTTGGGTCAAAGCATCATACATGAACATGGAAGACTCAATTGAGATGATACCATAAGGGTTGCTTATAGGACATCCTAAGATTTCTAAAAATTCAAAGAACACCTCTCTAGAGTAAAAATTGAGAGAGTTATGCATTGGCCAAGTTGACCATTTTTGGAAAATTGCCAAAAGTCAAATGTGCTCAAATTTGCAGTTTTTTGCTAAATGGGCCCATCTTTTCAAGATCGCATATCTTTCCTAGCATAGTCCACGACCTATGGGACCCTCCATTCTTTATTTATTTATTTATTTAATTTATTTTGAATTTTATTTATTTAAAATTCAAATAAAATCAAATAAATCTAAATAAATCATATAATGTGTTTTAGGGATGATTTTTGCAGTCAAGGAAGATCTTATGTGCTGTCAAATGAGAAGCAAATCGTGCAAGCTAAGAATAGACACAAAATATCCATATTTGGGCAATTATTCAAGATTTGATTTTCTCTTAAAATCATACCATGATTCTTTGGATTCTTTCCAATTTTATTACCCTAGATTGATTCACTACTTATGCCAGGATCCTAAAGACCTAGAACAAAAGTTTTTGGACGCGCAACTTGCCTGAAAGTGTCAAACAAAGTTCCAAATTTTCAAATATAAGTGGAGGTTGGATCTTGATCTAGAGGTCATTTCAAACTTTTCCAAGGATCAATTCACATTCCCAGGAACATACTGGACTTGTAGCAAGCATTCACACGACCTGAAACCTCAAGAATCGTGTTCTACGTCTCCCACGGTTTGTCCAAAAATTTCATTTTGATTTCACTAATCTACGCATCTTTAGTGTTTTTGATTGCCATACTCATGTTTATCATCATGTTTGCAAGCTAATCGTTCTATTCAATTGTATTTTTGATGACTATATGTGAATCTGCCATGGCTAGGGTTTTGTATTCTTGTTTAGGGCTTTTCCGTGCAGGAAAAATTGGGCGTTAACTCTGGTACCATGACACTCGTGAGGATGATACGAGTTGATTCATACCAACCATAGTCATTTATCTTGAACCTATGCAATTTTGGAGACGGACAAGGTTATACCTACAACAAGCGTCTGTAGGTAAAAGCTTGATATGCTAAGGCGACGAAGAGAGGAAGAAGAAGTTGGCGTGGCAACGTGCGATTCGCCTATTTGACGCGTTGGTTGGCTCCACTAACTTATTTTTGCATATTATATTCTATTTTCATATCACTTACAAGTTTACACCATGGCTCAGATTGCTGGGGCGAAGGCCTTTGATGCACACGTCCTGGGTTTGATCCCAGGCGTGTGCATTTTATTATTTTCTTACTTATTTCAGGCAGATCTCATGCATTATAGTAGCGCACGCTTACCATACACCTTTGTGTTCCACCATTACATCCATCAGCCAGGTGGATCCAACGTCATGTAGCAAGGGGCCTACCATGCTCCTCAAGTCAGCGCGCATACTGGATTGGACGAAGTCAAACAGGCCTTGGAGTTTTGGCCAAGAAAATCAACTTCATACCCCCTTAATTGGTAAAGCACAGGCCCATTATTCCTTTCTTTTTCTTTTAGTTTATTTAAATCTTTCAATATTTATTTTTATTTTCTTTAATTCACAAATTAATCTTTTTCATAAAAAATCATAAAATTAATTCACCAAAAAATTAGGATTAGTTTTTTTATTATTATCAAAATTAATTTAATTTAGTTTAACTTAGAAAATTGTAATTTATTTTCATAAATAAAATCAAAAATAGAAATTAGGTTAAGACTTTTGATTTAATTTTTCTCCTTTTCTCAAATAAATAAAAATACAAAAATAGGTTTTAGAATAAATAAATTTATTTTTCTTAATTTAAAATCAATTAGAATTAGGATTTTCTTTTTAATGATTTCTTTATTTTCTTAAAGTAACAGAACAAAACAAAAACATTTTTTAATCAATCGCAATTAGGTTTAAGCAAGGGTCAAAACCCTAGATTGTTTCGTACTTAATTCATCGCGCGTGTGTTAATTATTTTAGCCAAAATTTTTGTAAATGTTCATGGTTTGTAATAGTTTAATCTAGGAATTTTTACTTATCGCTTTTCCCCAGGTTTTGCTATGTAATTAATCCCCCTCCCCGAAGCCTTATAATAGCGTAGATTTACTTTCTCACATTTTAATTCCCGCAAATATTTAACTATTTAGATGTATGCTAATAGGATTGTATGACAATAATGCATGACAAATTTAATACAGTTAGAAAACCCAAATGTGCAAAGATAAATAAACTGAAACAAATCACTCACACATATCTCTTTTAGGGTTTACTCTCACTTCAGTTGCCTTCGGTAAACGATCATTAAGCATAGGGTGTCTTAGTTGTTGCCCTCCTATCTAACAAAGATCAAATGTCCCATTCAAATGTTGCCTCGGAAATGTTGCCTCAGAAATGTTGCCTCGAATATGATCTTAAGACTTTAGGGTTATTACTAAGGTGTCCTAACATTGCTTTAGTGATCGTACGTCCCTTTCAAATTGACCCTTACAACTCCAATGACGGTGCTACCTATTTCTCAATAGTGGGATAGCGCTGTCTAAAGGAAACAAGAATAGAAACGATCTTTTTTTCCGAGTAGGTAGATGCTAATAGGTACTTGCTCAAATCAAAACTTTTCACACTTACACTTTTTCAAACAAACTTTCAAAACAAATTTCGTCACACCTTTGGGGACTGATACAAGGGTTTTCACGAAGTCAAACTTTTCAAAAGCAAAGCACATACATAATCAATTTTAAAAAGATGAGCAAGTACCTAAGAGCCCATGGAAAACCATGGATAGAAAGGGTGCTAACACCTTCCCTTTCTATAATCTACCCCACGTACTCAAAATCTCGAAAAAGGATTTTTTCTATACTTTTTTCCTTTCCGGTTGGATGAAATAAAAGTCGGTGGCGAATCTTGCTTACCGCGACATTTTGCGAACACAAAATGCAAAATGCAAACCAGTGTCAAACAGTCGGTTCTGCCACCGTATCACACCTATAAACTCCATGTAAGCCTAAACCTAAGGACTTGTTTGCTTTGTTTGTATATGATTTATTTGTACATAACGACTCGTTTGTACATGTTTACTTGTACATAACATCATGACATCATACCATATCATTTCCATTAACCATTTAAAGGATCTCAAGGGTCTATGATGCAGGGTCATGATGAACCAGACGTCTCTTAAGGGGAAAGAGGATTTATTCTCCTCTAACCAAATGCTGTCAAAGACCAAAGCATGATAACTTCAGTCAAGGGCTATGACCCACTTGACACGGTGAGCTTGATTCTCGTGGAAGGACATCCAACAGTACAAAGTTATTCAAAGTGGTGATCAAAATTCAACTTCTGAAATTTTCTTGTGTGTACCCCGCGAGATCCTTGAAAATCTTGCATTTTACGTATCATGCATGTCATTACATAACAGGTATTCTCAAGACAGGTTGCTCATTTTTCTCGCTGTTTATTTCAATAAGAAAATGGATCTAGAATAAACAGTTAAAAATCTCCAAGCTCATAATGTCCAGTTCCAACAAGTGCTCCTAAACTTAGCCAAGGGACAGGAATATATGAAAGTACTCTTCACCAAAGAGAGTAAAAAGAAGACTAAGAAGAAGGTTGTCATCCTAAACATGGGGAAGATATTTAAAGGGCCCACCAAACAAGCCAAATTTGAAGAAGATTCCTCCAAAGAGAATCAAGATGAAGATGTTATAAGCACCTGTGATGGGGGTGGAAACAATCAAATCTATGAAGACGAAGATTATTATGATGAGCAATTCCCACCAACCAACGACAGATATAAGTAGATAGAAGACAGACTAAAGGTTGTGGAGATCTAAGCCGCACTTGGCTTGGACTTTGGAGACTTGGGTTTAGTTCCTGGGGTGGTCATTCCCCATAAATTCAAGATCCCTTCTTTTGCCAAGTATGATGGGGTCTCTTGTCCGAAGCTTCATCTAAGATCCTATGACCGTAAGATTCAGCCGCGCACCACTGGCAAAAATCTATGATCCATTTCTTCCAAGAGAGTCTAGTTGGGACTCAACTTGAGTGGTTCTATCAATTAGAGGGTTCCTACATCCACACCTTGGATAATCTAGTTGTTGCTTTCTACAAGTAGTACCAATACAACACTAATCTTGCCCCAACATGTATACAATTGCAGAATATGACCATGGGTTCCAACGAGGGCTTCATAGAATATGCCTAAAAATGGAGAGACCTGGATGGCAGGGTGCAACCACCTTTAACTGACAGGGAGCTTATTGATATCTTTATGGGAACTTTGACATGACCTTTCTTCAATCACCTAATCGTAAGTTCTTCAGTTGGATTTACCGAGCTGATTATAACTAGGGAACAAGTTGAAGGCAGAATTAAAAGCGGAAAAATCCAGATGGCTGCATCTTCAAGTACTGAAAAGAAGACGTACATTGGAAAGAAAGAGTTTAACGCTGTATATGGCCAAGAGGGACACGCTAGAGGTAACCACAACCAATTTGTGGGAGTTGTGCTAATCTGTAACCCTGCGTCTGTGGGACAACATCAACAAGGGAATCACCATAAAGAGGTTGCTCCAAAAAGACAATTTACCAAAATCAACATGTCACTAGATCAAGCGTTACAATGCATGTTGAAGGCAGAGTTGATTACGTTAAAGGCTCCTATGCGGAATCCCAATACTTCTGCTCCTAGTTACCATCCCAATGAAAGATGTGCATACCATTCCAATAGTCATAGACATGATACGAATGGCTACTGGGCTCTGAAGAACAAAGTTCAAGATATGATTGACGCCAAGGAGATTGAATTCAGCCCTCCAGAGATTCCCAACATGATCACTGCTCCCATGCCAAATCATGGAGAGCGTCCAGTTCATTTTTGAATTTTCAATTGTAATTTCTTTGGTTTGTTCGAACACTTATCTATTATGTCAAACTTTACTTCAATTAATGCATTGCATATGTTTTTCTTGAATTAATCGATTCGTTTTCACTATATTAAACAGTGCTTTTTTACTCCTTTTTGTGATATTCAACTCTCGTTAAAAGTTGTAAGCCTTTAGAGGGAGGATGACGAAAATAATGCCATAATCTCATATAGTATGTTTTTGGACAGACCTTGCTAACGATGTACAGGCGTTTTTTAAATTCCTAAATTGTGGAGTTATAAGGAAGATAATCCATAGTAAACCCCTTTGAGCCAAAGAAGTAAGAGTTTTCTTTTTCACAAATTGAAACCTTTAATCAAAACCTGGGGCGGGTTAGTTTCTCAGTTAATTTAAATGCACGTTCAGTCGCAAGCTTTCACTTCATACATAATGAATGACATCAAAAACATCCTTCTGAATCAAAAGAGGGCGTTGGTTCCCCATAAAATAGGCAGTCATTATATCTCAAAAGAAAAAACCCACTAAGTCAAAAGCTACGAAGGACACTTAGAAAAAAACTGGGGCATCCCGCTGACTGTAGTCTCACAAACAAAAAAGTCACGCAAAAAATCAGGGATAGTAAATCAGGAAAAGGTCGCTACAAATCCTCGACAACATGAAAAATGTTGCAAAAATGACTTCCTTCTCAAACAAACTTCCAGTATCCGAACCATCACCAAAACTTCATTCCAGATTCAATTGGAATCCAAACGCGTAATTAACTGAGTATAGGGTTGGAGAACATCATGAAGAACGGGTGGGTATAAATGAACTTTGAGCCTTATCCTTTATTTCTTAAACCATGAACCAGACCATATTACAACCCTTTAAAAGTCCTAATTGAAGCACGTGTTAGTTCGAAAGCATATTGTTACAAAAAGGTATCCTGACTACTGTAAGGCTTACTGTAAATCCTGAGTTGAATTCATATTCTTACAAAATTCTTCTATTTGCTAAAAATGCATTTTTAAAACTTCAAGACAAACATGAACTTTTCATTTGTTTAAATACCGCTGTTTGCATATGGCTATTTGTTTGACAACAGAGAAATTCGCACGACGAATATCCAATGAACAAAAGTTCTCTTAATAAACAGAATCACTTCAAATTTGAAGACACTTACAAGGACAAGTCTCCCATAACCAAGGGGGGATGACATGTTATTGTCGAACTCATCAGTGGCAGTCAAGTCAAAATTCCAAGAAATCTCTCATAAATCCTAAGTATCGAGGGGCAGGTATGCATCTGAATCACTTGGGGCATTGAACATGAATTCCAGCAAAGTGTCACCTACGACCAAGCACACATTTTCTGGCAGCGCTACAACACTTACTACTATGGACATCGACAAGTCCCCACAGAGCCACCTCTATAAGGTTATCCTCATAGAATAATCTTCACGGATAAGGTTATAAACCCCTCAAGGCCAAATTCATGGATATCCCTATAAAATTGGATCCATGCAATCCTTGGTTCAGATTTTCAGTCTCCGGAAAACCTCTCCCCAGTTGAGTTGGTCACAAGAAGAATCCTCGAGGAGTTATGCCAAAAGAAAACACCTCCCCAACAGTTTGTCAACTATTTTCTTCAACAAAGTTTATTTCCCCAACAAACTACAGATTCCCCCAGCTTGGGTTTTGCCTCGCAGACTTTACAAATCAAGGGACCACAACCCCTAATCCCCAGTGAAGTTGTCAACGGAGTCGTTGCTATTACCAAAAGTCGTTGTAAAGCCTAGAACCTGACTAGAAAACAGTTGACTTCGTTACTCAAAAGTAAGTTACTACAAAGCCTGGACCCAACCAGATACTAGTTCAACTTCATCTCTTTCAAAGAAAGTCAATACGAAGCCTGGAATCCGACCAGATAACAATTTAACTTACATTTTATGTAAAGCCTAGAATCCGACCAGATAGCAGATTAATTTCAATAAGTTTTTGTGAAGCCTGGAATCCGACCAGATAGCAATTAATTTCATCCTTTCATCTAAGTTACTATGAAGCCTGGACCCGACCAGAAGCTAGTTCAACTTCATCTCTTTCAAGACAAGTTACTGGGAAACCTAGAAACCGACCAGATAACAGTAAATCTCAATATTTAGTTGCTAAAGCCTAGACCCGACCAGATAATAGTTTAACTTCTTCAATTGTTGAAGTTTGGACCCTACCAGATAATTGTAAACCTCAATTCCAAGTTATTAAAAGCCTAGACCCGACCAGATATTAATTTAACTTCTCAAATTGCTTAAGCCTGGACCTAACCAGTCAACAGTTCAAGCATGGACCGACCAGGTACCAATTAAACATTCTGAAGCCTAGACCCGACCAGATAACAACCCCAATTTCTAAAACCTGGACCCGACCAGATAACAGTTGCTAAAGACTGGACCCGACCATATAACAACTCTAATTTTGAAACTTGGACCCGACCAGATAATAGTAAATATCAAATTCAGTTGCTAAAGCATGGACCCAACAAGATATTAGTTTAATTCCGTCAACTGTAGAGCCTGGACCCGACCAGTTAATAGTTCGAGTTACTGAAACCTGGAACCGACCAGATAATAGTTGATATCAAGTTCAAATTGCTGAAGACTGGACCCACCAGATAACAGTAAACCTCAATTTCTAGTGGCTAGATCCTGGACGCGACCAGATAGTAACTTAACTTCTCTATCTACTGCAAAACCTGGACCTGGCCAGTTAACAGTTCGAGTTGTTGAAACTTGGACTTGACCAGATAACAGTTTGATTTTTACAAATCACTAATAAAACTCCTCTTCCCTAGTAGAGTTAGTCGTTGTTCCAACGATTTTCTACAAAGCCTGGAATCCGACCAGATAACAGATAACTTCTTTATCCCCAACAATTTGTTGTGAAGCCTAGAATCCGACCAGATAACAGCTAACTTTCAAGAGATAATTCCCCACCAGAGCGACGAACAATAAAAACTCCTGAATTCTGGTTCCCAAGAAGAAATCAAAACTCTCCAAAGAGTCTTCTAAAGTAGAAGCCAATATTACCCAGTGGAGTTCTTCTCAACAAAGCAGGAATCCCTAACGGAAGCACCTTTAAAGTCTGAAGACACATATACTTTTCATCTCCAATAGCCGTCCGAGATTTAAAGCTCCCCAGTATCTATTTAGGATACACTTTGATAACATGTCGCATTCATACAACATTCATAACGTATAACACAACATAATCTCATTTATTTTGAGAACATAATTACACCATGCATACATGCGCATACAACTAACCCCTTTGTTTCCTTGCAGATAAAATCACTTATCCAAAGACTTCTTCTGGATCAGAATTATTTTTTGCAGTCAAAGACGTCCAAGACACCTAGTTCTCAGCACGAATCGACTAAAGATTTATGCTAATATTTCCCCCAGTTTCTACCAATCATCTCTTTAAATGGCATCCATAAGCCCATTCCCAGATCAATACATCATCGAGTGCAAATTTTAAGGCACTCTAGTGTTCAATCATCTTTCACCTGTAAGTCACGAATGGTAGACCCGCCAATCTAAATCTCCAGGTTTAAGAAGATTGAATAGGGGCAGTTGTTGTACCCCAAAATTTACCCTCTCATTTCTCAAGAATTTTCTCAGAAGATCTCTATTGATTCAAGATTGCTCAAGGTTTGATCAGCTCAAGATACCTCCTCAAATACTGATGACTCAAAACTAGGGTTTGAGTTTACACAAGTACAATTAGAATTTTAATGACCCATATAGTTTCCATGGATCATATTAGGCTCTCAAGCATCAGGTCGAAGATGGAACTTCTGAATCCTTGAAAGGAGGAAGAGGAAATTGTAGAAAGGGCAAATTAGATAAAAAAAGGTGTGTAGTTGCAGATGACCATGTCGAATTCAAAATCTGGTTCAGGCTGTTCGAACCACATGACTGATCGAAAGGAGTGGTTGGCAGATTTTGACAAGTCGAAGAAGAGAAAGCTTTCTTCGATCCCCAAGCTTCTACTAGGCAGTGGATTCCTTCGAGCAACCTACTTCGAACCACAAGCTTTGATTGGGAAATGGCTTCCTTCGAGCAACCTGCTTCGATCCACCTCTAAACCCTTCGACACACATAGTTTCAACACTATGAATTACAATTAAACACACCACCTAATTCATTGTGTCTAAAAAATCTATATTCATCATGGTTCTTAGTCTTCTGAATACTTCGAGTTGCACTCCGTTTTTCATGATGTCTACAATCTGATTCTCAGTTCTGCAGTGTTCCAAATTCATCTTCCCATCTGCTACCTTCTCTCGGAGATAATGGAACCTCATTTTGATGTGCTTGCTTCAACCATGTACTATTGGGTTCTTTGCCTGATTGATAACTGACATGTTGTCTATCTTCATTCTTGCTTCGATCCACCTCTAAACCCTTAGACACACATAGTTTCGACACTATGAATTACAACTTAACAAAAACTTGCTGATAATAGTTCATTGCAAGAAAAAGGTACTCGCGGCATAGTCTTTCAAATGAGTAATGGAGGAAAAGTTATGATTAAAGATGTACTCTATATACCTAGAAGAAAGTGAAACTTGCTAAGTGTTGGAAAACTAGTCGAAAAAAGATTCTAAATGTTCATGAAAGATAGAGTTTTGAGATTGTTCGACACCAAGAATAATTTGGTCTTAAAATCTTCGTTGTTAAAAAACAGGAAATTTAAGACAATGATCAATTCGACAGAAGTTCAATGTTTGAAAACTGTTCGACCACAAGGATAGTTGGTTGTGGCATTTGAAGTTTGGACATTTGAACTTTCGACCACTTAATCAACTGATTACTCAAGATATGGTTTTCCAAGTCTTGAGATGCCTGAAAAAGTTTGTGAAGTTTGTTTAGTAGGAAAGCAATCCATAAATTCTTTCTTTTCGACAATGCCAATGAGATCATCTTGCATACTCAAAGTGGTACATTCAGTTGAATGTGGTCCATTCAAAGAACATACAATTGGTGGAAACAAATATTGTTTTGTATGTTGATGAGTTTGGTCAAAAAGTGTGGATCTATGTGATCGAAATGAAAGGACGGAGTATTCGACATCTTTAAGAGATCCAAGATTCTTTTCGAAAACCAGAGTAAGAAAAAGATCAAAGTTATACAGAGATTCAAGATCTTTGTAGAAGGAATCAAGTTGAAGACATAATTTTGAAGAACATTGAACAAATCCATAGGCCATGCTACATGATCTTGTGTTGAAGGCCTTCTAACTTGCAAATCTCACCATAATTTAATGCTTAAACCTACTCTTGAGCTATTACCCAAGTGTTTGAACCGTTGTCCAAAATATCTTTCCATCTATGGCATAAAGGCACCATTTCTATTCTTTAAAAACAAGCTTTGTGGTAAAAAAAATTTCTTGAGCCCATACCTTGCTTACTTCTGACTATACTCCACCATAAATCATGGAAAGTAGCCCCTCTATACCAACAACTTTGGTACTTCATCTTGGGATCATGGAAGACTTGACATACTTGATATTTGCATTCCAACCAAACCATAATTTATTATCTTGCAAATTTGATTACTTCAACTTCCCAAACCATTTCTCTATAAATGGAGAGACCATTTACAAGCTAAAGGGGCCAGATTCTGGTGTGTTGAAAAATCCCCAAACACTACTAAACTCTCAAAAACTCAGAACCTGCACACAAGCACAAAACTTGGCACATTCTCACTTTACACGCAAAATCTAAAATCCTTTCGTGCGGTTTTTGGCCTTTCGATTCACTAAGCTTCCATACACCACATAGAAACTAACCAAACCCTTAAACCACATTTCTGTAACCATCCCATCATCATACATCATTTCCATTTTCTACCATTGCACCTTGACTTTGTTAGATTGATTCAGTGACTTTTAAAGCAAAGTAGTGATCCCACTAGCTCAAGTAAGGTCCCTGCAAGCTTAATCCATCATCCAACAATTTCTCGAAGTCATATAGAGGTCATTCAAATTTCACTTCAAGAGATAAGATTTCTTAACTATGATATCTTGATACAAGCATTTTCAGCACATACAAATAAAAGAAAAGATGTAGATATCATATCTAGTAAGCTGACCATGCTCCCAGTTTTGATTTTCATTACGTGTGTCTTAAGAATTTCAACTCTGACCAGTTATGTTTTGATTTTGGTAGCAAACAAAATTCGCTCTAACCTCTAATCCATAGATTTTAAAAGTTACATGGTTAGATTCATATTAAATTTTTGAGCAGGTTAACAATGGTGATATGCATACATGCACGTGCGAAGGAAGAAGATGAAGACATGTTCAAAATTTCAAAAATGAGTTCATTTTCTATTTAGTGCAAGTTGTATAACTAACGGATGAAACAGTCCACCCCAGTGGTACAAGAAGCACGCGCATGTTAGACGGTCCTGGGTTCGAGCCCCAGCGAGACCTTTTTCTATTTTCACTTTTTTTTCCATTTCCTTTTTTTGTTTGCAGGAAGCACGCCTGGGCCTCCATTGGTTGGGCCTTGACATTTTTATTTTTCTGACCCCCCATTTTACTTCATCAATGCAGCCCATTTTTATTTTTTTTAGTTCTTTAATTAAATGATTATTGGGCCAGGCCAAACAAAAACTATTTTCATGCAAAAAACCCTAAAATTGCACCTTTTATTAATTTCATTTTTAACTTAATTCTTGTACATTATTCAAGTTAGATATGGTTGTAATAGATAATTAGGTTTAATTTCTTGCAATCCCCATTTGTAAATTTGTACACCCCATCCCTAAGTGATGTAATAGCGTAGGATATTTACTTTCTGCAATTTATCGCTTTCATATAAATGCTAGCAATTAGGGTTTGTATGGAAAGATAAAATCAATGCTTAGAAAACCCTAATTCAAGATAAACCAAGCATGAAATACAAACACTTGCACACTTTTCACATCTAGGGTTAACTCCACTTGTTGCCTTGAGAAAATGGTTATGTTATGCATGTGAGATGCCTTAGCAAAAATGATCGAAAAATACAAGATCATAGTCCCTTGATGATGCTACGAATGTTCCCTTACAAATGATCTTAGTCCCTCAAGAGAAATGCTAAGATATCTCACAATATTGCAATTCATGACCATACTATGACCCACGCCCGTCCCTTCACATCCAAAGATAGAACTTCTTACCAATCAATGGTAAGATGGCAATGTCAAAGGAAGAGATAAATGAACAAAAAACTTTTGAGTAGGTAGAACATTATTAGTTGCTTGCTCACAATCCATCTTTAAAACAAATATCTTTTCAAACACACTAAAAACTTTCAAAAACATGAAATATTTTCAAAAGTCCAACACTTTGTATGCATTCTTATAGAGATGAGAATCATTACAAAGTTTGCCTAAACGAAGGCGCTTTTCAAAAATACTTTCAAAAATCCACCACAAACACATTTCAAACATAATAATTTTAAAAGTGATCTAGCAAGGAACTAAGAGCCCATAGATAACTATGGATGAAAAGGGTACTAACTATGGATGAAAAGAAAAGTCAGTGGCGACTCTTGTTATCTGCAACAATTGCGATAAAACTCAAAACACCCAAGTTAGTTCTCCCACCGTATTATATTTATAAACTAAGTATTATGCACTAATTTTGAAAATATTAAAAGTGAAGAAGTTGGGGTTTGAACCCATGTGCATAAGCATTCCCCCTTGGTGTTTTAAAAACCGAGAGGTAAATTTGTTACTTTTTGTGACGCCCTTTGTTACCCCGCTTCTGTAGTCGAGGTTAAATGCATTTCACATCCAAGGTGAAACGTGTTATTTGTAGTAGTATTAGAGAGATAGATAGATAGATAGATAGATAGATAGATAGATAGATAGATAGATAGATAGATAGATAGAGAGAGAGAGAGAGAGAGAGAGAGAGAGAGAGAGAGAGAGAGAGAGAGAGAAAGTGTGTAAAAAAATTTCTAACTAACTTTATCAATTCAAAATTGGTTACAATGAAAATTTAAAGCTACTTTAGTTTATATAGAAAAATCATAAATGCAAATGTCAACCAAATGAATCTTAAATGCAAGTTAAATTTAAACATAAACAAAATGCATCTTAACACTTTGAATTTGAATTATAGCTAACATTGTTCCTTAATTCATATTCAAGTTAAAATAAATAAAACCAATTCTATATTTCAATTTGATGAAGTTTTTAGTCTTGATAGCCTTGTGTGATCGGTGGGAATGAGAACTGACTGTTTTGGAATGTTGGTTCGCGTTTGCGTTTTGCAAAATGTCGCGGTAAGCAAGAGTCGCCACCGTCTTTTATTTTACCCAACAAGGAAAGGACAAAAGCACAGAAAAATTCCTTTTTGAGATGTTTCTCGGGTTCGGGAGGTAGATTATAGAAAGGAAAGGTGTTAGCACCCTTTCTATCCGTGGTTATCCACGGGCTCTTAGGTACTTGCTCACTATGTTTTCAAAAAAGTTTTGCTTTTCTTGTGTTTGTGGGTTTGAAAAAAGTTTCTGTTTGAAAACTTCAATTTAACTCTTGTTTCTGTCCTCAAGAGTGTATGAAGTGTTTTTGAAAGCTTTGTTTGAAAAGTGTAAGTGTGAAAAATTTGTTTTGTTTTGAAAGAGCAAGTACCTAAGAACCTCTACCTACTCAAAAGGAATTAAACTGTGTAAATGTCCCTTTAGACAATGTTATCCCACTATGAAGGAGTAGGTAGCATCGTCGTTGGAGTTTTCGGGTCAATTCGATTTTTGGGACGTCTGGTCACTAAAGCAACGTTAGGATGCCTTTATGGTAACCCTAATGTCTTAGATCATTTTTATCCGAGGCAACCGTTTCGAGGCAACTTTGATCTTTGGACAGGAGGACGACCTCTAAAACATCCTATACTCAATGACCACGTCGAGGCAACCAAGGGAGGCGTACCCTAGGAGTGGTATGTGCAAGTGTGTCAATTTTCAGTTATGTTATCTTTACATGTCATGGTGAGCTATGTTGATTTTAATTTAAGATAGATCTTGTCATGCATAGCCTATTATTCATACATCTAGCAGTTAATGGTTGCGGAAAATAAAACTAAGCTATTACAAGGCGTCGGGTATTTACATCGCCAAAAAACAAACCCTTAAAATTAAATGCGAAAAATAAATAAAAGCGGTAAATAAAGTCCTATGTTAAAACTATTACATCCTCGGAGCAATTACACAAATATAGATCAAAATACTACGCACGAGAAAAGTTGAATCAGATTGTCCTTTAGGGTTTTGACCCTTTTTGAAGAAAGCATGTTTTTGGTCTTTTTTGAATTAATAATCAAGTCTAAATTAATAATGGATTTAAAGAAAAGGTGTTTTTGAGTTTTATTTTAATTAAGGCAATAAAATTGGAGTGATTAAAAAAAGTTAATAAAATCCTAATTCTAACTCAATTTTAATTTAATGCAAAATTGTTAAAATTAAACCTAATTAAAACAAAATTAATTGGTCACAATTTATTTACAAAAATAAGTAATAAAATTAAAATAAAAGTATTTTTGTTGTTTCTGATTTTTTTATGAAAAAGAGTTAATTAATTAGTTAGTTTTTAATGATAATAATAAGAGCAAAAAAATATGAACAGAAAAGAAAAAAAACAAAAGCAAACTGTGGGGCGCTGGGCCTGGAGAATGGAGGTTTGGTCAGCATTTTTTTCAGGCTCAGCACGCTGGCCTTTGGATCTAGCTCGAAGCCACTGGGTACGTTGAGATCTGAGGACGTATGGTGTTCCCTGCCCTCAGCGCTGCATCTGAGTACCTGAAGAAAAAAATGTAACAAAGTTTTGGGGGGACCTGGGATTCGAACCCAGGTCCAAAGGGGTTTTGCCATAGCGTGCTTGCCAACTCGTCCAATCTGCTTCATTCGTTAGCTAAATAGAACATAAATATTATATCAAACAATAATTATGCCTGGCCTAAAAAAATAAAAAGACGCGCAATTGGTTCAAACGAACCAATCACGCCCAGCCACGTTATCATCTTCCTCACAATAGCCTGGTTCGTTTACCTGCAGATTTCGTTCTACAGGAAGTTTCGTGGGGTGGTTCGAACGTTTCTCCTAGGCCATGAATACGCTATTCAATAACACAGATGTGTTCGTCTCGACCTCCTCATCATTCTTATGGCCATTGTTTGTCTCAATTTACCCTGCACAAGAAACGCCTAAAAACAAGAACAGGAACCCTAGGTTCTATATATGAGGTTAGAGGCCATGAAAATTAGATTAGACAATGCCAAAACATTCTAAATCAAATAACAATCACAAATATGTCAATATTTTAAAGATGCAAGAATGGATGTTTTCGATTTCATGTTCAGAGGTGTTTTCTAGAACACTTAAAGTGCGATTTAGATGATGAAAAGCTTGGTCTTTGATTGGCCTCACTTCAGGAGGTTGATGGCAAGAGAGTCGCGTCTTTCTTTGGGTCGGAATCTGCCTCCAAACCAAAACCTGATCACCACTTTTCAAGCTTTTCTTTTCAAGGTTGGGGCGCCGTTTCTACAGAGTTTGTGTAGGTAAATTTTCACGTTTTTCTGCAAGGGTTTTTCGTGTCTAATTTGTTTATGAGCAGAAGGTTTATATAGGCAAATAAATTAGGTCAACAAATGTGTATCAAATCTTGGTCCATTATGATGAAGAGATTTGATTTGATTTTTCCATAAAGACTTGCTATATTTGATTCAATCATGCGTTTCTGCCAGCTTGCTCTGAGTTGTTTTAGGCCTCCAACTTGATGGAAATCAACAGCTGACTTTCCCCTTCGAATTTTCTCTCTTCGACTGCTTCAAAGTCCTCATTCTAACTATTTAGTCACAGTCCTTTCGATTGAGACTCCTCCTGCTTCGATTGCATATTTGCAAGGGACACATGCCATTGTGACCTTAAGGTATTCTGGACAGGTTAGGATATGTGTTTTTTTTTGCTTAGTCAGGCCAGCCTACTTCGTTCCTTCGGATCTGCCTTCTTTGCCAGCTTCAAAGTCTAATTCGAATCTATTTAGAACGTTCCCTTCTTAGACAACTTCTCCCAGCCCTTGGCCTTGTGATGAGTCTAAGTTCTGATTCGAAGTGTTCAGAACTTCCTTCATCAGAGCATCTTGGATTAAGAGAAACTCTGCACTGAAATTCCATTCGAAGGTCATTTCGTTCTGATGTTCGTATTCAGGGAAATTCTGCACTGAAATTCCATTCGAAGGGCATTTGTCCATATACCATTCGAAGGGTACTAATTGAAACTTCAATCGAAAGGCCAATCGAAAGGTCTCGTTCATGCTAATCTAAGGGTCCTGTGTTACTAGTCTAAGGGTCTTGCACTGCCTCCTTCGAATGGACTTCTTGTGTACCTTTCGAATGGGCCTTCTGAGTGCTTCTTCGAATGAGTCATTTACATGTTCTTCGAATGAGCTTCTTTCCTGGTGAGTCGAAGGTAAGCCTGAAGTATCTAGTGTATAGTTGAAGCATTGTGATATTGATTTGATCGAAGGAGGGTCCAACGCTCAATCGAAGACCTGCAGACCAAAGCTTGATCGAAGAGTTCCAAATGCTCAATCGAAGACTGGTGAGCCAAACCTGATCGAAAGGTTCCAAACGCTTAATCGAAGCCTGGCAGACCAAAGCTGATCGAAAGGTTCCAAACGCTTAATCAAAGCCTGGTGAACCAAACCTAATCAAAAGGTACTTTGTATATCTTCAAAAACTTTATTTTTGTTAGGCAAGTGTTTGTGACTAACTATGTAACGAAAGACCTTTGCATCCATGAGAGGTCAAATTTTGGGGTACAACAGTTGCCTCTGTTCAATTTTCTTAAACGTGAGGATACAGATTGGCTTTCGAGCCTTTCGTGATCCGAAGGTGGAAAATAATTGAACACTAGAGTGCCTAGAAATTTGCACTCGCATGGTGTAGTATCAGCATTGTGACGCCGGGAATGGGCTTACAGATGCCATTTAGAGACTGTAGGTAGGAGGATGGGCTTATAGATGCCATCTGCAGGAGTGTCGATCGCATAAGAGATTCCTTAGCGAGAACTTGCATACCTGAGAAAGAAATATGGTCTTCCTGGCTTGTTACAAGTATCAGTCGTCCACAGATAGTTTTCCTGGCTTGTTACAGGTATTCAACTGGGACTTGAAGAGGTTGGTCGAGGAGATAGATGTCCTGGCTGGTTACAGGTATTAATCTCTGACCTGAGAAAGAAATATGGTCTTCCTGGCTTGTTACAGGTATTGATCTTCAATCTCTTTATGTAGATAACTTTCCTGGCTTGTTACAGGTATTGATCTTCAATCAATCGTCTACAGATATTTTCCTGGCTTGTTACAGGTATTAATCTGGAACTTTAAAAGGTTGGCCGATGAGATAGTTGTCCTGGCTGGTTTCAGGTATTATCTCTGACCTGAGAAAGAAAGATGGTCTTCCTGGCTTGTTACAGGTATTGATCTTCAATCTCTTCATGTAGATAACTTTCCTGGCTTGTTACATGTGTTAATCTATAATCAGTCGTCCACAGATATTTTCCTGGCTTATTACAGGTATTAATCTGGAACTTAAAAAGGTTGGCCGATGAGATAGTTGTCCTGGCTGGTTTCAGGTATTAATCTCTGACCTGAGAAAGAAAGATGGTCTTCCTGGCTTGTTACAGGTATTGATCTTCAATCTCTTCATGTAGATAACTTTCCTAGCTTGTTACAGGTATTGATCTACAATCAGTCGTCCACAGATATTTTCCTAGCTTGTTACAGGTATTAATCTTGAACTTAAGGAGGTTGGTGGTAGCCCTCTTTTGTTCGACCTTTTCCTGAAAAAGGTAAAACGTTAGCTGTATGCAATGTCATGATGTATGAAATGCATGATGTCATGATGTTCTCAGAAATAAATGAGGTTGTGTCGTATGCACTTTATCATGTATGTAAATAGGAGGTATGAAATGTGAAATGTTTATGAATGTATTTATGTCTGGGAAAATAAATCCTTGACAAATGCCGGGGAGTTTGTTAAATCCTGGGTTGCTGTTGAAGAGTATGGTTGAATTCTTCGTTTCCACTGGGGATGATGCACGAAGATGATTGCAAGAATAAACCTGTAGGAGAAAATAACTCCGTTGGGGAATAAACGTGGTGAAGAGATTACTCTACGGGGGATTACTCTGTGGGGAAGAGATACTTCGCTGAGATTTTAATGATAAACTCCACTGGGGATTCCGTTGATAGGTTCTTTTGGGGATCTTGATGATGAACTCCGCTGGGGATAGAAAGAACTTTGCTGGGGATGATCTTTCAGTTGCAACTTGTTGAGGATAACCCGATTGGACTCTTGTGAGGATAACTTCTGAACTTAGCTGGGGAGACTTATTTGTGTTCTGCAGGGGACAAGCTTCCAGAACCTACTGGGGAAGATGATTCAGCTCCATTGGGGAAACCCTTTTTTAGACTGCGCCGGGGAAATGGGTCCACTGGGGGTACCTTATATTCTGCCGGGGAATATTCTTATATCCTATTGAGGAATATTAAGACTTCCAGGGATACTCTTATGCTTGTTGGGGCATATCCTTATACTCCGCTGGGGCATACTAAGATCTTCTGGGGATACCCAATCTTTTTAAGGCTGAGGGTAGACCAACTCTGCTTGGGGGAGAGTATGGATGATTCGTTCATAGTTGCAAGTCTCAGTTTGAAAGAGCTGTCATTACTGTCTTACTCTGCGGGGAGTGAAGGTATCTTGGTCGCATTCTTCAGCTGAACTTACCTTGGTACCTTGGTGGACAGATCAACTAGACTGCTCAGACAATTCTTATTGCCCCTACTTCTGATATCACCCGTAATTAGTCCTTTGTTTCGCATGTAAATATTTATGAGCAGCACTTAATGTCAAATGCATATATCAAAAATGAACATTGGACGTTCTTTGCAAACAAAACAGATAAAGGAAAAACAATTTGAAATTTGTCTGAAAATGAATTTGTATTGATTTTGAAGTTTGCCTGTAAATATGCGCTTTTGTACAAGAGGCTGACGTCCTAGTAAGAGATCTCCACCGAACAAATAGGATTTATACAATTTAAAAAAAAAGAAGACAAAGCAGCTATGTGAATAATCCCACTAGGTTCAAACTCTACTATCGCCTTTATATCTTCAAGCATCTCATCACTTTGCTGCTTAGTTGGAGATGAATCTGATTTATTGGTGCCGTCCGAGCCTGATAGTTGATACCAAAGTCTGCATGCAGGGTGATCCAATGAGACATAATGTTACGCGTATCCCTAACTTTTTCCTAGACCGCCCTTTCGAGTTTTCAGTCCACCGGGATACCCATTTTTGCCCAAGCCGCCTTTTCAGGTTTTCGACTTGCCGGGTGTATAGATTTTTTTTTTTTTCATCCCTTATTTTTGCCGGAACCCTTTTGGTTCGCCGGGAAGCCCTTATTTTTGCCTAGGCCAGTTGACCTAGAGGGTCTTTGATTATGCGTAGTATCTTTTCACTATGTCTGCATTGACGGGGTGAGGAAGGTCGTCAACATCCATGGTGGTTAGAATTATCGCTCCTCCTGAGAAGATATTCTTAACCATAAATGGCCCTTCGTAAGTAGGGGTCCATTTGCCCCTGGGATCACCTTGAGGTAGAATAATGCGCTTGATTACCAGGTTCCCAACTTGATACTCTTGCCGTCTGACTTTCTTGTTAAATTCCTTGATCATCTGTTTTTGGTACGTCTGACCATGACAAATAGCAGTGAGTCTCTTTTCATTGATTAGGTTCAGTTGATCAAGTCAGGTCTGGATCTAGTCGTCTTCGCTCAAGCCTGCATCTTTCATGATCCGAATAGAGGGTATCTGAAATTCAATGGGCAAGACTGCCTCCATGCCGTAAACCAAGGAAAAGGGTGTTTCCCCTGTTGACGTCTGTGCTGAGGTACGGTACCCATGAAGAGCAAATGGTAACATCTTGTGCCAGTCTTTGTAGGTCACTGTCATCTTCTGCACAATCTTCTTAATGTTCTTATTTGCCGCTTCGACGGCCCCATTCATCTTCGGCCGGTAGGGAGAAGAGTTGTGGTGCTGTATTTTAAATTGCTCACAGAGCTCAGTGATCATCTTGTTGTTAAGATTGGTACCATTATCCGTAATGATCCTCTCTGGTATACCGTATCGACAGATCAGGTTGTGCCGAATGAACCATGCAATGGCGTTCTTGGTTACCGTAGGAAAGGAAGCTTCTTCAACACACTTCGTAAAGTAATCAATCGCTACCAGGATGAAACGATATCCGTTGGATGCCGTAGGTCTGATCTCGCCGATCATATCAATGCCCCACATTGCGAAAGGCCAAGGTGCTGTCAAGAAGTTCAGCGGACCTGGAGGAATGTGCACCTTATCAGCATAGACCTGACACTTGTGACATGTCCGAGAATGTTGATAACAATCGGCTTCCATTGTGGACCAGTAATATCCTGCCCGAAGGATTTTCTTTGCCATGGTATGTCCACTGGAATAAGTTCCGAAGGTACCTTCATGCAGCTCTGCCATGATCCTTTATGCTTCAATATTATCCACACAATGCAGTAAGGTTAAATCATGGTTACGTTTGTAAAGAATGCCATTGCTGATGAAGAACTTTGCCGCGAATCTTCTCAGAAACTTCTTGTCATTAACAGATGCACCCTCGGGGTATTCTTGAGCTTCAAGGTACCTCTTCACTTCATGATACCAAGGCTTTTCTATTACCTCTTCGGTCTCAAGATCACAACAATGTGCAGGTTCATCCAATTTCCAAATAATGATCCGGGGAGCCTCGTTGTCCCACTTGAATTTGAACATAGAAGACATTGTAGCTAACGCATCAGCCAACAGATTCTCCTCTCTTGGGAAGTGTTCAAAGGTTATCTCCTCGAAATGGGGAAGCAACGTCAATACATACTCCTTGTAAGGAATAAGCTTTGGGTGTTTCGTATCCCACTCTCCTTTGATCTGACTAATCACGAGAGCGGAATCTCTGAAGACACTCAGAAACTTAATCCTTAGGTCAATTGCGGCTCGAAGACCCATAATGCATGCTTCATACTCTGCCATGTTGTTGGTGCAGTTGAAACACAGTCGGGCGGTGAGTGGAGTATGTGAGCCTTTAGGAGATATGATCACAGCGCCAATGCCATTACCTAAAGCGTTCGAAGCTCCATCAAAATGCATAGACCATCGGGATCCTTCCTCAGGTCCTTCATCCGGTCCTGGTATTTCACAATCAGTTATCAACATGATATTCTCGTCCGGGAATTCAAAGTTCATAGACTGGTTCTCGTCCACTGCCTGATGTGCAAAATGGTCTGCCAACACACTTCCCTTGATTGCTTTTTGAGTTGTGTACTGGATGTCATACTCAGTCAAGATCATCTGCCATCTTGCTATTCTTCCGGACAAGGCAGGCTTTTCGAAGATATACTTGATTGGATCCATCTTTGAAATCAATAGAGTAGTGTGAGTCAACATATACTGTCTCAGCCGGCGAGCAGCCCATGCCAAAGCGCAACAAGTTTTCTTGAGCAGTGAGTATCGGGTCTCACAGTCGGTAAACTTTTTGCTAAGGTAATAAATAGCATGCTCTTTTCGGCCAGACTCGTCATGCTGCCCCAGCACACACCCCATTGAGTTGTCAAGTACTGTCAAGTATAAAATCAAAGGTCTCCCTTCAACTGGTGGCATAAGAATAGGTGGCTCCTGGAGATACTCCTTGACTCTTTCGAAAGCGTCCTGGAATTCATCGTTCCAACGTACCACTTGATCTTTCTTCAGTAGCTTGAAGATTGGCTTACAAGTAGCAGTTAGGTGAGAGATGAATCGGGCAATATAGTTCAGACGTCCTAGGAAGCCTCTGACCTCTTTCTCTGTCTTGGGAGCTGGCATATCTTGTATAGCCTTCACCTTGGCAGGGTCCACTTGAATACCTTTGTCGCTCACGACGAACCCTAGTAATTTACCGGACCTCACCCCGAAGGTGCACTTATTCGGGTTCAACCTCAATTTGTACAACTTCAAACGGTCAAACAGCTTCTGTAAATGGTCAAAGTGTTCTTCCTCAGTTTGGGACCTTGCAATCATATCGTCAACGTATACTTCAATCTCATGATGGATCATGTCATGAAACAACGCAACCATGGCACGCTGATATGTTGCCCCAGCATTTTTAAACCCAAAAGGCATGACCTTGTAACAAAAGGTACCCCACTGAGTAACAAAAGTGGTATTCTCCATGTCTTCAGGAGCCATCTTGATTTGATTATAACCGGAGAAACCATCCATAAAGGAGAAGACCTTGTGCTGAGCAGTATTGTCAACCAGAATGTCGATGTGAGGTAGAGGGAAGTCATCCTTGGGGCTTGCCCTGTTCAAGTCCCAGTAGTCAACACACATTCGGACCTTACCATCCTTCTTCGGCACTGGAACCACATTGGCAACCCACTGAGGGTAAGAAGTCACTGCTAGAAACCCGACGTCGAATTGTTTCATAACCTCAGCCTTGATTTTCTCGGACATCTCTGGGCGCATACGGCGAACCTTCTGTTTTACGGGAGGACAGTCTTCCTTGGTAGGCATACGATGAACCACAATGTCAGTATCCAACCCAGGCATATCTTCGTAAGACCAGGCAAAGATTTCCACGTAGTCATGCAGCATCTGAATCAACCGTTGTTTCACACTGAGCTCCAGGTTTGCACCGATCTTGACTTCCTTTTTGTCTGTCTCAGTACCCAGATTCACTGTTTCCATTATCTCTTCATGTGGATGAATGGCCCTCTCTTCCTGGAGTAGCAGTCTTGCAAGTTCACCCGACACTGCGCAATAATCTTCACCTTCGTCTTCGGCTAAGTTGATCGGATTTTTGAAGTCATAACTGGCAGTAGCAGAGTCGTTACCAATGAGATCCAGAGTGGATTGAGACCTGTATATGTGAGTGTGTGTAAAATAGCTATTTTGCAATATATAATAAAGAAAGACAAAGAGCGCAAGATTTGAAATGCAAGAACGTCCAATGCTTTTATTAATGATATATGAAAATGGCACACAAAAGCCCTCACAAATGAAGCCACGGTGCCCCGGGTAAGACACTGGGCCATAAAGTTTCACAATATTGTCTGTTACAAACTCAAAACAAAGAGTTCATTACTGGGTAATAAAAGTAATAGGGATGAAGTCCTTTGCCGTCCACTTGCTTGGTCCACCGTTGGTCGTGGGGTAGATCCAATTGTCAAACTCAGACTCCTCCACGTCATCTTCAATGGCATTTACCCCCGAGTTGCTAATGAATACAGGAGGTCTTCCAATCCTTGCACTATGAACAGCCCTTTGAGCTTCCTTCTCAATAAAAGCCCGGGCATCCTTTAAGGAAGCCATCTTCAGAGGAGAATCTTCAACCACAGTCTCAGCTGATGCCAGTGTCTGAGGAACCTCTTCAAAGTGTTGAAATGGGGTCTCAATGAACTCCCCATCCATCTCTATGTACCGGAACGAGTTGAGGTGGATGACCATGTACTCTTCCTCCCCTTGTACTGTCACAATCTTCCCTCTGACCGGGTACTTCAGCTTCTGATGGAGTGTGGAGGTCACAGCTCCAGCTTTATGGATCCATGGACGACCCAGCAAACAAGAATAGGACGGTCGAATGTCCATCACGTAGAATGTAGAATTGAAGACCTGAGAACCAACTTTAATTGGAATATCTACTTCACCATGCACCATACTTTTAGACCCATCAAAGGCCCGAACAACAATGTTACTTGGCTTTAGCTCCAACCCTTCGCAATTCAACCTGTCTAGAGATTTTTTGGGCAAAACGTTCAATGAGGAACCAGTGTCAACCAACACATGTGCAGACATGCAGGGCATCGTTATGGTTTTTCCCTTTAGCAGTCAGATCAGCGTTGGAGAAACCCAAACCATTATCAGCAGTTAAATTGGCCACACAATCGGTAAACTGATCAGCTGACATCTCTTGTGGCACGTGGGCCGTCTTCAGGAAGGTAATCAGGGCCTTGGCATGGGCCTCTGAACACAACAACAGTGATAGCATAGAAATATTGGATGGGGTTTTCCCCAGTTGCTCAACTACATTATAATCACTCTTCTTAATAATCTTCAGAATCTCTTCCATCTCCTGTTTGGAAGCTTCAATAGTGGTTGTCTTTGGCGCCTCCGTCTGGGCAGGCATATCAGGGGTGATCCCTTTGCCCCGAGCGTTAGATGACTCAGCGACAGGGGTAGGAACAGGGACTTGATCAGGAATGGTATTAGGCGCACTTGCAGGCGTAATGACAGCAGGTCTTCGGACAGTTGGTGGAGCAATGTCAGGTGAGAAAAGTCTACCACTGCGGGTGACTTTAGCAGGCCCGGTAATGTTGTTGACGCCGGTATTAGCATCAAACTCTTGCTTAACTCCAAGAACATAAACATCTGCCCCATAGTGCCAGGGGACAGCTTTGTCAGAGGTGTAGGGGATAGGCCCCAAAACAGTGATGATTATGGGTGCAATCTTCTGAATAGGCGTAATTCTGACAGGCTTCCTCGAGGGAGCCTTGGGAGAATTGTTGAAAATGGTAATAATGGAAACTTCTTCAGTAGGGGTGTAAGGAACATCAATCTTCTCAAATAGGAT
This sequence comes from Vicia faba, assembly GCA_948472305.1. Classification (NCBI taxonomy): domain Eukaryota; kingdom Viridiplantae; phylum Streptophyta; class Magnoliopsida; order Fabales; family Fabaceae; genus Vicia; species Vicia faba. The sequence continues at coordinate 1,219,374,227 of OX451738.1, read as the reverse complement.
CTCCTTGCTATCCATCAGGTTTTGGATACCTGACTTCAAAGATGGGCAACCAGTAGGTAAAACAGAACACATGTGGCAACCTTCACCACAGCCCGGAAATAAATCGGCTAGCAACAGGTTCCTCTTTACGGTCATCAGCGGGGTAACAACATCATCCACAGAGGCTACAAACAAATCTTCCTCTACGACATTTACTCCATGTTTGGGCATGGGAGTAATCACAACATTAGGCCTCTCGGGCGCCTCAAACTCAATCTCCTTTGCATCGATTAGGTCCTGAACCTTATTCTTCAAAGCCCAACAATCATCTGTATTATGCCCCGGGCTGTCAGAGTGATAAGCGCAGCGGGCGTTAGGATTGTACTTTGGGGATGTTGTGTTTGAAATCTTCAGAGCTTCTTTTAGAGTCACCAGATTGGTCGTCAATAACTGTGGCAATATCTGAGACAAGTCATACTGAGACGAGTGAACTGCCTTCGAGGTCTCTCGCCCCTTTGTTGGTTGTGATGCTGAGGAGCACCAACAGGTTTTGAAATAACAACCGCATTGACAGCTTGGCGGTGTTCCGGTCTATTCTGTCTCCTTGAACCGTAGACAGCACTGGACTCTTTATTGAATGGTTTCTTCTCGGTGCTTGATGAGGCACCCTTCTGTATCTTCCCAGCCCTGATACCAGCTTCAATCCTCTCACCAGTCAAGATAAGCTCTGTAAACTCGGCTGAAGAGTTTCCAATCAAATGGTTAAAGAATGGACCAGACAGGGTCCCCAAAAACATATCAACAAGTTCACAATCAGTTATAGGTGGTTGCACCCTTCCAGCAAGGTCTCTCCAATTTTGATCATACTCTTTAAATCCTTCACCCGTCCCTATTGACATACCCTGGAGTTGGGTACGCGTAGGAGCGAGGTCAGAATTATATTGATACTGCTTATAGAACGCAGTAGCCAAATCTTCCCAGTTACGGATACTGGCTCCATCCAGCTGATAGAACCACTCAAGTTGAGTCCCTGAAAGACTGTCTTGAAAGAAATGGAACCACAAATTCTTATCAGCAGTGTAGGGTTGGATCTTCCTCACGTATGACCAGAGGTGCAGCTTTGGACAGGAAGCTCCGTCATACTTGGCAAAGGCAGGTTCCTTGAATTTATGGGGAATCACCACCCCAGAGGATAGACCTAGATCTCCGAAGTCCATCCCGGGCATGTTCTTTATCTCCATAGCGCTAAAACGGTCTTCCAGCTGTTTGTACTTATCCTCAGCAGGAGGATACTGTTCTTCATCGTAATCCATCTCGTTGTCGGAGACTATAGGGCTAGGAACCCTCCTCTCTTGTGGACTGTCTTTCCCTCCAGATGAGGTGGTCAGATCAACTTCATTCTGCAGTCCATTTCCAAACCTGCGTCCAGTGATGAACAGGACGGTCCTCTTCTTCTTCTTCTTCCTCTCTTTCAGAATCAGGTTCTTCAGGTCCTGATGAGCCTTAGCTAGGCTCATGCCCAACTCTTGAAACTGGGCATTCTGGGCCTGAAGGGCCTTGATAGCTTGCTCAGTGGAAGGTTCAGTAGACATGATGATTGCTGAAATAAACAGCGAAGAATATAAGAGTCCTGTAAAAAGGGTACCTGTTTATGTAGTGCATGAGATAAAATGCACGTGATTTATGATTTCAAAGACAATCGGGATTCAAATTTGTAGACAAGAAAGGAAACACACTTTATTAGATTTAACTTCAGAATTTAAATTGTTCAACAAATTGCCCTTAGGCGTTACAAGAATGGAAATACTGAAAAGTAAATAAAACTGTAAAAGAAATTCTCAAAGGTCCATCAATGCACCCATGGCCTCTTCTTCTCAGTGCGGATATAATCATTCAGGATCCGCTCGTTCTCCAATTGCTTAGTCAGCTTCTGGATCTTCTGTTCTTGTTTGTTGGACCTCTCCCGATAAGAATCCCGTTCTTCCTGCAGTTGCGCCCAAGACCTCTTCAGTGTGCCAACATCAGTGGGCGTATGAGGATGGAGAATAGTTGGAGGAACCCCGTCTCTATCAGCAACTTCAAGAGTAATAGGCCTGACAGCTTCGTATGGCATACCTAAATTCTGGGCACGGATGTGGACCCATCTGAAATATGATTCCATTGGCAGAGAAGTCTTTAGTCCCAACTCATGTGGGTCAGATTTGTGAACTCTATCCCAAGCCCTGATGAATCTACGATGCAGCTCATCGTTATCTCCCTGAAAATCAAAGATGATATGAGGTATCAATATCTCATGAGGCCCTTCTCTTCTGGCTCTTCCAAACTGACGGAGAGCTAAACATGGGTTATAAGAGATTCCTCCATGGGTTCCGATCAAAGGGACATTAGGATATTCTCCACAACGATCAATGACAGTCACCTCTTCCAAGCCTTTAAGAGTCCAAATAATGTCATTATTAGTAAGAGACATTATCCTATGAGCCTAGCCCATTCATTCTTTGTTCTTCAGTACGGGCTTAGGGAGGTGCGAAATAAACCACCTCGACAATAAAGGAGCACAGCACATCAAAGTTCCCCGCTTTCGGGCAGTACGAGCATAGAGCTGATGAAGGATATCGCCCAAGAGAGTGGGTACAGGGTTCCGAGAGATGAAGATCCTTATGGCATTAACATCAACAAAGGTGTCCGGATTTGGGAACAATACCAGACCATAGACTAAGAGAGCCAGAATGTCCTCGTACGCTTTGAAGTCTAAGTCATCCCAAAAGCAGTTAGCTTTGCCAACCAGAAACTTAGCCAAAAAACCCTTAACTCCACTTCTAGTCTCCCAGTTAGCCATTACCTCTTCTTTGGTCAATTGAAGGGCTGCAACAATCTCTTCAGGCCTAAGAGTCTTTTCCCAACCAGTGAATGTAGTCTGCTCCAAAACAGAGATACCAAGCAACTCAGAGAACTCTTCCAGGGTAGGAACCAGCTGGAAGTCTTTAAAGGTGAAGCAATGGTATAGGGGATCATAGAACTAGACCAGGACGCTCATCATTTGTTGGTCTAACTTTGAGGTGACTAAACCGAGAAGAGAACCATGCCTCCTGATGAAGGAAGTAGTGTCTGGAATCCTGACAACCAACTCTTTAAGCAAAGTAGGTGCTTGAACAAAGTTGAGCCGGATAGTATTCATATGCATGGGCATCATGAGGTCCTACAAAACAGAGCAAAGATTAAACCCTCTTGTCTTTGAAATGGGTTAGTCCTTATGCAAGATGTATGCAATGTTATGATGTTATGATGTCATGGTAAAGGCACACCACAAGTATTCACAAAAGGAAAACATGGTAAAGGCACACAAGTCACACAAAAGAGCCCTTAGATTTCAGGATGGCATGAAGCTTTAGGTATTACCCTCTTTCAGTTTCAGTAGGTTTAAGACCTGTCCTAAAAATAGTAACCGGGTTCTAGAGGATCTCAATATCACAGACTACCCTCAATCGGTCATAATTCCAGTTTGGCAACCTTTTCTTGCGGCCGGAACTATCGCGAGAGTTTAGTCTCAATGAGTGTAGCATACTGCTACTGTTCTATGGCCAAGTTGGTCAATTTAAGGTTCTAAGGTCAGTTGGTGCTTAATGACTCCTCAGAAGACCCATATTCTCCTCGTTCCAACACAAGGGATATCGGTACAGACCAAGGTGCCACACCAACGTAGCTACTGCTTCATCCGTGTCGGTCTACGCCGGACAGATCCCTCACAGTTTATTGCTACTTACCTAAAGTGTATCCCCAGATCCGGGTTAGGATCTATAAAACTCTGATACAAGCCCACAAAATTTAAAGCATACAAAGCATACAATTGAAAACATAGTGATCTAATCCTAAGGTACACCTCACTTATTTATCTTCCCCAGCAGAGTCGCCAGTTTTGTGATCGGTGGGAATGAGAACTGACTGTTTTGGAATGCTGGTTCGCGTTTGCGTTTCGCAAAATGTCGCGGTAAGCAAGAGTCGCCACCGTCTTTTATTTTATCCAACAAGGAAAGGACAAAAGCACAGAAAAATTCCTTTTCGAGATGTTTCTCGGGTTCGGGAGGTAGATTATAGAAAGGGAAGGTGTTAGCACCCTTTCTATCTGTGGTTATCCACGGGCTCTTAGGTACTTGCTCACTATGTTTTCAAAAAAGTTTTGCTTTTCTTGTGTTTGTGGGTTTGAAAAAAGTTTCTGTTTGAAAACTTCAATTTAACTCTTGTTTCTGTCCTCAAGAGTGTATGAAGTGTTTTTGAAAGCTTTGTTTGAAAAGTGTAAGTGTGAAAAATTTGTTTTGCTTTGAAAGATCAAGTACCTAAGAACCTCTACCTACTCAAAAGGAATTAAACTGTGTAAATGTCCCTTTAGACAATGCTGTCCCACTATGAAGGAGTAGGTAGCATCGTCGTTGGAGTTTTCGGGTCAATTCGATTTTTGGGACGTGTGGTCACTAAAGCAACGTTAGGATGCCTTTGTGGTAACCCTAATGTCTTAGATCATTTTTATCCAAGGCAACCGTTTCGAGGCAACTTTGATCTTTGGACAGGAGGACGACCTCTAAAACATCATATACTCAATGACCACGTCGAGGCAACCAAGTGAGGCGTACCCTAGGAGTGGTATGTGCAAGTGTGTCAATTTTCAGTTATATTATCTTTACATGTCATGGTGAGCTATGTTGATTTTAATTTAAGATAGATCTTGTCATGTATAGCCTATTATTCATACATCTAGCAGTTAATGGTTGTGGAAAATAAAACTAAGCTATTACAAGGCGTCGAGTATATACATCGCCAAAAAACAAACCCTTAAAATTAAATGTGCAAAATAAATAAAAGCGGTAAATAAAGTCCTAAGTTAAAACTATTACATCCTCGGAGCAATTACACAAATATAGATCAAAATACTACGCACGAGAAAAGTTGAATCAGATTGTCCTTTAGGGTTTTGACCCTTTTTGAAGAAAGCATGTTTTTGGTCTTTTTTTAATTAATAATCAAGTCTAAATTAATAATGGATTTAAAGAAAAGGTGTTTTTGAGTTTTATTTTAATTAAGGCAATAAAATTGGAGTGATTAAAAAAAGTTAATAAAATCCTAATTCTAACTCAATTTTAATTTAATGCAAAATTGTTAAAATTAAACCTAATTAAAACTAAATTAATTGGTCACAATTTATTTACAAAAATAAGTAATAAAATTAAAATAAAAGTATTTTTGTTGTTTCTGTTTTTTTTAATGAAAAAGAGTTAATTAATTAGTTAGTTTTTAATGATAATAATAAGAGCAAAAAAAATATGAATAGAAAAGAAAAAAAACAAAAGCAAACTGTGGGGCGCTGGGCCTGAAGAAGGGAGGTTTGGTCAGCATTTTTTCCAGGCTCAGCATGCTGGTCTTTGGATCTAGCTCGAAGCCACTGGGTACGTTGAGATCTGAGGATGTATGGTGTTCCCTGCCCTCAGCGCTGCATCTGAGTACCTGAAGAAAAAAACGTAACAAAGTTTTGGGGGGACCTGGGATTCGAACCCAGGTCCAAAGGGGTTTTGCCATAGCGTGCTTGCCAACTCGTCCAATCTGCTTCATTCGTTAGCTAAATAGAACATAAATATTATATCAAACAATGATTATGCATGGCCTAAAAAAATAAAAAGACGCGCAATTGGTTCAAACAAACCAATCACGCCCAGCCACGTTATCATCTTCCTCACAATAGCCTGGTTCGTTTACCTGCAGATTTCGTTCTGCAGGAAGTTTCGTGGGGTGGTTCGAACGTTTCTCCTAGGCCATGAAAACGCTATTCAATAACACATATGTGTTCGTCTCGACCTCCTCATCATTCTTATGGCCATTGTTTGTCTCAATTTACCCTGCACAAGAAACGCCTAAAAACAAGAACAGGAACCCTAGGTTCTATATATGAGGTTAGAGGCCATGCAAATTAGATTAGACAATTCCAAAACATTCTAAATCAAATAACAATCACAAATATGTCAATATTTTAAAGATGCAAGAATGGATGTTTTCGATTTCATGTTCAGAGGTGTTTTCTAGAACACTTACAGTGCGATTTAGATGATGAAAAGCTTGGTCTTTGATTGGCCTCACTTCAGGAGGTTGATGGCAAGAGATTCGCGTCTTTCTTTGGGTCGGAATCTGCCTCCAAACCAAAACCTGATCACCACTTTTCAAGCTTTTCTTTTCAAGGTTGGGGCGTCGTTTCTGCAGAGTTTGTGTAGGTAAATTTTCACGTTTTTCTGCAAGGGTTTTTCGTGTTTGATTTGTTTATGAGCAGCAGGTTTATATAGGCAAAGAAATTAGGTCAACAAATGTGTATCAAATCTTGGTCCATTATGATGAAGAGATTTGATTTGATTTTTCCATAAAGACTTACTATATTTGATTCAATCATGCGTTTCTGCCAGCTTGCTCTGAGTTGTTTTGGGCCTCCAACTTGATGGAAATCAACAACTGAATTACCCCTTCGAATTTGCTCTCTTCGACTGCTTCAAAGTCCTCATTGGAACTATTTAGTCACAGTCCTTTCGATTGAGACTCCTCCTGCTTAGATTGCATATTTGCAAGGGACACATGCCATTGTGAACTTTGGGTATTCTGGACAGGTTAGGATATGTGTTTTTTTTTGCTTAGTCAGGCCAGCCTACCTTGTTCCTTTGAATCTGCCTTCTTTGCCAGCTTCAAAGTCTAATTCGAATCTATTTAGAATGTTCCCTTCTTAGACAACTTCGCCCAGCCCTTGGCCTTGTGATGGGTCTAAGTTCTGATTCGAAGTGTTCAGAACTTCCTTCATCAGAGCATCTTGGATTAAGAGAAACTCTGCACTGAAATGCCATTCGTAGGTCATTTCGTTCTGATGTTCTTATTCCGGGAAATTCTGCACTGAAATTCCATTCGAAGGGCATTTGTCCATATACCATTCAAAGGGTACTAATTGAAACTTCAATCGAAAGACACTGTTAACAGGCCAATTGAAAGGTCTCGTTCATGCTAATCGAAGGGTCTTGTGTTACTAGACGAAGGGTCTTGCACTGCCTCCTTCGAATGGACTTCTTGTGTACCTTTCGAATGGGCCTTCTGAGTGCTTCTTCAAATGAGTCATTTACATGTTCTTCGAATGAGCGTCTTGCCTGGTGAGTCGAAGGTAAGCCTGAAGTATCTAGTGTATAGTCGAAGCATTGTGATATTGATTTGATTGAAGGAGGGTCCAACGCTCAATCGAATACCTGCAGACCAAAGCTTGATCGAAGAGTTCCAAATGCTCAATTGAAGACTTGTGAGGCAAACCTGATCGAAAGGTTCCAAACGCTTAATCGAAGCCTGGCAGACCAAAGCTGATCGAAAGGTTCCAAACGCTTAATCGAAGCCTGGTGAACCAAACCTGATCGAAAGGTACTTTGTATATCTTCAAAAACTTTATTTTTGTTAGGCAAGTGTTTGTGACTAACTATGTAAGGGAAGACCTTTGGAACCATGAGAGGGAAAATTTTGGGGTACAACACCTTGGTTAGTACATATGCAAGTTTCTTCTGAGTCCTACAATGAACAACTTCAAGCACTCCCTACTAAACTTGATTTCGCAAAAAATGATACTTAGTATCTATATGCTTAATTCTCCCATGAAACATTGGGTTCTTTGCAAGATTTATTGTAGAGTTGTTATCAATCATCATGTTAACTGGTATGCTCACTTTGAACTTCAGTTTCTGCTGCAAATTCATCAACCAAACAACTTGACAAGCTGACAAAGCTCTACCAATGTATGCAGTTTACAGGTTGACAATACAACCACGAGTTTCATCTTGGAACACTAAGAAATGAGAGCACCGAGATACATAATCATGTATCATGTAGTACTTCTTATGTCAACTATGTCCCCACACCAATCAGAGCCTAGATAGCATATCAGTTCAACAGCCTCAAAATCTCCATATGGAAACATAACTCAATACTTCAGAGTCCCCTTTGAAGAATGGAAAAACATAAGAATAGGGGGTTTGAATTGGGGTTTTCAAAAATAATACAGTAGAAAGGTTAGTTATCCTAGTTCGTTTGAACTCAAACTACTCTAGTCCACCCTCCAAGGTGATTTCGCCTCTCTCAAACAGGTCTTAATCCACTAATCAAAACTTGATTACATAGATACAATGACTACTGGAAATGTCTTCTTGAGTTTAAATCACAACTCAATTTTCTCAAGGTATTACAATATAAATCAATTACAGGTGTGTACAAAGATGTTTTCAAAACAAAACTATATCACAATAATGATGTATACATAATTGTAAAGCACAAGATACAACTGGATAAGAATATTTCTCTTTTGGTGCGCATTAGAGTTGTATTATATTTCTTATTCAAGTTTTATTTATATAGGCGATGCATGAGAGACATGAGAAGATTCTTTTGGAAGGTTTATAAAGGGTAGTTAACGTACTTTCCAATAATGTAGATCTTGTCTTGGTTCAGCCGCTACTTTTGATTTGTAAAAAATTAGTTGTAACGCATCAGAACATTCCCTTCTTGGGATCATATCCGAAGATGAATATTACCGTTGAGACTTCTTTAGTTCTTCCATAACTTTACTTTATCATAATATCAGAGTTTGGCTCGCAGCGTTGGTGCAATCATAAGTTATAACATTATAACATCTTCATTTAAGCGTGTTACATTGATTTGCTTCTAAATATGATGTGTCACAACAGAGCTTCAAAAATGCAACTCGTTCATCTTCTATGCTTCTTACATAAGAATTTCTCTGCATATTAAAATACCTTATTAGAGAGCATATTTATTCTTTATATATATCATATGTTTGTTATCATCAAACTCTTACAAAGATGTAGAAACAAACTATGTTCTAACAATCTCCCCCTTTTTGATCATGACAAAAACTTATATATTTTGATAGAATACTTAAGAACATAAATAATTAAAGACTCCCCCTGAATTGAATACTCAGATAAATAAAAATACTTCACTAAATATGTTATGATTAGAACTTTGTGATGGAGGTTGAAACACGCGGCCGGAACCTGTCATCTGGATGTTAATGAAACATCAATGAAGTCGCCACCGAACGTCTTTTATCCCTCCAAAAGGGAAAGGTAAACATCGAGAAAACCTGGAAAGGGAGAAATCACGGTCTTTCGACCGAGAGATCGGGTAAGGGAGTTTGTTACGCGAGGGGAAGGTGTTAGCACCCCACACGCCCGTAGTAATCTACGGTATCCACTCTTGTTGTCTAATCTAAATGGGTGTGGTCAAATCCTATGTCTATGGCTTACAACTGGAAAGGGAATGCATGCAAAAGAGAAAAAAATAATGTAGGGAAAATAAAAATTGTGCTCGGTTGGGCCCTACCCCAATGGCTACGTATCTCTTTTAAAGAATCAGAGCAGCCGTAGTTCGGCTTACATATTTTGGTTGTTTTTTTTTTAGTTAAGACAATAAAACAGTCAAGATGGAAAAACATCAAATAAAACAACAAACAAATGAGATGGTAAAATATCGGCTAAATAATAACAAAGTAACATGTCAAAGATGGCGAAACATCAAATGATAAAACAATCGCACCTAACAATGACATTGAGAGTCAAAGTAGGATAACCAACATGTGCGATGATGAAACATCGACTTCAAACAAATGTACGATGGCGAAACATCGGCTAAAAGATAACAAAGTCATGGCAAAGATGGCGAAACACCAATAAAACGGATGACAAAACATCACACCTAACAATGATATTGAGAATTAAAGTAGGATAACAAACATGTGCAATGGCGAAACATCGGCTTCAAACAAATGTGCGATGGCGAAACATCGGCTAAAAGATAACAAAGTCATGGCAACGATTGGCGAGACATCAATAAAACGGATGACAAAACATCACACCTAACAATGATATTGAGAATCAAAGTAGGATAACAAACATGTGCGATGACGAAACATCGGCTTCAAGATAACAAGATATCATGGCAAAGATGGCGAAACATCAATAAAACGGATGATAAAACATCACACCTAACAATGATATTGAGAATAAAAGTAGGATAACAAACATGTGCGATGGCGAAACATCGGCTTCAAACAAACGTGCGATGGCGAAACATCGGATTCAAACAAGTGTGCGATGGCGAAACATCGACTAAGAGATAACATGGCAAAGACGGTGAAACATCAATAAAACAGGTGACAAAGCAAAGCCAAGAGACACACAAACTAATAGGATTGGTTTGTATCTTTTACTTTGAAGAAGGGTTTGAGTTTATTAGAAGTGTCTTATGATTTTCCAAGAAAACAACTTTTGTTTTAAGATGCAAAATGCAAAGAAAGGAAAAAAACTAAACTAAGGGAAATTGGCCTAGCACTATCCCTAGTGTTATCATACAATGGTTGACCCTAAGGTTGAGGATAAAGGGAAATTCCTATCCTATGTTAGCATACATGGATTCCTATCTTAGTCAACATGTCAAAGAAATCTTAACAAAACTATCCTATAGGGAACATGCAATGAGAGCGAAGTCGTGATCTCAATTTCTAAATTGAGTGACTCATCGATCAACAATTAAAGAAGAAAAGCAATAAACATCCTATAGGGAACATGCACTGAGAGCGAAGTCATGATCTCAATTTCAAAATTGAGTGACTCATCGATCAACAATTAAAGAAGAAAAGCAATAAACATCCTATAGGGAACATGCAATGAGAGCGAAGTCGTGATCTCAACTTCTAAATTGAGTGACTCATTGATCAAAAGCAAACACACCACATGCATCAGATAAAAACCAGGGGGCCTCCTGACATATATCAGCAACAGAGGTCCCATCATGCAATCAGAGAACCATGCAAAATGAAAATGGAAGAAAGGAGATAGTGCAATACCAAACGGATAAATATCCGTAGCAACTGAGCAAGAATAAAAGAAACCCGGAGAACTTCAAGCAAGCTGGCATCAATAGACAAATCAAGTCAAAAATTACGCCATAAGGATGTAAGTGATGACATTATCAGATATGAACATATCCCATGGGCAATGTGTAACATTCACAATCAAATGTATATGTTCTGCATAGAATATCAAACGTGCCAAATATAATAGCAGTGCCAATATAATAAGTTGTGTTTCACAAATAAAGTGAAACACAAAAGCCTCGAGCCAAAAGTGGAAACTTTCTCAAAGTACCTCGCACATTCAACAATCAAGTTAGTATTCCACAAGGTGAATGATGACTTACATAGGGGATGGATGCAACATGATGAGGTGAGAATAACATGATAACAATTATCAAACATTAGAAATGACAGATAAGAGGAAACAGGCATATGCACAATTAGGTCAAAAGAAATAGAGGAATATTGCTCCTTTCTATCACCATGTTGAATTGATAATTGAATATCAATTAAGGATCATGGGAGCTTGGAAAGAATACAATTAGAGGTCATGGAGGTCAGTGGCAAACATATTTCAAATATGAACAATTAATTCAATCACAACTTCATGAGCACCATAAAAGATGGAACCTACATAATGCACTAGAAGGTTCAAACATTCAAACATGAGGCATTCAAATGAAATGGCTTGAGTTATCATGGACAAATAGGATCAACATGATCATTAGGTTCCCAATTATAAGCCTCACTCAAGTTCATTGGCCATCAAACAAATTGCAACAAGGTATGCAAACATCAATTGGGTACCTTCACTTAAAAAATACACCAAAAATAGAAACAAGGGTCCATTATTCAAGTCAAAAAAATCTTAACATCTTTGAAGTATTTAGAAGTCAGAAAGAAAGCCTTATGTTCATGAGTGCTTGAGGATGGGATCAAATGAGGCCCAATGTTCCAAGCTAGTTGGCAAAACTACCAATCTAGACAAGTTTTTTAAAATGATTTGTGGAAATAATGTCGAACCAAGTCAAACAATTCAAGAAAAATGGTTTTCAAATCCCCAACACATTCATGAACCATAATCAAGACCTGAATTCTAATAAAAATCCAAGACACAAGGGTTTTGAACATGAAACTTGCACCATAAGCAACAAAACCCTAGATTTTGACTTTTAATCCTAAATATTAATTAAATAGGGTCAAAACTCAAACAAATTAAACCAAGGTCATACCAATCACCAAGAAACCTTAAATGTTAAAAGATATATTTTTTCATATTTTTTGAATTAGGAAAAGTCAAGAATGAAATTAATTTCAAACAATTATTCAATTAACAAATATTCACATATCAAAATAATATTTAAATCAAAAAGTCATAAAAATGCCCAAAAAAAATTATATTCAAATATTAGAACTAAAAACACACATCCCTGATTTCTTGTGGAATTTTTAAATTAAAGGAAATACTAAAATAAAAAATAAACAAACAACTAATAATTAAACTATTTTTTAAGGTAAAAAATGTAAACCCTAACCAAAACTCACAAAAAGGTCAAAATAAAAATATGTTCAGATCATATGATTAAAAACAAGCTTACATAATTTTTTTGAGAATTTTTGAATTAAAGGAAATATTAAATTAAAAATCAAACAAACAAATATTACAAATAACCTTTGAAATTAAATTTTAAATAAAAAATAAAAAAAATGATGAACCAAAATCAGAATCAATTCTTACATTATTTTGTGAGTCTAAAAAAATTTTTGTGGATTTTTTAGATCAATGGAAATATTAAAAAGATAATAAAATTTGAAAAAAAATAACTAATTAAACCTATGAACTTTTAAACCAATCAAATTATTTTAAACAATTTCATAAAAAATATGACAAATACTAGAGGTTATTACTGGCCTATGGTAAATTTTTTATGATTTTTAAAAATATTTTGATTAAGAAATAAAATCAAACTATATATCAAATAAAACAAATAATTCAAATGAGACAAAAATTCAAACAGACCAATCATGCAGTGCCCCCACATCATCTTCAACCTTTGGACATCTCAAAAACGCGTGCAACACTCAGGCTTATGGCTTATGTTCAGATCAATCATGCATACTCATCTCTACATCATTTTTCATGAAATCAAGCACAAATTGAAGCTAGTATTTCATACTTCACATTGCAATTGGAATCAAATTGAAACATCAACCACATTGTTCACAATTAAGTCAGGAATATTAGCAAAATCATTCTGAATCGCAAGTTTCAGAGTACTTAAACATGCATAATTCACCAAATCAAATGCTATAAAGCTTCAGAAACATTCCATTAACATCATTGAATGCAAATCCAAGCTTAAACACTTCAATAAACAAGCATATCTTAGAAATTGAAGTTTAGAAACATTACCTCAAGGCGAAAAGTGTTTTACTGTCTCCTTCACTCCAGATGCAAACAAATGGCGCTAGCTTGATCTACTCCCTTTGCTGGAGCTGAATCCACAAGAATTTTAAAGAAAACACCAAGGAATTGAGAGAATCGTATCAAGTTGCAGAAGAAGAAAGTAAATCTCAGATCTGAAATTCTTGCAAATGGCGCATCCTCATCCTCTCTCTTTTCTTGCTTATTATTATATATAGTTTGTAGAGGAGCATAGAAGTTGAAATCTGTCCTTAAAGCAGTTGGAGGGCAGGATTGTGAATTTTGGCCAAAAATGAAGTGTGTACTGAATCCGCTCATTTGCCCGTGCGTTCCTCTGCCTTTTATGCATTCTGTGGGCCAAATCACTTCAGAAAATCATGCTTAGAATCTTGGCCCTTAATTCCATTTGATCAAAGAGTGTTGGAGTTTTTGCAATTTTGGGCAATGTTTTGTATTTTTTCATTCAAGCAAACACCAAGGTCCATGAAACATGAAATGGCTGATATTATGGGCCTTAGCAAGTCACAAATAGGTCATGGGCTAGATTAGGATCAAAGAGAATGACTAAAACTTGAGTTTCCATGATTTGGCCATTTTGCATACTTGTCAAGTTTCAATAAAATGCTCCAAAATTCCAAAACCCATAACTTGCTCATGCTTTTGAATTTTGACACAAATAAGCACAATTTGGAAAGGTATTGAAAATATATACAGACCCTTAGTTTAGAGTTTTTGCAAATTAATCCATTAAGGTTCTCAAAATTTGGCTTGAAATTCATTAATTTTGGAAAATGACCCATAATTTTGTGACTTCAAAAGACCATAACTCTTGATTCCTTGCCAATTTGGACATGAGAACAAAAGGAGGTGAAATATGATTCTCTTATCTTTCCAAGCATATTTCATTTGCATTTTCTTGATCAAAGGTGAATAAAATATGAATTTTTGAAATTAAGTCCTTATTTTCCAAAATTAGAAACTTTTAGGGTTTCTTCAAGAACAAGTTTCAACCCAAACCTCAATCTCTTTGATCCAATGACCAAAATGGACTTGAAGTATGGAAAGTACATCCTTGAATTGATGGTTGTCCAAAAATTCCCTTGGTCAACCTTAACTTTGACTGATTTTGACCAAAATGACCATTTTTCCCCTCTGAATCAATTGATCCACTTCCCTTCAAAATTGAAGATCAAAACTCCAAGCATATGATCTTTCAAACATATAGAGGCCTTGTATAAAGTTTCACTTCAAAATTCTCAAGAAATCCTGATAAAAACCCAAACCCTAGTTATGATCAACACCTCAAGAGACTGATGAATCATCTTCAAAACTTCAAATCCTCTAGGTATCATGACCAATTCCTTGTGCAAAGACTTTTTAAATACCAAAGAGATGTTGTAGCTCCCTAAATCCAGACTTGTACATTGGCCAATAGCCTTGCTCAAACAAAACCCTAATTTGACTGGTGAATCCAAAGAGTGATTCTCCTTATAGTCAAACATAAACTTCAATCCTCTGATGATCCAAAGAGATGGATGAAATATCTTGAGATATGCAATAACTTTTAAGCTTGAAAGATCCAGAGGTTTAGATAATAAGATTCTACTTATGCAACTTGTCAATGCTACCAACCTCCAAAGCTTGAGGAAGACTAGATAACCAAAGTACCTTGATCCCATCACAAAGCATGAATGCAATGCAATATGATGTTCATGATGAAACATAAGCCTAAATCAAGAGGGTAAATTTTGGGGTGCAGCAAAGGTTAGTACGTCCATGTAACATAAGTTACTTTTAGAGGTTGCTTTTTAAGATATTTTTCTTGTTTTGATTTCAGAGGATAAAACAAATGTTATGATGTTAAAAATGTTTGAGACTGAGTCTCGATACTGTTATATTCAAAATATCTTACGTTCTCCCCCTTTTTGTCAAGAATTAAAAAGCAATAAAAACACATAAATTTAACAAGGAGGTGGAAGTCGTGTGAACAAGGTTTCTAATAAACTCTTGATCTGATTATTTGATTCCTCTTGTTTCCCAAGCATCCCTTTAATTTATTTTCTAGTTTCATCCTTTTTGTCTAGTCGTTCCTTAATCACAGCATTTTATTTCTTCAACTCCTCCAGATTTTTCAACACAAGAGAGGAGGAGGTTGTTTCAGCAAAAGAGACTACATTCTCAGAATTAACTGCAGATGATTCTTGCTCAGGAGATTCTTCGACAACCTTGCCTTTATCTTGAAACATGACCAGAGGAAGAGATTCCGGAGATAGTTCTTTATACTCTGATGTCTGAGGAGCTTCCTAAGGGGTATTGTCTAGAAGAAGGAGGGTTTTCTTTACAAAGTGTCAAAACACTTGATCCTTGAAGACTTTCAGGCAATCAGAGAAGTTTTGTTGAGCGATTTCATAACTGAGCTCCTTTAGCTTCAGAGATTCAGAGTTAAACCATTTTCTGAATTGACTCCAGTTAGAATTAGAAGCATATGGGTTAAGATTCTCCACCCAAGCTATCTTTAAGGAGTTAACCCACTCCTGTATTTCTGTTTCAAAAATCAGCAAAGATTTACCAACATCTGATTTGGATTTTTTTGGTGTTGGTTTAGGAACGACTATTTTCTGGGAACTTGTGACAAGATTGTCCCAAGCTTTTAACTCAATGATTGTTCTAAGGGGATCTTATGAGTAGTTATTTGGAGTGGGAGATTCAGAAATAATTATAGGTTAGTTAGGTGGTGTTGAAGATAGGGAGATGGAATATCTGGAATAGAGAAGGTTTGTGATGAAGTTGTGGGGATTATTGGTGGTTGAGAGATCGTGAGAGGTAAAGTGATGTCTGGTATGGATGTTGTGGTATCAGAGTTAAAATTTGGATTTACGATTTGGGGAGCTTCAAATAGTGGATCAAATTGATCATTATCAGAGAGAACTTGTGTAAGTTTTGGCTGAGTCTGATCAAAATGGGTAAGATGTGGATTAATAAGAGGATTGTTTGTAGCTATTAAGGTATCAATATCTAAGTCTAAATCATCAAGGGTTTGAGGAGATGGATATTCAGTGGGTTAGTGAGAAGAGGGAGTTTCAGATGTTGATAAAAATACAGAAACAAAAGACGAGTTACCTTTCTTTTTGGAAGCTTTGGGGGTTTTATGAGAAGTTCCTTCTCCAACAACTTTCCTTTTTCACGATTTTCTAGGAGTAATTCCAGAGGTTGTTTCCTTAGATCAAGAATGTTCATATCTGGAATCGTACCATCGCTCTTGCAGGCTTCCAGATACATGAGAATAATTTCTGGAGATGAGTGTGCTTGAGTGAAGAGAGGAAAATCCTTCAGAGGCACTCTTCGGGTTGTGATGACTTCCTTGGTAGTGATTGTTGGATTCTTCTTAATAGTTTCAATAATCTTCATCTTCTTGGCGTTTTGAGGATTTCCAACACAGGATTCCAGAACATTTGCTTGTTGAGCCTCATTAAGATGTTCTATCAGTCTGTTTTCTATTAGAATATTTAAAATGAGTCTTCCCAAAGGAATCCAATCTCTCTTTTTTATTTCTCCTTCTCTTGTTTCTTTGACGCTAGTCTTCAGATGATTGAATAAAATATGTGGAAGATGAATTATTTCTTTGGTGGCGATTAAGTACAAGAGGTATTGTTGATCAATTTTGATATAGTCTGGAGAGCTGGTTAGTTTTCTATGATTGAATCATCCCATATTTATTTCGGACCAAATTCTGAGATAATCCTTCAGATCTTTGATTTTTTTGGATGGTTGTCCAGAGGAGAAAATTTCTTTTGAGACAGTGGTTAGGTCAGAACCTTTTTCTACCATATCACTATATCTTATTCTGCTATCGTCATGACCTATAAGCTTCCCAAAAAGATCTTCAGTGATGATGATCTTCTTTCCTATAACATAAGACATTACCTGATGATATGAAGTTGTGGCATGAATCTAAAATTCTTTCACTAATTTTGGGAAAACTGGACCTATGAGACGATCAAAGTATTTCCCCCATCCTTGGAACTCAACATCAGGGGTTAAGTCATACCCATTTTCTTTCATGCTTACTAAATCAACAATAAGCTCACATAGAACTTCCAGAGAATTAATGGGTGTGATAAGTGTTCTTGATGGTTCGACGTACCTTTCTTTATTTGAGTAGGAAGATCCAGAAATGATTTGAGAAACTTGAGGAATTTGTTGAGAGGAAGCCATTTGTTCAAATTCTTTTAGGATTTTGAAAGATGAAAAGATGAGGAGAGAAAAGTGAGTGAGAGTGAATATGTGATAGTGTTTATGAAGGGGTGAAGTATAAATAGCCAACAAAAAAAATAGGAGTTTTGATTTTAATTTAAAATGGTTAAAGAGAATGATTACGTGCATTTAATGATTCCTGAAAAGAGGGATAGCGTGAATACATGGAACAATTACCGATTTAACTCGCGCCTCAATGCAGCAACTCAACCATTTAAATCCCTTCAGATTTTGAACACGTGTTCATCCTTAGAGGGTGACTTTGCGTTTAGAGTTACCCCATTACACACCCCATTGAGGTCTCTAACACTGTTAGGTACATGATCCAAGGTCTTCCTTCAACTGGTGGCATCAGAATTAGAGGTTCCTGGAGGTACTCCTTGATTTTGTCAAAAGCTATATGGCAATCGTTGTTCAATTTCACTACTTGATCTTTCTTCAATAACTTGAAAATTGACTCACAAGTAGCGGTCAAGTGAGAAATAAATCTTGTAAAATAATTCAGTCATCCTAAGAAACCTCTGACTTCCTTCTCAGTACGGGGAGTTGGCATTTCTTGAATGGCTTTGACTTTGGTGAGATCAACTTCAATACCTTTACCACTGACAACGAAACCTAGGAGTTTACCGGATCTCACCCCAAAATTGCACTTATTCGGATTTAACCTCAGCTTGTACTTCTTTAGTCTTTCAAACAGTTTGTGTAGGTGGTCGAGATGTTCTTCTTCAGCCCAAGATATGGCTATCACGTGTTTGACGTAAACCTCAATCTCGTGATGTATCATGTCATGGAAAAAGTCTAACATAGCACGCTGATATGTTACACTGGTGTTCTTCAAACCAAAAGGCATAACCTTGTTACAGAAAGTGCCCCACTGTGTGACGATGGTAGTTTTCTCCATGTCTTCGGGTGCCATCTTGATCTGATTATAACCTGAGAAACCATCCATGAAGGAGAATACTTTGTGCTGAGCAGTGCTGTTAACCAAAACATCAATATGTGGAAGCAGAAAGTCATCTTTGGGGCTTGCCCTATTCAGATCTCTATATTCCACAAACATATACACTTTACCACCTTTCTTAGGTATTGGCACCAAATTTGCAACCGACTGAGGATAGGATGTAATAACTAAGAAACCTGCATTGAACTACTTCATAACCTCAGCCTTGATCTCTTTGGACATCTCGGGACGCATTCGATAAACCTTTTGCTTTATTGGAGAACAACCTTCTTTCATCGGTAGATGATGAACCACAATATTGGTATCGAGCCCTGGCATGTCTTCGTACGACCAAACAAAGATCTCAACATAGTCATGCAACATCTGAATTAATCTGTTCTTGACAATGTTCTCTAGGTTGGCATATATCTTGACTTCTTTCCTATCTTCTATAGTACCCAAGTTTACAACCTCGACTGGCTCTTTATGCAATTGTATAGTCTTTTCCTCTTGCATTAATAGTCTGGAAAGTTC
Source organism: Vicia faba (assembly GCA_948472305.1). NCBI lineage: Eukaryota > Viridiplantae > Streptophyta > Magnoliopsida > Fabales > Fabaceae > Vicia > Vicia faba. The sequence continues at coordinate 1,219,355,168 of OX451738.1, read as the reverse complement.
TCCAGGTATTTCACAATCTTCCTCACCTTCGTCCTCAGCTTGGTAGATCGGATTTTCAAAGCCATAAGTGGCAATAGAAGAATTGTTATCAATGGGATCCAAAGTGGATGTGGATCTGCAATTTATTGTGTGGGTGTGTGTAAGAACACATAGATATTTTGAATATGATAAAATAAAAGAAAGAAAAAGAGCACAAAATTTGAATTCAAAATGTTCAATGATTTATTGAATGAAAATATGTTAATGAAATGACAACCCTAACAAATGAACAGTTGTGCCCCGGTGTTGTACCCCAAAATTTGCCCTCCCATTTCTCAAAGGATCATCCTGGACCCTCAGGTTTGCTTCTGTCAAGTTTCAAGTCTAGGATTACAATTTTCCAAGAAAGTCATTCACAAGGGCAAAAGGTCAAAAGCACACTGAAAAATCAAACTTTGACTTTTTAATCAAAGTCCTCTTTCAACAATCATATTTCATCAGGACAGGAAATTGGTTCATCAAGAAATCAAAAGTCAGAAATTACTTTGAAAAAGTCAAATTTCTAAACACTTAGAAAATTTTCTAAGTGTTAAGAAAATATCATAATTTCAGAACATATGGGCCAGTTTTCACACAAGTGCAATCAGAATTTGCATAAATAATTCAGAACATGACTCTTCAATTAGAACATATGGAAACTGTGTTCTTCGATCAAAACATGACTCTTCAAATCTCATTCTTCAGCATATGGAGACTATGTTCTACTATTCAATCATAAAATCACCCTTTGAATCTCATTCTGGTCTTTCCATTCTTCGATTAGAACATCACCAAGCCCCAGAACCTCGTTTTTGAACAGTCTGCTGCACTGCTATGGCACAGTCCTACATCCAGCTGCCACAACACTCCAAATTGTTGTTGATCCAGTCCACACTTGCATTTTTCTCAAACCCCATATTTGCACCAAATTATCACATAAAAATTGTATTTAAAAAGCAATGAAACAGTATGCCAGAAGAGTTCAAATTCCATTTGTTTTTCCCCCAAAAAACCACAACAAACTCATATATAAATAAGTTGTTCCACAACAAGTCTAGGGGGCTAGCGGGGAAAGAAAGAGTTATTGAATACAAAAAGAGAGAGAAGAAAACACTCAAACACTCTTAAACCCAGAATTCTCAAACCAATACCCTTGTTCTTCCCATCGGAAAAAAAAAGAACTTAACATATCAGTTTCATTTCTTGCTAACCCCAGAACATTCGAAGGCAGCAGCTCAAGTCCCAAACACATACTTCAGATTCAAGGTAAGTCATCCTGACTTTGAACTTTTCATTCAGAACATCATTAAATATGTAGGTATCATAGTGTTGATATTGTACATATTATTGCCTAAGTAGAAAAAATGTGGATCAGAACTTCTTGAAGAATACTAGGCTCAGAATTAGGATTAGAACTTCTATGAACTGTCATGCTTTTATTTTTCTGTTTTGCTGTTGTTAATAATTGAATAAGTTTCAGTTGCTCTGGCTAATATAAGGAAGGAGGTGAAGTGTACCACAAAACTTCTAGGATTTGTCTCACTGCTGTAACACACAAACAAAACTTCTAGGATTTATCTCACTATTGTAACACAGCACACAAAACTTCTAGGCTTTCTTACTATTTTAACACCACACAGAACTTCTAGGATTTCTTACTGTTTTAACACAACACAAAACTTATGAGTTTTTATCACCGTTGTAACACAACACATAGAACTTCTAAGCTTTCTTACTGTTTTAACACCACACAGAAATTCTAGGCTTTCTTACTATTTTAACACAACACATAACTTCTAGGTTTTTTCTCACTATTGTAATACAACACACAAAACTTCTAGATTTTTTCTCACTGTTTTAACATAATACAAATCTTCTAGAATTTTCTCACTATTGTAACACATTACACATAACTTCTAGGTTTTCCTCACTGTCTTACACCCAGAACTTCAGAGAAGTTGTTATTTTTGCCATATAATACTGGCAACGAGTTAGATTTTCATCCTAACTTGATCTATTATAATTTTCCGTTTTTGGCCATTGTTTAATCTTTGTTTAATCTTACAGTGGACACTGGTTATTGGTTGCGATTAATCCTATGAGAGAAACTGTGTATTATCTGGATTCGTTATACAATGATTGGTCAACATATCCAGATTTGAAGCAGATGATTGACACATAACTTTTTCGCTCCCAAAGAGATATTCAAGTTTATTTTTATGTTTATGGTCAACATATCTGGATTTGTGTTTATGTTTATGTTTCTATGTGAGATTGTTCTAAACAATCTTTTATACTTTATTATAGCGTTCTACTAGCTTTTCTCTCCCAAAGAGATATTTAAGTACCAAAAAGTAAAGCCAACAATGTTACATGGATCAGAGTGGAGGTATATTTTCACAAAGAGATATTCAGTTTTGATTACATTAGTGATGATACTTGATAAAAAAATTTAATGGGTATATCTTGATATATATTCGTATTTTCTTTCCATGTGTAGTGTCCTCGCCAGCGTAATGGTATAGATTGCGGCTATTTCATGTTGAGGTTTATGAAAGAAACTATTCTTTTGGATCGATTAGAGATTCCATCCACGGTATGAATTTCTAACTTAGGAATTACATACTATTTTCATATTTTGTGTTTCTCATAAAATGACATATTGTTTTAACTAAATCACATACTATGTTATATTATTATATATGCAGTACTTCGAGGAATTATATTGTTATATTTATAAGCTAAGGTATATTGTCTTATTTCCTTTGATGAGAACTTTCGAGTTTTGAGTATAAATTAAATTTGAATAAAGTGCAACGTTAATAATATCATGTTATGAATTTTGATCATTTGGTTTTTTTCCAGGTTTATAGGTGCATGTGTAGAAGATAGAGCTAAGATATTCATGCTGTTGTTGTTTCATGAGAATTCTCGAAGATAGTAAGATGTATATGTAACATCAATTTTGAATTTTAGGATTTTTAACTTGTAGAATATTAACTTGTATCATAAATTTTGTAGTTGCTGTTGTATATATCATCAATTTATATATATGTGTAATTTTTATATATGCATATTTTATTTGAATGAAGCTACCGAATATGGTGCATAATATGGTGAAAACCTAGTTCAAATATGGTTAAATTTCTGATTAAAATGCATTATATATATTGGACAACGCTTTCGTAAGTCAAAATAGGTATTTTATTAAAATAAATCGTGACCAATAGACAATGCTTTAAGAGAAAAGCGTTGTAAAAACTCAAAAAAAAGCTCTGCCTAAAGTGGGAAAGTGCTGTCTAAAATGGGGGAATAGACAACGCTTTTAAAGGAAAGCGATGTCTAAAGCCTAACTTAAAAAATAACAAAGCTTTGTCTAAAGCAAAAGTGCTTCTAAAGAGGTATATAAAAAAGCGCTTTCTATTTTAAAAGCGCTGTCTAAAGTGGGCATAAGAAAGCACTTTTACATTGAAAAAAAGCGTTGTCTTTTCTTTTACCAGCGCTGCTTTAGGTAGCGCTTTAAAGCGCTGTTAAAAGCCAAAAAAAGAGCTGTCTAATGTCTTGTTTGGCATAATGTCTCTTCTTGTGAACAAAATTAGATCATTAGCAAAGCAAATTTTTATTATACCAAACTTTTTTCATTTGGGGTGGTGGCTGAAGTTGGGTTTGGTTTGTAATTTCTTCAAGCACATGTGCATATACTCCTTGATCGACACAAACAATATTTGTAAGATGGGATCACCTTGCCTAAGCCCCCTCTTTGCCTTTAAGCAATCATTGTGATGAACATTGATTGAATATTTACATGAAATAGTTGTCTCACGAACCATGATCTAGTTGATAAATTTAATAGGGAAATCCATCTCTCTCATAATTTTATCGATGGATCCACGTTCCATAATGTCATAAGCTTTTTGCAAATTAATTTGAATTGGACATTTTGGTGAAATGTGTTTTGTAGTGTATCCTCTTATCAGTTCATGTGCAATGATGACTTTACTCAATGTAGTGGTCAAAATCTTGGAGATAATATTGTATAGGGCAATGCAATAAGCAATGGGCCTCATCTCCTTCATAATTCTTGCATTTGATGTTTTAGGGGTCAGTATTAAAAGGGAACAATTCACACCTTTGCACATTCTACCATGCTCAAATAAATCATGAACAACTGCTTTCATAACATTACCAACATCATCCCAAGCTGCTTTGATAAATTTAGAGTTAAACCCATTAATTCCATGAGCCTTATTATCACCAATACTTTTTAAAGCTTTCCAAATTTTTGGATATGGGATATGTTAGATTAACTCATCTCTTTGTTTTTCTTGCAATTGAACTCCACCTCTCATTGCCACAATATTAATATGGACCAGTTGTGGTGAAGATTTCCCCATAAGATCTTCATAGAACCCCAACACCTATTGTTCAATGTTTTTATCACCAGTGATTACTTGTCCATTATGATCTACCATCTTGTATATGCCTTCCTGCTTGTTTTTTTCCCTCACAGTGGCATGAAAATATTTGTTGTTCATATCTCCAAGTTTGAGCCAGTTGACTTTAGATTTTTGCATTATGACTTTTTCTTCTAGTTCAATAGCTGTGATAATTTTAGAAGTCCAATGTTTCACCTTATCCATCAGCTATGGGTTAAGCATGTCTCTTGAAAGATCATGCTCAGCCTTGGCTAGTTGATGTATGTTATGTTGAATTTGTTGGATTCCTTTAGTTTCTCTTTTGGTGAGAATCCTTATAATTGGTTGAAGCCTTTTTAGTTTTCTCCAATTTTTTTACACAGGTCTGCCATCTTCATTACTATTCCAGTTGTTGCTAACCTTTTCCACAAAATCATGTCTGTCTATAACATAATTCATAAATTTAAATTGAGTTATATATTTAGGCATAATATTATAACCCATTGGTTGGACTTTTAATGGAGCATGATCAGATATATGAGCACGTAACACTTTAATGTTACATTGAAGAAATTGAATAAACCATTCCCTATTGCAAATGGCCTGATTAATTCTTGAATAAATAATTCCATTGGTGTGTTTATTGGACCATGTGAAGTGATTCCTTTTATTATCATGTTCATAAAAGCCAATGTCCTCCATCATTTTCTCTAGATCATAGTATTCTGATTCTTGCACTAGATACCCATTTTGTCTCTAGTTGCGAAAACACTATTAAAATCACCTATTATCATCCATGGTTCCTTGCACTGAGTTGGCACAGTCCTTGGTATCTACCCAAAGCTTTTTCCTATTGTGGAGCTGATTTTGTCCGTAGATCACTGTAAGCCAACTTATCATCTTCCCATTGTGAAATCAAGCTTCTCAAATAAGCTTTTATTTTGATGAAGACAAACTATGGCTAACAAAAGAAGGCAAATACTTTGGTCAAGCATCTAAGCATCTAAGGATAATATCTTCAATCAAAGCTCTCAACATCTTTAAAGGTACAATAATATTATCTACTTTGATCTTAAGATATAAATGCTCAAAAATGAAAAAGAAATGTTTAAGAATCATTACTCAAGATTTTCAAAGATAAAATTTCACTTTTCATATGCATGCAATCGATTGCACTATTCAAAAAGTCCAAATCTTTTGCTTCTATTTCTGCATTCAATCGATTACATTGTTTGTGCAACCGATTGCACACTTAAAATTTTCAAAATGTTTGATTCTGTCTTAGCATGCAACCGATTACATAGTTGGTGCAATCGATTGCACTCAGTTAAATTTTGCTACTGACTTATCATTCAATCGACTACATTGTTGATGCAATCGATTCCACCCTTAAATTTTTTGAAAATATAGCTGTTGAAAACATTTTTCAATCGATTACACTAGAGTTGCAATCGATTACACACTGCACGAATTTGAAAAATTATAGCTTTGTTCATGCCTTTTGATCATGCCTTTTCATTACATCTTTTCACTCAATCTTGGCATTTGTTCATGATACATTTCCAGATTTTCATGTTGTTTCAAAAGGGTGTTATGAACATATAAATACTCAATTTCAAATTCATATCAAACACTTTTCTTTCATAATATTTTTCTGAACTTTAAAAATACAAACTCAACCATTCTTCATTTTCATACATAAGTTTTCTGCATTTATTTTCATACTTTAAAACAGAAAACTTTGAGCAAATATATCTTGAGTCTTTGTACAATATTATTATTGAAAGAAGAAGATTATACATTGTCAAAATCACTCTTAAGTGATCAATATACTCTACTCACTCAAACTCACAAATTGATATTTTACTTACTTATTTTCCAGGATTGTTGGAATTAAGTTTAAGTGTTTTTATTGAAATCTTGTCTTTCTAATTTGTTGGATACAAGTGTAGTTACATTGAGAGGATTGTTCTCATAGGTAACTTAGTGAAAATCCAAGAGGATTGTTCTTGGTCCAAGAGGATTGTTCTTGGTTTGGTTTGTAGTTCTTATGTATGTTTGCCACAATAAGGAAATCTCTTTCATGTTGAAAGGGGACTGGAGTACTCTCGGTATGTGAGGGGAACCAGGATATATCGCTCGTGTCTCTTTATTTTTCTGCATCTTTAAGCTTTCCTAAACTCACTTATAACCAGAAAAATAAGTACTATCATCACTAAAAACCAGAAATTTTAAAAGTACCTAATTCACCCCCCTCTTAGGCGCACTTCGTACTTACAATTGGTATCAGAGCAGGTCATAGGTAACCTGCTCCTAAAAGATCCAGAATGGCTTCCGCAAATCATAATCCTGTTTTCAAAGATGGTGGTAGTAACAACAAGCCTCCTTTATTCTGTGGTGAATATTTTGACTTCTGGAAAATATGCATGAAGGCGCATCTAGAAGCGCAAGGAGAGGAAATATGGGATGCCGTCGAAAATGGTCCATTTATCCCGGTAACGGTAATCAATGGTGTTGGCTCTTCAAAGCCTAAAACTGCATGGGACGATGATGACAAGAAAAAAGTTCTCTATGGCAAAAAGGCAATAAACTTTCTTCAAGGTGCACTTAGTATGGACGAATTCTTCCGTGTATCGACATGCAAAACAGCAAAGGAAATATGGGACACCTTGGTACAAACTCATGAAGGAACGGGTGAAGTAAAAAGATCAAGGCTAAATACCCTAACTCAAGAATATGAACTTTTTCGAATGCATCCCGGAAAAACCATTCTTGACTTACAAAAGAGATTTGTGCACTTGACAAATCATCTAAGTGCTCTTGGTAAAACTTTGATAAATGATTAATTGAATCTGAAAGTACTTAGGTCCTTAACAAGGGAATGGCAACCAAAGGTAACGACAATGTTAGAAAAGAAAATTCTCTCCAACATGACATTTGCAACTCTATTTGGAAAACTTCAAGAATACGAAACAGAACTCGGAATACTCGAAAAGCATGAAAATCAAGAGAAGAAATCCAAGAATATTGCTTTAAAGATAGACTCCAAGGAAGTTGAAAAGGAAAACAATCTAGAAGAAGATGAAAACTTCATGCTTCTTGTTAAAAGGCTTGGTAAGTTCTTCGGTAGAAATGACAAACCTTTTTCTCATTCAAAAGGAAAGAAATATTTTCAGAAAAAGGAAGGCTCCACATCAACACAAGAAATCACATGTTATGAATGTGGTAAGCAAGGCCATATCAAGCCGGATTGTCCAAAACACTCCAAGAAAGGTGGCTTCAAAAGCAAGAAGGGATTCAAGAACAAAAAGGCTTATGTAGCACGGGAGGACAATGAAATAAGTTCCTCATCCGATTCCAATAGTGATGAAAGTGCAAATCTAGCATTGATGGCCTCACACCATTCTGATGATGAAGACAATGAGGTTAGTAATGAATTTTTCTCTTTTTGATAGTGATGCACAAGGTGCTATAGATGAACTATTGAATGAATGCAAAATTCTGTATAAAACCATATCATCACAAAAGAAACAAATTTCATCCCTAGAAGAAAAATATGTTTCAATGGAAAAAGATTTCAAAGAAGAAAAACAAAAATCAAGTGATGAACAAAAACAGAATTTTGTATGCAAAAATTGTGATTCACTCTCTTTCCAAATTGTCCAATTAAAAAGAGTCATTGAAAGATATGAAAAAGGGAAAATTGGATTGGAAGGTGTTCTTAGCCAACAAAGATACTCTAATGATAAAAGTGGACTTGGATATTCAATGTTCTCAAAACCAAGTTCTAACAAAACTATCTTTGTTAAGGCAAGTGAGCAATCTTCCAAAGAGAAAGTCAACAAACCTAAAATAGTTTGTCACTATCCAAAAAAGAAAACATTTCCTAAGAATAAATCTTATCCTTCTAGATATAGAAGTAAATTTGAACCTACTTATTTTTATTATGGTATTAAAGGTCATACACCTAATGCTTGCTATGTTAGAAACTTCAGTGTGGCAAGTGGGCATTATGTATGGGTAAAGAAAGGCACTAATTATTAAGGACCCAAAGCAACTTGGATACCTAACAAAACCTAATTTGTTTTACAGGTATGCTTGAAGACCACATGTAATCTTTGGTATCTTGATAGTGGTTGTTCAAAGCATATGACAGGAGAAATAAACCAATTTTCACATATAGCGCTAAAAGCGAAGGGTTTTGTCACTTATGGAGACAATAATAAGGGAAGAATACTAGGAAAAGTCAAAGTTTGTGCTCCACCTTTCACATCCATTGAAGATGTTCTTTATGTTGAAGGACTAAAGCACAATCTTCTAAGTATTAGCCAACTTTGTGACAAAGGCTTCAAAATCAAGTTCACCAAGGATGAATGTTTGATAAAAGACGAAGTCACTCATGAGGTTGTACTTAAAGGTAAAAGAATAAATAATATATTTATGATTTCCCTTTATCCATCTTTGAAGGTTAAATGTCTCATGGCAAACAACGATGATTCATGGATTTGGCACAAAAGAATTGCTCATATTTGTATGGAACATTTGAATAAATTAATCAAGCATGATCTTGTCATTGGATTGCCTAAGATAAATTTTGTCAAAGATAGTCTATGTGATGCTTGTCAGAAAGGGAAACAAACTAGATCAACTTTCAAATCTAAGAATGTGGTGTCCACTACTAGGCCACTACAATTGTTACATATGGATCTATTTGGTCCATCAAGAACAAGGAGTTTCGGAGGTAATGTATATGCTTTGGTTATTGTTGACGATTTCTCTAGATATACTTGGACATTCTTTTTAGTGCAGAAAAGTGATGCATTCAAGGTGTTCAAGAAATATGCTAAACAAATTCAGAATGAGAAGTCTCTAACAATTACCTCAATAAGGAGTGACCATGGCGGAGAATTCCAAAATGCTTTATTTGAAGAATTTTGTGGAGAACATGGAATTTCTCACAACTTCTCGGCACCAAGGACTCCACAAAAAAATGGAGTTGTTGAAAGAAAGAATAGGTCTCTTGTGGAACTTGCTAGAACCATGCTTAGCGACTCAAATCTTCCAAAATACTTTTGGGCAGATGCGGTGAGCACGGCATGTTTTGTTAGAAATAGAGTTAACATTAGACCAATCTTAAAGAAAACTCCATATGAACTTTTCAAAGCGAGAAAACCTAACATTTCCTTCTTTCATATCTTTAGGTACAAATGCTTTGTCCTAAATAATGACAAAGATAATTTGGGTAAGTTTGATGAGAAATCCTATGAAGGTATATTCCTTGGTTACTCACTCTCTAGTAAAGCATATAGAATTAAGAATAAAAGAACTTTGACTATTGAAGAATCTATGCATGTTTCTTTTGATGAATCTAACCCCTCCAAGGAGGATAATATTGCTTGTGATAATGATGATGAAATTTTAGATGGTCCTCAAGAAAATTCTTCCAAGGATCAATCCATTCAACTAGAAGAATCACCTCAACAAGAATCGAATCTCAATGATCTACTAACAGAATGGAGAACTCATACAGATCATCATATTGATAAAGTTATCGGTGATATAAGTAAAGGCGTGTCTACAAGATTAAATCTCAAGGATGCTTGCCTAAACATGGCTTTTGTCTCTCAAATTGAACCTTCTAAAGTTGATGAAGCTTTAGGCGATGACCAATGGATCATAGCTATGTAAGAAGAATTGAATCAATTTGAAAGGAATCAAGTTTGGGAACTCGTTCCTAGGCCAAGCAACAAACACATTATTGGAACAAGATGGGTGTTCAAAAACAAACTTGACGAGAATGGAATAATTGTTCGCAATAAAGCGAGATTGGTAGCACAAGGCTATAATCAAGAAGAAGGAATAGACTTTGAAGAAACTTTCGCTCCCATTGCAAGGTTAGAAGCTATTCGTCTCTTACTTGCCTATGCTTGTTCATTAAATTTTCAACTTTTCCAAATGGACGTCAAAAGCGCATTCTTGAATGGATATATCACTGAAGAAGTATATGTCAAGCAAACCCCCGGCTTAGAAGACTTCAAGAATCCATCTCATGTGTATAAATTAAGAAAAGCTCTCTATGGACTGAAACAAGCACCAAGGGCATGGTATGATCGTTTAAGCAACTTCCTATGCGAAAAGGGTTTCGAAAAAGGAAAAGTGGACAAGACTCTATTTATCAAGAAAATCAAAGAAGACACTTTGCTAGCACAAGTCTATGTTGATGACATCATCTTCGGTTCCTCAAATCAAGAAATGTGTGAAGAGTTCTCATCAATGATGCAAGGAGAATTTGAAATGTCCATGATGGGGAAAATGAACCATTTCCTTGGACTTCAAATCAAACAACTTAAAGATGACATCTTCATCAACCAATCCAAATATTGCAAGGAACTCTTAAAAAGGTTTGACATGGATAACTGCAAAGAAATGTCTACACCTATGGGTTCTGGTACTTATGTTGATCAAGATGAATCAGGAATTTCCATCGACATCACTAAATATTGAGGTATGATTGGCTCCTTATTATATTTGACGGCAAGCCGTCCTGACATAAAGTTCAGTGTTTGTCTTTGTGCCCGCTTTCAAGTTAACCCAAAGGAATCTCATCTCACGGCTGTAAAGAGGATCATGAAGTATCTCAAAGGGACAACGAATGTCGGATTATGGTTTCCAAAAGGTAGTATCTGCAACTTAATTGGTTATTCTGACGCGGATTATGCAGGATGTAAAACAGATAGAAAAAGCACAAGTGGCACTTGTCACATTATTGGTAATGCATTAGTATCATGGGCCTGCAAGAAACAAGCATGTGTTTCTCTAAGCACGACTGAAGCTGAATATATTGTAGCGGGTAGTAGTTGCGCTCAAATTTTGTGGCTAAAATAACAACTTCGTCACTATGAACTCGATCTAGGGTGCATTCCTCTAAGATGCGACAACACAAGTGCAATCAACATCATAAAGAATCCCGTCATGCATTCAAGAACCAATCATATAGACATTCGACATCATTTTCTCCGTGACCATGTTCTTCAAGGAGATGTTGAGGTGACCTTTGTTGATACTCATAATCAACTTGCTGATATCTTCACCAAACCTTTGGCGAAAGAACCTTTCTACAAAATCCTTCGAGAGCTCGGCATACTTGACGAACGCGACTTATAAGGTGCATTCTACCCTTGATATTTCTTTTATATATGTTTTATATATGCCATATATGCTTTTATACTATGTGATGCTTATTTTGTCACCTTAATTATGGAGGAATTTGGTATAGATTTTCGCGGTTTTGAAAAGGTGGATATGGATCCTATTCTAAACAGAATTTCAATTAAGAATGTTGATTCAAAGATGGGCGTACATTTTAATCCGGAGACAAAGACCATCACCTATATTGGTGAAGATGTTGTTGGAAATGAAGATAATGACCAAGAAGTTGAATATGGTGAATCTATGCCTCCTCTTCCTACTGCTCCCTCTGGTCCAAGCAATCAAGAACTCATGGACTACATGGCTCAACAGTTTGCTTCTATGAACACCAACATCAACAATCAATGGAGTGCAATAAATGACTCCACTACAACCTGGATAAATAACTTTCGCTCGGATGCGAACCAATAATTCTCATACCTTTATTCTCACCTTCATATTCCACCATACGACCCAAACAACCCAGCTGCTCCTCCTCCTCATTACACAGAACCTCCACTTCAACAACAATTTCCTAACCAAGGATCATGGCCTTACAATCATCCAGACATTCATCACCCCTAATGTTCTGGCTGCTATTGTTGTTTCTGTTATGTTGTTATCTTACTCTTTCATTGTTCCATTTGTGTAACTCTTAAACAATGTTTGTTAATGTTTTTATTCTATAATTTCTTGTCAAAATATTGCTCTTTTATTATTTTGCTTGAAGCATCTTTCCCTTCTTTTTGATAATGTCAAAGGGGGATAAAGATGTATGGTACTTTATGCTTGTATTTCCCTTGTCTTATTTTTCAAGGTACTCTCCATTCAAGATGAAGAATTGCAAAGGATTTCAACCCTCTCCTACATAGGGGGAGTTTTGCATCTCAGGGGGAGAAGCACTTCCGGAAAGTACATCGCATAAAGAAAGATTGTTTGTCATCATCAAAAAGGGGGAGAATGTGAAATCAAGCTTCTCAAATAAGCTTTTATTTTGATGAAGACAAACCATGGCTAACAAAAGAAGGCAAAGACTTTGGTCAAGCATCTAAGCATCTAAGGATAATATCTTCAATCAAAGCTCTCAACATCTTTAAAGGTACAATAATATTATCTACTTTGATCTTAAGATATAGATGCTCAAAAATGAAAAAGAAATGTTTAAGAATCATTACTCAAGCTTTTCAAAGATAAAATTTAACTTTTCATATGCATGCAATCGATTTACATCTTAGTGAAATCGATTGCACTCTTCAAAAATTCCAAATCTTTTGCTTCTGTTTCTGCATGCAATCGATTACATTGTTTGTGCAATCGATTGCACACTTAAAATTTTCAAAATGTTTGATTCTGTCTTAGCATGCAATCAATTACATAGTTGGTGCAATCGATTGCACTCAGTTAAATTTTGCTACTGACTTAGCATGCAATCGACTACATTGTTGATGCAATCGATTGCACTTTTAATTTTTTTGAAAATATAGTTGTTGAAAACCTTGTGCAATCGATTACACTAGAGGTGCAATCGATTACACACTGCACGAATTTGAAAATTACAACTTTGTTCATGCCTTTTGATCATGCCTTTTCATTACATCTTTTCACTTAATCTTGGCATTTGTTCATGAAACATTTCCAGATCTTCATGTTGTTTCAAAATGGTGTTATGAACATATAAATACTTAATTTCAATTTCATATCAAACACTTTTCTTTCATAATATTTTTCTGAACTTTAAAAATACAAACTCGAGCATTCTTCATTTTCATGCATAAGTTTTCTGCATTTATTTTCATACTTTAAAACAGAAAACTTTGAGCAAATATACCTTGAGTCTTTGTACAATATTATTATTGAAAGAAGAAGATTATACATTGTCAAAATCACTCTTAAGTGATCAATATAATCTACTCACTTAAACTCACAAATTGATATTTACTTACTTATTTACCAGGATTGTTGGAATTAAGTTTAAGTGTTTTTATTGAAATCTTGTCTTTCCAAGTTGTTGGATACATGTGTTGTTACATTGAGAGAATTGTTCTCATAGGTAACTTAGTGGAAATCCAAGAGGATTGTTCTTGGTTTGGTTGGTAGTTCTTATGTAAGTTTGCCACAATAAGAAAATCTCTTTCATGTTGAAAGGGGACTGGAGTACTCTCGGACTGTGAGGGGAACCAGGATATATCGCCCGTGTCTTTTTATTTTTCTGCATCTTTAAGCTTTTCTAAACTCACTTATAACCAGAAAAATAAGAACCATCATCACTAAAAACCAGAAATTTTAAAAGTACCTAATTCCCCCCCCCCCCCCCCCCCCTCTTAGGCGCACTTAGTACTTACACCTATGAGCCTCTTCTATCTTACAAAGCATGTATTGATATAAACTTGCTATCAATTGAATATCTCTAGTATCCTCCTGTCACATCAACCAAACTCTCCCATTGGGATGATGAGAATAATTATCCAACCAATTCCAAATAGTGCCGAAACATCCTATAAGTTTATTAGCATTATTAGATTTGATTATAGTTTAAGGTAAATTTATATAAGGCATATGAATTTTCTTGAGATGGGCAATAATATCAAGATGGCTAGGCCTTTTATTTAATCCCCTAAAATTCCAAACTAGAATCATGAAAATTTGTAACCAGCTGGGTCTGGAATCTCTCCCTTGCCTAGCACTTCAAGTCTATTTCTACACTTAATGATGGTTTATGCTTTCATATTGCCGCGCTCTATTAAGATATCCTTACCCTCCATTTTTGTAGATCCGCCCACAATTATCCATGATGAATTTTCTTCAAAAATATGTGTTTTTGGTGGGGGTTTCTCGCTATCTTCGATTACAACTTCTATTGTTTCTTTTATGATCCACCTTTGTAGCTCTAGTTTTTTTATCATTTTGTTGTTGCTTTTCCTTACAAACATGGCCAATCTGAATACATTTTTTTACAAAATGGAGGATTACAATCGTATTTCACTTCCTATTTGAGTTTATCTCCTTTTATACTATTGATGGTGATATAGTTATGCAATTCAGATGTGTTAGTTCTCTTGTTTCAGGATTAGCTTAATTTTTTTTGTAAAACTAATAATAGCAGCACTGAAGAATAGGATAAGAAGAACAAGTACAAGAAGAAGTTCTATTACAATGTCAGGACATGTTGTGTTGAACTTTTTCAACAACTAGAATAACATGTCGAAGAAGATGTCTTGACATCGCGCCTGCTGAGATGTATTAATGAGATTCAGTTTGTTCACAACATAGGCAGAATATTCAAGAGAATATTATGCACCTATGTGGCGCATATTTAAAGGTCTAGAATATTCAATCTGAAATCAAGGAGAATGAAGACTTTCTAAATAAGGAGATTATTTAGGAAAGTAAATATTGAAGACCTTTCTTGGGGCAGAAGTTTCTGTAGTTTGTTACAGTTGATTTATTGTGTTTGAAGGTCCAAAACCAGTAGGGTAACTGGTTATAAATAGAAGGGTTTGTAACCTAGAAAATACACGACTCGAGATGTAGAAGTCTAGGGTTTTGTCAAGGTAAACCTCCCGGGTTGTGGGAAGGTTACCATGTTCACCTCGAAGCCTGTAGGTAAGAGGTGTATTGTTCTTGGAGGAAGCTTTGAAGGAACTCCAGGATGTGTTCTTAGTTAGGAGCAAAGCTTACAAGCAGTGGAGTATAGCTTAGAGGAGTCGTCACCGTCAGTTTGCGTGGTCGGTCACGACCACGACCCATATCTCCTTCAATCTTTTTCTTTTACTATAAATCTAAGTGATTGTATTTTTTATTCTGCAAACAATTTATTTTAATGTTTATATTTTTTCTTGTATTTATAATATATATTTTTGTTATGTATTGTAATGTTTTAAAAACCGAACGGGAGAAAGAACTGTTAAAATATATGGATTAAGGTTCAATTGGTTAAACCGATTAAACTGTGGTTGAATGGTATATTAAATTTAAACTAAAAAAAATTATTAAACATTCTAATAAAAAATTGTAAAATAAATTTCTCAACTACATACCATACTAATAAACAAACTTAAAAAAATAAGAAATATGCAATGTAAGACCCAGTAACAAATGAGAAAATTAGTTAAGGACGAATATTTATATATTTGTTCTAATTGTTTAACTCAAAGACACAAATTCTTCATTAGTATAATTTTTCACATCTCTTCGAACATCAACATCAGTTACCCCGTGTCTACAAATGACATTACATTATTTCTTCTCTTGCTATTTGCAATTACATTGTCTCATATCTTCTAATTTTATTTTTTATTTTTCATTTATACAATTTTAAATGTTTGTTATAATTAATTTTTTAGATATAAACAAAGAAATAAAATGAAGTAAAACATAAAAAAAAATTATCTTTGTTTTTTTTTAACCGTTTGATTCACCAAAATCGGTCCCGATTTTACAATTATTTTGATTTTTCGCGATTGAAGCAATTTTATCCAAATTTTTTAGACCTACCATTTATTGGTCCAAACTAAACTGGACTAGACAACGATTCAAGGTTGAATTGGTTCAACTAGTCGGTTCAATCCGGTTTTTAAAATATTGATGTATTGTGTTATTTATAATATATTTTAAAAAAATTTATCTTTTTAAATATAAGTTATATTCTTTTAAAATTATTTTTTGTATTTAAATTATTTTTATTTGAATTACTCAGTTTTTTTAACATAATATATAAAATATAAATGTGGTGTATAATTGGACTCATTTTAATTTTTTTTATAAGTTGTATATATATTTAGAAAATGTAGATGTGTTGTTTAAATAAATAAGAGGAATAGCATAAATCTTATAATTCATTCATTATAGACATTCTCTTTCTCTCATAAAATATCTATCGGTTAATTATATTTGCTTATCTGGTGTGATATTTTCTTAAGAAATTATATCTTTTCAATTTTTTTTCAAACCTTTGAATTTAAATCAATTTAATTTAACTATATTTATTATTTAACATATTATTTTTATTATTATTATAATAATTATATTATTATTATTTTATTATATAATAAAGAAATAAATTATTAGTTTTTTCAAACCTTTGAATTTAAATAAATTTAATTTGACTCTATAAGATTAAAAAATCCAAAAAAGTATAGTTTCCATAGTTAGATAATTATAATTAGAAAATAATAATTAAAAATCAATTTGATTTGAATTTAAAGAGAATGAAGAATATTAAAATAAAAAGTAGTAAATTTTTTAATAATAATAATAATAATAATAATAATAATAATAATAATAATTGTTATTATTATTATATTTATAAGTATTCAAAATAGTGTTATTCACTATTTTTTTATTCTCTCCCATTTCTCACAACTATTCTCAGACTCCCTCTCCAATCTATAGCGTATGTTTTTTCTCTTTGTTGCTCTTAATATGTTTTAAATTCATTAATATTTTTGTATCGATTTTCTCTCATGGAATCTCTAATTCTCATCTATATCATTGTATTGATTGTATGTTACTTATAACTTTATTGTTTATTATTAGTGACGTAATGAAAGATGAATTATTTGAATTTGAATAATTACCAACAAAGAAGAGTGAATTTGCTGACTGGAGAATCTTCACATGGGGAGGGACTCTATGAACCAATTAATGTTTCTCAGAATAATTTTGAGGAAATTGATGATGATGTCATAGAAACTTCACCAAGAGAATTTGCTGAGGTTTAATCCTTTCTATTTTCTTAATTTAAAACTTTTAGTAGATGTTAATAAATTATTTACTAAAACATTTTCTTTTGGTCTTTATGTATCTTAGGCAGTCGCCAATGCGAGAAGAAATCGTATGGTCAATGAAGTTGATTCGAATAGAGGTAACACTTTTCTCCCTCAAAATTTTTATTTAAGCAAAAATATATATGTATTTAGATCAAAATACATGTATCCTTTTGATTATATAAAAATCTAGTGTAGCATTATTTTTCAAAAATAAAAATATGTTTTACCATATTAACTAATGCATTGAATTTTGAAGGAAAGTTATGATTATGTTATTGTTGTTTTAGGATATGAAAAATAATTAATTATTGTATTTGTGGAAGGGTAAACTATTTTTTAAAAATCACAATTATATTGTGAATAAGGATGATTAGATGATATTCAAGTAAGATTTAAGTCTTTAGGTCATGAGAAGACATTTGTACTGGGTTAAAAGTAAAACACAAATTAAAAGATATTACATATTCACCTAAAATCTTAAATTATCAGATATTCTAATTTATAAAGTGTCTTATATCTTTATTTTACAACGTGTGTCTTCTAACTCACTCTTGTATCACAATGATAAAAAAATTTAAAAGATATAGATAAAATTAAAGTTTGTTTATCGCTAGTATTTATAATATAGTACATTTAAAAATGTATTTCCTTTAAATATTTTTAATAGATTGCCCCTTAGAGTGATTATTGTATATTGATATTTAAATATGTAATATTAGTTTGTTCTTTTAATGTCAACGGTTAGGGAGTAATTTTAAGAATTAGAAAGTAAATGAGCTTACTGTTTCAAAATCCTTGAACTTCTTGGCAATATAAGAGACTAAGTTCAACAAGATTTTGACTCCTCTTCTTCAATCTTTATGGGGTAACTCCTTCTGTGAGTGAAGTTTTCTTCCCATCTATTAGAAATAGATGAGAACTCTTCTCAATCTTGTGTAATTTCAAGAGTTGTTCTCTTTTATCCTTCTCATATATTCTCGGTTACCTTGATGTCCTCTACTTGTGGGGAGTGTCTACCTCTATGAGTTTTATGGAAAATATTTATTCTAAGCATTTTTTGAATGATAAGATGGTCATGTGTGATGACCTAGTGTCCAAGAAATCATTTCTAGGGATATTGTGTGATGCTTTTAGGGGATATCAATTATATCTATTTGTGCTTTGAGTGATATCATTAAGGGAGTTGATTTCTTCAATTGTACTGATGGTGTGGAATATTCTTCCTTGAATAATTCCATCTCTCAAATGGATTTGTTTGATCTTTCCCTCTTAGGTAGGAAGTCAACATGGCTTTCGTATAACAGGGGAGCATCTAATAGGTGGCGTAAGATTTTCGTGTCTGATGATTAATGGGATATAGGGGTGTGGCTTCATAGTAGACTCTACCTAGAGATGTCTTGGATTAGTGTTCTAACATCCTTAGGTATTCCAAAAAAGTTCGAGGTCCTTAACCTTTCAGATTTAACTATCACTCACTTAATCATGATATTTTTGTAGAGTTAGTCCATACTAGTTGGAGTGGTTATGTGTCCTTTGATTGGAAATCATTTTTCCTCAAAGAAAAACTTAAATCTCTCAAATGGGTTATGAAAGTTTGGAATAAAAATGTCTTTGGAAATCTTGAATACCAAATTTTCTCCTCGAGAGAGGTGGTGTATTCTCTTAACTCTATGGTTGACCTTGGTGTGCATTTTATAGAGTATGTGGTGGATAGATTGAGAGCTATTGTGGACCTTTAGTCATTGCTTAAGATTAAATATCCAAATAATTTTAGAGGTCAAAAGAAAAGTGACTCAAGGAGAGTGATTCTAATTATGAATTATTTCATACTTGTGTGAAGAGTAGGAGTAGGGAGAATACAATACAATCCCTTAAAGTGGGGGATATTTGGATAATTTGGGTTGCTGAGATCCGTTAAGAGGTGGTTAATTTCCTCTCTAATAGATTTAAGGAACCTTTGGTAGATTGTATATAAATTAATAAGTTTTGTTTTTTTTAATCCTTTTTCCCGAGATTCTAATGCTACTCGTACTTTTCTTAAATAGATTCTTAAATAGATTGGTAATAAATCCCTAAGTCAAAAGGGTTTAATTTCCATTTTTAGAGAATGTTCTGGCTTTTTCTTAGGGATGATATGTCAATAATTTTTAATTAGCTTCGCCATTTTGTATCTCTCCCCAATTGTTTCATATCATATTTTGTCACTTTCAATCCTAAGTTATACTTTCCATTGTATTAGGGGTATTTCTGACCTATCTCCTTGACGAAATCTCATTATAAATCGGTTTCTAAAGTATTATTAACTAGACATGCAAAGGTTATGGAAAACATTATTTCCCTAAACTAATAAACCTTTATTAAATCTAGATTGTTAGTTGATGGGGTGAATGTTATGAATGAGTAGGTTGATCTATTTAAGAAAACCAAAAGATCTTGTTTTTTTTATGGTGCAATTTAAAAAAAATATATGGTTTAGTCGCTTGGAGTTTCCTGAATTATATGTTTATTATATTTTAATTTAATGCTAAGCGAAAATTCTATATATATGCCTATTTTTTCTCAGAAAATCTTGTGGTTTTAATAAATAGATGTCCTAACTAACAAATTAGCGTCCAAAAGAGATTAAAGTAAGGAAATCCCTTAGCTCATTTCCTTTGCTTGCTCGTGGCATAAGGCTCAAACGGGTTGTTTTTCAAGCATTAGATCTTGTTCTCTTCTCTAATTTTAGATTTGGCTCATTGGATCTTAGTGTTTGTGTGTGTGTGTGTGGAGTATTTTTTATGGTGAATAATATTTTATTTTTTTAATAAATAAGAAAAATATAATAAATGAAAGTAGAATTATATTATTATGGTGATTGAAGGTGTTGCTTTTTAGAAATTTATCTTTCATAATTATTGCAGAAAATCACAGAATCTCAGACTTTTTTCTGCCTGACGGCCGCATTCTCCAACCAAATGATGACATGATTTATATAAATTTTGATTTCATTGCACATGAGGTATTGTTAAATTTCTTAGTTTTATGGATAGTTGGTTTATATTTGTAACGATAAGAAGTTGGTCTTATTTAGTTGGTCATTTTCTAAAATTAATAAATCATTTAAGTTCTCTTTTCTATTATAAGCTTGACCATTTAATAAAATGAGTAGTAAGAGTTGTTTTTATTATAGAATAAATTATACAAAATCTTATTAATATGAAGTTACATGATATATTTATAAATTACATAATTTTTTACAAAATTTAAAATATTCATACAATCCATAACTCTTATTAAAACCTAATAAACTTACATATGTTATAGAGGTTGTTGAAGTTATATTTATAACTAGATTTTTTTATATTGAAATTGTCATTAAAGTTAGCTGAAAAAGAGAAGGAAGCCGCGGAAGCTAAGAAAAGGGCACTTGAAACTCCCAAAGAGTCTCCCTATAAATGTCCAATATGTATGGATTCTATTGAGGAGGAAATGGCCACAAGGTGTGGCCATATCTTTTGCAAGTTCTGCATAAAAAAAGCAATTAAAGTACAAGGTAAATGTCCTGCATGTAGGGAAACGGTTACTTCGAGACAACTAAGAAGAGTGTTTCTTCCATCTCCCAATTAAAGGTATATGCCCATAATTTATAGTTTATTATTGAAGATAGTTAGGATTTATTTAAATTTATAATAATAATAATAATAATAATAATAATAATAATAATAATAATAATAATAATAATAATAATAATTATTATTATTATTATTATTATTATTATTATTATTATTATTATTATTATTATTATTATTATTATTATAAATTAAGGGATATTCTAATATCAATACAAACATATGCTAACACAAAAAAATAGTGAAATTATTGAAACAATATTACTATAAATTATTATAATGTGAATCATTTTGTAATAAGTAGTTGAAGTTTCTTATGTGATTTTAATATATAAGAAAAAACTCTCATTACTTTTATTTCATGTGATTTTCTTTTGTTGTACAACAAGGTTATGGAAGCTTCGTTGACGACAATTTTGGACTAGATAATAATTTATTTTGCTATCTTGGATATTCTCGAATGATTATGCTACTTCTTGTTATGTTTGTCACAAGTACCATTTTTAGGTATTCATTTTTATATCCTTAATTAGATATGTTTGTGGGATTCTTTTTAATGTTCAATATTTAAATTTATAACTCATTTAATATTGACATAAGGGATTTACATATGTCTTCATTTCGTGAGTTTTGGCTCATTAGATTTGAGATTTTATTTGAGTCACAATGATGGGGAGTCTATATATATATATATATATATATATATATATATATATATATATATATATATATATATATATATATATATATATATATATATATATATATATATATATATATATATATATATATATATATATATATATATATATATATATATATATATATATATATAACCCTAATATCATAGAGCTCTTTGCTCCAATGATTAAATTTATAAAAAAATTAATCTAAGATACAAAGCATGAATATGTTTTCATAAACAAAATTTAACCTAGTTTAATTTAATAGACACTTATGAAAATCTTGTAGGCTTAAAATTGATCATGAAAGGCTTCTAATTCATGTTAGGATCAAAGGTGATTTTTAAGTTGTAGTTCCTTCATAAAAAACTTTGACAAACGACTTCATATTTTTCAGAACACATTTAGGGATGGGAAAGACTTGCATCCAATATGCAGTCACTGCAAACAAAACACTATAGATAAGTTGCTTCCTACCTGCATAGCTCAAAATTTTTAAAGTCTAATGTCTAATCTTGCCAACAATTTTATCAATTACATGTCTACATTATTTCACACTAATTTTCCCGCTAGATAGAGGAACTCCTAGGTACTTAAAAGGTAAAGTGTCGACATTATAACTTGTAATCTCTAGCAGCTTCTGTTGAAGAGATTCATGAAAACCTCCAAAATAGACCTTGCATTAGGCAGGATTAGCCATTAAACCAGTTAAAGTAGAAAATATTTGGAATTCCTTCATCATAAGAGTAACTGATCCTTCATCTCCTCTTGTGAACAACATTAGATCATTAACAAAGAAAATTTTTGTTATACCAAGAGCACATGTGCATATACTCCTTGATCGACACAAACAGCATTTGTAAGATGGGATCACCTTGCCTAAGCCCCCTCTTTGCCTTTAAGCAATCATTATGATGAACATTGATTGAATATTTACATGAAATAATTGTCTCACGAACCATGATCTAGTTGATAAATTTAATAGGGAAATCCATCTCTCTCATAATTTTATTGATGGGTCCATGTTCCATAATGTCATAAGCTTTTTGCAAATTAATTTGAATTGGACATTTTGGTGAAATGTGTTTTCTAATGTATCATCTTAGAAGCTCATGTGCAATGATGGCTTTACTCAATCTAGTGGTCAAAATCTTGGAGATAATCTTGTATAGGGAAGTGCAACAAGCAATGGTACTCATCTTCTTCATAGTTCTTGCATTTGATGTTTTAGGGGTCAGTATTAAAAGGGAACAATTCACACCTTTGTACATTCTACCATACTCAAATAAATCATGAAAACTGCTTTCACAACATTACTAACAATATCACAAGCTCCTTTGATAAATTTAGAGTTAAACCCATCAATTCCAGGAACCTTATTATCACAATACTTTTTAAAGCTTTCCAAATTTTTGGATATGGGATATGTTGGATTAACTCTTCTTTTTGTTTTTCTTTCAATTGAACTCCACCTCTCATTGCCATAATATCAATATGGACCAGTTATGGTGAAGATTTCCCCATAAGATCTTCATAGAACCCCAACACCTATTGTTCAATGTTTTTATCACCAGTGATTACTTGTCCATTGTGATCTACCGTCTTGTATATGCCTTCATGCTTGTTTTTATCCCTCACAGTGGCATGAAAATATGTGTTGTTCATATCTCTAAGTTTGAGCCAGTTGACTTTAGATTTTTGCATTATGTTGTACGTCAAAATTTTCCCTCTCATTTATCAAGATTTTTCTCACGAGACTTCTTTGACTCAAGACAAGATTAGGGTTTAGTCAGCTCAAGAAATCTCATCTTGCACTAATAACCCAAAATTAGGGTTTGAGTTTGCACAAGGATCTTTGGACCATCAATGCTTCATGTGACTTTCATACATCATTTTGGACCCCTAAGATTGCTCATGCTAAGTTTCAAGCCTTGAACCACAATTTTGATCAGTCAATTGGACAGTTGACCTAAAAATCAGTTGTATTGGGGAAAAGTCAACCATGGCCAATTTACAGTCAAACTTCATAATTTTTTATCCACATCAACATTTTAGACTCATATGTACCATTTGATCAAGTTTGGATCACAACTCCTCAAGAAATTTGATCAAATCATCAAAAGGGCAAAATGGTCAAAATTAGGGTTTTGACTGAGAAAGGGAAATTTCTGATTTTTAACCTAGCCAATGACCAATTGAGTTCAAACATGATTTCAAGGGTTCAATGGTATCATCTTGACCTAATTACATGGTTCAAAAGATCTCAAGTTCATTGGATTGACAGATGAATTTTGCAGTCAACTAATCAAGTGCCAAGGGTCATAATTCATCAAGGTATGTCAAAATATGAAACTTGTTCACCAAGAAAACCAATTTTGAAAATTAGGGTTTTAATTTGAAAATTTTCATAACTTAGAATTTTTCTAAGTATAAAAATTTTCTTATTTTTTCCCAACTTTTCACCACTTTTTCACCATGATGCATTTTGATTCAAAGAAAACTTCCAACATGAAAGTTGTAGTCCTCCATGGAATCTACAACTTTGCTTCAAAACTTTTCCCAAAAGATTCTTGGATCTCAAGTTATGAATTTGTGAATATAGGTCCATGAACTTCTTAACTTAGTGAAATTTTGCCCTAATTTAGGCAGGTTTTTTACCAAACTTCATGGACATTTTTCACCTAGTTCTAAGAGGTATCTCAAGATGCATTTCAAATATGGATTATAGAGCACATTGCAAGCTTTCCAAAATATCCAAGAACTCTCCAAGATCATTTTTGATTAGGGAGAATCGAAGAAGAGAAGTTGGCATTTTATCACTTTTGATCAAGCCATTTTTACAAAGCATCAAGTTGCAAATCAGATCCATGTTGTTTGTATCTTGCTTTACATGTCATAAGCTCACTTTACACTCCATAATTAAATGCAAACTCAGAAGTTAAAGAACTTATCTTTGCTTTTGAAGCTTTGTACAAGATACATTTCCATTTTTGGCTAAAAGTGCACAATGCCATTTTCATAAAGGGCAACTTTTGCAACTTTGTCAATCTTGAGCCTTGGACCTGTCCCTTTGGTGAAAGCAACTTCTACAGGTCTCAAGAAATGTATACCAACTCTTATCAGTCCTCAAGCTAGCCAGTACAAGCATATGAGATTAGTCACTTCACTTTACTTAAAATGCAAGAAAAGTTGCAAAAGATGCTAGAGCTTACACAGCTAGTGAAGAGCTGACTTTGTATCCCTTCGATACAAATATACAAACTTGTCACAATGCATAGCACGATGGCTTGACACTTGAAACATTCTCAAACTCAGAAACACCAAATTTCTGTCCAAAACCTTAGAATCTGCAAAAGCATAGCCAACCAATTTTTGGCTCGTGCGTTTTGTGTTTAGGCACTTGAAAAATCTCATACACATCCTACCAAAGCAATCCAAGCCATCACCCTGGTTCTGTAACCCATGTTTCAGCATCCACCATTTTCACTTTGGAAGCTTGCAACTTGACTTGTGCAAAGAGTTTCAGCTATCCTAAGAGCAAGCTAAGCATTGGAATAACTTCAGGGAACTTCAAGGAAGCTCAAACAATCCACAGGCCTCCATTAAAGTCCCTACATTGCTCTACTCGAATCAAAATGAAGGAGGTATTTTCTTGAACTCTATCTCTCTGAATAGGCATCCTCAAGCCACGATTTGTGAAGAAAAAAATGTAGTCCATGTCATAACGAAGTTGTACATATGCATACTTTTCATTTATATTACTTATGCTGTGAGAATTTGAAGATTGAATATGCTGAAATTTCTAGGTCACGAATTAGGGGTTCCAAAATTCTCCATGATCTTTGAGAGTTAGGTTACAAAATTTACATTGTTAGAATCGTGAACTCAAATGCCACATGTTTCATGTTATGAGATTTTGTTTTTGTGCAAGCATGAGAGTGATACAGATTTAAACTGAAGCGTGCGCAGGGAAGACTGGCTGGAGGACAGGGATGAAGTCTGGGCTTTTTGGTGCCTTGGGCTTTTTGTTTTCACTATTCACACCCCCTCACTTGTTATTTGCACCCCCTGACTAGTTTTGTATATTTTTCATATTTTTTTTCCATATTTTCATACTTATTGCTTTTTATTTATTTGTTCTGAATGATAAAAATCCTAAAAATATTTTCTTTATTTTTTGCAAATTTTATTTTATTTTTTTATTATTTTTTGCATAAAAAATAGTTTTTTAGGATAAATAGATTTTATTTTTTTAAAATAATTTGTAAATACAATTAAAAATACTTAACATTTTTTATTATACTATTTATAATCATAAATAATTATTTTTATACATACTTAATTTTTTAATATTTACATATAATATTATTTATTATTTTCTTATACAAAAAATGTGCAAAATAATAATATAGAACATGTATTTTCTTTTAATTGAAAATTAGGTTTTCACCCCTCCAAAAATAATATTTATTTTTTCTTATTTTTAGGGTTTAATTTAATTTATTTTCTCATACAAAAAAAACAAACATAAAACATTTTTTACATAAATACATTGAATTGCATTTTAAATATTTGCATATTTATTCAATTCGCGCAATATTCGATTGGGTTGTAATAATATTTTTAGGTTTATATTTGTGCAAAAATCCCCATTCAAAACTTGCATCCCCCCTCCCATAATAATTGTTGTAATAGCTTAGTTTATTTTATGCAATTTATCACTTTATATA
This sequence comes from Vicia faba, assembly GCA_948472305.1. NCBI lineage: Eukaryota > Viridiplantae > Streptophyta > Magnoliopsida > Fabales > Fabaceae > Vicia > Vicia faba. The sequence goes on along the minus strand of OX451738.1, from coordinate 1,219,328,755 downwards.
CCATGTTTAGTAAACTAGGGTTTGCATGACAAGAACAAAAACAAAAGCAAAATAGAAAACCCTAAATGCAAGACAAAAGCATGAAAATGACACACTTTGCACACAAGCACTCTTAGGGTTTCTCTCACTTGGTTGCCTAAAATAAAATGGCCATGTTACGCATGCGAAGTATCTTGGCAAAACAAAACAAAAATAAGATCATAGTCCCTCGATGACGCTATTCAAAGGTTGCCTAAAACAAAATGATATTGGTCCCTCAAAAATGCTAAGATACTTGGCAACATTGCTATCATGGTTATACGATGACCCATGCCCGTCCTGTTTACATCCAAAGATAGGGTTGCTTACCAAATCAATGGTAAGTCAACAATGTCAAAGGAATAAAAATACACAAGAAAGACATTTGAGTAGGTAGATAGCTTCTAGTTACTTGTTCCATTTCAAGACAATCCTTGCTATTTTCAAAAATAAACACACACACACATTTCAAAACATCTTACAAAACATTGAAAACATTTTCAAAAAGATAAACATCTTTGTATACATTCCTACGAAAAAGAATCATTACAAAGATTGCCTAAACAAATGGCCTCTTTTACAAAATACTTTCAAAACCACACTAAACACCATTTCAAACAAAGTAAAGCAAGTGATCTAAACAAGTAACTAAGAGCCCATGGAAAACCATGGATGAAAAGGGTGCTAGCACCTTCCCTTTTCATAATCTACCCCCTGAACTCAAGAAAACATCTCAAAGGTCTTTCCTGTGCTTTTTTATCTTTCCTTTTGGATAAAAGAAAAGTCGGTGGCGACTCTTGCTAACCGCGACATTTGCGAACACAAACACAAAACCTCAAGTCAGTTCTCCCACCGCATTACAGAACTGGCGACTCTGCTGGGGACAATTATAAAAGTGGGGTTACCTTAGGGTTTAGATCACCTTTATTTGCTTACCATGTTTGACTTTTTTGCTTTACATTTTGGTTCTATTGTTTGGGTTTAAATCCTCCACCCAGATTTGGGAAACATTATAGGTAAATAGTAATACGTTATGGAAACTGTGTGGGGTATACCGACACGGTCTAAGCAATAGCTATGTTAGTGTGACATATTTGTGGGTACCGGTAGCCTTTGAGTCAATCAAAGAGAATACGGGGATGCTGAGTGATGTCATGAAGCACTAACAAACTTCTAGAACCTTTACTTGACTAACTTGGCCTTTTAGGATGTAGTGAGATGACCGACTTTAGTGCAGTCCGAAGTTGGTAGATACTCGATACTACACTCATTGAGGGTTGGTTCCTTGGAATATTTTGGTCGCCAGTAAAGATACTTGAATTGAAACAATGAACAAGGAAATAATCCTGTGATATTGAGCTCCTTAGAACCCAGTTACTATTTCTAGGACAGGTTAAGCCAACTAAACTTCAAGAGGGTACTTACCTATGAAACCCCATGCAAGCCTAAACTAGGAACTTGTGTGTTTTGTTTGTACATATATACTTGTGCATAACATCATGGACATCATGAGCATCATTTGCATCCACTAACCATTTCAAGGATTTTGGAAATTCATCTTTGTTCTTGTTTTGTAGGATATGGAGTCGCTTCGCAGGAAAACTATCCAAGTCAACCTTGTAAGAATTCCTCCACAACTCAAGGAGCTAGCTTCAAGTATTCCTAAGAACTCTCCATTCACCGAGAGACATGGTCGCCTACTCAACTTGGTCACTTCCAACATAGAAGAAGACATGATGAAGGTTCTCTTCCAGTTCTTTGACCCTTTGCATCACTGCTTCACATTTCCTGACTACCAGCTTGTGCCTACTTTGGAAGAATTCTCTCAACTCTTGAGGATTCCTATTATCAATCAACTACCTTTAAACGATACGGAAAGAGATCCAAAGCCAGAAGAGATTGCTCAAGCCCTGCACTTGCACTCATCTGATGTCACAACCCATTGGGAAACTAGAAGTGGTGTCAAAGGCTTCTTGGCAAAGTTCTTGTTTGAGAAGGCCCAAAGTTGTTGGAACTTCTTGGACTTGCAATCTTTTGAGGAGATTGTATCTCTTCTCATCTATGGGATGGTCTTGTTCCCTAATCCTGACCAACTTATAGATGTGAGTGCTGTCAAAATCTTCATGTCACACAATCCGGTGCCTACTTTGCTTAGAGATATCCTACACTCTTTTCACACTTGTACAATGAGGAAAAGAGGTGTTCTCATGTGTTGCACTCCACTCCTAGAAAGATGGTTTATTTCTCATCTTCCCCAATCAGTCTTGAAGAATGAGCAAGGTTTGAGGTGGTCACAAAGGTTAATGACACTTAACCATTCAAATATTCATTGGTGTTCTCGATCCAAAGAGAATGTTATCATTGTTGACCGTTCTGGGGAATTCCCTAATGTCCCTCTACTTGGCATTAGGGGAGGCATCACCTACAACCCATGCTTGGCTCTAAGACAGTTTGGTTATGCCCGAAGGGATGGCCCATATGATATGTTGATTTAAGGTTTGGTTTTCGACTTCGACAACGACGATCAAGGACTTCGACAAAGATTCATCTGAGCTTGGAGGATGCCAAACAAGGTAGATAGAAATACTTTGGGACACAAGAATTCCATCCCTCTTGAGCCTTACCTCAAGTGGGTACGAACCCGTGCCCAAAGTCTAATGATGCCTTACCCCTCCATTCTCCCAGTGATTATAGAGCATGTTAAGGAAGGAGAGGTTCCATACACCATCCTACATCCTGACATGCCAACGTCACTCGAAGATCTACAAAGGAGTTGGATACAGCTCAAAGAAGAACGTGAAACTTTTGAAGCCCAATTCTACGCAAGCGAGAAGAAGGTTTTGGAACTCACTCGGTTACTTCATGAAGAGCAGACTCTCAACACCTACATTGAACCAAAGAGGATGCGCAATGTCTTTTTATCTTAGAATTTTGTATTATTTTTCCCTAGGGGAATTGATGTACTCAAAATCTATTTTATTAATATAACGTGTGTTTCTTTTTGTTTGAAACAAATTTGAATTTTCAAATCCTTGAAAACATTGCATGAATACATATCATTCATCATAAGCATAAACAAGTCTTTGCAACAAGTTTCCTCATCCCTCTGCTGTTTATTTCATCAAGATGGATCTCGAACAAACGGTTAAAGATCTGCAGGCTCAGAACTCATAATTTCAACAGTTACTCTTGACCTTAGCCAAGGGGAAAGAGGAGCTGAAGACTCTGCTAGAAAAAAAGAGAAAGAGAAAAAGAAGAAGAAGTCAGCTGGTGTGGTTATCATGGGCAGAAGATTTCAGGGACAAGCCAGAACGACCTTGGAATTTCCAAAAACATCTGAAGAAGGGGAAAGAAAAGGAAAAGAAACGGCAGTACCATCAGATTCTGAAGAAGAAGAGGAAGAGGAGGACTACTCTGAACAACAATACCCTCCGGATGATGACAAATACAAACTCCTGGAAGAGCGCCTAACTGCTATGGAGATACAGAAAGTACCGGGTCTAGATTTAGAGGAATTAGGGCTGGTGTCAGGAATTGTAATCACGCCGAAGTTTAAGGTGCCTTTATTTGCCAAGTATGATGGGGTTTCTTGTCCCAAAATGCACCTACAATCCTATGCCAGGAAGATTCAGCTGCATTCTTCTGACAAAGACTTGTGGGTCCACTTTTTCCAGGACAGTTTATCAGGAATGCAGCTTGATTGGTTCTACCAGTTGGAAAGGGCCGATGTCCATAATTGGGAAGACCTGGCAGTAGCATTCTATAAACAGTATCAGTACAATGCTGATTTGGCACTAACCCGTACTCAACTCCAGAGTATGGCTATGATATCAAATGAGGGCTTCAAAGACTATGCACAAAAGTGGAGGGATCTAGCCGGAAGGGTGCAACCCCCTTTATCCGAAAGGGAGTTAGTGGACATGTTCTTGGGAACTCTGTCATGTCATTTCTTTAATCATCTGATTGGGAGCTCCTCTGCAGGGTTTACTGAATTGATTTTAACCGACGAGAGGGTGGAAGCTGGTATAAGAAGTGGGAAAATTCAGAAGGGCACGTCTGCCTCCACAGCCGTGAAAAAGTCTTTCACTGGGAAGAAGGAAGTGTCTGTTGTATATTCACAGAGGAATCAGGGAAGAACTGAGCGCCAACCAACGATGGGGGTTGTTATGATTCAAAAGCCTGCATCAGACCAGCCAAGAAACAACCAGCCAAGAAATAATCAGCAAAGGGTAGAAAGGCCAGTTCGGCAATTCACCAAGATTAACATGACTCCAGCCCAGGTCCTACCACATCTTCTGAAGTTGAATCTGGCCATGTTAAAAGAGGCCCCTAAAAATCCCAATACTGCTTCTCCATATTACCATCCGAACGCTAGATGCACGTGCCGTTCTGAAAGTCCAGGGCACGACACCAACAACTGTTGGGCTTTGAAGAACAAAATTCAAGACCTGATAGATGCGAAGGAAGTTGAGTTTGAAGTGCCTGAGAAATTGAATGTTATTTCCGCTCCAATGCCTAGGCATGGTCACAATGCCAATGCTGTTGAGGAAGATCTGTTTGTTGCTACTGTGGATGAACTATTAACTCTGCTCCCGACCATCAAGTTGAATTTGTTGAAAGCGGGTATATTCCCAGGTTTTGACAAAGACTGCCATGTTTTCCTGTCCTCATCATTTGACTGCCCTCTGTTGAAAAAAGGTATCCAACAACTGATTGATAACCAAGAAATTTTGTTTAAGAAAGCTCCTGTTTCACCCGTTCCAGTTAAAGAAGTTTCAATAATAACCATTTACGCCAATCCTTCCAGGGTCTCTAAAAGACCCGTTAGGATTACATCTGCTCCAATGACTACTCCACTTAAGATAACAATGCTCGGGCCGACTCCATACCAATCAGATAAAACAGTACCATGGAATTATGGTGGAGAAATCTACTACCATGGTATTAAACAGGATGAACTGACTGCCGAAGGAGAGAGCTCCGAAGAGGACGATTCCGACGTCAGTAACATTTCTAGAACAAGCAAGATTACCCGTAGTGGTAGAATCTTCTCTCCAGAGATTTCCCCTCCAAAGGCAGTCTTTGAACCCGTGGCTATTCCGAAGATTACCTCTGCACCAGTGATTGTGCCTGCAAGCGTACCTGCCAACGAAGACAATACAATTCCTATCCCTGCTTCCATTGCTGAGAATAAAGGAAAGAATGTTCAAGAGGAGCCTGTCCTGACGAAGGCTCAATCACTAGCTATTCCTGAAATATCCAAGAAGGAATGGAAGAAATCTTGAGGATCATAAAGAAAAGTGATTATGATGTGGTTGAACAGTTGGGGCAGACCCCCTCCAAAATCTCTATGCTAGCTCTGCTGCTGTGCTCTGAAGCACATGCTAAAGCTTTGGTAAAGTTTCTGAAGACAGCTCATGTACCGCAAGAGACATCTGCGGACCAATTCCAAGAGTGTGTGGCCAGTTTGACAGCTGGCAATGGCCTGGGTTTCTATAATGCTGACTTGACACCCAAGGGGAGGAAACACAACGGGGCGTTACATGTCTCAGTGGAGTGTAGAGGAACGACCCTAGCCCATGTCTTGGTAGATACTGGTTCATCTCTGAACGTCTTACCAAAGGAAGCCCTTGATAGATTGAATTGTGAGGGGCTGACATTAAAACCCAGTAATATAATTGTGAGAGCATTTGACGGCTCTAAGAGGATGGTCCATGGGGAGGTGGACATCCCGATAAAGGTGGGAACTCAGACCTTCAATTCGACCTTCTATGTGATGGACATCCTTCCTTCTTACTCTTGTCTGTTGGGACGCCCCTAGATTCACAATGCCGGTGCTGTCACCTCCACTTTGCATCAGATGCTGAAGTACACTGTCCAAGAGAAGATCATAACTATCCACGGAGAATAGGAGTACATGATTAGTCATCTGAATTCTTTCTGACATGTGGAATTGGATGGCGAGTTCATTCAAACCCCTTTCCAACATTTTGAAGAAGTCTCCCAAGAAGTGGCGGTAACCAAGGCAGTACCCTCAATTCCTAACTGTTTTACCCCAAAATTTGTCCTCCCATATTTCTCAAGACATGTCAAGAAAAATCCCAAAGTGGCTCAAGATTGCTCAAGAGTTGGACAGTCAAGTCACCTCCTAAGGCAGTCAATCTCAAATTAGGGTTTTGTGTTGCATCAAGGTCCTTGCATCCAAATTACCTCAAGTTCTACCCAATTTCCTAATATTTTCTCTAGTTCATCCATGTCAAATTTCAAGCCTTGCAGAGGAAGTTTGGTCAGTCAATTGCTCAAGAGGTCCAAAAATCGACTATGCTAGGGCAAAAGTCAACTGTGACCTTCCAATAGTAAAACTTCAAGATGTTTTGTCAACATTATCACTTTGAAGGATATTTCATCATTTGATCAAGGGTTGATCATGATTCATCAAGGATTGCTCAAAATTCATCAAGACTCAAAAGTTGCTAAATTAGGGTTTTGCAGGAAAAGTCAACTCAACTTTGACCAAGCATACCTTTCTCATACTTTATGAGAAATGACCCATCCAATGCTCATTTTGAATAGGATGCAATTTCCTACAATCCATCTTTATACCCTAAGATCAAGAAATGCACTCATAAAAAGTTAGTAATTTGGACATTATAGGTTATTTTTGAAATTCAACAAAAACACCTTTTTTGCAAAAGCTTATAACTTTAGCATGGAATATCAAAATGAGATGAAACCAAAAGGGTTGGTTAGAGGACATCTCAAGCTTTCTAAAAAGTCCAAGAACACCTCCAAAGGTTCCAAATTGAAGAAGTTATGCATTGTTGAAGTTAGGCATTTTTGCAAAATTGCCAAAAGTCAACTATTCCCAAAACTTCAAATTTTGTCAAATGGGCCCACTTTTTTCCACTTGATTTGATCTTGTCACACTACACACGTGTCCTAGCTTCAGCCTTGTGTCCATTTATTAATTTTTCAATTTTATTTGATTTTTATTGAATTAATTCATTTTAAATCAATTTAAATCCAAATAAAATCTAAATATTGATCATTTAGTATCTTTTTGATTGATACAGGCCTTAATTGTCATCATGGACATGATCAAACTCGTATCTCACCATATCATGAATAAAAAGTTGGATTTCTGGAAAATTTTGAAGCTTTTCAATGGAGAATCAAATCATATCTCCAAACATCAATGCACAAAGATTCAAGACCTATTATTTGACCTAATCCAATGCTACATACATATAGAAGCAAAAGGCACACGAGCTGGGACCTAGAGGCTGCAAAATCACAAGAACAAAACTTGGAAAATTGTCAAAAAAGCTTGAAACGGAAATCACCCCTACAGACAGTTTAAACACCAAATCTCAATGCTATTCCATTGCTGGACATCCACTGAGTCAATAGCAATCAAAAGCAAGCTCCCAGACCCCTTCAATCACGCTATAAGTCCCTCTGAAAACCGCTTGGCATTTGAAATCGTATATCATTATTCTTGCATTTTCTTGGCAAAATCTTTACATATTCATGCTTATCGTTCCATTTAGAAGCTTTCTGCATTATTTAATTGTGTTTATATGACCTGTAATGCCATACCCGAATCTAGGGTTCTTGTTTCTTGTTTTTGGGCATTTTAGTTTCAGGCAAAATCAATGCAAGTAATTGACATAGGCGTGTTCAGGACGAAGAGACGAGTACGACCATGGTCTTGGAACTAATTTCCATAGCCTAGAAGTAATTTTAGGAGCAAGCTACGGATTTAGCCGCGGGTGTAAATCCACAGGTAAAAAAACCAGGTTTCATTGGAGAAGACAAATACGTGCCCCCTCCCCATTGGATCATTCATAATTCGCGCGTTTTTTTGTTTTTATTCTGGCATTTGTTTTGTTTTCCAATATTATATTTGATTCTTATTCCACTAACAATTAAGCACGCTGGTTGAGTTGGTAAGGGCGCTAGTTCAATGGTTCACAGGACCTGGGTTCGAATCCCAGGTCCCCCCACATATTTGTTATCATTTTCTTTCAGGTGTTCCAGCGTATCTCATGCCTTGCAATGCACCATACTCCCTCAAATCTCCAAACGCCAGATGGCCCCAGGCCAGATCTGGTGGCCAAGATTGAACGTGCACCATATGCCCTAGTCAATGCATGTGCATGGAATTCCAGAAGGTCAATACAGGCCAACGTTAATGGGCCTTGAATTTGCTGATTTCACCTCCAACTTGGGCCTGAACCCCCCTGAGTTATTTCTATTTCTTTCTTTTTAATCTATTTATTTAATTGTTTTGTTTTATTATTTATTATTTAATTAACCAATAATTGTTTCCCTCATAAAAAATCAAAAAACCAAAAAATATATTTTATTTATTAAAATTAAATTCAGCAATTTATTTTTGTAAATAAATATTAATTCAATTAATTTAGTTAATTAGGAAATAACTTTAATATTTTTGCAATAATTAAATTAATTTAGATAATTAGGGTTTTTACTAACATTGATTAATTTATTTTATTTCTTAATTATCAAAAATCCAAAAATATATTTTTAATTTATTTATTTATTTATTTAATTAACTTAGTATTATTTCCTTTTAATTCAAAAATGACAAAAAAATCTTTTCTTTAATAATCAAAGGGTCAAAACCCTAAAAAATGCGCCCGATTTAATTTTCTCGCATGCGATCAATTTTGTCTCAATATTGTATCTGCTTCCTGGGATGTAATAGTTTAATAGGACCTTTAATATTTTATCGCTTTATTTACTTTCCGCATTTTAAATTCAAGGGTTGCTTTTGGCGATGTAAATACCCGACGCCTTGTAATAGTTAGATTTAATTTCCGCAATTTAATTTCCGCAAATTATTAACTGTTAGATGTTTGATAATAGGGAATGCATGACAAGATCAAAACTTTAACCTAAAATCAACATAGATAACCATTGACATGTACAAAGACAAGTTAACTGAAAATAACACACTCGCACATGCGCACTCTTAGGGTACACCTCACTTGGTTGCCTTCGAACGTGGTCATTGAGTATAGGAAGTCTTAGAGGTCGCCCTCTTGTCCAAAGATCATAGTTGCCTCGAAACGGTTGCCTCGGAAAAATGATCTAAGACATTAGGGTTACCGCTAAGGCATCCTAACATTGCTTTAGTGACCACACGTCCCTTAATCAAATTGACCCTTAAAACTCCAACGATGATGCTACCTACTCATCAATAGTGGGATAGCACTGTCTAAAGGACATTAGTACAAATTGATTCCTTTTTCGAGTAGGTAGATGGTTCTTAAGTACTTGCTCTTTCTAAAAACAAAACAAAACTTTTCGCACTTACACTCCTTTCAAACAAAAAACTTCTTTCAAACCCACAAAGAAAAGCAAATTTTGAAAACACTTTGAGCAAGTACCTAAGAGACCGTGGATAACCACGAATAGAAAGGGTGCTAACACCTTCCCTTTCTATAATCTACCCCCCGAACCCGAGAAACATCTCGAAAAAGGAATTTTTCTGTGCTTTTTTCCTTTCCTTGTTGGATAAAATAAAAGACGATGGCAACTCTTGCTTACCGCGACATTTTGCAAAAACAAACGCAAAACATGAACCAGCATTCCAAAAACAGTCAGTTCTCTACCACCGGATCACAGAACTGGCGACTATGCTGGGGAAGCTTATAAGTAGGGTGTACCTTAGGATTAGATCATTGTGTTTTCAATTGTTTTCTTTGCATGCTTTATTTTTGTGGGCTTGTATCAGAGTTACTATAGATCCTAACTCGGATCTGGGGAACACCCTTTAGGTAAGTAGCAATAAACTGTGAGGGAACTGTACGGCGTAGACCGATACGGTTGAAGCAGTAGTTACATTGGTGTGGCACTTTAGTCTGTACCGATATCCCTTGTGTTGGAACGAGGAGAATGTGGGTCTTCTAAGGGGTCATTAAGCACCAACTGACCTTAGAACCTTTAAATTGACCAACTTGGCCATAGAACAGTAGCAGTATGCTACACTCATTGAGACTAAACTCTCGCGATGATTTCGGTTGCAAGTAAAGGTTGCTAAACTGGAATTATGACCGATTGAGTGTAGTCAGTGATATTGAGATCCTCTAGAACCCGGTTACTATTTTTAGGACAGGTTTAAACCAACTGAACTGAAAGAGGGTAGTACCTAAGCTCCTTGCCATCCTGAAATCTAAGGGCTCTCTGTTTGACTTGTGTGCCTTTACCATGTTTGCTATTTGTGGATACTTGTGGTGTGCTTACTATCATGACATCATGACATCATAACATTGCATACATCTTGCATTGGACTAACCTATTTCAAAGACAGGAGGGATTCATCTTTGTTCTATTTTGTAGGTCATCATGATGCCCATGCGTAGGAATACCATCCGGATCAACTTTGTCCAGGTTCCCACCTTGCTTAAAGAGTTTATTGTAAAGATGCCTGATACTACTTCCTTCCTCAAGAGACATGGTTATCTTCTCAGTTTGGTCACCTCCAAATTGGACGAGCAGATGATGAGTTTCCTAGTCCAATTCTATGATCCGATGTACCATTGCTTTACTTTCCAGGACTACCAGCTGGTTCCCACCCTAGAAGAGTTCTCTGAGTTGCTCGGTATCTCTGTTCTGGAGCAGACCCCATTTTCTGGTTGGGAGAAGATTCTGAGACCGAAAGAGATTGTTGCAGCCCTTTATTTGACAAAAGAGGAGGTAATGGCTAATTGAGAGACTAGAAGTGGAGCAAAGGGTTTTCTGACTAAGTTCTTGGTTGGTAAGGCTAACTATTTCTGGGATAGTCTAGATTTCAAGGCATTCGAAGATATTCTGGCTCTTCTGATATACGGCTTGGTATTTTTTCTGAACCCTGACTCTTTTGTTGATGTGAATGCGGTGAAAATCTTCATCTCTCGCAATCTTGTACCCACTCTCTTGGGTGACATCCTTCATCAGCTTTATGCCCGTACTGCCCGAAAGCGGGGAACCTTGATGTGCTGTGTTCCATTATTGGCAAGGTGGTTTATTTCACACCTTCCCAAATCAGTGCTGAAGAACAAAGAAGGCATGGGCTGGGCTTATAGGGTTATGTCTCTCTCACATAATGACATCATTTGGACTCTCAAGGGTATGGACGAGGTGGCTATCACTGATCGCTGTGGGGAGTACCCTAATGTTCCACTGATAGGAACCTGTGGAGGAATTTCTTACAACCCATGCTTATCCTTACGTCAGTTTGGAAGAGCCAGGAGAGAAGGACCTCACGAGCTGCTAATGCATAGTATCTTTGATTTTCAAGGGGATAGCGACGAGCAACGTCGCAGATTCATAAGGGCTTGGGATAGAGTTCACCAATCTGATCCACATGAGCTGGGTCCAAAGACTTCTCTGACAATGGAGCCACATCTCAGATGGGTCCGTATCCGTGCCCAAAAGCTGGGTATGCCATATGAAGCCGTCCGGCCTATCATTGTTGAAATTGCTAATGAAGAAGGGGTTCTCCTGACCATCCTCCATCCTCATATGCCCACTGACATTGGGGAACTAAAAAGGTCTTGGATGCAGATGAGAGAAGAACGGGATTCTTACTGGGAAAAGTTCAACGAGCAAGAGCAGAAGATCCAGAGGTTGACTAGGCAGCTGGAGAACGAGCGGATTCTCAATGATTATGTCCACACTGACAAGAAGAGACCATGGGAGCACTGATCGTCCTTTGATTATGTCCTTTCCAGTTTTTATTTACTTTTCTATATTTCCTTTCATGTAACGCCTTAAGGGCAAGTTGTTGAACAATTTGAATTCCAAAGTTTATCTAATAAAGTGTGTTTCCTTTCTGGTTTACAAATTTGAATCTCTCGATTGTCTTTGAAATCATGTCATACGCATTGCATTCCATGCACTTCATAATAGGTACCTCTTACATGTCTCTTATCTTCTTCGCTGTTTATTTCAGCACTCATCATGTCTGCTGAACCTTCAACTGAGCAAGCCATCAAGGCCCTACAGGCCCAGAATGCCCAATTCTAAGAGCTGTTCATGAACCTAGCTAAGGGTCAGAAAGATCTGAAGACCCTGATTCTGAAAGAGAAGAAGAAGAAGAAGAAGAAGAAGAGGACAATCCTGTTCAACACAGAGCACAGGTTTGGAAACAGGCTACAAAATGAAGTTGATTTGACCACCTCATCTGGAGGGAAAGATAGTCAAGAAGAAAGGAGGGCTCCTAGCCCTGTGGTCTCCGACAGCGAGACGGACTTCGACGAAGACCAGTATCCTCCTGTTGAAGATAGATACAAACAACTGGCAGACCGGTTGAGTGCTATGGAAGTTCAGAAAGTGCATGGTCTGGACTTCGGTGATCTGGGCCTATCATCTGGGGTGGTGATTCCCCACAAGTTCAAGGCACCAGCCTTTGCCAAGTATGACGGAGTTTCATGTCCGAAGCTGCACCTCCGGTCATATGTAAGGAAGATTCAGCCGTACACCGCTGATAAGAACTTATGGATCCACTTCTTTCAAGACAGTCTCTCAGGGACTCAGCTTGAGTGGTTTTATCAGTTGGACGGGGCCAGTATCCGTAGTTGGGAAGATTTGGCTACTACTTTCTACAAGCAGTACCAATACAACTCCGACCTCTCTCCCACGCATACCTAACTCCAGGGTATGTCAATGGGAATGGGTGAAGGATTCAAAGATTATGCTCAGAAGTGGAGGGATCTCGCCGGAAGAGTGCAACCACCCTTGGCTGATCGGGAGCTTGTGGACATGTTTTTGGGGACCCTGTCTGGTCCATTTTTCAACCACCTAATTGGAAGCTCTTCGTCTGGGTTTACAAAGCTTATTTTGACTGGTGAGAGGATTGAGGCTGGTATTAAAGTTGGTAAGATACAGAAGGGTGCCTCATCAAGCACCGAGAAGAAGCCTTTTAAGAAAGAGTCCAGTGCTGTCTACAGTTCAAGAAACCAGAATAGACCTGAACACCGCCAAGCTGTTAATGCGGTTGTTATTTCAAAACCTGCTGGTGCTCCTCAGCACAACAATCAAAAAAAGGACGAGAGACCTTGAAGGCAATTCACCCGTCTCAACATGACCTTATCTTAGATTCTGCCACAGTTGCTGAAGACCAATCTGTTGATTCCAAGGGAAGCCTCGAAGAATCCAAATACAACATCATCGAAGTATAACCCTAATGCCCGTTGTGCTTATCACTCTGATAGCTCGGGGCATAATACAGATGATTGTTGGACTTTGAAGAATAAGATACAGGACTTAATTGATGCGAATGAGATTGAGTTCGAGGCGCCCGAAAGACCTAATGTTGTGACTGCTCCTATGCCCAAGCATGGAGTGAATGCTATAGATGAAGACTCGTTTGTGGTTTCTGTGAACGAAATTGTTACCCCTTTGATGACTGTGAAGAAGAACCTTTTGTTAGCCGACTTATTTTCGGGTTGTGACGAAGATTGTCATATGTGTTCTGTCCTACCTACCGGTTGTCCGCTTTTGAAACCAGGTGTCCAACGCCTGATGGATAGTAAAGAGATTCAGTTTGAAAAGGTTGTTGTTCCTCTAGTCCATACTGAAGAAGTTGCCGTTATCACCATTTTCGACAATTCTTCCAAGGCTCCCTCGAGGAAGCCTGTTAGAATTACATCTGTTCCAAGAATCACACCTGTGATCATCACTGTTCCGGGGCCCATCCCCTATACCTCTGATAAAGTTGTCCCTTGGCACTATAGGGCTGTTGTTTATTTTCATGGAGTTAAGCAAGAGTTAGATGTTGATACTGACGTCAGCAATATTGTTGGACCTGCTAAAGTCACCCGCAGCGGAAGACTTTTCTCACCTGATATCTCTCCACCAACTGCCCGAAACCCTGTTGTTATTTCACCTGCCAGTGTACTTGCTACTATTCCTGTTCAAGTTCCTATTCTTACCCCTGTCACCGAGTCATCTGACACTCTGGGCAAAGGGACCACCAGTGAGCCTGCCCAGACGGAGGCACCAAAAACGATTACTGTTGAAGCTTCTAAACAAGAGATGGAAGAGATTCTAAAGATCATCAAAAAGAGTGACTAGAATGTAGTTGAGCAGTTGGGGCAAACCCCATCTAATATTTCTATGTTGTCACTGTTGTTGTGCTCAGAGGCCCATGCCAAGGCTCTGATTACATTTCTGAAGACTGCCCATGTACCACAAGAGACATCAGCTTATCAGTTTACAGATTGTGTTTCTAATCTGACTGCTGATAATGGGTTGGGTTTCTCTGACGCCGACTTAACTACTAAGGGGAAGAATCACAATGATGCCCTGCATGTCTCCATTGAATGCAGGGGTACTACTCTCGCTCATGTATTGGTGGATACTGGCTCCTCATTGAACATTTTGCCTAAGAAAGCTCTAGACCGGTTGGACTGTGAAGGGTTAGAGGTGAAACCAAGTAACATCGTCGTCAGGGCCTTTGAAGGGTCCAAGAGGATGGTGCACTGAGAGGTTGATATCCCGATCAAGGTTGGTTCTCAAGTTTTCAATTCTACGTTCTACGTGATGGACATTCGGCCATCTTATTCTTATTTGTTGGGTCGTCCATGGATCCACAAAGCTGGGGCCGTAACCTCAACGCTCCAGCAGAAGCTGAAGTACCCGGTCAAAGGGAAGATTGTGACAGTACAGGGAGAGGAGGAGTACATGGTGAGCCACCTCAACTCTTTCCGATATGTAGAGATGGATGGGGAGTTCATTGAGACCCTATTTCAGCACTTTGAAGAGGTTCCCCAGACACTGGCGTCAGCTGAGACTTTTGTTGAAAATTCTCCTATGAAGATGGCTTACTTTAAGTATGCCCGGGCTGTTGTCGAGAAAGGTGGGTGTGAAAATTGGGGCCGACTCCCTGATTTTACACAGAAGACTAACAAGTTTGTTTTGGGTTTCACTGCAGAAGCTCAAAGGGCTGTTCGGAACGCATGGATCGGAAGACCTCCCGTGTTCATCAGCAACTCGGGAGTGAATGCCATTGAAAACGACATGGAAGAGTCTGAGTTCGACAGCTGGATCTATCCTACAACCGACGGTGGACCAAGCAATTGGACAGCAAAGGATTTCATCCCTATTTCTTTTGTTACTCAGTAATGAAACTTTTGTTTTGAATTTGTAATAGACAATGTTTTAAACTTTATGGCCCGGTGTCTTACCCGGGGCACTGTGGCTTCATTTGTGAGGGCTTTATTTGTGTCATTTTTATATATCATTAATAAAAGCATTGTACGTTTCTTGCATTTCAAATTTTGCGCTCCTTGTTTTTCTTTTATTATATATTGCAAAACAACTATTTTACACAAACTCACATATACAGGTCCACATCCACTCTGGATCTCATTGGTAACGACTCTGCTACTGCCGGTTATGACTTCGAAAATCCGATCAACTTAGCCGAAGACGAAGGTGAAGATGATTGCGAAGTGCCTGGTGAACTTGCAAGACTGCTCCTCCAAGAAGAGAGGGTTATTCAACTGCATGAAGAGCCGGTGGAATCAGTGAATCTGGGTACAGCGACATACAAGAAGGAAGTTAAGATCGGTGCAAATCTGGAGCTTAGTATGAAGCAACAGTTGATTCAGATGCTGCATGACTACGTTGAGATCTTCGCCTGGTCTTATGAAGATATGCCTGGTTTGGATACTGATATTGTGGTTCATCGCCTACCTACCAAGGAAGATTGTCCTCCAGTAAAACAGAAGGTTCGCCGAATGCGCCCAGAGATGTCCGAGAAAATCAAGGCTGAAGTTATGAAACAGTTTGATGCCGGTTTTCTAGCAGTCACTTCTTACCCTCAGTGGATTGCCAATGTGGTTCCTGTGCCAAAGAAGGATGGTAAGGTTCGAATGTGTGTTGACTACATGGATTTGAACAGGGCGAGCCCTAAGGATGACTTCCCTCTACCTCATATCGACGTTCTGGTTGACAACACTGCTCAGCACAAGGTATTCTCCTTTATGGATGGTTTCTCCGGTTATAATCAGATTAAAATGGCTCCGGAAGACATGGAGAAGATAACTTTTGTTACTCAGTGGGGTACCTTTTGCTACAAGGTCATGCCTTTCAGACTGAAGAATGCTAGGGCAACGTATCAACGTGCCATGGTTGCTTTGTTTCATGACATGATCCATCATGAGATTGAAGTATACGTCGACGATATGATTGCAAGGTCCCAGACTGAGGAAGAACACCTTGACCATCTGCAGAAGTTGTTTGACAGGCTGAAGTTGTACAAGATGAGGTTGAACCCAAACAAGTGCACCTTCGGGGTGAGATCTGGTAAGCTATTGGGTTTTTTGGTAAGCGACAAAGGTATTCAAGTTGATCCTGCAAAGGTGAAAGCTATATAGGAAATGCCAACTTCCAGAATAGAGAAAGAAGTCAGAGGCTTTCTGGGACGTCTGAATTACATTGCCCGATTTATCTCGCACCTGACTGCTACTTGTGAGCCAATCTTCAAGCTGCTGAAGAAAGATCAAGTAGTACGTTGGAATTATGAATGCCAGGCTGCTTTCGAAAGGATCAAAGAGTATCTCCAAGAGCCAGCCATTCTGATGCCTCCAGTTGAAGGGAGACCTATGATCTTATACTTGACAGTACTCGACAACTCGGTGGGGTGTGTGTTGGGTCAGCATGACGAGTCTGGCCGAAAAGAGCATGTTATTTATTACCTTAGCAAAAAGTTTACCGACTGTGAGACCCGATACTCAATGCTCGAGAAAACTTGCTACACTTTGGCATCGGTTGCTCGCCGGCTGAGATAGTATATGTTGACTCACACTACTCTGTTGATATCAAAGATGGATCCGATCAAGTATATCTTCGAGAAGCCTGCCTTGTCCGGAAGAATAGCAAGATGGAAGATGATATTGACTGAGTATGACATCTAATATATGACTCAAAAGGCAATCAAGGGAAGTGTGTTGGCAGACCATTTGGCACATCAGGCAGTGGACGATTACCAGTCTATGAACTTTGAATTCCCGGACGATAATATCATGTTGGTAACTGATTGTGAGACACCTGGACCGGATGAAGGACCTGAGGAAGGATCCTGATGGTCTATGTACTTTGACGGAGCCTCGAACGCTTTGGGTAACGGAATTGGCGCCATGATCATATCTCCTAAAGGCTCTCATACTCCATTCACCGGCCGACTATGTTTCAACTGCACCAACAATATGGCGGAGTATGAAGCATGCATCATGGGTCTTCGAGCAACCATCGACCTAAGGATTAACTTTCTGAGTGTCTTCGGAGATTCCACTCTCGTGATCAGTCAGATCAAAGGCGAGTGGGATACGAAACACCCAAATCTTATTCCTTACAAGGAGTATGTATTGACGTTGCTTCCCCATTTCGAGGAGATAACCTTTGAACACTTCCCAAGAGAGGAGAATCAGTTGGCGGACGCGCTAGCTACGATGTCTTCTATGTTCAAAGTCAATTGGGACAACGAAGCTCCCCGGATTATCATTGAAATATTGGACGAACCTGCACATTGCTGTGATATTGAGACTGAAGAGGTAACAGAAAAGCCCTGGTTTCATGAGGTGATGAGGTATCTGGAACCTCAGGAGTACCCTGAGGGTGCATCTGTTAATGACAAGAAGTTTCTGAGAAGGTTCGCGGCGAAGTTCTTCATCAACAATGGCATTCTTTACAAGCGTAACCATGATTCAACCTTACTGCATTGTGTGGATAAGAATGAAGTAGAAAGGATCATGGCAGAGTTACATGAATGTACTTTCGGAACTCACTCTAGTGGACACACCATGGCAAAGAAAATCCTACGGGCACGATATTACTGGTCCACAATGGAAGCTGACTGTTATCAACATTCTCGGACGTGTCACAAGTGTCAAGTCTATGCTGATAAGGTGCACATACCTCCAGTCCCTCTGAACATCTTGACAGCTCCTTGGCCTTTTGCAATGTGGGGCATTGATATGATCGGCGAGATCAGACCTACAGCATCCAACGGGCATCGTTTCATCCTGGTAGCAATTGATTACTTTACAAAATGGGTTGAAGCAGCTTCCTTTGCTACTGTAACCAAGAACGTCGTGGCACGGTTTATTCGGCACAATCTGATCTGTCGATACAGTGTGCCAGAGAGGATCATTACAGACAATGGTACCAATCTCAACAACAAGATGATCACTGAGCTCTGCAAGCAGTTCAAGATACAGCATCACAATTCTTCTCCCTACCGGCCGAAGATGAATGAGGCTGTAGAAGCGACTAATAAGAACATTAAGAAGATTGTGCAGAAGATGACAGTGACATACAAAGACTGGCACGAGATGTTACCATTTGCTCTTCATGGGTACCGTACCTCAGCACGGACGTCAACAGGGGCAACACCCTACTTTTTGGTATATGGCATGGAGGCAGTATTGCCTATCGAATTTCGGATACCCTCTCTTCGGATCATGAAGGATGCATGTTTGAGCAAAGATGACTGGATTCAGACCCGACTTGATCAGCTGAACCTAATCGACAAAAAGAGACTTACTGCTATTTGTTGTGGTTAGACGTACCAAAAACGGATGATCAAGACATTTAACAAGAAAGTCAGACGACAAGAGTATCAAGCTGGGGATTTGGTTATTAAGCGCATTATTCTACCTCAAGGTGATCCCAGAGGCAAATGGACCCCTACTTACGAAGGGCCATTTGTGGTTAAGAACATTTTCTCAGGAGGAGCTATGATTCTAACCACCATGGACGGTGACGACCTTCCTCACCCCGTCAATGCAGACATAGTGAAAAGATACTACACATAATCAAAGACCCGCTAGGTTGACTGGCCTAGGAAAAAATAAGGGCTTCCCGGTGAACCAAAAGGGTTCGGGCAAAAATAAGGGATGAAAATGAAAAATCTGTACACCCGGCAAGTCAAAAACCTGAAAAGGCGGCTTGTGCAAAAAAGGGTATCCCGGTGGACTGAAAACCGGAAAGGGCGGTCCAGGAAAAAATTAGGGATTAAAGCGTAACACTATGTCTCATTGGATCACCTTGCGTCCAGACTTAGGTATCGACTATCAAGCTCGGACGACACTAATCAATCTGATTCATCTTCAACCAAGTAGCAAAGTGATGAGATGCTCGAGGACATAAAGGAAATAGCAGAGTTAGAACCCAGTGGGATTATTCACATAGCTATTTTGTTTGGTTTTTCACAAATTGTGTAAATTCTATCTGTTCGGCGGCGTTCTCTTACTAGGATGTCAGCCTCTTGTACAAAAAACGCCTATTTACAGGCCAAACTTCAAAATTAATACAAATTCATTTTCAAAGAAATTTCAAACTGTTTTTTTTCCTTTATCTGTTTTGTTTTGCAAAGAACATCCAAGGTTCATTTTTGATATATGCATTTGACGCTAGTTGCTGCTCATAAATATTTACATGTGAAATGAAAGACGATTACGGGTAATATCAGAAACAAGGGCAATAAGAATTGTCCGAGCTGTATAGTTGCTCTGTCCACTAGGTACAAAGGTAGATTCAGCTGAAGAATATGACCAAGATGCTTTCACCCACCACAGAGTAAGACTGTAATGGTAGCTCTCTCCCAGCTGAGACTTGCAATTATGAACGAATCAGTAATGCTCTCCCCAAGCAGAGTTCATCTACCATCAACACTAAAGAGGCTTGATATCTCTGGTAGTCTTAATATTCCCCAGCGGAGTATAAGGATATTCCACAACAAAGTATAAGAATGTTCCCCGGCAAAATACAAGACACCTTCAGTGGAGTCAATATTTTCCCAGCACAGTCTGAAAAAGCTTCCCCAATGGAGTTAAAGCATCATCCCCAGTAGACTCTGGAAGTTTATCCCCAGCGGAGTACAACAATAAATCTCCTCGGCCAAGTTCAAAGGATCATTCCCAGCAGAATTCAGAGGATTATCCCCACAAAAGTCTGACAGGGTTATCCCCAGCAAATCGTAATTGAAAGATCATCCCCAGTGAAGTTCTTTCCTTTCACAAAAAGGAATTCAATCCTCAACAGATTCCATATCACCAGCAACGGTAATCCATACCCAGCGGAATTTATCAGTGGAATCCTCAACAGAGTATCTCTTCCCCACAGAGTAATATCCTCATCAGTTTATTCCCCAACAAAGTTATCTTTTCCTGCAGGCTTATTCTCACAATCACCTTCATTCATCATCCTCAGCGGAAGCGAAGAATTCAACTTTATTCTCCAGCAGCTCCGGGATTTATTTTCCCCAGCTAAAACATCACATTTCCATACATCACGATACATGCATATATGCATCATATAATACAATCTCATTTATGTTGAGAACATCATTGCTTGATTCATATCACGCATGGCATATGACTGACCTTTGCCTTTCAGGAGAGATGCAGTTAAATTCTCAACTATGTGGAAGACCTTGTATGGTCCAGTTAAGTCGATTCCTAAATATTTTTCTGATGCCGATCCAGTTGAGGTTATTCCAAGACCTTGTCTGGTCCAGTTAAATCGATTCCTAAAGATTTTTCTGATGTCGATCCAGTCGAAGGCCTTCTCTGGTCCAGTCAAATCGATTCCTAAAGATTTTTCTGATACCGATCCAGTTGAAGTTATTTCAAGACCTTGTCTGGTCCAGTTAAATCGATTCCTAAAGATTTTTCTGATGCCGATCCAGTCAGAGGCCTTCTCTGGTCCAGTTAAATCGATTCCTAAAGATTTTCCTGATGCCGATCCAGTTGAAGTTATTTCAAGACCTTCTCTGGTCCAGTTAAATCGATTCCTAAAGATTTTTCTGATGTCGATCCAGTTGAAGTTATTTCAAGACCTTCTCTGGTCTAGTCAAATCGATTCCTAAAGATTTTTCTGATGCCGATCCAGTTGAAGTTATTCCAAGACCTTGTCTGGTCTAGTTAAATCAATTCCTAAAGATTTTTCTGATGTCGATCCAGTCAAAGGCCTTCTCTGGTCCAGTCAAATCTATTCCTAAAGATTTTTCTGATGCAGATCCAGTTGAAGTTATTTCAAGACCTTGTCTGGTCCAATTAAATCGATTCCTAAAGATCTTTCTGATGCCGATCCAGTCAGAGGCCTTCTCTGGTCCAGTTAAATCAATTCCTAAAGATTTTTCTGATGCCGATCCAGTTGAAGTTATTCCAAGACCTTGTCTGGTCCAGTTAAATCGATTCCTAAAGATTTTTCTGATGCTGATCCAGTCAAAGGCCTTCTCTGGTCCAATCAAATTGATTCCTAAAGATTTTTCTGATGCCGATCCAGTTGAAGTTGTTCCAAGACCTTGTCTGGTCCAGTTAAATCGATTCCTAAAGATTTTTTTGATGCCGATCCAGTTAAAGTTAATCCAAGACCTCCTCTGGTTCAGTCAGATCGCTGATAAGCTCTCTCTGATTCGTATTCCAGTCGAAGTTCAGACCACCTATCAACAGTCTCCAAATGGCATCTGTAAGCCCATTCCCGACATCACAATGCTGATACCACTTCATGCGAGTGCAAATTTCTGGGCAGTATAGTGTTCAATCATCTTCCACCTTCGGATCACGAAAGGCCCGAAAGCCAATCTATATCCTCAATTTTAAGAATATTGAACATGGGCAGCTGTTGTACCCCAAAATTTTCTCTCCCATATTTCTCAAGACATGTCAAGAAAAATCCCCAAGTGGCTCAAGATTGCTCAAGAGTTGCACAATCAAGTCATCTCCTAAGGCAACCAATCTCAAATTAGGGTTTTGTGTTGCATCAAGGTCCATGCATCCAAATGACCTCAAGTTCTCCCCAATGTCCTAATATGTTCTCTAGTTCATCCATGTCAAATTTCAAGCCTTGCAGAGGAAGTTTGGTCAGTCAATTGCTCAAGAGGTCCAAAAATCGACTGTGCTAGGGCAAAAGTCAACTGTGACCTACCAATAGTCAAACTTCAAGATTTTTTGTCAAAATTATCATTTTGAAGGATATATCATCATTTTATCAAGGTTTGATCATGATTCATCAAGGATTGCTCAAAATTCATCAAGACTCAAAAGTTGCTAAATTAGGGTTTTGTAGGAAAAGTCAACTCAACTTTGACCATGCATAACTTTCTCATACTTTATGCGAAATGACCCATCCAAAGCTCATTTTGAATAAAATGCAATTTCCTACAATCCATCTTCATACCCCAAGATCAATAAATGCACTCATAAAAATTTACAAATTTGGACATTATAGGTGATTTTTGAAAGTCAACAAAAACACCTCTTTTCCCAAAGCTTATAACTTGAGCATGGAATATAAAAATGAGATGATACCAAAAGGGTTGGTTAGAGGACATCTAAAGCTTTATAAAAAGTCCAAGAACACCTCCAAAAGTTCCAAATTGAAGAAGTTATGCATTGTTGAAGATGGGCATTTTTGCAAAATTGCCAAAAGTCAACTATCCCCAAAACTTCAAATTTTGTCAAATGGGCCCACTTTTTTCCACTTGATTTGATCTTGTCACACTACACACGTGTCCTAGCTTCAGCCTTGTGTCCATTTATTATTTTTTCTATTTTATTTGATTTTTATTAAATTAATTCATTTTAAATCAATTTAAATCCAAATAAAATCTAAATATTGATCATTTAGTATCTTTTTGATTGATACATGTCTTAATTGTCATCATGGACATGATCACACTCTTATCTCACCATATCATGAACAAAAAGTTGGATTTTTGGCAAATTTGGAAGCTTTTCAATGGAGAATCAAATCATATCTCCAAACATCAATGCAGAAGGATTCAAGACCTATTATTTGACCTAATACAATGCTGCATACATATAGAAGCAAACGGCACACGAGCTGGGACCTAGAGGCTGCAAAATCACAAGAAAAAAACTTGGAAAATTGTCAAAAAAACTTGAAACTAAAATCACCCCTAGAGACAGTTTCAACACAAAATCTCAATGTTATTCCATTGCTGGACATCCACTGAGTCAGTAGCAATCAAAAGAAAGCTCCCAGACCCCTTCAATCGCGCTGTAAGTCCCTCTGAAAACCGCTTGGCATTTGAAATCGTATATCATTATTCTTGCACTTTCTTGGCAAAATCTTTACATATTCATGCTTATCGTTCCATTTAGAAGCTTTCTGCATTATTTAATTGTGTTTATATGACCTGTAATGCCATACCCGAATCTAGGGTTCTTGTTTCTTGTTTTTGGGCATTTTAGTTTCAGGCAAAATCAATGCAAGTAATTGACATAGGCGTGTTCAGGAGGAAGAGACGAGTATGATCATGGTCTTGGAACTAATTTCCATAGCCTAGAAGTAATTTTAGGAGCAAGCTATGGATTTAGCTGCGGATGTAAATCCGCAGGTAAAAAAATCAAGTTTCGGTGGAGAAGACGAATACGTGCCCCCCTCCCCATTGGATCATTCATAATTCACGCGTTTTTTTGTTTTAATTATGGCATTTGTTTTGTTTTCCAATATTATATTTGATTCTTATTCCACTAACAATTAAGCACGCTGTTGAGTTGGTAAGGGCACTAGTTCAATGGTTCACAGGACCTGGGTTCGAATCCCAGGTCCCCCCACATATTTGTTATCATTTCCTTTCAGGTGTTCCAGCGTATCTCATGCCTTCCAATGCACCATACTCCCTCAAATCTCCAAACGCCAGATGGCCCAGGCCAGATCTGGTGGCCAAGATTGAACGTGCACCATATGCCCTAGTCAACGCATGTGCATGGAATTCCAGAAGGTCAATACAGGCCAACATTAATGGGCCTTGAATTTGCTGATTTCACCTCCAACTTTGGCCTGAACCCCCCTGGGTTATTTCTATTTCTTTCTTTTTAATCTATTTATTTAATTGTTTTGTTTTATTATTTATTATTTAATTAACGAATAATTTTTTCCGCCATAAAAAATCAAAAAACTAAAAAATATATTTTATTTATTAAAATTAAATTCAGCACTTTATTTTTGTAAATAAATATTAATTCAATTAATTTAGTTAATTAGGAAATAACTTTAATATTTTTGCAGTAATTAATTTAATTTAGATAATTAAGGTTTTTATTAACATTGATTAATTTATTTTATTTATAAATTATCAAAAATCCAAAAATATCTTTTTAATTAATTAATTTATTTATTTAATTAACTTAGTATTATTTCCTTTTAATTCAAAAATGACAAAAAAAATCTTTTCTTTAATAATCAAAGGGTCAAAACCCTAAAAAATGCGCCCGATTTAATTTTCTCGCACGTGATCAATTTTGTCTCAATATTGTATCTGCTTCCTGGGATGTAATAGTTTAATAGGACCTTTAATATTTTATCTCTTTATTTACTTTCCGCATTTTAAATTCAAGGGTTGCTTTTGGCGATGTAAATACCCGACGCCTTGTAATAGTTAGATTTAATTTCCGCAATTTAATTTCCGCAAATTATTAACTGTTAGATGTTTGATAATAGGGAATGCATGACAAGATCAAAACTTTAACCTAAAATCAACATAGATAACCATTGACATGTACAAAGACAAATTAACTGAAAATAACACACTCGCACATGCACACTCTTAGGATACACCTCACTTTGTTGCCTTCGAACATGGTCATTGAGTATAGAAAGTCTTAGAGGTCGCCCTCTTGTCCAAAGATCATAGTTTCCTCGAAACAGTTGCCTCAAAAAAATGATCTAAGACATTAGGGTTACCGCTAAGGCATCCTAACATTGCTTTAGTGACCACACGTCCCTTAATCAAATTGACCCTTAAAACTCCAACGACGATGCTACCTACTCATCAATAGTGGGATAACACTGTCTAAAGGACATTAGTACAAATTGATTCCTTTTTCGAGTAGGTAGATGGTTCTTAAGTACTTGCTCTTTCTAAAAACAAAACAAAACTTTTCGCACTTACACTCCTTTCAAACAAAAAACTTCTTTCAAACCCACAAAGAAAAGCAAATTTTGAAAACACTTTGAGCAAGTACCTAAGAGCCCATGGATAACCACAGATAGAAAGGGTGCTAACACCTTCCCTTTCTATAATCTACCCCCCGAACCCGAGAAACATCTCAAAAAAGGAATTTTTCTGTGCTTTTTTCCTTTCCTTATTGGATAAAATAAAAGACGGTGCCGACTCTTGCTTACCGCGACATTTTGCAAAAACAAACGCAAAACGTGAACCAGCATTCCAAAAACAGTCAGTTCTCTACCACCGTATCACACTAACATCACAAGACCTCCACTTCGGATGTCATCTCTAAAGGATGCAAAGGCAGTAATGGAAGAAGGCGGATGCACCATCTGGGGGCAGCTTCTGGACATCCCGTACAAATCAGACAAGTTTGGCTTGGGGTTTACTTCGACTGCTCAGAAGGCTGTACGTCGCGCCCGTGCCGAAGGGCCACTTGGAAGATTGGATATTTCCTACTGTCAGCGGAGGACTTCGCAACTGGGAAGCCAAAGACTTCATCCCAATAACTTTCATATCTCAGTAATTTATCTGTTACATTTCTGTTGGACTTGTAATAATTCACAAACAATTCGTACATTTTCAACCTTGTGTCTTACCCGAGGCACATTGGTCCATTTGTAAGGGTTTTTATTTCATTTTCATATGCCATTATATGAATCATGGACGTTTTTTCATATATAAACCTTTTGTGCTCATTGTCTTTCTTTTACATTTTATTGTTTTAAGATGGCTATACCCTTACACACACCCACACTCACAAATGCAGGTACCCTTCCATTCCGGATCCCATGGGTAACGATACTGTTATAGCCTTTAGTGACTCTGAAGATCTGATCTACCAAGCCGAATACGAAGGTGAGGAAGATTGTGAGGTGCCAGGGGAATTGGCCAGACTATTACAACAAGAGGAAAGAGCTATTCAGCCTCATGAGGAGCTGTTGGACACAATCAACTTGGGTACCAAGGAAGATAAGAAGGAAATCATAGTAGGTGCCAATCTAGAGCCGAGTGTCAAGAAGTGCCTAATTAATCTGTTGCATGATTATGTTGAGACCTTTGCCTGGTCATACAAAGACATGATGGGACTCGATACAAACATTATGGTACATCGTCTACCCATAAGAGAAGATTGTCCACCAGTGAAGTAAAAAGTCCGCCGCATGAGACCTGACATGTCAGAGAAGATCAAAGCAGAAGTTATGAAACAGTTCAATGCTGGGTTTCTGGCTATTACCTCTTATCCTCAATGGGTGGCCAACATTGTTCCCGTACCTAAAAAGGACGAAAAGTGAGAATGTGCGTGGATTATAGAGATTTAAATAGGGCCATCCCTAAAGATGATTTTCCACTTCCGCACATCGACATCCTGGTTGACAATACAACCCAACACAAAGTATTTTCTTTCATGGACGGATTCTAAGGCTATAACCAGATCAAAATGGCACCTGAGGACATGGAGAAAACTACATTTGTCACACAGTGGGTACGTTCTTCTACAAAGTGATGCCATTCGGACTGAAGAATGTCGGGGCAACCTATCAACGCACCATGGTATCTTTGTTTCATGATATGATACATCATGAGATAGAGGTCTACGTAGATGACATGATAGCCCGATCACAAACTGAAGAAGAACACCTTGATCACTTGCAAAAGCTGTTTGTCAGATTGAAGGAGTACAAACTAAGGTTGAACCCGAACAAGTGCATATTCAGAGTTCGGTCCGGTAAGCTCTTAGGTTTCATTGTCAGCAACAAAGGCATCGTGGTTGATCCTGCCAAGGTTAAAGCAATACAAGAAATGCCTGCTCCTCGCACTGAGAAGGAAGTCAGAGGTTTCTTGGGACGCCTGAACTACATTGCTAGGTTCATTTCTCACCTAACGTCTACTTGTGAACCAATCTTCAAACTGTTGAAGAAAGATCAAGTAGTCAAGTGGAATGATGAATGTCAGTTTGCTTTCGATACAATCAAGGAGTATTTACTAGAACCTCCAATCTTGATGCCACCAGTCGAAGGAAGACGGCTAATCATGTATCTGACCGTCTTAGAGAATTCAATGGGGTGCGTATTGGGGCAGCATGACGAGTCTGGCCGAAAAGAGCATGCTATTTATTACCTAAGAAAAAAGTTTACTGACTGTGAAACCAGGTATTCACTGCTCGAGAAAACTTGCTACGCTTTGGTATGGGCTGCTCGCCGGCTAAGATAGTATATGTTGACTCATACCACTTTGCTGATATCTAAGATGGATCCGATAAAGTACATCTTCGAGAAGCCTGCTTTGTCTGGAAGGATATATAGATGGCAGATGATCCTAACAGAATATGACATACAGTACACGACCCAAAAGCTATAAAGGGCAGTGTGCTAGCTGATCATCTGGCCCATCAAGCTGTAGAAGATTATCAATCCATGAAGTTTGACTTCCCTGACGAAGACATCATGAAATTGGACAACTGTGAAGAGATCAGACCATATGATGGACCTGAACAAGGATCCCGATGGACCCTGTACTTTGATGGGGAATCCAATGCACTTGGTAACGATATCAACACGGTACTCATATCTCTGGAAGGATGTCATACTCCTTTTACTTCCAGACTTTGCTTCAACTGTACGAACAACATGGCAGAATATGAAGCATGCATCTTTGGTCTCAAGGCTGCCATAGACTTGGGAATCAAATCTTTAGTTATTTCTGGGGATTCAGCTTTGCTCATCAGTCAGATCAAAGGAGAGTGGGACACTAAACATCTAAACCTTATCCCTTACAAAGAACATGTTTTGACATTGCTACCACATTTTGAGAAGATTACCTTCGAGCACTTCCCGCGAGAAGAAAATCACCTAGCAGATGCTCTAGCCACAATGTCATCTATGTTTAAACTTAATTGGGATAACGAGGCTCCCCAGATCACCATTGAACGAATGGACGAACCAGCACACTGTCACGAGATTAACACCGAAGAAGTAGTGGACCAACCTTGGTTTCATGAAGTCAAAAGGTATCTCGATGCTCAAGAATACCCTGAAGGAGCTTCAATCAATGACAAAAAGTTCTTAAGGAGATTCTCAGCTAAGTTATTCCTAAGTAATGGCATCCTGTACAAACACAATCATGATTCTATTCTGCTCCGTTGTATGGATAAGATTGAAGCTAAAAAGATCATGGCCGAATTACATGAAGGTACCTTTGGCACTCACTCTAGCGGGCATATGATGGCAAAGAAAATCCTACGGGCAGGCTATTATTGGTCTACCATGGAAGCTGACTACTATCAACACTCTCGGACCTGCCATAAATGTCAAATCTATGCAGACAAGGTGCACGTGCCTCCAGTTCCTCTAAATGTCTTAACAACTCCTTGGCCCTTCGCTATGTGGGGAATCGACATGATTGGGGAGATCAAGCCTACAACATCCAATGGACACAACTTCATTCTGGTGGCCATTGATTATTTCACAAAGTGGGTCGAAGCAGCTTCCTTCACATTTGTTACTAAGAATGTTGTTGCCCGCTTCATCAAGCAGAATCTTAATTGCCGGTACGGTATCCCAGAAAGGATCATCACTGATAATGGTACAAACCTTAACAATACTATGATCACTGCCCTATGCGAGCAGTTTAAGATTCAACATAACAATTCATCCCCCTATCGGCCAAAGATGAATGGTGCAGTTGAAGCTGCTAATAAAAATATTAAAAAGATCATACAGAAAATGACAGTCACCTACAAGGACTGGCATGAGATGCTACCATTTTCTCTCCATGGGTACCGTACCACGGCTCGCACATCAACTGGGGTAACACCCTATTCTTTGGTTTATGGCATGGAGGCTGTTTTACCTATTGAGGTTTAGATCCCCTCTTTGAGAATCATGAAGGATGCAGGCTTGAGTGAAGACGATTGGATCCAGTCCCGACTTGATCAGTTGAACTTAATAGACGAAAAGAGACTTACTGTTGTTTTCCATGGTTAGATGTATCAAAAGAGAATGATCAAAGCTTTCAACAAGAAAGTCAGACGCCAGGTATATCAAGTTGGAGATCTAGTGATCAAGCGCATCATCTTGCCACAAAGTGATCCCAGGGGCAAATGGACTCCTACCTATGAAGGACCATTTGTAATCAAGAACATCTTTTCTGGTGGGGCAATGATCTTAACCACCATGGACGGCGACGACCTGCCACACCCTACGAACATAGACATCGTCAAAAGATACTATGCATAAGAGACCCGCTAGGTTGACACACATAGGAAAAACAAGGGCATCCCGGCGAACCAAAAGGTTCGGGAAAAAATTAGGGATAAAAAAAAATATTTGTACACCCAGCAAGTTGAAAACCCGAAAGGGCGACTTGGGCAAAAAAGGGTTTCCCGGTGGATCAAAAACCTGAAAGGGCGATCCAGGCAAAAGTTAGGGAATTAAAGCGTATGACTATGTATCGTCGGATCACTTTAAGGATAATCTCTTCACTGACAAACTCGGAGCTCCTGATCAATTGAATCATCTTCGGACGAAGCAACAAACAGACAAGATATTCGGAGATACGAAGGCTATAGCAGAATGGGAACCCCATGGGATTTTTTTACACATAGCCATCTTTCTTTGTATAAATTTTTCTTATTTTTATGACACCATCCTCTTACTAGGATGTCTGTCTCCTTTGTACAAAATACTTATTTAAAGTAAATACAAAGATATCTCTTTCAAAGTACAGAAAACTATTTGCCTTTTTCTTTACACTTGTGTTTTTATTTGCAAAAAACGTCCAATGATTCATTAATGAACATATGCATTTGAACATAATTATTGTTTACAAATAAACAAAGTGGAAAAGAACAATTACTGACAGGTTAAAAGGATAAGAAAACGTCTTTAGGCTATTCCATGAGCAATACCTACATTACATCATTAAGATCCCCAGCGGAGCTAAAACTTCAAACTCTTAATCCCCAGCGGAAACCATTCAGTTGCTCCAAATTCCCCAGTAGGTCATCTTGAAGCCTGAAAAGCAACCGGATAATAGTTAACTTTTGTCTCTCCCCAACCTAGGATAATTCCCCAGTAGAGTGGAAGATGACAGAAACTCCTGGACTTTTTCCAAACAGGAATAAGTTTTCTTCCCCATAGAGTTTTCTTTATTCCCCAGCAGAACAAGGATTCCATTGTGTAAGCCCCAGTAGAATTCATCAAATTTCTCTGGATTCCCCAAGAAAATTACTCAAGCAGTACATGGCATTACTCGCAACAGAATTTTTGTCAATACTCCAACTTTAAGACATGAAGAATCCACATATCCTCAACAATCAAGGATTTTTTGTCCCCAGCAGCAGTCAAGGATTTATTTTGCTCAGCAATACAGCAAATCAGTTTACATGCGCATACATTACATCCATATATCATAAACATTGATAAAATACATATATTGCATCATACATTTCATGCAACATAACTTTGTGTTTCAGCTAACATTTTACCCTTTTCAGGATAAGATTAACAGTTACCGTTTAACAATATGAAATCATGGTACAGTACAGATACACTCCAAACACGAAAGTCATTCTGTTACTCATTCAAATTCTGGTTCAGATACAGTTCAGATACACTCCAGACACGGAAGTCATTCTGTCACTAATTCAGATCAAACTTTCAGATATAGTTCAGATACACTCCAGACACGGAAGTCATTCTGTTACTCATTCAGATTATGCAATCCAAATATAGCTCAGATACGCTCCAGGAAAGGATTCCATTCTGATACTCATTCGGATTTCAAGATCAGATACGCTCCAGACACGGATGCCATTCTGGCCCTCATTCAGATTTCAAGATCAAACACACTCCAGACACGGATGCCATTCTGGCCCTTATTCAGATTTCAAGTTCAGATATGCTCCAGACACAAATGCCATTATGTTACTTATTCAGACTTCAACATTCAGATACAGCTCGGATACGCTCCAGACACGGGTGCTATTCTGTTGCTCATACAGGATCAGTCTCCAGATACAGTTCAGATATGTTCCAGATACGGACACCATTTTGATACTTATTCTTCTGACTTACCACTTACAATTCAGCAAACTTTCTTGGATGGCATCTACAAGCCCATCTCCAACAAGATTCTATCACCTCTCTAAATGGCATCTTTAAGCCCATTCCCTCAACTAAATTTTGTCAAGTGCAAATTTATGGGCACTCCAGTGTCCAATCATCTTTTACCTTCGAGTCACGAATGGCAAAACTCGCCAATCTAACTCTTCAGGTTCAAGAATATTGAACAGGGGCAGCTGTTGTACCCCAAAATTTATCCTCTCATTTATCAATATTTTTCTTACAAGACTTATTTGACTCAAGACAAGATTAGGGTTTGGTCAACTCAAGACATCTCATCTTGCACTGATAACCCAAAATTAGGGTTTGAGTTTGCACAAGGATATTTGGAACATAAATGCTTCATGTGACTTTCATACATCATTTTGGACCCCTAAGATTGCTCATGCTAAGTTTCAAGCCTTGAACCACATTTTTGATCAGTCAATTGGACAGTTGACTAAAAATCAACTGTATTGGGGAAAAAGTCAACCATGGCCAATTTACATTCAAACTTCATAATTTTTTATCCACATCAACATTTTAGACTCATATGTACCATTTGATCAAGTTTGGATCACAACTCCTCAAGAAATTTGATCAAATCATCAAAAGGGCAAAATGGTCAAAATTAGGGTTTTGACTGAGAAAGGGAAATTTCTGATTTTTAACCTAGACAATGACCAATTTAGTTCAAACATGATTTCAAGGGTTCAATGGCATCATCTTTACCTAATTACATGGTTCAAAAGATCTCAAGTTCATTGGATTGACAGATGAATTTTGCAGTCAAGTGATCAAAAGTCAAATGTGCACTGAAAAGTCAAACTTTGACTTTTTGATCAAAATCAAGTGCCAAGGGTCATAATTCATCAAGATATGTCAAAATATGAAAATATTTCACCAAGAAAACCAATTTTGAAAATTAGGGTTTTAATTTGAAAATTTTCATAACTTAGAATTTTTCTAAGTATAAAAATTTTCTTATTTTTTCCCAACTTTTCACCACTTTTTCACCATGATGCATTTTGATTCAAAGAAAACTTCCAACATGAAAGTTGTAGTCCTCCATGGAATATAAAACTTTGATTAACAAACTTTTCACAAAATATGCTTGGATCTCAAGTTATGAATTTGTGAATATAGGTCCATGAACTTCTTAACTTAGTGAAATTTTGCCCTAATTTAGGCAGGTTTTTGACCCAACTTCATGGACATTTTTCACCTAGTTCCAAGAGGTATCTCAAGATTAATTTCAAAGATGGATTATAGATCACATTTCAAGCTTTCCAAAATGTCCAATAACTCTCCAAGATCATTTTTGGTTAGGGAGAATCGAAGAAGAGAAGTTGGCATTTTATCACTTTTGATTAAGCTATTTTTACAAAGCATCAAGTTGCAAATCAGATCCATGTTGTTTGTATCTTGCTTTACATGTCCTAAGATCACTTTAAACTCCATAATTAAATACAAACTTGGAAGTTAAAGGCTTTATCTTTGCTTTTGAAGCTTTGTACGAGATACATTTCCATTTTTGGCCAAAAGTGCACAATGCCATTTTCATAAAGGGCAACTTTTGCAACTTTGTCAATCTTCAGCCTTGGACATGTCCCTTTGGTGCAAGCAACTTCTACAGGTCTCAAGCAATGTATACCAACTCTTATCAGTCCTCAAGCTATCCAGTACAAGCATATGGGATTAGTCACTTCACTTTACTTAAAATGCAAGAAAAGTTGCAAAAGATGCTAGAGCTTGCACAGCTAGTGAAGAGCTGACTTTGTATCCCTTCTATACAAATATACAAACTTGTCACAATGCATAGCACGATGGCTTGACACTTGAAACACTCTCAAACTCAGAAACACCAAATTTTTGTCCAAAAACTCAGAATCTGCAAAAGCATAGCCAACTAATTTTTGGTTCGTGCATTTTGTGTTTAGGCACTTGAAAAATCTCACACACATCCTACCAAAGCAATCCAAGCCATCACCCTGGTTCTGTAACCCCTGTTTCAGCATCCACCATTTTCACTTTGGAAGCTTGCAACTTGACTTGTGCAAAGAGTTTCGGCCATCCTAAGAGAAAGCTAAGCATTGGAATAGCTTCAGGGAAGTTCAAGGAAGCTCAAACAATCCACAGGCCTCCATTAAAGTCCCTATATTG
The DNA here is from genome assembly GCA_948472305.1 of Vicia faba. Lineage (NCBI taxonomy): Eukaryota > Viridiplantae > Streptophyta > Magnoliopsida > Fabales > Fabaceae > Vicia > Vicia faba. Next base: position 1,219,295,476 of record OX451738.1, on the reverse strand, counting down.
CTCTACTCGAATCCAACTGAAGGAGGTATTTTCTTGAACTCTATCTCTCTGAATAGGCATCCCCAAGCCACGATTTGTGAAGAAAAAATGTAGTCCATGTCATAACGAAGCTGTACATATGCATACTTTTCCTTTATATTACTTATGCTGTGAGAATTTGAAGATTGAATATGCTGAAATTTCTAGGTCACGAATTAGGGGTTCCAAAATTCTCCCTGATCTTTAAGAGTTAGGTTACAAAATTTATATTGTTAGAATCGTGAGCTCAAATGCCACATGTTTCATGTTATGAGATTTATTTTTTGTGCAAGCATGAGAGAGATACATATTTGAACTGAAGCGCGCGTAGGGAAGACTGGCTGGAGGACAGGGATGAAATCTGGGCTTTTTGGCGCCTTGGGCTTTTTGTTTTCACTATTCACACACCCCTGACTTGTTATTTGCACCTCCTGACTAGTTTTGTATATTTTTCATATTTTTTTCCATACTTCCATATTTATTGCTTTTTATTTATTTTTTCTGAATGATAAAAATCCTAAAAATATTTTCTTTATTTTTTGCAAATTTTATTTTATTTTTTATTATTTTTTGCATAATAAATAGTTTATTAGGATAAATAGATTTTATTTTTTTAAAAAATAAATTGTAAATACAATTAAAAATACTTAACATTTTTTATTATACTATTTATAATCATAAATAATTATTTTTATACATACTTAATTTTTTAATATTTACATATAATATTATTTATTATTTTCTTATACAAAAAATGTGCAAAATAATAATATAGAACATGTATTTTCTTTTAATTGAAAATTAGGGTTTCACCCCTCCAAAAATAATATTTATTTTTCCTTATTTTTTAGGGTTTAATTTAATTTATTTTCTCATACAAAAAAAACAAACATAAAACATTTTTTACATAAATACATTGCATTTTAAATATTTGTATATTTATTCAATTCGCGCAATATTCGATTGGGTTGTAATAATATTTTTAGGTTTATATTTGTGCAAAAATCCCCATTCAAAACTTGTATTCCCCTCCCGTAATAATTGTTGTAATAGCTTAGTTTATTTTACGCAATTTATCGCTTTATATACCATGTTTAGTAAAATAGAGTTTGCATGACAAGAACAAAAATAAAAGCAAAATAGAAAATCCTAAATGCAAGACAAAAGCATGAAAATGACACACTTTGCACACAAGCACCCTTAGGGTTTCTCCCACTTGGTTTCCTAAAATAAAATGGCCATGTTACGCATGCGAAGTATCTTGGCAAAATAAAACAAAAATAAGATCATAGTCCCTCGATGACGCTATTCAAAGGTTGTCTAAAACAAAATGATCTCGGTCCCTCAAAAATGCTAAGATACTTGGCAACATTGCTATCATGGTTATACGATGACCCACGCCCGTCCCGTTTACATCCAAAGATAGGGTTGCTTACCAAATCAATGGTAAGTCAACAATGTCAAAGGAATAAAAATGCACAAGAAAGACATTTGAGTAGGTAGATAGCTTCTAGTTACTTGTTCCATTTCAAAATAATCCTTGCTATTTTCAAAAACAAACACACACACATTTCAAAACATCTTACAAAACATTGAAAACATTTTCAAAAAGATAAACATCTTTGTGTACATTCTCATGAACAAGAATCATTACAAAGATTGCCTAAACAAATGGCCTCTTTTACAAAATACTTTCAAAACCACACTAAACACCATTTCAAACAAAGAAAAGCAAGTGATCTAAACAAGTAACTAAGAGCCCATGGAAAACCATGGATGAAAAGGGTGCTAGCACCTTCCCTTTTCATAATCTACCCGCCGAACTCAAGAAAACATCTCAAAGGTCTTTCTTGTGCTTTTTTACCTTTCCTTTTGGATAAAAGAAAAGTTGGTGGCGACTCTTGCTAACCCCGACATTTGCAAACACAAACGCAAAACCTCAAGTCAGTTCTCCCACTGCATCACACATTAGAACTTTTTCTTCTAGTTCAGTAGCTTTGATAATTTTAGAAGTCCAATGTTTCACCTTATCCATCAGCTCTGGGTTAAGCATGTCTCTTGAAAGATCATCACTATGCCAAACAAGGGATTAGACAGCGATTTTTTAGGCCTTTAACAGCGCTGCTAAAACCTCTGCTGCTAAAGGTATAGACAGCGCTTTTAATGTGGAACTTTAGACAGCGCTTTTATCAAGCGTTGTCTATTCCCCCCCTTTAGCAGCGCTTATCCTTATTATTTTTTAATATTTTTTTTCAATCACTTTAGACAGTGCTTGGTAAAAGCGTTGTCTATTACCCCCCCCCTTTAGCAGCGCTTTTCCTTTTCTTTTTTTTTAAAAAAAAAATTTCAATCACTTTAGATAGCGCTTTCATGAAAAACGTTGTCTATTACCCCCCCCTTTAGCAGCGTTTTTCCTTATTTTTTTTTAATTTTTTTTTCAATCACCTTAGACAGCGCTTTCATGAAAAGCGATGTTTATCCCCCCCCCCCCCCCCCCCCCCCACCTTTAGCAGCGCTTTTCCTTATTATTTAAAAAAAAAATATTTCAATCACTTTAGACAGCGCTTTCATGAAAAACGCTGTCTATTACCCCCCCCCCCCCCTTTAGCAGCGCTTTTCCTTTTTTTTTTTTTTAAAAAAATTTCAATCACTTTAGACAGCGCTTTCATGAAAAGCGATGTCTATTCCCTCCCCCCCCCCCCCCCCCCCCCCCCCCCTTTAGCAGCGCTTTTCCTTATTATTTTTTTAAAAAAAGAATTTCATTTAAAATAAAATGCTGCCTATCAAATTTAATCTCACCATTTTTGCACCAGAAATTATAGCTTCATTATAACATTTTAAACAACAACAACATTAATATATACCACAATGAAACAATATTATAACAACATCAATATTCATCTCTTCAATCCTTTTTGCACAATATACACAACAACAACATTAATATATACCACAATGAAACAATATTATAACAATATCAATATTCATCTCTTCAATCTTTTTTGCACAATATACACAACAACAACATTAGTATATACAACAATGAAACAATATTATAACTACATCAATATTCATCTCTTCACTCCTTTTTGCACAATATACACAACAACAACATTAGTATATACAACAATGAAACAAAATCAACGATGAATATATAACTCTATCTTCTACATCGAGCTGCACCTATATAACCGAAAACAAAATCAAAAAATCAAACATGAAAGTTACCAAATAACAAAAACAAAAACAATAATATTGTAACACAACTATAACGACATATATTATATTCTCAAAACTCAAAGTTATACCTTATAATAAAACTCTCAACTCCATAACAAATTGGCACCAATCCTCCATAAGTTAATCCAATTGATCTTTTTAGTATGAAGCACACTTGAATTCATCAAAGTACTACATAATAATATAACATAGTATGATTTAATTAAAATACTAAGTCATTTTATGAGAAATATGAAAATAATTCATAAGTTAGAAATTCATACCGTGGATGGAATCTCTAATCGGTCCAAAAGAATAGTTTCTTTCATAAACCTCAACATAAAATAACCGCAATCTACACCATTGTGCTGACGAGGAAACTACACATGGAAAGAAAATACGGATATACATCAAGATATACACCTTAACTTGTTTTATCAAGTATCATCGCTATATAATCAAAACTATGAAAATCTATACCTCCACTTTGATCCAAGAAATGTTTTTGACTCTACTCCTTGGTACTTGAATATCTCTTTATGCTCGAAAACTTTGTAGAATGCTATAATAAAATAATAACGAATATTTAGAACTATCGCACATAAATAATTAAATATACACAGTAATATTTTGGAACAATGTCACTTACGTGTCAATCGTCTTCTTCATATCTGGGTATGTTGTCCAATCATTGCCCAATGAATCCAGATAATATACAATTTCTCTCACAGGATTAATTGCAACCAATAATCAGTGTCCACTGGAATATTAAACAAAGGTTAGATGGAAATTTTCTGCACAACGTTAAAAAACGAAAAATTATAATAGAGGTAATTTAGAATGAAAATCTTACTTGGGGCCAGTATTATATGGTAAAAAGAACAATTTTTCTGTATCTTTGCTGGCCATAAATAAATTGAGCACAAATGCTATTACTTCATCTGGTTTTGAGATTATTGACCCTGCGTGGACAATGTTGGGATTTATGAAAGCGAATCTGGACTCCAATCCACGCGGGCGAATCAACCTGTCATACAGAAACCTTAAATAAAAACATCATTAACATTAATTATTCATTAAAATGAGTAAATAAATTCTACAATTAATTAAACAAAGTTGATTAGAGTATACCTGATGTATGTATTGATAACAGCCATGCCTAATGTCAATTGTCCAAAAACTTGTTCCAAATCCTCCTTACCAATTGCTATCATGCCTTCAGAACCATAAATCCCTTCATGCAGGGGTATAAGAGAAGTACCACCTTGCGAAATAGTTGTGAAGCTTATAAATGTCTGAAGGCACAACCTATATTGTGAAGTAGTTTTCTTTCTAGCCCCGGTCCTCTTAGCAACACTCTTTGTTTCTGTGGGAATGTTGCTAATTGCAGGCTCCTTACCCCTACTTACAGCTACAATCTCTTTAGCAGGAATAATCTAAATATCATAAAATTAGAGTGGTCAAGTATAGGACGACAAATTAACATTATCTAAGCATAAATATCATATAATTTTTGTAGGAGTCTAACATTACCATGCAAAAAAAATGTAAGTAAAATGAACGTAAAAAATTTGAGTACTAAAAGGTTCATAACGGTTTTAATTATACCTCATCATCTATGTGAACAAGCCTTGACGGCCATGCAACAAACACTCTTATTGCCTCTCCCACCAATGTTGCATCCGAAACTTCATCTGGGATTGGTAATAACGCACCCTCCTCTAAAGCAATATCAATAGACACTTTCAAATATCCAGAAGGGAGCGTTTTATGATGAAGTACTTCTCCCAGAGTGTTATGGACTTTTCCCTTGCCAACCATGCGATAAGTTGGTGTCTCTAAAAAGAGTTGACAAGGTGAAATGCCCTAAAATCAATAATAAATATGACATCGTTAATGTGTATATATGTCAGTTAAATAAATTACACTAATTTAATTTCATAATAATATATGTAAGTACCTCGGGAATACTCGATTGAGCTGCACAATTGACACTAGCTATGTCACTAGCTTCTTTAACACCCGAAGCTTCCCTTTCTGATTGGTACTGTCTTGCTTTTTCCTTCCTCAATTCAAGAACTTCAGCTTCTAATGCATCAAACCTTGCCTGTAGTTCTTTATTGCTAGCAGATTTTGTCTTTGGATTGTTCTTTTTCAAGGAGCTTGGAGTAACCCCATGTCCTTTACCCCTCACCCGACCAGAATACTCACGAACATCTAATGCTCGACTAAGTATGCTCCTGCAATCATCTAGTGGAGATGTAGACTGAGACAGACTCTCCTGAAATTCATATGAATATTGGGAAAACATGAATACTATATGTTAATAAAATTTTGATTTAATTAGAATTAATGTTATACTTACGCATTTTTCAAAAATTTGTTGTACATCTTCTTTGAGAACTCCATCCTTACCCACACGGGAAGCCTTCCATAAAACATGCTCCGGAAGAGATGTTTCCGAACTACTCTCCTCTTTTAACTACACATTAACACAAAAAACAAGCTCAGTTATAACTATTGATGAACAAGTATATCATTGCAATTTGTAAATACTTACTATTTTTTGTTCTAATCGTGCATATCCCAAACGCCCTTTTTTGTATGGATATGCGGGAGATGATGCTCTTAGACGATTTACTTCACTAACACTCTGAAATTTTGGGGTTTTCCGTTTGGCTTTAAAAACATCCCATTCTTTAACTGAAATCACATCCGCATATTCTGCTGGACGCTCTGCATCAACAAATTTTTTTCCGGCATCTCTAAGATATTTTCTGTTTAAATATGTTCTAAACCCTCTTAGTATTTTTCCGGCCAATCCAAGACAATAATCTTTTCTTTTGTCATCAATGTTGAAAGACCTCTACAAAAAACATACACAAAGTGCGTTAGTATAAGTAATTTAAAGACATAATTTAAAGTACATAATCGTAATTTAAAGACATAATTTAAAGCACTTGTATCTCACTCCAGATTTTGTTTTTAGCATCATTCATCTTATCTCTCCACTCATCATAAGTTATTGGAATTTCTCTCCTTACAAGTGTGTCAATGTAACTTGTCAATTTAGAACCGTTAGGCTCAATTAATTGGTCATTTGGACTCCAATGCACATCATATTTTATACCCCTATCTCTATCACGAATGATATTCTTCATAATAGTTTTTCCTCTTTTTATTTCTTTTTACACTCCCTTACTGGATTTTCCTCCATCATTGTCTCCATCATTAATAGAATCATCGTGAGGGTGCTCCTCGTTACTAGCCATCTAACCTGTAATAAAGAAAAACATTAGTATCTAATGACAAATATTTAATTCCAAATATATAATTCCAAATATCTATACAGTATATAAAATGACAAATATCAATTGAGTATATAAAATGACAAATATCAATTGAGTATATAAAATGACAAATATCAATTGAGTATATTAAATGACAAATATATAATTTATTAGAAGTTTGCTAAGTGTTAACAGGTATGGAGGAATATATATTACCTCTTTCACTAACATCTCTTTCTTTTCTTGGTTGGATTCCGAATTACTTGTCTCTTAAGAACGCGGACGGAGGAATTGATCCAAATTCCCTCATCATGATCTTTTTTGATATATGATTCATCCGCTGTAGTATCATCATCTTGATCGTTTCTAATATACGACTCATTCTCAACATCAACATCAACTTGATCCACACTTTTATCATCAATCACTTTGTTAGATAAAAGCATTATAGACCATTTCGTACTCTTCGGGTCTGTGACATAGAACACTTATTTAGCTTGAGAGGCTAGAATAAAAGGCTCATCTTTGTACCCCACCCTACTAAGATCCACTTGCAAAAACCCTGACTTATCCATTCGTATGCCACTAGTATGTACCCACTTGCAACCAAAGATAGGAATCTGAAACTTCTCATAATCAAACACCCAGATGTGATTGATAACCCCGAAATATGACAAATTTTCATATTTGGGGTTTAAGTCCTTCATACCAGAAATGTGCATTGCTTCACATACCACCGTGACACCACTATTTTGCATGGTACTTTTCTCATCTTGTTCTTTGGTATAAAATGTGTATCCATTAATTTTGTATCTTCTATAAGAGAACACAATCGAACTTGGACCATATGCCAAACATATCAACCTGTCTGATATTGAAGCGGGATCTGAATGAAACTTTGAATATATATGATCCTTAAACCACTGTATAAAACTTTGATTGTGCTCTCGTACTATCCAATTTTCATTTCTACTTTGATTCTCACCTCGGAGTATAGCATTGTGCATTTCAACAAACGGCTCAACCTCAGTGTCATTGTGCAGAACATACAAATGCACTTGATCCCATTCATCCCTTGATACTATCACAATTTCATTTCCAATTAATTTGTTACCTTCTTTTTTTTCGAAAAAATGAGATTTGGGGAGTCCAATGGATTGCACATTGGACAAAAAATCAGTACAAAACTCAACCGCTTCTTCAACAATGTATCGATCAACGATACAACCCTCTGGACGACTTTGGTTTTTCACGTACCCTTTTAATATTTTCATATAATATTCAACAGGGTACATCCATCTCATATAAGATGGTCCACACAATTGTGTCTCTTTCTCAAGATGAACAACAAGATGTACCATAATGTCAAAAAATGATGGAGGAAAATACATTTCAAGGTCACACAGAATAATAACGATTTCTTTTTGTAATACTGGTAAGATCTCAGGATCGATCACCTTACTACAAATTGACCTGGAAAAAAAACACAATTTAGTTATAGCGCTTCTTACTTTTTCTGGCAAAATAGAACGTATACCTATTGGTAGAAAATGTTCCATTATGACATGGCAATCATGTGTCTTCAGACTCTTTAACTTGAGGTCTTTCATGGACACGAGTCTTCTAATGTCTAAGGAGTAACCTTCTGGAACTTTAACTTCACTCAGAAACTTACACAATATTTTCTTTTCCTTTCTAGATAGAGTATAAGAAGCAGGTGGTAGATATGTTCGTCTTCCTTTCTTCACGGGTCCTAATTCAGTTCTTATTCCCATCTCTACCATGTCCTCTCTTGCTTTAAGGCCATCCTTAGACTTTCCTTTTATATTGAGTAACGTACCAATAACACTTTCAAATACATTTTTTTCAATATGCATAACATAAAGAAAATGTCTTACGTACAAAGATTTCCAATATGGCAATTCAAAAAAAAATTGACCTCTTCTTCCATCCACCTGTGACAACTTTATGTGCAAAAGGCTTGCCAAACTGAATACTCACATCTTTCACCTTTTCACAAATTTGATCACCTGTCAATCCAAGTGAAGCTCTACGTTGTTCGGTATTTCCATTGAACGCTTTTCTCCATCCACGATATTGATGTTTTGAATTTAAGAATCTACGATGACCGGGAAAGACATTCTTTTGACAAAGTTTCAATCGTGTCGTATCGGTTCCATCTTCATAGACAGGACACGCTTTTTCACCTTTAATGCTACACCCAGATAGATTTCCATATGCTGGAAAATCGTTAATTGTGCCAAACAACATCACCCTCAAATTGAAACTTTCTTTCCTATATCCATCATAAACCTCCACACCGTTCTCCCACAAAATCTTCAAATCTTCGATTAAAGGTTTCAAGTATACATCTATGTCATTCCCTGGTTGTTTAGGCCCAGAAATTAACATAGATAACATCATGTACTTGCACTTCATACATAGCCATGAAGGTAGGTTATAAATCATAAGAATCACAGGCCATGTGGAATGTGAGATACTTTGAAGACCATGCAGGTTCATTCCATCCGTAGATAATGCCAAGCGAAGGTTTCTTGTTTCTCCTCCAAAATCAGGATAATCATTATCAATTTTCTTCCACTGTGGTGCATCTGCCGGATGTCGAAACTTTCCATCGATAATTATTTCATCTGCATGCCAAGTCAAGTGTCTAGCATCGGTTTCACTACGAAACATGTGTCTAAATCTCAGAATAATGGGAAAATACCATAAGACTTTCGCTGGAGATAATTTTTTCTTATATCGAGATAAACCGCACTTTGGGCACTCATTCAACGATTCATATTCGTTTTGAAACAAAATACAATAATTTAGACATGCATGTATCTTATCATAGCTCATGCCAATAGAGCACAACATTTTTTTGGCCTCGTATGTTCGATTAGGAAGAACATTATCCTCAGGAAGCATATCTCTCAAAAGGGTTATAACTGTGTGAAACTTTTATCTGACCATCCATTGCGCGCCTTTAAGTTGTACAATTTTAATACCGCAGACAATCTTGTGAATTTGGGGAAATCTTTATACAACGGTTTCTCTGCATCGCTTACCAACCTATCAAACATTTTGGGACAATCTTGAAGATCTTCTTCAAGTGCTTCTGTAATCTCTTCCACCCGATCACAATCATATGTATCTGTGGCATTGTCGTACGAAACATAGGTCACATTACTTTTCACCCCCGGTTCAACATTCTCGATGCTTTTCTCACCATGAAATATCCAACACGTATAACTTCGATCAATTCCGCGCATTAGTAAATGTGATTTCAATCCATCTGCGTCAACCCGACCCACATAACAACAACCCAAGCAAGGACATTTCATTTTATTCGGGTCTTCAGCATGTTCAACAACAAACTTAACGAACTCTAATACCCCATCCCCGTACTCTTTTGACAATCGATCGGAACACATCCATTTTTTATCCATGGTTTTAACTATTATCTAAGTTAAAGAGTCTGTGTTGTAAAAAAAAAATCAAACATGTGATTAGAACAATTCTAGAAATGAGGATTGTTGTGGTCCTATAACATATTCAATCAATGATCGTCAACGTTACAATTTTAGAGACATTAGCTTAGTTGTGGACTCATTCTAAGATTCATGATTTGTGTTATTTTTTACTATTACTAAGTTGAATATTAGATGGGGGATTTACATGATGTGATTCCTTTGTTCCTTGCAGGCATGTCTACATCAGCTAAGCATACATTATGAGAAACAGAAAAGAAACAATGTAGGGAAATTAAGTGTCATGTTGAATGGTATTTTGACTAGTCCATAATATATCTTAGATTTAAAAAAAATCAAAATAAAAGTTTCAAAAGAGAGAATAGAAACAATAATACCTAAGGTTCCTCGGCTTTTACTCGCGGAGATTGTTAATTTTCTATTTCGCCGTAAGAAGAAAAACAATAAGAAGATGAAGATTCCAGCAAGAGCAGAAGAAGCAATCAATGCTAGTTCTCTTATTCAAATTATGGTGATGCACTATTCTAACATCTTGATTTCCTGTATCATTCATTTTAAAAACAATACACCAAACTCATTAGTCTCGTTAAACCAACTCAGTTAATTGCTGTGCAGAAATATAAGATATATTAAAATTGACATATGGGTTTGCATGATGCGTATTTTCCAGTTTTGTATGATGCTTTTTTTTTCTTTGATTTTTACTGCATATCATCTGTTCTTGGGGTTAAACAGAATTATCTGTGAAACTATGCATAGGAAAAGGGGGTCAAACTAAAAGCTTATTATCATACTTGTACTACAAATGTACAAATAGTAGTTTTAATCTTCAAACATGATTTTCACTCAAACTTATTGTTCAACTCACCTATCATATGTAAACATATCCATACATTAATCAATTTATCTTAAATTCACATTTATGATTTAACTAAAATCAATCTCCACCCCCACTAGAAACTAACACACATTGGTATATCTAGTAGCACCACATAACAAATAGTAGCATGTTGTGCCCATAAATCAAACCAAATTACTTTTGTTCTAGTTAGCTCTAGTTAGCAGCGTAATATTGCAGAAGTGAATAATTTTTTTAGTAGCTGCACTGGGCCGCTCACAAGACCTGAGATTCTACTTCACCGTTCACGGAACAACTCTGGTTCCGCAACAAAACAGTTACAACTAATCAATCATAAACAGAACTAGCACCAAATAGGTAAAAAGCATTGCACATTCCAAATCGCACACGCAACAAACGAATCTTAAGAAATGCGTTATAGAGATACAAACCTAGGAAGATCACAAGCATAAGGTTTCCACGGCCATTGCGTATAACGAGTATCATTCCTTCCGTTATTCTTGCAATCATAAGCCACTTCAACATAGGATTAACTAATTCTTAACAAATACTTTCTAACTTTTCTTAACATAACCAACTAGCCTTTTAATATGCAATTTCAATTAACATTCTGACAGTTCACTTTTATCTTTTTACTAACCTATACTAATTACCTTAGTTACTAACTATTAATAGAACTGTCTAATTTTTAACTACTTGTTTTTAAAATTGATTAACTAACTTTGTTTACTTAGCTAACATTAGCAGAAAACCAAAACCAGAACTAGTAGGAAAACCTCGCTGTACCTAACACATCTAACTTCTAACAGGAATTTCATAACTAACTTTTGTTTTCACTAGCTTTCGATTGGTTTACGGTTTCAAAATGAAGGATGGATCATTGTGTCCTCCATGTGGGTTTGGCTCATGATAACATACTGCTAGAGGAGCTCCACACAGTCTAGGATTCCCAACATAGCATGAAACATCAAAACTCTGAAGCTGAGTGCCAATTGGTATTTGTCCAACAAGGTTATTGTTTGACAAATTCAAGAAGCTTAAGAACGAAAAAACTGAAATGGTATCTGGGATTTCTCCAACAAGATTATTCTGAGATAGATCAAGAGATTCTAAGTTTATCATGTCTCCAATCTCTTTTGCTATCGTTCCTGTGAAATGATTTCGAGACAAGTTCAATGTCTGGAGTTGAACTAGACTGAAAATTTGTGTGGGGATTTCACCTGATGAGTTGTTAGCTGAAAAGTCAAGAGTTCTCAATAATCCATAGTCATGATACTCTAACTCTGGCCCTTTAAAATACAAATTAAACTCAAATGGATAATGGCTCGTTTTCTCTGCTCCATCCATGCCGCGGAATTTATTTATGCATGTAGGAATTGATCCTGAAAGTTTGTTGTGGGAAAGATCCAATTGTATGAGTGAAGAGAGATTGCACAACTGTGGTGGAATGTTACCTTCAAACTTGTTGGATCTTAATATCATCAGCTCCATACCATGAGGCATTTTCACTGGTACAGCTCCCGAGAAATTGTTTTCTCCAATATGAATGAATTCCATATTTGTTAAGTTTGACAGGTCCAATGAAAAATCACCAGACAGGCTGTTGTTATGCAAATCCAGCATTAGGAGGTCGATCAACGATTCCATGGATGGAGGAAGTTCACAAGTCAGCATATTACTCTCCATGAAAAGGAAAGATAAGCCTTTCCAATTCTCCCAACAATCCGGAATTTCTACAGTTAAAAGATTATATGCAATACTCAAATAATCCAAACTGTTTTCCCTACCTATTTTGTGGCAAATCAGAGGAGAAATGGATCCTGCAAAAGAATTTGCATGCAAATCCAAAAAGACGACATTTTCTGACCCACAGCAGTTCAACTTGTTCAACTAGACTACAATAGAATCAGGATCAGAGCAACAACCGATAAACTGGTTGGTACTCAATTCAGCTGAGTCGGTGTGGTTCTAAAATAGGATCAAACCAACCGATAAACTAGTTGATTCTCAATTCAATTGGTTCGGTCTGATTTATAAAACATAGGCATTGACTAAATAACCTCATTCATTCAATTGAGAATAAGAAGATACAAAAAATAGTTATAAGGAGATGAGATTTTACCTGTTCAACTCACAAATACAAATATTGTTCTTGGTTCGAACCCTTGACCTGATGATGGATGTGTCTAAGTTTCTAATGATTCTTATCACTTCGTCTGCAGACCTTAATAAATATAACAAACAAGAAACAAAATTGAAAACTGAATTAGACTAATTCAGTCATAAAGAAACATAATCTAATTAGAAGTCGAATTATGCATGTTAGGTGCTCAATTTGTTTGCAGCTATGTCACACTTCCACTCTATGCCCTAGTGACACAGGTACATTCATTTTACATTACTATCCAACTAATCATGAAAGAATATTACTCAATTTTGCTGTGGTGATTGAAAAAACACCAGATGGGATCAACAATAAAGAGATCGATATTCGACGAACAAACATCAAAGGCATTGAAAAACTGGAGAAACAAAGCAAAAGGACGGAGCGCGGAAACTCGAACATTAGGTGGTGGTTCAATCGGGTCAGCGGCGGAAGCACCGTTAGAAGATGTAAACATAGACACAGAAACAAAATTGCAGGAGCATGGAAACTCTACTATAGTAACCGGTGTGGATGGTGTTGATAACCGCGACCTTCTAACTGGACCATAAACCCTAATTTTATAATTTACAAATAGTTGATTTTGTATTATAAGAATTAACAACTCAAATTAGCAATATGTAGAATGAAAATGAAGTAGCAATGCATGGGAATGGAAAACAGGGGCTGGAAGGCAGAGGGATACAAAACCTAAAAATAAATTCTTGGTGAAATGGAAAACCCTCAACCATGGACACATTGTTATTTAGAATCTTAGATTACAATTATCATACCACAATAACATTCCAAAATCCAAACGAAAAAATTAGAAATTGGAGAACAACAATGAAGATTTTAAAAAAATCAATTAAACTCTAAGAGAAACCTAAATAATTGCAATAGAAGGAGAAAACTGAACGAATCTGGAGAAAGATTAAACTAATCACTGTAACTACAACTATCAATCAAAAATTTAGAAGGATGAAGAAATTTTACCTTATAGTGAAACTGGTTTTGTGAAACTTCTTCTTCACGAGGAGATGGTGGTAACGAATCCGAAGCGAGTTGGAGAAGAAGATGAACCACGGTTGGACGGTGAGGAGGGAGGAGACGAGTTAGACGAAGATGAACAGTTGCGTGTATAAAGTGGGGTTTTGTATAAAGTGGGGTTTCTGATAACCAATTTAGGGATTTAAAAATTATTTAATTACCTTAGACATCGCTTTCAAGAAGCGCTGCTAAAGGTATTACCTTTAGCAGCGCTTTAAGGCTTTAGCAGCGCTTTAGTGTAATGCCTTTAGCAGCGCTTCTTGAAAGCGCTGTCTAAGGTATACCCTTTATCACACCTTTAGCAGCGCTTTTAGTAAGCGCTGTCTAAGGTATACCCTTTAGCAGCGCTTATTCTTATTTTTTTTATTTATTTTTATTGAAAACCTATAGCAGCGCTTAGGGAAAGGAAGCGCTGACTATGGTAAAGCCTTTAGCAGCGCTTTTAGTAAGCGCTGTCTAAGGTATACCCTTTAGCAGCGCTTATTCTTATTTTTTTATTTATTTTTATTGAAAACCTATAGCAGCGCTTAGGGAAAGGAAGCGTTGTCTATGGTAAGGCCTTTAGCAGCGCTTTTAGTAAGCGATGTCTAAGGTATACCTTTAGCAGCGCTTACTCTAATTTTTTAATTTTTTTTTCTTCTGAAAACCTATAGCAGCGCTTATGGCATAAGCGTTGTCTATGTGGCGCTGTCTAAATTCAATTTTGGCATAGTGCATGCTCAGCCTTGGCTAGTTGATATATGTTATGTTAAATTTATTGGATTTCTTTAGTTTCTCTTTTGGTGAGATTCCTTATTACTGGTTGAAGCCTTTTTAGTTTTCTCCAAATTTTTTACATAGGTCTACCATCTTCATTACTATTCCAGTTGTTGCTAACCTTTTCCATGAAATCTTATAAGTCTATAAAATAATTCATAAATTTAACTTGAGTTATATATCTAGGCATAATATTATAACCCATTGGTTGGACTTTTAATGGAGCATGATCAGATATATGAGCACGTAACACTTTAATGTTACATTGAAGAAATTGAATGAACCATTCCCTATTGCAAATGGCCTGATTAATTCTTGAATAAATAATTCCATTGGTCTGTTTATTGGACCATGTGAAGTGATTCCTTTTATTATCATGTTCATAAAGGCCAATATCCTCCATCATTTTTCTCTAGATCATAGTATTTTGATTCTTGCACTGGATACCCATTTCGTCTCTAGTTGTAAAAACACTATTAAAATCACCTATTATCATCCATGGTTCCTTGCACTGAGTTGGCACAGTCCTTGGTATCTACCCAAAGCTTTTTCCTATTGTGGAGCTGATTTTATGCATAAATCACTGTAAGAACTTGTCATATGCCCATGAGCCTCTTCTATCTTACAATGTATGTATTAATCTGAACTTGCTATCAATTGAATATCTCTAGTATCCTCTTTTCACATCAACCAAACTCTCCCATTGGGATGATGAGAATAATTATCCAACCAATTCCAATTAGTGTTGAAACATTCTCTAAGTTTATTAACATTATTGGATTTTATTCTAGTTTAAAGTAAAGCTATACAAGGCATATGCATTTTCTTGAGATGGGCCATAATCTCAAGATGCCTAGGCCTTTTATTTAATCCCCTAAAATTCCAAACTAGAATCATGGAACTTTGTAATCAGCTGGGTCTAGAATCTTCCCTTGTCTAGCACTTCAAGTCTATTTCTACACTTAATGATGGTTTATGCTTTCATATTGTTGCGCTCTATTAAGATATTCTTACCCTTCATTTTGGTACATGAGCCCACAATTATCCATGGTGAACTTTCTTCAGAAGTATGTGTCCTTGGTGGGGGTTTCTCGCTATCTTTGATTACAACTTCTATTGTTTCTTTTATGATCCATCTTTGTACCTCTGGTTCTTTCTCATTCTATTGTTGCTTTTCCTTACAAACATGACCAATCTTAATAGATTTTTAAAAAAAAATGGAGGATTACAATCGTATTTCACTTCTTGTTTGAGTTTATCTCCTTTTATACCATTATACCCTCTGTATCATTCAGTTTCCAAAAGTGTTAATTCTTCACATCAAAGGATTAACACAGTTAGTTCTATATTTAAATTAATCGCAAGGCTACTGTATGAACTCAAGATTACCAAAACAACATAATTACAGGTTTTTTATGCAATTGTTTTTTTATTGTTCATATGCTATGTTAATTATTTTTATGAAATGTATTTTACGTTGTATGGTTACTAAATACATTATGTCTGGCTAATTTCGTTTGTACCGGTATGTGACTCCTAAGCACCGAAGGAATTTGGTGATAACTTGGCTAAAAAATTTTATAAATAATTTCTGGTTTCCAATTTCCATATTTAATTTAACTACCCTTGTCACGAGAGTGAAAGGATATTTAACGCGATTTTGCCACGAGAGTGGGAAATTAATTAAGGCAAGAACCTGCACGCGAGAGCTGAGGTTCGACCCAGATAGTGGTAACGAAACATTAATTTTTAAATACACGAGAGTGTTTTAACAAATTAATTAAACTCAAGTCGTTTTCAAAAAGTGTTATTAAATTTAAAGTGCATCCACTAGGTTTAGTAGCATAACTTATTTCATGAACACGAGAGTGTATGTCTCAGGTTTTTAAACAATTCGTTTTTACCTAAATACTTTATATGCCAAGTGATTCACCGAGTTCCCGAAGTCCGACTATCACATACCGATATAACTATTACTATTGTTTTTAATTAAAATCTTTTTCCCCTAAAAATAAATATTCATCGCTTAGTTAAACATTAGTAACATTAGATCGTATGCGATTGATCCTCAGTCTTTGTGGGTTCGATAATCATTTAAAACTAGAACGACTAAACTGTATACTTGCAGTTAGTATCCCGATAGACTCATAAAGTCTCGATCAAGTTTTTTGGCGCCGTTGCCGGGGACTGATTAGTCAATTAAGTATGATTCTTCTGTTGCGCGTTTAGACTAGGCAACATAAACCCTTTTTCGATTTGTATGCCAAGGACTCGTTCACAAGGCGAACCACTTGACAAATCGACGGACGAACCTGAACGCATCCTTTCCATAAGACAAACAGTCAGGGATTACTGTTTAAATCACGCTATTCCTTAACCGAAGCCCGAAATCAAGATTGATTCCAAAACAGATTCTAATTCTTTCTCTGAAACCGAAACCAACCCAGAAGTAGACATGGCCGAAGAACGAAGGACCCGTCCACTAAAGGAGTACGCAGCTCCATCACAACAAGAACCCCACAATAGCATTGCTACTCCAGCAATTAATCAAAATGATTTTAAGTTGAAACCGTCATTGATATCAGCTATCCAACAACGCCAATTCTCTGGAAATCCTACTGAGGATCCAAATGAACATCTTACGAAATTCGTTCAATTTGCCGACACAGTTATAGCAAATGGTGTTAGTAAAGATGCAATAAGATTACGTCTTTTTCCCTTTTCTCTAAGAGATAGAGCTTGGGATTGGTTGCAATCCTTGCCGTCAAATTCCGTCACTACATGGGAAGGACTTAAGACTGTATTTTTAGCACGATACTTTCCCCCAAGCAAGACTGCTGCATTAAGAGCTCAAATCAACGAATTTAGGCAAAAGGATATTGAATCTCTATTCGATGCATGGGAACGCTACAAAGATATGATGCGAATGTGCCCACATCACGGATTAGAAAACTGGCTGATTATCCACACATTTTATAATGGACTCTTGTACAACACAAGACTCTCTATAGATGCCGCCACAGGTGGTACACTGATGGACAAGCCTTACGACGAAGCTAACCAACTCATTGAAAATATGGCTCAAAACCACTATCAGTGGGGAGGAGAAAGAACGCCCGTGGAGAAAACTCCAACCAAAAGTAGGATGTACGAGATTAGTAGCCTAGATAAAGTTAATGCTAAGGTAGATGCTCTTACCCAAAAGATAGAAAGCTTGACCTTACCTCCTACAGCCACCGTGGTTGCCGTAACCCCAAACTGTGAAGTTTGTGGCGTTCCTGGTCATGTTGGAACCGAATGTCAAATCCTAGCAGGAATATCAGTTGATCAGGTGAATTACGCTCAAGGAAATCCTTATGCTAATACCTATAACCCTGGTTAGAAGAACCATCCTAACTTCTCGTACAAGAACAATAACGCTTTATATGCACCTGGCCAAGCACCCGCTGTACCTCCAGGCTATCAAAAACCCACTGCTAATGTTCCTAACATTCCTAGGAAGTCTAACCTTGAAATCTTAATGGAAAACTTTATCGCTAATCAAGCTCAACAAAATAAAGAATTCCTCAATCAAAACGTTCACACTGGTGAACAATTGAAGCTATTAGCAAATAAGGTAGATGCCCTAGCAACTCACAATAAAATGTTAGAAACCCAAATCTCCCAAGTAGCACAACACCAAGCTAGTTTTGTCGCACCTGCTAGTACATTTCATGGACAACCACAACCCAATCCTAAAGGACATGTTAATGCTATCACATTACGAAGTGGGACAACACTTGATGGACCGGTAGATCCTAGACTCCAAAACCCGACCATGTATCAAAAACCTGAAAAGGAAGCAGAGAAATCGAAAGAACAATCTCAGAATGTAAAGGAAGATGCAAACGAGAGCAGAGAGATTTCAGATAAACCTTACGTACCTCCACCGCCGTATAAACCACCAATTCCATACCCTCAAAGACTTGCAAAATCAAAAAACTAGGAACAATTCAAGAAATTCGTAGAACTTCTGAAACAATTAAACGTCACTATTCCGTTTACAGAAGCTATAACTCAAATGCCGTCATATGCTAAATTCCTAAAAGAAATATTGTCTAATAAGAAAAAAATATGTGAAAACAAAATCGTTATGCTAACTGCCGAATGTAGCGCCATAATTCAAAATAACATGCTTCCAAAGCTAAAGGATCCTGGTAGTTTCTCCATACCATCTGTAATTAGAAAATCTGTCATAGACAAAGCTCTATGCGATTTAGGAGCAAGTGTTAGTCTAATGCCCTTATCTATTTGCGAGAAGCTCAAACTAGGTGACATGAGACCTACCAAGATGTCCCTACAACTAGCCGACAGATCAGTCAAATTCCCAGTTGGTATGCTAGAAAACATTCCTGTCCGAATAGGACAATTTTACATACCTACTGACTTTATAATAATGGACATAAAGGAAGATTCAAATATTCCCATCATATTAGGAAAGCCGTTTTTAGCCACTGCAGGAGCCATTATCGACGTTAAGAAAGGAAAGCTTACCTTCGAGGTAGGAGAAGAAAAAGTAGAATTTATTCTTTCCCAATTCTTTAAAGCCCCTGCTATAGATGACTCATGCTGTTTCCTAGATATTATCGATGAATGTGTCAAAGAACTAGAAAGCCAAGAAGACACCTATTCTGGGATATTGAAAATTCCGACGCCAACTATTTTAGAGGATGATGACTGGAGACGGGAATATCACGATGCCAACCTAAGCGAATGTTTCGCTTTAACACCCGATCCTACCCCAACTGATAAGAAAACTGGTATAGAACTTAAAACGTTACCTAAAGATCTAAGGTATGAATTCTTAGATAAAGAACTTGAACGGCCAGTTATAGTTAATTCCAATTTAGGGAAGATCGAAACCGAAAAACTTCTTAATGTGTTAAGGAAGTATCCAACCGCGTTAGGATATAACATATCGGATCTAAAAGGAATAAGTCCTTTTGTCTGTATGCACCGCATTATGCTAGAAGAGGACTGCAAGACTTATAGAGAACATCAAAGACGAATAAATCCTATCCTAAGTGAAGTCGTAAAGAAAGAAGTGCAGAAACTACTAGAGGCAGGCATCATATACTCGATATCAGATAGAAACTGGGTCAGTCCAGTTCACGTAGTACCTGAGAAAGGAGGTGTTACGGTTATAACAAAAATAAAAGGCGAATCGGTAGCACAACGTACCCAAATAGGATGGAGAGTGTGTATCGATTACAGAAAACTAAACAAAGCTACGCGCAAGGACCATTTCCCATTACCATTCATAGATCAAATGCTCGAGCGCTTAGCTAAACATTCCCATTTTTGCTATCTTGACGGATACTCAGGATTCTTCCAAATTCCCATTCATCCTGATGATCAAGAGAAAACTACATTCACATGCCCCTATGGTACCTTTGCATACCGAAGAATGCCATTTTGACTATGTAACGCACCTGCAACTTTTCAACGATGCATGATGGCGATTTTCGCAGACATTTTGGACAGAATTATGGAAGTATTCATGGACGATTTTTCTGTCTGCGGAGAAAGTTTTGATGGATGTTTATCAAATCTTGAGCTGGTACTAAAACGGTGTGTCAATGTCAACCTAGTGCTCAACTGGGAAAATGTCACTTCATGGTGAGACAAGGAATTGTGTTGGGTCACATTGTATCAAACAGAGGGATTGAAGTCGATAAAGCAAAAATCGAAATTATCAAAAACCTTCAACCACCCAAAACAGTTAGATAAATAAGAAGTTTTCTAGGACACGCTGGTTTTTATCGAAGTTTTATAAAAGATTTCTCTAAAATCACTAAGCCACTAACTGAACTATTGATGAAAGAAGTCGAGTTTATTTTCGATGATAAATGCTTAAACGCATTTGAGATTCTTAAAGAAGCATTAATTTCAACACCTATAATGCAACCTCCTGATTAGAACCAACCATTTGAAATAATGTGTGAAGCGAGCGATTATGCTGTAGGCACAATCCTAGGACAACGCAAAGATAAAAAGCTTCACGTTATTTACTATGCAAGCAGAACACTTGATCCCGCACAAATGAATTACGCCACTACAGAGAAGGAACTCTTAGCTGTTGAATTCGCGTTGGACAAATTTCGTTCCTACTTAGTAGGTGCCAAAATCGTTATTTACACGGATCATGCTGTGATCCGATAATTGCTAAGAAAGAAAGATGCCAAACTAAGACTACTCAGATGGATCTTACTCCTACAAGAGTTTGACTTGAAAATAAAAGACAAAAGGGGAACTGAAAACGTAGTAGCAGACTATTTATCAAGATTGGATGGAATCCAAACCGAGAGTGTTCCCATAAACGAATATTTCCCATATGAACGCCTTATTTCTAAACTAGAGACAGCTCCTACTGGCAATTTAGATCAACGCGATGAACATTTAACAACTGCGGTAGTAGAAGCCATATGTACCAACACCATATTACCATGGTACGCTGATTTTGTTAACTACTTAGCCGCCGTTGTTCTACCACTCGATTTAATGTACCAACAGCAGAAGAAATTCTTCCATGATCTTAGACACTACTTTTGGGATGAACCACTACTCTTTAAAAGAGGTGCCGATGGTATCTACCGTCGTTGTGTTCCTAACAATGAAGTGGACGACGTCATTGCTCATTACCATTCCGCCCTTTATGGTGGACATGCTAGTACTTCGAAAACTTGTGCAAAAATACTTCAAGCTGGTTTTTTTGGCCTACTTTATGGAAAGATATCCACGTAGCAATTATGAACTGCGATAGATGTCAGCGCACAAGAAATATATCTAGACGTGACGAAATGCCGCAAAAAGGGATTCTCGAGGTCGAAATTTTCGATGTATGGGGAATTGATTTCATGGGACCGCTCCCCGCATCTTTTGGAAATAAGTATATATTGGTAGCTGTTGACTACGTATCAAAATGGATTGAAGCCGTCGCTGCACCCACAAATGATACACGAGTGGTACTTAAATTATTCAAGAATGTAATCTTCCCACGATTCGGTATACCAAGATTAGTAATTAGTGATGGTGGTTCCCATTGTATCTCTAGAATTTTCGAAAAACTACTTTCAAAATATGGCGTTAAACATCGCATAGCCACACCATACCATCCTCAAACAAGTGGACAAGTGAAAGTGTCAAATAGGGAAATTAAACAAATCCTTAAGAAAACCGTAGCAACATCCAGAAAGGATTGGTCCTCCAAGTTAAATGATGCTCTTTGGGCATATAAGACAGCTTTTAAAACCCCTATCGGAACAATGTCGTTTAAATTAGTTTATGGAAAATCTTGTCATTTGCCAGTAGAATTAGAACATAAAGCTTATTGGGCCATCAAAACTCTTAACTTAAATTACAAGACTGCTGGCGAAAAACGAATATTAGATATCCATGAATTAGAAGAATTGCGTTTAGACGCTTATGAAAATGCTAGAATCTATAAGGAGAGAACAAAAAAATGGCATGATAAGCGTATCTCGAGGAAAGAATTTAAGGAAGGAGACATTGTACTCCTATTCAACTCTAGAATGAAACTCTTCCTAGGTAAATTACGTTCCAGGTGGTCAGGACCATTCGAAATTAATAAAGTTTTCCCCAGTGGTGCGATAGAAATTAAAGGAAATTACATCGAACCATTTATAGTCAATGGCCAGCGCTTAAAGCATTATTTTAACGTCGAAAATCTAAACTATTCGGCTTATCTGCAGTTAAGTGAGCCACCTACCCCGATACCTAACTGAATAGGTATTGTCTGTCGAGCCATCGACATAAAACAAAAGCGCTTCATGGGAGGCAACCCATGTCTACTTTTAATTATTTTTGTGGTTTTGATATGTTTTTATTTTTTAACTTTGTTTTAATCTTTCAAATTTTTAAGTTGCATCCCTTACTCCTTTTTATTTGAACTTCTTTTTCTTTTGATTAACTTCGGCTTTTTGACCTGAAAATACTAACTTAGTTTTTCATACATTTATTAAATATTTTCAGGGTAATTCATTAGCTTTATTTTTTTAGCTCCACGGCACGTATGAACTACATGAAAATAACCCTGAGAGGTAGGCATCAGAGAAGGCGCTTTGAGGATCTAGTTGAGTGAGAGATGTGTTCAACCATTTATGCTGACGACCATGCAATGACTGCCTTAGGCATTCGTGAGAGCGTTATGTATCTGCTTAACCAAATAGGTTGGGACGTTTATCCAATTCGGAGACGCTATTGTACCTACCGTAAGTTGACCCTTGAGTTCTTCAGCACACTAAGCTATCTGCCAAACCATGGGTTAGGTTTCAACCGTGGGCTGATCACCTTCAGACTGTTCAATATGGACTACGGCTACAATCATAGGGAGTTTGCCAATCTGTTAGGATTCCCTAATGGCCTTGATGTTATCACCATGACCCAAGAAGACCTATTGCTAAATCATGACCTTGATTACTTCTGGGGTAGTATTGCTGGAAACAACCATCCTGAGCCAAATGACCTTTACTCGGAGTCCATCCATAACCCTGCTATTAGGTACTTCCATAAAATCATTGCCCACACCCTCTTCGGAAAACAGCAGAATGTTACATATGTGTCACGTGATGAGCTTTTCATCATGTATTGTGCTTTGCAGAACCGTCCAGTAAATGGTGCCACCTATATGATTGCTAATATGGAACGTATTATCCAAACAGAAAATGCACCAATCCTCATAGGTGGGTTAGTTACTATGATCTTCATGCTATTGGTCTCCGAAGACCTATGTTAGGATCAAATTCGCACTATGGGATTAAGCCGATGAATATTGAGTTTTGCTTCAACACTAGCTTCATAGGAAACCTTAGGCCAAATGAATTTGAGCTGCTGATTAACCATGAAACTGTTCACCAGTTTGTACTCCCAAATCCTATTACTAGTGTCCATAACAGAGCAAATTGGCTTTTTAATCTCCACCATCCTCTTACACCGCCTTCGTCTCCTTGCACTATTGAAATTTATGAAGTCCCAAATACCTCTCCAGCTGCTGAAGAATCAGATCCTGAAACACCACTTGGATACCACCAATTTCCTGACCCATGGGATCAGCCTGTAGTTTCCACTGAGTCTACCTTCCCAGTTCCTCAGCTACCACCACCACCACCTCCACCTACTGTCACACTCGACTCTTTGAATGCAGAAATAACTGGAATGCGGAGTGAGCTTACCTCTTTACATGTGGATTTCCTTGGTTTTATGGATTTGGTAACTGAACAATTGGATTTCATTCACCAACATTTGTTCTCTACTCATCATGGCTAGGAGTTGCCGTCGTTATGCTAATATGTTCCGTTCTTGCATTTATGTACACAGTGAGGTCACTGTTTAGTCTAAGTGTGGGGGAGGAACTTAGTTTTTGTTTTTTATTATTATTCCATGCATTTAGTTATTGTTTGTTTCAAATTCTAAACAATTCTATTAGTTAATGATATTTCAATTATTCATCAAGTTTCAATTTTACTGTCATTACTGTCATTATTTTTTTTATGTTATTACTGTCATTATTTTTTCGTGTTAATGTTACTGCTTTACACTACTATATTCATACACTACTATATTCAACTATGCTATTTAGATTTGTTGCCTAATTTTCCCCAAAAATCTAGAAGTAATATAGTAGTGTATGAAAGCTATTTTTTCCCCCATAAACAGAGGTGTTACGAACGTAACACAACTGTTACGAACGTAACAGCCCCTTCCGCGTTATGGACGTAACGCCCTTGTGTTATGAACGTAACAGGGCTAGCTGTTATGAACCAGAAACAAAACAGAAGCGCTGCACTCTTTCTTTCTCTCTCAGTTTTCAAACGCGGCCGCACCTCTCACCCATTTTCCAGATTTCATCACCATACCCATTTTCCAAACTTGCATCCATTCCCATTTAAGAGCAACCATGTTTGCATCCTACAAAAAGCTTCACATAGTTCCAACCCATCCCATTCAAACACTCTCTACAAAATCTCTCCCTCACCACTTTAACAATAAAACCTTGCTTAAATCAACAGATTGTAAATGGATAACAGAGAAGCCGACATGGTTGGAATCATTTTTAGGAATCAAGACGGCGGACACCAAAGGGAGCAATATTTGAAATTTCACCGTAGGGGAGTCTTGGCCACGAGATATCCCGACAACGATTGTCTCCATAAATTGGGAATATTTGATGGTGTTGATTGGCTGCTCCGTCTCTCTGACCTCCAATTCGTATGCGCGTAACATCACCCGACGTACCCTAAGCTGACGCTCGAGTTCCTTAGTTTGTTCTCGTATTTAACACCGAGTGATGACGGCATGTTCCTCACAGGCACCGCATCTTTCCGTATGTTCAACACCGAATATACGTTAAACCAAGAAAAAATCACGGAGCTACTCAAATTTTCAACCAAGGAAGATGACTGCGAAATGAGCACCACAAGGTCCCTGTGACCGAATATTGGGTTGTTGTTTTGTTTGAATTGTGGGAGAAACTCACAAATGTCTCGACAGGAAACTGGGATGAATGTCTGGCATCTCACGTTCATAACCCCACCACCAGGTACTTCTTCAAGATTCTCTCCAACACCATTTTTGGACGAGCTAATAGCAACAAAGTCAACTCAAAGGAGGTATTTTTCCTTCATTGCTACTTAGCTGGAAATACCAAGGTAAATGCTACTCCATTTCTTCTTCGTCATTTTGAATCCCTTTGTGCAAGAGGACATCAACCATTTTTGATCGGAGGACTGATAACCACATTAGCTCATGGGCTTAATTTGCAAAGCCAACTGGAGACTCTTGATACTCTACCGCCTCTTCTCATGGATTTAGATAACTGCAAATACATGCGTTTGATTAGGAACCGAGATGATGGCAGGTACAATTTGATGGTGAGGAACAAAATTGTTCCAAGTGTGATTATGCCAAATAGGTTGCTCACAAATGTGGCAAACATGGAAAAGTGGATTTATGATTTAAACGCCCCTGAACTCGACCAAGCTTCTCAGAGGAACCAAAATCCTCAACCTGTTGATGAGGTAGAAGAAGAAATGGATGCACAACACCAAACCGCACCTCAACAGGATATGCCAAGCACTTCTACTAGGCGCAGAAGAAGGCCTCGTAACCTGACTACTGAAGATCTTTATGAGGCAATGATGGATCAAACCCAAAGGATGACATACATGAATGCCCAGCTTACCCGCCAATCCCAACAGGTCACGGATATCCAAGCTCAGCAAACTGCAATGATGCAACTCATGCAACAGATGCAACAGCAACAAATTGAACAAAGAGCTAGGCATGAGGCCCGTATGGATACTTTGACAACAGAAATGGGTGGTTTGAGTGTCCGCATGGACGATTTTCAAGAGAGCCTACGCCATCTTGGATTTCTTGGTTTTGATGGACAAAGAAGAGGTCGTGGAAGAGCCAGAGGAAGAGGACCTGAATGAAGACATCTCCTCCATCCTTACCTCCTTCACCTTATTTCGAAATATTGAGGACAATGTTAGATTTAAGTGTGGGGGAGGAAACTCTATCATTTTATTCCGCTTTCTAGATTATATTTAATTTTTTGCATCGTTTTTCCTTTCTTGTACTTTCCATTCAACAAAACAACTTCATGTACAATTAAATCCTTAATTGCTAAGTTCTTAAGTTCTTTTTCGTGCATTATTGGAATTCCCAAAACTTTACAATTCTTGAGCCATAACGAAATTTTTTTACGATTATTATACAACACGATGTTTCCAAACGGCTAGCTAAAACCAAATACTCAATTCAGCTTAGGCCACTTGAGGAAGTTTGACAAAATTGTTACGGTTCTGACATTTTAGAACTCCACCTTATGCAATTCCATTTTGGGTACTTATTATACTGCCAACCGCGAATTTTACTTTAAATTAGCCCCTAGTAGTTTATCTAGCAGTCGGCACCGTCAAAACACAAACTACACAAGGAACCGATGAATATAAGTGAATGATCCGAAAGAAGCGAAGATAGAATAACAATCTTTGTCGTGAAATTCCCAAAGTAAGTTAGGTGACCCTCACCTGGTCGTTTAGCCCAAAGGATGTAATTCTCGCAAGATAAAAGAAAACTTATTGCAAATTGGTTCAGAAGTATCTGGTACTGAACTTGGTAGGGAGGACTACGGACCGATCGCCCTCAATTTACAATTAAGTTATAAAAGAAGGGGTTACCACTTATAAGTGCCAGAACCCCAAGAATCAATGGATCATAGTCGCTAACCGGTTACTTTGCTATGTGCGTGTGGAGATAAAGGGCTTAATGTGATTGCGCCTGAATGAACAAGGGTGAAATCTAGTTTAAAGGGTTGATTGGTGCTATAACATCAGGACTCAGAACGGTTTTCATAATTGGAGTACTCTAATGTCGTCACCTTACCTCTTTTGCGTATAAATCTCTTGGCCTAATCAAAATTTATAAACTAGCTAGTTTGCGAACATTGTCACGTGTGTTTAATTCGTCGTTTTTATAAACTGCCTTATCTTTTTGCTTGAGGACAAGCAAATGTTCAAGTGTAGGGGAGTTTGATAACACGAAAACGTATCGCTTTTTACGCCTAATTTACTGGGGTTATTTGTACGTTTTTATCGAATAATATGCATCACGAAGGTATTTTTATTTGTTTCAGGTAAACTATATTTTCCAAGGCATAAGATGGCAAATTAGCTAAAAGAAGCAAAACAAGCTAGGAAATGGCAAGAAGAAGGAAGAAAAAGGACAGTCTGCTAAGAAGCTCACACCAGGAGGGTGTTACGGGCGCAAAGCCTAGCGTTACGAACGCAACACCCAGAAAACGCCTTTACGAACGTAACACAACGCGTTACAGACGTAACAAAAATCCTAACTGTTACGAACGTAATGAGTGCCATTACGAACGTAACACTCTAAATACTCAGTCTATGCAGTAAACCACGGAGCGGCCACACGAAGTCCACACGACCTCGTTCCACCAGCCAAGAATTTAGCGCACGTACGAAATTAATGGAAGAAGACAGTTATAACCAAAGGCCTATATAAATGTTGAAGAATTCACTTTGAAAGGGTCAGAGATTTTTCTACAGAACCATAATTTTTCCTTTCTGCATTATTTTGTTTTACCTGCTTTTGAACCATTATACCCTCTGTATCGTTCAGTTTCCAAAAGTGTTAATTCTTCACATCGAAGGATTAACACAGTTATTTCTATATTTAAATTAATCGCAAGGCTACTGTACGAACTCAAGATTACCACGACAACATAATTACAGGTTTTTTATGCAATTGTTTTTTATTGTTCATATGCTATGTTAATATTTTTATGAACTGTATTTTACGTTGTATGGTTACTAAATACATTATGTCTGGCTAATTTCGTTTGTACCGGTATGTGACTCCTAAGCACCGAAGGAATTTGGTGATAACTTGGCTAAAAACTTCTATAAATAATTTATGGTTTCCAATTTCCATATTTAATTTAACTACCCTTGTCACGAGAGTGAAAGGATATTTAACGCGATTTTTCCACGAGAGTGGGAAATCAATTAAGGCAAGAACCTACATGCGAGAGATGGGGTTCGACCCAGATAGTGGTAACGAAACATTAATTTTTAAATACACGAGACTGTTTTAACAAATTAATTAAACTCAAGTCGTTTTCAAAAAGTGTTATTAAATTTAAAGTGCATCCACTAGGTTTAGTAGCATAACTTATTTCATGAACACGAGAGTGTATGTCTCAGGTTTTTAAACAATTAATTTTTACCGAAATACTTTATATGCCAAGTGATTCACCGAGTTCCCGAAGTCTGACTATCACAAACCGGTATAACTATTACTATTGTTTTTAATTAAAATCTTTTTTCCCTAAAACTAAATATTCATCGCTTAGTTAAACATTAGTAACATTGGATCGTATGCGACTGATCCTCAGTCTCTGTGGGTTTGATAATCATTTAAAATTAGAGCAACTAAACTGTATACTTGCAGTTAGTATCCCGATAGACTCATAAAGTTATGATCACATACGATGGCTAAGAAGATTATACGGGCAGGCTATTACTGGTCTACCATGGAAGTTGACTGCTATCAACACTCCCGCACATGCCATAAATGTCAAATCTATGCAGACAAGGTGCACGTGCCTCATGTTCCTCTAAATGTCTTAACAGCTCCTTGGCCATTCTCTATGTAGGGAATCGACATGATTGGAGAGATCAAGCCTACAACATCCAATGGACATCGCTTCATTCTTGTGGCCATTGATTATTTCACCAAGTGGGTCGAAGCAGCTTCCTTCGCATCCGTTACTAAGAGTGTTGTTGCCCGCTTCATCAAGCAGAATCTTATTTGCCGGTACGGTATCCCCGAAAGGATCATCACCGACAACGGTACAAACTTCAACAATACTATGATCACCGCCCTGTGCGAGCAGTTCAAAATTCAACATCACAATTCATCTCCCAACCGGCCGAAGATGAATGGTGCAGTCGAAGATGCGAACAAAAAAATCAAGAAGATCATACAAAAGATGATAGTCACCTATAAGGACTGGCATGAAATGTTACCGTTTGCTCTCCACGGGTACCGTACCACGGCTCGTACATCAACTGGGGCAACACCCTATTCCTTGGTATATGGCATGGAAGCTGTTTTACCTATCGAGGTTCAGATTCCCTCCTTGAGAATCATGAAAGATGTTGGTTTGAGTGAAGACGATTGGATTCAGACTCGGCTTCATCAGTTGAACTTAATTGACGAGAAGAGACTTACTGCTGTTTGCCACGGTCAGACGTATCAAAAAGGGATGATCAAGGCTTTCAATAAGAAAGTTAGACGCCAAGTGTATCAAGTTGGATATCTGGTAATCAAGCGCATTATCTTGCCACAAAGTGATCCCAGGGGCAAATGGACTCCTACCTACGAAGGACCATTTGTAATCAAGAACATCTTTTCTGGTGGGGAAATGATCTTAACCACCATGGACGGTGACGATCTGCCGCACCCTGCAAACGCAGACATAGTCAAAAGATACTACGCATAAATGACCCGCTAGGTTGACACACCTAGGAAAAAAAGGGCATCCCGGTGAATCGAAAACCCGAAAGGGCGGTTCAGGCAAAAATTAGGGATAAATGAAAAAATTTGTACACCCGGCAAGTTGAAAACCCGAAAGGGCGACTTGGGAAAAAAAGGGTTTCCCGGTGGACTAAAAACCCGAAAGGGCGGTCCAGGCAAAAGTTAGGGAATTAAGGCGTATGACTATGTCTCGTCGGATCACTTTAAGGACAATCTCTTCACAAACAAACTCAGAGCTTCTGATCAATTCAATCATCTTCGGACAAAGCAACGGATGCACAAGATATTCAGAGACACGAAGGATATAGCAGAATGGAAACCCCATGGGATTTTTACACACATAACTATCTTACTTTGTATAAAATTTGTCTTACTTTTATGATACCATCCTCTTACTAGGATTCATGTCTCCTTTGTACAAAACACTTACTCAAAGTTAATACAAAGATATCTCTTTAAAGTATAGAAAAAACTATTTGCCTTTTTTCTGTTTTAGTTGTGTTTTTATTTGCAAAAACGTCCAATGATTCATTGATGAACATATGCATTTGAACATAATTACTGTTTACAAATAAACATGATGGAAAAGAACAATCACTGACAGATTGAAAGGATAGGAAAACGTCTTTAGGCTATTCCATGAGCGATCCCTATAATACATCATCTAGATCCCCAGCGGAGCTAAAACCTTGAAGTACATATCCCCAGCAGAGTTATAATTTCAAACCCTTAATTCCCATCAGAGTTAAGTTTTCAAACTCCCAATCCACAGCGGAGCAAAAACTTTGAGTTACAGATTCCCAACGGAGATGAAACCTTCTTCCCTAGTCGAGTCAAGATTTCTAACTATCTATCCCCAGCGGAAACCATCCAGTTCCTCCAATTTCCCCAACAAGTTATCTTGAAGCCTGGAAGTCAACCGGATAACAGTTAACTTTTGTCTCTCCCCAACCTAGGATAACATCCCAGTAGAGTGGCAGACAACCCAAACTCCTGAACTTACTCTCCAGCAGTAAGCCTTCTTCCCAGAGTTTTATTCCTCAACAGAATGAAGATTATCATTCCCTAGTAAAGTCACCAAAGTTTTAATTACTCCTCAACAGAATGAAGATTCTCATTCTTAATTCCCCGCAGAAGTCATCAGAGTCTTCCTCATTCTCCAGCAGATCAAGGATTTCCTTTGTATAATCCCCAGTAGAAGTCATCAAAACTCTCTGGATTCCCAAAGCAGATTACTCAGGAAGTATATGACAATACTCCAACTTTAAGACATGAAGGATCCTTATATCCCCACAGAAGTTGTCAAGATTTTTTCTATCCCCAACAGTCGCCCAGGATTTCTCATCCTCAGCAATCAAAGATTTTGATTCTCCAACAGCGATCAAGGATTTATTTTCCCCGGCAGCAGTCAAGGATTTTTATTATCCCTAACTATTAAGGATTTATTTTCCTCAGCAATACAGCTAATCAACTTACATGCGCATACATTACATCCATATATCATAAACATTGATAAAGCACATTTATTGCATCATACATTTCATGCAACATAACTCTGTGTTTCAGCAAACATTTTACCCTTTTCAGGATAAGATTAACAACTATCATTAACAAGATTCAACATTCAGATACAGTGAAGATAGACTCCAGACACGGAAGTCATTCTATTACTCATTCAGAATTCAAGGTCAAGATACAGTTCAGATACGCTCCAGACACAGAAGCCATTCTGTCACTTATTCAGATCTCTTATTCAGAATTCAAAGTCAAGATACAGTTCAGATACACTCCAGACACGGAAGTCATTATGTTGCTCATTCAAACTCAGATTTCAGATTCTAGTTCAGATACGCTCCAGACACGGTTGCCATTCTGTCACTTATTTTGATTCTCCCCAGCTCGGAGACGCTCTAGACACGGATGTTATTCTATTGCTCATACATCTCAGAAACGCTCCAGACACGGACGCTATTCTAGTGCTTATTCAGATTCAACATTCAGATACAGCTTGGATACGCTCCAGATACGGATGCTATTCCATTGCTCATTCATATTCAGTCCCCAGATATAGTACAAATACGTTCCAGATACGGATACCATTCTGATACTCATTCTTTTGACTTTCAACTTACAACTCAGCAAACATTCTTGGATGGCATCTCTAAGCCCATCTCCTACGAGATTCTATCACATCTCCAAATGGCATCTTTAAGCCCATTCCATCAACTACGTTTTGACGAGTGCAAATTTACGGGCACTCTAGTGTCCAATCATCCTTTACCTTCGAGTCACGAACGACAAAGCTCGCCAATCTAACTCTTCAAGTTCAAGAAGATTGAACTAGGGCAGCTGTTGTTCCCCAAAATTTTCCCTCTCATTTTATCAAGATTTTCCTCACAAGACTCTTTGGACTCAAGACAGGATTAGGGTTTGCTCAGCTTAAGACCTCATCTTGCACTGATAGCCTGAAATTAGGGTTTGAGTTTGCACAGGGATTTTTTGACCATCAATGCTTCATGTGACTTTCCTACACCATCTTGGATCCCTAAGATTGCTCATACCAAGTTTCAAGCCTTGAATCATATTTTTGCCCAGTCAATTGGACAGTTGACCTAAAAATCAGTTGTATTGGGGAAAAAGTCAACCATAGCCAATTTACAGTCAAACTTCATAATTTTTTATCCACAACAACATTATAGGCTCCTATGTACCATTTGATCAAGTTTGGATCATAACTCCTCAAGAAATTTGATCAGATCATCAAAAGGGCAAAATGGTCAAAATTAGGGTTTTGACTAAGAAAGGGCAATTTATGATTTTTAACCTAGCCAATGGCCAATTGGGTTCAAACATGATTTCAAGGACTCAATAGCATCATCTTGACCTAATCACATAGTTCAAAATATCTCAAATGCATAAGGTTGATAGATGAATTTTGCAGTCAACTGATCAAAAGTCAATTGTACACTGAAAAGTCAAACTTTGACTTTTGGTCAAAATCAAGTGCCAAGGGTCATAATTCATCAAGATATGTCAAAATATGAAACTTGTTGATCAAGAAACCTAAAATTGCAAATTAGGGTTTTAACTTGAAATTTTTCATAACTTAGAATTTTTCTAAGTTATGGAAATTTCTTATTTTTCCCCAACTTTCCACAACTTTTTCACCATGATGCAATTGGATTCAAAGAAAACTTCTAACATGAAAGTTGTAGTCCTCCATGAAATCTACAACTTTTATTCATAAAGTTTCCCAAAAGATGCTTGGATCTCAATTTATGATTTTGTGAATAGGGGTCCATAAACTTTTTAACTTAGTGAAATTTTGCCCTAGTTTAGGCAGGTTTTTGACCTAACTTCATGGCAATTTTTCACCTAGTTCCAAGAGGT
Source organism: Vicia faba (assembly GCA_948472305.1). Lineage (NCBI taxonomy): Eukaryota > Viridiplantae > Streptophyta > Magnoliopsida > Fabales > Fabaceae > Vicia > Vicia faba. The sequence continues at coordinate 1,219,262,134 of OX451738.1, read as the reverse complement.
ATATCAAAATTCATTTCAAATATGGATTGTAGATAATGTTACAAGATTTCCAAAATGTCCAAGAACTCTCCAAGATCATTTATGGTTAGGGAGAATCGAAGAAGAGAAAATGGCAATTTATCACTTTTGTTCAAGGCATTTTCACAATGGTTCAAGTTGCAAATCTGTCCTAGCATTCTTGTACTTGGTATTACAGGTCCTAATCCCTTCTACACTCCATAATTGAATGCATACTCAATGGATAATGGTCTTGTTCTGACTTTTGAAGCATTGCACAATGAATTAATCCAAAAATGCCATAAAGTTCATAATACTACTTTGATGAAGCTTGCTTTTTCCAACTTTACATTTCTTGAGCCATGGACCTGATCTTTTGTTGCAAACATGATCCATAAACATCAGGCAACTTGTACCAACTCTATGCAGTCCATAAGCTAGCCTGTACAGGCCTTTGGCATTGTCACCTCAAACTTTCTTCAAAAGCAAGCAAACTTGCAAAAGTCAATTAAGCTTGTGCATCTAATAAAGAGAAGCCTTAGAAACATTTGAAACAACTTCAGAACCTTGTAACAAGCCAATACACGAATTGCTAACATCCCAAACACTCTCAAACACCAAAATCACACTTTTCTGCCCAAACAGGGCATCATCTGCAGAACCTTTGCCAATTTGAAATTTGCGTGCGTTTTTCTTTGTAACACTTCAAACATCTTCCCTACATCACATATAAACTATCCAGGCCCTTGTCTTGCAACTGGGTGCCCTATTTCAAGCTTCACTGTTTCCATTTTTGAAGGTTGCAGGTTAACTTCTATAGGAAGTTTCAAGCATTCTCAAGGCAAGTTGGGCATTGGGATAGCTTGAGGGAACTTCAAGGAAGCTCACATAATCTTCAGCCTTCACTCAAAGTCCCCACATTGCCATATCCAAACCCAACTAAACAAGGTATTTTTCAAAGTTCTATCTCCTTATTTAGGCATCCTTAGGACACGATTTGTGAAACAAAAATGTAGTCCTTAACTTGCTTAAGTTGTACATATGCGTAGTTATCATTTATATTAACTGAGTAGTGAGAATTTGAAGCTTGAAGTTCATGAAAAAATTAGGCCAGGAATTAGGGCCACTAAAATTCTCCCTGGTTTCTTAGAGTTAGGTTTCAAATCTTATATCACTAGAATCGTGAGATTATAAGCTACCTTTTTTGTGTTATGAGTTTTTGATTTTATGCAAGCATGAGCAAGAACAGGATTTGAAACAGAAGCGCGCGCGTTTGTTTGGCTGGAGGACAGGGACGACAGGTTCTGGGCCTGGCGCGCTTGGGCCTTGCATTTCCGACTTTTCACACCCCCCTGTTTCCAATTTGCACCCCCCTTTGCATATTTTGTTATTTTTCATATTTTCTTTTTATTTTTATGATTATTGACTTTAATAATTTTTTCTGAACATTAAAAAATCATAAAAAATATTTTCTTTACTTTTTGCGTTTTTATTATATTTTTATTATATTTTTTTTTGCATAATGAATAGTTTGTTAGGATTTTATACTTTATTTTCTTAAATAAAACTTGTAAATAATTTAAAAATACTATACATTTTTATTTTTATTATTCATATGCATAAAATATTATTTCCACATATATTTTAATTTTTAACACTTGTAAATAATTTTATTTATTATTTCTTGAAAAAAATGGGCAAATAAAATAATAATAGAAAACATATTTTCTTTTAAATCAAAATTAGGGTTTCCCCTTTTAAAAATAATAATTTTATTTTTTCTTATTTTTAGGACTTAGATAATTTTATTTTCTCATACATAAAACAATTACAAAACATTTTTACATATTTACATTTTTATTGCATATTTAAATAATTGTTTATTTATTTATTGTACAATGAATTCAATTGGGTTGTAATAGTAAATTAGGGTTTTATTTTGTGCAAATATCCCCCATTCAAACTTGTATCCCCCCTCCCATAATATTGTTGTAATAGCTTAGATTTACTTTACGTAATTTATCGTATTATATCCATGTTTAGTAAATTAGGGTTTGTATGATAAGACAAAAATCAAATAAATAGCAAGACCTAATGCAAGACAAAAATGCATGAAAAATGATAACACATTGCACACAAGCACCTCTAGGGTTTCACTCACTTGGTTGCCTTAACAAAATGGCCATGGTATGCATGCTAGGTATATTGGCAAAACAAAACAAAACAAAAGATCATAGTCCATCGATGACGCTAGACAAGGTTGCCTAAAAACAAATGATCTTAGTCCCTAAAACTTGCTAAGATACTTAGCACCATTATTATCATGGTCATATGATGATCCACGCCCGTCCCGTTTAACATCAAAAGATAGGGTTGTCTACTAAAACAATGGTAGGTCAGCAACATCAAAGGAATGAAAAATGTACAAGAAAGACTTTTGAGTAGGTAGATGGCTTCTAGTTACTTGACCATTTCAAAAACAATCCTTGCTATTTTCAAACAAACACACACCCACATTTCAAAACATTTCCAAACAACTTTCAAAACATTGAAACATTTTTCAAAAGACAAACATCTTTGTATACATTCTTACAAACAAGAATCATTACAAAGATTGTCTAATCAAAGGCTTCTTTTCAAAATAATTTCAAAACCACACAAAGCACCATTTCAAACAATTGAAAAATAAAAGCAAGTGATCTAAACAAGTAACTAAGAGCCCATGGAAAACCATGGATGAAAAGGGTGCTAGCACCTTCCCTTTTCATAATCTACCCCCCGAACTCAAGAAAATATCTCAAAGGTCTTTCCTGTGCTTTTTTACTTTTCCTTTTGGATAAAATAAAAGTCGGTGGCGACTCTTGCTAAACCGAAACATTTGCAAACACAAACGCAAAAACCTCAAGTCAGTTCTCCCACCGCATCATACTATATAAAGCGATCAATTGCGGAATTTAGAATTACTACGCTATTACAATGCTTGTGGGAGGGGGTGTATAAATTACAAATGGAGATTGCAAGAAAATAAAGCCTAATTATCTATTACAACCATAATGAATTTGGATAAATAATGTACTAAAATGAATAAATATACAAGAATGTAAAATGGAAAGAAAATGGACTTTTATTTGGATTATTTTTAGGGAAAAAGGGTTTTGTTTTAACCTAATTAATTAAAAGAAAAATAAATGATTAAATTAGTAAAAAGTAAAACCTAAATTTACTAGAAAAAGAATTTAAATAAAACCCTAATCTATTAATTGATTAAAAAGAGAAATTAAGTTTATAGGAATAATATTTTTTGGTATATTTGTCTTAAAAATAATTTATAGTATTATAAAATATTTTTGGTCTTTTTTGGTTTTAAAATAATATATTTTAAAAAAATAACTAAAATCCTAGTTTTTAATTAAATTTACAAACCAATTAGTAAAATAAATAAAGTGTGATTAAATAAAATATTTTTTTGTGTAAAAAATAAATAAACTATATCAAAATATAAATATAATGTTTTTATATTTTTTCTGATTTCTTTTAGTATTAGATAAAATATTTAAGAAAACAAATAAATAAAAATGAGAAAAAGAAAATAAAATGGGTCAGGGTGTGAATAGCCAGTAAGGGGGTCATAAGTGAAAAAAAACATAAGGCCCAAGGGGATGAGGCCCAGTGCTGCCAAAAAAGTCAGAATATGTGAAATATGAAAAAAATCCAAAAGGATACAATTGAGGCTCGAACCCAGGTCCCTATAGTCACAGGCGCACGCTTCTACCACTGGGGTGGCTATACATCAGTTTATTAATATCAAACCATAAATATATATGGTAAACACGTTCCTGAGGTCAACTTCATCTTCAACCTCACGCCCAGCCTGAACCTCTGTATCTTATTCAATTCTCAACAAAAATGAAAAATGTAAACAGGAAACTTGTAGCAAATTTCCTCACGATTTCAGAAATGCAAAGCAATAAAATTATAGATCAAAGACAAGCATTAATTTTAATGGCTCAAATCTGAACCCTAAAAATTTCAAAAACTTAAATCTTAAAATTCTCTAAGCTGAAGCAATATAAATGAAAACTATGGACATGGTTAGCTTCAGGGAAATGATATCTACATTTTTCATTCACAAATAAACCATTAATGATGCTTGTATGAAAAGTTAAAAGTTGAGATAACTTACCTTGCAAGAGGGTATCGTGTTTTGAGTTTGAGTAGCTTTTAGTGAGTTCCAATGATTGGATTAGCTTCCTCAAGGTACCAGGAAGCTAATGTAATGCTTAGCTTGAGCTGAAAGTGCCTCAGGAGTTCTGGAGAAGTCAAGGTGCAAGGTGTTGTTTTTGAAATTGTTGAATGATGATGGAGGTGTTACAATGGTGTTGCAGGTGTTGGAATTGTTTGTGTATATTATTTAGAAGCTTTTGAAAGTAAAAGGCCATGAAACGCACAAGCAAATTTGGAGATTGGATTCAAAACTCGGAAATGGCAAGTTTTGAGGTGTTTTTGGTGATTTTGTGTTCTTGGTGTTTTCAAGGCTCAAGCATGCGTGAGATTTGTGGAAAATAACTTGTGTATGTATAAGCAAAAGGTTTGAGTGCTTTGGAGAGTCAGAAGTACAAGTTACAAGCTAATTGCTATGTTACTTGATTTTCAAGAAAAGTGGGAAAACAAGTTTCAAGAGGAAGTACAAGCATGGGCTGAGTAATTGTAAGTGTCTAGATTAACTTATCTTGAGTTATGGGACTTGTATCATCAGAAGAAAACAAGTGCAAGGCTCAAGAACAAGTTTTATGCAAAAAGCTACTTTATCAAAATGGCATTGTGCACTTTCTTTCCAAAATAGATATAAAGCATGGCCTTGCATTGAATGCTTGAATTGAGACCTCTAACAGCTGTGCAAGCAATTAATTTTGGAGTGCCTAACAAGTTTGAGGCCTGCAAAGTAGAGGTTATGCAGCATAAGTTTGAATTTTGAATCTTGTTCATCACAAAATGACTTGTAATTCAAGTGTGAAAACCCTAACTTCATCTCTTTGATTCTCCCTACTCAAAAAAAGATCTCAAGGAGTTCTTTGACATTTTGGAAAGCTTGTAATGTGCTCTACAACCCCTCTTTGAATCAATTTTGAAAATCCCCCTTGGAAGTATATGAAAAAGTGCCATGAATTTAGGTCAAAATCCTGACCAAATAAGGACAAAATTTCACTGTTTTGTTTCATGACCATGTGTTCTTAAAATTATAACTTGAGATCCAAGCACTTTTGGAATGAGTTGTATAAATCAATGTTGTAGATTTCATGGAGATCTACAACTTTCATATTTTGAAATGCTTTTATGAATTGTGACATTTGACATTTGATTTTGACCAAAAAGTTAAAGTTTGACTTTTCAGTATACAGTTGACTTTTGATCAGTTGACTGAAAATTCATCTGTCAATCCATTAGAATTGAGCAATGTTTTAAGCCATGTCATTAGGTCAAAATGATTCAATTGGACTCTTGAGATCATTCCTTAAACTAATTTATCATTTGCTAGGTCAAAAATCAGAAATTGTCCTTTCCCAATCAAAACCCTAATTTTGACCATTTTGCCCTTTTGAAGATTTGATCAAATTTCTTGAGGATTTATGGTCCAAACTTGATCAAATGATACATATGAGTTTAGAATGTTTATGTGGATAAAAAATTATGAAGTTTGACTGTAAATTGGCCATAGTTGACTTTTTCCCCAATACAACTGATTTTTAGGTCAACTGCTCAATTGATTGAGCAAAAGTGTGATCTAAAGCTTGAAACTTGACATGAGTAATCTTGAGGGTCCATAATGATCCATGAAAGTCATATTGGGCAGTTAAATTTCAATTATCCTTGTGCAATCTCAAGCCTTAATTTTGGTCATCAGTGCTTCAGGAGGTGTCTTGAGCTGATCAACCCTAGTGCAGTCTTGAGCCAAAGGAGATCTTGTGAGCAAATTCTTGATAAATGAGAGCGAAATTTTTGGGGTATAACACTATGTGACACATATTTAAAGGTCTAGAATATTCTATTATAAATCAAGGAGAATTAAGACTTTCTAAATAAGGAGATTATTTAGGAAAGTAAAGATTGAAGACCTTTCTTGGGGAAGAAGTTTTTGTAGTTTGTTACAGCTGATTTACTGTGTTTAAAGGCTCAAAACTAGTAGGGTAACAGGTTATAAATAGAAGTATTTGTAACTTAGAAAATACACGGCTCAAGATGTACAAGTCTAGGGTTTTGTCAAGGTAAATCTCCCAGGTTGTGGGAAGGTTACCATATTCACCCCGAAGCCCGTAGGTAAGAGGTGTATTGTTCTTGGAGGAAGCTTTGAAGAAACTCCAAGATTTGCTCTTAGTTAGGAGCAAAGATAACAAGCAGTGGAGTATAGCTTGGAGACATAGCTAGGTTGTCATGAAAGTGTGTCTTCCAAACTTCTATCTGTCAGCTCAGAATCTTGGTGAAGGGTCGTTGATGCAATGACTGAGGTGTTGACTGCTAGACATCATTGCGATGATTGGAAGTGGGATGGGGATATTCCATATCTAGGGAGGACCTTGGTAGAAGGGCTATTAGGTAGTGATTAAGTGCGTAGATCATCAACGGGAGTGTTGGTTGTAGGGTCTGCAAATTGATACTGCTGATAGTGGACTTCATTCTTGGCTTGGTAGCCCCCAGAGTAGGTGTTGTTGTACATTGAACTGGGTGAACAATTTTGGTGTGTTCTTTATCTTTTCAGTACTGTTTTTCCTGTGTGTTTATGTCAGATCAGATGTCTTGACATCCTTGAAAGACATCTGAGTTTGTTGTATCATAATTTCAAGATGTTATATTCACTTCAATTAAGACGCTAGTATACGAGACTCTCAATTTCCTACCTATGCATTTATCCGTCATCAATGATTTTCCAATTGAACTAGTTATCTTCTCAATACTCTTTTCTCCCCAATAAGCTTTTGGGAGTTATGGAAAGATGGCCCGTATAGGAAAGGTTCTGATCATGTCATCTTTCAATGTAAATGTTGGTGTCCATTCATGCAAGAACATGGATTTTCTATGAATTGTATAAAGTCCTTTTCTCAGCACAATTTCCTTATCAACAATTGATGTAAATTTGATAATAAAGTATCCTTCCTCATTATAATACATGTTTGGAAGTGATATAAAATTCCATACATTGATCATGAATTTCTTAACAGCAGTCTTGGATAAATTTTCTCCTATCACATACATTATTAAGGCGTTTCCCAAAATTTGAGTTCAGATACCATATCTTGTTCAACTATGCTAACTTCAATTTCTTCATTAACTATCACGGTGAAGTGCATTCTATATCAGTTCTATGGATAAGACACAGTTATCTTTAATGATGTCAACCCATGGAGCTTACTTTGTAGCTTCAATTTTGGCATGATCATCAATATTCTTTTTGATATCTTCCACAATTGAATCTAGTTGTTGCCTTTGATTCATTGCTATTGGAGTCCCTTTTCCTTCTGATATCATCACTTGCACGCTAAATCCTTCCTTCTGAGAGCTTTATCTGTTTGTTTGAGTCTTGGACAATGATGAAAACACTCGTACCATTTGTCGGAGGAGTCGTCACCGTCAGTTTGCGTGGTCGACCACGACCACGACCCATATCTCCCTCAATCTTTTTCTTTTACTATAAATCTAAGTGATTGTATTTTTTATTCTGCAAACAATTTATTTTAATGTTTATATTTTTTTCATGTATTTATAATATATATTTTTGTTATATATTTTAATGTTTTTCATGTATTTATAAGTTATATTCTTTTTAAATTATTTTGTTGTATTTAAATTATTTTTATTTGAATTACTCAGTTTTTTTAGAATAATATATAAAATATAAATGTGGTGTATAATTGGACTCATTTTAATTTTTTTTTATAAGTTGTATATATATATTTAGAAAATGTAGATGTGTTGTTTAAATAAATAAGAGGAATAACATAAACCTTATAATTCATTCATCATAGACATTCTTCTTCTCTCATAAAATATCTATCGGTTAATTATATTTGCTTATCTGGTGTGATATTTTCTTAAGAAATTATATCTTTTAAATTTTTTTCAAACCTTTGAATTTAAATAAATTTATTTTGACTATATTTATTATTTAACATATTATTATTATTATTCTAATTATATTATTATTATTTTATTATATAATAAAGAAATAAATTATTAGTTTTTTCAAACCTTTGAATTTAAATAAATTTAATTTGACTCTATAAGATTAAAAAATCCAAAAAAGTATAGTTTCCGTAGTTAGATAATTATAATTAGAAAATAATAATTAAAAATCAATTTGATTTGAATTTAAAGAGAATGAAGAATATTAAAATAAAAAGTAGTAAATTTTTTAATAATAATAATTGTTATTATTATTATATTTATAAGTATTCAAAATAGTGTTATTCACTATTTTTTATTCTCTCCCATTTCTCACAACTATTCTCAGACTCCCTCTCCAATCTATAGCGTATGTTTTTTCTCTTTGTTGCTCTTAATATATTTTAAATTCATTAATATTTTTGTATCGATTTTCTCTCATGGAATCTCTAATTATCATCTATATCATTGTATTGATTGTATGTTACTTATAACTTTATTGTTTATTATTAGTGACGTACTGAAAGATGAATTATTTGAATTTGAATAATTACCAACAAAGAAGAGTGAATTTGCTGACTGGAGAATCTTCACATGGGGAGGGACTCTATGAACCAATTAATGTTTCTCAGAATAATTTTGAGGAAATTGATGATGATGTCATAGAAACTTCACCAAGAGAATTTGCTGAGGTTCAATCCTTTCTATTTTCTTAATTTATTTTGCAATTTAAAACAATTTTGCCAAAGATTAATAGATTATATTGTTTGTTGAGAAAGATATAAAATGTTACCATTCAATTAGCATTTAGTAAAAAAAAAATTATCATCACTACTTTTACAATAGTTTTTAGTAGATGTTAATCAATTATTTATTAAAACACTTTTTTTTTTGTCTTTATGTATCTTAGGCAGTGGCCAATGCGAGAAGAAATCGTATGGTCAATGAAGTTGATTTGAATAGAGGTAAGATTTTTCTCCCTTAAAATTTTTATTTAAGCAAAAATGTACATTTATTTAGATCAAAATATATGTATCCTTTTGGTTATATAAAAATCTAATGTAGCATTATTTTTCAAAAATAAAAATATGCTTTACCATATTAATTAATGCATTGAATTTTGAAGAAAAATTATGATTATATTATTGTTGTTTTATGATATGAAAAATAATTATTTATTGTATTTGTGGAAGGATAAACTATTTTTTTAAATCCCAATTATGTTGTGAATAAGGATGATTAGATGATATTCAAGTAAGATTTAAGTCTATGGGTCATGAGAAGACATTTGTATCGGGTTAAGAGTAAAATATAAATTAAAAAATATCACATATTCAACTAAAATCTTAAATCACCAGGTCTTCTAATTTATAAAGTGTGTTATCTCTATTTTTTACAACGTGTGTCTTCTAATTTATATTCTCGGTTACTTTGATGTCCTCTACTTGTGGGGAGTGTCTACCTCTATGAGTTTTGTGGAAAATATTTTTCTAAGCATTTTTTGAATGAGAAGATGGTCATGTGTGATGACCTAGTGTCCAAGAAATCCTTTCTAGGGATATTGTGTGATGTTTTTAGGGGATATCAATTATATCTATTTGTGCTTTGAGTGATATCATTAAGGGAGTTGATTTCTTCAATTGTACTGATGGTGTGGAATATTCTTCCTTGAATAATTCCATCTCTCAAATGGATTTGTTTGATCTTTCCCTCTTAGGTAGGAAGTTAACATGGCTTTCGTATAATAGAGGAACATCTAATAGGTGGCGTAAGATTTTCGTGTCTGATGGTTAATGGGATATAGGGGTGTGGCTTCATAGTAGACTCTACCTAGAGATGTCTTGGATTAGTGTTCTAACATCCTTAGGTATTCCAAAAAAGTTCGAGGTCCTTAACCTTTCAGATTTAACTATCACTCACTTAATCATGATATTTTTGTAGAGTTAGTCCATACTAGTTGGAGTGGTTATGTGTCTTTTGATTGGAAATCATTTTTCCTCAAAGAAAAACTTAAATCTCTCAAATGGGTTATGAAAGTTTGGAATAAAAATGTCTTTGGAAATCTTGAATACCAAATTGTCTCCTCGAGAGAGGTGGTGTATTCTCTTAACTCTATGGTTGACCTTGGTGTGCATTTTATAGAATATGTGGTGGATAGATTGAGAGCTATTGTGGACCTTTAGTCATTGCTTAAGATTAAATATCCAAATAATTTTAGAGGTCAAAAGAAAAGTGACTCAAGGAGAGTGATTCTAATTATGAATTATTTCATACTTGTGTGAAGAGTAGGAGTAGGGAGAATACAATACAATCCCTTAAGGTGGACGATATTTGGATAGTTTGGGTTGCTGAGATCCGTTAAGAGGTGGTTAATTTCCTCTCTAATAGATTTAAGGAACCTTTGGTAGATTGTATATAAATTAATAAGTTTTGTTTTTTTTATCCTTTTTTCCGAGATTCTAATGCTACTCATACTTCTCTTAAATAGATTCTTAAATAGATTGGTAATAAATCCCTAAGTCAAAAGGGTTTAATTTCCATTTTTAGAGAATGTTCTGGCTTTTTCTTAAGGATGATATGTCAATAATTTTTAATTAGTTTCACCATTTTGTATCTCTCCCCAATTGTTTCATATCATATTTTGTCACTTTCAATCCTAAGTTATACTTTCCATTGCATTAGGGGTATTTCTGACCTATCTCCTTGACGAAATCTCATTATAAATCGGTTTCTAAAGTACTATTAACTAGACATGCAAAGGTTATGGAAAACATTATTTCCCTAAACTAATAAACCTTTATTAAATCTAGATTGTTAGTTGATGGGGGTGAATGTTATGAATGAGTAGGTTGATCTATTTAAGAAAACCAAAAGATCTTGTTTTTTTTATGGTGCAATTTAAAAAAAAATATATGGTTTAGTCGCTTGGAGTTTCCTGAATTATATGTTTATTATATTTTAATTTAATGCTAAGCGAAAATTCTATATATATGCCTATTTTTTCTCAGAAAATCTTGTGGTTTTAATAAATAGACGTCCTAACTAACAAATTAGCATCCAAAAGAGATTAAAGTAAGGAAATCCCTTAGCTCATTTCCTTTGCTTGCTCGTGGCATAAGGCTCAAATGGGTTGTTTTTCAAGCATTAGATCTTGTTCTCTTCTCTAATTTTAGATTTGGCTCATTGGATCTTAGTGTTTGTGTGTGTTTGGAGTATTTTTTATGGTGAATAATATTTTATTTTTTTAATAAATAAGAAAAATATAATAAATGAAAGTAGAATTATATTATTATGGTGATTGAAGGTGTTGCTTTTTAGAAACTTATCTTTCATGATTATTGCAGAAAATCACAGAATCTCAGACTTTTTTTTGCCTGACGGCCGCATTCTCCAACCAAATGATGACATGATTTATATAAATTTTGATTTCATTGCACATGAGGTATTATTAAATTTCTTAACTTTATGGTTAGTTGGTTTATATTTGTAACGATAAGAAGTTGGTCTTATTTAGTTGGTCATTTTCTAAAATTAATAAATCATTTAAGTTCTCTTTTCTATTATAAGCTTGACCATTTAATAAAATGAGTAGTAGGAGTTGTTTTTATTATAGAATAAATTATACAAAATCTTATTAATATGAAGTTACATGATATATTTAAAAATTACATAATTTTTTACAAAATTTAAAATATTCATGCAATCCATAACTCTTATTAAAACCTAATAAACTTACATATGTTATAGAGGTTGTTGAAGTTATATTTCTAACTAGATTTTTTTTATATTGAAATTGTCATTAAAGTTAGCTGAAAAAGAGAAGGAAGCCGCGGAAGCTAAGAAAAGGGCACTTGAAACTCCCAAAGAGTCTCCCTATAAATGTCCAATATGTATGGATTCTATTGAGGAGGAAATGGCCACAAGGTGTGGCCATATCTTTTGCAAGTTCTGCATAAAAAAAGCAATTAAAGCACAAGGTAAATGTCCTGCATGTAGGGAAACAGTTACTTCGAGACAACTAAGAAGAGTGTTTCTTCCATCTCCCAATTAAAGGTATATGCCCATAATTTATAGTTTATTATTGAAGATAGTTAGGATTTATTTAAATTTATAATAATAATAATAATAATAATAATAATAATAATAATAATAATAACAATTATTATTATTATTATTATTATTATTATTATTATTATTATTATTATTATTATTATTATAAATTAATGGATATTCTAATCTCAATACAAACATATGCTAACACAAAAAAAATAGTGAAATTATTGAAACAATATTACTATAAATTATTATAATGTGAATCATTTTGTAATATGTAGTTGAAGTTTCTTATGTGATTTTAATATATAAGAAAAAACTCTCATTACTTTTATTTCATGTGATTTTCTTTTGTTGTACAACAGGGTTATGGAAGCTTTGTTGACGACAATTTTGGACTAGATAATAATTTATTTTGCTATCTTGGATATTCTCGAATGAATGCTACTTCTTGTTATGTTTGTCACAAGTACCATTTTTAGGTATTCATTTTTATATCCTTAATTAGATATGTTTGTGGGATTCTTTTTAATGTTCAATATTTAAATTTATAACTCATTTAATATTGACATAAGGGATTTACATATGTCTTCATTTCGTGAGTTTTGGCTCATTAGATTTGAGATTTTATTTGAGTCACAATGATGGGGAGTCTATATATATATATATATATATATATATATATATATATATATATATATATATATATATATATATATATATATATATATATATATATATATATATATATATATATATATATATATATATATATATATATATATATATATATATATATATATATAACCCTAATATCATAGAGCTCTTTGCTCCAATGATTAAATTTATAAAAAAATTAATCTAAGATACAAAGCATGAATATGTTTTCATAAACAAAATTTAACCTAGTTTAATTTAATAGACACTTATGGAAATCTTGTAGGCTTAAAATTGATCATGAAAGGCTTCTAATTCATGTTAGGATCAAAGGTGATTTTTAAGTTGTAGTTCCTTCATAAAAAACTTTGACAAACGACTTCATATTTTTCAGAACACATTTAGGGATGGGAAAGACTTGCATCCAATATGCAGTCACTGCAAACAAAACACTATAGATAAGCTGCTTCCTACCTGCATAGCTCAAAATTTTTGAAGTCTAATGTCTAATCTTGCCAACAATTTTATCAATTACATGTCTACATTATTTCACACTAATTTTCCCGCTAGATAGAGGAACTCCTAGGTACTTAAAAGGTAAAGTGTCGACATTATAACTTGTAATCTCTAGCAGCTTCTGTTGAAGAGATTCATGAAAACCTCCAAAATAGACCTTGCATTAGGCAGGATTAGCCATTAAACCAGTTGAAGTAGAAAATATTTGGAATTCCTTCATCATAAGAGTAACTGATCCTTCATCTCCTCTTGTGAACAACATTAGATCATTAACAAAGAAAATATTTGTTATACCAATAGCACGTGTGCATATACTCCTTGATCGACACAAACAACATTTGTAAGATGGGATCACCTTGCCTAAGCCCCCTCTTTGCCTTTAAGCAATCATTATGATGAACATTGATTGAATATTTACATGAAATAATTGTCTCACGAACCATGATCTAGTTGATAAATTTAATAGGGAAATCCATCTCTCTCATAATTTTATCGATGGATCCATGTTCCATAATGTCATAAGCTTTTTGCAAATTAATTTGAATTGGACATTTTGGTGAAATGTGTTTTCTAGTGTATCCTCTTAGAAGCTCATGTGCAATGATGGCTTTACTCAATCTAGTGGTCAAAATCTTGGAGATAATCTTGTATAGGGAAGTGCAACAAGCAATGGTCCTCATCTTCTTCATAGTTCTTGCATTTTATGTTTTAGGGGTCAGTATTAAAAGGGAACAATTCATACCTTTGTACATTCTACCATACTCAAATAAATCATGAAAACTGCTTTCACAACATTACTAACAATATCACAAGCTCCTTTGATAAATTTAGAGTTAAACCCATCAATTCCAAGAACCTTATTATCACAATACTTTTTAAAGCTTTCCAAATTTTTGGATATGGGATATGTTGGATTAACTCTTCTTTTTGTTTTTCTTTCAATTGAACTCCACCTCTCATTGCCACAATATCAATATGGACCAGTTATGGTGAAGATTTCCCCATAAGATCTTCATAGAACCCCAACACCTATTGTTAAATGTTTTTATCACCAGTGATTACTTGTCCATTGTGATCTACCATCTTGTATATGCCTTCCTGCTTGTTTTTATCCCTCATAGTGGCATGAAAATATGTGTTGTTCATATCTCTAAGTTTGAGCCAGTTGACTTTATATTTTTGCATTATGTTGTACCTCATAATTTTCCCTCTCATTTATCAAGATTTTTCTCACGAGACTTCTTTGACTCAAGACAAGATTAGGGTTTGGTTAGCTCAAGAAATCTCATCTTGCACTGATAACCCAAAATTAGGGTTTGAGTTTGCACAAGGATATTTGGACCATAAATGCTTCATGTGACTTTCATACATCATTTTGGACCCCTAAGATTGCTCATGCTAAGTTTCAAGCCTTGAACCACATTTTTGATCAGTCAATTGGACAGTTGACCTAAAAATCAGCTGTATTGGGGAAAAAGTCAACCATGGCCAATTTACAGTCAAACTTCATAATTTTTTATCCACATCAACATTTTAGACTCATATGTACCATTTGATCAAGTTTGGATCACAACTCCTCAAGAAATTTGATTAAATCATCAAAAGGGCAAAATGGTCAAAATTAGGGTTTTGACTGAGAAAGGGAAATTTCTTATTTTTAACCTAGCCAATGACCAATTGAGTTCAAACATGATTTCAAGGGTTCAATGGCATCATCTTGACCTAATTAAATGGTTCAAAAGATCTCAAGTTCATTGGAATGACAGATGAATTTTGCAGTCAACTAATCAAGTGCCAAGGGTCATAATTCATCAAGGTATGTCAAAATATGAAACTTGTTCACCAAGAAAACCAATTTTGAAAATTAGGGTTTTAATTTGAAATTTTTCATAACTTAGAATTTTTCTAAGTATAAAAATTTTCTTATTTTTTCCCAACTTTTCACCACTTTTTCACCATGATGCATTTTGATTCAAAGAAAACTTCCAACATGAAAGTTGTAGTCCTCCATGGAATCTACAACTTTGCTTCAAAACTTTTCCCAAAAGATTCTTGGATCTCAAGTTATGAATTTGTGAATATAGGTCCATGAACTTCTTAACTTAGTGAAATTTTGCCCTAATTTAGACAGGTTTTTAACCCAACTTCATGGACATTTTTCACCTAGTTCTAAGAGGTATCTCAAGATGCATTTCAAATATGGATTATAGAGCACATTGCAAGCTTTCCAAAATGTCCAAGAACTCTCCAAGATCATTTTTGATTAGGGAGAATCGAAGAAGAGAAGTTGGCATTTTATCACTTTTGATCAAGCCATTTTTACAAAGCATCAAGTTGCAAATAAGATCCATGTTGTTTGTATCTTGCTTTACAGGTCCTAAAATCACTTTACACTCCATAATTAAATGCAAACTCAGAAGTTAAAGGCTTTATCTTTGCTTTTGAAGCTTTGTACAAGACACATTTCCATTTTTGGCCAAAAGTGCACAATGCCATTTTCATAAAGGGCAACTTTTGCAACATTGTCAATCTTGAGCCTTGGACCTGTCCCTTTGGTGCAAGCAACTTCTACAGGTCTCAAGAAATGTATACCAACTCTTATCAGTCCTCAAGCTAGCCAGTACAAGCATATGGGATTAGTCACTTCACTTTACTTAAAATGCAAGAAAAGTTGCAAAAGATGCTAGAGCTTACACAGCTAGTGAAGAGCTGACTTTGTATCCACTCGATACAAATATACAAACTTGTCACAGTGCATAGCACGATGGATTGACACTTGAAACACTCTCAAACTCAGAAACACCAAATTTCTGTCCAAAAACTCAGAATCTGCAAAAGCATAGCCAACCAATTTTTGGCTCGTGCGTTTTGTGTTTAGGCACTTGAAAAATCTCATACACATCCTACCAAAGCAATCCAAGCCATCACCCTGGTTCTGTAACCCATGTTTCAGCATCCACCATTTTCACTTTGGAAGCTTGCAACTTGACTTGTGCAAAGAGTTTCAGCTATCCTAAGAGCAAGCTAAGCATTGGAATAGCTTCAGGGAAGTTCAAGGAAGCTCAAACAATCCACAGACCTCCATTAAAGTCCCTACATTGCTCTACTCGAATCAAACTGAAGGAGGTATTTTCTTGAACTCTATCTCTCTGAATAGGCATCCTCAAGCCACGATTTGTGAAGAAAAAATGTAGTCCATGTCATAACGAAGTTGTACATATGCATACTTTTAATTTATATTACTTATGCTGTGAAAATTTGAAGATTGAATATGCTGAAATTTCTAGGTCACGAATTAGGGGTTCCAAAATTCTCCCTGATCTTTGAGAGTTAGGTTACAAAATTTACATTGTTAGAATCGTGAGCTCAAATGCCACATGTTTCATGTTACGAGATTTTGTTTTTGTGCAAGCATGAGAGAGATACAGATTTAAACTGAAGCGTGCGCATGGAAGACTGGCTGGAGGACAGGGATGAAGTCTGGGCTTTTTGGTGCTTGGGCTTTTTGTTTTCACTATTCACACCCCCTGACTTGTTATTTGCACCCCCTGACTAGTTTTGTATATTTTTCATATTTTTCCATATTTTCATATTTATTGCTTTTTATTTACTTTTTCTGAATGATAAAAATCCTAAAAATATTTTCTTTATTTTTTGCAAATTTTATTTTATTTTTTTATTATTTTTTGCATAAAAAATAGTTTATTAGGATAAATAGATTTTATTTTTTTAAAATAATTTGTAAATACAATTAAAAATACTTAACATTTTTTATTATACTATTTATAATCATAAATAATTATTTTTATACATACTTAATTTTTTAATATTTACATATAATATTATTTATTATTTTCTTATACAAAAAATATGCAAAATAATAATATAGAACATGTATTTTCTTTTAATTGAAAATTAGGGTTTCACCCCTCCAAAAATAATATTTATTTTTCCTTATTTTTTAGGGTTTAATTTAATTTATTTTCTCATACAAAAAAAACAAACATAAAACATTTTTTACATAAATACATTGAATTGCATTTTAAATATTTGCATATTTATTCAATTCGCGCAATATTCGATTGGGTTGTAATAATATTTTTAGGTTTATATTTGTGCAAAAATCCCCATTCAAAACTTGTATCCCCCCTCCCATAATAATTGTTGTAATAGCTTAGTTTATTTTACGCAATTTATCACTTTATATACCGTGTTTAGTAAACTAGGGTTTGCATGACAAGAACAAAAACAAAAGCAAAATAGAAAACCCTAAATGCAAGACAAAAGCATGAAAATGACACACTTTGCACACAAGCACTCTTAGGGTTTCTCCCACTTGGTTGCCTAAAATAAAATGGCCATGTTACGCATGCGAAGTATCTTGGCAAAACAAAACAAAAATAAGATCATAGTCCCTCGATGACGTTATTCAAAGGTTGCCTACAACAAAATGATCTTGGTCCCTCAAAAATGCTAAGATACTTGGTAACATTTCTATCATGGTTATACGATGACTCATGCTCGTCCCGTTTACATCCAAAGATAGGGTTGCTTACCAAATCAATGGTAAGTCAACAATGTCAAAGGAATAAAAATACACAAGAAAGACATTTGAGTAGGTAGATAGCTTCTAGTTACTTGATCCATTTCAAAACAATCCTTGCTATTTTCAAAAATAAACACACACACATTTCAAAACATCTTACAAAACATTGAAAACATTTTCAAAAAGATAAACATCTTTGTATACATTCTTACGAACAAGAATCATTACAAAGATTGCCTAAACAAATGGCCTCTTTTACAAAATACTTTCAAAACCACACTAAACACCATTTCAAACAAAGTAAAGCAAGTGATCTAAACAAGTAACTAAGAGCCCATGGAAAACCATGGATGAAAAGGGTGCTAGCAACTTTCCTTTTCATAATCTACCCCCCGAACTCAAGAAAACATCTCAAAGGTCTTTCCTGTGCTTTTTTATCTTTCCTTTTGGATAAAAGCAAAATTCGGTGGCGAATCTTGCTAACCGCGACATTTGCGAACACAAACGCAAAACCTCAAGTCAGTTCTCCCACCGCATCACAGAACTGGCGACTCTGCTGGGGACAATTATAAAAGTGGGGTTACCTTAGGGTTTAGATCACCTTTATTTGCTTACCATGTTTGACTTGTTTGCTTTACATTTTAGTTCTATTGTTTGGGTTTAAATCCTCCACCCGGATTTGGGAAACATTATAGGTAAATAGCAATACGTTATGGAAACTGTGCGGGGTATACCAACACGTTCTAAGCAATAGCTATATTAGTGTGACATATTTGTGGGTACCGGTAGCCTTTGAGTCAATCAAAGAGAATACGGGGCTGCTGAGTGATGTCATGAAGCACTAACGAACTTCTAGAACCTTTACTTGACCAACTTGGCCTTTTAGGATGTAGTGAGATGACAGACTTTGGTGCAGTCCGAAGTTGGTAGATACTCGATAATACACTCATTGAGGGTTGGTTCCTTGGAATATTTCGGTCGCCAGTAAAGAGGCTTGAATTGAAACAATGAACAAGGAAACAATCCTGTGATATTGAGCTCCTTAGAACCCAGTTACTATTTCTAGGACAGGTTGAGCCAACTAAACTTCAAGAGGGTACTTACCTATGAAACCCCATGCAAGCCTAAACTAGGAACTTGTGTGATTTGTTTGTACATATATACTTGTGCATAACATCATGGACATCATGAGCATCATTTGCATCCATTAACCATTTCAAGGATTTTGGAAATTCATCTTTGTTCTTGTTTTGTAGGATATGGAGTCGCTTCGCAGGAAAACTATCCAAGTCAACCTTGTAAGAATTCCTCCACAACTCAATGAGCTAACTTCAAGTATTCCTAAGAACTCTCCATTCACCGAGAGACATGGTCGCCTACTCAACTTGGTCACTTCCAACACAGAGGAAGACATGATGAAGGTTCTCTTCCAGTTCTTTGACCCTTTGCATCACTGCTTCACATTTCCTGACTACCAGCTTGTGCCTACTTTGGAAGAATTCTCTCAACTCTTGAGGATTCCTATTCTCAATCAACTACCTTTCAACGGTACGGAAAAAGATCCAAATCCAGAAGAGATTGCTCAAGCCCTACACTTGCACTCATCTGATGTCACAACCCATTGGGAAACTAGAAGTGGTGTCAAAGGCTTCTTGGCAAAGTTCTTGTTTAAGAAGGCCCAAAGCTGTTGGAACTCCTTGGACTTGCAAGCTTTTGAGGAGATTGTAGCTCTTCTCATCTATGGGATGGTCTTATTCCCTAATCCTGACCAACTTATATATGTGAGTGCTGTCAAAATCTTCATGTCACGCAATCTGGTGCCTACTTTGCTTAGAGATATCCTACACTCTTTTCACACTTGTACAATGAGGAAAAGAGGTGTTCTCATGTGTTGCACTCCACTCCTAGAAAGATGGTTTATTTCTCATCTTCCCCAATCAGTCTTGAAGAATGAGCAAGGTTTGAGGTGGTCACAAAGGTTAATGACACTTAACCATTCAAATATTCATTGGTGTTCTCGATCCAAAGAGAATGTTATCATTGTTGACCGTTCTGGGGAATTCCCTAATGTCCCTTTACTTGCCATTAGGGGAGGCATCACCTACAACCCATGCTTGGCTCTAAGACAGTTTGGTTATGCCCGAAGGGATGGCCCATATGATATGCTGATTCAAGGTTTGGTTTTCGACTTCGACAACGACGATCAAGGACTTCGACAAAGATTCATCCGAGCTTGGAGGATGCCAAACAAGGTAGATAGAAAGACTTTGGGACACAAGAATTCCATCCCTCTTGAGCCTTACCTCAAGTGCGTACGAACCCTTGCCCAAAGTCTAATGATGCCTTACCCCTCCATTCTCCCAGTGATTATAGAGCATGTTAAGGAAGGAGAGGTTCCATACACCATCCTACATCCTGACATGCCAACGTCACTCGAAGATCTACAAAGGAGTTGGATACAGCTCAAAGAAGAACGTGAAACTTTTGAAGCCCAATTCTACGCAAGCGAGAAGAAGGTTTTGGAACTCACTCGGTTACTTCATGAAGAGCAGACTCTCAACACCTACATTGAACCAAAGAGGATGCGCAATGTCTTTTTATCTTAGAATTTTGTATTATTTTTCCATAGGGGAATTGATGTACTCAAATTCTATTTTATTAATATAACGTGTGTTTCTTTTTGTTTGAAACAAATTTGAATTTTCAAATCCTTGAAAACATTGCATGAATACATATCATTCATCATAAGCATAAACAGGTCTTTGCAACAAGTTTCCTCATCCCTCTGCTGTTTATTTCAGCAAGATAGATCTCGAACAAATGGTTAAATATCAGCAGGCTCAGAACTCACAATTTCAACAGTTACTCTTGACCTTAGCCAAGGGGCAAGAGGAGCTGAAGACTCTGCTAGAAAAAAAGAGAAAGAGAAAAAGAAGAAGAAGCCAGCTGGTGTGGTTATCATGGGCAGAAGATTTCAGGGACAAGCCATAACGACCTTGGAATTTCCAAAAACATCTGAAGAAGTGGAAAGAAAAGGAAAAGAAACGGCAGTACCATCATATTCTGAAGAAGAAGAGGAAGAGGAGGACTACTCTGAACAACAATACCCTTCGGTTGATGACAAATACAAACACCTGGAAGAGTGCCTAACTGCTATGGAGATACAGAAAGTACCGGGTCTAGATTTTGAGGAATTAGGGCTGGTGTCAGGAATTATAATCCCGTCGAAGTTTAAGGTGCCTTTATTTGCCAAGTATGATGGGGTGTCTTGTCCCAAAATGCACCTACAATCCTATGTCAGAAAGATTCAGCCGCATTCTGCTGACAAAGACTTGTGGGTCTACTTTTTCCAGGACAGTTTATCAGGAATGCAGCTTGATTGGTTCTACCAGTTGGAAAGGGCCGATGTCCATAATTGGGAAGACCTGGCAGTAGCATTCTATAAACAGTATCAGTACAATGTTGATTTGGCACCAACTCATACTCAACTCCAGAGTATGGCTATGGTATCAAATGAGGGCTTCAAAGACTACGCACAAAAGTGGAGGGATCTAGCCGGAAGGGTGCAACCCCCTTTATCCGAAAGGGAGTTAGTGGACATGTTCTTGGGAACTCTGTCATGTCCTTTCTTTAATCATCTGATTGGGAGCTCCTCTGCATGGTTTACTGAATTGATTTTAACTGGCGAGAGGGTGGAAGCTGGTATAAGAAGTGGGAAAATTCAGAAGGACATGTCTGCCTCCACAGCCGTGAAAAAGTCTTTCACTGGGAAGAAGGAAGTGTCTGCTGTCTATTCACAATGGAATCAGGGAAGAACTGAGCGCCGACCAACGGTGGGGGCTGTTATGATTCAAAAGCATGCATCAGACCAGCCAAGAAACAACCAGCCAAGAAATAATCAACAAAGGGTAGAAAGGCCAGTTCGGAAATTCACCAAGATTAACATGACTCCAGCCCAGGTCCTACCACATCTTCTGAAGTTGAATATGGCCATGTTAAAAGAGGCCCCTAAAAATCCCAATACTGCTTCTCCATATTACCATCCGAACGCCAGATGCGCGTACCATTCTGAAAGTCCAGGGCACGACACCAACAACTGTTGGGATCTGAAGAACAAAATTCAAGACCTGATAGACGCGAAGGAAGTTGAGTTTGAAGTGCCTGAGAAACCGAATGTTATTTTCGCTCCAATGCCTAGGCATGGTCACAATGCCAATGTTGTTGAGGAAGATCTGTTTGTTGCTACTGTGGATGAACTATTAACTCCGCTCCCGACCATCAAGTTGAATTTGTTGAAAGCGGGTATATTCCCAGGTTGTGACAAAGACTGCCATGTTTTCCTGTCCTCATCATTTGACTGCCCTCTGTTGAAAAAAGGTATCCAACAACTGATTGATAACCAAGAAATTTTGTTTGAGAAAGCTCCTGTTTCACCCGTTCCAGTTAAAGAAGTTTCAATAATAACCATCTACGCCAATCCTTCCAGGGTCTCTAAAAGACCCGTTAGGATTACATCTGCTCCAATAACTACTCCACTTAAGATAACAATGCTCGGGCCGACTCCATACCAATCAGATAAAACAGTACCATGGAATTATGGTGGAGAAATCTACTACCATGGTATTAAACAAGATGAACTGACTGCCGAAGGAGAGAGCTCCGAAGAGGACGATTCCGATGTCAGTAAGATTTCCAGAACAAGCAAGATTACCCGTAGTGGTAGAATATTCTCTCCAGCGATTTCCCCTCTAAAGGCAGTCTTTGAACCCGTGGCTATTCCAAAGATTACCTCTGCACCAGTGATTGTGCCTGCAAGCGTACCTTCCAACGAAGACAATACAATTCCTATCCCTGCTTCCTATTCCTGAAACATCTAAGAAGGAGATGGAAGAAATCCTGAGGATCATAAAGAAAAGTGATTATGATGTGGTTGAACAGTTGGGGCAGACCCCCTCCAAAATCTCTATGCTAGCTTTGCTGCTGTGCTCTGAAGCACATGCTAAAGCTTTGGTAAAGTTTCTGAAGACAGCTCATGTACCGCAAGAGACATCTGCGGACCAATTCCAAGAGTGTGTGGCCAGTTTGACAGCTGACAATGGCCTGGGTTTCTCTAATGCTGACTTGACACCCAAGGGGAGGAAACACAACGAGGCATTACATGTCTCAGTGGAGTGTAGAGGAACGACCCTAGCCCATATCTTGGTAGATACTGGTTTATCTCTGAACGTCTTACCAAAGGAAGCCCTTGATAGATTGGATTGTGAGGGGCTGACATTAAAACCCAGTAATATAATTGTGAGAGCATTTGACGGCTCTAAGAGGATGGTCCATGGGGAGGTGGACATCCCGATAAAGGTGGGAACTCAGACCTTCAATTCGACCTTCTATGTGATGGACATCCGTCCTTCTTACTCTTGTCTGTTGGGACGCCCCTGGATTCACAATGCCGGTGTTGTCACCTCCACTTTGCATCATATGTTGAAGTACCCTGTCCAAGGGAAGATCATAACTATCCACGGAGAAGAGGAGTACATGATTAGTCATCTGAATTCTTTCTGATATGTGGAATTGGATGGCGATTTCATTGAACCCCTTTCCAACATTTTGAAGAAGTCTCCCAAGAAGTGGAGGTAACCAAGGCAGTACCCTCAATTCCTAACTGTTTTACCCCAAAATTTTCCCTCCCATATTTCTCAAGACATGTCAAGAAAAATCCCCAAGTGGCTCAAGATTGCTCAAGAGTTGGACAGTCAAATCATCTCCTAAGGTAGTCAATCTCAAATTAGGGTTTTGTGTTGCATCAAGGTCCTTGCATAAAAATGACCTCAAGTGCTCCCCAATGTCCTAATATGTTCTCTAGTTCATCCATGTCAAATTTCAAGCCTTGCAGAGGAAGTTTGGTCAGTCAATTGCTCAAGAGGTCCAAAAATCGACTGTGCTAGGGCAAAAGTCAATTGTGACCTACCAATAGTCAAACTTCAAGATTTTTGTCAACATTATCATTTTGAAGGATATTTCATCATTTTATCAAGGGTTGATCATGATTCATCAAGGATTTCTCAAAATTCATCAAGACTCAAAAGTTGCTAAATTAGGATTTTGTAGGAAAAGTCAACTCAACTTTGACCAAGCATAACTTTCTCATAATTTATGATAAATGACGCATCCAAAGCTCATTTTGAAGAGGATGAAAGTTCCTACAATCCATATTCATACCCCAAGATCAAGAAATGCACTCATAAAAAGTTACAAATTTGGACATTATAGGTCATTTTTGAAAGTCAACAAAAACACCTTTTTTACCAAAGCTTATAACTTGAGCACGGAATATCAAAATGAGATGATACCAAAAGGGTTGGTTATAGGAAATCTCAAGCTTTCTAAAAAGTCCAAGAACACCTCCAAAATTTCCAAATTGAAGAAGTTATGCATTGTTGAAGTTGGGCATTTTTGCAAAATTGCCAAAAGTCAACTATCCCCAAAACATCAAATTTTGTCAAATGGGCCCACTTTTTTCCACTTGATTTGATCTTGTCACACTACACACGTGTCCTAGCTTCAGCCTTGTGTCCATTTATTAATTTTTCAATTTTATTTTATTTTTATTGAATTAATTCATTTTAAATCAATTTAAATCCAAATAAAATCTAAATATTGATCATTTAGTATCTTTTTGATTGATACATGCCTTAATTATCATCATGGACATGATCAAACTCGTATCTCACCATATCATGAACAAAAAGTTGGATTTTTGGCAAATTTGGAAGCTTTTCAATGGAGAATCAAATCATATCTCCAAACATCAATGCACAAAGATTCAAGACCTATTATTTGACCTAATCCAATGCTGCATACATATAGAAGCAAAAGGCACACGAGCTGGGACCTAGAGGCTGCAAAATCACAAGAACAAAACTTGGAAAATTGTCAAAAAAGCTTGAAACTGAAATCACCCCTAGAGACAGTTTCAACACCAAATCTCAATGCTATTCCATTGCTGGACATCCACTGAGTCAGTAGCAATCAAAAGCAAGCTCCCAGACCCCTTCAATCGCGCTGTAAGTCCCTCTGAAAACCGCTTGGCATTTGAAATCGTATATCATTATTCTTGCACTTTCTTGGTAAAATCTTTACATATTCATGCTTATCGTTCCATTTAGAAGCTTTCTGCATTATTTAATTATGTTTATATGACCTGTAATGCCATACCCGAATCTAGGGTTCTTGTTTCTTGTTTTTGGGCGTTTTAGTTTCAGGAAAAATCAATGCAAGTAATGGACATAGGCGTGTTCAGGAGGAAGAGACGAGTACGACCATGGTCTTGGAACTAATTTCCATAGCCTAGAAGTAATTTTAGGAGCAAGCTACGGATTTAGCTGCGGATGTAAATCCGCAGGTCAAAAAACCAGGTTTCAGTGGAGAAGACGAATACGTGCCCCCTCCCCATTGGATCATTCATAATTCGCGCGTTTTTTTGTTTTAATTCTGGCATTTGTTTTGTTTTCCAATATTATATTTGATTCTTATTCCACTAACAATTAAGCACGCTGGTTAAGTTGGTAAGGGCGCTAGTTCAATGGTTCACAGGACCTGGGTTCGAATCCCAGGTCCCCCCACATATTTGTTATCATTTTCTTTCAGGTGTTCCAGCGTATCTCATGCCTTGCAATGCACCATACTCCCTTAAATCTCCAAACGCCAGATGGCCCCAGGCCAGATCTGGTGGCCAAGATTGAACGTGCATCATATGCCCTAATCAACGCATATGCATGAAATTCCAGAAGGTCAATACAGGCCAACGTTAATGGGCCTTGAATTTGCTGATTTCACCTCTAACTTAGGCCTGAACCCCCCTGGGTTATTACTATTTATTTCTTTTTAATCTATTTATTTAATTGTTTTGTTTTATTATTTATTATTTAATTAACCAATAATTTTTTCACTCGTAAAAAATCAAAAAACCAAAAAATATATTTTATTTATTAAAATTAAATTCAGCACTTTATTTTTGTAAATAAATATTAATTCAATTAATTTAGTTAATTAGGAAATAACTTTAATATTTTTGCAATAATTAAATTAATTTAGATAATTAGGGTTTTTACTAACATTGATTAATTTATTTTATTTCTTAATTATCAAAAATCCAAAATATCTTTTTATTTATTTATTTATTTATTTATTTATTTAATTAACTTAGTATTATTTCCTTTTAATTCAAAAATGACAAAAAAAATCTTTTCTTTAATAATCAAAGGGTCAAAACCTTAAAAAATGCGCCCGATTTAATTTTCTCGCATGCGATCAATTTTGTCTCAATATTGTATCTGCTTCCTGGGATGTAATAGTTTAATAGGACCTTTAATATTTTATCGCTTTATTTACTTTCCGCATTTTAAATTCAATGGTTGCTTTTGGCGATGTAAATACCCGACGTCTTGTAATAGTTAGATTTAATTTCCGCAATTTAATTTCCGCAAATTATTGACTGTTAGATGTTTGATAATAGGGAATGCATGACAAGATCAAAACTTTAACCTAAAATCAACATAGATAACCATTGACATGTACAAAGACAAATTAACTGAAAATAACACACTCGCACATGCGCACTCTTAGGGTACACCTCACTTGGTTGCCTTCGAACGTGGTCATTGAGTATAGGAAGTCTTAGAGGTCGCCCTCTTGTCCAAAGATCATAGTTTCCTCGAAACGGTTGCCTCGGAAAAATGATCTAAGACATTAGGGTTACCGCTAAGGCATCCTAACATTGCTTTAGTGACCACACGTCCCTTAATCAAATTGACCCTTAAAACTCCAACGATGATGCTACCTACTCATCAATAGTGGGATAGCACTGTCTAAAGGACATTAGTACAAATTGATTCCTTTTTCGAGTAGGTATATGGTTCTTAAGTACTTGCTCTTTCTAAAAACAAAACAAAACTTTTCACACTTACACTCCTTTCAAACAAAAAACTTCTTTCAAACCCATAAAGAAAAGCAAATTTTGAAAACACTTTAAGCAAGTACCTAAGAGCCCGTGGATAACCACGGATAGAAAGGGTGCTAACACCTTCCCTTTCTATAATCTACCCCCCGAACCCGAGAAACATCTCGAAAAAGGAATTTTTCTGTGCTTTTTTCCTTTCCTTGTTGGATAAAATAAAAGACGGTGGCGACTCTTGACATTTTTGCAAAAACAAATGCAAAACGCGAACCAGCATTCCAAAAATAGTCAGTTCTCTACCATCGTATCACAGAACTGGCGACTCTGCTGGGGAAGCTTATAAGTGGGGTGTACCTTAGGATTAGATCATTACGTTTTCAATTGTTTGCTTTGCATGCTTTATATTTGTGGGCTTGTATCGGAGTTACTATAACCCGGATCTGGGGAACACCCTTTAGGTAAGTAGCAATAAAATATGAGGGAACTGTACGGTGTAGACTGATACGGTTGAACTAGTAGCTACGTTGGTGTGGCACTTTAGTCTGTACCGATATCCCTTGTGTTAGAACGAGGAGAATATGGGTCTTATAAGGGGTCATTAAGCACCAACTGACCTTAGAACCTTTAAATTGACCAATTTGGCCATAGAACAGTAGCAGTATGCTACACTCATTGAGACTAAACTCTCGCGATGATTCCGACTGCAAGTAAAGGTTGCTAAACTGGAATTATGACCGATTGAGGGTAGTCAGTGATATTGAGATCCTCTAGAACCCGGTTACTATTTTTAGGACAGGTTTAAACCAACTGATATGAAAGAGGGTAGTACCTAAGCTCCTTGCCAGCCTGAAATCTAAGGGCTCTCTATTTGACTTGTGTGCCTTTACCATGTTTGCTATTTGTGGATACTTGTGGTGTGCTTACTATCATGACATCATGACATCATAACATTGCATACATCTTGCATTGGACTAACCTATTTCAAAGACAGGAGGGATTCATCTTTGTTCTGTTTTATAGGTCATCATGATGCCCATGCGTAGGAATACCATCCGGATCAACTTTGTCCAGGTTCCCACCTCGCTTAAAGATTTTATTGTAAAGATGCCTGATACTACTTCCTTCCTCAGCAGTCATGGTTATCTTCTCAGTTTGGTCACCTCCAAATTGGATGAGCAGATGATGAGTGTCCTAGTCTAATTCTATGATCCGATGTACCATTGCTTTACTTTCCAGGACTACCAGCTGGTTCCCACCCTAGAAGAGTTCTCTGAGTTGCTCGGTATCTCTGTTCTGGAGCAGACCCCGTTTACTGGTTGGGAGAAGATTCTGAGACTGGAAGAGATTGTTGCAGCCCTTTATTTGACAAAAGAGAAGGTAATGGCTAATTGGGAGACTAGAAGTGGAGCAAAGGGTTTTCTGACTAAGTTCTTGGTTGGTAAGGCTAACTATTTCTGGGATAGTCTAGATTTCAAGGCATTTAAAGATATTCTGGCTCTTCTGATATACGGCTTGGTATTGTTTCTGAACCCTAACTCTTTTGTTGATGTGAATGCGGTGAAAATCTTCATCTCTCGCAATCTTGTACCCACTCTCTTGGGTGACATCCTTCATCAGCTCTATGCCCGTACTGCCCGAAAACGGGGAACCTTGATGTGCTGTGTTCCATTATTGGCAAGGTGGTTTATTTCACACCTTCCCAAATCAGTGCTGAAGAACAAAGAAGGCATGGGTTGGGCCTATAGGGTTATGTCTCTCTCGCATAATGACATCATTTGGACTCTCAAGGGTATGGACGAGGTGGCTATCATTGATCGCTGTGGGGAGTACCCTAATGTTCCACTAATAGGAACCTGTGGAGGAATTTCTTACAACTCATGCTTAGCCTTACGTTAGTTTGGAAGAGCCAGAAGAGAAGGACCTCACGAGCTGCTAATGCATAGTATCATCTTTGATTTTCAAGGGGATAGCGACGAGCAACGTCACAGATTCATAAGGGCTTGGGATAGAGTTCACTAATCTGATCCACGTGAGCTGGGTCCAAAGACTTCTCTGCCAATGGAGCCATATCTCAGATGGGTCCATATCCGTGCCCAAAAGCTGGGTATGCCATATGAAGTCGTCCGGCCTATCATTGTTGAAATTGCTAATGAAGAAGGGGTTCTCCCGACCATCCTCCATCCTCATATGCCCACTGACATTGGGGCACTAAAAAGGTCTTGGATACAGCTGAGAGAAGAACGGGATTCTTACTGGGAAAAGTTCAATGAGCAAGAGCAGAAGATCCAGAGGTTGACTAGGCAGCTGGAGAACAAGAGGATTCTCAATGATTATGTCAGCACCAAAAAGAAGAGACCATGGGAGCACTGATCGTCCTTTGATTATGTCCTTTCCAGTTTTTATTTACTTTTCTGTATTTCCTTTCATGTAACGCCTTAAGGGCAAGTTTTTGAACAATTTGAATTCCAAAGTTTATCTAATAAAGTGTGTTTCCTTTCTGGTTTACAAATTTGAATCTCTCAATTGTCTTTGAAATCATGTCATACGCATTGCATTCCATGCACTTCATAACAAGTACCTCTTACAGGTCTCTTATCTTCTTCGCTGTTTATTTCAGCACTCATCATGTCTGCTGAACCTTCAACTGAGCAAGCCATCAAGGCCCTACAGGCCCAGAATGCCCAATTCCAAGAGCTGTTCATGAACCTAGCTAAGGGTCAGAAAGATCTGAAGACCCTGATTCTTAAAGAGAAGAAGAAGAAGAAGAAGAAGAAGAGGACAATCCTGTTCAACACAGGGCACAGGTTTGGAAACAGGCTACAGAATGAAGTTGATTTGACCACCTCATCTGGAGGGAAAGATAGTCAAGAAGAAAGGAGGGCTCCTAGCCCTGTGGTCTCCGACAACGAGACGGACTTCGACGAAGACCAATATCCTCCTGTTGAAGATAGATACAAACAACTGGCAGACCGGTTGAGTGCTATGGAAGTTCAGAAAGTGCCTGGTCTGGACTTCAGTGATCTGGGCCTATCATCTGGGGTGGTGATTCCCCACAAGTTCAAGGCACCATCCTTTGCCAAGTATGACGGAGTTTCTTGTCCGAAGCTGCACCTCCGGTCATATGTAAGGAAGATTCATCCGTACACCGCTGATAAGAACTTATGGATCCACTTCTTTCAAGACAGTCTCTCAGGGACTCAGCTTGAGTGGTTTTATCAGTTGGATGGGGCCAGTATCCGCAGTTGGGAAGATTTGGCTACTGCTTTCTACAAGCAGTACCAATACAACTCTGACCTCTCTCCCACACGTACCCAACTCCAGGGTATGTCAATGGGAATGGGTGAAGGATTCAAAGATTATGCTCAGAAGTGGAGGGATCTCGCCGGAAGAGTGCAACCACCCTTGGCTGATCGGGAGCTTGTGGACATGTTTCTGGGGACCCTGTCTGGTCCATTTTTCAACCACCTAATTGGAAGCTCTTCTTCTGGGTTTACAGAGCTTATTTTGACTGGTGAGAGGATTGAGGCTGGTATTAAAGCTGGTAAGATACAGAAGGGTGCCTCATCAAGCATCGAGAAGAAGCCTTTTAAGAAAGAGTCCAGTGCTGTCTATAGTTCAAGAAACCAGAATAGACCTGAACGCCACCAAGATGTTAATGCGGTTGTTATTTCAAAAGCTGCTGGTGCTCCTCAGCACAACAATCAACAAAAGGACGAGAGACCTCGAAGGCAATTCACCCGTCTCAACATGACCTTATCTCAGATTCTGCCACAGTTGCTGAAGACCAATCTGTTGATTCCAAGGGAAGCCCCGAAGAATCCAAATACAACATCACT
This sequence comes from Vicia faba, assembly GCA_948472305.1. NCBI lineage: Eukaryota > Viridiplantae > Streptophyta > Magnoliopsida > Fabales > Fabaceae > Vicia > Vicia faba. The sequence continues at coordinate 1,219,231,422 of OX451738.1, read as the reverse complement.
GAAGTATAACCCTAATGCCCTCTGTGCTTATCACTCTGATAGCTCGGGGCATAATACAGATGATTGTTAGACTTTGAAGAATAAGATACAGGACTTAATTGATGCGAATGAGATTGAGCTCGAGGCGCCCAAAAGACCTAATGTTGTGACTGCTCCTATGCCCAAGCATGGAGTGAATGCTATAGATGAAGACTCGTTTGTGGTTTCTGTGAACGACATTGTTACCCCTTTGATGACTGTGAAGAAGAACCTTTTGTTAGCCGGCTTATTTCCGGGATGTGACGAAGATTGCCATATGTGTTCTGTCCTACCTACCGGTTGTCCTCTTTTGAAATCTGATGGATAGTAAAGAGATTCTGTTTGAAAAGGCTGTTGTTCCTCTAGTCCATACTGAAGAAGTTGCCATTATCACCATTTTTGACAATTCTTCCAAGGCTCCCTCGAGAAAGCCTGTTAGAATTACATATGTTACAAGAATTGCACCTGTGATCATCACTGTTCTGGGGCCCATCCCCTATACCTATGATAAAGCTGTCCCTTGGCACTATGGGGCTGATGTTTATTTTCATGGAGTTAAGCAAGAGTTAGATGCTGATACTGATGTCAGCAATATTGTTGGACCTGCTAAAGTCACCCGCAGCGGAAGACTTTTCTCACCTGATATCTCTCCACCAACTGCCCGAAACCCTGTTGTTATTACACCTGCCAGTGTACCTGCTACTATTCCTGTTCAAGTTCCTATTCTTACCCCTGTCGCCGAGTCATCTGACACTCGGGGCAAAGGGACCACCAGTGAGCCTGCCCAGACAGAGGCACCGAAAACGATTACTGTTGAAGCTTCTAAACAAGAGATGGAAGAGATTCTGAAGATCATCAAAAAGAGTGACTACAATGTAGTTGAACAGCTGGGGCAAACCCCGTCCAAGATTTCTATGTTGTCACTATTGCTGTGCTCAGAGGCCCATGCCAAGGCTCTGATTACATTTCTGAAGACTGCCCACGTACCACAAGAGACATCAGCTGATCAATTTATAGATTGTGTTTCTAATCTGACAGCTGATAATGGGTTGGGTTTCTATGACGCCGACTTAACTGCTAAGGGGAAGAATCACAACGATGCCCTGCATGTCTCCATTGAATGCAGGGGCACTACTCTCGCTCATGTATTGGTGGATACTGGCTCCTCATTAAACTTTTTGCCTAAGAAAGCTCTAGACCAGTTGGACTGTGAAGGGTTGGAGCTGAAACCAAGTAACATCGTCGTCAGGGCCTTTGATGGGTCTAAGAGGATGGTGCACGGAGAGGTTGATATCCCGATCAAGGTTGGTTCTCAGGTTTTCAATTCTATATTCTACGTGTGGACATTCGGCCATCTTATTCTTGTTTGTTGTGTCGTCCATGGATCCACAAAGCTGGGGTCGTAACCTCAACGCTCCACCAGAAGCTGAAGTACCCGGTCAAAGGGAAGATTGTGACAGTACAGGGAGAGGAGGAGTACATGGTGATCCACCTCAACTCTTTCTGATATGTAGAGATGGATGGGGAGTTCATTGAGACCCTATTTCACCACTTTGAAGAGGTTCCCCAGACACTGGCGTCAGCTGAGACTGTTGTTGAAAATTCTCCTATGAAGATAGCTTCCTTTAAGTATGCATGGGCTGTTGTCGATAAAGGTGGGTGTGCAAATTGGGGCCGACTCCCTGATTTTACACAGAAGAGTAACAAGTTTGGTTTGGGTTTCACTGTAGAAGCTCAAAGGGTTGTTCGGAACGCACGGATCGGAAGACCTCCCGTGTTCATCAGCAACTAGAGAGTGAATGCCATTGAAGACGACATGGAAGAGTCTGAGTTTGACAGCTGGATCTATCCTACAACCGACGGTGGACCAAGCAACTGGACAGCAAAGGATTTCATCCCTATTTCTTTTGTTACTCAGTAATGAAACTTTTGTTTTGAATTTGTAATAGACAATGTTTTAAACTTTATGGCCCGGTGTCTTACCTGGAGCACTGTGGCTTCATTTTTGAGGGCTTTATGTGTGTCATTTTCATATATCATTAATAAAAGCATTGTACGTTTCTTGCATTTCAAATTTTGCGCTCCTTGTTTTTCTTTTATTATATATTGCAAAACAGCTATTTTACACACACTCACATATACAGGTCCACATCCACTCTGGATCTCATTGGTAACGACTCTGCTACTGCCGGTTATGACTTCGAAAATCTGATCAACTTAGCCGAAGAAGAAGGTGAAGATGATTGCGAAGTGCCTGGTGAACTTGCAAGACTGCTACTCCAAGAAGAGAGGGTTATTCAGCCGCATGAAGAGTCGGTGGAATAAGTGAATCTGGGTACAGAGACAGACAAGAAGGAAGTTAAGATCGGTGCAAATCTGGAGCTTAGTATGAAGCAACGGTAAATTCAGATGCTGCATGACTATGTTGAGATCTCCGCCTGGTCTTATGAAGATATGTCTGGTTTGGATACTGATATTGTGGTTCATCGCCTACCTACCAAGGAAGATTGTCCTCCAGTAAAACAAAAGGTTCGCCGAATGCGCCCAGAGATGTCCGAGAAAATCAAGGCTGGAGTTATGAAACACTTTGACGCCGATTTTCTAGCAGTCACTTCTTACCCTCATTGGATTGCCAATGTGGTTCCTGTTCCAAAGAAGGATGGTAAGGTTCGAATGTGTGTTGAATACAGGGATTTGAACAGGGCGAGCCCTAAGGATGACTTCCCTCTACCTCATATCGACGTTCTGGTTGACAACACTGCTCAGCACAAGGTATTCTCCTTTATGGATGGTTTCTCCGGTTATAATCAAATTAAAATGGCTCCCGAAGACATGGAGAAGACAACTTTTGTTACTCAGTGGGGTACCTTTTGCTACAAGGTCATGCCTTTCTGACTGAAGAATGCTGGGGCAACGTATCAACGTGCCATGGTTGCTTTGTTTCATGACATGATCCATCATGAGATTGAAGTATACATCGACGATATGATTGCAAGGTCCATGACTGAGGAAGAACACCTTGACCATCTGCAGAAGCTGTTTGACAGGCTGAAGTTGTACAAGCTGAGGTTGAACCCGAACAAGTGCACCTTTGGGGTGAGATCTGGTAAGCTATTGGGTTTTGTCGTAAGTGACAAAGGTATTCAAGTGGATCCTGCAAAGGTGAAAGCTATACAGGAAATTCCAGCTCCGAGAATAGAGAAAGAAGTCAGAGGCTTTCTGGGACGTCTGAATTACATTGCCCGATTTATCTCGCACCTGACTGCTACTTGTGAGCCAATCTTCAAGCTGCTAAAGAAAGATCAAGTAGTACGTTGGAATGATGAATGCCAGGCTGCTTTCGAAAGGATAAAAGAGTATCTCCAAGAGCCACCCATTCTGATGCCTCCAGTTGAAGGGAGACCTCTGATCTTATACTTGACAGTACTCGACAACTCGATGGGGTGTGTGTTGGGTCAGCATGACGAGTCTGGCCGAAAAGAGCATGCTATTTATTTCCTTAGCAAAAAGTTTACCGACTGTGATACCCGATACTCACTGCTCGAGAAAACTTACTGCGCTTTGGCATGGGCTGCTCGCCGGCTGAGACAGTATATGTTGACTCACACTACTTTGTTGATATCAAAGATGGATCCGATCAAGTATATCTTTGAGAAGCCTTCCTTGTCCGGAAGAATAGCAAGATGGCAAATGATATTGACTGAGTATGACATCTAATACACGACTCAAAAGGCAATCAAGGGAAGTGTGTTGGCAAACCATTTGGCACATCAGGAAGTGGATGATTACCAGTCTATGAACTTTGAATTCCCGAACAAGAATATCATGTTGGTAACTGATTGTGAGACACCTAGACCGGATGAAGGACCTGAGGAAGGATCCCGATGGTCTATGTACTTTGACGGAGCCTCGAATACTTTGGGTAACAGCATTGGCGCTGTGATCATATCTCCTAAAGGCTCTCATACTCCATTCACCGCCCGACTATGTTTCAACTGCACCAACAATACGGCGGAGTATGAAGCATGAATCATGGGTCTTCGAGCAGCCATCGACCTAAGGATTAACTTTCTGAGTGTCTTCGGAGATTCCTCTCTCGTGATCAGTCAGATCAAAGGCGAGTGGGATACGAAACACCCAAATCGTATTCCTTACAAGGAGTATGTATTGACGTTGCTTCCCCATTTCGAGGAGATAACCTTTGAACACTTCCCAAGAGAGGAGAATCAGTTGGCAGACATGCTAGCTACGATGTCTTCTATGTTCAAAGTCAATTAGGACAACGAAGCTCCCCGGATTATCATTGAAAGATTGGACGAACCTGCACATTGCTGTGATATTGAGACTGAAGAGGTAACAGAAAAGCCCTGGTTTCATGAGGTGAAGAGGTATTTGGAACCTCAGGAGTACCCTGAGGGTGCATCTATTAATGACAAGAAGTTTCTGAGAAGGTTCGTGGAGAAGTTCTTCATCAGCAATTACATTCTTTACAAGCGTAACCATGATTCAACCTTACTGCGTTGTGTGGATAAGAATGAAGTAGAAAGGATCATGGCAGAATTACATGAAGGTACTTTCGGAACTCACTCCAGTGGACACACCATGGCAAAGAAAATCCTATGGGCAGGATATTACTGGTCCACAATGGAAGCTGACTGTTATCAACATTCTCGGACGTGTCACAAGTGTCAAGTCTATGCTGATAAGGTGCACATACCTCCAGTCCCTCTGAACGTCTTGACAGCTCCTTGGCCTTTTGCAATGTGGGGAATTAATATGATCGGCGAGATCAGACCTACAGCATCCAACGGGCATCGTTTCATCCTGGTAGCAATTGATTACTTTACAAAATGGGTTGAAGAAGATTCCTTTGCTACTGTAACCAAGAACGTCGTGGCACGGTTTATTCAACACAATCTAATCTGTCGATACGGTGTGCCAGAGAGGATCATTACGGACAATGGTACCAATCTCAACAACAAGATGATCACTGAGCTCTGCAAGCAGTTCAAGATACAGCATCACAATTCTTCTCCCTACCGGCCGAAGATGAATGAGGCTGTAGAAGCGGCTAATAAGAACATTAAGAAGATTGTGCAGAAGATGACAATGACATACAAAGACTGGCACGAGATGTTACCATTTGCTCTTCATGGGTACCGTACCTCAGCACGGACGTCAACAGGGGCAACACCCTACTCTTTGGTATATGGCATGGAGGCAGTCTTGCCTATCGAAGTTCAGATACCCTCTCTTCGGATCATGAAGGATGCAGGTTTGAGCGAAGATGACTGGATTCAGACTCGGCTTGATCAGCTAACCTAATCGACGAAAAGAGACTTACTGCTATTTGTCATGGTCAGACGTACCAAAAACGGATGATCAAGACATTTAACAAGAAAGTCAGACGACAAGAGTATCAAGCTGGGGATTTGGTTATTAAGCGCATTATTCTACCTCAAGGTGATCCCAGGGGAAAATGGACCCCTACTTACGAAGGGCCATTTGTGGTTAAGAACATTTTCTCAGGAGGAGCTATGATTCTAACCACCATGGACGGTGACGACCTTCCTCACCCCGTCAATGCAGACATAGTAAAAAGATACTACGCATAATCAAAGACCCGCTAGGTTGACTGGCCTAGGCAAAAATAAGGGCTTCCCGGCGAACCAAAAAGGTTCGGGCAAAAATAAGGGATGAAAATGAAAAATCTGTACACCCGGCAAGTCAAAAACATGAAAAGGCGGCTTGGGCAAAAAAGGGTATCCCGGTGGACTGAAAACCGGAAAGGGCGGTCCAGGAAAAAATTAGGGATTAAAGCGTAACACTATGTCTCATTGGATCACCTTGCGTCCAAACTTAGGTATCGACTATCAAGCTCAGACGGCACTAATCAATTTGATTCATCTTCAACCAAGTAGCAAAGTGATGAGATGCTCGAGGACATAAAGGCAATAGCAGAGTTGGAACCCAGTGGGATTATTCACATAGCTGTTTTGTTTGGTTTTTCACAAATTGTGTAAATTCTATCTGTTCGGCAGTGTTCTCTTACTAGGACGTCAGCCTCTTGTACAAAAAACGCCTATTTACAGGCCAAAATTCAAAATCAATACAAATTCATTTTCAAAGAAATTTCAAACTGTTTTTTTTCCTTTATCTGTTTTGTTTTGCAAAGAACATCCAAGGTTCATTTTTGATATATGCATTTGACGCTAATTGCTGCTCATAAATATTTACATGCGAAATGAAAGACGATTACGGGTAATATCAGAAACAGGGGCAATAAGAATTGTCCGAGCTATATAGTTGCTCTGTCCACCAGGTACAAAGGTAGATTCAGTTGAAGAATATGACCAAGATGCTTTCACCCCCCGCAGAGTAAGACTGTAATGGTAGCTCTCTCCCAGCTGAGACTTGTAATTATGAATGAATCAACAATGCTCTCCCCAAGCAGAGTTCATCTACCATCAACACTAAAGAGGCTTGATATCCCCGGCAGTCTTAATATTCCCCAGTGGAGTATAAGGATATTCCATAGAAAAGTATAAGAATGTTCCCCGGAAAAATACAAGACACCTCCAGTGGAGTCAATATTTTCCCAGCACAGTCTGAAAAGCTTCCCCAACGGAGTTGAAGCATCATCCCCAGTAGACTCTGGAAGTTTATCCCCAGCGGAGTACAACAATAAATCTCCCCGGCCAAGTTCAAAGGATCATTCCCAACAGAATTCAGAGGATTATCCCCACAAAAGTCTGACAGGGTTATCCCCAGCAAATCGCAATTGAAAGATCATCCCCAGTGAAGTTCTTCCCTTTCACAAACAGGAATTCAATCCTCAACAGATTCCATATCACCAACAACAGTAATCCATCCCCAGCCGAATTTATCAGTGGAATCCTCAGCAGAGTATCTCTTCCCCACAGAGTAATCTCCTCATCAGTTTATTCCCCAACAGAGTTATCTTCTCCTGCAGGCTTATTCTCACAATCACCTTCATTCATCATCCTCAGTGGAAGCGAAGAATTCAACTCTATTCTCCAGCAGCTCCAGGATTTATTTTCCCCAGCTAAAACATCACATTTCCATACATCACGATACATGCATATATGCATCATATAATAAAATCTCATTTATGTTGAGAACATCATTGCTTGATCCATATCACGCATGGCATATGACTGACCTTTTCCTTTCAGGAGAGATGCAGTTAAATTCTCAACTATATGGAAGACCTTTTCTGGTCCAGTTAAGTCGATTCCTAAAGTTTTTTCTGATGCCGATCCAGTTGAAGTTATTCCAAGACCTTGTCTGGTCCAGTTAAATTGATTCCTAAAGATTTTTCTGATGCCGGTCCAGTTGAAGTTATTTCAAGACCTTGTTTGGTCCAGTTAAATTGATTCCTAAAGATTTTTCTGATGCCGATCCAGTCAGAGGCCTTCTCTGGTCTAGTTAAATTGATTCCTAAAGATTTTCCTGATGCCGATCCAGTTGAAGTTATTTCAAGACCTTCTTTGGTCCAGTTAAATCGATTCCTAAAGATTTTTCTGATGCCGATCCAGTTGAAGTTATTTCAAGACCTTCTCTGGTCCAGTCAAATCGATTCCTAAAGATTTTTCTGATTCCAATCCAGTTGAAGTTATTCCAAGACCTTGTCTGTTCCAGTTAAATCGATTCCTAAAGATTTTTCTGATGCCGATCCAGTCAAAGGCCTTCTCTGGTCCAGTCAAATCGATTCCTAAATATTTTTCTGATGCCGATCCAGTTGAAGTTATTTCAAGACCTTGTCTAGTCCAGTTAAATCGATTCCTAAAGATATTTCTGATGCTGATCCAGTCAAAGGCCTTCTCTGGTCCAGTTAAATCAATTCCTAAAGATTTTTCTGATGCCAATCCAGTTGAAGTTATTCCAAGACCTTGTCTGGTCCAGTTAAATCGATTCCTAAATATTTTTCTGATGCTGATCCAATCAAAGGCCTTCTCTGGTCCAATAAAATCGATTCCTAAAGATTTTTCTGATGCTGATCTAGTTGAAGTTGTTCTAAGACCTTGTCTGGTCCAGTTAAATCGATTCCTAAAGATTTTTCTAATGCCGATCCAGTCAAAGTTAATCCAAGACCTCATCTGGTTAAGTCAGATCGCCGATAAGCTCTCCCTGATTCGTATTCCAGTCGAAGTTCATACCACCTATCAACAGTCTCCAAATGGCATCTGTAAGCCCGTTCCCGACATCACAATGTTGATACCACTTCATGCGAGTGCAAATTTCTGGGCATTATAGTGTTCAATCATCTTCCACCTTCGGATCACGAAAGGCCCGAAAGCCAATCTATATCCTCAGTTTTAAGAAGATTGAACAGGGGCAGATGTTGTACCCAAAAATTTACCCTCCCATATTTCTCAAGACATGTCAAGAAAAATCCCCAAGTGGCTCAAGATTGCTCAAGAGTTGGACAGTCAAGTCATCTCCTAAGGCGGTCAATCTCAAATTAGGGTTTTGTGTTGCATCAAGGTCCTTGCATCCAAATGACCTCAAGTGATCCCCAATGTCATAATATGTTCTCTAGTTCATCCATGTCAAATTTCAAGCCTTGCAGAGTAAGTTTGGTTAGTCAATTGCTCAAGAGGTCCAAAAATCGACTGTGTTAGGGCAAAAGTCAACTGTGACCTACCAATAGTAAAACTTCAAGATTTTTGTCAACATTCTCATTTTGAAGGATATATCATCATTGTATTAAGGGTTGATCATGATTCATCAAGGATTGCTCAAAATTCATCAAGACTCAAAAGTTGCTAAATTAGGGTTTTGTAGGAAAAGTCAACTCAACTTTGACCAAGCATAACTTTCTCATACTTTATGATAAATGACCCATCCAGAGCTCATTTTGAATATAATGCAATTTCCTACAATCCATCTTCATTCCCCAAGATCAAGAAATGCACTCATAAAAAGTTACAAATTTGGACATTATAGGTCATTTTTGAAAGTCAACAAAAACACCTTTTTTGCCAAAGCTTATAACTTGAGAATGGAATATCAAAATGAGATGATACCAAAAGGGTTGGTTTGATGACATCTCAAACTTTCTAAAAAGTCCAAGAACACCTCCAAAAGTTCAAAATTGAAGAAGTTATGCATTGTTGAAGTTGGGCATTTTTGCAAAATTGCCAAAAGTCAACTATCCCCAAAACTTCAAATTTTGTCAAATGGGCCCACTTTTTTCCACTTGATTTGATCTTGTCACACTACACACGTGTCCAAGCTTCAGCCTTGTGTCCATTTATTATTGTGTCTATTTTATTTGATTTTTATTGAATTAATTCATTTTAAATCAATTTAAATCCAAATAAAATCTAAATATTGATCATTTAGTATCTTTTTGATTGATACAGGTCTTAATTGTCATCATGGACATGTTCAAACTCGTATTTCACCATATCATGAACAAAAAGTTGGATTTTTGGCAAATTTGGAAGCTTTTCAATGGAGAATCAAATAATATCTCCAAACATCAATGCACAAAGATTCAAGACCTATTATTTGACCTAAACCAATGCTGCATACATATAGAAGCAAAAGGCACACGAGCTGGGACCTAGAGGCTGCAAAATCACAAGAACAAAACTTGGAAAATTGTCAAAAAAGCTTGAAACTGAAATCACCCCTAGAGACAGTTTCAACACCAAATCTCAACGCTATTCCATTGCTGGACATCCACTGAGTCAGTAGCAATCAAAAGCAAGCTCCCAGACCCCTTCAATCGCGCTGTAAGTCCCTCTGAAAACCTCTTGGCATTTGAAATCATATATCATTATTCTTGCACTTTCTTGGCAAAATCTTTACATATTCATGCTTATCGTTCCATTTAGAAGCTTTCTGCATTATTTAATTGTGTTTATATGACCTGTAATGCCATACCCGAATCTAGGGTTCTTGTTTCTTGTTTTTGGGCGTTTTAGTTTCAGGCAAAATCAATGCAAGTAATGGACATAGGCGTGTTCAGGAGGAAGAGACGAGTACGACCATGGTCTTGGAACTAATTTCCATAACCTAGAAGTAATTTTAGGAGCAAACTACGGATTTAGCTGCAGATGTAAATCCGCAGGTAAAAAAACCAGGTTTCAATGGAGAAGACGAATACGTGCCCCCTCCCCATTGGATCATTCATAATTCGCGTGTTTTTTTGTTTTAATTCTGGCATTTGTTTTATTTTCCAATATTATATTTGATTCTTATTCCACTAACAATTAAGCATGCTGGTTGAGTTGGTAAGGGCGCTAGTTCAATGGTTCACAGGACCTGGGTTCGAATCCCAGGTCCCCCCACATATTTGTTATCATTTTCTTTCAGGTGTTCCAGCGTATCTCATGCCTTGCAATGCACCATACTCCCTCAAATCTCCAAACGCCAGATGGCCCTAGGCCAGATCCGGTGGCCAAGATTGAACGTGCACCATATGCCCTAGTCAACGCATGTGCATGGAATTCTAGAAGGTCAATACAGGCCATTATTAATGGGCCTTGAATTTGCTGATTTCACCTCCAACTTGGGCCTGAACCCCCCTGGGTTATTTCTATTTCTTTCTTTTTAATCTATTTATTTAATTGTTTTGTTTTATTATTTATTATTTAATTAACCAATAATTTTTTCCCTCATAAAAAATCAAAAAACAAAAAAATATATTTTATTTATTAAAATTAAATTCAGCACTTTATTTTTGTAAATAAATATTAATTCAATTAATTTAGTTAATTAGGAAATAACTTTAATATTTTTGCAATAATTAAATTAATTTAGATAATTAGGGTTTTTATTAACATTGATGAATTTATTTTATTTATAAATTATCAAAAATCCAAAAATATCTTTTTAATTAATTTATTTATTTATTTAATTAACTTAGTATTATTTCCTTTTAATTCAAAAATGACAAAAAAAATCTTTTCTTTCATAATCAAAGGGTCAAAACCCTAAAAAATGCGCCCGATTTAATTTTCTCGCACGCGATCAATTTTGTCTCAATATTGTATCTGCTTTCTGGGATGTAATAGTTTAATAGGACCTTTAATATTTTATCGTTTTATTTACTTTCCGCATTTTAAATTCAAGGGTTGCTTTTGGCGATGTAAATACCCGACGCCTTGTAATAGTTAGATTTAATTTCCGCAATTTAATTTCCGCAAATTATTAACTGTTAGATGTTTGATAATAGGGAATGCATGACAAGATCAAAATTTTAACCTAAAATCAACATAGATAACCATTGACATGTACAAAGACAAATTAACTGAAAATAACACACTCGCGCATGCGCACTCTTAGGGTACACCTCACTTGGTTGCCTTCGAACGTGGTCATTGAGTATAGGAAGTCTTAGAGGTCGCCCTCTTGTCCAAAGATCATAGTTGCCTCGAAACGGTTGCCTCAGAAAAATGATCTAAGACATTAGGGTTACCGCTAAGGCATCCTAACATTGCTTTAGTGACCACACGTCCCTTAATCAAATTGACCCTTAAAACTCCAACGACGATGCTACCTAGTCATCAATAGTGGGATAGCACTGTCTAAAGGACATTAGTACAAATTAATTCCTTTTTCGAGTAGGTAGATGGTTCTTAAGTACTTGCTCTTTCTAAAAACAAAACAAAACTTTTCGCACTTACACTCCTTTCAAACAAAAAACTTCTTTCAAACCCACAAAGAAAAGCAAATTTTGAAAACACTTTGAGAAAGTACCTAAGAGGCCGTGGATAACCACGAATAAAAAGGGTTCTAACACCTTCCCTTTCTATAATATACCCCCCGAACCCGAGAAACATCTCGAAAAAGGAATTTTTCTGTGCTTTTTTCCTTTCCTTGTTGGATAAAATAAAAGACGGTGGCGACTCTTGCTTACCGCGACATTTTGCAAAAACAAACGCAAAACGCGAACCAGCATTCCAAAAACAGTCAGTTCTCTACCACCGTATCACACTAACATCACAAGACCTCCACTTCAGATGTCATCTCTAAAGGATGCAAAGGCAGTAGTGGAAGAAGGCGGATGCACCATCTGGGGGCAGCTTTTGGACATCCCGTACAAATCAGACAAGTTTGGCTTGGGGTTTACTTCGACTGCTCAGAAGGTTGTACGTCGCGCCCGTGCCGGAGGGCCACCTGTGAAGATTAGTCACCAAGGGGTCAATGCAGTGGAAGACGGTGAAGAAGATGGCAGCTTGGAAGATTGGATATTTCCTACTGTCAGCGGAGGACTTCGCAACTGGGAAGCCAAAGACTTCATCCCAATAACTTTCATATCTCAGTAATTTATCTGTTAAATTTCTGTTGGACTTGTAATAATTCACAAACAATTCGTACATTTTCAACCTTGTTTCTTACCGGAGGCACATTGATCCATTTGTAAGGGTTTTTATTTCATTTTCATATGTCATTCTATGAATCATGGACGCTTTTTCATATATAAACCTTTTGTGCTCATTGTCTTTCTTTTACATTTTATTGTTTTAAGATGGCTATACCCTTACACACACCCACACTCACAAATGCAAGTACCCTTCCATTCTGGATCCCGTGGGTAACGATACTGTTATAGCCTTCAGTGACTCTGAAGATCTGATCTACCAAGCCGAATACGAAGGTAAGGAAGATTGTGAGGTGCCAGGGGAATTGGCCAGACTATTACAACAAGAGGAAAGAGCTATTCAGCCTCATGAGGAGCTGTTGGACATAATCAACTTGGGTACCAAGGAAGATAAGAAGGAAATCAGAGTGGGTGCCAATCTAGAGCCGAGTGTTAAGGAGCGCCTAATTCATCTGTTGCATGATTATGTTGAGACCTTTGCCTGGTCATACGAAGACATGCTAGGACTCGATACAGACATTATGGTACATCGTCTACCCACAAGAGAAGACTGTCCACCAGTGAAGCAAAAAGTCCATCGCATGAGACCTGACATGTCAGAGAAGATCAAAGCAGAAGTTATGAAACAGTTCGATGCTGGGTTTCTGGCTGTTACTTCTTATCCTCAATGGGTGGCCAACATTGTTCCCGTACCTAAAAAGGACGGAAAAGTGAGAATGTGCGTGGATTATAGAGATTTAAATAGGGCCAACCCTAAAGATGATTTTCCACTTCCGCACATCGACATCCTGGTTGACAATACAGCCCAGCACAAATTATTTTCTTTCATGGACGGATTCTAAGGCTATAACCAGATCAAAATGGCACCTGAGGACATGGAGAAAACTACATTTATCACACAGTCGGTACGTTCTGCTACAAAGTGATGCCATTCGGACTGAAGAATGTCAGGGCAACCTATCAACGCGCCATGGTAGCTTTGTTTCATGATATGATACATCATGAGATAGAGGTCTACGTAGATGACATGATAGTCCGATCACAAACTGAAGAAGAACACCTTGATCACTTGCAAAAGCTGTTTGTCAGGTTGAAGGAGTACAAACTAAGGTTGAACCCGAACAAGTGCACATTCGAAGTCCGGTCCGGTAAGCTCTTAGGTTTCATTGTCAGCAACAAAGGAATCGTGGTTGATCCTGCCAAGGTTAAAGCAATACAAGAAATGCCTGCTCCTCGCACTGAGAAGGAAGTCATAGGTATCTTGGGACGCCTGAACTACATTGCTAGGTTCATTTCTCACCTAATGTCTACTTGTGAACCAATCTTCAAACTGTTGAAGAAAGATCAAGTAGTCAAGTGGAATGATGAATGTCGGTTTGCTTTCGATAAAATCAAGGAGTATTTACTAGAACCTCCTATCTTGATGCCACCAGTCGAAGGAAGGCCGCTAATCATGTATTTGACCGTCTTAGAGAATTCAATGGGGTGCGTACTGGGGCAGCATGACGAGTCTGGCCGAAAAGAGCATGTTATTTATTACCTAAGCAAAAAGTTTACCGACTGTGAAACCAAATATTCACTGCTCGAGAAAACTTGTTGCGCTTTGGTATGGGCTGCTCGTCGGCTAAGATAGTATATGTTGACTCATACCACTTTGTTGATATCTAAGATGGATCCGATAAAGTACATCTTCGAGAAGCCTGCTTTGTCTGGAAGGATAGCTAGATGGCAGATGATCCTAACAGAATATGACATACAGTACACGACCCAAAAAGCTATAAAGGGCAGTGTGCTAGCTGATCATCTGGCCCATCAAGCTGTAGAAGATTATCAATCCATGAAGTTTGACTTCCCTGACGAAGACATCATGACATTGGACAACTGTGAAGAGATCAGACCATATGACGGACCTGAACAAGGATCCCGATGGACCCTGTACTTTGATGGGGCATCCAATGCACTTGGTAACGATATCAACACGGTACTCATATCTCCGGAAGGATGCCATACTCCTTTTACTGCCAGACTTTGCTTCAACTGTACGAACAACATGGCAGAATATGAAGCATGCATCTTTGGTCTCAAGGCTTCCATAGACTTGGGAATCAAATCTTTAGTTGTGTTTGGGGATTCAGCTTTGCTCATCAGTCAGATCAAAGGAGAGCGGGACACTAAACATCCAAACCTTATCCCTTACAAAGAACATGTTTTGACATTGCTACCACATTTTGAGCAGATTACCTTCGAGCACTTCCCGCGAGAAGAAAATCAGCAAGCAGATGCTCTAGCCACAATGTCATCTATGTTTAAACTTAATTGGGATAACGAGGCTCCCCAGATCACCATTGAACGAATGGAAGAACCAACACACTGTCACGAGATTAATACCAAAGAAGTAGTGGACCAACCTTGGTTTCATGAATTCAAAAGGTATCTCGAGGCTCAAGAATACCCTGAAGGAGCTTCAATCAATGACAAAAAGTTCTTAAGGAGATTCTCAGCTAAGTTATTCCTAAGTAATGTCATCCTGTACAAACACAATCATGATTCTATTCTGCTTCGTTGTGTGGACAAGATTGAAGCTAAAAAGATCATGGCCTAATTACATGAAGGTACCTTTGGCACTCACTCTAGCGGGCATACGATGGCAAAGAAAATCCTACGGGCGGGCTATTATTGGTCTACCATGGAAGCTGACTGCGATCAACACTCTCGGACCTGCCACAAATGTCAAATCTATGCAGACAAGGGGCACGTGCCTCCAGTTCCTCTAAATGTCTTAACAGCTCCTTGGCCCTTCGCTATGTGGGGATCCGACATGATTGGGGAGATCAAGCTTACATCATCAAATGGACACCGCTTCATTCTGGTGGCCATTGATTATTTCACAAAATGGGTCGAAGCAGCTTCCTTCGCATCCATTACTAAGAATGTTGTTGCCCGCTTCATCAAGCAGAATCTTAATTGTCGGTACGGTATCCCAGAAAGGATCATCACTGATAACGGTACAAACCTTAACAATACTATGATCACTGCCCCATGCGAGCAGTTCAAGATTCAACATCACAATTCATCCCCCTATCGGCCAAAGATGAATGGTGCAGTCGAAGCTGCAAATAAAAATATTAAAAAGATCATACAGAAAATGACAGTCACCTACAAGGACTGGCATGAGATGCTACCGTTTTCTCTCCATGGGTACCGTACCACGGATCGCACATCAACTGGGAAACACCCTATTCTTTGGTTTATGGCATGGAGGCTGTTTCACCTATTGAGGTTCAGATCCCCTCTTTGAGAATCATGAAGGATGCAGGCTTGAGTGAAGACGATTGGATCCAGACCCGACTTGATCAGTTGAACTTAATAGACGAAAAGAGACTTACTGTTGTTTTCCATGGTCAGATGTATCAAAAGCGAATGATCAAAGCTTTCAACAAGAGAGTCAGACGCCAGGTATATCAAGTTGGAGATCTAGTGATCAAGCGCATAATCTTGCCACAAAGTGATCCCAGGGGCAAATGGACTCCTACCTATGAAGGACCATTTGTAATCAAGAACATCTTTTCTGGTGGGGCAATGATCTTAACCACCATGGACGGCGACGACCTGCCACACCCTACGAACACAGACATAGTCAAAAGATACTACGCATAAGAGACCCGCTAGGTTGACACACCTAGACAAAACAAGGGCATCCCGGCGAACCAAAAGGTTCGGGAAAAAATTAGGGATAAAATATAAAAAAATCTGTACACCCAGCAAGTTGAAAACCCGAAAGGGAGACTTGGGCAAAAAAGGGTTTCCCGGTTGATCAAAAACCCGAAAGGGAGATCCAGGAAAAAGTTAGGGAATTAAAGCGTATGACTATGTCTCGTCGGATCACTTTAAGGACAATCTCTTCACTGACAAACTCGGAGCTCCTGATCAATTCAATCATCTTCGGACGAAGCAACAAACGAACAAGATATTCGGAGATACGAAGGCTATAGCAGAATGGGAACCCCATGGGATTTTTTTACACATAGCCATCTTTCTTTGTATAAAATTTTCTTATTTTTATGACACCATCCTCTTACTAGGATGTCTGTCTCCTTTGTACAAAATACTTATTTAAAGTAAATACAAAGATATGTCTTTCAAAGTACAGAAAACTATTTGCCTTTTTCTTTACACTTGTGTTTTTATTTGCAAAAAAGTCCAATGATTCATTAATGAACATATGCATTTGAACATAATTACTGTTTACAAATAAACAAAGTGGAAAAGAACAATTACTGACAGGTTGAAAGGATAGGAAAACGTCTTTAGGCTATTCCATGAGCAATCCCTACATTACATCATTAAGATCCCCAGTGGAGCTAAAACTTCAAACTCTTAATCCCCAGCGGAAACCATTCAGTTGCTCTAAATTCCCCAGTAGGTCATCTTGAAGCCTGAAAAGCAACCGGATAACAATTAACTTTTGTCTCTCCCCAACCTAGGATAATTCCCCAGTAGAGTGGCAGACGACCGAAACTCCTGGACTTTTTCCAAACAGGAATAAGTTTTCTTCCGCATACAGTTTTATTTATTCCCCAGCAAAACAAGGATTCCCATTGTGTAATCCCCAGTAGAAGTCATCAAATTTCTCTGGATTCCCCAAGCAAATTACTCAAGCAGTACATGGCATTACTCGCAACAGAATTTTTGTCAATACTCCAACTTCAAGACATGAAGAATCCACATATCCTCAGCAATCAAGGATTTTTTGTCCCCAGCAGCAGCCAAGGATTTATTTTCCTCAGCAATACAGCAAATCAGTTTACATGCGCATACAGTACATCCATATATCATAAACGTTGATAAAATACATATATTGCATCATACATTTCATGCAATATAACTTTGTGTTTCAGCTAACATTTTACCCTTTTTCAGGATAAGATTAACAGCTACCGTTTAACAATATGAAATCATGGTACAGTACAGATACACTCCAAACACGAAAGTCATTCTGTTACTCATTCAAATTTTGGTTCAGATACAGTTCAGATACACTCCAGACACGGAAGTCATTTTGTCACTAATTCAGATCAAACTTTCAGATACAGTTCAGATACACTCCAGACACGGAATTCATTCTGTTACTCATTCAGATTATGCAATCCAGATACAGCTCAGATATGCTCCAGGCAAGGATTCCATTCTGATACTCATTCGGATTTCAAGATCAGATACGCTCCAGACACGAATGTCATTCTGGCCCTCATTCAGATTTCAAGACCAAATACACTCCAGACACGGATGTCATTCTGGCCCTTATTCAGATTTCAAGTTCAGATATGCTCCAGACACGGATGCCATTCTGTTACTTATTCAGACTTCAACATTCAAATACAGCTCGGATACGCTCCAGACACGGGTGCTATTCTGTTGCTCATACATGATCAGTCTCCAGATACAGTTCAGATATGTTCCAGATACGGACACCATTCTGATACTTATTCTTCTGACTTACCACTTACAATTCAGCAAACGTTCTTGGATGGCATCTATAAGCCCATCTCTAACAAGATTCTATCACCTCTCCAAATGGCATATTTAAGCCCATTCCCTCAACTACATTTTGTCAAGTGCAAATTTATGGGCACTCTAGTGTCCAATCATCTTTTACCTTCGAGTCACGAATGGAAAAACTAGCCAATCTAACTCTTCAGGTTTAAGAAGATTGAACAGGGGCAGCTGTTGTACCCCAAAATTTACCCTCTCATTTATCAAGATTTTTCTTACAAGACTTATTTGACTCAAGACAAGATTAGGGTATGGTCAACTCAAGACATCTCATCTTGCACTAATAACCTAAAATTAGGGTTTGAGTTTGCATAAGGATATTTGGACCATCAATGCTTCACGTGACTTTCATACATCATGTTGGACCCCTAAGATTTCTCATGCTAAGTTTCAATCCTTGAACCACATTTTTGATCAGTCAATTGGATAGTTGACCTAAAAATCAGCTGTACTGGGGAAAAAGTCAACCATGGCCAATTTACATTCAAACTTCATAATTTTTGATCCACATCAACATTTTAGACTCATATGTACCATTTGGTCAAGTTTGGATCACAACTCCTCAAGAAATTTGATCAAATCATCAAAAGGGCAAAATGGTCAAAATTAGGGTTTTGACTGAGAAAGGGCAATTTATGATTTTTAACCGAGCCAATGACCAATTTAGTTCAAACATGATTTCAAGGGTTCAATGATATCATCTTTACCTAATTACATGGTTCAAAAGATCTCAAGTTCATTGGATTGACAAATGAATTTTGCAGTCAACTGATCAAAAGTCAACTGTGCACTGAAAAGTCAAACTTTGACTTTTTGATCAAAATCAAGTGCCAAGGGTCATAATTCATCAAGATATGTCAAAATATGAAACTTGTTCACCAAGAAAACCAATTTTGAAAATTAGGGTTTTAATTTGAAAATTTTCATAACTTAGAATTTTTCTAAGTATAAAACTTTTCTTATTTTTTTCCCAACTTTTCACCACTTTTTCACCATGATGCATTTTGATTCAAAGAAAACTTCCAACATGAAAGTTATAGTCCTCCATGAAATATACAACTTTGCTTCACAAACTTTTCACAAAATATGCTTGGATCTCAAGTTATAAATTTGTGAATATAGGTCCATGAACTTCTTAACTTAGTGAAATTTTGCCCTAATTTAGGCAGGTTTTTGACCCAACTTCATGGACATTTTTCACCTAGTCCCAAGAGGTACCTCAAGATTAATTTGAAATATGGATTATAGATCACATTTCAAGCTTTCCAAAATGTCAAAGAACTCTCCAAGATCATTTTTGGTTATGGAGAATCGAAGAAGAGAAGTTGGCATTTTATCACTTTTGATCAAGCCATTTTTACAAAGCATCAAGTTGCAAATCAGATCCATGTTGTTTGTATCTTGCTTTACAGGTCCTAAGCTCACTTTACACTCCATAATTAAATGCAAACTCGGAAGTTAAAGGCTTTATCTTTGCTTTTGAAGCTTTGTACAAGATACATTTCCATTTTTGGCCAAAAGTGCACAATGCCATTTTCATAAAGGGCAACTTTTGCAACTTTGTCAATCTTCAGCCTTGGACCTGTCCCTTTGGTGCAAGCAACTTCTACAGGTCTCAAGCAATGTATACCAACTCTTATCAGTCCTCAAGTTATCTAGTACAAGCATATGGGATTAGTCACTTCACTTTACTTAAACTGCAAGAAAAGTTGCAAAAGATGCTAGAGCTTGCAGAACTAGTGAAGAGTTGACTTTGTATCCCTTCTATACAAATATACAAACTTGTCACAATGCATAGCGCGATGGCTTGACACTTGAAACACTCTCAAGCTCAGAAATACCAAATTTCTGTCCAAAAACTCAGAATCAGCAAAAGCATAGCCAACCAATTTTTGGTTCGTGCGTTTTGTGTTTAGGCACTTGAAAAATCTCATACACATCCTACCAAAGCAATCCAAGCCATCACCCTGGTTCTGTAACCCCTGTTTCAGCATCCACCATTTTCACTTTGAAAGCTTGCAACTTGACTTGTGCAAAGAGTTCCAGCCATCCTAAGAGCAAGCTAAGCATTGGAATAGCTTCAGGGAAGTTCAAGGAAGCTCAAACAATCCACAGGCCTCCATTAAAGTCGCTACATTGCTCTACTCGAATCCAACTGAAAGAGGTATTTTCTTGACCTCTATCTCTCTGAATATGCATCCCCAAGCCATGATTTGTGAAGAAAAATGTAGTCCATGTCATAACGAAGCTGTACATATGCATACTTTTCCTTTATATTACTTATGCTGTGAGAATTTGAAGATTGAATATGCTGAAATTTCTAGGTCACGAATTAGGGGTTCCAAAATTCTCCCTGATCTTTGAGAGTTAGGTTACAAAATTTATATTGTTAGAATCGTGAGCTCAAATGCCACATGTTTCATGTTATGAGATTTATTTTTTGTGCAAGCATGAGAGAGATACATATTTGAACTGTAGCGTGCGTAGGGAAGACTGGCTAGAGGACAGGGATGAAATCTGGGCTTTTTGGCACCTTGGGCTTTTTGTTTTCACTATTCACACCCCCCAGACTTGTTATTTGCACCCCCCTGACTAGTTTTATATATTTTTCATATTTTTTTCCATATTTTCATATTTATTGCTTTTTATTTATTTTTTCTGAATGATAAAAATCCTAAAAATATTTTCTTTATTTTTTGCAAATTTTATTTTATTTTTTTATTATTTTTTGCATAAAAAATAGTTTATTAGGATAAATAGAATTTATTTTTTTAAAATAATTTGTAAATACAATTAAAAATACTTAACATTTTTTATTATACTATTTATAATCATAAATAATTATTTTTATACATACTTAATTTTTTAATATTTATATATAATATTATTTATTATTTTCTTATACAAAAAATGTGCAAAATAATAATATAGAACATGTATTTTCTTTTAATTGAAAATTAGGGTTTCACCCCTCCAAAAATAATATTTATTTTTCCTTATTTTTTAGGATTTAATTTAATTTATTTTCTCATACAAAAAAAAAACAAACATAAAACATTTTTTACATAAATACATTGCATTGAATTTTAAATATTTGTATATTTATTCAATTCGCGCAATATTCGATTGGGTTGTAATAATATTTTTAGGTTTATATTTGTGCAAAAATCCCCATTCAAAACTTGTATCCCCCTCCCATAATAATTGTTGTAATAGCTTAGTTTATTTTACGCAATTTATCGCTTTATATACCATGTTTAGTAAACTAGAGTTTGCATGACAAGAACAAAAATAAAAGCAAAATAGAAAACCCTAAATGCAAGACAAAAGCATGAAAATGATACACTTTGCACACAAGCACCCTTAGGGTTTCTCCCACTTGGTTTCCTAAAATAAAATGGCCATGTTACGCATGCGAAGTATCTTGGCAAAACAAAACAAAAATAAGATCATAGTCCCTCGATGACGCTATTCAAAGGTTGTCTAAAACAAAATGATCTCGGTCCCTCAAAAATGCTAAGATACTTGGCAACATTGCTATCATGGTTATACGATGACCCACGCCCGTCCCGTTTACATCCAAAGATATGGTTGCTTACCAAATCAATGGTAAGTCAACAATGTCAAAGGAATAAAAATGCACAAGAAAGACATTCGTGTAGGTAGATAGCTTCTAGTTACTTGTTCCATTTCAAAATAATCCTTGCTATTTTCAAAAAAAAAACACACACACATTTCAAAACATCTTACAAAACATTGAAAACATTTTCAAAAAGATAAACATCTTTGTCTACATTCTTATGAATAAGAATCATTACAAAGATTGCCTAAACAAATGGCCTCTTTTACAAAATACTTTCAAAACCACACTAAACACCATTTCAAACAAAGAAAAGCAAGTGATCTAAACAAGTAACTAAGAGCCCATGGAAAACCATGGATAAAAAGGGTGCTAGCACCTTCCCTTTTCATAATCTACCCCCCGAACTCAAGAAAACATCTCAAAGGTCTTTCCTGTGCTTTTTTATCTTTCCTTTTGGATAAAAGAAAAGTCGGTGGCGACTCTTGCTAACCGCGACATTTGCGAACACAAACGCAAAACCTCAAGTCAGTTCTCCCACCGCATCACACATTAGAATTTTTTCTTCTAGTTCAGTAGCTTTGATAATTTTAGAAGTCCAATGTTTCACCTTATCCATCAGCTCTGGGTTAAGCATGTCTCTTGAAAGATCATGCTTAGCCTTGGCTAGTTGATATCTGTTATGTTGAATTTGTTGGATTCCTTTAGTTTCTCTTTTGGTGAGATTCCTTATAACTGGTTGAAGCCTTTTTAGTTTTCTCCAAATTTTTTAAATAGGTCTACCATCTTCATTACTATTCCAGTTGTTGCTAACCTTTTCCATGAAATCTTGTAAGTCTATAAAATAATTCATAAATTTAACTTGAGTTATATATCTAGGCATAATATTATAACCCATTGGTTGGACTTTTAATGGAGCATGATCAGATATATGAGCACGTAACACTTTAATGTTACATTGAAGAAATTGAATAAACCATTCCCTATTGAAAATGGCCTGATTAATTCTTGAATAAATAATTCCATTGGTCTGTTTATTGGACCATGTGAAGTGATTCCTTTTATTATCATGTTCATAAAGGCCAATATCCTCCATCATTTTCTCTAGATCATAGTATTTTGATTCTTTCACTGGATACCCATTTCGTCTCTAGTTGTAAAAACACTATTAAAATCACCTATTATCATCCATGGTTCCTTGCACTGAGTTGGCACAGTCCTTGGTATCTACCCAAAGCTTTTTCCTATTGTGGAGCTGATTTTATGCATAGATCACTGTAAGAACTTGTCATCTGCCCATGAGCCTCTTCTATCTTACAATGTATGTATTAATCTGAACTTTCTATCAATTGATTATCTCTAGTATCCTCTTTTCACATCAACCAAACTCTCCCATTGGGATGATGAGAATAATTATCCAACCAATTCCAATTAGTGCCGAAACATTCTCTAAGTTTATTAGCATTATTGGATTTTATTCTAGTTTAAAGTAAAGCTATACAAGGCATATGCATTTTCTTGAGATGGGCCATAATCTTAAGATGCCTAGGCCTTTTATTTAATCCCCTAAAATTACAAACTAGAATCATGGAACTTTATAATCAGTTGGGTCTGGAATCTTCCCTTGTCTAGCACTTCAAGTCTATTTCTACACTTAATGATGGTTTATGCTTTCATATTGTTGCGCTCTATTAAGATATTCTTACCCTTCATTTTGGTACATGAGCCCACAATTATCCATGGTGAATTTTCTTCAGAAGTATGTGTCCTTGGTGGGAGTTTCTCGCTATCTTTGATTACAACTTCTATTGTTTCTTTTATGATCCATCTTTGTACCTCTGGTTCTTTCTCATTCTATTGTTGCTTTTCCTTACAAACATGACCAATCTTAATACATTTAAAAAAAATGGAGGATTACAATCGTATTTCACTTCCTGTTTGAGTTTATCTCCTTTTATACTATTGATGGTTATATAGTTATGCAATTCAGATGTGTTAGTTCTCTTGTTTCAAGATTAGCTTAATGTTTTTGCAAAACAAATAATAGCAGCAATTAAGAATAGGATAAGAAGAACAAGTACAAGAAGAAGTTCTATTACAATGTCAAAACCTGTTGTGTTGAACTTTTTCAACAACTGGAAAAATATGTCGAAGAAGATGTCTTGACATCGCTCCTACTGAGCTGGATTAATGAGATTCAGTTTGTTCTCAACATAGGCAGAATATTTCAGGAGAATATTATGCATCCTATGTGGCGCATATTTAAAGGTCTAGAATATTCAATAAAAAATCAAGGATAATTAAGACTTTCTAAACAAGGAGATTATTTAGGAAAGTAAATATTGAAGATCTTTCTTGGGACAGAAGTTTCTGTAGTTTGTTACAGTTGATTTGTTATGTTTGAAGGCCCAAAATTAGTAGGGTAACAGGTTATAAATATAAGGGTTTGTAACCTAGAAAATACATGGCTCAAGATGTAGAAGTCTAGGGTTTTGTCAAGGTAAACCTCCCGGGTTGTGGGAAGGTTACCATGTTCACCTCGAAGCCTGTAGGTAAGAGGTGTATCGTTCTTGGAGGAAGATTTGAAGCAACTCCAGGATGTGTTCTTAGTTAGGAGAAAAGCTAACAAGTAGTGGAGTGTAGCTTGGAGACTTAGCTAGGTTTTCATGGAAGTGTGTCTTCCAAACTTCTATCTGTGTGATCAGAATCTTTGTGAAGAGTTGTTGATGCAGTGACTGAGATGTTGACTGATAGACATCATCGCGATGATTGGAAGTGGGATGGGGATATTCCATATATATGAAGGACCTAGGTAGAAGGTTCATTAGGTAGTGATTAAGTGCTTTGATTGTAAACTGGAGTGTTGGCTATAGGGTATGCAAGTTGATACTACTGATAGTGGATTCATTCATGGCTTGGTAGCCCCCAGAGTAGGTGTTGTTATACACTGAACTGGGTGAAAAATCCAAGTGTTTTCTTTATCTTTTTAGTAATATTTTTCCTGTGTGTTTATGTCAGATCAGATGTCTCTACATCCTTGTAAGCATCTAAGTCTGTTGTACCTGAATTTTAATTGGTATTAGAGCAGGCATACTGTTCTGTTCTGGGCGAGATCCTAGGAAGGTACTTTCTGGTCATGGGCAAGGAAGGAAGTATTTACTGAAAAGAGGTATGAACTTGGACAATTCATACTAATGTATGGATGATCTCTTGGCAAGGATCATGGGTTATATGTGACAGGTATTATTCTTGGTTGTTTCCATCAGGCCTGCATCTTTGTGGGAAGCTGCTGTATGTAGGGATTATTTCTCCAATCCTAGGTTGACATGCTTGTACTTGGATATTGGTGTAAGCATTGTGTTTGAATATTGTTGAGGAGTTCGTTATATTCCTCTACATGGTTTCTGATATAATCCTGAAATTATGGGAAGGATACTAGGGTTGTTATCCTCAACAAAATATATGTTGACATTTTCAACGGTATTAAAAGTGTCAAAGATACTTGAGATTTTCCTCAAGTCCACTCATAAAGACATTTATCAATAATATTGATTGATCAATGATACTCATATACATCTTCATATTGACCTTGAAGATTGTCAAGGATGGCGTGTTCCAAGAAGAAGGAACTGATGTTCTATGCGATGTTAGAACAATATTTCAGCAGACATGCAACTACCAGTTGAAGAACATATGCTTTTGGTGCTGAACAAAAATGTTATGAATATTTTTTGTTTGGAACCTACTCCTGATCTAGAAGAGGAGGCATCTAGTTTGTGTAGGTTGATTAGGACACGATCAATAATTTATCTACTTCATGTGTCAGTTTAAGGCCTATGGGAGTATAGAGGTTGAGCTCCATGCTCTTGAGAAGAACTCATAAAGGAATCTCCACCATATTCTTTATGTATATGAGATGAGCTCGTATCTGGAAGATCCTTCTGATCAAAGGAACCAGATTCATGAGATCCTATTTGTGGCCATAGAACATATTATGTTTGAAGAGGAGTATTGTGATCCAACCACAATGTTTGATGCTTCTGAGTATTGTTTTAATTTCCCTTAAGGAAGAGAATTGGTGATTCTCTTTGTGTACCCTCAGAAGTTGTTGAAAAAGATCCCCTTGTTAAGGGTTGATATGGTGTTAGACAGAATGTCATGATATCTTTGAAGATGTAAACATTTTAAGGGCATTGTTTTTGAAGAGTCAAGGGAAACAAATGCTTTTGAAAAGTCTATATTTTTTTAGTGTCAAGCCTAACAGAATCCGTTCCAGAGACCTAATACATGGAATTTCCTCTGTAGGTACAGACAATGACATCCATCATCTCAAATTTAGACATGAGGTCCAAATAAAAGCTTATTAATATGTGAATCGTGCAATCCCCTACATATGTTGGTAGTCTAATCCTGAAGATTGATCAATTATTGTTGGTTTGTTTCCTTGTGTTAACCCCCACAAGTGTTGATTATAAGTTACTATGGAAGTTATGACGGGCCTATATGACGGACCTAAACAAGGATCCCTGTACTTTGATGGGGCCTCCAATGCACTTGGCAACGGTATCAGCGTGGTACTCGTCTCTCTAGAAGGTTTCCATACTCCTTTCACCGCCAGACTTTGCTTCAACTGTACGAACAACATGGCAGAGTATGAAGCTTGCATCTTTGGACTCGAGGCTGGCATAGACTTGGGAATCAAATCTTTGATTGTGTTTGGGGACTCAGCTTTGGTCATCAGTTAGACCAAAGGAGAGTATGACACTAAGCATCTAAACCTCATCCCTTACAAAGAACATGTCCTGACATTGTTACCACATTCCGAGCAGATTACCTTTGAGCACTTCCCGCGAGAAGAAAATCAGCTAGCAGATGCTCTAGCTACAATGTCATCCATGTTTAAACTTAACTGGGATAACGAGGCTCCCCAAATTACCATTGAACGGATGGAAGAACAGGCACATTGTCACGAGATTAACACCGAGGAAGTAGTGGACCAGCCATGGTTTCATGAAGTCAAAAGGTATCTCGAGGCTCAGGAATATCCTGAAGGAGCTTCAGTCAATGACAAAAAGTTCTTAAGGAGAT
Source organism: Vicia faba (assembly GCA_948472305.1). Taxonomy (NCBI): domain Eukaryota; kingdom Viridiplantae; phylum Streptophyta; class Magnoliopsida; order Fabales; family Fabaceae; genus Vicia; species Vicia faba. The sequence continues at coordinate 1,219,204,825 of OX451738.1, read as the reverse complement.
TCTTGGCAAAGTTCTTCTTGAGTAATGGCATCCTATACAAGCGCAATCATGATTCTATTATGCTCTGTTGTATGGACAAAGCTGAAGCTGAAAAGATCATGGCTGAATTGCATGAAGGTACCTTCGACACTCACTCTAGCGGGCATACTGATAACACGAAAATGTATCGCTTTTTAGGCCTAATTTACTCGGGTTATTTGTACGTTTTTATCGAATAATATGCATCACGAAGGTATTATTATTTGTTTCAGGTAAACTATATTTTCCAAGGCATAAGATGGCAAATTAGCTAAAAGAAGCAAAACAAGCTAGGAAATGGCAACAAGAAGGAAGAAAAAGGGCATTCTGCTAAGAAGCTCACACCAGAAGGGTGTTACAGGTGCAACGCCTAGCATTACGAACGCAACACCCAACAAACACCGTTACGAACGTAACACAACGCGTTACGGACGTAACAAAAATCCTAACTGTTACGAACGTAATGAGTGCCATTACGAACGTAACACTCTAAATACTCAGCCTATGTAGTAAACCACGGAGCGGCCACATGAAGTCCACACGACCTCGTTCCACCAGCCAAGAATTTAGCGCACGTACGAAATTAATGGAAGAAGATAGTTACAACCAAAGGCCTATATAAATGTTGAAGAATTCACTTTGAAAGGATCAGAGATTTTTCTACAGAACCATACTTTTTCCTTTCTGCATTATTTTGTTTTACCTGCTTTTGAACCATTATACCCTCTGTATCGTTCAGTTTCCAAAAGTGTTAATTCTTCACATCAAAGGATTAACACAGTTAGTTCTATATTTAAATTAATCGCAAGGCTACTGTACGAACTCAAGATTACCACAGCAACATAATTACAGGTTTTTTATGCAATTGTTTTTTATTGTTCATATGCTATGTTAATTATTTTTATGAACTGTATTTTACGTTGTATGGTTACTAAATACATTATGTCTGGCTAATTTCGTTTGTACCGGTATGTGACTCCTAAGCACCAAAGGAATTTGGTGATAACTTGGCTAAAAACTTTTATAAATAATTTCTGGTTTCCAATTTCCATATTTAATTTAACTACCCTTGTCACGAGAGTGAAAGGATATTTAACGCGATTTTGCCACGAGAGTGGGAAATTAATTAAGGTAAGAACCTGCATGCGAGAGCTGAGGTTCGACCCAGATAGTGGTAACGAAACATTAATTTTTAAATACACGAGAGTGTTTTAACAAATTAATTAAACTCAAGTCGTTTTCAAAAAGTGTTATTAAATTTAAAGTGCATCCACTAGGTTTAGTAGCATAACTTATTTCATGAACATGAGAGTGTATGTCTCATGTTTTTATACAATTTGTTTTTACCGAATACTTTATATGCCAAGTGATTCACCGAGTTCCCGAAGTCCGACTATCACATACCGGTATAACTATTACTATTGTTTTTAATTAAAATCTTTTTCCCCTAAAACTAAATATTCATCGCTTAGTTAAACATTAGTAACATTAGATCGTATGCGATTGATCCTCAGTCTCTGTGGGTTCGATAATCATTTAAAACTAGAACGACTAAACTGTATACTTGCAGTTAGTATCCCGATAGACTCATAAAGTCTCGATCAAGTTTTTTGGCGCTGTTGCCGGGGACTGATTAGTCAATTAAGTATGATTCTTCTGTTGCGCGTTTAGACTAGGCAACAAAAACCCTTTTTTGATTTGTATGCCAAGGACTCGTTCACAAGGCGAACCACTTGACAAATCGACGGACGAACCTGGATGCATCCTTTCCATAAGACGAACAGTCAGGGATTACTATTTAAATCACGCTATTCCTTAACCAAAGCCCGAAATCAAGATTGATTCCGAAACAGATTCTAATTCTTTCTCTGAAACCGAAACCAACCCAGAAGTAGACATGGCCGAATAACGAAGGACCCGTCCACTAAAGGAGTACGCAGCTCCATCACAACAAGAACCCCACAAAAAAATTGCTGCTCCAGCAATTAATCGAAACGATTTTGAGTTGAAACCGTCATTGATATCAGCTATCCAACAACGCCAATTCTATGGAAATCCTACCGAGGATCCAAATGAACATCTTACGGAATTCGTTCAATTTGCCGACACAGTTATAGCAAATGGTGTTAGTAAAGATGCAATAAGATTACGTCTTTTTCCCTTTTCACTAAGAGATAGAGCTTGGGATTGGTTGCAATCCTTGCCGTCAAATTCCGTCATTACGTGGGAAGGACTTAAGACTGTATTTTTAGCACGATACTTTCCCCCAAGCAAGACTGCTGCATTAAGAGCTCAAATCAACGGATTTAGGTAAAAGGATACTGAATCACTATTCGATGCATGGGAACGCTACAAAGATATGATGCGAATGTGCCCACATCACGGATTAGAAAACTGGCTGATTATCCACACATTTTATAATGGACTCTTGTACAACACAAGACTCTCTATAGATGCCGCCATAGGTGGTACACTGATGGACAAGCCTTACGAAGAAGCTAACCAACTCATTGAAAATATGGCTCAAAACCACTATCAGTGGGGATGAGAAAGAACGCCCGTGGAGAAAACTCCAACCAAAAGTTGGATGTACGAGATTAGTAGCCTAGATAAAGTTAATGCTAAGGTAGATGCTCTTACCCAAAAGATAGAAAGCTTGACCTTACCTCCTACAGCCACCGTGGTTGCCGTAACCCCAAACTGCAAAGTTTGTGGAGTTCCTGGTCATGTTGGAACCGAATGTCAAATCCTAGCAGGAATATCAGTTGATCAGGTGAATTACGCTCAAGGAAATCCTTATGCTAATACCTATAACCCTGGTTGGAAGAACCATCCTAACTTCTCGTACAAGAAAAATAACGCTTTATATGCACCTGGCCAAGCACCCGTTGTACCTCCAGGCTATCAAAAACCCACTACTAATGTTCCTAACATTCCTAGGAAGTCTAACCTTGAAATCTTAATGGAAAAATTTATCGCTAATCAAGCTCAACAAAACAAAGAATTCCTCAATCAAAACGTTCACACCGGTGAACAATTGAAGCTATTAGCAAATAAGGTAGATGCCCTAGCAACTCACAATAAAATGTTAGAAACCCAAATCTCCCAAGTAGCACAACACCAAGCTAGTTCTGCCGCACCTGCTGGTACATTTCCTGGACAACCACAACCCAATCCTAAAGGACATGTTAATGCTATCACATTACAAAGTGGGACAACACTTGATGGACCGGTAGATCCTAGACTCCAAAACCCGACCATGTATCAAAAACCTGAAAAGGAAGCAGAGAAATCGAAAGAACAATCTCAGAATGTAAAGGAAGACGCAAACGAGAGCGGAGAGATTTTAGATAAACCTTACGTACCTCCACCGCCGTATAAACCACCAATTCCATACCCTCAAAGACTTGCAAAATCAAAAAACGAGGAATAATTCAAGAAATTCGTAGAACTTCTAAAACAATTAAACGTCACTATTCCGTTTACAGAAGCTATAACTCAAATGTCGTCATATGCTAAATTCCTAAAAGAAATACTGTCTAATAAGAAAAAAATTGTTGAAAACAAAACCGTTATGCTAACTGCCGAATGTAGCGCCATAATTCAAAATAACATGCTTCCAAAGCTAAAGGATCCTGGTAGTTTCTCCATACCATGTGTAATTGGAAAATCTGTCATAGACAAAGCTCTATGCGATTTAGGAGCAACTGTTAGTCTAATGCCCTTATCTATTTGCGAGAAGCTCAAACTAGGTGACATGAGACCTACCAAGATGTCCCTACAACTAGCCGACAGATCAGTCAAATTCCTAATTGGTATGCTAGAAAACATTTCTGTCCAAATAGGACAATTTTACATACCTACTGACTTTGTAATAATGGACATAAAGGAAGATTCAAATATTCCCATCATATTAGGAAGGCCGTTTTTAGCCACTGCAGGAGCCACTATCGACGTTAAGAAAGGAAAGCTTACCTTCGAGGCAGGAGAAGAAAAAGTAGAATTTATTCTTTCCCAATTCATCAAAGCCCCTGCTATAGATTACTCATGTTGTTTCCTAGATATTATCGATGAATGTGTCAAAGAACTAGAAAGCCAAGAAGACACCTATTCTGGGATATTGAAAATTCCGACGCCAACTATTTTAGAGGATGATGACTGGAGACGGGAATATCACGATGCCAACCTAAGCGAATGTTTCGCCTTAACACCCGATCCTACCCCAACTGATAAGAAAACTGGTATAGAACTTAAAACGTTACCTAAAGATCTAAGGTATGAATTCTTAGATAAAGAACTCGAACGGCCAGTTATAGTTAATGCAAATTTAGGGAAGATCGTAACCGAAAAACTTCTTAATGTGTTAAGGAAGTATCCAACCGCGTTAGGATATAACATATCTGATCTAAAAGGAATAAGCCCTTCTGTCTGTATGCACCGCATTATGCTAGAAGAGGACTGCAAGACTTATAGAGAACATCAAAGACGAATAAATCCTATCCTAAGTGAAGTCGTAAAGAAAGAAGTGCAGAAAATACTAGAGGCAGGCATCATATACCCGATATCAGATAGAAATTGGGTCAGTCCAGTTCACGTACTACCTAAGAAAGGAGGTGTTACGGTTATAACAAACACAAAAGGCGAATCGGTAGCACAACGTACCCAAACAGGATGGAGAATGTGTATTGATTACAGAAAACTAAACAGAGCTACGCGCAAGGACTATTTCCCATTACCATTCATAGATCAAATGCTCGAGCGCTTAGCTAAACATTCCCATTTTTGCTATCTTGACGGATACTCAGGATTCTTCCAAATTCCCATTCATCCTGATGATCAAGAGAAAACTACATTCACATGCCCCTATGGTACCTTTGCATACCGAAGAATGCCATTTGGACTATGTAACGCACCTGCAACTTTTCAACGATGCATGATGGCGATTTTAGCAGACTTTTTGGACGGAATTATGGAAGTATTCATGGATGATTTTTCTGTCTGCGGAGAAAGTTTTGACGGATGTTTATCAAATCTTTAGCTGGTACTGAAACGTTGTGTCAATATCAACCTAGTGCTCAACTGGGAAAAATGTCACTTCATGGTGAGACAAGGAATTGTGTTGGGTCACATTGTATCAAACAGAGGGATTGAAGTCGATAAAGCAAAAATCGAAATTATCAAAAACCTTCAACCACCCAAAAAAGTTAGAGAAATAAGAAGTTTTCTAGGACACGCTAGTTTTTACCGACGTTTTATAAAAGATTTCTCTAAAATCACTAAGCCACTAACTGAACTATTGATGAAAGAAGCCGAGTTTATTTTCGATGATAAATGCTTAAACACATTTGAGATGCTTAAAGAAGCATTAATTTCAACACCTATAATGCAACCTCCTGATTAGAACCAACCATTTGAAATAATGTGCGAAGCGAGCGATTATGCTGTAGGCGCAGTCCTAGGACAACACAAAGATAAAAAGCTTCACGCTATTTACTATGCAAGCAGAACACTTGATCCCTCACAAATGAATTACGCCACTACAGAGAAGGAACTCTTAGCTGTTGAATTCACGTTGGACAAATTTCGTTCCTACTTAGTAGGCGCCAAAATCGTTATTTACACGGATCATGCTGCGATCCGATACTTGCTAAGTAAGAAAGACGCCAAACCAAGGCTACTCAGATGGATCTTACTCCTACAAGAGTTTGACTTGGAAATAAAAGACAAAAGGGGAACTGAAAACATAGTAACAGACCATTTATCAAGATTGGATGGAATCCAAACCGAGAGTGTTCCCATAAACGAAGATTTCCCATATGAATGCCTTATTGCTAAACTAGAGACAACTCCTACCGACAATTTAGATCAATGCGATGAACATTTAACAACTGCGATAGTAGAAGCCATCTGTACCAACACCATATTACCATGGTACGCTGATTTTGTAAACTACTTAGCCGCCGGTGTTCTACCACCCGATTTAATGTACCCACAGCGGAAGAAATTCTTCCATGATCTTAGACACTACATTTGGGATGAACCACTACTCTTTAAAAGAGGCGCCAATGGTATCTACCGTCGCTGTGTTCCTAATAATGAAGTGGACGACATCATTGCTCATTGCCATTCCGCCCCTTATGGTGGACATGCTAGTACTTCAAAAACTTGTGCAAAAATACTTCAAGCTGGTTTTTTTGGCCTACTTTATGGAAAGACGTCCATGTAGCAATTATGAACTGCGATAGATGTCAGTGCACATGAAATATATCTAGACGTGACGAAATGCCGCAAAAAGGGATTCTCGAGGTCGAAATTTTCGATGTATGGGGAATTGATTTCATGGGACCGTTCCCCGCATCTTTTGGAAATAAGTATATATTGGTAGCTGTTGACTACATATCAAAATGGATTGAAGTCGTCGTTGCACCCACAAATGATACACGAGTGGTACTTAAATTATTCAAGAATGTAATCTTCCCACGATTCGGTATACCAAGATTAGTAATTAGTGATGGTGGTTCCCATTTTATCTCTAAATTTTTCGAAAAACTACTTTCAAAATATGGCGTTAAACATCGCATATCCACACCATACCATCCTCAAACAAGTGGACAAGTGGAAGTGTCAAATAGGGAATTTAAACAAATCCTTGAGAAAACCGTAGCCACGTCCAGAAAGGATTGGTCCTCCAAGTTAAATGATGCTCTTTGGGCATATAGGACAGCTTTTAAAACCCCTATCAGAACAACGCCGTTTAAATTAGTTTATGGAAAATCTTGTCATTTGCCAATAGAATTAGAACATAAAGCTTATTGGGCCATGAAAACTCTTAACTTAAATTACAAGACTGCTGGCGAGAAACGAATATTAGATATCCATGAATTAGAAGAATTGCGTTTAGACGCTTATGAAAATGCTAGAATCTATAAGGAGAGAACAAAAAAATGGCATGATAAGCGTATCTCATGGAAATAATTTAAGGAAGGAGACATTGTACTCCTATTCAACTCTAGAATGAAACTCTTCCTGGGTAAATTACCTTCCAGGTGGTCAGGACCATTCGAAATTAATAAAGTTTTCCCCAGTGGTGCGATAGAAATTAAAGGAAATTATATCGAACCATTTATAGTCAATGGCCAGCGCTTAAAGCATTATTTTAACGTCGAAAATCTAAACTATTCAGCTTATCTGCAGTTAAGTGAGCCACCTACCCCGATACCTAACTGAATAGGTATTGTCTGTCGAGCCATCGACATAAAACAAAAGCGCTTCATGGGAGGCAACCCATGTCTACTTTTAATTATTTTTGTTGTTTTGATATGTTTTTATTTTTTAACTTTGTTTTAATCTTTCAAATTTTTATGTTGCATCCCTTACTCATTTTTATTTGAACTTCTTTTTTTTTTATTAACTTCGGCTTTTTGACCTGAAAATACTAACTTAGTTTTTCATACATTTATTAAATATTTTCAGGGTAATTCATTAGCTTTATTTTTTTAGCTCCATGGCACGTATGAACTACATGAACATAACCCTGAGAGGTAGGCATCAGAGAAGGCGCTTTGAGGATCTAGTTGAGTGAGAGATGTGTCCAACCATTTATGCTGACGACCATGCAATGACTGCCTTAGGCATTCGTGAGAGCGTTATGTATCTGCTTAACCAAATAGGTTGGGACGTTTATCCAATTCGGAGACGCTATTGTACCTACCGTAAGTTGACCCTTGAGTTCTTGAGCACACTAAGCTATCTTCCAAACCATGGGTTAGGTTTCAACCGCGGGCTGATCACCTTCAGACTGTTTAATATGGACTACCGCTACAATCATAGGGAGTTTGCCAATCTGTTAGGATTCCCTAATGGCCCTGATGTTATCACCATGACCCAAGAAGACCTATTGCTAGATCATGACCTTGATTACTTCTGGGGTAGTATTGCTGGAAACAACCATCCTGAACCAAATGACCTTTACTCGGAGTCCATCCATAACCCTGCTATTAGGTACTTCCATAAAATCATTGCCCACACCCTCTTCGGAAAACAGCAGAATGTTACATCTGTGTCACGTGATGAGCTTTTCATCATGTATAGTGCTTTGCAGAACCGTCCAATAAATGATGCCACCTATATGATTGCTAATATGGAACGTATTATCCGAACAGAAAATGCACCAATCCTCATAGGTGGGTTAGTTACTATGATCTTCAATGCTATTGGTCTCCGAAGACCTATGTTAGGATCAAATCCGCACTATGGGATTAAGCCGATGAATATTGAGTTTTGCTTCAACACTAGCTTCATAGGAAACCTTAGGCCGGATGAATTTGAGCTGCTGATTAACCATGAAACTGTTCACCAGTTTGTACTCCCAAATCCTATTACTAGTGTCCATAACAGAGAAAATTGGCTTTTTAATCTCCACCATCCTCCTACACCGCCTTCGTCTCCTCCCACTATTGAAATTTATGAAGTCCCAAATACCTCTCCAGCTGCTGAAGAATCCGATCCTGAAACACCACTTGGATACCACCAATTTCCTGACCCATGGGATCAGCCTGTAGTTTCCACTGAGTCTACCTTCCTAGTTCCTCAGCTACCACCACCACCACCTCCACCTACTGTCACACTCGACTCTTTGAATGCAGAAATAACCAGAATGCGGGGTGAGCTTACCTCTTTACATGTGGATTTCCTTGGTATTATGGATTTGGTAACTGAAGAATTGGATTTCATTCACCAACATCTGTTCTCTACTTATCGTGGCTAGGAGTTGCCGCCGTTATGCTAATATGTTTCGTTCTTGCATTTATGTACACAGTGAGGTCACTGTTTAGTCTAAGTGTGGGGGAGGAACTTAGTTTTAGTTTTTTATTATTATTCCATGCATTTAGTTATTGTTTGTTTCAAATTCTAAACAATTCTATTAGTTAATGATATTTCAATTATTCGTCAAGTTTCAATTTTACTGTCATTACTGTCATTATTTTTTTTCTGTTATTACTGTCATTATTTTTTCGTGTTAATGTTACTGCTTTACACTACTATATTCATACACTACTATATTCAACTATGCTATTTAGATTTGTTGCCTAATTTTCCCCAAAAATCTAGAAGTAATATAGTAGTGTATGAAAGCTATTTTTCCCCATAAGCAGAGGTGTTACGAACGTAACACAGCTGTTACGAACGTAACAGCCCCTTCCGCGTTACGAACGTAACGCCCTTGTGTTATGAACGTAACAAGACTAGCTGTTACGAACCAGAAACAAAACAGAAGCGCTGCACTCTTTCTTTCTCTCTCAGTTTTCAAACGCGGCCGCACCTCTCACCCATTTTCCAGATTTCATCACCATACCCATTTTCCAAACTTGCATCCATTCCCATTTAAGAGCAACCATATTTGCATCCTACAAAAAGCTTCACATAGTTCCAACCCATCCCATTCAAATACTCTCTACAAAATCTCTCCCTCACCACTTTAACAATAAAACCTTGCTTAAATCAACAGATTGTCAATGGAGAACAGAGAAGCCGACATTGGTGGAATCATTTTTAGGAATCAAGACGGTGGACACCAAAGGGAGAAATATTTGAAATTTCACCGTAGGGGAGTCTTGGCCACGAGATATCCCGACAACGATTGTCTCCATAAATTGGGAATATTTGATGGTGTTGATTGGCTGCTCCGTCTCTCTGGCATCCAATTCGTATGTGTGCAACATCACCCGACGTACCCTAAGCTGACGCTCGAGTTCCTTAGTTTGTTCTCGTATTCAACACCGAGTGATGACGGCATGTTCCTCACAGGCACCGCATCTTTCCGTATGTTCAACACCGAATATACGTTAAACCAAGAAAAAATCACGGAGCTACTCAAATTTTCAACCAAGGAAGATGACTCCGAAATGGTGCACCACAAGGTCCCTGTCACCTAATATTGGGCTGTTGTTTTGTTTGAATTGTGGGAGAAACTCACAAATGTTTCGACAGGAAACTGGGATGAATGTCTGGCATCTCACATTCACAACCCCACCACCAGGTACTTCTTCAAGATTCTCTCCAACACCATTTTCGGACGAGCTAATAGCAACAAAGTCAACTCAAAGGAGGTATTTTTCATTCATTGCTGCTTAGCTGGGAATACCAAGGTAAATGCTACTCTATTTCTTCTTCGTCATTTTGAATCCCTTTGTGCAAGAGGACATCAACCATTTTTGATCGGAGGACTGATAACCACATTAGCTCATGAGCTTAATTTGCAAAGCCAACTGGAGACTCTTGATGCTCTACCGCCTCTTCTCATGGATTTAGATAACTGCAAATACATGCATTTGATTAGGAACCGAGATGGTGGCAGGTACAATTTGATGGTGAGGAACAAAATTGTTCCAAGTGTGATTATGCCAAATAGGTTGCTCAGAAATGTGGCAAACATGGAAAAGTGGATTTATGATTTAAACGCCCCTGAACCTGACCAAGCTTCTCAGAGGAACCAAAATCCTCAACCTGTTGATGAGGTAGAAGAAGAAATGGATGCACAGCACCAAACCACACCTCAACAGGATATGCCAAGCACTTCTACTAGGCGCAGAAGAAGGCCTCGTAACCCTACTACTGAAGATCTTTATGAGGCAATGATGGATCAAACCCAAAGGATGACATACATGAATGCCCAGCTTACCCGCCAATCCCAACAGGTCACGAATATCCAAGCTCAGCAAACTGCAATGATGCAACTCATGCAACAGATGCAGCAGCAACAAATTGAACAAGGAGCTAGGCATGAGGCCCGTATGGATACTTTAACAACAGAAATGGGTGGTTTGAGTGTCCGCATGGACGATTTTCAAGAGAGCCTGCGCCATCTTGGATTTCCTGGTTTTAATGGACAAAGAAGAGGTCGTGGAAGAGCCAGAGGAAGAGGACCTGAATGAAGACATCTCCTCCATCCTTACCTCCTTCACCTTATTTCTATATATTGAGGACAATGTTAGATTTAAGTGTGGGGGAGGAAACTCTATCATTTTATTCCGCTTTCTAGATTATATTTAATTTTTCGCATCGTTTTTCCTTTCTTGTACTTTCCATTCAACAAAACAACTTCATGTACAATTAAATCCTTAATTGCTAAGTTCTTAAGTTCTTTTTCGTGCATTATTGGAATTCCCCAAACTTTACAATTCTTGAGCCATAACGAAATTTTTTTACAATTATCATACAACGCGATGTTTCCAAACGGCTAGCTAAAACCAAATACTCAATTCAGCTTAGGCCACTTGAGGAAGTTTGACAAAATCGTTACGGTTCTGACATTTTAGAACTCCACCTTATGCGATGCCATTTTGGGTACTTATTATACCACCAACCGCGAATTTTACTTTAAATTAGCCCCTAGTAGTTTATCTAGCAGTCGGCACCGTCAAAACACAAACTACACAAGGAACCGATGAATATAAGTGAATGATCCGAAAGAAGCGAAGATAGAATAGCAATCTTTGTCGTGAAATTACCAAAGTAAGTTAGGTGACCCTCACCCGGTCGTTTAGCCCAAAGGATGTAATTCTCGCAAGATAAAAGAAAACTTATTGCAAATTGGTTCAGAAGTATCTGGTACTGAACTTGGTAGGGAGGACTACGGACTGATCACCCGCAATTTACAATTAAGTTATAAAAGAAAGGGTTACCACTTATAAGTGCCAGAACCCCAAGAATCAACGGATCATAGTCGCTAACCGGTTACTTTGCTATGTGCGTGTGGAGATAAAGGGCTTAATGTGATTGTGCCTGAATGAACACGGGTGAAATCTAGTTTAAAGGGTTGATTGGTGCTATAACATCATGGCTCGGAATGGTTTGCATAATTGGAGTACTCTAATGTCGTCACCGTACCTCTTTTGCGTATAAATCTCTTGGCCTAATCAAAATTTACAAACTAGCTAGTTTGCGAACATTGTCACGTGTGTTTAATTCGTCATTTTTATAAACCGCCTTATCTTTTTGTTTGAGGACAAGCAAATGTTCAAGTGTAGGGGAGTTTGATAACACGAAAACGTATCGCTTTTTAGGCCTAATTTACTGGGGTTATTTGTACGTTTTTATCGAATAATATGCATCACGAAGGTATTTTTATTTGTTTCAGGTAAACTATATTTTCCAAGGCATAAGATGGCAAATTAGCTAAAAGAAGCAAAACTAGCTAGGAAATGGCAAGAAGAAGGAAGAAAAAGGGCAGTCTGCTAAGAAGCTCACACCAGGAGGGTGTTACGGGCGCAACGCCTAGCGTTACGAACGCGACACCCAGCAAACGCCGTTACAAACGTAACACAACGCGTTACGGACGTAACAAAAATCCTAACTGTTACGAATGTAATGAGTGCCATTACGAACGTAACACTCTAAATACTCAGTCTATGCAGTAAACCACAAAGCGTCCACACGAAGTCCACACGACCTCGTTCCACCAGCCAAGAATTTAGCGCACGTACGAAATTAATGGAAGAAGACAGTTACAACCAAAGGCCTATATAAATGTTGAAGAATTCACTTTGAAAGGGTCGGAGATTTTTCTACAGAACCATAATTTTTACTTTCTGCATTATTTTGTTTTACCTGCTTTTGAACCATTATACCCTATGTATCGTTCAGTTTCCAAAAGTTTTAATTCTTCACATCGAAGGATTAACACAGTTAGTTCTATATTTAAATTAATCGCAAGGCTACTGTACGAACTCAAGATTACCACGACAACATAATTACAGGTTTTTTATGCAATTGTTTTTTATTGTTCATATGATATGTTAATTATTTTTATGAACTGTATTTTACGTTGTATGATTACTAAATACATTATGTCTGGCTAATTTCGTTTGTACCGGTATGTGACTCCTAAGCACCGAAGGAATTTGGTGATAACTTGGCTAAAACCTTTTATAAATAATTTCTGGTTTCCAATTTCCATATTTAATTTAACTACCCTTGTCACGAGAGTGAAAGGATATTTAACGCGATTTTTCCACGAGAGTGGGAAATTAATTAAGGCAAGAACCTACATGCGAGAGCTGGGGTTCGACCCAGATAGTGGTAACGAAACATTAATTTTTAAATACACAAGAGTGTTTTAACAAATTAATTAAACTCAAGTCGTTTTCAAAAAGTGTTATTAAATTTAAAGTGCATCCACTAGGTTTAGTAGCATAACTTATTTCATGAACACGAGAGTGTATGTCTCAGGTTTTTAAACAATTCATTTTTACCGAAATACTTTATATGCCAAGTGATTCACCGAGTTCCCGAAGTCCGACTATCACAAACCGGTATAACTATTACTATTGTTTTTAATTAAAATCTTTTTCCCCTAAAACTAAATATTCATCTCTTAGTTAAGCATTAGTAACATTAGATCGTATGCGACTGATCCTCAGTCTCTATGGGTTCGATAATCATTTAAAACTAGAACAACTAAACTGTATACTTGCAGTTAGTATCCCGATAGACTCATAAAGTTACAATCACATACGATGGCTAAGAAGATTATACGGGCAGGCTATTACTGGTCTACCATGGAAGCTTACTGCTATCAACACTCCCGCACATGCCATAAATGTCAAATCTATGCAGACAAGGTGCATGTGCCTCATGTTCCTCTAAATGTCTTAACAACTCCTTTGTCATTCGCTATGTAGGGAATCAACATGATTGGAGAGATCAAGCCTACAACATCCAATGGACATCGCTTCATTCTTGTGGCCATTGATTATTTCACCAAGTGGGTCGAAGCAGCTTCCTTCGCATCTGTTACTAAGAGTGTTGTTGCCCGCTTCATCAAGCAGAATCTTATTTGCCGGTACGGTATCCCCGAAAGTATCATCACCGACAACGGTACAAACTTCAACAATACTATGATCACCGCCCTGTGCGAGCAGTTCAAAATTCAACATCAAAATTCATCTCCCTACCGGCCGAAGATGAATGGTGCAGTCGAAGCTGTGAACAAAAATATCAAGAAGATCATACAAAAGATGATAGTCACCTACAAGGACTGGCATGAAATGTTACCGTTTTCCCACCACGGGTACCGTACCAGGGCTCGTACATCATCTGGGGCAACACCCTATTCCTTGGTATATGGCATGGAAGTTGTTTTACCTATCGAGGTTCAGATTCCCTCCTTGAGAATCTTGAAAGATGCTAGTTTGAGTGAAGATGATTGGATTCAGACCCGGCTTGATCAGTTGAACTTAATTGACGAGAAGAGACTTACTCCTGTTTGCCACGGTCAGACGTATCAAAAAGGGATGATCAAGGCTTTCAACAAGAAAGTCAGACGCCAAGTGTATCAAGTTGGAGATCTGGTAATCAAGTGCATTATCTTGCCACAAAGTGATCCCAGGGGCAAATGGACTCCTACCTACGAAGGACCATTTGTAATCAAGAACATCTTTTCTGGTGGGGCAATGATCTTAACCACCATGGACGGCGACGATCTGCCACACCCTACAAAAGCAGACATAGTCAAAAGATACTACGCATAAATGACCCGCTAGGTTGACACACCTAGGAAAAAAAGGGCATCCCGGTGAATCGAAAACCCGAAAGGGCGGTTCAGGAAAAAATTAGGGATAAATGAAAAAATCTGTACACCCAGCAAGTTGAAAACCCGAAAGGGCGACTTGGGAAAAAAAGGGTTTCCCGGTGGACTGAAAACCCGAAAGGGCAGTCCAGGAAAAAGTTAGGGAATTAAGGCGTATGACTATGTCTCGTTGGATCACTTTAAGGACAATCTCTTCACAAACAAACTCTGAGCTTCTGATCAATTCAATCATCTTCGGACGAAGCAACAGATGGACAAGATATTCAGAGACACAGAGGCTATAGCAGAATGGGAATCCCATGGGATTTTTACACACATAGCTATCTTACTTTGTATAAAATTTGTCTTACTTTTATGACACCATCCTCTTACTAGGATGCCTGTCTCCTTTGTACAAAACACTTACTCAAAGTTAATACAAAGATATCTCTTTAAAGTATAGAAAAAACTATTTGCATTTTTTCTGTTTTAGTTGTGTTTTTATTTGCAAAAACGTCCAATGATTCATTGATGAACATATGCATTTGAACATAATTACTGTTTACAAATAAACAGGATGGAAAAGAACAATCACTGACAGATTGAAAGGATAGGAAAACGTCTTTAGGCTATTCCATGAGCGATCCCTACAATACATCATCTAGATCCCCAGCGGAGCTAAAACCTTGAAGTACACATCCTCAGCGGAGTTTTAATTTCAAACCCTTAATTCCCATCAGAGTTAAGTTTTCAAACTCCCAATCCACAACGGAGAAAAAACTTTGAGTTACAGATTCCCAACGGAGATGAAACCTTATTCCCCAGTCGAGTCAAGATTTCTAACTATCTATCCCCAGCGGAAACCATTCAGTTCCTCCAATTTCCCCAGCAAGTTATCTTGAAGCCTGGAAGTCAACCGGATAACAGTTAACTTTTGTCTCTCCCCAACCTAGGATAACTTCCCAGTAGAGTGGCAGACAACCCAAACTCCTGAACTTACTCTCCAACAGTAAGCCTTCTTCCCACAAAGTTTTATTCCTCAACAGAATGAATATTCTCATTCCCTAGTGAAGTCACCAAAGTTTTCATTACTCCTCAACAGAACGAAGATTCTCATTCTTAATTCCCCACAGAAGTCATCAGAGTCTTCCTCATTCTCCAGCAGATCAAGGATTTCCTTTGTATAATCCCCAGTAGAAGTCATCAAAACTCTATGGATTCCCAAAGCAGATTACTCAGGAAGTATATGACAATACTCCAACTTTAAGACATGAAGGATCCTTATATCCCCACAGAAGTTGTCAAGATTTTTTCTATCCCCAACAGTCGCCCAGGATTTCTCATCCTCAGCAATCAAAGATTTTGATTCTCCAGCAGTGGTCAAGGATTTATTTTCCCCGGCAGCAGTCAAGGATTTTTATTATCCCCAACTATTAAGGATTTATTTTCCTCAGCAATACAGCTAATTAAGTTACATGCGCATACATTACATCCATATATTATAAACATTTATAAAGCACATTTATTGCATCATATATTTCATGCAACATAACTCTGTGTTTCAGCAAACATTTTACCCTTTTCAGGATAAGATTAAAAACTATCATTAACAAGATTCAACATTAGAATACAGTGAAGATAGACTCCAGATATGGAAGTCATTCTATTACTCATTCAGAATTCAAGGTCAAGATACAATTCAGATATGCTCCAGACACGGAAGCCATTTTGTCACTTATTCAGATCTCTTATTCAGAATTCAAAGTCAAGATATAGTTCAGACACACTCCAGACACAGAAGTCATTATGTTGCTCATTCAGACTCAGATTTCAGATTCTAGTTCAGATACGCTCCAGACACGGTTGTCATTCTGTCACTTATTCTGATTCTCCCCAACTCAGAGACGCTCTAGACACGGATGTTATTTTATTGCTCATACATCTCAGAAACGCTCCAGACACGGACGCTATTCTAGTGCTTATTCAGATTCAACATTCAGATACAGCTTGGATACGCTCCAGATATGGATGCTATTCCATTGCTCATTCAGATTCAGTCCCCAGATATAGTACAAATACGTTCCAGATACGGATACCATTATGATACTCATTCTTTTGACTTTCAACTTACAACTCATCAAACATTCTTGGATGGCATCTCTAAGCCCATCTCCTACGAGATTCTATCACATCTTCAAATGGCATCTTTAAGCCCATTCCCTCAACTACATTTTGCCGAGTGCAAATTTACGGGCACTCTAGTGTCCAATCATCCTTTACCTTCGAGTCACGAACGACAAAGCTCGCCAATCTAACTCTTCAGGTTCAAGAAGATTGAACTAGGGCAGCTGTTGTACCCCAAAATTCCCTCTCATTTTATCAAGATTTTCCTCACAAAACTCTTTGGACTCAAGACAGGATTAGGGTTTGCTCAGCTCAAGACCTCATCTTGCACTAATAGCCTGAAATTAGGGTTTGAGTTTTCACAGGGATTTTTTGGCCATCAATGCTTCATGTGACTTTCATACACCATCTTAGATCCCTAAGATTGCTCATACCAAGTTTCAAGCCTTGAATCACATTTTTGCCCAGTCAATTGGACAGTTGACCTAAAAATCAGCTATATTGGGGGAAAAGTCAACCATAGCCAATTTACAGTCAAACATCATAATTTTTGATCCACAACAACATTCTAGGCTCCTATGTACCATTTGATCAAGTTTGGATCACAACTCCTCAAGAAATTTGATCAGATCATCAAAAGGGCAAAATGGTCAAAATTAAGGTTTTGACTAAGGAATGGCAATTTCTGATTTTTAACCTAGCCAATGGCCAATTGGGTTCAAACATGATTTCAAGGACTCAATATAATCATCTTGACCTAATCACATAGTTCAAAATATCTCAAATGCATAGGGTTGATAGATGAATTTTGCAGTCAACTGATCAAAAGTCAACTGTACACTGAAAAGTCAAATTTTGACTTTTGGTCAAAATCAAGTGCCAAGGGTCATAATTCATCAAGATATGTCAAAATATGAAACATGTTGATCAAGAAACCTAAAATTGCAAATTAGGGTTTTAACTTGAAAATTTTCATAACTTAGAATTTTTCTAAGTTATGGAAATTTCTTATTTTTTCCCAACTTTCCACAACTTTTTCACCATGATGCAATTGGATTCAAAGAAAACTTCTAACATGAAAGTTGTAGTCCTCCATGAAATCTACAACTTTGATTCATAAAGTTTTCCCAAAATATGCTTGGATCTCAATTTATGATTTTGTGAATAGGGGTCCATAAACTTTTTAACTTAGTGAAATTTTGCCCTAGTTTAGGCAGGTTTTTGACCTAACTTCATGGCAATTTTTCACCTAGTTCCAAGAGGTATATCAAAATTCATTTCAAATATGGATTGTATAGCATGTTACAATCTTTCCAAAATGTCCAAGAACTCTCCAAGATCATTTATGGTTAGGGAGAATCGAAGAAGAGAAAATGGCAATTTATCACTTTTGTTCAAGGCATTTTCACAATGGTTCAAGTTGCAAATCTGTCCTAGCATGCTTGTACTTGGTATTACAGGTCCCAATCCCTTCTATACTCCATAATTGAATGCAAACTCAATGGATAATGGTCTTGTTCTGACTTTTGAAGCATTGCACAATGAATTAATCCAAAAATGCCATAAAGTTCATAATACTACTTTGATGAAGCTTACTTTTCCAACTTTACATTTCTTGAGCCATGGACCTGATCTTTTGTTGCAAACAAGATCCACAAACATCAGGAAACTTGTACCAACTCTATGCAGTACATAAGCTAGCCTGTACAGACCTTTGGCATTGTCACCTCAAACTTTCTTCAAAAGCAAGCAAACTTGCAAAAGTCAAGTAAGCTTGTGCATCTGATAAAGAGAAGCCTTAGAAACATTTGAAACAACTTCAGAACCTTGTAACAAGCCAATACACAAATTGCTAACATCCCAAACACTCTCAAACACCAAAATCACACTTTTCTGCCCAAACAGGACACATCTACAGAACCTTTGCCAATTTGAAATTTGCTCGTGCGTTTTTCTTTGTAACACTTCAAACATCTTCCCTACATCACATCTAAACTATCCAGGCCCTTGTCTTGCAACTGGGTGCCCTGTTTCAAGCTTCACCGTTTCCATTTTTGAAGGTTGCAAGTTGACATCTATAGGAAGTTTTAAGCATTCTCAACGCAAGTTGAGCATTGGGATAGCTTGAGGGAACTTCAAGGAAGCTCACACAATCTTCAGCCCTCACTCAAAGTCCCCACATTTCCATATCCAAACTCAACTGAACAAGGTATTTTTCAAAGTTCTATCTCCTTATTTAGGCATCCTTAGGTCACGATTTGTGAAACAAAAATGTAGTCCTTAACTTGCTTAAGTTGTACATATGCGTAGTTATCATTTATATTAACTGAGTAGTGAGAATTTGAAGCTTGAAGTTCATGAAAAAATTAGGTCAGGAATTAGGGCCACTGAAATTCTCCCTGGTTTCTTAGAGTTAGGTTTCAAATCTTATATCACTAGAATCGTGAGATCATAAGCTACCTTTTTTGTGTTATGAGTTTTTGATTTTATGCAAGCATGAGCAAGAACAGGATTTGAAGCAGAAGCGCGCGCGTTTGTTTGGCTGGAGGATAGGGACGACAGGTTCTGGGCTTGGCGCGCTTTGGCCTTGCATTTCCGACTTTTCACACCCCCCTGTTTCCAATTTGCACCCGCTTTGCATATTTTGTTATTTTTCATATTTTCTTTTTATTTTTATGATTATTGACTTTAATAATTTTTTCTGAACATTAAAAAATCATAAACAATATTTTCTTTATTTTTTGCATTTTTATTATATATATATTTTTTTTTTTTTTGCATAATGAATAGTTTGTTAGGATTTTATTTTCTTAAATAAAACTTGTAAATAATTTAAAAATACTATACATTTTTATTTTTATTATTCATATGCATAAAATATTATTTCCACATATATTTTAATTTTTAACACTTGTAAATAATTTTATTTATTATTTCTTGAAAAAAATGGGCAAATAAAATAATAATAGAAAACATATTTTCTTTTAAATCAAAATTAGGGTTTCCCCTTTTAAAAATAATAATTTTATTTTTTCTTATTTTTAGGACTTAGATAATTTTATTTTCTCATACATAAAACAATTACAAAACATTTTTGCATATTTACATTTTTATTGCATATTTAAATAATTGTTTATTTATTTATTTATTGTACAATGAATTCAATTGGGTTGTAATAGTAAATTAGGGTTTTATTTTGTGCAAATATCCCCCATTCAAACTTGTATCCCCCCTCCCATAATATTGTTGTAATAGCTTAGATTTACTTTACGTAATTTATCGTATTATATCCATGTTTAGTAAATTAGGGTTTGTATGATAAGACAAAAATCAAACAAATAGCAAGACCTAATGCAAGACAAAAATGCATGAAAAATGACAACACATTGCACACAAGCACCTCTAGGGTTTCACCCACTTGGTTGCCTTAACAAAATGGCCATGGTATGCATGCTAGTTATATTGGCAAAACAAAAAAAAACAAAAGATCATAGTCCCTCGATGACGCTAGACAATGTTGCCTAAAAACAAATGATCTTAGTCCCTAAAACTTGCTAAGATACTTGGCACCATTGTTATCATGGTCATACGATGATCCACGCCCGTCCCGTTTAACATCCAAAGATAGGGTTGTCTACTAAAACAATGGTAGGTCAGCAACATCAAAGGAATGAAAAATGTACAAGAAAGACTTTTGAGTAAGTAGATGGCTTCTAGTTACTTGACCATTTCAAAAACAATCCTTTCTATTTTCAAACAAACACACACACACATTTCAAAACATTTCCAAACAACTTTCAAAACATTGAAACATTTTTCAAAAGACAAACATCTTTGTATACATTCTTACAAACAAGAATCATTACAAAGATTGTCTAATCAAAGGCCTCTTTTCAAAATACTTTCAAAATCACACAAAGCACCATTTCAAACAATTGAAAAAGAAAAGCAAGTGATCTAAACAAGTAACTAAGAGCCCATGGAAAACCATGGATGAAAAGGGTGCTAGCACCTTCCCTTTTCATAATCTACCCCCCGAACTCAAGAAAACATCTCAAAGGTATTTCCTGTGCTTTTTTACCTTTCCTTTTGGATAAAATAAAAGTCGGTGGCGACTCTTGCTAAACCGAAACATTTGTGAACACAAACGTAAAAAACCTCAAGTCAGTTCTCCCACCGCATCACAGTATATAAAGCGATAAATTGCGGAATTTAGAATTACTACGCTATTACAATGCTTGTGGGAAGGGGTGTATAAATTACAAATAGGGATTGCAAGAAAATAAAGCCTAATTATCTATTACAACCATAATGAATTTGGATAAATAATGTACAAAAATGAATAAATATACAAGAATGTAAAATGGAAAGAAAATGGACTTTTATTTGGATTATTTTTAGGGAAAAAGGGTTTTGTTTTAACCTAATTAATTAAAAGAAAAATAAATAAATAAATTAGTAAAAAGTAAAACCTAAATTTACTAGGAAAAGAATTTAAATAAAACCCTAATCTATTAATTGATTAAAAAAAGAAATTAAGTTTATAGGAATAATATTTTTTGGTATATTTGTCTTAAAAATAATTTATAGTATTATAAAATATTTTTGGTCTTTTTTGGTTTTAAAATAATATATTTTAAGAAAATAACTAAAACCCTAGTTTTTAATTAAATTTACAAACCAATTAGTAAAATAAATAAAGTATGATTAAATAAAATATTTTTTTGTGTAAAAAATAAATAAACTATATCAAAATATAAATCTAATGTTTTTATATTTTTTCTGATTTCTTTTAGTATTAGATAAAATATTTAAGAAAACAAATAAATAAAAATGAGAAAAAGAAAATAAAATGGGTCAGGGTATGAATAGCCGGTAAGGGGGTCAGAAGTGAAAAAAAACATAAGGCCCAAGGCGATGAGGCCCAGTGCTGCCAAAAAAGTTAGAATATGTGAAAAATATGAAAAAAATCCAAAAGGGTACCACTGGGGCTCGAACCCAGGTCCCTGTAGTCACAGGCGCACGCTTCTACCACTGGGGTGGCTATACATCAGTTTATTAATATCAAACCATAAATATATATGGTAAACACATTCCTGAAGTCAACTTCATCTTCAACCTCACGTCCAGCCTGAACCTCTATATCTTATTCAATTCTCAACAAAAATGAAAAATGTAAACAGGAAACTTGTAGCAAATTTCCTCACGATTTCAGAAATGCAAAGCAATAAAATTATAGATCAAAGACAAGCATGAATTTTAATGGCTCAAATTTGAACCCTAAAAATTTCAAAAACTTCAATCTTAAAATTCTCTAAGCTGAAGCAATATAAATGAAAACTATGGACATGGTTAGCTTCAGGGAAATGATATCTACATTTTTCATTCACAAATAAACCATTAATGATGCTTGTATGAAAATTTCAAAGTTGAGATAACTTACCTTGCAAGAGGGTATCGTGTTTTGAGTTTGAGTAGCTTTTAGTGAGTTCTAATGATTGGATTAGCTTCCTCAAGTTACCAGGAAGCTAATGTAATACTTAGCTTGAGCTGAAAGTGCCTCAGGAGTTCTAGAGAAGTCAAGGTGCAAGGTGTTGTTTTTGAAATAGGTGAATGATGATGGAGGTGTTACAATGGTGTTGCAGGTGTTGGAATTGTTTGTGTATATTATTTAGAAGCTTTTGAAAGTAAAAGGCCATGAAACGCACGAGCAAATTTGGAGATTGGATTCAAAATTCAGAAATGGTAAGTTTTGAGGTGTTTTTGGTGATTTTATGTTCTTGGTGTTTTCAGGGCTCAAGCATGCGTGGGATTTGTGGAAAATAACTTGTGTATGTATAAGCAAAAGGTTTGAGTGCTTTGGAGAGTCAGAAGTACAAGTTATAAGCTAATTGCTATGTTACTTGATTTTCAAGAAAAGTGGGAAAACAAGTTTCAAGAGGAAGTACAAGCATGGGATGAGTAATTATAAGTGTCTAGATAAACTTATCTTGAGTTATGGGACTTGTATCATCAGAAGAAAACAAGTGCAAGGCTCAAGAACAAGTTTTATGCAAAAAGCTACTTTATCAAAATGGCATTGTGCACTTTCTTTCCAAAATAGATATAAAGCATGGCCTTGCATTAAATGTTTAAATTGAGACCTGTAACAGTTGTGCAAGCAATTAATTTTGGAGTGCCTAACAAGTTTGAGGCCTGCAAAGTAGAGGTTATGCAGCATAAGTTTGAATTTTTAATCCTGTTCATCACAAAATGACTTGTAATTCAAGTGTGAAAACCCTAACTTCATCTCTTCGATTCTCCCTACTCAAAAAAGATCTCAAGGAGTTCTTGGACATTTTGGAAAGCTTGTAATGTGCTATACAACCCCTCTTTGAATAAATTTTGAAAATTCCCCTTGGAACTATATGAAAAAGTGCCATGAAGTTAGGTCAAAATCCTGACAAAATTAGGACAAAATTTCACTGTTTTGTTTCATGACCATGTGTTCTTAAAATTATAACTTGAGATCCAAGCACTTTTGGAATGAGTTGTATAAATCAATGTTGTAGATTTCATGGAGATCTACAACTTTCATATTTTGAAATGCTTTGATGAATTGTGACATTTGACATTTGATTTTGACCAAAAAGTTGAAGTTTGACTTTTCAGTATACAGTTGACTTTTGATCAGTTGACTGAAAATTCATCTGTCAATTCATTAGAATTGAGCAATGTTTTAAGCCATGTCATTAGGTCAAAATGATTCAATTCGACTATTGAGATCATTCCTTAAACCAATTTATCATTTGCTAGGTCAAAAATCAAAAATTGTCCATTCCCAATCAAAACCCTAATTTTGACCATTTTGCCCTTTTGAAGATTTGATCAAATTTCTTGAGGATTTATGGTCCAAACTTGATCAAATGATACATATGAGTTTAAAATGTTTATGTGGATAAAAAATTATGAAGCTTGACTGTAAATTGGCCATAGTTGACTTTTTCCCCAATACAACTGATTTTTAGGTCAACTGCTCAATTGACTGAGCAAAAGTGTGATCTAAAGCTTGAAACTTGACATGAGTAATCTTGAGGGTCTATAATGATCCATGAAAGTCATATTGGGCATTTAAAGTTCAATTATCCTTGTGCAATCTCAAACCCTAATTTTGGTCATCAGTGCTTCAGGAGGTGTCTTGAGCTAATCAACCCTAGTGCAGTCTTGAGCCAAAGGAGATCTTGTGAGCAAATTCTTGATAAATGAGAGGGAAAATTTTGGGGTACAACACTATGTGACACATATTTAAAGGTCTATAATATTCTATTATAAATCAAGGAGAATTAAGACTTTCTAAATAAGGAGATTATTTAGGAAAGTAAAGATTGAAGACCTTTCTTGGGGAAGAAGTTTTTGTAGTTTGTTACAGCTGATTTACTGTGTTTGAAGGCTCAAAACTAGTAGGGTAACAGGTTATAAATAGAAGTATTTGTAACTTAGAAAATACACGGCTCAAGATGTACAAGTCTAGGGTTTTGTCAAGGTAAATCTCCCAGGTTGTGGGAAGGTTACCATATTCACCCCGAAGCCCGTATGTAAGAGGTGTATTGTTCTTGGAGGAAGCTTTGAAGCAACTCCAGGATGTGTTCTTAGTTAGGAGCAAAGATAACAAGCAGTGGAGTGTAGCTTGGAGACATAGCTAGGTTGTCATGGAAGTGTGTCTTCCAAACTTCTATCTGTGAGCTCAGAATCTTGGTGAAGGGTCGTTGATGCAGTGACTGAGGTGTTGACTGCTAGACATCATTGCGATGATTGGAAGTGGGATGGGGATATTCCATATCTAGGGAGGACCTTGGTAGAAGGGCTATTAGGTAGTGATTAAGTGCGTAGATCGTCAACGGGAGTGTTGGTTGTAGGGTATGCAAATTGATACTGCTGATAGTGAACTTCATTCCTGGCTTGGTAGCCCCCAGAGTAGGTGTTGTTGTACATTGAACTGAGTGAACAATTTTGGTGTGTTCTTTATCTTTTCAGTACTGTTTTTCCTGTGTGTTTATGTCAGATCAGATGTCTTGACATCCTTGAAAGACATCTGAGTTTGTTGTATCATAATTTCAAGATGTTATATTCACTTCAATTAAGACGCTAGTATACGAGACTCTCAATTTCCTACCTGTGCATTTATCCGTCATCAATGATTTTCCAATTGAACTAGTTATCTTCTCAATACTCTTTTCTCCCCAATAAGCTATAGAGAGTTATGGAAAGATGGCCCGTATAGGAAAGGTTCTGATCATGTCATCTTTCAATGTAAATGTTGGTGTCCATTCATGCAAGAACATGGATTTTCTATGAATTGTATAAGGTCCTTTTCTCAACACAATTTCCTTATCAACAATTGATATAAATTTGATAATAAAGTATCCTTCCTCATTATAATATAGGTTTGGAAGTGATACAAAATTCCATACATTGATCATGAATTTCTTAACAGCAGTCTTGGATAAATTTTCTCCTATCACATATATTATTAAGGCGTTTCCCAAAATTTGAGTTCAGATACCATATCTTGTTCAACTATGCTAACTTCAATTTCTTCATTAACT
The DNA here is from genome assembly GCA_948472305.1 of Vicia faba. NCBI lineage: Eukaryota > Viridiplantae > Streptophyta > Magnoliopsida > Fabales > Fabaceae > Vicia > Vicia faba. The sequence continues at coordinate 1,219,179,529 of OX451738.1, read as the reverse complement.
ATCACGGTGAAGTGCATTCTATATCAGTTCTATGGATAAGAGACAGTTATCTTTAATGATGTCAACCCATGGAGCTTACTTTGTAGCTTCAATTTTGGCATGATCATCAATATTCTTTTTGATATCTTCCACAATCGAATCTAGTTGTTGCCTTTGATTCATTGTTATTGGAGTCCCTTTTCCTTCCGATATCATCACTTGCACGCTAAATCCTTCCTTCTGAGAGCTTTATCTGTTTGTTTGAGTCTTGGACAATGATGAAAACACTCGTACCATTTGTCGGAGGAGTCGTCACCGTCCGTTTGCGTGGTCGACCACGACCACGACCCATATCTCCCTCAATCTTTTTCTTTTACTATAAATCTAAGTGATTGTATTTTTTATTCTGCAAACAATTTATTTTAATGTTTATATTTTTTTTCATGTATTTATAATATATATTTTTGTTATGTATTGCAATGTTTTAAAAATCGAGCCGGAGAAAGAACCGTTAAAATATATGGATTAAGGTTCAATTGATTAAACCGATTAAACAGTGGTTAAACCGTATATTAAATTTAAACTAAATTTTTTTTATTAAACATCCTAATCAAAATAGTTTATATCATAAATTGTAAAATAAATTTCTCAACTAAATACCATACTAATAAACAAGCTTAAAAAAAAAAAGCAATGTAAGACCCAATAATAAATGAGAAAATTAGTTAAGGACCAATATTTATATATTTGTTCTAATTGTTTAACTCAAAGACACAAATTCTTCATTAGTATATATTTTCACATCTCTTTGAACATCAACATCAGTTATCCCGTGTCTACAAATGACATTACATTATTTCTTCGGTTGCTATTTACATTTACATTGTCTCATGTCTTCTAGTTTTATTCTTTATTTTTCATTTATACAATTTAAAATGTTTGTTATAATTAATTTTTTAGATATAAACAAAAAAATAAAATGAAGTAAAACATAAAAAAATTATCTTTGTTTTTTTTGAACGGTTTGATTCACCAAAATCGGTTCATATTTTGTAGTTATTTTGACTTTTCGCGATTGAAGCATTTTTATCCAAATTTTTTAGACCTATCATTTATTGATCCAAACCAAACTGAATTAGACAATGATTCAAAGTTGAATTGGTTCAATTAGTCGGTTCAATCCAATTTTTAAAACATTGATGTATTGTGTTTTATAATATATTTTAAATTTTTTTAATCTTTTTAAATATAAGTTATATTCTTTTTAAATTATTTTTTTGTATTTAAATTATTTTTATTTGAATTACTCAGTTTTTTTAGAATAATATATAAAATATAAATGTGGTGTATAATTGGACTCATTTTAATTTTTTTTTATAAGTTGTATATATATATTTAGAAAATGTAGATGTGTTGTTTAAATAAATAAGAGGAATAGCATAAACCTTATAATTCATTCATCATAGACATTCTTCTTCTCTCATAAAATATCTATCGGTTAATTATATTTGTTTATCTGGTGTGATATTTTCTTAAGAAATTATATCTTTTAAATTTTTTTCAAACCTTTGAATTTAAATCAATTTAATTTGACTATATTTATTATTTAACATATTATTATTATTATTCTAACTATATTATTATTTTATTATATAATAAAGAAATAAATTATTAGTTTTTTCAAACCTTTGAATTTAAATAAATTTAATTTGACTCTATAAGATTAAAAAATCCAAAAAAGTATAGTTTCCATAGGTAGATAATTATAATTAGAAAATAATAATTAAAAATCAATTTGATTTGAATTTAAAGAGAATGAAGAATATTAAAATAAAAAGTAGTAAATTTTTTAATAATAATAATAATAATAATAATAATAAGTATTCAAAATAGTGTTATTCACTATTTTTTATTCTCTCCCATTTCTCACAACTATTTTCAGACTCCCTCTCCAAATCTATAGCGTATGTTTTTTCTCTTTGTTGCTCTTAATATCTTTTAAATTCATTAATATTTTTGTATCGATTTTCTCTCATGGAATCTCTAATTCTCATCTATATCATTGTATTGATTGTATGTTACTTATAACTTTATTGTTTATTAGTGACCTACTGAAAGATGAATTATTTGAATTTGAATAATTACCAACAAAGAAGAGTGAATTTGCTGACTGGAGAATCTTCACATGGGGAGGGACTCTATGAACCAATTAATGTTTCTCAGAATAATTTTGAGGAAATTGATGATGATGTCATAGAAACTTCACCAAGAGAATTTGCTGAGGTTTAATCCTTTCTATTTTCTTAATTTATTTTGCAATTTAAAACATTTTTGCCAAAGATTAATAGAATATATTGTTTGTTGACAAAGATATAAAATGTTACCATTCAATTAGCATTTAGTAAAAAAAAAATTATCATCACTACTTTTACAATAGTTTTTAGTAGATGTTAATCAATTATTTATGTATCTTAGGCAGTGGCCAATGCGAGAAGAAATCGTATGGTCAATGAAGTTGATTTGAATAGAGGTAAGATTTTTCTCCCTTAAAATTTTTATTTAAGCAAAAATGTACATTTATTTAGATCAAAATATATGTATCCTTTTGGTTATATAAAAATCTAATGTAGCATTATTTTTCAAAAATAAAAATATGTTTTACCATATTAATTAATGCATTGAATTTTGAAGGAAAATAATTAATTATTGTATTTGTGGAAGGATAAACTATTTTTTCAAAATTACAATTATGTTGTGAATTAGGATGATTAGATGATATTCAAGTAAGATTTAAGTCTATGGGTCATGAGAAGACAATTGTACTGGGTTAAGAGTAAAACATATATTAAAAATACACATATTCACTTAAAATCTTAAGTTATCAAGTCTTTTAACTTATAAAGTGTTTTATCTCTATTTTTTTACAACGTGTGCCTTCTAACTCACTCTTGTGTCACAATAATGATATTTATCTATTGTTTAAATAAAAAATTTAAAAGATATAGATAAAATTAAAATTTGTTTATTGTTAGTATTTATAATATAGTATATTTAAAAATTTATTTTCTTTAAATATTTTTAATAGATTGCAACTTAGAGTGATTATTGTATATATTGATACACGAGTATCTAATATTAGTTTGTTCTTTTAATGTCTCCAGTTAGGGAGTAATTTTAAGAATTAGAAAGCAAATGAGTTTATTGTTTCAAAATCTTTGAAATTATTGACAATATAAGAGACTAAGTTTAAAAAGATTTTGACTCCTCTTCTTCAATCCTCCTTATAGGGTAACTCCTTCTATGAGTGAAGTTTTCTCCCGATCTATTAGAAATAGATGGGAATTGTTCTCAATCTTGTGTAGTTTCAAGAGTAGTTCTCGTTTATCCTTCTCATATATTCTCGGTTACCTTGATGTCCTCTACTTGTGAAGAGTGTCTATCTCCATGTGTTTTGTGAAAAATATTTACTCTAAGCATTTTTTTGAATGAGAAGATGGTCATGTGTGATGACCTAGTGTCCAAGAAATCCATTTTAGGGATATTATCTGATGTTTTTTTGGGGATATCATATATATCTATTTGTGCTTTGAGTGATATCATTAAGGGAGTTGGTTTCTTCAATTGTACTAATAATATGGAATACTCTTCCTTGAATAATTTCATCTCTCAAATGGATTTGTTTGATCTTTCCCTCTTAGGTAGGAAGTCAACATGGCTTTCGTATAATAGGGGAGCATCTAATAGGTGGCGTAGGATTTTTGTGTCTGATGGTTAATGGGTTATAGAGGTGTGGCTTCATAGTAGACTCTACCTAGAGATGTCTTGGATTAGTGTTCTAACATCCTTAGGTATTCCAAATAATTTAAAGGTCCTAAACCATTCAGATTTAACAATCACTCACTTGATCATTATATCTTTGTAGAGTTAGTCCATACTAGTTGGAGTCGTTATGTGTTCTTTGATTGGAAATCTTTTTTCCTCAAAGAGAAACTCAAATATCTCAAATGGGTTATGAAAGTTTGCAATAAAAATGTCTTTGGAAAACTTTGAATCCCAAATTGTCTCCTTGAGAGAGGTGGTGAGTTCTCTTAACTATATGGTTGACCTTGGTGTGCATTTTATATAAGATGTGGTGGATAGATTGAGAGCTATTGTGGACCTTTAATCATTGCTTAAGATTAAATATCCAAATACTTTTAGAGGTCAAAAGAAAAGTGACTCAAGGAGAGTGATGCTAATTATAAGTTATTTCCTACTTGTGTGAAGAGTAGGAGTAGGGAGAATACAATCCAAATCCTTAAGGTGGGCGATATTTGGATAGTTGGGGTTGCTGAGATCCGTCAAGAGGTGATTAATTTCTTCTCTAATAAATTTAAGAAACCTTTGGTAGATTGTCCATAAATTAATGAGTTTAGTTTTTTATCCTTTTTTCCGAGATTCTAATGCTACTCGTACTTCTCTTTTTCTATTTTATGAGATAGACAAGGAGGTTGCGTTATAGATTGCTAATAAATTCCTAAGTTAAAAGAGTTTATTTTCCATTTCTAGAAAATGTTCTTGCTTTCTCTTAGGGATAATATGACAATGATGTTTAATTTGTTTCACCATTTTATATCTCTTCCCAATTGTTTCATGTTATATTTTGTCACTTTCATTCCTAAGTTATACTCTCCATTGTATTAGGGGTATTTTTGACCTATCTTCTTGACGAGATCTCATTATAAGTCGGTTTCTAAAGTACTATTAACTAGACATGCAGAGGTTATGGAAAACATTATTTCCCTTAACCAATAGACCTTTATTAAATCTAGATTGTTAGTTGATGGGGTGGATGTTATAAATGAGTAGGTTGATCTATTTAAGAAAACCAAAAGATCTTGTTTTTTTTATGGTGAAATTTAAAAAAATATATGGTTTAGTCGCTTGGAGTTTTCTGAATTACATGCTTATTATATTTTAATTTAATGCTAAGTGAAAATTCTATATATATGCCTATTTTTTTCTCAGAAAATCTTGTGGTTTTAATAAATAGATGTCCTAACTAACAAATTAGCATCCAAAAGAGATTAAAGTAAGGAAATCCCTTAGCCCATTTCCTTTATTTGCTCGTGGCATAAGGCTCAAATGAGTTATTTTCCAAGCATTAGATCTTGTTCTCTTCTCTAATTTTAGATTTGGCTCATTGGATCTTAGTGTATGTTTGTGTGTGTGTGTGTGGAGTATTTTTTATGGTGAATAATATTTTATTTTTTAATAAATAATAAAAATATAATAAATGAAAGTTGAATTATATTATTATGGTGATTGAAATTGTTGCTTTTTAGAAATTTATCTTTCATGATTATTGCAGAAAATCACAGGATCTCAGACTTTTTTCTGCCTGACGGCCGCATTCTCCAACCATATGATGACATGATTTATATAAATTTTGATTACATTGCACATGAGGTATTATTAAATTTCTTAACTTTATGGCTAGTTGGTTTATGTTTGTAACCATGAGAAGTTGGTCTTATTTAGTTGGTCATTTTCTAAAATTAATAAATCACTTAATTCTCTTTTCTATTTTAAGTTTGACCGCTTAATAAAATGAGTAGTAGTAGTTGTTTTTATTGTAGAATAAATTATACAAAATCTTATTAATATGAAGTTACATGATATATTTAAAAATTACATAATTTTTAAAAAAATCTAAAATATTCATGCAATCCATAACTCTTATTAAAACCTAATAAACTTACATATGTTATAGAGGTTGTTGAAGTTATATTTCTAACTAGATTTTTTTTATATTGAAATTGTCATTAAAGTTAGCTGAAAAAGAGAAGAAAGCCGCGGAAGCTAAGAAAAAAGCACTTGAAACTCCCAAAGAGTCTCCCTATAAATGCCCAATATGTATGGATTCTATTCAGGAGGAAATGGCCACAAGGTGTGGTCATATCTTTTGTAAGTTCTGCATAAAGAAAGCAATTAAAGCACAAGGTAAATGTCCTGCATGTAGGGAAAGGGTTACTTCGAGACAATTAAGAAGGGTGTTTCTTCCATCTCCTAATTAAAGGTATATGCCAATAATTTATAGTTTATTAGAATGTGAATTATTTTGCAATATGTAGTTGAATTTTCTTATGTGATTTTAATATATAAAAAAAACTATCATTACTTTTATATTATGTGATTCTCTTTTGTTGTATAACAGGGTTATGGAAGCTTTGTTGACGACAATTTTGGACTAGATAATAATTTATTCGGCTATCTTGGATATTCTCGAATAATCATGTTATTTCTTGTTTTGTTTGTCACAAGTACCATTTTTAGTTATTCATTTTTATATCATTAATTATATATGTTTGTGGGATTCTTTTGAATGTTCTATATTTAAATTTATAACTCATTTAATATTGACATAAAGGATTTACATATGTCTTTATTTCGTGATTTTTCGTTCATTAGATTTGAGATTTTATTTGAGTCAAAATGATGGGGAGTTATAATAATAATAATAATAATAATAATAATAATAATAATAATAATAATAATAATAATACATTTATTATAATCATACATTTATTTTTATTATATAAAACCCTAATATCATAGAGCTCTTTTCTCCAATGAGCTAAATTTCAAAAAAATTAATCCAAGATATAAAACATGAATAGGTTTTCATAAAGAAAATTTAACCTAGTTTAATTTAATAGACGCCTGTGGAAATCTTGTAGGCTTAAAATTGGTCATGAAAGGCTTCTAATTCATGTTAGGATTAAAGGTAATTTTTAAGCCGTAGTTCCTTCAATACCTTTGATTTTGATTCAATCATCGATTAATTGGAAGGGTGCTCCAGATGCTTTAGTTTTCTTGATTTCTCAATTATGGAGTTATCCTCCTAACTTGTTCCTTATGGGAGTGTGAAGACTAGTGTGTCCTAGAACATCTTCTAGATAAATTAAGCTCACCTTCCTTCACTTGTCTTTTCGATCAATGTTTATATAACCCTCATTTTTCTATTGGTTTTTCTTTCCATTATTGAGTTCTGATACCTTTTCTTAGAGAGATCGAAAATAACTAAGGACTTAACTTGTCCATTATGTTATAACAATCTTGTCCTCTTTCATATGCTCATATTGTGGTGATTCATGAACTACTTTCTTCTAATATTGGTAAAGACATTCTTGACCATATGAAATCCAAAAATATGATAAAACTAAACAAATATTTATGATTTACTTTTAAGTTCAATGATGAGGAAGACGTAAATTAATACGTTTTTATTTTATTTTATGGGTTATAATGTATCTAACGTTTCTAGAAATTATGTGTAATACTGATAGGTCCTTGTTGTGACTTGAGTTATATCCCTACAATAAAGAAGAATAATATGTACAATATTTCTATTTTGTTTAATTCTACGAGGTTTTCTTAATTTTTCGATGTTGTAGATTTTTTTAGGGTAATATTCAGTAGGGGGCTTAAACCAATTTTCTTTGGGGTTAATATGTATTCCAGACATACTTAGTGGACAAGAGATAAACTTGGTGATATTTAGTGAATTTTAAGAATATTTTTGGGTGTGGTATGTTTTGTGCTATGGGGAACTTCAATATTGTTTTCTCTAGTAGAGATATGATTTATGCTAATGACTATGCATTGATGTTTGTATTGTTGATATCTGGCTTTCAGAAAACTTATCTCCCAAATGGGTCTTATTGACCTTAATCTTTTATGAATAAATTCCACTTGGTTTCAACCTAACAGAGAAGTTACAATTCTTAAAGATATGATCATGGTTTCACATATTTAGTGGAATCATTTGGGGTCAATGTTTTAGTGGGTGCTTTTTTGAGATGTTTCTGACCATTATTGTTAGGATTGATTTCTGAAATTAAGCCAATCATCTTTCTCTTGTAAGGGATTTTAAAAAATAATTTTTCAACATAGATAGCTACTCTAATAGTGAATTTATTTAACATAATTTATGAAAATTTAAAATTCACAAGACAATGTCTATGCATAACATGAACAAGTAACACATATATAACGACTCGAGAAAATTAGAATAAACAAATCCATAAATAATCTCTATGCTTTTTGTCTAATTATATATGCTTTTTTGTTTGAGAAGATATTGTTAATAGAGAAATTGAATAAGAAGATATGTATAGAAAATAAAATCACATTCGTCTTTCCCGATTTTGAGAGTATATTGTAAATGAATGAATGAATAATTTAGAAATTTAGAGTTCATTGTGTTTGTATAGGTGTTTTGGGTGACAATAGCTGTACCCTATGGATTGCTTTGTAATAATTGATTTTGGTTATATATAATTTTATTTCCAAAAAAAAATTATGGTATTTATATTATTTACATCTAAGACAATTATTGTTCATTATTATAGCAAAAATAAAAGCATGCAAACTTTATTCATCTTCGACATAGATCGTATAATCCAGTCAATTGATGACATATTTATAAATACGTGAGGCAACACCAATTAGAAGGAAAGAAACTTCCTATATATAGCTTCCTATCTAATTTTTTTACCTTTGGTTGTCTTTTTCCCTATGTTATATTGATACTAAAATATATATTTCATTGAAGTTTATTTTCTAATTTGAATATTTCTTTACATGATCAGAATAAAAGAAGTCCACCTAAAACTAATAAGGTAACCCTTAAGCTTGAGATATAGACACCTGATCTTTCAAAAGAATTTTGTATATAAAGTTCTCAATATGTATGAAGGTGTGGCTATTTCTTTTGCAAGAATTATATCAAACATGAAGTTTCAATATATCATATAAGTTATACGTAAAGAAAAAGGATACTCTAAGGTGGCTACTAAGGATGTTTCTTCCATCTACAATAGACAATATTTTTATGTGGTATTTCTCTGCATTAGAGATCTTAAGAATTATTAAAAGAGGTTGAAATTGGTCATATTTATGAAAAATCATTTTCTTCATCAATTTTTATTGTATGTGTCGACACATAAGTATTTCTAGTCGACACATACTAAAGCTTTTTTGAAAATGCAGAAATGTTGATTTTATGTGTTGACATATATAAATTTCAGATCGACATATGTACTGCATTTTTAAAGCATGTAGCCTCTGACTATCTTAGATCGACACATCAGTTTTCTGGTCGACACATGCAGTTAGAATTTGACTTATGTGTCGACACATACAATTTTCAAGTCGACGCATACTGTTTAATTTGGTCAATTTTTCAATTCTTTTTAATTCCGAAAATCTCCTTTTTGTCCAAAAAGTTCCAAAACTATAAATACTCATTCATGCATCATTCATAACTTGGTGAAACCATAAAATTAGCCTATTTCTCTCTCCATCTTCAACCTCCAATCTATGCATACACACTGGCATTACATTGGTTGATTTAAAGGTTTTTGTGAAAGATCATTCAAGAGGAAATCGTGGTCAAGTGAACAACCTTGGAGTGCTTAAAATATTTGCAAGGAACCTTTGAGTGTTTGAAATTTTTGCAAGAAAGTAGCTTAAAGTGCCAGGTAGAATTGAAGATCTTGTGTTGATAGATTACAATCATATTTTCTCGAGTGAACAATCTTGGAGTGCTTGAAATCTTTGCAAGGAACCTTCAAGTGTTTGAAATTTTTTCAAGGAAGTAGCTTAAGCGGAGAATAGGTTGAATCTATTGTGTGCTTGATCTTGTTGAAGATCGAAAGAAGAGAAGGGGCTGATTCAACATTAAACGGTTAGGGTTTGTAGGATTGCTCTTGAACACTTCTCTTGTAACCATACTCTTGCAAAGTAAGAAATTATCCTAACTCCAAATTTGGATTTGGGGGGAGATGTAGCTATAGAAAGGACGATTGGTGTACTTCCTAAACAAATCCTTGTATCTCTTATCTTTTATTGTTTTACTAACCTTAATCTTCATATATCGATTTGTCAAATAACATTATGTAATTTATCAACACGTAGGAATTTTTCTAAACTGTTTTTATTTTGAATTGTGTGTTGAGTTACCTATAATCACTTTTTATTATAAGTGTTTTTTCATATCAACACAACAAAAAGAAAAATTATGAAACTTTGATTTCACGACATGTGTTTGACAAATTGTTTAGCTTGTTTAACTCAAAGGAAAATTGTAATGTTCTATCTCTTACTTTTATTTACTCTATATATCAAAATTGTTGAATGTGTTGTTTGATCGATTAATTTGTACATAATTTCTCTTTGATTATTAAAGTTTAAATTTCTTTATTGATTAGCTTATAATAACTTTGATTGTAAGTACTTTTGCATATCGACTAATCTCAAAGAAAATTTTGAAAAATTGATTGCACGCCGCATGTTTGATAAATTGTCAAGTTATGTTTTTAATATGATTTCATTGGAAATAGGAAACCGTTGTGTTTGATATTAAACTATTAATGGGGGATATTATTATGTTTATTGATTTTATCATTATCTTGATTCCATATGACTTGTGCATATCTGAGTTTTTGATAACTAGTTTCGTTCAGACTACTTTATTGATCTAGACCAAAAACATTTCGCTCAACATTGTTTTTTCAAATAAGTTTTTAAATAACTTTTTTGAAAGGTAGTTTTTGTGTGGGTATCGAATCACCCCCTCTAGATACGTTATCGTAGTCTAACATCATGCTTGTGTGCTCTTGTTGTTGTTAATTTTTATGGTGTGCAGAGATGTCGAACCAGATGTTCTGACATTTTATTTATGTGTGAACTTGGATAGCTCATGTGTGTTGTTATAAGGATATGAGTCTTAGATGTGTGAACTTGGATAGCTCATGCAGGTCATTTGGGTTTTCCTCAGTTGTGGTCTAGTGATTTTTCGGGCTAGTTTTCTTCTACTTCGGGAAACGTTTCTTCTTCCACTCGGGGAGGAGAATTAGTTCTCTATGCCTAGAAGTAGATTTGAGTGAAAAGGGGAGTGATACGCCTATTTGTTTCTAAGTGCTTATGTATACAATGTGTGTTTCCGCTGGTTATGTATATTTACTCTATTTTTTGTCAATATTTTGGCTAAAAAGGGGGGAGTAAAGTGTTGATGTGCTTTGTGCTCTAAAGTTATATCACATGTCTTGACATGTTGATTTAGCTATGTAATAGTACTGTCTGCTACTGCCAGAGGAGAGTAGCTATTGTGGTTGCTTACTCGATGCAACTATTAAGAGGGACATGATAGTTTGTCATGCTGACTGAAATGGAGGATGTTCATGTTGATGTTACTGCTCTGATGAGATGTGTGCAAAGATGTCAAACAAAGTTTATCTGACATTTTGCATGATGAAAAATCTCCTCGATTTTTGTGTTAATATTTTTTTTGGCTAAAATTTACCAAAGGAGGATTCTGTTAGTACCATGGTTTTGTGATTGGCTAAAGTTTGACAAAACATGGTTTGTCATAACATAATATGTTGTTATGTGATTTTCAACCAAATGTAAAAGGCAATTTCATGACATCTTGGTCTGGTGCAGCAAGTGTTGTTGTTTCATATTTCTTGACAAGATTTGATTTAATTTTCTGGGATTCCTTTTGGATATATCTCAGTTATCTTTGCAGGTCAAGGATATGCAGTCTGGAACAAGTGAATCAAATCTCCATCAACATTGAAGTTTTTAAATAATTTGGTTGTTAAAGCTAATTTTGGATACTTGAAGATTTTTTCCAAGATATAAGGAGATATTTTCTACAGCAATTAGCACATGGATCAAGAACTAATTAGGTAGAGAAATCGAAGCCCAAGGATAACTGAAGGCTTATAAAAAGAAGACCAAAACCTAGGGAAAATATGTTCTGAATATTATTTTAAAAATAAGGGTTTGGGTTTTAAAGTCTCTCGTGTTATTCCTTATGATGTAAGTCACCCTCTTTATCTTTTGATACTTTGTGGTAGACATGGTTTTCTCACTCAGAAACCTTTAGGTAATCAGTTGAGTATTGTTCTCCTTGAAGCCTGTAGGCAAGAGTTGAGTATTGTTCTTGGAAGAAGCTTTTAAGTAGACCAAATATTATTCTTAGTCAATAATCTTGACTATGTATTGTATTTGAAATGTAATCTTCTCTTGGTTTTATACCTGTACTAGTTACTATGATTGTAACTGTTTTATAGACTTCCAATCGGATTGGGGTAGGTCTTTTATCACTGAGGTGATTTGAAGTGAGATAGAGATTTCTCATATCTAGGAGGTATCTAGGTAGAAGTTGCATTAGGTATGTGTTAGGCGATAAGTTGTAAACATGGGAGTTTAGCTTTGAACTAGTATTATTGATAGTGGATTTCCTTTGTGGTTTGGTAGCCCCCAGAGTAGGTGAATTGTACCGAACTGGGTTAACAATTGATTGTGTTCTTTATCATTCTCTATTTAAATTCTTCATATTATTTTAGTTTTGATACTACTGTTCAATTTGTCTACAAATGTCGTAACATCTATCCTGACATCAGGTTCCGATGTTATAAATATTAGTATGTTCATGATGTGTACAAGTGCCAGAGTTTCATTTGGGTTTTTGATTGGTTTTATTGGACATAGGAAATAATAGGTTGTATGGGGTATTGTGTGTCGTGGTTTGTAGGTTGTGAGTCTATGTCAGTGTCTATGTGTAGAGTAGAAGATGGTGAAGTCTCAAGATTAATAGGAATAGTAGTAGATGGTTTTGAAGTAGTAGGAAGTGGTGTATGATCTTCAAGAGTGTCAAGGAAGGGAATGGTATAGTCAAGAATTTTGGAATGGTGTGGAGGATTAATTGTAGTAGGAGGTGTGAAAGTAAACACATTTTCATTAAAAAAACAATGTTTTGGATGATTAAAATTTCTCTTGTAGATAGATTCATGAATATGAAGCCTTTGGGGCCTTGCTTAAAACCAAGGAAAATACATTTTGAATCCCGAGGGTCTAGTTTTTGATGTCCTTATAGAAGTGTGGAAGCATAGACAATGCAACCAAACACTTTTATTTTGTTGTATGTGTTATTTCTCTGAAATTATGGTTGGCTTATATTTTGGTAAAACCAGTTTAGTAGCAACATGTTGAATAAGATGTTTCTACATTTTGTTTCAACATGTCAAGTAAGATGTTCCAACAAGGAGATATGACATGACGCCTCCAGCAAGTTGACAGTGTGAATAAGCTGATTTATGGCTATTGAATATTCAGGGAATATTCAGTTAGCGTGTGTGGAATCCAAGATTGATTGATCAGAATATTTTGTGATTGATTTTGGAAGATTTTACCAGTTTCTAAATATGGAGATTTATTAGGAAACTAATGATTGAAGACCTATTTTCTTGGAGGAATTTTTGTAGAATTTACGTAGCCTCATTGCTGCAGTTTTGAAGCCCAACCCAATCTAGAATAAAGTTATAAATAGACTGGTGTATACCTAGTATTATGTAGAACTTATGTGTATGGTTTTAGGGTTGTAGAATCCTTATTGTGTGAGTCTCTTTAATATCATCTTGATAGAAGAGTAGGACTATTTTGTTGGGTTGTAAGTTATATTTTTAGATGTTCATAAGATTTTAAGCATTAAACATATTGTGTGTCAGTTCACATAAGCTTTTAAGCATTGAGTCTTACATGTTTTAGAATTATAGCTTCCGGTTGGTTTTTGTTCTCTACTTGTGTTTAGAGTTTTCTCCAATTGCTGAGTGTAATTGAAGAGGGATTTGAAGAGGGCCTCATACCTAGGTTTGTATTAGATAGAAGTTAAGCAAAGGGTAGTGATTAAGTTCGTAGACTGTAAACTGGAGGTTTTCTATAATGTCTTCAAATTGATACTATCTAGTTGATTTCATCCGTGGCTTGGTAGCCCCCAGAGTAGGAAAGTTATTCTGAACTAAGTAAACATATCATGTTTTATTTACTTTCTGCACTGTTATTTTTGTTTATACATATTGTTGTTGTGTGTGAAGTCAGATTCGGTGTCTCGACATCTCGTATGACATCCAGAATCTGATTCCCGGTATATTAATTAGTATCAGAGCAGGCATCCTACTTTGACTCTGTGTGAGATTCAGGAAAGATACTTTCTGGTGCAATGGACAAGGATGGAAGAACTATGGTTAAAATTTCAATTCTGGATGGTACCAACTATGATAGTTGGAAACCTCATATGGAAACCTTTATAAAGTCCCTGGGTGACAAGGCTTGGAGAAATGTTCTTAAAAGTTGGGATCCACCGAAGGTTGTGGATTCAACAGGGAAAGTCACTAATGTGTTGAAGCCTGAAGAAGAATGGGATGATAATAATAAGGCGTTATTAGAAGGAAACTCCAAAGCATTGAACACCACATTTAATGGAGTTGATAAAAACATCTTCAAGCTGATAAAGAACTGTAAGCATGAAAAAGTTTCATGGGAGACTGTAGCGATAGAAATGTTGAGACTAAGCCTTTGGATTAACTTAACTCACACAAATCAAATAAAAATCTCCACTGCGCTTTATTGTTTCCAAAGGAATGGGAAAATAATGAATAACCCCAAAATAAGGGGGAGAGAATCTAAGTTCGGGGGTTGGTTATGCAAAGGGAAGGTATTAGAACCTTAAACATCTACGGTACTCCGTAGGAACCTCTTTGAAAATTTGTGTATTTTGGCTATAAGTGTTGTATACAAAAATAGATTGTGGGGATGAGAAAAGAAGTATATTTTAAAAAAATTTCACCCGCCGCGGTTGTGAACCTTTAGTGCCGACGTACCACCTTCCGTGCAATAGGGGATCAGGGTACTCGTAGTTCACCTTTAAAAATTTTAAAACACAAGCGTGTTAGTCATTTTTAAGAGATGAGACATCATCGTCTTATCCGAGTGGAAGAACATACTTACTACCCACGATTATGAGAAAGGAGAATTTGCATCATCTTAAAGTGGAGGATATGACTTGGATTTTAAAATCAACAAAGCCTTGCTCAACACCCAACTGGAAAATGTATCACTTCACTACATACAGTAGAAGTATAGTAGCTTGCATCACCACAAGGATTGACAAGAGTCTAATCTTTTGAGAAAAGTTTTAAAGTAAAAAGCTAAAGTGGAAAAATAATTTGAAATGAGATTGATTGACTTTTAGTCTTCTTATAAAAAATGTCAAAGTATGATTAAGTTGGTTAAAGTTTGATGAAGAAAATATTTTGAAAACGCATGGACTTAAGTCCAAGATTATTATGAAAGCGGTTCAAGTTAGAAAACAAGAATAGTTTTGAAAAGGAGGGAGAAGATTTTTGAAATTAAATAACATGGGAGGAGATAAAGGGACTATCCTAAGGCATAAGGTAAAAGCTAGGGAAAGGAACTGTTTAACCAACAAGAAGCCAACACTTGACACAATGATTCAATGTAGAATTCCCATCCTTTGGATTTGAAACCAAACAAGAAAATATAATAAACCTCTTAAAAAAACCAAGCTTCAAATGCATTAAATCTTCACAAAAATTGGGTAGAGTAACGACTGTATACAAATAAATTCCCGATCACGGAAAAAGCATATAATTAGAATAACTTGAACACAAAGAAAACAAATAATCCAATATCTCGAGGTAAGCCCCCAAGAACTCTAGACAAAATAATAGTAGAAGTCACAAAGGTCTCAAGGTAGGTCAAGGTCTTTAATCCTAAGTCCAAGAAGTCCACACCTCCATTATGCTAGGGATAGTAACCAAATAGTCCAAGTAAACTTATAGTTTTATTATTCATGTTGGTTATTCAGTATCTTCAAAAAGAAAATGAAAAGCTCAAGTGAACAAAATAAAAATGACATAAAGATAAATGCTCAAGTGAGCAAAGATAAAAATAGTATGAAATGAAAATGCTAAAATATATGGTGCTTAAAGTAAGAGCATAAAGTAAAAACATAAAAATAAAAGTCAATAGTTAATGAGTTAGAAATTAGAGGTTAGTTGAATGACCATCTTGAAACTTGCATTTGAAAACTCATTAGAAGATTGATAAAATCAAAGCCTCTCAATAATAAGTTTCATTTTCTTTTTATCAAGTATATCATTAATTTCAAATTCTCAAGGCAACAACAAATGATCAACGGTGTTTAAATGATTCACTTAGACCAAATTTTATGAAAGTCCATTAGAGGATTGATAAGACCAAAGCCTCATAACAATAAGCCTCAAGGTTATTGGATGAAAGGTTTTAAATTAAACATACTTGGGCTTGCAAACATAAGTTTGGGCCATAAATGACCATTTCTCGAACCGAGACAAAATTTAGGGCTATGTTAAGCAATCGTAAGTGGACTTATATAGAAGTCGCACCTATTTTGAGGTCGGTCAATAGCAATCTATGTACCATATGTTTAGAGAAATAATATGTAAATTATTCTCTAACAACATGTGGTACAATTAAGAAGGGGATAAGATGAAGAGGGAAGGGAAATATTGTATGAAATTAGGGTTTCAAATATCATTAACATCATTCATCCATTTTGGTGAATTTGGTTTCTCAACCTATCAACACTCAAGATCCAATGATGTTGAAGAATTTGTGACCAAATAAAGTCCAAGTCAGAACCAAAATAAAAAATAATAAAAAATAATATTTAAATAAAACAATGTTTAAATGGTTAATAAATGGGAAATGAATGGTAAAATACACAAAACATATTAAAACACCAAATAAAAAATCCTAAAAAATAGTCAGGGATCAAACATGATTTATTAAAGGTTGGCAAATTTTTTCATAATTTTTTAAAGTCAAAAACTATTTTTTAAAATTGGAAAAAATAAGCAAAATAAACCAAAATTTATGAAAAATAGTAAAATCAAAAACAAAAATAAAATGAGGTCACCAATATTTGTCAAAAGACCATCGAATCCTTCCATAATTTTTTCAAAATTTAAAAATCAAGGAAAATATTTTTAATCAATTAAAACAAGCTAATTAAAGTGAAAAATTATAAAAAATATCAAATCATAAAATAAAATTACTAAAAAATAAAAATCAGAAAGAAAAATCCAAAATATTTTTAGGAATTTTTTCATATTTTTTGAGTCAGAAATAAATTTTCTATGATTTTTTGAAGTTTAAAACAATTAAATATAAAAAAATTAGAAAATAAAAATAAAGTCAGAAAAGTATGGACCATTGGATGAGAGTCAAAATGCATTAGTAAACAGATCCAATGGATCTGGCGCGCTGTGCATATCATGGTCTTTTTTGGAAATCACACCAAATCATTTTTTAATAGTTATAAGTGACTAAAAATCTGGCGCGTTGGATGAAGTCTGACTAATGAAAGTAATCAGATCCAAGGGTTCCTATGATAGATGCATGGTAAAACAAATGCATTGGATAGAATTCAAAAAATCACATGTCACACTATCATTGGCTGAAGCACGACACGTAGGTCGTCTTCAACCTCTAGACACCCTAAATTGAGGTTCCACGAACTGTAAAATTAGAGAACCAGACCGGTACCATTAAATTCGTCTCTTCAAGATGAGTCTAATGGTACCCTCGTGCCAAATTTATATAAACTATGAAAGGCTAAATTTGAAGAAAACCAGAAAAAATAGCGAGCACGAAAATCCCAAGTATCTCTCTCAATTCTCAATGAAAATGCAAACTGTAAGAAATGTGAGAATCAGAAGAATGAATAGAGTAGAATATGGCTTTATTTGGTTTAATTTGGTTGAGAATTCTACCTTAACGAAGTAGCAGAAAATTTCTCTGAAACTGGACTTGGTTAGCACGATTTAGGACACTTCAAGGCTTGGTTCTTCTTCTGTTAGCTTCAGTGAAGTTCAAGGATAAAGAATCTACAAAGAAATTGGATTGAAAAGTGGAGAAAATAGGAATTTGAAAACTCATAAAAGTGAGTTATGCGGGGAGTTTGGCAGGGTGATTTTGGCTGTTCAAGCTTGAGAAAATGAGAGGAGTGAGGTCCTCTATTTATGGAGAAGTGAATGGTGCAAAGAATTCAGAGGAAATTTGGAGTTTGGAGGGAAATTGGATCAAGCTCGAAATTGAAAAAAGTGTGACCCCATGTGCATCTAAACTCAATCAATTCCCTCTTTTTTATCCTTAATTCGATTTTGAGAACTTTTTTAAACATGTTTAAACCAAAAACGCGTGCTTAATTGGTGATTAGAAGCCATATTTTGAATTTCAAATTTTGACTTTGGTGAAAAATTTAGTTTCAAGGTACCATCTTTGAATCATGGTGTTCACAACTCAAGGAGTCTTATGGCATTATTCATGAAGCATTTGAAAGATACGGTCACAAAGTTTACAATATGCAAAGAGTGAGATCAATTGGATGCTTGAGCTAAAAGTTGTGATGAGTCAAAGTTGAGAAAAAGATGCTGACTTTTTGTACTTAGAAAAATTCTATGTTTTTCTTCAAAAGTGACCTATAATGTTTTGAGTTCAAACAAGGAATTCCTCCAAAATTGAGCTTTGATCATTGATGCTAGCTTGAATTAGAATTCCCAAAGAGCATTGTAAAACTTGAATCACTCAAAAATACCAAGTATTGAAAAAGTTATGGCCTCGTAAAATTGGTGAAAATTCATGAGGTGACCTATAATATTTTAAGTGCTTAGGGCATCTTCCACTCATTTTCAATCTTTTCACATAAAACAAGATTTAATGTTCACATGCTTAATGGAAAAACAATGGGCTCAAGTAGATAAAAATTGACCAAGTTATGATATTTTGAAGTCACATAAGGGAATTTGATGGCCTATCTAGAGGACTTGTAATATTTCTTCATCATTAGGAATATTATACACCAAATTTTCTTTAATCTCTTGAAGTGATTAATCGATAACCCTTTAAAGAGAAGCACGCCTTTGGAATCACTTAAAAATCTCAAAAGATGAGCAAGATATAGCCCTTAGAAGTTCAAAACCCTAGCTCTTAGAGCACCAAAATGACTTGGAAACCCCTATCAATTTTGACAAACTTTCTTGCACAATAACTTTTTCCATGTGAATAGAAGTTGTTGTGAAGGATAATAAGAAACCATATCAATAATAACCACTTTCAAATATTAAGAAATGAGAGAGTTATGCACTTGTGATCAAGAAATCAAGAACTTGTCCAATTAGGTCAAACTTCTTCAATCAACTCTTGCATCTTTTGACTTTTTTTGTCAAATTGAGACATGGTGAATTATAGTAGACCTTGTCGTGATATTACTTTAAAGCATCTTCAATGATAAAGCTTGAATCTCAATGAAGCTTTGCTAAAGAAGGCATGGAAATAAATTCATGAACCTATGAATCAACTTGATAAAATGTGTTGTACCCTCACCTATAATATCATCAATTAGAGAAAACATTAATTTTATTTATTAGTTAAAAGTTAATCAATACAAAGCACAGATGATCATAATATTCAAATCAAGGTGCTTGATGATTTCTCATGAGAAAACCTAGATATAGGGAGAAGAACTAAACCCTATTGTGATCTTGTTGTGATTGAGTTAATATGAGATGACAGAGGAATCTTAGAGGGAAAAATTGGGGTACAACAGAGGCCCTGAAGAAAGTTCATGAAGGAAATCCTAAGGTTAAATTGGCAAAGCTTCAACTTCTCTCCTCCAAATTTGAGAACTTGAAGATGAATGAGGATGAAAGTATTCAATACTTTCACATGACTGTTCTAGATATTGCTAATGACTCAGAAGACCCGGGAGAGAATATTTCAGAGGATAAGCTAGTTAGGAAGATGCTTAAATTTCTTCCTGAGAGATTTGACATGAAGGTGATTGCTATTGAAGAATCCCAAGATTTAAGCATAATGACAATAGATGAACTAGTAAATTCACTTAAGACCTTTGAGTCAGCTATAAATGAAAGATATGAAAAGAAGAAGAGCATAGCCTTTGACTCTAGTTCTGAAGAATCGGGGGACAAAGGAAACATGAACTCATAAGGAATATCTGACCGTGTCATGCTTCTGGGAAGGTAATTTAGTAGGGTGTTGAGGAAGTCCAGTATGGGTGCTAAGAACATGTCATACGACATTAACAAAAACCAGGACCTGAGAAGAAAACTAAAATTTGAAGAAAAACCAAAACCAAGGGAAAGGTATTCAGTGTCATGAATGTGAGGGATAAGGACACATAAGAACTGGATGTGCCACATATCTCAAAAAACAAGGAAAGAATTTGTCAGTGTCATGGTCTGTTGGAGAATTTGAAAGTGATCATGAGGAAGATTCAGCCAAGTAGGTGACTGCCTTAACTAGAATTTGTGGATCTGATAAAGAATCATGTGAATCAGATAAAGAGTCATACATTGGAGAACTCACTGTTAGTGAACTGGCAGTTGGGTATTCGAAGTTGTGCCTCAAGAACGAAAGACTATGTTAGAAAGTATTGACACAAAAGTTTGTCATTACTCAACTAGAGGCTGAGAAAGAAGAGCATATGTTTATCATTGCTAAAATTAAAGATGAAAATGCTGGGAACATGAATGGTTGTGGTTTTAATAACCAAAATGTGAAGAACAATAGGAAAATAGTGGAGTTTTCTCCTTAAAAGGTGAAGCATGATCTGAAGATGTCAAGGCACATGTTCCAACATCATTTACGTCATCAAGGAAGATATCATAGTCCCATGTATCAGCGATTAAGGTGTCACTACCATGGAGGGTTTGGAAATTTAAAGTCTTCGTGCTACAAACTGTATGGATATCCCATCCGTAGATTTCCTTATAGGAGGAAAGATGATAACTCTAAGGAATGGTCAAAAGGATATTTTCATCATGACTCACCTGGACTCATAGCTTACACTTATCTCAAAGCCTCAACTAGAGAAGACTAGTATTTTGATAGTGACTGCTCCAGACACACAACTAGAGTTGAGAGATTTTTAGTGGACATCAAACCACGTGCGACTAGTTATGTTACTTTTGGAGATGGGTCAAAGAGTTAAATCAAAGGCGTGGAAAAGGTGGATTATGCTGGGAAACCAAGTCTAGATAATGTTTTGTTTGTAAAAAGGCTAGAAGCAAATATGATAAGTATCAGTGAACTCTATGATCAAGATCTCAAAGTGAACTTCACTCAATCTGAATTCCTGATTTCAGATGATAAGAATGAAGTTGTCATGTCGGGAGCCAGGTCAAAGGACAACTTCTACCAATGGAATTCCCCAAAATTTCCATCAACAAGCTTATTATCAAAAGATGACGAAGTAAGCATATGGCATCAAAATCCCAGACACCTATATCTGAAGGGTATGGAGAATATTTTATCGAAGGAAGCTATCAGGGATATTTCCAAACTAAAGATTAATGAAGGGAGAATTTATGGAGAATTTAAAATTGGTAAGCAGATAAGGATGTTCCATAAGAAGATTCAACATCTTTCCACCTCAAGAGTTCTAGAACTCCTTCACATGGGCTTATGGGGCCTATGCAGGTGGAAAATCTTGGAGGCAAAAGGTATGCCTATATTGTGGTTGATGACTACTCAAGATTCACTTGGGTGAAGTTCATAAAATAGAAGTATAAGGTGTTTGAAGTTTTCAAGGAACTATGTCTCAAAATTCAAAGAGAAAAAGGTTGCGGTGTTGTTAGAATCAGAAGTGACCACAGGAAGGAATTTGATAACAATAAATTTGAGGAGTTATGTGCATCTGAGGGGATTAGTCATGAGTTTTTCTCACCAATCACTCCTCAACAAAATGGTGTTGTTGAGAGAAATAATAGGACTATTCAAGAGTTACACTTCATGCCAAAAAATTACCCCTTCACTTTTGGGCTGAAGCCATGAACACTGCTTGCTATATTCACAACAGAGTGACAATCAGAACTGGAACTTCAGTTACTTTGTATGAATTATGGAGCGGAAGGAAGCCAACTGTCAAGTACTCTTGTGTATTTGGAAGTAAATGTAGTATTCAGGCTGACCACAAGACAAGAAGGAAATTGGATGCTAAGAGCGATGAAGGAATTTTTCTAGGATACTTTACTAACGATAAAGCATATGGAGTATTCAATTCTAGAACCAACATAATGATGGAGTATTCAAATGTTATTGTTGATGACTCAACTAAATAAGATGATGTCCCATAAGAAGTTGAGACAACTATTCCTACAGGAGGTGTGATTGGTGAAGATAATGTCACAACATCGTCTACAGACGTTGCAAGTCCAAGTGTTGATTATGAAATTGAAGAACCTCGGTAACTGAAAAAGGACCTTGTCTCATAATTCAAAAGGATCATACTAAAGAAATGATAATAGGAAATATTAGACAAGGTGTAGTTACCCGGTCAAGGGAAGCTGTATCAAATGCTTGTTTTGTGTTAAAGGTTAAGCCTAAAAATGTGAGGAAGTTTTGACTGATGAATTATGGATCATGCAAGATGAGCTTGGTTAGTTCAAAAGAAATGAAGTCTAGGATTTGGTACCAAGACCTGAAAGGGTTAATATCATTGGTACAAAATGGATGTACAAGAACAAGACTGATGAACAAGGTGGTGTCTTAAGAAATAAAGTCATACTGGTTGCTCAAAGGTACACTCAATTTGAGGGAATAGACTTTGATGAAACATTTGCTCTGGTGGCTCGCTTAGAGTCTATTAGATTGATGCTTGGTGTAGTCGTCACCTCAGGTTCAAGCTGTATCACATGGATGTAAAAAGTGCCTTTCTAAATAGGTACTTGAATGAAGAAGTTTATGTCGAGCAACTAAAAGAATTTGATGATCCTTCATTTCCAGATCATGTGATCAGATTGAAGAATGACTTGTACTGACTGTAACAAGCTCCAAGAGCTTGGTATGAAAGGTTGACTGAATTTCTAGTTAGTCATTATAACAAGGTAGGAGAAATGACTTGGGTGTTTGCGTTTGATCGCAATTGTGCGGATAGCAAGAGTCGCCACCAACTTTTCTTTTATCCAATTTGGAAAAGTTGAAAAGAACAGGAAAGACCTTTCAAGATATTTTCTTGAGTTAGGGGGGTAGGTTATGAAAAGGGAACGTGTTAGCACCCTTTTCAACTATAGTTATCTACGGGCTCTTAGTTTCTTGATAGATCACTTGCTTTTTGTTTGAAAGTTTGTTTGTGATGTGGGTTTTGAAAGTATTTTGAAAAGGAATTCCTTTGTAATGATTCTCATCTCTATAAGAACGCGTACAAAGTGTTTGGTCTTTTGAAAAATGTTCCAAAGTGAAGTGTTGGTGTATAAAATGTTTTGTGAGCAAGCGAGCAACTAAGAACATCCTACCCACTCAAAAGGTCTTAAACGTTCTTTTCCTTCTCTTTTAGATGTTGCTATCTTACCATTAATTTGGTAAGAAGCTCCATCATTGGATGTGAAGGGACGGGCATGGGTCAATCGTACAGTCATCGAAGGCAACTTGTGAGACGATTTAGCAATTTTCGTAAGGGACTAGATCGTTTTATCAAAGGCAACATCGAGGGACATCGAGGGACTACAATCTTTTTTATTGAAGGGTCTTTGCTAAAGCGTCCCATATTCGAGGGACATGACTGTTTTTCTGAGGCAATAAGTGGAATTACCCTAAGGGTGCATGTGTGGATAGTGTGTTTGATTTGTATGCATTTAGTCTTTGATTAGGGGTTATCTATTTGTTGTTTTTATCTTGCCATACATACCCTATCTCACTAGCAATTATATGAAAAGCGGTAAACTTACGTAAATTAAAATCCTACGCTACTACATCATTAGGGGGACGGGGATACAATTTGCAAATGGGAATGAAATACGTGTCTAATTATTACAACCATATCGAATAAGTGGACAGTGATGGAGTATATATATAATACAGAAACAATGTAAAAACAAGGAAAAATTGCATTTTGAACTATTATGTGTCGACACATGCTGTTATGCATCGACACATAATTTTCCTTGCCCCTGCCAAACTAAATCAACTCAGTATGAGTCGACGCATAATGGGATCTGTCGAATCATTTCCTGCTTGTGTCGACACATACGCATTTTGTGTCGACTCATGCACCTTCCATCTTTCTGTTTTAGGCCCTGGATAGCAGTATGAGTCGATGCATACAGCCATGTGTCGACTCAAACCCTACTTTTTCACTTAGAATGAGTCGACCCATGTGGGTATGTGTCGACCCATGTTACAGTTTTTTGCCTCTATCACCATTCTTTTGCATGTATCAGTCAGTTTTAAACATATAAATGATAAAAAAATAAACAACAAGGAAATGATTTACTTAAAGAGTAGTGATTACTTCATCTTATTTTCAGAAATAAACAAAAAATGATGTATGGAAAATGCAAGGTTAAGATGACTTACCTTGCAACTGTTCTTTAGGTTTTGAGTATGAAACCTTTTAAGATGCTGTGTGGACCTTAATGAAACTCCGGGAAGCTATTAGACCTCCCTTTATGTTGAAGGTTGTTGAACCAACTCCAAACAATCAAGTTTATGTAGTATTGTCTTTTGTTTATAAGTTGAGAATAAGAGCACTACAGAAACTGTACTTGAGCTTAAGCAATATCTATGTGATATGAAGTGTTTAGAGGGTTTATGGGAGTGTTTACAAGGTTGTATAATAGTGGGTTGAGGATGTTTTCTGTTTTTGTGAGTTAGAACATAGTTGCAGATGAACAAATTTTTTATGGATGAATCGGGTTTTATGAATGAGTTGGGTTTTATGAATGAGCTGGGTTTTATGACTGACCAGAGTTTAACAAAATTTATGTTTTTTCTCTTCTCTCCTCTTTTCTCAGAAAAATCCCCCTATGTCTTATGAAATAACCCTTTTTGTAGTCCCTTGACTGAGGTTTAGGAGGGAAACAAAATAAGTTATTTTGAAACTGTTTTTGCCTACTGCTTTGATACTTTTTCCACACAATTTTCTTTTTCCATTTTGGTGCAACTTTGTGGCTTTTATAATGTAGGTTGGAGCAGACTTCATAGAGCACTTTTGGACTGGTTTTCTGGACAGATTTTGGACTATATAGGACAACATATATAGGTTTTGTGACAAGTTTGTGGTGCAACATAGAACAAGGTTTTGTAGGACAACAATTGAGCAGGGTTTTGGAGTGTTGCGGCAATGTATAAAAGTAGCATATCGTTTTTGTTCAGCAATAACATGGACAACATAGTTTGCAGCGTGAAACAAGTTTAGTTTGTGGAGAAATTTATGCACATTGCATCAAATACAAAGCATTATGGCAAGGTTTTGAGTCAAAGGAAAAAGTCCAAGCAATACAAAGTTTAGGATTTGTAAACTTGAAAAAATTCCACTTTGTAATAACTTGAATTATTTTTAACATCTTGAACTATTTTTAATTGTAGTGACCATATGTCATGAAGCAATGAAATTAACTTAGAAAAATTTCCAAGTCTTGCAAAAGCTGGATTTTTGACTTTCTTGTTTTTTGATGACCAAATTTCATATTTTGGATGTCTTGATGAAATATGATTTTTGGGACTCCACTTTGGTCATAAAGTCAAAGTTTGACTTTTTAGTATACAGTTGACTTTTCCCACCAGTTGACCGATTTTTCTCTATCAATTCACTGATCTCAGGAGATGAATTGAAAAATGCAATTAGCTCAAACTGACGCGCTCGTATCCTTGATATGATACTTCTAACCAATAACCCATGTATTAGATTAACAATTAAAGTTCAGTCATTTTCAGTAAAAACCCTAATTTCGCCCATTTTACCCTTTTGGTACTTTGAATGACTTTCTTGGAAAATCGTGATCCAAGACTTGAAGCTTGAAAAACATAATCCTGAGGGTCTATAATGATCCATGAAAGTCAATTGAAACATTATGAATCCCACTTCCTTTGTACAAACTCAAACCCTAATTTGAGGTATCAGTGTTGAGGAAATTATTTGACCTAGTCGATACTGGCGCAAACTTGAGGCATTGAAGATCTTTGTAGAAAATATCTTGAGAAATGAGAGGGAAAATTTTGGGGTACAACAGCTGCCCCTGTTCAATCTTCATAAACCTGAAGAGTTAGATTGGCGAATCTTCGATTCGTGACTTGAAGGTGGAAGATGATTGAACACCAGAGTGCCCATAAATTTGCACTTGATATTGTGGTTGAGGTGTGAGGAATGGGCTTGAAGATGCCATTTGTAGAAATAATGGAGAGTTGGAAAAGATGGGCTTATAGATGCCATCAAAAGGTGATTGTTGATAGATATTAGACTAAGTCTAAGCTTGACTTTAACTGGGAAAAGAATCAGAATAAATCTTTGGTCGATTTAAAACTGAACCTAGCAGAAGTCTTGAATAATCTTTAACTGGGAAGAATTAGGATAAATCTTTGGAGCGATTAATCTGAGCCAGAGAAAGCGTCTTATTTGGAAAGAATCAGGATAAACCATTAAGAGGTTTAAACTGAACCAAAATAGGTCTTGGGTACTCTTTAACTGGAGAGAATCAGAATAAATCTTGGAGCGATTTATTTGAACCAGAGAAAGTGTCTACTGGGG
This sequence comes from Vicia faba, assembly GCA_948472305.1. Classification (NCBI taxonomy): domain Eukaryota; kingdom Viridiplantae; phylum Streptophyta; class Magnoliopsida; order Fabales; family Fabaceae; genus Vicia; species Vicia faba. Next base: position 1,219,153,113 of record OX451738.1, on the reverse strand, counting down.
AAGAATCAGGATAAACCATTAAGAGATTTAAACTGAACCAACAAGGGTCTTGAAAAGAATCAGAATAAATCTTGGAGCGACTTATCTGATCCAGAGAAGATGTGTGCAGGAAAGAATCAGGATAAACTGTTGAGAGGTTTAAACTGAACCAGCAAGGGTCTAGAAAAGAATCAAAATAAATCTTGGAGCGATTTATCTGAACCAGAGAAGAAGTCCGCAGGAAAGAATCAGGATAAACCATTGAGAGATTTAAACTGAAACGACAAGGGTCTGGAAAAAAATCAGAATAAATCTTGGAGCGATTTATCTAAACCAGAAGAGGTGTCTGCGGGAAAGAATCAGGATAAATTGTTGAGAGGTTTAAACTGAACCGACAAGGGTCTGGAAAAGAATTAGAATAAATCTTGGAGAGATTTATCTAAACCAGAGAAGATGTATGCGAAAAAGAATCAAGATAAACCGTTGAGAGGTTTAAACTGAACCAACAAGGGTCTAGAAAAGAATAAGAATAAATCTTGGACGATGTATCTAAAACAAAGGAGATGTCTGCAGGAAAGAATCAGGATAAACCGTTGAGAGGTTTAAACTAAACCAACAAGGGTCTGGAAAAGAATCAGAATAAATCTTGGAGAGATTTATCTTAACCAGAGAAGATTTCTGCGGGAAAGAATCAGGATAAATCATTGAGAGGTTTAAACTGAACCAAAAAGGGTCTGGAAAAGAATCAGAATAAATCTTGGGGCGATTTATCTGAACCAGAGAAGAAGTCTGCAGGAAAGAATCAGGATAAACCGTTGAGAGATTTAATTTGAACCGAAAAGGGTCTAAAGGAAGTAATTGTCATGTAGATTGTCACCCCTTCTTGTTTCGGGAATTGATCTACGATTGATTTGTTCATAGATATTTGCCTTGTCTTATTGAAAATTTGATAATAATTTTCTGTTGATGATCATTCTTGAAAAAGGTAAAGATTTAGTTGTATGCGATGCCATGATGCATGAAATGCATAGTGCAATGATATTGCGACATATGCATTTGTGTCATTGATGTTTATGATGTATGGATGCGATGTATGCGCATGTAAGCTGTTCTGCTGCAGTATTTTCGGATTGGGGAAATGAATCCCTGACTAACGCTGGGAATGAGGAGTGTAAGTCTTCATATTTTGTTGAAGTTGAAGTGTTGATGGAGGTTTCCATTATTAGAGAAATAAACTCTGTTGGGGAAGGGAAACACCGTGCATTGCTTGTGGACTTCGTGAAATCCTGCTGGGGGATCCTGAGAAGCTGGGCAACTTTCACCGGGGAATCTTTGGAACGGTAACTGGGAGTTTTGCTCCGTCGGGGATATGAAGGCAAAAGATACCATTAAGCTGCATGCTGGAGATATGACAAAGATCCTGTAGCGAGACATTCTTGCTGGAGAAACTACCTACGGGGGTTTGGTGGAATGACCCATAGATGTCGTTATGTTTCTTAAATCCATTAGTAATTATCTTTCTATTTAGTTTTCCATTTTTATGCGTTCATTTATAAACAGTAATTACATTCAAATGCATATGTTAAAAAATAAACACTGGACATTTTTGTTTTGCAAATAAAACAGGAACAGTAAAAGAGAAACATATAGTTTCTCACTTTCAAAGGAATATCTTTATATTAACTGGAATAAGTATTTTTGTACATAGATACGAACATCCTAGTAAGAGAATATCGTCGTGAAAATGAAAACTGATACAAAGAAAAGACAGCTATGTGAAATAATCCCATGGGGTTCCCACTCTGCTATAGCCTTCATGTCTCCGAGCGTCTTATCCATTTGCTGCTTTGTCCGACGCTGATTTGATTGATTAGTACCATTTGAGTTTAACGATTGAGGCTGAAGATTGACTGCAAGGTGATCCAAAGGGACATATTCATACGCTTCAAATCCCTAACTTTTTCCTAGACTTCTCTTTCGGGTTTTCAATCCACCGGGATACCCGTTTTTGCCCAAGCCGCCCTTTCAGGTTTTCAGCTTGCCGGGTGTACAAATGTTTTGTATTTTATCCCTAATTTTTGCCCGTACCCTTTTGGTTCGTCGGGATGCCCTAATTTTTTCCTAGGCCAGTCGACCTAGATGGTCTTTGTTTATGCGTAGTATCTTTTAACTATGTCCGCATTTACAGGGTGCGGAAGGTCGTCGCCGTCCATAGTGGTTAAGATCATTGCCCCACCAAAAAATAGGTTTTTTTTATCACAAGACGTCCTTCGTATGTAGGAGTCCATTTTCCCCTGGGATAACCTTGTGGCAATATGATACATTTTATTACCAAGTCACCAACCCGATATACCTGACGTCTGACCTTCTTGTTAAAAGCTTTGATCATACGCTTTTGGTACATCTAGCCATGGCAGACAACCGTAAGCCTTTTCTCATCAATCAAGTTCAGATGGCCAAGTCGAGTTTGAATCCATTCATCTGCACCCAACCCTGCATCCTTTATGATTCTCAGAGAATGTATTTGGGCTTCAATTGGTAGGACAACTTCCATTCCGTATACCAAAGAGAAAGCAGTTTCCCCTGTTGATGTATGTGTCATGGTACGGTAGCCATGGAGAGCAAATGGTAACATCTTGTGTTAGTCCTTGTAGGTCACTGTCATTTTTTGTATGATCTTCTTGATGTTTTTATTAGCGGCTTCCATAACGCCATTCATCTTCGGCCGGTAAGGAGAAGAGTTATGATGCTGGATCTTGAATTGCACCCATAATGCAATGATCATGGTATTGTTGAGATTGGTACCATTATTTGTGATAATTTTTTCCAGAATACCGTACCAATAGATAAGATTCTATTTGATGAATCGGGCCACAACATTCTTGGTGATAGAAGCGAAGGGAGATGCCTCGACCCACTTCGTAAAGTAATGAATTGCAACCAAGATGAAGCGGTGTCCATTAGAAGCTGTAGGTTTGATTTCTCCAATCATGTCAATGCCCTACATCACGAATGGCCAAGGAGCGGTTAGGACATTTAGAGGAACTGGAAGCACATGTACTTTGTCAGCATAGATCTGACGCTTGTGAAAGATTCATGAATGTTGATGACAATCTGCCTCCATGGTGGACCAGTAGTATCCTGCCCATAGGATCTTTTTAGCCATCGTGTTCCCACTAGAATGGGTGCCAAAAGTGCCTTCTTGTAGATCAGTAATGATCTTGTATGCCTCGCTCTTGTCTATGCATTGAAGTAAAGTAGAGTCGTGATTGTGCTTATAGAGAACTCCATTACTGAGGAAGAACTTAGCAAAGAATCTTCTCAGGAATTTCTTGTCATTGACTAAAGCTCCCTCCGGATACACCCGAGCCTCGAGATATCTCTTAATTTCATGGAACCAAGGCTTGTCCACTACTTTATCAGTATCGATCTCGTGACAATAAGCTGGTTCGTCCATTCTCTCGATGGTGATCTTAGGAGCCTCATCATCCCAGCTGATTTTGAACATGGATGACATAGTGTCTAGCGCGTCTGCTAGTGGATTTTCCTCTGGTGGAAAATGCTCAAAGGTAATTTCCTCAAAATATGGGATTAATGTCAACACATGTTCTTTATAGGGGATGATATTAGAGTGCTTCGTGTCCCATTCTCCTTTGATCTGGCTGATGTCTAAGGTTGAATCTCCAAATACACCTAAGGATCCGATTCCCAAATCTATGGCAGCTTTAAGACCCATAATACACACTTCATATTCTGCCATATTATTGGTACAGTTGAAACACAACCTAGCAGTGAAAGGGGTATGACATCCTTCAGGAAATATGATTACAACACCAATGTCGTTGCCGAGTGCATTGGAAGCTCCATCAAAAACCATGGTCCATCGAGATCCTTGTCCAGGTCCGTCATACGGTCTGACTTCTTCACAATTGTTTACCACCATGATGTCTTCTTTTGGGAATTCGAACTTCATGGACTGGTAGTCATCCACATCCTAATGAAGAAGTTGATCGGCTAGCACACCGACCTTTATTGCTTTCTGGGTAGTGTATTGAATGTCGTATTCAGTCAGGATCATCTTCCATCTTGCTATTCTTCTCGAGAGGGCGGGCTTCTCGAATATGTATTTAATTGGATCCATCTTGGATATCAATAAGGCAGTGTGAGTAAACGTATACTGTCTTAGCCGACGAGCAGCCCATGCCAGAGCGCATCAATTTTTCTCGAGCATTGAATATCTGGTTTCACAGTCGGTAAACTTTTTGCTCAAGTAGTATATTGCATGGTATTTTCAGCTAGACTCGTCATGCTTCCCCAGCACACACCCCATTGAGTTTTCCAAGACTGTCAGATACATGATCAGGGGTCTTCCCTCAAATAGAGGAATTAAAATGGGAGGCTCTTGAAGGTACTCTTTGATCTTGTCAAAGGAATCCTGGCAGTCGTCGTTCCATTCCACCACTTGATCTTTCTTCAGTAATTTGAAGATTGGTTCACAAGTAGCGGTTAGGTGAGAAATGAATTTGTTGATGTAGTTTAGTCGTCCTAAGAATTCTATGACTTCCTTCTAGATGTGAGGAGAAGACATTTCTTATATTGCTTTTACCTTTACAGGGTTTACTTCGATACCTTTGCCGCTGACAATGAAGCCTAAGATTTTACCAGACCACACTCCAAAAGTGCATTTATTCGGGTTTAGCCTTAATTTGTATTTCTTCAGTCTTTCAAACAGTTTCTGCATATGGTAAAGGTGTTCCTCTTTAGTTTGAGATCTGTATATCATGTCATCCACGTAGACTTCTATCTCGTGATGGATCATGTCGTGAAACAAAGCTACCATGGCACGCTGATAGGTTGCCCCAGCGGTCTTCAACCCGAATGGCATAACTTTATAACAGAACATACCCCACTGTGTGACGAAGGTCGTTTTTTCCATGTCCTCAGGTGCCATTTTTATCTGGTTGTATCCAGAGAAACCGTCCATGAAATAAAATACTTTATGCTCTACGGTGTTCTCAACCACAATATCGATGTGGGGAAGTGGGAAGTCATCCTTGGGGATTGCCTTATTCAAGTATTTGTAGTCCATACACATACGTACCTGACCGTCCTTTTTAGGCACTGGAACAACATTGGTGACCCATTGTGGATAGTAGGTGACAACTAAGAATCCGGTGTTCAACTGCTTCATGACTTCAGTCTTGAATTTCTCTGTCATTTCTAGCCTCATACGACAGACTTTCGGTTATACCAGAGGGCAGTTTTCTTTTGTCGGCAGACGATGGACCATGATGTCGGTGTAGAGTCCCTGCATGTCTTCGTATGACAATGCAAAGACCTCAACATAGTCTTGTAGTAACTGAGTTAAGCGCTTCTTGACATTAAGCTCCAGGTTGGCACCTATCTTGACTTCTTTCTTGTCCTCTTCGGTACCTAAGTTAACTATTTCCACTGGATCTTTGTGGGGTTGTATGGTCCTTTATTCTTGTTGCAATAACCTGGCTAATTATCCTAGTACCTCACAATCTTCCTTACCTTCATCTTCGGCTTGGTAGATCGAATTTTCAAAGTCATGATATGCCATAGAAAAATCGTTACCCATGGGATCTTGAGTGGATGTGGATCTGCATTTTGATATGTGAGTGTGTGTAAGAGCATAGCTATCTTTGAAACAATAAAAAGGTAGAAAAAATAAGAACAAAGAGCATAAAAATTTGCATGCAAAAACATCCACGATTTATTGATGACATATGAAGATGAAGTAAAAACCCTCACAAATGGACCGTTGTGCCTCGGGTAAGACACAAGGTTTTAAAGTCTAAATTGTTTAATTATTACAAGTCCGACAAAAATTTAAAGATAATCACTCTTGGATAAAAGTAATAGGGACAAATTCTTTGGCATTCCAGTTGTTGATTCCTCCGCTGACAGTTGGAAATATCCATTCATCCAGGTCACAACTGCCATCATTGTCTTCCACTATGTTGACTCCCTGGTTGCTGATACGTAAAGGTGGCCCCCGGGCGCGAGTTCGTTGAACAACTCTTTATGCTTCCGAGGTAAAACACAAACCAAATTTGTTGGATTTGTAAGGAATATCCGGAAGTTTACCCTAGATAGTGCATCCACCTTCTTCGATCACTGCTCTAGCATCCTTCAGAGAGGCCATTTTCAATGGCGGTTTGGTAACTTTTGGAGTCTTGATAGTAGTCTTGGTTGTCGCAACTATTTGTGGGACCTCCTCGAAATGCTGACAAAGTTTCGATGAACTCACCATCCATTTCTACGTACCTGAAAGAGTTCAGGTGGCTGACCATATATTCCTCTTCCCCATGGACAGTGATAATTTTTCCCTTGATTGAGTACTTCAACATCTGATGTAATGTAGAGGTGACGGCACCAGTGCCATGAATCTATGGTCGGCCCAGAAGACAGGAATAGGAAGGGAGGATATCCATCACATAGAAAGTTGAATCAAAAGTTAGATTTCCAACTTTTATAGGGATGTCAACTTCTTCGTGTACTGTCCTCTTAGAACCATCAAAGGCTCTCACTATAATGTTTCTAGGCTTTAAAGTAAGTCCCTCACAGTCTAGCCGGTCAAGAATGTTTTTGGGCAAGACATTCAACGATGAGCCTGTATCCACCAGAACATGGGCTAGTGTAGTGCCCATGTACTCAATGGAGACGTGCAAGGCATCATTATGTTTCCTTCCTTTGGGAGTCAAGTCGGCGTCAGAAAAGCCCAATCTTTTACCAACAGTTAGACTGGCCACACAATTCTCAAATTGGTCAATGGAAGTCTCTTGGGCCACGTGGGCGGTCTTTAGAAACTTTACCAGGGCTTTGGCATGGGCCTCAGAACATAAAAGCAAACCAAACATTGATATTTTTGAGGGGGTTTGCCCCAACTATTCCACGACGTTGTAGTCACTTTTCTTGATTATCTTTAGTATCTCTTCTATCTCCTTCCTAGAAGCTTCAGGAATATCCTCTGGATGCGCCTTCGCCTGGACAGGCTCAGATAACACCTCCTTACCCCTTGTCCTGGTCGCATGGATAATAGTAGAATTGTCAACAAGAGTATCACTGAGAATGTTGGTAGGAGCGGGAATAATTACAGGGGTAGCAATGGTCATTGGAGAGATCTCAGGTGAGAAGATCCTTCCACTTCTTGTTATCTTACTGTTCCCAACGATATTGACGACGTCAGGATCAGTGTCTTTCTTAACTTTGTCTTGGATAGCCAATAGATCTTGCTTAACACCATAGTAATAGACGTCAGCCCCATAGTTCCAGGGAACATCTTTATCCAAAGAATATGGTATTGGCCTTGGAATGGTGATGATTAGGGGAGAAAACTTTGGAACAGATGTAATCCTGACGGGTCTTTTGGTTGAAACCCTGGGAGAATTGTCGAAAATGGTGATTATTGAGATATCTTCACAGGAATTTCTAATAAGAGGAACTTTTTCAAACTGGATTTCTCTGTTAACCATCAGGAGCTGGATGCCAATCTTCAGTAACAAACAACCATTTGGTAGATTCATACATAATTGACAACTTTCATCACAGCCCGGAAATAGACCGGCTCGCAATATATTCTGTTTAATGGTCAAAAGAGGAGTAGTTAAATCATTCACAAAGGAAACAAAACACTCATCATCAACAACATTGACACCTTGACCGTGTTTGGGAATTGGCTCCGTTATGACATTAGGTGTTTCTGGGGGATCAAACTCAATCTCTTTCGCCTCGATAAGGTCTTATATCTTATTCTTCAAGGCCCAACAGTCGTTTATATCATGCCCCGGGCTCTCAGAATGATAAGAACATCAAGCATTCAGGTTGTAGAGAGGAGAAGTTGTACTGGGGTTCTTGGGAGCTTCTTTTAGGGTCACCATATTGGATTTCAAAATATGTGACAGAACATGGAATAAAGTCATGTTGTTTTGGGTGAATCGTCTCATGGGCGCCTCTGGCCTGTACTGATAATTTTGCTGTTGATTTGGTGCAGAACTGGAAATCATAACACCCCTACCGTCGGGCAACATTTAATTTATTTTGATTCCTATGGTCGTATGCAACATTGACTTCCTTCTTTCCGGTAAAGGGTTTCTTCATCACGCTCGAGGATACATCTCTTTGAATTTTTCCACTTTTTATGCCGACTTCTACCCTTTCACCAATCATGATTAGTTTAGTAAACCTAGCCGAGGAGCTCCCAATCAGGTGGCTGTAGAATGGATCAGATAGCGTGCCTAAGAACATATCCACTAATTCTCTGTCAGATAGAGGGGGTTAGACTCTTCCCGCGAGTTCCCTCCATTTTGGAGCATAGGTTTTGAAACCTTCTCCAGCACCCATAGACATGCCTTGCAACTGTGTTCGAGTTGGAGCTAAGTCAGCATTATACTGGTATTGTTTGTAGAAAGCGGCAGCCAAATCTTCCCAATTGCGAATATTGGTCCCTCCCAACTAATAGAACCAATCCAACTGCGTCCCCGACAAGCTTTCTTGGAAGAAATGCACCCATAGGTTCCTATCCGCAGTATGGGGTTGAATTTTCCTGACGTATGACCTTAAATGCAGCTTTGGACAAGAGACACCATCATATTTAGCGAAAGTGGGGCCCTGAATTTTTGTGGGATGACAACCCCTAAGACAAGTCCTAGCTCTTCAAAATCCAATCCGGGTACCCTCTGGATCTCCATAGCATTGAGGCGATCCTCCAACTGCTTGTATTTATCGCCAGCCCGATGATACTGCTCTTCAGAGTAATTAACCTCTTCTTCTTCTTCGGACTCTGGATGGCTGATCGGAACTTTATAAGTCTGTCGGGATACTAACTGCAAGTATACAATTTAGTCTTTCTAGTTTTAAAAGATTATCGAACCCACAGAGACTGAGGATCAATCGCATACGATCTAATGCTACAGTTTGTTTAACTAAGCGATGAATATTCGATTTTTGGGGGAAACAGTTTAATTAAAAATAATAGTAATAGTTATACCGATATGTGATAATCGGACTTAGGGAATTCGGTGAATCGCTTGGCCTATAAAGTATTTCGGTAAAAGCTAATTGTTTAAAAACCTGAGACATACACTCTCGTGTTCATGAAATAAGTTATGCTACTAAACCTAGTGGATGCACTTTAAATTTAATAACACTTTTTGAAAACAATTTGAGTTTAATTAATTTATTAAAACACTCTCGTGTATTTAAAAATTAATATTCCGTTACCACTATCTGGGTTGAACCCCAGCTCTCGCATGCAGGTTCTTGCCTTAATTAATTTCCCACTCTCGTGGCAAAATCGTGTTAATTAACCTCTCACTCTCGTGACAATGGTAGTTAAATTAATCTTGGAAATTGGAAACCAAAAATTGTTTTTTAAATATTTTTGGCCAAGGTATCACTGAATTCTTTCAGTTCTTAATAGTCACATACCGATATTAATAAATTAGCCGAACATAATAAATTTAACAGCAATGCAATTCAAAATATAATTCATAACAATAATTGGCATAATATAAAAAAAAACGAATAAATATTAATTGCAATAAAAACCTAGAATCAAAGTTGCTAAGGTAATCTTGAAGTATTACAATAATCCTTGAGCTTGATTGCAGTAAATAAATCGTGTTAATTCTTGAATGAAGAATTAACACCTAAAACTAAAAACTAAAGCTTGGAATGAAAATTACAGCAACGTAGAAAAACTCTTAAAACAAGAAAATAGAAATAATTGTAAAAGAATAATAAATTTGCTCTGAGAAAATTCCTTCGACCCTCGGTACGTTGCACTTGCACACATATATATAGCAGAGGAAAAATAGCAGTTGCGAAGTCTTGAGGAAAGGTTGAATGGAGAAAATATAGGGAGCACTATTGGTGGGTGGGGGAAAAATAGCAGAACGAGTCTGCCCTTGCTTTACCCACGTCTCCACTATTCACAACACCCATCTTCACACGCGTGACAGTCGTCACAGGTGGGTGACGATCGTAACGCGCTTAAGTAGTGCATTACGCTCGTCAATGATGTGTGACGGGCGTTACTCCAAGTTGGGGGGTGTTACGCCCGTCACAAGGATGTGATGACCGTCACTGCTCCAAAAATCCAAACTTTGTATTTTTTAGTTCTTTTTCTCTTTTTTTATTGTCTAGCCTTCTTCATGTTGTCCTTTTCCATTGGTTTGAGTTGACAAATGTTATACCTGTAAAAAGACAAATAATCTCAGAATAATCGGGGGTTAGACGACTTAATGAAATATAAAATCGGTAAAAAGCGTGGTAATTATATGATATGTTTTCTCGTTATCAAATTCCCCCATACTTAAACCTTTGCTTGTCCTCAAGCAAATAGTCATTCGAAAGGTCGGACAAGTTTTGTCAAGCGCATAAGCATGACATACCTTGGATTTTTAAAGTAATTTCGTGAAATCCTCGTCAGTTCAGCCAATACTTGAGTAAAACACTAAAGATACGCTAATGACACAAGCAATAAGCTTAGTCGTAGGCTTCCATTTCAAACGAGCTATCCAATGGTTCCGTTATAATTCTGCCCGGAGTTCCTCGTATCTATTTCACTCGGTTTCATTCTGGCGCAATCACATTAAGCCCTTTGTCTTAGCACGCACGTAGTGGAGTAACCGGTTAGTGACTTTGATCCTTTCAGCACGGGGTCTGGTACATGAATGTGGCAACCCTACATATGTTATCCAAATTGGAGGTTGTGGGGGATCGGGCCGTAGCACGCCCTGCCGAGTTTAGAACTAGATACCTCTGAACCAACCAACACTGGATTCCTTCATTATTTGCCCAGCTCTTATATGTGCCCGTATATTTTGGTACACAAATTTTCTTTTCTTTTAGCAGCGAGATAAGAAGGATATTTTTAGAATCAGGCATCAAACACTTATATCCATCGATTCTCCACGTGGTTTATGTTAAGACGGTGCTAACTGCTAGTATAAACTACTAGGGGTTACTTCTAGAACTTGAAACTCCAGATATCGGCATAATGGTTATTGAAACGGATCGCGTAAGTAGGAAGTCTACGGTGTCATAACCGTATCGATCTTGTTATGTTGTTTTCGGCTTACTTAACTGGGATTTCATTAAAATAGGTATGTTGGGCTAATGCGAAGATAAAAATTTTCGGTATGGCTAAATAAAGCGGAGAATTTGAATCAAGACATATCGTAAGAATTTACTGGTTTATAAAAGATTGAAAGGTACCTCTCCCACACAAAATCCGACATTGTCCTCAATGTTGCGGTATATAGGCGGGGAAGTACAATTACAAAAACAAATGGAAAAGAAATGAAACAGAAAAATAATAAATTACATAGAAATTAAAGAAAGACTACTGGTGGCCACATCCTCTACTCCTGGTGCGAGAGCGTCTGGTAGGAGTGGCTCCAGTGTTAGTGTCTTGGAAACCAAGGGTGTTGACGTCCATCCTTAAGGCGTTAAGCTCTGACAGGGCCTCATCTAACCTCTCATTCATGTTGCGTTGCCCAGTCAAGATCTAAGCGTTTTGAGCGCACAAAGACTCAAATTGTTCATGTTGCCTTCTTTCAAGTGCCGCGTTCATTTGGTTCTGCATATGGAGGGCGCAGAGGATGTCTTCAAGATTAATAGGAGGAGGTGCATATGAGGATCCTGGAATGTCGTGGACTGGAGGAGCACTATCCAACTCTTCTTGCATTTCGTCTGCGGGGGCTGCAGGTTGGTCTTCATGAGCAGGTGCACGCTCTGCGGGAATTTTAGGCTCGAACAACCAGTTTGCTCGGTTACTTGGATTGATTCGGTCCCTGCAAGGCAAAATGATGTTCTGATAGACAGTGTTCCTGATTACAGGGTGGAATCTGCCATCTTCCCGCTCGTAAATGAGATGTGCGACTTTGCAGTGATCCAAAGTTAGCAAAGCCGGTACCATAGAAGGCAAGGTTGCGAGAGCAGCACCATAGTTCAGACCTATGGCAATTGAAGTAACCAGACCTCCGAAATAAAATGGCTTTTCGCCTCTAGCACAAATAGAGTGGATGTGAGCGAGTAAGAACGGGGCGACATTGATCTTTTGTCCAGTGAACGCGCAATGCAAAAAGAAGAGCTCCTTGGAGTTGAGCTTATGGTTACTGTCGCGGGTGAAGATTGTGTTGCTAAGGATGCAGTGGAAATAGCGGATGGCCGGATTATGAATGTGGGTGGCATTCAGGTGGTCGTAGGATCCGGCATGGATATTCGTCAAACTGTGCCATAAGTTGAAAGCTTCCTCACAAAAATTATCCGGCACCCGGAGATGAGCACCTTCGTCTGAACAAAAGCCTAAAAGTCGCGCGATTTCGGATTGAGGCAACTCGTGCTCAATTCCAAACATGCGGAATTTGGCCAGGCCTGACAGTTGGTTTGTGGCACCTGCCGGAGTGATGTAAACAAATGAACTCAAGAACTCAAGAGTAAGAGTTTCATAGATCGGTCTTGCTTCGCGGTATAAGTTCCACAAATCCACACTTTGCAATAATTGGCGGACACTGTCAAGTAGTCCCAAACTCCTCAGGCAGTCGATGTCAACGTACCGTGTGGGTTGGAGACCTCGACGTTGAAATTTCTGAAACTTTGCCCGTTGATTTTCTCCCTGTTCGCCGATTCTGAAATTGAGGGCGGGGGCTTGTGGGTTGTTTGCCATGGTGTAGGTAGAATTTGATTTTGGAATATGAAAATGGGGTACTGTATGGATGGTAATTTGGTGTTGGGAGTTTAGAAGTTAGAAGAAAAATGGAGTGGAGTGGGTAGTTTTCGTATGATGTGGCAACAATGGGGGAAATGGGTTTATGAAGGAAATGGTTGGAACGATTCTGTAATAGCCGTTCTGATACATTTTATGCGTGACGGTCGTCACGAGGGTGTGACGGTCGTCATAAGGCAAAAAGGCGTGTTACGCTCGTCACAAGGGCGTGACGGTCGTAACGCATTCAGTGTCATTAATGAGACGACCGTTACAGGACCGTTGGGGGTGTTTATATATTTTTATATTTTATTATTTTCTTGGTAATGAGGTTTGAAGTATTTTAAATTTTTGAAATATTTTAATTAATTAAAGTTTTTAAAGTAATCTAATAATAAAAGTTTTGTAATATTAGTTACCAACACATAACGAAATAGTAATATTGCGGTAAACATAAACCATAAATAAAAAGAAATACACAGTATGCTGAAGATGAAAAGAAATGAAAATTAAAATAAACTTGGTACTTTAAATAATTGAATAAATTCATAAGAAATTGTTTCGAAATAACTAAAAATGATAAAATGATGAAATAATAACTAGAATCCCTCCCACACTAAAACTAAACAGTGTCCCCACTGTATGTACAAATGCGAGAGAAAAGAATATGATAACAATGGAAACTCTAGCCACGGGGAGGCGGAAACATATGCTGGTGCATGTACTCCAGCTGATCGGTCACCAAATCCATGAAGGCTATGAAGTCCACCCGGAGAGATGTCAGCTCGCCCCGCATGTCAGTAATTGCTTCATGTAAAGAGTGCAGGGTAATAGTAGGTGAAGGTGGTGTAATCTCTGGAGCCTGGGTGGCGGTCTCAGCGGAAGTAGCCTGCTGTTCTCAAGGATCGGGGAACTCATGGTATCCTGGTGGTGTGGCAGGATCTTCATCAGCATTAGTAGTGTTGGGGACCTCGTAAATGTCAACAGTAGATGGTGAGGAGGGTGGTGTAGCAGGATGGTGAAGGTCAAAAAGCCAGTTATCTCTGTTATGCACACTGGTGATAGGGTCCGGAAGTTTAAACTGGTGGATGATATGATGATTAACTAACAGGTCAAATAGATCTGGTCCAAGGTTTCTGATAAAGCTAGTGTTGAAACAGAATGCGATGTCCATCGGCTTTATTCTCTAAAGCGGGGTTGATCCTAGCATAGGCCTGCGAAGTCCAATTGCATTTGATAGCATGGTAACTAAACCACCCAACATGATTGGTGCATTTGGATTCTGGATGATACACTCCATATTAGCGAGCATATAAGCAGCACCATTTACCGGACGACTCTGGGATGCACAATACATAATGAATAGCTCATCGCGGGATACAGATGTGACATTCTGCTGTTTGCCAAAGATGGTGTGGGCGATGATCTTGTGAAAATACCTGATAGCAGGGTTATGGATGCATTCAGAATAAAGATCAGACGGCTCAGGATGGTTATTACCAACGATGCTCCCCCAGAAAAAATCAAGATCAGAGTCAGGCAAGAGGTTCTCCTGGGTCATAGTGATAACATCAGGACCAAAAGGGAACCCAAGCAGGTGGCTAAACTCCCAAAGGTTATAAGTGTAGTCCATGTTAAACATCCTAAAAGTGATCAACCCAAGGTTGAATCCTATCCCATGATTTGGAATGAAGCTCAGGGTGCTCAGGAACTCAAGGGTCAACTTTTTGTAAGTACAGAACCGTCTTTGGATAGGAGCAGTGTCCCAGCCAATCTGATGCAGCAAGTACATGACACTCTCACGAATGCCAAGAGCGGTCATAGCATGGTCATCTGCGTAGATAGTAGGGCACATTTCCCGCTCAGCCAGGTCCGCAAATCGTCTTCTTTGGTGTCTGCTTCTCAAATTGACATTCATGAAGTTTACACAGGCCATAGCGCAAAATATGAAAGCAAAAGAATTACCCCCTGAAAATATTTGATAAATGTTTGAAAAAAAGGAGAAACTAAGTTAGTATTTTCGGGTTAAGAAATTGCCAAAGTTAAATCAAAAGCAAAAAGAAAGTTTAAAGGGAAAATAAAAACAGAAGAAAAAAAATAGAAAGGAGCAAGAGATGCAATCATGAAAATGTTTTAAAGATCAAGAAAAAGAAAAGAAAAATAAAAACATGTTAAAGTAGTAAAAATAATTAAAGTAAAACATGGGTTGCCTCCCACGAAGCGCCTTTATTTCATGTCGACGGCTCGATAGTTAATACCTATTCAGTTAGGTATTGGGGAAGGAGGCTCACTTAACTGAAGATAAGCCGAATAGTTTATATTTCCGATGTTAAAGTAGTGCTTTAGGCGCTGGCCATTGACTATGAATGGTTCGATAGAACTGCCTTTAATTTCTATCGCACCACTTGGGAAAACTTTGTTAATTTCGAATGGTCCGGACCATCTGGAACGTAATTTTCCCGGGAAAAGTTTCAGTCTAGAGTTGAATAGGAGTACGATGGCTCCTTCCTTAAATTCTTTCTGCGAGATACGCTTATCATGCCATTTTTTTGTTCTTTCTTTATAGATTCTAGCATTTTCATAAGCGTCTAAACGCAATTCTTCTAATTCATGGATATCTAACACTCGTTTCTCGCCAGCAGTCTTGTATTTTAAGTTGAGGGTTTTTATGGCCCAATAAGCTTTATGCTCTAATTCTACTGGCAAATGACAAGATTTCCCATAAACTAACTTGAACGGCATTGTTCCGATAGGGGTTTTAAAAGCTGTCCGATATGCCCAAAGAGCATCATTTAGCTTGGAGGACCAGTCTTTTCTGGATGAAGTTACGGTTTTCTCAAGGATTTGTTTTATCTCCCTATTTGACACTTCCACTTGGCCGCTCGTTTGAGGATGGTATGGTGTGGCTATGCGATGTTTAACGCCATATTTTGAAAGTAACTTTTCGAAGATTCTAGAGATAAAATGGGAACCACCATCACTGATTACCAGTCTTGGTACACCGAATCGTGGGAAGATAATATGCTTGAATAGTTTTAGTACCACACTTGTATCGTTTGTGGGTGCGGCGATGGCTTCAATCCATTTTGATACGTAGTCGACGGCTACCAAAATATACTTATTTCCAAAAGATGCGGGGAAAGGTCCCATGAAATCAATTCCCCATACATCGAAAATTTCTACTTCGAGGATTCCTTTTTGCGGCATTTCGTCACGTCTAGATATATTTCCCGGGCGTTGACATCTATCGCAGTTCATAATTGCTACGTGGATGTCTTTCCATAAGGTAGGCAAAAAGAAGCCAGCTTGAAGTATTTTTGCACAGGTTTTCGACGTACTAGCGTGTCCACCATAAGGGGCGGAATGGCAATGGGAAATGACGTCATCTATTTCATCGTTAGGAACACAACGACGGTAGATACTGTTGTACCCCAAAATTTTCCCTCCCATAAATCTTCAAAGTTTTGACAAGAATCATCCACAAATGGTTCAAGTCTACTCAAGGGCTACATAGTCAACCATCCTCCTAAGCCAGTCAAACTAGGGTTTTGGTTCTTGCAAGGAAGTTGAAGTTTTCAAGGGCTCAATCAAGTCTCCTATTCTCATACACATTGTCAAGCACCTACATGTCAAGTTTCAAGGCTCACAAGGTCAAGTTGCACAGTCAAAAACCCTAATTGCTCAACAGTCAACTGTAGGGGCAAAATGGTCATTTGACATTCAAAAGTCAAAATTTTTGGTCAACATTTTATTTTGAAGCCACAAACATCATTTGATCAATTCTTGATCATGATTCTCAAAAGTATGGCTCAAAAAGACTCAAGATGCAAACGTTTCTATTTTGGGACAGCTGAAAAGTCAACTGTAACTTGACCAAGGCATAACTTTTTCATGGTTCATCAGAAAAATCCCATCCAATGCTCATCTCGAAGGGGGGGACATTTCCTACAACTCATCTTCACATTCCAAGTCCAAGAAATGCTCTCACAAAAAGTTATCAATTTCAACATTATAGGTCATTTTCAAAAGTCAACAAAAAGGCACTTTAAGTCAAAGACCATAACATGAGATTGGTAAATCAAAATAACATGGGACCAAAGACATTGGTTAGAGGACTTCAAGACCTTTCCAAAATGTCCAAGAACATGTTCATAACTTCAAAATTGAGCAAGATATGCATTGGAGAAGTTGGGAAATTTTTGTGAAATGGCCAAAATCATTTATCCTTGAAATTTCATTTTTTGACAAAAGGGGCCAACTTTTTCTACCTGATTCAGCTTTGCCATACCTCCCACGTGTCCCATGTTTTATTTCAAGAATAAAAATTAATTTTTCTATTTTTGTTTAATTCTATTTGATTTAATTCATTTTAAATCTTTAAAATTCAAAAAAAAATCAAGAAAATTAATGGGAGGATATTTTGTGGTTTTAATAGCTTTGATACACCATAAAACATATACCAAATTCGTTCAAGACCTATTTCAAGCAAAAAAATTCAAATTTGGAGCAAATATGGCAAGTTATTTCAATGGTGATTATGGAGAAAATCAAAACTTCATTGCAAGGCTTAAAAGCTCCTTAATGTGACTGATTCTCATCCAAGCCTATATATACAAGCCTTGCAAGCCTCATTCAGGACCTAGAAAAAAAGGAGAGTGTGCACAAACGGCCAGAGGAAAAGTTCAAAATTTGTCCAAAAAAGTGAGAGATCTAAAGCGGTGTTGCAAATATTTTCAGATCCAAGCAAGCACGTGGCTTTCTTCCTTGCCACTCCCTGAAGCCAAAGCAACCACAAACGCGTCCTAAGGTCCACTACCAAGCGCTGTAAGTTGTCTCAAACTCACCCCTGTACACGAAATCATGTTTCTCCATTCTTGCACTTTTTCTGGAAAATAATAGCATATTCATACTCCATGCCTAATTTCCAATGTAACTGCTATATTCAATTTCATTTTTAGGCTTTGTATAACAATACTCGTGCCTAGGGTTCGTTAGTTTTGTTTTTAGGTATTTTGTCTACAGGTGAAATTGGGACAAACCATAAGCATAGACGTGATCAGGAGACATGGACGATCACAACCATGGGCTTAGATGGAATTTTTGATGCCTAAGGATGATTTTGAGTAAAACCTCCAAAATCCGGCCTTCACCTCCTTGGTTTAGTATTTCTTTTCTTATTTTCTTTCCTTTTATTAATTATTATTATTATTTAGTTAGTTCTCAAATAATTATTTTCATAAATTCAGAAAAAAACAAAAAAAATGTAATTATTATTATTATTATTAATTTCACTTTAGTAATTATTTTTGTAAATAAAATACTAACAAATTAATTAGTTTAATTAGTTAATTTTAACCTTTTTTCACAATAAATAAAAACAAATTTAGACTTAGGCTTTTTCTTTTGACATTTTTAATTCTTTTTTTATTTTATTTCATAAAAATATAAAAAAGGTCAAAAAATATTTTCTTGTAATTAAAATAATTAATTAGTTTTCAATTTCATTTAATTACCAAAAAAAAGACAAAAAAATTAATTCCCTTTTCTTTATTCGCGCGTATTTAATTTGTTCGATTATTATGTAATTGCTCCGGATATGTAATAGTAAATAGGACCCTTTTTACTGTTTTTTTATTTTCCGCACTTATTTACTTAAAACGGGTCTTTGTAAAGATTTGGCGATGTAGACCCGCGCCCTTGTAATAGCGTAGGACTTTTATCTTTCCGCTCTTTAAATTCCCGCACCTTTAACTGCTAATAATCACATGAAAGAATGTATGCCAAAAATAAAATCAATGCGTAGAACACTTAATGCATGATCAAGACAAAAAATAACTGAAAATGACACACAAATCACACACCACTCTTAGGGTACGCCTCACTGTTGCCTTGCCCCTCGAAATGTGGTCGTCGAGTACAGGACGTCTTAGTAAGTCCTTATGTCCATGAACATGGCATAAGGGTAGCTTCTAAGGTGTCCTACTGTTGCTCTGGTGATCACACTGTTGCCTTGCCCCTCGAAACGTGGTCGTCGAGTATAGGACGTCTTAGTGAGTCCTTATGTTCCATTGATCTAGTTGCCTCTAAACAGTTGCCTCGAAACGGTTGCCTCGGAATTAAAAAAGATCAATGGCATAAGGGTAGCTTCTAAGGTATCTTACCATTGCCCGGTGACCACACTGTCCCTAACCCTCGAATTGACCCGAACACCTCCAATGGTGGTGCTACCTACCTCTCAATGGTGGGATAGTACTACCTTAAGGACATTCACATAGCCTAATTCCTTAGGGTAGGTAGATGACTAATAGATACTTGCTCTAATTCAAAACAAATCAAAAAAGTTCTTTTCACACCGACACTTTCCAAAAAGCTTTCAAAGCGACTTTTCAAACACTCTTGAGGACTGATACAAGAGTCGAACTGAAATTTTAAACGAAACTTTTTTCAAACCCACTCACCTTGAAAAGCAAACAAACATTTTTGAAAACACAAATGAGCAAGTATCTAAGAGCCCATGGATAACCATGGATAGAAAGGGTGCTAACACATTCCCTTTCTATAAATCTACCTCCCGAACCGAGAAACTATCTCATAAGGAATTTTGCTGTGCTTTTGTCCTTTCCTTGTTGGAGAAAATAAAAGACGGTGACGACTCTTGCTTCCGCGACATTTTGCGAACCAGCGTTAAACAGTCAGTTCCAGATCCACCGATCACAGAACTGGCGACTCTGCTGGGGACATACCTAAAGTGAGGTGTACCTTAGGATAGTTCATAACTGTGTTTTCAATTGCTTTGACTTGTTTGCTTTATTATTGTGGGACTGTCTTGGGAGTTCCATAGATCCTAACCCGGATCTGGGGGATACCTTCTTAGAAAGTAGCAACAAGGCTGTGAGGGAACTGTGCAGGGTATACCGACATGGTTGAAGCAGTCTGCTATGTTGATGTGGCACTTTGGTGTGTACCGGTAACCCTTGAGTTCAGTCAAGGAGAGTACGGGGCCTCCATGTGGTGTCGTGAAGCATCAACTGACCTTAGGAACCTTAATTGAACCATCTTGGCCTCTTTAGGGTAGTGAGATAACTGACTTTGGTGCAGTCCGAGGTTGGTTGATACTCGATACTACACTCAATTGAGGGTTGCTTTCCTGGAATATTTCGGTCGCCAGTTCAGTGGCTAAATCGAAACGATGAACAACGAAAGCAATCCAGTGATATTGGGACCCTTAGAACCCGGTTACTTTTGATAGGATAGGTATGAACCAACAAACTGAAAGAGGGTAATACCTAAACTTCATGCTGGCCTAAACTCTAAGGGCTGTCTTGTGTGACTTGTGTGCCTTCCAACTTGACTACTTGCATGCTTGTTATCTGACACTTGAGTTTCTTGCAGGTTTTGTTTATAGTCCTTAATTGGGACTCATAACAGGGTTTACTGAGTTTCTTGCAGGTTTTGGTTTATAGTCCTTAATTGGGACTCATAACAGGGTTTATCTACATTACCCCATGCATAGCATAACATCATACCATTGCGTACATCCTACATAAGGACTAATCCATTTCAAGGATCTCAAGGGTCTATGATACAGGTCATGATGAACCAACTGTCCAGCAAGGTGCAAATGGGATTTATTTTCCTCTAGACAAGGTTATCAGGGGCTATGACCCACTGGATATGGTGAGCCTTTGACCCTTGAAGAAGGACTCTCTACAACAGGAAGTGCCTTCAATCAAGCTACCGGATCCCAACTCTAACAATTTTCTTGTTTACCCCGCGAGATCCTTGAAAACATTGCATGCACATATACATAGCATTGCATAACAGGTACCTTTGTTGCAGGTCACTTACCATTGTCGCTGTTTATTTCAGCAATGGCTTTCCAACCGGACAACCAAGATCTCCGGGCTCAAAACGCCCAGCTGCGAGAAATGTTCTTGAACCTATCCAGGGGGCAAGAAGAAATAAAGACTCTCCTCACCAGGAACTTGACCGTAGGGAATGCAGGGGGCATCAGGAACGATCAACTGGAAGGGCTACAAATTGAGTTGGCAACCAGGAAGATCCAAATGATGGGGCAGTTGTTTCCAGTGATTTCTGGTAAACAACCGCTAGTCTTCCAAACTATCGAATAATCTTTGTTAACGCTACTCAATCTCTTTGGTAACTCACAGGATCGACTAGATTGATCCTAGGACTCCTTGGATATTAAGGTTACTCTCACAATCGAACAATTATTCATGGGTGCTATTGTACAAATGTTTGGTTTATTTCGATCCCTCTCTCTAAGAGTTTAAGAATGTGGTCAAAATGTATGTGAAAACTAAGTTATACGAATAATTGCTAATTGTAATGCTGATTGAAAAGACACATAAAACTGTATGGAAAATGAAGTAACTGGTTTCGACCTATAAAACATTTAACACAAAAGGTTTCTGGAATGTGGAAGTTTAAAATGTGAAGAAAGCGTTTAATGCAAGAAATCTAGAAATAACTTTAAGTGAAAGTACATGTTTGAAGAATAATACTTGAAAGTAAAGGTATTGAGAGCGTAAAAGTTCTCTGAAATATAGAGTGCTTCGAAATATAAAGAAAGCAGTAAAATGTAAAACTTTGAAGAAAAGACTTTGAAATGAAAAGACAGTAGATAAAGAAACTTGCAAATGTTATTCGACAGAAAGAAAAAGAAGGAAAGTGCTGGAAATGGTAAAAAGGCTTTTATTAAATTAGAAATACATGGTGCTATCATACATACATCTCTCTTGCATTCGTTTCCCTTGCCATGTGGTAGTTTGAATGTTATTGAGTATTTTGTATAACAGATATGACACACTGAAATCCTAACACTAAGACTTCTATTTATACTAATTCGACCCTAACGGTCTTGCTACAAGATCATGCCACGTTTCGAACATGCAAGACAATGCTTCTTTCATCTTTCCACGTGTCCCCAAATGCTCCAACACACAACTTTCAAACTTTGAAAGTCCCGCTTTCATTTAAATTTTAAATGCTTTGGTGTTTCTCTGTTTCGAACGCTCTTCTCAGACCTAGCTTCGCTGCTGTTTCGAGACCCCTTTGGATACGCTCCCATGATCACCGTTCGAAGCTTCAAGCTTTGACACACTCATTCGAAACACTGCTTCTGCAATTTCGAAGCGTGGTGTTTTAATTCCATTTCGATCAGAACTTCTAGCTCTTTTTGAATTCTAAATAACACTATCAAAATCTTCAGCCAACAAATTGCCCCTTTAAAATATGTATTTCGATCTCTCTGAGAAATACCTATTTTAAACATTCACACAAGATTTTGATAGGATCTTCGAATCATCATAGCATTTAATGCGTTTGACCCCAGTCACATCAATCATAGCACCCTTTGGGTACCTTAACCGCCCAAAGTCACTTCACAGCATGGTGCAGTTATAAGTAATGATTGTTTTTAAAATCACGCCTATTACCTATATCAACTTCTCGCCACCTCTTCATCACACCAATCCATGATCTCCACGTATCATACTTTCATTCGGTGGATGCTTAATCTTCTTATTATAAAACGCCAATTTAACCTTCCTTTTTCCTTCTTTACACTCTAAATCTTTCAAACTCTGGAATTTTACTCTTCTTCTCTCATAAACAATCTAAGCTCTCAAACAACAAAAATGTCTTCTTCCACATCATCCCAACTCAAGAAAGTTTCTAAGAAGAAAGGAAAAACTACAGGAGCAACTATGGAGAGTAAAATCGTCACCATTCAAGGCCAATCTGCTCTTGCTCCTCAAATGATTTCCAAAGAAAAAGAAATGCTGTACGCATCACAGGTACTCATCCCTACCCATGTTGCTGGTAAGAGGTTAGCCTTAAATGGCCCTCTTACAGTTTTTGAAATACTAAAGGACACCAGGACCATTTTTCCCGTGTGTTATAACTTCAAACCTTTATTCAACAAAATGGATGCCCCTAGGGCAGTAGAATTTCTTAATCCGAATACCACAGGAACCCCAACTGTTTATCCTAAGGACCCATTTATCTTGGATTATGTAAAAAGCAATTTTAAACCATTCCGATCTTGCCCCACTGCTGATGTTGCTTATCAAAACTGGTTCACGAAAGTAGAAGCCAAAAAATCCCAGCAATGGGAAGAACTAGGCATTTATAACCTCATTAAGCTATCGAAACCTGGATTCACCTATAGTCATCCTCTGCTATTTGCGTCCCTCTATTTCTGGGATAGTACCTACAACACTTTCCATCTTCCAGGTGGAATGATCACCCCAACCTTCTTCGATATAGCAGCCATTACTGGGCTGTCGCCAGTGGGGGAAACTTATGTTCCTGACAATGAAGAGCACTCAAGCATAATTGACTTCGAAGTCAAGTTAGCCAGCTTCTCCAAATTTATCGGCCATTATCATGCTGAAGGGGATAATGTGTCTGACACAGAGCACATTGCCTTCTTAACCCTGTGGCTGTCTAGGTACGTTTTCTGCAGTAGATCCCTGCAGGTAGCTAGTAGGTTCATTCCTTTAGCTAGGGATTTACATGAAAATCGCAAAGTGTGCCTAAGTGAATTACTCTTAGTTGACCTCTATGAGAGCCTGAGGTCAGCTGTTTCGAGCCTCAAATCCCACACTTCCAAAAACATTCTTTTAGCTGGCCCATTTTGGTTACTTCAATTATGGCTCAACGCCATGTTCGAACCTTCTTTATCAACCGCCAACACCATAGATGAACAAGATTCAGAAATAAGTGATAGGATAGTCGAAGGCACTAGGCTTCGAAGACTAACCCCTAATGATGACAAGGACGACTTCAAGGTTCAATTTTCGAAGTACATCTTGATACTCTCAAAAAGACATAAGTTCGAAGAGAGCATGGCGCCCTTTGCTTCGAGGGCTCATGGACCTTCTTGGTTCACCATGGCTCTTTCAGAAGCCATCAAGAGTAAGGAAATCCAAGATGTGTGGAGAGCTTTCTTGCTTCCTAGACTTATCTCTTCAAGGATAACCCCAGCTAAGAACCAAATTCTTCTCTTTGCCTACCAACCAAACTTCGTTTCGAGGCAGTTTGGCCTATGCCAACTGATTCCTGAACCTTTGTTCCAGACTGAGAGTGCCATCACATCTGGTCGAACTTTCAAGGCAAGGGAAGCCAAGATCCAGCAAGAACAATATCAGGGCTTTGCCCAATTTGAACTGATAGCCTTCGAACCTACCCATCTCGCGGCCAAAGGATTTCTGGAGTGGTGGATTAAGTTTTATCAAGCTTGTATGTTCGATACACTTACTATTCGACAGAAACTAATTGATGCCTTCGATGTGCAGGTACCAGCAAAGAAAGGTATGTTTACTCATGCCAAAGAAATAAAAGCTTTTCAAAATTACTTCGAAACTACTTACGACCCCACACGCTTGGACTCCACTGTGCATCAAGCGGCTGAGACCTTGAAGGAAAAATTTAAACAAAAAGTTTCTAAGCTAAAACTTCCTTCAGGGCTGTCACCTGAGGATAGGTATAGGTTGGCATTCGAAATGCATCCACCTAAATTTCCCAGATTACCTACCTCAGAACTGGCTCTGGCTTGGTTTCCCCCATATCCATGGTGGTTTACTTGCAAAGAGATGTTCAAATATCTTCAAAGGAAACCAAAGCCATCTGAGACTGTGACATGGGCTCGACACTGGCTTCATGATTTCCCAGGACATCTTCGATATGACCTTTCTGCCGTGTCAATTAAATCTGATCAAGGCACAGGTGCGAATGCTTGGGAAAAACTCCCAAATATCTTTTATTTTCCAAATCTTTAACCTTTGCTTTAAATGTTTTGATTTTCAGCTATCAGGATAAAGACCACTGCCTCGAAATCGAAGGAAGGGAGTGCCTCTCAAGCCTCCATCGAAACTACCGAAAAGGCTAATCCACTCGAAACGACTACTACTGCTGCAACTACACCAACAACAACAACGCCAACAACAACAAGTGCCCCAATTCCAACGGTAATCACTTAGTTTTTTATGCTTCGAATTCACTCAATCCTTTTATATCTAACTTCGTTAAAATTCGTTCAGACCAACAAGCTTCCCCCCACTACTCCCAAGAAGCGGAAACCAAGCACCACTGGGGAAGATCTCACTGCTGGAGGAAACTCAAACACTGCTTCGAAGAAGAAGCTAAAGAAAGCTACACCCAAAAGTACTGTTCCTACTAGTGCCTCTGGACTCGACTCCAGGGATGCTGCTCCCTTACCACAATCCAAAAATCCACCTTCGACCTCCAACCCACAGTTGGAACGCATAGCTAGTAACCTCTCTTCTGAGGGCCCACAGGTAAATCGAACTTCTTCTAAAAAATGTTTAACTTCTTATTACCTTGGTGAGTGTCATCCTTTAACATTTTGCTGCTCCTTGCAGAACATCCTGAATCCTACTTCTACCATTTCGACCTCACCGTCCAGGGCTGCTGTTCCGCTTAACTCCTCTCCTCAAGGAGATTCCAGCAATTTGGTCCAAAACAAAGGTTCTTCCAACGTGGCGGTTTTGGCTGGAACTTCTGAGCAGCCAGATGACCAAGGTACCTCCATTCCTCTGAAAGAGGTGAACGAAACCATACCTCAAACGTCTGCAGAGGATTCACAAAGGGTTCTTCAAAAGTCCCCTCTTGAAACTCTTCAAGAGGATCCAAAGGATACTCAGACTGAAGAGGAAAAAGCTGATTCTGGGCAAGGATTCGAAGAATCTGCAGACGAAGAATCTGAGGAGGAAAACGCCAATGATGGGGAAAACGACAATGATGGTTCGACTGCCGGGACGGAGTCTAATGCACATAGCGGTGAAAAGGATGGTATCGAAGTGGTAGATTTGGACGAGGATGAAGAAGACCAAGAGCACGAAGCCAATGAAGGGGATGGTGATACAATCAACGAAAACCCAGAGGTTGAAACAAACGTGGTTCCCCTATGCGTGGAATTCCCCCAATCCTCTCCGTCTCGAATGACTGACGAGGAACTGGCACTTCTGAGGCGAAATGATCCTATTGGGTACATGAAGGCAAAGTTGGCCCAGAGGGACATCCCACTCGCTAGGGCTGGCACAAGTTCAACCAGCTATCCTCTTCCCACAGATGAAAGAGTTGTTCTTCTCAACAAAATCAGGAGAACTATTCTCAATGTGGATATCTTCGAAGTGCTTAAGCAAGATAGTACTGCTTGCTATACTATGAAGGAGCTGCTCACAAAGGTTAATCTTTCCAACTGCTCTTTGCCAGTTAGTACTCTCTTGTTTGATCTTCAGAATTTGCTGGACAACGTAACTGGCTATCTTCTCCAAGACGAATCTGCTGCCAAGAAGGTTCACGAGAAACGCATTGCTATGGATGCCGCCTATGAACAAGCTTCGAAGCTTTCTCAAGAAGCTGAAGATCAGGCTATGCATCTGAAGCAGGCAAAAACTGAATATGAGGCTCGAGCTGAGTCCATTCTTATTTGGGAAAGGCTGATTCTGGAACTTCAGCAGAAAGTTAAGGAGGCTAAGGAACAACAACTAGCCTTCGAAACTAATCCTGCAGGTAACCAATTCGAAGAGCTTCTCAACCGGGGGCTTGCAGAAATGGAGACTGCAGAACAACTTAAAGGAGAAGTGGCAACCTTGGAAGGTGCCAGGCGGTTTGCTCAGCAGAAACTTGAAACATTTCGAAGTACCTTTAATCGATTGAAAAATAATGTTTATTTCTAGATTTTTTTGTCTATCTGACCATAACTTTGGTTCTTTCAATGTAATATTCGAACAACGCCATTTTGGCATTCTTATCTTGCCATCTTGGCTTTTTTTTTTTTTATAATATTTTGTTTACGTTGTTACTATTCGAATTTCCCGCAGGCTTGGTTTATATTTCTTTAAATATTTCCCATTAACCTTTAGGACACGTTTATCATTCAAGAGTTCTTCGACTTCGTATGCATTGTTTGAGAAAACTTTTAATACTCGAAAAGGTCCTTCCCAATGAGGTGACCATTTACCTAATGCTTTGTTCTTCTTATCCATAGGCAATATGACTCTCCAAACCAAGTCATTAATAACGAATACTTTTTTCTTCACCCTCTTATTGTATGTTCTGGCCACTCTTTCTTTTTGCCTCATCAAAATCTCCAACGCACGTAATCTAATTTCGTCCAATTCAACTAATTCATTCATCATCATTTCCCAATATAACGCGGCTGGAATTTCGTTTTGTTTCTGTATTCGAACTGATTGCAGATGAATTTCTACTGGTAACACTGCATCATGGCCGAATGTAAGTTGGAAAGGAGTAGTGTTAGTGGCTTCCTTTGGAGATGTTCTACAAGCCCATAACACTTGGTCCAGAGTTTTGTGCCAATTTCTTGGCTTCTTGCCAATATGCTTCTTGATTAATCCTATTATTACTTTGTTTGCCGCTTCGACTTGTCCGTTTGCTTGAGCGTAATATGGTGTTGATGTTAGCAATCTAAACCCCATTTCTTGGGCAAATCCTTGCATCTTTCTACCAGTAAATACAGAGCCTTGGTCTGTAGTTATACTTTCTGGTAATCCAAACCTATAGATAATGTGCTTTTGTATAAATTCAATAATTGCCTCTTGATCAGCAACTACCAAAGGTATAGCTTCGATCCATTTGGTAAAATAATCTACTCCTACCAAGATATATTTCTGACCTTTGGACGAAGCAGGATTTATTTCGCCTATCAGATCCAATGCCCATCCTCTGAATGGCCATGGTTTGATGATCGAATGCAGCTCACTTGCAGGGGCGTGTTGAATTCCTGCATGTTTCTGACATTCCTCACATCCTTTCGCAAAGTCTATGCAATCTTTGAGCATGCTAGGCCAATACAAACCATATCGAAATAGCAACCATTTCATTTTATGGCCTGCTTGGTGTGCCCCACATGCCCCATTATGGACTTCAGACAATGCTAAATATGCCTCACTTTCTCCTAGGCATTTCAATAAAACACCTTCTTGGGTCTTTTTGAACAATTCGTTCCCCATGAGGAGATATGACAATGCTCTATATTTTGTTTTCCTATCTACTTTTAGAGTTGGGTCTGCTAAATAACTCTTTAATGGACTTCGCCAATCTGTATCTGACAAAGTATTTATGGCTAGAATTTCGAATCCCTGTTTCTCGGCATATCCCAATCTCATACTTTCCAGATCCGATGGTGTGAATCTAGTAGCCATAACTCTTCCCCTTATTTCGACCAAATCCTTAAGATTCTTGGTAGATACTCTATAACCTGAAGCGAACTGTGCTAAGTCATTTGCTTCTTGGTTTTCTAATCTTGGTATGTGTTGAATATCCATGTATTCAAACTTTCTCAATAGCCTATTGACTATGACGAAGTATACCATTAGATTTTCCTTTATGCACTTATATTCTTTTGTGATTTGTTTGACCACCAACTCAGAATCTCCTTTAATTTCGACTCTGGTTGCCCCCAATTCCAACAAAGCTTCAAGTCCAACAATGAGCGCTTCATACTCAGCTTCGTTGTTCGAACAACGAGGACCATCCAATTTATACTTGAATTTTGTTGGAATTCCTTCAGGAGAAATTAGAAGGACTCCAACACCACTTCCATTCTTGTGGGTTGAACCATCAAAGTACAATTTCCATGGTTGTATTTCGACGTAACTCATGCTTGTCTGCTCAACCAACGAATGATCCACAATGAAATCAGAAATCACTTGACCTTTCATAGCTTTTAAGGGCATGAACGTCAATGAATATTCTGTTAAGGCCAGAGCCCACTTTCCAACTCTACTATGCATTATTGGCTTTGAAAGCATATGTTTAATGACATCGAAGTGAGACGAAACATAAACATCAACAGGTTTTATATAATACTTGAGTTTCATACAAGAGAAATACAAACAGAGACATAGCTTTTCTAAATTGCTATATCTGGTCTCTGCATCATTCAGTACTCTACTTAGATAGTATATGGCTCTTTCGACGCCATTGTTATCCTCTTGTGCTAACATACTACCTATGCTAACTTCAGAGGCAGATATGTACAATCTCATGGGCTTCCCCCATGATGGTGGAGACAACATAGGAGGCTGGGAAAGATATTCTTTTATTTTGTCAAACGCCTCCTGGTGAGCTTCGTTCCATTCGAAGGCCTGACCTTGCTTCAGACGAAGTAACGGAGAGAAAGCTTGAGTCCTTCCACTCAGGTTCGAAATGAATCTTCTGAGGAAGTTAACTTTCCCTAGTAGAGATTGCAACTCCCTTTTTGACGCAGGTGCTTTCGTCTCCATTATGGCTTTGGTTTTGTTCTGGTTGATTTCAATTCCTTTCTTGTGGACCACAAAACCAAGAAAATCTCCAGCCTGCACAAAAAATGCACATTTAAGGGGATTCATTTTTAAGCCATGTTTTCTCATTCGCTCGAATGATTGGCTTAAATGATGCAAATGTGCTTCTGCAGATATAGATTTGATGACTATATCATCAATATACACCTGCATGAAGGTTTCGATAAAGTCATGAAAGATTGAATTCATCGCCCTTTGATAAGTTGCCCCAGCATTTTTTAAACCAAAAGGCATCACCACCCATTCGTAGGTGCCTAAGGCTCCTGGGCAACGAAATGCTGTTTTTGCAACATCTTCTTCAGCAATGAAAATCTGGTTATATCCAGAGTATCCATCTAACATGCTCAAGTATTCGAATCCTGCAGCAGAATCTACTAGCATTTCTGCCACGGGCATGGAATATTCATCCTTAGGGGTTGCAGTATTTAAATCCCTAAAATCTATGCAAATCCTTAAAGAACCATTTTTCTTGATAACAGGTACTATGTTTGCTAACCATTCGACGTACCTTGTTGTTCTGATGAATTTGCAACGCAGCAACCTTTCGATCTCAGCTTTAATTTTTGTGAGAACCGCTGGCGCGAATCTTCTGGGAGTTTGTTTGATGGGCCTCTTGCCATCTTTGATTGGCAGCCTATGTTCGACCAACTCCCTCTTTAAACCAGGCATCTCATCATAATCCCATGCGAAACAATCTTTGTTCTCCTTAAGGATTTCGATCACTTTTTCTTTGAGGCCTGGGCTAAGTTTAGCACTTACGTAAGTTACTCTTTTCGTCTTGTCGTCCCCTAAGTTGACTTCTTCGAGCGGGTCTTGTGCCAACATTTTGACACCTGAGTTTATGGGATCCCTTTCGAAGCCTAAGGGTTCTTTGTCATAGATGGCATCCAACCTTTGATCCATCTCCAACTCTTCGCTGGGTGAGCATTTCGAACCCCCCCCCACTAACTTCATTCGTTTTTTCAAATGATTCATTTATTTCAGCCTCTAAGGCCGCTTTCGATTCATTCTCAGCCATATAGGCCGAAATCCTTTCGAAAAAGGTAGACTCAGTCATGGTTAAGGTTGTCGAAGTCCCAGCCTGCTGGCCGTTTTTGTATAGCACCTTCAACTTCCTCTTCTTTACTAATTATTGTTCTATCCCAGTAAAGTCCATCATGACGAAGTGTCATGTAGTAGTGGGCATTTCTAGTTTCATTCATCTCATCATTTGGAACACATGGAGCAATCTTTGCCAGATTTTTATCATAATCCCTTTTGTCAACTAAATTGACAGTTGACATAAAGTAACTCTGGTCTGCTTCGATGTTTTCCACGATTCCGTCATCTCTCCACAGGACTAGTCGTTGATGCATTGACGAAGGAACTGCTCCCACGCCATGGATCCACTCTCTTCCTAGCAGTAGGTTATAGTTGGCCTTGGCTTCGACAACCATAAACATGGTGGGCCTGCAACTTGAGCCTATTGTTAATTCCAACTGGACCACCCCCAGTGTTTTACCCACTTTTCCTTCATAATTGGATAGAACCATATTATGGGGCTTGATATCCCCTTCGCGGATTTCCAACCTTTTTAGCATGAAATGGGGAATCAGATTGACTGCAGCACCCCCATCCACTAGAACTTTGTTCACACCATGGACACCCACTTTCGCCCGAATGAAAAGTGGCTTGAGATGATTCTTCATTGTAGGCTCTGGACGTTCGAAGAACGCATTTTGTTCTTCAACAGCCCCATTGTCCATCACGTAGTAGCATACGGGCCTATGTTTCATTAAATCTGTGGTGTCTTCTTCCTCATATTCATTGATTTCGGTTTCCTGCCCGAATTCGCAGGGAAGCACAGACACTACGTTACAGTTCAGGTTAAATGAAGACTCCCCCTCCGATTCGAAGTTATCTGTTATCATATCTTCGTCCTCTTCCGGGCCTGGAGTGTATTCCTTTGGTCCGTCTTGTTGGTCTTCAGAAAAAAGCCTTCGGTTGACTGGAGGTTTCTCTTCCGTCTGACTTTTTGGTTTGTTGGTGCTCGATTCACCTTGTATCTTTGTTGAAGTATCCCCTTTGTTTGCCACAGCTTCTCTTTCAGCCTTTCGAATCCTTTGCTGTCTGCGCCACTGGGATCTTGACATGGGGTTCCTTCCTTTGTAATTTTCTAATCTGACTTCCTCCCTTTTTTGTGTGTTGAATTGCCTCCTGTATGTCACAGCATGGCGTGCATTTCGTTCAGCATTCCTCCATTTGTCTTTGCCTTTGTCATTTCTGGCTTGCAGCCATCTATCGGTTGGTACTTCAGCAGGGAGTTTGAAAGTCACTCTTCGAGCAACTTTGGGGTGAGGGCTATCAGGTCTTCGCTGTTTGTATCTGCTGTCGAAACGCGGACCCATCTGGGCAGTTTCTTGATGGCTCCAGCAAGGGGCGAAGGGGATCGTTTCGAAGGCCCTAGCCATGCTTTGGTCATACACAGCAGAACATCTTGGGCACACCAAGCACTTAGTTGCCCCCTTGTAGCAGCGAAAAACAAACTCCAACAAACTCCACTAGGTGTGCCAATTTGTTTCCAGTGATTTCTGGTAAACAACCGCTAGTCTTCCAAACTATCGAATAATCTTTGTTAACGCTACTCAATCTCTTTGGTAACTCACAGGATCGACTAGATTGATCCTAGGACTCCTTGGATATTAAGGTTACTCTCACAATCGAACAATTATTCATGGGTGCTATTGTACAAATGTTTGGTTTATTTCGATCCCTCTCTCTAAGAGTTTAAGAATGTGGTCAAAATGTATGTGAAAACTAAGTTATACGAATAATTGCTAATTGTAATGCTGATTGAAAAGACACATAAAACTGTATGGAAAATGAAGTAACTGGTTTCGACCTATAAAACATTTAACACAAAAGGTTTCTGGAATGTGGAAGTTTAAAATGTGAAGAAAGCGTTTAATGCAAGAAATCTAGAAATAACTTTAAGTGAAAGTACATGTTTGAAGAATAATACTTGAAAGTAAAGGTATTGAGAGCGTAAAAGTTCTCTGAAATATAGAGTGCTTCGAAATATAAAGAAAGCAGTAAAATGTAAAACTTTGAAGAAAAGACTTTGAAATGAAAAGACAGTAGATAAAGAAACTTGCAAATGTTATTCGACAGAAAGAAAAAGAAGGAAAGTGCTGGAAATGGTAAAAAGGCTTTTATTAAATTAGAAATACATGGTGCTATCATACATACATCTCTCTTGCATTCGTTTCCCTTGCCATGTGGTAGTTTGAATGTTATTGAGTATTTTGTATAACAGATATGACACACTGAAATCCTAACACTAAGACTTCTATTTATACTAATTCGACCCTAACGGTCTTGCTACAAGATCATGCCACGTTTCGAACATGCAAGACAATGCTTCTTTCATCTTTCCACGTGTCCCCAAATGCTCCAACACACAACTTTCAAACTTTGAAAGTCCCGCTTTCATTTAAATTTTAAATGCTTTGGTGTTTCTCTGTTTCGAACGCTCTTCTCAGACCTAGCTTCGCTGCTGTTTCGAGACCCCTTTGGATACGCTCCCATGATCACCGTTCGAAGCTTCAAGCTTTGACACACTCATTCGAAACACTGCTTCTGCAATTTCGAAGCGTGGTGTTTTAATTCCATTTCGATCAGAACTTCTAGCTCTTTTTGAATTCTAAATAACACTATCAAAATCTTCAGCCAACAGCAGTTGATGGGCCAAATGACTCTCATTCAGGACTTAACTCAAAAACAAGAAGAGCTCAGGGTCCTCATCACCAAGCTGCTTCCAAATGATCAAGTAGCTCCAACAACTAGGGTTGAAATCCCAGTCATTATTTAACCACAGTAGGGGCGAGAAGACAAGGGAAAATCTCCTCAACCTGCTTCAGGGTCACGAGCCCAGCCTCAACGGGGTAGTCAGCGTAAACGATATGCGCTTGGAAGACATTTCTCGGAGACTGATATACCATCATCCTTCATACTGAAGCGCTTGCTGGAGGTTAAACTGATCACTCTAAAGGACCCTCCTCAGAACCCGAATATGACACCTTCAAGGTATAACCCCAACACCCGCTGCGCTTACCATTCTGACAGCCCGGGGCATGCTACAGATGACTGCTGGACTCTGAAAAACAAGATCCAAGACTTGATTGAAGAAGGGGTGATAGAGTTCATGCCGGATGGCGAGATGAAAATCTTCCGCTGAGAATTTTCCATTTGAGATGACTAGCTCAAACTAGAAAAATTTTGTTCATTAGAATTTTTCGAGTTGTAATTCTCTTTTGATTGTTCAAACATTTATTCATTGTTAAACGTTGTTATTTCATTAATGCATCGCATATGTCTATTTTGAAGCAATATATTCGCATTTACTATGCTTAAAACTGTTTTCATATTTTTGTGATGTTCAACGCTCAGTTAACAATTCTAAGCCTCTTGAGGGAGGATGACGAAAACGATACCATGATCTTTACAACATGCTTTTGAACAGACCCCGCTGATGAGGTACATGCATTGTTTCAATTCCTAAACACTGGAGTTATAAGGAAGATAATCCCTCGTCAACCCCTTTGAGCCAAAGAAGTAGGAGTTTTTCTTTTCGAAATTTAAAACCCTTAATCATAACCTGGGGCAGGGTAGTTCTCTCAGTTGATCCAAGTGCAT
This sequence comes from Vicia faba, assembly GCA_948472305.1. Taxonomy (NCBI): domain Eukaryota; kingdom Viridiplantae; phylum Streptophyta; class Magnoliopsida; order Fabales; family Fabaceae; genus Vicia; species Vicia faba. Next base: position 1,219,119,369 of record OX451738.1, on the reverse strand, counting down.
AACAAATGGCACCAAGGAGGTCCTTACAAAAAAAAAGAGAAGACAATGATGATTCCGAATAATCATAAGGATAGGCAGTCATTATATCTCAGAAATAAAAACCCAATAAGTCAAAACCTATGAAGGAGACTTACAAAACTGGGGCATCCCGCTGACTGTAAATACAAAAAGAAACAGTTCAGGCAAAAAAAATAGGGATAATAAAATCAAAAAAAGAGGTCACACAAACCCTCAACAAAAAGAAATGACTGCCCATTCAGAATAAATCATCATTATCTGAACCGTCATTGGTATATCAAACTAAAGACTCAAACAAGGTCTAACGCACGATCAGCTAAGTTTAGGTTTGAAGAACATCACGAAGAGCGGGTGGGTACAAATAAATTTGAGCCTTTATCCTTTGTTTCTTGAACCGTGAACCAAGCCACGTTATAACCCTTAAAAGTCCTAGCAGAAGCATGGGTTAGTTCGAAAGCATACTGTTACGAAAGGTATCCTGACTCCTTAAGGCTTGTGGTAAAATAACGAGTTGACACCACAATTTATAAAACTTGCTTGTTGTACTAAAAATTCATTTTCAAAAACTTCAAGACAGACATAAGCTTTGCATTTCTAATATGACATTGCTTGCATATGACTAGTTGTTTGAACAACAGAGATATTCGCATGACGAAAGTCTAATGAACAAGAGTATCTCCAATTAAGGGGGATGACATGATTATTGTCCATCATCTGGGGCAGTCAAGTCAAGATTCGGAGAATCTCTCAAAGACCAAATAGCCTGGCGCAAATCTCCGCTTGGGTCACTTGGGGCACTCCAGCAACGAATCTTGCCTGATTAAACATCTTCTGGGGTATGACAAAACATTTCTAACAGGGGCAACTCCCTACATTCTGAGAGCATGGACATAGTCGAAAAAATACTACGCCTAATCAAAGACCCGCTAGGTTGACACACCTAGGAAAAAATAAGGGCTTCCCGACGAATCAAAAAGGTTCGGGCAAAAAAAGGGATGAAAAGAAAAAATCTGTACACCCGGCAAGTCGAAAACCTGAAAAGGCAGCTTGGGCAAAAATGGGTATCCCGGTGGACTGAAAACCCGAAAGGGCGGTCAAGGCAAAAATTAGGGATCAAAGCATACGACTATGTCCTGGCATCTCGTCACCTGTCTACCAGAAGATTTGTCAATTACCCCCACAGGTGCCTTCTCCCACTGAAACTGGGGCAATAATGAGTCGTCTAAGCGATCTAATTGCTCTGTCCACCAAGGTACCAAGGTAAGTTCAGCTGAAGAACCTAACCAATATATCTTAACTCCCCAGAGAATGAGCCAGCAAGTCAACATACTCTCCCCAAGCAGAGTTAGCCTATTCAGTCAGCCTTAAGGAAGTTTGAATATCCCCAGCAAATCTCAACATTCCTTAGTGGAGTATACAAACATTCTTAACAAGCATCCCCGACAGTCTTGATCTAAGATTGTTCCCCGGCGGTCTACCCGACATTCAGTGGAGCCACTTCCCCAGTACAGTTCAAAATTTCCCCAGGAAAGTCCAGTCCAGAAGTTTCCCCAGGAAAGTGGAATCCATCTCCCCAACAGGAAGCTTATCCCCAGTAGATTCTGGAAGCTTATCCCCCGCAGAGCATGAACGCGTCCCCCGGATTTATTCAAAGGTTATTCCCCACCAGAGCTTATAACTGGGTTATCCTCAGCTAATTTCCACGGAAAGATCGTCCTCGACAAAGTCTTCCTATCCCCAGCGGAGTTCCTCCTCCCAAACGTAACTCAACAATGGTATCACCAGCGGAGTTCTCATACAACATCTCGGCGAAGTACCTCTCTTCCCACGGAGTATTTTCCCCAGCAAGATCGCTAGAGTAATTTTCCCCGCAGAGTAATCTCTCCAAGCTTATTCCCCAACGGAGTCGTCTCCTCCTGCCGGTTTATTCTTGCAATCATTATCCCCAGCGGAAACGAAGAATTCTCTACTCTTCAACCATCAGCCCAGGATAAGCTCCCGACATTCGTCAAGGATTTATTTTCCTAGACAAAAAATACATTCGCAAACATCACATTTTCATACATGATATAAACATCACATTCTACAATCCCATTGGTTATAAACGTCATGACACCGCGCATTCCATGCACCATGACATTGCATATAACTAATATTTTGCCTTTTTCAGGAAAGGTCAATACAAAGATGATTACTATCAACTATCGCAATCCCAGATTCGTTTCCTGTATCTAGCCAGGGCATGTCTGTGAGCGATTGAGTGTGGATTCGATACCTGTATTCGGGCAGGCATGTCTACGTTAAAAAGATTAAAGAGATAGCTTGGAAACGCTCCAGATATAGATGTTGTTCTTTTGCTTATTCAAAATTCCTTTCTAGATATGGTTCAGATGTGACCCAGGCATGGCGACGTTCTGATACTTATTCCAGATTTCTTCTCAGATATAACTTAGAGATGCTCCGGACATGGAGGCTGTTCTGTTGTTTATTCAGAGACCACCTTTCTAGATATGGTTCAGATGTGACCCAGGCATGGCGACGTTCTGATACTTATTCCAGATTTCTTATCAGATATAACTTAGAGATGGTCCGGACACGGAGGCTGTTCTGTTGTATATTCAGAGACCACCCTTCTAGATATGGTTCAGATGTGACCCAAGCATGGCGACATTCTGATACTTATTCCAGATTTCTTCTCAGATATAACTTAGAGATGCTCCGGACACGGAGGCTGTTCTGTTGTTTATTCAGAGACCACCTTTCTAGATATAGTTCAGATGTGACCCAGGCATGGCGACGTTCTGATACTTATTCTAGATTTCCTTTCTGAGATAGCTTGGAAATGCTCCAGATATGGATGTTGTTCTTTTGCTTATTCAAGGCTCCTTCTAGATATAGTTCAGATGTGACCCAGGCATGGCGACATTCTGATACTCATTCCAGATTTTCTTTCAGAGATAGCTTGGAAATGCTCCAGATATGGATGCTGTTCTTTTGCTTATTCAAGACCCCTTCTAGATATGGTTCAGATGTGACCCAGGCATGGCGACGTTCTGATACTCATTCCAGATTTCCTTTCAGAGATAGCTTGGAAATGCTCCAGATATGGATGCTGTTCTTTTACTTATTCAAGACTCCTTCTAGATATGGTTCAGATGTGACCCAGGCATGGCGACGTTATGATACTCATTCCAGATTTCCTTTCAGAGATAGCTTGGAAATGCTCCAGATATGGATGCTGTTCTTTTGCTTATTCAAGACTCCTTCTAGATATGGTTCAGATGTGACCCAGGCATGGCGATATTCTAATACTTATTCCAGATTTCCTTTCAGAGATAGCTTGGAAATGCTCCAGATATGGATGCTGTTCTTTTGCTTATTTAAGGCTCCTTCTAGATATGGTTCAGATGTGACCCATGCATGGCGACGTTCTGATACTCATTCCAGATTTCCTTTTAGAGATAGCTTGGAAATGCTCCAGATATGGATGCTGTTCTTTTGCTTATTCAAGACTCCTTCTAGATATGGTTCAGATGTGACCCAGGCATGGCGACGTTCTGATACTCATTCCAGATTTCCTTTCAGAGATAGCTTGGAAATGCTCCAGATATGGATGTTGTTCTTTTGCTTATTCAAGACTCCTTCTAGATATAGTTCAGATGTGACCCAGGCATGGCGACGTTCTGATACTTATTCCAGATTTCCTTTCAGAGACAGCTTAGACATGCTCCAGATATGGATGCTGTTCTTTTTCTTATTCAAGACTCTTTATAGAGATAGTCCAGATATGACCCAGGCATGGCGACGTTCTGATACTCATTCCAGATTTCCTTTCAGATATAGCCTAGAGATGCTCCAGACCCGGACGTTGTTCTATTGCTTATTTAGATTCAAACTTCTAAAAGACAACTTAGAGATGCTCCATCCCGGATGCTCTTCTATTGTTCAGTCCAGATACGATCCAGATTCGGATGAAATTCTGTTACTCATGCAGTATGGATATACCCCAGACACGGCGGTCATTCTACTATTTATTCAGACGTCAACAACTAGATACAAACTAGATATGCTCCAGACACGGAGGCCATTCTATTTCTTATTCAGACGCAGCTATCCATTACAGTTCCAAATGGCATCTATAAGCCCATTCCCGACAAGGTTCTGTCACATCTTCCTGATGGCATCTTTAAGCCCATCCTCTTATCCATCATCTCTCCAAATGGCATCTTTAAGCCCATTCCCGCTATCACACATCTGATACTCTACTATGTGAGTGCAAATTTCTGGGCACTCTAGTGTTCAATCATCTTCCACCTTCAGATTACGAAAGGCACGCAAGCCAATCTACATCCTCAGGTCTAAGAAGATTGAACAGGGGCAACTGTTGTACCCCAAAATTTTCCCTCCCATAAATCTTCAAAGTTTTGACAAGAATCATCCACAAATGGTTCAAGTCTACTCAAGGGCTACACAGTCAACCATCCTCCTAAGCCAGTCAAACTAGGGTTTTGGTTCTTGCAAGGAAGTTGAAGTTTTCAAGGGCTCAATCAAGTCTCCTATTCTCATACACATCGTCAAGAACCTACATGTCAAGTTTCAAGGCTCACAAGGTCAAGTTGCACAGTCAAAAACCCTAATTGCTCCACAGTCAACTATAGAGGCAAAATGGTCATTTGACAGTCAAAAGTCAAAATTTTTGGTCAACATTTTATTTTGAAGCCGCAAACATCATTTGATCAGTTCTTGATCATGATTCTCAAAAGTATGGCTCAAAAAGACTCAAGATGCAAAAGTTTCTATTTTGGGACAGCTGAAAAGTCAACTGTAACTTGACCAAGGCATAACTTTTTCATAGTTCATCAGAAAAATCCCATCCAATGCTCATCTTGAAGGGGGGGACATTTCCTACAACTCATCTTCACATTCCAAGTCCAAGAAATGCTCTCACAAAAAGTTATCAATTTCAACATTATAGGTCATTTTCAAAAGTCAACAAAAAGGCACTTTAAGTCAAAGACCATAACTTGAGATTGGTAAATCAAAATGACATGGGACCAAAGACATTGGTTAGAGGACTTCAAGACCTTTCCAAAATGTCCAAGAACATGTTCATAACTTCAAAATTGAGCAAGATATGCATTGGAGAAGTTGGGAAATTTTTGTGAAATGGCCAAAATCATTTATCCTTGAAATTTCATTTTTTGACAAAAGGGGCCCACTTTTTCCACTTGATTCAGCTTTGCCATACCTCCCACGTGTCCCATGTTTTATTTCAAGAATAAAAATTAATTTTTCTATTTTTGTTTAATTTTATTTGGTTTAATTCATTTTAAATCTTTAAAATTCAAATAAAAATCAAGAAAATTAATGGGAAGATATTTTGTGGTTTGAATAGCTTTGATACACCATAAAACATATACCAAATTCGTTCAAGACCTATTTCAAGCAAAAAAATTCAAATTTGGAGCAAATATGGCAAGTTATTTCAATGGTGATTATGGAGAAAATCAAAACTTCATTGCAAGGCTTAAAAGCTCCTTAATGTGACTGATTCTCATCCAAGCCTATATATACAAGCCTTGCAAGCCTCATTCAGGACCTAGAAAAAAAGGAGAGTGCGTACAAACGGCCAGAGGAAAAGTTCAAAATTTGTCCAAAAAAGTGAGAGATCTAAAGCGGTGTTGCAAACATTTTCAGATCCAAGCAAGCATGTGGCTTTCTTCCTTGCCACTCCCTGAAGCCAAAGCAACCACAAACGCGTCCTAAGGTCCACTACCAAGCGCTGTAAGTTGTCTCAAACTCACCCCTGTACACTAAATCATGTTTCTCCATTCTTGCACTTTTTCTGAAAAATAATAGCATATTCATACTCCATGCCTAATTTCCAATGTAACTGCTATATTCAATTTCATTTTTAGGCTTCGTATAACAATACCCGTTCCTAGGGTTCGTTGGTTTTGTTTTTAGGTATTTTGTCTACAGGTGAAATTGGGACAAACCATAAGCATAGACGTGATCAGGAGACATGGACGATCACAACCATAGGCTTAGATGGAATTTTTGATGCCTAAGGATGATTTTGAGTAAAACCTCAAAAATCCGGCCTTCACCTCCTTGGTTTAGCATTTCTTTTCTTATTTTCTTTCCTTTTATTAATTATTGTTATTATTTAGTTAGTTCTCAAATAATTATTTTCATAAATTCAGAAAAAACAAAAAAAGAAGTAATTATTATTATTATTATTAATTTCACTTTAGTAATTATTTTTGTAAATAAAATACTAACAAATTAATTAGTTTAATTAGTTAATTTTAACCTTTTTTCACAATAAATAAAAACAAATTTAGACTTAGGCTTTTTCTTTTGACATTTTTAATTCTTTTTTTATTTTATTTCATAAAAATATAAAAAAGGTCAAAAAATATTTTCTTGTAATTAAAATAATTAATTAGTTTTCAATTTCATTTAATTACCAAAAAAAAGACAAAAAAATTAATTCCCTTTTCTTTATTTCCGCTCTTTAAATTCCCGCACCTTTAACTGCTAATAATCACATGAAAGAATGTATGCCAAAAATAAAATCAATGCGTAGAATACTCAATGCATGATCAAGACAAAAAATAACTGAAAATAACACACAAATCACACACCACTCTTAGGGTACGCCTCACTGTTGCCTTGCCCCTCGAAATGTGGTCGTCGAGTACAGGACGTCTTAGTAAGTCCTTATGTCCATGAACATGGCATAAGGGTAGCTTCTAAGGTGTCCTACTGTTGCTCTGGTGATCACACTGTTGCCTTGCCCCTCGAAACGTGGTCGTCGAGTATAGGACGTCTTAGTGAGTCCTTATGTTCCATTGATCTAGTTGCCTCTAAACAGTTGCCTCGAAACGGTTGCCTCGGAATTAAAAAGGATCAATGGCATAAGGGTAGCTTCTAAGGTATCTTACCATTACCCGGTGACCACACTGTCCCTAACCCTCGAATTGACCCGAACACCTCCAATGGTGGTGCTACCTACCTCTCAATGGTGGGATAGTACTACCTTAAGGACATTCACACAGCCTAATTCCTTAGGGTAGGTAGATGACTCATAGATACTTGCTCTAATTCAAAACAAATCAAAAAAGTTCTTTTCACACCGACACTTTCCAAAAAGCTTTCAAAGCGACTTTTCAAACACTCTTGAGGACTGATACAAGAGTCGAACTGAAATTTTAAACGAAACTTTTTTCAAACCCACTCACCTTGAAAAGCAAACAAACATTTTTGAAAACACAAATGAGCAAGTATCTAAGAGCCCATGGATAACCATGGATAGAAAGGGTGCTAACACCTTCCCTTTCTATAAATCTACCTCCCGAACTGAGAAACTATCTCATAAGGAATTTTTCTGTGCTTTTGTCCTTTCCTTGTTGGAGAAAATAAAAGACGGTGGCGACTCTTGCTTCCGCGACATTTCGCGAACCAGCGTTAAACAGTCAGTTCCAGATCCACTTATCACAGATACCATCGGCGCCTCTTTTAAAGAGTAATGGTTCATCCCAAAAGTAGTGTTTAAGATCATGAAAAGATTTCTTCTGCTGTTGGTACGTTAAATCAGGTGGTAAAACACCGGCAGCTAAATAGTTGACGAAGTCAGCGTACCATGGTAATGTGGTGTTAGCACAAATGGCTTTTACTACCGCAGTTGTTAAAGGTTTATTGTGTTGATCTAAACTGTCGGTAAGGTTTATCTCTAGCTTAGCAACAAGGCGTTCATAAGGGAAGTCTTCGTTTATGGGAACACTCTCGGTTTGGATTCCATCTAATCTCGATAAATGGTCAGCTACCATGTTTTCAGTTCCTCTCTTGTCTTTTATTTCTAAATCAAACTCTTGTAGGAGTAAGATCCATCTGAGTAGTCGTGGTTTGGCGTCTTTCTTGCTTAGTAAGTATCAGATCGCAGCATGATCCATGTAAATAATGATTTTGGCGCCTACTATGTAGGAACGAAATTTATCCAATGCGAATACCATAGCTAAGAGTTCCTTCTCCGTAGTTGCGTAATTCATTTGTGCGGGATTGAGTGTTCTGCTTGCGTAGTAGATAACGTGAAGCTTTTTTTCTTTGCGTTGTCCTAGGACTGCGCCTACAGCATAATCGCTCGCATCGCACATTATTTCAAATGGTAGGTTCCAATCAGGAGGTTGCATAATAGGTGTTGAGATCAAGGCTTCTTTAAGTGTCTCAAATGCGTTCAAGCATTTATCGTCGAAAATAAACTCAGCCTCTTTCATTAATAATTCGGTTAGTGGCTTGGTGATTTTAGAGAAATCTTTTATAAAACGTCGATAAAAACCCGCGTGTCCTAGAAAGCTTCTTATTTCTCTAACTGTTTTGGGTGGTTGAAGGTTTTTGATAATTTCGATCTTTGCTTTGTCGACTTCAATCCCTCTGTTTGATACAATGTGCCCCAACACAATTCCTTGTCTCACCATGAAGTGACATTTTTCCCAGTTGAGCACTAAGTTGACATTGACACAGAGTTTCAGTACTAATTCAAGATTTGATAAACATCTGTCGAAACTCTCTCCACAGACAGAGAAATCGTCCATGAATACTTCCATAATTCCGTCTAAAAAGTCTGCGAAAATCGCCATCATGCATCGTTGGAAGGTTGCAGGTGCGTTACATAGTCCAAATGGCATTCTTCGGTATGCAAAGGTACCATAGGGACATGTGAACGTGGTTTTCTCTTGATCATCAGGATGAATGGGAATTTGAAAGAATTCTGAGTACCCGTCAAGATAGCAGAAATGGGAGTGTTTGGCTAAATGCTCAAGCATTTGGTCAATGAATGGTAATGGGAAATGGTCCTTGCGCATAGCTTTGTTTAGTTTTCTGTAATCTATACACATTCTCTATCTTGTTTGGGTATGTTGTGCTACCGATTCGTCTTTTGGGTTCGTTATAACCGTAACACCTCCTTTCTTAGGCACCACGTGAACTGGACTTACCCAGTTGCTATCTGATATTGGGTATATGATGCCTGCTTCTAGTAGTTTCTGCACTTCCTTCTTAATGATTTCACTTAGGATAGGGTTTATTCGTCTTTGATGTTCTCTAGAAGTCTTGCAGTCCTCCTCCAGCATAATGCGGTGCATAAAGAGAGAAGGGCTTATTCCTTTTAGATCTGATATATTATAGGCTAATGCGGCTGGATATTTCCTTAACACACTAAGAAGTTTTTCGGTTTCGATCTCTCCTAATTTGGCATTGACTATAACTGGTCGTTCGAGTTCTTTATCTAAGAATTCATACCTAAGATCTTCAGGTAATGTTTTAAGTTCTAAACCAGGTTTCTTATTAGTTGGGGCACGATCGGGTGTTAAGGCTAAACATTCTCTTAGGTCGACATCTAAGTGTTCTTGTTTCCAGTCCTCGTTCTTAAGGATAGTTGGTGTCTGAATTTTCAGCATCGCAGAATAGGTGTCCTCTTGGCATTCAAGTTCTTTGACACATTCATCAATAATATCTAGGAGACAACATGAGTCATCTATAGCAGGGGCTTTAAAGAATTGGTAAAGAATGAATTCTACTTTTTCTTCTCCTACCTCGAAGGTAAGTTTTCCTTTCTTAACGTCTATGATGGCTCCTGCCGTAGCTAAAAATGGCCTTCCTAGTATGATGGGAATGTTTGAATCTTCCTTGATGTCCATTATTATGAAGTCAGTCGGTATGTAAAATTATCCTATTCGGACAGGAATGTTTTCTAGCATACCAACAGGAAATTTGACTAATTTGTCGGCTAGTTGTAGGGACATCTTGGTAGGCCTCATGTCGCCTAATTTGAGCTTCTCGCAAATAGATAAGGGCATTAGACTGACACTGGCTCCTAAATCGCATAGAGCTTTGTCTATGACAGATTTTCCAATTACACATGGTATGGAGAAACTACCAGGATCTTGTAGCTTTGGAGGCATGTTATTTTGAATTATGGCGCTACATTCGGCAGTTAGCATAACGGTTTAGTTTTCAATGATTTTTTTCTTATTAGACAATAGTTCTTTTAGGAATTTAGCATATGACAGCATTTGGGTTATAACTTATGTAAACGGAATAGTAACATTTAATTGTTTCAGAAGTTCTACAAATTTCTTGAATTGTCCCTCGTTCTTGGATTTTGCAAGTCTTTGGGGGTATGGAATTGGTGGTTTATATGGTGGTGGAGGCACATAAGGTTTTTCTGAAGCCTCTCTGTTCTCATTCGCGTCTTCCTCTACATTTTCATATTGATCTTTCGACTTCTCTATTTCTTTTTCAGGTTTTTGATACATGGTCGGGTTTTGGAGTCTAGGATCTACCGGTCCATCAAGGGCTGTCCCACTTTGTAATGTGATAGCATTTGCATGTCCTTTAGGATTGGGCTGTGGCTGTCCAGGAAATGTACCAGCAGGTGTGGCAGAACTAGCTTGGTGTTGTGCTACTTAGGAGATTTGGGTTTCTAACATTTTATTATGCGTTGCTAGGGCATCTACTTTGTTTGCTAATAGCTTCAACTGTTCACCGGTGTGAACGTTTTGATTGAGGAATTCTTTGTTTTGTTGGGCTTGATTAGCGATAAAATTTTCCATTAGGATTTCAAGGTTAGATTTCTTAGGAATGTTAGGAACATTAACAGCGGGTTTTTGATACCCTGGAGGTACAGCAGGTGCTTGGCCAGGCGCATATAAAGCGTTATTGCTCTTGTACGAGAAGTTAGGATGGTTCTTCCAACCAGGATTATAGGTATTGGCATAAGGATTACCTTGAGCGTAATTTACCTGATCAACTGATATTCCTGCTAAGATTTGACATTCGGTTCCAACATGACCATGAACTCCACAAACTTCGCAGCTTGGGGTAACTGCAGCCAAGGTAGCTCCAGGAGGTAAGGTCAAGCTTTCTATCTTTTGGGTAAGAGCATCTACCTTAGCATTTACTTTATCTAGGCTACTAACCTCGTACATCCCACCTTTGGTTTGAGTTTTCTCCACATATATTCTTTCTCCTCCCCACTGATAGTGGTTTTGAGCCATGTTTTCAATGAGTTGGTTAGCTTCGTCATAAGGCTTGTCCATCAGTGTACCACCTGCGGCAACATCTATAGAGAGTCTTGTGTTGTACAAGAGTCCATTATAAAATGTGTGGATTATCATCCATTTTTCTAATCCGTGATGTGGGCACATTCGCATCATATCTTTGTAGCGCTCCCATGCATCGAATAGCGATTCAGTATCCTTCTGCCTAAATCTGTTGATTTGGGCTCTTAGTGCAGCGGTCTTGCTTGGGGGAAAGTATCGTGCTAAGAATACAATCTTCAGTCCTTCCCACGTAGTGACGAAATTTGATGGCAAGGATTGCAACCAAGCCCAAGCTCTATCTCTTAGTGAGAAAGGGAAAAGACGTAATCTTATCGCATCTTTACTAACACCATTTGCTATAACTGTGTCGGCAAATTGAACGAATTTTGTAAGATGTTCATTCAGATCCTCAGAAGGATCTCCAGAGAATTGGCGTTGTTGGATAGCTGATATCAATGACGGTTTCAAGTCGAAATCATTTCGGTTTATTGCTGGAGCAGCAATGCTGTTGTGGGGTTCTTGTTGTGATGGAGCTGCGTACTCCTTCAGTGGATAGGTCCTTTGTTCTTAGGCCATGTCTAATTCTGGATTGGTTTCGGTTTCAGAGGAAGAATTAGAATCTGTTTCATAATCAATCTTGATTTCGGGTTTGGGTAAAGGAATAGCGTGATTTAAACAGTAATCCCTGACTGCACGTCTTACGGAAAGAATGCGTTCAGGTTCGTCCGTCGATTTGTCAAGTGGTTCGCCTTGTGAGCGAGTCCTTGGCATACAAATCGAAAAAGGGTATCTGTTGCCTAGTCTAAATGCGCAACAGAAGAATCATAATTAATTGACTACCAGTCTCCGGCAACGGCGCCAAAAACTTGATCGGGACTTTATAAGTCTGTCGGGATACTAATTGCAAGTATACAGTTTAGTCGTTCTAGTTTTAAAAGATTATCGAACCCACAGAGACTGAGGATCAATCACATACGATCTAATGCTACAGTTTGTTTAACTAAGCGATGAATATTCGATTTTTGGGGGAAACAGTTTAATTAAAAATAATAGTAATAGTTATACCGGTATGTGATAATCAGACTTAGGGAATTCGGTGAATCGCTTGGCCTATAAAGTATTTCGGTAAAAGCTAATTGTTTAAAAACCTGAGACATACACTCTCGTGTTCATGAAATAAGTTATGCTACTAAACCTAGTGGATGCACTTTAAATTTAATAACACTTTTTGAAAACAATTTGAGTTTAATTAATTTATTAAAACACTCTTGTGTATTTAAAAATTAATGTTTCGTTACCACTATCTGGGTTGAACCCCAGCTCTCGCATGCAGGTTCTTGCCTTAATTAATTTCCCACTCACGTGGCAAAATCGTGTTAATTAACCTCTCACTCTCGTGACAAGGGTAGTTAAATTAATCTTGGAAATTGGAAACGAGAAATTGTTTTATAAATATTTTTGGCCAAGGTATCACTGAATTCTTTCAGTTCTTAAGAGTCACATACTGATATTAATAAATTAGCCGGACATAATAAATTTAACAGCAATGCAATTCAAAATATAATTCATAACAATAATTGGCATAATATAAAAAAAAACGAATAAATATTAATTGCAATAAAAACCTGGAATCAAAGTTGCTATGGTAATCTTGAAGTATTACAATAATCCTTGAGCTTGATTGCAGTAAATAAATCGTGTTAATTCTTGAATGAAGAATTAACACCTAAAACTAAAAACTAAAGCTTGGAATGAAAATTACAGCAACGTAGAAAAACTCTTAAAACAAGAAAATAGAAATAATTGTAAAAGAATAATAAATTTGCTCTGAGAAAATTCCTTCGACCCTCGGTACGTTGCACTTGCACACATATATATAGCAGAGGAAAAATAGCAGTTGCGAAGTCTTGAGGAAAGGTTGAATGGAGAAAATATAGGGAGCACTATTGGTGGGTGGAGGAAAAATAGCATAACGAGTCTGCCCTTGCTTTACCCACGTCTCCACTCTTCACAACACCCATCTTCACGCGCGTGACGGTCGTCACAGGTGGGTGACGGTCGTAACGCGCTTAAGTAGCGCATTACGCTCGTCAATGATGTGTGACGGGCGTTACTCCAAGTTGGGGGGTGTTACGCCCGTCACAAGGATGTGACGACCGTCACTGCTCCAAAAATCCAAACTTTGTATTTTTTAGTTCTTTTTCTCTTTGTTTATTGTCTAGCCTTCTTCATGTTGTCCTTTTGCATTGGTTTGAGTTGACAAATGTTATACCTGTAAAAAGACAAATAATCTCGGAATAATTGGGGGTTAAACGACTTAATGAAATATAAAATCAGTAAAAAGCGTGGTAATTATATGATAAGTTTTCTCGTTATCAATGGCCATTCACTTCCTTGTTTTTCCCTTCTTTATTATTCTCTTCACCTGATGAGGTTGTGAAATATAGAGTTCGCCTGGATGGCCCTTTGAATCTTCTTCCCAGATTCAAAACACCGGCTGCTTTCTTTGCTTTCTTATTCTTCTCTTTGATCAACAGAGTTTTCAAATCCTCTTGTCCTTTTGCTAGAGCCAAGAACATTTGTTGGAATTGAGTGTTCTTCGCTTGGAGATCCTTTACTCTATGTTCAATATCCATCTCACTGAAATAAACAATAGAAAGATAAAGAGACCTGTTGTAAGAAACCTATTTGTGTTATGATGAATTAAAATGCATATGCGAATGATTTCAAGGAAATTAGAGATTTAAATTTGCTTAGACAAAAATGAAACACACGTTATATTAATAAATCCAAGTTTGAGTACATCATGCCTCTATGGGATTACAATAAAATAAATAAAATACAAAAACTCCTAAGACAAAAAGGTTGAATGCATCCTCTTTGGTGCAATGTAGGTGTTCATACTATGCTCTTCATGAAGCTGCCTGGTGAGTTCCAGAACCTTCTTCTCATTGGCATAAAATCAGGCTTCGAAAGTATCTTGTTCTTCCTTTAGTTAAATCCAATCCTTTTGCAAGTCTTCGAGAGAGGTAGGCATGTTGGGATGAAGGACAGTGTTGTACCTCAAAATTTTCCCTCCCATATTTCTCAAAACATTTCAAGAAAAATCTCCAAGTTGCCCAAGGTTGCTCAAGAGTTGGTCAGACAAGCACTCTCCTAAGGCAATCTACTCAAATTAGGGTTTTATGTTGCATAAAGATCCTTGAGTCCAAGTGACCCCAAGTTCTCATCAATGTCCTAATATGTTCTAAAGATCATCCATGTCAAGTTTCAAGCCTTGCAGAGGAATTTTGCTCATTCAATTGCTCAAAAGGTCCAAAAATCGACTGTGCTAGGGCAAAAGTCAACTGTGACCCAAATACAGTCAAACTTCAATATTTTTTGTCAACATTCTCATTTTGAAGGATATTTTATCATTTGATCAAGGGTTGATCATGATTCATCAAGGATTGCTCAAAATTCATCAAGACTCAAAAGTTGCCAAATTAGGGTTTTGTAGGAAAAGTCAACCCAACTTTGACCAAGCATAACTTTCTCATAATTTATGAAAAATGACCCATCCAAATCTCATTTTGAAGAGTATGGAATTATATACAATCCATCTTCATACCCCAAGTTCAAAATATGCACTCACAAGAAGTTATGAATTTGGACATTATAGGTCATTTTGAAAAGTCAACAAAAACACTTTTTTGGTCAAAGCTTATAACTTGAGCATGGTATATCAAATTGAGATGAGACCAAAAGGGTTGGTTATAGGACATCTCAAGCTTTCTAAAAAGTCCAATAACACCTCAAAACATGCAAAATTGAAGAAGTTATGCATTATTGAAGTTGGACTTTTTTGCAAAATTGCCAAAAGTCAACTATCCCCAAAACTTCAAATTTTGCCAAATGGGCCCATTCATTTTCACTTGTTTTGAGTTTGCCTTATTGCCCACGTGCTCCAGCTTTGTCCATGTGTCCATATCTTATTTTTATAATTTAATTTGATTTTTATTTTGATTAATTTATTTTAAATCAAATAAAATCACATAAAATCAAAAAAATTGAAAGCTAAAGATCTTGTGATCATTTCAGGCTCCAATTACAGCTAGCTTTGCAATCAAATTCGTATCAAGGTCGTTATGCACAAGGAGATTAGATTTAGGCCAAGTTTGGAAACTTTTAATGGAGGATAAAATCAAATCTCAAAATCATTGATAGAGGGAGATTTGAACAACAAATGCTACCCTAATGTATTGTACAATACATAAGGAAGCGAAACACACAAGAATCGGGATTGGAGATCAATTGGAGAGGCAGAACCAAACTTGCAAAAACAAAGAAAAAGTGTGGGATCGAAATCAAGGTTAGAGGTCGTTTCAAGACTTGAGACTTGTCTCAATCGATTGCTGGCCATCTCCAGAAGCTAAACCAACCACAACCACGCGTTTTCCAGCTTCCCAGAGCTCTGTAAGTCTCACGCGAGGTAGCCCTGTTCTTGATTTCGTATCTCAGAAATTAGGCATTGTTATAATGAAATAATTGCATATTTGTAATCACCACATCATTTACAAGCTTTTGGCATCATTTGATTTTGTTTATCTAACCTGTAGCAAGATCCACCATTATTAGGGTTTTGTTCTTGTTTTTGGGGTTTCTTGTTTCAGGGACAATTGGCCTCAGATATGGGCATGGTTACATCCAGGAGGTTGAGACGAACTCAACCCTGGCCTTATAAATCATTTTCATAGCCTGAGGAGGATTTTGGAATGAAGCTGTGCTTTTAGCTGTGGATAAAAATCCACAGGTAAAAGTTACAGTTCTAGAGGACAAGAACGAAGACGTGTCGCCCACCCATTTTCCCGTTCAAATAATTGCGTGCATTTTTATTTTTTTTTCCAATATTTTGTTTGTTTCATATATTATCTCTATTGCTTAATTAATATACAACAAAGCAGCGTGGCCCAATTGGTCACCAGGTGTACATTCAAGGCATTAGTGGCTGGAGGTCAGGGGTTCGATCCCTGCCTCCAGCAATTATTTTCAAGTAATCCAATGTGCGCCTAGGCCAGGAGTTCCACCATGTTCATCCCTCATCCAGGTTCCAGATGGCCAGATGGCCAGATCTGGTGGCCAATCCTTGAAGGCACATCATAAGCAAGTCAATGCATGCACATAGGATCACCAAAAGTCCAAATGGACCAGCATCAATTGGGCCAACAAATTGCTTTCAGCACCTCCCAAAAACAGGCCCACTCTCTCTTTTCTTTATATTTTGTTTATTTATTTAATTACTTTATTTTTATTTAATTAATTTCTAACAAATGGATTAATTTTCTTTTTTATCACAAAATTACAAAAAATATTTTTATCCAATAAATTTCAGAATTTTTATTTTATTAATAAATTTTAATTAATTAATTAGGTTTTTAATTCTAGGAAACTTTAATTTATTTTCTTGTAAATAAATAAAATCAATTAGAAATCATTAGGTTTTAACATAATTTAATTATTTTAATTTCTTTCTTAAATTAACAAAAACTCCAAAAAAATATGTCATTTATTATTTTTTATTAATTAATTTATTTAATTTCTAATTTAGTATTTAATTTAGGATTTAATTTCTTTTCTTAAATAAAAACAACAAAAACATTTTTCTTTTAAAAGTGTCAAAACCCTAATTCGCATTCGATTTAATTTTGCATCGCGCTTTATTTTCTTTATCCAATTAATGTATCTGCTTCCGGTATGTAATAGATAATTAGGACATTTTATTTATTTTTCTGCTTTTACTTTAATTTCAAATGTTTACTTTTGGCGATGTAAATACCCGACGCCTTGTAATTTAATTTCCGCAGTTTAAATTTTGCTAATTATAACTGCTAGATGTTTGATAATAGGGTTTGCATGACAAGACTGAATGCTAAATCTTAAAATCAAATTAGATCACCCTTAACATGTGCAAAGATAAAAATAACTGAAAACGACACACTCGCACATGCGCACTCTTAGGGTACACCCCACTTGGTTGCCTTCGTACACGGTCATTGAGTATAGGTCATTTTAGAGGTCGCCCTCTTGTCTAAAAGATCATAGTTGCCTCAAAACGGTTGCCTCAGATATTATTTCCTCAAATAAATGATCTAAGACATTAGGGTTAGCACTAAGGTATCCTAACATTGCTTTGGTGACCGTATGTCCCTCTTTCGAATTGACCCTCAAATTCCAATGACGGTGCTACCTACTCATTAATAGTGGGATAGCATTGTCTAAAGGAAATTAGCATAGAACGATTCCTTTTTCGAGTAGGTAGATAGTTCTTAGATACTTGCTCATCCAAAACAAAATTTTTTCACACTTACACTCCTTTTCAAACAAAGTTTTCAAAAACACTTCATTACACTCTTGAGGATAGAAGCAAGAGTTAAATCGAAGTTTAAAACAAAAACTTTTTGAAAACCCACAAACACAAAGAAAACATTTTGAAACTGATGAGCAAGTACCTAAGAGCCCGTAGATAACTACGGATAGAAAGGGTGTTAATACCTTCCCTTTCTATAATCTACCCCCCGTACGTAGATAATCTCGAAAAAGGAATTTTTCTGTGCTTTTTTCCTTTCGTTGTTGGATAAAATAAAAGTCGGTGGCGACTCTTGCTTACCGCGATATTTTGCAAACACAAACGCAAAACACAAACCAACATTCCAAAAAAACAGTCAGTTCTTCCCACCGTATCACAGAACTGGCGACTCTGCTGGGGACATTTAATAAGTGGGGTGTATCTTAGGAATAGTTCATCATAATGTTTTCAATTGCTCGATTTGTATGCTTTATCTTTGTGGGTTTTAATTGGAGTTACTATAGATCCTAACCCGGATCTGGGGACACCCTTTAGGTAAGTAGCAATAGTTTGTGAGGGAATTGTACAACGTAGACCGATACGGTTGAAGCAGTAGCTACATTGGCGTGGCACTTTAGTTTGTACCGATATCCCTTGTGTTGGAATAAGGAGAATATGGGTCTTCTAAGGGGTCATTAAGCACCAACTGACCTTAGAACCTATAATTGACCAACTTGGCCATAGAATAGTAGCAGTATGCTACACTCATTGAGACCAAACTCTCAAGATGATTCCGGCCGCAAGAAAAGGTTGCCAAACTGGAATTATGACCGGTCGAGGGTGGTCAGTGATATTGAGATCCTCTAGAACCCGGTTACTATTACTAGGACAGGTTTGAACCAACTGAACTAAAAGAGGGTAATACCTAAACTCCTTGCCAGCCTGAAATCTAAGGGCTATCTGTGTGACTTGTTTGCCCTTATAATGTTTGCTATATGTGAATACTTGTGGTGTGTTTATATCATAACATCATACATCATGGCATTGCATGCATATTGCATTGGACTAACCCATTTCAAAGACAGAGAGGATTCATCTTTGTTCTGTTTTGTAGCTCATGGAACCTATGCGTAGAAACACTATTCAGATCAGTTTTGTTCAGATTTCTACTCAGCTTAGAGATTTGGTTGCAAAGGTTCTAGATACTTCCTCCTTTATCAGAAGACATGGGCACCTCCTTGGTTTGGTCACTTCCAAGATGGATGAGCAAATGTTGAGTGTCTTGTGCCAGTTCTTTGTACCATTGTACCACTGCGTCACTTTCTCGGACTATCAGTTGGTCCCTACCTTGGAAGAGTTCTCTGATCTACTTGGTATTTCTATTCTAGGGCAGACGCCGTTTACAGGTTGGGAGAAAGTCCTTAGGCCGGAAGAGATTGCTTCATCCCTCCATATGACAAAGGCTGAGGTAATGTCAAACTGGGAGACTCGGAGTGAGACAAAAGGCTTCTTTGCTAAGTTCTTGGTTGATCGGGCTAATCAGTTCTGGGACAGTCTAGACTTTCAGGCATTTGAAGACATTGTGGCTCTTCTCATATATGGTTTGGTGTTGTTTCCTAACTCAGATTCTTTTGTCGACGTGAATGTGGTGAAGATTTTCATGTCCCGTAATCCTGTGCCCACTCTCTTGGGTGACATTCTGCACTCTCTTTATGCCCGTACTGCTCGAAAACGGGGAACCCTTATGTGTTGTGCACCATTGCTGGCGAGGTGGTTTATTTCTCACCTCCCTGAATCAGTTTTGAAGAACAAGGAAGCCATGGGTTGGGCCTACAAAATTATGTCTCTCGCTCACACTGACATTATCTGGAGCACTAAAGACATGGAAGACGTAGCTATTATTGATCGCTGTGGGGAGCACCCCAATCTTCCATTTCTTGGAATTAGAGGAGGGATTACCTATAATCATTGTTTGGCCTTACGTCAGTTTGGGTGAGCTAGGAGGGAAGGACCTCGTGAGTTGATGATGCCAAGCATTGTCTTTGAATTCCAAGGGGATAGTGACGAGCATCGCCGCAGGTTCATACGAGCTTGGGACAGGGTGCACCAGTCTGATCCACATGAGTTAGGGATGAAGACCTCTCTTCCTATGGAACCGTATCTCCCATGGGTTCGTACACGTGCTCAAAAGCTGGGAATGCCATACGAAGCTGTCTTTCCTGTGATTGTTGAGATTCCTGATGAAGAAGGGGTTCCTCCTACCATCCTCCATCCATACATGCCTACTGACATTGGGGCATTAAAGAGGTCTTGGATGCAGCTAAGAGAGGAACGGGATACTTATAGATAAAAGTATCATGAGCAGGAGCGGAAGATTCAAAAGCTTACAAGACAGCTGGAGAATGAGAAGGTCCTCAATGACTATGTCAACACAGGAGGCAAATGACCATGGGAGCGCTGATGTCTTTTTTTATTTCTAGTTTTGATTTACTTTTCAGTTTTCCCTTTTGTAACGCCTTAAAGGCACTTGTCAAACATTGTTTCAAGTTTGTTATCTAATAAAAGTGTGTTTCATTTTGGTTTACAAATTTGAATCCCTAAAGTCTTTGAAATCATATCATACACATATCATTCCCATGCACCTCATTACAGGTACCCTTACAGGTTTCTCATCTTCTTCGCTGTTTATTTCAACATCATGTATGCTGAAACATCAACTGATCAAGCTATCATGGCTCTACAAGCTCAAAACGCTCAATTTCATGAAATGTTCATGAATTTGGGTAAGGGTCAGCAAGATCTGAAGACTCTTATATTAAAGGAAAAGAAGAAGAAGAAGAAGAAGACGGTCCTCCTGAACATGGGTTACAGATTTGGGAACAATTTGCGAGATGAAGTTAATTTATCCCACTCATCTGAAGGGGGAGAAAACCAAGAAGAAAGGAGGGCTCCTAGCCCTGTGATATCTGACAACGAGACTGACTTTAACGAAGACCAGTATCCTCCGGCTAAGGATAGGTATAAACAGCTTGATGACCGGTTAAGTGCGATGGAGATCCAGAAAGTACCTGGCTTGGACTTTGGTGATTTGGGTTTATCATCTAGGGTGGTGATTCCCCACAAGTTTAAAGCACCAATCTTTGCTAAATACGACGGGGTTTCTTGTCCAAAGCTGCACCTCCACTCGTATGTTAGAAAGATCCAGCCATACATTGCTGACAAGAACCTCTGGATCCACTTCTTTCAAGATAGTCTCTAGGGGACTCAACTTAAATGGTTTTACCAGCTGGAAGGAGCTAGTATCCGTAATTGGGAAGACCTTGATGCTACTTTTTACAATCAGTACCAATACAATGTAGGCCTCGCTCCCACACGTACCCAACTTCAGGGTATGTCTATGGGTGCGAGCGAAGGTTTCAAAGACTACGCTCAGAAATGGAGGGACCTTGCTGGAAGAGTACAACCCCCGTTGGCTGACAGGGAGTTAGTGGATATGTTTCTGGGGACCTTATCTGGTCAGTATTTCAACCATATGATTGGAAGTTCATCGTCCGGGTTTACTGAGCTAATTATGACCGGGGAAAGAGTTGAGGCCGGTATCAAGAGCGGTAAGATACAGAAGGGTACTTCATCAAGAACCGATAAGAAGCCTATTAAGAAGGATTCCAGTGCTGTTTACAGTTCAAAGAGCCATAATAGACCTGAGCGTCGCCAAACAGTCAATGCGGTTGTTATATCAAGACCTGTTGTTGCTGCACAACGCAACAATTAGCCAAGGCCCGAGAGGCCGCAAAGACAATTCACTCAGCTCCATATGACCCTGTCTCAGATTCTTCCGCAGTTGCTAAAGACCAACTTGGTGATTCTGAAGGAAACCCCGAAGAATCCCAATACAACATCACTGTTGTACAACCCGAACGCCCGCTGTGATTTTCATTCTGATAGCCCGAGGCATGATACGAATGATTGCTGGGTCCTGAAGAATAAGATACAGGATCTGATTGATGCTAAGGAGATTGAGTTCAAAGCACCCGAAAAGCCTAATGTTATGACTGCTCCGATGCCCAAGCATGGAGTGAATGTTGTAGATGAAGAATCGTTTGTGGTTTATGTGAAAGACATTGCTACTCCATTGAAGACTGTGAAGAAGAACCTTCTGTTAGCCGATTTATTTCCGGGCTGCGGTGAAGGTTGCCGTCTGTGTTCCGTCCTACCTACCGGTTTCCATCTTTTGAAATCAGGTGTCCAACGCCTGATGGATAATAAAGAAATTATGTTTGAGAAAACTGTTGTTCCTTTGATTCCTTTTGAAGACATTTCTATAATCACCATTTTCGATAATTCTTCCAAGGCTTCCTCGAGAAAGCCTGTTAGAATTACATTTGTTCCGAGAATTCCTCCCTTGATCATTATTGTTCCTGGGCCTATCCCCTATACGTCAGATAAGGTTGTCCCGTGGCACTATGGGGCTGACGTGTATTATCACGGGGTTAAACAAGATTTGAAGTATGAAGAGGCTGATACTGACGTCAGCAATATTGTTGGATCTACTAAAGTCACCCGCAACGAACGACTTTTCTCCCCTGAAATCTCTCCACCAACTGTTCGGAAGCCTGTTGTTATTACGCCGGCCAGTACACCTGCTATTTTTGTCCCTGCCCAAGTCCCACTTCTTACCCCTGTCACCGAGTCAGCTGACACTCGGGGCAAAGGGACCACCGGTGAGCCTGCCTAGATGGAGGCACCAAAGAAGATTACTGTTGAGGCCTCTAGACAAGAGATAGAAGAAATTTTAAAGATCATCAAGAAAGGCGACTACAATATAGTCAAAAAGCTGGAGCAAACCCCGTCAAAGATCTCTATGTTGTCTTTATTGTTGTGTTCAGAGGCCCATGATAAGGCTATGATTGCTTTCCTGAAGACTGCGCACGTGTCGTAGGAGACCTCAGCTGATCAGTTTAAAGATTGTGTGGCTAGTTTGACAGCAGATAACGGGTTGGGTTTCTCCGACGCTGATTTGACTGCCAAGGGGAAGAATAACAATGATGCCATGCATGTCTCAATTGAATGCAGGGGCACTACTCTAGCTCATGTATTGGTGGATACTGGATCTTCGTTGAATGTTTTTCCTAAGAAATCTTTAGACCGGTTTGATTGTGAAGGGTTGGAGCTGAAGCCAAGTAACATCGTAGTTAGGGCCTTTGATGGGTCCAAGAGGATGGTACATGGAGAAGTGGATATTCCATTTAAGGTTGGTTCTCAGATCTTCACATCTACATTTTATGTGATGGACATTCGGCCATCTTATTCTTGTCTACTGGGTCGCCCGTGGATCCACAAAGCTGGGGCAGTCACCTCTACGCTTCACCAGATGCTGAAATACCGAGTGAAGGGGAAAATTGTTATGGTACGAGGAGAGGAGAAATACATGGTGAGCCACCTCAACTCTTTTCGGTATGTGGAGATGGATGGGGAGTTCATCAAGACCCCGTTTCAACATTTTGAAGAAGTGCCCCAGACGCTGGCATCAACTGAAATTGTTACTGAATATCCTCCAATGAAGATGGCTTCCCTCAAGGATGCCCGGGCTGTTGTTAAGAAAGATGGGTGTGCAAATTAGGGCCAACTCCCTGATTTTGCACATAAGACTAACAAGTTTGGGTTGGGTTTCACTGCAGAAGCTCAAAGGGATGTTTGGCGTGCACGGATCGGAGGATCTCCCCTGTTTATCAGTAATTCAGGAGTGAATGCCATTAGAGATGATGTTGAAGAATCTGAGTTTGACAGTTGGATCTATCCGACTACTGATGGCAGACTAAGAAATTGGACGGCAAAGGACTTCCTCCCAATTTCTTTTATTACCCAGTAATGAGACTTTTGTTTTGAGTTTGTAACAGACAATTTTTAAACTTTACGGCCTTGTGTCTTACCCGAGGCACCGTGGCTTTGTTTGTGAGGGATTTATGTGTGTCATTTCCATATATCATTAATAAAAGCATTGGATGTTTTCTTGCATTTCAAATTTTGCGCTCCTTGTTTTTATTTTTATCTTACAAAACAACTATTTTACATACACTCACATATATAGGTATACATCCACTCCAGATCCCACTGATAACGACTCTGCTACTGCCGGTTATGACTTCGAAAATCCGATCAACTTAGCCGAAGACGAAGGTGAAGATGATTGCGAAGTGCCTGGTGAACTTGCTAGACTGTTACTTCAGGAAGAGAGGGCCATACAGCCGCACGAAGAGCCAGTGGAAACAATAAATATGGGTACAGAGGTAGACAAGAAAGAGGTCAAGATCGGTGCAAATCTGGAAGCTAGTGTTAAACAACGGTTGATTCAGATGCTGCGTGACTATGTTGAGATCTTTGCCTAGTCTTATGAAGATATGCCTGGGTTAGATACCAATATTGTGGTTCATTGATTGCCTACCAAGGAAGACTGTCCTCCAGTGAAACAGAAAGTCTGCCGAATGCACCCAGAGATGTCTGAGAAAATCAAGGCTGAAGTGATGAAGCAGTTTGACGCCAATTTTCTAGCAGTTACTTCTTACCCACAGTGGGTTGCCAACGTAGTTCCAGTGCCGAAGAAGGATGGTAAAGTTCAGATGTGTGTCGACTATAGGGATCTGAACAGGGCGAGCCCCAAGGATAATTTCCCTCTACCTCATATATATGTTCTGGTTGACAACACCGCACATCACAAGGTCTTTTCCTTCATGGATGGTTTCTCCGGTTATAATCAGATTAAGATGGCTCCCGAAGATATGGAGAAGACAACCTTTGTTACTCAATGGGGTACCTTCTTCTACAAAGTCATGCCTTTTGGATTGGAGAATGCTGGGGCGACGTATCAGCTTGCCATGGTCACTTTGTTCCATGACATGATCCATCATGAGATTGAGGTATACGTCGACGACATGATTGCAAGATCCCAGACTGAGGAAGAACACCTTGACCATCTTCAGAATCTATTTGACAGGTTAAAGTTGTACAGGCTGAGATTAAACCCAAACAAGTGCACCTTCGGGGTGAGATCCGGTAACCTGTTGGGTTTCGTCGTCAGTTATAAAGGTATTCAAGTGGATCCTGCAAAGGTGAAGGCTATACAGGAAATTCCATCTCCCCGAACAGAAAAAGAAGTCAGAGGCTTTTTGGGACGATTGAACTATATTGCCCGATTCATCTCACACCCGACTGCTACTTGTGAGCCAATCTTCAAGTTACTGAATAAAGATCAAGCGGTAAGATGGAATGATGAATGTCAGGCTTCTTTCGAAAGGATCAAAGAATATCTCCAAGAGCCACCCATTCTGATGCCGCCAGTTGAAGGGAGACCTTTGATCTTATACTTAACACTACTCGACAATTCGATGGGGTGTGTGCTGGGGCAGCATGACGAGTCTTGCCTAAAAGAGCATGCTATTTACTACCTTAGCAAAAAGTTTACCGACTGCGAGACCCGATACTTGTTTCTTGAGAAAACTTGTTGCGCTTTTGCATGGGCTACTCGCCGGCTGAGGTAGTATATGCTGAATCACACTAATCTATTGATATCAAAGATGGATCCAATCAAGTATATATTCGAAAAGCCTGCCTTGTCCAGATAAATAGCAAGATGGTAGATGATCTTGACTGAGTATGACATCCAATACACGACTCAAAAAGCAATCAAGGGAAGTGTGATGGCAAATCATCTGGCACATCAGGCAGTGGACGATCACCAGTCTATGAACTTTGAATTTCCGGATGAGAACACCATGTTGGTAACTGACTGTGAGACACTTGGACCAGATGAAGTACCTGAGGAGGGATCCTGATGGTCTATGTACTTTGATAGAGCTTCAAACGCTTTGGGCAATGGCATTGGCGCCGTGATCATATCTCCTGAAGGCTCTCATACTACGTTTACCGCCCGTTTATGTTTCAACTGCACCAACAACATGGCGGAGTATGGAGCGTGCATTATAGGTCTTCGAGAAGCTATTGACCTAAGGATTAAGTTCTTAAGTGTATTCGGATATTCCGCTCTCGTGATCAGTCATATCAAAGGCGAGTGGGATACGAAACACCCTAATCTTATTCCTTACAAAGAGTATGTGTTGATGTTGCTTCCGCATTTTGAGGAGATAACCTTCGAACACTTACCTAGAGAGGAGAATCAGTTGGCTGACGCGCTAGCTACGATGTCTTCTATGTTCAAGGTCAGATGGGACAATGAGGCTCCCCAGATTACCATTGAGAGGTTGGACGAACCCGCACATTGTTGTGACATCGAGACTGAAGAGGTAACAGATAAACCCTGGTTTCATGAGGTGAAAAGGTATCTTAAGGCTCAAGAATACCCTGAGGGTGTATCTTTTAATGATAAGAAGTTTCTGAGGAGGTTCGCAGGGATGTTTTTCATCAGTAATGACATCCTTTACAAGTGTAACCATGATTCGACCTTACCACATTGTTTGGATAAGACCGAAGTAGAAAGGTCATGATAGAGTTGCATGAAGGTACTTTCGGAACTCATTCCAGTGGACACACCATGGCAAAGAAGATCATACGGGCAGGATATTATTGGTCCACAATGGAAGCCGGCTGTTATCAGCATTCTCGGACTTGTCACAAGTGCCAAGTTTATGCTTATAAGGTGCACATACCTCCAGTACCTCTGAAATTCTTGACAGCACCCTGGCCCTTTGCAATGTGGGGCATTGACATGATCGGTGAGATCAGACCTACGACATCTAACAGGCATCGGTTCATCTTGGTAGCTATTGATTACTTCACAAAGTGGGTTGAAGCAGCTTCCTTTGCTACAGTAACCAAGAACGTCGTGGCACGGTTCATTCGGCACAATCTGATCTGTCGATATGGTGTACCAAAGAGGATTATTACAGATAATGGTACAAATCTCAACAATAAGATGATCACCGAGCTCTACAAGCAGTTCAAGATACAACATCATAACTCTTCTCCTTACTGGCCGAAGATGAATGGGGCTGTAGAAGCGGCTAATAAAAACATTAAGAAGATTGTGCAGAAGATGATGGTGACATACAAAGATTGGCACGAGATGTTACCATTTGCTCTTCATGGGTACCGTACTTCAGCACGGATGTCAACAGGGGCAACCACCTATTCCTTGGTATAAGGCATGGAAGCAGTCTTGCCCATTGAAGTTCAGATACCCTCTCTTCGAATTATGAAGGATGCAGGTTTGAGCGAAGATGACTGGATTCAGACCCGGCTTGATCAGCTGAATTTAATCGACGAAAAGAGAGTTACTGCTATTTGTCATGGTCAAACGTACCAAAAACGGATGATCAAGGCATTTAACAAGAAAGTCAGACGACAAGAGTATCAAATTGGGGACCTGGTTATCAAGCGTATTATCCTGCCACAAGGTGATCCCAGGGGCAAATGGACCCCCACCTACGAAGGGCCACTTGTGGTTAAGAACATTTTCTCAGGAGGAGCTATGATTCTAACCACCATGGATGGTGACGACCTTCCTCACCCCGTCAATGCAGACATAGTGAAAAGATACTACCAATAATCAAAGACCCGCTAGGTTGACTGGCCTAGGAAAAAATAAGGGCTTCCCGGCGAACCAAAAGGGTTCGGGAAAAAATAAGGGATGAAAATAAAAAAAATTTGTACACCCGGCAAGTCGAAAACCTGAAAAGGCGACTTGGGTAAAAAAGGGTATCCCGGTGGACTGAAAACCCGAAAGGGCGGTCCAGGAAAAAATTAGGGATTAAAGCGTAACACTATGTCTCATTGGATCACCTCGCAGCTAGACTTCGGTATCGACTATCAAGCTCGGACGACACTAATCAATCTAATCTACCTTCAACCAAGTAGCAAAGTGATGATATGCTCAAGGACATAAGGGCAATAGTAGAGTTAGAACCCAGTGGGATTATTCACATAGCTGTTTTTCTTCGCTTTTACAAATTGTATAAATTCTATTTGCTCGGCGGAGTTCTCTTACTAGGACGTCAGCCTCTTGTACAAAAACGCCTATTTATAGGCCAGACTTCCAAATTAATACAAATCATTTTCAAAGAAATTTCAACTGTTTTTCTTTTTCTGTTTTGTTTTGCAAAGAACGTCCAATGTTCAATTTTGATATATGCATTTGACATTAATTGCTGCTCATGAATATTTACATGCGAAACAAAAGACCATTACTTGTAATATCAGAAACAGGGGCAAATAAGAATGGTCTGAACTGTACGGTTGCTCTGTCCACCAGGTACAAGGTAAATTTAGCTGAAGAATATGGCTAAGGTGCATTCACTCCCCGCAGAGTAAGAAAAGGCAGTAATGTTAGCTCTCCCCAGCTGAGACTCACAATCGTGAATTAATCGGTAATATTCTCCCCAAGCAGAGTTTGTCTATCATCAGCACTGAAAAGTCTTATCATCCCCGGCGGAGTATATAATATCCCCAGTGGAGTTTGGAAAGTTTCCCCAGCACAGTCTGAAAAAGTTTCCCTAGTGAAGTTTGGAGAATCATCCCCAGTAGACTCTGGCAGTTTGTCCCCAGTAGAGCCTAAAACGTTATCCCCAGTAAGGTCGCTATTGGAAAAATCATCCCCATCAGAGTTCATTCCTTTCACAAGCAGAAACACGAATCCCCAACAGGATTCAGTATCACCAGCAACGGTAATTTTATCCCCAGCTGAATTTATCAGCGGAATCCTCAGCAGAGCATCTATTCCCCACAGAGTAATCTCCTCATCAGTTTATTCCCCAGCGAGGTTATCCTCTCCTACAGGTTTATTCTCACAAGTACCTTCATTCGTTATCTTTAGCATAAACGAAGAATTTAGCTCTTTTCTCCAAAAGCTACCCGGGATTTATTTTCCCCAACTAAAAACATTGCATTTCCATGCATCATGACATATGCATATATGCATCATACGACACAATATCATTTATTTTGAGAACATCATTTGCTTGATACATATCATGCATTACATACAACTAACCTTTATCTTTCAGGAAGGATGCGGTTAAATTCTCACCAAATTAAAAGTTGTGAAGCTTTTTCCTCCTTCGAATTACATACGAGTTCCTAAATCTCAGCAGAGATGTTTTCTCAGTTGAATTACGAGCGAGTTCTTAAATCTCGACAAAGATGTTTCCCCAAGACGAATTACTGACAAGTTCTTAAAACTCAGCAGAGATGTTCTCTCAGTTGAAGTACAGACAAGGTCTAAAATCTCGACAAAAATGTTCCTCCGTTGAATTACAGACGAGTTCCTAAATCTCAGTAGAGAAGTTTTCTCAGTTGAATTACAGGCGAGTTCTTAAATCTCAACGAAGATGTTTCCCTCCAGTTGAATTACGGACGAGTTCTTAAAACTCAGCAAAGATGTTTTCTCAGTTGAAGTATAGACGAGTTTCTAAATCTCGACAAAGTTCCTTCGTCGAATTACGGACAAGTTCCTAAATCTCAGCAGAGAAGTGTTCTCAGTTGAATTACGGGAAAGTTCTTAAATCTCGACGAAGATGTTTCCCCAAGTCGAATTACTGACAAGTTCTTAAAACTCAGCAGAGATGTTCTCTTAGTTGAAGTACAGACAAGGTCCTAAATCTCGACAAAGTTCCTCCGTTGAAGTACAGACAGGTTCCTAAATCTCAGCAGAGAAGTTTTCTCAGTTGAATTACGGGCGAGTTCTTAAATCTCGACGAAGATGTTTCCCCAAGTCGAATTACTGACAAGTTCTTAAAACTCAGCAGAGATGTTCTCTCAGTTGAAGTACAAACAAGGTCCTAAATCTTGACAAAGTTTCTCCGTTGAAGTACAGACAGGTTCCTAAATCTCAGCAGAGAAGTTTTCTCAGTTGAATTATGGGCGAGTTCTTAAATATCGACGAAGATGTTTCCCCAAGTCGAATTACTGACAAGTTCTTAAAACTCAGCAGAGATGTTCTCTCAGTTGAATTATAGACAAGGTCCTAAATCTCGACAAAAATGTTCCTCCGTTGAATTACAGACGAGTTCCTAAATCTCAGCAGAGAAGTTTTCTCAGTTGAATTACGGGTGAGTTCTTAAATCTCGACGAAGATGTTTCCCTCCAGTTGAATTATGGATGAGTTCTTAAAACTCAGCAGAGATGTTTTCTCAGTTGAAGTACAAACGAGTTCCTAAATCTCGACAAAGTTCCTCCGTTGAATTACAGACGAGTTCCTAAATCTCTACAGAGAAGTTTTCTCAGTTGAATTATGGGCAGGTTCTTAAATCTCGACGAAGATGTTTCCCTCCAGTTGAATTACGGACGAGTTCTTAAAACTTAGCAGAGATGTTTTCTCAGTTTAAGTACATACAAGGTCATAAATCTCGAAAAAGTTCCTCCGTTGAATTACAGACATGTTCCTAAATCTCATCAGAGAAGTTTTCTCAGTTGAATTACGGGCGAGTTCTTAAATCTCTACGAAGATGTTTCCCTAAGTCGAATTACTGACAAGTTCTTAAAACTCAGCAGAGATGTTTTCTCAGTTGAAGTACAGACAAGTTCCTAAATCTCGACAAAAGTGTTCCTCCGTCGAATTTACAGACGAGTTCCTAAATCTCAGCAGAGAAGTTTTCTCAGTTGAATTACGGGCGAGTTCTTAAATCTCGACGAAGATGTTTCCCCCTCAGTTGAATTACGGGAAAGTTCCTAAATCTCGACACCTCAGTTGAATTACGGGCAAGTTCCTAAATCTCAACAAAGATCAGACTTCCCCAGTGGAATCTTCCTCAAACAACAGGTATACAAGCTCTCGCTAAGGAATCTCTTATACAATCGACACTCCTTCAGATGGCATATTTAAGCCCATCCTCCTTGTCAGCAATCTCCAAATTTCATCTGTAAGTCCATTCCCGACATCACAAAGCAACTACCACTTAATGCGAGTGCAAATTTCTGGGCACTATAGTGTTCAATCCCCTTCCACCTTTGGATCACGAAAGGCACGAAAGCCAATCTACATCCTCAAGTTTAAGAAGATTGAACAGGGGCAGCTGTTGTACCCCAAAATTTTCCATCCCATATTTCTCAAAACATTGCAAGAAAAATCTCCAAGTTGCCCAAGGTTGCTCAAGAGTTGGTCAGACAAGCTCTCTCCTAAGGCAGTCTACTCAAATTAGGGTTTTGTGTTGAATCAAGATCCTTGAGTCCAAGTGACCCCAAGTGCTCATAAATGTCCTAATATATTCTCAAGATCATCCATGTCAAGTTTCAAGCCTTGCAGAGGAATTTTGCTCATTCAATTGCTCAAAAGGTCCAAAAATCGACTGTGCTAGGGCAAAAGTCAACTGTGACGCAAATACAGTCAAACTTCAAGATTTTTTGTCAACATTCTCATTTTTAAGGATATTTAATCATTTGATCAAGGGTTGATAATGATTCATCAAGGATTGCTCAAAATTCATTAAGACTAAAAAGTTGCCAAATTAGGGTTTTGTAGGAAAGGTCAACCCAACTTTGACCAAGCATAACTTTCTCATACTTTATGAGAAATGACCCATCCAAAGCTCATTTTTAAGCGGATGAAATTCTATATAAACCATCTTCATACCACAAGTTCAAAATATGCACTCACAAGAAGTTATGAATTTGGACATTATAAGTCATTTTGAAAAGTCAACAAAAACACTTTTTTTGTCAAAGCTTATAACTTGAGAATGGAATATGAAATTGCTATGAGACCAAAAGGGTTGGTTAGAGGACATCTCAAGCTTTCTAAAAAGTCAAAGAACACTTCCAAAAGTACAAAATTGAAGAAGTTATGCATTTTTGAAGTTGGACTTTTTTGCAAAATTGCCAAAATTCAACTATCCCCAAAAATTCAAATTTTGCCAAATGGGCCCATTCTTTTTCACTTGTTTTGAGTTTGCCTTATTTCCCACGTGCTCCAGCTTTTGCCATGTGTCCATATATTATTTTTATTATTTAATTTGATTTTTATTTTGATTAATTCATTTTAAATCAAATAAAATCACATAAAATCAAAAAAATTGAAAGCTAAAGATCTTGTGATCATTTCAGGCTCCAATTACAGCTAGCTTTGCAATCAAACTCGTATCAAGGTCATTATGCACAAGGAGATTGGATTTAGGCCAACTTTGGAAAGTTTTAATGGAGGATAAAATCAAATCTCAAAATCATTGATAGAGGGAGATTTGAACAACAAATGCTACCCTAATGTATTGTACAATACATAAGGAAGCGAAACACACAAGAATCAGGGTTGGAGATCAATTGGAGAGGCAGAACTAAACTTGCAAACACAAAGAAAAAGTGTGGGATCGAAATCAAGGTTAGAGGTCGTTTCAAGACATGAGACTTGTCTCAATCGATTGTTGGCCATCTCCAAAAGCTAAACCAACCACAACCATGCATTTTCCAGCTTCCCAGAGCTCTGTAAGTCTCACGTGAGGTAGCCCTGTTCTTGATTTCGTATCTCAGAAATTAGGCATTATTATAACGAAATAATTGCATATTTGTAATCACCACATCATTTACAAGATTTTGGCATCATTTGATTTTGTTTATCTAACCTGTAGCAAGATCCACCATTATTAGGGTTTTGTTCTTGTTTTTGGGGTTTCTTGTTTCAGGGACAATTGGCCCCAGATATGGGCATGGTTGCATCCAGGAGGTTGAGACGAACTCAACCCTGGCCTTAGAAATCATTTTCATAGACTGAGGAGGATTTTGGAATGAAGCTGCGCTTTTAGCTGCGGATAAAAATCCGCAGGTAAAAGTTACAGTTCTAGAGGACAGGGACGAAGTCGTGTCATCCACCCATTTGCCCGTTCAAATAATTGCGTGCGTTTTTATTGTTTTTCCAATATTTTGTTTGTTTCATATATTATCTCTATTGCTTAATTAATATACTACAAAGCAGCATGGCCGAGCTGGTCACCAGGTGTACATTCAAGGCATTAGTGGCTGGAAGTCAAGGGTTCGATCCATGCCTCCAGCAATTTGCATTTTCTCACTTATTTTCAGGTAATCCAATGTGCGCCTAGGCCAGGAGTTCCACCATGCTCATCCCTCATCCAGGTGCCAGATGGCCAGATCTGGTGGCCAATCCTTGAAGGCACATCATAAGCAAGTCAATGCATGCACATATGATCAACAAAAGTCCAAACGGACCAGCATCAATTGGGCCAACAAATTTCTTCCAGCACCTCCCAAAAACAGGACCACTCTCTCTTTTCTTTATATTTTGTTTATTTATTTAATTACTTTATTTTTATTTAATTAATTTCTAACCAATGGATTGATTTTATTTTTTATCACAAAATTACAAAAAATATTTTTATCCAATAAATTTCAGAATTCTTTTTTTATTAATAAATTTTAATTAATTAATTAGGTTTTTAATTCTAGGAAACTTTAATTTTTTTTTAAAATAAATAAAATCAATTGGAAATCATTAGGTTTTAACATAATTTAATTATTTTAATTTCTTTCTTAAATTAACAAAAACTCCAAAAAAATATGTCATTTATTATTTTTCATTAATTAATTTATTTAATTTCTAATTTAGTATTTAATTTAGGATTTAATTTCTTTTCTTAAATAAAAACAACAAAAACATTTTTCTTTTAAAATGGTCAAAACCCTAATTCGCATTCGATTTAATTTCGCGTCGCGCTTTATTTTCTTTATCCAATTAATGTATCTGCTTCCGGTATGTAATAGATAATTAGGATATTTTATTTATATTTCCGCTTTTACTTTAATTTCAAAGGGTTGCTTTTGGCGATGTAAATACCCGACGCCTTGTAATTTAATTTCCACACTTTAAATTCTGCTAATTATAACTGCTAGATGTTTGATAATAGGGTTTGCATGACAAGACTGAATGTTTAATCTTAAAATCAAATTAGATCACCCTTAACATGTGCAAAGATAAAAATAACTGAAAACGACACACTCGCACATGCGCACTCTTAGGGTACACCCCACTTGGTTGCCTTCGTACACGGTCATTGAGTATAGGTCATTTTAGAGGTCGCCCTCTTGTCTAAAAGATCATAGTTGCCTCGAAACAGTTGCCTCAGATATTGTTTCCTCAAAAAAATGATCTAAGACATTAGGGTTACCGCTAAGGTATTCTAACATTGCTTTGGTGACCGTATGTCCCTCTTTCGAATTGACCCTCAAATTCCAATGACGGTGCTACCTACTCATTAATAGTGGGATAGCATTGTCTAAAGGAAATTAGCATAGAACGATTCCTTTTTCGAGTAGGTAGATAGTTCTTAGATACTTGCTCATCCAAAACAAAACTTTTTCACACTTACACTTCTTTTCAAACAAAGTTTTCAAAAACACTTCATTACACTCTTGAGGATAGAAGCAAGAGTTAAATCGAAGTTTAAAACAAAAACTTTTTCAAAACCCACAAACACAAAGAAAACATTTTGAAACTGATGAGCAAGTACCTAAGAGCCCGTAGATAACTATGGATAGAAAGGGTGCTAATACCTTCCCTTTCTATAATCTACCCCCCGTACCTAGATAATCTCGAAAAAGGAATTTTTCTGTGCTTTTTTCCTTTCCTTGTTGGATAAAATAAAAGTCAGTGGCGACTCTTGCTTACCCCGACATTTTGCAAACACAAACGCAAAACGCAAACCAACATTCCAAAAAAATAGTCAGTTCTTCCCATCGTATCACAGATAGTATACAGGACATCTCCTTCGACCACAGGCTCTATGATAATAGGGAGGATGGAGGGGTAAGGCATTACGTGGCTCTGAGCAAGAGCTCGCACCCACCTAAGATAAGGCTCAAGATATATAGAGTTTTTGTGTCCCAATGTCCTTCTATCCACTTTGTTTACCATCCTCCAAGCTTGTATAAACCTCTGACGGTAGCCTTGATCTTCTCTTTCATAGTCGAACACCAAACCCTGGATGAGCATCTCATGAGGACCATCTCTTCGGGCATACCCAAACTGTCGTAAAGCTAAGCAAGGGTTGTAAGTCATACCCCCCTTAATGCCAAGCAGAGGGACATTAGGGAATTCCCTACAACGGTCAATGATAGAAGTATCTTCCAAGGATCTCGAACCAATGATTATCAGAGTGGGTGAGGGACATCATCCTATAAGACCATGTAGATCTTTGCTCGTTCTTCAATGCTGATCGAGGTAGGTGTGAAGTGAACCACTTGGCGAGTAGGGGAATACAACACAAGAGATTATCTATTTTCTTCATGGTGCAAGTATGGAAATAATGTAAGATGTCTCCCAGCAAGGTAGGTATAGGATTATGAGAGAGAAAGACTTTAATGGCATTTACATCTATGAATTGGTCTGAGTTGGGGAATAGAACCAAACCATAGATGAGAAGGGCCGGGACATCTTCAAAGGCTTGTAAATCCATATCTTCCCAGAATGAACGAGCCTTCTCCAATAGTAACTTGGCTAGGAACCCTTTTAATTCGCTTCTTGTCTCCCAATTTGCTATAATGTCGGCTCTCTTCAGATGCAAAGCTTCGGCAATCACTTCAGGTTTCAGAATCCCTTCTAGACCGGTGAACGGTATTTGATCAAGCCCAGGCACTCCTAATAATAGATAGAACTCTTCTAGTGTAGGCACCAAATGATAGTCATCAAAGGTGAAGCAATGATGTATGGGATCAAATAATTGGAAGAGCACAAACATCATTTCCTCTTGGAAATTGGAGGTAACCAAACTGAGGAGTCGACCATATTTCCTGGTAAAAGGAGAATCTCCGGGCACCCTTGATGCTAACTCTTGGAGCTGAGGGTGTGCTTTCACGAAGCTAATTCAGATGGTGTTCCTTCGGACGAGATTTATGGCCTTCAAAACAAAGCAAAGATAAATTCCTAAATCCTTGAAATGGTTAGTGAGAAAGCTTATGATGTTTTAATGTTTATGATGTTATGTACAAGTAAACGAGTTGTTATGTACACACAAAGCAGACAAGTCCTTAGGTTTAGGTTTGCATGGGGTTTGTAGGTAAGTACCCTCTTGAAGTTTAGTTGGCTCAACCTGTCCTAGTAATGGTAACCGGGTTCTAAAGGATCTCAATATCACTGACCTTTCTTTTAGGCATTGTCTCAGCATAATCAATCTTTTCTTGCGCCCTAGATATCCCAAAAGTCCAATCTCAATGAGTGTAGTATCGAGTATCAACCAATTTTCAGTTTTCCACCAAAGCTGGTTATCTCACTATGTCCTAATGGCCAAGTTGTTCATTTAAGGTTCTAAAGTCAGTTAGTGCTTCATGACATCACTCAGTGGCCCCGTATTCTCCTCGATTCAACACAAGGGATACCGGTACCAACAAATGTGTCACACTAACGTAGCCATTATTTCAACCATATCGGTCTATGTTGTACATTTTCCATAATCTATTGCTACTTACCTAAAAAGGTGCCCCAGATCCGGGTAGAGGATCAAAACAAACCCAAACAAGGAACCATAATGTAAAACAAACAAAATCAAACAAAAGAGAGCAAGTAAAGGTGATCTAGCCCTAAGGTAACCCCACTTTTAAGTAAAATTCCCAGCAGAGTCGCCAGTTCTGTAACGCAGTGGGAGAATTGTCTTGGGTGTTTGCGTTTGATCGCAATTGTGCGGATAGCAAGAGTCGCCACCAATTTTTCTTTTATCCAAGAAGGAAACGTTGAAAATAATAGGAAATACCTTTCGAGATATTTTCTTGAGTTCAGTGGGTAGGTTATGAAAAGGGAAGGTGTTAGCACCCTTTTCATCTGTAGTTATCTACGGGCTCTTAGTTGCTTGCAAGATCACTTGATTTTTGTTTGAAAGTGTGTTTGTAATGTGGGTTTTGAATGTATTTTGAAAACGAATGCCTTTGTAATGGTTTTCGTCTCTATAAGAACGTGTACAAAGTGTTGTCTTTTGAAAAATGTTCCAAAGTGAAGTGTTGGTGTATAAATTTTTTTGTGAGCAAGCGAGCAACTAAGAGCATCCTACCTACTCAAAAGGTCTTAAACTTTATTTTCCTTCTCTTTTAGATGTTGTTATCTTACCATTGATTTGGTAAGAAGCCCCATCATTGGATGTGAAGGGACGGGCGTGGGTCAATCGTACAATCATCAAGGCAACTTGTGAGACGCTTTAGAAATTTTCTTAAGGGACTAGATCGTTATATCAAAGGTAACATCGAGGGACATCGAGGGACTACGATCTTTTTTATCAAGGGGTCTTTGCTAAAGCGTCCCATATTCAAGGGACATGACTGTTTTTCCGAGGCAACAAGTAGAATTACCCTAAGGGTGCATGTGTGGATAGCGTGTTTGATTTGCATGCATTTAGTATTTGATTAAGGGTTATCTATTTGTTGTTTTTATCTTGCTATACATACCCTATCTCACTAGAAATTATATGAAAAGCGGTAAACTTGCGGAAATTAAAATCCTACGCTATTACATCATTAGGGGGATGGGGATACAATTTGCAAATGGGGATAAAATAGGTGTCTAATTATTACAACCATATCGAATAAGTGGAAAATGATGAAGTATATATATATATATATATATATATATATATATATATATATATATATATATATATATATATATATATATATATATATATAATACAGAAACAGTGTAAAATGAAGGAGAAACTTCATTTTGAACTATTATGTGTCGACACATGTTGTTATGCATCGACACATAATTTTCCTTGCCCCTGCCAAACAAAATCAACTCAATGTGAGTCGACTCATAATGGGATGTGTCGACTTATTTCCTGGTTGTATCAATACATACGCGTTTTGTGTCGACTCATGCACCTCCCATCTTTCTATTTTAGGCCCTGGATAGCAGTATGAGTCGATGCATACGACCATGTGTCGACTCATTCCCTGCTTTTTCACTTAGAATGAGTCGACCCATGTGAGTATGTGTCGATCCATGTTACAATTATTTGCCTCTATCACCATTCTTTTGCATGTATCAATCAGTTTTCAACATATAAATGATAAAAAAATGAACAACAAGGAAATGATTAACTTCAAGAGTAGTGATTACTTCATCTTATCTTCAGAAATAAACCAAAAATGATGTATGGAAAATGCAAAGTTAAGATGACTTACCTTGCAACTGTACTTTAGGTTTTGAGTCTGGAACCCTTCAAGATGTTGTGTGGACCTTAATGAAACTCCAGGAAGCTCCTAGACCTCCCTTTCTGTTGAAGGTTGCTGAACCAACTCCAAACAGTCAAGTTTATGTAATACTGTCTTTTGTTTAGAAGTTGAGAATATGAGCACTACAGAAACTGTTCTTGAGCTTGAGCAATATCTATGTGATATGAAGTGTTTTAAGGGTTTATGGGATAGTTTACAAGTTTGTATAATAGTGGGTTAAGTATATTTTCTGTTTTTGTGAGTCAAAACAGAGTTGAAGATGAACAAAGTTTTTATGGATGAACTGGGTTTTATGAATGAGCTGGGTTTTATGAATGAGATGGGTTTTATGAATGAGAAGAGTTTAACAAAAGTTCTGTTTGTTCTGTTCTCTCCTCTTTTCTAAAAAAAAAATCCCCCTATGTCTTATGAAAGAACCCCCTTTGTAATCCTTTGACTGAGGTTTAAGAAGGAAACACAATAAGTTATTTTGAAATGTTTTTGCCTACTACTTTGATACTTTTTCCACACAATTTTATTTTGCCATTTTGGTGCAATTTTGTGACTGTTATGATGCAGGTTAGAGCAGACTGCATAGGGCAGTTTTGGATTGGTTTTCTGGACATATCTTGGATGGTATAGGACAACATATACAGGTTTTGTGACAGGTTTGTGGTGCAGCATAACACAAGGTTTTGTAGGAAATCAATTGAGCAGGGTTTTGGAGTGTTATGGCAATGTATAGAAGTAGCATATCATTTTTGTTTAGCAATAACTTAGACAACATAGTTTGCAGCATGAAACAAGTTTGGTTTGTGGAACAATTTATGCACATTGAATCAAAGACAAAGCATTCTGGCAAGGTTTTGAGTCAAAGGAAAAAGTCTAAGCAATACAAAGTTTAGGATTTGTAAACTTGAAAAAATGCCACTTTGTAATAACTTGAATTATTTGTAACATCTTGAACTATTTTTAATTGTAGTGACAAGATGTCATGAAGCAATGAACTTAACTTAGAAAAATTTCCAAGTCTTGTAAAAGCTGGATTTTTTACTTTCTTGATTTTTTATGATCAAATTTCATATTTTGGATGTCTTGATGAAATATGATTTTTGTGACTCAACTTTGGTAAAAAAGTCAAAGTTCGACTTTTTAGTATACAGTTGACTTTTCCCAACAGTTGACCGAATTTTGTCTATCAATCCATTGATCTCAGGAGATGAATTGAAAAATGCAATTAGGTCAAAATGACGCGCTCAGATCCTTGAGATCATACTTCCAACCAATAACCCAGGTATTAGGTCAAAAATCAAAGTTCGGTCATTTTCAGTAAAAATACTAATTTCGCCCATTTTGCCCTTTTGGTACTTTGAATGACTTTCTTGGAAAATCGTGATCCAAGATTTGAAACTTGACAAAAATAATCCCGAGGGTCCATAACGATCCATGAAACTCAATTGAAACATTATGAATTCTACTTCCTTTGTACAAACTCAAACCCTAATTTGAGGTTCAGTGTTGAGGAAATTGTTTGACCTAGTCGATACTGGCGCAAACTTGAGGCATTAAAGATCTTTATAGGAAATATAATGAGAAATGAGAGGGAAAATTTTGGGGTACAACAGTCATGGATACTAAAAGGGTGGAATTGACAAGACTCTCTTTGTCAAAGATGAAGCTGGAAAGCTGTTGATAGCTCAGATCTATGTGGATGAAATTGTTTTTGGAGGAATGTTGAATGCAATGGTCCAACATTTTTCAGACAGATGGAATTTGAATTTGAGATGAGCTTGGTAGGTGAACTGACTTACTTCCTTGGACTGTAAGTCAATAAGATGGAAGACTCCATCTGTCTCTTCCAGAGAAAATATGCCAAAAATATTGTGAAGAAGTTTGGGTTGGAAAATTCTAGCCATAAAAGAACTCCAGCTCCTACACACCTGAAGCTAACCAAAGATGAAAAAGGAGTTAGTGTTGATCAAAGTCTGTATAGAAGCATGATTGGAAGCCTTCTATATCTTACTGCTAGCATACCAGACATCACATTTGTTGTTGGAGTATGTGCAAGATATCAAGCTGAACCTAAAGTAAGTCACATTAATCAAGTAAAGAGGATTCTGAAGTATGTGAATCGAACATATGACTATGGTATGTTTTACTCTCATGATACAAATTCCTCGTAGGTGGGATTTTGTGATGCTCATTGGACTGGAAGTGCTGATGATATGAAGAGTACCTCTTGAGGATGTTTCTTTATGGGAAACAACTTAATCTCTTGGTTCAGTAAAAAGTAAAAACGTGTTTCTCTTTCTAATGCTGGAGCTGAGTACATTGCAGCAGGAAGAAGTTGCTCTCAACTGGTGTGGATGAAGCTAATTCTATCTGAACCTGATGTCACACAAGATGCTATGACATTGTTTTGCAAAACTTTTAGTGCTATAAATATTTCTAAAAATCCTATTCAACATAGTAGAACCAAGCACATTGACATCAAACATCACTTCATCAGAGAGCTTGTGGAGGACAAAGTCATTAAACTTGAGCATGTAAAAACTGAGAATCAACTAGCTGATATCTTTACAAAAGCTCTTGATGCTGCTCAGTTCGAGAACTTAAGGAGGAGACTTGGGATATGTCTCTATGAAGAGCTATAGAAATTACTGTTGGTGCTGCATCTTGTTTCGAGGTGGATAAGTATGGTTATGCACCTAATGAACAACTGGTCATGGAATATTGCTTGGATCTATATTATGATCTTTTCTTTATTGGTTTATGATTGTGTAAGGACTAAATGCCCATGATATTTTTAAATTTTTACACCCTAACTTTATAACTTTAGGTGCTTAAATTTTTTTGTTCTAATATTGTCTACTTACCTTTGTTACATTATGGCCACAAAGCGGGAGTAGTATGATATTGAGGGTGCTACAACTGGCACTTACAGAGAGGGAGAATTTTCTGTTTCTCTATTTTTGATAGAAGGTTTTGAGGGGGAGTTCCTTCTTGTTTATGAAGAAGGTGTCAGATATGATGTCTTGACATCATGGTGTGACATCTTGTTGGGAGAACTTAAGTGTTTTCTATTTTTGCAACTATGTTAGTAGATCAACTAACTACTAACTATATGCTACTGCTGCTATTGTCTGTGCTGCTAACCTTGCATGTGTGTTTTCTCGTTGTTGTATCTCTATTGTGTATGTTTGATTTATTTTCAAGCATACTTTTCTTGTGCAAGGATTATTTAAGTGTTTTAGCCAAAATGTGCCAAAGGGGGAGATTGTCATTTCTCTAAAATTATGGTTGGTTTACATTTTGGTAAAACCAGTTTAGAAGCAACATGTTGAACAAGATGTTTCAACATTCTGTTTCAACATTTCGAGTAAGATGTCCCAACAAGGTGATATGACATCACGTATGCACCAAGATGACCGTGTGAATCAGCTGATTTATAGCTATTGGGTATTCATAGAATATTTAGTTAGCTTATGTGGCATCCAATATTAATTGTCAGATTATTCTGTGATTGGTTTTTGATGACTTGACCAGTTTCTAAATATGGAGTTTTATTAGGAAACTAATGATTGAAGACCTATTTTCTTAGAGGACTTTTTGCAGACTTTGTGTAGCCTCACTGCTGCGGTTTTGAAGCCCAACCTAGTCTATAATAAATTTATATATAGTTTGGTGTATACCTAGTATTAGGTAGAACTTATGTGTGTGCTTTTAGGGTTGTAGTATCCTTATTTTGTGAGCCTCCATAATATTATCTTGATAGAAGAGTATGACTGTTTTGTTGGGCTGTAAGTTCTCTTTTTAGATTTTCATAAGCTTTTAAGCATGGAACATATTATTTGTCAAACATCTTAAACTTTTAAGCATTGAGTCTTGCTTGTTTTGGAATTATAGCTTCTAGTTAGTTTTTGTTCTCTACTTGTGTTTAGAGTTTTCTCCTATTGCTGAGTGTAATTAAAGAGGGACTTAAGGAGGGCCTCATGCTTAGGTGTGTCCTAGGTAGAAGTTAAGCAAAGGATAGTGATTAAGTGCGTAGACCATAAATTGGAGGTTTGCTGTAAGGTCTACAAATTGATACTATCTAGTTGATTTCATCTCTGGCTTGTAGAACCCAAAGTAGGAAAGTTGTTCAGAAATGGGTAAACATATCTTGTGTTATTTACTTTTATCACTGCTATTTTTGTTTATACATCTTATTATTGTGTGTGAAGTCATATCCGGTGTCTCGACATCTCGTAGGACTTTTGGAATATGATAGCCAGAATTTCAGTATGCGGGAGGAGTTCTATGAAGGAGTTAATACGGAGTGTTGGAATTGGTAATGGGGGAAGGTAGATGATCGATGAGATAAACCGCATGACTGACCACGAAAATCTAGAATATTTTTGGTAGATGTGATTGGAACATGATGTCACGAGCGACATTTAATATGTGTTTATGTTTACATTCATCAACAAAATTTTGTTGAGGTGTTTCTACGCATGTTCGTTGGTGTAATATTCCTTTGCTTTTATAGTAATTATGGATGAGAAAATCTTGTCCATTATCTGAGCGAATATGTTCAACATGTTTGTCGAATTAAGTTCGAGCCATAGTAATGAACTGCATGATTAGCGGTCTGACTTTAGCTTTGGATTTCATAAGGAAATTCTAAGTGTGTCGTGAATAATCATCTACCACTGTTAGAAAGTAACTATGGCCACAGATAGATGAGGGTGAAAAGTAGCCCCATATATCCATGTGGATTAGTTCAAAAATAGAAGTAGATTTAATAATCCTTAGAGGAAAAGACAATTTGACTTGTTTAGCAAAGTGACAACAATCACAAATAGAATCGGTAATATCATGCACATAAAGTTATTTTTTTGTATAATTTTCAATACATTATGTGAAGGGTGGACCATACGATGGTGCCAAATCCTAAATTTATTTGAAGTTTGAGTGTTACATTTGACAACATTACTATCAAGATGGTAACATAAAGGTGCATAGGGTACCTTATTCAAAGTATACAAGTGATTGAGTACTTTAGCAAGCCCAATTGTTCTCATCGAATGTAGTTCCTGAATGGTGCAAGAGCAATGGTCACAAACAAGCTTGCATCTATTATTTGCAGTTGATTGTGAATAAAAAATTAAGTTACAAGTAAAGTTAGGAACATATAGCACATGATGAAGAATGAGGTGATCATTCATTTTAACAGTACCCCATATATTCTAAGAAATGCTTGAAGAATTATGTAATTTTATGTTAATAATATGCATCATATGATATGTATAAGAAAGGGTTAGAGAAGATCATTTTTTATATGTGGTGCTGGTGTCAAGGATCTAGCTGTGGTTAGGAGAACTATCATTAGTGTGATTTAAAAATTGGTGCAAACCTGATGAAGATGTGTTAATGTTATGTTGATCAGAGGAGTACGAGGATTCATATTGTTGAAGTAAGGCTACAAGTTGGTTGTACATTGTTGAATAGATTTCCACTTTGGCATCTTCTTTGTTGGAATTTATGGAGGAAGATTGTTTAGTATCGGTGGCAACATTGTTGGTGGAGCCAACTTTGTCTTTGAAGCGGAAACATGGGGGAAAGTCATGCTTAAAGTAGCATGAATCAACTATATTCCCATTTTTTCCATAAAAAGAGCATGTTTTATAATTATTAGTGCTTCTTGTTTGAAAATAAGGTTTGCCACGTCCTTTGATGAATCTAGGTTTGGGGCAATTGTACAAAGATTGTTGAGATTGTGCCAAAAGAATGCTTGTGGTTTCTTAAGATTCTTGAGGGGTGAGTTGACATTCTTGTTGTAAGATGGATGATAAAACCTTGGATACACCGGGTAAATGCTTAATCATAAGAATTTGGAACGTGATGTTATTGAAGTTATCGTTTAAACCTTTCAAGAAGCATATCATGTACTCCATTTCACGTTGCTTCTTGATGGTTCCATGAACACCACATGTGTCGATGTTAAAACTCTTATTGTTTGAAGATCCTCCCATAGAATCTTGAGGTCATTGAAATATGATGTAAAAAATTTGTCATCTTTATGTATGGAATGTATTTGTTGAAGAAGATATGATAACCGAAAATGATTTGGTTTGGAGAAACGATTTTTGAGTTATGTCCATAGTTGTGTTGTAGTTTTGAAATAGATAGTGCTTTGTGCAATATAATAAGAATGCAAATTAGATATCCATGCAAGTACTATGTTGTAGCATCATTCCCATGTTTCGTAAAGGGTATCTGTTTCTGCTAGAGTCGTGATCTTGCCATTAATAAATTTGATTTTGTTTTTGTTGAGGAGGGCACGCTTCATGGATCTACTCCATGATTCGTAGTTGTTCTTTGATAGGGGTGGGGTGAAAAGTGTTAGGACATAGTTTGGTTCTACCCTGTAAGAGTTTTGATGATAACAAATACATGATATATATAAAGAACAAATATGCTTTCTAATAATATTTTTTATATGCAGGGAAATTCTGATGTAAGATGCATAGAAGATGAGCAAGTTTCATTTTTGAACCTCTGTTGTAACACATCATACTTAGAAACAAATCCATGTGACACACTTAAACAAAGAAGTTCTAATGTTACAACTTCTCAATGCACCAACGCTGCAAACAAAAACTCTGATATTATGATACGTAATGTTTTGGTAAGAAGTGAAGAAGTATCAACAGTAATATTTATCTTCTGATATGATCCCAAGAAAGCATGTTTTGAAGCATTACAATTTATTCATTGCAAATTAAAAGTAACGGTTGAATCAAGACAAGATCTCTACTTTTGGAAATAAAATTAACTACACTTTATCAGCCTTCCAAAAGCATCTTCTCATTTCTCTCATGCATTGCCTATATAAAGAAGACTTGAAAGAGAAATCGCATGAAACTCTACAACGCACTGAAAAAGAAAAATATCATTGCCTTTCTATCTTGTGCTTTTCAATTGTGTAATACATCACTATAGTGATATTGTTTTATCTAGAAAACATCTTTGTACACACTATTAATTAAATTATTATGTAATACCTCGAGAAAGCCGAGTTGTGTTTTAAACTCAAGAAGACGTTGACAGTAGACATTGTATTTATGTAATCAAGTTTTATTAGTGGATTAATACCTCATTTGAGAGAGGCCAAATCACCTTTGCGGTTGGACTGGAGTAGTTTGAGTTCAAACGAACTAGGATAAC
Organism: Vicia faba; assembly: GCA_948472305.1. Taxonomy (NCBI): domain Eukaryota; kingdom Viridiplantae; phylum Streptophyta; class Magnoliopsida; order Fabales; family Fabaceae; genus Vicia; species Vicia faba. The sequence continues at coordinate 1,219,074,567 of OX451738.1, read as the reverse complement.
CAACGTGTCTATTGATTTAATTTTAAAAACCCCAATTCAACCCCCCCCCCCCCCCCCCTTTCTTGTGTTTTTCCATTCTTCAACGAGAATCGTGCTAGGATTCTCAGCAGGATGTACATAATAGGGGATAGATTGATCAAGTGCAGGTTTTTTTTTTGGGGTTAGCAATGGATGAAGCTCAAGAAAAGAGAAAGTTGTGAGGAAGAAGATGATAAATAATGAGGAAATATTTCACATAAATGATACCATAATATGAAATAAGGAATGTTGTATTATTGATCTTGTGAATTACAACAAAGATAATTTCTATATATACTGTTGTACCCACAAATTTTCCCTCTCATTTTATCAAGATTTTCCCCACAATACTTCTTGGACTCAGGACCGGATTAGGGTTTGCTCAGCTCAAGACCTCTCCTTGCACTGATGACCTGAAATTAGGGTTTGAGTTTGCACAGGGATTTTTGGACTTCCAATGCCTCATGTGACTTTAATACTTCATGTTAGACCTCTAATATTGCTCATACCAAGTTTCAAGCCTTGAATCACTTTTTTGCCCAGTCAATTGGACAGTTGACCTAAAAATCAACTATATTGGGGAAAAAGTCAACTATGGCCAATTTTCAGTCAAACCTCATAATATTTTATCCACATCAACATTATAGACTCATATGAACCATTTGATCAAGTTTGGACCACAACTCCTCAAGAAATTTGATCAGATCATCAAAAGGGCAAAATGGTCAAAATTAGGGTTTTGACTGGAGAAAGGAAATTTCTGATTTCTCACCTAGCCAATGGAAAATTGGGTTCAAGCATGGTTTCAAGGACCCAATGGAACCATCTTGACCTAATCACAAGTTTTAAAAGATCACAAATGCATTAGATTGACAGATGAATTTCCCAGTCAACTAATCAAAAATCAACTGTACACTAAAAAGTCAAACTTTGACTTTTTGGTCAAAATCAAGTGCCAAGGGTCATATTTCATCAAGATGTGTAAAAAAATGAAAATTGTTCACCAAGAAACTTAATTTTGGAAATTAGGGTTTAAATTGAAAATTTTTCATAACTTAGAATTTTTTTAAGTTATGAAAATTTCTTATTTTTTCCCAACTTTTTCCAACTTTTTCACCATGATGCAATTGGACTCAGAGAAAACTTCCAACATGAAAGTTTTATTCCTCCACAAAATATACAACATTGATTCACAAAGTTTTCACAAAAGATGCTTGGATCTCAAGTTATGATTTTATGAATAAGGGTCCATAAACTTTTTAACTTAGTGAAACTTTGCCCTAGTTTAGGCAGATTTTTTACCTAACTTCATGGCAACTTTTCACCTAGTTCCAAGAGGAATCTCAAAATTCATTTCAAATATGGATTTTAGAGCATGTTAAAAGATTTCCAAAATGTCCAAGAAATCTCCAAGATCATTTATGGTTAGGAAGAATCGAAGGAATGAAAATGGCAATTTATCACTTTTATTCAAGGCATTTTTCACAATGGTGCAAGTTGAAAATCTGTCCTAAGCATGCTTGTACTTGGTTTTACAGGTCCTAATCCATTCTACACTCCATAATGAAATGCAAACACATTGGACAATGGCCTTGTTCTGACTTTTGAAGCATTACACATTGAATTAATCCAAAAATGGCATAAAGTTCACATTGCTACTTTGATAAAGCATGCTTTTTGCAACTTTGTTTATCTTGAGCCATGAACCTAATCTCTTGCTGCAAACAATATCCACAAATATCAGGAAATTTGTACCAACTCTCATCAGACCTTGAGCTAGCCTGTACAGGCCTTTGGCTTTGTCACTTCACCTTTTCTTCAAAAGCAAGCAAACTTGCAAAAGTCAAGCAAGCTTGTGTATCTTATAAAACCAAGACTTGGTATCATTTCAAACAACCTCAGAATATTGTAGCAAGCCTAAAGCAAGAATTTACAACTTCTCAAACAATCAAATACACCAAAAACACTATTTCTGCCCAAAACAGGGCAACCTCTACAAATCACTAGCCAAAACATATTTTGCTCGTGCGTTTTTTATTTCAAGGCTTCAAACACATTCCATACCTCCTACCTAAACTATCCAGGCCTTTGTTCAGCAACTGTAACCCCTGTTTCAAGCTTCACCATTTTCATTTTTTGAGTTTGCAGGTTGACTTCTACAAGGAGATTCAAGCAACTTCAAGGCAAGCTGAGCATTGGGAAAGCTTAAGGGAACTTCAAGCAAGCTCACAAGAACTTCAGGCCTCACTCAAAGTGCCCACATTGCCATATCCAAACTCAACTGAACAAGGTATTTGTCAAGTTTCTATCTCTCTATTTAGGCATCCTTAAGCTTAGGTTTGTGAAGCAAAAATGTAGTCTTTAACATGCTTAAGCTGCACATATGCTTAGTTTCCATTTATATTAACTGAGCTAAGAGTATTTGGATGTTGAAGGTGCTGAAAAAACTAGGTCAGAAATTAGGGCCATTATAATTCTCTCTGATCTTTGAGAGTTAGGTCATGTTCTTTATATCATTGGAATCGTGTGATCATGAGCTACATTTTTCCTGTTATAAGTTTTTGATTTTATGCAAAGAATAGCAAAGACAGGATTTGAAGGCAGATACACGCGTTTTGGAGGAGACAGAGGTCAGGGACGAAGTGTCTGGGCTTGGCGCGCTTGGGCCTGGCTTTTCTGACTTTTTGCACCCCCTGATTCATATTTTGTTATTTTTCATATTTTCTTGTTATTTTTATATTTTTGACTTTTATTATTTTTTCTGAACATTATAAAATCATAAAAATATTTTCTTAAATTTTTGCATTTTATTTTATTATTTTTATTATTTTTAGGGCATAAAAATAGTTTATTAAATTAAATAGAATTTATTTTCTTAAATAAACTTGTAAATAATATTAAAATACTTAAATATTTTATTTTATTATATTATACACATAAAATATTATTTTCTCACATATTTTAATTTTTAATATTTATGCGTAATATTATTATTATTTTCTCTTATACAAAAATGGAAAAGAATATTAGAAAACATACATTTTCCTTTTAATCAAAAATTAGGGTTTCCCATTTTCAAAAATAATAACATTATTTTTTTCTTATTTTTAGGACTTAGATAATATTATTTTCTCGTGCATAAAACAATTACAAAACATTTTTTTGCATATTTATAATTTATTGCATATTTAAACATTTGCTTATTTATTTATTTATACAATAAATTCAATTTGGTTGTAATAGTTTTAGGGTTTTATTTTGAGCAATATCCCCCTATTCAAAACTTGTATCCCCCTCCCTATAATATTGTTGTAATAGTTTAGATTTACTTTACGCAATTTATTGCTTTCATATACCATGATAGTAAACTATGGTTTTGAATGAAAAGACCAAAAATCAAACAAATAGCATGACCTAATACAAGACAAAAATGCATGAAAAATGACAACACATTGCACACAAGCATCCCTAGGGTTTCATCCACTTGGTTGCCTTAAAACATGGCCATGGTATGCATGCTGGGTATCTTGGCAAAACAAAACAAAACAAAACAAAAGATCATAGTCCCTCGATGACGCTAGACAAGGTTGCCTAAAAACAAATGATCTTAGTCCCTCAAAACAAGATAAGATACTTGGCACCATTGCTATCATGGTCATACAATGACCCACACCCGTCCCGTTTAACATCCAAAGATAGGTTTGTTTACCAAATACAATGGTAAAACAACAATTTCAAAGGAATAAAAATGTGTAGGAAAGACTTTTGAGTAGGTAGATAAGCTTCTAGTTACTTGATCAATTTGAAAACCATCCTTGCTATTTTCAAACACACACACAATTTCAAAAACATTTTTCAAACAAACTTTCAAACATTGAAACATTTTTCAAAAGACAAATATCTTTGTATACATTCTTACAAACAAGAATCATTACAAAGATTTCCTAGACAAAGGCCTCTTTTCAAAATACTTTCAAAACCACACAAAGCACCATTTCAAACAATTGAAAAGAAAAAGCAACTGATCTAAGACAAGTAACTAAGAGCCCATGGAAAACCATGGATGAAAAGGGTGCTAGCACCTTCCCTTTTCATAATCTACCCCCCCCCCCCCCCCCCCCCCCCCCCCGAACTCAAAAACAATCTCAAAAGTATTTCCTATTCTTTTTTACCTTTCCTTTTGGATAAAATAAAAGTCGGTGGCGACTCTTGCTAAATCGAAACATTTACGAACACAAACGCAAAACCTCAAGTCAGTTCTTCCACCGCATCACATATACCATTAAGGACAACTTAGGGTTCAAGTAAATGAAATAAACTCTCCTATAATAGTGTAACAAACCCTAAATCAATGTAACAATAAAAACATAATATAGTTACATGATAGATTACAATAATATGGATTAATAGAAGGCATGGCCATTATTCATACACTAAATTTTCTCCCATATATCTAATGTGGTTTAAAATTGTGATTAATTTAGCTTATGAGATAGTTAAATTTATTCATCGTAAAACTTATTGTTAATTAAAATAATGGAAAAAATCATAATAAGAACTCGATGTATCATGGAATATTTAGTGTATATTTTCTCTAAAATAACAACATAAGTATAGTTGGATGTTCATTTTCAACCTTAAATTCCAAACCAAACATTTACTACAAAATTAAATATGATTTATATGAAATTATGTGCTTGTAGGTTCAATCAAGATGTGATCAAAGACAAAGCTAGTAATGTATATCATGGTTTTGTTTAGATGATGAAAATTCAAGAATATATATTCTTGATTATGACTAGAAAGTACTAAACTATCTCAAGCACTCAAAGATTCATAAGATAATTTGTTCAAACTCTTTCTCCAAATTAAGCTTATGAACTTGGGTTTGATAATTTAAATGATATCCTTTAATGATGACATCGAACTTGAAGATATCTTAAGCCTCGTATCCAAGAATAATCAAGAAAGTGCTAAACAAAGTCTTGAAGCTTCATAGTGTAAAAAAGAGGAAGGGTAAAAGCTCGCCTGGTCGTGTTTGAGTGATCAATGTTTTGTAAAAATACAAGGGCTGGTTTTTAAAGTAACACAGCTAAATCACACACTCACTAAAACATTTTTAAATCCTTTATTTCTCAAATAAAATAACCTAAAAATGTTTTGGAGCCTATCCAACTGAACCAGGAACAGTCAGAAAAATTTGGACATGTTTTTGAATTGTCCAATCGATTGGAGGATGTTCTCAATAAGTGAAAATTGTGTCCATAATCGCTTATGATAATGTCTTGATGAAGGGAAACAATTATCTATCAAAATGATTCAAAATGGGCATTTGTAATCTATTGTTTATGTCATCAAATCAATTGGGATAAAGACCAAATTGATTGGACCATTAAATTGGCACATGGATCATTTCTTTTTTTGTGCAAAACTTTAGCCTATAAATAGGTGCCTCTCCCTTCATTTCACATAAAAAGTGAGGGATCTCACTATCCTCATTCTCTCTCTCTCTCTAAAATATTTTTCTACTGTCTCTCACTTTAATTTATCCATAGTGTTGAGAAAGTCCTTTTATTTAAGTGGGGAATTTTGTTTTTGGAATGGGGTGATATTGTAAATTCACCAAGAGCTATTTTTTTCTCTTGGTTGAATATATCTTCCTTATGAAGTGTTTGTTTGAGTTCAAAGATTAACACATTAAAATATTTGTTTGTTTGGGGATTTAGTATTAAGTTGTCATTTAGTTTTAAGTTGAGCCACTAAAGGAAAGACCAAGGCTTTTCAAGCAGAAGAAGAATCAGAAGGAACTTAACAAGATTCAGATGAAGATGAACTTTCTCTGATATCCAGAAGTATATGTCAGATATGGAAACACATATAGAGAAAGTTCAGAGGATCAATAAGAACAAACTTTACATATGAATCTACATCTGATCAAAATAAAGCTTCTGGAAAAGAAGTTACCTTTTATGAATGCAAGGTGCCTAGACATCATAAGAATGAATGCTCAAAGCTCAAGAAATAAAAGACACCTAAGAAGGCCTACAAAGCCAAGAAGGGTCTCATGGAAATATGGGAGGATTCAGAGTCAGAAGAAGAAGATTCTGATGAAGAACATACAAACGTAGCATTCATGGCAAAGACCAGCACGAGTGAAGAATTATCAGAGGACGAACTGACACTTGATGATGACATCAAAGAGGTACTTTATTTCTTATATTATTCTAAAATTGAAATTAGTTTACCAGAACTAATTAAAATGTATCTGTTGTACCCCAAAATTTTCCCTCTCACTTATCAAGAATTTGCTCACAAGATCTCTTTGGGCTTAAGACTGCACTAGAGTTTGATCAGCTTAAGACACCTCCTTATGCACTAATGTCAAGAATTAGGGTTTGAGTTTGCACAAGGAAATTTGAACTTTAAATGGCTCATATGACTTTAATGAGTCATTATGGACCCCCAATAATACTCATGCCAAGTTTCAAGCCTTGGATCACATTTTTGCTCAGTCAATTGAACAGTTGACCTAAAAATAAATTGTATTGGGAAAAAGTCAACTATGGCCAATTTTCATATGTATCATTTTATCAAGTTTGGACCACAATTCCTCAAGAGTTTTGATCAAATCCCCAAAAGTGCAAAATGGTCAAAATTAGGGTTTTGACTAGGAAAGGGAAATTTCTGGTTTTTGACCTAGAAAATGGTCAATTGGTTTAATGAATGATCTCAAGAGTCCATTTGCATCACTTTGACCTAATGACATGGTTCAAAACATTGCAAGTCCATTAGATTGACAGATGAATTTTGTAGTCAACTGATCAAAAGTCAACTGTATACTTAAAAGTCAAACTTTGACTTTTAGGTCAAATTCAATTGCCGAAGAACATAATTCATCGAAACATGTCAAAATATGAAACTTATTCATCAAGAAATCAAAAAGTCAAGATTTCATTTTGAATAGTCAAAATTTATAAACTTAGAAATTTTAGTGTTGGAAATTTCATATTTTTTCATTACTTTGAGCCAAATTTTCATCATGATGCAAGATGGTTCAAGAGAAACTTCCAACATGAAAGTTGTAGATATCCATAAAATCTACAAATTTTATTCACATAACTTCTTCCAAAATTTCTTGGATCTCAAGTTATAATTTCAAGAACATAGGATCATGAAACTAAACACTTAGTGAAATTTTGCCCTAATTTGGTCAGGATTTTGACCCAACTTCATGGCCATTTTTCATATAGTTCCAAGGGGAATATTCAAAATCAATTCAAATATGGGTTGTAAAGAATATTGCAAGTTTCGAAAATGTCCAAGAACTCATTGAGATCATTCTTGATTAGGGAGAATCAAAGAGATGAAGTTGGTGTTTTGTCACTTAAATTGCAAGGCACTTTGTGATGAACAAGAATCCAATTTCAAACCTATGCTGCACAATCTTGTTTTGCAGGCTTCTAAACCTCAATATTTCTCCATAATCAGAAGATTAAACTTTCTTTTGAGCTATTATCCAAGTGTTCCAAGCATTGTCCAATCCAATTTTCCATTTTTGGAAGAAAGTTACCATTCCATTCTTGAAAAGTTGCTTTAATCACAAAGTCAACTTGTATTGAGCTTCTAACTTTTTATTTCTGCACACACAACCCCTATAATCCAAAAGCAAGGTGTCTAAGGCCTGAAGAAGCTCAGGACATACTTGTACAACATTTGAGATTTGTCATTTCACTTTTCTTCAAAAGCAAGTTATAGAGCCATAACCCTATAACTCAGAAGCCTTGAGTGATTTTGTGCTGAGATCTTTTCCATACATATTAACAAGTCAATTGCAACACAACACACGATTGGAAGCATCCTAAAACTCTCCCAAACACCGTTGATGCACAAGACTACTCAACATGACAGTTTTGAGCCAAAAATCTCCATCTCCATTTCCACTCGTGCGTTTTGATTCTTAATCATTCAAACACCTTACATACATCATACACAATTGATCCAAGCCCCTGTTTCAAGATTGTAACCCCTCCATCCCTATTCACCATTTTCAAACATCAAGCTTGCAGGTTAACTTGAGTAGGGAGATTCAGGGACTTTCAAAGCAAAGTAGGAGTTGGAATATACTCAAGGAGGTCCAGGAAAGCTAAACAGATTCTTAGGGCACCTCAAAGTTTGCTCAAACTCCATACACGAATCCATCTCCAAGAGGTAAGTTTTCTAACTTCAATATCTTGATACAAGCATCCTCTGTGCATACATTCTGAAGTAAAAATGTAGATATCATTACTCTAAAGCTAACCATGTCCATAGTTTTCATTTATATTGACAGTGTGTAGAGAATTTTAGATTTGAACTTTCTGAAAAAATCAAGTTTCAATTTAGGGCCATTAAATTTAATCTTCATCTTTGAATTTTAGCTTACAAAAGTTATATGGTTGGATTCGTGACGAAAAATAGCATAACTTTCATGTTTGTATTTTCCATTTTTGTTGTGAAATGAATGAGATACAGGTGGTCCGGCTGGCTTAAGGTTGAAGATGAAGTACAGGTCCTGGAGACGTTTTACCTTATGTATTTATTCTTTGATTTAAGTTAATGGATGTACAGCCACCCCAGTGGTAAGGCAGCGTGCGTTATTGATATAAGTCATGGGTTCGAACCTCAGCGCTGCCTTTTTGCAATTTTTTACATTTTTGTTTTTTTTTTGTTCCAGCAAACAAACGCATGGGCCTTCCACTCCTGGCCCTGACTTTTTTTCTAACCTTCCCCCCTTGTTTCATATTTGCACCCTGGCCCAATTTTATTTTATTTCTTCATTTTATATATTTTTTATTTTCTCAAATATATCTTCTAAATACAACAAAATGGTAAAAATGCAAAAAATGATATTTTATATTTTGACTTATTTTATTTTATTTTTCCATAAATAAAAATATTTTTCTTTCTTCATAATTTATTTATTTATTTAAGTAAGTCTTATAAACTTAATTAATATTGTATTATTTATTTATTTTTCTTCACACCATTTAAAATATATTATTTTAATACCCAAAAGACTAAAAATATTTTATAATGCTATAAATATTTTCAAGATAAAATATACCAAAAAAAAATACTTTTCTTAAACTTATTTTCTTTTTGATTAACTTATAGGAATTAGGGTTTCACTTAAAACCTTTTCTTAATAAATCTAAACTTGATTTATTATTTTCTTTAAAATAATTAGGTTAAAACAATTTCCCTCTTTCTCATGAAAAACAAACAATAATTTATTTTCTTTACATTTTTACATCCTTGTACACTTATTCACTTTTTATACTTTGTTTTTTTTATTTAATTCCTTGTATATTTCATACCAATTCAATATGGTTGCAATAGACTAATTAGGTTTAAATTCTTGCAATCCCCATTTGTAATTTGTACACCCCCTCCCACAAATGTTGTAATAGCGTAGTAACCTTAAAATTCCGCAATTTATCGCTTTATATACAATTGCTAGTAATTAGAGTTTGTATGGAAAGACTTAAAACCAATAAATAGAAAGCCCTAATTCAAGACTAAAATCAAGCATGAAAACAACACATTTGCACACAAGCACCCCTAGGGTTATCCCACTTGGTTGCCTTATACAAAATGATCATATTACGCATGTAAGGTATCTTAGCCAAAACAAGCAAATACAAGATCATAGTCCCTCGATGATGCTATCTAAGTTGCCTTTCAAAATGATCTTAGTCCGTAAAGAAAAATGCTAAGATACCTTGCAACATTGCTAATTATGGTCATACGATGACCCACGCCCATTCTGTTTACATCAAAAGATAGGGTTGCTTACCAAATCAATGGTAAGATAACAATGTCAAAGGAAAAGAAAATGAATAAGAAAGACATATGAGTAGGTAGATTGCTCCTAATTACTTGCTCCATTTCAAAACAAACATACTTTCTATTTTCAAAACAAACACATACACTTTCAAACATCTTACAAGATTGAAAACATTTTTCAAAAGATCAACATCTTTGTATACATTCTTACGAACGAGAATCATTACAAAGATTTCCTAAACAATGGCCTCTTTACAAAATACTTTCAAAAACCACACAAAGCACGATTTCAAACAACAAAAGCAAGTGATCTAGCAAGTAACAAAGAGCCCATGGAAAACCATGGATGAAAAGGGTGCTAATACCTTCCCTTTTCATAATCTATCCCCCGAACTCAAGAAATAATCTCAAAGGTCTTTCCTGTGCTTTTTCACCTTTCCTTTTGGATAAAAGAAAAGTCGGCGGCGACTCTTACTAACCGCAACATTTGCGATTAAACGCAAAACCCTTAAGTCAGTTCTCCCACCGTATCAGAACTGGCGACTCTGCTGGGGAAATTTCTAAAAGTGGGTTTACCTTAGGGTTAGATCACATTTACTTGCTTACATTGTTTGATTTGTTTGCTTTACATTATGGTTCTTTGTTTGGTTTTGAATCCTCTACCCGGATTTGGGAGACATTATAGGTAAGTAGCAATACGTTATGGAAACTGTGCGGGGTATACCGACATGGTCTAAAGAATAGATATGTTAGTGTGACATATTTGTTGGTACTGGTAGCCTTTGAGTTAATCAAAGAGAATACGGGGCCGTTAAGTGATGTCATGAAGCACTAATGAACTTTTAGAACCTTTACTTGACCAACTTGGACATTTAGGATGTAGTGAGATGACGGGCTTTGGTGCAGTATGAAGTTGGTAGATACTCGATACTACACTTATTGAGGTTTGGTTTTTTGAGATATTTCGGTCACCATTAAAGAGGCTTATGCTGGGACAATGCTCAAGGAAACAAACCAGTGATATTGAGCTCCTTAGAACCCGGTTACTATTACTAGGACAGGTTTGAACCAACTAAACTTCAAGAGGGTACTTACCTATAAAACTCCATGCAAGCCTAAACCTAAGGATTTGTTTGCTTTGTTTGTATATGCATACTTGTACATAACATCATGAACGTCATGAACATCATATACATTCCCTAACTATTTCAAGGATTGTTTGGGATTCATCTTTGTTCTTGTTTTGTAGGATATGGATTCACTTCGCAGGAAAAATATTCAAGTCAATCTTGTAAGGATCCCTCCACAACTTAAGGATCTAGCTTCAAGGATTCCTGAAAACTCTCCATTCACCGAGAGACATGGTCGCCTACTCAACTTGGTTACCTCCAACACAGACGAGGACATGATGAAAATGCTCTTTCAATTCTTTGATCCTTTACACCATTGCTTCACATTTCCTGACTATCAACTTGTGCCTACTTTAGAAGAATTCTCCCGACTCTTGAGGATTCACATTCTCAATCAACTACCTTTCAGCGGTACGGAAAGAGACCCAAAGCTAGAAGAGATTGCTCAAGCTCTACACTTACACTTATCTGACGACACAACTTATTGGGAAACAAGGAGTGGTGTCAAAGGTTTCCTGGCAAAGTTCTTGTTTGAGAAAGCCCAAAACTGTTGGAATTCTTTGGACCTGCAAGCCTTTGAGGAAATTGTGGCTCTCCTCATCTATGGGATGGTTCTGTTTCCAAATCCTGACCAACTCATAGATGTGAACGCCGTCAAAATCTTCATGTCACGTATCCCGGTGCCAACATTTCTAGGGGATATCCTACACTCTTTTCACACTCGCACAATGAGGAAAAGTGGCATCCTTATGTGCTGTACTCCTCTCTTGGCAAGATGGTTTATTTCGCATCTTCCCCAATCTATATAAAAAATGAGCCGGGTTCAAGGTGGTCACAAAGGTTAGTGACGCTTAAACATTCAGACATTCATTGGTGCTCCCGATCCATAGAGGATGTTACTATTATCGACCGCTATGGAGAATTTCCTAATGTCCCTTTGCTTGGAATTAGGGGAGGAATCACCTACAACCCCTGCTTAGCTTTAAGACAGTTTGGTTATGCCCGAAGGGATGGCCCGCACGAGATGCTGATTCAAGGTTTGGTATTTGACTCTGACAACGACGATCAAGGTCTTCACCAGAGATTTATCCGAGCTTAGAGGATGTTGAACAAGGTAGATAGCAAGACTTTGGGGCACAAAAATTCCATCCCTCTCGAGCCTTACCTCAAATGGGTACGAACTCGTTCTCAGAGTCTTATGATGCCTTACCTTCCATTCTCCCGGTAATTGTTGAGCCTGTCATGGAAGGAGATGTTCCATACACTATCCTACATCCTGACATGCCCACCTCTCTTGAAGACCTACAAAGGGATTGGATACAACTCAAGGGGGAGTGAGATACTTTCGAAGCCCAATTCTACACAAGCGAGAAGAAGGTTTTGGAACTCACTAAGCTACTTCATGAGGAGCAGACTCTGAATGCCTACATTGCACCCAAGAGGATGCGCACTACCTTTTCATCTTAGAGTTTCTTGTATTTCCCAAGAAGGCATTATTGTACTCAAGCTTTAATCTATTAATATAATGTGTGTTTCCTTTTTGTCTAAAAACAAATTTGAATCTTAAAATCCTTGAAATCATTGCATACGCATTTATCATTCATCATAACATAAGCAGGTTTCTTGCAACAAGTCTCCTCATCTCCCTACTGTTTATTTCAGTAAGATGGATCTCGAGAAAACAGTGAAGGACCTCCAAGCTCAGAATGCTTAGTTTCAATAGTTGTTCTTGACCCTAGCTAAAGGAAAAGAAGAGTTGAAGACTTTGCTGGCTGAGGAAAAGAAAAAGAAGAAAAAGAAGGTAACCGGAGCCCTAAACATGGGAAGAAGATTTCATGGGCAGACAAGAAGGACCTTAGACTTTGCAAAAACATCTGGTGAGAGAGACAATCAAGATGGGAAAGGCAAGGAAACAGTTGTCTCGTCAGAATCAAAAGAGGAAGAGGAAGAAGAAGACTATTCTGAAGAACAATACCCTCTAGCTGATGACAAGTATAAACATCTCGAGGAGCGGTTGAGCGTAATGGAAATCCAAAAAGTGCCTTGCTTGGAATTTGAGGAATTGGGTTTGGTATCGGGGATTGTCATTCCTCCAAAATTCAAAGCACCTGTGTTCGCCAAATATGACGGAGTTTCATGCCCTAAAATGCATCTCCAGTCCTATGTGAGGAAAATCCAACCCCATACCGCTGAAAAAGATTTATCGGTACACTTCTTCCAAGACAGTCTGTCTGGAACTCAACTTGATTGATTTTATCAGTTAGAAAGATTCAACGTTCATAACTAGGAAGATCTTGCTGCAGCTTTTTACAAACAATACCAATACAGTGCTGATCTTCCGCCTACCCGTACTCAACTCCAAAGTATTGCCATTCTCTCCAATGAAGGTTTCAAGGATTATGCGCAAAAATGGAGAGACTTGGCTGGAAGATTTCAACCTCCCCTATTTGAAAGAGAATTAGTATACATGTTTTTGGGCACCTTGTATGGTCCCTTCTTCAATCACCTAATTGGGATTTCATCGACGGGTTTTGCTGAACTGATATTGACCGGAGAAAGGGTAGAAGTCGGGATAAAGAGTGGAAATATTCATAAAGATACATCCTATGTTGCTATAAGGAAGCTATTTATCGGAAAGAAAGAAGTGGTTGTTGTTTATCCTCAGAGAAATCAAGATAGGGCCGAATGTTGTCCAATGGTGGGGGCTGTTATGATTCCTAAACATGCGCCTGGCCAGCAAAGAAACAACCAACCAAGGATGGAAAGACCAGTCAGACAATTAACTAGAATTAACATGAACTTATGTTAAGTATTTCCACATCTGTTAAGATCCAACCTGGCGACTTTGAAAGAAGCTCCAAAGAATCCTAATACAACATCTCCTCACTATCATCATAATGCCCGCTGTGCATACCACTCTGGGAGTCCCAGAAGACACTAATAAATGTGGGGCTCTAAAGAACAAAATACAAGACCTCATTGAAGCCATTAAGATTGAATTCGATGCGCCCGAAAAGCCAAATGTCATTTCTGCCCCTATGCCCATACATGGCCATAATACCAATGCCATTGAAGAAAAAATGTGTGTTACTTCAGTTGATGAACTTATGATCCCACTCCTGACTATTAAAGTGAACTTGTTGAATGATAGTGTGTTCCCAGGCTGTGATGAAGGTTGTCATTTCTATTTGTCCTCACCAACTAGCTGTCCTTTGTTGAAAACAGGCGTTCAGTGCCTAATAGATAACAAAGAAATTTTGTTTGAAAATACTTCTGTTCCACCTGTTCCTTTTAAAGATGTTTCTATCATTACCTTTTCCTCCAATTCATCCAGGGTCTCCACCTAAAGATCCGTTAGAATTACATCAGTTCCAAAAGCAACTCCTTTGATAATTACAATGCTTGGACCAGTCCTGTATTCGTCAGACAAAACCATACCATGGAATTATGGAGGGGGTGTCTACTATCACGGTATCAAGCAAGATTGTCCATCCGCCGAAGATTCAAGTTCTGAGAAAGTCGACTCCGATATTAGTAATATTATAGGAACTAGCAAGATTACCCGAAGCGGAAGGATATTCTCTCCAGAAATTGCTCCCCCAAAAGAAGTTTTTGGACCCGTAATCATTCCTAAGGCTATTCCCAGTCCTACAATCATCCTCACTAATACTCCAACTAAAAAAGCTGTTACAATCCCTGCTATCACTCCTACTGACATTCCTATTGTCGAGTTAACCGAGATTCGAAGTAAAAGTATTCTGATTGAGCCTGTTTGGACGAAGGCACAATCATTGGCTATCCCTGAGACCTCCAGGAAAGAGATGGAGGAAATTCTAAAAATCATAAAAAGAAGCGATTACGATGTAGTTGAGCAACTGGGGAAAACTCCATCTAAAATTTCCATGCTGGCTTTACTACTATGTTCCGAGACGCAGGCAAAAGCCTTGGTAAAATTCCTGAAAACTGCCCATGTACCCCAAGAAACATATGTCGATCAGTTCTAAGACTGCATAGCCAGCTTGACTGCGGATAATGGTCTAGGTTTTTTGGATGCTGATTTAACGCCAAGAGGAAGGAAGCATAATGACGCATTGCACGTCTCAGTTGAATGTAGGGGCACAACCTTGGCTCATGTTTTGGTGGACACTGGCTCATATCTGAATGTATTGCCTAAAAAAGCTCTTGATAGGCTTGACTGTGAGGGATTGACATTGAAGCCAAGCAACATAGTAGTAAGGGCTTTTGAAGGATGGTGCATGGGGAAGTGGATATCCCTATAAAGGTTGTAACCCAAACATTCGATTCAACTTTTTATGTAATGGACATCCTCCCTTCATTCTCCTGCTTGCTAGGCCGACCATGGATTCACAATGATGGCGTTGTCACTTCTACGTTGCACCAAATGCTGAAGTATCCGATTCAAGGGAATATTATCACCGTTCATGGAGAAAAAGAGTATATGATCAGCCATCTCAATTCTTTCAGATATGTGGAATTAGATGGTGAATTTATTGAAACTCCATTCCAACACATTGAAGAGGTCCCGCAAGATGTGGCAGTGACTAAGGCTGTTCCCAAGATCACAAGGCCTCCACTCAGGATGTCATCTTTAAAGGATGCAAAGGCAGTAATAGAAGAAGGTGGGTGCATTATCTGGGGACAAATCCCAGATATCCCATACAAGTCTGACAAGTTTGGCCTAGGTTTCACTTTAGGTGCTCAGAAGACTCTACGCCACGCTCGTGCTGGAGGACCACCCTTGAAGATCCGTAACCGTGAAGTCAACGCGGTAGAGAATGATGAAGATGGTTGCAACCTGGAGGATTGGATCTTCCCAACTGTCAGTGAAGGGCTCAGCAACTGGGAGGCTAGAGATTTTGTCCCGATAACTTTTATCCCACAGTAATTTGTCTTTACATTTTGTTGGATCTGTAATATTAAAACAATTCAAACTCTTAAAACCTTGTGTCTTACCCGAGGCACAATGGTCCATTTGTAAGGGTTATTATCTCATTTCCATATGACATCAATGAATCATGGATGTTTTGCATACAAACTTTGTGCTCATTGTTTTTTCTTTTTACATTTTCATTTCTTTCAAAAATAGCTATACCCTTACACACACTCACACTCACAATGCAAGTCTACATCCATTCGGGATCCCATGGATAATGGTTCTGCTATGGCTTTTTGTGACTCAGAAAATCTAATCTACCAAGCCAAAGACGAAGTTGAGGAAGATTGTGAAGTACCAGGGAAACTTGCCAGATTACTACAACAAGAAGAGAGAACCATTCAGCCTCACGAGGAACCCGTGGACACAATCAACCTGGGTACCGAAGAAGACAAAAAAGAAGTCAGGGTGGGTGCCAATCTGGAACCGAGTCTCAAGGAGAATCTGATTTAGCTACTACACAAGTATGTTGAGGTCTTTGCCTGTTCGTATGAAGACATGTCGGGACTTGATGCAGATATTGTGGTACATCGTCTGCCTACAAAAGAGGATTGTCCACCAGTAAAACAAAAGGTCCGTCGAATGCGACCAGATATGTCAGAGAAGATTAAAGCAGAAGTCATGAAACAATTTAAAGCTGGATTCTTGGCTGTCACCTCTTATCCGTAATGGGTTTCCAATGTTGTTCTCGTGCCCAAGAAAGACGGCAAGGTACGAATGTGCGTGGACTACAGAGATTTGAATAGGGAAAGCCCTAAGGATGATTTCCCATTTCCCCACATTGATATCCTAGTTGACAATACAGCACAACACAAAGTGTTTTCCTTCATGGACGGTTTCTCAGGCTACAACCAAATCAAAATGGCGCCTAAGGACATGGATAAAATAACATTTGTCACACAGTGTGGCACATTCTGCTACAAGGTGATGCCGTTCAGACTGAAGAATGCTGGGGAAACCTATTAACGTGCCATGGTAGCTTTATTTCATGACATGATACATCACGAAATAGAGGTCTATGTGGATTACATGATAGCTAGATCTCAAACAGAAAAAGAGCATCTTGATCATTTACAGAAACTGTTTGAGAGGTTAAAGACGTACAAGCTGAGGTTGAACCCAAATAAATGCACGTTTGGAGTGAGGTCTGGTAAACTCCTAGGCTTTGTCATCAGCAACAAGGGTATTGAAGTAGATCCTTCCAAGGTGAAAGCGATACAAGAGATGCCTGCTCCTCGTACCGAGAAAGAAGTCAGAGGATTCTTCGGACGTTTAAACTACATTTCCAGATTCATTTCTCACCTGAAAGCTACTTGTGAACTAATCTTCAAACTATTGAAGAAAGATCAAGTAGTTAGATGGAATGATAAATGCCAAACGGATTTCGAAAAGGTCAAAGAATACATGAAAGAGCCTCATGTATTAATGCCACCATTCGAGGGAAGACCATTAATCATGTATCTGACTGTTTTAGAAAATTCAATGGGGTGTGTGTTGGGGCAGCATGACGAGTTTGGCCGAAAAGAGCATGCTATTTATTACCTGAGTAAAAATTTTACCGACTGTGAAACAAGATATTCACTACTCGAGAAAACTTGTTGCGCTCTGGCATGGGCTGCTCGCCGGCTAAGACAATATATGCTAACCCATACTACCTTGTTGATGTCTAAAATGGATCCGATAAAATATATCTTCGAGAAGCCTGCTCTCTCTGGGAGAATAGCAAGATGGAAGATGATCCTGACGGAATATGACATACAGTATACTACCCAGAAAGCTATAAAGGGAAGTGTACTAGATGATCACCTTTCTCACCAAGCTGTGGAAGACTACCAGTCCATGAAGTTCGAATTCCCAGATGAAGGCATCATGATGGTAAACAACTGTGAAGAATTCAGGCCATGTGACGGACCTGAACAAAGATTCTGATAGACCCTGTTCTTTGATGGGGCATCCAACGCACTTGGAAATGGTATTGGTGCTGTACTCATATCTCCTGAAGGATGTAATACTCCTTTTACGGCAAAACTCTGCTTCAATTGTACAAACAACATGGCGGAATACGAAGCGTGCATATTTGGTCTCAAAGCTGCCATAGACTTGGGGATCAAATCCTTGAATGTTTTAAGAGATTTGTTGTACCCCAAATTTTGCCCTCCCTTTTTCACAAGAAATCACAAACCTAGGGTTTTCTCAAATTTTCAAGATTGGCTCAGGAAACGATCAAACAGACTTTTCTTTGGCAGTAAATCAAGAATTAGGGTTTCTCTTGCATTTCTCAGAAGAAATTGAATCCTCAGAAATTCAGTTAACTGTTACATTATTTTTACACTTTTTCAAGTTTGCTGAAAGGTTAACTGGTTATTCTCAAGGCCTGATTATCTGGGATAAGAGATAGGAGCTTAGACTGTTATTTGGAATATTAAGACATTTGCTTGTTAATGGAATGAAATGTTTGCTTCTTAATGGAATGCTTGCTTGCTTATTGGAATACACAATGCATATTTTGATTGGAATGTTGTTGCAAGGTTACAAGACTGTAAAGTTTTTGGATTACTTGGAATTTAAGTTATCTGGATTAGAATTGTTGGAATGCAATTTCAATTATTTTGATTTGAGAACTTAAATAATCAGTGAAGACTTGAAGAAAGAACTGTAAGATATTGACAATAGAAGGTTTTATTGGATTATCAGATGATCTCATAAAAGCTTTCTTCATTCATTCCAAATGTTGTTACAAAAATAATTAATTATTTGAATACTGTATGTTTTACAACTTATAGTATTTGAAAAATAAATGTTACAATTAATGGAAAATCTATCTAATCTAAGCCTAAGCCTCCATTGCTCCATTGCTCCATTGCTCCCATGCTCAAAGTCTTCTGCTTCCTTTGATTTGTCATCACCCAATTTGTGCTCACATGAAAAAGACAAAGAAAACAGGATTAGTACAGTTAACAAAAATAGAATTTTCAAAGAAAAGGAAATTCTTCATCATTAAAGTTTATCGTTTGGAATCAGAGTGCTATTGTTCATCATGTTTTTATTTTTCTCTTTGCAAATCACAAGAAGATTGATCTTGTTGGTTCACAAAGAGAAAAGTAAAAAATGCAAATGCAAGCATACAAAAGCAATTATTCAAAAAAACATAGCAAGGCGCCAAACTGTATAAAACAAGTTTCAAATGCAAGACATGTTGTACAAAGCTAGCATACAAAGGCAAGCTGCACAACATTACAAAGTCAGTCAACCAAACAATGCAACAACTAAATGCAACCAGGTGCCAACTATACTGCATAGCAAGCAAAACCAAACTGAGTTACAAAACTATCAAGCTGCATTACTAAATATTGCATACAAAGCAAACTGGAAGCAAACTGAAGGCAAAAAGTATTCAATGCATAAAGTACCGCAGGCCAAAAGTAAACAACAGTAGGTAAACCAAATCACAAGCCAAAAAGCTTGTCATAGCTTTTTCATCATTTTCCATAAAAATAGGCAAACTTTTCAGAATAATAAGAAGAAAAACCAAAAATGCTTTGTCATGGAGAGAGAAAGAGAGAAAGATATCACCTTTGGTGAGAGTTTACAGTTTGGCAAAAAAGGCTATCACAAGTTGCAAACAAAAAACTAAAAAGATATAAAACTCCAAACTGCATAACAGTTTCAAGGAGAGAACATTAGAGCCAAGCCAGAAATTTCACAACCCTCCAACCTGCTATCAAATAACTCTCCCAAAAAACATAACAAGCTGCAACTGTGAAACCACAAAACCTCAAACCTGCACAAGCTAGCAACAAACAGCCAAACTGTAAACCTGCTAACAGATCATCAAGCCTGCACAAGCTAGCAACAACAGCAAAACTTTGTAAACAATCAAACAGAAAATCACCAAAACAACAACAAAACCATTGCAAAACTGCACAAGCTGCAAGCTTGCCAAACTGCAAACTGTACACCAGTTCTACAACCAAACCTGCAGTTCCAAACTGCAAACCAAAAACTACAAACCTGCTATCAAGCCAAACTACCTGGCTAAACTGTACAACATCAAAAGCCTGCAAAACACAAAACTTGCAATTACAAAACCCCAAACCTGTGCAAACAGTTCAAAAACAAAAACTACAATTCTCCCAAAAAACATGTAACAAGCTTGCCCAAACTGCAGGACTGTAAAGGCTGCAAAACAAAGTCCAAATAGCACAAAAGTTTCATACGACAACCAAGTTTGCAAAACTGTAACAAACTACTCACACTGCAGTTTCAAACTGCACTACAAAAAACTGCATAGCCAAACCACAAAACCTGCCCAAATTGTAAACCCTCAACAAAGCCAAAAACTATTATCCAACAAACCAACAAAAGTTTCAGAAACATTTCATCATCAACATTCAATATCAAAGAGAGAGGAAAAGAGTTTCAGAAACAACCAAGCAAGGTTTCAGAAAGAAATCATCACTAACAAGAACAATCAGAAACAATCAAAAGATTCAGAATAGTCATCATCAACAATCAGGCATCGTCATTCAAGGTTAAAAAAGAACAACAAAAAGAGATACCAGAAGCTTGTGCCTCATGTTCGTCATCATCTTTTCCCTCCTCCGCCTCTAGCGGCCACGGAGCGCCGCCAGCCTAACCTCTCTCTTTCATCACAGAGAAAACCCCAAGGTACATTTCTTCACCTCAATAAGCCATGCAATGTAATGGATTAGCCAAACTGTAAAATCAAACAAACATAAACAACAAATTGTAAAACTCAGAAACAAATCGTACCATAATGCAACCAAGGCCATTGAATGTTAGGAAGAGGAGGATAGTAAGGGTTGCTCCGGCGGCTAAGGCTTAGGGAGGGAGATCAGAACCGTTTGAGTGAGAGAGATGAAGAAGAAAAAACGAGAGAGCGGCGCTGCTATAACCACGAGGAGAAAACCCTAATTTGTTCCACAAACCCTAAACATTGCCAACAAATGTACTGGGCCTTGGGCTCCAAATGCCATAAGCCCACGAATTGCTAATACCTCCCCTTTTTTCTCCATTCTGACTTTTTTGTTCTTTTTTCATTTTCATTTGGGCCTAACCCCAAACAACCCTTAAGCCCATCTTCATTTTATTTTAATTCACTTTTTAATAAAATTCATCAAAGAAACTCAATACTTTTTTTTTTCATATATAGCAAATTAAATTAATATTTTAGTTAATTTTCTTTTTCTTCTTTTAATTTATTTTATTTCTTTGTGTTAAAATGATATACTAACAATTATTTCTAAAACTTCATTTTTTGTAAATAAATTGGTTTTTTTTTAAAACATTTTCTTTTTATTATCCTACAATATGAAAATACTAAAAAATATTAGAGATTTGGTTTAAATT
Source organism: Vicia faba (assembly GCA_948472305.1). Lineage (NCBI taxonomy): Eukaryota > Viridiplantae > Streptophyta > Magnoliopsida > Fabales > Fabaceae > Vicia > Vicia faba. The sequence goes on along the minus strand of OX451738.1, from coordinate 1,219,053,270 downwards.
AAATTTTCTTCCTTTAAACTTTTTATTTACATGATTAATAAAATACAAAAAGAATAATAATAATAATAATTCTTAATTTTTTAGAATAGATTTTTATTTGTTTATTTGTAAGTAAATACATGCATTTCACAATTGATTGATTTTCTTTATTTTATAATTTGTTATGGCTTTACATTGAATTGCGAAAATTCAATTTGGTTGTAATACTTGACATTTGGACATTGCTATTCTTGTGAGACTCATCCCCATTTGTAAATAATTGTACCCCCATCCCCGAATACTTTTGTAATAACTTAGACTTTTAATTCCCTTAATTTATTGCTTTCAAAATACTGTATAGTAATTAGGCGTGTATGGCAAGATTCAAAATCAATCGTTAGATGAGCTAATCCAAGATCTAAATGCATGATAATCAATACACAATGCACACTTGCACCCCTAGGGTTTCACCCACTTGTTGCCTTTAAAATGGGCCATGTTATGCATGTTGAATACTTTGGCAAAACAAAAACAAAACAAAAGATCATAGTCCCTCGATGATGCTATCTTGGTTGCCTAAACAAAATGATCTAGTCCCTCAGAAAATTTGCCAAAGATACTTAGCACAATTGCTATCATGGTCTATACGATGACCCGCGTCTGTCCCGTTTAACATCCTAATACAAGGTTATTTACCAAATGCAATGGTAAAACAACATTGTCAAAAGGGTTAAAAACGTATAGGAAAGATCTTTGAGTAAAATAGGGTAGACAACTCTTAGTTATTTGATCAAAACTTGCAAAAACATCCTTGCTATTTTCAAACACACATCACAACACAATTTTAAAACATTTCCTAAAAATAAACTTTCAAACATTAGAATATCTTTTCAAAAAGACAAACACCTTTGTATATATTCAAACAAGAATCATTACAAAGGTTGCCACAACGATGGCCTCTTTTTTAAAGCATTTTCAAAACCACACACACAAAGCACCATTTCAAACAATTGAAAAGCAAAATCAAGTGATCTAAACAAGTAACTAAGAGCCCATGGATAACCATGGATGAAAAGGGTGCTTGCACCTTCCATTTTCATAATCTACCCCCTGAACCCAAGAAAACATCTCAAAGGACTTTCCTGTGCTTTTTGACCTTTCCTTTGGATAAAATAAAAAGTCGGTGGCGACTCTTGCTAAACCATACAATTGCGAACACAAACGTGAAACCTCAAGTCATTTCTCCCACCATATCACAGAACTGGCGACTCTGCTGGGGAGTATTCTAAAAATTGGGGTTACCTTAGGGTTTAGATCACATTTATTTGTTTACATTGTTTGACTTGTATGCTTTACTTTTGGGTTCCTTGTTTGGGTTTGTTTTAAATCCTACACCCGAATTTGGGGGCACCTTTTAGGTAAGTAGCAATAAACTGCGAGGGAACTGTACGAGGTATACCGACATGGTTGAAATAGTGGCTACGTTAGTGCGACATAGTTGTGGGTACCGGTAGCCTTTGAGTCAATCAAAGAGAATATGGGGCCGCTGAGTGATGTCATGAAGCACTAATGAACTCTTAGAACCTTACTTGACCATCTTGGCCTTATTAGGGGTAGTGAGATGACCGGCTTTGGTGCAGTCCGAAGTTGGTAGATACTCGATACTGCACTCATTGAGGGTTGTTTTCTTGGGATATTTCGGTCGTCAGTGAAGTGGCTAAACTGAAACAATGAACATAGAAAATAATCCAGTGATATTGAGCTCCTTAGAACCCGGTTACTATTTCTAGGACAGGTTAAGCCAACTAACTTCAAGAGGGTACTTACCTATAAACTCCATGCAAGCCTGAACTTAAGGACTTGTCTGCTTTGTGTGAATATGACTGTCTATATATACACTTACATACTTATACATAACATCATAACATCATACCATAGAATTTTCAAGGGTCTCGAGGGTCTTTGATGCAGGGTCGCGTTGAACCAGACGTCTACCAAAAGGCAAGAGGATTCATTTTCCTCTAAACAAACGTTGTTAAAGATCAAGTACAACAACTTGAATCGAGGGCTATGACCCACTTGACATGGTGAGCTTGATTCTCGTGGAAAGACATCCACCGATACAAAGTTCTCTAGTCAAAGATGTTGATCGAAGTTTAACCTCTAACATTTTCTTGTGTTTACCCCGCGAGATACTTGAAAACATGCATCCACATATCATGCATCGTATCATGACAGGTTTCCCCTTTCAGGTCTCCTTACCTTCCTACTGTTTATTTCAGTAGAGATGGCTCTAGAGAAGACTATCAAGGATATCCAGGCTCAAAGTGCTTAACTCCAAGAGATGTTCTTGAACCTGTCCAAGGGGCAGGAAGAAGTGAAAGCTCTCCTCACAAGGGGAATGGTCACAGGGAATCCAGGAGGCATCAGGAATGATCAGTTGGAAGGGTTGCAGATTGAGATGGCGACAATGAGAATTCAGATGATGGGACAACTGGTGGGCCAGATGGCTCTTATTCAAAACCTGGCTCAAGGACAAGAGGAGTTAAAGGTCCTCATCAACAAGCTGCATCAAGATGGATGTAACCAAGTGGGCCAAACAACTAGGGTTGAGGTTCAAGTCACCATTCAGCCTCCCTTGAGACAACAAGTCAAGGGAAAGTCTCCCCAATTTGCTTCAGGGTCACAAGCCCAACAACAACCTCACTAGCATCAACAGGGTAATCGGCATGAGCAAAATACATCTGAAAGGCACTCCACTAAGATTAACATGCCATCATCCCAAGTGCTGCAACGCTTGTTGGAAGTGCAGCTGATTGAATTAAGGGACCCTCCTCGGCGTCCCAAAACATCCTCCCTAGGGTACAATCCAAATGCGAGATGTGCGTATCATTCCAACAGTCCTGGGCATGAAACTGATAGTTGTTGGGCATTGAGAAACAAAATTCAAGATCTGGTTAAAGAAACAACACTGGAGTTCACGCAAGATGGCCAAATGAAAATCTTCCGTTGAAAACTCTCCGCTTAAAATGACAAGTTTGAACTAAGAGGCTTTTGTTTCATTTGAACTTTCAAGTTGTAATTTATTTTGTTATTCAAACAATTATCTGTTGATGTCAAACTCTGTTTCATTAATGCATTGCATATGTTTGTCTTGAATTCATTCATTCGTTTTCACTATTCTTGAACTATGCTTTCTACTTTCTTTATGACATTTAACTCTTGCTAAAAGTTACAAGCCTTTAGAGGGAGGATGGCGAAAACAATGCCATAATCTCATACAATATGCTTTTGGATAGACCTTGCTGATGATGTACAGACGTTTCTTTCAAATCCTAAACACTGGAGTTATAAGGAAGATAATCCCTAGTCAACCCTTTCGAGCCAAAGAAGTAGAAGTTTTCCATTTTAACACAAATTGAAACCTTTAATCAAACCTGGGGCAGGGTAGTCTCTCAGTTAATTCAAAATGTGCGTTTAGCCGCAAACTCTCATTTCGTAATGCAGCGAATGATATCAAAAAAAAATTCCTTTGGAATCAAAAGACGGTGATGGTTCCTTATCTCATAGGCAGTCATTGTCTCGTAAAAAGAAAAGCCCACTGAGCCAAAACCTACAAAGGAGGCTTAAGAAAGCTGGGGCATCCCGCTGACTGTAAATCTCAAAAACAGGAACAATCAGGCAAAAATTAGGGATAACAAATAAAAAAAAAGGAGGTCACTACGAATCCTCAACAAACATGAAAAATGTTGCAAAAATGACTGCCTTCCAAAAAATTCAACTCGTGAGAACCATCACCAAAAACGTCGTTCCAGACTCATTTGGAGTTCAAATGCACAGTTAACTGAGTTTAGGATTGAAGAACATCACGAAGAGCGGGTGGGTAGAAATATACTTTGAGCCTTTATCCTTTGTTTCTTAAACCGTGAACCAAGCCACGTTACAACCCTTCAAAAGTCCTAATTGAAGCATGGGTTAGTTCGAAAGTATACTGTTACAAAAGGTATCCTGACTCCTGTAAGGCTTTGCTCTAAATCTTGAGTTGAATTCGTCTTATAAAAGTTTTCTGCTAAAAACCGTATTTTTCCAAAATTTCAAGACAAGCATAAACTTTGCATTATTTGAATATCATTGTTTGCATATGACTATTTGTTTGACAGCGAAGAAATTCATACAGTAAAAGTTCCGATGAACGAAAACTCTCTCAGTGAACAAAATTGCTTCAAGTGGGATGACACTTCAGTTGCAAAAATCTCCTATCAACAATGGGGACCTGACATGGCATCGTCCAATAAACCTGGGGAAGTCCAGTCAAGATTTCAAGAAATCTCTCAAAGTCCAGTTAACCTGGGGCAGTCCAGTCAAGATTTCAAGAAATCTCTCAAGAGCAGAGTAACCTGGGGCAAATCTCCATCACTTAGGGCATTAAACGTCAATCTCATCAGAGGGTTACGTACAATCCAAATTTCCTGGCAGTACCACAAACATTTGATATTAGGGGCAATGACGAACCTCTCCAAAGTCTTTCTGAAAAGAAATTCAAGAATCCTCGAGAAGTTCATCACCTCTCTAGCAGACCAACAGTCATGGGATTATTTCCCCAACACTTGTCAAGGATTTATTCTCTAAAAACGAAATTACATTTCAACAACATTCATAACATATGCAGATTGATCGATCGATCATCACCTTTTGGAGTAGCAGTTGTCAGAGATTCCTTCATCATCTTTTGGAGTAGCAGTCGTCAAAGATTCCTTCATCATCCGGTTGAGTCAAGGTTAATCCAAGACCTCCTTTGGTTCAGTCATATCGACACTAAGATCTCCCTGATTCTTATTCCAGTGGAAGATATTCCGGGTTTTGCTGTTTCAGATAAGTCTCTCAACGATTTATTCTGAGCCACTTCCATATTTTTCACTATCAGAGACGAAGAATCCAACTCTTTTCTCCATCACCAGTTCGGGATTTATTTTCCCCAGCAAGAGATTGTTTTGAAAAACATTACACATATGTACATTAGGACATCATGCAGCGCAATCTCATTTATTTTGAGAATGTCATTGTTTGATATGTGTCATGCCACTAATCTTTACCTTTCAGGAAAGATGCGATCAATTTATCACAACATTTCGTATCGTGAAGCCTGGACCACGACCAGATAGTAGTGCATCCAACTTTCATCTTCAATAGAGATGATTTCGCAACAGAATAACGGACGATCGAGGTTCCAAAAATTCAACAGAGATGATTTCTCAACAGAATAACGAACGATCGAGGTTCCCAAAATTCAACAGAGATGATTTCTCAACAGAATAACGGACGGTCGAGGTTCCCAAAATTCAACAGATATAATTTCTCAACTGAATAACGGACGATCGAGGTTCCCAAAATTCAATGGAGATGATGCCCCAGCAGAATAACGGACAACTGAAGCTCCTAAAATTCTGTTTCTCTCAAGAATGAAGATTCTCATCTTTAAAACCTCAGAAGATTGGCATACTCTCAAACTCCTGATACCTGTAACAGAATGAATATTCTCATCCTTAAAACCTCAGAATATTGCCATACTCCCAAGCTCCTGATACCCTTAACAGAATGAAGATTCTCATCCTTAAAACCTCAGAAGATTGGTATACTCCCAAGCTCCTGATACACTTAACAGAATGAAGATTCTCATCCTTGAAACCCCAGAAGATTGGCATACACCCAACCTTATAACCCAACATAATGAAGATTCTCATTCTCAAAGTGGCATACAACTTGAATTCCTGATATTCCCGACAGGATGAAGATTCTCATTCTCAAAGTGGCATATAACCTGAATTCCTGATATTCCCGACAGAATGAAGACTCTCATTATCAAAGTGGCATACAACTTGAATTCCTGATATTCCCGACAGAAGAAGATTCTCATCCTCAAAGTGGCATATAACTTGAATTCCTGATATTCCCAACAGAATGAAGATTCTCATTCTCAAAGTGGCGTACGACCCGAGTTCCTAATATTCCCGACAGAATGAAGATTCTCATTCTCAATGTGGCATACAACCTAAACTCCCGAACTTCTTACAAACAAGAATAAGCTTTTCCCAGAGTCCTCAGCTTACTCTCCAGTAGTATAGTTATTCCCCACAGAGTTTTTACTCCCCAACAAAATCAAGATTCTCATCCTTGATTCTCCAGTGAAGTTGCCAGAGCCTTCTTTACTCTCAGCATAAATTTGTCAGAGTTTTTAATCCCCTACACATTGAAGATTCTCGTTCTTGACTCCTCATCACAAATTCCTCTAGCAGAATGAAGATTCTCATTCTCAATTCCCCAGCAGAGTTCTCCTCAAACAACAAAACAGGAATCCCCAGTAGATTGGCATACAACCCAAACTCCTGATTTCCCCAGTAGTATAGCTTCTCCCCACAGAGGTTGTCAAAAAACTTGAAGACACACATACTCTTCAACAATGGTCCAGGATTTATCTTCCCCGACGGCAGTCAAAGATTTTATTATCTTGAGCTATCCAGGATTTATCTTCCTCAGTAAGACAACTTATCAGCTTACATGCGAATACATTATATTCATAAATCATGAGCATTGACAAAACACATATATTGCATCATACATTTCATGCAACATAACTTTGTGTTTCAGCTAATATTTTACCCTTCACAGGATAAGATTAGCAAGCTTCGAACTTCAAGGATCATGAAAACAGTTTACGGATGCCTCCAAACACGGATGCTAATCTATTGCTTATTTATACCCCCGGCTCAGAGATGTTTCAGTCATGGATACCTTTCTAATACTCATTCTTTCACCTACAACATATAGTTCAACAAACATTCTTGGATGGTATCTTTAAGCCCATCTCCGACAAGATTCTGTAACATCTCCAAATGGCATCTTTAAGCCCATTCCCTCAACTATGCTTTGACGAGTGAAAATTTATGGGCACTCTAGTGTCCAATCATCTTTTACCTTCGAGTCGCGAACGACAAACTCGCCAATCTAACTCTTCAGGTTCAAGAAGATTGAACAGGGGAAGCTGTTGTACCCCAAAATTTGCCCTCCGTTTTTCACAAGAAATCACAAACCTAGGGTTTTCTCATATTTTTAAGATTGGCTCAGGAATCGATCAAACAGACTTTTCTTTGGCAGTAAATCAAGAATTAGGGTTTCTCTCGCATTTCTCAGAAGAAATTGAATCCTCAGAAATTCAGTTAACTGTTACATTGTTTTCACACATTTTCAAGTTTGCTGAAAGGTTAACTGGTTGTTCTCAAGGCCTGATTATCTGGGATAAGAGATAGGAGCTGAGACTGTTATTTGGAATATTAAGACATCTGCTTGTTAATGGAATGAAACGTTTGCTTGTTAATGGAATGCTTGCTTGTTTATTGGAATACACAATGCGTATTTTGATTGGAATGCTGTTGCAAGGTTACGAGGCTGCAAAGTTTTTGGATTACTTGGAATTTAAGTTATCTGGATTAGAATTGTTGGAATGCAATTTTAATTATATTGATTTGAGAATCTTAAATAATCAGTGAAGACTTGAAGAAAGAACTGCAAGAACTCCAAATGTTGTTACAAAAATAATTAATTATTTGAATACTGTATGTTTTACAACTTATAGTATTTGAAAAATAAATGTTACAATTAATGAAAAATCTATCTAATCTAAGCCTAAGCCTCCATTGCTCCCATGCTCAAAGTCTTCTGTTTCCTTTTCTTTGTCATCACCCAATTTGTGCTCACATGAAAAAGACAAAGAAAACAAGATTAGTACAGTTAACGAAAATAGAATTTTCAAAGAAAAGGAAATTCTTCATCATTAAAGTTTGTCGTCTGGAATCAGAGTGCTATTGTTCATCATATTTTTATTTTTCTCTTTGCAAATCACAAGAAGATTTCTCTTCTTGGTTCACAATGAGAAAAGTAAAAAATGCAAATGCAAGCATACAAAAGAAATTATTCAAAAAAACATAGCAAGGCGCCAAACTGTATAAAACAAGTTTCAAATGCAAGACATGCTGTACAAAGCTAGAATACAAAGGCAAGCTGCACAACATTACAAAGTCAGCCAACCAAACAATGCAACAACTAAATGCAACAAGGTGCCAACTGTACTGCATAACAAGCAAAACCAAACTGAGTTACAAAACTGCCAAGCTGCATTACTAAATATTGCATACAAAGCAAACTAGAAGCAAACTAGAAGCAAACTGAAGGCAAAAAGTATGCAATGCAGAAAGTACAGCAGGCCAAAAGTAAACAGCAAGAGGTAAACCAAATCACTAGCCAAAAAGCTTGTTATAGCTTTTTCATCATTTTCCATAAAAATAGGAAAACTTTTCAGAATAATAAGAAGAAAAAGCAAAAATGCTTTGTCATGGAGAGAGAAAGAGAGAAAGATATCACCTTTGGTGAGAGTTTACAGTTTGGCAAAAAAGGCTATCACAAGTTGCAAACAAAAAGCTAAAAAGATATAAAACTCCAAACTACATAACAGTTTCAGGGAGAGAAGATTAGAGCCAAGCCAGAAATTTCACAACCCTCCAACCTGCTATCAAACAACTCTCCCAAAAAACATAACAAGCTGCAACTGTGAAACCACAAAACCTCAAATGCACAAGCTAGCAACAAACAGCCAAACTGTAAACCTGCTAACAGATCATCAAGCCTGCATAAGCTAGCAACAACAAAAAAACTGTGTAAACAATCAAATAGAAAATCACCAAAACAACCACAAAACCATTGCAAAACTGCACAAGCTGCAAGCTTGCCAAACTGCAAACTATACACCAGTTCCACAACCAAACTTGCAGTTCCAAACTGCAAGCCAAAAATTACAAACCTGCTATCAAGCCAAACTGCCTGGCCAAACTGTACAACATCAAAAGCCTGCAAAACACAAAACTTGCAATTACAAAACCATAAACCTGTGCAAACAGTTTAAAAACAAAAACTATAATTCTCCCAAAAAACCTGTAACAAGCTTGCCCAAACTGCATGACTGTAAAGGCTGCAAAACAAAGTCCAAATAGCACAACAATTTCATACAACAACCAAGTTTTCAAAACTGTAACAAACTACTCAAATTGCAGTTTCAAACTGCACTACAAAAAACTGCATAGCCATACCACAAAACCCGCCCAAACTGTAAACCCTCAATAAAGCCAAAAACTATTATCCAACAAACCAACAAAAGTTTCAGAAACATTTCATCATCAATATTCAATATCAAAGAGAGAGGAAAAGAGTTTCAGAAACAGCCAAGCAAGGTTTCAGAAAGAAATCATCATTAACAAGAACAATTATAAACAATCAAAAGATTCAGAATAGTCATCATCAACAATCAAGCATCGTCATTCAAGGTTCAAAAAGAACAACAAAAATAGATACCAGAAGCCTATGCCTCGTGTTTGTCATCATCTTTTCCTTCCTCTGTCTCTAGCCGCAAAGGAGCGCCGCCAGCCCAACCTCTCTCTATCATCACAGAGAAAACCCTAATTTACATTTCTTCACCTCAATAAGCCATACAATGCAATGGATTAGCCAAACAGTAAAATCAAAAAAACATAAATAACAAATTGTAAAACTCAGAAACAAACCGTACCATAATGCAACCAAGGCCATTGAATGTTAGGAAGAGGAGGAGAGTGAGGGTTGCTCCGGTGGCTAAGGCTTGGGGAGGGAGATCAGAACCGTTTGAGTGAGAGAGATGAAGAAGAAAAAACGAGAGAGCGGCGCCGCTGTAACCACAAGGAGCAAACCCTAATTTGATCCACAAACCCTAAACGTTGCCAACAAATGTACTGGGCCTTGGGCCCCAAATTCCATAAGCCCATGAATTGCTAATACCCCCCCCCCCCCCTTTTTTTTCTCCATTCTGACTTTTTTATTCTTTTTTCATTTTCATTTGGGCCTAACCCCAAACAACCCTTAAGCGCATCTTCATTTTATTTTAATTCACTTTTTAAATAAAATTCATCAAAGAACCTCAATAATTTTTTTTTCATATATAGCAAATTAAATTAATATTTTAGTTAATTTTCTTTTTCTTCTTTTAATTTATTTTATTTCTTTGTGTTAAAATGATATACTAACAATTATTTCTAAAACTTCATTTTTTGTAAATAAATTGGTTTTTTTTAAAACATTTTCTTTTTATTATCCTACAATATGAAAATACTAAAAAATAATAGAGATTTGGTTTAAATTAAATTTTCTTCCTTTAAACTTTTTATTTACATGATTAATAAAATACAAAAAGAATAATAATAATAATTCTTAATTTTTTAGAATAGATTTTTATTTGTTTATTTGTAAGTAAATACATGCATTTCACAATTGATTTATTTTCTTTATTTTATAATTTGTTATGGCTTTACATTAAATTACGACAATTCGATTTGGTAGTAATACTTGACATTTGGACATTGCTATTCTTGTGAGACTCATCCCCATTTTTAAATAATTGTACCCCCATCCTCGGATACTTTTGTAATAACTTAGACTTTTAATTCCCGCAATCTATTGCTTTCAAAATACTGTATAGTAATTAGGCGTGTATGGCAAGATTCAAAATCAATCGCTAGATGACCTAATCCAAGATCTAAATGCATGATAATCAATACACAATACACACTTGCACCCCTAGGGTTTCATCCACTTGTTGCCTTTAAAATCGGCCATGTTATGCATGTTGAGTACTTTGGCAAAACAAAAACAAAAACAAAAGATCATAGTCCCTCGATGACGCTATCTTGGTTGCCTAAACAAAATGATCTAGTCCCTCGGAAAATTTGCCAAAGATACTTAGCACAATTGCTATCATGGTCTATACGATGACCCGTGCCTGTCCCGTTGAACATCCTTATACAAGGTTGTTTACCAAATGCAATGGTAAAACAACACTGTCAAAAGGGTTAAAAACGTATAGCAAAGATCTTTGAGTAAAATAGGGTAGACAACTCTTAGTTATTTGATCAAAACATGCAAAAACATCCTTGCTATTTTCAAACACACATCACAACACAATTTCAAAAAATTTCCCAAAAATAAACTTTAAAACATTGGAATATCTTTTCAAAAAGACAAACACCTTTGTATATATTCAAACAAGAATTATTACAAAGGTTGCCACAACGATGGCCTCTTTTTCAAAGCATTTTCAAAACCACACACACAAAGCACCATTTCAAACAATTGAAAAGCAAAAGAAATGATCTAAAAAAGTAACTAAGAGCCCATGGATAACCATGGATGAAAAGGGTGCTTGCACCTTCCCTTTTCATAATCTACCCCACGAACCCAAGAAAACATCTCAAAGTTCTTTCCTGTGCTTTTTGACCTTTCCTTTGGATAAAATAAAAAGTCGATGGCGACTCTTGCTAAACCGCACAATTGCGAACACAAACGCGAAACCTCAAGTTAGTTCTCCCACCGTATCACAAGATTCAACTTTGGTTATCATCCAGATCAAAGGGGAATGAGACACCAAACACCCTAACCTTATCCCTTATAAAGAACATGTTTTGACATTGCTCCCACATTTTGAGAAGATTACCTTCGAGCATTTCCTACGAGAAGAAAATCAGCTAGCAGACGCATTAGCCATAATGTCATCTATGTTTAAACTTAATTGGGATAATGAGGCTCCCCAGATCACCATCGAACAAACGGATGAACCAGCACACTGTCATGAGATTAATATTGAGGAAGTAGTGGACCTGCCATGGTTTCACGAGATCAAGAGGTATCTCGTGGCTCAAGAATATCCAAAAGGAGCTTCAGTCAATGATAAGAAGTTCTTAAGAAGATTCTCTGCTAAGTTCTTCCTTAGTAATGGCATTCTTTACAAACGCAACCATGAATCTGTGTTACTTCGGTGCGTAGATAAGGTTGAAGTTGAAAGGATCATGGTCGAGTTACATGAAGGCACTTTTGGCACCCATTCCAATGGGCATACGATGGCGAAGAAAATCCTTCGGGAAGTCTATTACTGGTCTACCATGGAAGAAAACTACTATCAACACTCTCGAACCTGCCACAAGTGTCAGATCTATGCTGACAAAGTGCACGTACCTCCGGTTCCTCTGAATGTCTTGACGTCTCCTTGGCCCTTTGCTATGTGGGGAATTGATATGATTGGGGAAATCAAGCCAACAGCCTCCAACGGACACCGCTTCATCCTAGTAGCCATTGACTATTTTACAAAGTGGGTGGAGGCAGCTTCTTTCGCTTCCGTTACCAAGAATGTTGTCGCCTGGTTCATCAAGTAGAATCTCATATGTCGTTATGGTATCCCGAAGAGGATCATCACTAACAATGGTATGAACCTAAACAATACTATGATCACCGCCCTGTGCGAGCAGTTCAAGATCCAGCATCACAATTCTTCCCCTTATCGGCCGAAGATGAATGGTGTTGTCCAAGCCGCGAATAAGAACATTAAAAAGATCATAAAAAAATGATGGTCACATACAAAGACAGGCAAGAGATGATACTATTCGCTCTCCACAGGTATCATACCACAACTCGCACATCAACCGGGGCAACACCCTACTCTCTGGTATACGGCATGGAGGCTGTCTTGCCTATTGAGGTCCAGATCCCCTCTCTAAGAATTATGAAGGATGCAGGTCTGAATGAAGATGATTGGATCCATACTCGACTTGATCAATTGAATTTGATTGATGAGAAAAGACTTACTGTTGTCTGCCATGGTCAAATGTATCAAAAACGAATGATCAAGGATTTCAACAAAAAAGTCAGATGCCAAGTGTATCAAGTTGGGGATCTGGTAATCAAACGTATCATACTACCGCAAGGTGATCCCAGGGGAAAATGGACTCCTACTTACGAAGGACCATTTGTAATCAAAAATATATTCTCTAGTGGAGCAATGATCTTGACTACCATGGATGTTGACGACCTGCCACACCCTTCGAACGTAGACATAGTCAAAAGATACTATGCATAAGAGAACTGCTAGGTTGACACACCTAGGCAAAACAAGGGCATCCCGGCGAACCAAATAAGGTTCGGGAAAAATTAGGGACAAAAAAAAATATGTACACCTAGCAAGTTGAAAACCCAAAAGGGAGACTTGGGAAAAAAAGGGTATTCCGGTGGGATGAAAACCCGAAAGGGCGGTCCAGGCAAAATTTAGGGAATTAAAGCATATGACTATGTCCCGTTGGATCACCCTACGAACAACTTGCAAACTCGAAATTTCTGACCAATTCAATCATCTTCGGACAAGGCAACAAATAGACAAGATGCTCAGAGATACAAAGGCTATAGCAGAATGGGAACCCCATGGGATTATTACACATAGCTATCTTTTTATTTGTATTAAAATTTTCATTTTTTTACGACGGCATTCTCTTACTAGAATGTTTGTCTCACTGTACAAAAATACTTACTCAAAGTCAATGAAAATATATTCCTTTGAAAGTGCAAAACTATCTGTTTTTCTTTACTCTTGTGTTTTGTTTACAAAAATGCCCAATGATTCATTGTTGAACATATGTATTTGAACATAATTATTGTTTACAAATAAACAAAATAAAAGACAATTATTGATGGCTTTAAGAGATAGGGAAACCTCTCTAAGTTATTTTCCATAAAAATCCCCCGTAGTGTACAGTTTAATCCCCAGTAGAACAAAGCTTCCAGTTATCAGTCCCCGGTAGAAATCATCCAATTTCCCCAGATTCCACAAACAGATTTTTTAAGCAGTACATGGCATTTCCCTTACAACAGAGTTTATTTCTCTAAACAGAAATTCATCAACACTTCGACTTCAAGACATGAAGACTTACATATCCTCAGCAACATTAAGGGATTTATTTTCCCCAATCCAACAAACAGTAGAGTAGACTAGCTCACATACGCATACATTGCATTCGCATATCATAAACATTGATAAAATGAATGCATTATATCATACATTTCATACAACATGACTTTTCATTTTAGCTAACATTTTACCCTTTTCAGGATAAGATTAACAACTACCATTAACAATGTTCAAAGTTTGCAGATACAGTTCAGATACGCTCCAAACACGGATGCCATTCTGATACTCATTCAGATTCAACTTTCAGATACAGTTCAGATACGCTCCAGACACGAATGTCATTCTGATACTCATTCAGATGCAACTCTCAGATACAGTTGATATGCGCTCCAGACGCGGATGCCATCCTAATACTCATTCAAATTCAACTTTTAGATACAGTTCAGATACGCTCCAAACACGTATGAAATTCAGATACTCATTCATATATAGTTCAGATACGCTCCAAACATGGATGCCATTCTGATACTCATTAAAATGCAACTCTCAGATACAGTTCAGATGCGCTCCAGACACAGATGCCATCCTGATACTCATTCAGATTCTCTTTCAGATTCAACTTTCAGATACAATTTAGATACGCTCCAGACACGGACGTCATTCCGATACTCGTTCAGAATCTCTTTCAGATTCAACAATCACTTTTAGATGGCATCTACAAGCCCATCTCCAACAACATTCCATCACCTCTCCAAATGGAATCTTTAAGCCCATTCCCTCAACCAACACATCACCGAGTGCAAATTTCTGGGCACTTTAGTGTTCAATCATCTTCCACCTTCGAGTCACGAATGGCGAAGCTCGCCAATCTAACTCTCCAGGCTTAAGAAGATTGAAGAGGGGCATATGTTGTACCCCAAAAGTTTCCCTCTCACTTATCAATAATTTGCTCACAAGATCTCTTTGGGCTTAAGACTGCACTAGAGTTTGATCAGCTCAAGACACCTCCTTATGCACTGATGACCAAAATGAGGGTTTGAGTTTGCACAAGGACATTTGAACTTTCAATGCCTCATATGACTTTCATGAGTCATAATGGACCCCCAAGATTACTCATGCCAAGTTTCAAGCCTTGGATCACATTTTTTGCTCAATCAATTGAACAGTTGACATAAAAATCAATTGTATTGGGAAAAAGTCAACTATGGCCAATTTATAGTCAAACTTCATAATTTTTTATCCAAATCAACATTTTAGACTCATATGTATCATTTGATAAAGTTTGGACCATAATTTCTCAAGAGATTTGATCAAATCCCCGAAAGGGCAAAATGGTCAAAATTAGGGTTTTGACTGGGAAAGGGCAATTTCTGGTTTTTGACCTAGAAAATGGTCAATTTGTTTAAGTCATGATCTCAAGAGTCCATTTTCATCACTTTGACCTAATGACATGGTTCAAAACATTGCAAGTCCATTAGATTGACAGATGAATTTTGCAGTCAACTGATTAAAAGTCAATTGTATAATGAAAAGTCAAACTTTGACTTTTTGGTCAAATTCAAGTGCCAAAGATCATAATTCATCAAAAAATGTCAAAATATGAAACTTATTAATCAAGAAATCAAAAACTCAAGATATAATTTTGAAAAGTCAAAATTTCTAAACTTAGAAATTTTTCTAAGTGTTGAAAATTCATGTTTTATTCATAACTTTGAGCCAAATTTTCATCATGATGCAAGATGATTCAAGAGAAACTTCCAACATGAAATTTGTAGATCTACATGAAATATACAACTTTTCATCACACAACTTATTCCAAAAGTACTTGAATCTCAAGTTATAATTTCAAGAACATAGGATCATGAAACTATACACTTAGTGAAATTTTGCCCTAATTTGGTCAGGGTTTTGACCCAACTTCATGGAACTTTTACATATAGTTCCAAAGGGAATATTCAAAAGCAATTCAAATATGGGTTGTATAGCACATTTCAAGCTTTCCAAAATGTCCAAGAACTCCTTGAGATCATTCTTGAGTAGGGAGAATCGAAGAGATGAAGTTGGTGTTTTGTCACTTAAATTGCAAGGCATTTTGTGATGAACAAGAATCCAATTTCAAACCTATGCTGCACAATCTTGTTTTGCAGGCTTCTAAACCTCAAGATCTCTCCATAATCAGAAGATTACACTTGCTTTTGAGCTATTATCCAGGTGTTCCAAGCATTGTTCAAGCCAATTTGCCATTTTTGGAAGAAAGTTACCATTTCATTCTTGAAAAGTTGCTTTAATCACAAAGTCAACTTGTCTTGAGCTTCTAACTTGTTCTTTCTGCACACATAACCCATATAATCCAAAAACAAGGTGTCTAAGACCTGAAGAAGCTCAGGACATGCTTGTACAACATTTGAGATTTGTCATTTCATGTTTCTTCAAAAGCAAGTTATAGAGCCATAACCCTATAACTCAGAAGCCTAAAGTGATTTTGTGCTGAGATCTTTTCCATATATATTAACAAGTCAATTGAAACACAACACACGATTGGAAGCATCCTAAAACTCTCCCAAACACCCTTGCTGCACAAGACTGCTCAACTTAACAGTTTTGAGCCCAAACTCTCCATCTCCATTTCCACTCGTGCGTTTTGATTCTCAATCATTCAAACACCTTACATACATCATACACAAGTGATCCAAGCCCCTGTTTCAAGACTGTAACCCCTCCATCACTGTTCTCCATTTTCAAACATCAAGCTTGCAGGTTGACTTGAGTAGGGAGATTCAAGGACTTTCAAAGCAAAGTAGGAGTTGGAATACACTCAAGGAGGTCCAGGCAAGCTAAACAGATTCTTAGGGCACCTCAAAGTTTGCTCAAACTCCATACACGAATCCATCTGCAAGAGGTAAGTTTTCTAACTTCAATATCTTGATACAAGCATCCTCTGTGCATACATTCTGAAGTAAAAATGTAGGTATTATTTCTCTAAAGCTAACCATGTCCATAGTTTTCATTTATA
The DNA here is from genome assembly GCA_948472305.1 of Vicia faba. Classification (NCBI taxonomy): domain Eukaryota; kingdom Viridiplantae; phylum Streptophyta; class Magnoliopsida; order Fabales; family Fabaceae; genus Vicia; species Vicia faba. Next base: position 1,219,036,474 of record OX451738.1, on the reverse strand, counting down.
TTGACAGTGTGTAGAGAATTTTAGATTTGAACTTTATGAAAAAATCAAGTTTCAATTTAGGGCCAGCAAATTTAATCATTATCTTGGACTTTTAGCTTACATAAGTTATTTGGTTGGGTTCGTGAGGAAAAATAGCACAACTTTCATGTTTGCATTTTCCATTTTTTTTGAGAAATGAATGAGATACATGTGGTCCGGCTGGCTGAAGGTTGAAGATGAAGTACATGTCATGGAGACGTTTTACCTTATGTATTTATTCTTTCATTTAAGTTAACGGATGTACAGCCACCCTGGTGGTAAGGCAGCGCGCATTATTGATAGAGGTCATGGGTTCGAACCTCAGCGTTTCCTTTTTGCAATTTTTTACATTTTTGTCTTTTTTTTGTTCCAGCAAACAAACGCATGGGCCTTCCACTCCTGGGCCTGACTTTTTTTCTAACCATCCCCCCTTGTTTCATATTTGCACCCTGGCCCAATTTTATTTTATTTCTTAATTTTATATTTTTTTTAATTTTCTCAAATATATTTCTAAATAAAAAAAATGATAAAAATGCAAAAAATGATATTTTGTATTTTGACTTATTTTATTTTATTTTTCCATAAATAAAAATATTTTTCTTTCTTCATACTTTATTTATTTAAGTAAGTCTTATAAACTTAATTAAGATTGTATTATTTATTTATTTTTCTTCACACCATTTAAAATATATTATTTTAATACCCAAAAGGTTAAAAATATTTTATAATGCTATAAATATTTTCAAGATAAAATATACCAAAAAAAATACTTTTCTTAAACTTATTTTCTTTTTGATTAACTTATAAGAATTAGGGTTTCACTTAAAACCTTTTCTTAATAAATCTAAACTTGATTTATTATTTTCTTTAAAATAATTAGGTTAAAACAATTTCCCTCTTTCTCATGAAAAACAAACAATAATGTATTTTCTTTACATTTTTACATCCTTGTACACTTATTCATTTTTTATACTTTGTTTTTTAATTTAATTCCTTGTATATTTCATACCAATTCAATATGGTTGTAATAGACTAATTAGGTTTAAATTCTTGCAATCCCCATTTGTAATTTGTACACCCCCTCCCACAAATATTGTAATAGCGTAGTAACTTTAAAATTCCGCAATTTATCGCTTTATATATAATTGCTAGTAATTAGGGTTTGTATGGAAAGACTTAAAACCAATAAATAGCAAGCCCTAATTCAAGACTAAAATCAAGCATGAAAACAACACATTTGCACACAAGCACCCCTAGGGTTATCCCACTTGGTTGCCTTATACAAAATGACCATATTATGTTTGTAAGGTATCTTAGCCAAAACAAGCAAATACAAGATCATAGTCCCTCAATGACGCTATCTAAGTTGCCTTTCAAAATGATCTTAGTCCATAAAGAAAAATGCTAAGATACCTTGCAACATTGCTAATCATGGTCATACGATGACCCACGCCCTTTCTGTTTACATCCAAAGATAGGGTTGCTTACCAAGTCAATGGTAAGACAACAATGTCAAAGGAAAAGAAAATGAACAAGAAAGACATTTGAGTAGGTAGAATGCTCCTAATTACTTGCTCCATTTCAAAACAAACATCCTTGCTATTTTCAAAACAAACACATACACTTTCAAACATCTTACAAGATTGAAAACATTTTTCAAAAGATCAACATCTTTGTATACATTCTTACAAACGAGAATCATTACAAAGATTGCCTAAACAATGGCCTCTTTATAAAATACTTTCAAAAACCACACAAAGCACGATTTCAAACAACAAAAGAAAGTGATATAGCAAGTAACTAAGAGCCCATGGAAAACCATGGATGAAAAGGGTGCTAATACCTTCCCTTTTCATAATCTACCCCCCGAACTCAAGAAATAATCTTAAAGGTCTTTCCTGTGCTTTTTCACCTTTCCTTTTGGATAAAAGAAAAGTCGGTGGCGACTCTTGCTAACCGCAACATTTGCGATCAAACGCAAAACCCTCAAGTCAGTTCTCCAACTGGATCACAGTATCAATCTCTTCTAAGTAAAAACAAAATTCTGAAAAAGAAGTTTGTAGTTATTTCTGAGAACTCTACTAAAGATGATCAAAACCTTTCTGAGTTAAATGAAAAATTATTTGTTTTAGAAAAATCAAATACTACTCTGAAAAGTAAAGTTTCTAGATTAGAAGAAGAGATTATCTCTAGCACATATGTTACTGATGAATTAATAATATATGATAGAGCTTTTCAGCACTTCCTAGCTAAAAGCATAGGTAGAAGCAAAATGGCTTCAATGATCTACGGGGTTAGCATAAACGAAAGTAGAGGCTTGGGATATTCAGGACCATAAAAAATAATTGATGAGACTCTGAGTGTCTAACCAAAACCTCTTTCTGAACATTTCGTGCTTGTTGGCACATAATTGAAATATCCAAAACAAGAAGGTTCTGATTCCACTGTTGCAATACCGCATACACAGAAGGAAACTTTTAAGCTTAAGTATCATACACAAATTTCACATGATTACACCGTTGCACAAAAGTCCAAAGGTGTCAGAACCTATGGAATTTCTAACAAAAAAGGACCCATAAAATGGGTACCCAAGGATCATATAATCTATGTTGTAGATGTTCTTGATGGCACAACTAAAACACCAATCATGGCACCCAGACAATGGATGCTTGTAACACGTGAAGGGAGAAAGGCATATGTTCAAAGATTTGGAACTTAAGTCTAGAGGAATTATTAGTTTTGGAGGAAACCAAAAGGGGAAGTTCATTATCTCTAAAACTAAATCAAAGATGCTTCTATCAGAACAAGATCAACTTCCTAATATTCTGAAGAAATGTATCTGGTTTTTGATGAACTTGATTGAGCCAACTCACTTTGATGAAGTTCTTCTAAATAAAGACTGAAATTTGAAAATGATTGACAAATCAACTGAAGATTATCAGACTATCAGAGTAACATTTCTATTTTCTTTAATCATATTAATGATATTTTATTTCTAAAACCTCAGTCATCAGAAGATGTTTCGGCCAGAAATGTCTCTTATCATATGGAAACCTTTTGGTTTCCCAAATTATGAGGATATCAAACGTGTCACTTAGTTAGATGTAATGATTAATGTGTGCAACCCTTGTTTATGCTTAATCATCTCACTCTACCTATGCTTTGCAATGAGCATTGTGCATTTTTCTTGGAACTGATTAAAATCATAAATATTACTTTTGTTTCATGCTCCTAATAATCATGTCTATATGTGTTTATTTTTTATTTATTTTTCTCTCACTTCTAACACACTATAAAACACATACTTCAATTCACTTACACACTTTAGAAACTCTAAACCCTTTTTTTTTTCTCAAATCGTTCAACTAGTTCTCTGTGTTCATCATCTTCATCAACGCTCTTCATCAAGATTGTCACCTTCGTCAACAATCTTCATCATCTTCAACACTTCAACATGATGAATGCTCAACAACAAGAGGTTGTTAAGTTTTCTAAAAGAATGGAACAAGTCCTAAATCCTTCTGGGCCGTATTCTTCAATTATTCCAACGAGTTCTTCTTCTCCAATGGTAACTGGTTCCTCTTCTCTATAATTTATTGATGAACACAACATAACACCTAAATCTGTTCAAGTTCACTGTAATCTGAAACCACATGAGTTAAATGTTCTTCGTGAATATATGGTGGATTTCAATAACCTTTCTGCAAATGGTGCAAACCTAATTGCTGACTTGACTGCTCATGGATGGAAGAACTTCTTCATGCGTATTCATGGTCCTATTTATGATTCTTTTGTTAAGGATTTATGGATTCAAGCGGATTGTGACAATGTTCATGTAGTTGCTCATGTGTTGGATCTGGAAAATGTCATTACTGAAAAGTCTATTGCTGATCTTCTGGGCATACAAAATCTGGAAGGTAAAAGAATTTATAAGATGCATATAAAATCTATATATGTGAAGGAGACGATCAACAAATCCATCTGCAAGAACTACTCTCTTGAGAAAACTGAGTATAAGAGTAAAGATCTTCAAGTTGAACTCAGAATCTGGCACAAAATCATTCTGAATTGTATCAACCCCAGACCTCCGTCCAGTTTTACCTTGGTGGACTTTAAACCATATTCCATAAACAATGTCACTTTTGGAAAAGAATAAAAAGGTGAAATAAAGGGTAATGAAAAGCTGGGACATTTGAGTCTAAAGAAATTTTGGAAAAATCTACCCAATAAAAATGCTTGAACCGTTGACAAGTGGAATACTGAAGAAGTAAAGCTTAGAAGTGGTGATGACACTATGATACTGTCATACCCCAAATTTGACCGCCCTATTTCTAACAGTAAAATTATTTGTAACTTGGGCTTTATAATTTTTTTTATTCACTTCCACTAGCATTTTGGGTCTTTATAATTATTCGTTTTCAATTTATTTTGTCTATTTTAAAATATATAATAGTTTATTTTAAATTATTTATAGGAAAAAACTTGCTTACCCTTCATATACTTTCAATTGGCTTTTTATTTCAAATAAGTAACATACCATAATTTGTAAGGGGGCAAATTTGCAAACATAAGGTCATGGGTACAAGTCTCACTTGGTGCACTTTGAATTTTTTTTCTGTTTATTATTACTAACTTTATTTCAATTTTTAATTATTTTAAAAATCACAACAATCATGTTTTTTATTATTTAATTACTAATTCCATTTTTATTTATTTATTATATTATAAAAATATTATTTTATATTAAAATCATTATTTGAAGTAAAAAAATAGTCAAAAATATTATTAACTAAATAAAATCTTTTCAAATAAAATCTTGCACTTGGTCACTAAATCACCCAGATTCATAGTCTTGCTCACCAAGACTTGAATCAATTCTCAATCAATTTTCAATTTTCAAAATCATGCCAAATATATAATAATCTCATTTTATTTTTGACGTAATACTCACTTATAAATAGCGCTCTATCTTCATAGTTTGGGGCATCAACAATTATTCACACATCAACGATCGCACACAATTTTACAACTTCACACTTTCTTTTTAAAATTTATTCTCAAAATTATTGGTGTTATTTTTATTTTATTTTTTGACAATGATTTTCATATGAGGCCCCTCCCTTTAATTTTCAGTTTTTTTAATTTCAATTTGTTCATGTTTTTACACCACATGAAGAATATCTAATGGTGGTTTTTCTTCATTTTCTAAACTTATTTTCAACCAAATAATAAATGTTCCGATGGTTATTTTTTAAATCAATGTCCATAATTCACACTCATGTTTTTTTTTAATTTTATATTTTGTACAATTTCCATTCACTATATTTTTACACCATCACATAACGCATCAACCTTGCCACTAGAAGAGTCCCTCATTTTAAATCAATTTTTTAAGCTATAATAATCTTCTGAAAACCAATACACCATAATCATATTTGTTAAAAAATATTCACATATGTGCATTGCGTATCTTTTACAAATGAATTTTCCTTTTAAATTGTGAAAATCATCACCAGGTTCAAAAGCACACACCATAATCTTTAAAATTCAACAAGTTCATCACTAAGCACAAACATCTTTCATGTTATTCCAAACAAACATAAACTATTAACATAGAAATTTATATATATATATATATATATATATATATTCCTCTTCAGTTCCTTTTTCAGGCAATTATGCAGGGGTTATTTAAAAAGAAAAGAAAACCAGAAAATTTGAAAACACGACAACTCGCTCCACACGACTCCACAACTAAGGTGAATAACAACTCCTTACACAACTCTCTTCCTTCGATCGACTTCATACACTATCCAGAACAGCCACAGAGTCACTCATGTGGATCCCTCTATCTCTACCATTTATGCAACACCAAGTCACATCACAAACAAATCTTATTCCACCGCCTAGAACTCTCTCCGAGCGAAGCACTTCAACCGCAGTCACTTGCAGACCCGACGAAGCCGCGTCAGCTACGATAAGCAATCGCCATGATCCTGCAACCAAACATCTTACGAACTATGAAATTGGACTCTGATTCTTTGCAAGAATATACATAAGCACGCGGCTAAAACGAAGGCGAGTCCCATAATTAATAAACTAAACAATTTCTTATGCAATTGATAATAACATGTTTTTAAATAGGAATTCCTGATTTACCCTAAAATCTAAAATAGGATGCCCCTTTAGAACAAGGGAGATGAAGAGTGCCTAACACCTTCCCTTTGTCTATCCAATTCATAAAATTAAAATCTCTAAACAATTAGGATTATCCGTTCTTTTCCCGTTCTGAAGACAAAAAGTAGTGGTGGTGACTCATATTTTTTTCCAGTTATCATAGCTGACGACTCTGCTAGGGACACAACCCTAGGGTTTAGAGTTTCCCTATCTTTTATGTCTAGGGTTTTTGAATGATTTATATTTATATCATGTTTTTGTTTCCATGTTTATTTAATGCTTTATTGTTTATTTATTATTTATCACATTATTTGTCATATTTTTAGTATATTATTGTTGGTGGGGTTTTGATTTCAAAAAATATATCTAACCTTAGAAGAAGGATTAGAAATTGGCAAGAGGATTTAACATCCCTATGAGTTTTTGCGACAATTTCACCTAGAATCGATTGAGTTCCTAGGAATATCTTTTAGAGGGCTAAACTCTCTTAGAGATATGACTTCTGGATTTGGCCAATGACTCTTTGTATAACCCTAAAACAAAATATCATGGTGAGACCTTGTACGACCTAAGAGACAAAATTTTCGGTCTACAAAGAGGCTCCACTTAAAGGATGCCCTTGGGCCTTTTCCCTATAGTGTTATATATGATACCCTTAGAAACAAACCTTATGGGGAAGGGAAGAAAAACTTGTAACCTCTCATAGGATCCCTCCTGTAGGTTGTTCTATTAACATCCTGTCATTCATAGGGAACTTTCCCGCAAAGGATATCTTGTCATTATCCCTAAACCCGTAAGGGTTTCCTCATTTCTATATCTATCCCAAAACCGGTATAGAGTATTCGCTATCCTAAACCCATATAAGGTATTCATTATCCTAAACCCGTAGAGGATCTTCACCATTTCCATTACTAAAACCCACTTGGGTTTCCCTAGGTGTGATACGGTGGAAGAACTGACTGTTTTTTGGAATGCTGGTCCGCGTTTTGCGTTTGTGTTTGCAAAATGTCGCGATAAGCAAGAGTCGCCACCGACTTTTATTTTATCCAAAAGGAAAGGAAAAAGCACAGAAAAATTCCTTTTTCGAGATTATTTCTCGGGTTCGGAGGGTAGATTATAAAAAGGGAAGGTGTTAGTACCCTTTATATCCGTGGTTATCCACGGGCTCTTAGGTACTTGCTCATAGTGTTTTCAAAATTTGCTTTTCTTTGTGTTTGTGGGTTTGAAAAAAGTCTTTGTTTGAAAGGTGTAAGTGCGAAAAGTTTTGTTTTGGAAAGAGCAAGTACTTAAGAACCATCTACCTACTCGAAAAAGGAATCAATCTGTGTTAATGTCCTTTAGACAATGCTATTCCACTATTGATGAGTAGGTAGCGTCGTCGTTGGAGTTTTAAGGGTCAATTCGATTAAGGGACGTGCGGTCACTAAAGCAATGTTAGGAGGCCTTAGCGGTAACCCTAATGTCTTAGATCATTTTTCCGAGGCAACCGTTTCGAGGCAACTATGATCTTTGGACAAGAGGGCGACCTCTAAAGTGACCTATACTTAATGACCGCGTACGAAGGCAACCAAGTGGGGTGTACCCTAAGAGTGGGCATGTGCGAGTGTGTCGTTTTCAGTTAATTTTGTCTTTGTACATGTTAATGGTGATCTAAGTTGATTTTAGGTTAAACATTCAATCTTGTCATGCATTACCTATTATCAAACATCTAACAGTTTATAGGTTGCGGAAATTAAATTGCGGAAATTAAACTAACTATTACAAGGCGTCGGGTATTTACATCGCCAAAAGCAACCCTTGAAATTAAAATGCGGAAAATAAATAAAGCGGTAAAAATATTTAAAGTCCTAACTATCTATTACAAACCGGAGGCAAGTATATTAATATGATAAAAATAAACAAACGCGTGCGGGAAATTAAATCGAGCGCAAAGTTCTAGAGTTTTGACCCTTTTTGTTAAAGAAAAGATTTTTTTGTTTGTTTTTGAATTTTAAGAAATAAATTATCTAAGTTAATTATTAAACTACATTAAATTAATTAATTAATAAAAATAAATATTTTTGGGTTGTTTTGATATTTAAAGAAAGAAAATAAAATTGATCAATGTTAATAAAGCCTAATTATGTCTAAATTAATTTTATTATTTACAAAAATATATTAAAGTTATTGTCTAATTAAAGCCTAAATTAATTACTAAATTAAATTAATTAAATTGATGAATAAAATAAATTATTTTTGGTCTTTTGGTATTTTAAGAAAGAAATCAAAATTAATGTTAGTAATTAAAACCTAGATTAATTCTAATTGAATTTTAATTATTTACAAAAAGAAATTTAAGTTTCCTAGAATTAAAAACCTAATTAATTAATCGGAATTTATTAAAGAAAAATAAAGTTCTTAATTTTAATTGGACAAAATTATATTTTTGTGATTTTTTTGATAAAAAGATAATTTGTTATTGGTTAGTAAATTAATTAAGTAAAAATAAAATAATTAAACCAAATAAATAAAATATGAGAAATTGGGCCTTTTTTTGGAGGGTGCAGAAAGCATTCCTGAGCTCGGATCTTTGAAAACTTCTTGCTCTAACTATGGTGTTTTTTATTTTTGCATGGAACCTATGATTCAACCATCCATAACTGTTCTATATAAACTCAAACAAACGTTAGCGTACCATAAAATGTAATTAAAATTAGAGATTCGAAATTTAAAATTTTACCAAACCGGTGGGCGTGCTAGGCGTGTGATGGATTGCTCTTGGGCCTTGTAAGACTCATGAGTACTTCAAGAGGATGGTTTGAGGCTTGATGTCAATTTCGAGAGGCCGGAACCTCGAGATTAGACTTGCACCAATTCTTTGATTTCTAGAGAGCTTTTTGAAGAGCTTTTAGAGAACTTTTTGAAGAGCTTTTTAAGAGCTTTTTAGAGAGGATTTTCGTGTCTTTCAAGCTTGTGTGGCTCTCTATTTATAGAGGAGAATGGGGAGACAACAAAGCATGGAAAGAATCTCCCTCATAATGTTGTGTTTTAAGACCATGATCAAGATTTGAAAAAAATGCCATATTTGATGATTCTCCATTATTAAACCTTCCAAATTTGATTTGATTCAATCTTTTTGCACATGATTAGGCTTGATACGAATTTTATGGTGACCATGATGATAATTAAGACCCATAACAACCAAAAAGATCCTAAGTAATCATTATTTGGATTTTATTTGATTTAAATTGATTTAAAATGAATTAATTTAATAAAAAATTAAATAAAATAGAAAAATTAATAAATGGGCACAAGGCTGAAGCTAGGACATGTGTGTAGTTTGACAAGATCAAATCAATTGGAAAAGAGTGGGCCCATTTGACAAAATTTGATGTTTTGGGGATAGTTGACTTTTGGTAATTTTGCAAAAAAGTCCAACTTCAACAATGCATAACTTCTTCAATTTTGAACTTTTGGAGGTATACTTTGACTTTTTAGAAAGCTTGAGATGTTCTATAACGAACCCTTTTGGTCTCATCTCATTTTGATATTCTATGCTCAAGTTACAAGCTTTGGCAAAAAATGTGTTTTTGTTGACTTTCAAAAATGACCTATAATGTCCAAATTTGTAACTTTTTGTGATGACATTTCTTGATCTTGGAGTGTGAAGATGGATTGTAGGAAATTGCATCCTATTAAAAATGATTTTTGGATGGGTCATTTTTAATAAAGTATGAGAAAGTTATGTTTGGTCAAAGTTGAGTTGACTTTTCCTTCAAAATCCTAATTTAGCAACTTTTGAATCTTGATGAATTTTGAGCAATCCTTGATGAATCATGATCAACCCTTTATCAAATGATGAATTAACCTTCAAAATTAGAATGTTGACAAAAAATCTTGAGATTTGACTGTATGTAGGTCACAATTGACTTTTGCCCTAGCATAGTCGATTTTTGGACCTCTTGAGCAATTGACTGACCAAACTTTCTCTGCAGGGCTTAAAATTTGACATGGATGAACTTGAGAACATATTAGGACATTGGGGAGAATTTGAGGTCATTTAGATGTAAGGACCTTGATGCAACACAAAACCCTAATTTGAGATTGACTGCCTTAGGAGATGATTTGACTGTCCAACTCTTGAGCAATCTTGAACCATTTGGAGATTCTTCTTGTAATGTCTTGAGAAATATGGGAGGGTAAATTTTGGGGTACAACAGTTGCCCCTGTTCAATTTTCTTAAACCTGAGGATATAGATTGGCTTTCGGGCCTTTCGCGATCCGAAGGTGGAAGATAATTGAACACTAGAGTGCCCAGAAATTTGCACTCGTATGACGTAGTATCAGCATTGTGATGTCGGGAATGGGCTTACTGATGCCATTTGGAGATTGTTGATAGGTGGTCTGAACTTCGACCAGATCGGCGTCAAAAAATCTTTAGAAATCGATTTGACTGGACCAGGGAAGGTTTTGTCTCTTTTGACTGGATTGGCGTCAGAAAAATCTTTAGGAACGAATTTAACTGGACCAGAGCGGTTTTGTCTCTTTTGACTGGATTGGTGTCAGAAAAATCTTTAGGAATCAATTTAACTGGACCAGAGGGGTTTTGTCTCCTTTGACGGCGTTCACGTCAGAAATATCTTTAGGAATCAATTTAACTGGTTTTGTCTCCATTGACTGCGTTCACATCAGAAAAATCTTTAGGAATCGGTTTAAATGGTTTTGTCTCCATTGACTGTGTTCGCATCAGAAAAATCTTTAGGAATCGATTTAACTGGTTCTGTCTCCATTGACTACGTTCGCATCAGAAAAATCTTTAGGAATCGATTTAACTGGTTTTGTCTCCATTGATTGCGTTCGCATCAGAAAAATCTTTAGGAATCGATTTAACTGGTTTTGGCTCCATTGACTGCGTTCGCATCAGAAAAATCTTTAGGAATCGATTTAACTGGTTTTGTCTCCATTGACTGCGTTCGCATCAGAAAAATCTTTAGGAATCGATTTAACTGGTTTTGTCTCCATTGACTGCGTTCGCATCAGAAAAATCTTTAGGAATCGATTTAACCGGTTCTGTCTCCATTGACTGAATTGGCCTCAGAAAAATCTTTAAGAATCGATTTAACTGATTTTGTCTCCATTGACTGAATTGGCCTCAGAAAAATCTTTAAGAATCGATTTAACTGATTTTGTCTCCATTGACTGAATTGGCCTCAGAAAAATCTTTAGGAATCGATTTAACTGATTTTGTCTCCATTGACTGAATTGGCCTCAGAAAAATCTTTTAGGAATCGATTTAACTGATTTTGTCTCCATTAACTGAATTGAGAATTTAACTGCATCTTTCCTGAAAGGTAAAGGTCAGTCATATGCAATGCATGATATGGATCAAGCAATGATGTTCTCAACATAAATGAGATTGTACGGTATGATGCGTTTATGCATGTATCATGATGTATGGAAATGTAATGTTTTAGCTGGGGATGATGAACGAAGATGATAAACTTGCAGGAGAGGATAACTCCATTGGGGAGTAAACTGATGAGGAGAATACTCCGAGGGGAATTACTCTGTGGGGAAGAGATGTTCTGCTGAGAATGTCATTGATAAACTCTATTGGGGATTCCGCTGATAAGCTCCGCTAGGGATTTCAATGATAAACTCCGCCGGGGATGGATTAACGTTGCTGGTGATATTAAATCTGTTGAGGATTGAATTCCTGCTTGTGAAAGGAAAGAACTTCGCTGGGGATGATCTTTCAGTTGCAACTTGCTAGGGATAACCCGGTTAGACTCTTGTGGGGATAATCCTCTGAGGTTGGCTGGGGAGGTTTATTTTTGTACTCTGCTGGGGATAAACTTCCAGAGTCTACTAGGGACGATGCTTCAACTCCGCTGGGGGAAGCTTTTTCAGATCGTGATGGGGAAATATTGACTCCACTAGAAGTATGTTGTATTCCACCGGGGAACATTCTTATACTCCGTTGGGGAATATTAAGACTGTCGGGGATACTCTTATACTTGCTGAGGAATATTCTTATACTCCACTGGGGAATATTAAGACCCTTTTAGTGCCGATGGTAGATAAATTCTGCTTGGGGAGAGTAGTGCTAATTTGTTCGTAGATGCAAGTCTCAGCTGGGGGAGAGCTATCATTATTGTCTTACTCTGCGGGGAGTGAAGGTATCTTAGCCATATTCTTCAGCTGAATCTACGTTTGTACCTGGTGAGCAGAGCAGCTGTACAGTTTGGACAATTTTATTGCCCCTGTTTCTGCGGGAGAAGGTGCCTGCGGAGGCCTTGTGGATCGAGTATTATCCCAACCTATGAGGTGCTTGGTATCTTTCGATTGAAATGACAAGTCTTCTTCTGGAAGGCAAGTGACGAGATGACGGGACATAGGCGTACGCTTTGATCCTTAATTTTTGCCTGGACCGCCCTTTCGGGTTTTCAGTCCATCGGGATACCCTTTTTTGCCCAAGCCGCCTTTTCAGGTTTTCAACTTGCCGGGTGTACAGATTTTTTCCATTTTTATCCCTAATTTTTGCCTGAACCCTTTTGGTTCGTCGGGAAGCCCTTATTTTTGCCTAGGCCAGTTGACCTAGCGGGTCTTTGATTATGCGTAGTATTTTCTGATTATGTCCACGCTCTCAGGATGTAGGGAGGTGTCACTGTCGGTAGTGTTGTGTTGCCATACTACCAGAAGATATTCGTTTGATCATGCAAGATTCGTTGCTGGAATTCATGTCCAATGCCCCAATTGATTCAGATGGAGATTTTCCCCTGGCTATTTGGCATTTTGAGAGATTCCTTGAATCTTGACTTGACTGCCCCAGATGATGGACAATGATCATACCGTGCCCCTTGATTGGAAGTGTTTTTCCACTTGAGGTGATCCTTTTTATTGAGAAGGTTTTTTGTTCACTAGATATTCATCGTGCGAATTTCTCTGCTGTTGAACAAATAGTCATATGCAAACAATATTATTTTAAGAATGCAAAGCTTATGTCTGTTTTGAAATTTTTGAAAATACATTTTTCCAGTAAAACAGGCAATTTTTTTGTAAAATGTGATGTCAACTCAGGATTTACAGCAAGCCCTAAAGGAGTCAGGATACCTTTGTAACAGTATGCTTTCGGACTAACCCATGCTTCAGCTAGGAATTTTTAAGGGTTATAACGTGGCCTGGTTCACGGTTTAAGAAACAAAGGAAAAGGCTCAAAATATATTTCTACCCACCCGCTCTTCGTGATGTTCTTCGATCCTAAACTCAGCTAATTGTGCATTTAGATCCCATTTGAGTCTTTTCTCTGATATTCCAGTGATGGTTCGGATACTGACAATTTATTTTGAACAGGCAGTCATTTTATTGAGAGTTTGCAGGATCTCTTTCCTTTTGACTTTATTATCCCTTTCTTTTGCCTGAACTGTTTCTTTTGTGATTACAGTCAGCGGGATGCCCCAGTTTTGTAAGTCTCCTTCATATGTTTTGACTTAATGGGCTTTTATTTATGAGAGATAATGACTGCATGTCCTTACGATTATTCGGAACCATCACCGTCTTTTGTTTTAGAAGGACTTCTTTGACGTCATTCATTGTGCATTTAAATTAACTGAGCAAACTACACTGCCCCAGGTTGTGATTACGGGTTTTAATTTGTGAAAAGAAAAACACCAACTTCTTTGGCTCAAAGGGGTTGACGAGGGATTATCTTCCTTATAAATCCACTGTTTAGGATTTGAAACAATGCCTGTACATCGTCAGCAGGGTCTATTCAAAAGCATACTGTAGGGATTTTGATATCATTTTCGTCATCCTCCCTCTAAAGGCTTAGAATTTTTTAATCGAGAGTTGATCATCATAAAAAATGAAAGCAATTTGAATATAGTGAAATACGAATGGATTGATTCAAAACAGACATATGCAATGCATTGATAAAGTAATAAAGTTTGACATGAATAAATGTTCGAACAATCAAAAGAAAATTACAACTTGAAAATTCTAATGAACAAAAAGTCTTCTCGTCTCAGTACTTGTCACTTCAAATGGTGAACCTTGGAGGGATGGTAGAAGAACTCAGCCTGACCATCTTGTGTGAATTCCAATGCTCCTTCATCAATCAGGTCTTGAATTTTGTACTTCAACTTCCAACAGTCGTCAGTGTCATGCCCCGGGCTGTTATAATGGTATGCACACCTTGCATCAGGATTGTAGTTTGGTGAAGAAGTCTTAGGATTCGGATGAGGTCCTACCAACGTCACCAGATTCAATCTCAATAGGTGTTGTAAAGCTTGAGACAACGACATGTTGAGCTTGGTAAATTGCCGCTTGGGCATATTTGGCTTACTCCGATCAACCCGTTGTTTATGGCAAGGTTGTTGTTGGACCCTTGAGGTAGTAGTAACTTGGAGAGGTCTATTCTTCATCAAATCAAACCTTTGACTTCTCGGAAGTTGATTAATGACTTTGTCCCCGACCTTGACTATTTGCTTCATGTTGTTGTATCTGTCTTGATGAAGTTGGTTGATAATGGTTTTCAGCACTTCTTGTTCTTGAGATAAGCCTTGGATAAGAGCCATCTGCCCCAGCATCGGGGTTTTCATGGCACTGAACTCAGCTTGCAGTTGTTCCAACCGTTCGTCCTTATTGTCTTCAGGACTTTTCTGGACCAAGTTCCTAACGAGGAGTGTTTTCAACTCTTCTTTCCCTTTGGATAGGTTTAGGAATACGTCCCTGAACTGAGCTTCTCGAGTTTGAAGATCTTGGTTGTCTGGTTGGAAAGCCATTGCTGAAATAAACAGCGAGAACATGAGAGACCTGTACTGGGAGACTTGTTATGAAATGATATGTATGATATATGTATGCAATGTTTTTAAGGATCTCGCAGGGTAAACAAGAAACTGTTAGAATTTGATTGCAACTTGATTGAAGAACTTCGTGTCGTTGAGAATCTTACTTTAAGATTCAAGCTCACCATATCGAGTGGGTCATATCCCCTGACTCAAGTTATCGTGTTTTGATTTCTAGACAACCTTGGCTAGAGGAAAATAAATCCCCTTTGCCCCTTGCTAGACATTTGATTTACCATAACCTGCATCACAAACCCTTGAGATCCCTGAAATGGTTAAGGAAATGTTAAGGCATGATGTTATAATGTGTATGCTATGCGTTTAAGCAAAAGTGCGAGGTGATGTAAGTGAACCCTGCAATAAATCCAGATTATTGGATAAGGACTGTAAACAAAACATGCAAGGAACTCATGTTATCAGATAACAAGAATGTGCAAGTAGTTCAAGTTTGAAGGCACACAAGTCACACAAATAGCCCTTAGATTTCAGGCTGGCATGGCGTTTAGGTATTACCCTCTTTCAATTTAGTTGGTTCAAACCTGTCATAAAAATAGTAACCGGGTTCTAGAGGATCTCAATATCACTGACTACCCTCGATCGGTCATAATTCCAGTTTAGCAACCTTTTCTTGCGGCTGGAATCATCGCGAGAGTTTAGTCTCAATGAGTGTAGCATACTGCTATTGTTCTATGGCCAAGTTGGTCAATTTAAAGGTTCTAAGGTCAGTTGGTGCTTAATGACCCCTTAGCAGACCCATATTCTCCTTGTTGCGCCACAAGGGATATCGATACATACTAAAGTTCCACACCAACGTAGCTACTGCTTCAACCGTATCAGTCTACGTCGTACAGTTCCCTCACTGTTTATTGCTACTTACCTAAAAGGTGCCCCCAAATCCGGGTTAGGATCTATAGTAACTCCGATTCAAGCCCACAAAGATAAATCATACAAAGCAAACAATTGAAAACCTAATGATCTAATCCTAAGGTACACCCCACTTATAAGATCTCCCCAGTAGAGTCGACAGTTCTGTGATACGGTGGAAGAACTGACTGTTTTTTGGAATGCTGGTCCGCGTTTTGCGTTTGTGTTTGCAAAATGTCGCGGTAAGCAAGAGTCGCCACCGACTTTTATTTTATCCAAAAGGAAAGGAAAAAGCACAGAAAAATTCCTTTTTCGAGATTATTTCTCGGGTTCGGAGGGTAGATTATAGAAAGGGAAGGTGTTAGTACCCTTTATATCCGTGGTTATCCACGGGCTCTTAGGTACTTGCTCATAGTGTTTTCAAAATTTGCTTTTCTTTGTGTTTGTGGGTTTGAAAAAAGTCTTTGTTTGAAAGGTGTAAGTGCGAAAAGTTTTGTTTTGGAAAGAGCAAGTACTTAAGAACCATCTACCTACTCGAAAAAGGAATCAATATGTGTTAATGTCCTTTAGACAATGCTATCCCACTATTGATGAGTAGGTAGCGTCGTCGTTGGAGTTTTAAGGGTCAATTCGATTAAGGGACGTGTGGTCACTAAAGCAATGTTAGGACGCCTTAGCGGTAACCCTAATGTCTTAGATCATTTTTCCGAGGCAAACGTTTCGAGGCAACTATGATCTTTGGACAAGAGGGCGGCCTCTAAAGTTACCTATACTTAATGACCGCGTACGAAGGCAACCAAGTGGGGTGTACCCTAAGAGTGCGCATGTGCGAGTGTGTCGTTTTCAGTTAATTTTGTCTTTGTACATGTTAATGGTGATCTAAGTTGATTTTAGGTTAAACATTCAATCTTGTCATGCATTCCCTATTATCAAACATCTAACAGTTTATAAGTTGCGGAAATTAAATTGCGGAAATTAAACTAACTATTACAAGGCGTCGGGTATTTACATCGCCAAAAGCAACCCTGGAAATTAAAATGCGGAAAATAAATAAAGCGGTAAAAATATTTAAAGTCCTAATTATCTATTACAAATCGGAGGCAAGTACATTAATATGATAAAAATAAACAAACGCGTGCGGGAAATTAAATCGAGCGCAAAGTTCTAGAGTTTTGACCCTTTTTGTTAAAGAAAAGATTTTTTTGTTTGTTTTTGAATTTTAAGAAATAAATTATCTAAGTTAATTATTAAACTACATTAAATTAATTAATTAATGAAAATAAATATTTTTGGGTTTTTTTGATATTTAAAGAAAGAAAATAAAATTGATCAATGTTAATAAATCCTAATTATGTCTAAATTAATTTTATTATTTACAAAAATATATTAAAGTTATTGTCTAATTAAAGCCTAAATTAATTACTAAATTAAATTAATTAAATTGATGAATAAAAATAAATTATTTTTCGTCTTTTGGTATTTTAAGAAAGAAATCAAAATTAATGTTAGTAATTAAAACCTAGATTAATTCTAATTGAATTCTAATTATTTACAAAAAGATATTAAAGTTTCCTAGAATTAAAAACCTAATTAATTAATCGGAATTTATTAAAGAAAAATAAAGTTCTTAATTATAATTGGACAAAATGATATTTTTGTGATTTTTTTGATAAAAAGAAAATTTGTTATTGGTTAGTAAATTAATTAAGTAAAAATAAAATAATTAAACCAAATAAATAAAATATGAGAAAGTAAAGAAATTGAGCCTTTTTTTGGAGGGTGCAGAAAGCATTCCTGAGCTCGGATCTTCGAAAGTCATGCTCTAACTATGGTGTTTTTTGATTCTTGCGTGGAACCTATGATTCAACCATCCATAACTGTTCTATATAAACTCAAACAAACGTTAGCATACCATAAAATGTGATTAAAATTAGAGATTCGAAATTTAAAATTTTACCAAACCGGTGGGCGTGCTAGGCGTGTGATGGATTGCTCTTGGACCTTGTAAGACACATGAGGACTTCAAGAGGATGTTTTGAGGCTTGATGTCAATTGCGAGAGGCCGGAACCTCGAGATATGACTTGCACCAATTCTTTGATTTCTGGAGAGCTTTTTGAAGAGCTTTTAGAGAACTTTTTGAAGAGCTTTTTGAGAGATTTTTAGAGAAGATTTCCGTGTCTTTCAAGCTTGTGTGGCTCTCTATTTATAGAGGAGAATAAGGAGACAAGAAAGCATGGAAATCATCTCCCTCATAATGTTGTGTTTTAAGACCATGATCAAGATTTGAAAAAAATGCCATATTTGATGATTCTCCATTATTAAACCTTCCAAATTTGATTTGATTCAATCTTTTTGCACATGATTAGGCTTGATACGAATTTTATGGTGACCATGATGATAATTAAGACCTATAACAATCAAAAAGATCCTAAGTGTTGTACCCCAAAATTTGCCCTCCCATATTCTCAAAGAAATTGCCAAGTCAAGCTGCAAAATTCCCCAAGGGTTGCTCAGTGCAAAGGTCTCCTATACAGTCAAAACTAGGGTTTGTGTTCTGATCAAGGAAAGGAAGTTTTCAAGGGCCCAATCAAGTCTCATATGCCTACAAATATGGTCAAGCATCCTCATATCAAGTTTCAAGGCATTCAGCTCAAAATTGCACAGTCAAAAACCCTAATTGCACTACAGTCAACTGTAGGGGCAAAATGGTCATTTGGCAGTCAAAAGTTCAAATTTTTGGTCAACATATCATTTTGAAGCCACAAACATCATTTGATCAATGCTTGATCATGATTCTCAAAATTTGGCTCAGAAATCATCAAAGATGCAAAAGTTTCCTTATTTGGACAGCTGAAAAAGTCAACTGAAATTGACCAGGGCATAACTTTCACATGGATTATCAGAAAAATTCCATCCAAAGCTCATTTTGAAGAGAAAGACATTTCCTACAACTCATCTTCATACTTCAAGTCCAAGAAATTCTCTCACAAAAAGTTATCAATTTCAACATTATAGGTCATTTTTAAAAGTCAACAAAAAGGGACTTTAAGTCAAAGGCCATAACTTGAGATTGGTAAACCAAAATGACATGGGACCAATGGCATTGGTTATAGAACTCAAAGATCTTTCCAAAATGTCCAAGAACATGAGAAAAGCTTAAAAATTGAGCAAGTTATGCCTTGTGGAAGTTGGGAAATTTTTGGATATTTTGAAAAGTCAACTTTGATCCAAATGACCTAAAATTGCTAATGGGCCCATTTTTCTTCCATGATTCATCATTCTAAGCATGTGCACGACCACTTGGCCCAAAGGGAAGTATTTTCTCATTTTTTTACTTATTTATTTGAATTATTATTTATATTAATTCATTTAAATCATTTTAATATATGGAAAATATTTAATTCACCCTAACCAATCTTTTTGTACACATTTCAGCCTTAATATTTCGTGCACATCCCAACATGGAAAGATTTGGTTTGATTTGAGCATAATTGACACAAAATACACATGAAAAAAGATATGGAAAATCTTAAGAAATCAAATATTCAAAATCCATGATTACAAGAGATTTGATTGAGTTTTTGTGACCTAATAGCCTCCATACAAATACATGATCATAACCCTAATCATGATAGACTCTCAGCTGCGCAAGAAAGGCCATTACAAACTTGAAATTTTCTCCATAAAACTCAAACTTGAAATCATTGTTAGAGGTTGATTCAAGGCACAAAAACTATTTCAATAGCTTCCTCAAGGATTGCTGATCACGTTCCAATCAAAAACCTCCACTCAAACGCCAAGAATCGGTACCTAGGACTCAAACTGTGTCAAGAAATTTTCAGAATCGTGCATCATGATTTGTGCATACTTTGCAATTTTTATTCATTGATTAATGTTTGTTATGAGTTTCTGAAACTAACCATGCAAATTAATTGCGTTTTTGTTCTATATACGTGATGTTGCCATTGATGCAGTCTAGGGTTTCTTGAGCTCCCAATTAGGGGTTTCCTAATAACGTAAAATTCGACCACCACAATGCCATGGATGGATTTAGGGAGCTTGGACGAAGAGATTAACGTACTCGCGCTCAATTTATAGGCCTTCAGGGTCTAATCGCTATTATTGCATTAAGCCTGTTTTGAGGGGGTTCAAAACCCCCGTTAAATGTTTATTATTTTTCAGGAAGAATGAAACAATGGAGAAGACGATGCCATGTCAAGCGAGGATAGGCCAATTCAAAATTTCGCGCGTTGGATGCATTAAGGGATTGTTTTCCTTTATTATATTTATTCGCTTATTATATATCAAATACGTTGATTGGCACAGTTGGTTGGGGAAAGCGCTGGTAATACACATGACCTGGGTTCGAGCCCCAGGTCTTACATATTTCAATATTATTTTTTCCTAAAATCCTATGCAGTACTTACGTTGAAGACTATCATACTCCATCATCATCAAGCCAGCCACGCGTCTAACTGCTGCAGATCAAAGGCCCCAGATGGATGAACACCCTAAGCCTGGTCAACCATCCAACACGCTGCCTGGGAAAGTCAATGGATCTGAATGCTATTGGGCCAGAATTCCTAAAATACACCTCACAATTGGGGCCTGAACCCCCCCCCCCTGGTTTGCAATTCTCTTTTATTTTATTTTTAATTGCTATTTTATTTTCTTGATTGTTTTAATTTAATTAATTATTTTTTTTACAAAATACAAAAACATCATAAAAAACTCAGAAAAAGATAAAAAATATAATGATTATTTATTTTGATATTTTCTTGTAAATAAATTAACATGTAATTATTAGTTTTAATTTAGGTTGCAATATTAATTCTTTTCACAATAAAAACATAAAAAACATAGAATTAGGTTTAATTGATAATTTTTATTTCCTCTTAATTTTTCCTTTTTTCTACCATAATATTATTTATTTATTCATTTTTTATAATAATTAAATTGTACATAAATAACTTAGGTTTAAATTAGGTCAAAAACTTTAATATTTTCTTAATAACTTAAAAAATAATTAGAACTAGGTTTAACATTTGATTTTAGTTTTAATTAATTCTTTTTCCTATCAAATCTTAAAAAACACAAAAATACCAAAAATATTTCCTTTTAATATTAATTAATTCATGTAATTTAATATTTTGCAAAAGGGTCCAACGCCCTCGTTTCGACTTAATTGTTTAATTTCGCATATTCATTTTATTTCGCTTAAATAATTATGTACATCTCCCAAAGCTTTGTAACATTTACTTCTCGCATTTTAATTTCTTTACTTTCCGTCAAATCGGGTCCGGTTTAATTTTGGCGATGTGGACCCGCGCCATTTGTAATAGTTTAGATTTACTCTTCCGCAATATTTTAACTGTTAAATAAAGCATGCAAGAATGAATGGCCTTAAGTAAAATCAAGCGTAGATCACAATGAACATGACAAGACAAAATATCAATGAAAACGACACACAAATCGCACACACCACCCCTAGGGTACGCCTCACAGTTGCCTTGCCTCGAAAGGTGATCGTCGAGTAGAGGATGTCTTAGTAAGTCCTCATGATCCGGGAACCTGGCATGAGGGTAGCTTCTAAGGTGTCTTCCCATTGCTCTGGTGATCACCATGTCCCGAACCTCGAATTGACCCGAACACCTCCAACGGTGGTGCTACCTACCTCTCAATGGTGGGATGGCACTACTTTAAAGGGCATTTACACAGACGAATTCCTTAGGGTAGGTAGACAACTCTAGATACTTGCTCTAAATTTCAAAACAAATTCAAAAATACTTTTCACACTGACACCTTTTCAAAAAGCTTTCGAAAGCAACTTTTCAAACACTCTTGAGGACTGATACAAGAGTCGAACTGAAATTTTCAAAGAAACTTTTTTAAAACCCACAGTTGAAAAGCAAACAAACCATTTTTGAAAACACAAATGAGCAAGTATCTAAGAGCCCATGGATAACCATGGATAGAAAGGGTGCTAACACCTTCCCTTTCTATAATCTACCTCCCGAACCGAGAGCAATCTCTATAAGGAATTTTTATGTGCTTTTGTCCTTTCCATTTGGAGAAAATAAAAGACGGTGGCGACTCTTGCTTCCGCGACATTTCGCGAACCAGCGTTAAACAGTCAGTTCCAGATCCACTGATCACACTAAGTAATCAATATTTGGATTTTATTTGATTTAAATTGATTTAAAATGAATTAATTTAATAAAATATTAAATAAAATAGAAAAATTAATAAATGGACACAAGGCTGAAGATAGGACACGTGTGTAGTGTGACAAGATCAAATCAAGTGGAAAAGAGTGGGCCCATTTGACAAAATTTGAAGTTTTGGGGATAGTTGACTTTTGGTAATTTTGCAAAAAAGTCCAACTTCAACAATGCATAACTTCTTCAATTTTGAACTTTTGGAGGTGTACTTTGACTTTTTAGAAAGCTTGAGATGTCCCGTAACCAACCCTTTTGGTCTAATCTCATTTTGATATTCTATTCTCAAGTTAAAAGTTTTGGCAAAAAAGGTGTTTTTGTTGACTTTCAAAAATGACCTATAATGTCCAAATTTGTAACTTTTTGTGAGTGCATTTCTTGATCTTTGGGTGTGAAGATGGATTGTAGGAAATTTCATCCTCTTCAAAATGAGATTTGGATGGGTCATTTCTCATAAATTATGAGAAAGTTATGGTTGGTCAAAGTTGAGTTGACTTTTCCTACAAAACCCTAATTTAGCAACTTTTGAATCTTGATGAATTTTGAGCAATCCTTGATGAATCATGATCAACCCTTGATCAAATGATGAATTAAACTTAAAAATGATAATGTTGACAAAAAATATTGGGGTTTGACTGTATGTAGGTCACAGTTGACTTTTGCCCTAGCATAGTCGATTTTTGGACCTCTTGAGCAATTGACTGACCAAACTTTCTCTGCAAGGCTTAAAATTTGACATGGATAAACTTGAGAACATATTAGGACATTGGGGAGAATTTGAGGTCATTTGGATGTAAGGACCTTGATGCAACACAAAACCCTAATTTGAGATTGACTGCCTTAGGAGATGATTTGATTGTCCAACTCTTGAGCAATCTTGAACCATTTGGAGATTCTTCTTGTAATGTCTTGAGAAATATGGGAGGGAAAATTTTGGGGTAAAACACTAGGTATTCATTATCCTTATCCCAAAGATCTTTCCTTAAGTCTGTCATTATCCCAAGCTCATATGGGCTTCTTTTTGCATGTTCTAATACCAAGCCCGTAGGGGATTCCGTTTGTTTGTCCATTCTTAAGACTGTATAAGGTACCTCATTTCCACATCTATCTTTAAGCACGTATAGGGCATCCCATTTCCATATCTTCTCCTAAATCAGTATAGGGTGTCCTTAGTTTTACCTTTTTATCATAAGTCCACATTGCATTGAATCTCCATGAAAATATTTGGCATACACTAAAAAATATTTTTTGCATACTCATGCATTTTCATACATCCAATACATACATTTATGCATTTTCATATCATTTCCACTTTCGCCATTATCAAACCTTCATCAATGCTAACTGATTTCCTAAGGCTCACAAATGAACTAAAAAAAGAGCTATGGAGAAACTCAAGTCCTATTGGAGGGACAAGCCCCCCTTCAACTACAGGCCTACAAAACACCTCAGATACCACTACGATGGGTGGCTCCCCTACATCAAAGGCAAAAATATCAAAGCAATTGCCCTATTAGTAAAAGAGGTATGCCCAACAGAAGAAAAGACAAGGGTCTCCCTCTACTCTAACAAGTCCAAGATCACCAAGGAGATCTCCTGAAGTTAAGTGGATTAACCAAGAGGCTCGTCCTTAGGATAAATAGGCTTTATCATTTTCAAATTATTATTTCTTTGTTACTAAGTTGTATTTGTTGTAAACTTTGTATTTTTTGATCCGTAATTCAAATAAAATGAACACGCATGTTTTTGAAATCGATCCATTCATATTCACTATTTCATTACACTATCACTTACCATAAATATCAACAAATTTCCATTTTCACTATTCACCTCTCCATTTTTATCTTTCAAATTTTAACAGACTATGAGGGAGAACGATGTAAATTAAATAACTGAATTTTGCTGACATATTCTTTTTAATAGTAAGACTTGGTTGACGATGTAAGGCATTGTTTCATTTCCTAAACACTGAAGATATAAGGAGATAATAAATAGTCAACCCCCTCGAGCCAGGAGTTCGAATTTTTTTTCCTTCTATTTTCTAAAAAAAACCCTAATTTTAACAAGGACATGGTAGATTAAATTAACTCAATAATGCATTGTAATCTCAAGAGAATAAAGTCAATTTAAGCAAAATGTTTAAGCATGTCCTCTTCCTTGCACACATCATTTAAGATCGAGGGCGTAATGAAGATAAAGCTCTCAACATTTTCTTCCTCACTTACATCATACAACATCGAGGGAGCAATAAAGATGAAGCTCACAACAATCAACACGACAGTCACAAACATTCAAGATAGACAACAAAAGTTTCAACAAACAAAAAAAAGAGAAAAGGAGAAAGCCCGCTAAGTCGTAAAAAATCCAAAAAAGCTTGACTTAGGCAAAAGTTTGGGCATCCTGATGGACCAAAAAAATAAAAAGAATCACTCAATGCAAAAATAAGGGACTGAAATCAAAGAAATTAGAGAATAAGCTTGTGACTACCACCTCAAGAATCATCAACGCTTCACAATGATGCTTGAACCTTATTAACGCTTTTCATTATCATTGCATCTACGAAAATTCTCTTGCAGACTGAATGCGTCCATTGACTAAAATGAATTCAGGAATGGAGAACATTAAGGAGAATAAGGTGGGTTAACTAAATTTCGATCCTTATATGCTTTGTTTCTTAAACCATGAATAAAGCCACGTTACAACCTTTAAAAGTCCTAATTGAATCTAGGTTCACAATAAAAGAACACTAAGCAAAATTTATGTTAAACTGACTCCTAATGTTTGTTAAAATTATCGCTAAACATATTGCTTCTTCACATTTTTATCTCTGATCATCCATTTTATGCATGTTCTTGAAATCGAAATTTGTTATGGAATAAAAATGGATCTCTTATCATCCATTTTTATTCCATAACAAATTTTGATTTCAAGAACATCCATGCACATCATGTTAGAATTATTTTTCAAAATGTACAATTTTATGTGCGAATAAATACTTAGTTTTGAGGAAATTTCAATAACGGTTTGATAAAAAATAACCCTTTCCAAGGAGCTGCTAACTAGGGGTAGAGCATCTAATAGGACCCCTATAATCAGGGAAAAATCCTAATGATCATAGGGGAATATCAAATGAAGATCCTATTAACTAATGGAAATCATTCTAAGATTCAATCAACTTGGGTCATATCTCAAAGCACCAATCAATCAGGGGAATACATTGCCAAGAACCTGATAATCAGGGCAACCTTTCAAAACTCAAATTTGGAGGCATATCAAGTTCATCTTACAGAATGTAGGATACAAGTTCTCTTTCAAGCAACTTCAAAGGACAAACCTTTCAAGATCCAAATTTAGGGGAAGTTCATATCACGACATAATGGTATCTAACTTCCTTCTAAGGATATCTCCTCTAGAGTCTGAAGATTGGGGCATACCTTTCAAAATAAAAATGTTGGAGCAAGACAAACCACAAAGGGAAAGCTATCACAATCCCAAGTGAATCTCTCTCCTACATCGGTAATCTTTGAGTCTTAAACGAGTATAAAAAAATCATGCTAATATAACACCCTACCATCGTGTGACAAGCAGCGTTGTTGCATAAGGAACCTATTTACGCCTTAACAGTCCACGACCCTCCACAACGACACCATCCAAGTCATCATAAATCATTGCCATGCAATCATTAAGTCACTTTTCTCTAGAATCGAGTCGTACTTATCATCTCATTCATCTATCTTATTCACATAGCATGAATCATATAAAACCTTGTAACCCAAGCATGGTCCGAAAGCCCAACATCGTTTAACACATATCAAAAGCCCAAAAGGCCCAATCTTTATTGGCACAATCCAAGAGTAACATATTGCTTGCATCCATCATCTCATTTCATGCAGTCTTGAAAATCCCAATCATTCACAACATTTGGTGCACCTCACATAGGAGAAAAACATTAAAAAAACACTTTGATTAGAAAAATTTCAAAAGAAATCCACGACTGCGCATATGCCTGCAATACAATTATCAACATCACATTGACATTGTTCACCATACCATATCAAAGTACAAATCAACTTGGAGATACCATAACAAGGCAACATACAACTTTGGGAAGTCAGTGACTCAAAGAACCCAATGGCCTAAAAGGAGATAACTATAAAAAACATTCTTAAACACTTGGGGCATATACATGCGAAACACATGCCAACAACTTTTGGCATCATAAGCATATCATTACTTCCATTGGGCATCATGCAAATTCATATCAATTATTCTTCACACTTCAAGCTTCATAGGCTAAGACTACTACGAAATATCTTAAGGCCTATCAACAACTATGTTACCTGTGCAAATTGAACATTCAAATCTTATCATATTATAATAGCTACCTCGGTTGAGAACAACCAAAACCATTAGAGGCACCATAATCAAGTTACACTAGGTGGCATACTTGCGATTCATATCTATAACCTAGTCATCTTTCAACTGTCAAACTTTTTTTTTCAATTTTCAAATCTTTTAACTGTGTAATTTTTTCAAAATTGTCAAATTCAATTTTTCAGATTCAAATTCAAAAGTTTCAAACTATCAAATTTAATTTTTCATATTCAAATTCAAAAGTTTCAAACTATCAAATTCAATTTTTCATATTCAAATTCAAAAGTTTCAAACTATCAAATTCAATTTTTTGAATTCAAAATTTTCAACTTCAAACTTTTCAAATGGTCAAATTTAAAATTTTCATACTCAAACTGTTTAAATTGCAAACATAAAATTTCAAACCCGTATAATTTATCACCTAGGTTGTGATAAATATGCAAAGTCTATGACATAGCTTACTATGTTAGTCCCGAAGCTTTAGTAAGTTATTTTTTCAAAACTCGTATTATCTACCCCCTAGGTTGTGGTAGGTATGCAAAAATCTATTATATAATTCATTGTGTTAGTCTCAAAGCGACAATGAATTATCAAGCTTGTGTTATTTACCCCTTAGGTTGTGGTAAAAAATTTACGGTATAGCTTACTATGTTAGTCTCGAAGCTTTAGTAGGTTTTTTTTTTCAAAACTTGTGTTATTTACCTCCTAGGTTATGGTAGATGTATGAAATCTGTAATATAATTCAATGTGTTAGTCTCGAAGCGACAATGAGTTATCAAACTTGTGATATTTCCCTTCTAGGTTGTGGTAAATATGTCAAATATGCGATATAACTTGTTGCATTAGTCTCGAAGCAACAATAAGTTATTTAATTTTTAAACTCTACATTATTTATCCCCTAGGTTGTGGTAAATATGTGAAATATGTGATGTTGTACCCCAAAATTTTCCCTCTCATATTTTTCCAAGATTTTCCTCCTGCATAGGTGGTTACAAACCCTTGCCTAAATACAAGGAAATTTTTCGAATGATATTTCTAAGTTTCCTTCGATTGGCCTGTTTCTAAGTTTCCTTCGATTGGCCTGATAACAAGGATTTTTGATTGGCATCTCAAAAGTTCCATTCGATTGGTGTCCATAAAATGCCTTTCGAGTGGCATCTCCAAAGTGCTCTTCGACTACCATCTACATAGCGTCCTTCGATTGGCATCTGCAAAAGGCCTTTTGATTGGCCTCATGACAAGCCTTTCGATGGGCATTGTGTCAAAGCCTTTCGATTGGCATAACAAAGGATTCTTTGTTTGATATTCCAATAAATACCCTTCGATTGGTAATTTGACAAGGACCATTCAAAGAACTCCCTCCAGGACATTCGAAAGAGGCCATCAAGAGGGCACTCCTAAAATATGTCCAGGCTAGATTCTTGCCTTATTGGGTCATAATGCCATAAGAGCTGATTCGACTAGAGACTTCTCTTCAAAAAGGCAGAAAATCGAAGCAAATGGTGATCCAATCGAAGGAGCTTTAGTACTGAAGCTGGCACAATTCAAAGTCAGGACCATCAAAGAGAGAAAGGTTCTAATAAGGAAAGTCCTAATTAGTTCAAATTGAAGTAAGGATGGCAAGGAAGGCATTCGAAGGAATGAAGTTGGGACTTGTTCTAAAACAAACTAGAAAGTCCATAATCGAAAGAGGATTTTCTAAATCAAGTAAAGAGTGAAACAAGATGGCAAATAGAAGGAAACACATTTGCATAAAACATAAAGACTTGGCCATTTTAGAAACAAAATATGCAAGATAAGTCAAATCTTTTCTCACCCAATCTTCAAGATTCAGTTCAAAGTTGTTAACCTAATTCATTCCACTATATATACATAATAAACCCTTATCAAAGAAGAAGAATTTTGGCTGTGTAGAACACTTAAGATTGTTCAGAGTTTTGACAAAAAGTGATGAACGAGTTTTTCTCAAGAGGGAGATTCAAGGTGCTTCAAAGACTGCAATCCCTTCCTATGCATATTTGGGAGCTATCTGGACCACTCTCATGTATCAACACATCAAGAAACAGTATATACAAGTGTCACAGTTTGCCATGGTTCTTGAATTTGGTTTTTGAAATATATGCATGATCAACGATTTTTAAAATACATATTCATGTTTGTATGATTGTTTAGAACATATCTGCATGATTAATTATATATTTTGATGCATATTTGATTGAATTCCATGGTTAGGGTTTCAAGTTTATTTTTAGGATCTTTAGTTTCAGGCAAAATCAGGACAAACGATGAGTACCATCGTGCTCACGAGACCAAACCCAATTTATCTGCATATTTGATTTGAATTTATATTGTGTAATTATGATTTTTGAGATGTGCAAGTTTGTAGCTACAATGCTGTCTATAGGTAAAACCCTAAGGCTAAAATGATAGTCTCAACGAAGAAGATGACCACGTGTCAAAACATGAGTGGCCCGTTTGAATTATTGCGCGTTTTTACTACAACCACTAACCATGATTACATATAATACACATTGTTTGTTTATGTTAACAATTGCACAGTTGGCTCAGTGGCGAAAGGGAAAGGTTCAAAGCGCGCGTGTGTAGGAGGCCAGGGGTTCGATCCCTGCCTCCTACATGTTGTTTTTCCTAACAATTCTTTGCAGATCCCATGTTGTCTTTCCAAGCGCGCACACCATAAGCCTCCAGATCCTCATCCTTGGATCAATCAACACCTGATCCAATGCTCCCAATGAAGCTCCCCATGGTGGACACTCTTGGGACAACCACACTGAATCACACGCAGTTATGGGCCAACTAGATTGGGCTTTGAATAGAAATTCAACATGCACCCTCCAATTTGGGTTTACACCCCTCAGGCTTACTCTTTTTCCCTTTTAATTTTGTTTTATTTAAATTAGTTTATTTGTTTGCTTAAATTAATCATAAAAATCAACATCACAAAAAAATAGGATTTAGCTTTTTTTCAATAAAGAAATTTTTTTAAATCAATTGATTTCATCAATTTTAATTTGTTTCATTAATTAAAATTAGTTAGAAAAACTAGGTCAAACTCTAATTGTTTTTCACAAAATCCCAAAAAATGTTTTCAATGATCAAATTAGGTTTTTTAGGGTTTCAAACTTATTTCTATCTTTTATTCTCACCCTTAATAATTTTTACCGTACGATTAATTTTTACTATTGATGTAACTGTGCCCGGTTTGTAATAGCTTAGCTAGGGTTTTATTTCAGAACTTTATTTTTTCAGTCAAATTTCTTA
Organism: Vicia faba; assembly: GCA_948472305.1. NCBI lineage: Eukaryota > Viridiplantae > Streptophyta > Magnoliopsida > Fabales > Fabaceae > Vicia > Vicia faba. Next base: position 1,219,006,718 of record OX451738.1, on the reverse strand, counting down.
TGTATCTACACCAAAGCCTTGTAATTGCTTAAGGCCTCTGTTTCTTGCTTTTATGTTTTATACTATGTATATAATTGTTAGAAACCTAGGCGTGTATGCTCAATTAATCAATAGATCACTAAATTCAAGATAAATATATCTGAAAAACCACACTCTTGCACACTTGCACCCCTAGGGTATTACCTCACTTAGTTGCCTTCAGAAACAATGGTCATGTCCCTCGAATATAGGGATGCTCTTAGCAAAGACCCTCAGTTTAAAATCGCCATAAAGATCATAGTCCCTAAATGTCCCTTGAGTTGCCTACGAAAAGTGATCTTATGATGATAGTCCCTTCGAAATGCTAAGGTATCCTTACATGTTGCCTTCAATGACCATTACATCCCTTTAGATAGTCCCTCAAACATCCAACGACTAGGGTTACCTACTCACTAATAGTAGGATAACATGGTATAAAGGATATGAGGAAAGAAAAGTCTTTTTTCGAGTAGGTAGATAACTGTTAGGTACTTGCTCAAATAAATTTTCACACCACACTTTCAAACATACTTTTCAAACAAAAGTTTTAAACTCTTTATCACACTCTTGAAGACTGATACAAGAGTTACCATAAAGTGAATTGCCACACTAAGGCATTTTCAAACCTTTTCAAAACACACAAACACAAGAAATTTTAGAAAATGAGCAAGTACCTAAGAGCCCATGGAAAACCACAGATGGAAAGGGTGCTAATACCTTCCCTTTCCATAATCTACCCCCTTACTCAGAAATCTCGAAAAAATTTCTTTTTCTGTTCTTTTCACCCTTTCCTTATTGGATAAAAGAAAAGTGGGTGGTGACTCTTGCTTACTGCGACATTTGCAAACAAAAAAAATGTAAACCAGTATAACAGTCAGTTTTGCCACCGTATCACAAAACTGGCGACTCTGCTTGGAACAAATTATAAGGTGGGGTTTACCTTAGGGTCTAGATCATTTTAAATAGATTTATTTGTTTTTATTGATTGCTTTACTTTTAAAGGTTTGTTGGAGGTATTCTTGTATAGATCCTATACCCGGATTTGGGAACACTTTTTAGGTAAATAGCAATAGATCGTGGAGACTGTACGGCATAGACCGATATGGTTGAAGCGATGGCTGTGTTGGTGTGACACTTTGGTTAGTACCGTTATACCTTGTATTGAATCGAGGAGAATATGGGGCCGCTGCATGGTGTCATGAAGCGCTAACGAACCTTAGAACCTTAGTTGAACAAACTTGGCCATTAGAAAGTAGTGAGATAGACGGTCTCGGTGTAAAGCTGGGAATTGGTTGATACTCGATACTACATTTATTGAGATTGGACTTTCGGGATGTTTCGGTCGCAAGAAAAGATTGATAAGATGAAATAATACTGATAAAGAAAGATCAGTGATATTGAGACTCCTTAGAACCTGGTTACTATTTCTAGGACAGGCTTGAAACCAACTAAACTTCAAGAGGGTATTTACCTATAAACCCCATGCAAGCCTAAACATAAGGTCTTGTTTGCTTTTCTTTTGTGTGATTAATCTGCTTAAACATGACATCATGCATCATAAACATTCATTCTTCGTTACGCTAACCATTTCAAGGATTAGGAGAATTTATCTTTGTTCTGTTATACAGATCATGGCTTCCGCTCGTAGAAATACCATCTAAATCAGCTTCGTGAGAATACCTTTTCAACTCAAAGAGCTAGTATCCAGGGTTTATGAGACTTCTTCATTCACCAAGAACTATGGTCGACTCCTCAATCTGGTTACCTTAGGTTTTGATGAGAAGATTATGAGTGTGCTCTTTCAGTTCTTTAACCCTAAGCATCATTGCTTCATGTTTCCAAACTACCAGTTGGTACCCATCATGGAAGAGTTCTCTCAGATATTAGGTATACCTATTTTTGATCAGTTGCCTTTCATCGGCTTGGAAGAAGCTCTGAAGCCAAAGGTCATTACAGCAGCCTTACACCTGGAACGGTCCGACATTGTATCTAACTGGGAAATAAGAAGCGGAGTTAAGGGTTTTCTAACCAAGTTCCTGATAGAGAAGGCTCAACTATTTTGGGATGATCTGGACTTCCAGGCTTTTGAGGAGGTATTGGCCCTTTTCATCTATGGGTTAGTATTGTTCCCTAATTCGGACTTAATCATAGATGTGAACACTGTCAAGGTCTTCCTTTCTTGCAACCTTTGCCTACTTTACTCGAAGATATCTTACATACCTTCCACACTCGTACAACCAAGAAAAGAGGGATTCTTATGGGTTGTGTGCCATTTCTTTCAAGATGGTTTATTTCTCACCACCCTAAAGCAGTACTGAAGAATTAAGAAGGTTTGGGTTGGTCACAAAGGATAATTTCACTTTCTCACACGGATATTCTCTGGTATTCCCGATCTATGGGAGATATTTCTATCATTGACCGCTACAGGGAATTTCCTAATGTCCCACTACTTGGAATTAGGGGAGGCATAACCTATAATCCTTCTCTGGATCGGCGACAATTTGGTTATGCTCGAAGGGACGGTCCTTACGAGATGCTTATCCAGGTCACTGTGTTTAACTATGAAGATGATGTTCAAAGGTATCGACAGAGGTTCATAAGAGCTTGGGGCATGGTAAACAGATTTGACGTAGAAACTTTGGGGCCAAAGACTTCCATTCCTATGGAACCTTATCTCCAATGGTTACGAGCTCGTGCTCAGAATCTTTTGATGCCATATGTATCCATCTTACCAGTGATTATGGAGCCCATTACTGAAGGGGATATTCCCTATACGGTTCCTCATCCTGACATGTCCATTGATCTTGAGGAATTACAAAGATCCTAGATTCAGTTGAAGAAAGAGCGGGATACCTTTAGAGACCACTTCTATGCCCATGAGAGGAAGGTTTTAGATCTCACGAAGCAACTTCACGAGGAAAGAAGCCTCAATGTCTATCTCGACGCGAAGAGGAAGCACCCTTGGGAAACCTGATTTTGTTTTAAGTTTTTCTTGAACCTTCAATTGAAACGCCTAAAAGACAATTGTATTTTTAATTCTATTAATAAAATCTTTGTTTCATTATGGTTCACAAATTTAAATTTCCCGAAATCCTTGAAATTATTGCATACATGTATCATACATATCATTGCATAAACATGCGTCAAAGCAGGTTTCTTATCCTCTTCGCTGTTTATTTCAGCCATGGCTCTCGAATAAATTATGAAGGACTTACAGACTCAAAACAAACAATTCCAACAGATGATCATGGCTCTAGCCAAAGGGCAGGAGGAACTGAAAGCCTTGATTGTTAAAGACAAGACCAAGAAGCCAAGAAGGACAGTTGGTGTAGTAAATCTGGGAAGAAGATTCAAGGGACCGTTGAAGCAAATGGTTGATTTGACCTTTTCATCCAAGGAAGAAGAGAACCGGGAAGGAGAGAACTGATAGGGTGAGACAAGAGAGGAAGAACCTAGTCCGGAGGAATCTGATAATGACATTGATTACAATGAAGAGCAGTATCCTCCGGCTTACGAAAAGTATAAACAGTTGGAAGAGTGTCTGAGTGCAATGGAGATTCAGAAAGTTCCTGGGCTGGACTTTGAAGTGTTGGGTTTGGTGTCTGGGATTGTTATTCTTCCAAAGTTTAAGGCACCAGTGTTTTCTAAGTACGATGGGGTTTCATGTCCCAAGATGCACCTCTGATCTTATGTGAGGAAGATACAACTTCACACTGCTGACAAAGACTTGTGGATCCATTTCTTTTAGGATAGTCTATCCGGAACTCAACTAGATTGGTTCTATCAACTGGAGAGGGCCAACATCCATAATTGGGAAGACCTGGCCGCTGATTTTTATAAGCAGTATCAGTACAATGCAGACCTTGCTCCCACCCGTACTCAACTCCAATGTATGGTTATGGTTCGAGCGAGGGTTTCAAAGACTATGCTCAGAAGTGGAGGGACTTAGCAGGAAAAGTCCAACCCCCCCCTGTCTGATAGGGAGTTAGTGGATATGTTTATGGGAACCATGTCTGGTCCATTATTTAATCACCTGATTGGAAGCTCTTCAGCCGGCTTCACTGAATTAATCTTTATGGGGAAAGAGTGGAAGCTGGAATTAAAAGTGGTAAGATCCAAAAGGAAGCATCCTTCAGTGCCGTAAGGAAGCCATTTGCTGGGATGAAAGAGGTTAGTGTTGTGTACAATCAAAAGAACCAGGAAAAAACCGAACGCTGTCTAATGGTAGGGGATGTCATGATCCCTAAGCCTGCACCCACTCAACAAAGGAATAATCATCAGAGAACAGAAAAGTCGGTAAGACAGTTCACCCGGATAAATTTGACTTTATCCCAAGTTTTGCTTCATTTGTTGAAGTCTAATCTGGTAACCTTGCGGGAAGGGCCGAAGAATCCCAACACTACCTCTCTCCGCTACAATCCAAATATTCGTTGTGCTTATCATTCGGAAAGTCCAGTTCATGATACAAATGACTGTTGGGCTTTGTAAAACAGGGTACAAGACCTTATTCAGGCGAAGGAAATTGAGTTTGACGCCCTTGAAATTCCAAATGTTTTCACCGCTCCTATGCCCAAGCACGTCCGTGGTGTTAACGCTATTGAAGATGATATGTTTGTTACTACTGCTGAAGAGCTTGTTACTCCTCTATTGACCGTTAAGTGGAATTTATTAAAGGTCAGTTTATTTCTAGGCTGTGGCGAAGGTTTCCACTTCTGTTTATCTCTACCGACTGGTTGTCATTTGTTGAAGGCAGGTGTTCAACTCCCGAAGGATGATAGAGAGATTTTAATTGAGAAGAAATTTTGTCCCGACTATTGATTATAAAGATGTTTCAATAATAACCATTTCTGCCAATCCTCCCAGGGTCACCACCAAAAGACCCGTCAGGATTACATCTACTCTGAAGGTCACTTCGTTGATGATTACTGCGCCATGGCCAATCCCGTACTCCTCGGACAAAACTGTCCCTTGGAACTATGGGTGTGACGTCTATTACCACGGCGTCAAGCAAGATTGGTTGGCTGCTGAAGACTAGGTTTCTGAGAATGCTAATTCCTACATTGTCAACATTGTTGGAACCAACAAAATAACCAGAAGTGGAAGAGTGTTCTCCCCCGAGATTTCTCCTCCGAACGTTGTTACTGGTCCTGTAATAATTCCTACTTTCATTCCTGTTGATACTACTACTACAATTCCTTTGATTACTCCTGCTGACACCCCTATCACCGAGTCAACTGAGACTCGGGGAAAGGACATATTGATTGAGCCTGTCCAGACGAAGGCGCAGTCAGTATCTATCCCAAAGGCTTCCTTGCAAGAAATGGAAGAAATCTTGAAAATTATCAAGAAGAGTGACTACAACGTGGTCGAACAGCTGGGGCATACCCCGTCAAAGATCTTTATGCTAGCCTTGTTTTTGTGTTATGAAGCTCATGTGAAGGCTCTAGTGAAGTTTCTGAAAACTGCCCATGTGCCTCAGGAAACTCCCGTTAACCAATTTGAAGATTGTGTGGCTAGTCTGACGGCCGATAACAGTTAGGGCTTTTCTGATGCCAATTTGACGCATAGAGGGAGGAAGCATAATGATGCGTTACATGTCTCTGTCGAATGCAAGGGAACCACTTTGGCCCATGTTCTTGTAGATACTGGTTCGTCATTAAATGTGCTTCCTAAGAACGCCTTAGATAGACTAGACTATGAAGGCTTGACTTTGAAGCCCAACAATATTATAGTGAGGGCTTTTGACGGATCAAAGAGAATGGTGCACGGGGAGGTGAACATCCCCATCAAGGTTGGTTCTCAGACTTTCGGCTCTACCTTCTACGTGATGGATATCGGGCCATCTTTTCTTATTTGTTGGGCCGCCCTTGGATACATGGGGCTAGAGTTGTTACATCCAATCTGCATCAGATGGTGAAATACCCAGTCAAAGGGAGAATCGTCACTGTATGCGGCGAAGAAGAATACATGGTCAGTCACTTGAATTCATTCGGGTATGTGGAAATGGAGGGTGAGTTCATCGAGAATCCGTGCCAAAATTTCGAAGAGGTACCTCAGACTCTGGCTGTAACTGAAACTGTTACCAACGTGCCGAAGATCACCAGACCTCCCTTGAAGATGGCCTCTCTCAAGGATGCAAAAGAGGTTATCGAAGAAGGTGAGTCTACCATCTGGGGTCAACTCCCTGATATTCCGTACAAGTCTGATAAATTTGGTTTGGGTTTCTCTTCAGGGGCTTAAAGGGTTGTTTGACGTGTTCGTGCTGGAACACCTCCCCTACGCATCAGTAATCACAGGGTTAACGCTACAGAAGATAGAGATGGTGGCAATGACATGGATAGTTGGATCTTCCCTACTACCAATAGTGGACCTAGTAACTGGACGGAAAAGGATTTTATACCTATTACTTTTGTTCAGAAGTAATTGTCTTTCTTGTTTTTTTTGGATATGTGATAAAGAATATAACTTTATGGCCATATGTCTTACCCGAGGAACATCGACAGGGAAAGCCCCAAAGATGACTTTTCGCTCCCCCACATTGACGTCCTGGTTGACAACACCGTGGAACACAAGATATTTTCCTTCATGGATGGTTTCTCTGGTTACAATCAGATCAAGATGGCACCCGAAGATATAGAGAAGACAACCTTCGTCATGCAATGGGGAACTTTCTGCTACAAAGTGATGCCGTTTGGATTAAAGAATGTTGGGGAAACCTATCAACGAGCCATGGTCGCCTTATTTCATGAAATGATTCACCATGAGATAGAGGTATATGTGGATGATATGATATCCAAGTCTCAAACTGAGGAAGAGCACCTTGATCATCTAAAAAAGCTATTTGATAGGTTGAAGACATACAAGCTGAGGTTGAATCCGAACAAGTGCACCTTCGGGGTAAGGTCTGGTAAACTGCTAGGTTTCATTGTGAGTGACAAGGGTATTCAGGTAGACCCTGCAAAAATAAAGTCTATACAAGAGATTCCAGCTCCTTGCACTGAGAAGGAGGTCAGAGGCTTTTCGGGACGCCTAAATTACATTTCCAGGTTCATTTCCCATCTAACTGCTACTTGTGAGCCAATCTTCAAGCTCTTGAAGAAAGATCAAGTGGTAAAATGGAACGATGAATGTCAGTCTGCCTTCGAAAGAATCAAGGAATACCTGTAAGAACCACCAATTATGATGCCTCCAATTGAAGGAAGACCTTTGATAATGTACTTGACAGTGTTAGACAATTCAATGGGGTGTGTCCTGGGGCAGCATGACGAGTCTGGTCGAAAAGAGCATGCAATATACTACCTTAGAAAAAAGTTTACCGACTATGAAACAAGATACTCACTGCTCGAGAAAACTTGCTGCGCTTTGGCATGAGATGCTCGCCGACTAAGACAATATATGTTGACCCACAATACTTTACTGATATCTAAGGTGGATCCGATCAAGTACATCTTCGAGAATCCCGCTCTCTCCGGAAGAATAGCAAGATGGTAGATGATCTTAACCGAATAAGATATCCAATACACGACCCAGAAAGCAATCAAGAGAAATGTATTAGCTGATCATCTGGCTCATCAGGCCATGGATGACTACCAATCCATGAATTTTGAGTTCCCAGACGAGAATATTATGCTAGTGACTGACTATGAAGAACCTGGACCGGATGAAGGACCTAAAGAAGGATCCCGATGGACTATGGTTTTTGACGGAGCCTCGAACACACTCGGTAATGGCATTGGTGTTGTAATCATATCCCCCGAGGGCTGTCATACTCCTTTCACTGCCCGATTATGCTTCAACCATACCAACAACATGGCGGAGTATGAAGCATGCATCATGGGTCTTAAAGCTGTTATTGACCTGAGGATCAAGTTCTTGAATGTTTTTGGGGATTCAGCCTTGGTGATAAGTCAGATCAAAGGAGAGTGGGATATGAAGGACCTTAATCTCATCCCGTACAAAGAACATGTGCTTTCATTACCTCCACACTTCGAAGAGGTCACCTTTGAACATTTTCCACGAGAAGAGAATCAGTTAGCGCATGCGCTAGCTACCATGTCATCTATGTTCAAGGTCAGGTGGGATAATGAGGCCCTTCAGATTACTATTGAAAGGTTGGATGAACTGGCATATTGCTGTGAGATCGACACTGAAAGAGTAGTAGACAAACCTTGGTTTTATGAAGTGAAGAGATATCTCGAGGCTCAAGAGTATCCCGAGGGGGCATCTTCCAATGATAAGAAGTTTCTGAGAAGGTTCGCCGCAAAGTTCTTCCTCAATAATGGAATCCTTTACAAGCGCAACCATGACTCTACTTTACTTCGGTGCATAGACAAAAGTGAAACAGAGAGAATTATGACAGATCTACATGAAGGTACCTTTGGAACCCATTCGAGTGGACATACCATGGCTAAAAAGATCCTACGGGCAGGATACTATTGGTCCACTATGGAAACAGACTGCTATCAGCATTCCTAAACTTGTCACAAAAGCCAGATCTATGATGATAAGGTGCATGTACCTCCGGTTCCTTTGAATGTATTGACGACTCCTTGGCCCTTTGAGATATGGGGCATTGACATGATCAGAGAGATTAGACCTATTGCATCCAATGGGCATCACTTCATCCTAGTGGGTATTGATTACTTCACGAAGTGGGCGAAGTTGCCTCTTTTGCTAATGTTATCAAGAACGTTATGGCGTGGTTTATCAAGCATAACCTGATTTATCGGTACGGTGTGCCAGAGAGAATCATCACTGTAAACAGTTCAAGATCCAATATCATAATTCTTCCCCTTACCGGCCAAAGATGAATGGAATTGTGGAGGCTGCTAACAAGAACATTAAGAAGATCATACAGAAGATGACAGTGACATACAAAGACTGGCACGATATGTTACCATTTGCTCTTCACAGTTATCGCATCTCAGCACGAACATCAATAGGGGCAACACCCTACTCTCTGGTATATGGTATGGAGGTTGCCCTGCCTATTAAGGTTCAGATCCCTTCTCTGAGAATCATGAAGGATGTAGGTCTGAATGAAGATGATTGGATCCAGAATCGACTTGATCAACTGAATTTGATTGATGAAAAGAGACTTACTGTTGTCTGTCATGGTCAAATGTATCAAAAACGGATGATCAAGGCTTTCAACAAAAATGTCAGACGCCAAGTATATCAAATCGGGGATCTAGTGATCAAGCGCATCATACTTCCGCAAGGTAATCCCAAGGGAAAATAGACTCCCACATATGAAGGGTCATTTGTGATCAAAAGCAAATTTTTAGGAGGAGCCATGATTCTGACCACCATGGATGGTGACGACCTTCCTCACCCGGTTAATGCGGACATAGTGAAAAGATACTACACATAAATAAGACCCGCTAGGTTGACTGGCCTAGGCAAAAGTAAGGGCTTCCCGACAAACCAAAAGGGTTCGGGCAAAATTAGAGATGAAAACAAAAATATTTGTACACCCGGCAAGCTGAAAACCTGAAAAGGAGGCTTGGGCAAAAAAGGGTATCCCGGTGGACTAAAAACCCGAAAGGGCGGTCCAGGAAAAAGTTAGGGATTTAAAGCGTATCATTATGTTCCATTGGATCACCTTGTGACCAGACTTCAGCATCAACTATCAAGATTAAAACGACACCGACCAATCCAGTCAGCTTCGAACAAGTTGCAAAGTGATGAGATGCTCGAAGATATAGTGGCAATAGCAGAATTGAAACTCAATGGGGATTATTACACATAGCTGTTTTCTTCTCTTTGTACACAATATTGTATAGCTTTCTTTTCACGGTGGCGTTCTCTTAATAGAGCGTCAGCCTCCTTGTACAAAAAATGCCTGTTATAGGCCAACTTCAAAATCAATACAAGTCATTTCTACACAAAAACTATTCGCTTTCTTTTTCTTTTTGTTTCGCAAAAACGTCCAATGATTTATTCTTGACATATGCATCTGAATATGATTTATATTCATAAATATTTGCATAAGAAATAGAAAGACAATTGCTCATGACTTGAGGAACAGGGGCAAAGACTAAAAAACTATGTCAATCCTGACAGTTACTCTGTCCAACAGGTACAGGGGCAGAAACAAATTTGAAACAAAGTCACCAAGTACATGCAACCCCATGACATCTACACTCCCCACAGAGTAGAGGCAACCAAAAGTTTTGATATTGGTTTCCCCAAACAGGAGTTACTTTCCCCAGTAAAGTTCCTTCAGAGAGCCGATATCTATATCCCACATCCAAATTTTATAATCGCAAGTGATTTATAAAATCTTCTCACGAGCAGAGTTTATTCCTCTGAATACAGAAGCTCTATCCCCAACAGAGTTTATTTCTCCAGCTACGGAAGTTCATCCCTTGATGGAATTTATCTCCCCGAATCGAAAAAATATTCCAGCAAAGCCTCTTCTCTCGCAAACAGAGCTATTCCCCCGCATGGTTATTCTTAGGAAGAGTCTCTCCCTGGTAGAATATTTGCAAACAGAAAGGAGTAAATCCCCAGCATAGTCATCTTCATTCACCATCCCCAGCGGAAATGAATAATTCGGCTCCCTAATACTTTTCAGCAGCATTCTGGGATTTATTTCCTCCGACTAAGAAATACCTTAATAGCATCCCATATCCATACACCATGGCATGTGCATACATATTGCATACAATACAATCTCATTTATTTTAGAACATCATCACAATGCATTGCATACGACTAACTCTTTACCTTGCAGGAAAGGACCAAATCAACAAGCTACGTCTAACTAAATGTTATTTCAGCATTTTCTTCAAGAAGATGTCCTCACAAGATTTTCCCTGGGTCAGACAGGTCGACACTAAGATCTCTCTGATTACCATTCCAGTGGAAGATATACCAAGACTTTCGTCTGGGTCGGTTGAATTGCTACTAAGATTCTCCTCATTACTATGCCAGTCAAAGTTAACCCAAGATCTCTCTGCTCACTATGCCGGTAGAAGAGACTCCAAGACTTTCGTCTGGGTCAGTTGAATCACTACTATGATTCTCCTGATTACTATGCCAGTCAAATTTATCCCAAGATCTCTCTGCTTACTATGCCGGTAGAAGAGACTCCAAGACTATCGTTTGGGTCAGTTGAATCGCTACTAACATCCTCCTGATTACTATGCCAGTCAAAGTTAATTAAAGTCCCTTCCCGAGTGTATTCAAATCGATACTAAGATTTCTATCCCAGTTGAAGACAACATGAGACCTTTCTATGGTTCAGTCAAATCGATACTAAGATTTCTATTCCAGTTAAAGAAGCTATGAAGCCTGGAAACTGACCGGATAAAAGTCAATCAATAATGCAAGACACTGTGAAGCCTGGATCCCAATCAGATAATGATTTTAATCTCATTTCCCCAGTAAGTCACCGTGAAGCATGGAATACGACCAGATAGTAGTCAGCCTTATCATCCTTAGAAAGTCACTATGAAACATGGATCCTAACCAGATACCAGTTCACTTCCGTCTCTTTAATCAAGAGATTACTCCCCAGTAGAGTAACGGGCAACTAAAGCTCCTCTATTCCCCAAAATAGAGACCAACATTCCTCAGCAGAGTCCTCCCTAACAACATGAACAAGTTCTCACAAAGGAATATCTCATTAAAGCATCTAATCTGGATGGCATCTTTAAGCCCGTCTCCGAAGATCTTCTGTCATCTTCTCCAAATGGCATCTGTAATCCCATTTCCGACGTCATCAACCATCAGTATTACTTCATGCGAGTGCAAATTCTTGGGCACTCTAGTGTTCAATCATCTCCCACCCTCAGATCACGAAAGGCAGACAAGCCAATCTAAATACTCAAGTTTAAGAAGATTGAACAGGGGAAGTTGTTGTACCCCAATTTTTTCCCTCCCATTTTCACACAAGACATACTCCTAGAGGTTCTCAATTGCTCAAAGTTGACTAAGGATTGACCAGACAAATCCACCTCTTAAGACAACAAGCCTCAAACTAGGGTTTCAATTTTAAGAAAGATGGTTGAGTCCCAAGGGTCCAGAATGTCCTCAATTGCCCTAATATGTCTTCAAGATCATCCATGCCAAGTTTCATGCCTTGCACAACAAGTTTTCTCAATCAACTGCTCAAATGCCCGAAAATCAATTGTACTAGGTCAAAAATCAATTGTGGACTATATACAGTCAAACTTCAAGATTTTTGGTCAACATCAACATTTTGAAGTATCATCCATAATTTTATCAAGGTTTGATCATGATTCCTCAAGAAATGCTCCTAACTCATCAAAAGTCAAAAATGGCAATTCAGGGTTTCTATAGGAAAAGTCAACCAAACTTTGACCAGGCATAACTTTCTCATACTTTATCAGAAATTTTCCAAACAAGGCTCATTTTGAAGAGAATCCAATTACCTAAAACTTATGTTCAACCTTCAAGGTCAATAAATGCCTCAATCAAAAGATACAAGCTCATACATTATAGGTCATTTCAAAAAGTCAACAAAAACACCTTTTGGGTCAAAACTCCTTACATGAACATGGAAGATCCAATTGAGATGAAACAAAAAGGGTTGTTTAGAGGACAACCTAAGCTTTCTAAAAAGTCTAAGAACACCCTATTAGGGTGAAAAATGAGAGAGATATGCATTGCTAAAGTTGACCAATTTTTGGAAATGTGCATGAAGTCAACATTGATCAAAATTGATTTTTTTCCAAAGGGGCCCATGTTTTCTTGTTTGAAATTTGTTCCTAAGATGACCCACGACCCCTGAGCTTATCCACTTATTATTTTATTATTTTTATTATTTGTTTTGATTTTTTATTCATTAAAATAAAAATAAATCATTTAAAATAATGGAATAATGAAATAAAATCCAAGATTGGGTTTTATGAGCACATTATGAGTCTATAATCAGTTGGAAAATCATATAATTCGTACAAGGACTAATTGGATTGGAAAAGATCATGATTTGGACAAATTTATAAATCAAAAATACAAGATGCAAATCAAATCTTTTCTCATCAATTTGCAAAGATTCAACTTAGTTTTATTGACCTAATTGCTTTTACTATATATGAATAACAAACCTTGATGATCAAAACAAGGATTGGCCGTGTAGAATTGAGACAAGAAACTTCAATTTTTTGACAAAAAAATGGTGCTCGAATTTTGATTTACAGGGAGATTCAAAGCATTCTAAGGCTTGCAATCAATTCCTAGGTACATTTGGAAGCTATTTGGACCATTACCACGCCTCAACACCTTCAGAAATCGCGCATACAGAACCACAATTTGCCTTTATTTTCTTGAATTCGATTTTGATAATTTACGCATGATAAATGAATTTTGAATATGCATTCATGTTTATATGGTCATTTAGAACATGTTGGAATGGTTAATTTCTTGTTTTAATGCTCGTATGGTAACCTGGCATTGCTAGGGTTTGAAGCTTCGTTTTAGGGTTTCTTGTTACAGGTGAAATTAAGCCAAAATAAGAGTACCATTGTACTCTTGAGGTCAAACCCAACTGGTCTGCATTCTTAGATTTCTTTTTCATTGCGTGGCTGTGATTTTTGAAATATGCAAGTTGTGATACGGTGGCAGAACCGACTGTTTAATACTGGTTTGCGTTTTTGTGTTTTGTGTTCGGAAATGTCGCGGTAAGCAAGAGTTGCCACCGACTTTTATTTCATCCAATCACGTAAAAGGAAAAAGAACATAAAAAACATTTTTTTGAGATATTCTGAGTACGGGGGGTAGATTATAGAAAGGGAAGGTGTTAGAACCCTTTCCATCCATGGTTTTCCATGGGCACTTAGGTACTTGCTTATTTTTCAAATTGCTTGTGTGTGTGCTTGTCTTGAAAATGCTTTACTTCGTGATAATCCTTGTATCATTCCTCAAGGATGTGATGAAGTTTATTTTGAAAATTTGTTTGGAAAGGTGTTTGTGTGAAAAGTTTTTATTGAGCAAGTACTTAAGATTCTACCTACTCGAAAAAAGGATTGTTCGTTATATTTCCTTTAGATATCGCTATCCTACTATTAAGGAGTAGGTAGCACCGTCGTTGGAGTTGTAAGGGACATTCGAAAGGGACGTACGTTCACAAAAGCAATGTTAGGACACCTTAGTAACCATCCTAGAGTCATAAAGATATTTTCCGAAGCAACAGTCGAAAGGGTCATTTTTTGATCTTTTGGGACCTAGAGGATAGCCACTAAAACATCCTATGCTTCATGACCGTTTACTGAAGGCAACCGGAGTGAGAGTTTACCCTAAGAGTGAGCATGTGCAAGTGTGTTTTTTCAGTTAATGTTATCTTGTCACATTAGGGTTTTCTAACTGTTTTAATTTTTCATGCAAATTGTCTTTCACATACAATCCTAGGCATACATCTAGAAGTTTGATAGTTGTGGAAATTAAAATCGGAAAAGTAAATCTAATTATTACAAGGCTTCGGAGAATGGGGATTACATAACCAAAACTTGGGGGGAAATTAAACAGTAAATAAAACCCTAGTTTAAAAGACTATTACAACCTCAGAACAATTACAAAAATATAATGAAAAGTACGTACGATAAACGTAAATGCGAGAAATTAGGGTTTTGACCCTTGACAACCAAATTGAATTTAATTAAAGAAAAAAAACATTTTTTTGTCATTTTTATTTAAGGAAATAAAGAATAAATTGCAAAATATCCTAATCATTAATTAAGTTTTAATTATGAAAAATCATTAAATTAAAAAAAAAACAATTAACCTATTTTTGTTTTTTTATTTTGAGAAGGAATTAAAATTAAGAATTAAAGCTAATTTCTATTTGATTTTAATTATGAAAAAAAGATTTAAGTTAACCTAATTAAACTAATTAATGCAATTAAATATTTTATGAAAAAAAAAGACTAAACCTAATATTGTTTGTGATTTTATGATTTTTATGTTTTGATTAAAAATGATTTTTGGAAAATAAATAAAATAAATAAATTAAAATAATAAAAAGAATTGAAATAAAATAAAAAAGAAAAGATTGGGCCTGTGTGGTAGAATGCAGAATGGGGGGTGCATTGCCAAATTGTTAGGCCCAAATTGGTTGGCCCATGTTCCTTGCGTGTGATCCCATATGGATTAGCTTCAGAGAGTGCACCATGGGCTGCTGTGGTTGGACGATGGATTTGGACCAAGGGATGATACAAAGGGTAGGATTTGTAAGCGTGTGATGGACGCATGGAATGCTGATGTACTGAATCTACAGTAAATTGTTAGGAAAATAATAAAAGTGTGAATTAATAATTAAAAACCTAACATTGATTAATTTACAAGTTAATTATGAAATAAAATCAATACTGATTAAATCAAAACAATTTTTATGTCAAAAATTATTTTAATTAATTAAAAGCCTAAAACTAATATTTAATGATTTTTTTGTGATTTTATATGGTAAGTAAATTTATGATAGAAAACAAATCAAGTGAAAAATAAATAAATGAAAAGGGTTAGAAAAGAAAATAGTCAAAAAAGTGAAAAATGCATGGGGTGGGTGATGAACCCATGCCCCTTGGGTCACAATTAGGCGCCTCATCCACCAAGCCAAGCTATTGTTTGTGATTCAAACCTGTTCTACGTAACAACAAGAACTCATTTGGACAGTTAATAAACATTAGCAATGCATGAAATTAATTATATGAATGTTTGAAAGAAAAGAAAATCGGAGAAGATGAGTATTCTTGTTTCAAGCATCAATGGCCATGACTTTCGACCTATTCTTACCCTTAGATACCTCCAGAATGATTTGTAATTGATAACTTGGACTGAAAGTGGCTGGATCTTCGGTTTTGACTTTGCACTAGTTTTGACAGAGTTTGAGGTTTTTAGAGAGTGTTCTTGGGCAGCCAATTTTGTGCTACCTAGTGTATGAGGGTGTTGTATTTATTTAGAGGAGGAATTTAGGTCAAAAATAATGGAAGAAATCTCATGGTATCTTCAGGAATTATGAAGATTTGATTTGATTTTGGCCTTCATTGATTTCTTTCCAAAATAGCTCCAATCATGACTTTTTCAATCTAAATTATCCTTGCACGAATTACATGCCATGCTAGTTGTATATGGACTCATAATGTGCATAAAAAATCCATGATTTGATTTGATTTGATTTTATTATTTTACCATTTAAATTAATTTATTTTGATTTAAATGAATAAAAAATCAAAATAAATAATAAAAATAATAAAATAATAGGTGGATAAGCTCAGGTGTCATGGGTCCTATTAGAAACAAGTTTCAAGCAAGAAAACATGGGCCCTTTAGAAAAATGCAATTTTGATCAATGTTGACTTTTGACAAAAAATTTCAAAAATGGCCAACTTTGACAATGCATATCTCTCTCAATTTTGACCCTAAGAGGGTGTTCTTGGACCTTTCTATAAAGCTTAGGATGTCCCCTAACCAAACCTTCTAGTTTCATCTCAATTGGATCTTCCATGTTTATGTATGAAGCTTTGACCCAAAAGGTGTTTTTGTTGACTTTTCAAAAGGACCTATAATGTAGAAATTCATATCTTTTTATAAATGCATATTTTGAACTTGTGGGATGAAGATTATTTGTAGGGAATTGCATCCTCTTCAAAATGAGCTTTGGATTGAAAATTTCTGATAAAGTATGAAGAAGTTATGCTTGGTCAAAGTTGGGTTGACTTTTCCTACAGAACCCTAATTTAGAAACTTTTGGGTTTTGATGAATTTGGAGCATTCCTTGGGGAATCATGGTCAAAACTTTATCAAATGATGAAATTCACTTCAAAATGTTGATGTTCACCAAAAATCGATTCTCAAGCATTTGAGCAGTTGACTGAGCAAACTTCTTGTGAAAGGCATGAGACTTGACATGGAGAATCTTGGGAACATATTAGGGCCTTGGAGAACATTTAGGGCCTTTTTTATCCACACATCTTGATGAAAGTGGAAACCCTAATTTGAGACACACTGCCTTAAGAGAGAGTTTGTCAGGTCAACTCTTGGGGAAACTTGAGCAAATTGAGGATCTCTAGGAGTATGTTTTAAGTAAAATGAGAGGGAAAATTTTGGGGTACAACAACTTCCCCTGTTCAATCTTCTTAAACCTGAGGATGTAGATTGGCTCATCTGCCTTTCGTGATCTGAAGGTGGAAGATGATTGAACACTAGAGTGCCCAGAAATTTGCACTCGCTTGAAGTGATACTTGATTTGTGATATCAAGAATGGGCTTACAGATTCCATTTGGAAGTTGCTAGAGAATTGTCGGAGATAGGCTTAAAGATGCCATCCAAGATGTGACGGAGTACCGTTGGGGATGGGCTTAAAGATGCCATCTAGAGGATGTTGATTTCCTGAGACATTCCTTCGATGAGAGTCCATTCTCATGTAGTTGAGGAGGAATCTACTGAGGAATGTTGGTACCTGTCTTGGGAGAAATAGAATTTTAGGAGCTTCAGTTATCCGTTACTATACTGGGGAATTAACTCCTGAGGTGAACTGCATATCTGGTTAGTGTACAGGCTGCACCGCGACTTACTGGGGAAATGAGAAACCAATCAGGTTTGATCAGGTCCAGGTCTTATAGTGTTGTAAACTATCGTCTGGAGGTAAGAGAAATGAAACCTGGGTCGTAGGGCTTATGGGAAGGAACCTGAGTATGGTTGCTTTGTGAGGAGTTTGGGTAAAATTGCATCTGTACTGAGATGGAACCTAGGTAAGGTTGCTTCGTGGGGAGTTTGGGTAAAATTGCATCTGAACCGAGAAGGAACCTGGGTAAGGTTGCTTTGGGATAGGTCTGAGTGAAACTTCAGAAGGAACCTGGGTAAGGTTGCTCGTGATGAGTCTGTGTAGTCCTTTAGGGGGATCCTGGGTAAGGTTACTTTGTGATAAGTTCGTGTAAAACTTCAGAAGGAACCTGGGTAAGGTTACTTTAGGATAAGTTCGTGTAAAACTTCAGAGAAGGAACCTGGGTAAGGCTACTTTGGGATAAGTTCGTGTAAAACTTCAGAAGGAACCTGGATAAGGTTACTTTGGGATAAGTTCGTGTAAAACTTCAGGAGGAACCTGGGTAGGGTTACTTCAGGATAAGTCCGTGTAAGACTTCAGAAGGAACCTGGGTAAGGGTTACTTCGGGATAATTCCGTGTAAAACTTCAGAAGGAACCTGGGTAAGGTCACCTTGGGATAAGTACGTGTAAAACTTCATAAGGAACCTAGGTAAGGTCACCTTGGGATAAGTTCGTGTAAAACTTCAGGAGGAACCTGGGTAGGATTACTGCGATAAGTTCGTGTAAAACTTCATTCGGAAATGTATGAGAAAGGACCCGTGTAAGATTTTTCAGGATAAACCCGTGTAAAGTTGCATTTAGGAGAAACCCGTGTAAGATTTCTTCGTGACGAACCCGTGTAAAGCTGCATTTGGTCGCGCAAATAATTACTATGTCTAGTTTCAGGAGCTAATCTTGAACTTGCTGGAAGTTGTTGATGATAACCATCTTTCCTGAAAAGGTACATGATTAATCGTATATGATGCACGAAATGCATTGTATGATGATGTTCTCAAAATAAATGAGCTTATGCTGGATGCAATATGTATGCGCACGTCATGATGTATGAACATGAAATGATATTGTGACATATCCGAGTGGGAAAATAAATCCCTGACCGCTGCTGGAGAGTAACGGAAATTGAGTTCCTGACTGTCATAGAAAAAGTAGTTCTTCTACTTCTGCTGGGGATGGTGAACCGGATATGACTATGTTAGGGATTTGCCCCTTGTTTACGGATATTCTGCCGAGGAGAGACTCTGCTTGAGAACAACTCTGCGGGGAAATAACTCTGTTTGAGAGAGGAGATGCTTTACTGGAAGATCTTGCCGATTCAGAGAGATAAACTCGGCTGGGGGATGAACTTCTGTAGCCGGAGGAATAAGCTCTATTAGGGATTTAGCTTCTGTATTCATAGAAATAAACTCTGCTTGGGAGACAAATTTACGAATCGCTTGCGATTATAAAATTCGGTCGGGGAATATAGATGTCGATTCTCTGAAGGAACTTTGCTAGGGAACGTAGCTCCTGTTTGGGGAAGCTGATTTCAAAGCTTTAGTTTCCTCTACTCTGTGGGGAGTGTAGATGTTACTGGGATGCATGCTGAGGATACGATAATGACTTCGTATCAAGACTTTTATGCCCCTGTACCTGCTGGAGAAAGTGCCTGCGGAGGCCTTGTGGATTGAGTGTTATCCCAACTTATGAGGTGCTTGGTAACTTCCGATCGAAATGATAAGTCTTCTACTTATAGGCAAGTGACGAGATTATGGGACATAGTCGTACGCTTTAATCCCTAACTTTTGCCTGGACTGTCTTTTCAGATTTTCAGTCCACCAGGATACCCTTTTTTACCCAAGCCGCCTTTTCAGGTTTTCGGCTTGCCGGGTGTACATATCGTTTTTGTTTTTATCCCTAATTTTTTCCTGAACCCTTTTGGTTCGCCGGGATGCCCTTATTTTTTCCTAGGCTAGTCAACCTAGTGGGTCTTTGTTCATGCGCAATAATTTCTGACTATGTCCACGCTCTCAGGGTGTAGGGAGTTGTCACTATCGGTAGTGTTGTGTTTCCATACTACTAGAAGATGTTTTTTTGATCGTACAAGATTCGTTGCTAGAATTCATGCCCAATGCCCCCAAGTGATTCAGATGGAGATCTTCCCCTGGCTATTTGGAATCTTTGAGAGATTCCTTGAATCTTGACTTGACTGCCGCAGATGATGGACAATGATCATGTCGTGCCCCTTGGTTGGAAGTGTTTTTTCACTTGAGGTGATCCTTTTTATTGAGAAGGTTTTTGTTCACTAGATATTCGTCATGCGAATTTCTCTGCTGTTGAATAAATAGTCATATGCAAACAATGTTATTTTAAGAATACAAAGCTTACGTCTGTCATGAAGTTTTGAAAATGCAGTTTTTTTTATAGAAAAAATAGAATTTTGCAAAGATGTGATATCAACTCAGGATTTGTAACGGACCTTCAGGAGTCAGGATACCTTTTGTAACAATATGCTTTCGAACTAACCCTTG
The DNA here is from genome assembly GCA_948472305.1 of Vicia faba. Taxonomy (NCBI): domain Eukaryota; kingdom Viridiplantae; phylum Streptophyta; class Magnoliopsida; order Fabales; family Fabaceae; genus Vicia; species Vicia faba. The sequence goes on along the minus strand of OX451738.1, from coordinate 1,218,986,626 downwards.
TTTCAGCTAGGACTTTTAAGGGTTATAACATCGTCTGGTTCACGGTTTAAGAAACAAAGGATAAAGGCTCAAATTTTATTTGTACCCACCCGTTCTTCGTTATGTTCTTCGATCCTAAACTCATCTAATTGTGCATTTAGATCTCGTTTGAGTCTTTGCTCTGATATTCCAGTGATGGTTCGGACACTGACAGTTTATTTTGAATAGGCAGTCATTTCTTTTTTGTTGAGGGTTTGTAGGACCTCTTTCTTTTTTATTTTATTATCCCTCTCTTTTTCCTGAACTGTTTAATTTTGTGATTACAATCAGCGGGATTCCCCTGTGTTTTTTATTAAGTCTCCTTCATAGGTTTTGACTTAATGGGCTTTTATTTCGGGAGATAATGACTGCCTATCTTGATGAATATACAGAACTATCACCGTCTTTTGTTTCGGAAGGACGTCTTTGATGACATTCATTGTGTATGAAGCGGATTATTGTGAGTGAATGCGCCTCTGAATTAACTGAGAAAACTACCCTGCCCCAGGTTATGATTAAGGTTTTTAATATGTGTGAAAATAAAAACTCCTACTTCTTTGGCTCGAAGGAGTTGACTAGGGATTATCTTCCTTATAACTCCACTGTTTAGGATTTGAAACAACGCCTGTACATCGTCAACAAGGTCTGTTCAAAAGCATACTGTAGAGATTGTGGTATTGTTTTCGTCATCCTCCCTCTAAAGGATTACAGTTTTTTAGTCGAGAGTTAAATATCACGAAAAGGAAATGTAAAGCAATTTAAGAATAATGAAAACAAATTAATTCAAGACAGACATGTGTAATGCATTGATGAAATAATAAAGTTTGTCATGATAATAATTGTTCGAATAAGCAAAGAAAATACAACTTCAAAATTTAAATGAACAAGAATGCTTTCAATCCTAGCCATGTTTTGGCAAGGGAGCAGTGATCACGTTGGGAGTCTCAGGAGGGTCGAATTCGATCACCTTGGCATCAATCATATTCTGAATCTTGTATTTCAGCGCCCAATAATCGTTAGTATCGTGCCCCAGGCTGTCAGAATGATAAGCACACCTTGCCTCCAGATTGTAGTTAGGAGAGGAAGTCTTCGGGTTCGGATGAGGGTTTATCACCGTAATCAGCTTCATCTTCAACATGTGTTGCAATGCTTGTGACAGTTGCATGTTGATTTGGGTGAACTTCCTTTGGGTCTTTCCACCCTTGGCTGGTTATTTCATTTTTATGGTTGTTGTGTGCGTGTCGAATTAGAGATCAGCACTGCCCCCACAGATTGTTGGTAGTCTGCCTTGTTACGCCCCTTCTGGCTGTGCACAACATTGGCTTCCCTCTTTCCACCAAATGACTTCTTCTCTGTACTCGAAGAGGTATTTTTTTTTATCTTTCCACTCCGGATCCCAGCTTCTACTCTTTCTCCAGTCAATATCAGCTCGGTGAAACCATCCGAGAAGCTACCAATCAAGTGATTGAAGAAAGGACCAGACAACGTACCAAGGAACATATCCACTAACTCCCTATCAGACAATAGGGGTTGAACTCTCCTAGCCAAGTCTCTCCATTTTTGTGCATAATCTTTAAAACCTTCACCTACACTCATTGACATACTCTAGAGTTGAGTACGAGTGGGAGCAAGGTCAGCATTATACTGATACTTCTTGTAGAAAGCAGCAGCCAGATCTTCCTAGTTTCGGATATTTGCTCCCTCTAGCTGGTAGAACCATTCAAGTTGAGTCCCTGCCAGACTATCTTGAAAGAAATGAACCCACAGATTTCTATCAGCGGTGTGGGGCTGGATCTTTCTGACATAAGAGCGAAGATGGAGTTTTTGACAGGACACACCATCATACTTATCAAAAACTAGGGCTTTGAACTTTTGCGGGATGACCACTTCCAACACCAATCCAAATTCCTCAAAATCCAGCCCAGGTATCCCTTGAACTTCCATGGCACTCAGACGGTCTTCCAATTGTTTGTATCTATCCTCAGTAGGAGGATATTGTCCATCATTGTAATCAGTATCGTTTTCAGACACTGCAGGATTGGGGTCTTTCTCTTCTTCTTGATTCACCCCTTCCTTAGATGAAGAGGTCAGATCGACTTGTCGCTTCAACCGCTCTCCAAACCTTATGCCCATATTTATAATATCGGCAACCTTCTTATTTTTCTTCTTCTCTTTCAGAATGAGGGCTTTCAGATTCTCCTTCCCCTTTGCCAGACTGATGAACATTTGTTGGAACTGGGCGTTCTGTGCCTGAAGGTCTTTAATGCTTTGTTCGGAAGACATTTCTGCTGAAATAAATAGCGAAGAAGATGAGAAACCTGTAATGGTACCTGCAATGATGTGTATGATAATGGTATGCACATGAAATGATTTCAAAGACTTCAGGAAATTTAAATTTGCAAACCAAAAATAAACAAAACTTTATTAGCGGAATTTGAAGTTCAAATGCCTTTTAGGCGTTACAATAAAAAATAAACAAATCTAAAACTATAAAAGACATCAAAATTCCCATGGATGCTTCCTCTTTGCGCCGAGATAATCATTCAGTACTTTTTCCTCATGCAGTTGCTTTTTGAGCTCTAAGACCTTCCTCTCCTAAGCATGGAACTGATCCCTGTAAGTATCCCACTCCTTCATCATCTGAATCCAAGACCTCTGTAATTCCCCAAGATCAGTGGGCATGTAAGGATAGAGAACCATGTAAGGAATTCCTTCTTCAGTAGTGGGTTCCACAATCACTGGTAAAATGGACACATAGGGCATCATAAGCTTCTGGGCAAGAGCTCGTACCCATTGGAGGTAACGTTCCATAGGAATGGAAGTTTTTGGCCCCAAAGTCTTGACGCCAGATCTGTTTACCATGTCCCAGGCTCGTGTGAACCTCCAACGATACTCTTGAATATCCTCCTCATAGTTGAACACAATACCTTCGATTAGTAACTCATGGGGACCATCCCTTCGAGTGTGACCAAATTGTCGCAGAGCTAAACAAGGACTGTAGGTTATACCCCCTCTGATACTAAGCAGTGGGACATTAGGGTACTCCACACAGCGGTCAATTATAGAAATGTTTTCCATAGATCGAGAACACCAAAGAATATCCGTATGGGCGAGTGACATTATTCTTTGTGACTAAACCAGACCTTCTTCATTCTTCAGTATGGACTTAGGGAGGTGAGAAATAAACCACCTCGACAACAATGGCGTGCAGCACATAAGAATCCCTCTTCTCCTCATGGTACGAGTATGGAGAGTGTGCAAAATATCTCCGAGCAAAGTAGGCACTGGGTTGCGAGAGAGAAAGATCTTGATAGCATTCGCATCTATGAATGAGTCCGGATTAGGAAAGATAACTAAACCATAGATAAGAAGAGCCAAGACCTCCTCAAAATCCTGAAAATCCATATTATCCCAAAACAGTTGGGCTTTGTCTAACATAAACTTAGCTAGAAAACCCTTGACTCCGCTTCTAGTTTCCCAATTGGATACCACGTCGGCCCGTTTCAGGTGCAAAGCTGAGGCAATGACTTCTGGCTTAGGAACTTCTTCTAGACCTGTGAAGGGTACTTGTTCAAGAATAGGTATATCCAATAGCTGAGAGAATTCTTCCAAGGTAGACACCAACTGATAGTTTGGAAAGGTGAAGCAGTGGTGCTTGGGATCAAAGAACTGAAAGAGTATATTCATCATCTTTTCATCAAAGTTTGAAGTAACCAGGTTAAGAAGTTGACCATGTCTCTTAGTGAACGTAGAAGTTTTAGAAACCCTTGATGTTAGCTCTTTGAGTTGGGAAGGTATCTTCACAAAGCTGATTCAGATAGTGTTTCTATGAACGGAAGCCATGATCTGTAAAACAGAACAAAGATAAATTCCCTTGGTCTTTGAAATGGTTAGTGCAATAAGCATGAATGCCATGTTATGATTCATGATGTCATGATAAACCATAAGTATAGCAAACACAGGTAGAGTAAACACAGCCAAGTCACACCAAGTCCTTAGGTTTAAGGCTTGCATGAGGTTAAAGGTAGTACCCTCTTGAAGTTTAGTTGGTTCAAACTTATCCTAAAAAGTAACCGGGTTCTAGAGATTCTCAATATCACTGACCATCCTTTATCAGGCATTGTTTCAGCTCTTAATCTTTTCTTGCAGCCAAAATATCCCGAAAGTCTGATCTCAATGAGTGTAGCATCGAGTATCAACCAGTTCTCAGCTCTACACCGAGGTCGACTATCTCACTACTTTCTAATGGCCAAGTTTGTTCAACTAAGGTTCTAAGGTCCGTTAGTGCTTCAGGACACCACGCGGCGGCCCCGTATTCTCCTCGTTTCCCCACGAAGAATATCGGTACCAACCAAAGTGCCAAACCAACACATCCATCGCTTGAACCATATCAGTCTACGTCGTACAGTCTCCATGATCTATTATTGTTTACCTAATGAGTGCCCCCAGATCCGGGTGTAGGATCTATAGTAACCCCCAAACAAACTCTCAAAAAATAAAGCAATCAAGACAATCAAGAGAATCAATTTAATGACTTAGATCCTAAGGTATACCCCACTTATTCTTATCCCCAGCAGAGTCGTCAGTTCTGTGATACGGTGGCAGAACCGACTGTTTAATATTGGTTTGCGTTTTTGCGTTTTGTGTTTGCAAAATGTCACGGTAAGCAAAAGTCGCCACCGACTTTTATTTCATCCAATCATGGAAAAGGAAAAAGAATAGAAAAAACCTTTTTTTCGAGATATTCTTAGTACGGGGGGTAGATTATAGAAAGGGAAGGTGTCAGCATCCTTTCCATCCATGGTTTTCCATGGGCTCTTAGGTACTTGCTCATTTTTCAAATTTCTTGTGTGTGTGCTTGTCTTGAAAATGTTTTACTTCATCATAATCCTTGTATCAATCCTCAAGGATGTGACAAAGTTTGTTTTGAAAATTTGTTTTGAAAGGTGTTTGTGTGAAACGTTTTTATTGAGCAAGTACTTAAGATTCTACCTACTCGAAAAAAGGATTGTTTGTTCTATTCCCTTTAAACAGCGTTATCCTACTATTAAGGATTAGGTAGCACCGTCGTTGGAGTTGTAAGGGACATTCGAAAGGGACGTATGGTCACAAAAGCAATTTTAGGACACCTTAGTAACCATCCTAGAGTCCTAAAGATCTTTTCCGAGGCAACAGTCGAAAGGGTCATTTTTTGATCTTTTGGGACATAGAGGATAGCAACTAAAACATCTTATGCTTCATGATCGTTTCCCGAAGGCAACCGGAGCGAGAGTATACCCTAAGAGTGGGCATGTGCAAGTGTGCATTTTCTATAGTTTTTAAAGCAAGTATCTGTTCACCCCATCTAGATACATGGTGATCATCTAACAGTGTGCTCCTCCATAAAAATCATATGAAACAAAATCAACAGCAAAACAAATACATACAACTGAAAAATCAGCAAAAGGAGACTAGTTGTATTAACCCGATTCCGATGACATACGCATAATTATGGCCTTAGATAGTCTAGAAGTCATTGATTACCCTCAAGCCAACTCAACCTATGAAATATCCATTCGCTCATGGATACATCCCAAATGTAAAATGTGGTTTTCATAGTGGGGTAGCAGGACACTCGATCGAGAACTGTAGAGTTCTTAAAGAAAAGGTGCAAGATTTGATTGATAGCAGATAAATCACCTTCAAGGATATTGGCCCCAATGTGAACAATAAATCCATGCCCTAATAAGTCCCAAGACTCTGAGAAACACTCCCTAAAGCTGGTGGATCAGACGAGAATGCTCATCGTCGGTGTTGATAATCACTACGCCACTTTTATCATTTTTATTTGCAACTTCCTGTTTGTTAAGTGTTATTTACTTTTAAACTTGTTTTTTGAACAGTAATATTAATGAAATGAGCATACATCTTTTTAAATTAATCATTTCGTGTTCATTCGTTTTTTGTCTTTCCTTTTAATCGCATAAACTATATATAAAAAAAGAGAAAAAAGAAAGAAAAAAACAATATAAATATTTCCTTCATCTCACTTTCTTTATCAGCTTTTATTTAAAGAAAAGATTGGATAAAGGGTGATGTAAATAAAGACTCGAAATTTCTAAAGTATGATTTTTGATATAGCCTTGTTGATGATATAAGGCATTGTTTCAATTCCACAAACACTAAGGAGTTGGGGAGTTAATCCCTAGTCAACCCATTTGAGCCTGGAAGTTGGTGTTTCTTCCTGCATGAAAAAAAATTAATAATCTTAACCTGGGGAAAGGTAGCATTTAAGTTAATTTGACTATGCATTCAAATGTCAAAAGGAAGACATTCCCTCAAAAGTTCAACCACATCCTAACTTTGCACATAGTGTCAAAGAAGTAGTGAAACTCCCAAAAGCTTATAGAGGTTGTTTCTCTCGAACCATCAAAACATGACAGTCACAACCCTTTCAACATAAACAAATCAAATGAAAAAGTTTCATACAAATTGTTCAAAAAATAAATAAATAAAAAAAGAAAAAGCTTGCCAAGTTGAAAATTTTAAAAGGGGATTAGGAAAAAATTAAAGGGCATCCTAATGGACTGGAAACTCGAAAAAGTTGACCATGCAAAAATTAGGGAAAAAAAAGAAGAAAAAAAAAAGAAAACTGAAAAAATAAGGATCACCAAAAATCCTTAACGAAAATAAAAAGAACAAGAACAAGCTTGTGTTACTACCAAAAAAGTTCATTGGTTCGTTAACCGTTGCCTTCAAAATCATCTTGGAATTTAATGGGTATGTCGAATTAACTGATAGTAGGACTAGAGATCATCAAGGAGAATTGGTTGGGTTAAAATAAAATTGTGAGCCTTATATCCTTTTGTTCAAAAACCATGAACCAGACCATGTTACAACCTTCAAAAGACCTAATTAAACATGCTTTATTTTGAAAGCATAATACAAAAAGATTGTGTTAACCTGAATCCAAATATATTTTCTAATCATATGCATTGGTATTCTCTCGCATCATGTTTCATACATTGAATGTCTAAAGCAACATTGCATTCTGACCAGTGATTCATTCGGTGAATGTCACAACACCATAATAATTTTGATTTCAAAATTTGCATGAGCATTGCATTAAAATTACCATTTGAAGGAAAAAAATTATTTGTAGGTAAGCACTTAGCATCAAAGAAATTCCAACAATGTGCAATCAGTTGAGGAACTTGATCATCCATAAATGGTCGCATCAGGGGCAAATCACTTCAAGAATTGATCACACTAGAGGGGAAAATCTCCCGAAGATCTTGTTGATCTTGGAAAAATCTCTTAAAGACGTGGTAAATCATTCTGAGAATCATTTAATCAGGGTTAATCTATTTCAAAATTCTAAGTACTAGGGAAATCCATCTCAAACTCATGTTAAGACAATGCGTGTCTTCCAAACTCATGTTCAGGAAAATTTCTTCAAGGACTCAACAATCTAGGGCGAGATAAGCTATAGAGGGGAAATGCCTCTTCATACCTTTAAACTTCTCGATTAAACCCTGTCATACATCAGCAACTACTAAGTTCGAAATAAGTATCAAGAGATCATACTTGCACAATATCCTACCAAATGAACATTTTCCCTTGACAAAAGCTTTATGGAAAAAGAACCATTCTCAGTTTTAGCCATCCACGACCAACCATATGGGCACTTGTTGAAAGATTCAGATCATTATCCTCAATCATATTAGCATATATCACACATTAATCATTGTTTGTATCAATCATGTTTGCATTTCCTTAACATCAAACCATGCATATTATTTCATTCATTGGGCATCTTCCCATAGTATCTACAATCAAAAAGCCCAACCTCGTCGGACTTTTTCCATTGAAAATAAGCCTTGTCTGACACATTTATCCCAAATTCCAAAACCCATTGGCACAAATCTAGTAAATGATTACATGCATTAATCAATCATTAAATGCATCATTTTATGCGTATTGTATCCACAAATATGATGCACTATGCGAAAAAAACAAAGGCGTCTCATGCAAGTCCATCAGCATGAAACATACATTCATATCTTAAGCCATGATTAGGTGACCACTCATAGAAGTATGTAGTAATCCCCTACAAATCCAATTGCAAACATTCACTTTTTTCCAACCTTCGTCAACCCATTGGTTGAAGTTAGTAATTTATGGTCTTGTTAACCTTCATCAAGTTATTGGTTGAAGTTAGTCATTTATTGTCTTGTCGACCTTCGTCAATTCATTGGTTAGAGTGGACCATTTACTTTCTTTCTGACTTGAATCAATACATTGATTGGGGACAATCTTTCACTTCTTCTCAACCTTCGTCAACCCATTGGTTGAAGTTGATCATTTATACTCTTGTCAACCTTCATCAATCCATTGTTTGAATTTGGTTATTTGTTTTTTTAATCATAATCAACCCATTGGTTGGGGATGGTGTTTTAATTCATTGAGCTTCACTGACCCATTAATTGAAGTTGGTTAGTTTCTTTGTCGATCGAAATCAAACCATTGAGCAAATTTTGTCAACCTTTTGGTTAGATTCAACCTTTTACCTTGTTATCACCCTAAATCATACCATTGATCAAGGATGGTCATTCGCTTTCTTATTAACCTTTGTCAAACCACTGGTTGAAGTTAGTTCTTTTGGTTCTTGTCGACCTAAGTTAACCCATTGGTTGAGTATGGTTGACCTGTGTTAACCCTTTGGTTGACGTAGGTTATTGTATATCGACCTGAATACATACATTGTTTGATGAAGGTAATTCATTCTTATTGATCTTCATTAATACATTGGTTGAAGTTGATTATTTTACACTTCGTAAATTCATTGGTGATGTTAGCCATTACTTGTTGAGTTTCACGAACCCATTGTTGACCTGAATCAACCCTTTGGTTAAGTATGGTCATTTTGGTTGCTTGTCGACTTTCGTCAATCCTTTGGTTTAGGATCTTTATTCTAGTCCATTATCAACCAACTTGTCGACATAAGAGGTTGGATATGCCATGTGATTACCATGATGTTTATTGTCGTTCTGATGTATTTCTAGAATATATTATTGCTTATCCCCAAGGAGCATTTCCTTTTTCCTCGTTTACTCCCAATGGAATTCCTTTAAAAGTTATATCATATAATCCCCAAAGGGTCTTCTTTGCAACTTGCATATCCCTAATAAGAGAATCCATAAAATCATGACATCTCACATCATCTTGTTTCTTCAAGGGACAAATTTTGGGTCCTTTTGTACTTTACTATCTTCCACCACGATTCTATGAAGATTGACATTCTTCATATCATCGGGTTAAAGATATTTAAACAGGGGCAGCTATCATAGCCTGATTTTGTCTCGAGATTTTCAAAATAATTTTTGCATACCATTTGCAGTAGGTCAACTTTTACCTCATTTAAAATTGCAAAAATATTCCAAGTAAACTACATGCATCATATGTCATGCAAAGTTCATTCATTTCAAGTTGATTATATCAAAAGTTAACTAAAAAGTCAATATTTGATCATTTGAATAAATACCCGGTGTGTATCATTCCAAATAAATTTCTATCATTCATTATATGCGTCTTGTGTGATTTAAAGTCAAAAGTCAAGACAATTAAATTTAAAGTTGACCATACTTCATGCATTATTATTTTTTGCATCATATGCATAAAAAACCAAGAATATTAATTTCAATAGAAACTAAATCCAAGACAAATTATCATTTCCTCATCATTTTAATTCATTTTATTTCTCATTTAATTCATATAAAAAAGTCAACAATTTGACATTAAAAGATAAAAATGATCACATTTGATTTTCCTCATCACACTTATCATTTACACTTAATTTCATCTCATTCAATTACAAAATACATCATAGTTTTAGATTAGAATTGAGATATTTTCATGCTAAATTCATATTCACATTTAAACTCACTCAAATTCATCCAAATTCATTCAAACTTTCTACATTTTTTATAATTCATAAACCACTATTTAACCTAATATTATAGTCTATAAATTAACATCATTTCATTCACAAATGATATCCACAAACACACAAAAAAAATAGAGGCAAAGTTTTGCACAAATTACTCTCTAAATTTCAAATCTCTTCATCTTTAAGAAACTTTGAAAAAGGATTGAAAATCTAAATTGTTTTGTTAATATCTTTTTGTTAATGAAGAAATTTCAAATCTAATATTAAAAGTACTATCCTTACATCATACAAACTATTTCATTCAAATTCGGTCAAAAAAGTTCATCACGTTCTTGAACAAATTCTTCTAGGTAGCTTTTAATATTTGTTGTTTATTACATTTATTTGTATTGTTATGTTTCTATACTTCATTAGAATCATAATCATCACTGAATTTCATGGAAAATCCATTAACTTGCATTTTTAAAATCAAGGGTTTGTGTGTTCTTGAACCTCCACTTGCAAAAATGGTAAAATGTGAGTTAATGCTTGTTTCACACAAATGATATATTCGGTAGCTTTACAACATCACCCTTAACATGAATTCATGGTTTATTTATCATTAGATTGGCTAGAATGACTGAATTAAGCAAATATATGCAGTTGCATTTTCATTATTTGTTTGTTAAAGTCTATGCATTTTTGAGAAAGTTATGGTGAAATGGTGCAAGAATGTGATTTTTTTTGAGGAAGAAGATGAGCTTTTGTAAAGAAAATATTTTTCTTTTGTTTAGCTTCCATGATAAATCACTAAAAAGTTTTAAACTTGGAAAAAAGAGATAAAAATATGAGTAAAAATTAAAAGTTTTGAAGATTTTTTATTTATAATTTTGTTCACCCCTTTTCCCCAAACTTTGAATAAAAGACATACAAAAATTGACAAGTTTTATATGGATTGGTAACAACTGATTTAAACCTAAGCTCAAATTATCACTTGATGGCTAACCAATTTGAAATTCAAACTTTTTTCACAATTTGATTAGTTAATGAAACTTGTGATTTTAATATGATGAGATGGGGCAGGTAACACAAAATTTCATCTTAGTATTAGATTTGGGATATAATTGAAACAAAGTAAAATTGAGAAAGAAATAAATGGAAATGATAGAAATATAAAGTAACACTCTTACTAAGAATTATAAAGGATGATAAGCCTTAGTGAAGAGCACAACAAGAACCTTGATGTCTTGATCACATCAAAACATGGTCCAACAAGAACCAAATGAGCAAAACTCTCAAAATCACACAATGTATTTGTTTAATAAAATTCAACTTCCTTTACTATTCATGATTAGCTCCCTGTATATAACTATAGAATAAATTTCTAAATTTACAATAATAACTCATGAAATACTTCAAATTAATTCCAATATTTTATCAATAATGGCTTAGGGTTGAAAGATCACACCTTAAAAGATGGAGGAGGAAGTGAATATTTATTTCCTTTATGAATAATAGTAATTTATAGCCAACTTAATCAATGCAACCTTATCTTTCTCATTTCACTCCTTCAATGATTTTTCTTTTATTTTTCTACAACCCATTATTTGCTTTGAAAGAAAACACACGAAATTTTAAAGCTCGAAACTTTAAAATGGTTAAGAAAAATATTAAAAATTAGGGTTAATAGCACTTTTTTCCCCTGCTATATAGGTTATTTTTTATTTATCCTCCTATAAAAAAATTTGTTGTGAAAACACCCTTACCATTTAATGATTTTGTTTGTTTAGACCTTGTAAAGAAATGACACACACTTGTTGCATATATGGCACACTAGATGGCATTTTTATTTTTATTTTTATTTTTTTAAGTGACACTTGGATTTTTTTTTGTTTTTTTATGCTGATGTGTAATTGTAATTTTTTTTAATTTAAAATAATTCAAAATAAAAAATTACAATTACACATCAACATAAAAACCAAAAAAATCCATAGGGCATTTAAAAAAAAAATTAAAAAAATAAATAAAAATGTCATCTAGCGTGCTACATATGCAATAAGCATGGTCATTTCCTTACAATGTCTAAACAAATAGAATCTTTACATGACAAGGGTGTTTTTACAAAAAAAAAATTATAGGGGGTAAACCAAAAGTGATCTATATGGCATGGGTAAAAGTGTTATTAACCCTAAAAATTAAAACAAGTGTTTTGGACTAAACTTGGACAACTTGAGTCCTTAACACATTTTATTACAATGTGATTGAGAAGATTGAGAAACATGTAAATAACAATTCTAGAGAGTGGATAAGCCTACTACTGTGGTTTTCTTTCAAACAAGATCATCTTGAGAGGGTTCAAGAGGATATGAGACTTTTGACACAATGTCTAAAACATTAGGGAAAACATGTTGAAGGTTCAAGGCAAAATTCAATTATCCATTTAAGATAAATTCCTGTGCTTTAATATATAGATGATGATCTTGTTGATTCAAGTTGAACTTGTATATAAGAGGATAACCACACCATTGATAAAACAAGAAGTTGATAGTTTCGCTGTCATCAAGCAACCATACATAGTTATCATAATTATTTCCAAAGTGTCAATTGATGCTAGTCAAAATTGATGAGTATGTAGCGGTGAAAATTTGGAGATTAAGCAATTTGATTAACTTAACTCATAAATTATGAGTCACCACCGTACTTTATTGTATCCAAAGGAATGAGAAAAAAGCGAATAAAATCCACAAAAATGTTTAAAGCAAAATCATATAATACAAATAGAATTAGTTATGGGGATGGTTATGGAAAGGGAAGGTGTTAGCACCCTACATCCATGATACTCCATGGAAACCTTTTTAAAATATGTGTATTTGGCTAAAAATGGTTGATTGCAAAAATATTATGGAGATGGGAAAAGAAATGGTTTTTTAATGATTTTTGATTCGGCAAAACATCAAGAGCATCATGCCTACATATCTCCAAATTATAATAAAGAAACCAAAACCACATAGTTCTTCTAAAAAATAACAAAATTGTTTGTTGATTGATTTTAAATGAAGAGACATTTTATCATCTTAAGTAGAATACTCAATTGATCATCCATAAACTTGAGATAGATGGATCTTTGCAACACAATAAAAGAAGGGCTCCAAATTGAATAAAAATCAACAAGTATACCACTTGCTCTTTCAAGTGGAAAATAATCAACACCACATCAATCAATATCGTAGAGATAGGAGAATTACATCCCAACCATAAAGAGGACTCATGTCTAATCTTTAAAAAAAGATTTAAAAATGAAAAGCTAAAATGGAAAAATTGTTTGAATGAGTTTTGTCTTTTTTAAGTCTTTTGAAAATATTTTGATATGCTTAAGATGTCTTAGAATTTATTAAAGAAAAGAAAATTTTAAAATGCACTTGACAAAGTCAATTTTTTTATTGAAATTGGTTTAAATTTAAAAAAAACAAGAGGGTTTTGAAAAAGAGAGAAGATTTGAAAATTGAAGAAGATGGGCAACGGATGAAGAGACTATCCTAAAGCATAAAGTAAAATCTAAATTGCGGGAAATTTAAATTACGAAATATAAAGGTGTCAAATTAAATGTTAGTACAATTAATAGTTTGTGTTAGTAATTAGTTTTCCGATTTAGGACAATTTGACGTTATGTTAAGCAATCGTAAGTGACCTTATATAGAAGTTGCACCTATCTGAGGTCAGGCCAAAATAAGGTAGGTAAACTGCATATAAATCACACCATGGTTTAAAGAAAATATGATCAAGACTAAGTCAAGAAGATGAGATCATTATATCAATCAAATCCATCATGATATTGTAGGACAAAATTATCATCAATCCAAAGTACCTTAAGTGATCAATTGATCACTTAGAGGTAGATTTGAAATGATGAAAGTTCATCAAGTACCAATCCAAATCTAATTGAACAAAGATGATTCAATAATCATCCAATTGATTAAAAAGAAAAATAAGAAGAAATAGATGAAGTAGAGATAAGCAACATGAAAAAAAATCCCAAATAGGATCAAAGTATTAAACAACCTATTATCAACATCATCCATCCATTTTAGTGGATTAGGGTTTTCACTCCATCAACACCCAAGATCAAATGATATTAATAAAACTTATGATCAAATTCACTGTGGCCCAAGGCCAACCAGTAAACAAAAGTAAAACATAATTAAAAATGCAATAAACACAATTAAAATGCTAAAAAAAGTATTTTTAAATTGATTTGAAATGAAAATAAAAAGTAATATTTCAAAGTATATTCAAAACATGAAATAAATTTAAAAGGAGGCCAAATAAAAATTAGAAAGGATCTCTAATGTTTTTAGAAATTTTTTGGTAACTTAAAACTAATTTTAAACTAATTAAAATCAAGCGAAGAATCAAAAATCAATGAAAATAGTAAAATTAAAAATAAAAATGAAATAATTAAGAATCAAATAAAGAAAAATCAGAGAGAACTTTAGAAATTATTTTGAGAGTTTTTGTAGTAAAAATGAATTTAATATGAATTTTAAAAGATAAATGAATTTAAACAAAATAAAAGAAAATAGAAATAAATTTGGATAAACCGTGGCACGTTGGATCAAGTGTTGAATTCTAAAGTAATCAGATTTGACGCTCTACACGTGCAGCGTACCATGGAAATTAGTAAAGTAAATGCACATGATTCAATTTAAACGTAACCAGTAAAAAAACAAATGAAAGGCTCTCATTGGCTGGATGAAAAAAGATATCAACTTCGAAATCCATTCTTTGTTTCACAGTCCAAATCGTGTTTCATCAAATGGAAATAAGAGAGGCTGAAACAACCACCAATGTGTTCCTCTCTTCATCCCAATCTCAACCATATCCACCAATAAAATTTATGTAAACTCAGTAAAGCACAATTTGAAGAAATATAGAAAAAAATTGAAAATGAATTTTAAAATTAATGATCCACAAGAAAAATCAATGAAAACAAAGGTAAGCACAAGCATCCGAGAGAAAAATGCTACATTGTGATGTCAAAAATGAAGAAAATAAATGCTACTGACTACCTGAATAAAGTATGGTGAAATTTCTCTGAAACTGGACTTTATTAGCTTGATTCAGTGGCTTAGAAGGCTCGAGGATGATTGTGTTGAATCCAGGAAGTTGCAAGGGAGCTGTAGGAGTTGATAATTCTCTCTGAGATTTCTTGTAGAAGATTCTCGATCTCAACAATTTATGGAGAAAGTTGAAGTTCTGGCATGGGTTCCTTGGATCTCAAAAGCTTGAATTTTAATGCAATGAGCTTCTCTATTTATAGGATAAGGGAGTGGTAATCTCATAAATGTGAATTCCTCTCAAACTAGTGCAAAACAAATTGGATCATTATGTGAGAAAAGTGTGATTTGCTTGCACTCAAAACTCCACTAAACCTTCTTTTTTATGAGTCATTTAACTTCTGGACACTTAATTAAGCATGTTTATATGGATAACACATGGTAAATTGGAATGTAATCAAGCTTAAGTTGAGGTAAAAATCTGATCATGGAGCCATACACAGTTTCGTGCACACTACCTCAAAGTTGTATGCCTATCAGTATAAGAAGTTTTTTTTATTACATTCTTTTTGCAACAAACTTTTCTCATGGAAAAGAGTACAATGTTCCAAGATAAGTTGAATTGGGATGCTTTTGGAAAAATTTGTGGCATATTGGAGTTGGTACAAACACCTGAAAATGAAAGCCTTTAAAATTCTAAGTCCAAAATGATCAAAGATGACCTATAATGTTTCAATGAATTTCATGCCTTTCAAGCACAATTAGCTCTTGACCATTAGCGAAAGCTTATAGATGACATCAAGAAGAGTTCACAGAAAAATAATGATCCTCAAATGATGAAAATTGAAGGAGCTATGGTCTTTGAAAGTTGGTCAAAAATCACTTGAAATTAAGTTAAAATTTCACAAAGTCCACAAATGACCTATAATATCTTCAAACTTTTGATGATCTTCTAAACATAATTTTCTCTTGACTTGTAAAGAGAAGTTGTAGAGGATGTCAATGAGAGTCATATGCTCATAGGATCACTTAAATTTTTTTAAAATGAGTGAGTTATGATGTCTTGAACTTGAACTTGAAATGTTGACTTTTTGGTCAAATCCACTTTGAATCAACTTGCATACTTGATCTTTTTTTTGCATTTTAAAACATGATGATGCACATATGAACTCATAATGATAAATACTCCATTTATATTTTATTAAACATTGTCAATCTTGAGGTTAATTAATGATGAAGGCATGGAAATAAACACATGAACCTTTTACCTATCTTGAGAAATAAGTAACCCATCCTTGGGCATCTCTTGATCAATTGAGATCGAATAATGTTTGAACAAGATATGAACTAACATTATATGCCAATACTTAATGCACAAGCCTATGAAAATAAATTTTGATCACACTTTGACTTTGATCAAATAAAACCTTAGTTGATGGAACTTGTTTGATCCACTTGGTTCCCACTTGTCCTTGTAAAATAAACAAAGGAAAACAAGACATATTTTTGTATTTTGATTAGTAGTTAGTAAAACATAAAGAATATAGAGAAAAGTGTACAAGATACACAATAGGGTGCTTGGTGACCCCACAAAAGGTAAACTTAAAGGGGGAGAGAGAAAGCAAAGGTTTAAGAGGGAACCCAAAGTTATGATCTTGATGTGTTGCAAAGATGCAAAATTATAGGGGATCTTAGGGGTAAAAATTAGGGTACAAAATGTTCCCCTATTTAAGTGTTTACTATCCAGAGTTATGAAGGTTAAAATATCTGTCTCGACGTGATTGAAGATACTTAAATACAAGAAGAAACCCAAATTTTGTCCCTAAGATGCCATGCAATGTTTATGATTATGAATGCTAAAAGTAAAAACCAAAAGGGGAACACAAGATTCCACTGTGAAAAAGAATTTAGACAAAGCTAACACTATAAGAGAAAGAGAGTTTAAATAGGAAAATAACTCACTTGGGAAACGATATAACTTTGGGTGATGACCGTGTGATGGAGAAAACCAAAATCACAGACAAAAAATAAATAAAACTATGATTCCACTAGGGAAAGCTCAAATCTATCAAGGCCAACCCAAAGAGAAGAAAATTCAAACTATTGGGAACAACAAAAAAAATGAATAAAAAAACTCAACTTTGTTCGGACCAAGCCAATGAGGATAAAAATGGAAATACAAACCCTATTGAGGATCGAAGCCCTGAATGGGTAGTAAATACCAAAAGGAAATGAGTACCCACTATCTGTTAGAACATAGTTTGATTCTATAACCCTTGTAAGAGTTTTGATGATAACAAACACAAAGAACAATTATGCTCCCTATATTTATATTTTGATTTGCAGAGAAGTTCTGATGGAAGAAGATCAGAATATGAGTTAAAAAGATGTTTCAACTCTGATTCTAAACATCTCTTAAAGAAGTTCTAACGCTGCAAACAGGACTTCGTGTTTCTGATGCAAAGCTCTGGAAAGAAGAAATAAAAACTTTCATCTTCTGAAGCAAGCATATTCTGAAGCGTTACAAATAAATTATTACCATTTAAAGAGTAACGACTGGAAGGGAACATGGATCTCTATTTTTAGAAAGCTCTTTAATTATCATTGATCAACATTCCAAAAGCTCCTACATGCTTAGCCTATTTAAACAAAGTTTGAAGGATAAATCATTTACGATTTTTTCACACGCAGTAACGAAGCTATCTTTATCATCCTCAAACGTTCAAAATTCAAACTATGTAAAACATCACTTGTGATATTGTTTTATTATAAAACATTCTTGTACACTTTTATTCAATATCATTTAGTGAAATTCCTTGAGAAAATCGGCTTGTGGTTTAAACTCAAGAAGACTTTGATGGTTGTCATGGTGGTTTTTTAATCAAGTTTGATTAGTGGATTAAGACCTTGCTGAGAGAGGTGAAATCACCTTAGCGGGTGGACTGGAGTAGTTTGAGTTCAAACGAACCAGGATAACCAATGTGTTCTTTTCTTTATGTTTTAAAAAAACTCCAATTCAACCCCCCATTTCTTGTGTTTTTCCATTCTTCAATTGGTATAAGAGCTCCTGGTTTTGAGTACAAGCACTTAACCGTGTCAGAAAAAGATCCAAGCTAAGAAAAACACTATGGTGGGACAATGTCAGAACATCAACAATGACTACCATGATGAGAAAGAGATAATCGGTGGCAAACCTCCAATCTTTGATGGTGAGAACTTCGATTATTGTAAAGACCGAATCAAAAGTTTCTTTCTGGATCATGACGTTGATCTCTGGGATATGGTGACTGATGGATACATACATCCTGTTGATGAAAGCGGTCAGAAGATTGAAAGAAAAATAATGTCAGATCATCAAAAGCGAGATTTCGGAAATCATCACAAGGCTAGAACTATTTCCTTAAGTGTTATCTCATACACAGAGTATGAAAAGATCACAAACAAAGAGTCAGCAAAACACATGTTTGATTCCTTGAGAATGACGCAAGAAGGAAACATGCAAGTAAAAGAAACCAACGCTCTTACGCTTATTTAGAAGAATGAAGCCTTCAAATGGAAGAAGATGAAACCATTGAAACAATGTTCTTAAGATTTCAAATTCTGGTTGCTGGGCTAAAAGTTCTGGATAAAGGGTACTCAACTGCTGATCATGTAAAGAAGATCATCAGAATTTTACCAAAGAAATGGAGACCCATGGTCACTGCTCTCAAACTGGCCAAAGATCTGAACAAAATCTCTCTCGAAGAACTTGTCAGCTCTCTCAGAAGTCATGAGATAGAGTTAGAAGAAGATGATCCCTAGAAGCAAGGTAAGTCTTTAGCCCTTAAATCTAACAAGAAATATGAATCTAATGTTTTACAGGAAAAAGAAGAAAACTCTGGTGGATCCTCATCAGAAGGAGATGAACTGTCTCTTCTCTCCAGAAGAGTCAATCAGTTGTGGAAGCACATGCAAAGTAAGTTTAGAAATTCCAGAAGAACAGGGAATCCATATGAACCATCATCTGGATATAGAAAGTCTGAACCATCTTCTGGATACAGAAAGTCAAGTAACAGAGACATTGTCTGCTACAAATGGAATGAACAAGGGCATTACAAAAGCGATTGTCTAAAGCTTCAAAAGGAGAAACCTAAAAAGAAGTTCTTTAAGGAGAAAAAGAAAAGTCTCATGGCAACATGGGATGACTCAGATTCTTCTGAAGCAGAAACAAAATCAGAAGATGAAAGAGCTGACATAGCCCTTATGGAGAACGTGTTAGATGATACAAAATAATCTGGATCAGAATCAGACTCAGAGCCAGAAGAGGTATTTTCTAACTTTTCAAGATCTGAATTATAAGAAAGTCTATCAAAAATTCTAGAAAGATATCAGAAACTTCGAGTCATAAAAAAGAACCTGAAAAAGGATATAGTTTCTGACTCTAAAGAAACTAAGAAACTGAGATCAGAAATTTATGAGCTGAAAGAAACAATTTCAAGACTTGAAAATAAATTAAAAAAATGCTCAGAATGAAACCATCTCAGAAGTTCCTAGTGAAGAATTGAAAAACACAAGAAGGGGGGTTGAATTGGGATCTTAAAAATCAAGGCAAATGACACGATGATTTTTATCCTGGTTCGTTTGATCTCAAACTACTCCAGTTCACCCGCTAAGGTGATTTCGCCTCTCTCAAACGAGGTCTTAATTCACTAATCAAACTTGATTACAAATCTACTTTGACAACTGCCTAAGTCTTCTTGAGTACAACCACAACCCGGTTTATCTCAAGGAATTGCACTAATCAAAATAAGAACAAAGAAGTTTATAATATGTTTTTTGTTACAAAAACAATATCAAAGACTTGTGATGTATTACACAATTTAGAGAATAATATGAATAAGGAGTAGCAGCATTCAAGGATTGTGAATTGTAGTGTTGTAAATCGTGAACGATTTAACCTTGTCCTTTGTTTAAATAGGCGCGACAATCATTTGTAATTGGAAACTTGATAAATGTCAGTTAATGCACTTTCCTCAATTAAAAGATCCTTGTCTGTTTGTAGCCGTTGCAATTGATACAACTTTGATGAATAGTAACGCTTCAGAATATTAAGGAATATGTTTGATGCTTGCTTCAGCACATTGGAAGGTCAGAATCATAAGGTCTTGTTTGCAGCGTTAGACTTCTGTTCAGAGTTACAACATCTTTCTCTTAACGTAACTTCTGATCTTCATTCATCAGAACATTCTGTGATTAGTCTACATTCTTAGCAGGAACAACCTTGTAGCTTAACTTCAGATCTGCTTCCATCAGAACTTCTCTATAAAACAGAATATAATTTTAGAGTGCATATTTGTTCTTTGTGTTTGTTATCATCAAAACTCTTACGGGGGTTGTAGAATCAAACTATGTTCTAACAATATCCCCCTTTTTGATGATGCAAAAACTAGGACATTTCAATAAAAATACACAGAACATAAAGCATTGGAGAGTCTCCCTCTAAGTCGAGTACTCAGATAAAGATGAATTACTTCCCTGAAGTTCATTCAGATTAGAGCTTTTGATGCATCTCCTTCTGTCTTCGTCAGAGTTTAGTTCTTGTTTTGCTTTTAGAGGAAAAAAACGAGAAGTTATGATATTCAAAATGTTTGAGACCTTGTCCCGATATACTGTTATTGAAAATATCTTATGTTCCCCCTCTTTTTGTCAAGAATCAAAAAGCAATATAAACACTAATATTCAGAGTAAAAAAAAGATGATTTATATTAAAACATGATTTAACATTTTCAGAGCCAGATAAAACAAGATAAATGAATTCATAAAACAAGTTATAAAAAAAACAAAGATTGAGGAGGGGGAAGTCGTGTGAACAACGCTTCCAGCAAACTCTTAATCTGAGTGCTTGATTCCTCTTGTTTTCCCAGCATTTCCTTGATTTCTTTACTCGTGTCTTCTTGCTTGTCCAATATTTCTTTGATTATTGCATTCTCTTTCTTTAACTCTTCCAGAGTTTGCATAACCAAAGATGAAGCTGGTGTATCCACAAAAGATGCAAGTTTCTCAGAACACTCTGTAGCATTTTCTGATTCAGTGGCTTCTTCAGTTTCTTTGCATTTGTCTTGAATAATAGCCAGTGGAAGATTTTTAGAGCATGGTTCAATAACTTCTGAAGGTTGGTGCTCTTTCCAGGGAGCATTGTCCAGTAGAAGGATATATTTCCTTTCAAAGTGACTCAGAATTTCATCCTTGAAAACTTTCAGCTGATCACAAAAGTTCTGTTGAGCCAACTTATAGCTTAATTCCTTGAGTTTATAAACTTGTTTGCTTCAAAGAGTTAACCCTTTCCGTTAATTCTGTTTCAAAAATCAATAAGTTTCTACCAACATTTTCTTTGGTTATAGTTGGTTTAGGTTTGGGAATGGCAATTTTGTGAGAGGTTGAGGCTAGGTGGTTGAGCGCTTCTAATTCAATGACTGTTCTAAAGTGATCTTCTGGAAGGTTAATAGGAGAGGGAGTAGGCGAATCAGAAATGATGATTGGAGATGGAGGTGTGTTTAGTGGAATGGAATGATAAGGTGATGGAATTTCTGGAATGTCTAGGATGGAGAGACGGTTGACGAACCATGAGAGGTTCTGTTATTCCAAGAATTGGTGTCGTGGTATCAGATTCTGTGTAGGAATCTTCTGGTTAGGAAGCGGTAGCGTTTGGATTTTCTGGGTGAGTGGTTTGGAAGTTTGGATTTTCTGTTTAAGGAGTTTGAAGGTTTGGATTTTCTAGGTTAGGAGTTTGAAAATCTGGATCAAATTGATCAATATTAGAAAGAACTCTATCAAGGTCTGCCTGATTTTGTTCAAGATGTGGATTGGGAGAGAGAGGTTCCTTTAGTATGTTTTCTATAGTTACAGAAGGGTCAAACTCTATATCAAAATCTTCAAATGTTTGAGGTGAGGGATCTTTTGTTGGTTTTAGAGAGGAGGGTGTTTCAAATGTTGGAAAAACAACTAATTCTACAACAGAAATAAAAGAAGAGTTACCTTTCTTTTTAGAAGCTTTTGAAGTCCTCTGAGAAGATCCTTCTCCTGCAGCTTTTCTTTTTCTGGACTTCTTTAAGATAACATCTGGAGCTTGCTGATGCAGATCACGAATATTTAACTCTGGAGCAGTTCCATCCTTATTGCATGCTTCAAAGTATCTGACAACTATTTCAGGTGAAGCATCAATCTCAAAAAATAGAGGAAAATCTTTCAGAGGGATTCTCCTTGAAGTGATGACTTCCGGTGTAGAAATGGTTGGCTCCTTCTTAATGCTGTCAATAATCTTCATCTTTTTCAAGTTCTTGGCATTAAGGGGTTTTCCAGAACATGCCTCCAGCGTGCTTATCTACTGAGCTTTAGTCAGATGCTCTATTAACCTATTCTCAGTCAGAATATCATAAATTAACCTGCCCAGAGGTATCCAATCCCTCTTGGTTTTTTCATCTTCTCTTGTTTCCTTCACGCTTGTTCTCAGATGATTGAAAAGCAAGTGAGGATGTTTTATTCTTGTCTTCTTCGCAATGAAATATAGCAGAAACTATTGATCAATATTGATGTAGTCAGGAGAGCTTGTTGGCTTCCTGTGGTTAATACATCCCAGAATGATCTTAGCCCAGATTCTGAAGTAGCCCTTCAGATCTTTAATCTTGTTGGATGGCTACCCATAACTGAAGATTACTCTTGATATGACTTTTAGGTCAGAACATTTCTCAGCCATGTCGCTGCACCGGATTCCTCCGTCGTTGTAACCAATCAGCTTTGCAATCAAATATTCAGTAATTGCAATTTTCTTCTCCATTACATAAGACGTCACTTGGTGATTAGATGAGGTTGCATGAATCCATAATTCCTTTACCAAAATTGGGAATACTGGAACTAGAAGACGATCGAAATACCTATTCCATCCTTGAACAACTACATCTGTAGAAAGATCAAACCCATTCTCCTTCATGCTTTCAAAGTCGATGATAAGCTCGCAGAGAACCTCGAGATAATCAATTGGAGTGAGTAAGGTTCTTGAAGGTTCTTCGTACTATTCTGCTGATGAAGATGAACCAGGAGCACTTTAAAGATTTTTAGCCCTTGAAGAAGATGCCATTGTTCACACTGACTGTTTGAGATTTTTGAGAAAAAGGGTTTTTGCAAACGAAAACTAGATTGGAAAATAGAAGCGAGAAGAAGTGAAAGTGATAGTGAGTGTGTATTTATAATCAATTTGAAATCTTAATCAACAAGAAAGAGAAAAAATATTAATGATTACACAACAATTATGAATCTTGAAAATAGGGGATGACGTGGAGATAAGAAACAGTTACCAATGACATGCGTCTCAATGCACCCAATCAAAGCTTTAGACCCTTCAGAATTTGAAAGCGTGTTCAGCCTTAGAAGGACGCTTGTGAGAGGATGACAAATATTGATAATGTGAAATGCAAGCCTTTATCTTTAAAATGAACCGTTCAGATCTTCTTAGATAGATTCTGATGCAACTGTTCTTCTAACTTCTGAAGACTTGTTTATCATATGTTCACAAAGAAAACATAAAATTCTTAGGGTTAATGAATATATAAATAAAACTCTTATTTTGGATATAACTTCATGCTGAGATGTTTCAGAATGAAATTACACCTATCTTCAGAAAGTGGTTTATTAAAGACATCAGCCCGTTGATGGTCTGTGTCAATGAATTTTAAGGAAAAGATTCCTTTCTGAATATAGTCCCTAATAAAGTGATGTTTTATTTCTATATGCATAACCCAAGAATGAAAAATAGGATTCCTAGATAAACATATTGCAGAAGTATTATCACAGAATATAGGAATATTACTCTCAAATATGTTGAAGTCTTCAAGATGACTTCTCATCCAGAGCATCTGTGTGTTGCATACAGCAGCTGCTATGTATTCAGCTTTAGCTGTTGACAAAGCAATTTTGGATTGCCTCTTTCTGGTCCATGAGATCAGATTTTCTCCCAGAAAAAGGCAGCTTCCAGAAGTGCTTTTTCTTTCTACTATATCTCCAACGAAGTCAGCATCATAGTACCCTACTAAATTGTATTCACTGGTTTTTCTATAAAACAAACCAAGATTAGTAGTACCTTTCAGATACTTGAAAATTCGCTTAACATATGTTAAGTGAGATTCTCTAGGATCTGATTGGAATCTGGAACATAAGCAAACATTGTATAGAAAGTCAGGTCTTGAAGTTGTAAGATATAAGAGAGATCCAATCATACCTCTGTAGATCTTCTGTTATACCTTTTTACTTACCTCTTGATTTTCCATAATACATATGGGATACATTGGAGTCTTAGATGGCTTACACTCTGATAGTTCAAATTTCTTCAGAAGTTCTTTGACGTATTTACTCTGGTGTATGTAGGTTACTTCTGGAGTTTGATTGATCTGAATGCCCAGAAAGAATTTGAGTTCTCCCATCAAGCTCATTTCAAACTTTGACTGCATAGACTTAGAAAATTCTCTTCCCAGAGATGCTTTAGTAGTTCCAAATATTATATCATCTACATAAATTTTCCAAACTAAAATGTCATTCTTAAATGTCTTACAGAACAAGGTTGTGTCAACTTTCCCTCTGGTGAATTCCTTTTCTAACATAAATCTACTTAGTCTTTCTTACCATGCTCTGGGAGCTTGTTTCAGACCATATAGTGATTTCTTTAGTTTGAAAACATATTTTGGATGTTTGGAATTTTCAAACCCAGGGGGTTGGTGCACATAAACTTCTTCATCAATGTATCCATTTAAGAATGCACTTTTGACATCCATATGATAGAGAGTGATTCCATTATTAATAGCAAAAGAAATTAAGAGTCTGATAGATTCTAACCTGGCGACTGGAGCAAAGGTTCCTGTATATTCTATCCCTTATTGCTGACTATAACCTTGTGCAACCAGTCGTGCCTTATTTATGATGACTTCTCCTTGTTCATTAAGTTTGTTTCTGAATACCTACGTTGTTCTAATGACGTTGATCCCTTTTGGTTTGGGAACCATATCCCATACGTCATTTCTGGTGAATTGATTTAATTCCTCCTGCATAGCCAGTATCCAGTCGTTGTCCAGAAGAGCTTCATCAATGGTGGTTGGCTCAATCAGAGATACCAATCCCATGAGATATTCTTCAGAATTTCTGAATATGGATCTTGTTCTGATTGGGTCTTTCTTCTTTCCCAGAATTTTGTCTTCAGGGTGAGCTAGGCTACTTCTGGATAGTCTTTTCTAGAGATGTTCTTCAGAAGTTGTGGTAGTTCTTGTGAGATTTCCTTCTGATGTTGTTTGTGAGTCTTTGTTGGGAACTTCTGATGTATTGCCTTCAGTACCTGTGAACTGAACTTCTATATCTGCAAGAGATTTATTTTGCTTTGACTTTTGAGAGCCAAGCTTGTCATCAAATCTAACACTGATTGACTCTTCTACAATTTGTGTTTCTGGATTATATACTATGTAGCCTCTTGAGCGTTCAGAGTATCCTAACATAATACACTTATGTGCTTTAGAGTCAAACTTGTTCAAATGTTCTTGGGTGTTAAGCATAAAACAAATACATCCAAAAGGATGGAAATACGAAATGTTGGGCTTTCTGTTCTTCCACAATTCATATGGAGTCTTATCCAGAATAAGTCTTATGGAGATTCTATTCTGAATTTAACATGCTGTGTTAATTGATTCTGCCTAGAAGTTCTTAGTAATGTTAGTCTCGTTGATCATGGTTCTGGCCATTTCTTGTAAAGTTCTGTTCTTTCGTTCTACAACTCCATTTTGTTAGGGAGTTCTAGGACAAGAGAAATCATGAGAGATGCCATTCTCATTAAAAAATATTTCAAATTTTTTGTTTTCAATTTCTCCACCCTGATCACTTATGACTTTGACAATTCAAAGATCTTTTTCATTCTGGACTTAGTTACAAAAAGCAACGAACATAGAGTGTGACTCGTCCTTGTGTCTTAAGAACTTTACCCATGTCCATATGCTATAGTCATCTACGATCACTAATCTATACTTCTTTCCACTAATGGATGCAGTTTTCACTAGTCCAAATAGATCTATGTACAGAAGTTCTAATGGTCTAGAGGTGGAAACAACATTTTTTGCTTTAAAAGGAGGTTTTGAAAACTTGCCTTTCTGACATGCTTCACACAGAGCATCTGAGCTGATCTTCAGATTAGGAAGTCCTCTGACCAAATTGTCTTTGTTAATCTTAGATATTCTTCTCATACTAACATGCCCCAATCTTTTGTGTCAGACCCATTGCTCGTTGTTAACAGACAGTAGGCATTTTACGTTCTTACTTTTTAGTTCAGGAAGTTTTATTTTGTAAATGTTGTTCTTCCTCTTTCCATTAAATAGGATAGATCCATCTTTCTAACTAACAACTTTACAGGAATTTTGATTAAAGATTATATCATAACCGTTATCACTTAATTGACTTATGGATAACAAGTTATGCATTAATCCATCTACTAACAGAACACTATTAATAGAAGGGGGTTACCGTTACGGACAATTCCAGAGCCAATGATCTTCCCTTTCTGATTGCCTCCAAAACCTACGTAGCCTCCAGATTTAAGTTCCAGACTTTGGAACATATGCTTTCTTCCCGTCATGTGTCGAGAGCATCCAGAGTCCAGGTACCTTGATTGGTGTTTTAGTCTTGTTGTCAAAGATATCTACTACATATATAATTTTATCCTTAGGTACTCATATCTTTTTGAGTCCTTGTTTGTTAGGGTTACCAAAATTCTGTTTGAATTTTGGTTTAGCAGAAAAATCATTACTGGTGTATTTTAAGTCATGTGTGTGCCCATAGGTAAAGTGAGATTTTAAAGGTGTGTGTTTAACAACTAAGTCCATGACTTTCTTAGGTTGGGATACTTTACCTTTGTATCCTATACCTTTTCTGTCATTTCTTCTAACCCCATAGATCATTGAAGCCATCTTGCTGCTATCTATGTTTTTAGCAAGGAACTTCTGAAAGCTATGATCATATTCCTTTATGATCTTATCAGAGTTACTGGGAACCTCTGAGATTCTTTCCTTCTGAGTGTTTTGTAAATCGTTTTCGAGTTTTGCAATTTTTTTCTTTTAGCTCAGAATTTTCTAATCTCAGATTCTCAATTTCTTCAGAGTCAGAAACTAGATCCTTTTCAGGTTCTTGAATTTGACTCGAAGCTGCTGATATATTTCAAGAATTTCACTCAGACTTTCTCCTAATTTAGCTTTAGTAAAGTGTACAATAAAGTCAATAAATACCTCTTATGTGTCTGATTCTGATTCTGACCCAGATGATTCACTATCTTCTGTCACGTTGGCCATAAGAGCAATGTTGGCTCTTTCATCTTCTGATTCTGTGTCTGCGTCAGAAGTATCTGAGTCATCCCATGTTTCCATGAGACTTTTCTTCTTCTCCTTGAAGAACTTCTTTTTGGGTTTCTCCTTTTGAAGCCTCGGATAATCTCTTTTGTAGTTCCCTTGTTCATTGCACTCGTAGTAGACAATGTCCCTGTTGCTTGACTTTCTGTGTCCAGAAGAACATTCAGACTTTCTGTGTCCAGAAGAAGATTCAGACTTTCCGTATCCAGAGAATGATTCATTCTGATTCTTTGTTCTTCTGAAGTTTCTGAACTTCCTTTGCCTCTGCTTCCACAGTCGATTGACTCTTCTGGAGAGAAGAGACAATTCGTCTTCTTTTGATGAGGATCCACCAGAGGTTTCTTCCATAGCCTGCAAAACTTTAGAATCATATTTTTGTTAGATTTAAGAGCTAAAGGCTTACCTTGCTTATGAGGATCATCATCTTCTAACTCTATCTCATGACTTCTGAGTGAGCTGACAAGTTCCTTTAGAGATATCTTGTTAAGATCTTTTCTCAGTTTGAGAGCACTGACAATGGGCCTCCATTGCTTTGGTAAACATCTGATGATCTTCTTTACATGATCAGTAGTTGAATACCCTTTGTCTAGAACTTTCATCCCAGCAACCAGAATTTGGAATCTTGAGAACATTGCTTTAATGGTTTCACTTTCTTCCATCTTGAAGGCTTCGTACTTCTGAATGAGCGCAAGGGATTTGGTTTCTTTTACTTGCATGTTTCCTTCATGCGTCATTTTCAGAGAATCAAACATTTTTTAGCCGTCTCTCTATTTGTGATCTTCTCATACTCTAAATATGAGATGGCACTCAAGAGGATAGTTCTGGCTTTGTGATGATTTCTGAAGTCACGCTTTTGATGATCAGACATTCCATTTCTATCAATATTCTAACCACTTTCTTCTACAAGATGCGTGTACCCATCAATTACCATATCCTAGGGATCAGCATCATGAGCCATAAAGAAGCTTTCAATTCTGTCTTTCCAGTAGTCAAATTTCTCTTCATCAAAGATTGGAGGTTTTCCGCATATTCTGTCTTTATCATCATGGTAGTCATTGCTGATGTTTTGACTTGGTCCTACCATAGTGTTTTTCTTAGCTTGGATATTTTACGGACACGGTTAGGTGCTTGAACTCAGAACCAGGTGCTCTGATTCCAATTGGAGAATTGAAAAACACAAGAAGGGGGGGGGGGGGGGTTGAATTGGGATCTTAAAAATAAATGCAATTGACACGATGATTTTTATCCTGGTTCGTTTGATCTCAAACTAATCCAGTCCATCCTCCAAGGTTATTTCGCCTCTCTCCAACGAGGTCTTAATTCACTAATCAAACTTGATTAAAAATCTACTTTGATAACTGCCAAAGTCTTCTTGAGTACAACCACAACCCGGTTTATCTCAAGGAATTGCACTAATCAAAATATGAACAAAGCAGTGTACAGTATATTTTTTGTTACAAAAACAGTATCACAGACTTGTGATGTATTACACAGTTTAGAGAATAATATGAATAAGGAGTAGCAGCGTTGAAGGACTATGAATTGTAGTGTTGTAAATCGTGAACGATTTAACCTTGTCCTTTGTTGAAATAGGCACAACAATCTTGTGTAATTGGAAACTTAATAAATGTTAGTTAATGCACTTTCCTAAATTAAAAGATCCTTGTCTGTTTGTAGTTGTTGCAATTGATACAGCTTTGATGAATAGTAACGCTTCAAAACATTAAGGAATATGTTTGTTGCTTGCTTCAGAACATTGGAAGGTCAGAATCATAAGGTCTTGTTTGCAGCGTTAGACTTCTGTTTGGAGTTAAAACGTCTTTCTCTTAACGCAACTTCTGATCTTTGTTCATCATAACATTCTAAGATTAGTCTACGTTCTCAGCAGGAACAACCTTGTAGGTTAACTTATGATCTGCTTCCATCAGAACTTCTCTACAAAACAGAATATAATTTTAGAGTTCATATTTGTTCTTTGTGTTTGTTATCATCAAAACTCTTACGAGGGTTGTAGAATCAAAATATTTTCTAACACCTAGTAATCCTGATAAGACCATAAAGGAATATGATCATAGCTTTCAGAAATTTCTTGCTAAAAAAATAGATAGAAGCAAGATGGCCTCAATGTTCTATGGAGTTAGTAGAAATGAAAGAAAAGGAATAGGATACAAATGTAAAGTATCTCAACCTAAGAAAGTTAAGGATTTAGTAATTAAACGCACCACCTCTGAATTCTCATTTCACCTATGGGCACACACATGACTTAAAGTATACTAGTAATTCTTTTTTTGCTAAACCAAAATTCAAACAGAATATTGGTAACTCTAACAAACAAGGACCCAAAAAGATATGGGTACCTAAGGATAAAATTGTATATGTTGCAGTTATCTTTAATAGCAAGACTGAAACACCAATCTTGGTACCTGGAATATGGATGCTCTCGACACATGAAAGGAAGAAATCATTTATTCCAAAGCATGGAGCTTAAATATGGAGGCTACGTAGGTTTCAGAGGAAATTAGAAAGGGAAAATTATTGGCTCTAGAACTATTGGTAACGGTACGCTTCCCTCTATAACTAATGTTCTGTTAGTAGATGGATTAATGCATAACTTGTTATCCATAAGTCAATTAAGTGATAACGGTCATGAGATAGAGTTAGAATAAGATGAGCCCGAAAAGCAAGGTAAGTCTTTATCCCTTAAATCTAACAAAAATATGAATCTAAAGTTTTGCAGGCTAAAGAAGAAACTCTGGTGGTTCCTCATCAGAAGAAGACGAACTTTCTCTTCTCTCTAGAAGAGTCAAATAGCTGTGGAAGCACAGGAAAAGGAAGTTCAGAAATTCCAGAAGAACAGGAAATCAGTCTGAACCATCGTCTGGATACAGAAAGTCAAGTAACAGAGACATTGTCTGCTACAAATGCAATAAACAAGGGCATTACAAAAGCGATTGTCAAAAGCTTCAAAAGGAGAAACCTAAAAAGAACTTAATTAAGGAGAAGAAGAAAAGTCTCCTGGAAACATGGGATGACTCAGATTCTTCTGAAGCAGAAACAAAATCAGAAGATGGAAGAGCCAACATAGCCCTTATGGCCAACATGTCAGATGATACTGAATCATCTGGATCAGAATCAGACTCAGGCAGAAAAGGTATTTTCTAACTTTTCTAGATCTCAATTAGAAGAAAGTCTGTCACAAATTCTAGAAAGATATCAGAAACTTCGAGTCATAAACAAGAACCTGAAAAAGGATATAGTTTCTGACTCTAAAGAAACTAATAAACTCAGATCATAAAACTCTGAGTTGAAAGAAACAATTTCAAAACTTAAAAATAAATTACAAAATTCTCAGAATGAAACTATCTCAGAAGTTCCTAGTAACCCTGATAAGATCATAAAGAAATATGATCATAGATTTCAGAAATTTCTTGCTAAAAAGATAGATAGAAGCAAGACGGATTCAATGATCTACAGAGTTAGCAGAAATGGAAGAAAAGGAATAGGATACAAAGGTAAAGTATCTCAACCTAAGAAAGTTAAGGATTTGGTAATTAAACACACACCTCTGAATTCTCATTTCACCTATGGGCACACACGTGACTTAAAGTATACTAGTAATGTTTTTTCTGCTAAACCAAAATTCAAACAGAATATTGGTAACTCTAACAAACAAGGACCCAAAAAGATATGGGTACCTAAGGATAAAATTGTCTAAGTTGCAGATATATTTAACAGCAAGACTAAAACACCTATCTTGGTACCTGGACTCTGGATGCTCTTGACACATGACAGGAAGAAAGCATATGCTCCAAAGCCCAGAGCTTAAATCTGGAGGCTACGTAGGTTTCAGAGGAAATCAGAAATGGAAGATGATTGGCTCTAGAACCATTGGTAACGGTACGCTTCCCTCTATAACTAATGTTCTGTTAGTAGATGGATTAATGCATAACTTATTATCCATAAGTCTATTAAGTGATAACGGTCATGAGATAGAGTTAGAAGAAGATGAGCCCTAGAAGCAAGGTAAGTCGTTATCCCTTAAATCTAACAAAATATATGAATCTAAAGTTTTGTAGGCAAAAGAAGAAAACTCCAGTGGATCCTCATCAGAAGAAGACGAACTATCTCTTCTCTCCATAAGAGTCAATCAATTGTGGAAGCACATGAAAAGGAAGTTCAGAAATTCTAGAAGAACAGGGAATAAGTCTGAACCATTATCTGGATACAGAAAGTCTGAACCATCTTCTTGATACAGAAAGTCAAGTAATAGAGAATTTGTCTGCTACGAATTCAATGAACAAGGGCATTACAAAAGAGACTGTCCAAAGCTTAAAAAGGAAAACCTGAAATTAAGTTCTTTAAGGATAAGAAGAAAAGTTTCATGGAAACATGGGATGACTCAGATTCTTCTGAAGCAGAAAGAGAATCAGAAGATGAAAGAGCAAACATAGCCATTATGTCCTACGTGTCAGATGATACTGAATCATCTGGATCAGAACTAGACTCAAGGGCAGAATAGGTCTTTTCTAACTTTACTAGATCTCAATTAGAAGAAAGTCTGTAAAAAATTCTAGAAAGATATCAGAAACTTTGAGTCATAAACCAGAACATGAAAAAGGATCTAGTTTGTGACTCTGAAGAAACTAAGAAATTGACATCAGAAAACTCTGAGTTAAAAGAAACAATTTCAAAACTTGAAAATAAATTACAAAATTATCAAAATGAAACTATCTCAGAAGTTCCTAGTAACCCTGATAAGATCATAAAGAAATATGATCATAGCTTTCAGAAATTTCTTGCTAAAGACATAGATATACGCAAGATGGGTTCAATGATATACAGAGTTAGCAGAAATGGAAGAAAAGGAATAGGATACAAAGGTAAAGTATCTCAACTTAAGAAAGTTAAGGATTTGGTAATTAAACGCACAACTCTGAATTCTCATTTCACCTATGGGCACACACATGACTTAAATTATACTAGTAATGCTTTTTCAGCTAAACCAAAATTCAAATAGAATTTTGGTAACTCTAACAAACAAGAACCCAAAAAGATATGGGTACCTAAGGATAAAATTGTTTATGTTGCAGATATCTTTAACAACAAGACTGAAACACCAATATTGGTACTTGGACTCTGGATGCTCTCGACATATGACAAGTAGAAATCATATGTTCCAAAGCCTAGAGCTTAATCTGGAGGCTACGTAGGATTCAGAGGCAATCAAAAAGGGAATATTATTGGCTCTAGAACTATTGGTAATAGTACGCTTCCCTCTATAACTAATGTTCTGTTAGTAGATGGATTAATGCATAACTTATTACCCATAAGTCAATTAAGTGATAACAGTTATGATATAATCTTCAATCAAAAGTCCTGCAAAGCAGTTAGTTAGAAAGATGGATTTGTCCTCTTTAATGGAAAGAGAAAGAACAACATTTACAAAATAAAACTTTCTGAACTGAAAAGTCATAATGTGAAATACCTATTGTCTGTTAACGATGAGCAATGGATCTGGCACAGAAGATTGGGGAATGTTAGTAAGATAAGAATATCTCAGACTAACAAACTCAATCTGGTTAGAGGACTTCCTAACCTGAAGTTCAGCTCAGATTCTCTGTGTGAAGCATGTCAAAAAGGCAAGTTTGCAAAACCCTCTTTTAAAACAAAAAATGTTGTTTCTACCTCTAGACCATTAGAACTTATGCATATAGATCTATTTGGGCCAGTGAAAACTATATCCATTAGTGGCAAGAAGTACAGATTAGTGATCATAGATGACTATAACAGATGGACATGGGTAAAGTTCTTAAGACACAAGGACGAGTCATATTTTGTGTTCTTTGCATTTTGTAACCAAGTCGAAAACGAAAAAGATCTTAGAATTGTTAAAATCAGAAGTGATCATGATGGAGAATTTAAAAACAAAAAATTTGAACTATTTTTTAAAGAGAATGGCATCTCTCATGATTTTTATTATCCTAGAACTCCTAAAAAAACAGAATTGTAGAACGAAAGAACAAAACTTTACAAGAATTTTCCAGAACCATGATCAACGAGACTAACATTGCTAAGAACTTCTGGGCAGAAGCAATTAACACAACGTGTTACATTCAGAATAGAATCTCCATAAGACCTATTATGGATAAGACTCCATATGAACTGTGGAAAAACAGAAAGCCCAACATCTCGTATTTCCATCAATTTGGATGTACTTGTTTTATTCTAAATACTAAAGAACATCTGAACAAGTTTGACTATAAAGCACAAAAGTGTATTATGTTAGAATACTCTGAATGCTCAAGAGGCTATAGAGTAAATAATATAAAAACACGGATTGTAGAAGAGTCAATCAGTGTCAGATTTGATGATAAGCTTGGCTCTCAAAAGTCAAAGCAAGATAAATATTTTGCATATATAGAAGTCTAATTTATAGGTACTAAAGAAACTGCATCAGGAGTTTCTCACAAAGAATCACAATCAACTCCAAAAGAAGATTTCACAAACATTACAACAACATCTGAAGAGCCCCTCCAGAAAAGATAATCCAGTAGCAGCCTGGCTCATCCGAAAGACAAAATTCTGGGAAAGAAAGAAGACCAATCAGAATAAGATCCACATTCAGAAACTCTGAAGAATCTCTCATGGGATTAGTGTCTCTGATTTAGCCAACTTTCATTGACGAAGCTCTTCTGGATAATGATTGGATACTTGCAATGCAGGAAGAATTAAACCAATTCACCATAAACGATTTGTGGGGTCTGGTTCCTAAACCAAAAGGAGTCAACATCATTGGAACCAAATGGGTATTCAGAAACAAACTGAATGAACAAGGAGAAGTCATCACAAATAAAGCACGATTGGTGGCACAAGGTTATAGTTAGCAAGAAGGGATAAACTATACATAAACCTTTGCTCCAGTCGCCATGTTAGAATCTATCAGACTTTTAATTTCTTTTGTTGTAAATAATGGCATCACTCTCTATCAGATGGATGTCAAAAGTGCATTCTTAAATGGTTACATTATTGAAGAAGTTTATGTGCACCAACCCCATGGTTTTGAAAATTCAAAACATCTAGAATATGTCTTTAAACTAAAGATATAACTATATGGTATGAAACAAGCTCCTAGAGCTTGGTATGAAAGACTAAGTATCTTTCTGTTAGAAAATGATTTTACCAGAGGGAAGGTGGACATAACTTTATTCTGTAAGCCATTTAAAAATGACATTCTAGTTTGTCAAGGTAGATGATATTATTTTTGGATCTACTAAAGCCTCACTGGGAAGAAAATTTGCTAAGTCTATGCAGGCAGAGTTTGAAATGAGCTTGATGGGAGAACTCAAGTTCTTTCTAGGCATTCAGATTAATCAAACTCCATAAGGAACATACATACATCAAAGCAAGTATGTCAAAGAACTTATGAAGAAATTTGACCTATCAGAATGTAAGCTAGCTAAAACTCCCATGCATCCTACATGCATTCTGGAAAAGGAAGAGGTAAGTAAGAAGATAGAACATAAGATCTACAAAGGTATGATTGGTTCTCTCTTATATCTTACAGCTTCAAGACCTAATATTCTGTATAGTGTATGTTTATGTGCTACAATCCAATTAGATCTTAGAGAATCTCACTTAACAACCGTTAAGCTAATTTTCAAGTGTCTGAAATGTACTACTAATCATGGTTTGTGTTATAGAAAAACCAAAGAATACAAGTTAGTAGGGTATTGTGATGCTGACTTCGCTGGAGACAGAATATAAAGAAAAAGTACTTCTGGAAGCTGCCAATTTCTGGGAGAAAATCTTATCTCGTGGTCCAGCAAGAGGAAATCCACCATCGCACTATCAACTGCTGAAGCTGAATATATAGAAGCAGTTGGATGCAGCACACAGATGCTCTGGATGTAAATTCAGCTTGAAGACTTCAACATATTTGAGAGTAACATTCCTATACTCTATGATAATACTTATGCCATCTGTTTATCTATAATTCCTATTTTAAATTCTAGGGCTAAGCATATAGAAATAAAACATCACTTCATTAGGGACTATATTCAACAAGGAATTCTTTCAATAAAATTTATTGACACAGATCATCAATGGGCTGATGTCTTCACTAAACCCCTTTCTGAAGATAGGTTTAATTTTATTCTGAAACATCTCAGCATAAAATAATGTCCAGAATAAGAGTTTTATTTATGTATTCTTTAACCCTCAGAATATTATGTTTCTTTATGTGAACATGTGATCAATAATTCTTCAGAAGTTAGAAGAAAATTTGTATCAGGATCTATCTAAGAAGATCTGAACAATTTCCAAACGGTTCATTTCAAAGATAGAAGCGTGCAATTCACAACATCAACTTATGTCTTCTCATAAGAGTTTCTTCTAAGGCTGAACACGTGTTCAAATTCTGAAGAGACTAAAGCATTGATTAGATGCATTGAGACTCGTGTCATATCAGTAACTGTTTTATATCTCTACGCCATCTCCCTATTTTCAGGAATAATTAATGCTATGTAATCATTTCATTTCAGTATTTTCTTGTTAATTAAGTTTTCTATTTTTTTATAAATACACCACTCACTTTCACTTTCACTTTTTCACTCTTACTTCTTCTCTCTATTACTTGTGTTCAATTTTTTCTTCAAAAATCCTCAAAAGTCTGTGTGAACAATGGCTTTTTCTCAAACTGCTCAAAGCTCTCAAGTGTTCCTGGCTCTTCTTCTTCAACAACAGACAAATATGAGGAACCCTTAAGAACATTGTTGACTCCCATGAATTTGCTGGAAGTTCTGTGTGAACTCATTATAGACTTCGTCAGTATGAAGGAAAATGGTTACGACCTAACTCCTGATGTTGAATTTCAAGGGTGGACAAAGTATTTTGATCGTCTATTGGGTCCAGTTTTTCCAAGATTAGTTAAAGAATTCTGGATTCACGCTACTGCTTCAAATTATCAAGTTACTTATTTTGTGATGGGAAAGAAAATAGTAATCTTTGAAGATCTCATTGCGCATTTGGTAGGTCACGACGGTAGAGGCATTCGTTGCAGAGACATGGCAGATAAATGCTCTGACCTAACAAAGATTTCAAAAGAGATTTTTTCTTCTTGCCAACCTTCAAATAAAATCAAAGATCTGAAAGACTACTTCAGAATTTGTCAAAAATCATCTTGGGCTGCATCAATCATAGAAAACCACAAGTTCTTCAGACTATATCAACATTGATCAGCAATTTCTTTTGTACTTCATAGAAACCAAGGCAAAGGTCAATCTTCCTCATCTTCTGTTTAATCATCTGAAGACTAACATCAAAGAGACAAGAAAAGAAGAAAGAACAAAGACAGATTGGATACCTCTGGGCGGGCTCATATTAGATATTCTGACAGAAAACAAACTGGTAGAATATCTGACTGAGGCTCAATAGGTCAGCACTTTGGAAGCATGTGCTGGTAAACCTCTGAATGCAAAGAATCTGAAGAAAATGAAGATAATTAACACCATCAAGAAGGATCCAACAATAACAACCAAGGAAGTCATCAAAACAAGAAGAGTACCTCTAAAGGGTTTTCCTCTCTTCTCCCAAACAGATGCCTCTCCATAAATTATTGTCAGATATCTGGAGGCTTGCAAAATGGACGGGATAAATCCAGAAGTGAACATTCGTGATATGTGACAATAGCCTCCAGAGATTTTCCTCAAAAAATCAAGGAAAAGGAAAGCTGCTGGAGAAGGATATTCTCAGAAGGTTCCCAAGGCGGCTAAGAAAAAAGGTAATTCATCTTTTATTTATATTATGGAATCAGTTATTTTATCAACATCTGAAACCCCATCCTCTCCAAAACCCTCAGAAGATCCGTCACCATAAACCTTTGATGACTTTGACATTGAATTTGACCCCTCACTTACTCTAGACAACATTCTGGACGATCCAACTTCTACCCATCTTGACCAAAATCAGCCTGAACTTGCTCAAGTTCTTTCTGGTATTAATCAATTTGATCCGTTATTTCAAGCTCCCCACTCATAAAATCCAAACTTTCATGCTCCCCACTCAAAAAATCCATTTTCCGACTCTAATACCACTACATCCATTCCTGGAATAACATGCCCTCTCTTGGTCCAACAACCAATCACAATCCGCGACATCCCAGAAATTCCATCTCCCTATCATTCCACTCCACCAAACAGACCACATTCACCCATTATTTATCTTTGATCCTCCCTCTCCAAACAACCATCCAGAAGATTACCTTCGCACCATTATAGACTTAGAAGCTATGGACAATCTTGTCTCATGCTCTCAAAAAATTGTCGTACCAAAACCAAAACCAAAAATCACCAAAGCAGATGTTGGTAAAAATTTGCTGATTTTTGAAACAAAAATACTTGAATGGGTTAACTCTTTGAAGCTAGCCTGCTTAGAGAATCCTAGTCTGCTGATTTTGATTCACACTGGAACCAATTCATAAAATGGTTCAATTCTGAGTCCTCGAAACTTAAGGAGTTTAGTTATGAAATTTATCAACATAACTTCTGTGATCATCTGAAAGTCTTCAAAGACCAAGTTCTGCATCACTGGGAAAAGAAACCTCTCATTCTACTGGACAATGCCCCTTGGAAAGATCACCAGCCTTCAGAATATGATGAACCATCCTCGGATACTTTGCCTCTGGTTACGGTTCAAGACAAAGGCAAGGAAATTAAAGAAGCTACTGAGTCAGAATCAACAACAACTTGCTCTGAAAAGGTGGCACCTTCTATTGATATACCTTCTTCATCTCTGGTTCACCAAACTCTAGAGGAGTTGAAGAAAGAAAATGCAATGTTCAAGGAGAGACTAGACAAGAAATATGACACATGCAAGGAAATCAAAGGGATCCTGGAAAAATAAGAAGAGTCAAACACTCAGATTAAGGATTTGTTGGAAGCCCTATTCACACGACTTCCTCCACCTCAATCTTAGTTTTGAAAATTGTGTTCTTTACTGTGTTCATTTTTTTCTTCTGAATGTGTTATTGCAATCTGTGATACGGTGGAAGAACGGACTTTAGGTTTTGCGTTTGTTTTCGCAAATGTTTCGGTTTAGCAAGAGTCGCCACCGACTTTTTATTTTATCCTAAGGAAAGGTTAAAAAGCACAGCAAAAACCTTTGTGATGTTTTCTTGGGTTCGAGGAGTAGATTATAGAAAGGGAAGGTATTAGCACCATTTCTATCCATGTTTATCCACGGGCTCTTAGTTACTTGCTTAGATCACTTGCCTTGCATTTTCAATTGTTTGAAATGGTGCTTTCAATTGTTTGAAATGGTGCTTTGTGTGTGGGTTTGAAAATGTTTTGAAAAGAGGCCATTTGTTGTGGCAACCTTTGTAATGATTCATGTTTGAATGTATACAAAGGTGTTTTTGTCTTTTGAAAAGTTTTCAATGTTTTTGAAAGTTGTTTTGAAAGTGTGTTGTGATGTGTGTTTTGAAAAATGGCAAGGATTGTTTTGCAAGGTTGGTCAAGTAACCAAGAGCTATCTACCCTAAATTTCTCAAAGATCTTTCCTATGTTTTAACCCTTTTAACAGTATTGTTCCACCATTGTATTTGGTGGACAATCTTGTGTTAGGATGTTAACGGGACGGGTGCGGGTCATCGTTTAGACCATGATTGCAATAGTGCCAAGTGTCTTTGGCAATTTTTCCTTTAAGGGACTATGATCATTTTAGGCAACTTTTGAAAGCGTCATCGAGGGACTATGATCATTTGAATTGTTTTGTTTTTCCAAAGACACCTAACATGCAACATGGCCCATTATTGAAGGCAACAAGTGGAGTAACCCTAGGGGTGCAAGTGTGATTGGTGTTGTCCATTTTCATGCTTTGTTGTCTTTGAATTAGGCCAAGCTATTTATTTGATTTTTGCATACAAACCCTAAGTCTATCATGGCATATTTAGAAAGCTTTAAAATGCGGAATTTAAAGTCCTAAATTATTACAACATAATCATGGGGATGGGGGTACAAATGTTCAAATGGGGATGAGACTTCATAGGAGAGTAGTGTCCAAATAAATTACAGCCAAATCGAATTGCGATCTCAAATGTAATATGTATCAATGTATAAGAAAAATAAAATGTGTATTGTAAATGTGTATGTGATTTATTTACAAGTGAGATAAAATAATAAAAAGGTTAATTTTTGGATATTTTCATGGTTTAGGGTAAAACCCTAATTTTGTAAATAAAAAGTATTTATTATTTATTATATACAATATGTATTAATTATATACAAAAAATAAATAAAAGGGAAGTATATTGTAAAAAAGGTAATTTTTGAGGTTAAATATTAATAAAAATAAAAATGTATTATTTTTGTATTTTTATCCTAAATATTCTAATAAATATATAAGTATTTATATTATATATTAAACATATTAA
Organism: Vicia faba; assembly: GCA_948472305.1. Taxonomy (NCBI): domain Eukaryota; kingdom Viridiplantae; phylum Streptophyta; class Magnoliopsida; order Fabales; family Fabaceae; genus Vicia; species Vicia faba. The sequence continues at coordinate 1,218,946,816 of OX451738.1, read as the reverse complement.
ATATATACAAAAATAAAATATTTATTATTTATCAAAAAGTGTATTTTAAGAAAATGTTTTCAAAAGATAAAATAAAATAAAATCAGAAAATAGAATGTATTTTGTATTATTTTTTAGTATTTTAAATAAAAGTATTATATTTATTTATATATACAAGTGTAAACAAAACAAATAAATTCAAAATAAATGCAAAAATGGTTGAAAAAATATTTTAAATATTTTTTATGTTTTGCCAAAAAAATAATAGGTCAGAGGAAAAAATAAAAAGTTAAAAATAATTAAAAAAACACATAATGGGCCAAGGGGGTGTATGTGGGAAATAATGGTGTAAACAGAAACACACATCAGGCCCAGCCCAAGGAGGCTTCTTCAACCTCCAGCCATTGTTTGAAACACAAAACGCGCGTTCCTTGCTCAACCTGCTAACTTCTGATTCCTTGATTTTTAACAAAAACTTACAACATCAAGAATGTATAGCATCATGTCACGAGTTTAGACATATAAAGAAGTTGTTCTAACTCTCAGAAATGAGAGAGAATTTCTCCTCCCCCAATTCCTGACCTAGCTTTTTTCAAATGTTCAGCTTCAAAATTCTCTCAGCACACACAACATAAATGAAAAGTAATGATATGGGTAGCTTCAGGGCCATGAGTAGGACATACTTTCTTCACAAACCTAAGCCTAGATATGCTTGGATAGAGAGATAGAAGTTCAAACTTTTACCTGTTCAGCTTGAATCGTGTACAACAATGGAGGCACCTTCAATGGAATTTGAAGATTTGTACAGCTTGCCTGAGGTCCAGGGATGCTTCCTCTATGCTTGACTTGCTTTGAATCTTACTGAATCGAGCTATAGAAGTCAACCTGCACAGATGAAAAATGAAAATGGCAATCTTGGCTAGGGGTGTTACAGTCTGTTTCCAAGGCTTGGGATAGCTTGTATGGATGTTATGGAGTGTGTATGAAGTGGTTTTGGCCAAGGCGCACGAATGGATTGAGCTGACCAAATCAAAATGCAGCAGGTACCCTGTTTTGCCACAAAACTGTGTTTTGATGAATGAGCAGGTTTGAAACTTGGTTGATTTGTGTTTTAGGTTAGTTGGATCAAGTGAAAAGTGTTTGTAAAGTTTGTTTAGGTTGTTGCTTGCAGGAATGTGTGTTCTTGTACAAAATGCAAGCTTTCTTCTACTTTAAGCAAAATTTGTCAAGTTGAGTTATAGGCTCATACAGGCCCCTCGAGCATGCTGCATTTCCTCTCCTTGATCAGTGGGATTAGTCCATAATCTTGTGCCCAAAAGATCTGCTTTGTACTTCTTAGATTGTAAACTTGACATAAAGTGCTTCTTTACAAGAATAGATAAAATACTTTTTCCAAATATGGCTTAATCTTGTATGTAATGGTTAAATACACAAAACAAGACATGAACACAAAGGATATGCATTAAATTATTGAGTGAGAATGGGATTATAAGCCTGTAATCTAGTTTGTGCAAGCTGAGTTTGAAAATGCAAAGTTATGAACATGTAATTTGGCCATGAACAAAGTGACTTTTGCCCATCTTGACAAATTCGAATCTCCCTAACCACAAGGGTGTTTGAGAAGTTCTTGGACAATTTGGAAAGCTTGGAGTATGTACTACAATCCGTCTTCGTAATGCAAGTTGAAATTCCAAGTGGAAGCATGTGAAAAGTGGCCATGAAGTTAGGCAAAAATCCTGCCTAAAATAGGTCAAAAAATTTCTAAGTTAAGAATGTTTTGCACCCCTATTCCAAAAATCATAACTTGAGCTACAAGCTTCTTTTGAGGAAACTTTGTGAATAAAAGTTGTAGATTTTGCAATGGACTATAACTTTAATGTTTTGAGTTTTGTTTGAATCCAAATACATCTTGATGAAAAAATGGGACAAAGTTAGGAAAAAATTAGGAAATTTCATAACTTAGAAAATTTCTAAGTTATGAAATTTCTTCATTTCAAACCCTAATTTGTAATTTTTGATTTCTTGATGAACAAGTTTCATAATTTGACATGTTTTGATGAAAAATGAATCTTGACACTTGATTTTGACCAAAAAGTCAAAGTTTGACTTTTCAGTATACAGTCAAATTTTGATTAGTTGACTGGAAAATTCATTTGTCAATCTTGTGCATTTGGAATCATTTGAACTTGTTGAATGTGTCAAGACCATGTAATTGAGTCCTTGAGTCCATATGTGAGCTTGGTTTGCCATTGGCTAGGTCAAACAGTCAAAAATTGGCTTTGTGCAGTCAAAACCCTAAAAAATGACCATTTTGCCCTTTTGGTGATCTGATCAAATTTCTTGTGGAATTGTGATCCAAACTTGACCAAATGATCCATATGAGTTTAATATGTTGATGTGGGTCAAAAATCATGAGGTTTGACTGTCAATTGACCACAGTTGACTTTTTCCCCAATACAACTGATTTCTAGGTCAACTGTCCAATTGACTGGGCAAAGATTAGAATTAAGGCTTGGAACTTGGTATGGATAAACTTGTGAGTCCAACATGAAGCATGAAAGTCATTTTGGGCATTTTAGGTCAAAACATCTTTATGCAAACTCAAACCCTAATTTGGGTCAACAGTGCAAGGAGAAGTCTTGAGCAGAGCAAACCCTAACTTGATCTTGAGCTCCAAGGGTCTTGTGGTGAGAAAATGTTGAAGAAATGAGAGGGCAAATTTTGGGTTACAACACAATCCTTTTGAATACAACTCGTCTTTTATTTCTTAAAGTGTTTATATTGCTTTTTGATTCTTGAAAAAAACGGGGAGAACGTAAGATATTTCTAATAACAGTATTGAGATGCAGTCTCAAATATTTTGAATATCATAACTTCTACCGTTTTTTCTAAAAGAAAAACAGGAACAAACTCTGTTGAAGACAAAAGTAGATGCATCAAAAACTATGATCAAAATAAACTTCAGGGAAGTATTTCTTTAATATATGAGTACTCAACTCAGGGGGAGACCTTAAAATGCTTTATGTTCTTTCTGTTTCTATTGAAATATCCAAGTTTTTGTCATCATCAAAAAGGGGTATATTGTTAAAACATAGTTTGATTCTACAAACCTTGTAAGAGTTTTGATGATAACAAACACAAATAACAATTATGCTCCCTAAATTTATATTTTGTTTTGTAGAGAAGTTCTGATGGAAGAAGATCAGAAGATGAGTTAAAAAGATGTTTCAACTCTGATTCTAAACATCTCTTAAAGAAGTTTTAACACTGGAAATAGGACTCCGTGTTTCTGATCCAAAGCTCTGGAAAGAAGCAACATAAACTTTCATCTTCTGAAGCAAGCATGTTCTAAAGCGAGCATTTTCTGAAGCGTTACAAATCAATTATTACCATTTCAAGAGTAACGGATGGAAGGGAACAAGGATCTCTATTTTTGGAAAGCTCTTTAATTATCATTGATCAACATTCCAAAATCTCATACATACTTTTCATATTTAAATAAAGTTTGAAGTATAAATCATTTACGATTTTTTCACGCATAGTAACAAAGCTATCTTTATCATCCTCAAACATTCAAAATTCAAACTGTGTAAAACATCACTTGTGACACTGTTTTATTAAAAAACATTCTTGTACACTTTTATTCAATATTTTTTAGTGAAATTCCTTGACAAAATCGACTTGTGGTTTAAACTCAAGAAGACTTTGACGGTAGTTATAGTAGTTTTGTAATCAAGTTTGATTAGTGGATTAAGACCTTGCTGAGAAAAGGGAAATCACCTTGGCGGGTGGACTGGATTAGTTTGAGTTTAAACAAACCAGGATAACCAACACATTTTAAGTGCAATTCCTTGGCAGATTGATATCATGCACATATACAAACGCTAAACATAATATCGGGTCTAGATGCGGTAAAATATCGAAGAGATATGATCATACTTCTATACTTTTTTACCTCGACATCCCTATCCTTTTTATCTCTATCCAAATTTCCATTTGTTTCCATAGGTGAATAACTTTCCTTTGCACCATCCATGTCGAATCGTTTAAGTAATTCGAGACAAGACTTATACAAATGTTACTTCATCGAGTTGCTTAATTTGTAGTCCGAGAATGTAGTTCAACTCCCTTATTAGACTCATTCCAAACTCTCCCTACATAAGCTTAGAGAACTCCTTGACAAGATGCATGTTAGTTGATCCAAAAGTGACATTATTGACATAAATTTTAACGAGTAAAGTGTGTTTCCTTGATGTTTAATAAAGAGTGTAGTGTCTACCTTCCCTCTAGAGTATCCTTTTTCAAGCAAGAACTTTTTAAGTCGGTCATACCATTCCCTTGGGGCTTGCTTAAGACCATACAAATCTCATTTTAGCTTAAAAACATGATTAGGTAACTCATCATTTTTAAAACCGAGAGGTTGTGAAACATACACGTCTTCATTTATGTATCTGTTAAGAAACACACTTTTAATGTCCATTTTATATAATTTGAAGTTCTTAGAGCATGCATATTCTAATTAAAGGTGTATAGCCTGGAGTCGAGAAACCGGAGTATAAGTCTCCTCATAACCAATGCCTTCCTCTTGGTTATACCCTTGTGCCACAAGACGTGCTTTATTTTGCATAATCACACCATGTTCGTCAAGTTTATTCCTAAATACCCATCGAGTGCCTATAACTTGATGATTTTGTGGATGAGGGACATGGTCTTAAACGTCATTTATTTCATATTGATTCAATTCTTCTTGCATAGCCATAAGCCAATGCTTGTCAAGTAAAGCATCCTTATCATTTTTAGGTTTAACTTGTGATACGTACATCTGGTGATAACAAATATTACTTATCTTAGAGCGTGTGGTTACTTCTTTGGTGATATCACCAATAATGTTGTCAATTGGATGATCCTTGGAGGTTTTTCACTCCAATGGAAGACCATCAACTACTGTTTGACTTTCATCATCCTTCTTTTCTTGGTTGTCATCTTCCTCTTTCTCAATATCCACCTTTCTAGGTTGATCAATTCCTTTATCGGTGTCTTTGAGTATGTCTTCCGTAGATGCACCTACACCATGAAAAGAAATACCTTTCCCAACATTATATGGGCCAGTCTCATCAAAAGTAACATGAATCGACTCTTCAACAATAAGTAATCTATTGTTATAAACTCTATATGATTTATTAGATTATGATTATGCAAGAAAGGTACCATAATTGGCTTTCACATCAAATTTTACAATATTATCTTTTCCATTATTTAAAATAAGACATTTACATCCAAAGACATGAAGATGTGATAAATTTAGTTTTCTACCTTTTAAAAGTTTGTAAGGAGTTTTGTCAAGTATAGGAAGAATAAGTATCCTATTCACGATATAACAAATATTACTAATAACATCATCCCGAAAATATTTTAGTAGACCATAATCATTGATCATTGTTCTTGCCAACTCCGCTAAAACACGATTTTTGCGTTCCACAACACCATTTTGTTGTGGAGTTCTAATAGCTGAAAAGTAATGTTCAATACCAAATTTATCACAATATTCTTTAAATAGGTGGTTTTCAAATTCACCTCCATGATCACTTTTAATGACAATTATTTTATAATTCAATTTATTTTGAGATAACTTGGCGAAACGTGTGAAAGCCGAGAATGTTTCAACTTTACTACGTAAGAAAATAGTCCAACAAAATATTGAGAAATCATCTACAATAACAAAACCATAGTAATTAACACCTATTTTTTTGGTCCGTGAAGGTCCAACCAAATCCATGTGAAGGAGCTCAAGAGGTCTCGATGTTGAAACAACATTTTTAGATTTAAAAGAGACTATTGTTTGCTTACCTTTTTAACATGCATCACATATGTGATTTTTTGAAAACTCTATTTTAGGTACACCAATTACTAAATCATTTGAAACTATTTTATTAAGTAGATCGAAATTAACACGTGTCAAACATCTATGCCATAACGAAGAGTCTTCACTCATGGTAACAACATATTTGACATTATTCAAGGAAACTTCTCCTAAATGAAGCATGTAGATATTATTAACCCTCACATCATTAAACATACAATCCTTATTTTCATTATATTTTATTATGCAACAATCTTTGGAAAAAGTCACCTTATACCCATTGTCACATGATTGACAAATGATAAGAAGATTATGTATATGGCCTTCAACTTACATAATATTTGAAATAGTAATAGTTGAGGGATTACTTATACTACTTTTTCTGAGTATTGCACCTTTGTTGTAATTACCGTAGGATAAAAAATTGTTCTTCTTCTCAAAGTCAGAGAATAGAGGTATGCCTCTCGCCATGTGTCTTGAACATCCACTATCAAGAATCCATTTTCCCGTCATTTGTTAAGACACTCAACCTACAAAAATCAAACAAAAATGGTAGGTATCCAGTTCCCATTGGGTCATTGGGAGTGAGTGAAATATTTTTTGCATTTGGGCAACCATTTGACATTTTCTTTAGATACTAGAAAGCACCTAAATTTTCATTTTTCAATAGTGTGAACTTTCTTGAAACAATAGTGACAAAACAAGATATGATGATTTTTACTTTTTCTATTTGAATCTCTCTTGATCAAATTATAATTTTTGTGAGACTTTTCAACCTTAGGAGAATTAATAGGCGCAAAAATATCATGAGTTGTGATGCCTTGTCCACTTGGGCTTCAAGAGTACTCACATCTTGTTGCCAAATTTAACAAGTTTCACAATCAAACCAACAAGGTTCCTCACCCTCATTTTTAAGATTTTGACTATCTACAATAGATCGCATTAATGATTCAAATTTATTATTGTTTTCTTCAACTTTTGCTTCCAAGTATGTAAAAACTTTTTCATTGGAAGCAAGTTTCTTAGAAGCATATAAGGTTTCTTTTTGCAGATTATCTAAAACAATTTTTAACTCCAAAAAAGGCAACTTATCAACATTAGAATATTTAGAATGACTTACATTCTTTTTCTTACTTTGACATTGATTTTTCATGAAATAATATTTTTGACCCTTCATTGCTATCACTTGAGCTTTCATAACTTGAGACATCACTATCACTATCCCAAGTAACATAGGTTTTTCTAGAATTCCTAGAGTAGTTTCGTTGGCTCTTTCCTTTCATATTGGCAAGAGGTGGTCACTACGGTCTATAATGACCGGAATATCCATATTCATAGCATATACCCTTTGCCTTATCTCTTTTTTTGTCTTCATCTTTAGAGGATGTGGATTTTCTTATAAATTTCATAAGATTATTATCGGAGTATTTGACACTATTCTTTTGAATATATCGATTGTATTTCCTCTCAAATGATTCCATTTGTTCATCATCTGAATCTTCCTTATCACAAGAATCACTATCATTACTGTGCTCATACTTTGAGGATTTTGATCTTGAATTCCTAAGAGCTTTAGACTTTAATCATTCCTCCTTATCGGTGTCTTTATCCTTTTTCTTCTTTTTATAAAGCTTTTTTTTCATGTTTATCTAAGCAATTGGGTTCTTGCTCGTTTTCTTTCAACTTTCCAAACAAGGTGGTGAGATCAAGTGTTGCAAGATTGTTGGCTTCCTTGATCGCGGTAACCTTTGGTTTCCAATTCCTAGTAACACATCTCAAAATCTTGTTAGTAGAAATAACATTGGAAATAGGATTACCTAGAAAATTTAAACGATTAAGAATATGCGATAATAAGTTTTGCTTTTGAGCAATGGTTTCACCATGCTTCATGTGAAAGAGTTCAAACTCTTGATTAAGTGTATTAATCCTAGATTGTTTTAGCTCATTACTTCCCTCACAGGTAACTGGTAGAGTATCCCACATACCTTTAAAGATTTCACAATGGGAAATGCGATAAAACTCATCAACACCAAGAGAGGATATAATAGTTTTACGCTTTCCAATCATGTGCCCACTTCTTATTATCATCCTCATTCCATAAATTTTCCGGCTTTGGTATGGTAGCACCATCAACCTCATATGTCACCGGTGTTGGACCATTTTGAATGGCTTGCCTCACACCTTTGTCATATGGGTTGACATGATTTTGCATACAAGCTTTCCAATAACTATAGTTTTCTCCCATGAAAATTGAGGCTCATTTATAATCCCGTTTATGTTCGTACGTCATTTTATAATAAGTTTCAATACCAAAATGAATCAGGCTCTTGATGCCACTTGTTAGACGATGGCAACTTATCTAAAGATGGGGTGAGTAGATCACCAAGCCAAAAAATCCAGATATAATTCTAGTTTTATAAATTGATTAGAAAAGAGTGCACACAAAAGTTTTTCAAAAATTGTCGTCTATACGAACCACGTTATTGGAAGTCGGATATGAAAATATAAGAATAATTATTGAATGAATACAAAAATCTGGAATTTATATACTTGAATCAAGTAAAAAGTTATTTAACGTTTGTAGCAATTTACTAGAAATACTATTTGCATTGATAACTATCAAAAGAATAAACAGAATAATTTGTCGAACACTTGGTGTGCAACAAAATTTTCAAAATTTTCTTTTGAGTTGAATGAACTAAACAATTTTTCGAACACTTCGTGTGCAACCAAATTTTCAGAATTTTCCTTTGAGTTGTATTGATATTAAAAAGAAATTATAATCAAAAGTGATTATAAGCAAACCAACACACAATTCAAAACATAAACAGTTCTAGAAAATTCCTACAAGTTGATAGATTACTCAATGTTATTTGACAAATTGATGTATGAAAATTAAATCAAGTAAAACAATAAAAGAAAAGAGACACAAGGATTGGTCTTTACAGTTATCTACTTTTGTCTTCACGTGTGGGCACGTTTGCGCTTAATTCCAATGGAATTAGGATAATTATTACTATGCAAAAAGTTTATACATGAGAAGTGTTCCAATAGAAACTCCACAAACTCTAAAATTTGTTGTTAATTAATCCCTTTTCTTCCATTTATATTGAGAAAGACCAAGACATAATAGCTGCCAATTGATTATCTGGATCTTGCTACTCCTTTGCGTACTTTATCTCCAAAGCTTTCGCGCACCATTAACTTCACATATTGCAACACAAGACTTCAATTTGATTCGCCATTCTCGCGTTACTGTCTTTGCGTTCTTTATCTCTAAAGGATCCTTTGCATTATTTATTTCTAAAGGATCCCTTGCGGTCTTTATCTCCAATGGCTTTCACTAGGCCGCATTCCTCTCTTGAACGTATTGCACAAAAATCCCCAAACCAACAAATGATCTTGGAGGAGAACCTACAAATCTCAACCCAATATTCTCAGCTACACACGAACCTAATTGGGCATTATCGAACCTCGTCTAGATGACACCCTAAAAAAATATTATTACTATGATTTGTTAGTGTGTATACATGGGTAGGAGGTTGAAGGTGAAGAGCAATTGAATGTAATTTTTATGGTATCATCAAGTTTGAATGATGCATGAAAGATGTATTTATAGTTAAGGAAGTTTGTGGCAAAAGAGGGAAATTCAGAATTAAAAAAATAGAAAATTTCACTCAAGACACAATATGAGTCGGCCTGTAATTTGTTTATGGAAGGACTTAGTATTAATTTTAACAGTATGAGCCGACTTGAAATGATGCATGAGTTGACCTAACCAAGACAAAGGAAACCTGCTTATTTAGGACAATACATGAGTCAGTCTGAAAGACTGCATGAGCCAGCCTGACCAAGACAGAGGAAAATTACTTATTTATGATAGTACATGAGCCGGCCTGTGAGGCTCTTTGGGCCGGCCTATGAGTCTTTAAGACTCGGCTTGTATAGGCATGTGCAATGCAGAAAATGATTGAGACTAGGACAATTTTGACTATGTTTCAAATGATTCCTAAAACCTCTAAATGCATAGGGTGCCACACAAACTCAGAGATACCACCCAATATACCAAAATGCTATATTCTTATAGTTTTTACATCATGCAAAATCCATCTAGAGGCAAGTTACACTCTTAGAAATTACATGATCCACAAGAAAAATCAATGAAAATGAAGGTAAGCACAAGTATCATAAAGAAGAATGCTACATTGTGATGTCAAGAATGAAGGAAATAGACGCTTCTAACTACTTGAATGAAGTATGGTGAAAGTGCTCTAAAATTGGACTTGACTATCTTGATTTAGTGACTTAGAAGGTTTGAGGATGATTGCATTGGATTGAGGAAGTTGCAAGGAAGCTATAGGAATTGAGATTTCTCTCAAAGATGTCTTGTAAAAGATTCACGATCTCAACAATTTTTGGAGAAAGTTGAAGTCCTGGAAAGGGTTCATTGACTCTTAAAATATTGAAAACGAATGAAATGAGCTTCTCTATTTATAGGAGGAGTGAGTGGTGATCTCATATGTGTTAATTCCTCTCAAATTCATGCAAAACGAATTGGATCATGATGTGAGAAAAATGTGACTTGCTTGCAATCAAAACTCTATTATACATTGTATTTTATGAGTCATTTAACTTCTGGACACTTAATTAAGCATGTTTAGATGGATAACATGTGGTAAATTAGCATGTAATCAAGCTTAAGTTGAGGTAAAAATCTGATCATGGAGCCAAACTCAGTTTCATGCACACTACTTCAAAGTTGTATGCCCATCAGTACAAGAAGCTTTTTGATTCTATTCTTTTTGTAATGTACTCTCCTAATGGAAAAGAGTACAATGTGCCAATAAAGGTTGCATTTGGATGCTTGTGGAAAAAGTTGTGGCGTGTTGAAGTTGGTACAAACACCTGAAAATGAAAGCCTTGCAAATTCTAAGTCCAAAATGGTCAAAGATGACCTATAATGTTTCAATGAATTCCATGGCTTTCCAAGCACAATTAACTCTTGACCATTGAAGAAAACTTATAGATGACATAAATAATAGGTCATGAAAAAAATAATGATCCTTAAATGATGAAAATTAAAGGAGCTATGGTCTTTGAAAGTTGGTCAAAAATCACTTGAAATTAGGTCTAAATTTCACTAAGTCCACAAATGACCTATAATGTCTTCAAAATTTTGATGGTCTTACAAACATAGTTGGAATTTAACTTGTAAAGAAAAGTTGTGGAGGATTTTAAGGAGAGTCATATGCTAAATGGATCACTCAAGAATGTTGAAAAATGAGTGAGTTATGATATCTTGAACTCGAACTTGAAATGTTGGCTTTTTGGTCAAATCCACTATAAATCAACTTGCATACTTAATCTTTTCTTGCATTTAAAAGAATGATGATGCACACACGTATGTGATGATCAATCTTGACGTCAAAAACCATTGTCTCAAGAGATATTCCCAATGATCATTGGAATGCAAGAAATCCCAAAGAATATTTAAGTTTGAGGTCTTAATGAGCTTAAATAAGTTTTTGAGACCAATTCCTCCTAATATTGGCCTGTAACCCTTAGCCCTCAAAACAATTACCAACTTACTCTTTGTAATGTCTTCATTCAAAAAATTCCTCATTTATCCCTCCAGTTTCTTAATTAGTGCAACTAGCCAAGAGTAGATAAGAAGAATAACGAGGAGAATACTATAAATCACACTGTTCAAAAGCTGAGCTTTTCCTATAATTGTGAGAAAATTGGCACACCAAGGTAGGGGAAATACCAGGAATGAATATTGAAACCAAGATTAGAATAAATACTTTAAATTCTCTTATTAGAAATTGAGCCATTATATATGATAAATTTTGTTGGGTTCATTATAGCGAGTGTGGAAGGGAAGAGTTAAAACTATAGATCTTTTCATTAAGTTCATTTGGCATTGAGCCTCATGAATTGAGATTCCTTAACTTAATACTTCTTTAGAAATACAAAAAATTAAAGGAGACAACGGGTCACCTTGTCTCACCTCCTCTAATACTTAAAGTAGTCATGTTACACACCATTGACGAATATTGCTAAGCTTTTTGACTTGAGAATGGTCGCAATCCAACTACAAAATCTAGGGTAGAAGCCAAAATATTTTAAAACTTTTAAAAGGAAGACCCAACCCAAAGTGTCAAAGACATTAGTAATATCTACTTTGAAGATAAGGTTTCTTTCATAAGATTTTTTATGAAGGAGGCTAGTTGCTTTATAAGCAAGGAAAATACTATCAATAATCAATCTATCGTGGTTAAACCCTTTTTGCTCACTAGAGATTATAAAGGAAGGTCTATCTGCAAGGATCTTGGAAATTACTTTTAATTTATAGTTAACCATTGTTATAGGCCTATAGTGCTTTACATTAAAGTTGTGAAGAATCCATTTTGAGGTGAAAAATTGTAAATCTTCGTTGGTAACATCAAGCTTGATAAAATCCCATAAACTTTGGAATAAAATAACTCCAAAAACATTAGGTCTTGGAACATTGCTTACATTCATGGAAAAAACTTCTTGCTTGATTTCTTCATGAGAGGGTAAAAAGGTAAGAAAATTATTGGTGTTTCAGAAATTGAGAGGAGAATGACCTCTTCCACCAGTCCATCATCCTATAAATTATTAGAGAATTAAAAAGGTTAAAGAAATAAGAGACCACATACTCAACAATATGTGCTTGATCATTCAGCAAAATGGCATTCACTCTTAGAAAAGTTATCTTCTTTGTTGCATATTGTAATTCTATCACCTTACAAAGCACAGTTTCTTCTGGATTTCTCCTTCCAAAAGGCTTATTAAATACTCCAGGCTTGATTCAAGCTCAAACTCTGCATGCTTTTCCTGGTTCATAAAAAAAATAGAATGACCATTAAATTTTAGGCTTAAATGCAGTTTTGACCCCCCTAGTTTAAGGTTTTTGGAGTTTCGATCCCCCTAGTTTAAAAGCCAGGTTTCTAGTCCCCAAAGTTTTCAAATTTGAGATTTTTGAAGCCCCCTCCATCTGGCTGCCCAAAAAGTGACATGGCACAGGGAGAGTAATGCCACGTATAATTTAAATTTTTTATTTTTTTTTTTTTAATTTTTTTCTTTTTTTCCTTTCGAACCTTAATTTTGCCTATGAGGAAAAGAAAAAAAAATTTTTTTTAAAAAAAATAAAAAATAAAAAATAAAAAATAATACGTGGCATTACTCTCCCTGTGCCATGTCACTTTTTGGGCAGCCAGATGGAGGGGGCTTCAAAAATTCCAAATTTGAAAACTTTGAGGACTAGAAACCTGGCTTTTAAACTAGGGGGATCGAAACTCCAAAAACCTTAAACTAGGGGGGTCAAAACTGCATTTAAGCCTAAATTTTATTAATCTTGAATTGCGACAACTTTTTTTCTGCTTTTTTAAGTTGCTCATCTACAGTTTCCAACACCTCTTTGTTATAGGTCTTCAACTTATCCTTTAGAATCTTAGGATTTTTTGTTAAGAATGCTCATATCTAATATCTTCTAAGAATCGACATTATTGATCCCGAAGTGCATGACAATATGATATCCAGTGTCATTATATATTTATTTAAAATAAATGATAAACAAGTTATGTTATGTGGTTTGAACAAAACAAAATTACATATAGAAATTTTAAGTATTTTCGAAAATGATTGTTACTTAATTTTTTATATTTATAACGTTAAAGGATTTGGAAACACGTTATTATGTCATTCTGACGACATGATATACATACTTGGTATGTAATTTACTACTTTAACATTAAAAAGGTTGTAAAAAGTAAGGTTACATAATGGATAACAACACAATTTATAAATATTCCATTCGGCTAAATATGATTTTAGATATGGTTCTATATTGATATTGAATAAGATGGTGTAGCATCTTTATTAACTGTCATAACAAGTTTTGATGTTATGTGTTTTTATGTCAGATGTCACATAAGATGATGTGACATCTTGAGGCTGATGCAACATAAGCTATTTTTGAATATCTTTGAAGATTTAATTTGAAGATATGAATATATGAAATATTCTATACTAGTTATAAGCGCATGTCAATTAAAGATTTTGTTAGAAACTGTCATACACCAAATTTACCCGCACCATTTTTAAAATTTTTAAATTTGGTTTCATAATTTTTTTGGATATTACTTACATTTTGTTTAACAATAATTTATTTTTCTTATTTAAAATATATAATAATCTACTTTAAATTATTTGTATTTTTAAAATAGCAAAATATTTTCCCACCTTCATATGCTTTTATATTCTTTTTTGTCTTGAATAAAATGATATAACACAATTGATAAGATAGTAAAGCTTGTAAGTTGAATATCTTAAGTTCAAATTTCATTATATTATTTTTTGGTATTTATATTTTTTTTGTTTGTTTTTTAATAAAAAGGATAAAAAAAAATCATTTTTTAATATTTTATTAATATTTTTATTTTCTATTTTAAGGGTATTTTAAATTTTTTTTTAAATCTTTGATTTTATACACTTAATAGTCAAGTTGTTAAAAATAATTGAATTATTTCAAAATCAATTTTTATTAATCACCAAATCAATCACAATATTGAGAAAAAAATCACAAAAGCTTCTAGATTCATAATCTTGTCATCCAAGTTTCAATCAAATCTCAATTGGAATAAATCTTCCCAAAAAATTACTTTTTTATTATTAAATTATTATTTTTGAATTTTTTAATTAATAAAATTTCAAAAATATTTTTTTTCACCTTTTTCAATTTTTTATTAAAGAATAAATAAAATCATATAAAATACAAAAACAACAAAATCACATGATTTGTCATTTTCTTATTAGTCACATGTTGACAAAACTGATTTCTAATTGTTCAGAATTTATAGATTTGCTGACCAAGATGGAATCTACAAAACTTGGACTTTTTATGTTGGATAATTTTCTTTTTGGTTTTTTTAACCTAATTTCTAATTCTATAAATATGGATCTCTTCACCATAATTTGTCATCAACAATTACATCAACAACTTTCTATATATCTCTCTCACAAACATTCTTTTTTTACAGATTTTTTTTGTTTATTTTAGGGTTTTGAATAGAACACTTAAAATTTTTCTATCAACAATCATTTAGAGAATCAACAATTGTCCATAATATTTGGGTTGTTGTCTTGAACAAACAATGACCTAAGAACATACACTCACGAGCTCTTTTTTTCAATTGTCTCTCCAGATAGATAATTGAAAGATCAGCTTGTTTCAGACATTCGTGTAGTAAGTGGTTTCTCCTCATTTTATAAGTTATTTTGAACTTTAGTTTTTGTTTGTTCTTTTTACATTATTATTATTATTATGGAATTTAATTTTATTTATTTAATTACTTACCGTATAAAAATTAATTAGATTTATTTAGAAATAAATTGGAGTTCAAACGCATTGCTACTCAGACTCCAGAAATTACTATCCTAAGAAGTATACACCCCTCCTATGCAAATTGGGTCGAATTTAATTTATGAATATGGATCCTTACTTTCCACACCCCTGTAAGGATCTAAATTTGGGCTCAAAATTTCTTTGGGTCCAAATATTTTTCTAGTACACCCTAGATTTTAGTCTCGCACGCCCTCTAATTTAATTATTTAATTAATTTGTTTAATTATATTTTCTTGTTTTAATCGATCTTATTTTCTTATTTTTATTTAAATATCATATCTTTTTTGCATTTTTACATTAAATAATTATTAAATAATTATTATATTTTTTTATTAAAAATATTTAACATATTTTTTAGTAAATTATAAAATAGTTATTTATTAATCAAACTATTTTTAAAACACTAACCCAACTTTTCTGAAATTTTTTTATTAATAACCAAGTATTAAAATAATATTTCGCAAATAACCGGGTTTCGGAAAAAAATACGCAAATAACCATGTTTCAGATGACTCCCCAAAGGAGGAGCCATCTGAAATGGCGCATGCACCTATTTTTTTAAGGGAGGCGCCATCTCACTTGGCGCCTATGTGCTTAGGACATGTCCTAAGCCAAGTGAGATGGCGCCTAAGTGTATTTTTAGGGCAAAAAAAATTTATTTTTTTTCTTTTCCTGTGCATTGCCTGTTGGACAGAGATCAACAAAATGGACTTTTTATTAAAAAAAAAATTAATTACATCCAACTGTATTACATTAAAATAACAGTAAAAAAAACAGATTAAAAAAATGGATACAAAAATACTGGAAAAAAAAAGATACATCAGTGATCCCCCGGAACCCGGTAATGACCCCCGGTTCCGCATCCCCGTCCTCGCCTTTCTCGTGCTGGGTGCCGTCGCGTTTCCTACTGCGGCAAGGTCGATGGCCCAACGAAGTCAATGCGGTCCGAATCCATAAAATCAGTAAGATCTCCATATCTAGAAGATCCGCTCTAGTATAATCGGTTACCCATACCCTCAAAGTTTGGTCGTGTTGGCGGTGGGTGGGGTTCCATGGTTGGTCTGTAGCATTGGTCGTCTGAGTACGGGCGATAGAAAGGAAATGGATATTGGGGTGTTTGGTATTGAGGATGTTGGGTGGTTTGGTGATATGGTGGGTGATGGTAGGTTTGGTCGGCTTGGTCGTAATCTTCCGACATTCCCATATCAGGGCTAAGACTGGATGTTGAGGGCGCCATATTGGGATATGTGGAAGACTGAAATTGTGTGGGGGGTATGTGGGTGTGCTGGTATTGGGGTTGGTATTGTGGTTGGATTTGAGGCATATCGGGGTATTGGTAGTTTGGTGGTGATTATGGTTGGTTGTACGACATTTGATTGTAGTTGTGTTGTGGTGGGGAATGTGGTTGGGTGTTTGTGGGTCTGTTTCTTCTTGGGGGTTGGTGGGAGGTTGATGGGTTTTGGGTTTGTTGATGGGGAATCGAGGGTTGTGCCCATTATGTGCGTGGGTCAACCAAGTACCTTGGATGAGACACGTGCATTTCTGGGTTACTAACCGACCTGTACCACGACAAATATTGATCCGTGTGTCGCATATTACCTTGAGTAAGGAACATTGGGAATTGCAAGACGTAGCGGTGACGCCTCTGCCACATCTTACACCATTCTGGAGCGAAGTCTTTCCAGTTGGTAAGACCCCACTGGGCGTCGACCCTTTTAAGATGCCATGGGGACAAATCTGTTGGATCACTTGGTATCTCTTGATGCATTCCGAACTGCATCTTCACACAGTCGCTGTGGTGCATCTCCACAATGTTGAACCGAATTATTGCAGTCTTTGCAGTCCAAGTTGCTGCATCCTCCGGGTTTGGATCATGGCCCAAACCCAAATATGGTCTCCAGACGAACTGCGATAAAATTTAAATCAGGTTAGCGCAAAAGTAATGTATAAATAATTTAAATGAACAAAAGTTAAAAGCTACGACGTACGTCATCTGGGCCTAAGTGATCCAACAGATTACGATAGAGTGCGACATTGAATCTTGGATTCTTGCCGTGATCCATACCCCTCACGCAGTACCTAAAGGAAATGAGAAACGTGTTATTCTTAGCATATATTTTGGGAAGAGCAGAATAGTTATAAATGCTATAACTTGATGACTTACTTTGTTGCGTACGGGAAACCCAAAGTGTTGTTGTTGACGGGGTTTAAGGACTCCATCCTCCACCAACCCCAGCCTTGTAGTAAAAATGTGCACCCATAAAATGTACATTTTTCCTTGACTGCGTTTTTGCACAAGGAACTGTATAGGTGGGCTAATACTACAGAACCCCAACTATATTTTCTTGTTTTTTCAAAATTTGTTAGTAAATGTAAGTACATAAAATTTACACTATTTCCCGTACTTTCGGGAAATAAAAATGTACCAAAAAGTATCATAAGATACGTTCTGGCTTTTACTACTCTGTCATTCTCTGAGGAATTTTCATTTAATTCCAAACTAGCATAATGACGTTTCAGCTCAGTGAGTAGTATTCCCTGCCCTCTTGCTCCACCACCTTCTACCATATCCCTACCCAACAGTTCTTCACACTGAGAGTTGGGTTGTTAAACCGTCCTGTTCACGGCCTTACCGTCAACAGGGAGACCCAGTAGCATGTACACATCCTCTAGCGTGATGGTACATTCACCTATTGGTAGGTGAAATGTATGGGTCTCCGGTCTCCACCTTTCCAACATTGCAAGAATGAACTTCGAGTCAATGGTGCAGTTGGAGATCTTTATCACATGTCCAAAACCTGCGTATTCCAGATAAGGGACGATGAATGGGTCGGGAGCCAGGTAGTTGTGCGAACGGATTCTGAATCTTTTTGTGTCTTGAGTTCATAATTTAACAGGTGTAAGATTAATTAAGATGAACAACGCGTTATTTGAAGTATAAAAAATGTATAACCAAAGAAGAAACTTACAAATGCAGCAATGTTTTCCCTTGTGCCTCTGTGAGTATCGCCCATTGTTAGAAGAGCCATTGTTTAAAATGCTTGAGAGTATGAAAGACTTAGGAAGAGATAGAGAGTATGAAAGACTTATGAAATATTTCGTAGCAGAGAGTGAGACTTGTGTGGGTGTGAGAGATGTATGATATGGTATGTATTTATAGGCAAATAAGTTTGATGTAGTGGTTGCTTGTGCTTGCATGCCTGCGAAGTGTCACATTTGCATGCTTAGGGGGTTACACATATGCATGCATGCATGTACAAAAAATGAAAGGTGTCACTCTTGCAGGCTAGGTGGCAGCCCATGCATGTATCACGATTGGACAGTAAGGGAGGCGCCATTGGACTTGGCGAAAGAGTACAAAAATGAATGGTGTCGCCACCCCAATTGGCGAATAAGAGGTGTCCTTTGTTACAACATAGGCTCAGGCTACGTGATAGCCTAGGGGGATTCCTTTCATTATTGCATGTAAGCCCATTGGAGTTGATGGGTGGAGTCTTATAAAAAACATGTATATGTGCAGAATAGGGCCATGCTAGGTGGCAGCCTATGGGGTTTCATAAGCCCATGCATGTATCACGATTGGGCAGTAAGGGAGGCGCCATTGGACTTGGCGAAAGAGTACAAAAATGAATGGTGTCGCCACCCCAATTGGCGAATAAGAGGTGTCCTTTGTTACAGCATAGGCTCAGGCTACGTGACAGCCTAGGGGGATTCCTTTCATTATTGCATGTAAGCCCATTGGAGTTGATGGGTGGAGTCTTACAAAAAACATGTATATGTGCAGAATAGGGCCATGCTAGGTGGCAACCTATGAGGTTTCATAAGCCCATGCATGTATCACGATTGGACAGTAAGGGAGGCGCCATTGGACTTGGCGAAAGAGTACAAAAATGAATGGTGTCGCCACCCCAATTGGCGAATAAGAGGTGTTCTTTGTTACAGCATAGGCTCAGGCTACGTGACATCCTTGGGGGATTCCTTTCATTATTGCATGTAATCCCATTGGAGTTGATGGGTGGAGTCTTACAAAATAAATGTATATGTGCAGAATAGGGCCAGGCTAGGTGGCAACCTATGGGGTTTCATAAGCCCATGCATGTATCACGATTGGACAGTAAGGGAGGCGCCATTGGACTTGGTGAAAGAGTAAAAAAATGAATGGTGTCGCCACCCCAATTGGCGAATAAGAGGTGTCCTTTGTTACAGCATAGGCTCAGGTTACGTGACAGCCTTGGGGGATTCCTTTCATTATTGCATGTAAGCCCATTGGAGTTGATGGGTGGAGTCTTACAAAAAACATGTATATGTGTAGAATATGGCCATGCTAGGTGGCAGCCTATGGGGTTTCATTATTGCATGTAATATTATTGGCAGCCTTGGGGGGTTGCATCCTTACTTAATTGAAATTTTTAGCCTTACGTTTATCATAACATTGATTCACATAATCTGTCAAATCTTCCAACCTTCAAACGTTCTTACAATCAAACATTCCAACCTTCGAATCAGTCATCAAATTCATACATTCTCACCTTCAAACATTACAGCATTCATACCTTCATACAATCAATAAACCTCAAACATTTCAACCTTCAAACCTTAAAACAATTCTACGTAATGGTCTCTTCACCACAATTTGTCGTCAAAGCACATTTCAACGGTGAGACATACATTTGTCCCACAGCTGGGTTTTTGTTTAGAGACACAGACAACATTCGATTTCTCTTAAACGGGAAAGCCAATTTCTCGTACTTCAAAAAAAGATTGGAGGCCAAACTTGAACGAGGCCCGGTGTCCCATATATTTTATCAGAATCCAGTTTTCTTTGGAAACAACCAAGTAATTTTTTATAAGGTTGAAGTTCAAGATGACGAGGATCTCCAGAATATGATTTCCAACCATGTCTATTCTGGATACGACTCTATTGAGTTGTACGTTTTGCTTCAAGAGCCTCCGGTGACACAAGAGGTTGAGCCTCCGGTGACACAGGAGATTGATCCTTTGGAGAATGAACAAGATGAGGTAGATGCAGTTGATGATGAAGAAGAAGATAACGAGTTAGAGTTTGATGAAATGGTGAACGATGATTCTGACGATGATGGCATCCCTAGTATTCCTACAGACAAAATCTACACACCACCTCCGCACATGATAAACTTCAACATGGGCGAAGATGAACCTTCTACTGACTTATTTTTCAAACCGTATATGCAGTCAGATGAAAATTTAAAAGAGAAGGACAAGTTTCGTAACAGAGAGGGATGCATCAGGGCCATTAAAAAATTTCACATGCTCAACTCGGTTGATTTTAAGGTGGATCGTGTCAACCCGGAAAGGTACAAGATCAAGTGTGTCCACCCTGACTGTATGTTCAAGCTGACCGCATCATACAGATTAAGGGGTGACTGCTGGGTCATAGTTTCCATGACTACCCACACTTGTGTAAGTTCCACTCAATCACAGGACCACCGAAAACTCAACTATGATCTAATCTGTCAAGAAATCCTACCCCTGGTCAGCAACGACCCATCTTTGAAGGTGAAAACAATCATCTCCCACATCATCACGGTTTTTAACTACACTCCGTCTTACAGTAAGGCGTGGTTAGCAAAGACTAAGGCGATTGAAAGGGTATACGGAAACTGGGAGGAGTCATACCGAGAACTTCCCCGCTACCTGAATGCACTCAAGACGTATTCTCCAGGTAGTGTTTACATTCTGGAAACATTGTCAGCGTACGCCCAAGATGGTAGTCTACCGCATGGCAACGGAATATTCAGTCGCGTGTTTTGGGCATTTCAACCATGCATCACATGGTTTGCATCATGCAAACCAATTTTAGAAATTGATGGGACTTGGTTGTATGGGAGTACAAAGGCACGCTATTGATGGCAGTTGCACATGATGGCAACAACAACATTTTCCCCGTTGCGTTTTCCCTTGTCGAGGGGGAGACCGGTGGTGCTTGGAGCTTTTTCCTGAAAAATCTTCGGACACACTTGGCTCCTCGACCAGATCTCTGTTTGATCTCGGACAGACATGCCTCCATTGAAAGTGCCTACAATAATCCAGCAAATGGTTGGCATGACCCTCCTTCTACGCATGTCTATTGCGTTAGGCATATCGTCCAGAATTTCTCGAGGGAGGTCAAGGACAAAACATTGAGGAAAGCCGTTATGAATGCAGGATATGCATTGACACAACCCACATTCAAATATTACCGCAACGAGATCAGTTTGTCTAATCCGGAAGCCGGTAGGTGGATCGACAATATTCCGGTGGAAAAATGGACTAGGTCATACGACAATGGCCAAAGATGGAGGCATATGACAACGAATCTTATTTAATCAATGAATGGGGTATTCAAGGGCATACGAAACCTCCCAATCACTGCCTTGGTAAAATCTACGTATTTTACGATGGCTGCGTTATTTGCCAAAAGAGGTGAAATGTGGAATGCGGTGTTGCAATCTGGACAACTATGGAGTGAAAGCTGCATGAAATACATTAAGGCTGAAAGTGCTAAATCCAACACTCACATGGTTATACAGTTTGACCGACACAGCCACAACTTCATTATGAAAGAGACAATCGACCACAATGAAGGCCTGCCAAGACAAGAATACAGGGTCATTTTACCTTCTCAATGGTGCGATTGTGGCAGGTTTCAAGAATTTCGTATGCCTTGCTCTCATGTCATTGCCGCTTGTGCTCATACCCATCAAGACGCGCTTCAACTGCTGTCAAACGTTTACAAATCTGAAACGTTGCTCACTGTTTACAACAACAACTTTCCTTTGGTGGCAAAACCAGATTATTGGCCTGAATACAACGGCGATATAGTTTGGCACAATGACCAAATGCGAAGGAACAAGAAGGGTCGTCCCAAAAGTAGGCGCATCACAACAGAAATGGACGATCTTGACAGGTTGGAAAGAAAGTGTGGTTTATGCCGTCAGGTCGGACAAAATCGCAAAAACTGTCTGAATCAGGCATCTGGCTCGACCACATAAATATTGTAATACATAAAATCTTTTCAATATTTGTGTTGTAAACATTTGGGTTTTCCGTTAACAGATTTTGCTACAGTTAATAAAACGCGTACAACAATAATTAACGATATTCAATCTAGGAAATTACAACTGTTAACACAATTTCATCTGACCCATGCATCATCAGCATTACATCACTGTCTGTTTTGACTTCCTCCAACCATACATTAGGTATTCCTGTCGCATGTGAGGTTGTTGTTTGTTTTCGCTGGATCCTTCGATTTTTTTCCCCCTCCGCAATGTCTCCATCTAGCCACCGCATCAACTCCCGCTTCAGACGCTCCATGAAGTGAATGTGCCAGAATTTCATTTTCATCGCAGGTTTCGTGGCGGAGAATATAACATAACCATCTCTGCTAAAAATCATAGGCGACGTTATGACGCAAATAACGGAGTACAAAATAAAAATACAGTGCGAGAAAGTGTGAGAAATTTCGGAGAAACGGACGAATTATTTATAAAACAACATTTTGCCCTAGTTTTGCCCTAGGAGCCAAGTGAGATGGCGCCTCCTCTCACTTTTAAGGAGCATGCGCCATCTCACTTGGCTAAAAGCCAAGGGAGGCGCCAAGCGAGATGGCGCTTAGGGCAAAACCCTAGGTGGAGGCGCCAAGTGAGATGGCTCCTCCTTTAGGGAGTCATCTGAAACATGATTATTTGCGTAATTTTTTCCGAAACCCGGTTATTTGCGAAATATTATTTTAATACATGGTTATTAATAAAAAAAATTCCAACTTTTCTAATTGCATTAAATCTTTTTCTCATTCAAAATTATTTATTTACATATTGCATAACATATTCTAAAACAGCTAACCAATGAATTACTAACATTTTTTCTACTAACATATAAAATTCAATATTATTTTCAAAAAAGATTGTGGAAATCATTTAAATTAACTGTGAACTGTGTCTACGATTATGATATTTTCACACTACACCAAAAAAGACCTAAGAAAGCGCTTTTTTGCCCTTTAGCAACGCTTAAAAGTGCTACCTATGGTGGCGCTGCCGTAGGTATAGACATCACTTTTTTTTAATGCAAAAGCACTGCCATATGTATTCTTTAGCAGCGCTTTTCCCTAGAAAAGCGCTTTCTAAGGTAGGCCTCTAGCAACGTTTTTTCTTGAAAAAATGCTTTCTATTGATCCCCTTTAGACAACGCTTTCAAAAGCGCTGTCTAATTTATTTTTTAAGGCATCTTTAGGCAGCGCGTTTCTAGGAAAAGCGCTTTCTAAAGTAGGCGTTTAGCATCGCTTTTTCCTAAAAAGCGCTTTCATTGTTTCACGTAAATTTAAGCAGTTTTTATGTAAAAATGTTGCGTATTCTTTTTTTTTTAGAAGGCATATTCTTGGGAATAATCCCATAAACCTGTACTTCAAGCCTTACATTTCAATGACCCTTTATTTCAACAAAGAAGCTGTTACATACAAAAAAAAGGCATTATATACCATTATAATACCATTATATACCAAAATATAAACACCATTATAGTTGAATTCACATGTTTGCTACTAAGTAGGAGGAGGATGCACTATAATAAGGACAAATTTATGACTATTTCGAACAATAAACTCTAAGAATTTCGTATAAAGGTGATAGTACTCAAGTACAACAAAACCTTCTCTTCGAATCCTCTTATATATTATATGTGCCAAATTCGTTTCAGCCTGAAATCGCCAAAATCCAATGAGTGGACGGTCCTGGTCCTGCAAATAAGGTATGAACAGAACAACACGGTCAATTAAACTAACTTGGGTCCAACATAATTAAAAAATTTCATAACACTTTTCAACTTCCAATACCTTACATGATTCTTTTCTGAATAAAGTATTCACACAATTCCTCCTTGATTTCTTCCAATTGAATTTTCGTGTAATGAGCACACTTGCATTCATAAAAGTACTACATAACAAAACATAATATGTATGATTTAGTTAAAAGTAATAAATTATATGAAATATCCGATAAATATTAAAATAAATCATAAGTTATAAATTCATACCGTGATTGGAATCTCTATTCGATTCAAAAAAAGGATTTCTTTCATAAACCTCAAAACAAAGTATCTGCAATCTATATTGTTACGCTGTTGAGCATACTACATAGAAAAACAAATAAGAATGTACAGTTGTCTTGTTTTATCAAGTAGCATCACTATTATAAGAAAAATTGTGAAAATTAATGTACCTCCACTTTGATCCATGTAATGTTGCTTGATCTGGACTGTGATACTCGAGTTTCTCTTTGAGAGCGGAATACTTGTATTGATCTAACAAAATAAAAACATATATTTAGAACAATCTCACATAAATAATTAAATATAAAAATACACACGAATATTTAGAACAATCTCACTTACGTATCAATCATTAACTTCATATCTGGATAATTTGTCCATTCGCCATCTACCGAATTCAGATAATACACCACTACTTTGAAAGGATCAATAGTAACCAACAACCAATGATGTCTATAAATTAAAACTAAAGTTTAGATGAAAATCTTTAACAAAAAAGATACAAAGATTAGAATGAACTTAGAATGAAGTACTAACCCCACATGAATCGTATTATACGGTAAAAGATACAAGCTTTCTGTACTGCTGGCCATGAATCTCTCAACTAAGTGATTTCTTATTGAATCTGGATCCTGAACAATTGAAGCTCCGTTGACACGGCAGGCAGATATGAAATGGAATCTGTTTGACAATTGATTCTCGCGCATCAATTTTTTATACAAGAACCTTAAATAAAAATATAATAAACATTAGACTATTTTCATTGAAACGTGTAAATAAATTGTTTGACTAATTAAATAATAGATTGATCGCATTACTGGAGGTATGAGTGTACAACACCGATGCCTAATTTTTTATGCTGAAAAATTTGTTCCATTTCCTCTTTAGCAATTGTTTCGAAGTAAGAAAAACCAAATATACCTTCCTCCATATCCGTTTGACGAATAACACCATTCGTCAAATATGATGTTCCCACAAGTGTTTCAAGACACATCCGGAATCGAGGTACAAAAGGTTTTCTTGCCCCGGTTCTTGGAAGATCAGTTTTCTTGTTAGATACGCCACTAAATTTCTGGCTCACTTGTTGTGACCGTTGAGCAGGTACCTAAAAATCATATAACTTAGGTAAATTATAAAATCATGCAGTTTTTGAATTCGGGTCATATAATTAACACTTTAAATGTACCTCTTTTTGTGATGCAATAGACTCGTTGTGCCACAAAATCTCTTTATCCTTAGATGCGGGTTTTGTAGGAGTCTGAAATTAACATGTAATAAAAATGTACGTAATGGTTCAGAATTGAAACTTGAATACTAAAAGATTCATAATGTTTTTCAACATACCTCATCATCTATGAAAATGTTGTCCGACGACCATGCAACAAATGATCCTATTGCATCTCGTAGCAATGTTGTCTCTGAAATAATATCAGGTACCGGTAGCAACGCATCCAGATCTAATGCAACATCAACTGATACTTTCAAATGTCCATCAGGGAGTGGTCTATGGTGAAGTAAATCTCACAAAGTTTTATGCACTTTTCCCTTGCCAACTAAGCGATAAGTCGTTGATGATAAGTATAGCTAACAAGATGAAATGCCCTAAACATATAATAAATATGTTACTGTTAATGTGTATATATGTCAATTAAAATAAATATGCTAATTTAATTTCATAATAACATATATAATTACCTCGGGAAATTTATTTTGACAATTGATACTAGCTTTGTCACTAGTTTCTTTCGCCTCTGAACTTCACTTTTGCGCCATATCTCTCTATCCTGTTGCAATTCACGGACTTTCACCTTTAATTCCTCCAACATTTTCATCACTTCTTGATTGCTAGGATTTCTTTTCCTTGGATGCTTATACAAGGAAGATGGAGTAACACCATGTCCTTTACCCCTCACCCGACCGGGATACTCAGCAATATTTAGTGCACGACTAAGTACGCTCCTGTTATCCTGGTCCTCATCTGTGGTTACCGATTGAGATAGAGTCTCCTGAAATTCATTTACATATATATCGAAAATTATTAGTGGAGATAATAAATTAAGTATATAGTAATAAACTTTTGATTTACTTAAAGACACAATGTTATACTTACATATTTATCATAAATATGTTGAACATCTTCCCTAACAACTCCATCCTTTCCCACACGAGCTTCCTTCCACAAAACATGCGTCGGAAGTGATGTTTCATCACTTTTCGTCTCCTTTAACTACGCATTGACACAAATCATAAAATAATCAATTATAACACATTGAGACAATTATTAAGATCGTAACATTTATATATACTTACAATTTTTTGCTGTAAGCGTGCATATCCCAAACGCCCTTTTCTGTATGGATACGTGGGTGTTGATACTCTCTCGTGATTTGTGTCACTCACTTTCTTGAATTTCTCATTTTCTATTCGTTTGGATACAAATTCATCCCAATCTCTGGGTCCAATGAAGTTGCTATACTTCATTGGACGATCCGCTTTAACAAGATTTCCTTGCTCATACTTAAGAAATTTGTTTGTTAAAAAAGTTCTCCACCCTCTGTGTCTTTTTCCGGCCACTTGAAGACAATACTTTTTTTTGGTTACCTTAAATGTTAAAAGGCTTCTACAAAAAAACATACGCATTATAGTGTGTTAGTATAAGTAATTTAAAGACATTACCATGTGATCTTGATTAAGGGAACAAATATTAAGCATACATATAAGACATTCCCAAGCCTTACTTAGTTAGGGACTAAAATAACAAAAACATTATACTTTAAAGCTAAATTATATGGTACCTGTATATCAGTCCAAATATTGTCTTTGTAGGAATTCAAATCTTTATTAGTCCGTTTATCAAAGGTGATTGGAACGTGCATACGAGCAAGTGTACCAATGTAGCTTGTCAATTTTGCACCATTAGGATCGATTAGTTGGTTATCATCATTCCAATGTACATCATATTTTACTCCTTTATCTCTATCAAGAATGATTTTTCTCATAATAGTGATGCCTCGTGTAATTTCTCCCTCTGATGTCTTATCTGGAGCATTTGTATCTTGTGAGTTTTCTTGATTACTAGCCATTGACCTGTAATAAAGAAAAAAATAAAAATGAAATGACAAATATAAAAATCCACTAAGAAAATATAAAAAAATGAAATGCTCATCCATCATAGCAGTTCATTCAAATGGTTTTATACTAATAAAGCTAAACAAAAACGTTAACTTCAACTTCTTAACAAACTTCTTAACAACAAGAACAATAGCAAGAACAATGTAGAAAACAAGAACAATAACAGCAACAATGTAGAAAACAGCAAGAATGTACAACAAGAACAATGTTACAACAACAAGAATGACGTACCTGAACCACGACGCTCTATGGCGGTCAACAACTTCTTCGTTTTCGTCAAGCAACTTCTTCATTTTTGTCAGCAAGAACAATGTTACAATTTTTTCGTTTTCGTTGGAGAAGAAACGATCGGAGAAGAAACGATTAGGAACGGTCAGAGAAGAATCGATCGGAGAAGAAATGGTCACGAAGAAGAAAACAACGATTAGAAATGAATGAATAGGGCTCCGAAAATTTTATATTTTAATTTTATAATTTGACCTAAGACAACGCTTTTTAAAAGCGCTTTCTATCATACAAGATCTAGCAGCGCTTTCACGAGAAAGCGCTTTCTTAAGTGGGGAAATTTTTATATTTTAATTTTATAATTTGACCTAAGCCAACACTTTTTAAAAGCGCTTTCTATCATACAAGATCTAGCAGCGCTTTCACGAGAAAGAGCTTTCTTAAGTGGGGCGAGTTTAAGGCCTTTAGCGGCGCTTTTTAATAGCACTTTCTAAAGGCTGTCTGTAGCAACACTTTTTTTAGCGAATTTTTTAAAAGACCTACAACAGCGTTTTCTCATTAAAGCGCTTTCTAAGGTAGGGCATTTAGAAGCATTTTTTAAAAGCGCTTTCTAAAGGCTGTCTGTAGCAGCGCTTTTTTTTAGCGAATTTTTTAAAAGACCTACAACAACATCTTCTCATTAAAGTGCTGTCTTTTTGGTGATTCCAAAAGCCAATTTTGGCAGAGTGTCAACACAAATTGGTTCAAGGATTAATTCAAAATATTTCTATAGTCCATAAAAAAAACTAACCAAACACTATGATCTACGAATTGGAACTATGATTCCTCATAAGATAATACGTAGGCACGTGGCTTAAAAATCAAGGTGAGTTCTCGTAATTAAAAAATTAAAACCTTATCCTACCATTTTGACTTAAACCCTAGGACTTCCTTGAGAACAAGGTAGATGAAGGGTGCATAACACATTCCCTTCGTCTAAAGTGAATTAAGAAGTTAGAATCTCTGTATAGATTTAGGATAATTTCTTTATTCACCTGTTGTTAGGACAAAAAGTTATGGTGGCTACTCGTTTTTTTTGCCGGTTACGACAGTTGGAGACTCTGCTAGGGATACAACCGTATGGTTTAGAAACTTCTCTCTTTTTAGGTTTAGGGTTTTTCTAGGGTTTCTTTTCTATTTTTGATATGCTTTTGTTTCTATATTTGTTATTTTTTGTTTATTCATTTATTATATTATTTGTTTACATTATCTTTATTATCATTGTTGGTCGGATTTTAAATTCGAAAAAAATAAAAACCTTAAATGGGGCTCTCTGCACCATAATTTGTCATCAATAATTACATCAATAATTTCTATCTCACAAACAACCATTCTTTCTACGCAATTTTTTTAGTTTATTTTAAGGTTTTGAACAGAACACCTAAATTTTTTTATCAACAATCATTTGGAAAGTCAACAATTATTAACAATATTTTGATCGTTGTCTTGAACAGAAAATGACCTAAGAACAAACACCAATGAGCTCTTTTTTTCAATTGTCTCTCTAGATAGATAACTCAAAGATCAGGTTGTTTCAGACACTCGTGTAGTACATGATTTCCCCTCACTTTATAAGTTATTTTAAATTTTAGTTTTTGTTTGTTCTTTTTACATTATTATTATGGAACTTAATTATATTTATTTAATTACTTACCTTATAGAAGTTAATTAGATTCATTTAGAAATAAATTAGACCTCAAACTCATTGCTACTCAGATTCCATAAATTACTACCCTAATCAATATACACCCCCTCCTGCGTAAATTAGGTTGAGTCCAATTTCTAAACTTGGGTCCTTACTTTCCACACCCCTATAAATTACTTCCTAGTTATAAAACGCACCCCCAACCGTTTGGGCTCAAAATTTCTTTGGGTCCAAATATTTTTTTAGTACACCCTCAGATTTTATTCTCGCACACCCTTTAATTAAATTATTTAATTAATTTGTTTAATTTTATTTTCTTGTTTTAATTGATCTTATTTTCTTATTTTTATTTAAATATCATATCTTTTTTTCAATTTTGCATTAAATATTATTTGCATAATTATTAAATAATTACTAATTTTTTTTACTAAAATTATTTAACATATTTTTTAATAAATTATAAAATAGTTATTTATTAATCAAACTATTTTTAAAATACTAACCCTATTTTTATAATTGCATTAAATCTTTTTCTCATACAATTTTTTTTATACATATTGCATAACATATTCTAAAACAGCTAACCAATCAATTACTAACATTTTTTCTACAAGCATATAAAATTTAATATTATTTTCAAAAAGAGTTGTGTATATTTTATATTAACTGCGAAATTCGTCTATGATTCTGCTATTTTCAATCCAGACTTGGTTCAAGTATTAATTCAAAATATTTCCACAGTCCACAAAAAAACTTACCAAACGCTACAAACTACGAATTGGGACTCTGATTCCTCATAAGAGGATACGTAGGCACGCGTCTTAAAAACCAAGGTGAGTTCCCCTAATTAGAAAATTAAAACTATATCCTACCCTTTTAACCTAAACCCTAAGACTTCCTTGAGAACAAGGTAGATAAAGGAGGCCTAACACCTTCCCTTGTTATAAAGTGATCAAGAATTTAGAATCTCTGTATCTATTTAGGGTTATTCCATTATTCACATGTCGTTATAACAAAAAGTAGTCGTGGTGTTGTACCCCAAAATTTACCCTCCTCGTTTTGACTTTTATTTAGCTTATATTGCATCATCATATGCATACATATCATTGGTTTTACAGTTATGGGATCAAGGAAATTGAGATGAGCCTCAATAAATTCCAAGACACGTTTATTTCGTCAATAGACGCTCTCATGATTTTTTGATGCAAATAATCGGATCGCTGTTTCACAACGGTTCAGGTATTCAGAAATTCACACAGGCCAATCCGGTTCGTCATGTTCATATGTTATTTCGCCAATATATCCCTGGTGAGGAATTCTCAAAATCATGTGTGGCTCGAGAGCCAATTCTTTGAAGAAGAGCTCCAAATATGCGAGTTGTTTCGAATAAATACAGCAGAAAAGTGTGCTAAATTAATTTGCAAACATGATCAAGACAGCGGGAAAAACTTCTTCTCCAATTATTGCATCCAAATAGGCTAGAGATTGTAATGAACAAATCAATTCTTCTGTGATTATTACAACTTTTTTAGCCTATTCTTCAGCGGGAAGCACTTTTGGATCAAACATGAATTGAATCTAGGTTGGATTTTGAATCGAGAATATATATCTAAGCCTAGGATTGTGAATTAATTTGATGATTATGCATAAATATGGAATTGAATAGTTGAATTAAGTGCTTATTGAATTAAGTGGATTTATATGAAAGTGCTTAATTATTGAAACAAATTGATGATGTTGAATGAAGCTTAATTGTTAATCTTTAGTTCATCATATATATTGTGAATCTAGACTTTGAATTATGCAAAAATCATATGTTTGATGTGTGAAGATCTTGTGTTTGATCAATTTCCTAAACCATTGAAAATACTCAAAAATATGTTAAAAATTGCCCCTGACACGAGGGTAACCGGTCACCTAGATATTGTAACTGGTTACCATTCATTTCGCTCACAAAATTTTTCAAAACTATCACGAGGTAACCGGTCACCCAGCTATGGTAACCGGTTACCCTAAGTCAGTAGCGAATTTCGAGATTTTCCAACTTTTGGTAACCGCTTACCCAGTTATGGTAACCGGTTACCCAAATAGAAATGTCAATTTTTGACTAATTTTTATTACATGTTTGCAACATTGCCTTGTTACTTCTAACTCCTTTTGTGAATTCTTTGCAAGGTATATTGTTCAGCCTTCAATTTTTAATTAGCGCATGGTTATTGGTTGAAAGGACACCTTATGCGATCACTTGTTAAGTAAAAGTTTGCGAATGATACACAAATGATATCATTCTTGCATAAATCCTATTTTCATGCAGGTACTCGGGTATCACACGGATGTGTCCGCTACACATTTGCCGTGTGATTGTTATTTTGTATCTTGTATGAATTGTAATTCATGCAGGTACTTTGTTAATGGTTCAAGAATATTTGATACATATTTCGGGCCATGTGCTCACATTTGTTGTGCACCGTATTATTATACTTGTGTTTGGATCGATATCTGGTGCAAGTGTATTTTTGTACTCGGGTGTGTCCACTACATATTCGAATTTTTGATTGTTGATGCTTTGATGTATATGCTGATGGTATTTTCCTTATTGGTACTAGCAGTTTGCAAAGTTTTCCGGGTTTATTTTTTACTACTTAGCACCTACGAATCATTATTCGTTTGGTAAACATTGTTTCTATTTTCTCTCCACATTTTATTGCTTTATAGAGATTATGAGAAGTAGGGATTTTACCGCTTTCCTTGCCATGTCAAGTAGGAATAGAGATGTATGATGGGGATCTCCATTGCTGATATATGTCAGGAATCTCTCTGGTTTATTTTAAGACTCGTTTAGGGAAATTCTACATTATGTGCATTATGTTTGTTACTTGTGTTTGTTTAAAATCCTACCTTTGAAGTAGGTATTCTTCCAATGTGTTTATATTTGTGCTCGCATATTCCGCCACCCTAATAATTCGTCAAAAGGAGGCGAGCGGAAAGAGTTTGCAATTGACCCCCGCATTTCGTCTGTGTCATCCTTAGCTCACGTGGTACGTCAACATTTTGGGTTTTTGCAAATCATGTGTATCGAGTTGGTCACATGGGAAATGGTCTCGCAATCAAACCCCAACATTTTGTCAAGGGTTCGCAATGTCCATTGCTGATGCTTTGCTACCCACTTCTTTGCTTTCGGTGATCCGCTCCTCTTAGCTAAAGTAATGCTTTTCTTTTTTGTTTCATCTTTGTCTCCCGCTTGTTTGCTTCGGATGATCTGTTTCCCTTAGCTAATGAATTTTTTCTTGATACCCCCCATCCCCTGAGTCAGTATACCCTGATTGTGTGCTTTTGCCAAAGCACTTGTTTATATATACCATGCTTCTTAGGATGTGCTTGTTTCTTTCCCGATTCGAGCTAGACCTTAGGATAATAATCCATGCATGCTAACATAGATAGATGTTTTCCATTTATCCTTGATATTAGGCCATCATTGTATGATAACATTAGGAATATATTTAGGATAGTCTCCCTTAGATGTTTTTCTTTCTTTTGCATCCTTGCATTAAGATTAAAACTCTTTTTTCTTGAAAAATGCATAAAACATGTAACAAACTCTCAAATCCTTCTTTAAGGTAAAAGATATCAACCAATACAAACTTTTTCTTCCTTCGGGCCTATCTTTGGAACATTTAAATAAGATGTGTTATTTTCCCTCTCTATGCAATACGACGCGTAATTCCCCAAAGGTCGGGTTGCACCATGTCTACTAGCTACGAGTCGTGACTTTAGCATTATTCTCCTCCGAGCACTTTTTTGAGCACATCAATTCCTTTCTACTCCAGATGTGTGAGTCTCTAAAGGTCGAGCTGTAGGTAGAATGCAACATTGATGTTGTTCCATTAAAAAATACAAAACAAACCAAAATATGTGAGCCGAACTACGGCTGCTCTGATTCCTTAAAAGGGATACGTAGGAGAAGGCTTTTTGTGGGACCTAAGCGAGCATATCTTTGTAAAAATCCTTTTCTTTTCCCCACATTTTATTTTCCATTTATTTTGCATGCATTACCTCTTTCTTTTTTACTTTAAACCTTAGACATAGACTTTTACCACACCCATTAGATTAGAAGAACAAGAGTGGATATCATAGATTACTACGGGCGTGTGGGGTGCTAATACCTTCCCCTTGCGTAACAGACCCCCTTACATGATCTCTCGGTCGTTTGACCGTGATTTCTCCCTTCTCAGGTTTACTTGATGTTTTCCTTTCCCTACCATTGGGATAAAAAATGTTCGATGGCGAATTCATAGATTTCATCTCGATGATTTGTTCAGCCGGTTGTTTCAGCTGGTGACTTCACTGGGGACAAATTGACCTATTGACCTATTGCTGGTTCATCTCGGTGTTTATTTTTATGCTTTACAGTTTTTTATTTCATATCTGTCTATGTGAGCATATATGTCCATCGCATTTTATCGATTTCCATATGCTGGTGGGACTATTGTGCAAGTTCTGTTCATGTTGGGTGGATAGTACAAGAGGTAAAAGGCCCAATATCCATGCCAAGTGGCGACCATAGGAACCCTAGGAATAGAG
The DNA here is from genome assembly GCA_948472305.1 of Vicia faba. Lineage (NCBI taxonomy): Eukaryota > Viridiplantae > Streptophyta > Magnoliopsida > Fabales > Fabaceae > Vicia > Vicia faba. Next base: position 1,218,912,859 of record OX451738.1, on the reverse strand, counting down.
TGGAACATGACGGCTAGTTGGTCTTGATTGGCTAGTGCGGTCATGTTGTCCATGCTCAGTTGATGTACAAATGAGGTGTTATCTATAATACAGTGGGAGAACTGACTTTGTGTTTTATCGTAAATGTACGGATAATTAGAGTCGCCGCCGACTTTTCTTTTATACAATAAGGAAAGGGTGAAAATAACAAGAAATACCTTAATATATTTTGAGTTCGGGGGGGGGGGGGGGGGGGTATGTTATGAAAAGGGAATGTGTTAGCACCCTTTTCATCTCTAGTTATACGACCTCTTAATTTCTAGCTCACTTTTAAAAATATTGCTTTGTGTGTGTGATTTGAAAATATTTTTAAAAAAATCCAATGTAAGGCTAACTTTCTAATGATTCTTGTATCAATCCTCAAGAATGCTTACAAAGTGTTTTAGAAAATATTTTGAAAGTTTGATGTGTGAAAATGTTTTTTAGAAAAGATTGTGAGCGAGCGATTAACAGTTCTTACCCATTCAAGGTCTTTCTTGTTATTTTCCTTCTCCTTTAGGGATAGTGTCCATCACATAGAAAGTGGAATCAGAGACCTGGAAAACCACTTTGATTGAAAGATCAACTTCCCCATGCATCATTGTCTTCGAACCATCAAAATCTCTTACTCAAATATCACTGGGTTTCAGCACAATCCCCTTACAGTGAAGTTTATCTAAAGCGGCTTTTGGAAACACGTTTAGTGAGGAAGATATGTCCTCTAACACATGAGATAAGGTAGTTCCCCTGAACTCAAGAGAGACATGCATGGCCTTATTATGGTCCCTTCCCATGGGGTCAAATCAACATCACAAAAGCCTAGCCAATTATCAGTTGTCATATTAGCAACACAATTTTCGAACTGATCAACATAGATTTTCGTTGGTACTTGAGCAGATTTCAGAAATTTCACTAAGGCCTGAGCATGGGCTTCAGAGAATAACAACATGGATAGCATATATATTTTAGAGGGTGTCTGCCCCAACTGTTCAAAAATATTGTAGTCACTCTTTCATATAATCTTTAATATTTACTTCATCTCTTGCTTGGAGGGGTCTTTTATAGTAACTTCTTTTGGTGCCTCCGTCTGGGCAGGCTCGGTCATATGTTCTTTGTCATGAGTCTCAGTAGTAGTAGTAGTGATACTAACCAGTGTAGTAACAGACTTTAGAGAAGTCTCTGGAGAGAAAACCCTTAAACTTCTGGAAACCTTACTAGTCCCAACAATATTGCCAACATCGGGATTAATAACTTCAACATTTTCCTCTTCAACAGTCAATGGTTCCTGCTTGAATCCATAGTAGTAGGAATCAACTCCATAATTCCAAGGGATAGCCTTATCAGAGGAATATGGAACTCGCACACGTGAAGTAATTATTAGAGGAGCAACTCTAGGTTCGACAGTAATCTTCACAGGACCATTAGAAGTGATCCTTATAGGGGTACCAAAAATTGTAGAAATGTCTTCAAGATTTATGTCTTGGTATGTACTCTCCATAAAAGGAGTCTTCTCAAAAGGAACTTTCTCAAACAGAATCACACGATCATCCATCAAACACTGAATACATTCTTTCAGCAATGCACAACCATTGGATTAGGATGCACAATAATAGCAGTCTTCAGCACAACCCGAAAATAAACTGGCTTGCAGTAGATTTTCCTTAAAAATCATCGGGGGAATAGTCAAATCATTCACAGTAGAAACATAAGAAACATCTTCAATAGCATTGACGCCATTGTCATGATTGGGCATAGGCACATTAATCACATTAGGGGTCTCAGAAGGATCAAATTCAATTTCCTTGGCATCAATCATGTCTTGGATCTTATTCTTCAAAGCCCAACAATTGCTAGTGTTGTGCCCAAGGCTATCAGAGTGGCATGCACACCTTGCATTGGGATTGTAGTGGGGAGAGGAAGTGTTGGGAATCTGAGGAGGTTCTCTCAATGTAACCAGCCCTGCCTTCAACATGTGTTGCAATGCTTGCGCCAATGGCATATTGATCTTTGTAAACTGTCTCCTGGGCGTGTCCTGCCTACGCTGACTATTTTGTTATTGTTGTTATTGCACTGGTGCAGAATTAAAGATCAGTATTGCCCCACAGATTGGTTGCGATCGCTCTGATTACGACCCTTATGGACGTACACAATATTGGGTTCCCTCTTACCATTATAAGGCTTCTTCACAACATGTGAATATGTAGCCACTTGAATTTTACCGCTTCTAATTCAATTCTCAACATGTTCCCTGGTCAGTATTAATTCAGTGAAACCAGCTGAAGAACTTCCTAGTAGATGATTATAGAAAGGACCCGTCAGTGTGCTCATGTACATGTCAACCAACTCTCTAACAGCCAAAGGAGGTTAAACTCTTCCCGTAAGATCTCTCCACTTCTGTGCATACTCTATAAAGCCTTCGTCAGAGCCCATGGTCATACTCTGTAGTTGCATACGGGTTGGTGCAAGATCAACATTATACTAGTATTAATTATAGAAAGCAGCAACCAAATCTTCCCAGGTGTGAACATTGGTCCCTTCTAGTTGGTAAAACCATTCCAAATGTGTTCCAGCCAAGCTCTCTTAAAAGAAATGAACCCACATCTCCTTGCCAGTGGTGTATGGTTGGATTTTCCGAACATAAGACCTCATATGGAGCTTTGGACAGGAAATGCCATCATACTTGGAAAAGTTAAGAGTCTTGAACTTAGGAGGAATCATAACTCTTGAAACCAGATCCAAATCATCAAAGTTCAATCCAGGCACTTTCTGGATCTCCATAGCTCTTAGACGCTCTTCCAACAGCTTATACTTTTTATCAGCAGAGGGATACTGCATGTCCAAGTAATCATCTTCCTCTTCATCAGAACATTTGTTAGAACTATAGTTACTTCTTTCAGGCTTCACACTCTTACTATCTTTATCTTGTTTGTCTTCTTCATCCGATGGGATATTAAGATCTCAAGCTTGCTTGACTAGACATTTGAATCTTCTCCCCATGTTAAGGATGTTGATTGGTTTCTTTGATTTCTTCTTTTTCTCACTAGTGACAAGTACCTTCAATTCTTCCTGCCCCTTGGCTAAGTTCAGGAACATCTGCTGAAATTGGGCATTATGAGCTTGAAGATCTTTGACTTTTTGTTCAATATCCATTTTTCTGCTGAAATAAACAGTAAGAAGATAAGAAAACCTGTTTTTAAAGTACTTGTTATGTAATGAGATGCATGATATGTAGATGCAAATGTAAGGTTTTCAAGGATTTTATAGGATAAAAATATTGGAAAAAGAAATATTGTTGCCGCTTTGTCTTCAAGAACTTTGAGATTTCAGCTTTGAACGTCCTTCTATAAGAATCAAGCTCTCCATATCAAGTGTGTCCTAGCCTATGAATCAAGATAATATGCTTTGATCTTTGACGACATCTGGTTAGAGGAAAATAAATCCTCTTGTCGCTTGCTAGCAATCTGGCTCATGATAATCCTGCACCAAAGGTCCCTAAGATCCTTAAAATGGCTAGTAAAAATGCCATGTCAGATGATATGATGTCATGATGTATTGTTCATGTTAGATAGATAGAAAACACAAACAAATCACACAAGAACCTTAGGTTTAAAGGCTTGTATGAGGTCCAAAGGCAAGTACCCTTCTCTATTGAAGTTAAGTTGTCTCAACCTGTCCTAAAATAGTAACCGGGTTCTAGGAATCTCATATCACCGATCTTTCTCGCAGGTTTTATTTTAGTACATCAACTGACTTTCCACCAAAACATCCCACGATTCTAATCTCAATGAGTGTAGCATCGAGTATCAACCAACCTTGGACTGCACCAAATCCGGCCATCTCACTACCTTCTAATGGCCAAGATGGATCAATTAAGGTTCTAAAAGTTAGTTAGTGCTAATGAAACCACGTGGAAGCCTAATGTTATCCTCAAATGACTCAAGGAACATTAGTACAATCCAAAGTGTCGCACTAACCGTAGCCATCACTTCAATAATATCGGTCTACACCGTATAGTTTTCATGATCTATTGCTACTTACCTAAGGCATCCCTAGATCCGTGTGTAGGATATTACAAACAATAAACCCAAGAAACCCTTAAATTTAAAGCAAACAAAGCAAACACATAAAGCAGGTAAAGTGATCTAACCCTAAGGTAACCCCTCTATTTAAGTAAATCCTCAGCAGAGTCTCCAGTTCTGTAATACAATGGGAGAACTGACTTCTCATTTTATCGCAAATGTGCAGATAGATAGAGTCGTCACCAACTTTTCTTTTATCCAATAAGGAAAGGGTGAAAAGAACAGGAAAGACCTTGATAGATTTTGAGTTCAGGGGGTAAGTTATGAAAAGGAAAGGTGTTAGCACCCTTCTTATCCGTAGTTATCTATAGGCACTTAATTGCTAGCTCACTTTTGAAAATCTTTCTTTGTGTGTATGATTTGAATATATTTTGAAAAAAAGCCAATGTAAGGCTAACTTTGTAATGATTTTTATATCAATACTCAAGAATGCGTACAAAGTGTTTTAGAAAATATTTTGGAAGTGTGATGTGTAAAATTTTTTTTAGAAAAGATTGTCAGCGAGCGATTAATAGTTCTTAACCACTCAAGGTCTTTCTTGTTATTTTCCTTCTTCATTGGAGATAGTGCTATCTGTACCATTAGTTGATAGGTAGCCCTATCTATTGGATGTGAAGGGATAGGCGAAGGGTTGTCGTATGGTCATCGAAGGAAACACAAAGAGATACTTTAGCAATTTATCGGAGGGACTAGATCATTTTTCGTAGGCAACATCGAAGGGTCATCGAGGGACTATGGTTTTTATTCGAAGGGACTTTGCTAAAGTATCCCTATTTTTGAGGGACATGACCATAAATCATAAGGCAACAAGAGAGGTTATCCTAGAGGTGCAAGTGTGCATAGTGAATTGTTTTCAGTTATATTATCTTGTATTAGGGTTATCTATCGATTTCTTTTAGATCTTGCCATACATGCCTAATTACTAGCAGTATAATATACATGGAAGTAAAGGTGCGGAAAGTAATTCCTAAGCTATTACAGGACTTTGGGGCAATTACATAAAAAGACGCAAACAATAAAGTGTGGAATTAAAACCTAAAACTATTACATCTCGTGAGCAGTTACATAATATGTAAAAAATGCAGAAAAATAAATCTAAACTATTACAAGAAAAAGTCGCGCGACCTATACAATTTCTCTAAGAATTTAAACGCAAAATAGAAAATGTTTAAAAATGTTTGAATGCAATTTTTTTATGAAATTAATTTGATGTTAACTAAAAAACCTAAGTATAATAAATTTTAATATTTAAGAAAATACTAATTAACATAATTAATTAATAAATAAAAATTCAAATCATAATTATTTATTAAAAAAACTAAATCTAATTTGTTAGGGTTTTTTTAAAAAGAATTAAATTAGGTTAAAGGTTGATTAAGAAAATAATTAGGGTTAGTAATTAAAAAAAGCAAAGAAAATAAGTTAGTAAAAATAAGAAGAATTTTTTTGCACGAGGTGGGTGTTGAACCCACGCCCTCTAGCCTTCTCAATGCACAACTTACCACCCATCCAACATGTTGGTTGTGTTATAAGAATAAGCGTTGCATATAATATGTGAAACCTACATAAACTGGAAAATAACAACAAAAAAATGCAAAAGGCAGGGATGGAACCCACACCCTTAGATACCAAAGCCTTAGCACACGCGTTCTTGCCACTAGGGTGGCTGTTTCATCTTGTTGTATGACAGATACAAATAAATATATTATAAATAAAGCAGATGGACCATAGAAGTGCCATAGCCCTAGCTTCGGTGGTCTTCTCCAGTAAGCATGTTTTCTCAACCTGCAAAATAGAGCATGTTAGTGATCAAATAAAACCCTACCCTCCTAAATTGACCCTTGGGAATCCATTGGTGGCCATAGTTTTGGCTAATTCTTCCTACTTAAAGAGATAGGATCAAAATAATGTAAATTTTTCCAAGCATGGTATTAAGCTATCCAGGCGTTATCGGACTCATGCAAGGGTCCAATCGTGTAATGTTGCTTCTCAGTAACATATTAGAATTGTTAGTATGAATCAAAGCATGGTAAAAATAAAAATACAATATTGACAAAAGTATGGAAACCATGATGCATGGGATGCGTGTTTCAGGCCTCTTTGATCATCAAGGATGATCCCAACTCACCCTATGATATCCCAGGAGTCCATTTGGATGGTTGTTTTACTTTGAAAGTGGATGTATGAGAGGTTTCAAGTTTTCCCTAGTTTGACAAAATTTTAATATTTTGAGAGAGTGCTCTTGTAGGGTTTTTTTCGTGTCCTGTCTGAAGATAATGAGCATATATATAGGAAGAGATTAGGTCAAGAAAAACGGGCTTGGACCTCTTGTAATTATATATTTATTTTGTTTGAAAATAACTTGGAATAAGACAAAACATGAAGATTTGTTGTGCAAATAAGCTTCACACGGTTTCTAATGCAATCTTAGGCCTCCAAAAGATTTTAAACAAAAGCCTTTTAAGCCGTATACCTCCACTTCCTATTTATTTGATTTATTTAGCATTTAAATGAATAAAAATTCAAATAAAAGAAATAAAAATCACAAATATATAAGATTGGTTTTGGGGGTCCCCTAATATGTCATGAACACGATTGAACTTTAAAAGTTAGGCCCATTAGTCCTAAATCCCAAAATTGTTCAAATGAAGTTTCATGCAATTTCACAAAATTACCCAACTTGTGCAACTCATAACTTCCTCAATTTTTGTCATATGAAGGTGATCCTAGACTTTTTTGGAAAGTTCAAGATGTCCCCTACAACTCTCATGTTAGTCATTTTTCCATTTGAAGACATTAACTTGATGTAAATTTCTTTGGAAAAAGTGTCTTTTGTTAACTTTTGAAATGACCCGTAATGCTTTGGACTATATCTCTCAAATGAAGCATTTTTTGACCTTAAGCTTAGAGATACCAAGTTGTAGAGAATTGAATTTCCATTAAAATGAGATTTGGTTAAGAATTTTCTGATGAAACATGTGAAAGTTATGCTTGTTCAAAGTTCAGTTGATTGTGATAACACCCCAATTCTACCCGACAATATATATATATATATATATATATATATATATATATATATATATATATATATATATATATATATATATATATATATATATAATCAGAGTTATAAAAATTATCACAATTGAATCAGATGCTATAATTACAACTTAAACCAACGCCATTCATTACAGATACATAACACATTAAACAAAAATGAACCAACAACAACATAATTTAATCTATTAAAACCCAACAACTTCATAACTATGCACCGGAAATCATAATATCCAACTTCAAGAATATAACATCTTTATCCAACTAAAACAACTTCAAATAACAGTTATTTGACGAACAACAACTTAAGTGTAACAACTGAGTAATAACAATAAAATAGCAAGCATTCATCCCCCTGAGTGTTACGTATCAGAGTAATGACACCGACTCGAACTACTGAAGGTAAACAACCGTCACTCTGGATTACCTGCACGTTACCAACATCGGGATAACATTCAAACATAAGGAGTGAGATATAGAACCATATAATAGAAAGTATGATAAATAAAACGTTAGGATTAATTCATACATATTCACTACTTCTCAATTAATATCAACATGAGCATAATCAAATCAACAACATAATGACTCAGAATGCAACATAGAATGCAACTTGTCTCTATGGAAATGCATGTGGTACTAATGGAGAAGAATTCCCAACTTAAAAACCTGCCAATAAATAGAGGCATCAACAAGGCATAGGCCTTCAACTTAATATTTTTCCAATCCAGGCCAACTTAACGAGCATCAAATCCAACTTGATATGCGATATATGTGACACAACATGAATATAGCAACAACAACAACAACAAACAACAACTTAACATAAATCAAAATTGGCCATAAGCCTACAACATCAACAACAATTCAACATCAACATAATTCCACTTTGTCCATAAGCCTACAACATAATATCTGCCAAATTAGAGGAATCTCAACATAATTCATCAACCTGCAAATTCTCAACTCAGAACCACTTATACAACAAACCGTAACAATCAAATCGACACAACCGGGCAATAGAACTAGGGAAAATACGTGCCCCTCGACCTACACAGCAACTAAGACAAAATAATAACTGACTTAATACTCCTCGACACGCACAGAAAGAGAAGAATAACAACTACTTATGCTCCTCGACACAGTCTACAATTTCGTGCAGCTCGACATCAATATTGTGCTCCTCAGCATGCCTTGCAGCCTAATATCGCTCGACATCCAACACAAATTCTATGACACACCTCGCAGCCTAAATTTCGCTCAACACCTAATACCATCAACATTCTCCTCGACCATTAATTCCGGCCAACAACAAAGAACAATACAACTACAACTATATCTACTTTCAACAGATTCACTAATTGTACAAGACAATCACGCTGAACCCTTCTTATAACGACCACAACAATAATTCCTAATTTCCTGCCAACTACTCGAAACTCCACAACATCATAAGAACCACAACAACCAATGATAAACTACCATAATCTAATCATCGATTCAATCGGGCAATCATACTGACAACTCAAAACGCCCACAACATAACAACCTGGCAACATCCTATAACAGATTCACTAATCATGTGATACAGTCATATGATGACTCCCTAACAACCAAAATATAGAGCAACATTCAAACTCGATAACAAATCCAGAACCATCAATGCACACAGTCATACAACCGACCAATTCCCACATAATACACATCATAAATCCCATTATAAGGTCAGAACCTGACGCTTATCTGGATTGAAGGTTGCTCTACCAAAAATTCCATCCAACAACCTTGATTTGTTATGTTCGACACTGGGTAGCTTGCTCCTCTCTCTGTGAAGCTCTTCTGGTCAACGTACATAACTCCTTATTCTCCAAAAAGCAAATCCTTGTGTCAACTTGACCTTATATCATCATTTCTATTGGGATTAATTTTCACACTCCCACTTTAGTACTTCCAACCAATAAAATAGACCAACACTATATATTCAATTAATTCCAACATTATAATTATTATTAATAAACTAATTAATTAATTAATAATAATGTAACCACTTATACCAACAATTTTCAACATCTCACAACTTTTCAACAAACAATCCAAAAATAAATAAATAAACTAATTAATTAAATTAACGGGCATTACAACTCTCCCCTACTTAGAATATTTTCGTCCTCGAAAATTTACCTTGTTCAAATAACTCAAGGTAGGGGTCCCACATCTTGCTTTCTAACTCCCAAGTCATGCTTTCTTCGGCAGCTCCTAACCAAAATACTTTCACCAAAGCAATCTATTTGCCTCGTACCATCTTCATTTCACGATCCGCGATTCGTACATGCATCTTCTCTATAGTAAGATTATCCCGTACTTGCACATAATCCATATGAATCACATGAGATGGATCTGAAATATAATTCTGGAGTTATGACACATGAAACACATCGTGCAAATTCGAAAGATTAGGCGGTAAAGCCACTCTATAAGCAACATTTCCAACTCTTTCTGAAATCTAATACGGACCAATAAAACGATAAGTGAGCTTCTTAGACTTTAACGCTCGCCCAACAGTCACATGCGTAACTCTCAGAAACACATGGTCACCTGCTTGAAATTCAAATCTTTCCTTCGTTTGTCATGATAACTCTTTTGTATACTTTGGGAAGCTTTCATCTTCTCTCGAATTAACTTCACCTTCTCAGTAGTCTCACGAACAATTTGAGGTCCAATCACTACACTTTCTCCAAATTCATGCCAACATAAAGGAGTTCTACATCTCTGACCATACAACGCTTCAAAAGGTGCCATCCCAATATTAGAATGGTAACTATTATTATAAGTGAACCCTGTTGTACCCCAAAATTTTCCCTCTCTTTTTCAAGACATTCCTCACAAAGGATCTCCAATGCTCAAGTATTCTCAAGAATTGATCAGACAAAATAACCTCTAAAACACTGAGACCATAAATTAGGGTTTTGACTAAGAACGACAGATCATTGACTTTTTGACCTAATACAGGACCTAATGGCTTGAAGCATAATCTCAAAGACTAAAACATAACATTTTGACCCAATTCCATGGCTTAAATCATTTCTCTAGAACAGTGGATTGATAGTTGAAATTTGGTTAACTGATGAAAAGTCAACTAATACACCAAAAGTCAAACTTTGATTTTTTGGTCAACAATAAGTTTCAAAGATCAAAATTTATCAAGATATTCAAGAATATCAAGCTTAATCATCAAGAAGTCAATAAAGTCAAAAGTCAATTTGAAAAGTCAAACTTTTCAAGACTTAGAAATTTTTCTGTGTTTTATACATGTGTATTTCATAACTTCATACCAAATTTTCACCACGACGCAAAATGATTCAAAGGAAACTTTCAACATGAAATTTGTAGGTATTAATTAATTCTATAACTTTTTATTAGAGGGTTGATGTCAAAAAACCCTTAGATTTGAAGATATAAGCCCATGAAGTCATGACATTTTCATCTAACACTTAGAGAAATTTTTAACAGATTTTGGTCAGGATTTTATCCCAACTTCTTGGCATTTTTTCACATAGTTCCAAGATGATTTTGTCAAAATGGCCAACATGAAAGTTATAGAGGATGTTTCAAGCTTTCCAAAACATCCAAGAGCATGAATTTATCATACTTGATCTTGGAGATTCAAGGGCATGAAGTTGGGCATTCATCCTTGAATTACAAGTCTTTTTGTTGAAGAACACGTGATCCAGTCTACATGATATGCTGCATAATCTTATGTTGCAGGCCTTATTGATTGTGAATCTCTCCATAATTTAATGTTTACACAAAATCTTGAACCATTACCCAAGAGATACAAGCCATTATTCAAATAACTTTCCATTTAAGGTAAAAAGTTACCATTGCTATTCTTGAAAAGCAAACTTGTTGGTACAAAATTTGTCTTGCGCCCATACCTTGTTTACTTATGATTTTACCCCTCCATAAATCATGGAAAGTAGCCCCTCTATATCAGCAACTTTGGTACTTCATCTTGGGACCACGGTAGAATTGATATAGTATGATATTTGCATCCCAACCAAACCATAACATGCTGTCTTGCAAACCTAATCAGCTCTGGTTCCCAAACCTCTTTCCTATAAATAGAGGGAGCATTTTCATAAGAAAGAGGCCAGAAAAAAGAGAAAGAGAAACTTGCACTAAAAATCCCTTCACTCACAAAAAAAACCAGAACTTTTCACAAAACCCCTATCTTTGAGCTTTGAAGTCCAAATCTTTGAATCTCATACCTTGCAAGTTTTCCACAAATAAACCATCCAAATACTTCACATACATCATATAGAAGTTGTTCAAACACAAGAAAAACTTCTGTAACATCATTATCATCACCTTCTAAACTCAAAAAACATTGTCTTGAAAGTTGACTTGGTTGGAGAGATTCAAACATTTTCAGTATAAAGTAAGGATTGGAACAACTTCAGGGAGGTCTAAGGAAGCTCAATCAATCATTACAATTGGAAACATCCATAAAAATTTTGAGTTTCACTTCAAGAGGTAAGTTTTCTCAAATTGTGATATCCCTGTTCATAAATCATTTTAATTTCATTTTGAAAAGAATAAAACAGGACAAATCAGAGTAGAAGAGTTACAAACACTCAAAACTACAGAAAAATGCTTCTGGAAGCCTGACACAGCCCACCGTGTCACCTGACATGGCCCGTTTCAGGGAGAAAACAAGACAAAAGGCAGGGCAGGGTCTTGACACGGGTACCCATGTCACAGGACACAACCCGTGTCAATCCAGCTGAGATTAAAACTTGACAAAATGACAGGACAAAGTCTTGACATGGGTGCCCGTGTCACAGGACACGGCCCCTGTCAATCTTACTGGGATTAAAAGCTTGACAAAATGGCAGGACATGGTTCTGGCACGGGTGCCCGTGTCATGGGACATGGCCCGTGTCAGCTCAATTGGGACAAAAAAAAGACATGCATGGATTATTACAAGGTCCTGACACGGGTGCCCATGTCACCAGACACTGCCCGTGTCAGCCTAAACACCAAGAATCTTGATTTTTTGACTTTTTATTTAATTTGGTTGTAATAGTAATTAGGTTTTAATTGCTTTAATCCCCATTTATAATTTATACCCCCATCCCCTAAATGATGTAATAGCATAGAATTTTACATTTCCGCAACTTATCGCTTTAAATATAAATGCTAGTAATTAGGGTGTATATAGCAAGACATAAAATCAACAAGTAGAAAACCCTAATTCAAGAACAAATGCATGAAATCAAAATCTTTGCACATTTGCACTTCTAGGGTTAACCTCACTTGTTTCCTTGAGAAAAATATTCATGTCTCGCATGTGGGATACTTTGGCAAAAACAATCAAATACAAGATCATAGTCCGTCGATGACCCTTCAATATTGTATTTGGTAAATGATCTTAGACCCTTAAAAATTGCTAAGGTATCCTACAACATTGCATTATGTGGCTATACGATGACCCACGCGCGTCCCTTCACATCCAATGATAGGAATTTTTACCAATCAATGGTAAGATAACAATATCTAAAGGAGGAGGAAAAGAACTAAGACTTTTTGAGTAGGTAAAACGTTCATAGTTGCTTGCTCACAACCATTTTCAAAACATATTTCAAACACACAAAAACTTTCAAATGAAATATTTTCTAAAGTCAACACTTTGTATGCATTCTTATAGATATGAGAATCATTACAAAGTTCGCCTAAACGAAGGCACTTTTCAAAAATACTTTCAAAGCCCATCACAAACACATTTCAAATAAAGCATTTCAAAGTGAGCTAGCAACTAAGAGCCCGTAGATAACTACGGATGAAAAGAGTACTAACACCTTCCCTTTTCATAACCTACCCCCCGAACTCAAGAAAATATCACAAAAGGTATTTCGTGTTCTTTTCACCCTTTCCTTTATTGGATTAAAGAAAAGTCGGTGGCGACTCTTGCTATCCGCAATAATTGCAATCAAACGCAAAACACCCAAGTTAGTTCTCCCACCTTATTACAGAATTGGTGACTCTGCTGGGGAGATACTTAAAAGTGTGGCTACCTTAGAGACTAGATCACATTTAAATGTTTTCATTGTTTGTGTTATTTTACTTACATTTTTTATACTCGATGCTACGCTCATTGAGATCAGAATTTCGGGATATTTCGGTCGCCAATAAAGAGGCTTGCGCTGAAATAATGCCTGATGAAGAAAGATCAGTGATATTAAGATTCCCTAGAACCCGATTATTTTCTAGGACAAGTTGAACCAACTAAACTTCAAGAGGGTACTTATTTATGAACCTCATGCTAGCCTAAACCTAAAGACTTGTTTTATTTGTGTGTATATGTTTACTTGTACATATCATAATGAAATCATATCATGGCATTTTGCACTAACCATTTCAAGGACTTTTGGGATTTATCTTTGTGTTGTTTTGTAGGATATGGCTTCCACTTGCAGGAATACTATCCAAGTCAACCTCATAAGAGTGCCTCCTCAAATCAAAGAGTTAGCATCAAGGGTTCTTGAGCATTCTCCATTTACAAAAAGACATGGTCGACTTCTCAATCTGGTGACCTCAAGCCTTGATGAAGACATTTCTTTACACCATTGCTTTACATTACCTAATTATCAATTGGTGCCCACCATGGAGGAGTTTTCTCAAATTTTGTGAGTGCTTATTCTTTATCAATTACCCTTCACCAGTATTGAGAAAGACCCAAGACCTGATGAGATTTCTAGAGCTTTACATTTGCAACGGTCCAATGTTGTGGCTATTTGGGAAACAAGAAGTGGTGTTAATGGTTTTCTGGCCAAGTTTTTGTTTGAGAAGGCTCAACAATTTTGGGATGCTCTGGAATTGCAAGCTTTTGAAGAGGTTTTGGATCTTCTAATCTATGGGATGGTACTATTTCCTAACATGGAACAACTCATAGATGTGAATGCGGTCAAAGTTTTTCTATCTCGTAATTCGGTGCCTACCTTACTTGGAGACATTTTACACTCTCTTCACACTCTCACATGAAGATAAGGGGAATTCTTATGTGTTACACTCCTTTGTTGGCTAGGTGGTTTATTTCTTACCTTCCTCGATCTATTTTGAAGAATGAGCAAGGCATGAAATAGTGTAGTAGGTTGATGTCACTCTCGCATTCACTTATTCATTGGTGTTCTCGATCTTTGGAGGATGTTCTCATTATTAAACATTGTGGGGAATTCCCTAATGTCCCTCTCCTTGGAATTAGGGGAGGTATCACTTATAATCCTTTATTGGCTCTACGACAATTTGGGTATGCTCTGAGGGATGACCCTCATGACGCACTTGTCCAAGGAATTGTATTTGACTATGAGAACAATGTCCAAGGTTACCATAAAAAATTTGTACGAGCTTGGGGCATGATGAACAAAGTTGATAGCAAGAAGTTGAGGCATAAAAACTCTATTACATTGGAGCCTTATCTCAAGTGGGTGTGAGCTCGCGCTCAAAGCCTCATAATGCCATATCCTGCCATATTACCTATCATTGTGGAGCCTATTGTCGAAGGAGATATTCCCTACACCATTCTTCATCCTGACATGCAAACTACTCTCGAGGAGTTGCAAAGATCACGGATTCAACTCAAAGGAGAGCGAAATGCCTTTGAAACTCAATTCTACGCAAGCGATAAGAAGGATTTGGAGCTCACGAGACAACTTCATGAAGAGCGAAGTTTGAATGCCTACATTGCACCAAAGAGGATGCGCTCATGGGAAGCTTAAGTCCTTTTTGTTTTAGGAGTTTATTTTGTATTATTATTGTTTCTTCCATTGTAAGCCCAAGAGGCATTTTTGTAAACCGTTTGAACTTATTAATACATTTAATGTTTGTTCCTTCTTTGTTTAAAAAAGTTTAAATCTTAAAGATCCTTGAAAACATTTACATTCACATTAGAGGAGTATTCTTATCTGTTGGATTTACCTATTACCGATCGTGTCTCTTTTACTGGTTTGGAGGGTGAGCCAAAACCACACGAGATTGCTGCTTTGATCCAACTGGGGAATTCTGAGGTTGAAGCCCATATGACTACTAAAGGAGGGATTACATGATTACCAGCTCAATTCTTATTGGAGAAAGCTTGGCACTTTTCCAGGATGAAGAGTACAGTCACTTTTGAGGCCATCTTTGCTCTACTTGCTCACGGGTTGTTTTTATTTCCTAATATAGATAATTTTGTTGACATTAATGCCATCAGGATCTTCATGATTGGAAATCCGGTTCCTACATTGTTGGGTGATGCTTATTACTCTATTCATCTTTGGAATTCTTATCATGGGGGGATGATTATCTGTTGCACGCCCTTGTTATACTGGTGGTTTATCTCTCATATGCATCGGTCTGATGCTTTTTGGAATGTCAGGAAGGAACACTGATGGGCTCCTAAGATCATGGCACTTACTCACTCGGATATTGATTGGTATCGTCGAGCTTACCAGGATGTAGAGATTTTCGATAATTGTGGTAGTTTCCCCAATGTATCTCTTCTTGGTATAAAGGGAGGAATTAACTATAACCCTGTTCTTGCACGACGACAGCTTGGTTATCCGATGAGGGATAAACCAAATAGTATTCATTTGAGTAGTTTATTTCTGAAGGAGGGAGAAGACCATAAGGAAGCTAGGGAGCAAATTGCAAAGGCCTGGCCTCATATTCATAAGAAGAGTAGGAAAGATTTGGGACCAAAAGGGGCTATTTCTTTGGAACGTTATCTTCAGTGGGTCTAAACGAGAGCTATTCAGTTGAAGATGTCGTATTCTCAGGAAACACATATGCTTGATTTTTTTGTGAAGACCACTCCTCCCTTATTGGATGATATATAAGAGCTACAACTTGCTTTGGTCAGGATGCAGCAGTAAAAAGGATGCTTGGAAGAATAAGTGCCAAACTTTAGAGATTTCCTATAGAGCAGACTTGAAGGAGAAAGACGACTTGATTGAGATCCTTAAGAGTCGAGCGGTAGAGACCATGGAGAGGAAAGGGGATTTATTTCTCCTAAGCCTCAGCCAGATGTTAGTTGCTCACTTCCTAATTCAGGTAATTGGAAGGAGATTGCCACCAGATATTTTGAAGAAAACCAGAGGTTGAAGGCTCAGTTTGTCAGGCTTATAGGGAAGCACCAACGTATAGAGTGATCTCCACCAGCTTTACTTCTTAGGGTTTTAGACTTTATTTTCATCTTGTACTTGGGATTATTGAAACTTGTAATCCATTTTGAAGTTATTATAATAAAAAAAATTCAATATTTCAAATGTGTTATTACTTTGATATTTTTAATATGTCTATAAATCTTTAAGTCCCTTGAAATAATAATAATAAAATTGATCATGTGCATTGCATATCATGCATCATATTGCATATATTTCTTGCATTTGTTATGCATATCCAGGTGTCTTACCAAGCTTTTTTACATTGCCCAGCAAGCTGACTCACCACTACAACACTCGGGCTAATTTCATAAGGAAGATGGACAACTTAGAACAAGAGAATCGCGAGTTGTGCGAGGAGGTTTCTGCTTTGAAGGCCGAATGGACAATCTTACTAATCTGATGGAATCTCTGGTGGCTGCTTAGAATTAGCCACCGAGTGTTCAACCTCAGCAAATTAGGGCTACTGTTGAAGCTCTGACTGTTCCTATGTCTGCTACCCCAGCTATTGTTTAGAATCGCATGCCTTAAGGTTATCCATGGGGAATGCTAGAGAATTTTGCACCTGAAGGTTTCAATCTTGGTCCTCAAGAAGCTCCGGTTGTTCAGACTACTGTTACTCCTGCACCTCCTGTGGTGCATGCTGCTCCTGTTGCACCTCCTTCGATGAATTTGGTTCCATTGGTTAATGATGATATTTGTCGTCCTTTTCCTCCACCAAGTGAAGACTTGGGTCTTTATAACAGAATGGATGATTTTAAAGAGTAGTTTGACAAGATGAAGAGGGAGATGAAGGCCCTCGGGGGAAAAGAGTTATTCGGGCAGAATGTGAATGATTTATGCTTGGTCCCGAATGTTAAGATACCTGCAAAGTTTAAAGTCCCGAAATTTGAGAAGTACAAGGGCAACACTTGTCCTCGTGCTCATCTGGTGATGTATGTAAGAAGAATGTCTACCCATACTAATGATCAACACCTACTGATTCACTTTTTTCAAGATAGTTTGACTGGTGCTGCGCTGAAGTGGTATATGAGTTTGGACATAGCAAATATCCATACTTTTAATGACTTGGGAGAAGCAATTATCAGACAATACAAATACAACATTGACATGGAGCCTGACCGTGATCAACTCAGGGCCATGGTTCAGAAAGACAGGGAATCATTCAAAGAATATGCACATAGATGGCGTGAGGTAGCCGCCCAAGTGATTCCTCCCATGGAAGAGAAGGAGATGACTAACATTTTCTTGAAACCTCTGGGTTCTTTCTACTATGAAAGGATGGTAGCAAGTGCACCAACTGACTTTACTGAAATGGTAGGCATGGGTATCCATTTAGAAGAGGCTGTAAGAGAGGGCCGTTTAACAAAGAGTGAAGGTTCTGGAAGTGCAAAGAAGCCATCTTATGGGTTTACCAAGAAGAAGGAAGGATATACAAATGCTATCATACAAGAAAGAAAAGTTAACCCGCCTAGAAGAAATTATCAGCATCATCAGCAAGTTGCCTCAATTACCCTGATTGTTGGTATAGCTCCAACCACCGTTGCTTATCAGAGACCATCCCAGCAGGGGAATCAAGGGTATAACCAGAGAAGGGAGAGTTATGACCCTATCCCTATGAGTTACACAGAATTGCTATCAGCGTTAATTCGTAAGAATTTGGTTCAGACCCGACCACCTCCCATTGTACCATCGCCCTTGCCTTGGTATTATAAGGTGGACCAAACATGTTCTTTTCATCAGGGATCACCAGGGCATAATGTTGAGAATTGTTATCTTTTGAAGACTGAGGTGAAGAAATTGGTGAAGTATGGTATTCTATCTTTCAAGGATGTGGGCCCTAATGTGAAAGACAATCCTCTACCCAAGCATGAAAGAGTAAATGTTGTGAACATGGTGGCCGGTTGTCCAGGCGACTTTCGAATTTTTGATATTCATTTGGTTAGAGGATATTTGGTGAAAAGGCATGCATACCTCTGTGAATTTAGCTACTATACGCATGACCATGCCGATTGTTCTATTTGCAGTACAAACATACAGGGTTGCGATAAGATAAAAGCTTATTTAAAGGAGATGATAGATGAGGGCCCCATCCACATAATTAGGCATAGGGCAGAGTATGAAGAGAAAGTGAACATGGTTTCTGGATGTCCTTGAGAGTTTAGAATTTTTGATGTGGAACATATGAATGATTATCTTGTACAATTGTATGCTACTTTTTGCCACATAGCTGGTCAGGTGGAACATCATTACGGATCTTGTCGAATTTGTTGCCTGGACTCCCGAGGATGTTCAACCGTGAGGAAAGTTGTTCAATTGTTGTTGGATAATGGAACCATCAAGGTTACAGGTTAAAGGGATGATTACCATGAAGTTAATGTGATTGAGGTCTGTTTGGCTGAAGAAGAGTCAGATGATGAGTATGCCTCTATAGATGAGTTCTTCTCCTCGGATGAAGATTTGTTTTCTAGAGATAACTCCATAATGACTGGTTATGTTGAAGAAGGGGTAAACCGCATTGTGCCTTATTTTTGTGCACCCGACCATTTTGAAATTGAGTAGCATAGCAAGCTGGCTATTACTCCATTAGTGATTAGTTTGCCAGGTCCTATCCACTACAAGTCAGATAAGGTTGTACCCTACAAATATAACGCTACAATCTTAGAGAATGGTGCGGAAGTTCCCATCCAGCCAATGCCTAATTTTGGAAATATTGCTGAGACTAGCAGAGTGACCCGCAGTGGTCGTGTATTTGTACCATTTGTTCATGGAGATGTGAGTACTGGAAAGAAAATTGTTAAAGATGTTGAACCCGAGAAGGCAATGGGTGAATCTAGTGGAGCTACGCTAGAAAAGGATGTGGATGATATTTTGAAGATAATTAAGATGAGAGACTACAGAATTGTAGATCAGCTACTGTAGACTCCTTCAAAAATATCTATCTTGGCTTTATTGATGAACTCCTCTGCTCACAGAGAATCTTTGATAGGGTATTGGATTAAGCTTTTGTGGAAAGTGACATGCCTATAGACCAATTCATCAGTGTAGTAGGGAACATTACGTCATGTAATAACCTGAGTTTCTGCGACGATGAATTTCCAGATGAAGGAAGGAATCATAACTTGGCCCTCCACATCTCTATGAACTGCAAGAATGATTCACTATCCAATGTGCTTATTGATAATGGAGCTGCTTTTAATGTTATACCAAGGAGTAAACTTATGAACTTGAAATATCAAGGAACACCCATGCACCCAAGTGGCATCATTGTGAAAGTGTTTGATGGATTGAGGAAATCTGTTATTGGTGAAGTGGACTTGCCCATTCATATAGGCCCACATTTGTTTCATATTACTTTCCAGGTCATGGATATTGTACCTGCTTATAGCTTCTTGCTAGGACGGTCGTGGATACAGGAGGCAGGGGCTGTCACTTCGACTTTACACCAAAATCTGAAGTTTGTACGTGAAGGAAAAGTGGTGATTATAAATGGAGAACAGGCATTATTGATATCTCATTTATCCCCTTTAAGCATTATGGAGGCGAATGAAGCTGCTGTCGGAACCCAGTTCCAAGCTTTACCCATTGATAACAGAAGGGGAAATGAGAATTCCATGGTTTCACTTAAGGATGTGAAGCAAGTTGTGCGTAATGGTCATAGTGAGGTATGGGGACAGATTGTGGATCCACCTGTAAACAAGAACAGAGCTAGCTTGGGGTACTCTTTGAAGAATGACAAAGGTAAGAGCATGCAGCTGAAGTCTGCTGCAGGCAAGTATGAAGACATATTCTGTAATGGGGGTTATCTTCATCCAACTGTTTCCGGGATTAATGCAATTGTGGAAGATGAAGCAGAGCCGAAAATGCCAAATTACGTGACGCACAGAGTTAGGGTTCATAACTGGATCACCATTGATGTTCCCTCTTACATACATATTTCAAAGTAATTTGTCTTGTTAATATTTTTGAAAATCTTTCACTCTGCCCAAGGTGGAAGTATTAATATTGTATGGGCTTATCTGTTTGCTGTGATTCTTAAAATCAATAATTGAAGTTGTCCTTGTTTCCCAAATTGTGTCTTTATTTTCCGCTTTTTCTTGGAAAATAGTTATCAGAAAAAAAACCTTTCAAAATAAATAATAACTTAAATTCAATCTGCATGATCACTTGTTACATGTGTTAGTTTCTAAAACAATTATAAATCATATGTGCAGATTAATTAAAAAACTCGTTGAATACAATGACCCCGCACCCTCTCCCAACTTTAAATGTCCTGTGTATGGGGCCAAAGAAGAAGACTATGATGAGATACCAGAAGAGGTGTCACGATTGCTTGAGCCCGAGGAGAATGCCATTCAGCCATATAAAGAGCCATTGGAAGTAATAAATTTGGGTTCAGAAGAAGATCCGAAGGAAGTCAAGGTTGGAGCATTGCTACATCCTGATGTGAAGAGCAGGTTGATTGAACTGTTAAAAGAGTATGTGGATATTTTTTCTTGGTCTTACCAAGATATGCCTGGTCTAGATACAGATATCGTAGAGCATTGTTTGTCGTTGAAGCCAGAATGTCCTCCAATCAAACAGAAGTTGAGAAGAACTCACCCAGATATGGAAGTAAAAATCAAAGAGGAGGTTCTAAAGCAGATTAATGTTGGTTTTCTTGTGGCGTCAGTGTATCCTCAATGGATTTCCAATATTGTCCCAGTACCAAAAAAAGATAGAAAAGTCTGCACGTGCGTAGATTACAGAGATCTAAATAAAGCTTGTCCAAAAGATGATTTTTCCATTGCCACACATTGATATGTTAGTGGATAGCACAACAAAATTTAAAGTATTCTCGTTCATGGACGGATTTTCTGGGTATAATCAAATAAGAATGGCTCCAGAGGACATGGAAAAAACAACGTTTATCACACCCTAGGGAACATTCTGTTATAGAGTGATGCCCTTCGGGTTGAAGAACGCTGGTGCAACGTACCAGAGGGCTATGACAACCCTATTCCATGATCTAATGCACAAGTAAATCGAGGTATATGTTGATGATATGATTTCTAAATCCTAGACTGAAGAAGGGCATGTAGAAGATTTGTTGAAGTTGTTTCAGAGTTTGAGGAAGTACCGTCTCTGCTTAATTCCAAATAAATGTACCTTCGGTGTTCGATCAGGGAAATTGTTGGGTTTCATTGTTAGCCATAAAGGAATTTAAGTTGACCCTGACAAAGTCAAAGAAATTCAAGAGATGCCAATGCCAAGAACTGAAAAGCAAGTCAGAGGGTTCTTCAGGCGTTTGAATTATATTTCCAGATTCATGTCTCACATGACTGCAACGTGTGAACCGATCTTTAAGTTGTTAAAGAAAGATCAAGGTTGTGTGTGGACGGATGACTACCAAAGGGCATTTGAAAGTATTAAAGAATATCTGCTTGAACCTCCTATCTTGCTCCCTCATGTTGAAGGAAGACCGTTGGTTATGTATCTGACAGTGTTAGATAATTCCATGGGTTGTATTCCGAGACAACAAGATGAAACGGGGAAGAAAGAGTATGCCATTTATTATCTCAGTAAAAAGTTTACTGATTGTGAGTCGCGATATTCCATGCTGGAAAAGATATGTTGTGCTCTGGCCTGGGAGGAAAAACGTTTGCGGCAGTATATGTTGAATCACACTACTTGGTTGATCTCCAAAATGGATCCAATCAAGTACATTTTTGAAAAGCCTGCTCTTACTGGGAGAATTGCCCGCTGGAAGATGATGTTATCCGAATATGATATTTAATACCACACTCAAAAAGCTATTAAGAGCAGCGTATTGGCAGATTATCTTGCTCACCAACCAGTTGATGATTATCAGTCTGTGAAGTATGATTTTCCTAATGAGGACGTGATGTTTCTGAAAGTGAAAGATTGTTATGAAACATTGCCTGAGGAAGGTCCTGATCCTGAATCTCGCTGGAGTATGATATTTGATGGAGTTGTGAATGCTTATGGTAAAGGAATTGGTGTTGTGATTGTCACTCCACATGGATCACACGTTCCTTTTACTGCAAGGTTGACATTTGATTGTACTAATAATATGGCAGAATATGAGGCTTGCATCATGGGTCTCGAGGAAGCTATTGATCTCAAAATTAAAATTTTAGATGTGTATGGCGATTCAGCTTTGGTAATAAGTCAGATTAAAGGAGAATGGGATGCTCGTGACCCTGGCTTGATCCCTTACAAATATTATTCTAGAATACTGTTACCCTTCTTTAATAAAGTTGAATTCCATCACATTTCTAGAGATGAAAATCAAATGGCGGATACTTTGGCAACTCTGGATTCTATGTATCAAGTATAGTACTTGGAATGATATACCTCGAATTATAGTTCAGCGACTGGATAGGCCCCTCATGTGTTTACAACAGAGGAGATAGCGGATGAGAAACCTTGGTATTATGATATCAAGCATTTTCTTCAAACTCAGGAATACCTGATTGGTGCGTCGAATAAAGATAGAAAGACATTGAGAAGATTGGTTGGTAGTTTCTTCCTCAGTGAAAACGTGTTGTACAAGAGAAATTATGACATGGTATTGCTCATATGCATGGATAAACACGAAGCAGACATGTTGATGCATGTGATTTATGAAGGTTCATTTGGCACTCATGCCAATGGACATTTGATGGCGAAAAAGATGCTAAGGGCAGGTTACTATTGGCTGACAATGGAATCTGATTGTTACAAATTTGCAAAGAAGTGTCATAAATGCCAGATTTATGCGGACAGCGTTCTTGTGCCTCCGACACTTCTCAATGTTATTTCTTCCCCATGGCCATTCTCTATGTGGGGTATTGACATGATTGGGATGATAGAACCCAAAGCTTCGAATGGACACCATTTTATCTTGGTAGCAATTGATTACTTCACCAAATGGGTGGAAGCAGCTTCATATGGTAATGTTACTAAGCAGGTGGTGGTGCGCTTCATTAAGAATAATCTTATATGGCGGTATGGTGTGCCGAGCAGAATTATCACTGACAATGGCTCAAATATGAACAACAACATGATGACAGAACTTTGTGATGAATTCAAGATTGTGCATCACAACTCATCTCCATGCAGGCCGAAGATGAATGGGGCTGTTGAAGTTGCTAATAAGAATATCAAGAAGATTATCCAGAAGATGGTTGTTACTTATAAGAATTGGCATGAAATGCTCCCTTTTGCTTTGCATGGATATCAGACATTTGTCCGCACTTCAACAGGAGCAACCCCGTTCTCCCTTGTGTATGGAATGGAAGCGGTACTCCGAATCGAGGTTGAGGTTCCCTCTTTGTGTGTGATAATGGAAACCAAGTTGTCAGAGGCTGAATGGGTCCAGAACAGGTTTGACCAATTGAATTTGATCGAAGAGAAGAGAATGACGGCTTTGTGTCATGGTCAGTTATACCAGAAGAGAATGAAGAAAGATTTTGATAAGAAGGTCAAGCCTCGTGAATTTAAAGAAGGGGACCTCGTGCTTAGGAAGATCATGTCTTTTAACGTTGATTCTAGGGGCAAGTGGACTCCCAATTTTGAAGGCCCATATGTTGTCAAGAAATCCTTCTCTGGCGGTGCATTAATTCTTGAAACAATGGATGGCGAGGAGTTCCCACATCCCATGAATGCTGATGCAGTCAAGAAATAATTCGCCTAAAGAAATAAAAGAACAACTCGCTAAGTTGAAAACTCGAAAAGGCGGATTAGGAAAAAAAAGAGCGTCTCAGTAGGCCGAAAACCCGAAAGGGCAGTCTAGGAAAAAATTAAAGACATAAAACGAATAAATTTCCCGTTAAGTTGAAAACCCGCAAGGGTATCTTAGGAAAAAGTTAGAGACTTTCTTCGCAAGTAACTACATCAGACAAGACTTGATCGTTGAAGTAACAATCTTCTCGGATCCTAATCATACTTCAACGAAAGTTGCTGCTCAGGATTTCAAAAGTTGTTAGAGGGCATAGTGGTCATTGTATCTCAATGTATCTTTTCCATTATATATTACCAGTTTCCGAACTTTGTAATAATCCATGGAGTCTCTCCATTCCCAGACTACCTTTCTATTAATGAAATTTGAGCTTTTACCCAATTCTTTGTATTTCTTATTTTATTTAGCTTGCAAACACTCCATTTATTATTGATAATAATTTTCAAAGCGAAAATATTAAATAACAAAATTGATTTTCAAAAAGAATTTACAATTTTATTTTACTTTAGATTTTGTGACGCAAGAGAAAAACAAAAGTGGTGATCGCAGGAATGGATAAACTCCAGTTGTTTTGAGAAGTTTTTGTTTCCCCCGGGAAGGCTTACTCAGGATGTTTTCGCTGTATTGGGTTTGTGACTACAGTGTCCCCAGTCAAGTCTTGGTTCATTTTTCTTCTTTTATGAGTTTGCATGATATGAAGACTCAATCCAAGATTTATCCAGTGAAGGTTTCGCTTGTTTGATATAAGTTCTTTCTTCCCAGAGAAGTTGGTACAATAACTACTCTCGAAGAACACGTGTCTCCGATTTCTCCAATGAAGAACATATATTGGTTTCCCCTTTGAGAATATGGTGTTGAACTCCCCAATGAAGTCAGCACGAAATCCCCAGTTAATGTCTCGATGATGGGGCCTTATATGCCTTAGTGAAGTTTGTATGTTTTTCCTCCTTCAAAATGGGCCTGAATTCCCCAGTGAATGTTTTGATGATTTGGTGTACATCTGCTTTACTTGAAATTAGTTTTACAATCCCCGGTAGAAGCGTTACATTTAAAAACATTTATTTCCCGGGTGAAGTCTGAGTGTTACTCCTTGGTGAATCCTGGAGAAGGATGTTATATCCCTGTATTTGTATTGTTTCGTCACTATACTATGTTTCTCCCCAGTAAATTTAAGCCATGCAGTAGGACTTTGTTTGCTCAGTTAGTTCTTATTTCTTCTTTTGGGATGATCGTCTTGGATGTGATTTGGCCGAGCGTGGTGGGCGCTCGAGTCAATTTTGTTTCTGTATTCCTAGTATTATATATCTTTTTTGTCAGCATATACATAATAACACTCATGTATTCATACATACGTCATGCATATTTAAATTTAGCAAATCACTGTTCATTCTCATTCATTAATACTTTGTTGAAATATTACCCTATTTTGCAGAGTTGTGTTATCTTCTCTCCAATAGAGTGTCACTCATAAACAAAAAGTGTATATTCTTTCAATTTCCCCACTGAGTTATCCCTCGCGGAAGATTTTTGATTTAGCCTTCCTACATATCTCTTTGTCTGGATAGATTGGGTTTCCTTCTTGAGTTTATTTCTCAAAGGATGTATTTTGGTAGACCGTTTTACTCTAGTTTATTTTTGGATTGAATCTTTGTTTCCCAGCATTTTCATTACTTTGGATGTCTGGAAGCTTTGAGTTTTGGTTTGAGAACGTGCATTTATTTTGCACGAGAAGACTTTTATCTCCTCAGCAGGAATATGTTGGCATTTCCCCAGGAGGTCATGATTCATTCACCAGGAAGCCATACTACTTTCCCAGGAAAGTCATTTTTATAATCCTTCCTATAACAGCAAGTAGCATGTCTCTTTATTTGAGACAACTTTTATATTACCCTTTCCAGGCAGAGTGTCTTGGTCAAAGAAGAAGTTGAGACCCTTTTTAGGTGAAACGCTGGAATTTTAGGGAAACTTGTTATCTTTTTGCTACCTTCAGTGAGCATTGGTAGTTCATCGTCAATGAACAACGGTGCTATGATATATATTCTCTTTCTACCTTCAGTGAAAGTTGGTAGGTCACCTTTAGTGAAAGTTGGTGCTTGTTATCTTTTTGATACATTCAGTGAACGTTGGTAGTTCATCGTCAGTGAACAGTGGTGCTATGATATATATTCTCTTTCTACCTTCAGGGAAAGTTGGTATGTCACCTTCAGTGAAAGTTGGTGCTTATAATCTTTTTGCTACCTTTAGTGAACATTGGTAGTTCATCGTCAGTGAACCGCGGTGCTATAATATATATTCTCTTTCTACCTTTAGTGAAAGTTGGTAGGTCACCTTCAGTGAAAGTTGGTGCTTGTTATCTTTTTGCTACCTTCAGTGAACGTTGGTAGTTCATCGTCAGTGAACGACGATCCTATGATATATATTCTCTTTCTACCTTCAGTTAAAGTTCGTAGGTTACTGTGATACGATGGGAGAACTGACTTGGGGGTTTTTCATTTGATCGCAAATGTTGCGGTTAGCAAGAGTCGCCACCGACTTTCCTTTTATCCAAAAGGAAAGGTGAAAAAGCACAGGAAAGACCTTTGAGATCATTTTTTGAGTTCGGGGGGTAGATTATGAAAAGGGAAGGTATTAGAACCCTTTTCATCCATGGTTTTCCATGGGCTCTTAGTTACTTGCTAGATCACTTGCTTTTGTTTGAAAAATGTGCTTGGTGTGGTTTTTGAAAGTATTTTTGAAAAGAGGCCATCGTTTAGGCAAACTTTGTAATGATTCTCGTTCGTAAGAATGTATACAAAGTGTTTGATCTTTTGAAAGTGTTTTCAAGTTCGTAAGATGTTTTGAAAGTTTTGGTGTTTGTTTTGAAAATAGCAAGGATGTTTTGTTTTGAAATTGAGCAAGTAACTAGGAACATTCTACCTACTCAAAAGTCTTTCATGTTCATTTCCTTTTTCCTTTGACATTGTTATCTTACCATTGATTTGGTAAGTAACCCGATCTTTGGATGTAAACGGAACGGGCGTGGGTCATCGTATAACCATGATTAGCAATGTTGCAAGGTATCTTAGAATTCTATTTTAGGGAATAAGATCATTTTGAAAGGCAACTTAGATAGCGTCATCGAGGGACTATGATCTTGTATTTTGCTAAGATACCTCACATATATAATATGGCAATTTTGTAAGGCAACCAAGTGGATTTTACCCTAAGGGTGCTTGTGTGCAAGTGTATTGTTTTTCATACTTGTTTTTGTCTTTGATTAGGGTTTTCTAATTGATTGGTTTTAGTCTTTTCATACAAACCCTAATTACTAGCACTTGTATATAAAGCGATAAATTGCGGAATTTAAAATTACTACGCTATTACAATACTTGTGGGAGGGGGTGTATAAATTACAAATGGGAATTGCTAGAAAATAAACCTAATTATCTATTACAACCATATTGAATTTGGATAAATAATATACAAAAAATGAATAAATATACAAGAATATAAAATGGATAGAAAATGGACTTTTATTTGGATGTTTTTTAGGAAAAAGGGGGTTTTGTTTTAACCTAATTAACTAAAAGAAAAATAATTAATTAAATTAGTAAAAAGTAAAACCTAAATTTACTAGGAAAAGAATTTAAATAAAAACCTAATCTATTAACTGATTAAAAAAGAAATTAAGTTTATAAGAAGAATATTTTTTGGTATTTTTGTCTTAAAAATAATTTATAGTATTATAAAATATTTTTGGTCTTTTTTGGTTTTAAAATAATATATTTTAAGAAAATAACTAAAACCCTAGTTTTTAATTAAATTCACAAACCAATTAGTAAAATAAATAAAGTATGATTAAATAAAATAATTTTTTTGTGTAAAAATAAATAAACTATATCAAAATATAAATTTAATGTTTTTATATTCTTTTCTGATTTTTTTTAATATTATATAAAATATTTAAGAAAACAAATAAATAAATAAAAAATAATAAAATTGGCCAGGGTGTGAATAGCCAGCAAGGTGGGTCAGAAGTGAAAAAAACATAAGGATCAAGGGGATGAGGCCCAACACTGCCAACAAAGTCAGAATATGTGAAAAAATATGAAAAACAAATCCAAAAGGGTACCACTGGGGCTCGAACCCATGTCCCTATAGTCACAAGCGCGCGCTTCTACCACTGGGGTGGCTATAGATCCGTTTATTAATATCAAACCATAAATATACTTGGTAAACACGTTCCTGAGGCCAACTTCATCTTAAATCTCACGCCCAACCTGAACCTCTATCTTATTCAATTCTCAACAAAAATGAAAAATGTAAACATGAAACTTGTAGCAAATTTCCTCACGATTTCAGAAATGCAAAGCAATAAAATTATAGATCAAATACAAGCATTAATTTTAATGGCCCTAATCTGAACCCTAAAAATTTCAGAAACTTCAATCTTAAAATTCTCTAAGCTCAAGCAATATAAATGAAAACTATGGAGATGGTTAGCTTTAGGGAAATGATATCTACATTTTTCATTCACAAATAAACTATTAATGATGCTTGTATGAAGAGTTCAAAATTCAGAAAACTCACCTTGTAAGAGGTTATCGTGTTTTGAGTTTGAGTAGATTTTAGTGAGTTCCAATGATTGGATTAGCTTCCTCAAGTTCCCAGGAAGCTAATGTGATGCTTAGCTTGAGCTGAAAGTGTCTAAGGAGTTCTGGAGAATTCAAGGTGCAAGGTGCTATTTTTGAAAATGGTGGATGATGATGGAGGTGTTACAGTGGTGTTTCAGGTGTTGGAATTGTTTGTGTATGTTATTTAGAAGGTTTTGAAAGTAAAAGGCCAAAAAACGCACGAGCAAATTTGGAGATTGGATTCAAAATTCGGAAATGGCAAGTTTTGAGGTGTTTTTGGTGATTCTGTGTTCTTGGTGTTTTCAGGGCTTAAGCTTGCGTGGGATTTGTGGCAAATAACTTGTGTATCTATAAGCAAAAGGTCTTGAGTGCTTTGCAGAGTCAGAAGTACAAGTTACAAGCTAATTGTCATGTTACTTGATTTTCAAGAAAAGTGGGAAAACAAGTTTCAAGAGGAAGTACAAGCATGAGATGAGTGATTGTAAGTGTCTAGACAAGCTTCTCTTGAGTTATGGGACTTTTATGATCATAAGAAAGCAATTTCAAGGCTCAAGAACAAGTTTTGTGCAAAAAGCTACTTTATCAAAATGGCATTGTGCACTTTCTTCCCAAAATGGATATAAAGCATGACCTTGTATTGAATGCTTGAATTGAGACCTTTAACAGATGTGCAAGAAATTAATTCTGGAGTACCTAACAAGTTTGAGGCCTGCAAAGTAGAGGTTATGCAGCATAAGTTTGAATTTTGAATCTTGTTTATCACAAAATGACTTGTAATTCAAGTGTGAAAACCCTAACTTCATCTCTTCAATTCTCTCTACTCAAAAATGATCTCAAGGATTTCTTGGACATTTTGGAAAGCTTTTAATATGCTATACAACCTTTCTTTGAATTACTTTTGAAAATTCCCCATGGAACTATATGAAAAAGTTCCATGAATTTAGGTCAAAATCCTGACAAAATTAGGGCAAAATTTCACTAAGTGTTTTATTTCATGACCATGTGTTCTTAAAATTATAACTTGAGTTCCAAGCACTTTTGGAAGGATTTGTGTAAAGAAATGTTTTAGATTTCATGGATATCTACAATTTTCATGTTGACAGCTTCTTTTGAATCATCTTGCATCATGGTGAAAAGTTTGCTCAAAGTTGTGAAAAAATAAGAAATTTCCAACACTTTGAAAAATTTCTAAGTTTAGAAATTTTAACTTTTCAAAATGAAATCTTGAATTTATAATTTCTTGATGAATAAATTTCATATTTTGAGATACTTTGATGAATTATGATCTTTGAAATTTGATTTTGACCAAAAAGTCAAAGTTTGACTTTTCAGTATACAGTTGACTTTTGATCAGTTGACTGAAAATTTAT
Source organism: Vicia faba (assembly GCA_948472305.1). NCBI lineage: Eukaryota > Viridiplantae > Streptophyta > Magnoliopsida > Fabales > Fabaceae > Vicia > Vicia faba. Next base: position 1,218,882,802 of record OX451738.1, on the reverse strand, counting down.
CTGTCAATCCATTGGACTTGAGCAATGTTTTGAGACATGTCATTAGGTAAAAATGATACAATTGGACTCTTGAGATCATGCCTTAAACCAATTGATCATTTGCTAGTTCAAAAATCAGAAATTGCCCTTTCCTAGTCAAAACCCTAATTTTGACCAATTTGCCCTTTTGAAGATTTGATCAAATTTCTTGAGGAGTTATGGTCCAAACTTGATTAAATGATACATATGAGTTTAAAATTTTGATGTGGATAAAAAATTATGAAGTTTGACTGTAAATTGGCCACAGTTGACTTTTTCCCCAATATAGTTGATTTTTAGGTCAACTGCTCAATTGACTGAGCAAAAGTGTGATCCGAAGCTTGAAACTTGACATGAGTAATCTCGAGGGTCCATAATGATATATGAAAGTCATATGGGGCATTTGAAGTTCAAATATCCTTGTGCAATCTCAAACCCTAATTTTGGTCATCAATGCTTAAGGAGGTGTCTTGAGCTGATCAACCCAAGTGCAGTCTTGAGCCAAGGAGATCTTCTGAGCAAATTCTTGATAAATGAGAGGGAAAATTTTGGGGTACAACAGCTACCCATGTTCAATCTTCTTAAGCCTGAAGAGTTAGATTGGAGATTTTTGCCATTCGTGACTCGAAGGTGGAAGATGATTGGACATTAGAGTGCCCAGAAATTTGCACTCGGTGATGTGATGGTTGATGGTTTAGGGAATGGGCTTAAAGATTACATTTGGAGGGATGATGGAAAGTTGTTGGAGATGGGCTTGTAGATGCCATCCAGAAATGATTGCTGAACCGTATCTGTCAGTTGAAATTAAATGAGTATCAGAATAGCGTCCGCGTCTGAAGTGTATCTGAACTGTATCTGTGAGCTTAATCTGAATGAGTATCAGGATGGCATCCGTGTCTGGAGCGTATTTGAACTGTATCTGAAAAGATGAATTTGAATGAATATCAGAATGTCATCCGTGTCTAGAGCATATTTGAACTATATATGTGAGCTTAATCAGAATGAGTATCAAGATAGCATCCGTGTCTGGGGTGTATCTGAACTGTATCTGAGAGTTGAATCTGAATGAGTATCAGGATGGCATCCGTGTCTGGAGCGTATATGAACTGTATCTGAGAGTTGAATCTGAATGAGTATCAGGATGGCATCCGTGTCTAAAGCCTATCTGAACTGTATATGTGAGCTTAATCTGAATGAGTATCAGGATGGAGTCCGTGTCTATAGTGTATCTAAATTGTATCTAAAAAGCTGAATCTGAATGAATATCAGAATGGCATCCATGTCTGGAGCGTATCTAAACTGTATCTGAAAGTTGAATCTGAATGAGTATTAGGATGTCATCCGTATCTGGAGCATATCTGATCTATATCTGAAAGCTGAATTTGAATGAGTATCAAGATGGCATATGTATCTTGAGCGTATCGGAACTGTATCTGAAAGTTGAATTTGAATGATTATCAGGATGTCATCCGTATTTGGAGCGTATTTGAACTGTATCTGAAAGCTGGATCTGAATGAGTATCAGGATGGCATCCGTATCCGGAGCATATCTAAATTGTATCTGAAAGCTGAATTTGAATGAGTATCAGGATGGCATCCGTATCTGAAGCGTATTTGAATTGTATCTAAAATTTGAATCTGAATGAGTATCAGGATGGCATCTGTATCTGGAGCATATCTGAACTGTATCTGAAAGCTAGATTTGAATGAGTATCAGGATGGCATCCGTATCTAGAGCGTATATGAACTCTATCTGAAAGTTGAATCTAAATAACCCAAGCTGGATTGCTTCAGCTGGTCGTGTAGATAATTGTCTTGGCTTGTCTCAGGTATCAATCTCTGACCTTTGTAAATTGCTGATGATAGCCATCTTCTAACTGATCTTTCCTAAAGAGATAAAAGATTGGTTATATGCAATGTCATGATGTATGAAATGCATTGTATAATGAGATTATGTTGTATGCATTCGTGTTTGTTGTACCCCAAAATTTGCCCTCCCATATTCTTCAAGATTTGCCAAGATCAAGGTTCAAAATCTCTCAAGGGTTGCACAGTTCAATGGCCTCCTAACAGTCAAAAATTAGGGTTTTGATTCTGGCAAATAAGTTGAAGTTTCCAAGGGTCCAAACAAGTCCCACATGCCTATAAACATTGTCAAGCATCCTTATGCCAAGTTTCAAGACTCACAGCACCAAATTGCACAGTCAAAAACCTTAATTGCTCAACAGTCAACTGCAGGGGCAAAATGGTCATTTGACAGTCAAAAGTAAAAATTGTTGGTCAACATATTATTTTGAAGCCACAAACATCATTTGATCAATGCTTGATCATGATTCCTAATGCATGGCTCAAAAAGTCTCAAGATGCAAAAGTTTCTATTTTTGGACAGCTGAAAAAGTCTACTGCAAATTGACCAAGGCATAACTTCCACATGGTTTATCAGAAAAATTCCATCCAAAGCTCATTTTTAAGGGAATGACATTTCATACAACTCATCTTCACACTTCAAGTCCAATAAATGCTCTCACAAAAAGTTATCAATCTCAACATTATAGGTCATTTTCAAAAGTCAACAAAAAGGCACTTTAAGTCAAAGACCATAACTTGAGATTGGTGAATCAAAATGACATGGGACCAAAGGAATTGGTTAGAGGACTTCAGGACCTTTCCAAAATGTCCAAGAACATGATCAAAGCTTAAAAATTGAGCAAGATATGCCTTGTGGAAGTTGGGAAATTTTTGGGAATTTTGAAAAGTCAACTTTGCTTCAAATGCCTCAAAATTGCTAATGGGCCACAATTTCTTCCATGAATCATCACCCAAAGGCCATGCACGACCCATTGACATCCAAGGGAGTTATTTCATCATTTTTTATTAATTATTTGAATTTTTATTATTATTAATTCATTTAATTAAAATTAAATATGACAAAAATAGAAAATCATGTTTTCCAAATACTTTTGTGCAGCATATTCTCTCATTAAGGCCTCAATATTTCGTGCATCCCTCAAAAGGAAAGAATCTTCAATGATTGGCATAAGAAAGGTATGAAAAAGATTGAAAAAGATGCTTGAAAATCACAAATTCAAAAGCATTGAATACATGGATCATGGGCTTTGTTTTTGACCTAGAATGATTCCTCATACATATACAAACAAAACCTAATGCTCAAGAACAAGAGAGCTGCGCCCAAGATCAAGAACAACTTTGCATTTTTTTCTTAAAAATCTCAAAACCGAAAACATAGCTAGAGGGTGATTCAAGGTCCAAAAAGCATTCCAATCCACTCATGGCATTACCAGGAAGCTATTCCAATTGAAATCAAGTCTTCACGCGCAAAGAATTGGTAGAACAGAGTTGCTTCCCTTTCAAAATTATGCATAATCGTGTTTTGATTCCTGGACATTTTTCATGCATTTAAATTGTTGATTTATACTAACCATGACCTTATGAAGCTAATGGTATTACTCAATTGAAGAATAGCTGTCTGAACACGAATTCACCATGAACGTTGCTTAGGGTTTCAAAGCTCTAATTTTGGGGTTTCTTTCATATGGAACAATTGGCCATTCAAACCTATACTATTGGAATCAGGACCTCCCAACGAACGGAATCCACCCATCGCGCCCTTTTTCTTTTTGATTATATGCTATTCGCTATTTTTCAGGTTTAGGGTTAGTGGGGGTTTAAAACCCCCGCTATCTATCTTGTATTTTCAGGTAAAACGAAGAAGAAGATAGACGTGTCTCAGCCAGATTGGGCAATTTGAATTTAGCGCGTTTTTCAGGCCACAAGCACTTTTTCATATATCTTATTCATTGTCCAGTGTGATATCAAAGAAACTCAATAGCACGGTTGGTAAACACGCTGGCATGCAGGTATTGGGACCTGGGTTCGATTCCCAGGTCCCCCTATATATTTCATACTTTTTCTATTAACATGCTTCTATGCAGCTTTCATCCAGTGGTCCACCAAACACCTTGCCTGCTTGCCTTCCAAGTGTCCCCAGGGATCCATCCAAAAGCCAGAATGTGTTGATTACCATGTACTCTAGTCAACCACACGCGCACAAGCATTGAAAAGTCAAACAGACCTTGAATTCAGTGGGCCTAATTCCTTGCACATACCTCCAAATTGGCCAGAAAACCCCCTATGGTTTGCATATTTCTTCTTTTTCTAATTCTTTTTTTTTTCTTTTTGATTAATTGCTTTTATTTAATTCCATAAAATTAATTCTTATAATACAAAAAATACAAACAAAAATCAGAAAAATCAAAATAAAATATGTTTATTATTTAATGCATTAATATTTTGTAAATAAATTTTCAATAATCAATTAGTTTAAAGTTAGGTTTTCAACTTTAATGTTTTTCTTCTAAATAACTAAAATACATAAAAATTAGGTTTTTTTATCATTTTTATCCTTTTCTCATTAAATAAATTTTCTTATTCTTATTATTATTAATAATTAATTATTTTTGTAAATAAACTTGTGATTAATTAATTAGGGTTAAATTAGGTTAAACTTAAATAGTTTCTTTAATAATTAAAAACAATTTAGAATTAGGGTTTTATTTAATTTCCAATTTTAATCAATTTTATTTACTTTCATAAATACCAAAAACCATAAAAAAAAATAACCTTTTCTTTCTTTAATCATTTAATTAATTTGTAATTTCAATTTAATTTCTTTAAAGGGTTCAACGCCCTCGCACTTTTGATTCCAATTTCCTTTCGCGCGTTTGTCTTTATTTTTTCATTTATGTAATTGCCCCAAAGCTTTGTAATAGATAATTAGGACATTTACTTTCCGCACTTTTATTCAAATCGGGTCTTTGTTTAATTTGGCGATGTATGGACCCGCGCCTTGTAATAGCGTAGGACCTTTATTTTCTGCATTTTAATTTCCGCACCCTTTAAACTGTTAATCACATGAAAGAATGTATGCCCAAATAAAAATCAAAGCGTAGATCACCGAATGCATGACCAGACAAATATTAACTGAAAATGACGCACAATTCACACACCACTGTTAGAACAATGTTTGAATCTAGTACCCTATATTTAAGTTTTGATGATAACAAAGTGAAAAGATATAGTATTTAAATGTTTCATGATTGAATTATATGCTGCCTAAAATTACTATGCTCTGACTTGCAGATACGCTGTTTAAAATAAGCAAGATCAACTATTCAGCATCAGAATATGATTTCATACACCAGCATCAGAAGTTGCTGAATCAGAACGTGAAGATCAGATGATCAACTCACGTACATGCTGAAGCTTGATGAACAGAACTGCGCGTAAACACTCTGATACAAAAACATTAGTTCATCAGCAGCGAAGCAGAATCAGAATGAGCCAAGCCAGAACGTGCATTGAAGAAGCAACGGTACTGTGCATTGAACGCTAATTAATTCCAACGGCATCATTCTAGACAAGATCTGCTCAAAAAGGAAAGCTTGTTATTAGCATTGAATCAAGAATATTTGCATTCAACGTTCATCTTCTCAAGTGCTATATAAACCAAGCTTCGAAGATTATCATGGCTAATGCTCTCCAATTCTCTACACGCACAAAGCTGATCAATAATCTTCATCTACCAGTTTTGCTAAACCAACAAACTCTGATACTCCATTAGCGTTTAGCAACCTAGTATTCTAAGCTTAATTTGTGTATACATCACAGTTGTGATATAGTTTTGTAGAAAACATTCACACACATTTGTTTTATACCTTTGTAAGAAAGTGTTGCCTTGACAAACCGGATTGTGGTTTGAATCAAGAAGGCTTTAGCAGTTGTTAAAGCAGATTTGTATTCAGTTGAATATAGTGAATTAAGACCTCGTTGGAGAGAGGCGAAATCACCTTGACGGGTGGACTGGAGTAGTTTGAGATCAAACGAACCAGGATAAAAATATCTTGTCAATTGCTTTAAGTTTCCAGTTTTACAATTCAACCCCCCCCCCCCCTTCTTGTGTTTTTCACCCCTTCAATTGGCATCAGAGCGCCTGGTTCTGAGCTAAAACACTTAACCGTGTCAGTACAAGATCCAGCGTCAGAAAAACACAATGGCAGGAAACAAATCTCATTTCAGCAATGACACCAATGAGGACAGAGACAGATTCAGCGGCAAACCTCCAGTCTTTGATGGAGAAAACTTTGATTACTGGAAAGACAGAATTGAAAGCTTCTTTCTAGCACATGATGCTGATCTGTGGGATATGGTGACAGATGGATACACGCACCCTGTGAATGCAACATGTCAGAAGATTGAAAGAAAATCAATGACTGATCAACAAAAGCGTGATTTCAAGAATCACCATAAGGCCAGAACCATCCTCCTCAGTGCCATCTCCTATACTGAGTATGAGAAGATCTCCAACAGAGACACAGCTAAGAACATCTTTGATTCTCTCAGAATGACGCATGAGGGCAACGTTCAAGTCAAAGAAACAAAAGCTCTGGCGCTCATTCAGAAGTATGAGGCGTTTAAAATGGAAGAATCTGAATCCATTGAAACTATGTTCTCTAGATTCCAGATTCTGGTAGCTGGTCTCAAAGTTCTGGACAAAGGATACTCTACTGCTGACCATGTCAAGAAGATAATCAGAAGTTTACCCAAGCAGTGGAGGCCTATGGTTACTGCTCTGAAGCTGGCGAAAGATCTCAACAAAATCACTCTGGAGGAACTTATAAGCTCCCTCAGAAGTCATGAGATAGAGCTAGAAGCTGATGAGCCTCAGAAGCAAGGTAAGCCTTTAGCTTTAAAATCTAACAGAAAATCTGAATCTAAAGTTTTGCAGGCAGTTGAAGAAACATCTGATGGATCCTCATCAGAAGAAGACGAACTTTCCCTTCTCTCCAGAAGAGTAAATCAACTGTGGAAGCAAAGACAAAGGAAGTTCAGGAATCCCAGAAGATCTGATCAGAACGAGTCTTCTTCCAGATACAGAAGGACAAATTCTTCCTCTGGATACAGAAGATCTGAAGGCTCCTCCGGTAGCAAGAAGCCAAATACAAAAGACATCATCTGCTACGAGTGCAATGAGCAAGGACACTACAAGAGTGACTGCCCAAAGCTTCAGAGGGAAAAGCCCAAAAAGAGGTTTGGGAGAGAGAAGAAGAAAAGTCTCATGGCCACATGGGATGACTCTGACTCGTCTGAAGCTGACTCAGAATCAGATGATGAAAGGGCAAACATAGCGCTCATGGCTAACATTCCAGATGACAGTGAAGCTTCTGAATCAGACTCAGAATCAGACACAGAAGAGGTATTCCCTAACTTCGCTGTTAATTTTACAAAGGCTGAACTTGCTGAAAGCCTCAATGAAATTCTGGAACGGTATCAGCAGATTAGAGCTAAATTCAGAGACCTGAAAAGGACTCTTGAATCTGACTCTAATAAGTCTGAGAGTCTCAAATTGGAAAACTCTGAGCTGAGAGATAAAATTTCAAAATTAGAAAACTCTTTACAAAACTCTCAGAATGAACCAATTTCTGAAACTCCCAGCAACGCTGATGAGATCATCAAGGAATATGATCACAGTTTCCAGAAGTTCCTTGCTAAAAGCATAGATAGAAGCAGAATGGCTTCAATGATCTATGGAGTTAGCAGAAACGGCAGGAAAGGAATAGGATACCTAGGTAAGGTTCCTACACCTAAGAATGTAATGGATTTAACCATTAAACACACTCCTTTAAATTCACACTTTGTGTATGGTCACACACATGACATCAAATATACTAGTAGTAAGCACTCTGTGAAACCAAAATTCAACCAGAGTTTTGGTAAAACTAACAAATCAGGACCCAAGAAGATCTGGGTACCTAAGGATAAAATAATACATGTTGCAGATATCTTTAGCAGCAAGTCAGAAACACCAGTCATGGTACCTGGACTCTGGCTGCTCACGACACATGACGGGAAGAAGGCATATGTTCCAAAGCCTGGAACTTAAGCCTGGAGGCCACGTTGGCTTTGGAGGCAATCAGAGGGGAAAGATAATTGGCTCTGGAACTGTAGGTAACGGAAATCTTCCCTCTATTAATAATGTTCTGCTAGTTGATGGATTGATGCATAATCTGTTATCCATAAGTCAATTAAGTGATAACGGTTATGATATAATCTTTAATCAAAAATCATGTAAAGCTGTTAGTCAGAAAGATGGGACTATCCTGTTTAATGGAAAGAGGAAAAACAACATTTACAAAATCAAACTTTCTGAACTAAAGAGTCAGAACGTAAAATGTCTTCTGTCTGTTAACAACGAGCAGTGGATCTGGCACAGAAGATTGGGGCATGTTAGTATGAGAAGAATATCTCAGATTAACAAACTCAATCTGGTCAGAGGACTTCCAAATTTGAAGTTTAATTCAGATGCTCTGTGTGAAGCATGTCAGAAAGGCAAATTTGCAAAACCTTCTTTTAAATCCAAAAATGTTGTTTCTACCTCTAAGCCATTAGAACTTCTGCACATTGACTTATTTGGACCAGTTAAAACTGCTTCAGTCAGTGGTAAGAAGTATGGGTTAGTAATCGTAGATGACTATAGCAGATGGACATGGGTAAAGTTCTTAAGACACAAGGACGAGTCACACTCTGTGTTTGTTACCTTCTGTAACCAAGTTCAGAATGAAAAAGATCTTAGAATCGTTAAAGTCAGAAGTGATCATGGTGGAGAGTTTGAAAATAAAGATTTTGAGTCATTCTTTAATGACAAAGGCATTCTGCATGATTTCTCTTGTCCTAGAACTCCCCAACAAAATGGAGTTGTAGAATGAAAGAACAGAACATTGCAAGAAATGGCCAGAACCATGATCAACGAGACAAACGTTGCTAAGACTTTCTGGGCAGAGGCAATAAACACAGCGTGCTACATTCAGAATAGAATCTCAATAAGACCTATTCTGGAAAAGACTCCATATGAATTGTGGAAGAACAGAAAGCCCAACATTTCGTATTTTCATCCATTTGGATGTACTTGCTTTATGTTAAATACAAAGAATTATTTGAACAAGTTTGATTCTAAGGCACAGAAGTGTATTATGTTAGGATACTCTGAACGCTCAAGAGGGTACAGAGTATACAATACAGAAACACAGATTGTGGAAGAATCAATCAGTGTTCGTTTTGATGACAAGCTTGACTCTGAAAAGTCAAAGCAGAATGAAAATCTTGCAGGTATAGAAATTGAATTTGCAGGTTCTGAAGACAAGTCATCAGAAGCTCTCAACACAGACATTCCTTCAACGTCTGAAAGAAGCAATGCTAGAAATCCTACAACTGCTGCTGATCAACCTCAGAAGAGATTACCCAGAAGCAGTTTGGATCACCCAGAAGAAACTATCCTAGGAAGAAAGGAAGATCCAATCAGAACAAGAGCAAGCTTCAGAAACTCTGAAGAAACTCTTATGGGACTTGTGTCTCTGATTGAACCTTCTTCTATTGATGAAGCACTTCTGGACAATGACTGGATTCTGGCAATGCAAGAAGAGCTGAATCAATTCACCAGAAACGACGTATGGGATCTCGTTCCAAGACCAAAAGGATTCAACGTCATTGGAACAAGATGGGTGTTCAGAAACAAGCTCAATGAACAAGGTGAAGTCGTCAGAAACAAGGCACGACTGGTTGCACAAGGTTATAGTCAGCAAGAGGGGATAGACTATACAGAAACCTTTGCCCCAGTCGCCAGGTTAGAATCTATCAGACTTTTAATTTCATTTGCTGTTAATAGAGGCATCACTCTGTATCAGATGGATGTCAAAAGTGCATTCTTAAATGGTTATATAGAAGAAGAAGTTTATGTTCACCAACCCCCAGGTTTTGAAAATACAAAACATCCAGAACATGTTTTCAAACTTAAAAAGTCATTGTATGGTCTGAAACAAGCTCCCAGAGCTTGGTATGAAAGGCTAAGTAACTTTCTGCTTGAAAATGAATTCACCAGAGGGAAAGTGGACACTACTCTATTCTGTAAAACAGTTAAGAGTGACATTTTAGTCTGTCAAATTTATGTTGATGATATAATCTTTGGTTCTACTAATCCTTCTCTTGGAAGAAAATTTGCTAAGTGTATGCAGGCAGAATTTGAGATGAGCCTCATGGGGGAACTGAAATTCTTTCAAGGAATTCAGATCAACCAAACTCCAGAGGGAACTTACATTCATCAGAGCAAATACATCAGAGATCTTCTGAAGAAATTTGACCTCTCAGAATGTAAGCCATCAAAGATTCCAATGCATCCCACGTGCATTCTGGAAAGAGAAGAGGTAAGCAAAAGCGTAGAACAGAAAGTCTACAGAGGTATGATTGGTTCTCTCCTTTATCTGACAGCTTCAAGACCTGATATCTTATTCAGCATATGTATTTGTGCTAGATTCCAATCAGATCCTAGAGAATCTCACTTAACAGCTGTTAAGCGAATTTTCAAGTATCTGAAAGGTACTACTAATCTGGGTTTGTTTTATAGAAAATCTAGTGATTACAGCTTAGTAGGCTACTGTGATGCTGATTTTGCTGGAGATAGAGTGGAACGTAAAAGTACTTCTAGAAGCTGCCAGTTTCTGGGAGAAAATCTGATCTCGTGGTCCAGCAAAAGGCAATCAACAATTGCTCTGTCAACAGCAGAAGCTAAGTACATAGCAGCAGCCGGATGTAGCACACAAATGCTCTGGATGAAAAGTCAGCTTGAAGACTTCCAGATTTTTGAGAGTAACATTCCTATTCTTTGTGATAATACTTCTGCTATTTGCTTAAGTAAGAATCCTATTTTACATTCTAGAGCTAAGCATATAGAAATAAAACATCATTTCATTAGGGACTATATTCAGAAAGGTATTTTAAACTTGAAATTTATAGATACAGACCATCAATGGGCTGATATCTTTACTAAACCCCTTTCAGAAGATAGGTTTAATTTCATTCTGAAACATCTCAGCATGAAAGTATGCCCAGAATGAGAATGTTTTAATTCCATATATTTATCTTCAGAATGTAATTATATTACTGTGAACTTCTGATCAATCTCCTTTCAGAAAGATAAAACATGCAGATTGTATCAGATGCAAGTCTAAAGATCTGAGAGTCTAATCTCAAAGACAGACGTGCTGATCACTACATCAAACAAGTGTCATCCAATCATCAGCAAATCCCTGAAGCAGAACGCGTGCACGCTTCTGAGAAGGCAAAACGCTGATTGGGTGCATTGAGACACATGTCTAGTAACCGTTTTTAAGTATCTTTCTCAAATCCCCCAAAATCAGCAAGCATTTAATGCAAAGTAATCACGCTTGTTAATGGCAATCATTATTTTTTTCTCTCTCTTAAAAACGTTTATTTTTTCAAAATAATTTTTGAAAACCTTATTTAAGCACATTATTCTTCATTCTTATTCTTTACGCTTTCTCATAATCATTCAAGTATTCTCTGCATATTTTTGAGTTTATCTCCTTCAAACCCTTTTTCTCTCAAATCATTCTCAAAGTTTTTTCTGTGAGAACAATGGCATCCTCCAGCATTTCTGCAGGGAATCAGAAGAAAGAAACTTCTGAGCAATATCAGGTGCCTACCAGAACTCTTCTCACACCAGTCAAGAATCTTGAAGTTCTCTCTGAGTTAATCATCGACTTCGAAAGCTTGAAGGATAATGGATTTGACCTAACTGATGAAATTAGGGCTCAAAAGTGGGAGAGGTATTTCGATAGGTTGGTTGGACCAACTTTCCCAGAGCTTGTCAAGGAATTTTGGATTCACGCCAAGATTCATAAACATCTAGTCATCTCTTCTGTCATGGGAAAGAAGATAGTAATTTCTGAAGACCTCATTGCTAGGTTAATCGGTCAAAGTGGTGGTGGAGTCCGTTGTGTGGACATGGCTGATAGATGCCCTGATATAGGTGTGGTAGCCAACTGCATTTTCACTCTTGGATTTCCCAGCAGCAAAATTAAGGATCTGAAGGATCACTGCAGAGTATGGGCCAAGATTGTTCTGGGCTGTTTCAATCACAGGAAGCCAACAAGCTCTCCTGATTATATAAACGTGGATCAGCAATTTCTGATCTACTTTATTGATCAGAGGGTGAAGATCAATCTGGCACACTTCCTGTTCAACCATCTGAAGACTAGTGTGAAAGAGACTAGAGAAGAAGAAAGGACCAAAAGGGACTGGATACCGTTTGGAAGGCTCATATCAGATATTCTGACAGAGAATAAGCTGATAGATTATCTGAGCGAAGCTAAAGTGCTGTGCACTATTGAACCAACTGTTGGAAAACCGCTGAACGCCAAGAACCTGAAAAAGATGAAGCTGATAGAAAATATTAAGAAGGAACCCAGAGCCGCTTCAACTGCTGACATCTCCAGAAGAAGAGTGCCTCTGAGTGATTTCCCAAAATTTTCTGAAATGGAATCCAAACCTGATATGTTTCTCAAGTATCCAGATTCATACAAGGAAGAAGATACAGGTTCAAAGCTGAATATCAAAGATCTGAGTCAAGTCCAACCTGAAGTGACTCAGAAGAAGACAAAGAAGAGGAAAGCAGAAGGATCATCTCATCAGACTCCAAAGAAAAAAGGTAATTCATCTGCTGCCCCTATTTCAATTTCATCTACTATTCCAACATCTGCTGCCCCTCCTAAAACCTCTCACAGAATTTCCATTCCAATACCTACTATTGATGAAACCATACCAGAAGACCCTTCTGAGACCTTACAACTCAGAAGAACCAGAATTAAAATTCCCAAACAACCAACTGTTTCAACAACACCAGCACTTGATAGAGTGCTAGCTGATATTGAGCGTGAACATGCTTCTGTTCAACCTCACTCTGAACCACCAAATATTCCTCCTCCACAACCAGAACCACAACCTGAACCAGAAATACAACAACAACCAGAACCAGAACCACAATCACAACAACCTCTCACAGAAGAACCTCTGATCCCTGAGCAATCAGAGATTCCACCTCCTCAACCAGAAAATAATCCACCTTCGCCACAAACAGAGTTTCACCGCTATGAAACCCCGTCTCCTCATCATTCTGACCCCCACTCACCTCAACCTTCACCGCTGGCAATCCAGTTGCCATGTGGAACCACCATTGTCAGGCCCCAGTTGCCATCATCAGAGGAATCAACACCTCCAAAAACTCCAACCACTCCAATAGAAATATCTTCCTCTGATTCTGATAACCCTCCTCCAAAACAAACAGCACCTCAGCAAACCTCTGAAAACCAAACCGCTGAAAACCTCAGCAGAACTTTCATTGACTTAACAAGTCTTGAACGTCTTGCTGATCTAAGACACAAAATTGCCATACCCAAACCAAAGCAACCAAATGTTGGCTCTGGTATTTTGAATTTTGAAACAGGTATGCTGCAATGGATTGCTTCTTTGAAGCAAGTCTGTCCGGGGATGATCGACCCAGCTGCTTCTGATCAGCTCTGGTCACAGTTCAGACTATGGGTACGTGCTGAAGCACTCAAGCTGCAGGACGTCAACTATGAGCAGGCTCAACAGAACTTTAGCAAGCTGCTGAAGGAAGTTGAGAGTCAGCTGCCTCAAGAAGTTGTACTCCCTCTGGACAGTGAATCCTGGTCTGAGAAAGAGCAAGCTGCACAGGTGCAACCATCAGAAGAGGACAAGACCCTTCAGGAAGAAAATCCAGCAGAAGATGTAGCTGAAAGTTCTGAGAAGCTTCCTCCTGCTGAAAGTTCTCAAGCTGCCTTGGACAGGCAGGCTCTGGAAGAACTAAGGCTGAATGACTTGCGTCTACAGCAGCGGATGGAAGAGAATGATCAGAAGATGGAAGCAAGAATGAATGTTCAGGACAGCAAAATTGACACTGTTGTCACCATGGTTCAGAAGCAGAATGAAACTTCTGAAAAGATTCAAGCGATGCTGGAAAGCCTGTTCTCACGCATGCCACCACAACCTTAAAATTTTTTTTCATGCATAACATTCTCTATGTTTTCTTCATTTTCTGATGTACTGTTTTGACTATGTTTTTGTAATGTTCTTTTGCTCTGAACTATTTTAATATAATTTGTTTTTCTGATCTAAATTGTTTTAGCACATCACTAACACTTTTTGATTGCTGACAAAAAGGGGGAGAACAAGAATGATATTTAAAATCAATAACGGCTAACTAGACAGAAACTCTCAAACATTCTAACTCTATTACTTGAAATGTTTTTCTGTTTTGTTTTTAAGTCTACAGGCACAAGGAAGCTCTTGAACACTATGAAGACTAGAAGCTAGAAGCTCTGATCAAAATGTAGAAGCTCATGTTGCTCTGATCAAATATGAAGTTCTGATATATGAAGCTCTGATCGTCCTAACACTCTGATCCAAAGCAAAGCTCTGACAAGAAAAGCTCTGAAGCTCTGCTCTCTGATAATTCAAAGACCTAATCTGATGCTCAAAGATAGAAAAAGATCTGATCCTGAAGAACACGCATATCAAAGGGAAGTAACAAACTCAGGGGGAGTATCTCTTAAACTCTGATTTCTCTTTACTTCTTAACTCTGAAACATTTCCTAGATACCTTTTCACGTTATTTTTTATTTAAAATATCTAGTTTTTGTCATCATCAAAAAGGGGGAGATTGTTAGAACAATGTTTGAATCTAGTACCCTATATTTAAGTTTTGATGATAACAAAGTGAAAAGATATAGTATTTAAATGTTTCATGATTGAATTATATGCTGCCTAAAATTACTATGCTCTGACTTGCAGATACGCTGTTTAAAATAAGCAAGATCAACTATTCAGCATCAGAATATGATTTCATACACCAGCATCAGAAGTTGCTGAATCAGAACGTGAAGATCAGATGATCAACTCACGTACATGCTGAAGCTTGATGAACAGAACTGCGCGTAAACACTCTGATACAGAAACATTAGTTCATCAGCAGCGAAGCAGAATCAGAATGAGCCAAGCCAGAACGTGCATTGAAGAAGCAACGGTACTGTGCATTGAACGCTAATTAATTCCAACGGCATCATTCTAGACAAGATCTGCTAAAAAAGGAAAGCTTGTTATTAGCATTGAATCAAGAATATTTGCATTCAACGTTCATCTTCTCAAGTGCTATATAAACCAAGCTTCGAAGATTATCATGGCTAATGCTCTCCAATTCTCTACACGCACAAAGCTGATCAATAATCTTCATCTACCAGTTTTGCTAAACCAACAAACTCTGATACTCCATTAGCGTTTAGCAACCTAGTATTCTAAGCTTAATTTGTGTATACATCACAGTTGTGATATAGTTTTGTAGAAAACATTCACACACATTTGTTTTATACCTTTGTAAGAAAGTGTTGCCTTGACAAACCGGATTGTGGTTTGAATCAAGAAGGCTTTAGCAGTTGTTAAAGCAGATTTGTATTCAGTTGAATATAGTGAATTAAGACCTCATTGGAGAGAGGCGAAATCACCTTGACGGGTGGACTGGAGTAGTTTCACTCCTAGGGTACGCTTCACTGTTGCCTTACCCCTCGAAACGTGGTCGTCGAGTAGAGGACGTTTTAATAAGTCCTCATGTCCATGAACATGGCATGGGGGTAGCTTCTAAGGTGTCCTACTATTGCTCTGGTGACCACACTGTTGCCTTGCCCCTCGAAAAGTGGTCGTCGAGTATAGGACGTTTTAGTAAGTCCTCATGTCCATGAACATGGCATGGGGGTAGCTTCTAAGGTGTCCTACTGTTGCTCGGTGACCACACTGTCCCTAAACTCGAATTGACCCGAACACCTCCAACGGGGGTGCTACCTACCTCTCAATGGTGGGATGGTACTACCTCAAGGACATTTACACAGACTAATTCCTTAGGGTAGGTAGATGACTCGTAGATACTTTCTCTAATTCAAAACAAATCAAAAACTCCTTTTCACACCGACACTTTTCAAAAAGATTTCAAAACAACTTTTCAAACACTCTTGAGGACTGATACAAGAGTCGATCTGAAACTTTCAAAGAAACTTTTTCAAACCCACTCACCTTGAAAAGCAAACAAACATTTTGAAAACACAAATGAGCAAGTATCTAAGAGCCCATGGATAACCATGGATAGGAAGGGTGCTAACACCTTCCCTTTCTATAAATCTACCTCCCGAACCGAGAACTAATCTCAATAAGGAATTTTTCTGTGCTTTTGTCCTTTCCATATTGGAGAAAATAAAAGACGGTGGCGACTCTTGCTTCCGCGACATTTCGCGAAACCAGCGTTAAACAGTCAGTTCCAGATCCACCGATCACAGTGTTGTCAATATTATGACGCATGGATGCGATGTACGGGCATGTAAGCTATACTGCTGTAACATTGTTGGATTAGGGAATACAAAATCCCTAACTACTATTAGGGATATGGAGCGTAAGTCTTCATGTTTTGCTTAGAATAACTTCCACAAAGGATTCTCGTCTTGTTGTTTGAGGAGAGCTCTGTTGAGGAATGTTGAAAACCCTATGGAGAGTGTTGATTTTTGCTTGGGGAAAAGAGTTTAGGAGTCTCAGTTGTTTGTTGCTATACTAGGGAGTTGAAGTTGAACTGATATCTGGTCTGGTCTAGGCTTCACAATAACTTGCTGGGAATTATAGAGTAGTCTACTGGGAAGAGGAGTTGTGGTCTTTTGATTTGTTGCAGTCGGAGAGGCAAACTCGAACTGGGGGAATCTGTAGTTCATTGGGGAAATAAACCCTGTGGTCGGTCCATTGGAGAGGTGTCCTCTTCACTGGGGAAAATTCTCGAGGGTTCTTGAGGTCGACTCAGCTGGTGAGAAGTTTTTAGAGATTGAAACTATGGCTGGGCGTCATCCTATGAGAACGATCTTGGGGAGATTTGTCACTGCCTCTAGTAGTAAGTGTTGTAGTAATGCCAGAAAATGTTTTCTTGGTCGCACGTGACCCTTTATGTGGAAGCCTGTTTTCCCTCAGAGTTAATCTGGTGCACATTGACGCTTGAGATTTTGATCACATTTCCGTTAGTCTTGAACTTTCTAGAGATATTTTCTAAGACTATTGTGGAAGAATCCGAAGACATGATACTGACACCATCTGATACTGACACCATCTGATATTGGTGGTATAAACAAGAAATTTGTGGTACCCAAGATCTTTGGTTAAGACTCAGAATTTTCTAAGAACTGTCATGGGAGGATCCGAAGACATGATACTGATACCATCTAATACTATCGGCACAGACGAGAAAATTGGTGGTACCCAAAGTCTTCATAATGGATTTTGTTCAAACCCTGATCAACGTAACATTGCCCCTTGAGTGATAAATATGGAGATTTTCCCCTTGAGTGATACATATGGAGATTTGCCCCTGGTTATTCAATAATTCTTTAAGAGATTCTTTGAATCTTGACTTGACTGCGCCAAATGTGTTAGACAATGGTCATGTCATGCCCCTTGATTATGAGAGATTTATCATTGGAAATTCCATCCTACTTGAAGTGATTTTGTTCACTAAGATAACTTTCGTTCATCGGATATTCGTTGTGAATTTCTCCGCTGTCAAACAAATAGCCATATGCCAATAGTGATATTCAAATAATGCAAATTTTATGCTTGTCTTGAAGTTTTGAAAATGCATTTTAGAGAGTAAAGAAATTTCGTAAGAAAAGTTCAACTCAGGATTTAGAGTAATGCCTTACCTGAGTCAGGATACCTTTTTTGTGACAATGGGCTTTCGAACTAAACCATGCTTCAATTAGGACTTTTTAAGGGTTGTAGCATGGCTTGGTTCATGGTTTAAGAAAAAAAACATAAAGCTCAAAGTGTGTTTGTACCCACCCTCTCTTCGTGATGTTCTTCAGTCCTAAACTCAGTTAATGGTTCGTTTGAACTCCAATCGAGTTTGGAATAATGTTTTGGTTATGGTTCAGACAGGTTTAGTTTATTGAAAGGCAGTCATTTTTGCAACATTTTTCCTGTTGTCGAGGATTTGTAGTTTCCTCTTTCTTTTGATTTGTTATCCCTAATTTTTGTTTGACAGTTCTTGTTTTGAGATTACGGTCAGCGGGATGCCCTAGTTTTCTTTAAGTCTCCTTCGTAGGTTTTGACTTAGTGGGATTTTCTCTTCTTTTTTTATAGAAATAATGACTGCTTACGTGATAGGGAACCATCATCGCCTTTTGGTTCCAGAGGAATGTTTTTGATATCACTCGTTGTATACGAAGTGAACGTGCATTTGAATTAACTGAGAGACTACCCTGCCCCAGGTTTTGATTAAAGGTTTTAATTTGTGTAAAAAGGAGACTCCTACTTTTTTGGCTCAAAGGGGTTGACTAGGGATTATCTTCCTTATAACTCCAGTGTTTAGGATTTGAAAGAACGCCTGTACATCGTCAGCAAGGTCTGTTCAAAAGCATATTGTATGAGATTTATGGCATTGTTTTCGTCATCCTCCCTCTAAAGGCTTGTAACTTTTAGCAAGAGTTGAATGTCATAAGGAGAGTAAAATGCATAGTTTAAATATAGTGAAAACGAATGGATGAATTCAAGACAAACATATGCAATGCATTAATGAAACAAAGTTTGACATTAATAGATAATTGTTTGAACAACAAAAGAGATTACAATTAAAAATTCAAATGAACAGAAGCCTCTTTGTCTGAACTTGTCACTTTAGATGGTGAGCCTTTGAGAGGTGATAGAAAAAAGCTCCAATTGACCGTCTTGTGTGAACTCCAACGCTCCTTCGTCGATCAAGTTTTGAATCTTGTACTTCAGCGTCCAACAATTGTTTGTATCATGTCCAGGACTGTCGGAATGATAAGCACACCTGGCGTTAGGATTGTACCCTGGAGAGGCTGTGTTGAGATTTCGAGGAGGGTCCTTTAACGTAATCAGCTTGGCCTCCAACATGTATTGCAGTTCTTAAGCTAATGACATATTGACTTCGGTGAAGTGTTTTTCAGATGTATTTCGCTTATGCCAATTACCCTGTTGTTGTTGGTGAGATTGTTGTTTAACCCGTGAGGTAGTAGCAATTTGAGGAGGTCTGACCTCTTGTCTTCTCGGAGTTTGACCAACGACTTGGTCCACAACCTCGACTATTTGTTTCATACGGTTGCATTCATCTTGATGGAGCTTGTTGACAATGATCCTCAGCTCTTCTTTTCCTCAGGCTAGGCTTTGAATAAGAGCCATTTTTCCCAGCATTTGGATTCTCATTGCTTCCATCTCAACCTGCAACTGTTCAACCTGGTCATCCTTGTTGTTATCGGAATGTTTCTTGGTCAGATTCCCAACGAGGAGTGTTTTAAATTCTTCCTGCCCCTTGGATAGGTTAAGGAACATTTCCCTGAACTGAGCCTCTTGAGTTTGAAGATCTCCATTGTCTTGTTGGAGAGTCATTGCTGAAATAAACAGCGAGAACATGAGAGACCTGTACTGGAGACTACCTGTTATGCAATGACGCATATGACATATAAATATTTTCAAGGATCTCGCAGGGTAAACGTTGGTAGTAAATTACAGCTTTGATTGGAGAACTTTGTATCGGTGGATGTCCTTCCACGAGAATTAAGCTCACCGTGTCGAGAGGGTCATAGCCTTTGACTCAAGTTGTTGTACTTGATCTTTGACGGTGCTTGGTTAGAGGAAAATAAATCCTCTTGCCCCTTGATAGACGTCTGGTTCAACGTGACCTGTATAAAAAACCCTTGAGATCCTTGAAATGCTATGGTTCAATGTTATTAAAAATTCTTATGGTATGATGTCATGATGTTATGTACAAGTATGCAAAGTAAGCAAGCTTATATAAAAATAATCATATACACACAAAGAAGACAAGTCCTTAGGTTCAGGCTTGCATGGGGTTTGTAGGTAAGTACCCTCTTGAAGTTTAGGTTGCTCAACCTGTCCTAGCAATAGTAGCCGGGTTCTAAGGAGCTCAATATCACTGGTTTGTTTCCTTGGTCATTGTTTCAGCACAAGCCTCTTTAATGGCGACCGAAATATCCCAAAAAACCAAACCTCAATGAGTGTAGTATCGAGTATCTACCAAATTCGGATTGCACCAAAGCCGATCATCTCACTACGTCCTAATGTCCAAGTTGGTCAAGTAAAGGTTCTAAAAGTTCATTAGTGCTTCATGAAATCACTCAGCGGCCCCGTATTCTCCTTGACTACTCAAGGGCTACCGGTACCCATAAATATGTCACACTAACATAGCTATTGCTTAGACCATGTCGGTATACCCTGCACATTTTCCATAATGTATTGCTACTTAGCTATAAGGTATCCCAAATTCGGGTAGAGGATTCAAACCCAAACAAAGAACCATAATGTAAAGCATACAAGTCAAACAAAGAAAGCAAGTAAATGTGATATAACCCTAAGGTAACCCCACTTTTAGAATTATACCCAGCAGAGTCGCCAGTTCTGTGATATGGTGGGAGAACTGACTTCGAGAGCATGATACATTTTCACAGTTTCGGAAACCCCTGAAGCAAGGTTTACTTGGGGTTCATCGAGATCAATAACATCATGATGATATTCGACATCATTCCTAGGAGCACCGATAGGAGTCTCAACATTTGCATTGTCATTTCTCCCATTAGCAGAAGTGGAAGGAGCAGTAGTAGTAAGCTTGGCAACACTTTGGTGTAGTTCTTCTTGACCCTTTATCACGACATGAAGAGTTTCCATGAGTTGATCCATGCGAGTACCCATGGCGTCCATATCCCGACGGAGTGCATTCTGATTCTCTTTAAAAAGATCCATTAGCCTTTGTTGGTTGCCTCTGGTACGGTAAGGATGTGGATGAGTCGTCTTTGCTGTTTACTGGATTCTGAGAAAGGGGACCCCAATGAGTTTTTGTCGAGAAAAATGAATGCATGGCAGTATGAATGAATGCTTTATCTTCATTTCTAATGAGAACCAAAGACTCATTTATCTTTTTTAAAATTTCCTTTTTTGAAAATCTATATCAACAAGACTTATCTTTGGATTTCTCTAGATAGGAGATATATATACATGATGATATGATGTCATGGTATGCTATGGCATGAAGTCTCAGCTCCACATATTCTGGATAACCATTGCGTAATCCGTTGCACAGGCTGAAAGTAACAGGATCAAAAGTTTGACGTCACAAGCATGGAGTCAAAGTAACCACCCACGAGGTATGTACTAGGAGTTTATCACCTGCTGAACAAGGTTCTAAAGAGTTCTCGAAGTCTACGCTCTTCCTTTGGATATTACCGACGCCCCAATTACTTGGTAATCAGTAATATTCACAGGAAAAACTCGTTCGAGTGCAATATCGCGTGGCAACTACTTTCGGATTACTCCGTTATAGTCTCCGCACTACACCTAAAAGGCCAGGATGGGTTAATGGTTCTACAGCCCTCAGCTTCTCGAGTTCCCAGGTCAAAAGCAATGATGTCTTCTCGATTACTCGGTAAACATCACTACTTTCAAGGGGACCTCCACTGAGTGGGGGATTTTCATGCCTCCTTCTTCGGGATTACTCCCTCAAAGTTAACATGACTATATCGCCCATCCTAATCCTATGTGTAACCCAAGTTCGGGTATAGGACTTATCAAAAGTAATCACCAAACCCAACATCACAATGTATCCAGAATATGTGAGTAGCAACAACATATGAAATATATACAATAGAATAAAATAAATAAAATAAAACAGTAAAGCAAGATAAAGCAAATAAATAAACACCCAAAAAGACAAATAAACAAAACTAGGAGAGACTCGCTAAAGATCCCCAGCAGAGTCGCCTGCTGAAGCTACCGGCAGAAAACACAGGGCCCCTACCGAACTTTATTTATCCCGAAGGAAGGGGAAATTTCGATAAAACCACAAATGAATGGATAAGATGGTCTTGCGACCAAGATAAAGGGTAAGGGAGTCGGTTATGCAAGGGGAAGGTATTAGCACCCCTCACATCCGTTGTACTCAACGAGATCCATTTTGTTTGTTTGTCTTAAAGGGTGTGTTTATCTACAACTATGCTTGCTTAAGGGGAAATGAAAGGTTTTCGATTATTGCGTTCGTGAGGGTTTCGCGACCCTTTGCCTACGTATCCAATGAAGGAATCAGAACATCATAGTTCCTCTAGAAAATGGTTTCTTTGTTTTCATTTTTTAGTGGGCGACATTAACGCATGCATTCTAGCTATAGCCACGGCCGGTATCGTGGTAGAACGGAGATAACATACCCTTTTGGGGGAGTTTTTCTTGGTTGAGCGTTTTTGCGAGTTTTAAAATAAATTTGAGTAATAATTAAAGAATACTTTTGGATTTTTGATTTGTAAATGTTAAGTTTTAATTACAAAAGGAAAGGGTTAAGAGGGATACTAAGAAACTTAATTGTTTGTTATGTACTAGTGGTGAGTTAAAAGTCTATTTCGATATAAAGCGATTGAAATGGAGTTTAATCTCCTCATGGAGGTACCTAAGGGAATATGACACAGAAGTTGAGCAAGCAAATAAAGAAACTAAGACCCTAAATATTTATTGTCTTAAGAAAATAGTACTATAATATTTTTACAACTTATTGTGAAATGAGTATCGAAACCTAATTTAAACTTATTTTGAGTATTTTATTAAGTTAAATAAAACAAATTGAATTAAAGAAAATTAAACAAAAGATTAAGTAAATAACAAAATGAAAGATTAATTAAAACAAACATGTTTTTTTTTGTATTTTTCTCATGCAATAAATATGTAAAGAAAAGAAATTAAATAAATATTTTTTTTAGAAGTATATGGTAAAATACATAAAGATAAAGCCTAAAGAACTAAAAAAAATGGAAAATGCCCTAGCAGGGGTTGAACCCGGGTCACCAAGGTTTATGGTTAGGTGCTCTGCCAGTTAAACTAGGCTGTTTATTCGTTACAACAACAACAAAGCTACTTGTGTAGTAACAACAAAAACTTAATGTAAATAATAAGTGCAAATAGATTGAAGGTAAAAATGGAGTATGAATGGAGATTCAGAAAAAAGTACCAAATCAGAGTTCCTCCAAGGGGTCTTCAAGGCCAGGTATGGTATCTGAATATTTTTTGCGCTTTATTATCCTCTTCTTCCACCTGAACCGTGGTGTATTATGATAAGTTACAGAAACGTCAATGTTGGATGCGGTTTTCTGTGAAGGAAAGGGTTTATAAAGTTCATAGGTTTATGTTTTGCAGGTTGATGAAATAGAACTCGTAGATGGAAGTTTTGGTGGATTGTGTGAATGTTGATATTGGTTTGATGCAATACGTTTTTTTTTTTGTTGTTGGTTTTGACTGATGCAGTTTTTGTTATATGTTTTGAATGAGGCAGTTTTGGTTATGGTTTTTTTACTGATGCAGTTTTGGCTATGGTGTCTGTTTGGACAGTTTGTTTTGGCTTCTGTTTGGTTTTTGCATTTACAGTTTTTTTTTGTTTCAAAAAAATCCCCTTTGCTGCCTTTTAAGCTATGTGTCCAGCCCTATCTCAATGAAACAATGGTGTGTTTCTTTATAGTGCAATAGGGGTGGAAATCAGGGGGGGGGGGATTTGGGGAATTTTGAACATTGTTGGTATGCTGGCTTGGTGCTTTTTGGATGCAGGTTTTTATTTCTAGTCATTTTGGTGCAAGGTTTGGATTAACATGCTGGGAGTTTTTTTGTAGCTTGTAATCCCAGGTTTTGGACAGAGTTGTGCAGACCGTTATGCAGGATGTGCACGTGCTATCTTTCTTTAAACCTGTCTCTTTCCTCTTTATATTTCAATGATGTAAAGCTTTGGCTTTTACATAATTAATTCTGAAGGGTTTGCCTCTTTTGGAGAATGATGAAACACTAGGGTGTTTGGGCTAATGAGATTGCACTATTGTTTTGTTTAATATGATGTTGCATTTGCTTAGTCATAGTTGAGTTGCTTTTTGTTGTTTTGGCTTGTTGGTTGTCGCGCTGCCTTGGGCTGCTATTACATTGTTTGCTAGCCTGATATGCTGTTTTGATACTGTTTTGCGTGCTGTTATGTTTGCTTGTGCTAGCCTGCTGCATTGCCTTTGTTTGATGCCTTGCTTCTGTGCATTTGGCTTGGACGATGTGTTGCCTTGTCTTGTGTATTTATGCTGTTTATATATTTTTTGTTGTTCTGGACTTTTCCTTACTATTTTATTAGTAGCGCTGCTGGTTTTTTGCTTTAGCAACAGGAAACATTCGCAATTTTTTCTTTTTTTCCTTTTTGTGAACCAAAGAGAACAACTCTTTGTGATTTTCAATTTGGGAGAAAATAAAACATGATGAAAAATATCTCCCTCTTTAACTGATTCCAAATGCAAACCCTTATGATGAGATATCAATCAATTAATTCTTGTTTGAATTTTTTTCACGTGTTTGATCACTAACTTTCTTTTTTCTTGTTTCATGAGCACGATTATTGGATGGTCTAAAGCGAGATCGAACGATGAAAATACCATGGCGAGGAGTGAAGATGAATACTTGAATATGAAGACTTGAAGAAACACAAATTATTTTTCTCTTTTCTTTGTAAACAAAACAAATGTAATTTGTATTCCAATAATTGTAATTTATTTTTCATACGCCCTGTAATCTGTCCAAAAAATGTAATGAACACGAAAGCTTGAATGATATATTTTTTGAATGAATTCTCTTGTATGGAAATCAAACAACTCTCGATCTTTGATTGAAAATGGCAATTCCCACTTGAATGATTTTAATGCACCCTTTGGACTTTGTAACTTAAACCTCAAGAAATTGTGAGCAATCGTTATAACTTGTATTCCAAACAATCACGCGCCTTATCTTTCAAAATCCAATCAAACTCTCAAACAAAAATAAATGCTTAAGAATTTAATTCCACTGATTAATTCGAACCCCAAAACACCGGTCGCTTGAACCTTGATCTTTATATCATGCCTGAACCACACTCGCACTTCTCGACCAAAAACCTAATTTTTGATATTTAGCCCATAATAACTTGTAACTTAAGCAACAAAAACATGTCTTGATTGTCATGAACCTTTAACCTCATTTCCTGAAGTGCTCGAACTCCACATTTGCATATTCAACCTCCAAATTCTCGACTCAATGGCTTAGAGACTTAAATAAGAAACTTGAAATGGGAGGAGGTGAAATTCTTGACCTAATGCACTGAGCTTTGAGCCATCTTCGAGGCAGGCGAGAGAAACATCTTCCCAGAAACCAAAGACTCGAAACCCTAGCACCTTGACCAACACACATAGGGAAATAAACCCTAATCCAGGCTCTAATAAAATTGAGCGAGAACCAAGCTTGTAACCTGACGACACGATTCGTTCCACGATCCACTAATCTGGAACCAGATGTGCTTCCTTTTTACCTGATAAGAAACCTCAAAACAAGATCAGACATAAAGAGGGCGTAGCCCTAAAACTTCAAACCAAAGCACCTGATTCCCCGGGATGTGGGATATGCAAATGACTGAGTAATAAAGTGATGCAAATGGAATGCAAAGTCCAAAGCCAGACAAAAATAAAGAGTTAGGGAAAATTTGGGGTACGACAACTGCCCCTATTTAATCGTCTTAAACTAGAATGAGAGATTGGCTCTGGCCTTTCGAGAGTTCAAGGTGGAAGATGATTAAATACCAGGACCCGAAAATTGCCCTGGAGAGAGGGTGTGAGTGTCATTCACTGGTTTGAACGTCTGCTTGGGGAAAGATAAACTGGTCTTCTGGTGGACTGGTCAGGATGGATAAACATGATTGAATAATGGTAGCTCGTGCTGGGGTAATGGTGCCAATACAAGGTTTTCGAGGGAGTAGAGTGACTGAAAGGATATGGTTGACAATGTCGCGGTGACTGGAGGTAAGAAACTTAAGGATAACACGAAGGTAAAGTCTGCGGAAGACTTAAGACCCTAAGAATATGGCGCAACGACAAGATCTATAGACGATCCACGACCTTAAAAACATAACGCGATGGTAAGATCTATGAATGATTTACGACCCTAAAAGTGGTAAAGAGGAGAAGGTAAAGTCTACGGACGATCTACAACCTTAGGAAACGTAAAGTGAGGGGAAGATCTACGAACGATCTACAACCTTGGGAAATGTAAAGTGGGGGGAAGATCTACGGTCGATCTACAACCTTAGGAAAGATAAAGTGAAGGTAAGATCTACGGTCGATCTACAACCTTAGGAAAGATAAAGTGAAGGTAAGATCTATGGGCGATCTACGACCTTAGAAGGATGACGCGATGGTAAGATCTACAGACGATTTGCGACCTTAGGAAAGATAAAGTGAAGGTAAGATCTATGGGCGATCTATGACCTTAGAAGGATGACACGATGGTAAGATCTACGGACGATCTACGACCTTAAAAACATAACGCGATGGTAAGATCTACAGATGATCTACGGCCTTAAGAGGAAGACGCAATGGTAAGATCTACGGACGATCTACGACCTTGAAAGGATGAGAGGGTGAAGTCTACGGACGACCTACGACCCTAGGAAAGATAAAGTGATGGTAAGATCTACGGACGATCTATGACCCTAAGAAGACACCATTATGGTAAGATCTACGGACGATCTACGACCTTAAGAGATAACTTGACGGTAAGATCTACGGATGATCTACGGCCTTAAAAAAAGATGATGAGAGGGTAAAGCCTACGGACGAGCTACGACCCTAGGTAGATAAAACAAAGGTAAGATCTACGGACGATCTACGACCCTAGAAAGATAAAGCAACGGTAAGATCTACGGATGATCTATGACCCTAACAATTTGAGGACGAGAGGGTAAAGTCTACGGACGACCTACGACCCTAAGAGAGATATAGTGAGTATTGAGAGTTGGGGAGCATGACGTACTAACACCCTGGTTTATTTTAGTTGGTAGCGTAATAACAAATGTTAACTGGGAATTATGAGGATGAAACTCTTGTGAGGATGTTTTATTGATTTGGGATTAATCTGGCTCATGCTTCATATGCATTTGAAGTGTGACATGATGATCCATGGATATGCTATGCGTTTGAGGATGCAATGCAGTATGTCGTGATGATTATTGTATGCAAAATGTCCAAAACTCATTGGGATCTGTTGCTCGTCATCTTGAGGTACCAATGTGCACTGGTGCTTGAAATTTGAGAAGAAGGAGTTAGCCTTGCCGAGTTCACTGGGGAATTAAATCTTGCTGAGGAGAAAAGACTTGATCTAACTTCCTTCATGTGTTGGGCTTTGTGAATAACTGAAAAAAGAGACATGGATCTCAACCAATGCCCTAGGTCTCTCCGTGTGGGAGGATCGGGCGTTCGGTCAATTGTAAGGAGGTGACGAGGATGACATCTTGGTCCAGGTGACCGTTATGACTTGCTACCTGCACAGAAGAACTAACACTTGAACGCTACAACATTCCCTTGGGATGCCTTCATATCCATGTAATGTAGTGTTTTACATCTTAGCTCGTGATTATTATTGACTTATTGTTTTCAATGCAATGCTTAACAAAGAATTTAAATCATGATTCACATACGAAAAATAAAGTAAAAGAACGTATCAAAGATTTTTTAATGGAAGGGAAAATTTTATTAATGAGTTCGGCCCGCAAATGGGCATTCATACATAGAAACAACTCCTAAATGAGGAAGTTACGGAAAGAAAAGAAATACAACAGGTAAAATGGTAACAAGAAAATCTTGAATTTCCGTTAAAACTGATATTGCTATAGTTCTCATATCCCGAGTCGTCCTAGTGTCGTGCTTCCAAAGGATAATAGTTAGATCGAACCATCCTGCATTAAGAGGGTGTACGTGAAGGATCTTCAGACTGCAGTCTCTCGCTTTCTGTCCCGAATTTTTTCCTGGATCGCCCTTTCGGGTTTTCAATCCACCGGGACACCCATTTTTGCCTAAGCCGCCCTTCTGGGTTTTCGACTTAGCGGGTTATTCTTTTTTTTTTCCTCTTTTTTTAGCCCTAATTTTTTCCTAAACCGCCCTTTCGGGTTTTCAAGTTAGTGGGTCCTTTCATGCATAATATTTTTTGACTGAGTCTCAATTGACTGGAAGCGGAACGTCTTCCCCATCCATGTTTGTCAGGATTAGAGCACCTCCTGGGAAAGCTTTCTTCACGATGTACGGTCCCTCATAGTTGGGAGTCCACTTGCCTCTTGGATTAGTGTGGATTTGGAGAATCTTTCTTAAGACCAGGTCACCTGCATGGAACTCTCGAGGTCGAATCTTCTTGTCAAATGCCCTCTTGAGACACTATTGGCATAATTGATCGTGACAAATGGCTGGCAGGCGCTTTTCTTCGATGAGATTGAGTTGGTCGAGTCTAGTTTGAATCCATTCTACTTCATCAAGTTTAGTATCCATCAGAACCCTTAAGGAAGGAATCTCCACTTTGATTGGGAGTACCGCATCGATAACATAGACTAGTGAAAACGGAGTGGCCCCCGTGGAAGTACGCACCGAAGTTCGATATCCATGCAGGGAAAAATGCAACATCTCATGCCAATCTTTGTATGTTCTCGCCATTTTCTAGAAGATCTTCTTTATGTTCTTGTTAACGACTTTGACTGCCCCATTCATCTTTGGTCGATAGGGTGATGAATTATGGTGTTCGATCTTGAACTCTTCACACATTTCCTTCATCATCTTGTTGTTGAGATTTGACCCGTTATCAATGATGATCTTGTTAAGAGTTCCATACCGGCATATGATCTCTCTTTTGATGAAACGAGTGACAACTTGCTTGGTCACATTCTTGTATGAAGCCGCTTCCACCCACTTGGTGAAGTAGTCAATAGCAACGAGGATAAACCTGTGCCCATTTGAAGCGCTCGGCTCGATGCGTCCAA
Organism: Vicia faba; assembly: GCA_948472305.1. Lineage (NCBI taxonomy): Eukaryota > Viridiplantae > Streptophyta > Magnoliopsida > Fabales > Fabaceae > Vicia > Vicia faba. The sequence goes on along the minus strand of OX451738.1, from coordinate 1,218,853,962 downwards.
TCATATTGATGCCCCACATTACAAAGGGCCATGGTGAAGTCATCACATTCAAGGGAGTGGGAGGAACATGTATCCTTTTTGCGTAAACCTGACATTTATGGCACATTTTGGCATATACACAACAGTCACTTTCCATCGTCATCGAGAAATAACCTGCTCGTAGGATTTTCTTGGCCATGGAATGCCCACTGGCATGAGTCCAAAAATATCCCTCATGTATTTCTCGTATAATGGATTCTGCCTCGTGTCTATCCACGCATTTGAGAAGAACTGAATCATAGTTTCTCTTATACATAACATCTCCTGACAATAAAAACTTAGATGCCAACCTTCTGAGAGTCTGCTTATCACAAATCATAACACCTTTGGGGTACTCTTGCTTCTCAAGATATCTTTTGATGTCGAAATACCACGACCTTTTGTCTGATATATCTTCAGTGGTGAGACAATGAGCAGGGAAAATATGTGTTGGCTCCTTGTAACGACAGATCCTTATACTGGGTGCATGACGCGGGTAATTGAATTTGAACATCGTTGCTAAAGTGGCCAGAGCGTCTGCCAGTTAATTCACTTCTCTAGGAATATGTTCAAAGGTGACCTCATTGAAAGCAGGCAACAAATCAACTATGTAATCCCTGTATGGAACTAAATTATGGTGTCGTGTATCCCAATCACCCCGTACTTGATGTATCACTAAGGCAGAGTCCCCATAAACTTCAAGAATCTTGATCTTCAAATCAATGGCTGCCTCAAGGCCCATCACACAAGCTTCATATTCAGCGACATTATTCGTTCAATCAAAACATAATCTAGAAGTGAAAGGTATGTGAGTATCGGGTGGAGAGGTCAGAACTGCCCTAATACCATGACCCATAGCATTTGACGCACCATCGAACGTGAGAGTCCATCGCTCCCCTTGTTCAGGTCCTTCATTGTCATCAAGTTTCATAATATCCTCGTCTGGAAAGTCGAACTTCATGGCTGATATTCTTCCAATGGTTGGTGAGCGAGATGATCAGCAAGAATGCTACCTTTGATAGCCTTTTGTATGACGTACTGGATGTCATACTCAGACAAAAGCATTTGCCACCGAGCCACTCTGCCTGTAAGTGAAGGTTTCTCGAAGATGTACTTTATCAGTTCCATCATAGATATCAGAAGCATGGAATGTGTCAACATATACTGCCTCAAACGTCGGGCTGCCCATGTAAGAGAACAACAAGTCTTCTCGAGTAAGGAGTACCTTGATTCACAATCAGTAAACTTCTTGCTCAAATAGTAAATGGCGTGTCCTTTTCGTCCAGTATCATCATGTTGTCCGAGCACACAACCCATAGATCCTTCAAGCACAGTCAAATACATAATGAGAGGTCTCCCGAGAACTGGTGGTATGAGTATTGGTGGTTCTTGAAGATACTGCTTAATCTTCTCGAAAGCTTCTTGACAACTCTCATCCCAATAGATATCCTGATTCTTACGTAACAATTTAAAGATGGGTTCACAGGTAGCAGTAAGATGGGATATGAACTGGGCTATGTAATTCAACCTTCCAACGAAACCTCATACTTCCTTCTCGTTTTTCAGCGCCGGCATGTCTTGTATTTCTTTTACTTTGTCCGGATCTACTTCAATTCCTCGTTGACTCACGATAAAACCAAGTAACTTGCCCGACCTAACCCCAAAGGTGCATTTGTTGGGATTAAGCCTTAACCTGAACTTTCGCAAACAATCAAACAACTTCTTCAAATGAAGCAAATGTTCTTCCTTAGTTTTTGACTTCACAATCATGTCGTCCACATACACCTCAACCTCTCTATGAACCATGTCGTGAAAGAGAGTCACCATAGCTCGCTGATATGTCGCACCAGTGTTTTTAAGACCAAAAGGCATGACTCTATAACAAAAGGTACCCCAAGGAGTTGTGAAAGCTGTTTTATCCATGTCTTTTGGAGCCATATTTATCTGATTGTATCCAGAGAAACCATCCATAAAGGAAAACAACGAAGACTGAGCAGTGTTATCAACCAATACATCAATATGGGGCAACGGGAAACCATCCTTCGGGTTTGCTCTATTCAAGTCTCGGTAGTCAACACACAGACGTACCTTACCATCCTTCTTAGGTATGGGCACAATGTTAGAAATACAAGGCGGGTAATTTATCACAGATAAGAAACCTGCTTCGAGCTGTTTCTGAACCTCTTCTTTGATCTTTAAGGCCATGTAAGGTGTGGTCCTTCTTGGTTTTTTCTTTACAGGAGGACATTTTGGCTTGAGTGGAAATCTATGCATTACTATATCAGTGTCTAAGTCGGGCATGTCTTCATACGACCAGGCGAAGATGTCAGCATACTCTTGAAGCAATTCAATCAAACCCTTCTTTTCTTCACTTTGCAAGGCGGCCCCTATCTTGACTTCTCTCTTTACCTCTTCAGTACCAAGATTGACGACTTCTGTTTCTTCTTGATATGGCTAGATGACCTTCTCTTCCTGTCTCAAGAGTCTAGCTAGTTCTTTAGGTACTTCACAATCTTCCTCGTTATCTTCATTATCATGATCAACTGAATTCTCAAGGATATAAGGAGCCATAGCATTATCATTTCCAACGGAGCCCGAGACGGATCTGCATGATCGATGATTTTATGTTTTATTTTTAGAAAGTGCAAAAGAATATTTAGAATATGAAAAGAAAAGTATTTCCATTTTTATTTTGAAAAAGTAAAAGTAAAAGAAAAGACAGAGAACAAAATTGTATGCGAAAGTGCGATTTTCATTCAATGTTAAACTAAGATTGAAACATAAGGGGGCCCTTCTACAAGTTGTCAGTATGCCTTGGGCAGGACATATGACTTAAAATGGAAACAGGAAATTACACATCAAGGAAAACAACTTCAGGGATGTCCACGGCAGTCCAATTGCTGAGCTCCTGGTCCGGCGCAACTTGATAGATAAATATTGAAATATCTTCATCGTCACCTTCAGCATCTGAGGAGAGTACTTGTCCTTCCTTGCTTACACCAGCACTGAAGAACACTTCAGAAATTGGGGGAACCTGCTGTCCTTTGAGAGGAACCCAACCAGCTTGCACGGAGGATGATGGCTGATACCCAAGACCAAAACGGTATTTCTTCTCTGGAACTTCAATCAATTTTCCCCAACTGTCATGGGGAGGTCTAGCTTCTATGAGGGATTTGGAATCCTTCAAAGAGGTCAGGGGTATCTCAGACTTCTTACATTCCACGACGGGGAATTTGTCAACAGTAACAATCTACAGAGCTTGAAAGTTCAACTCTTGTACCTCGCCTTCCACTTCCACATAACGATAAGTAGTCAGATTATTAATCACTATGTCTTCTTCCCCGCAAATGATGACAACTTTGTCATTTGCAATGAACTTCAGGCGTTGATGAAGAGTAGATATCACAGCTCCTCCTATATGAATCCATGGACGACCCAAAAGGCAAGTATAGGATGGACGAATGTCCATAACATAGAATGAAAAATAGAAAGTGTGGGGACCAATCTTGATAGGCAAATCAACTTCTCCATCCACCGATCTTCTCGAACCATCAACCGCTCTAACATTTAGAGTAGAGGGCCTCATCATTACTCCATCCATATTCAGCTTAAACAAGGTAACCTTAGGCATCACATTGAGTGAAGAGCCTGTATCCACCAAAACTCGAGATAAAACAGTGTCCAAACACTCCAAAGAAACATGCAGCGCTTTATTGTGGGCTCTGCCTTTAATTGGGAGTTCATCATCGCAGAAACCCAAACAATTTCCCACAACAATATTGGTGACTATTCCTCCAAACTGGGCCAGAGATGTCTTGGGTAACATGAGCAGAACATAAGGTCTTCAATAAGGCGTTGCGGTGGACCTCTGAACACAAAAGGGGAGACAAGATGGAAATCTTGGATGGTGTCTGATTGAGATGGTCCACTACTTTGTAATCACTATGCTTGAGAATTCTCAAAAGTTGCGCCACTTCTTGTCCTTCAGAAAGTCTGGGTTGATTATCCATCACTTGCTTTCCCCTGGCCTTAGCTAGAGTTTCACTGTTAGTTTCCTTAGGAGGTGGTGGTGGAGGAGAAAAGATCTGACCACTGCGAGTTATATTACTTGTTCCCGCAATGTTGGTAACATTCTTATCACCAACCGGAGGGCACTCATACCTCTTTCCATGAATATAGACTACATTATACTCCCATGGAACTGCCTTCGAGTTGTTGCTTGTAGGAGGAATATGAGCTTGAATCATTGTGGGGGTAATAGGAACCTAAATTGTTAACGTAATACTAGGGGTGGCTGAAAAGATTCTCGGATAGTAGGGGATTTCCAGGACATCAATCTCTTATTCTCGGAATACTTTCTCTATCTGTAAGACACCTTCGTCGATTAACTGTTGGATGGCCATCTTCAACTCAGCACACTCTTCTGGTTTGGAAGAACCGGTTAAGCAGAAGTCATGGAGTTCTTGTAGCACTCCATGCTTCAACAAATGTTCTCTGACAGTTTCCAAAGATATCTTAATTTCATCAACCTTTGATGCCAAAACCCGTTCATTAACTTATTCAATAGCATGGAATGTTCCCCCTTGATGAGGAGGCATGTGATTATTTTGAATATTCGGACCAATAGGGTTGAAGTTGATGGCTTTTGCATCAATGAGATCTTGAACTTTGCACTTGAATGCTCTAAAATTTTCAATTGTATGGCCTGGGGCACCAGAATGGAATTCGCAATGAGAATTACTATCATATCCCCTACGGAGAGGGTTTGTCGGTGGACCGAGTTCGTGCAATTGAACCATTTGACTAGCAAGTAACTGTGGGAGAAGCTGAGCGTAAGACATGGGAGTGAGAGCAAATCTTCTTTCAGGGGCTCTCTGTCTTTGAGGAGCTCTTGGACCTTGGAGATGTTGATTCGGTTGTTGATAAGTTGTAGGAGGTGCAAACTGTTGTTGCGGAGCATAATGTGGTTGTGGAGAGAAAGGTCGTTGTTGGGCCATCCAGGGTGCTGGAGTTGTAGTAGAAAATACTTGAGGAACAAATTGGTTGGGAACATCAGCAGGTGTAGGAAAATAAGGGAACCAAACTTGAGGAAATGTGGGAGCTCTTCCTTGGTTGACGGTGATGGCACTGGTCTCTCCCTCTTTCTTCTTGACAAAACCAGAAAATGGTTTTCTACTCATGCTTGTATTGTTGTTGTTAGCATTGTTAGGAACACCTTGAATCGTTCCAGCCTTAATACACGTCTCAACACGTTCACCAATAATGACCATATCCGAGAAAGAAGTAGAAGTGATACTGAGCATATGCTGGAGATAAGGGCCTCGTAGAGTACCCATAAACAAATCAATCAACTCACGATCCAAGAGAGGAGGTTGGATCCTTGCAGCTAGTACACGCCACCTCTGAGCATATTCTTTGAAAGACTCTTCAGACTTTTGTACCATCCCCTGGAGCTGAGTACGACTTGGAGCCATGGCAGTGTATTGTAATGGTAATGTTTCAAAAAAGCATCAACAAGCTCTCCCCAAGTACGTACATGAGATCTTTACAATTACATATACCAATCCAACGATGCCCTGGTCAAACTGTCTTAAAAGAAATGCATGAGTAAAGGTTCATTTCCAGCATAGGCCGCCATTTTGCGACAATAGGAACGGAGATGAGTCTCTGGGCAAGAAATGCCTTAGTATTTGTCAAACTCTGGGACTTTGAACTTAGGAGGAATAACTAACCCAGGCACGAGGCACATTACAGCAATATTGAATCCGGACGCCTTGATACCCTCCATGGCTCTAAGTCTCTCTTCGAGAGCATGATACATTTTCGCAGTTTCGGCAACCCCGGCAGCAAGGTTCACTTGGGGTTCATCGAGATCAATAACATCATGATGATCGCCGACATCATTCCTAGGAGCACCGGTAGGAGTCTCAACATTTGCATTGTCATTTCTCCCATTAGAAGAAGTGGAAGGAGCAGTAGTAGTAAGCTTGGCAACACTTTGGTGTAGTTCTTCTTGACCCTTTATCACGGCATGAAGAGTTTCCATGAGTTGATCTATACGAGTACCCATGGTGTCCATATCCCGATGGAGGGCATTCTGATTCTCTTTAAAAAGATCCATTAGCCTTTGCTGGTTGCCTCTGGTACGGTAAGGATGTGGATGAGTCGTCTTTGCTGTTTTATGGATTTTGAGAAAGGGGACCCCAATGAGTTTTTGTCGTGAAAAATGAATGCATGGTAGTATGGATGAATTATTTATCTTCATTTCTAATGAGACCCAAAGACTCATCTATCTTTTTTAAAATTTCCTTTTTTGAAAAGTTATATCAACAAGACTTGTCTTTGGATTTCTCTAGATAGGAGATATATATACATGATGATATGATGTCATGGTATGCTATGGCATGAAGTATCAGCTCCACATATTCTGGATAACCATTGCGTAGTCCGTTGCACGGGCTGAAAGTAACAGGATCAAAAGTTTGACGTCTCAGGAATGGAGTCAAAGTAACCACCCACGAGGTATGTACTATGGGTTTATCACCTGCCGAACAAGGTTCTAAAGAGTTCTCGAAGTCTACGCTCTTCCTTTGGATATTACCGACGTCCCAATTACTTGGTAATCAGTGATATTCGCAGGAAAAAATCGTCTGAGTGCAATATCGCGTGACAACTACTTCTGGATTACTCCAATATAGTCTCCGCACTGCACCTAAAAGGCTAGGATGGGTTAATGGTTCTACAGCCCTCAGCTTCTCGAGTTCCCAGGTCGAAAGCAACGACGTCTTCCCGATTACACGGTAAACATCACTACTTTCAAGGGGACTTCCACTGAGTGGGGGATTTTCATGCCTCCTTCTTCAGGATTACTCCCTCAAAGTTAACATGAATATACCGCCCGTCCTAATCCTATGTGTAACCCAAGTCCGGGTATAGGACTTATCAAAAGTAATCACCAAACCCAACATCACAATGTATCCAGAATATGTGAGTAGCAACAATATATGAAATATATACAATAGAATAAAATAAATAAAGAAATAAAACAGTATATCAAGATAAAGAAAATAAATAAACACCCAAAAAGACAAATAAACAAAACTAGGAGATACTCGCTAAAGATCCCCAGCAGAGTCGCCAGCTGAAGCTACCGGCAGAAAACACAGCCGCCACTGAACTTTATTTATTCCGAAGGAAGGGGAAATATCGATAAAACCACAAGGGAATGGATAAGATGGTCTTGCGACCAAGAGAAAGGTTAACGGAGTTGGTTATGCGAGGGGAAGGTATTAGCACCCCTCACATCCGTTGTACTCAACGGGATCCATTTTGTTTGTTTGTCTTAAAGGGTGTGTTTATCTACAACTATGCTTGCTTAAGGGGAAATGAAAGGTTTTCGATTATTGCGTTTGTGAGGGTTTCGTGACCCTTTGCCTACGTATCCAATGAAGGAATCAGAACACCGTAGTTCCTCTAGAAAACGGTTTGTTTGTTTGAGTTTTTTAGTGGGTGAAATTAACGCACGCATTCTAGCAATAGGAACGGCCGGTATCGCGGTAGAACAGAGATAACATGCCCTTTTGGGGGAGTTTTGCTTGGTTGAGCATTTTTGCGAGTTTTAAAATAAATTCGAGTAATAATTAAATAATGTTTTTGGATTTTTGATTTGTAAATGTTAAGTTTTAATTACAAAAGGAAAGGGTTAAGAGGGAGACTAAGAAACCTAATTGTTTGTTATGTACTAGTGGTGAGTTAAAAGTCTATTTCGACATAAAGCGATTGAAATGGAGTTTAATCGCCTCATGGAGGTACCTAAGGGAATATGACACCGAATTTGAGCGAGCAAATAAAGAAACTAAGACCCTAAATATTTATTGTCTTAAGAAAATAGTACTATAATATTTTTACAACTTATTGTGAAATGAGTATCGAAACCTAATTTAAACTTATTTTGAGTATTTTATTAAGTTAAATAAAACAAATTGAATTAAAGAAAATTAAACAAAAGATTAAGTAAATAACAAAATGAAAGATTAATTAAAACAAACATGTTTTTTTTGTATTTTTCTCATGCAATAACTATGTAAAGAAAAGAAATTAAATAAATATTTTTTTAGAAGTATATGGTATAATACATAAAGATAAAGCCTAAAGAACTAAAAAAAATGGAAAATGCCCCAGCAGGGGTTGAACCCGGGTCACCAAGGTTTATGGTTAGGTGCTCTGCCAGTTGAACTAGGCTGTTTATTCATTATAACAATGGTTTAATTAAAACATAAAGTGGAAACGGTAATGGGATTGGGCCAACAGCCGAATGGGCTGGCCCGGTTTGGATAAGGGAAAGGGGAGGTTTTGAAAACCCTAAGGAAACAAGGAGGGTGCAGAGGCGTGGTTAATGAGAAGAGGAAAAGGATTGATTTTTTTGTTAATTCCCAATTATGCCAATCAGTTAAAACAAAAACAGAACCTTTCTCTCCACTAGTCGTTCTTGGTTTCTTCTCCCATCATCTCTCTCTCATCGCTTCTTCACTCACACAAACTTCTCAAACCCTCTTTCTCTTTTCTGATAGGAACAAACAATCACAAATCCTTCTAATTTCCTTCAGTTTCACTCTCTCAGGTTCGTGGTTCAACAACAACAATAACTCTCTCTACTTCATTCGGTTCAACAGCAACAGTAACTTTCTCTACTTCATTCAGTTCACTCATGGATCTATTAGTTTTTTTCATTGCCTCTTTCATGATTTTGGAATAACAACAACAACAAAGCTACTTGTGTAGTAACAACAAAAACTTAATGTAAAGAATAAATGCAAATAGATTGAAGGTAAAGATGGAGTATGAATGGAGATTCAGCAAAAGTACCAAATCAGAGTTCCTCCGAGGGGTCTTCAAGGCCAGGTATGGTATCCAAATATTTTCTACACTTTGTTATCCGCTTCTTCCTCCTGAACTGTGGTGTATTATGATAACTTACTGAAACGTCAACGTTGGATGCGAATTTCTATGAAGGAAAGGGTTTATAAAGTTCATAGGTTTATGTTTTGCAGGTTGATGAAATAGAACTCGCAGATGGAAGTTTTGGTGGATTGTGTGAATGTTGAGATTGGTTTGATGCAGTACGTTTTTTTTTGTTGTTGGTTTTGACTGATGCAGTTTTTGTTATATATTTTGACTGAGGAACTTTTGGTTATGGTTTTTTTACTGATGCAGTTTTGGCTATGGTTTCTGTTTGGACAATTTGTTTTGGCTTCTGTTTGGTTTTTGCGTTTACAGTTTTTTTTGTTTCAAAAAAATCCCCCTTGCCGCCTTTTAAGTTGTGTGTCCAGGCCTCTCTCAATGAAACAATGGTGTGTTTCTTTATAGTGAAACATGGGTGGAAATCAGGGGGGGGGGGGGGGAATTTGGGGAATTTTGAACATTGTTGGTATGCTGCCTTGGTGCTTTTTGGATGCAGGTTTTTATTTCTAGTCATTTTGGTGCAAGGTTTGGATTGACATGCTGGGAGTTTTATTGTAGCTTGTAATCCCAGGTTTTGGACATAGTTGTGCAGACCGTTATGCAGGATGCGCAGGTGCTATCTTTCTTTAAACCTGTCTCTTTCCTCTTTTACTTTCAATGATGTAAAGCTTTGGCTCTTACATAATTAATTCTGAAGGGTTTGCCTCTTTTGGAAAATGACGAAACACTAGGGTGTTTGGGCTAATGATCTTGCACTATTGTTTTGTTTAATATGATGCTGCATTTGCTTTGTCATAGTTGAATTGCTTTTTGTTGTTTTGGCTTGTTGGTTGCCGCGCTGCCTTGGGCTGCTGTTACATAGTTTGCTAGCCCGCTATGCTATTTTGATATTGTTTTGTGCGCTGTTATGTTTTCTTGTGCTAGCCTGCTGCATTGCCTTTGTTTGCTGCCTTGCTTCTGTGCATTTGGCTTGGACGCTGTGCTGCCTTGTCTTGTGTATTTATGCTGTTTGTATATTTTTTGTTGTTCTGGACTTTTCCTTGCTATTTTTTTAGTAGCGTTGCTGGTTTTTTTCTTTAGCAACAAGAAACATTCACAGTTTTTTCTTTTTTTCCTTTTTGTGAACCAAAGAGAACAACTCTTTGTGATTTACAATTTGGGAGAAAATAAAACATGATGAAAAATATCTCCCTCTTTAACTGATTCCAAATGCAAACCCTTATGATGAGATATCAATCAATTAATTCTTGTTTGAATTTTTTTCACGTGTTTGATCACTAACTTTCTTTTTTCTTGTTTCATGAGCAAGATTATTGGAAGGTCCAAAGCAAGATTGAACGATAAAAATACCATGGCGAGGAGTGAAGATGAAGACTTGAAGATGAAGACTTGAAGAAACACAAATTATTTTTCTCTTTTCTTTGTAAACAAAACAAATGTAATTTTTATTCCAATAATTGTAATTTATTTTTTATACGCTCTGTAATCTGTCCAAAAAATGTAATGAACACGAAAGCTTGAATGATATATTTTTTGAATGAATTATCTTGTATGGAAATCAAACAACTCTCGATCTTTGATTGAAAATGGCAATTCCCATTTGAATGATTTGAATGCACCCTTTGGACTTTGTAACTTAAACCTCAAGAAATTGTGAGCAATCGTTATAACTTGTATTCCAAACAATCACGCGCCTTATCTTTCAAAATCCAATCAAACTCTCAAACAAAAATAAATGCTTAGGAATTTAATTCCACTGATTAATTCAAACCCCAAAACACCGGTCGCTTGAACCTTGATCTTTATATCATGCTTGAATCACACTCACACTTCTCGACCATAAACCTAATTTTTGATATTTAGCCCACAATAACTTGTAACTTAAGCAACAAAAACATGTCTTGATTGTCATGAACCTTTAACCTCATTTCCTGAAGTGCTCGAACTCCACATTTTCCAATTCAACCTCCAAATTCTCGACTCAATGGCTTAGAGACTTAAAGATGAAAATTGAAATGCGAGGAGGTGAAATTCTTGACCTAATGCACTGAGCTTTGAGCCATCTTCGAGGCAGGCGAGAGAAACATCTTCCCAGAAACCAAAGACTTGAAACCCTATCACCTTGACCAGCACACATAGGGAAATAAACCCTAATCCGGTATCTGATAAAATTGAGCGAGAACCAACCTTGTAACCTGATGACACGATTCGTTCCATGATCTAATAATCTCGAACCAGGTGTGCTTCCTTTTTACCTGATAAGAAACCTCAAAACAAGATCAGACATAAAGAGGGCGTAGCCCTAAATTTCAAACCAAAGCACCTGATTCCCCAGGATGTGGGATATGCAAATGACTGAGTAATAAAATGATGCAAATAGAATGTAAAGTCCAAAGCCAGACAAAAATAAAGAGATAGGGCAAATTTGGGGTACGACAGCTACCCCTATTTAATCTTCTTAAACCTGAATGCGAGATTGGCGTCGGCCTTTCGAGAGTTCAAGGTGGAAGATGATTAAATACCAGGACCCGAAAATTTCCCTAGAGAGAGGGTGTGAGTGACATTCACTGGTGTGAACGTCTTCTTGGGGAAAGACAAACTGGTCTTCTGGTGGACTGGTCAGGATGGATAAACATGATTGAATAATGGTAGCTTGTGCTGGGGTAATGGTGCTATACAAGGTTTTCGAGGGAGTAGAGTGACTGAAAGGATATGGTTGACAATATCGCGGTGACTGGAGGTAAGAAACTTAATGATAACACGAAGGTAAAGTCTGCGGAAGACTTAAGACCCTAAGAACATGGCGCAACAGCAAGATCTACAAACGATCCACGACCTTAAAAACATAACGCGATGGTAAGATATACGAACGATCTACGACCCTAAAAGAGGTAAAGAGGAGAAGGTAAAGTCTACGGACGATCTACAACCTTAGGAAACGTAAAGTGAGGGGAAGATCTACGGACGATCTACAACCTTGGGAAATGTAAAGTGGGGGGAAGATCTACGGTCGATCTACAACCTTAGGAAATATAGAGTGAAGGTAAGATCTACGGTCAATCTACAACCTTAGGAAAGATAAAGTGAAGGTAAGATCTATGGGTGATCTACGACCTTAGAAGGATGACGCGATGGTAAGATCTACGGACGATCTGCGACCTTAGGAAAGATAAAGTGAAGGTAAGATCTATGGGTGATCTACGACCTTAGAAGGATGACGCGATGGTAAGAACTACGGACGATCTACGACCTTAAAAACATAATGCGATGGTAAGATCTACGGATGATCTACGACCTTAAGAGGACGACGCGGCGGTAAGATCTACGGACGATCTACGACCTTGAGAGGATGAGAGGGTGAAGTCTACGGACGACCTACGACCCTAGGAAAGATAAAGTGAAGGTAAGATCTACGGTCGATCTACGACCATAAGAAGACACCACTATGGTAAGATCTACGGACGATCTACGACCTTAAGAGAAAACTTGACGGTAAGATCTATGGATGATCTACGACCTTAAAAAAAGATGATCAGAGGGTAAAGCCTACGGACGACCTACGACCCTAGGTAGATAAAAAGAAGGTAAGATCTACGGATGATCTACGACCCTAGAAAGATAAAGCGACGGTAAGATCTTCCGACGATCTATGACCCTAAGAATACGAGGACGAGAGGGTAAAGTCTATGGACGGCCTACGACCCAAAGAGAGATAAAGTGAGTATTGAGAGTTGGGGAGCATGACGTACTAACACCCTGGTTTATTTTAGTTGGAGTGTAATAACAAATGTTAACTGGGAATTATGAGGATGAAATTTTTGTGAGGATGTTTTGTTTATTTTGGATTGATCTGGCTCATGCTTCATATGCATTTGAAGTGTGACATGATGATCCATGGATATGCTACGCGTTTGAGGATGCAATGCAGTATGTCGTGATGATTATTGTATGCAAAATGTCCAAAACTCATTGGGATCTGTTGCTCGTCATCTTGAGGTACCAATATGCACTAGTGCTTGAAATTTGAGAAGAAAGAGTTAGCCTTGCTGAGTTCACTGGGGAATTAAATCTTGCTGAGGAGAAAAGACTTGATCTGACTTCCTTCATGTGTTAGGCTTTGTGAATAACTGAAAAAAGAGACGTAGATCTCAACCAATGCCCCAGGTCTCTCCGTGTGGGAGGATCGGGCGTTCGGTTAATTGTAAGGAGGTGACGAGGATGACATCTTGGTCCAGGTGACCGTTATGACTTGCTACCTGCACATAAGAACGAACACTTGAACGCCACAACATTCCCTTGGGATGCCTTCATATCCATGTAATGTAGTGTTTCACATCTTAGCTCGTGATTATTATTGACTTATTGTTTTCAATGTAATGCTTAACAAAGAATTTAAATCACGATTCGCATACGATTGACTTATTGTATTATAAAATATTTTTGGTCTTTTTTGGTTTTAAAATAATATATTTTAAGAAAATAACTAAAACTCTAGTTTTTAATTAAATTTAAAACCAATTAGTAAAATAAATAAAGTATGATTAAATAATTTTTTTTTGTTTAAAAATAAATAAACTATATCAAAATATAAATCTAATGTTATTATATTCTTTTCTGATTTTTTTAGTATTAGATAAAATATTTAAGAAAACAAATAAATAAAAATAAAAATAAAATAAAATAAAATGGGCCAGGGTGTGAATACCCAGCAAGGGGGGTCAGAAGTGAAAAAAACATAAGGCCCAAGGGGATGAGGCTCAGTGCTGCCAAAAAAGTCAGAATATGTGAAAAAATATGAAAAAAAATTCAAAAGGGAACCACTGGGGCTCGAACCCAGGTCCCTATAGTCACAGGCGCGCGCTTCTACCACTATGGTGGCTATAGATCAGTTTATTAATATCAAACCATAAATATATATGGTAAACACGTTCCTGAGGCCAACTTCATCTTCAACCTCATGCCCAACCTGAACCTTTGTATCTTATTCAATTCTCAACAAAAATGATAAATGTAAACAAGAAACTTATAGCAAATTTCCTCACGATTTCAGAAATGAAAAGCAATAAAATTATAGATCAAAGACAAGCATGAATTTTAATGGCCCTAATCTGAACGCTAAAAATTTCAGAAACTTCAATCTTAAAATTCTCTAAGCTCAAGCAATATAAATGAAAACTATGGACATGGTTAGCTTTAGGGCAATGATATCTACATTTTTCATTCACAAATAAACCATTAATGATTCTTGTATGAAGAGTTCAAAAGTCAAAAAACTCACCTCGCAAGAAGGTATCGTGTTTTGATTTTGAGTAACTTTTAGTGAGTTTCAATGATTGGATTAGCTTCCTCAAATTCCCAGGAAGCTAATGTGATGCTTAGCTTGAGCTGAAAGTGCCTGAGGAGTTCTGGAGAAGTCAAGGTGCAAGGTGTTGTTTTTGAAAATGGTGGATGATGATGGAGGTGTTACAGTGGTGTTGTAGGTGTTGGAATTGTTTGTGTATGTTATTTAGAAGCTTTTGAAAGTAAAAGGCCAAAAAATACACGAGAAAATTTGGAGATTGGATTCAAAATTCAGAAATGGTAAGTTTTGTGGTGTTTTTGGTGATTATGTGTTCTTGTTGTTTTCAGGGCTTAAGCATGCGTGGGATTTGTGGCAAATAACTTGTGTATGTATAAGCAAAAGGTCTTGAGTGCTTTGGAGAGTCAGAAGTACAAGTTACAAGGTAATTGCTATGTTACTTGATTTTCAAGAAATGTGGGAAAACAAGTTTCAAGAGGAAGTACAAGCATGGGCTGAGTGATTGTAAGTGTCTAAACAAGCTTCTCTTGAATTATGGGACTTGTATTATCATAAGAAAGCAATTTCAAGGCTCAAGAATAAGTTTTGTGCAAAAAGCTACTTTATGAAAATGGCATTGTGCACTTTCTTCCCAAAATGGATATAAAGCATGGCCTTGCATTGAATGCTTGAATTGAAACCTCTAACAATTGTGCAAGCAATTAATTATGGAGTGCCTAATAAGTTTGATTCCTGAAAAGTAGAGGTTATGCATCATAAGTTTGAATTTTGAATCTTGTTCATCACAAAATGACTTGTAATTCAAGTGTGAAAACCCTAACTTCATCTCTTCGATTCTCCCTACTCAAAAATGATATCAAGGAGTTATCTTAAATTTTTAAAAGCTTATAATGTGCTCTACAAGCCTTATTTAAATCACTTTTGAAAAATTCCCTTGGAACTATATGAAAAAGTGCCATGAAGTTAGGTCAAAATCCTGACCAAATTAGGGCAAATTTTCACTAAGTGTTTTGTTTCATGACCATGTGTTCTTAAAATTATAACTTGAGATCCAAGCCCTTTTGGAAGGAGTTTTCTGAAGAAATTTTATATATTTCATGGAGATCTATAACTTTCATGTTTAAAGTTTCTTTTGAATCATCTTGCATCATGGTGAAAGTTTTGCTCAAAGTTGTGAAAAAATAAGAAATTTCCAACACTTAGAAAAATGTCTAAGTTTAGAAATTTTAACTTTTCAAAATGAAATCTTGAATTTTTTATTTCTTGATGAATAAGTTTTATATTTTTACATACTTTTATGAATTGTGATCTTTGACATTTGATTTTGACCAAAAAGTCAAAGTTTGACTTTTTAGTATACAGTTGACTTTTGATCAGTTGACTGAAAATTCATCTGTCAATCCATTGGACTTGAGCAATGTTATGAGCCATGTAATTAGGTCAAAATTATGCAATTTTACTATTTAGATAATTCCTTAAACCAATTGATCATTTTCTAGGTCAAAAATCAGAAATTGCCCTTTCCCAGTCAAAACCTTAATTTTGACCAATTTGCCCTTTTGAAGATTTGATCAAATTTCTTGAGGAATTGTGGTCCAAACTTTATCAAATGATACATATGAGTTTAAAATGTTGATGTGGATCAAAAATTATGAAGTTTGACTATAAATTGGCCACAGTTGACTTTTCCCCAATACAATTGATTTTTAGGTCAACTGCTCAATTGACTGAGCAAAAGTGTGATCCAAAGCTTGAAACTTGACATGAGTAATCTTGAGGGTCCATAATGATATATGAAAGTCATATGGGGCATTGGAAGTTCAAATATCCTTGTGCAATCTCAAACCCTAATTTTGGTCATGAATGCTTAAGGAGGTGTCTTGAGCTTATCAACCCTAGTGCAATATTGAGCCAAGGAGATCTTCTGAGAAAACTCTAGATAAATGAGAGGGAAAATTTTGGGGTACAATAGTCACCTTCAATGAAAGTTGGTGCTTGTTATCTTTTTGCTACCTTCAGTGAACATTGGTAGTTCATCGTCAATGAACGGCGGTGCTATGATATATTTTCTCTTTCTACCTTCTATGAAAGTTGGTAGGTCACCTTCAGTGAAAGTTGGTGCTTTTTATCTTTTTGCTACCTTCAGTGGATGTTGGTAGTTCATCGTCAGTGAACGGAGGTGCTATGATATCTTTTATCTTCTACCTTCAGTGAAAGTCGGTAGGTCACCTTCAGTGAAAGTTGGTGATTGATATCTTTTTGCTACCTTTAGTGAACGCTGGTAGTTCACTGTCAGTGAACGGCAGTGTTATGATATTTTCTTTTCTCTCTAACTTCAGTGAAAGCTGGTAGTTCATCATCAATGAACGTCGATGATTTGTTCTCTCTACCTTCAGTAAACTTTGGTAGCTCTCTGTCAGTGAACGTCGGTGTTATTATTTCTTCTCCCTTTCTGCCTTCAGTGAACGTTGGGAGTTCCGCCTTCAGTAGATGTTGGTGCATCCTTTGACTTTTTATCATCCTCTATAAGTCAGGTCTTTTGATCAACCATTGATTTATTTTCCTGGTCGGGTTTTTATTTTGTTTCTTTATTTCCTTTTTATATCCCAAGTAGTGTTTTGCGTCTCTTTGATTCTGTTCATATGTAATCATAAGCATTTCATGGAATCTTAGGTCTAAAAATAGGGTTTGTTTTATATTTAAGTATCTTCGATCGCGTCGACACGAAGATTTTTAACCTTCGTATCTCCGGATAGAAGAAACTTAAATAAATGCAGTTGTTGTACCCCAATTTCCCCCCCTAAGATCCCTTCACCATACCATATTGATTCAATCACAACAAGATCACATTAGGGCTTTTGGTTCTCCTCCCTATCTTTAGCTTTTCTCTTTGAGGAATCACCAAGCACCTTGACTTGTTTTTCTTGTGAGATCATTCATGTTTTTTTTACTTTCATTTTAATTAATAAAATGCAATGTTGGTTTGTCTTACTTGTCAACAATATAGGTAAAGGCAATAGGGCTTAGCAAGTTGATCCATGGGTTCATGAGTTTATTTCCATAACCTAGTCAATGAAGCTTGAGAAGTTCAAACCTCACCATTGAATTTGTTTTGGAAGGGATGACATGGCAAGGTTATTTTGGTTCATTACATTTCCAAGTTATCAATATTGATCCAAAAGTGCAAGGGGTTGATTGAAGAAGTTGTCATGGTTGGACAACGCCTTGTTCCCATTGGAAACAAGTGCATATTTCTCTAAATTCTCAACATATGGAAGTGGTTTTGGTGGCTATGAATTCTCATTTTCATCCTCAATAACTTCTATTTACAAAGAAATAGTGTTGGTACAAGAAGGTGGTTCAAAATTGTCAAAGTTCCTCAAAGCATTTTCTTGATCTATGAGCTAGGGTATTGAACTTCAAAGAAGTATATATTGCTCATATTTTGGTGTTTTTGAGTGATTCAAAAGACATACTTATCTTCAAATGGTTATTAACAAATAACTTCAAAAGTTTCAAGGATTTTTCATGTAGAAGAAACTTGATGATGAAGAAAGATTACAAGTCCTCTAGATGAACCCCCATTTTCTCATGTGTGACTTTAAATGATCATAACTTGGTCAACTTTTATTATCTTGAGCCCAATTTTTTTCCATAGTGATCTTGAGGATGTGAACTTTATTCCTTATTTTATGTGCAAAGTGAGAAAATGGATGAAAGATTACCTAAGGATGCAAAAGATTATAGGTCATTTCATGATTTTTTGGCAACTTCAACAATTCATAACTCTCTCAATTTTTGGAGATTTTGAATGGTTCATGTCTCAAAATGTCATTCAAGAAGTTTATTTCATGCCATCTTTTTTGGTCAAGAGAAATTTCCAAGTGGAAGGCCATGTTTGGATGCAAAACATTATAGGTCACTTTTGAAGAAAAAATTGAAATGTTTCTAAGTATGGAAAGTTAACCCTTTTTTCTCCAACTTTGACTCAATACAACTTTCAGATCAAACCTCCATTTGATCCCATTCTTTTTCCATTGCAAAGCTTGTAACACCATATTTCTAAAGCATCAAGAATCATGCCCTAAGACCCCTTAAGTTGAGAATGCCATTGATTTGAACTTGGTAACTTGAAACTGAAGTTTCTTCAAAAGTCAGAATTTGAAATAATTGATTTAGCTTCTAAACACTTTGTTTTTGTATGTTTTTTCCTCTAAACATGTTTAGTGAACTTTCAGAAGTGATTAGCACATCAAAACACACGTTTTGGATGAGTTTTGATCAAATTAGAAGTCACACTTTTCTTGTTTGCAACTTCACACAATTTCCCTCAAAACTTCATCATTTCACACGCTTGGACATTCCATTTGATTCCCTATAAATAAAGGGTCATCCGTCATTCATTTTCTCAAGTTTGAATAGCCAGAATCACTCTGCCAAAGTTGTTCCATAACTCAAATTTATGTAACTTCGAAATCAGTGTTCAAGACTTTCTCAATCCAATTTTTCTATCAATTCACCTTCCTTTATCTTCCCTGAAGCTAAACATACCATTACATTCAAGAATCGTTCCCTATATTTCTCTATAGAAGTCTAGTTTCAGAGCTCTGCAACTCAACTTCAATAGGTAGATTTCTCTGTCAATTCTTCAAAACTTTGATATCATTGTGATGCTCTCATTGCCCTGGTTCTAGTCACAACACTTACTTTTATCTAGAAACATGTTTTGACCATAAAATTTCAAATCCCTTTTAAAAACTTTCCTTCCAAATTGCTTGAGCTACAATTTATATAAGTTTGTCACGAAGGTGTGGTTGTCTTCATCTTGAAGAGACGAAGCGAATGGCATAGGTCTGAGCTTCTGATTTTATAGTTTAAGAGACCTGCAATTTACGTTGGCTGGAGGTTGAAGATGACCAACGTGTCATCTTCCAACAATGAAGGAGTGCCATCTGTTTTTTTTTTGAAAATCTGATTTAATTAATGATTCAGTGCTATATTCACTAATGACCATGTGTCAGATCCCTTGGATTTGATTACTAGCGCATTTTGACTCTCATTCAATGGTCCACATATTTTTGACTTTATTTTTCTTTTTTGATTTTTATATTTAATTGTTTTAAATTTCAAAAAATTTTAGAAAATTCATTTTCAGTCCAAACAATCTGAAAAAATTATGAAAAATATTTTTGATTTTTCTCTTTCTGATTTTTATTTTTTCATAATTTTATTTTGTGTTTTGATATTTTTTATAAATTTTCACTTTATTTGAATTGTTTTAAATGTTTAAAAATACTTTTATGCATTTTTAAATTTTGAAAAAATTATGGAATGATCCAATGATATTGTAACAAATATTGGTGACCTCATTTATTTTTTATTTCTGACTTTTGTATTTTTTATCATTTTTGGTTTATTTTACTTATTTATTTTAATTTTAAAAAATAGTTTCTGACTTTAAAAATTACCAAAATTTTTATAAAAACATTTGAGTCCTTTTCTGATTTTTCTATGGTCTTACTTTTTATTTCTTGATTAATTTGAATATAGTTGATATTTTTCTATTTTATTTCTATTTTAAAACATTTTTAAAACCTTTTTTTAATGAATATATTAAATACAATATTATTTTGTGATTATTTTCTGGTTGAAGTTGGGTTGAATTTTGATCTCGAACTTTATTAACATCATTGGATCCATGGTGTTGAGTCTAACTCCATAGAAATGGATGAATGATTTTAATAATAGTTTGATTAAAATTTAATTCAAATGTGGTTTATATATTCTTTCCCACCCCTCTTCATCTTGTCCCTTTCTTATTGTACTAAGTGTTATTAGAGCATGATCTCTATATCATGTCTCAAAATAAATGGTGCATATATTGCTATTGACCGGCCTCAAAACAGGTGCGACTTCTACATAAGTCCACTTACGATTACTTAACTTAGCGCTAAATTTTGTCCCGATTCGAATAAATGATCATTCGTGGCCCAAACCTATGTTTGCAAGCCCAAGTATGTTAATTTGATCTCTTTGATCCAATAACCTTGAGATTCATTGTGTAGAGGCTTTGGTTCTACCAATCCACTAATGGATCTACAACACTTTTGGTCAACGCGGATCACTTAAACATCACTGATCATTAAATGGTACTTTTGAGGATTCCAAATGGATGATATACTTGACAAAAAGCAAATTCAACTTGTTGTGTGGAGGCTTTGGTTCTACCAATCCTCTAATGAGTTCCAAATGCAAGTTTCAAGATGGTCATCCAACTAACCACTAATTATTAAATTGTTTTTACTTTATGCTTTAATCTTTTATGCTTTATGTATCATTTACTTTAAGCATTAAATTTCATGTCATTTTTATTTTGGTCACTTGAGCTTTTCCTTTTCTCTTCTAAGACACCTAATAATCAACTTAAACCCTAAAAAGCTTTAATGATACTTGGACTATTTGGTTACTATCCTTGACGTTATGGAGTATTGGACTTCTTGGACTTAGGATTAGAAACATTCGCCTATGTTGGAGACCTTGAGACCTTAATTGGTATTTTGTCTGGAGCTCTTGAGGTTTACCTCAAGAGATTGGGTTATTTTTTTATTTTGTGTGCAGGTTATTGTGATTACATTCTTTGTCTGTAATCTGGAATTCAGCCGTATACAACTGTTACTCTGCACAATTTTTATGAAGACTTAATACATTTGAAGTTTGGTTCTTTCAAGAGGTCTAGTATCTTTGCTTGCTTGGTTTCAATCCAAAGAATGGGAATTCTATCTTGACTAATAATGTCAAGTATTGGCTTCTCGTTGGTTAGATGGTTCGTATCCCTAGCTCTTACTTTATGCTTTAGGATAGTCTCTTCTTCCTCCTTTTGAAAACTCTTCTTGTTTTTAAAACTGAATCACTTTCATAATAAACTTGGACTTATGTCCACGCATTTTCAAAACATTTTCATAAATAAACTTCAATCAACTTAATAATACCTTGACATTTTTTGTGAGAAGACTAAAAGTCAATCAATCTCATTTTAAACCATTTTTGCCACTTTGGATTTTTTATTTTAAAACCTTTCTCAAAAGATTAGACTCTTGTCAACCCTTGTAGTGATGTAAACAACTATACTACTAAAATTTGTAGTGAAGAGAGATATTTTCCACTGGGGTGTTGAGTGAGGCATTGTTGATTTTAAAATCCAAGCCATATCCTCCATTTTGAGATGATGTGAATTCTCCTTTCTCATAATTGTGGGTAGTAAGTATGTTTTTCAACACAAACAATGACGATAATATCTTATCTTATAAAATCAATTAACATACTTATGCTTTAATGTTTTTTAAAAGAGGAACTACGTGTACCCTGATCCCCTATTGCACGAAAGGTGGTAGGTAGGCACTAAAGGTTCGCAACCGCGTAGGGTGCAAAAAAATCATAAAAATATATTTCTTTTCTCACCTCCACCATCCATTTTTATACAACATTTTATAGCCAAAATATACAGATTTTACAAAGAGGTTCCTGCGGAGTACCGCATATGTTTAGGGTGCTAATACCTTCTCTTTGCATAACCAACCCCCTTACCTTGAATCTTTCCCCCTCTTTTTGGGTTACTCGCTCTTTTCCCATTCCTTTGGAAACAATAAAGCACAGTGGAAATTTTTATTTTTGATCTGTATAAGTCTAGTCAATCCAATGACTTAGTCTTAAACATTTCTACCGCTTCAGTTACCAACATAGGGGTAACATTCAAACATTAGGGGTGAGATATCAAACCATATAATAGAACGTATGATAAATAAAACGTTAGGATTCGTTCATACATATTCATCATCAACCACGCAACGACTCAGAATGAAACACAGAATGCAACTTGTCTCTATGAAAATGCATGTGGTACCAATTGAGTAGAACTCCCAACTTAAAAATTTGCCAATAAATTGAGGCATCAACAAAGCATAAGCCTTCAACTTAATATTTTGCCAATCCAGGCCAACTTAACGAGCATCAGCTCCAACTTGATATGTGATGTATACGAACAACATGAATGTAGCAACAACAACAAATTACATAAATCAATGTTGGTTGTAAGCCTACAACATCAACAGTAATTCAACATCGACATAATTCAACTTTGGCCATAAGCCTACAACATAAGATCTGCCAAATTAGAGGCATCTCAACATAATTCATCAACCTACAAATTCTCAACTCAGAACAACTTATACAACACATTGTAACGACCAAATCGACACAACCGAGAAATAGAACTAGGGAAACTACTTGCCCCTTGACATACACAGCAACTAAGACAGAATAATAACTGACTCAATACTCCTCAACATGCACAAAAACAGAAGATTAACAACTACTTATGCTCCTCGACACAACCTGCAGTTTCGTGCAGCTCGACATCAATACTGTTATCCTCAACACGCCTTGCAACCTAATACCGCTCGACATCTAACACATATTCTCCAACATACCTCGCAGCCTAAATTCCGCTCAGCACCTGACACCATCAACATTTTCCTCAACCACTAATTATGGCCAATAACATAGAACAATACAACATCAATTATATCTACTTTCAACAGATTCACTAATTGTACAAGACAATCACGCTGATCCTTTCCTATAACAACCACAACAATAATTCATAATTTCCTACCGACTGCTTAGAACACCACAACATCATAACGACCACAACACCCAGTGATAAACTACCCCAATCTAATCATCGATTCAACCAGGAAATCATACAGAAAACTCAAAACGCCCATAACATAATAACCGGGAAACTTCCTATAATAGGTTCACTAATCATGCGATACAGTCATACGGTGACTCCTTAACAACCACAACATTGAGAAATGAGAAACTTCGATAACAAATCCAGAAACATCAACACACACAGTTATACAACCGACCAATTACCACATAATAGACATCATAAATCCAATTAGAAGGTCAGAACCCCACTCTTACCTGGATTGAAGGTTGCTCTACCTAAAATTCTAGCCGACAACCTTGCTTTGTTCTGCTTGATACCAGGAAGCTTTCTCCTCTCTCCGTGCATCACTTTCAGTCAACATACAGAACTCCTTATTCTCTAAAAGCCAAATCCTTGTGTCAGCTTAACCTTATATCACCAGTTCAACCTTATATCATCAGTTCTATTGGGCTTAAATTTCACACCCCCACTTTACTACTTACAACCAATAAAATAGCCCAACACGATATACTCCATTAATTCTAACATTATAATTATTATTAATCAACTAATTAACTAATTAATAATAACTTAACCACTTATACCCATAATTCACAACATCTCACAACTTTTCAACAAATAATCTAAAAATAAATTAATTAAATAATTAATTAAATTAACGGGCATTATAATTGTCCTTAAGAAAACCCTAATTTAGCAACTTTTGAATTTTGATGAATCTATGAGTTTTCTTGATGAATCATAACCAACCTTTGATCAAATGATGAATGTTACTTCAAAATGTTGATGTTGACCAAAAATCTTGAAGTTTGACTGTATGTTGACCACAATTGACTTTTTGTCTAATATAGTTGATTTTCAATCATTTGAGCAATTGACCGAGCTGATTTGTGATGTAAGGCTTGAGACTTGACATGAGGATTCTTTGAAGCATATGAGTAACCATGAAGCTCACTTGAGGCATTAGAAGCCCAATTTCCTTTGAGAAAAGTAAAACCCTAGTTATAGGTTAATGCTTAGGAGGAGGGTTTGTCTTGTCAACCCTTGAGTATTCTTGAGTACTTTAGGAACTTAGGAGTATGAGGAGATCTTTTGAAATGGGAGGGAAAATTTTAGGGTACAACAGCTGCCCCTGTTCAATCTTCTTAAACCTAAAGAGTTAGATTGGCATGCTCGCCATTTGGGATCTGGAGGTGGAAGAGGATTGAACACTCGAGTGTCCAGAAATTTGCACTGACATGTGCACGAAGTAATAATGTTGGTTGAATTTATCAGGAATGGGCTTAAAGATGCCATTTGGAGAGGTGATAGAGTGTCGCCGGAGATGTCCTTACAGATGCAATCCAAAGTAACTATTGATAGGAGTGTTAGAATGAGTCTACGCTTGACTGTATCTAAAGAATGCTTTTCAGGATTTGGTCTCTGAAGGGGAATGCTTTTCAAAATGAAGCGCCAAAGGAGATGCTTTTCAGAACAAACTTCAAAAGGAAATGCTTTTCAAAATGAAGTGTTGAAGGGGAAATGCTTTTCAGAACTCCTCTAAAGGAAATGCTCGCCAGAACTCAGTGTCTGGGGGGAATGCTTTTCAGGATTCCGTCTCTGAAGGGGAAATGCTTTTCAGAATGAAACGCTGAAGGAAATGCTTTTCATAATAAACTTCTGAAGGAAATGCTTTTCAAAATGAAGTGTTGAAGGGGAAATGCTTTTCATAACTCCCCTGAAGGAAAGGCTCGCCAGAACTCGGTCTCTGGTGGAAATGCTTTCCAGAATAAACTTCTGAAGGGAGATGCTTTTCAAAACGAAGGTCCTGAAGGGAATCACTTGGCCATGTAGATGGTCACCCCGTCTTATCTCGAGAGTCGATCCAAAACCTATATGTAAATTACTAGTAGTATCTGTTTGTTTGTGAACTTAACCTAAAAAGGAAAAGTTAGTTATGTGCAATGTCATGATGTATCTAATGCGTTTGTAATGATGCTCTCTAAAAATAAATGAGAATTATATACACGTTTTGTATTTATATGTCATTATATTTTTGCAAATGATATATGGATGCAATGTGTTATAGGAGTGTATCAGTTGCTTTGTATAATAGTGTCTGCCTGGGGAAAATAAATCCTTGTTTGTTGTTGGGGATGCATATAGTGGTTCTTCAATTTTGTTTAGAATGCCTCTACTGGGGGTTTCTGCTTTCTTTTTGAGGACACTCTGTTGGGGATCTTAAACTTCTGCTCGGGGATGGAAGCATTTTAAGAGATTAGGTCATTTGTCATTCTATTATCTTGTGTCTAAAAGAAACATAAAATCGATCATGCAGATTTAATCCCACTATCATAAAAGATCCCTTTAATAATGATTATGCTATAATTCATTATGATTTAGATAATCCGACTAACCAAGTCAAAGAAGAAGATGAAGAAGATTGTGAACTCCCCAAAGAGTTATCCAGATTGTTAAAGGAACAAGTCAAGATAGAGGCTGCATTAGAAGACACTGTAAAGCAAAGATTTATTGGTATGCTCCGAGATTATTCAGACATCTTTGCCCAGTCTTATGAAGATATGCCTAGGTTAGATATCGATATTGTGGTTCATAAGTTGCCTTTGAAAGAAGGGTGTCCTCCTGTGAAACAAAAGCTTTGAATAACTCATCCTGAGATGTCTAAGAAGATTAAGGAGGAAGTGTAGAGACAACTTGATGTAGGGTTTTTGAGTGTGATCTCCTACCTGCGTGGATTGAAAATATCGTGCCAGTACCTAAGAAGGATGACAAGGTCAGAATGTGCATTGATTATCGGGATTTAAATAGGGCAAGTTCGAAGGATGATTTCCCACTTGCGCATATTGATGTTCTAGTTGATAATACAGCTCATGCCAAAGTCTTTTTATTCATGGATGGTTTCTCTAGTTACAATTAGATTAAGATGACACCAGATGACTGGAAAAGACTATGTTCATTACCCCCTGGGGAACTTTTTGTTATAAGGTGATACCCTTTGGTTTGAAGAACACAGGGGAAACTTATCAGCATGCAATGGTGACTCTTTTCCATGATATGATTCACAAAGAGATCAAGGTATATGTCGATGACATGATCATGAAGTCTCAAATATAAGAAGATCATCTTATTCACCTACATAAATTGTTTGAAAGACTGAGGAAATTCAGGTTGAAGTTGAATCCCAGCAAGTGCACCTTCGGGGTGAGGTCTCGAAAATTGTTGGGCTTTATTGTAAGTGAAAGAGGTATCGAGATTTATCTCGCCAAAGTAAAAGTAATACACGAAATTCCTAAACCACGAACTGAAAAATAAGTTTATGGCTTTCTCGGGAGGTTGAACTACATTTCTAGATTTATCTCTCATCTTACAGTCACATGTGACCCTATTTTCAAGTTATTGAGGAAGATAAAATGGTCAGGTGGAATGACAATTTCAAGGTGGCATTTGATAAAATAAAATAAATATCTACAGGAACCTGCGATCCTCAAGCCTCCAGTAGAAGGGAAGTTATTGATCATGTATCTGACAGTGCTCGAAAGTTCCATGGGTTGTGTTCTCGGCCATCATGATTAGACCGGAAAGAAAGAACAAGCAATTTATTACTTGAGTAAAAAGTTCACTGAATGTGAGTCCAGGTATACGTTGCTCGAGAAAACTTGTTGTGCATTTGCTTGGGCTGCTAAGCACCTGAGGCAATATATGTTGACGTATACCGCCTACTTGATATCCAAAATGGATCCTATCAAGTATGTTTTTGAAAATCCAACTCTTACAGGCTGAGTGGCTAGGTGGCATATGATTTTGACTGAATACGATATTCAGTACCCTACTCAGAAAGCCATCAAGGGTAGTGTGTTGGCTGATTATATTTCTCATTAACCCATGGATGATTATCAACCAATGAGATTTAAATTTCTAGACGAGGACATCATGTATATCAGGGATTGTAACGTCCCTGACCTAGAAGAAGGGCCCAAACCAGGTTCGCAATGGACACTTGTGTTCGATGGTGCCTCAAATGCACTGGGGAATGGTGTCGGAGCCGTTATCACTTCTCCTACGTGTTTTCATATCTTGTTTACCACCAGAATTTGTTTTGATGTACCAACAACATGGCAGAATACGAAGCCTACATCTACGGTATTGAAGCTGTAATTGATTTACGAATCAAGTGCTTAAAATTTTTCAGGAATTCTAATCTCATCACCAATCAAGTTAACGTAGATTAGGAAACTCGTCACCTGAATTTGGTCTCGTATCGAAAACATGTTATGAAGTTGATTCCTTACTTCGAGGAGATTACATTCGAGCACATCTCTAGAGAAGAGATCAATCTGGCTGATGCTTTAGCCACTTAGGCATACATGTTCAAATTCAAGTGGGCTGATGAAGTTCCTTCGATCACAATTATGCAGTTGGATGAACCAACATTCTATTATGAAGCTAAGGTGGATCTAGATGGAAAGCCATGGTTCCACGATATTAAGGGATATCTTGAGACTCAGGAGTATCCTGAAGAGGAATCATTCACGGATAAGAAGTTCTTGAGAAAGAATTATGCCAAGTTCTTCCTCAACAATAATGTGTTGTATAGAAAAAACCATGATGGTTTGTTGTTGAGATGTGTTGATAAGAACGAAGTGAAGAAAACCATTAAAGAAATGCACGAAGGTTCCTTCGGGACGCATTTAAGTGGACAAACTATAGCCAAGAAGATCTTGTGAGCTGGCTACTATTGGTCCACCATGTAAAATGATTGTTACAACCACGCTAGAATCATCTACAAGTGTCAGGTGTATGCTGACAAAGTGCATGTGTCGCCGATACCGTTAAATGTCTTGACTTCTCCCTGGATGTTTGCAATGTGGGGCATCAATATGATTGGAAAGATCGAACCAAATGCGTCTAATAGTCATCATTTTATTCTGGTTGCTATTGACTACTTCACCATGTGGGTCGAAGCTGCGTCATATGCAAATGTTACCAAGCAAGTGGTAACTCGGTATATCAAGCATAATATCATCTATCATTATGGAGTGCCTGAAATGATCATTACAGATAATGGATCTAATATCAATAACAAAATGATGAAGGAGCTTTGTGAGTCCTTCAAAATCAAGCATCATAATTCTTCTTTGTATTGACCGAAGACGAATGGTGCTGTTGAAGCAACCAATAAGAACATTAAGAAGATTGTGCAGAAGATGGTAGTGACCTATAAGGATTGGCATGAGATTTTGCCTTTCGCTTTGCATGCGTATCTCACCACAGCTCGCACTTCAACCAGGGAAACCCCATTTTCACTTCTTTATGGCATGGAAGCAATTTTACTTGTGGAAGTGGAAATTCCATCGTTAAGGATTATGAAAGATGAAGAACTTTATGAGGGTGAGTGGATTCAAAATATGATAGATCATTTGAACCTCGTTGACAAGAAATGGCTTGCAGTTGTTTGCCATGGTCAGGTATATCAGAAAAGGATGAAGAAATCGTATCATAAAAGGGTTCGGCCTCAGTACTATAAGGCTGGTGACCTCGTATTGAAAATAATAAATTATTCCTCAAGGTGATCCTAGGGGCAAGTGGACTCCCAATTTTGAAGGACCATTCGTCGTAAAAAATGTTTTATCTGGTGGTGTTATGATTCTTATAACGATGGATGGTGAAGACTTCTCACTCCCTGTGAACGGGTACGTAGTTAAAAATTACTTCGCATAAAGTGACCATTGAGTTGGCTGGCTCAGGAAAAAAAGGCACACCCGGCAAACCTAATGAGTAGGTTCCGAAATAAATTAGGGATAAAAGAAAGAGGGTATGAGTGAAAAAATTTACACCCGCTAAGTTGAACTATCAAAGGAAGCTTAGGCAAAAAAGGGTATCCCAGTGGATTAAAAACCCGAAAGGTAAATCCATGCAAAAGAGTGATTAAAGTGAATTACTAGTTCAGCGTCGAATCTTTGATTTTGGTGATAAAGTTGGTAATTCCAAATGGTAGGAATCAGTCCAATCATCTTTAACGAGAAACAAGGTCATGAGATAGTTGAGGTTATATGGTTGATAGTAGGATCAGAACCCAGAGGGAATTTGTTATCGCATTTCCATGTGTCTGTTTATCTGTGAATTCAATTTGTTGTTTTGCAATGACCTCTTTCTAGGAATTATATCTTGACGTACTTGCTTATTTACAGGCCTATTTTTAATAAATAAAAGTTTCTTTCATTCAAAAATCCTCTTTTTATATTTCACTTTTCTTCATGCATTAAAGACGTCCAATTTTTGATAAAAAATTGCATATAAAAATTGGGGGCCTTACACATGGTAAGATATATTTGAAAGTGTAGCGATAAAATCAATGAAGTCGCCATCGAGTATTTATTTATCCCACATAATGGGAAAGGAAAGTCATCTAAGATAAACTTAAAGGGGGAAAATCAACGTCTTGCGACCAAGAGATTGGGTAAGGGAGTCGATTACACGAGGGGAAGGTATTAGCACCCCTCACTTCCGTAGTACTCTACGGGATCCACTCTTGTTATTCTAATCAAAGGGTGTGTTCAATCTAATGCTTAAGAGCTATAAAAACTAAGAGGGAATGCATGCAAAGAAAACACAGGGAAAAGAAGGAAATACTTACAAATTTTTACTCGGATGAGCCCCATGACCAGCCTACGTATCCCTTTTAAGGAATCAGAGTGCCGTAGTTTGGCTCACATATTTCTGTTTGTTTGCTTTTTTTAGATGAACGATGTTAAACTCAATCATTCCACCGCTGCTCGACCATTAGATACTCACGCACTATAGTGGAAAAGAATCAACACGCTCTTAGAAGAGAAAAGCCGAGTGGCAAAAATAAATGGGTTGGTTGGTGTTTTTTACAATGAAAAGAATTTTTGTGTGCTTAGCATGATTTATACATTTGCCAAGAAAAAGTACTTTTAGTTTTAAATGAAATTATGCAAAATTGGAAGAAAACCTCTAAGGGAGACTAACCTATACCTAACCTAGTGTTAACATGCAATGATGGCCCTACGTCAAGGATGGAAAGGGGAATCTCTACCCTATGTTAGCATACATGGATAACTATCCAAATATATAGTTCGAAAGTTATCCTAATAAAGCAACCCTAAGGGAACATGCAAAGATCGAAGTCTTTATCTCAATCCTAATTGAGTGACATCATCGATCGTTAACAAATGAAAATAAAAATCCTAAGGGGAGCATGCAAAAGATCAAATTCGTTATCTCAATTCTAATTGAGTGACATCATCGATCATCAACAAAGGAAAGTAAAAATCTTATGGGGAGCGTGTAAAAGATCGAAGTCGTTATCTCAATTCTAATTGAGTGACATCATTGATCATCAACAAAAGAAAGTAAAAATCCTATAGGGAGCTTGCAAAAGATCGAAGTCGTTATCTCAATTCTAATTGAGTGACATCATCGATCATCAACGAACAAAAATAAAAATCCTAAGGGGAGCATGCAAAAGATCGAAGTCGTCATCTAAATTCTAATTGAGTCACATCATTGATCGTCAACCCATGAAAAAAACATTAACACAATTAACAAAGAAGTGCAGAATGTCTGCTACAAATCTTTAAACAACGACTTTGAATGCACACTCTTTATTTCCTACTTCTCATGATATCTAGAAAGCAATAAAATGAAGAAAGATAAATTGGAAGCAGTATATTACCAACAAACAATAATGTCCGCAAAATACGCAACCAAAGAAAAGAAACCTGGAATACTTCGCGCGAGCTAGCATCAACAAATAAACAGTCAGAGTTTGAGTGCTCAGAATAAATGTCGAAGCATCATCGATGTGAAAATAAATCATAATCGAACACTTAATCATATTCGCATATCACTCAATAAACCTACATAAGACTCAAATCTAACGGAGGAGGTTCATTTCCTCTTCAAATCCGCTCAAGCAATAAGAAAATTCTACCAAAAAGCTTCCTCGAATTCCCTTGATGAAAATTATGCTCTTAGCTAGCTTCGAAACTTCATAAAATCTTTAACAATTATCACCCGATCAACTAAAATTCAAACACAGTAATTATACAAAGAAAATAAAATCAGAGCCACTAGGAGGTTCAAATTATAGAGAGTAGTGATGTTAAGCCAAAAGATTAAAACAGCAAGCCCGATCCATAACAGATCCGATAAAAAATTTTGTTGCCAAGCTTTCAAGCTACCAAAAAAGAAATCAATGGGCCTAAGGAAGCATAACTTGGTCCAACAATGAGCATCTTCAACCCAAATCTATTTTCCAGCATGTTTCAATTATTATTTGCATTGTTACTGAACTTTAAAAAAATAAAATAATTATAAAAGAGAATGGACTGTGTTTGGACAATTGGATAGGGTTTCTTCAATTTTCACGATCGAAAATGTCTCTCGCACCGTGAAAAAGATTTTCTTCTTCTTCTCGTGGCGACCAAACTTTCTCCCTTGTTTAAACCGCGTTGACGCCAGTGTCCTTCCACTCAACTCTCATCCTCACAACACTTTATTTCTTCCCTAATCACAAACGCGTCACCGATAAAATCCTGTCATATTCTCTGATTCCCTATGCTCACATGTTTGCTTCTCCTCAAAGATCCAACATCAATCATAAAAAATATAACACTCCGGACACCTAAACCTTGCGAGAAAATTAAGATGGACATTGTTTCAGTGATGATTGTAGAGACTTCACAAAAAGGATAGGAATTCGAAGACTTCAGAAAACGGAATGGTATCACCTAGCTTCCCTTCGTCGTTATTTCTCCTTCTTATTGTGTGTTTTCTTTGAATATTTGTGATTTTGTTGTTACGTGAGTGTTAATGAACAATGAGTGAGGATTGCATATTGGTGTTGTTATCACGCTTCGATAGTTGCAAAATGAAGAACGTGTGTGATGTAGATCAGAGCTTTGATGTTGAGAGTTGTTGAGAAGATGAAGGTTGAGTTTGTGGTGGTTTTAGAGAGTTTTGAAGATTTTTTTTATGATATTTCTTGAAGGATGATCCTCGAAGGTTGAAGATGAAGGTTGGGGATGAAGCGTGAAAAATGAAGAGTGATGTAAGTGATGAAGATCATGCTGAGGAATATGAAGATGGAGTTCCAAGCGTGCAAGAGAAAGCCTTAAAAGTGATTATTATGTAATTTTTATGTTTTCTGCATAATGAAACCTCCCCTTCTCCACTCTGTTATCATTCTGTTATATGGTTTCCAAACGTTTGTTATAGATTCAGTTAGGTTACAAGTTAGTTTTATAGTTTCGACAATTATAATTTGTAACCGCTAATTGAACTGGTATTGATTTTCTGGTCTTCTCCTGGTATTTGTTGAGATATTTTTTTTTGGATCTGAATATTAGCGCATTCTAATTTTTAATATCATTTCTCATGATGGCTTAGTCTTAAACATTTCTACCGCTACAGAAAAATGGCGACTTCACTGGGGAAAGATTGACCTCTTCCTGGTTCATCTCTAAGTGGGTTAAACTTATCTTTGTTTATATATGTATATGTGCTATTGTTGTTTATGTGTTATAAGTTATATGTATGTTTGTTTGGATTTTCCTGGTTTTCAGGGTGCTTGGTGATTACTCATAAGTCCTATACCCGAACTAGGGAAAACTTTAAGATAGGAAAGGCGGTATAGTCATGTTAACTTTGAGGGAGTAATCCCAAAAAAGGAGGCATGAGATCCCCCACTCAGTGGAGGCCCCTTTTACTGTAGTGTCGTTTACCGAGTAATCGGGAAGACGTACTGCTTTTGACCTAGGGGCCTGCTAAAACTGAGGACCGTAGAATACCAAACCCATCTTGGCCTTTTAGGTGTAGTGCGAAAGCTATGAACGAGTAATTCAGAAATAGTTTTCACGTGATACTACGCTCGGACGAGTCTTTCTTGAGAATATTACTAATTACCGAGTTAATCAGGAAGTTGGTAATATCCGAAGGAAGGATGTAGACTCTGGGAACCTCTAGAACCTTGTTCGGCAGGTGATAAATTTTAGACCAACACCTTATGGGTAGTACCTCCGACCTCATACTCGTGACGTTGAACCTATGAACCCTATATGTGTGATCTTGTGTGTGATTGCTGCATCATGCATCCATGCACTCATAAGCATCTTTTGAAGAAACCATATTTCAAGGGATTTAATGGTTGACTATTTGTGAATGTCTCGGGTACTTTCTAACCATGGATTATGGAAAGAGAAAGACCGGGAAATACAGTTTCAAGGATCCCAAGATAGATGAGTTGATTAGTCTAATTCCCGAGGTCGAGTGTTCTGCAGACTTTCGGAAGAAATATGGATCCATTATTCCTCTCATGAAGCTGAAGGTGAAGGAGCGTATTCTCTCAACATTGGTCCAGTTCTATGATCCGATGTATCATTTCTTTGCTTTTCCCGACTATTAGTTGATGCCTACACTAGAGGAGTATTCTTATCTATTGGATTTACCTATTACCGATCGTGTTCCTTTCACCGGTTTGGAGGGTGAGCCAAAACCACATGAGATTGCTGCTTTGATTCATCTGGGGAAATCTGAGGTGGAATCCCATATGACTACTAAAGTAGGGGTTAGAGGATTACCATCTCAGTTCTTACTGGAGAAAGATCGTTACTTTTCCAAAATGAAGAGTACAGTTGCTTTTGAGGCCATCTTTGCTCTACTTACTTACGGGTTGTTCTTATTTCCTAATATGTACAAGTTTGTTGACATTAATGTTATCAGGATCTTCATGATTGGAAACCCAGTTCCTACATTGTTGGGTAATTCTTATTACTCTATTCATCTTTGAAATTCTTATCATGGGGGGATGATTATCTGTTGCACGCCTTTGTTATACCGGTGGTTCATCTCTCATATGCCTCAGTCTGATGCTTTTTGGGATGTCAAGAAGGAACCCCGTTGGGCTCCTAAGATCATGGCACTTACTCACTTGGATATTGATTGGTATCATCGAGCTTACCAGGATATAGAGATTATTGACAGTTTTGGTAGTTTCCCCAATGTACCTCTTCTTGGTATAAAGGGAGGAATTAACTATAACCCTATTCTTGCACGACGACAGCTTGGTTATCCGATGAGGGATAAACCAAATAGTATTCATTTGAGTAGTTTCTTTATGAATGAAGGAGAAGACTATAGGGAAGCTAGGGAGCAGATTTCGAAGGCCTGGCGTCACATTCATAAGAAGAGTAGGAAGGATTTGGGACCTAGGGGTGTTGTTTCTTTGGAGCCATATCTTCAGTGGGTCCAATCGAGAGCTATTCAGTTAAAGATGCCGTATACCTGGGAGACACCCATGCCTGATATGTTTGTGAATACCACTCTTCCCTTATTAGATGATTTGGAAGAGCTGCAACTTGCTTTGGTTAGGATGCAATAGGAAAAGTATGCTTGGAAGAACAAGTTACAAACTTTAGAGAGTTCCTATAGAGCAGATTTGAAGGAGAAAGATGACTTGATTGAGATCCTTGAGATTCGAGCGGTAGAGTCTATGGAGAGGCAAGGGGATTTATTTTCTCCTAAGCCTTAATCAGGCGCTAATTACTCAGATGATTGGAAGGAGGTTGCCACTGGATATGCGGAGGAAAACCGTAGGTTGAAGGCTCGGATTGTCAGGTTCACGGGGAAGCATCAGCGTATAGAGTGATCTCCATCAGTTCTATTTCTCAGGGTTTTAGATTTTATTTTCATCTTGTACTTGGGATCATGGAAACTTGTAACCCATTTTGGAGTTATTATAATAAAAAATTTCAGTATTCCTTTGATGTTTGCAATCTGTCTATAAATCTATGAATCCATTGAAATATTAAATAACAAGTTAAAAATAATCATTTGCATTGCATATCATGCATCATATTGCGCATATTTCTTGCATTTGTTATGCATATCCAGGTGTCTTACCAAGCTTCTTTACTTTGTTCAGCAAGCTGACTCATCACTACAACACTTGGGCTAATTTCAAAAAGAAGATGGACAACTTAGAACAAGAGAATCGCGAGCTACGCAAGGAAGTTTCTGCTTTTAAGGTCGGCATGGCCAATCTGACTACTCTGATGGAAGCTCTTGTGGCTGCTCAGAATCAGCCACCGAGTGCTCAACCTCAACAAACAAGGGCAACTACTGAATCTCTGACTGTTCCCGTATCTGCTACTCCAGCTGTTGTTCAAAATCGCATGACCCAAGGTTATCCATGGGGAATGCCAGAGAATTTTGCACCTGAAGGTTTCAATCTTGGTCCCCAAGATACTCCAGTTGTTCATACTATTGTTACTCTTGCACTTCCAGTGGTACATGTTCCTGCTGCACCTCCTTCGGTGATTATGGTTCTGTTTGTTAATGATGATGTTTGTCGTCCTTTCCCTCAACCAAGTGAAGACTTGGGTCTTTACAATAGAATGGATGATTTTCAAGAGCAGTTTGACAAGATGCAGAGAAAGAGATGAAGGCCCTAAAGGGAAAAGAGCTATTTGGGCAGAATACGAACAAGCTATGTTTGGTACCGAATGTAAAGATACCTTCTAATTTTAAGGTCCCAAAGTTTGAGAAGTACAAGGGCAACACTTGCCATCGTGCTCATCTGGTGATGTACGTGAGAAGAATGTCTACCCATACTGATGATCAGCGTTTGCTGATTCACTTTTTTCAGGATAATTTGACCGGTGCTGCGCTGAAGTGGTATATGAGTTTGGACAGCGCCCTAACATCCATACTTTCAATGACTTGGGAGAAGCATTCATCAAACAATACAAATACAACATGGACATGGCGCCTGACCGTGATCAACTCAGGGCCATGGTTCAGAAAGACAGGGAATCATTCAAAGAATACGCACAAAGATGGCGTGAGGTAGCCGCCCAAGTGATTCCTCCCATGGAAGATAAGGAGATGACTAAGATTTTCTTGAAGATGATGGGTGCTTTCTACTACGAGAGGTTGGTAGCAAGCGCGCCAAGTGACTTTAATGAGATGGTAGGAATAGGTATCCACTTAGAAGAGGCTGTGAGAGAGGGTCGTTTAACGAAGAGTGAAGGATATGGATGTGAATAGAAGCCATATTATGGGTTTACCAAGAAGAAAGAAGGAGATGCAAATGTTGTTATACAAGAATGGAGGGTAAACACTCCTAGAAGGAATTATCAGCGTCATCAGCAAGTCGCCTCAGTTACTCCCGTTATGAATGTCGCTCCAACTACCGTTGCTTATCAGAGATCATCCCAGCAGGGGAATTAAGGGTATAATCAGAGAAGGGGGAATTATGACCCTATTACCATGAGATATACAGAGCTACTATCGGCATTGATTCAGAAGAAGTTGGTTCAAACCCGACCACCTCCCGCCATACCTTCACCATTGCCTTGGTATTACAAGGCAGACCAAACATGTGCTTTTCATCAGGGAGCACCAGGGAATAATGTTGAGAATTATTATCCTTTGAAGACTGAGGCATAGAAATTGGTAAAGTCTGGTGTTCTATCTTTCAAGGACGTGAGACCTAATGTGAAAGATAATCCTCTACCCAAGCACGAGGGAGTAATTACTGTATATATGGTGGCCGGTTGTCCAGGCGACTTCCAGATTTATGATGTTAATCAGGTTATAGGAGATTTGGTGAAAATGCATGCAGACCTATATGAATTTAGCTACTATACACATGACCATTCTAGTTGTGCTATTTGCAGTATAGACATACAAGGTTGCGATAAGATAAAGGCTGGTTTGCAGGAGATGATGGATGAGAGCCTCATCCACATAATCAGGCCAAGGGCAGAGTATGAAGAGGAAGTGAATATGGTTTATGGATGTCCTGGTGAATTCATAATTTTTGATGTCGAGTATATGAATGAGGACCTCGTAGAGTTGCATTCTACCTTCTGCCATACGGATGGTCAGGTGGAACACCAACATGGATCTTGCCTAGTTTGCTGTCGAGATTCCCGAGGATGTTCAATCTGGAAGAAGGGTGTTCAGTTATTGTTATACAATGGAACTATCAAGGTCACAAGTCAGAGGTATGATTACAATGAAGTTGATATGGTTGAGGTTTGTTTGACTGAAGAAGAGTCCAATGAAGAGTATACCTCTGCAGATGAGTATTTCTCTTCAGACGAAGACTTGTTTTCTAGAAATGACTTATTAATGTCTGATTGTGTTGAAGATGGGGTAAACGTAATTGTGCCTTATTTTGGTGCACCCTCCCATTTTGAAGTTGAGTATCACAGCAATCCAGCTATCACCCCATTGGTGATTAGTTTGTCGGGTCCTATCCCCTACAAGTCAGATAAGGATGTGCCTTATAAATATAACTCTACAATCTTAGAGAATGGAGTGGAGAATCCAATCCAGTCAATGCCTGATGATGGAAATATATCTAAAAATAGAAGGTTGACCCGCAACGTTCGTGTGTTTACGCCAGTTGTTCGAAGAAATGTTGGTGCTGGAAAGAAAATTGTTGAGAACGTTGAACCCAAGAAGGCTTCGGGTGAGACTAGTGGAGCTACGTTAGAGAAAGAAGTGGATTATATTTTAAAGAAAATCAAAATGAGCGACTACAGAATTGTAGATCGGCTACTACAGACTCCTTCTAAAATGTATATCTTGGCTTTATTGATGAACTCATCTGCTCACAGAGAATCCTTGATGAGGGTAACGGACCAAGCTTTTGTGGAGAGTGATATGCCAATAGACCAATTCAGCAGCATAGTAGGAAACATTATGTCGTGTAATAACTTGAGTTTCTGCGATGACGAACTGCCAGATGAAGGAAGGAATCAAAACCTGGCCCTCCATATCTCTATGAACTGCAAGAATGATTCACTATCCAATGTGTTGATTGATAATGGATCCGCGTTGAATTTTATACCGAGGAGTACGCTTATGAAGTTGAAATATCAAGGAACTCCAATGCGCCCTAGTGGAATCATTGTGAAAGCGTTTGATGGGTCAAGAAAATCTGTCATCGGTGAAGTGGACTTGCCTATTCATATAGGACCACATTTGTTTCAGATAACTTTCCAGGTCATGGATATTGTTCCCGCTTATAGTTGTTTGTTGGGACCAGCATGGATACATGAAGCATGGGCTATGACTTCAACTTTACACTAGAAGCTAAAGTTTGTACATGAAGGGAAAGTAGTGATCATAAATGGGGAGCAGGAATTGTTGATATCTCATTTGTACTCTTTTAGCATTTTAGAAGCAGATGAAGCTGTTGTTGGAACCCAGTTCCAAGCCTTATCCATTGACAACATAAGAGGAAATGAGAATTCCATGGTTTCGCTGAAGGATGCGTAGCAGGTTGTACGTAGTGGTCGTAGTGAGGTATGGGGACAGATCGTGGAACCACCTGTGAACAAGAATAGAGCCGGCTTGGGGTTCTCTTTGAAGAATGACAAAGGTAAGAGCATGAAGCCAAAGTTTACTGCAGGAAAATATCAAGACATTTTTCGTAGCGGGGGTTATCTTCATCCAACTATTTCCTGGATCAATATCGTTGTGGAAGATGAAGCATAGCAGGAAATGCCGAATTATGTGACGCACAGAGTTAGGGTTCAGAACTGGATCACCATTGATGTTCCCTCTTGCATACATGTTTCAAAGTAATTCACTTTGTTAATCTTTTTGAAAAAGCTTTCACTCTGCCCAAGGTGGGAGTATTAATGTTATAGGGCTTATCCGTTTACTGTGATTTTAAAATCAATAATAAAAGTTGTCTTTGTTTCCCAAATTGTGTCTTTATTTTCTTCTTTTTCTTGGAAAATGGTAATAAAAAAAAACTTTCAAAAAAAAAAGAAGTGAATGTGTCAGTTTCTAAAAGCAATCATAAATTATATGTGCAGATTAATTAAAAAAACCCGTTGAATACAATGACCCTGCACCCTCTCCCAACTTTAAGTGTCCTGTGTTTAGGGATGGAGAAGAAGATTATGATGAGATTCCAGAAGAGGTCTCACGGTTGCTTGAGCACGAGGAAAATGCCATTCAGCCATATAAAGAGCCATTGGAAGTGATCAATTTGGGTTCAGAAGAAGATCCGAAGGAAGTCAAGGTTGGAGCATTGCTACATCCTGATGTGAAGAGCAGGTTGATTGAACTGTTGAAAGAGTATGTGGATGTTTTTGCTTGGTCTTACCAAGATATGCCTGGTCTAGATACAGATATAGTAGAGCATTGTTTGTCGTTGAAGCCAGAATGTCCGCCAATCAAACAGAAGTTGAGAAGAACTCACCCATATATGGAAGTAAAAATCAAAGAGGAGGTTCTAAAGCAGATTAATGTTGGTTTTCTTGTGACGTTAGTGTATCCTCAATGGATTGCCAATATTGTCCCAGTACCAAAAAAAGATAGAAAAGTATGCATGTGCGTAGATTACAGAGATCTAAATAAAGCTTGTCCAAAAGATGATTTTCCATTGCCACACATTGATATGTTAGTGGATAGCACAACAAAATTCAAAGTATTCTCGTTCATGGAGTGATTTTCCGGGTATAATCAAATAAGAATGGCTCCATAGGACATGGAAAAAACAACGTTTATCACATCCTAGGGAACACTCTGTTACAGAGTGATGCCCTTCGGGTTGAAGAATGCTGGTGCAATGTACCAGAGGGTTATGAAAACCCTATTCCTTGATCTAATGCACAAGGAAATCGAAGTATATGTTGATGATATGATCGCCAAATACCAGAGTAAAGAAGGGCATATAGAAGACTTGTTGAAGTTGTTTCAGCGTTTGAGGAAGTATCGTCTCCGCTTGAATCCAAATAAATGCACCTTCGATGTTCGATCAGGGAAATTGTTGGGTTTCATTGTTATCCAGAAAGGAATTGAAGTTGACCCTGATAAAGTCAAGGAGATTCAAGAGATGCCAACACCAAGAACTGAAAAGCAAGTAATAGGTTTCCTCGGGCGTTTGAATTATATTTCCAGATTCAGTTCCCACATGACTGCAACATGTGAACAAATCTTTAAGTTGTTAAAGAAAGATCAAGGTTGTGTGTGGACGGATGATTGCCAAAGGGCATTTGAAAGTATTAAATAATATCTGCTTGAACCTCATATCTTGCTCCCTCCTGTAAAAGGAAGATAGTTGATTATGTATCTGACAGTGTTAGATAAATCCATGGGTTGTACTCTGGGACAACAGGATGAAACAGGGAAGAAGGAGTTCTCCATTTATTATCTCAGTAAAAAATTCACTGATTGTGAGTCGCGATATTCCATGCTAGAAAAGACATGTTGTGCTTTGACCTGGGCGGCAAAGTGGTTGCGGCAGTATATGTTGAATCACACTACTTGGTTGATCTCCAAAATGGATCCAATTAAGTACATTTTTGAAAAGCCTGCTCTTACTGGGAGAATTTCCCGCTGGCAGATGTTGTTATCTGAATATGATATCGAATACCACACTCAAAAGGCTATTAAAAGCAGTGTGTTGGCAGATTATCTTGTTCATCAACCAGTGGAGGATCACCAGTCTGTAGAATATGAATTCCCCGATGAGGATGTGATGTTCCTGAAAGTAAAGGATTGTGATGAACCATTGCCTGAGGAAGGTCCTGACTCTGAATCTCGTTGGAGTATGATATTCGATAGAGCTGTGAATGCTTATGGTAAAGGAATTGGTGTTGTGATTGTCACTCCTCGTGGATCGCACATTCCTTTTACTGCAAGGTTAACATTTGATTGTACTAACAATATGGCAGAATATAAGGCTCGCATCATGGGTCTCAAAGAAGCTATTGATCTCAGAATTACAATTCTAGATGTGTATGGTGATTCAGCTTTGGTAATAAATCAGATTAAAGGAGAATGGGATACTCGTCACCCCGACTTGATCCCTTACAAAGATTATGCTAGAAGATTGTTACCCTTCTTTGATAAAGTTGATTTCCATCACATTGTTAGAGATGAAAATCAAATGGTGGATGCTCTGGAAACTCTGGCTTCTATGTACCAAGTGAATACTTGGAACGATATACCCTGAATTATGGTTTAACATTTGGATAGGCCCGCTCATGTGTTTACAACAGAGGAGGTAGCAGATGAAAAACCTTGGTATTATGATATCAAGAATTTTCTCCAGACTTAGGAATACCCGATTGGTGCGTCGAAGAAAGATAGAAAGACATTGAGAAGATTGGCAGGAAGTTTCTTCCTCAGTGAAAATGTGGTATATAAGAGAAATTATGA
The DNA here is from genome assembly GCA_948472305.1 of Vicia faba. NCBI lineage: Eukaryota > Viridiplantae > Streptophyta > Magnoliopsida > Fabales > Fabaceae > Vicia > Vicia faba. Next base: position 1,218,812,740 of record OX451738.1, on the reverse strand, counting down.
CATGGTCTTGCTCAGATGTATGGATAGACACGAAGCAGACATGTTGATGCATGAGATTCATGAAGGTTCATTTGGCACTCATGCCAATGGACATTCGATGGCTAAAAAGATGCTAAGGGCAGGTTATTATTGGATGACAATGGAGTCTGACTGTTACAAATTTGCAAAGAAGTGCCATAAATGCCAGATTTTTGCAGACAAGGTCCATGTGCCTCTGACACTTCTCAATGTGATTTCCTCCCCGTGGCCTTTCTCTATGTGGGGTATTGACATGATTGGGATGATATAACCAAAAGCTTCGAATGGGCACCATTTTATCTTGGTAGCAATTAACTACTCCACCAAATGGGTGGAGGCTACCTCGTATGCCAATGTTACTAAGCAGGTGGTTGTGTGCTTCATTAAGAATAACCTTATATGTCGGTATGGTGTGCCGAGCATAATTATCACTGACAATGGCTCAAATCTGAACAACAAAATGATGACTGAACTTTGTGATTAATTCAAGATTGTCCATCACAATTCATCTCCATGCAGGCTAAAGATGAATGGGGTTATTGAAGCCGCTAATAATAATATCAAGAGAATTTTCCAGAAAATGGTTGTTACTTATAAGGATTGGCATGAAATGCTCCCTTTTGCTCTACATGGATATCGAACATCTGTCTGCACTTCAACAGGAGCCACCCCATTCTCCCTGGTGTATGAAATGGAAGTTGTACTCCCTGTCGAGGTTGAGATTCCCTCGTTGCGCGTGATAATGGAAACCAAATTGACACAGGCTGAATGGGTCCAGAACATGTTTGACCAATTGAATTTGATTGAGGAGAAGAGGATGACAGCTTTATGTCATGGGCAGTTATATCAGAAAAGAATGAAGAAAGCTTTTGATAAAAAGGTCAAACCTCGTGAATTCAGAGAAGGGGACCTCGTGCTCAGGAAGATCACGTCTTTCAATGCTGATTCTAGGGGCAAGTGGACTCCAAGTTTTGAAGGCCTATATGTTGTCAAGAAAGCCTTCTCTGGTGGTGCATTAATTCTTGAAACTATGGATGGCGAGGAGTTCCCACATCCCATGAATGCTAAAACAGTCAAGAAATACTTTTCCTAAAGAAATAAAAGAACAGCTCGCTAAGTTGAAAACCCGAAAGGGCGGCTTAGGTAAAAAAGGAGCGTCTCGGTAGGCTGAAAGCCCGAAAGGGCGGTCTTGGAAAAATTAGAAACCTAACTGAATAAAATTCCCGCTAAGTTGAAAACCCACAAGGGCAGCTTAGGAAAAAGTTAGGGACTTTCTTGGCAAGTAACTACGTCAGACAAGACTTGATTGTTGAAGTAACAATCTTCTCGGATCCTCATCATACTTCAACAGAAGCTGCTGCTCAGGATTTCAAAAGTTGTTAGAGGGGATAGAGGTCATTGTATCTCAATGTATCTTTCCCGTTATATATATTACCATTTTCCAAACTTTGTAATCATCTATGGAGTCTCGCCATTCGCAGACTACTATTCTATTAATGAAATTTGAGCTTTCACCCAATTCTTAGTATTCTTTATTTTATTCAGCTTGCAAAGACTCTGTTTATTATTGATAATAACTTTCAAAGCAAAAGATTAAATAACGGAATCGATTTTTCAAAAAGGAATATACAATTTGCTTTTACTTTGAGATTTGTGATGAAACAATGACAATAAAAATGGTGATCCCAGGAATGGACAAACTCCAGTTGTTTTGAGAATTTTTTTTGTTCTCCTCGGAAAGTTTACTCAGAATGATTCACCGTATTGGGTTTATGACTCTGGTATCCTCGGCTAAGTTTGGGTTCATTTGTCCTCTTTTCTGATTTTTCATGATGTGAAGTTTCAGTCCGAGATTTCTCTAGTGAAGTTTTCGTTTGGCCTAATAGAAGTTCTTTTTCCAGAGAAGTTGGTATCATAACCACTCTTGAAGAATGCAAGTACCTGATTTCTCTAGGTGAAGGACGTATTGTGGATGTGGTGTTAACCTCGCCAATAAAGTAGGCTTGAATTCCCCAGTGAATGTTTGGATGTTTTGGTGTCAGTTTGCTTTACTTGAGACTGGTTTTGCAATCTCCAGTAGGAATGTTACTTTTGAAAAACACTTGTTTCCCTGGTGAAGCCTGAAGAAGGATGTTTTATCCTTGTATCTGTACTATTTTATCACTTTGGTTTGTCTATCTCCGGATTACGTTTCTCCCCAGTAAAGTTAAAGTAGGTAGTATGTTTTGTTTCCTCAGCTGGCATTTACTTTTTCTTGGAATGATCATCTTGGATGATGTTTAGCCGAGTGTTGTTAGTGCCCGAGGCGGTTTTGCCTGGTTATTCCCAATGTTTTATATTTGTTTTGTCAGCATACGCACGATAACACTCGTACGTTCATACATATATCATGCATAGCTAAAATTGGCAAATCATTGTTCATTGACATTTGTTAATATTTTTGTTGTCATATTACCCTGTGTTGCAGAGTTACGTTGTCCTCTTTTCAATAGAGTGTTGGCCTCAAGTATAAAGCGTATATTGTTTCAATTTCCCCACTGAGTTATCCCTCATGGAAGTTTTTGCTTTAGCCTTTCGGTACAACTCCTTATTTGGATGAATTTGGTTTTCCCTCTTGAGTTTATTTCTCAAAGGATGTATTTTGATTGACTGTTTCATTTCAATTTATTTCTGGTTTGAATATGTGGTTCCACGGCAATATTATTTACTTTGGATTTATGAAAACTTCAAGCTTTGGTTGGTGTGTTTATTTTGCACGAGAAGAATTTATCTCTTCAGCAAGAATATCATGGCATCTCTCCATGAAGTCATACCTCTTTCCCAAAATGTCATCCCTTTTTTGTATTCCATGACAAGAAGTAACGGGACTCTTTATTTGAGCAACTTGTGCTTCCCTGTAAAAGTAGACGTAACTTTTTTGTATCTCCTCTATGAGTGAATAGTTCGCAGTTTGTCGACAGATTACGCCAATGGATGGCAAGACTTTCAATATCACAGAAACAGCTCGTTATGAAATCTTGGCAAATGGAAGTCTCTTTATTTGAGACATCTTATGTATTATCCTTTCTAGGTAGAGTGCCTTAGTTAAAGAAGGATTTGAGACCCGTTCTAGGTGAAACGCCAGAATCTTGGGGAAACTTGTTATCTTTTTGCTACCCTCAGTGAACGTTGGTAGTTCATCGTCAGTGAACGGCGGTGCTATGATATATTTTCTCTCTACCTTCAGTGAAAGTTGGTAGGTCACCTTCAGTGAAAGTTGGTGTTTTTTATCTTTTTGCTACCCTCAGTGAACGTTGGTAGTTCATCGTTAGTTAACGGCGATGCTATGATATATTCTTTTTCTACCTTCAGTGAAAGTTAGTAGGATGTCGGCAGTGAGCGTCGATGTTTGTTATCTTTTTTCTACCCTCAGTGAATGTTGGTAGTTCATCATCAGTTAACGGCAGTGCTATGATATATTTTCTCTCTACCTTCAATGAAAGTTGTTAGGTCACCTTCAGTGAAAGTTGGTGATTGTTATCTTTTTGCTACCCTCAGTGAATGTTGGTAGTTCATTGTCAGTGAATGACGATGCTATGATATATTCTCTTTCTACCTTCAGTGAAAGTTGGTAGGACGTCGGCAGTGAACGTCGATGTTTGTCATCTTTTTGCTACCCTCAGTGAATGTTGGTAGTTCATCATCAGTGAACGGCGGTGCTATGATATATTTTCTCTCTACCTTCAGTGAAATTTGGTAGGTCACCTTCAGTGAAAGTTGGTGATTGTTATCTTTTTGCTACCCTCAGTGAACGTTGGTAGTTCATCGTCAGTGAACGAAGATGCTATGATATATTCTCTTTCTACCTTCAGTGAAAGTTGGTAGGACGTCAACAGTGAACGTCGATGTTTGTTATATTTTTTATACCCTCAGTGAATGTTGGTAGTTCATCATCAGTGAACGGCGGTGCTATGATATATTTTCTCTCTACCTTCAGTGAAAGTTGGTAGATCACCTTCAGTGAAAGTTGGTGATTGTTATCTTTTTGCTACCCTCAGTGAACGTTGGTAGTTCATCATCAGTGAATGAAGATGTTATGATATATTCTCTTTCTACCTTCAGTGAAAGTTAGTAGGATGTCGGCAGTGAACGTCGATGTTTGTTATCTTTTTGCTACCCTCAATGAACGTTGGTAGTTCATCCTCAGTGAACGAAGGTGCTATGATATTTCTTTTCTCTCTACCTTCATTGAAAGTTGGTAGGACATCGGCAGTGAACGTCGATGTTTGTTATCTTTCTCTCTTCCTTTAGTGAACGTCGGTAGCTTCGCCTTCAGTAGAAGTTAGCGTATACTTTGACCATTTTACCATCCTCTTTGAGTCAGATCTTTTGATCCACCAGTGATTTATTTTCCTGGTCGGGTCGCTCTCTTGTTTCTTTATTATTGTTACATCTCCAGTGGTGTTTTGCGTCTTTTTAGTCCTGTTCATATGCATTCATGATCATAAACATTTGCATGGCATCTTAGGGCCAAAAATATGGTTTGTTTTATATTTAAGTATCTTCGATCGCATCGACACAAATATTTTTAACCTTCGTACCTCTGGATAGAAGAAACTTAAATAAGGGCAGTTGTTGTACCCCAATTTTTCACCCTAAGATCCCTTCATCATACCATGTCGATTCATTCACAACAAGATCACACTAGGATTCTTGGTTCCCCTTCCTACATTTAGCTTTGCCCTTTTGAGGAATTACCAAGCACTTTGACTTATATTCTTTTGTGATCATAAATATTTTTGTCTTGATTTCTTCTTTTAATTAAATAAAGTGCGATGTTGGTTAGTCTTGCTTGTTATCCATGTAGGTAAAGGCCATGAGATTCAACAAGTCCCCCCCATGGGTTCATAAGTTTATTTCCATGCCCTAGTCAATAAAGCTTGATAAGTTCAAACCTCATCATTGGATTTGTTTTCGAAGAAATGGCATGGCAAGGTTATTTTGTTTCACCACATTCCAAGATTATCAAATTTGGTTGAGAAGTACAAGGGGTTTGATTGGAGAAGTTGTCATGTTTGGACAAGGCCTTGTTCCTATTGGTCACAAGAGCATATTTCTCTCAATTTTCAAGATATGGAAGTGGTTTTGGTGGCTATGAGTTCTCATTATCATCCTCAACAACTTCTATTCACAAAGTAAGAATGTTGGTATAAGAAGTTTGTTCAGACTTGTCAAAGTTCCTCAAGGCATTTTTCTTGATCTAGGATCTAGGGTTTTGAATTTCAAAGGAATATATCTTGCTCATATTTTTTCATTTTTGAGTGATTACAAAGACATCCTTCTCTTCAAATGGTTATTAGCAAATCACTTCAAAAGTTCCAAGGAGTTTTCATGAGGAATAGACTTGATGAGGAAGAAATATTACAAGTCCTCCAGATGAATCCCCAATTTTCCATGTGTAACTTCAAATGGTCATAACTTGGTCAATTTTTATCACCTTGAGTCTATTATTTTTCCAAAATGATATTGAAGATGTGAATTTTATGCTTTCTTTTATGTGTAAAGTGAGAAAATGGATGGAAGTTGCCTTAAGGATACAAAATAGTATAGGTCATTTCATGATTTTTTGCCAACTTCAACAATTCATAACTCTCTCAAATTTTGTAGATTTTGAATGATTCAAGTTTCAAAATGTCAATCAAGATATCTACTTCATGCCATCTTTTTTGGTCAAGAACAAATTCCAAGTGGAAAGCCATGTTTGGATGCAAGACATTATAGGTCATTTTTGAAGAAGAATTTGAAATATTTCTAAGTATGGAAAGTCAACCCTTTTTCTTCAACTTTGACTCAATACAACTTTCAGCTAAACTATCCATTTAACTCCATTATTTTATCATTACAAAGCTTGTAACCTCATCTTTCTAAAGCATCAAGAATCATGTCTTAAGACCCCTTGAGTTAAGAATGTCATTGTTTCAAAAGTGGTAACTTGGAATTAAAGTTTCATTGCAAGTCAGAATTTGAATTTCATGTTACAACCTCGAAACCTCAAATTAGCACGCATTTTGGGTCTAAACATGATTAGCCAACTTTCCCAAGTGGATTAGCCCATCAAAACGCAAGAATTGGATGAGTTTTGGTGAAGTTTATATGATAGTTCACTCATGCATCAGGTTTGTACGAATTCCCTCCAAAACACATCATTCACTCTTCCTTTTGATCCCATTTTCTTCTCCTATAAATACACGAACTATCCCATTCATTTTCTCAAGCTTGGATAGCCAGAATCACCCTGCCAAACTTATTTCATAACTCAGAATTTAGTAACTTCAAAATCCATTCTCGAGCCTTTTTCAATCCAATTTTTCCATCAATTCACCTTCCTTGATCTTCCCTGAAGTTAACCATATAATTACATTTGAGAATCGTGCCCTATACTGCTCCATAGAAGTCCAGTTTCAGAGCTCTGCAACTCAACTTCAGTAGTAAGATTCCTTCATTAATTCTTCAAAACTTTGATATCATTGTGATGATCTCATTGCCCTGGTTCTAGTCGCAACACTTACCTCTTTCTAGAAATACGTTTTGACCATGAAATTTCAAATCCCTTTTCAAAACTTTCCTTCCAAATTGCTTGAGCTACAGTTTATATAAATTTGGCGCGAGGGTGTGGTTGTCTTCATCTTGAAGAGACGAAGCGAATGGCATAGGCCTGAGCTTCTGATTTTACAGTTTGAGAGACCTGCAATTCGTGTTGGCTGGAGGTTGAAGATGACACATGTGTCATCTTCCAACCAATGAAGGCGCACCATCTATTTTTTTAAATTTGATTTATTTAATGATTCTATACATTATTCACTAATGACCATGAAATTCTGAACTGGAATTCCCTCTATTTAGGTAGCAGATGCATGAAATCTCACAATATGTACACCATCAGAATCAGAATATCTACATTGTGTTAAATATGCAAAATCTGACAATGCCTAATTAGTATGATAAGAGTCAGCAGGAACTTACCTTGCAGGTGGGAAATATTCTGGGAGCTGGAATCTGATTCTGACCACTTGTGGTGTTCTGAACAGCTTCCTCACGTTTTCAGCAGGTTGGAAACTTTCATCTTGGATTGTAAATTATTAGAAGATTCTGGAACAACCAAGGGATAATGTTATGATCCTTTGAAGTGGATATTAGTGGATAATGTGTTACTGTTTGATTATAGAATTTTGGATGGATTTTGAATATATATTAGGAACTGTATGGGTGGTTTTGTTATGAAACAACTTGAGAAAAATGGAGCTTTAATGCAAGAATCAAATGCTAAGGTTTTTTATTTTTGTGTTTGCAAACTTTTTGGACTCCTGGAATTTTTGTAGGGGTTCAAGGCTTTTCTTTCTCAAATTCCACACCTTTCTCTCAAATATTTCCGACCTCCTCTCAATGGCTAATGGTGTTCTATTTATAGGCAAAGGCTTTTGTATTTTGGGGAGGTCAAGTGGCACCAACATCATACACTAGATGCTGACTTACTCTTGAAGTAAGCTTAAACATGTGTGGTTCAATGCATCAAGTTGGATGGTTAATAGCGCCTAAGCTGGATTTGGCAGCGTGAATTAAGGAAAAGTAGAAGCAGCGCATGGGCCTAGCATACTTTTGCACAACAATTGGTCTTCCCAAGATAGTAGGGGTACACGTGGGGGAAATCCTTTGGATAACAAATCACAAGTGGTTGTGAACATTAAATGATGATCAGAAATCCTGCCATGTGAAACTCTGCATCCTTGCTTAACTCTGGATTAGAAGTTCTGCTTCAGCGTAGCATCTAACCTTCTGATCCTCTTATCTTCTAACTTCAGCATGTTCTGAAGGATCCCTCAGACTTAATAAGCTTGCAACACGCTTATTAACCTTATTTGATTTAACCTGGCAAACTCTGACTGAACCTTTGTAAAAACTGGTCCAGAAGTTCTGACCAAACTTTGTCTTGAGAATATCCAGAATTTGCTGAGTGTGAACACTAGCCCAGAAGTTCTAAAAATGTCATATTGCTTAGAATTTGACTTTTCCAAAGTAAAATTTTGACTTTTGAAATTCTTGATGAAACAAACTTCATATTCCAACATCTCTTGATGAAATATGATTTTTGAGATTTGATTTTGATCTAAAAGTCAAAGTTAGACTTCTCAGTGTGCAAATGACCATTTTTCCCTTGTGAATGACTTGCTTGGAAAAATGTACAGTTCAAGGCTTGGAAACTTGATAGAAGAAAACCTGGGATCCAGGGTGATCCCTTGTGAAATGAGAGGGGAAATTTTGGGGTATAACAGCTGCCCCTGTTCATACTTCTTGAAACTGAAGAGTTAGATTGGTGGATCTGCCATTCGTCACTTGAAGGTGAAAGATGATTGAACATTAAAGTGCCCAGAAATTTACACTCGAAGATGGATGGTGAATGGGCTTATAGATTCCATTTGGAGGAATGTTGGTAAACGCTGGAAGAAGTATCAGCATAAATCTTCTTGTCAATTTATACTGAAACTTGATGTTCTATCTGTGAGAAAAGGGTTAGTAAAATGCATATGTTTGCATGATGTTCACTAGATGTGGTATCATGATAAATGCATATGGTATGCACATGCTATGATGCATAAATATGAAATGTATGTTTTTGTCCCGGAAAATAAATCCCTGACTACTGCTGAGGAAATCCTGGGAGGTTGAATCCCTGATTGCCTGCTGGAAATGAAAAACATGCATATCTTCAAATTTTATTGAAAGGATGCTTTTCTAGGGAATATCGCTCAAATTCCAGTTGTTATCTGGTCGTATCCAGGCTTCACAATTGTTGAGGATGAAGTAGTCGACTGCTATCTGGTCGGGTCCATGCTTCACAACAACTTACTGGAGGATGAGCCGAATTAACTGTTATCTGGTCGGATCCCATGCTTTACAAAAAATTCCTTGAAATTGAATAGTTATCTGGTCGGATCCAGGCTTCACAACAACTTGCTAGGGATACAGAAGTTAACTATTATCTGTTCGGATCCAAGCTTCGCAGTAACTTGGAATGGCAACTACTATCTGGTCGGATCCAGGCTTCATGGTTTTTGGAAATTTGTACTATTATCTGGTCGAGTCCAGGCTTCATAGTGTCTTTCTGGGGATCATAGTTAATTGTTATCTGGTCGGGCTCCAGGTTTCACAATAAACTGTTTGAAAACTGTTATCTGGTCGGGTCCAGGCTTTGCAGATTTCTGAGGTCGATATGGTCGATCGTTATCTGGTCGGGTCCAGGTTTCACAATAAACTGTTTGAAAACTTTTATCTGGTCGGGTCCAGGCTTTGCAGATTTCTTTGATCAGGTTAACTGTTATCTGGTCGGGTCCAGGTTTCACAATAAATTGTTTGAAAACTGTTATCTGGTCGGGTCCAGGCTTCGCAGATTTCTGAGATCAGGTCAATTGTTATCTGGTCGGATCCAGGCTTTACAATAAACTGTTTGAAAATTGTTATATGGTCGGGTCCAGGCTTCACAGATTTTTGAGATCGATGCGGTCAATTGTTATCTAGTCGAGTCCAGGTTTCACAATAAAATGCTTGGGGATTTAGTTGTTATCTTGTCGTTTTCCAGGTTTCATAATGAATCTCTGAGGGTGATTGCTATCTGGTCGGATCCAGGCTTCACAACAGCTTTTTTGAAAGGATGGAAATGAAAACTGGTATATGGTCGGGTCCAGGTTTCTCAGCCATTTGTTGGGGATATGGAGGTAATTCTACTGGGGAAAAAAGGTTAAACCTTGGTCGGATTGAGTTCAGGTTCTTCTATATGTTTGAAGAGCTAGGCTACTATCTGGTCGGGTCCAGGTTTCATAGCATCTTTAAGATCAACTATTATCCGGTAGGGTCCAGGCTTCAGTAATAACTTTGAAAATTATGCTAATATCTGGTCGGATCCAGGCTTCAAAGCATCTCTTGGAAATAGTAAAGGCTTAGCTGACGGCTTTACTGGAGATTAGGGGTTGTGGCCTTGAGATTTGCAATAATTTGAAAGGGAAATTCAATCTGGAGAGTATAGACTCAGTCGGATAAGGCAGACTCATCTTGGGGAGGATACACCTAACTGGGGATGATGGGCTTAAAGATGCCATCCAGAAATGATTGTTGGACTGTATCTGTAAGCTGGAACTGAATGATTGCCAACATGGCATTCGTGTCTGGAGCGCATCTGAACTGTATTGGAAGGTTGGGTTGTTTGATGATGAGTCCATGTAAAATTGCATCTTGGGAAGAGAGGGAACTGGTGTAGGGTTGCCTGATGATGAGTCTGTGTAAAACTTCATCTTGGAAAGAAGGAACCTGTGTAGGGTTGCTTCATGATGAGTTCGTGTAAAACTTCATCTTGGAAAGGAGGGAACCGGTGTAGGGTTTCCTGATGATGAGTCCATGTAAAACTTCATCTTGGAAAGAAGAACTTGTGTAGGGTTGCTACATGATGAGTCTGTGTAAAACTTCATCTTGGAAAGAAGGAACCTGTGTAGGGTTGCTTCATGATGAGTCCGTGTAAACCTTCATCTTAGAAAGAAGGAACCTGTGTAGGGTTGCTTCATGATGAGCTCGTGTAAAACTTCATCTTGGGAAGAGAGGGAACCAGTGTAGGGTTTCCTGATGATAGTCTGTGTAAAACTTCATCTTGGAAAGAAGGAACCTTTGTAGGGTTGCTTCATGATGAGTTCGTGTAAAAATTCATCTTGGAAAGAAGGAACCTGTGTAGGGTTGCTTCATGATGAGTCCGTGTAAAACTTCATCTTGGGAAGAGAGGGAACTGGTGTAGGGTTGCCTGATGATGAGTCTGTGTAAAACTTCATCTTGGAAAGAAGGAACCTATGTAGGGTTGCTACATGATGAGTCCGTGTAAAACTTCATCTTGGAAAGGAGAAACCAGTGTAGGGTTGCCTCAGCTGGTCAAGTAGATAGTTTTCCTATCTGGTTTCAGGTATTAATCTTTGTCCTGAGAAAGAAAGATAGTTTTCTTGGCTTGTTACAGGTGTTAGTCTTCAATCTCTTCATGTAGATAGTTTTTCTGGCTTGTTACAGGTATTAATCTACAATGAGTCGTCCACAGATAGTTTTCCTAGCTTGTTATAGGTATTAATCTGGAACTTGAAAAGGTTGATGGTAGCCATCTGTTGTTTGACCTTTTCCTGAAAAAAGTAAAATGTTAGCTGTATGCAATGTCATGATGTATGAAATGCATGATGTCATGATATTCTAAAAAATAAATGAGATTGTGTTGTACGCACTTATCATGTATGTAAATAGGATGTATGAAATGTGAAATGTTAATGAATGTATTTTTCACTATGCCAAAAATAAGTTTTAGCAGCACATAAAAGAAAGCGCTTTTGGAAAAAAGAGCTACTGTAGGTTTTAAAAAAAATTCGCTTAAAAAAGCGCTTTCAAAGGGTGCCTTAAGAAAGCGCTTTTCAAAAGCGCTTCTAAAGGTAACCCTTAGAAAGCGCTTTTTGGGAAGCGCTGCTAAAGCTGGCCTTTCAGAGGGTACCTTAAGAAAGCGCTTTTCAAAAGCGCTGCTAAAGGTCAGCCTTAGAAAACGCTTTTCCAAAGCGCTGCTAAAGCTGGCCTTTAGAAAGCGCTTTTAAAAGCACTGCTATAGGATATTCTACGAAAGCGCTTTTTGATGTAAAAGAGATGTTATAGATAACCTTTAGAAAGCGCTTTTAAAAGCGCTTTCGTAGGTTGTTTTATAATAAATATCAAAACACAATTCGTATCACTTTTCTATTCTCAGTCAGATTTTCTTCCTCCTAAACCCTAAACCAGAGCTTCTCTACCTCCTTGGTTTCTGTAACTTCTTCAGGACCTTCCGATTCAGAAGGGGCAGTTTCACTTTTAGCATCTGTAGAGAGAACTCAAACGTGTCAAATCGTCAGAAAACAAGAGCAATATATCTCACTGGGAGTGTTACTTTCAACAACAGGACTACCGCTTGCCACAGGAGAACCGCCAGGTGATTGTTTCTTCTTTTCAATATATACAAAATATTTTGTCCTTTTTGTTTATTACAAAATTTCGTAGCAGAAAACATATCTTAGACTAAAATAAGGCCATGCCATATATAAGAAACATATGAAGTTTGGTATAGGGTAGCCCTTGAGTTTGATGAAACAAGGGTGTACTAGTATATAAGAAACATACATGTAGAGGGTTGTGCTAATTATGTTGTCTTGTGTTAGTGAATGGTGGTGGAAATTATGATTCATTAACAAACGGGGTTCCCCATTTCACATTACCATTCATTATTATGTATCTATATATCTATATCTATATGTATATTTAATTAGAGATAATGTAAAGTGATTAATTAACTTGTTAATGAGATGGACAAAGAAACAAAAACAACTTTTTAAGGTAACAGAATGCATGCTTATATAAAATTGTGAGAGTTAAGAATTGTGATTAGTGACGTAATCATAAAATGTGGCACGTGTTTTGCGGAAAGTGAGGGAAAAAAAGAGAGGCGGAGAAGAGAAAAAGAAAAGATTATAGTATAGTGGTTGTTGAGATGAAGACATTAGGTATAGGGAGAGTGAGAGAGTCTTTGGTTTTTCTGATTGAGGAAACTATAGGACTCTGATTCATGGTCCAATTAAATATCAGTTATTTTAAAATCCGTGCTTCAGTTATTTTTAATTTTACATTAACAAGTTGTGCATTGGTAAAACAAGCTAAGAGAGAAATAATAGAGAGCGTAACAAAATATTTAATAAAGGTAGCCATATTGTTAACTCTATTAATATATTATTTTTTTTCATGTGCTTTTTATGATTGATTTTGAGCAATGATGGTTTCTTGTTTATGTGTTCTACTCGTCTCTTTTCTTGGTAGGAATGTATTATACTTGTGTACTAAAGTAGTTGATAGAATAAAATGAATTTAGTGAAAACTTTTGAGTATTGGTTTTGTTATATGGTTGTGCAAGAGCAAGTGCAAGTTTTGAGTATTGGTTTTGTTTTCGAATTTATCATTTAGCTCAGATTGACTAAGAAACCGTAAATCATGGATAAGACATGGATGTATTCCAATCGATTGTCGAAAGAGTACGAGAATGGGGTATCGGAATTCGTTAAGTTTGCTGTTGCACATGCTGAAGACCCCAGTCAAATGACATGTCCTTGTTTGTGCTGTTGTTATGGGAATCGGTTGACGCGGTTCAGTTGGCATCGCGTTTAATATGGTATGGAATTGATAGAAGTTATACATGTTGGAATATGCATGGTGAGAAAAGTGACGGGAATGATGAATCGGGGGGATAATAGGACCTATGCTTCAAACAAAAATGGCACAGATACATACGATTATGATCGAGTTGAAGAGATTGCAGAAGCGCTTGAAGAAGATCTTAATGATTGTCCCAAAATGTTCGATAGGTTGGTAAGCGATGCAGAGAAACCGTTGTATAATGGTTATACAAAATTCATAAGATTGTCTGTGGTATTAAAGTTGTACAACTTAAAGGCGGACAATGGATGGTCGGATAAAAGTTTCACAGAGTTATTAGCCCTTATGAAAGATATGCTACCAGAGGATAATGTTCTCCCTAATCGAACGTATGAGGCCAAAAAGATGTTGTACTCTATTGGCATGAGCTATGACAAGATACATGCATGTCCAAAAGATTGCGTATTGTTTCGAAACGAGTATGCATCGTTAAATGAGTGTCCTAAATGCGGTGCCCCTCGATATAAGAAAAAGTTGTCTTCGGAAAAAGTCTTATGGTATTTTCCTATAATTCCGAGATTTAGATGGATGTATCATAGTGAAACCTATTCAAGACACTTAACTTGGCATGTAGATGAAAGAATTGTTGATGGAAAGTTTCGACATCCGGAAGATTCACCACAATGGATGAAAATTGATAATGATTATCCTGAATTTGGAAAAGAAGCAAGAAACCTTCGCTTGGCATTGTTTACTGATGGAATGAACCCACACGGTATTCAAAGTATCTCGCATAGCACATGGCCTGTGATTCTTATGATTTATAACCTACCTCCATGGCTATGTATGAAGCGTAAGTACATGATGTTATCTATGTTAATTTCTGGGCCTAAACAACCAGGAAATGACATAGACGTATATTTGGAACCTTTAATCGAAGATTTGAAGATTTTGTGGGAGAACGGTGTGGAGGTTTATGATGGGTATAGGAAAGAAAGTTTCAACTTGATGGCGATGTTGTTTGGAACAATTAACGATTTTCCAGCCTACAGAAATCTATCCGGGTATAGCATTAAAGGTGAAAAAGCGTGTCCTATATGTGAAGATGGAACCGATACGATGCGATTGAAACTTTGTCAGAAGAATGTCTTTCTCGGTCATCGTAGATTCTTAAATTCTAAACATCAATATCTTGGATGGAGAAAAGCGTCCAATGGAGATACCAAACAATGTAGAGCTCCACCTGGATTGACAGGTGATCAAATATTTGAAAAGGTGAAAGATGTGAGTATTCAGTTTGGCAAGCCTTTTGCACATAAAGTTGTCACATGTGGGTGGAAGAAGAGGTCGATTTTTTTTGAATTGCCATATTGGAAATCTTTGTACGTAAGACATTTTCTTGATGTTATGCATATTGAAAAAAATGTATTTGACAGTGTTATTGGTACATTACTCAATATAAAAGGGAAGTATAAGTATGGCCTTAAAGCAAGGGAGGACATGGTAGAGATGGGAATAAGAACTGAATTGGGACCCGTGAAAAAAGGAAGACAAACATATCTACCACCTGCTATTTACACTCTATCCAGAAAGGAGAAAAAATATTATGTAAGTTCCTAAGTGAGGTTAAAGTTCCAGAAGGCTACTCATCAGATATTAGAAGACTTGTGTCTATGCAAGACCTCAAGTTAAAGAGTTTAAAGACGCATGATTTCCATGTTATAATGGAACATTTTTTACCGATAGGTATACGTTCTATTCTTCCAGAAAAAGTAAGAAGTGCAATAACTAAACTGTGTTCTTTCTTCAAGTCAATTTGCAGCAAGGTGATCGATCCTGAGATCTTACCAACATTGCAAAAAGAAATAGTTGTTACTTTATGTGATCTTGAAATGTATTTCCCTCCCTTGTTTTTTGACATAATGGTTCATCTTGTCGTTCATCTTGTCAAAGAGACACAACTATGCGGACCAGCTTATATGAGATGGATGTACCCTACTGAACGTTATATGAAAATATTAAAAGGGTATGTGAAAAACCAAAGTCAACCAGAGGGTTGTATTGCTGAACGATATATTGTTGAAGAAGCGGTTATGTTTTGTACTGAATATTTGTCAAATGTTCAATCAATTGGACTCCCCAAATCTCATGTTGTTGAAAAAAAAGAAGGTAAGAAGCTAATTGGAAATAAATTTGTGACAATATCAATGGTCGAACGGGATCAAGTGCATTTGTATGTTCTGCACAATGAGCTTGAAGTTGAGCCGTATGTTGAAATGCACAAGGGTGTTCTTCAAGGTTTAAATCTAAATAGAAATGAGAATTGGATTGTACGAGAGCACAATCGAAGTTTCGTACCATGGTTTAAGGAACATATTTATTAAAAGTATCATTCAGATCCTGCTTTAGTAACAGAAAGATTGAGATGTTTAGCATACGGTCCAAGTTTAGTTGTGTTTTCTTATAGCGCATATTCAATTAATGGATACACATTTTATACCAAAGAACAGGATGACAAAAGTACTATGTAAAATAGTGGTGTCACCTTGATCGCTGAAGCAATGCATATATCAAGTGTGAAGGACTTAAACCCAAAATTTCAAATTTGTCATATTTTGGGGTTATCGAGCGCATTTGGGTGTTTGATTACGAAAAGTTTCAGATTCCTATATTTGGTTACAAGTGGGTTGAAAATAATAATGGCATACGAATGGATAAGTCAGGTTTTTTGCAAGTGGATCTTAATAGGGTGGGGTACAAAGATGAGTCTTTCATTCTAGCCTCTCAAGCTAAACAAGTGTTCTATGTAAATGATCCGACAAGTACGAAATGGTCTATAGTGCTATTATCTAACAAAGTAATTGATGAGAGCATTGGAGATCAAAGTGATATTGGTGTTGACATTGAATCTTTAACCATAACTGATCAAAATGATAATGAATCATTTATTAGAAATGATCATAATGAGGGTATTTGGATCAATCCAACTGTCCGTGTTGTTAAGAGACGAGTAGAACACATTCCTACCAAGAAAAGAAAGAGACCTTAGTGAAAAAGGTAATAGTATATATAATTATAGCCTATATCATTCAATAAAATTTAATTTGTCATTTCATTTTTATTTTTCATTTCATTTTTATTTGTCATTTCATTTTTATTTGTCATTTCTTTTTTATTTGTCATTTCATTTTTATATTTGTCATTTCATTTTTATATTTTTCATTATTACAGGTCAAATGACTAGTAATCAAGAAAACTCACAAGATGCAAATGCTCCTGAAAATGCTCCTGAAAAGACTTCAAAAAAGACTTCTGAAAAAGATATTACACGAGGTATAACTATTATGAGGGGAATCATCCGTGATAGAGATAGAGGAGTAACATATAATGTAGATTATGATAATGATCAACTAATTGGGTCTAATGCTACAAAGTTGACAAGCTACATTGGTACGCTTGTTTGTATACACATTCTGATCACCACTCCTAGATGGAAAAGAGGAGAGTTGGATGAGGGTAAAGAGAAAGTTTGGAATGAGATAAAGGTACATATATGGTTTTTGTTATTTGCTTTATCTTGACGATAATATGTGTTTAAATTGCTTTTACTAACACACTTTATGCGTATGTTTTTTTGTAGAAGTCTTTTAACATTGAAGATACCCGTAAAAAGTATATAATGGGTTTGGCTGGAAAAAGACACAGAGGGTGGAGAACATTTTTAACAAACAAGTATCTTAAAGATGATGAAGGAAATTTTCTTGAAGAGGATCCGGAACGTCCAAAGAAATATGAGAACTTAATTACACCTGAAGAATGGGTTGGTTTTGTAGGCCAAAGAAGAGACGAGAATTTCAAGAAAGTGAGTGCCATCAATCGCGAGAGAGCGTGAAAACCCGCATATCCAAACAACAAAAAAGGCGTTTGGGATATGCTCGCTTAGAGGAAAAAATTGTAAGTAAATATAAACTCTACGATCTTATTAATTCTCTCAATGTGTTATAATTGATGATCTTAAGACTTGTGTCAATGCGTAGTTAGAAGAGACGAAAAGTGACGCAACATCACTACCAGCACATTTGTTGTGGAAGGAAGCTCGTGTGGGCAAGGATCAAGTTGTTAATCCCAATCTTCAACATGTGTATGATGAATGTGTAAGTATAAGATTGTGTCTTTAATATAATTAAATGTTTATTAATATTTAAATATTTTTTTATCTCCACTAATAATTTTCTATATGTAAATGAATTACAGGAGACCTTGTTGCAATCGGTATCCCCAGGTGAGGATCAGGATACCAGGAGCGTACTTAGTCGAGCACTAAATATTGCTGAGTATCCGGGTCGGGTGAAGGGTAAAGGTCATTGTGTGACTCCAACCTCTTTAGATAAGCATCCAAGGAGAAGAAATCCTAGCAATGCTGAAGTGATGCAAACATTGCAGGATTTACAAGCTCAAGCCCGTGAATTGCAGAAGGATAAAGAGAGATATATGGCGGAAAAGAGCAGTTCACAGTTGAAAGAAACTAGTGACAAAGCTAGTATCAACTGTCAGCATAAATTTCCCGAGGTAATTTTCAATATATATCCGTTATTATTATAGAATATTTTTAGTCACTTCTAACGATTATTATTTGTTTAGGGCATTTCATCTTACCAGCTATACCTATCGTCGCCGACTTATCGACTAGTTGGCAAGGGAAAAGTCCATAACACTTTGGGAGATTTACTTCACCATAGACCGCTTCCGGATGGACACATGAAAGTATCGGTTAATATTGCTTTAGATATGGATGCGTTGCTGCTGGTACCTGACATTGTTGCTAAGACCACATTGCTGCGATATGCAATAGGATCTTTTGTTGCATGGCCATCGAACCTCATTTTCATAGATGATCAGGTATGTTGAAAACCATTATGAATCTTTAAGTCTTTAACTGTCAGTTCTGACCTCAGTTATTTCCACGGTAATTATAGACTCCTACAAAACCCGCATCTAAGGGTAATGGGATTTTGCGACACGACGAGTCTGATGTATCACAAAAAGAGGTATGTTTAAAGTGTTAATTATATGATCCGAATAAAAAACTGCATAATTTTATAATTTAACTGAGTCTATATAATTTTTAGGTACCTTTTCAAGGATCACAACAAGTGAGCCAGAAAATCGTTGGCGTACCACCCAAGAAAAGGTTTCTTACTAGATTTTCCCCTCGATACCGGCAGTGTCTTGAAACAATAGTGGGAACAACAGATTTGATGGATGGTGGTATTCGTCAAATGGATATGGATCAAGTTATCTTTGGTTTTCCTTGCACCTAAATAATTGGACATGAGGACGTGGAACAAATTTTCTGTCATAAAGAATTAGGCGTCAATATTATACACGCATACATCCGGTAACCCCATCTTTATATTATGTAATTAGCTGAAATTTTTTTAAACATTTCAATGAATATAGTCTAATATTAATTATGTTTTTATTTAAGGCTGTTATATGACAAATTGATGTGCGGGAATCAATTGTCAAACAAATTCCATTTCGTGTCTTCCTCCCGTGTCAGCGGAGCGACAATTGGTAGGGAACCGGATTCAGTAAGAGAGCACTTAGTCAAAAGATTCATGGCAACTGGCAGTACGGAAAGCTTATATCTTTGGGTGTATAATACTATTCCTACAGGGTTAGATTTTCATTCTAAGTTCATTTTAATATTTGTAATTTTTGCGTAGAATATTTTCTTCTAAACTGTTGTTTTAATTTATAGACGTCACTGGTTGTTGGTTGTTATCGATCCTATAAAAGAAGTGGTCTATTATCTGAATTTGGTTGTTGGTGATTGGACAAATTATCCGGATATGAAGTTAATGATTGATACGTAAGTGAGATTATTCTAAATATTTGTGTGTATTTATATATTTAATTATTTTTCACATTGTTATAAATATATATTTTTATTTTGTTAGAGTGATACAAGTATTCCGGTGTCAAAGAGCAGCTCGGGTACGACGGTCTAAATCAAACAACATTAATTGGATCAAAGTGCAGGTATATTAATTTCCACTATTTTGCTTATAATATTTATGCTATTTGATAAAACAATACAACTATATATTCTTATTTGTTTTCTATGTAGTGTCCTCAACAGCAAAACGGTATAGATTGTGGATACTTCGTTATGCGGTTTATCAAAGAAATCCTTCAACTGAATCAAATAGAGATTCCAGTCACGGTATGGATTTATAACTTAGGATTTGTTTTATTATTTCTCGGATATTTCATATAATTGTTTACTTTTAACTAAATCATGCATATTATGTTTTGTTATGTAGTACTTCGATGAATACAAATGTGCATATTACAGGAAACTTCAGTTGGAAGAAATCAAAGAGGAATTGTGTCAATATTTTATTGAGTAGAGAATCATATAAGGTATGAATACATTATTATGTGAAAAGTGTTATGAATACGTTACATGTGTACATGGAATACCATATTGTCTGTGTTATTATGTTCAAACCTCGCAGGACCAGGACCTTAATACATAATTGACCGTGTTTCTTTCATACATTAGGACTGGTTTAGTTTTTGTTATGGTTGATTTTGTAAGACTGATTTTGAGTTACAATGCTGATAACAATGGTTTTTATATATTTTGAGGTACAAAAATGGTGTATATATATTTTGGATTACAATGGTATATAATGCATTACCGCGGTTTATGAATTACAGGTTATGGAAACTGGTTTATATAAATAATATGCTGCAAACAATGCAGGTATATGAATTATATAAATTATACCTCTAAAAAAACACCCTATGAAAGCGCCTTTTCAAGAAAAACGCTGCCTTAGGTAACCTATGAAAGCGCTTTTTCACAAAAAGCGCTGTCTAAGGTAAACATATGATAGCGCTTTTCCAGGAAAAAGCGCTGCTAAAAGACCACCTATGAAAGCGCTTTTCCAGAAAAAAGCGTTGCTAAAAGCCTACCTAAGACAGCGCTTTTCCAGAAAAAAGTGCTGCTAATAGAAAACTTATGAGAGCGCTTTTCCAAAAAAAAGCGCTGCCTTAGGTAGACCTATGAAAGCGCTTCTTCATAAAAAAACGTTGTATTAGGTAGACCTACGAAAGCGCTTTTCATTAAACAAATAGAGCTGCTAAAACCTATAGCAGCGCCACCTACGAAAGCGCTTTTAAAGGCCAAAAAAAGCACTTTCGTAAGTCTTTTTTGGCATAGTGTTTGTCTGGGAAAATAAATCCTTGACAAATGTCGGGAAGTCGTTAAATCCTAGACTGTTATTGAAGAGTTGGTGTGTCTTCAAACTATGCTTAGAATATTTCCACCAGGGATTCTTGTTTTGTTGTTTGAGGAGAACTCTATTGGGGAATATTGATCCCTGCTTGGGAAATGATTTCTGGAGTCTCGATTATCCGTTGCTCTACTGGGGTCGAAGTTGAACTAATATCTGGTCGGGCCCAGGTCTCACAGTAACTTGCTGGGGATTATAGAGTAGTCTACTTGGGAAAGGGAGTTGTGGTCCTTTGATTTGTAGTAGTTGGAGAGGCCACCTCAAGCTGGGGAATCCCGTCATTTGTTGGGGAAATAAACCTTGTTGCCGGTCTGTTAGAGAGGTGATGACTTTGTTGGGGAAAGTCCTCGAGGACTCTTGAGGTTGTCTCAGCTAGAGAAAGGTTTTCAGAGATTAAACTCTTGCTGGGGAATCATCCTATGAGAAGGATTTTGGGGAGATTTATCAATTCCCCTAGTAGCAAGTGTTTGTGGCACT
Source organism: Vicia faba (assembly GCA_948472305.1). NCBI lineage: Eukaryota > Viridiplantae > Streptophyta > Magnoliopsida > Fabales > Fabaceae > Vicia > Vicia faba. The sequence continues at coordinate 1,218,791,720 of OX451738.1, read as the reverse complement.
GCCAGAAAATGTTTGATTGTGTGTAACCTTTTGCTGAGATTGACGTTCAATGCCCCAAGTGACGAAGATGGAGACTTGCCCCTGGTTACTCTGCACTTCTTGAGAGATTTCTTGGAATCTTGACTGGACTTCCCCAAGTGTGCTGGATAGTGACATGTCATGTCCCCCTGTTGATAGGAGATTCGTCAATGGAAGTTTCGTCCTTCTTGAATTGATTTTGTTCACTGAGAGAGCTTTCATTCACTGGATATTCGTGTTAATTTCTCCGATGTCAAACAAATAGCCATATGCAAACAGTGATATTCAAGTAATGCAAAGTTTATGCTTGTCTTGAAGTTTTGAAAAATGTGTTTTTAGAAAGTAAAGAAGTTTTTAATTCAACTTTGGATTTTGAGTAAAGCCTTACAGGAGTCAGGATACCTTTTGTAACAGTATGCTTTCGAACTAATCCATGCTTCATTAGGACTTTTGGAGGGTCGTAACGTGGTGTGGTTCACGACTTAAGAAACAAAGGATAAAGATTCAAATGTATTTGTAACCACCCGTTCTTCGTGATGTTCTTCGGTCTTAAGCTCAGTTAATTGTACGTTTGAACTCCAATTGAGTCTGGAATGACGTTTTGGTGATGGTTCAGACAGGTTAAGTTTGTCGGAAGGCAGTCTTTTTTTTTGCATCATTTTTCATGTTTGTTGAGGATTTGTAGTGACCTCTTTCTTTTGATTTGTCATCCCTAATTTTTTCCTGACTGTTCTTGTTTTGAGATTACAGTCAGCGGGATGCCCCAGTTTTCTTAAGTCTCCTTTGTAGGTTTTGACTTAGTGGGCTTTTCTTTTTGAGAGATAATGACTGCCCATGTGATAGGGAACCATCACTGTCTTCTGATTCCAGAGGAATGTTTTTTTGATGTCATTCGTTGTATTATGAGATGAGAGTTTGCGGCTTAACGCGCATTTGAATTAACTGAGAGACTACCCTGCCCCAGGTTTCGATTAAAAGTTTCAATTTGTGTTAAAATAGAGAACTTTTACTTCTTTGGCTCGAAGGGGTTGACTAGGGATTATCTTCCTTATAACTCCAGTATTTAGGATTTGAAAGAATGCACGTACATCGTCAGCAAGGTCTGTCCAAAAGTATATTGTTTGAGATCATGGCATTGTTTTCGTCATCCTCCCTCTAAAGGCTTGTAACTTTTAGCAAGAGTTGAATGTCATAAAGAGAGTAAAAAGCATAGTTTAAATGTAATGAAAATGAGTGGATCAAATCAAGACAAACATATGCAATGCATTAATGAAACAAAGTTTGACATTAATAGATAATTGTTTGAATAACAAAAGAAATTACAATTGAAAATTCAAAATGAACAAGACGCTCTCAATGTCTTGGCATAGGAGTACTGATCACGTTTGGAGTCTCTCGAGGATCAAACTCGATCTCCTTGGCATTAATCAAACTCTGAATTTTGTATTTCAATGCCCAAAAATCGTTAGTGTCATGCCCGGGACTGTCAGAATGATAAGCACATGTTACATTAGGATTGTAGTTAGGAGAAGAATTTTTGGGGTTTGGATGAGGTCATATCAATGCAATCAGATTCATCCTCAAGAAGTGTTGTAGCGCTTGAGACAGCGGCATGTTGATGTTGGTAAACTGTCTTTTGGGCTCGTCTGGCCTTTGTTGATTTCCCCTTTGCTGTTGTCAGTTCGATGCAGAACCAGAGATCAGGACTTCCCCCACGTGTTGGTCATGACAAATCTTTTGACCAATCATTGCATTGGACTCTTTCTTCCCACTGTATGGCTTTTTCTGAGCATCAGGAGGTGTATCTCCTTGGATCTTTCCACTTTTGATGCCAGCTTCGACCCTTTCGTCGGTCAGTATTAGCTCGGTGAAACCAGCCGAGGAGCTTCTGATTAGATGTTTGAAGAAAGACCCTGTCAAAGTTCCCATGAAGATGTCAATCAGCTCCCTGTCAATTAAAGGGGGCTGCACCCTACCATCCAGATCTCTCCACTTTTTGGCGTACCCTTTGAAGCTCTCATTGAAATCCATGGTCATGTTCTGCAATTGCATACGAGTTGGTGCAAGATCAGCATTGTACTGATATTATTTATAGAAAGCAGCAGCTAAATCCTCTCAAGTGTGGATGCGAGAACTCTCTAATTGATAGAACCATTCGAGCTGAGTCCCTACTAGGCTTTCTTGGAAGAAATGGATCCAAAGATTTGGATCAGTTGTGTATGGTTGAATCTTGCAAACATAAGACTTTAAGTGCATCTTAGGGAAAGAGACTCCATCGTACAAGACAAAGGTAGGGATTTTGAATTTTGGCGGAATGACCACTCCAGAAACTAAACCCATGTCTCCTAAATCCAAGCCAGGTATCTGTTGAATCTCCATGGCACTGAGGCGATCCTCCAATTGTTTATACTTGTCATCAGTGGGAGGATATTGCTCATCATTATAATCAGTATCATTATCAGAGACTGCAGGACTAGGGTCTTTTTCCCCTTCTTGGTTCTCCCCTTCCTTGGATGAAGAAGTCAGATCAGTTTGTTGCTTCAACCTTTCTCCAAACCTTCTTCCCATATTCAGAATACCGACAGCCTTCTTCTTCTTCTTCTTCTTCTTTTCTTTCAAAATGAGGGCATTCAGATCCTCTTGCCCTTTTGACATACTGATGAACATTTGTTGGAACTGGGCGTTTTGAGCCTGAAGGTCCTTCATGCTTTGTTCGGAAGACATTTTTGCTGAAATAAAAAGCGAAGAAGATGAGAAACCTGTAATGGTACCTGTAACGATGTGTATGATATGCATGCAATGTTTTCAAGGATCTCGCGGGGTAAACAAGAAAATGTTAGAATTTGATTGCAACTTGATTGAAGAAACTTTGTGTCGTTGAGAGTCCTTCTTCAAGAGTCAAGCTCACCATATCGAGTGCGTCATAGCCCTTGACTCAATTTGTTGTACTTGATTTTTGACGGCGTTTGGTTAGAGCAAAATAAATCCTCTTTCCCCTTGATAGATGTCTGATTCAACGTGACCCTGCATCAAAGATCCTCGAGATCCTTGAAGTGCTATGGTTCATGTTATTGAAAATGCTATGGTATGATGTTATGATGTTATGTATAAATATGCGAGGTAAGCAAGTTTATATACAAATAATCATATTCACACAAAGCAGACAAGTCCTTAGGTTTAGGCTTGCATGGAGTTTGTAGGTAAGTACCCTCTTGAAGTTTAGTTGGCTCATCCTGTCCTAGTTAATAGTAACTGGGTTCTAAGGGATCTCAATATCACTGATCTTTCCCCCATCTTTATTCAATAGGAAATTGACTCGCAACCAAACAAAGCTCAAGAGTCAAACCTCAATGAGTGTAGCATCGAGTATCTACCAACTTCGGACTGTACCAAATCCAGTCATCTCACTACGTCCTAATGGCCAAGTTGGTCAAGTAAGGTTCTAAGGTCAGTTGATGCTTCACAACACCACGCGGAAGCCCTGTACTCTGCTTTATTGACTCAAGGGTTACCGGTACCAACCAAAGTTCCACATCAATGTAGCTACTGCTTCAACCGTGTCGGTATACCCTGCAAAGTTCCTTCACACTTTATTGCTACTTACCTAAAAGGTATCCTCAAATCCGGGTGTAGGATTTTAAAACAAACCCAAACAAGGAACCAAAATGTAAAGCAAGTGAGTCAAACAATATAAGCAAGTAAATGTGATCTAACCCTAAGGTAACCCCACTTTTAAGAATCTCCCCAGCAGAGTCTCCATTTCTGGTGCTATGGTGGGAGAGCTAACTTGGAGTGTTTTGCGTTTTTGTTCGCAAATGTTGCGATTTAGCAAGAGTCGCCACCGACTTTTCTTTTATCCAATAAAGAAAGGTGAAAAAGTACAGGAAAGACCTTTCGAGATGTTTTCTTGAGTTCGGGGGGTAGATTATGAAAAGGGAAGGTATTAGCACCCTTTTCTTCCATGGTTTTCCATGGGCTCTTAGTTGCTTGCTAGATCATTTTCTTTTGTTTGAAAAATGTGCTTTTGTGTGGTTTTAAAAGTATTTTGAAAAGGTGCCATCGTTTAGGCAAACTTTGTAATAGTTCTCATTTGTAAGAACGTACACAAAGTGTTGAGCTTTTGAAAATGTTTCAAGTTTGGAAAGATGTTTGGAAAGTGTATGTGATTGTTTTGAAAATTGAAAGGATATTTGTTTTGAAATTGAGCAAGCAACTAAAAGTTATCTACCTACTCAAAAGGTCTTAGATGTTCTTTTTTTCCTCCTTTAGATGTTGTTATCTTACCATTGTTTTAGTAAGAAGCCCTATCGTTGGATGTAAAGGGACGGGCATTGGATCATCGTATGACCATGATAGCAATGTTGTGAGATGACTTAGAACTTTTCTTTTAGGGACTAAGATCATTTTGAAAGGCAACTTTGATAGCATCATCGAGGGACTATGATCTTGTATTTTTGATTTTTTTTGTGCTAAGACATCCCACATGAATAACATAGACATTTTTGTAAGGCAACAAGTGGAATCACCCTAGGGGTGCTAGTGTGAAAGTGTATTTGATTGCATGCATAATCTAGGTCTTGAATTAGGATTTTCTAACATTGGTTTTAGTATTGCCATACACACCCTAGTTACTAACAATATATGAAAGCAATAAAAGTGCAGAAATGTAAAGTCCCACGCTATTACAATATTTAGGGGGATGGGTGTACAAATTTTAAATGGGGATTGCAAATTAAAATTCTAGGTTACTATTACAACCATATTGAAATAGATAAGAATGTACAGGAAGTGTAAAATGCTTATTTATTTAAGAAAAGAAATAAGTTTGTTTAAGAAAATATTTTTTTGTCTTTTTATGTCAAAAGAAATAAAATATAATATGTGAATATGAAATATTTTTGATATTTTTTTATTAATGAAATATAAAAGTGATGAAAAGAAATAATAAAGAAATAAAGACAAAATCAGCGTAAATGCTGAAACAGAAGAGGTCAGAAGTTCTGACTCTAACATGCTGCACAAACAGAAACATGTTAGTAAAAATATGGAAGTTCAGAAGTTCTGGATCTTTTGAGAATTCAGAAGTTTTCAGAAGTTCTAATGCAACTGTCAGAACTTTTCCTCTCTCCATGCTAGTCAGAACATCTGCAACTTAGTCATTTCTTAACAGAACAGAAGTTGCACACATGACAGTTATGACAAGTTTCAAGAAATATCAGAAACACAAATCAGAAGCAACATGAATTTTCTAATCCTAATTTTGAGTCCTAATTTCTTTATGAAACTCTGAACTGGAATTCCCTTTATTTAGGCAGGCAGATGCATGAAATCTCAGAATATGTACACCATCAGAATCAGAATATCTACATTGTATTAAATATGAAAAATTTGACAATGCCTAATTAGTATGATGAGAGTCATCAGGAACTTACCTTGCAGTTGGGAAATATTCTGGGAGCTGGAATCTGATTCTGACCACTTGTGGTGTTCTGAACAGCTTCCTCACGTTTTCAGCAGGTTGGAAACTTTCAGCTTGGATTGTGAAGGATTAGAATATTCTGGAACAACCAAGGGATAAAGTTCTGATCCTTTGAAGTGGATATTGGTAGAGAATGTGTTACTGTTTGATTACAGAATTTTGGATGGCTTTTGAATATATATTAGGAATTGTATGGGTGGTTTTGTTCAGGAAACAACTTGAGAAAAATGGAGCTTTAATGCAAGAATCAAATGCTAAGGTTTTGAATTTTTGTGTTTGCAATCTTTTTGGACTCCTGGAATTTTTGTAGGGGTTCAAGGCTTTTATTTCTCAAATTCCACACCTTTCTCTCAAATTTTTCCGACCTCCTCTCAATGGCTAATGGTGTTCTATTTATAGGCAAAGGTTTTTGTATTTTGGGGAGGTCAAGTGGCACCAATATCATACACTAGATGTTGAATTACTCTTGAAGTAAGCTTAAACAAGTGTGGTTCAATGCATCAAGTTGGATGGTTAACAGCACCTAAGCTGGATTTGGCAGCGTGAATTAAGGAAAAGTAGAAGCAGCGAATGGGCCTAGCATACTTTTACACAACAATTGGTCTTCCCAAGATAGTAGTAGTACACGTGGGGGAAATCCTTTGGATAACAACTCACAAGTGGTTGTAAGCATTAAATGATGATCAGAAATCCTGCCATGTGAAACTCTGCGTCCTTGCTTAACTCTGGATTAGAAGTTCTGCTTCAGCATAGCATCTAACCTTATGATCCTCTTATCTTCTGACTTCAGCATGTTCTGAAGGATCCCTCGGACTTAATAATCTTGCAGCATGCTTAATAACCTTATTTGATTTAACCTGGAAAACTCTGACTGAACCTTTGTAAAAACTGGTCCAGAAGTTTTGACCAAACTCTGTCTTGAGAATATCCAGAATTTGCTGAGTGTGAACACTTGCCCAGAAGTTCTAAAATTTCCATATTTCTTAAACACTTAGAAAAATTTCTAAATATTTAGAATTTTACTTTTCCAAAGTAAAATTTTGACTTTTGAAATTCTTGATGAAACAAACTTCATATTCCAACATGTCTTGACGAAATATGATTTTTGAGATTTGATTTTGATCTAAAAGTCAAAGTTAGACTTCTCAGTGTGCAAATGACCATTTTTACCTTGTGAATGACTTGCTTGGAAAATTTTACAGTTTAAGGCTTGGAAACTTGATAGAAGCAAACCTGGGATCCAGGGTGATCCCTTGTGAAATGAGAGGGCAAATTTTGGGATACAACAGATCTACAACACCTTTGGTCAACGCGGATCACTTAAACATTCATGATCATTAAATGGCACTTGTGAGAATTACAAATGGATGATATACTTAACAAAAAGCAAATGCAACTTGTTGTGTGGAGGCTTTGGTTCTACCAATCCTCTAATGAGTTCCAAATGCAAGCTTCAAGATGGTCATCCAACTAACCACTAATTATTGACTTGTCTTACTTTATGCTATTATTCTTCTTTATGCTTTATGTACCATTTACTTTTAGCATTTACACTTCATGCCATTTTCATCTTTGCTCATTTGAGCATTTACTTTCTAGTCATTTTTACTTTTCTCACTTGAGCTTTTTCTTTTCCTTTCTTAAGATACTTAATAATCAACATAAACCCTGAAAAATCTTTAATGGTACTTGGACTATTTGGTTACTATCCTTGGCATTATAGAGCATGGGACTTTTCTTGGACTTAGGATTAGAAACCTTGGCCTATCTTGGAGACCTGTAGATCTTATCTGATTATTTTGTCTGGAGTTCTTGAGGTTTACCTCAAGACATTGGGTTGCTTGTTTGTTTTTGTGTGCAAGTTTTTTGTGATTACACTCTTTGTTTGTAATCTGGATTTCACCCGTATACAACCGTTACTCTACCCAATTTGTATGAAGACTTAATACACTTGATGTTTGGTTCTCTCAAGAGGTCTAGTGTTTTTTTTGCTTGATTGGTTTCAATCCAAGGAATGGGAATTCTATCTTGGCTCATAATGTCAAGTATTGACTTCTTGTTGGTTAGATGGTTCTTATCCCTAGCTTTTATGTTATGCTCTAGGATAATCCCTTCTTCTCCTCCCATCTTCTTTAATTTCAAAAATCTTCTTCCTCCTTTTGAGAACTCTTCTTGTTTTAAACGTGAACCATTTTCATAATAAACCAGGACTTATGTCCATGCATTTTCAAAACATTTTCATAAATAAACCCCAATCAACTTAATAATACCTTGACATTTTTTATAAGAAGACTAAAAGTCAATCAATCTCATTTCAAACCATCTTACCATTTTGGCTTTTATCTTTAATCTTTTCTCAAAAGATTGAACTCTTGTCAATCCTTGTAGTGATGCAAACAACTATACTTTTATAATATGTAGTGAAGAGAGATATTTTCCACTTGGGTGTTGAGTGAGGCATTGTTGGTTTTAAAATCCAAGCCATATCCTCCACTTTGAGATGATGCAAATTCTCCTTTCTCATGATTGTGGGTAATAGGTATGTTTTCCACATGGATAATGACGATGATGTTTTATCTCATAAAATTAACCAACACAGTTGTATTTTAAATTTTTTTTTAAAAGAGGAACTATGTGTACCCTGATCCCCTATTGCACGAAAGGTGGTACGTAGGCACTAAAGGTTCGCAACCGTGGCGGGTTCAAAAATCATAAAAAATATATTTCTTTTTCTCACCTCCACCATTTATTTTACATACAATATTTTATAGCCAAAATACACAGATTTTACAAAGAGGTTCTTGCGGAGTACCATATATGTTTAGGGTTCTAATACCTTCCATTTGCATAATCAACCCCCCTTACCTTGAATCTTTCACCCTCTTTTTGGGATATTCGCTCTTTTCCCATTCCTTTGGAAACAATAAAGTGCGGTGGCGATTTTTATCTTGATTTGTATAAAGTCTAGTAAATCCAATGGCTTAGTATTAAAAATTTATACCACTACAACAAGGTACCCAGAAACATGTCCACTAACTCTCTTTTGGACAGGGGAGGTTGGACTCTTCCTGCTAAGTCCCTCCATTTCTGAGCGTAGTCTTTGAAACCTTCACTTGAAACAATAGCCATACTCTGGATTTGAGTACGGGTAGGAGCAAGATCTGTGTTGTACTGATATTGTTTATAGAAAGCATCAGCAAGGTCTTCCCAATTGTGGATATTGGCCCTTTCCAGTTGATAGAACCAATCAAGTTGAGTTCCTGATAGACTGTCTTGAAAGAAGTGAACCCATAAATATCTGTCAGCAGTGTGAGGCTGTATCTTCCTCACATAGGACTGGAGATTCATTTTGGGGTACGAAACTCCGTCGTATTTAGCAAATATTGGTGCCTTGAATTTTGAAGAAATGACAATCCCAGACACCAAACCTATCTCCTCAAAATCTAGTCCGAGAACTTTCTGGATTTCCATTGCGCTTAGTCGTTCTTCCAGATGCTTATATTTATCGTCGGTCGGGGGATACTGCTCTTCAGAGTAATCCTCTTCTTCTTCCTCTTCAGACTCTTGTTAGAAAACCTCTTCCTTGCCTTTCCCATCTTGATTATCCTTTTCACTATATGACGTTGCAAAATCTAGGGTTCGTATGGCTTTTCCTTGGAACCTTCTTCCCATATTCAAAATTTCGGTTACTTTCTTTGCCTTCTTCTTCTTTTCTTCAATCAGAAAGGTTTTCAGATCTTCTTGTCCTTTGGCTAGAGTCAAGAAAAACTACTGAAACTGAGCATTTTGTTCTTGGAGGTCTTTTACCGTCCGCTCGAGATCCATCTTACTGAAATAAACAGTAGAAAGATGAGGAGACTTGTCGTAAGAAACCTGCTTATGTTATGATGAATGGTAAATGCATATGCAATGATTTCAAGGAAATTAGAGATTTAAAATTTCTTTAGACCAAAAAGGAACACACGTTATATTAATAAATCAAAGCTTGAGTACATCATGCTTCTTTTGGGCTTACAAAGAAGTACAATAACTCTAAGATAAAAAAATTGTACGCATCCTCTTTGGTGTGATGTAGGCATTCAGGCTTCGCTCTTCATGAAGTTTCTTAGTGAGTTCCAAAACCTTCTTCTCGCTGGCGTAGAATTGGGCCTCGAAAGTGTCTCGCTCCCCCCTTAAGCTGTATCCAATCCCTTTGTAAGTCTTCAAGAGAGGTGGGCATGTCAGGATGCAGGATAGTGTACGAAACATCTCCTTCCACAGCAGGCTCTATGATTACCGGGAGAATGGAGATGTAAGGCATCATAAGACTTTGAGCACGAACTCGTACCCATTTGAGGTAAGGCTCAAGAGGGATGGAATTCTTATGCCCCAATGTCTTGCTATCTACCTTGTTCAACATCCTCCAAGCTCGGATAAATCTCTGGCGGTGACCTTGATCTTCGTTCTCGTAGTCAAATACCAAACCTTGAATGAGCATCTCATGTGGGCCATCCCTTCGGGCGTAACCAAATTGTCTTAAGGCTAAGCATGGGTTACAGGTGATACCTCCTATAATTCCAAGTAAAGGTACATTAGGGAATTCTCAACAACGGTCGACAATAGTAACATTCTCTATGGATTGGAAACACCAATGAATGTTTGAATGTTTGAGCGTCATCAACCTATGTGACCACCTTGAACCCTGCTCGTTCTTCAATACAAATTGGGGAAGATGCGAAATAAACTATCTTGCCAAGAGAGGAGTACAACATATAAGGATACCTCTTTTCCTCATAGTGCGAGTGTGAAAGGAATGTATGATATCCCCTAGCAAAGTAGGCACCGAGTTACGAGACATGAAGATTTTGACGGTGTTCTCATCTATGAGTTAGTCAGGATTTGGAAACAAACCCATCCCATAGATGAGGAGAGCCACAATTTCCTCAAAAGCTTGCAAATCCAAAGAGTTCCAACAGTTTTGGGCTTTCTCAAACAAGAACTTTGCTAGGAAACTTTTGACACCACTCCTTGTTTCCCAACTAGTTATGATATCAGATGGTTGCAAGTGTAGAGCTTGACAATCTCTTCTGGCTTTGGATCTCTTTCCGTACCATTGAAAGGTAGTTGATTGAGGATGGGAATCCTCAAGAGTTAGGAGAATTCTTCCAAAGTTGGCACAAAATGGTAATCGGGAAATGTGAAGCAATGGTGTAAAGGATCAAAGAACTGAAAGAGAACCTTCATCATGTCTTCATCAGTGTTGGAAGTGAACAAGTTTAGTAGGTGACCATGTCTTTCGATAAATAGAAAATTTTCAGGAATCCTTGATGCTAGCTCTTTAAGTTGAGGAAAGATCCTTACAAGATTGACTTGAATGGTTTTTCTGCGAATAGAATCCATGTCCTATAAAATAGAACAAAGATAAATCCCAAGATCCTTGAAATGGTTAGTGAATATGAGTATGATGTTATGATGTTTTTGATGTTATGTACAAGTATATATATACAAACAAAGCAAACAATTCCTTAGGTTTAGGCTTGCATGGAGTCTCATAGGTAAGTACCCTCTTGAAGTTTTGTTGGCTCAAACATGTCCTAGTAATAGTAATTGGGTTCTAAGGAGCTCAATATCACTGATTTGTTTCCTTGGGCATTGTTTCAGCGCAAGCCTCTTTAATGGCGACCAAAATATCCCAAAAAACCAAACCTCATTGAGTGTAGTATCGAGTATCTACCAACTTCGGACTGCACCAAAGTCGGTCATCTCACTATGTCCTAAAGGAAAAGTTGGTCAAGTAAAGGTTCTAAAAGTTTATTAGTGCTTCATGACATCACTCAGCGGCCCCGTATTCTCCTTGACTACTCAAGGGCTACCGGTACCCACAAATATGTCGCACTAACGTAGCTATTTCTTAGACCATGTCAGTATACCCTGACCATTTTTCACAATGTATTTCTACTTACCTATAAGGTATCCCAAATCCGGGTAGAGGATTCAAACCCAAACAAAGAACCATAATGTAAAGCATATAAGTCAAACAATGAAAGCAAGTAAATGTGATCTAACCCTAAGGTAACCCCACTTTAAGAATTCTCCCCAGCAGAGTCTCCAGTTCTGTGATACGGTGGGAGAACTGACTTGGGTGTTTGCGTTTGATCGCAAATGTAGCGGTTAGCAAGAGTCGCCACCGACTTTTATTTTATCCAAGAGGAAAGGTAAAAAAGCATAGGAAAGACCTTTGAGATGTTTTCTTGAGTTCGGGGGGTAGATTATGAAAAGGGAAGGTGTTAGCACCCTTTTCATCCATGGTTTTCCATAGGCTCTTAGTTACTTTCTAGATCACTTGCTTTTGTTTGAAAATGTGCTTTGTATGGTTTTTGAAAGCATTTTTGAAAAGAGGTCATTGTTTTAGGCTAACTTTGTAATGATTCTCGTTTGTAAGAATATATACAAAGTATTTTATCTTTTGAAAGTGTTTTCAAGTTTGAAAGGTGTAGGTGTTTAGGTATTGGCTTGCATTTTTGGTAAATCCCAAGTGTATGTGTGAATGTCATGACTGATGTCATAACATTCTAGTTCAGTTTGTACTGACTCAGTAGGTACCTTTGCAGAAAAATATTGTAATTCAAATACTGATGTTTATAAGTGTGTATCTGAGCATTTTGCAAAATGATCACATTTTGCTAAATCAGTAGACAGGTTTTCTCAGATGTCATAACAGATGTTATGACATCCTGTTCTGAACTAACAGGATTGCAAGATTGGATAAGTCTGAGTTTTTTCAGGAAATAACTCAGTCCTTCCTGAACAGAATCCTGCGTTTTCTGAGGGGTAACCTAGCTCAACCCTAACCTGGTTAATAAAGTCCTGTGACCTGGTCTTTAGGTCAAACGGAATTAACCCTAGGTTTTTGGAAACCCTAACTGAAGTTGCAGCTGCTATATATTCAACAGAGCTACTGTTTTTCAAGGATCCCTGCTGATTGATTAGAAGATCATTTTGTAATCTGTATAGATTTGATTATTGTACTCCAAGCAATTATCATTGTGATAAGTGCCTTGGAATAGGTTTCTATTTGTAAGGGTTGTGTAGCACTCAAAGCTTTGAAGCAAGAGTGTTTGAATGTTCCTTGACTAAAGCTGTGTAGCAGAGTCAAGTTAGTTGTGTACATCACTCAAAGCTGTGAAGCACGAGTGATTGTGTTGCTTGATTAAAAAGCTGTGAAGCTTAATCAAGTGTGTGTTTTTTGAAGAGTGTCTTCATCAATTCTTAAGTCAAATTGGTTTATGTATCACTGCTGTGATTGAGGGGGAGTGAGTAGGAACTCAGGTTTAAGTTGTACTTAGATTAGAATTGCATTGGGTAGGTCTTAAGTGAAGGAGATAAACTGGTTGGTTTATTCCTGAATTAACATCTCTTATAGTGGATTCTCTCCCTGGCTTGGTAGCCCCCAGAGTAGGTGTTGTTGCACACTGAACTGGGTAAACAATTGACTGTGTTCTTTATTGCTTTTGTATTTACTGTCATATAGTAAGTCAGATACGGTGTCATAACATTGAACGTGACATTGAGTATCTGCAGCCAGAATTTCAATTGGCATCAGAGCAGGCACCCTGCCTGTATTAATGGGTGAGATCTAGGGATATCACTTTCTGGCACTATGGACAAAGAAGGAGTTTTTGGAAATAGACCACCCATTCTGGACGGAACCAATTATGACTACTGGAAACCTCGTATGATTGCCTTCCTAAAATCTCTGGACAAAAAGGCTTGGAGAGCTGCTGACAAAGGATGGATTCATCCCACCATAACTGAGATAGATGGGACAATCAGTCTGAAGCCTGAGGAAGATTGGAGTAAAGAAGAAGATGAGTTAGCTCTGGGAAATTCAAAAGCTTTAAATGCCTTGTTCAATGGAATTGATAGAAACATTTTCAGACTAGTACATCAATATGAACTGGCCAAGGAAGTTTGGGACACTCTCAAAACTACTCATGAGGGCACTTCCAAAGTAAAAATGTCAAGGCTTCAGATGTTGACTACAAAATTTGAGAATCTAAAAATGATGGAAGATGAAACCATTCATGAGTTTCACATGAACATCTTGGAGATTGCCAACACCTCAGGAGCACTGGGAGAAAAGATGTCAGAAGAAAAACTGGTGAGGAAGATTCTCAGATCCTTGCCTAAAAGATTTGCAATGAAGGTAACTGCCATAGAGGAAGCCCAGGACATTAGCAAGTTGAAAGTGGATGAACTTATTGGGTCTCTTCAGACTTTTGAGATGGGGATCACTGATAATGGTGACAAGAAGAACAAAAGCATAGCACTTGTATCCAACACTGATGTTGAATACAAGGAGGATGAAGAAGAAAACATATCAGAAGCTATTGCCATGCTTGGAAGACAGTTCAACAGGCTCATCAAAAGAATGGACCCAAAGTCAAGGTCTAATGTTCATAACATTCCCTCTGACATTGACAGTTCCAGCAGAAGACCAAGGTCAGAAGATAAGGGAAACCAAGGCAGAGGTATTCAATGCCATGGATGTGAAGGATATGGACATATTCGAGCTGAATGTCCTACCTTTCTTAAGAAGCAAAAGAAAGGAATGACTGTTACTTGGTCTGACTATGATTCAGAAAGTAATTCTGAAGAAGAATCTGCGAAACTAGTTACTGCCTTAACTAGTGTTTGTACTTCTGAAAGTGACACTAGTGATGAAGAAGTGACATTTGAAGAACTGGCTGATACCTACAAGAAATTGTGTATCAGAAGTGCTGAAGTCTGTGTGCAGAATGAGAAACAATCAAAACTCATTATAAAGCTGGAGGCTGAAAAAAGGGCAAATCTTGAAACTATAAGTCATCTAGAAGGAGAAGTTCAACTGCTGAACTCACAACTGAATCAAATGACCAAATCTGTCAAGATGTTGACCAATGGAACAAACAAATTGGAAGAGATCCTTCAGGTTGGACAAAATGTGGGAAATAAATCTGGACTAGGATTTATGGAAGCAAAGAAATCTGGTACTGGTAAGCAAATGTCAAAACGGATGTCTCAACACAACTCTCAACATCAGGAACAGAGACATATGAAGAAAAGGTACCAAAGATGGAAATGCCATCATTGTGGTAGATATGGCCACATAAAGCCCTTCTGCTTCAGATTACATGGATACCCTAATCAGATCTCAGGTGTCAAACCTAAGTCTAAAAAGGTACCACATGCTCCTCAATGGAAGAAAAAGGCTACTGCACTGATAGCTCACACTTCCCTGAGGGTCTCTGCAAAGGAAGACTGGTACTTTGACAGTGGATGTTCCAGACATATGACTGGAATCAAGAACCTCCTCAATAATGTTAAGCCTCACACCACCAGTTTTGTGACCTTTGGAGATGGGGCTAAAGGTGAAATCAAAGGAGTTGGTGATTTGGACTGCCCTGGAGTTCCAACTCTGAATGAAGTACTGTTGGTGAAAGGACTGACCGCTAATCTCATTAGTATCAATCAACTGTGTGATCTAGGATTCAAGGTCAATTTCTCAAAATCTGAATGCCTTGTAATCAATGACAAACAAGAGATAGTAATGAAAGGAGTCAGATCCAAAGACAACTGCTACTTGTGGGAGGCTGAGAACACTAATTCCTCATCTGTGTATTCCATTGCAAAAGAAGAAAAAGAGGTGAAACTGTGGCAGCATAAGCTTGGTCTCCTTCATCTAAGAAGAATGAAGAGAGCTATCTCTATGGAAACTGTCAGAAGAACTCCAAAACTACAGGTTGATGATATCTGTGATGTGGGAAATAAACTTGAAGAAGAATGTGTTGTCAGAACCTTAAGTCATCTTGACAAGGATGTTGGAAATAACAAGTCTCATAAATTCTGTTCTCAAAGCATCTGGTCAAAACAGATGCTCCCTGAGTACAATGTTACACAAGATGTTGTGACATTGTGTTGTGACAATCTGAAAACATTCAACATTTCCTTGAACCCTATTGACTTTGAAGAGAAGAAGTCATTTAAACTGGAACATAGTTTCTCTAAGCTTCAGCTGACTGATTCTTCTACCAAGGCTCTTGTTGGAAATAAACTTGAAAATTTGAGGGGCAGGTTGGGTATTCACCAACATGAGAAATTATAGCAATTAGTTTTGCTTAAAACAAGGGTTGAAGGGATTAATTTTATTAAGTCTATATTTAGTGGGTTAATCATATTCTTTCACAATTCCTTCAAAAGCTTTAAGAAGTTGAAGAGACTCCCTTTTACCCCCTACCTCTCTCATCCTTGCAACCTGTTTCCTCCTCCCAATCAAAGATTTTTCTCAAACTGCTACTATTACTCAAAGTCAATCAAAATGTCTCAGACATCGTCTTCCACCATGGAGGCTTCGTCTTCCTCATCATCGTCATCATCTGATCAAGATTCTAGGGCAATCACTACATGCATAGAATCTGAAGTTGTTGAGGTCACTCCTCTCAGGGAGATGGCAACTGACCCAGCCAGAGTCAAAAAGCTCAGAACCAGACATGCAGGAAGAGCTCAAGCTACAGCCTCTGGTAATTATTCTCATCCTTCGTCTTCTGTACCTAATAGAGAAGGATCAGTTCAAGTACACCAAGCTATTGCTAGGCTGGTTACTAGCATTCTGAGTGGCAACCAATCTGTATCGGGGATTTCTATCCCTTTAAATCAATCAGAAAGTCCAAATGTGGAAGGTTCTGAAAATGTAGATGTCACTGAGGATGTTGTGACACCAAAAGACAACATTCAAAACCCCTCTGAAAAGGCTGCTGATCCACCTATCATTGATGTGGATGAAGATTACTCAGATAATGAACTGATTTCTAATGTGAACCCTAGCATAGCTAGGAGGTTGATGAAAAGAAAGAGTAGTCAGAATGATAAACCTGATGCTAAGAAATCCAAGGCTGAAGGCATGGCTGAGAAAAGTATTCAGACAAAAGGGAAGAAGGCACAGGTGCAGACTGCTAGACAACCAATCTCTAAGAAAAGTAAAGAACCTGAAACTTCTGATTCTGATGAGGAATCAGAATTTGAGATTGATATTGAAGAAACTCCCATCAGAAGGAAGCTCCCCTCCAGCAAGATTGCTAGAGTGCCTGAAGTGCCAACAGACAACATCTCTTTTCATCATCCTGACAATGCAAACAGATGGAAGTATGTTTGCTTAAAGAGAATAGCCTTGGAGAGAGAACTCAACAATGATGCCTTGGAGTGCAAAGACATCATGGACCTGATCAAGAATGCTGGACTAATGAAGACAGTGATAAAGTTTAACAAATGCTATGAAAATCTGGTCAAGGAGTTTGTAGTGAACTTGTCTAATGATTGTGCTGATGGAAGGTCAGCTGACTTTGAGAGTGTGTTTGTTAGAGGAAGAAGGGTCAAGTTCTCTTCATCAGAAATCAAGAAGTTTCTTGGAAGAACAAATGAGGACTGTCCTGATCTAGAGGCAACTGACAATGAAGTTTGTCTAACCATCACAGCCAGGCAAGTAAAGTGCTGGCCTTTGAAAGGGAAGCTGAAGGCTAGTAAACTCAGCATGAAATTTGCCATCTTGCATAAAATAGGTGCAGCCAACTGGGTGCCTACAAATCACAAATCAACTATCTCCACAGGATTGGGGAGATTTATCTATGCTGTGGGAACCAAGACTGCTTTTGACTATGGGAGGTACATCTTTGAACAAACTTTAAAGCATGCTGGCAGTTATGCTGTCAAAGGACCAATTGCCTTTCCCTCCCTTCTTTGTGGAATCATCCTTGCACAATACCCTGATATCCTTGTGGCAAGAGATACAGTCTGCAAAAGAGCTCCTGCCCTTGGCCTGCACTACAAACTGTTTCAGGGATCTCATGCTCCAGACATTGTCATAACATCAGCTGAGACATCGTCTGTGAAGACCCAGTCCAAGACATCAGATGTCATAGCTGTTTTAAAAGAAACTTGCAAAGAGCTGGATACTAGAAAAAGGACCCTAGAACTTCTAATTGCCAGGCTAGAAAAGGAGGAAGCTGAAGAAAACAGAAGGGAAGAAGGTGAAGGACATCTCAACATTGAAGAAACTAGCTCCTCAGAATCTGATGACAGTGCTTGAAGGTTGATTGCTGTTTGGTGGTGTTGCTGGTTGGTGCTGATATCTGGTGGAGTTTGGAAGTTGTTTTCTGTTGCTGCACTTACTATTTTGTTTTGGATAACTGTATAATTTTTTTTTAACATGTTTTCTTTGGCCCATTTGTGGCTAAAGAGGGGGAGAATATTTTGGTACTTGCTTAATTAGTACTTGACATTCTGTGTTCTATTTTTCTGCTGTCACTTATTTCTGCTGCTATCTATCTCTGATTGTTTAGGGTCTTTAGCCAAAAATCTGCCAAAGGGGGAGTTTGTAGGTGTTTAGGTATTGGCTTGCATTTTTGGTAAATCCCAAGTGTATGTGTGAATGTCATGACTGATGTCATAACATTCTAGTTCAGTTTGTACTGACTCAGTAGGTACCTTTGCAGAAAAATATTGTAATTCAAATACTGATGTTTATAAGTGTGTATCTGAGCATTTTGCAAAATGATCACATTTTGCTAAATCAGTAGACAGGTTTTCTCAGATGTCATAACAGATGTTATGACATCCTGTTCTGAACTAACAGGATTGCAGGATTGGATAAGTCTGAGTTTTTTCAGGAAATAACTCAGTCCTTCCTGAACAGAATCCTGCGTTTTCTGAGGGGTAACCTAGCTCAACCCTAACCTGGTTAATAAAGTCCTGTGACCTGGTCTTTAGGTCAAACGGAATTAACCCTAGGTTTTTGGAAACCCTAACTGAAGTTGCAGCTGCTATATATTCAACAGAGCTGCTGTTTTTCAAGGATCCCTGCTGATTGATTAGAAGATCATTTTGTAATCTGTATAGATTTGATTATTGTACTCCAAGAAATTATCATTGTGATAAGTGCCTTGGAATAGGTTTCTATTTGTAAGGGTTGTGTAGCACTCAAAGCTTTGAAGCAAGAGTGTTTGAATGTTCCTTGACTAAAGCTGTGAAGCAGAGTCAAGTTAGTTGTGTACATCACTCAAAGCTGTGAAGCACGAGTGATTGTGTTGCTTGATTAAAAAGCTGTGAAGCTTAATCAAGTGTGTGTTTTTTGAAGAGTGTCTTCATCAATTCTTAAGTCAAATTGGTTTATGTATCACTGCTGTGATTGAGGGGGAGTGAGTAGGAACTCAGGTTTAAGTTGTACTTAGATTAGAATTGCATTGGGTAGGTCTTAAGTGAAGGAGATAAACTGGTTGGTTTATTCCTGAATTAACATCTCTTATAGTGGATTCTCTCCCTGGCTTGGTAGCCCCCAGAGTAGGTGTTGTTGCACACTGAACTGGGTAAACAATTGACTGTGTTCTTTATTGCTTTTGTATTTACTGTCATATAGTAAGTCAGATACGGTGTCATAACATTGAACGTGACATTGAGTATCTGCAGCCAGAATTTCAAAAGGTGTTTTGAAAGTGTTGGTGTTTGTTTTGAAATTGAGCAAGCAACTAGGAACATTCTACCTACTCAAAAAGTCTTTCATGTTCATTTCCTTTTTCCTTTGACATTGTTATCTTACCATTGATTTGGTAAGTAACCCTAACTTTGGATGTAAATGGGACGGGCGTGGGTCATCGTATAACCATGATTAACAATGTTTCAAGGTATCTTAGCATTTTTCTTTAGGGACTAAGATAATTTTGAAAGGCAACTTTTGATAGCGTCATCGAGGGACTATGATCTTGTATTTTGCTTGTCTTTGTTAAGATACCTCACATGTGTAATATGGCCATTTTTGTAAGGCAACCAAGTGAATTTACCCTAGGGGGTGCTTGTGTGCAAGTGTATTGATTTTTCATGCTTGATTTGTCTTTGATTAGGGTTTGCTAATGATTGGTTTTAGTCTTTCCATACAAAACCCTAATTACTAGCATTTTGTATATAAAGCGATAAATTACAGAATTTAAAATTACTATGCTATTACATCACTTAGGGGAGGGGTGGTGTATAAATTACAAATGGGGATTTTGCAAAAAAACTAAACCTAATTATCTATTACAACCAAATTGAACATGTACAAATAATTGAATAAATGGTAATATATAAATACAAGAATATAAAAAAAGAGAGATGATTTTTGTTTGGTTTTCATAAAAAAGGGTTTAACCTAAACCTAATCAAGAAAAAATATTAGTTAAAATTAAAATAAAATTAACTTAAACTAATTGAGAAAAGAAATTTAATAGAAATCAATTTTTAGGGTTTTTATGAAGAAGAAGGGTTTTAAGTTAAATAAAAATAAAAATGAAAATTAAATAATTAATAGAAACCTAAATTCTAAATTAATTTTAATTAATAAAATAATTATTAAAACTAAGGCTAAATATTTAATTATTTAAAAGAGAAATTAATTTGTTAAAAGAAAATGTTTTTAATATTTTTGTTTCATAAGAAAATAAAATGAATAAGTGTAAATAATAAATAAAATATTTTTTGGGATTTTTCATGATTAATGAAAATAATAATAATAATAATAATAATAATAATAATAATAATAATAATAATAATAATAATAATAATAATAATAATAATAATAATAATAATAATAAATAAAAGATGAAAAAGTAAAAAGTAAAATAAAATAAAAATAAGTCAGAGAGGTGGATTAATGAAACAGGGGGTCAAGAGTTAGTAAAAACAACAAAGCCCAAAGAAGGGGAGACCCAACACTGCAAAAACACAAAAATGTCAAAAAAAAAGTGGGAAAATGGAAAAAAGGTCACGCTGGGGCTTGAACCCAGGACCTCATAGTGGCAGGCACGCGCTTTAACCACTGGGGTGGTGATACATCCATTAACTTGTATGAAATGATAAATATATAACCTAAAACGTGCCCTAACTGTACTTCATCTTCAACCTCCAACCAATGGATCTGTAACTTGCTCATTTCTCAACCATTTGCAAAAATGTAAACATGAAAATTGCTCCATTCTTTCAAACGAATCCAACCATATAAATATCATAAGCTATAAATCAAAGATGAATGAGAATTTTTGAAAGTACCAAATTATGACCTAAATGTTTCAGCAAGTTTAAACTCAAAATTCTCCATGCTCAAGCAACATAAATGAAATCTATGGACATGTATAGTTTCAGGGCAATGATATCTACATTCTATCTTCACAAATGAAAACCTAATAATGCCTAAATAATGAGATAGAAATTCAAGAAAAATACCTCCAAATTGGAAATCGTTAAATGAGTTTGAGCTTGTTTCAAGTGACGGTGATGATCAGGTTAGCTTCCTTGGACCTCTAGGAAGATAATGCAATGACTGGCTTGAGCTGAAGGTGGGTGGAATGGTCTGGAGAAGTCCAACTGTGATGCTCTGTTTTTGAACTTGGAAATGGATGAAGATGGTGTTACAATCGTGTAACAGGGATAAGGATGGCTTATGTATGATGTTTGGAAGCTTTTGGAAGCAAAAGGCCAAGAAACGCATGAGTGAAATGGAAGTTTGAAGTTCTTGGTCAGAATATGCAACAATGGTGGTTTGTGATGCAGTTATGAGTTTGGGTAAGTTTTGGAGCTTGTGTATTCGTGGGTTCTCTTGCAAATAGTATCTCTATTTATAGAGGAAAGGTTTTGAGGTTTGAAATGATAAGAAATAAAGAATCACATGTTATGAGTTCTTGACTTGTTTTTGAAGTTATCTTGACAAACACGGTTTCAATGCAAGGTACATGTCTTGTAGGGTGGATAGAAACTTTAAACATGTTTGTTCTGAGTTTATAGAGTATGCTTGTGCAGAAAGAACAAGTGTAAAGCTCCATACAAGTTCACTTGTGATTAAAGTCACTTTTCAAGAATAGCAATGGTGCCTTTCTTCCAAAAATGGAAATGCAACTTGGGTAATGATTTAAATGCTTTGACAATGGCTCTA
Organism: Vicia faba; assembly: GCA_948472305.1. Classification (NCBI taxonomy): domain Eukaryota; kingdom Viridiplantae; phylum Streptophyta; class Magnoliopsida; order Fabales; family Fabaceae; genus Vicia; species Vicia faba. The sequence goes on along the minus strand of OX451738.1, from coordinate 1,218,770,253 downwards.
TATGTTGTGTAAACATTTAATTAAGGAGTGAATTGAAAGTTTGAGGCCTGCAAAGTGAAGATTATGCAGCATGGCTATGGATTTGGTTCATTGTGCATCACAAATTTTGCCTTGCAAAATAACTTGAAACCCGAACTTCTGACCTTCAATTCTCCTTGCTCACAAATAATCTCAAGGAGTTCTGGGACATTTTGGAAAGCTAGTAATGTTCTCTACAACCCCTCTTTGAATCACTTTTGGAAATTCCCCTTGGAACTAGGTGAAACATGGGTCAGAAGTTAGGTCAAAATCCTGACCAAAACTAGGTAAAAATTTCACTAAGTGTTTAATTTCAAGACCATGACTTTATGAGTTAATAACTTGAGATATAAGAACTTTTAGAAGAATTTGTGTAAAGAAATGTTGTAGATATCATGGATATCTACAACTTTCATGTTGAAAGTTTCTTCTGAATCATCTTGCATCATGTTGAAAAATTTGCTCAAAGTTGTGAAAAACATGAAGTTTTAAACACTTAGAAAAATTTCTAAGTTAGAAAACTATGACTTTTCAAAATAAAATCTCTAATTTTTGATTTCTTGATGAATAAGTTTCATATTTTGACATGTTTTGATGAATTGTGTTCTTTGACATTGGATTTTGACCAAAAAGTCAAAGTTTGACTTTTCAGTGTACAATTGACTTTTGATCAGTTGACTGAAAATTCATTATCAATCCAATTGATCTTGAGCAATGTTTTGGGTCATAAAATTAGGTAAAAATTATGCAATTGAATTCTTGAGATCATTCCTCAAACCACTTAACCATTTGCTAGGTCAAAAATCAGAAATTACCTTTCCTCAGTCAAAACCCTAATTTTGACCATTTTTCCCTTTTGATGATTTGATCAGATTTCTTGAGGAATTATTGTCAAAACTTGATAAAATGATACATAAGAGTTTATAATGTTGCTATGGATCAAAAATTATGAAGTTTGACGGTAAATTGGCCACAGTTGACTTTGTCCCCAATATAGTTGATTTTTAGGTTAACTGCTCAATTGACTGAGCAAAAATGTGATCCAAGGCTTGAAACTTGACATGAGTAATCTTGGGGGTCCATAATGATCCATGAAAGTCATATGAGGCATTGAAAGTTCAATTATTCTTGTGCAATCTCAAACCCTAATTTTGGTCATCAGTGCTTAAGGAGGTGTCTTGAGTTGATCAACCCTAGTGCAGTCTTGAACCAAGAGAGATATTTGTGAGAAGATATTTGATAAGTGAGAGGGCAAATTTTTGGGTAAAACAAATGCCCCTGTTAAATCTTCTTAAACCTGAGGAGTTAGATTGGCGTATTTGCCATTCGTGAGTTGAAGGTGGAAGAGGATTGAACACTAAATTGCCTAGAAATTTGCACTCGAGGATGTGATGGTTGATGGTGTAAGGAATGGGCTTAAAGATTCCATTTGGAGAGGCGATGGAAATTCGTTGGAGATGGGATTACATATGCCATCCAAAAATGATTGTCGGTAGGAACGGAAGAAGTGTCAGAATGAATCTCTGGTTGATTTACACTAGAATAGTGGATGTGTTAGGTTGAGTACTAGAATATTATCCATAAGTGGATTGTATTTGACTCGTTTCTGAAAGTTGATTCTGAATGAGTATCAGAATGGTATCCGTGTCTAGAGCTTATCTGAACTATATTTGAAGGATGAATCTGAATGAGTATCAGAATGGCGTCCGTGTTTAGAGCGTATCTGAACTGTATCTGAAAGCTAAATCTGAATGAGTATCAGAATGGCGTCCGTGTCTGGAGCGTTTCTAAACTGTATCTGATAGCTGAGTCTGAATGAGTATCAGAATGCTGTCCGTGTCTGGAGTGTATCTGAACTATATCTGAAAGCTGAATCTGAATGAGTATGAGAATGGCGTCCGTGTTTGGAGCGTATCTGAACTTTATCTAAAAGTTGAATCTGAATGAGTATCAAAACGGTGTTCGTGTCTGGAGCGTATCTGAACTGTATCTGAGAGTTGAATCTGAATGAGTATCAGGATGGCATCCGTGTCTGGAGCGTATCTGAACTGTATCTGAAAGCTGAATTTGAATGAGTATTAGGATGGCATCTGTGTCTGGAGCGTATCTGAACTGTATCTGAATGTTTAGCTGTTCGTGTAGATAATTGTCCCGACTTATTTCAGGTATCAATCTCTGACCTCTTTGTAAATTGTTGATGATAGCCATCGGTTGACTGATCTTTCCTGAAGAGATGAAAGATTAGTTGTATGCAATGTCGTGATGTATAAAATGCATTGTATAATGATGTTCTTAATAAAATAAATGAGATTATGTTGTATGCGTTCGTGTTGTCAATGTCATGATGTATGGACGCGATGTATGGGCATGTAAGCTATGCTGTTGTAATACTGTTGGATTAGGGAAATAAATCTCGGACTGCTGTTGGGGACGTGGAGCGTAAGTCTTCATGTTTTGAAGTGCTGATGAGTTGATGAGCTTTTATTTGTTTAGAGAAATAAACTCTATTGTAAGGGAAACACCGCGTATTGCTTGTGAAATCCTTTTGGGGAGTTCTGAGAAATTGGGCGACCTTTACTGCGGAGTGATAATTGGAAGTTTTATTTTGCTGGGGGTTAAGCTGCACACTTAGGGGGATTTTATGGAATAGTCTAAAGATATTATCCTATTTATTAAAGCCATTAGTGATTGTCTTTCTAGTTTTTTTCATTTCTAAACAGTAGTTACATTCAAATGCATATGTTCAAAAATAAATCATTGGACGTTTTTGTAAACAAAACACAGGAATAAAGAAAATAACAGATAGTTTTTCACTTTCAAAGGAAATCTTTGTATTAACTTGAATAAGTATTTTGTACAATGAGACGAACATCCTAGTAAGATAATGTCCTCGTAAAAAAATATGGAAATTTGATACAAAGAAAATATAGCTATGTGCAATAATCCCATGGGGTTCCTATTTTTCTATAGCCTTCACGTCTCTGAGTGTCTTGTCCACTTGCTGCCTTGTTCGAAGTTGATCGAATTGATTAGACTCGTTGAGTTTGTCAGTCGAAGCCAAAGGTTGTCTGTAAGGTGATCCAACGAGACATAGTCATACGCTTTAATTCCCTAACTTTTTCCTGGACTTCCCTTTCGGGGTTTCAGTCCACCGGGATACCCTTTTTTGCCCAAGTCGCCCTTTCGGGTTTTCAACTTTCCGGGTGTACAGATTTTTTTTGTTTTATCCCTAATTTTTTTCAGATCCTTTTTGGTTTGTCGGGTTGCCCTTGTTTTTCCTAGGTGTGTCAACCTAGCGGGTCTCTTATGCATAGTGTCTTTTGACTATGTCCGCGTTCATAGGGTGCCGCAGGTCGTTTCCATCCATAGTGGTTAAGATCATTGCTCCAGCAAAGAACGTGCTTTTGATTACAAACAGTCCTTCATATTTAGGAGTCCATTTGCCACTGGGATCACCTTGTGGCAGTATGATGCGCTTGATCACCAGATCCCCGACTTGATACACTTGGCGTCTGACCTTTTTGTTGAAAGCCTTGATCATCTGTTTTTGATACATTTGACCATGACAGACAGCAGTAAACTTTTTCTCATCAATCAAGTTCAGTTGATCAAGTCGAGTTTGGATCCAGTCGTCTTCACTTAACCTTGAATCCTTCATTATTCTCAGAGAAGGGATCTGGACCTCAATAGGCAAGACAACTTCCATGCCATATACCAGAGAGTAAGGTGTTTCCCCAGTCGATGTGCACGCCGTGGTACGATAACCGTCGAGAGCGAATGGTAGCATCTCATGCCAGTCTTTGTATGTGACTGTCATTTTCTGTATGATCTTTTTGATGTTCTTATTTGCGACTTCGACAACACCATTCATCTTTGGCTGGTAAGGAGAAGAATTATGGTGCTGGATCTTGAATTGTGCACACAGTGCGATGATCATAGTGTTGTTGAGATTCTTAACATTGTCTGTAATGATCCTCTCTGGGATACGGTACCGACATATGAGATTCTATTTGATGAATCAGGCAACAACATTCTTGGTGACGGAAGCGAAAGGAGTCGCCTCAACCCACTTTGTGAAATAGTCAATGGCCATTAAGACGAAACGGTGTCCATTAGAGGCTATGGGCTTGATTTATCCAATCATATCAATCCCCCACATAACAAAGGGCCAAGGAGCCGTCAATACATTCAAAGGAACTGGAGGTACATGCACTTTGTCACCATAGATCTGACACTTATGACAAGTTCGAGAGTGCTGATAGCAATCTGCTTCCATGGTAGACCAGTAATAACCTGCCCGTAGGATCTTCTTTGCCATCGTATTCCCACTGGAATGGGTGCTAAAAGTGCCTTCATGTAGATCAGCCATGATCTTTTCTGCCTCAACCTTGTCTACACAACGGAGCAAAACAGAGTCATGGTTGTGCTTGTAGATAATGCCATTACTAAGGAAGAACTTAGCAGAGAATCTCCTTAGGAACTTCTTATCATTGACTAAAGCTCCTTCTGGATACTCTTGAGCCTCGAGATACCTCTTGACTTCGTGAAACAAAGGTCGGTCCACTACTTCTTCAGTATTGATCTCGTGATAGTGAGCTGGTTCATCCATTCGTTCAACGGTGATTTGGGGAGCCTCGTTATCCCATTTAAGTTTAAACATGGATGATATTGTGGCTAGCGCATCTTCTAGTTGATTTTCTTCTCGAGGGAAATGCTCAAAGGCAATCTTCTCAAAATATGGGATTAATGTCAACACATGTTCTTTGTAGGGGATGAGGTTTGGGTGTTTCGTGTCCCATTCTCCTTTGATATGGCTGATGACCAAGGCTGAGTCTCTAAACACACTTAAAGACTTGATTCTCAAATCTATAGCAGCTTTGAGACCAAAAATGCATGCTTCGTATTCTGCCATGTTATTTGTACAGTTAAAGCAGAGTCTTGCAGTGAAGGGAGTGTGACATCCTTCAGGGGATATGAGTACAACACCTATACCATTGTCGAGTGTGTTGGACGCCCCATCAAAAACCAGGGTCCATCGGGATCCTTGTTCAGGTCCGTCATATGGTCTGAGTTCTTCACAGTTGTTTACCATCATGATGTCTTCATCTGGGAATTCTAACTTCATGGACTGGTAGTCATCTACAGCTTGATGAACAAGGTGATCAGCTAGTACACTGCCATTTATTGCTTTTTGGGTAGTATATTGAATGTCATATTCCGTCAGGATCATCTGCCATCTTGTTATTCTTCCAGAGAGGGCAGGCTTCTCAAAAATGTATTTTATTGGATCCATCTTTGATATCAATAAGGTAGTATGGGACAGCATATACTGTCTTAGCCGGTGAGTAGCCCATGCCAGAGCGCAACAAGTTTTCTTGAGCAGTGTATATCTTGTTTCACAGTCGGTAAACTTTTTGCTTAGGTAATAAATAGCATGCTCTTTTCGGCCAGACTCGTCATGCTTCCCTAGCACACACCCCATTGAATTTTCCAAAACAGTTAGATACATGATCAATGGTATTCCCTCGACTGGTGGCATCAAAACAGGAGGCTCTTGTAGGTACTCTTTGATCTTGTCGAAGGCAGTTTGGAATTCATCATTCCATTTGACTACTTGATCTTTCTTCAGTAATTTGAAGATTGGTACGCAAGTAGCTGTTAGGTGAGAAATGAATATGGCAATGTAGTTTAACCGTCCCAAGAATCCTCTAACTTCCTTCTCGATGCGAGGAGCAGGAATTTCTTGTATTGCTTTCACCTTGGCAGGATCCACTTTGATACCTTTACCGCTGACGACAAAGCTTAGGAGTTTACCGGACCTCACCCCAAATGTGCATTTATTCGGGTTCAACCTCAGCTTGTATTTCTTCAGTCTCTCAAACAGTTACTGCAAATGGTCAAGATGGTCCTCTTTAGTTTGAGATCTGGCTATCATATCATCCATAGAGACCTCTATTTCGTGATGTATCATGTCGTGAAATAGAGCTACCATGGCACGTTGATAGGTTACCTCAGCGTTCTTCAAGCCCCATTGTGTGACAAAGGTTCGTTTCTCCATGTCCTCAAGCACCATTTTGATTTGATTGTAACCTGAGAAACCATCAATGAAGGAAAACACCTTATGTTGTGCTCTATTGTCAACCAAAATATCAATGTGGGGAAGTGGGAAATCATCCTTAGGACTTACCCTATTCAAATCTCTGTAGTCCATGCACATTCGAACTTTGTCGTCCTTTTTAGGCATGGGAACAACATTGGAGACCCATTGCGGATAGGAGGTGACGGCCAAGAATCCAGCGTTGAATTATTTCATGACTTCCGCATGCGACGGACCTTTTGTTTTACCAGAGGGTAGTCTTATTTTTTTGGTAGACGATGTACCACGATAGCTGCATCAAGTCCTGGCATGTCTTCATACGACCAGGAAAAGACCTCGACATAATCACATAGCAACTGAGTCAGACGCTTCTTGACACTGGATTCCTTATTGGAACCCACTCTGACCTCTTCCTTGTCCTCTTCGGTACCTAGGTTAATTGTGTCCACTGGTTCTTCGTGGGGCTGAATGGTCCTCTCTTCTTGTTGTAGTAACCTGGCTAGTTCCCCTGGAACTTCACAATCTTCCTCACCTTTGTCTTCGGCTTGGTAGATTAGATTTTCAGAGTCACAACATGCCATAGAAGAATCGTTACCCATGGGATCCCGAATGGATGTAGATCTTCATTTTGAATGTGAGTGTGTGTAAGAGTATAGCTATCTTTGAAAGAAAGTAAAAATGTAGAAAAGAAAGACAAAGAGCACAAAGTTTGTATGCAAAAACGTCCATGATTCATTGATGACATATGAAAATGAGGTAACAACCCTTACAAATGGACCGTTGTGCGTTAGGTAAGACACAAGGTTTTAAAATTCTGAATTATTTAATTATTACAGATCCGACAAAATTCAAAGACAATTACTGTTGGATAAAAGTAATTGGGACCAAATCTTTAGCTTCCCAGTTGCGGATTCCTCCATTGATAGTTGGGAAAATCCATTCCTCCAGGTCATAGCTATCCTGATCATCCTCCACTGCATTGACTCTATGGTTGTTGATCTTCAAGGGTGGTCCCCAGGCACGAGAACAACGTACAACTTTCTGGGCTCCTGAAGTGAAACCCAAACCGAGTTTGTCATATTTGTATGGGATATCTGGGAGTTGGCCCCAAATAGTGCACCCACCTTCTTAGATCACTGCCATGGCATCTTTTAGAGAAGACATCATTAGCGGAGGTCTTTTAATCTTTGGGACTTAGGAAACAACCTTGGTTACAGCCACGGTTGGTGGGACTTCCTTGAAATGCTGAAATGGAGTTTCAATGAATTCACCATCCAATTCCACGTATCTAAAAGAGTTTAAGTGACTGACCATATATTCCTCTTCTCCATGGATAATAATGATTTTTCCCTTGGTTGGGTATTTCAGCATTTGATGTAATGTAGAGGTGACAAAACCAGCATTGTGAATCCATGGTCGGTCCAATAAGCAGGAATAGGAAGGGCTAATGTCCATCACGTAAAAAGTTGAATCAAAGGTTTGAGTTCCAACTTTTATGGGGATGTCCACCTCCCCGTGCACCATTCTCTTTGAACCGTCGAAGAACCTTACCACTATGTTTCTGGGTTTTAAGGTCAAACCTTCACAGTCAAGTCTATCAAGAACCTTCTTAGACAGCACATTCAAAGATGAACCAGTATCCACCAAGACATGGGCCAAAGTTATTCCCCGGCATTCGACAGAGACATGCAATGCCTCGTTGTGCTTCCTCCCTCTAGGTGTCAAGTAAGCATCAGAAAATCCTAAGCCATTGTCAGCAGTTAAACTAGCCACGCGTTCTTGGAACTGATCCACAGATGTTTCTTATGGTACATGGGATGTTTTAAGGAATTTCACCAAGGCCTTCGCATGATCCTCGGAGCACAACAATACAGCCAACATGGAAATCTTTGAAGGAGTCTGCCCTAGCTGTTCGACTACGTTATAATCGCTTTTCTTTATAATTTTCAAAATTTCTTCCGTCTACTTTTGGGATGCCTCAGGGATAGATATTGTTTGCGCCTTCATCCGGACATTCTCAACAATAATGCCTTTGCCCTGAGTCTCGGTTGTCTTGGTGGAAGGAGTGTCAGCAGGGGTAACCATAGGGATTGTAGTAGTAGTAGTGTCATCAGGAACAAGAACAGGGATGATCACAGGACCGATAACAGTCTTTGGAGGAGCAATCTCTGGAGAGAAAATTCTTCCACTTCGAGTTATCTTGCTGGTTACCGCAATATTACTGATGTCGGGGTCAACCTTCTCAAGAATTGAGTCTTCATCAGCCAACCAATCTTGCTTGACACTGTGATAGTAGACGTTGCCCCCATAGTTCCATGGGACAGTTTTATCTGATGAGTACGGGATTGGACTTGGCATAGTAATTATCAATGGAGCCACTTTAGGAACTGATGTAATCCTAACAGGTCTTTTGGTGGAGACCCTGGAAGGATTGGCGGAAATGGTTAATATTGAAACATCTTTGTAAGAAACGGTTGGAACAAGAGTCTTTTCAAAAAAAATCTCTTTGTCATCCATTAGGCGTTGAACACCTGATTTCAATAAATGACAACTAGTTGGTCGGATAAACAGAAGTGCCAGCCTTCATCACAGCCCATAAATAAACCGGCCTTCAATAGGTTCTCCTTGAAGGTCAGGAGAGGAGTAAACAAGTTCATCAATAGTAGAAACAAACATATCATCTTCAACAACGTTAACACCATGGCCATGTTTGGGCATAGGAGCGGTGATAACATTCGGGATTTCAGGAGCATCAAAATCAATTTATTTTGCTTCAAGAAGGTGTTGCACCTTGTTTTTCAAAGCCCGACAGTTGTTGGTATCATGGTCTGGAATTTTTGAATGGTATGCACAGTGAGCATTAGGATGGTAATGAGGAGAGGTTGTGTTAAGATTCTTCGGAGCTTCCTTCAAAGTTACCAGATTAGATCTCAACAAATGTGGCAGGACTTGAGATAGTGTCATATTAATCCGGTTAAATTGTCTTACTGGCCTTTCTGTTCTAGGTTGATCGTTCCTTTGTTGAGTAGGTGTGGGCTTAGGGATCATGACAGCCCCTACCATTGGTCGGCGTTCAGTTCTATCTTGAATTCTTTGAGGATACACAACACTAACTTCTTTCTTCCCAATAAATGGTTTTTTTATTGCGGCGGAGGATGCGTCTTTTTGGATCTTCCCACTCTTAATCCCAGCTTCCACTTTTTCTCCTGTCAAGATTAATTCAATGAAGCTTGCTGAGGAGCTTCCAATTAAATGATTAAAGAAAGGACCAGAAAAGGTACCCATAAACATTTCCACTAACAATCTTTCGAACAGGGGAGGCTGGACTCTTCCTGCTAATTCCCTCCATTTCTGAGCATAGTCTTTGAAACCTTCACTTGAAACTATAGCCATACTCTGGAATTGAGTACGGGTAGGAGCAAGATCTGCGTTGTACTGATATTGTTTATATAAAGCAGTGGCAAGGTCTTCCCAATTGTGGATATTGGCCCTTTCCAGTTGATAGAACCAATCAAGTTGAGTTCCGGATAGACTGTCTTGAAAGAAGTGGACCCATAAATCTCTGTCAGCAGTGTGAGGCTGTATCTTCCTCACATAGGACCGGATATACATTTTGGGGCACGAAACTCCTTCGTATTTAGCAAATATTGGTGCCTTGAATTTTGGTGGAATGACAATCCCAGATACCAAACCTAGCTCCTCAAACTCTAGTCCGGGCACTTTCTAGATTTCCATTGCGCTTATCCGTTCTTCCAGATGCTTGTATTTTTCGTCGGCCGCGAGATACTGCTCTTCAGAGTAATCCTCTTCTTCTTCCTCTTCAGACTCTTATTGGACAACCGCTTCCTTTCCTTTCCCATCTTGATTATCCTTTTCACCAGATGACATTTCAAAATCTAGGGCCCGTCTGGCTTGTCCTTGGAACCTTCTTCCCATATTCAGAACTCTGGTTACTTTCTTCGCCTTCTTCTTCTTTTCTTCAATCAGCAAGGTTTTCAGATCTTCTTTTCCTTTAGCTAGATTCAAGAATAACTACTGAAACTGAGCATTTTGTGCTTGGAGGTCTTTTATCGTCTTCTCGGGATCCATCCTACTGAAATAAACAGTAGAAAGATGAGGAGACTTGTCGTAAGAAACCTGCTTATGTTATGATGAATGGTAAATGCATATGCAATGATTTCTAGGAAATTAGAGATTTAAAATTGCTTTAGACCAAAAAGGAACACACGTTATATTAATAAATCAAAGCTTGAGTACATCATGCTTCTTTTGGGCTTACAAAGAAGTACAAAAACTCTAAGATAAAAAAGTTGTACGCATCCTCTTTGGTGTGATGTAGGAATTCAGGCTCCGCTCTTCATGAAGTTGCTTAGTGAGTTCCAAAACCTTCTTCTCGCTGGCATAAAATTGGGCCTCGAAAGTGTCTCGCTCCCCCTTAAGCTGTATACAATCCCTTTATAAGTCTTCAAGAGAGGTGGGCATGTCAGGATGCAGCATAGTGTACGGAACATCTCCTTCCACAACAGGCTCTATGATTACCAGGAGAATGGAGGGGTAAGGCATCATAAGACTTTGAGCACGAACTCGCACCCATTTCAGGTAAGGCTCAAGAAGGATGGAATTATTATGCCCTAATGTCTTGCTATCTACCTTTTTCAACATCCTCCAAGCTCGGATAAATCTCTAGCGATGACCTTAATTGTTGTTCTCGTTGTCAAATACCAAACCTTGAATGAGCATCTCATGTGGGCCATCCCTTCGGGCGTAACCAAACTGTCTTAAGGATAATCAGGGGTTGTAGGTGATACCTCCTCTAATTCCAAGTAAAGGGACATTAGGGAATTCTCCACAACGGTCGACAATAGTAAAATTCTCTATGGACCGGGAACACCAATGAATGTCTGAATGTTTGAGCGTCATCAACCTATGTGAACACCTTGAACCCTGCTCGTTCTTCAATACATATTTGGGAAGATGCAAAATAAACCATCTTTCCAAGAGAGGAGTATAACATATAAGGATACCTCTTTTCCTCATAGTGCGAGTGTGAAAGGAATGTAGGATTTCCCCCAGCAAACTAGGCACCGGGTTACGAGACATGAAGATTTTGACGGTGTTCGCATCTATGAGTTGGTTAGGATTTGGAAACAAAACCATCCCATAGATGAGGAGAGCCACAATTTCCTCAAAATCTTGCAAATCCAAAGGGCTCCAACAGTTTTGGGCTTTCTCAAACAAGAACTTTGCTAGGAAACTTTTGATACCACTCCTTGTTTCACAATTAGTTGTGATATCAGATGGTTGCAAGTGTAGAGCTTTAGCAATCTCTTTTGGCTTTGGATCTCTTTCTGTACTGTTGAAAGGTAGTTGATTGAGGATGGGAATCCTCAAGAGTTTGGAGAATTCTTCCAAAGTTAGAGCAAGTTGGTAATCGGGAAATGCGAAGCAATGGTGTAAAGGATCAAAGAACTGAAATAGCACCTTCATCATGTCTTCATCAGTGTTGGAGGTGAGCAAGTTTAGTAGGCGACCATGTCTTTCGGTAAATAGAGAATTTTCAGGAATCCTTGATGCTAGATATTTAAGTTAAGGAGGGATCCTTATAAGATTGACTTGAATGGTTTCCCTGCGAATAAAACCCATGTCCTACAAAATAGAACAAAGATAAATCCCAAGATCCTTGAAATGGTTAGTGAATATGAGTATGATGTTATGATGTTTATGATGTTATGTACAAGTATATATATACAAACAAAGCAAATAAGTCCTTAGGTTTAGGCTTCCATAGATTCTCATAGGTAAGTACCCTCTTGAAGTTTAGTTGGCTCAAACATGTTCTAGTAATAGTAACCGGGTTCTAAGTAGCTCAATATCACTGATTTGTTTCCTTGGGCATTGTTTCAGCGCAAGCCTCTTTAATGGCGACCGAAATATCCAAAAAAACCAAACCTCAATGAGTGTAGTATCGAATATCTACCAACTTCGGATTACACCAAAGTCGGACATCTCACTACGTCCTAAAGGCCAAGTTGGTCAAGTAAAGGTTCTAAAAGTTTATTAGTGCTTCATGACATCACTCAGCGGCCCCTTATTCTCCTTGATTACTCAAGGGTTACCGGTACCCATAAATATGTCGCACTAACGTAGTTATTGCTTAGACCATGTCGGTATACCCCATACATTTTCTATAACGTATTGCTACTTACCTATAAGGTATCCCAAATCCGGCTAGAGGATTCAAACCTAAACAAAGAACCATAATGTAAAGCATACAAGTCAAACAATGAAAGCAAGAAAATGTCATCTAACCCTAAGGTAAACCCACTTTAAGAATTCTCCCCAGCAGAGTTGCCAGTTCTGTGATACGGTGGGAGAACTGACTTGGGTGTTTATGTTTGATCGCAAATGTTTCGGTTAGCAAGAGTCGCCACCGACATTTCTTTTATCCAAAAGGAAAGGTGAAAAAGCATAGGAAAGACCTTTGAGATATTTTCTTGAGTTCGGGGGGTAGATTATGAAAAGGGAAGGTGTTATCACCCTTTTCATCCATGGTTTTCCATGGGCTCTTAGTTACTTGCTAGATCACTTTCTTTTGTTTGAAAATGTGTTTTGTGTGGTTTTTGAAAGCATTTTTGAAAAGAGGCCACAGTTTTAGGCAAACTTTGTAATGATTCCCGTTCGTAAGAATGTATACAAAGTTTTTGATCTTTAGAAAGTGTTTTCAAGTTTGAAAGGTGTTTTGAAAGTGTTGGTGTTTGTTTTGAAATGGAGCAAGAAACTAGGAACATTCTACCTACTCAAAAAGTCTTTCATGTTCGTTTCCTCTTTCGTTTGACATTGTTATCTTACCATTGATTTGGTAAGTAACGCTATCTTAGGATGTAAACGGGACGGGCGTGGGTCATCGTATAACCATGATTAGAAATGTTGCAAGGTATCTTAGCATTTTTCTTTAGGGACTAAGATCATTTTGAAAGGCAACTTTTGATAGTGTCATCAAGGGACTATGATCTTGTATTTTGCTTGTCTTTGCTAAGATACCTCACATGCGTAATATGGCCATTTTTGTAAGGCAGCCAAGTGGATTTACCCTAGGGGGTGCTTGTGTGCAAGTGTATTGATTTTTCATGCTTAATTTGTCTATGATTAGGGTTTGCTAATGATTGTTTTTAGTCTTTCCATACAAAACCCTAATTACTAGCATTTTGTATATAAAACGATAAATTACGGAATTTAAAATTACTATGCTATTACATCACTTAGGTGAGGGGGTGGTGTACAAATTACAAATAGGGATTTTGCAAGAAAATTAAACCTAATTATCTATTACAACCATATTGAACATGTACAAATAATTGAATAAATGGTAATATATAAATACAAGAATATAAAAAAAGAGAGATGATTTTTGTTTGATTTTCATAAAAAGGGTTTAACCTAAACCTAATTAAGAAAAAACATTAGTTAAAATTAAAATAAAATTAACTTAAACTAATTGAGAAAAGAAATTAAATTAAAATAGATTTTTAGGGTTTTTATGAAGAAGAAGGGTTTTAAGTTAAATAAAAATAAAAATGAAAACTAAATAATTAAGAGAAACCTAAATTCTAAATTTATTTTAATTAATAAAATAATTTTTAAAACTAAATCTAAATATTTAATTATTTAAAAGAGAAATTAATTTTTTAAAAGAAAATGTTTTTAATATTTTTGTTTCATAAGAAAATAAAATGAATAAGTGTAAATAATAAACAAAATATTTTTTTGGATTTTTCATGATTAATGAAAATAATAATAATAAATAAAAGATGAAAAAGTAAAAAATAAAATAAAATAAAAATAAGTCAGGGAGGTGGATTAATGAAACAGGGGGTCAGAAGTTAGTAAAAACAACAAAGCCCAAAGAAGGGGAGGCCCAGCGCTGCAAAAACACAAAAATGTCAAAAAAAAAGTGGAAATGGAAAAAAGGTCACGCTGGGGCTTGAACCCAGGACCTCATAGTGACAGGCGCACGCTTTAACCACTGGGGTGGTGATACATCCATTAACTTGTATGAAATGATAAATATATAACCAAAAATGTGTCATGACTGTACTTCATCTTCAACCTCCAGCCAAAGGATCTATAACTTGCTCATTTCTCAACCATTTGCAAAAATGTAAACATGAAAATTGCTCCATTTTTTCACACGAATCAAACCATATAAATATCATAAGCTATATATCAAAGATGAATGAGAATTTTTGAAAGTACCAAATTCTGACCTAAATGTTTCAGCAAGTTTAAACTCAAAATTCTCCATGCTCAAGCAACATAATTGAAATCTATGGACATATATAGTTTCAGGGCAATGATATATACATTCTATATTAACAAATGCAAACCAATAATGCCTAAATAATAAGATATAAGTTCAAGAAAAATACCTTCAAACTGGAAATCGTGAAATGAGTTTGAGCTTGTTTCAAGTGATGGTGATAATCAGGTTAGTTTCCTTGGACCTCTAGGAAGCTAATGTAATGGTTGGCTTGAGCTGAAGGTGGATGGAATGGTCTGGAGAAGTCCAACTGTGATGTTCTATTTTTGAAATTGGAAATGGATGAAGATGGTTTTACAGTCGTGTAACAGGGATAGGGATGGCTTATGTATGATTTTTGGAAGCTTTTGGAAGCAAAAGGCCAAGAAACGCACAAGTGAAATGGAAGTTTGAAGTTCTTGGTCAGAATATGCAACAATGGTGGTTTGTGATGCAGTTCTGATTTTGTGGAATTTTTGGAGCTTGTGTATTCGTGGGTTATCTTGCAAATAGTATCTCTATTTATAGAGGAAAGGTTTTGAGGTTTAAAATGATCATAAACAAAGAATCACATGTTATGAGTTCTTGACTTGTTTTTGAAGTTATTTCGACAAACATGGTTTCAATGCAAGGTACATATCTTGTAGGGTGGCTAGAAACTTTAAACATGTTTTTTCTGAGTTTATAGAGTATGTTTGTGGAGAAAGAACAAGTGCAAAGCTCTATACAAGTTGACTTTGTGATTAAAGTCACTTTTCAAGAATATCAATGGTGCCTTTCTTCCAAAAATGGAAATGCAACTTGGGTAATGATTCAAATGCTTGGACAATGGCTCCATATGTTGTGTAAACATTTAATTAAGAAGTGAATTGAATGTTTGAGGCCTGAAAAGTGAAGATTATGCAGCATGGCTATGGATTTGGTTCATTGTGCATCACAAATTTTGCCTTGCAAAACAACTTGAAACCCCAACTTCTGACCTTTGATTCTCCTTGCTCACAAATTATCTCAAGGAGTTCTGGGATATTTTGGAAATATTTTAATGTGATCTACAACCCCTCTTTGAATCACTTTTGAAAATTCCCCTTGGAACTAGGTGAAACTTGGGTCAGAAGTTAGGTCAAAATCCTGACCAAAACTAAGGCAAAATTCCACTAAGTGTTTAATTTCAAGACCGTGACTTTATGAATTAAAAACTTGATATCTAAGCAATTTTAGAAGATCTACAACTTTCATGTTGAAATTTTCTTTTGAATCATCTTGCATCATGGTGAAAAATTTGCTCAAAGTTGTGAAAAAACATGAAGTTTTAAACACTTAGAAAAATTTCTAAGTTAGAAAACTTTGACTTTTCAAAATGAAATCTTGACTTTTTGATTTCTTGATGAAAAAGTTTCATATTTTGACATGTTTTGATGAATTGTGATCTTTGACATTGGATTTTGACAAAAAAGTCAAAGATTGACTTTTCAGTGTACAGTTGACTTTTGATTAGTTGACTGAAAATTCACCATCAATCCAATTGATCTTGAGCAATGTTTTGGGTCATGCCATTAGGTCAAAATGATGCAATTGAATTCTTGATATCATGCCTCCAACCACTTAACCATTTTCTAGGTCAAAAATCAGAAATTGCTATTCCTCAGTCAAAACCCTAATTTTGACCATTTTGCCCTTTTGATGATTTGATCAGATTTCTTGAGGAATTATGGTCCAAAATTGATCAAATGATACATATGAGTTTATAATTTTGCTATGGATCAAAAATTATGAATTTTTACTGTAAATTGGCCACAATTGACTTTTTCCCCAATACAACTGATTTTTAGGTCAATTGCTCAATTGACTGAGCAAAAATATGATCCAAGGCTTGAAACTTGACATGAGTAATCTTGTGGGTCCATAATGATCCATGAAAGTCATATGAGGCATTTAAAGTTCAATTATCCTTGTGCAATCTCAAACCCTAATTTTGGTCATCAGTGCTTAAGGAGGTGTCTTGAGTTGATCAACCCTAGTGAAATCTTGAACCAAGAGAGATCTTTGTGAGAAGATATTTGATAAATGAGAGGGAAAATTTTGGGGTACAACAGGTTGTATCAAACCTTATGATGTTAAATCTTCGACTTCTGACAAGTCAAACAAGCATAAACAAATTCAATAATTTCCTTTTTATACCGGACAACCAAAATAATTTCTTCAAGTCCTGATACATTTTTGTAGCACTTGTATGAATACTTAAGCCACTTCGAAGTCCTTCCTCAAGAATAATCTTCTTAAGTTCTGGCACATCCGGAACACACACTCTATTTCCAATCCTCGTTATACCATTTTCATTAATTCGAAAATCACCTCAGTTACCTTGGTTGATTATTAGCAATTAGTCAACCAAGCTCAGATCAAATTTATGACCATCTCTGATTTTATCAAGAATACCACTAGTTAGCTTCAACATTCCCAACTTCACATTGTTTGGAGTTTCCTCACACACCACGCTCATATACCTGGATTGTTCGATTAATTCGAACTTGTGCACCATAAGCATTGACATGTGTAAAGACGTCCTACTCAAAGCATCGACCATAACATTTTCTTTACCAAGATGGTAACTCAAATCGAAATCATAATCCTTCAACAACTCAAGCCACCTTCTCTGCCTCGTATTCAATTCCTTCTGGTCAATCAAGTACTTCAGACTCTTGTGATCACTGAACACCTCGAATTTGGAACCAAACACATAGTGCCTCCAAATTTTTAACACAAAGACTACAGCTGCTAACTTTAAGTCATGCGTAGGATAATTCCTTTCATAAACTTTCAATTGTTTGGAAGCATAAGCAAAAACTTTCGCATTATGCATCAGTACACCACCAAGACCCACCTTAGACGCATCACAATATACCATGAAAGATTCACTTGAATTAGGAAAAATCAACATGGGGGAATTCACCAACTTCTTCTTTAATTCCATAAAACTTTCTTCGCATGCAACATCTCACACATAAGCTTGCCCATTTCGAGTCAACCGAGTCAAAGGTAATGCCAACTTAGAAAAACCTTCAATAAACTTACGATAATAACCAGCCAAACCAAGAAAACTTTGTATCTCCGTAGCAGACTTCAGAGTCTCCCACTGCAACACAACATCAATTTTAGAAGTATCCAGAGCAATCCCATCACCTGAAATCACATGGCCAAGGAAATTCACTTCCTTTCTCCAAAACTCACACTTCGACAACTTTTCATACAACTTATTCTCCTTTAACACTTGCAACACAATTCTCAAATGCTCAACATGCTCTTCTTCTGATTTAGAATATATCAAAATATCATTAATGAAGACCACGACAAACTTATCCAGATACGAATGGAAATTTCGATTCATATACTCCATGAACACACCTAGTGAATTAGATACCCCCAAATAGAATTAGTGTACTCATAATGACCATACCTTGCTCTGAAAGACATCTTTGGAATATCACCCTATTTAACACGAATTTGATGATAACCCGACCTTAAATCAATCTTGCTAAACATATGATCTTCTACCAATTAATCCATCAAATCATCAATCCTCTGAAGTATATATTTATTATTGATAGTCACCTTATTACACTTCCTATAGTCAACACATAATCTCATACTACCATTTTTCTTCTTAAGCAATAACACAGAAGCACCCCATGGAGAAACACTCGGTCGAACAAACTTCTTCTCAATAAATTCGTCCAATTATTTATTTAACTCACTGAGCTCTAAAGCTGACATCCTGTAAGGAGCCATTGACACCGGAATCATACTTGTTACTAAGTCTATGGAAAACTCTACCTCGCACTCTAGAGGAAAATCATTGATGACATATGGAAATACATCTCGAAAATCAGACACATGTAACTCAAGACTTGCAGTTTCACAATCGACTTGCAATGATTAAAAGATACCAAATATCTAAACATCATCTCCTAAAAGTCCTTCTACTTGCTTAGCAGATACACACATCAGTCCTCCACTATCACAAAACTCATATCCATACTCTGGAGGCAAGTCGCAAATATCTTCTGGAAAAACATCAGGAAATTACACATAACTTGCATATCACAAGCTGTCACATTTCTCTCTATTCTCCTAGAAGAAAACATCAATAATACCTGATCGTTATCCCTCAAAGACATCCCAAATTAATGGACAGTTAAGAATTTTGAATCAATATTCTCTTCGGGTTCGAGAAACAATACAACTCCAACAACACTTGTACTCTTGTAATCAATAGCACACCTAACCAACCCTTCACAACTGAAACATCTCAGAGAAGAGAAAGCTTTTCCCTCACTTATTTTAATCCCACTTCTGCAAACAAGTGGTTAGAAAACAACAAAGTACCGACAGTGTTTCACACACATGTCACATACTAAGGAACAAATAACATTAGAAAACCTGGTCGGGTGGACCGACCTGCTCTGATACCACTAATATAACACCCTTGTAAACCCCGAGATGAATTCAAGAATAATAAATAAATCAAGACAATGCACCAATGAGGCTGTCACATCATCAAACAAACATCATAATCAAACATCCTGCTGCGTAACACGGTTTTCAGACAATTATAACAATTATTTCTTTAATAAAATCACCATATAAATTTAGACTTCATAGTAGAATCTTAGTGACAATCATAACTTCATTTATTTCCTCAAAACATCAAGACTTTTTGGTCTTATCCAAGGTTAACATCAAAATAAATTCAACAAATAACAAAACTCATGAGATGTGTTTTAAACAAACAACAAACTTGAAGACTCAAGTTTTCCCAACCCCGATATTATATATCAGAGCAATATCCTTTTTATTCAATAGAAACACACTAAATAACTTCAAAGATATCCTTATGCTTCTACGAGTTATCGAGATCACCGGTGCGTAACCCACATGGAGGCGACATTCAAATAGAAAAGGTGAGTAATCACAAATCAATACAAAATATTTAAGGAATAGATATAGTAGTTACAACAAAAATCATCATGAAATCCTTACATCATCATATATTACATATTATGCTCACACTTTCACATCATCAATTCATTCACAACTTCATTATATCATCAAATCAGCAATCATCACCAAAACATCATTCAATTCATTACATTAACACAACCATCAACATCATCAAGACATCATTTAATTAGTAATCATGCAATGAAATAGAGGATGTAATGCACAACATTGACTCATGCATTTGGTACCAAACTTCAGTGATGAACAATGGGTCATCGTCCTCTAAAGATCCCCACCATAGGATCATTTCCCTCTTGGAACCGGAGAATATCTTAATAACATACTCAATCTACACAATGGGATTGAGTCCGTCACTGGACAAACATCCTAACAAAACAGGTGGACCAACGTCCTAACATATGATATGAATGTATGATGCACAACAATATTAATACTTCGACCATGGTTAATCAATTGCATCATCATCATGTAATCATCATATAAACATTACTCACATGGTTTTTATACACATCAAACATGCTTATTATCAACTTCATTCAACATATCACATATTCGACCATGGCTAGTCAATCACATCTTCAACAACATCAAATAATTATCATCACATAGCATGTATACATGTTATCGTGCAAGTCATTAAACATCATCATAAATAACATCTATCACATCATGTTAACATCATAATCACCATAAATAATTCCAAAACAACATCATATTTATCATTAGAGATAGAACATCCCCAATTATTAATTATACAAGGAAATTGCATACATTTTAAAGTTTTTCAAATAAATGCAAACGCGACGTCATACACTGACTCCACAAATCCTTATTACCCACCAATTAAATTTATTTCCTGAACATGAAACCATTTTTGTAATAATTTACACTATATTAGCTTTCCCCAGGTTTAAACTACGCATCAAACAGACACTCGAAACTCAAGTTATGGATTTTTGAAATTTTTTACAAATTTTTTCGACACAGCGGGGTAATGGGTTACCTCACCATGTAATTGGTTACCTCAATCCCAGAACTTGAAAAACCCAATTTTTCTTCGATGTAACCGATCACCTTAACCATGTAACCGATTACATCATCCAAAATGCCCCAAAAACATATTTTTAATCTAACTCGTTAACTTAACCATGTAATCGGTTACCTTATTGCCATAAACACTTTTCTGCAACTTTTTGAGATGAAAATCACTTTTTATTCCTACCCATACATCCCCAAATTTCATATAATGCATAATTCAGGTTCCAATTACATATATCCATCCTCGCACATCACCAACTACATTCTATTTCAATAAAATTGCAATATATATACACAAATTCACACACTTTCATATAATAAGGCAAACACTGACACATCCATCAAACACCAAACATCATATTAATTTGCAATTTCATCAGTATTCACATTTTACTCCAAAATCACCATAACTCCAAATAAATCCTACAAACACCTAAACTCCATATCAATTATAATAACATGGATCACCCCCCTTACCTGGTTATTTCCTAGCGGGTGATTTCTTTCTTCTCATTCTATGGTGTTCCCTTCTCTTTTCCTCTCGATACCCTAGCTACTTCTTCGTGTTCTCTCAATTCCATAATCGTATAGACTGACTCTAATTTTTCTCTCTTTCTCCTTTTTACCCCTTGGACCCCTATTATGATAATCTCATCTTACCCTCACTAATCCTCATAAAATTATCACATTGCCCTTAATATTTCTACACATATTATCCTATTTAATTAATTGAATATTTTTAAATAATTATTATTAAATCTAATTAATCCCAACTAAATTATTTAAATTCTAAGTGATTCTCATTATCGCTTTAATCCAACACTTTCCCTCAACATAGTATCACCAATATGCCACAATGCATCATATGAATCACAATAATTCACACATAATCACAAATAACTAATTAAATAATTAACTATGATTTTTGGGGTGTTATAGAAAGTCTAGGCATTGAGGCCTTAAACATTCTTTCATGAGAAAATTAATTAAGGATGAGATCATTTCAGTCACATATATACGAACGATATATAATATTTATGATCCATTTACTAAACTACTGGCCAGATATTTAGTAAAGACTACCTCGAGAGGTATTAGATTAAAGTCCTTGAAAAAGGGTTTTGACAATGATGACATCTCAATCTAAAGTTTGTTAGAACAAGATTTGGATCTGTGTTTAAATCTCTATGTTTTGATGATAACAATGCATATATTTTATGAAGAACAATTTTAGTTCTAACAGTTTCATTAAGTGTGCAGATATCACAATTCAAGATAGTTTTGATCAAGATATTATCACAATCACCTTATACACCCAGAAGAAGAACCATTGAGTTATGTTTCTAATGTAACATTAGTAGTTCTATGGAATGCTGAATGTACGACAAGAAAAGAATCTCAATGAGTTTCTAACAAGAGAGAGTTTATGACAAGTTATTGCTTCAAGATCATAAATCAAAGAGGAAACAGGAAACAAGCTTCCAAGGAAAAGATCAGATGTCATAATTTGTTCATTAGAAAAGCTACTTCTTATATTTTTGAAGACAAAGTCAAGTTTCTGAAAACTCATAAATTTCATGGAATAAGCACTTCAACTCAACATCAGAAGTATTATATCAGAAGAAAGGTTAAAAGAAAGATCTTATGGAATCAATTCTAATCAACATCACAAAGTCCATTAGAAGACAAGATTAAAGGATTGTATCTTCTCAAGCCAATCCACTCAGAATAAGTAATATTGGTTAGAAGACAAATATCATCAAAAACACCACTACATTCAAAAGAAGCAATATTGTGACCGTTTCTAAAGAAACATTAGTAGTTCTAAGGAATTCTGAATGTTCATCAGAAAGGGAATCAAGTATGTTCTCAGGAAAGCGCCACTGTCAAGATCTCATATATCCACGAAAAGATTTTAAGATTAAACAACAATATGTAGTTGACATAAGTTGTTGCTTTTAGCTCAATCCAAATATCATAATTCAAGAAATCAGAAAGAAGGAACTCAACATTAAAATCAGATATACTGATATAAGTTGTTGCATCATAAATCAGAATCGGGTATGCACCTCAAAAAAATTGATTATCAAAGATCAAGACAAGATCAAGACGAAGTGGATTATAAGAGCTCTCACTCAAAGAAATTGTTCCTCAGATAAGTTGTTGGTTATATATCTGAAGACAATGTTCAAATATCAGAAAGACTCTGACTCTACAACAAAGAAGAATCTTGTAGATCATTATCACTCCTCAATCAAAATCAATCCAGCAAGAAGAAAAGAATCAAAGCTCAAGAATTCAAAGACTTGAGAATCATCTAGGATGTTATCATAATATTTGGTTTCAACATCCATCATTAGAAAAGCTTTTGATATCTTCATTATAAAAGATTTCACGTACAAAGATAATGCTTGTTCCTCAGATGGGCTATTGTCGAGCATTCTAAAGACAAGAATTCACTATTAAAAGTATCTGAAATGAAACATCTTCTCAAGATAATCTTCATCTCTCATATCAAAAAATAAATATGCCCTTAAGACTAGTTCCAGATCAGAAGAAAAGCTTTGTGATTCACAAAGGCTCTTGCCCATAATTCTAAAGACATGATTTAGTTCTGATAACTCTGATGTTCCTGCACTACAACAACAAAGTAGTTTTTGAAATAATCATCATTCATTCATCAATAAAACAAAGACAAGTAAATGATCTCTTCCAATCTTAATACATCAAAATCAGAAGTACATCATCAAAAGTTATAGATCAAGAAACTTAGTCAAGAAGAATACAGTACACCATAAATTCCACTATCATGATATTGGTTATACTATTCACATAAGTTGTTCTCCCACTGTTATACGCTAACTACTCCAAGCAGCAGGTATAGGAAAGTGACATTTCATACTGTTCTAAATCTCTCTTGAATATATTTGTTAGGAATCAAGCGTTGGAAGGAGATAAGACTTCTCTATCCTTATAACGAGTCTTTTCATTTGAAGGCTATATAAGAAGACTAAATCTTAAAATTCAAATTGACGAAGATGACAATGTCGATGTCCATATAATGTTCTTTGTCTCAATAGAAAATATCTTACAATGTTAAAAAGATGAAATGAAGAAGCAATGAGTTGCTGCTTGTAACTTTCTCAAGAAAGAAATAAGATGAAGATGAAGAGTTCTACAAGATGCTACTCAAATTATTATCAAATACATCTTGGTAGAAATATGAATAAACAATGAGCTGTTGCTCATAGCTTTCTCAACAAGTAAGATTAAGAAGAAGAAAAACTACAAGATTTTAATTTATGTAGATCAATGTAAAAACACAACAGTTGTTGCTTAGATTGTGTTATAGTTTATCATTCTTCATGTAAATTGTTTGAACACTAGAGTTTTTGCTCATAATTTTGTTAAGGAATTTGTACTTAAACTAGGATTAATATGCTTGTCAAAAAGCATTATTGTAATCTCCAGAAAAACAATTAAGTTTAGAATTGGTAGTTCCTCAAGTGATCAATTGGAGATCAGAAGACTTGAGAAGATAAGTGGTTGCGGTCATCGTGGATGTAATCCTTATTAGGAGACCATGTTGGTCAGATTTTAGGTGGGTCATTAACTGTTATATCTCTTAGACATCACTAAACATGTCATTATATTGTTACTTGAGAGACTCGGTTGACTCAGGATTCTCAATAAGGCATAGGTTGCGGTCTTTATAGAAATGGCAATAAGGATCAGCTGAAGTTTTTGGGGTTTTAAACAATGTTGATCGTACTTATTGTGGTAAATTGTAATCATAATTGGTTATAGTGGATTAAGTCCTTTTGGAAGGCAAAATCACCTGAGGAGGGTGGACAAGAGTAGCATATTTAGAGGTGAATATGGATTATTGAATGTGTCTCTTTATATTTTTGGCATTCTATATTCTTTCATAGTTCAATTGAATGGTTTTTTAAAGGGGAATAATTTTTTAAAAACCCAATTCAACTCCCCTCCCCCTCTTTTTGTATTTTTCTCCAACCGTGTAGTGAGATTCAGAAAGAGAAAAACTATGAATGTTGTAGATTAAAATGAAGGAAATAAAGCAATATCAAACATTCATTTTATTAGAAAAAACATCAAGGATCTAAAAAGTGTTTCAGAAATATTGAGAACAAGATGCATCAGAAGAAATTCTCTCATCCATCAGCTGAGAAAATCATGAGAAGAAATCATTAGAAGGATTCCTTCAGAAACTTTCATTGGTTTCATATAGGAGTAATTTTAAAAGGAAAAGCTTATTGTCATAACAAGATTCATTCTCTAGGAAATTGAAGAAATATTGTTATGAAAAGTGTCTCTAATCTCTCATCAAGGAACATTTCAAGAGATGTGTACGAAATCAGAAAAGGAGAATCATCAGAATCCAAGAAAACGAGAAGATAGGATTGCTCTCTTTACTGGTCGGATCTTTCTAACTCTTCTCATTTATATGTTTTGATATGAATTAAATGTTTAGTTAGAAATCCAGTTTTTTAACATCTCAAATATGTTAACTATGAATAACAAATAAAATTCTAAAAATCTCTCTTAAAATCTTTATCCCTAAAAAGAGAATCTTATAACTCGGATATCTGAAGAATCCTATCAAGTAATTAATGTTATACTATTTTTGAGAAACCACCTCATTGGAAATAATTGTGGATAACATGCCATATAATACTTATGTCTGAAGCTATTTTTGTGTCCTACCATTTTCTTGGAACTTGTCATTATATAATTATTCCCCATTCATTGCTTTGTCATTTCAAATCTTTGCACCATATGTTTTCTTCTTTTATATATGTTTCCCCCTATTTATTTAAGTCTCCATCTATGTCTTCATCTTCCTCATCCTCTTCTTTGTATTCTGTTAAGACCATTTCTCGCATAGAAATAACGACTTCAAAAACTTTTCACGGCAATGAAGAACTCCTTGAAGTTATTTGTGAGCTTTGTCGAAATGTTCCTCGACTGAGCGTTAGTGAGCTCAATATGACTCAGAACATCACTATCCAAGGATGATCTAGGTACATTGAAATGTCGCATGGTCCTATATATCCAAATATGGCCAAATAATTCTGGAAGTATGCCTCTGTGATATTTGATGGCTCCTTTGTCTCCTCAATTGTTTTTGGAAATTCCATCACCGTTACTCCTGCAACCATTGTGGCTGCAATTGGTTGTACTCAAACTGGAACTACTTTTTAACTTCATAGGTTCAGAGACTCCTTGATTGAAAATCCCAGTACCATTTATGATATGTCCACTATATATGAACCAACCAATCCTAGAAATCTTCTTTCTATTGTTAAAGTTTGGTTTCAACTTGTGTTGACTAACTTCCGTCCAAGAGGTACTAACATGCAATCTGTGACACATGATGACAAACTTCTTGTCTATTTTCATGTGAATCATGTAAGGTTTAATTTACCTCAAACCATGTTTAACCTTCTAAGGTATTCAATCACTATTTCCATAAATCAACACCAGTCCTGCATCCCATTTGGAAGAGTTCTCTCTGCACTCTTCTTTAATGCTGAGATAATTACAGATGTTCATTATAATTGACCTGAAAATGAACTTGAAGAGGAAATATGTTAAGTACTTATAGTTTATCTAGCTCTGGCTATGTCTACTAGTTGTGCCATGTTCTTAGTTATGTTCCTCTTCTTCCATAATGTGTGTTTGTATTTCCAGTTTCTCGTTAATGAAAATCGTGCTGCTCTTATCGTCTTTGAAGAAAATAGGATAAATGTTCATTATCATAAAGTTTTATAAAATTCCCTTATCATTATATATTGTCCTTTATCCTAACAAAATAAAAATGGTTACAACATTTGGATCTAAAACATTCTTATTAAAATGTATTTGCCACTAACCATCACTGCATGATTGAGTTAGGAATTTTGAGAAAAGTTCACTAGTTTACTTTTAGATAGGTTATCTAAGGATTTGATGTTATGTATCTAATGGAAATCAAGTTCCCTAAACACAATTCTTTAAATCATCTTCAAACGAGTCCAATATGCTCTCTTTATTTTTTTTTCTATTTCTTAATCAAGAAAAATACCGAGACATTGTTATTTGATCAGAGACATTGATAAGCACAATTTATCTTCTTTTAAGGGTCTTTTGTCATCTTGTATTTACTCTCTCAAAAAGCGTCATGGGAGTTACATTTTTCCATATGTCTTCCCTCAGTCATTTATTATTGAGTCTCCCAAGTCTGATTACCTTAGGTAAGGAAAATTAATTCTCTTGTCAGTTAAGTCTTCTCCCTTTCTATTTATTCACCTCTATTGTTCCATCTTCTCTTCAACATTTTAACATCAATTTATCAACTTTCTTTCTCATTTCTTTTTATATGACTCCAAGAACTTTTTGTGGTAATGATGACCTTTTAGACGTCATCAATGAAAAGCGTCCATGAAATTCTAGTATTCAGACCACAAATGTCCTAAAAGATGTTGAGACACCTTTTTCTGAACAAACAAGCAATGACAAGATAAATAGTAATCAAAGTGCAGAAAACTAAAGAATACACAGGATTTTTAACCCAGTTTGGTGTAACCCAACACCTACTCTGGGGGCTACCAAGCCAGGGACCAAGTTAACTACTAATAGTATCAAATCAAAGCTAAACTCCCCCATTTACAACTTCTCACTTAATCACTACCCTCATTTAACTTCTACCTAAGACTCACCCATGTATGAGACCCTTCTCAAATCCTTTCAAATCACAAAATACTGACAAAACAATTTTAAACACTTAGATGAACACAGAAGTCACACTTCAAAGACACGTAATCATTCACTTCTTACAAGCTTTGGAATGAATTACATAACTTACAACAAAAACAAATTTCTACTTTTTTATCAACATGATAATCGAGAGGCTCACAATAAGCACACAAACCATAATAAAAAATATAGTGTAAGTTTGCAAAAAACAACTATGGTTTAATCCTTCTATTTATAATATTCATAGGAATGGATTTGGACTTCACAAATCCCAGCTAGATAAGCAACAGGAGCTGCAGAATAATCTCCTAAAAGATAGGACATCAATCATCAGTTTCCTAAAATATCTTCATAATTAGTAACTAACAATTCTCCTTGAAATTAGCTTAAATATTTTTCAATCTTCAAACTGAGCGCCACATAGGATAGAACAATCTTCAAAAAATATTCCGCACTTGTAATAGATCAGAATATCCAAGAATCCAGCTGCTCACCAACATGATGTCGGAAGAGCATGCATATGAGATCGCATATGACATGTTGCTTCAGTATATAAAACATCTTTATTCAACATGTCAAAGATAAGTTAGTTTTACCAAACATAATGTCAATCACAAAAAAACACAGAATAAATAATCTCCCCATTTGGCTTATTTTGGCTAAAACAACTTAGCACATCTTCCATACATAAGCAGCTACAACATTTGAAAAACTAAAGCACTCAATCAATCAGGGGCGCATCAGCAAAACAGAACAACAAAGATTAGAGTTATAGTTGATGGAAACTTCTTCAACACAATGAACTAGATAATATCTAGTTTTCAACATGTCAGAACATCATGTCTGACAAGACCTTCAAAACCTATGCTCCCCCTCAAAGGCAGCATGCACACCACGCAAGCACACCATGCAATTACTCCCCATTTTTAGCCACTATATGACAAAGGTGAGCAATTGTCCAATAGTTCTTTGACATCTAAATATATCCCGGGAACTCGCCCCTTACAAAATGATACAACAACATATACAAGTAAATAAAGCAAACCCAAAAAGGTTTACACAACCAATAGTTATGCAACAACATCAGCATCATTACCAATACTCTTGATAATAGAGGCTTCTCTTCGGAAGATGTCACACTAGCATCTGGAGAATGTGTCTCATCAAACATACCATAAAGTAAAGAGAACCTCTCTCTTTCCTTATCCAATAAAATACCAGAAGAAAAGTGGTAAAATTTATTGGCCCACCAAAATAGCAGTAATTGTTATAGGTCTTCATAGACATAGATACCTAGTCTCCTTCTCAATTTTTCAAACTGGACTGCATCTAACACTTTAGTGAAGATATCAGTAAGCTTATTTTTAGTACTAACATGTTCAAGAGTTATTACTTTGTTTTCAATAAGATATCGTATGAAGTAATGTTCAGACTTTCCTCAAAATCTGATTTAATGTCATCAATGGCTTCCTCTGAGCATTTGACATTTAGTCAGCTGATGAACTCTCTTACCCGTTCCTTTGTAGTGGTATCAACTTTCACCATGTATTTCTTTCCAAAACCTACTTTGTTTGCATCATTCTGCTCAGCAGCTTGCCTTTTGGCCTGCCTTCGACGCTGGGATTCTTAACGATGTAGTTCTCAGAGACATGACTCTTTTTATCAGACCTGAACTCGCGCCTATAATGGACAGACGACTTTCCTTTATCTCTAGTATTGGAAACAATTTTTGTGTCTCCATTTTTCCTTGAGGCTTAATCCATGTGCCTCTAGGAGCACTGACATATGGAACGAAACTGTTTGGTTTGGATTGGAAGTTTCTCACAGCATTTCTTGAAGTCCCCTCTTTCCTCTGATAGAGCCTTTTGTTAGAGAATTTGTTTTTGGTTTTCTCTAGCTGTAGTCTCTGGAAATTTTCAACTGTAATCTTGTCAGTAAGAGCACCACATCTAGGGCACAAGCAAGCTTGTGAGCCCTTGTTCTTGAATCAGTACAAAAAATCCAGCAGTTCTTCTTCAGGCTTGGGGTACACTTCAGCAAGCCTATGTCAGGACTTTCATCAGTTCCTTCAACCATGTCTACATCCACAAATTCAGTGATTTCCACCATATGGATAGCGACAGGATCTACAAACAACGTCTCTTCTTGTTGGAGAGGATCGACATCAATTTTCATTTTTCTGCCAGCAAATCTCAATCTTCCCTCTTGTAGTGATTTCTTCACAAGATCCCTGAAAAGAAAACATTGAGAGGTTGTATGGCCCATATAATAATGATATTTGCAAAAACCTCTTTTTTTGTCGTTATTCTAATGGTGGTAGCTTAGCACTTGCAGGTACTAAAATCTGACCATCTTTAACCAGCAAATCAAAAATTTCTTCACATTTAGTGACATCAAAAGTACAAGTTTTCTCCAGAAATTTTGGATTATTCTCGACAGGACCTGGCTTCATCTCAGCCACATCAACCTCTACTTCAGTCGGTGAGATATAACCACCTTTTTTCATTTTTAGCCTTGGTATGTCTGAGTTTTTCTAATCTCAGACGTTCAAGATGTCAAACTCTATCAGCTAACTACGACATACTTTTCATAAAGGTTAGGTCTATTTTCTTCCTAATGGAATAGTCCAAACCCCCAACTGCCATTTGAACAAGTTCATGTTCAGGCACCTGCGTAAAACACCTTGCCTTCAACGCACGAAACCTATTTAAATAGTCGTCAATACTTTCAGCAAACCTTCTTTTTATGTTTGATAATTCTACCAAACTAATTTTTTAATGTCCCTCATAAAATTGTTCATGAAAAAGATTTTCCAATTTAGTCCATGACTCAATCGAATTTGGGGTTAAGGTAGTAAACCATGTGAATGTTGCCTTTGTAAGGGAGGAAGGAAAATTATTTACCCTTGGGTTTTCATTATTTGCTATATCCCCTTACTCGGTTAGATATCTAGTAATGTGTTCCACCGTTGACTCCCCTGATTCACCCTCAAACTTTGTGTATTTAGGGATTTTCCATCCTCTAGGTAATTCAGTCTGCAAAATGTATTCAGACAAAGGGGAAGAATATGTTGGCCTCTGTGGTGTGGTATTCATACCATTCCTAGACATAATTCTTTCTACAATAGTTGTTAGGTTATTTTCTACTGCTAAATCCTCTTGTCGATATTGATCAACAATTTGGTCAGTATCTTGTTGTCAATTAACCAATATCATCAGATGGCGTTCTACCACTCTTGGTTCAACCACTTGATTTTGCTGTACTTGTGGTCTAAGCACTTGCCATTGGTAGATTGTTTCATCTTCTACTGCCCCCATCTCAACTTGGGCGGGGATGACTGGTCTAACAACAGGTGGTACATGTCGAACAGGAATTTGGGGTGCCCCCAGGAAATTACACAAGTGTGTCAATTGAGTGACTACTTGCCTATTTGTTTCAGCAGACTGTCTATTAGTCTCATAAGATACCTGCATTACAGGGTTAATCACATAACTCATTTGATTGGTTAATAAATTTACCAACTCATGATTACTATCATCCATTTACTACCTCAAAACTGCTATCAGTGTATTAGTTAAAGGCAGCACTAGAGGAGGCCCCACTCTATTTTGGTTATTCCAATTTAAGGTGTTTCTTCCCGGTGCAGACCCTTGAAATAGGGAATTCATATTTTGAGCATTATCAGCCAATAATTTTGGGTTTGATGTCGAATAATATCCTGGCATTAAGGAATACGACATTCCATAAAGAGGATCTGCAGTGCCAAAACGAGGTATATTACTAATGGTCATGGCCATCTCTGGTCTCAGACTCACCGACGGAGCCTGAGACATTGGCACTAGAATTGCGCCTACTGTCGACATGGTTGCAGTTGTGTTTGCCAAAGAGGGCAAAGACACGACTTGAGACACTATTGTGTATGGTAGTTATTGTTCTTTGTGGCACTACATCCATATTAGGGTTATTAGGATTAGTCATCCTTGGTGTATGTTGCTTAACTTGTTGTTTATCGTACTTTTTGGTTAGATTCCCACTTATAAGTTTCATACATTTACTAATACCCAAAAATAAAACTTGAAAATTACTACACTAGCACTGGTCCCACCAGGTGTGCCAATTTGTTTACTATGGAAAATGGTAAACAACCACTAGTCTTCCCAAAGCCTAAAAACTAAGGGTTACTTGCAGGATCGACTAGTTGATCCTAAGGCATGTGCTAATGTATCTAAGTATAACTTGTTTGACGGACGTAAGAATTTTCTTTTTGAGAAACGGTTTTCTCTGAAGGAAAGAATAAGTATGACTTTCTACAATGTGATTTTTTGACCGACTGAGGGTGGCTCGTGACTGACAGTAGGTTGCGACTTGTTCAAATGAAATAAATGTTGAGTGACTCTTTACTAAATTCTAGTATAGAGATAGAATGAGTCTCAAAAGCGTAGTAGATAATATAAAAGGATTGTTCAAAAGTAAATAAAATCAAAGTAAAATATTCAAAAGGAACAACTGAAAAGAAAGGAATTTGCATTAACATAAAGATGGTGATTCATGTACATTCACACCTTTGAAACCCTCTGCTTCCTTACGCTTGGAATTTGTAGTTTGTTAAGTGATTCTAGTATAAAGTGAACACCCTGAATCCTACATTGGACCCTTTTATTTATAGTAGTTATAAATCTAGCTGCCTATGTACTAGAACACGCTATACACTTGACACGTATTTGGCCTAAGGTAACTACTTGTCTATGCTTTCACCATGTACTTGGCGCTTGATTTAGAAAACTATCTTGCAACTGCTGGTATTTTCAAATTTCAAATTTCAAATTTATCTCGCTCAAATGCTTATTTCGACGCCATTCCATAGTGTAGATAGATGATCCATATTTCTCTATGTCCCAGATTTCAATTTTGGTCGAAAAAACCAATCTTCGACTAGCTTGTTTGTCACTTGTGTCGACCTTCCGTTTCCACTGTCGACTTTCTAGATATTTCTGATTCTTGAGTTTGATTTCCTTACAACCTTTTACGACCTTAATTTGTAGGATACCTTCTCCTTAACTCGTGGTACTACCCTTATTAATTACGTAATATATACCATAAATATTTTTTAAGGTAACACATAGCCAGTGGAATATGGTTTGATATCTACTAGAAACTTCTTGACACCTGCCATGTGTCTGGAACAACCACTATCAAAATACAAGTCCTCTTTAGCAGAAGTTATGAGAGAAGTGTGAGCTATGAGACCCAAAGTACCCTTTCTTGATAGCCAGTTCTTCTTTCCTTCAATGGACACATGTTCTCTTCGGGGTCGTGCTTCATACTTTGGATAGCCATGCAACTTATAGAAGAATTCTCTTATATGGCCAATCTTACCACAATAATAGCATCTCCTTTATTCAATTTTTGATCTTGTGAGATTTTTTTGTTGTCTATGATGATGTTGAAACATTTTATTTGACATTTTTTGTTTTAGTTATTTCTTTGGACAAACATATTTCACATCAGTCTCTTTGCCTTTGTCCTTAGTTGCTTGATTATTATGACCAGTACTTTTATCACTTTTAGCATACTCTCCAGATTGAGGATTATCATTATGCATATTAGAACTATTGTCAAGCATTCTCACATACTTGGTCAGATTATCAATCTGAGATTTGAGCATGACAGCTTCACTCTTCATTTCAGAGATGGTGGGCAGATGCTTCATTGTTTCAGCCTTCAGATCAGAAATGATAGTCAAGTGTTCCAATTTTTTTGACTGCAGCTGAGAAATCATTTTATTTTTATCTTCTTCAAGTTGGCCCATATTCTTACTTTTAATGCTCAATTTATGATGTTAATCTGCAAGTTCTTTAAGTGTTAATTCTTCATAGTCTGATCCTCCATCAGAGTTACAGACTCCAACTAAGGCACTGACCAGTTTGACACCTTCTTTCTTATGGTCATTATCAGTGTCACCCTCTGACCAAGATATACAAAGGGTCTTCTTCTACTTCTTGAGGTAGGTTGGACATTCAAGTTTTATGTGTCCAAACTCTTCACATTCCTGACACTAGTCTCCCTCCACTTGACCGGACTAGTCATTAACAGTTAGTCTTGACTTCTTTAATATCTTGTTGAATTGTCTCCCAAGTAACACAATAGAATTAGATATATATTCCTTTTTATACAATTTACACTTAACTTTAGAATCAACAATGTTGGAGACCAAGGAGATGCTCTTCTTCTATTCAGGTTTTTCACTGATCCTTAACTCAAATGTTTATAAGGACCCCATGAGCTCATCACCATTCATGTTGTTTAAGTCTTGAGCTTCTTCAATAACACTTACCTTCATGTCAAACCTCTTTGGAAGAGATCTAAGAATCTTCCTCACCAACTTGGCTTCAGAGATCTCTACCCCTAGGGAACTTGAGGCATTAGCTATCTCAATAATATTCATGTGTAAATCATGAATAATTCATCCTCAAGTTCTCAAACTGAGTGGTAAGCAATTGGAGTATTGACATCTTCACCTTGGAGGTTCCTTCATGAGAAGTCTTCAGGATCTCCCAAGATTCTTTGGAAATAGCAAAATTACTTATTAGTCTAAAGATATTTTTGTCCACTCAATTGAATAGGGCATTCAAGGCTTTGGAATTTCCTTGAGATGATTCTTTATCCTTATCATTCCATTCTTCTTCGTCCTTTTTAATGTTCGTCTCCTTCCCATCCTGGCCTATAACCTTTGGTGGATCGCATCCCTTGATAACAGCTTTGCACGCCTGTAGCGGTATAAATGTTGAGACTAAGCCATTGGATTGACTTGACTCGCACAAATCAAATAAAAATCACCACCGCGCTTTATTGTTTCCAGAGGAATGGGAAAAGAGCAAATAACCCAAAAAAGAGGGGGAGATAATCTAGGTATGGGGGTTGGTTATGCAAAGGGAAGGTATTAGCATCCTAAACATCTACGGTACTCCGCAGGAACCTCTTTGAAAATATGTGTATTTTGGCTATAAACGTTGTATAAAAAAATAGATGTTGGAGATGAGAAAAGAAATATTTTTTAGAATTTTTTCACCTGCCGCGGTTGCGAATCTTTAGTGCCTATGTACCACCTTTCATGCAATAGGGGATCGGGGTACTCGTAGTTCACCTTTAAAAATTGTAAAACACAAATGTGTTAGTTAATTTTAAGATGAGACGCCATCGTCATATCTGAGTGGAAGAACATATTTACTACCCACAAATTATGAAAAAGAAGAACTTTCATCATCTCAAAGTGGAAAATATAGCTCTGATTTTAAAATCAACAAAGCCTCGCTCAACACCCAAGTGGAAAATATCTCACTTCACTACATATCGTAGAAGTATAGTAGTTCGCATCACTACAAGGATCGACAAGAGTCTAATCTTTTAAGAAAATTTTAAAGTAAAAAATCCAAATTGGAAAAATGGTTTTAATGAGGTTGATTGACTTTTAGTCTTCTCACAAAAATGTCAAATTATGATTAAGTTGATTAAATTTTGTTTAAGAAAAGATTTTGAAAATTCATGGACCTAAGACCAAGTTTATTGTGAAAGCGGTTCAAGTTTAGAAAACAAGAATAGTTTTGAAAATGAGGTAGAAGATTTTTGAAATTAAAGAAGATGGGAGGAGATGAAGGGACTATCCTAAAGCATAAGGTAAAAGTTAGGGAATCGAATTGTATAACCAACAAGAAGCCAACATTTGACACAATGAGTCAATGTAGAATTCCTATCCTTTGGGTTGAAACCAAACAAGAAAAGATATTAAGTCTCTTAAGAATACCAAGCTTCAGATGCATTAGGTCTTCACATAAATTGGACAGAGTAACAACTGTATACATAGGAATTCCCAATCACAGACAAAGCATATAATTAAAAAAACCTGCACACAAAGAAAATTAACCCAATATCTTGGGGTAAACCCCAAGAACTCTAGATAAAATAACAACAGAAGTCACAAGGTCTCAAGGGTAGTCAAGGTTTCTAATCCTAAGACCAAGAGGTCCATAACTTCATAATTCCAAGGATAGTAACCAAATAATACAAGTAACCTTAAAGCTTTTTTATAGGTTTAAGTTGGTTATTAAGTATCTTCAAAAAGAAAATGAAAGCTCAAGTGAGCAAAATAAAAATGACATAAAGATAAATGCTCAAGTGAGCAAAGATGAAAATAGCATGAAATGAAAATGCTAAAATAAATGGTGCGTAAAAGTAAAGACGTAAAGTAAAAGCATAAAATAAAAGTCAATTGTTAATGAGTCATAAATTAGAGGTTAGTTGAATGACCATCTTTAAACTTGCATTTGAAAACTCATTAGAACTTATAAAATCAAAGCTTCTCAACAACAAGTTACATTTGCTTTTTGTCAAGTATATCATTCATTCCAAGTGTTCGAGGTAACAACATGTGATCAATGATGTTTAAATGATTCACTAAGACCAAATTTTATAAAGTTTCATTAGAGGCTTAGTAAGACCAAAGCATCTTAACAATGAACCTAAAGTTTATTGGATCAAAGGTTTCAAATTAAACATATTTGGGCTTGCAAACATAGGTTTGGGCCACAAATGATCATTTCTCGAATCGAGATAAAATTTAGTGTTATGTTAAGTAATCGTAAGTGGACTTATATAGAAGTTGCACCTATTTTGAGGCCGGTCAAAAGCAATTTATGTACCATGTGTTTGGAGAAATGATATGTAGATCATCATCTAACAACATGTAGCACAAGTAAGAAAGGGATAAGATGAAGAAAGAGGGTAAATATTTGGACCAAAGATCCAATGATGTTAATGAAGCTCATGATTAAAAGTCATATAGTTCAAAATCAGCCAGAATAAATTCAAAATAAAATTGCATTTAATAGGCAAGGTAGAATGTAAAAATGATTTTTAAATAATTATTATTAAGTGAAAATAAAAGGAAAAAATAACAAACTATATTCAATGTATCAAATAAAAATTAGAAGAAAACAAAGAAAGGTCAGAAATTATCTCAAGTATTTATACAAAACTTTTGGTATTTTTTTAAAACAGAAAAGTATTTTTAAATTATTTAAAATCACTCATGTAAGTGATAAATGATTTAAAATAGTAAAAATCGGAATAAAATTCTAGAAAAATTTTCAAAAAGACAGAAATAAAGAAAATGATTTTGATGAATTTTTCCAGAATTTAAAAATACCAAAGAGTATTTTTAAATAATTAAAAACAAGTCAAAACAAAGAAACAATCATAAAAAATATCAAATTTGAAAATAAAATCATTAAAAAATGAAAATTAGAAAGATAATATTTAAAAATACTTTTGCGAATTTTTTCATAATTTTTGGGTCATTAATGAATTTTCTATGATTTTTTGAAGTTTAAAACAATTAAATATAAAAATTCAGAAATAAAATAAAGTGATAAAGTATGGACCATTTAATCAGAGTCAAAACACGCTAGTAATAAGATCCAATGGATCAGACACGTTGTGCATATCATGGTCTTCAAGGATTAACACACGTGATCCATTATTTAAACAGATTTGAAAAAAATGTGTGGAAGCTCATCATTGGTTGAAGACGAACACGTTGGTCGTCTTCAACCTCCGTCCACGCATTTTACAGGTTCATGAAATGGGAAAATTAGAGCTCGATACCGATACCATTTGCTTCGTCTCTTCAAGACGATTCCAATGGTACCCTCGCGCCAAATTTATATTTTTTGAGAATGGATTTGAAAATAGACGTATCAAACTAAATTACAGTTGGAAACAAAGGTTACCACGAGCATCAGGGAACCAAGAACTACTATCTACAACAAAAGTGAGGTGAATTGGTGGAGAAAACTACATGTTCGAACTCAAGGAGGAAGCTCTGAAACTGAACTTATGGGGCTTGATTCAGGTCACGATTCTTGAAGGTAGGAGTATGGTTAGGGAAGTCTAACGAAGCTCACTGAAAATGATTTTTGGTGATTTGGAGGGTGGAAATGAAAAAAAATTCAAGCCTTAAGAGTTCAAATAAGATCTTGGCAGGGGTCAATTGGCTATCAAAAGTTTGCTAAAATAGGTGGAATGTGCATCTTATTTATAGGTGAGGATAAGGCAATGCTTAAGCGTGCAAATGGGAGGATAATTGAGTGAATTCGTGTGAGTCTGAAACATGAGCAATGTTTGACTTGCTTGCCTTCAAAACTCAGCCAAAACATGTGTTTCGTGGTGATAAATGCTTTTGGAAAGTTGCTAAACATGATTAGAAGAAAAAACACATGAAAACTTTGTGTTTAGAGGCCAAACTAATCCAAACTAATTCTGACTTTGAACTTATAAACATTTTCAAGAAGCTAACTTTACAGCCACGGTGCCAACAACGTAGGGCACTATATGATGTGGTTTTTGAAGCATTAGAGAGATCTTAAATCAAGCTTTACAATGTGAAAAGAATGGTTGCATTTTGTGACTTGGATCAAAAGTTGTGTCCCTTTGAAATCAGCAAAAACACACAGATTTCCTACACTTAGAAAAATTTATAAGTTTGGCATCAAAAGTGTCTTGTAATATTTTACATTCAAACATTGCCTTCCACTCAAAATTTGCTTTTGGAATTTGAAGATAACATGAAGTGTACCTCTTTAATTGAAGTGTGGAATTGAGATCACTCAAAAATCATAAAAAATGAAAGAGTTGTGATCTTTGAAAAATGATGAACAAATTTGGTGAAATTCACAAAAGACCTATAATCTTTTCTAATTTTCAACCACTTCCTAAGCATGTTCATGTATTTCTCATAAAAACAAAATTAAATTAGAAATCCCAAAGATTGTTGTGGAAAACGAATGGGCTCAAGGAGACAAAAATTGACCAAGTGATGAGCATTTGAAGTCAGATGAAGGGACTTGATAGCCTATCTAGAGGACTTGTAATCTTTCTTAATCATTAGTGATCTTTCTCACAAAATTTGCTTGAAACCTTTGAAGTGATTTGTTGGTAACCCATTAAAGAGAAACATATATTTGGAATCACTTAAAAATCTAAAAAGATGGACAAGATATAGACCTTGGAAGTTTAAGAACCTAGCCCTTAGAGCATCAAAATGACTTGGGAACCCCTTTCAATCTTGACAATCTTTCTTGTACAAATACTTGTTCTATGTGAAGTGAAATTTTTGGGGATGATAATAAGAACCTATTGCAACAATAACCACTTCCAAATGTTGAGAAATGAGGGAGTTATGCACTTGTGATCAAGGAATCAAGAACTTGTCCAATTAGGTCAAACTTCTTCAATCAATTCTTGCATCTTTTGACTTTATTTGGGAAATTGAAGTATGACGAATCATAGTAGGCATTTTCATGACATTATTTTAAAGAACTCTAAATGATGAAGCTTAAATCTTTATTAAGCTTTGTTGAAGAAGGTGTGGAAAAAAGCTCATGAACCTATGAATCAACTTGATGAAGTGTGTTGTGCCATCACCTATAGTACCAATATTTATAGAGAAAAAATACATTATATTTGTTAGTTAAAAGTCAATCAACACAAGACATATATGACCACAATATACAAATCAAAGTGCTTGGTGATCCCTCATGAGAAAACCTAAAGATAGGGAAAAGAACCAAACCTCAGTGTGATCTTGATATGATTGGGTTAATATGAGATGATAGAGGAATCTTATAGGCAAAAATTGGGGTATAACAGCTACCCTTATTTAAGTATCTTCTATCCGGAGATACGAAGGTTAAAATCTTCGTGTGGACGCAATTGAAGATACTTAAATATAAAACAAGCCCTATTTTTGGCCCTAAGATGCCATGCAATGCATATGACTGTGTATGCAAACAAAAAAATTTAAAGGTAACATAGGACACCACTGGGGAAGCAAAAAATAAATAAAGCTCAAAAGAAAATCCGACCCAGAAAATAAGTCACTGGTGAACAGAAGACTCAACTCTACTGGTGTGAAACATAAGGAGGAGATAAAGCATCATTAACTAAAATATTATGGAGAAAAGTAAAGGATAAATACAATCGACAGATAACTTCAAACTATCCAATCACTGAGAATATAGCAAAAAAGTATCGTCGACTCATAGGGAATAGAAGTGGTAAGATAGTCCCGGTAAATACCAATATTAAGGTAGGTAACCAGTGATTGGCATTGGTACTTATGATTGGAAGCAATATGAAATATTTTAGAGCAAAATGGATCTCAACGACGAACTATCTCCCATAATGACGAGACAACCATTCATCGGAGTAATAAACATCTCAACAACGAACTATCTCCCATAGTGACGAGACTACCATTCATCGGAGTAACAAATCTCAACAGCGAACTATCTCCCATGATGACGAGACTACCATTCATCGGAGTAACAAAAATATCAACAACGAACTATCTCCCATAGTGACGAGACTACCATTCATCAGAGCAACAAATCTCAAAAACGAACTATCTCCCATAATGATAAGACTACCATTCATCGGAGTAACAAATATCAACAACAAACTATCTCCCATAATAACGAGACTACCATTCATCAGAGTGACAAATCTCAACAACGAACTATCTCCCATAATGACAAGACTACCATTCATCGGAGTAACAAATATCAACAACTAACTATCTCCCATAATGATGAGACTACCATTCACCGGAGTAATAAATCTAAATAATGAACTATCTCCCATAATGACGAGACTACCATTCATTGGAGTAACAAATCTCAACAATGAACTATCTCCTATAATGACGAGACTACCATTCATCGGAGTAACAAATCTCAACAATGAACTATCTTTCATAATGACGAGACTACCATTCATTGGAGTAACAAATATCTACAATGAACTATCTCTCATAGTGACGAGACTACCATTCTTTAGAATAACAAAATGAATCTTCTTTGGGAACTAACAGACTTACAAGGGAAGTACAGGTTGCTCAAATAAAGAGACATGCCATTTGTTGTTATAAGAAGTCTGTTGAACAAAGAAATATGACTTCTCTAGGGAAGTGCCAATGTAATCCTGTTGAGGATATAAAGTCTTCTCGTGCAAAATAAATTCACATTCTCAAACTAGGGCTTTAAAGCCTTCAAAAATCAAAATAGTAATATTGTCGGGGATCACAAATTCAAACCAGAAATAAACCAAAGTGAAATAGTTAACCAAGAAAGCACCTAATGAGAAATAAACTCAAAATAGGATCACATTTCATCTAGGTAAGTGAGTTGAATAGAAAGGCTAAAGCAAAATTCTTCTACGAGGGATAACTCAGTGGGGAAATTAAAAGGATATACACTTTCTGCTTAAGGTTTACAATCTATTGGAGAGAGGGTAACATAACTCTACAAATAGGGTAATATGCCAACAAAAATAATAATGAATGCAAAGGAGCAATGAATTTTAAATTCAACTATGCATGATGTATGTATGAATGTATGAATGTATGAATTTATGAATTTATGAATGTTATCATGTATATGTTGACAAAATAGACAAACTGCACTGGGAAAAACTAGACAAAACCAATTTGGGTAAAGTCAACACTCGGCTAAATCACATCCAGGATGAAGATTCCAAAAGAGAGTAAGCACCAACTAGGGAAACAAATTCCTACTTCACGGCTTAACTCCACTAGTAAGAAAACATGGCTTGAAATTAATTACAGCATAATCTGATAGCAATAAAACAATACAGATGCAGGGATATATCACCCTCCTCCAGGCTTCACCAGAGAATATCATACAGACTTCACTAGGGAAAATGATGCCTCATCATGTAGACTTCCACTGGAGATTATAATACCTACTTCACTAAGGAAGTTGAAAACCACATCGTCGAGACTTCAATTGGGGATCTCGTGCTTCCTTCATTAGGGTGT
Source organism: Vicia faba (assembly GCA_948472305.1). Lineage (NCBI taxonomy): Eukaryota > Viridiplantae > Streptophyta > Magnoliopsida > Fabales > Fabaceae > Vicia > Vicia faba. The sequence continues at coordinate 1,218,729,135 of OX451738.1, read as the reverse complement.
ACAACACCACATCAACTAGAGGATCCCAAAATACATTCTTCAATATCAAGAGCAATGATTACACAAACTTCTCTGGGGAGAAATTATGAAACTTCATGGGGATAACAACTTTCAGAGAGAAGTATCACCCCCGCTTCACTTGAGGATCTAAAAGGTTAAACAATACAACAAGAAGTCAAAACTATGGGTATTTTAAATCAAACTCAATACTTGGGGAGAGAAAACCCAAAAAGTTGACAATTGTTCCAACACTTCTTAGAAAATATATTTCCCTTGTCTAGTTGATCAACTGGAAAAAAAATCTGCATCATGTCCTGACTAGAGAATCTGGGATAGAGGCACCAAACCGTGCAAACCCATAACAAAAATAATCAACTTGGAGAAAAATATGACCCAAGACTTGACTAGGGAAAATTGGTTTACAGACCCAACATCGCACCATATATCAATTGGTATGAACTCCAACTGTCCGAGGAAAGGCACACAAGAGGATCATGCGCATATGAGCAAGAGTGACCTTAGAGAACTTTCTTGGGGAATATTTTTTCAAAACTTCGGAGTTCTTCCTTCCTTGGAATCACTACTTTTGTTCTAATTGAATCACAAAATCTGAAGTAAAAAGTAATTTGTAAATTCTTTTCAAATACATTTTTATTATGAAATCTTTTTGTTTTGAAAATTACTATCAATAATAAATGGAATTTTTGCAAAATAGAATAAGATAAGAACTACAAGGAATTGGATAAAGGCTCAAACTTTATTAATAGAATGGAAGTCTGTAAATGGGGAGAATCCATTGAAAATTACAAAGTTTAGAAAATGGTAATATATTGGAAAAGATACATTGAAATACAATGACCACTATTCTCCCTAACAACTTTGAATTCTTGAGCAGCGACTTATGTCGAAGTGTAGTGAGGATCTGAGAAAATTGTTGCTTCAATGATCAAGTCTTGTCTGACACAATTACTTGCAAATAAATCCCTAACTTTTGCCTAGGTTTCCCTTGCGGGTTTTCAATATAATGGGAAAATTTATTCTATTTGTGTCTCTTATTTTTTCCTAGACCGTCATTTCGGGTTTTCAGCCTATCGAGACCCTCCTTTTTTTCCTAAGCCGCCCTTTCGGGTTTTCGACTTAGCGAGTTGTTCTTTAATTTCTTTAGGAGAAGTATTTCTTGACTCCGTCCGCATTCATAGGACGTCGGAACTCCTCACCATCTATATTTTCAAGAATCAATACACCGCCAGAGGAGGCTTTCTTGACAACATATGTGCCTTCAAAACTAGGAGTTCACTTGCCCTAGAATCAGTGTTAAAAGACATGATCTTTCTAAGCACGAGGTCGCCTTCTCTGAATTCACGAGGCTTGACCTTCTTATCAAAATATTTCTTCATTCTCTTCTGGTATAACTGACCATGACACAAAACCATCATTTTATTTTCTTCAATCAAATTCAATTGGTCAAACCTGATCTGGACCAATTCAGCCTCTGACAATTTAGTTTCCATTATCACACGCAAAGAGGGAATCTCAACCTCCATGGGGAGCACTGCTTCCATACCTTACACAAGAGAGAATGGGGTTTCCCTGTTTAAGTGCGGACAGATGTACGATACCCATGCAACACAAAAGGGAGCATCTCATGCCAATCTTTATAGGTAATAACCATCTTCTGGATGATCTTCTTAATGTTTTTGTTAGCAGCTTTAATAACCCCATTTATCTTTGGCCTGTAAGGAGATGAATTGTGATGGACAATCTTGATTTCTTCACAAAGTTCTGTCATCATCTTGTTATTCGAATTTAATCCATTGTCAATGATAATCCTGCTTGGCACATCGACCAGCATATAAAATTGTTCTTCATAAAGCGTGCCACCACCTACATAGTGGCATTAGAATAATAAGCTACTTCCACTCATTTGGTGAAGTAATCTATTGCCACTAAGATGAAATGATGTCCATTTGACACCTTTGGTTCAATCATTCCAATCATGTCAATACCCCACATAGAGAAAGGTCGTGGGGAAGAAATAACATTGAGAAGCGTCGGAGGCACATGAATTTTGTCAGCATAAGTCTGGAACTTATGGCATTTCTTTGCAATTTTGTAATAGTCGGATTCCATTGTCATCCAATAGTAACCTTCCCTAAGCATCTTCTTTGCCATTGATTTTCCATTGGCATGTGTACCAAAGGAGCCTTCATGGATCTCATGCATCAAAATGTCTGCTTCGTTTCTATCCACGCATCTGAGAAAGACCATGTCATAATTTATTTTGTATAGCACATCTTCATTGAGGAAAAAGATGCCTACCGAAATTCTGGCTGCAGATACTCAATGTCACGTTCAATGTTATGACACCGTATCTGACTTACTATATGACAGTAAATACAAAAACAATAAAGAACACAGTCAATTGTTTACCCAGTTTAGTATGCAACAACACCTACTCTGGGGGCTACCAAGCCAGGGAGGAAATCCACTATAAGAGATGTTAATTCAGGAATAAACCAACCAGTTTATCTCCTTCACTTAAGACCTACCCAATGCAATTTCAATCTAAGTACAACTTAAACCTGAGTTCCTACTCACTCCCCCTCAATCACAGCAGTGATACATAAAACAATTTGACTAATGAATTGATGAAGACACTCTTCAAAAACATACACTTGATTAAGCTTCACAGCTTTTTAATCAAGTAACACAACCACTCTTGCTTCACAGCTTTGAGTGATACACACACCTAACTTGACTCTGCTTCACAGCTTTAGTCAAGAGACATACAAACACTCTTGCTTCAAAGCTTTGAGTGCTACACAACCCTTACAATTAAAAACCTATTCCAAGTCACTTATCACAATGATAATTGCTTGGATTACAATAGTTAAAACTATACAGCTTCTAAATGGTCTTCTATCAAAAAGGGATTAATTCCAAAACAGCAGCTCTGATGAATATATAGTAGCTGCAACTTCAGTTAGGGTTTCCACAAAAACCTAGGGTTAATTCCGTTTGACCTTAAGACTAGGTCACAGGACTTTATCAACCAGGTTAGGGTTGAGCTAGGTTAACCCAAAGAAAACGCAGGATTCTGTTCTGAAAAGACTGAGTTATTTTCCTGAAAAAACTCAGAATTAACCAACCTGCATACCTGTTAGTTCAGAACAGGATGTCTTAACATCTGTTATGACATCTGAAAAACCTGTCTACTGATTTAGGAAAATGTGATCATTTTGCAAAATGCTCAGATACACACTCATAAACATCAGTACCTATATGACAATATGTTTCTGCAAAGGTACCTAATGAATCAGTACAAACTAAACTAGAATGTTATGACATCAGTCATGACATTCACACATACACTTGGGTTTTACCAAAAATGCAAGCCAATACCTAAACAACTACAAACTCCCCCTGGTGCAGATTTTTGGCTAAAGACCCTAAGCAATCAGAGATAGATAGCAGCAGAAAGAAATGACTGCAAAAAAATAGAATGTCTAATTAAGTATCACAAATATATCTCCCCCTCTTTAGCCACAAATGGGCCAAATATACATGTTCATCAAAAAAATATACAGTCATCCAGAAAAGTAGTAAGAGCAGCAAAAAAAAACTGAACACACTTCCAAACTCCAACAGGGACCAGCATCACCACCACCAATCAGCAACTCCACTAAACAGCAACCAACCTTTAAGCACTGTCATCAGACTCAGAGGAGCTAGTTTCTTCAGTATTGAGATGACCTTCAGCTTCTACACCCTCTTCCCTTCTGTTTCCTTCAGCTTCCTCCTTTTCTAACCTGGCAATTAGGATTTCTAGGGTCTTTTTCCTAGCTTCCAGCTCTTTGCAGGTCTCTTTTAATACAGCTATGACATCAGATGTCTTGGACTGGGTCTTCACAGACGATGACTCAGCTGATGTTATGACAATATCAGGAGCATGAGATCCCTGAAACAGTTTGTAGTGCAACCCAAGGGCAGGAGCTCTTTTGCAAGCTGTATCTCTTGCCACCAGGATATCAGGGTATTGTGCAAGGATAATTCCACAAAGGAGGGAGGGAAAGGCAATTGGTCCTTTGACAGCATAACTACCAGCATGCTTTAAAGTTTGTTCAAAAATATACCTGCCATAGTCAAAAGCAGTCTTGGTTCCCACAGCATAAATAAATCTCCCCAGTCCTGTGGAGATAGTTGATTTATGGTTTGTAGGCACCCAGTTGGTTGCACCAATCTTGTGCAGGATGGAAAATTTCATGCTAAGTTTGCTGGCATTCAGCTTGCCTTTCAAGGGCTAGCACTTCACTTGCCTTGCTGTGATAGTTTGACAAACTTCATTGTCAGTGACTTCCAGATCAGGACAATCCTCATTTGTTCTTCCAAGAAATTTGTTAATTTCTGATGGAGAGAACTTGACCCTTCTTCCTCTAACAAAAACACTTTCAAAGTCAGCTGACCTTCCATCAGCATAATCATTAGACAAGTTAACTATGAACTCCTTGACCAGATTTTCATAACACTTGTTAAATTTTAACACTGTCTTCATCAGCCCAGCATTCTTGATCAGGTCCATGATGTCTTTGCACTCCATGGCATCATTGTTGAGTTCTCTTTCTAAAGCTATTCTCTTTAAGCAAACATACTTCCATCTGTTTGCATTGTCAGGATGATGAAAAGAGATGTTGTCTGTTGGGACTTCAGGAACTCTAGCAATTTTGCTGGAGGGGAGCTTCCTTCTGATAGGAATTTCTTCAGCATCAATCTCAAATTCTGATTCCTCATCAGAATCAGAAGATTCAGGTTCTTTTCTCTTCTTTGAAATTGGTTGTCTAGCAGTATGCACCTGGGCCTTCACCTTCCCTTTGGACTGAATATTTTCACAGATTCTACCCCAGCCATGCCTTCAGCCTTGGATTTCTTAACAGCAAGTTTATCTTTGGACACACATTTTGCATCATTCTGATTACCCTTTCTTTTCATCAATCTCCTAGTTATGCTAGGGTTTACATTGGCAATCAGATCATTATCTGAATAATCCTCATCCACATCAATGATAGGTGGATCAGCAGTCTTTTCTGAAGGGTTCTGAATGTTGTCATTTTGAGTCACAACATTCTCAGAGACATCTACATTCTCAGAGACGTCCACATTTGGGCTTCCTGATTGATTTAAAGGGACAGAAATCCCCGATACAGGTTGGTTTCCACTTAGTATACTAGTAATAAGCCTAGCAATAGCTTGATGAACTTGAACTGATCCTTCTCTATTTGGAACAGAAGAAGAAGGATGAGAAGGATTACCAGAGGCTGCAGCTTGAGCTCTTCCTGCATGTCTAGTTCTTAGCTTTTTGACTTTGGCGGGGTCAGTTTCCATCTCTCTGAGAGGAGTGACCTCAAGAACTTCAGATTCTATGCATGTGGTGATTGCTCTAGAGTCTTGGTCAGATGATGAAGATGATGAGGATGATGAAGTCGCCTTGGTTGAAGATGATGTCTGAGACATTTTGATTGACTTAGAGCAACAGTGGCAATTTGGGAGAAAATTTTGATTGAGAGAAGGGAACAGGTTGCAAGGTCGAGAGAGATAGGAGGCAAAAGAGAGTCTTTTCAACTTCTTAAGAATTTTGAAGGAATTTGGAAAACATATGATTAACCCACTAAAATTAGACTTAACAAGATTAACTCCTTCAACCCTTGTCTTAAGCAAAATTAATTGCTATAATTTCTCATGTTGGCAAATACCCAACCTGCCCCTCAAGTTTTCAAGTTTATTTCCAACAAGAGCCTTGGTAGAAGAATCAGCCAGCTGAAGCTTAATGATACCATGTTCCAGTTTAATTGACTTCTTCTCTACAAAGTCAGTGTGCTTGGTCCTGCTATGCTGAATAGGGTTCATGGAAATATTGATTGTATTCAGATTGTCACAATATAATGTCACAACATCTTGTGAGACATTATACTCAGTGAGCATCTGTTTTGACCAGATATTTTGAGAACAGTTACTCCTAGTTGCAACCATTTCAGCACAGAGTTGGGAAGGCATTCTTTTGACATGAATCACAGTTCTGGTTGATTCTTGAATGATCTTATTTTTCTTTTTGTCCACTCCATTTTGATGGAGAGTTGTAGGAGAAGAGACTTCACGACTCATTTCTTCAGGGAAACAGAATTTATTAGACTTGTTGTTTCCAACATCCTTGTCATGATTACTTATGGTTCTGACAACACATCCTTCTTCAAGTTTATTCACCACATCATAGACATGTTTCTTTTTGCCAAGCCTTTCAATTTTAAGTTCACCACAAACCCTTCTTTTATCAGTCTGTAGTTTTGGAGTCCTTCTGACTGCTTCCATAGAGATGGCTCTTTTCATTCTTCTTATATGAAGATGACCAAGCTTATGGTGCCATAGGTTCATCTCTTTTTCTTCTTTGGTAATTGGACACATAATGGAGATATTAGTGTTCTCAAGATGCCACAAGTAATAGTTATCTTTGGACCTGACTCCTTTCATTGCAATTTCTTGTTTTTCATTGATTACAAGACATTCAGATTTTGAGAAATTGACCTTGAATCCTAGATCACACAGTTGACTAATACTAATGAGATTAGCAGTCAGCCCTTTTACCAGCAATACTTCACTCAGCCTTGGAACTTCAGGGCAGTCCAAATTACCAACTCTTTGATTTCACCTTTAGCACCGTCTCCAAAGGTCACATAACTAGTGTTGTGAGGTTTAACATGATTGAGAATGTTCTTTATTCCAGTCATGTGTTTAGAACACCCGCTGTCAAAGTACCAGCCTTCCTTTGCAGACACTCTCAGGGAAGTATGGGCTATCAGGGCAGTAGCCTTTTTCTTCCATTGAGGAGTATGTGGTACCCTTTTTGACTTAGATTTAACACCTGAGTTTTGATTAGGGTATCCATGCAATTTGAAGCAGAAGGGCTTTATGTGTCCATACCTCCCACAATGATGACATCTCCATCTTTGGTATTTTTTCTTCATGTATTTCTGTTTTTAATGTTGAGAGTTGTGTCGAGACATCTGCTTTGACAATTGTTTAACATGCCTGATCTTCTTGTCTGCACCAGATTTCTTAGCTTCCACAAATCCTAGTCCAGATTTGTTTCCCACATTTTGTCCAACTTGAAGAATCTCTTCCAATTTATCTGTTCCATTGGTCAGCATCTTGACAGATTTGGTCATTTGGTTCAGTTGTGAGTTCAGCAATTGAACTTCCCCTTCTAGATGACTTATAGTTTCAAGATCTGCCCTTTTTTCAGCCTCCAGCTTTATAATGAGTTTTGATTGTTTCTCATTCTGCACACAGACTTCAGCACTTCTGATACACAATTTCTTGTAGGTATCAGCCAGTTCTTCAAATGTCACTTCTTCATCACTAGTGTCACTTTCAGAGGTACAAACACTAGTTAGAGCAGTAACTAGTTTGGCAGATTCTTCTTCAGAATTACTTTCTGAATCACAGTCAGACCAAGTAACAGTCATTCCTTTCTTTTGTTTCTTAAGAAAGGTAGGACATTCAGCTCGAATATGCCCATATCCTTCACATCCATTGCATTGAATTCCTCTCCCTTGGTTTCCCTTCTCTTCTGACCTTGGTCTTCTGCTGAAACTGTCAATGTCAGAGGGAATGTTATGAACATTAGGCCTTGACTTTGGATCTATTCTTTTGATGAGTTTGTTGAACTGTCTTCCAAGCATGGCTATAGCTTCTGAAATATTTTCTTCTTCATCCCCCTTGTTTTCAACATCAGTGTTGGATACAAGTGCTATGCTCTTGTTCTTCTTGTCACCATTATCAGTGATCCCCGTCTCAAAAGTTTGAAGAGACCCAATAAGTTCATCCACTTTCAACTTGCTGATGTCCTGGGCTTCCTCTATGGCAGTTACCTTCATTGCAAATCTTTTAGGCAAGGATCTGAGATCTTTCTCACCAGTTTTTCTTCTGACATATTTTCTCCCAGTGCTCCTGAGGTGTTGGCAATCTCCAAGATGTTCATGTGAAACTCATGAATGGTTTCATCCTCCATCATTTTTAGATTCTCAAACTTGGTAGTCAACATCTGAAGCCTTGACATTTTTACTTTGGAAGTGCCCTCATGAGTAGTTTTGAGAGTGTCCCAAACTTCCTTGGCCAGTTCATATTGATGTACTAGTCTGAAAATGTTTCTATCAATTCCATTGAACAAGGCATTTAAAGCTTTGGAATTTCCCAGGGCTAACTCATCTTCTTCTTTACTCCAATCTTCCTCAGGCTTCAGATTGATTGTCCCATCTTTCTCAGTTATGGTGGGATGGTTCCATCCTTTGTCAGCAACTCTCCAAGCCTTTTTGTCCAGAGATTTTAAGAAGGCAATCATACGAGGTTTCCAGTAGTCATAATTAGTTCCATCCAGAATGGGTGGTCTATTTCCAAAAACTCCTTCTTTGTCCATAGTGCCAGAAAGTGATATCCCTAGATCTCACCCAGTAATACAGGCAGGGTGCCTGCTCTGATGCCAATTGAAATTCTGGCTGCAGATACTCAATGTCACGTTCAATGTTATGACACCATATCTGACTTACTATATGACAGTAAATACAAAAACAATAAAGAACACAGTCAATTGTTTACCCAGTTCAGTGTGCAACAACACCTACTCTGGGGGCTACCAAGCCAGGGAGGAAATCCACTATAAGAGATGTTAATTCAGGAATAAACCAACCAGTTTATCTCCTTCACTTAAGACCTACCCAATGCAATTTCAATCTAAGTACAACTTAAACCTGAGTTCCTACTCACTCCCCCTCAATCACAGCAGTGATACATAAAACAATTTGACTAATGAATTGATGAAGACACTCTTCAAAAACATACACTTGATTAAGCTTCACAGCTTTTTAATCAAGTAACACAACCACTCTTGCTTCACAGCTTTGAGTGATACACACACCTAACTTGACTCTGCTTCACAGCTTTAGTCAAGAGAAATACAAACACTCTTGCTTCAAAGCTTTGAGTGCTACACAACCCTTACAATTAAAAACCTATTCCAAGTCACTTATCACAATATAATTGCTTGGATTACAATAGTTAAAACTATACAGCTTCTAAATGGTCTTCTGTCAAAAAGGGATTAATTCCAAAACAGCAGCTCTGATGAATATATAGTAGCTGCAACTTCAGTTAGGGTTTCCACAAAAACCTAGGGTTAATTCCGTTTGACCTTAAGACTAGGTCACAGGACTTTATCAACCAGGTTAGGGTTGAGCTAGGTTAACCCAAAGAAAACGCAGGATTCTGTTCTGAAAAGACTGAGTTATTTTCCTGAAAAAACTCAGAATTAACCAACCTGCATACCTGTTAGTTCAGAACAGGATGTCTTAACATCTGTTATGACATCTGAAAAACCTGTCTACTGATTTAGGAAAATGTGATCATTTTGCAAAATGCTCAGATACACACTCATAAACATCAGTACCTGTATGACAATATTTTTCTGCAAAGGTACCTAATGAATCAGTACAAACTAAACTAGAATGTTATGACATCAGTCATGACATTCACACATACACTTGGGTTTTACCAAAAATGCAAGCCAATACCTAAACAACTACACCTACCAACATTCATCACAATCTTTTACTTTCAAATACATCACATCCTCATCAGGGAAATCATATTTAACAGACTGATAATCATCAACTGGGTGGTGAGCAATATAATTTGCCAAGACACTGCTTTTTATAGCCTTCTGAGTACGGTATTCAATATCATATTCAGACAAAAGCATCTGCCAATGGGCAATTGTTCTGGTAAGAGTAGGCTTTTCAAAAATATACTTAATCGGATCCATTTTGGAAATCAACCAAGTATTATGATTCAACATATATTTCCGTAATCGCTTTTCCGCCCAAGCCAAAGCACAAAATGTTTTTTACAACATAGAATACCATGACTTATAGTCAGTAAACTTCTTGCTGAGATAATAAATGGCATATTCTTTTCTTCCCATTTCATCTTGTTGTCCTAAAATAAAGCCCATAGAATTATCTAACACGATTAGATACATAATCAATGGTCTTCCTTCAACCGGAGGGAGAAAGATAGGAGGTTCAAGCAAATACTCTTTAATACTTTCAAATTCCCTTTGGCAATCATCTGTCCACACACAACCTTGATATTTATTTAACAACTTGAAGATCGGTTCACATGTTGCAGTCGCATGGGAAATAAATCTGGGAATGTAATTCAAACGTCCAAGGAAGCCTCTAACTTGCTTTTAAGTTCTTGGTGCAGGCATTTCTTGAATTGCCTTAAATTTTTCAGGATCGACTTCAATTCCTTTTTGGCTGACAATGAAACCTAACAATTTTCCTGATTGAACACCAAAGGTGAATTTATTTGGATTCAAGCGGAGACAATACTTCCTCAAACGCTGAAACAATTTCAATAAATATTCTATATACCCTTCTTCAGTATGAGATTTATCAATCATATCTTCAACGTATACCTCAATTTCCTTATGCATCAGATCATGGAATAGGATTGTCATAGCCCTCTGGTACATTGCACCAGCGTTCTTCAACCCGAAGGGCATCACTCTATAATAGAATGTTCCCCAGGGTGTGATAAATGTTATTTTTTCCATGTCCACAAGAGCCATTCTGATTTGATTGTATCTGGAAAATCCGTCCATGAACGACAGTATTTTTAATTTTGACGTACTATCAACCAACATATCAATATGTGGCAATGGAAAGTCATCTTTTGGACTGGCTTTGTTTAAATCTCTATAATCAACGCACATGCAAACTTTTCCGTGGTTCTTTGGTACTTGAACAATATTGGAAATCCATTTAGGGTTGTTGTACCCCAAAATTTTCCCTCCCATATTTCTCAAAACATTGCAAGAAAAATCTCCAAGTTGCCCAAGGTTGCTCAAGAGTTGGTCAGACAAGCTCTCTCCTAAGGCAGTCTACCCCAAATTAGGGTTTTGTGTTGCATCAAGATCCTTGAGTCCAAATGACCTCAAGTGCTCCCCAATGTCCTAATATATTCTCAAGATCATCCATGTCAAATTTCAAGCCTTGCAGAGGAAGTTTGCTCAGTCAATTGCTCAAAGGTCCAAAAATCGACCATGTTAGGGCAAAAGTCAACTGTGACCTAAATACAGTCAAACTTCAAGATTCTTTGTCAAAATTCTCATTTTGAAGGATATTTCATAATTTGATATAGGGTTGATCATGATTCATCAAGGATTGCTCACAATTCATCAAGATTCAAAAGTTGTTAAATTAGGGTTTTATAGGAAAAGTCAACTCAACTTTGACCAAGTATAACTTTCTCATAATTTATGATAAATGACCCATCCAAATCTCATTTTTAATAGGATGAAATTTCCTACAATCCATATTCATACCCCAAGATCAAAATATGCACTCATAAGAAGTTATGAATTTGGACATTATAGGTCATTTTGAAAAGTCAACAAAAACACCTTTTTTGCCAAAGCTTCTAACTTGAACATGGAATATCAAATTGATATGAGACCAAAAGGGTTGGTTATAGGACATCTCAAGCTTTCTAAAAAGTCTAATAATACTCCCAAAAGTTCAAAATTGAAGAAGTTATGCATTGTTGAAGTTGGACTTTTTTGCAAAATTGCCAAAAGTCAACTATCCACAAAACATCAAATTTTGCCAAATGGGCCCATTCTTTTTCACTTGTTTTGGGTTTGCCTTATTTCCCACGTGCCCTAGACTTGGCCATGTGTCCATATCTTATTTTTATTATTTAATTTGATTTTTGTTTGAATTAATTCATTTTAAATCAAATAAAATTACATAAAATCAAAGATATTGATAACCAAAGATCTTTTAATGATTTCAGGTTTCAATGGACAGCTAGTACCTCATCAAACTCGAATCAAAGCTTGTATGCACCAAAAAGATCTATATCAAGCCAATTTTGGAAGGTTTTAATGGAGAATCAAATCCAATATTCAATCATTGAAAGAGGGAGATTTGAACAACAAATGCTACCCTAATGTATTGTACAATACATAAGGAAGCATGCAAGACAGAAACAAGGGTTGGAAATCAATTGTGGAAGTAGAACGAAAGTTGCAAAAATCACAAAAAAGTGGGAGATCGAAATCAGGTCTAGAGGCATTTTCAGGGCTTGATATTGGTCTCAATCGTTTCCTAGCAACCTCCACAAGAAAAACCAATCACAACCAGGCGTTTTCAAGCTTCCATATGCACTGTAAGTCCTTCGTAACATGGCCCTATTCTTGATTTCATATCTCTGAAATTAGGCATTGTTATAATGAAATAATTGCGTATTTGTAATCACCATGCCATTTGCAAGCTTTTGACATTAACCAATTGCATTTATCTGACCTGTATGAAGATCCACCATAGTTAGGGTTTTCTTGGAGTTTTTGGGGGTTTTCGTTTCAGGTACAATTGATCTTCATGATGGACATGGTTGTGTTCAGAAGAAGATGATGAATCAAACCATGGTCTGGAATTCATTTATATTGCTTGGGGATGATTTTAGGAGGAAGTTATGCTTTTAGTTGCGGATAAAAATCCGCAGGTAAAATTTACAGGTTTTTGAGGAAGAGGATGATGCGTTGTCACCCTTCTGTTGGTTTGTTTAAAATTTGCGCCAAATTCCCGCTAATGCAATTGTTTTCTTATATTATTGTTATGTTGTATTTTTTTAACAAATGAAACAACGCAGCCCAGCGGTCACCATATTGGCATTAAGGCATGCAAAGGCTGGAGGTCAGGGGTTCGATGCCTGCCTCTAGCAAATTGCATTTTCTCAATTATTTTTAGGGAATCAGGTGCGTGTTCAAGCTGGAGGTTCACTATACTCCCTCACCAATCAGCGAGCCAGATGGCCAGGTGGCCAGATCCGTTGGTCAACATCAGAGGAGCACCAAAAGCCAGGTCAACGCATGTGTATTGGATCACAAAAGTCCACTTGGATCAGCTATTATTGGGCCAACAAAAAAAGGCTTTCAGCACCTCTAAAAAAGTCCCAATTTCTCATTCTCTTTATATTTTATTTATTTAACTTATTTACTTTATTTTTGTTTAATTAATTTACTAACCAATAACAATTTTTCTTTTTATTAAAAAATCACAAAAATATCATTTTGTCCAATTAAAATTAAGAACTTTATTTTTCTTTAATAAATTTTAATTAATTAATTAGGTTTTTAATTTTAGGAAACTTTAATTTATTTTGTAAATAAATAAAATTAATTGGAATTAATTAGGTTTTAACTACTAATTTAATTATTTTATTTTCTTTCTTAAATTAACAAAAACTCCAAAAATATGTCATTTATTATTTTTTCATTTAATTAATTTATTTTCTAATTTAGTATTTAATTTAGGATTTAATTTCTTTCCTTAAAATAAAACAACAAAAAAGCATTTTCTTTTAAAAGGGTCAAAACCCTAATTCGCATTCGATTTAATTTCCCGCGCGCTTTATTTATTTTGATCCATATTGATGTATCTGTTTCCGGTTTGTAATAGTTAAATAGGACATTTTATTTATTTTACCGCTTTATTTTATTTTCAAAGGGTTGCTTTTGGCAATGTAAATACCCGACGCCTTGTAATTTAATTTCCGCACCTTTAATTTCCGTAAATTATAACTGCTACATGTTTGATAATAGGGTTTGCATGTCAAGACTGAATGTTTAATCTTAAAATCAAATTAGATCACCCTTAACATGTGCAAAGATAAAAATAACTGAAAACGACACACTCGCACATGCACACTCTTAGGGTACACCCCACTTGGTTGCCTTCATACACGGTCATTGAGTATAGGGTATTTTAGAGGTCGCCCTCTTGTCTAAAAGATCATAGTTGCCTCAAAATGGTTGCCTCAAAAATTGTTGCCTCGAATACATGATCTAATACATTAGGGTTACCGCTAAGACATCATAACATTGGTTTAGTGACTGTATGTCCCTCTTTTGAATTGACCCTAAAACTCCAACGACGGTGCTACCTACTCACTAATAGTGGGATAGCATTGTCTAAAGGAAATTAGCATAGAACGATTCCTTCTTCGAGTAGGTAGATAGTTCTTAGATACATGCTCATCCAAAAACGAACTTTTTTCTCACACTTACACTCCTTTTCAAACAAAGTTTTCAAAAACACTTCATTACACTCTTGAGGACAGAAGCAAGAGTTAAATCGAAGTTTAAAACAAAAACTTTTTTTCAAACCCACAAGCACAAAGAAAACATTTTGAAAATGATGAGCAAGTACCTAAGAGCCCGTAGATAACTACGGATAGAAAGGGTGCTAATACCTTCCCTTTCTATAATCTACCCGCCGTACCTAGAAAATCTCGAAAAAAGGAATTTTTCTGTGCTTTTTCCTTTCCTTGTTGGATAAAATAAAAGTCGATGGCGACTCTTGCTTACCGCGACATTTTGCAAAAACAAACACAAAACGCAAACCAGCATTCCAAAAAACAGTCAGTTCTTCCCACCGTATCACAGAACTGGCGACTCTGCTGGGGAGTGAATATAAGTGGGGTGTACCTTAGGATTAGTTCATCATAATGTTTTCAATTGCTTGATTTGTTTGCTTTATCTTTGTGAGTTTGAATCGGAGTTACTATAGATCCTAACCCGGATCTGGGGATACCTTTTAGGTAAGTAGCAATAGACTATGAGGGAACTGTACGGCGTAGACCGATACGGTTGAAGCAGTAGCTACGTTGGTGTGGCACTTTAGTTTGTACCGATATCCCTTGTGGTGGAACAAGGAGAATATGGGTCTTCTAAGGGGTCATTAAGCACCAACTGACCTTAGAACCTATAATTGACAAACTTGGCCATAGAACAGTAGCAGTATGCTACACTCATTGAGACCAAACTCTCGTGATGATTCCGGCCGCTAGAAAAGGTTGCCAAACTGGAATTATGACCGATCGAGGGTGGTCAGTGATATTGAGATCCTCTAGAACCCAGTTACTATTACTAGGATAGGTTTGAACTAACTAAACTGAAAGAGGGTAATACCTAAACTCCTTGCCAGCCTGAAATCTAAGGGCTATTTGTGTGACTTGTTTGCCCTTACCATGTTTGCTATCTGTGAATACTTGTGGTGTGTTTCTATCATAACATCATGCATCATGACATTGCATGCATCTTGCATCAAGACTAACCTATTTCAAAGACAGAGGGGATTCATCTTTGTTTTGTTTTGTAGGTCATGGCACCCATGCGTAGAAACACTATTCGGATCAGTTTTGTTCAGATTCCTACTCAGCTTAGAGATTTGGTTGCAAAGATTCTAGATACTTCCTCCTTTATCAGAAGACATGGTCACCTCCTTGGGTTGGTCACTTCCAAGATGGATGAGTAGATGTTAAGTGTTTTGTGCCAGTTCTTTGATCCATTATTCCACTGCTTCACTTTCCCGGACTATCAGTTAGTCCCTACTCTGGAGGAATTCTCTGATCTACTTGGTATCTCTATTCTAGAGCAGACCCCGTTTACAGGTTGGGAGAAATTCCTTAGGCCAGAAGAGATTGCTTCATCCCTCCATCTGACAAAGGCTGAGGTAATGTCTAACTAGGAGACTCGAAGTGGAAAAAGGGCTTTTTGGCTAAGTTCTTGGTTTATCGGTCTAATCAGTTCTGCGACAGTCTAGACTTTCAGGCATTTTAAGACATCTTGGCTCTTCTCATTTATGGTTTGGTGTTGTTTCCTAACTCACATTATGTCATCGACGTGAATACAGTGAAGATTTTCATGTTCCGTAATCCTGTGCCCACTCTCTTTATGCTTGTACTGCTCGGAAATGGGGAACCCTTATGTGTTGTGCACCATTGCTGGCGAGGTGGTTTATTTCTCACCTCCCCAAATCAGTTTTGAAGAACAAGGAAGGCATGGGTTGGGCCTATAGAATTATGTCTCTCGCTTACACTGACATTATCTGGAGCACTAAAGACATGGAAGACATAGCTATTATTGATCGCTGCTGGGAATACCCCAATGTTCCACTACTTGGAATTCGAGGAGGGATTACCTATAACCCTTGTTTGGCCTTACGTCAGTTTGGGCGAGCTAGGAGGGAAGGACCTCATGAGTTGCTGATGCCAAGCATTATCTTTGACTTCCAAGGGGATAGTGACGAGCATCGCCGCAGGTTCATACGAGCTTGGGACAGGGTGCACCGGTCTGATCCGCACGAGTTAGGGATGAAGACCTCTCTTCTGATGGAACCATATCTCTGATGGGTTCGAATTCGTTCCCAAAAGCTGGGAATGTCGTACGAAGCTGTCTTTCCTGTGATTGTTGAGATTACTGATGAAGAAGGGGTTCCTCCTACCATCCTCCATCCATACATGCCTACTGACATTGGGGAATTAAAGAGGTCTTGGATGCAGCTAAGAGAAGAGCGGGATACTTACAGAGAAAAGTATCACGAGCAGGAGCGGAAGATTCTAAAGCTTACAAGGTAGCTGGAGAATGAGAAGGTCCTCAACGACTATGTCAGTACCAAAGGGAAACGGCCATGGGAGCGCTTATGTCTTTTTCTATTTCTATTTTTGATTTACTTTTCAGTTTTTCTCTTTGGAAAGCCTTAAAGGCATTTGTCAAACATTATTTCAAGTTTGTTATCTAATAAAGTGTGTTTCATTTTGGTTTACTAATTTGAATCCCTAAAGTCTTTGGAATCATATCATACGCATTTCATTCCATGCACCTCATCACAGGTACCCATTACAGGTTTCTCAACTTCTTCGCTGTTTATTTCAGCATCATGTCTGCTGAAACATCAACTGATCAAGCTATCAAGGCTCTACAAGCTCAAAACGCTCAGTTCCAGGAAATGTTCATGAATTTGGCTAAGGGTCAGCAAGATCTGAAGACTCTTATCTTGAAGGATAAGAAGAAGAAGAAGAAGAAGAAGAAGAAGAAGAAGACGGTCCTCCTGAATATGGGTCGCAGATTCGAAAACAATTTGCGAGATGAAGTCAATTTATCCCACTCATCTGGAGGGGGAGAAAACCAAGAAGAAAGGAGGGCTCCTAGCCCTGTGGTTTCTGACAACGAGACTGACTTTGACGAAGACCAGTATCCTCTGGCTGAGGATAGGTATAAATAGCTTTAAGACCGGTTAAGTGCTATGGAGATCCAGAAGGTACCTGGATTGGACTTTGGTGATCTGGGTTTGTCATCTGGGGTGGTGATTCCCCACAAGTTCAAAGCATCAATCTTTGCTAAATACGACGGGGTTTCTTGTCAAAAGCTGCACCTCCGCTCGTATGTTAAAAAGATCCAACCATACACTGCTGATAAGAACCTCTGGATCCACTTATTTCAAGATAGTCTCTCAGGGACTCAACTTGAATGGTTTTACCAGCTGGAAGGAGCTAGTATCCGTAATTGGGAAGACCTTGCTGCTGCTTTTCACAAGCAGTACCAATACAATTCCGACCTCGCTCCATTGCGTACCCAACTCAGGGTATGTCGATGGGTGCGAGCGAAGGTTTCAAAGACTATGCTCAGAAATGGAGGGACCTTGATGGAAGAGTACAACCCCCGCTGGCTGACAGGGAGTTAGTGGATATGTTTCTGGGGACCTTGTCTGGTCCGTATTTCAACCATCTGATTGGAAGTTCGTCGTCCGGGTTTACTGAGCTGATTATGACCGGGGAAAGAGTTGAGGTCGGTATCAAGAGCGGTAAGATACAAAAGGGTGCTTCATCAAGTACCGAGAAGAAGCCTTTTAAGAAAGAGTCCAGTGCAGTTTACAGTTCAAAAGGCCAGAATAGACCTGAGCGCCGCCAAGCAGTCAATGCGGTTGTTATATCAAGACCAACTGTTGCCACGCAACACAACAATCAGCCAAGAGCCGAGAGGCCACGAAGACAATTCACTCAGCTCCATATGTCCCTGTCTCAGATTCTTCCGCAGTTGTTAAAGACCAATTTGGTGATTCCAAAGGAAGCCCCAAAGAATCCCAATACAACATCACCGCTGTACAATCTAAACGCCCGTTATGCTTTTCATTTTGACAGCCAGGGGCATGATACGAATGATTGCTGGGTCTTGAAGAATAAATTACAGGATCTGATTGATGCTAAGGAAATTGAATTTGAAGCGCCAGGAAAGCCTAATGTCATAACGGCTCATATGCCAAAACATGACGCGGGAGTGAATGCTATTGGGGATGATGATGATGAAGAGTTTGATATTGATTGCTGGATTTACCCAACTATCGATGGTGGCCTGAGCAATTGGACAGTGAAGGATTCCATGTCAGTTTCTTATATTACCCAGTAATGAGACTTTTTGTTTTAAATTTGTAACAGACAATTTTTTAAATTTTACGGCCCGGTGCCTTTCCCGAGACACCGTGGCTTTGTTTGTGAGGGCTTTATGTGTGTCATTTTCATATATCATTAATAAAAGCATTGGACATTTTCTTGCATTTCAAATTTTGCGCTCCTTGTTTTTCTTTTATTACATATTGAAAAATAGCTATTTTATACACACTCACATATACAGGTCTACATCCACTATGGATCCCACTGATAACGACTCTGCTACTGCCGGTTATGACTTTGAAAGTATGATCAACTTAGCCGAAGACGAAGGTGAAGATGATTGTGAAGTGCCTGGAGAACTTGCTAGACTATTACTTCAGGAAGAGAGGGTCAGACAGCCGCATGAAGAGCCAGTGGAATCAGTAAATCTTGGTACAGAGATAGACAAGAAAGAGGTCAAGATCGGGGAAAATCTGGAGCATAGTGTTAAGCAACGGTTGATTCAGATGCTGCGTGACTATGTTGAGATCTTTGCCTGGTCCTATGAAGATATGCCTGGGTTGGATACTGATATTGTGGTTCACCGCTTGCCTACCAAGGAAGACTGTCCTCCAGTGAAATAGAAAGTTTGCCGAATGCACCCAGAAATGTCCGAGAAAATCAAGGCTGAGGTTATGAAAGAATTTGATGTCGGTTTTCTAGCAGTTACTTCTTACCCGCAGTGGGAGGCCAACGTGGTTCCAGTGCCGAAGAAGGATGGTAAGGTTCGAATGTGTGTTGACTATAGGGATATGAACAAGGCAAGCTCCAAGGATGATTTCCCTCTGCCTCATATCGATGTTCTGCTTGATAACACCGCACAAGATAAGGTCTTCTCCTTTATGGATGGTTTCTCCGGTTATAATCAGATCAAAATGGCTCCCAAAGATATGGAGAAGACAACTTTTGTTACTCAATGGGGTACCTTTTGCTACAAGGTCATGCCTTTCGGATTGAAGAATGCTGGGGCAACGTACCAGCGCGCCATGGTCGCTTTGTTCCATGACATGATCCATCATGAGATTGAGGTATACGTCAATGACATGATTGCAAGATCCCAGACTGAGGAAGAACATCTTGACCATCTTCAGAAGCTATTTGACAGGTTGAAGTTGTACAAGCTGAGGTTAAACCCGAACAAGTGCACCTTCGGGGTGAGGTCTGGTAAGCTGTTGGGTTTCGTCGTAAGTGATAAGGGTATTCAAGTGGATCCTGCAAAGGTGAAGGCTATACAGGAAATGCCAGCTCCCCGAACAGAAAAAGAAGTCAGAGGATTTCTGGGACGTCTGAACTACATTTCCTGATTCATCTCACACCTGACTGCTACTTATGAGCCAATCTTCAAATTACTGAAGAAAGATCAAGTGGTAAGATGGAACGATGAATGTCAGGCCGCTTTCGAAAGGATCAAATAGAATCTCCAAGAGCCACCTATTCTGATGCCTCCAGTTGAAGGGAGACCTTTAATCTTATACTTGACAGTACTCGACAATTCAATGGGGTGTGTTCTGGGTCAGCATGACGAGTCTGGCCGAAAAGAGCATGCTATTTATTACCTTAGCAAAAATTTTACCGACTGCGAGACCCGATACTCGTTGTCGAGAAAACTTGTTGCGCTTTTGCATGAGCTACTCGCCGGCTGAGACAGTATATGCTAACTCACACTACTCTATTGATATCAAAAATGGATCCCATCAAGTATATCTTCGAGAAGCCTGCCTTGTCCGGAAGAATAGCAAGATGGCAGATGATCTTAACTGAGTATGACATCCAATATACGACCCAAAATGCAATCAAGGGAAGTGTGTTGGCAGATCATTTGGCACATCAGGCAGTAGATGATTATCAGTCTATGAACTTTGAATTCCTGGATGAGAACATCATGTTGGTAACTGACTGTGAAACACCTGGACCGGATGAAGGACCTGAGGAAGGATCCCGATGGTCTATGTACTTTGATGGAGCTTCAAACGCTTTGGGTAATGGAATTTGCTCCATGATCATATCTCCTGAAGGCTCTCGTACTCTGTTCACCGCCCGAAAATGTTTCAACTGCACCAAGAACATGGCGGAGTATGAAGCATGCATTATGGGTCTTCGAGTAGCAATTGACCTAAGGATTAAGTTCTTAAGTGTTTTTGGAGATTCCTCTCTCATGATCAGCCATATCAAAGGAGAGTGGGATGCGAAACACCCTAATCTTATTCTTTACAAGGAGTATGTACTGACTTTGCTTCCACACTTCGAGGAGATAACCTTTGAACACTTCCCTAGAGAGGAGAATCAGTTGGCAAACGCGCTGGCTATGATGTCTTCTATGTTCAAAGTCAGATGGGACAGTGAGGCTCCCCGGATTACCATTGAAAGGTTGGACGAACCCGCACATTGATGTGACATTGAGACTAAAGAGGTAGCAGATAAACCCTGGTTTCATGAGGTGAAAAGGTATCTTGAGGCTCAAGAATACCCTGAGGGTGCATATGTTAATGATAAGAAGTTTCTGAGGAGGTTCGCGGCAAAGTTCTTCATCAGCAATGGCATTCTTTACAAGCGTAACCATGATTCGACCTTACTGCGTTGTGTGGATAAGAATGAAGCAGAAAGGATTATGGTAGAGTTACATGAAGGTATTTTCGGGACTCATTCCAGTGGACACACCATGGCAAAGAAGATCCTACGGGCAGGATATTATTGGTCCACAATGGAAGCCGATTGTTATCAACATTCTCGGACCTGTCACAAGTGCCATGTCTATGCTGATAAGGTGCATATACCTCCAGTACCTCTGAACATCTTGACGGATCCATGGCCTTTTGCAATGTGGGGCATCGACATGATCGGTGAGATAAGACCTACGGCATCCAACGGGCATCGCTTCATCCTGGTAGCTATTGATTACTTTACGAAGTGGGTTGAAGCAGCTTCCTTTGCTAGAGTGACCAAGAACGTTGTGGCGCGGTTCATTCGGCACAACCTGATCTGTCGATACGGTGTACCAGAGAGGATCATTACAGATAATGGTACAAATCACAATAATAAGATGATCATCGAGCTCTGCAAGCAGTTCAAGATACAGCATCACAACTCTTCTCCTTACCGGCCGAAGATGAATGGGGCTGTAGAAGCGGCTAATAAGAACATTAAGAAGATTGTACAGAAGATGAAGGTGAAGTACAAAGATTAGCATGAGATGTTACCGTTTGCTCTTCATGGGTACCGTACCTCATCACGGACGTCAACAGGGGCAACACCCTATTCCTTGGCTTATATCATGGAGGTCGTCTTGCTCATTGAAGTTCAGATACCCTCTCTTTGGATTATGAAGGATGCAGGTTTGAGCGAAGATGACTGGATTCAGACCCGGCTTGATCAGCTGAACTTAATCGATGAAAAGAGGCTTACTTCTATTTGTCATGGTCAGACGTATCAAAAGCGGATGATCAAGGCATTTAACAAGAAAGTTAGACGACAAGAGTATCAAGTTGGTGATCGGGTAGTCAAGCGCATTATCTTACCTCAAGGTGATCCCAGGGGCAAATGGACCCCTACTTACGAAGGGCCATTTGTGTTTAAGAACATTTTCTCAGGAGGAGCTATGATTCTAACCACCATGGACGGTGACGACCTTCCTCACGCCGTCAATGCAGACATAGTGAAAAAATACTATGCATAATCAAAGACCCGCTAGGTTGGCTGGCCTAGGCAAAAATAAGGGCTTCCCGGCGAACCAAAAGGGTTCGAGCAAAAATAAGGGATGAAAATGAAAAAATCTGTACACCCGGCAAGTCGAAAACCTGAAAAGGCGGCTTGGGCAAAAAAGGGTATCCCGGTGGATTGAAAACCCGAAAGGGCGGTCCAGGAAAAAATTAGGAATTAAAGCGTAACACTATGTCTCATTGGATCACTTTGCAGCCAGACTTTGATATCGACTATCAAGCTCGGACGGCACTAAACAATCTGATATACCTTCAACCAAGTAGCAAATTGATGAGATGCTCGAGGACATAAGGGAAATAGCAGAGTTGGAACCCAGTGGGATTATTCATATAGTTGTTTTTCCTTGTTTTCATAAATTGTATAAATTCTATTTGTTCGGCGGCGTTCTATTACTAGGACGTCAGCTTCTTGTACAAAAATGCCTATTTACAGGCCAAACTTCAAAGTCAATACAATTCATATTCAAAGAAATTTCAAACTGTTTTTCCTTTATCTGTTTTTGTTTTGCAAAGAACGTCCAATGTTCATTTTTTATATATGCATTTGACATTAATTGCTGCTCATGAATATTTACATGCGAAACAAAAGACCATTACTTGTAATATCAGAAACAGGGGCAATAAGAATTGTCCAAGCTTTACAGTTGCTCTGTCCATCAGGTACAAGGATAAATTTAGCTGAAAAATATGGCTGAAATACTTTCACTCCCCGCAGAGTAAGAGAATGCAGTAATGTTGGCTCTCCCCAGCTAAGACTCACAACCGCAAATGAATCGGTAATACTCTCCCCAAGCAGAGTTTATCTATCATCAGCACTGAAAAGTCTTATCATCCCCGGCGGAGTACAAAATACCCCCAGTGGAGTTTGGAAAGTTTCCCCAGCGCGGTCTGAGAAAGCATCCCCAGCGGAGTTTGGAGAATCATCCCCGGTAGACTTTGGAAGATTGTCCCCAGTATAGCCTAAAGGGTTATCCCCAGTAAGGTTGCTATTGAAAAAAAAAATCATCCCCAGCGGAGTTCATTCCTTTCACCAACAGGAATTCAATTCCCAACAGGATTCAGTATCACCAGCAGCGGTAATTCATCCCCAGCGAAATTTATCAGTGGAATCCTCTACAGAGCATCTCTTCCCCATAGAGTAATCTCCTCATCAGTTTATTCCCCAACGAAGTTATCCTCCCCTGCCGGTTTATCCTCACAAATATCTTCATTCGCTATCTCCAGCGGAAATGAAGAATTCAGTTCTTTTCTCCAGCAGCTACCCGAGATTTATTTTCCCCCGGGTAAAAACATCACATTTTCATACATCATGACACATGCATATACGCATCATACAACACAACCTCATTTATTTTGAGAACATCATTTGCCTGATACATATCATGCATTACATACAACTAACCTTTATCTTTCAGGAAAGATGCGGTTAAGTTCTCACAAAATTCAAAGCTATGAAGCTTTTTCCTCTGTTGAAGTACATACGGGTTCCTAAATCTCAGCAGAGAATTGTTCTCAGTTGAATTACGGGAAATTCTTAAATCTCGACGAAGATGTTTCCCTCCAGTCGAATTACTGTCAAGTTCTTAAATCTCAATAGAGTTTTTCTCAGTTGAATTACAGACAAGGTCCTAAATCTCGACAAAGTTCTTCCGTTGAATTACAGACAGGTTCCTAAATCTCAGCAGAGAAGTGTTCTCAGTTGAATTACGGGCAAGTTCTTAAATCTCGACGAAGATGTTTCCCTCCAGTCGAATTATTGACAAGTTCTTAAAACTCAACAGAGAAGTTTTCTCAGTTGAAATACAGACAAGTTCCTAAATCTAGAAAAAGTTTTCCACCGTTGAATTACAGACAGGTTCCCAAATCTCAGCAGAGAAGTTTTCTCAATTGAATTACGGGCGAGTTCTTAAATCTTGACGAAGATGTTTCACCAAGTCGAATTACTGGCCAATTATTAAAACTCAGCAGAGATGTTTTCTCAGTTGAAGTACAGACGAGTTCCTAAATCTCGACAAAAGTTTTCCTTCGTTGAATTACAGACAAGTTCCTAAATCTCAGCAGAGAAGTTTTCTCAGTTGAATTACGGGCAAGTTCTTAAATCTCGATGAAGATGTTTCCCCAAGTCGAATTACTGACAAGTTCTTAAAACTCAGCAGAGATGTTTTCTCAGTTGAAGTACAGACAAGGTCCTAAATCTCGACAAAGTGTTCCTCCGTTGAATTACAGACAGGTTCCTAAATCTCAGCAGAGAAGTTTTCTCAGTTGAATTACGGGTGAGTTCTTAAATCTCGATGAAGATGTTTCCCAAGTTGAATTACGGACGAGTTCTTTAAACTCAGCAGAGATGTTCTCTCAGTTGAAGTACAAACAAGTTCCTAAATCTCGACATTTCAGTTGAATTACGGGAAAGTTCCTAAATCTCAACAAAGATCAGACTTCCCCAGCGGAATCTTCCTCAACAGCAGGTATGCAAGCTCTTGCTAAGGAATCTCTTATGTGATCGACACTCCTCCAAATGGCATCTGTAAGCCCATTCCCGATATCACAAGCGACTACCACTTCATGCGAGTGCAAATTTCTGGGCACTCTAGTGTTCAATCATCTTCCACCTTCGGATCACGAAAGGCATGAAAGCCAATCTACATCCTCAGGTTTAAGAAGATTGAACAGGGGCAGCTGTTGTACCCCAAAATTTTCCCTCCCATATTTCTCAAAACATTGCAAGAAAAATCTCCAAGTTGCCCAAGGTTTGCTCAAGAGTTGGTCAGACAAGCTCTCTCCTAAGGCAGTCTACCCCAAATTAGGGTTTTATGTTGCATCAATATCCTTGAGTCCAAATGACCTCAAGTGCTCCCCAATGTCCTAATATATTCTCAAGATCATCCATGTCAAATTTCAAGCCTTGTAGAGGAAGTTTGCTCAGTCAATTGCTCAAAGGTCCAAAAATCGACTGTGATAGGGCAAAAGTCAATTGTGACCTAAATACAGTCAAACTTCAAGATTATTTTTCAACATTCTCAGTTTTAAGGATATTTCATCATTTGATCAAGGGCTGATCTTGATTCATCAAGGATTGCTCACAATTCATCAAGATTCAAAAGTTGTTAAATTAGGGTTTTGTAGGAAAAGTCAACACAATTTTGACAAAGCATGACTTTCTCATACTTTATGAGAAATGACCCATCCAAAGCTCATTTATAATAGGATGCAATTACCTACAATACATCTTCATACCCCTATATCAAAATATGCACTCACAAGAAGTTATGAATTTGGACATTATAGGTCATTTTGAAAAGTCAACAAAAATACCTTTTTTTCCAAAGCTTCTAACTTGAACATGGAATATCAAATTGAGATGAGACCAAAAGAGTTGGTTAGAGGACATCTCAAGCTTTCTAAAAAGTCAAAGAATACTCCCAAAAGTTTAAAATTGAAGAAGTTATGCATTGTTGAATTTGGACTTTTTTGTAAAATTGCCAAAAGTCAACTATCCCCAAAACTTCAAATTTTGCCAAATGGGCCCATTCATTTTCACTTGTTTTGAGTTTGCCTTATTGCACACGTGCCTTATTCTTGGCCATGTGTCCATATCTTATTTTTATTATTTAATTTGATTTTTATTTGAATTAATTCATTTTAAATCAAATAAAATCACATAAAATCAAAGATATTGATAACCAAAGATCTTTTAATGATTTCAGGTTTCAATGGACAACTAGTACCTCATCAAACTAGAATCAAAGCTTGTATGCACCAAAAAGATCCATATCAAGCCAATTTTGGAAGGTTTTAATGGAGAATCAAATCCAATATTCAATCATTGAAAGAGGGAGATTTGAACAACAAATGCTACCCTAATGTATTGTATAATACATAAGGAAGCGTGCAAGACATAATCAAGGGTTGGAAATCAATTATGGAAGCAGAACGAAAGTTGCAAAAATCACAAAAAAGTGGGAGATCAAAATCAGGTCTAGAGGCATTTTCAGGGCTTGATATTGGTCTCAATCGTTTCCTGGCAACCTCCACAAGCAAAACCAATCACAACTAGGCATTTTCAAGCTTCCATACACACTGTAAGTCCTTCGTAACATGGCCCTGTTCTTGATTTCGTATCTCTGAAATTAGGCATTGTTATAATGAAATAATTACATATTTGTAATCACCATGCCATTTGCAAGCTTTTTACATTAACCAATTACATTTATCTGACATGTATGAAGATCCACCATAGTTAGGGTTTTCTTGGAGTTTTTGGGGGTTTTCGTTTTAGGTACAATTGATCTTCATGATGGACATGGTTGTGTTCAGAAGAAGATGATGAATCAAACCATGATCCTGGAATTCATTTATATTGCCTGGGGACGATTTTAGGAGGAAGTTATGCTTTTAGCTGCGGATAAAAATCCGCAGGTAAAATTTATAGGTTTTTGAGGAAGAGGATGATGCGTTGTCACCCTTCTGTTGGTCTGTTTGAAATTCGCGCCAAATTCCCACTAATGCAATTGTTTTCTTATATTATTGTTACGTTGTATTTTGTTAACAAATGAAACAACGCAACCCAGCGGTCACCACGTTAGCATTAAGGCATTCAAAGGCTGGAGGTCAGGGGTTCGATCCCTGCCTCCAGCAAATTGCATTTTCTCAATTATTTTCAGGGAATCAGGTGCGTGTTCAAGTTGGAGGTTCACTATACTCCCTCACCAATCAGTGAGCCAGATGGCCAGGTGGCCAGATCTGTTGGTCAACATCAGAGGAGCACCAAAAGCCAGGTCAACGCATGTGTATTGGATCACAAAAGTCCACTTGGATCAGCTACTATTGGGCTAACAAAAAAAGGCTTTCAGCACCTCCAAAAAAGGCCCAATTTCTCATTCTCTTTATATTTTATTTATTTAACTTATTTACTTTATTTTTGTTTAATTAAATTACTAACCAATAACAATTTTTCTTTTTATTAAAAAATCACAAAAATATCATTTTGTCCAATAAAAATTAAGAACTTTATTTTTCTTTAATAAATTTTAATTAATTAATTAGGTTTTTAATTTTAGGAAACTTTAATTTATTTTGTAAATAAATAAAATTAATTAGAATTAATTAGGTTTTAACTACTAACTTAATTATTTTATTTTCTTTCTTAAATTAACAAAAACTCCAAAAATATGTCATTTATTATTTTTTCATTTAATTAATTTATTTTCTAATTTAGTATTTAATTTAGGATTTAATTTCTTTCCTTAAAATAAAACAACAAAAAAGCATTTTCTTTTAAAAGGGTCAAAACCCTAATTCGCATTCGATTTAATTTCTCGCGCGCTTTATTTGTTTTTATCCATATTGATGTATCTGTTTTTGGTTTGTAATAGTTAAATAGGACATTTTATTTATTTTACTGCTTTATTTTATTTTCAAAGGGTTGCTTTTGGCGATGTAAATACCCGACGCCTTGTAATTTAATTTCCGCACCTTTAATTTCTGCAAATTATAATTGCTAGATGTTTGATAATAGGGTTTGCATGTCAAGACTGAATGTTTAATCTTAAAATCAAATTAGATCACCCTTAACATGTGCAAAGATAAAAATAACTGAAAACGACACACTCGCACATGCGCACTCTTAGGGTACACCCCACTTGGTTGCCTTTGTACACGGTCATTGGGTATAGGGTATTTTAGAGGTCGCCCTCTTGTCTAAAAGATCATAGTTGCCTCAAAATGGTTGCCTCAGAAATTGTTGCCTCGAATACATGATCTAAGACATTAGGGTTACCGCTAAGACATCCTAACATTGCTTTATTGACCGTATGTCCCTCTTTCGAATTGACCCTAAAACTCCAACGACGGTGCTACCTACTCACTAATAGTGGGATAGCATTATCTAAAGGAAATTAGCATAGAACGATTCCTTCTTCGAGTAGGTAGATAGTTCTTGGATACTTGCTCATCCAAAAACGATATTTTTTCTCACACTTACACTCCTTTTTAAACAAAGTTTTCAAAAAAACTTCATTACACTCTTGAGGATAGAAGCAAGAGTTAAATCGAAGTTTAAAACAAAAACTTTTTTTCAAACCCACAAGCACAAAGAAAACATTTTGAAAATGATGAGCAAGTACCTAAGAGCCCGTAGATAACTACGGATAGAAAGGGTGCTAATACCTTCCCTTTCTATAATCTACCCCCCGTACCTAGAAAATCTCGAAAAAAGGAATTTTTCTGTGCTTTTTTCCTTTCCTTGTTGGATGAAATAAAAGTCGGTGGCGAATCTTGCTTACCGCGATATTTTGCGAAAACAAACGCAAAACGCAAACCAGCATTCCAAAAAACAGTCAGTTCTTCCCACCGCATCACAAGGGTATACTGATGTCACAAGAAAACCGGCATCAATCTACTTTAAAACTTCTTCTTTAATTTTCACTGCCATATCAGGGTGAGTTCTTCACAATTTCTGCTTGGTTGGTGGGCATTCTGGATTTAGCGGTAAATGATGTTCCACAATATCGGTATCCAAACCAGGCATGTCTTGCTTAGACCAAGAAAAGATATCTACATACTCTTTAAACAATCCAATCAACCTGCTCTTCACGTCGGGATGAAGCAAAGCTCCAATCTTTACTTCTTTTGGATCATCCTCTGAACTCAAATTAATCGTCTCCAACAACTCTTTATACGGTTGAATGATACTTTCCTCGCACTCAAGCAACCGTGAAACATATCCTTGGATTTTTATCATATTCTTCTTCTTCGGCCACATACGCATGATATTCAAAGTTGGGAGAGGGTTCAGGATCATCGTACTCAACGGGTTTTTTAATTAATCTGCACATATGATTTATGATTGATTTTAGGAGCTGACACATATAACAAGTAAATATTTAAATTTATTTATAGTTATTATTTATTTTGAAAGGATTTTTCTAATTACCATTTTCCAAGAAAAATCAGAGAATAAAGACATAATTTTTGAATCAAAAACAACTTTTATTAATGATTTTAAAGATCAAAACAACAGATATGCCCATATAATATCAATACTTTCACCTTGGGCAGAGTGAAAGATTTTTGAAAAGACTAACAAAAAATAATTACTTTGAAATGTGAATGCAAGAAGGAACATCAACAATGATCCAATTTTTGACTCTAACTCCATGCGTCACGTAGTTCGGCATCTCTTGCTCTGATTCATCTTCCAGAATAGCATTGATCCTAGGAGTAGTTAGATGAAGATAGCCTCCACAGTGAAAGATGTCTTGATATTTACCAAAAGCAGACTTCGGCTTCACGATTTCCTTCTTCATGGAGAAACCCAAACCAATGCCATTCTTGTTCACAGGAGGATCGATAACCTGCCCCCACACCTTGCTAGGGCCTTTCAGCACTACCTGTTGTGCATCCTTGAATGAGGCTATAGAATTCTCATTATTCCTTACATTATCAATGGACAAAGCTTGGAACTGAGTTCTGACAGCGTCTTTTTCAACTTCTACAATGCTAAAGGAAGACAAATGAGATATCAACAGTTCTTGCTCACCATTCACGATGACCACCTTCCTTTCAATAACGAATTTCAGCTTCTGGTGCAAGGTTGAAGTTACATCTCTTGCATCATGGATCCACGATCTTCCCAATAAACATTTGTAGGCAAAAACAATATCCATCTCCTGCATTATCTCAAGTAAGTGATAAATGATTAAAAATAGTAAAAATTAGAATAAAATTCTAAAAAAAAATTCAAAATGTCAGAAATGAAGAAAATGATTTTGATGAATATTTCTAGAATTTAAAAATACCAAAAATTATTTTTAAACAATTAAAAACAAGTCAAAACAAATAAAAAATCATAAAAAATATCAAATCTGAAAATAAAATCATGAAAAAATAAAAATCAGAAAGAGAATATTTAAAAACATTTTTGTGAATTGTTTCATAATTTTTGGGTCAGAAATGGATTTTTTATGATTTTTGGTTCAGGAATAAAAATAAAGTCAAAAAAGTATAGACCATTGGGATGAGAGTCAAAATGTGTTAGTAAGCTAAACCAATGGATCAGACGCGTTGTGCATATCATGGTCTTCAAGGAATGACACACGTGATCCATTATTTAAACAGATTTGAAAAAAATGTGTGGCAGCTCATCATTGGTTGAAGACAGACACGTAGGTCGTCTTCAACCTCAGTTCATGCAATTTGCATATTCATGAAATGGAAAAATTGGAGCTCGAGACCAGTACCATTCGCTTTGTCTCTTCAAGACGATTCCAATGGTACCCTCGCGCCAAATTTATATTTGCCACAACGTAATCGCTTTGGAAAAAGCAGAGGAAATTTTTTGAGAAGGGATTTGAAAACAAATGTATCAAACTCAATTACAGTTGGAAACAAAGGTTACCACAAGCATCAGGGAACCAAGAACTATGTTTTAGCAACAAAATTGAGGCGAATTGGTGGAGAAAACTACCTGTTCGAACTCAAGGAGGAAGCTCTAAAATTGAACTTATGGAGCTTGATTCAGGTCACGATTCTTTAAGGTAGGAGTATGGTTAGCTTCAGGGAAGTCCAACGAAGCTTACTAAAAAGATTTTTTTGTGTTTTGGAGGGTGAAAATGAAAAAATGAATTCAAGCCTTAAGAGTTCAAATGAGATCTTGGAAGTATTCAATTGGATATCAAATGCTTGTTGAAATAGGTGGAATGTGCATCTTATTTATAGGAGAGGATGAGGCAATGCTTAAGCGTGTGAATAGGAGGATAATTGAGTGAAATCATGTGAATCTGAAACATGAGAAATGTGCGACTTGATTGGCATCAAAACTCAGCTAAAACTTGCGTTTCATGGTGCTAATTGCTTTTGGAAAGTTTCTAAACATGATTAGAAGCAAAAACACGTGAAAACATTATGTTTAGAGGCCAAACCAGTCCAAACTAATTCTGACTTTGAACTTATAAACATTTTCAAGAAGCTAACTTTATAGCCATGGTTCCAACAATGTAGGGCACTATATGATATGGTTTTTGAAGAATTATAGAGATCTTAAATCAAGATTTGCAATGTGAAAATAATGGTTGCATTTTGTGCCTTGGATTAAAAGTTGCGTCCCTTTGAAATCAGCAAAAACACACAAATTTCTTACACTCAAAAAAATTTCTAATTTTGGCATCAAAAGTGTCTTGTAATATTTTGCATTCAAACATGGCCTTCCACTCAAAATTTTCTAATTAAATTTGAAGATAACATGAAGTAGACCTCTTAAATTGAAGTGTGGAATTGAGATCACTCAATAATCATAAAAAATGAAAGAGTTATCATCTTTGAAAAATGATGAACAAATTTGAGGAAATTCACAAAAGACCTATAATCTTTTTTAATTTTCAACCACTTTGTAAGCATGTTAATGTCTTTCTCATAAAAACAAAATTATATTAGACATGCCAAAGATTGTTGGGAAAAATAATGGGCTCAAGGAGAAAAAATTGACCAAGTTATGAGCATTTGAAGTCACATGAGGGGACTTGATAACCTATTTAGATAACTTGTAATCTTTGTTAATAATTAGTGATCTATCACATAAAACTAAAGGGAAACTTTTGAAGTGATTTGTTGATAACCCCTTAAAGAGAAAAATATCTTTAGAATCACTCAAAAATCTCAAAAGATGGACAAGATATAGCCCTTGGAAGTTCAAAACCCTAGCCCTTAGAGCATCAAAATGACTTGGGAACCCCTTTCAATCTTGACAATCTTTATTGTACAAATACTTTTGCTATATGAAGATAAACTATTGGGGATGACAATAACAACCTATAACAATAATAACCACTTCCAAATGTTGATAAATAAAGGAGTTATGAACTTGTGATCAAGGAATCAAGAACTTGTCCAATTAGGTCAAACTTCTTCAATCAATTCTTGCATCTTTTGACTTTCTTTGGCAAATTGAAGTATGATGAATCATAGTTGGCCTTATCATGACATTATTTTAAAGCACTCTCAATGATGAAGCTTAAATACCAATGATGCTTTGTTGAATAAGGCATGGAAATAAACTCATGAACCTATGAATCAACCTGATGAAGTGTGTTGTGTCATCACCTATAATACCAACATTTATAGGAAAAAAACTCATTATATTTGTTAGTTAAAAGTCAATCAACAGAAGACATATATGACCACAATATATAAATCAAAGTGCTTGGTGATCCCTCATGATCAAACCTAAAGATAGGGAGAAGAACCAAACCCTATTGTGATCTTGATATGATTTGGTTATTATGAGATGATAGAGGAATCTTAGGGACAAAAATTGGGGTATAACAACGCCTTATTGTCCATGGATTTGATGAAATCCATCATACGAACTTTCCAATAATCATAATTGGTTCAATCCAGAATGGGTGGTCTGTTTCCAAATACTTATTCCTTGTCCATCGCACTATAAATTATCTTCCCTGAACCTCACCCAGATTCCCAGTAGGATACCTGCTCTGATACCAATTGGAATACAAATATTCAGATCACAAATGTCTTAAAAGATGTCGAGACACCTTTCTCTTAAAAAACAAGCAATGACAAGATAAACAACATTCAAAGTTCAGAAAAGTAAAGATCACACAGGATTGTTAACCCATTTCAGTGAAAACTAACACCTACTCTGGTGGCTACCAAGCTAGGGACCAAGTTAACTATTAATAGTATCATTTCAAAGCTAAACTCCCCCATTTACAACTTCTCACTTAATCACTACCCTCACTTAACTTCAACCTAAGACTCACCTAGGTATGAGAACCTTCTTAAATCCCTTCCAATCACAACCCAATGATTGAACAATTCTAAACACTTAGAGGGACACAGAAGTCACACTTTAAAGACACACAATCATTCACTTCTTACAAGCTTTAGAATCACTGAAAGAACTTACAAAAAAAACAAAGTACTAATATTTTACCAACATGATAATCAAGATGCTCACAGTTAGTACACAAACCCTAATCAAAAATACAATGTATGTTTGTAAAAAAACAACTAAGTTTGAAGCCTTCCATTTATAATCTTCATAAGACTGGATTTGGACTTCACAAATCCCAGCTGGATAAGTAACAGGCGCTGCAGAATCATCTCCTCAAAGATAGGACATCAATCATTAATTTCCTAAAATATCTCCATAATTAGTAACTAATAATTCTCCTTAAAATCAGCTTGGATATTTTTCAATCTTCAAACTGAGCGCCACTTAGGATAGCACAATCTTCCCAGACTATTATGCACTTCTAACTGATTAGACTATCTAAGAATCCAGTTGTTCACCAAAATGATGTTAGAAGAGCATGCATAGGACATCGCATGGGACATGTTGCTTCAATACATAGAACATATTTATTCAACATATCAAAGATAAGTTAGTTTTAACAAACATAATGTCAATCACAACAAAACAAAGAAATAAGAGTCCTACTTTACCAGTAGGTGTTGGACATGATTTCCATCTTGGTATTCACTTTCATGATTATAATGGATATATCACTATGCTAAGAGGACCCATCTATCCAAACCTTGTAAATTCCTTATGGATAAATGCCTTCTGAGTGTAACTTCACTATTTGATGTTTTGCATGATGTCAAAATTCGAAAAGCAAGCATTTCAGTATGGTGGACGGTATCCTTATGTATTGTAGAACTCCCTTGCATTAGAGGTCTTAGGAATCATTCAAAACAACTTTAAAATGGGTCCCAATCATGAAAAATCAGTTTTTGCACAAAATTAACACTTATGTGTCGTCTTGAAATTTCTATGTGTCGACACATAAGTTTAGAATTTATGTATTTTCTTAAAAGCTTCAGCATGTGTGACACATGCAACTTATAGGTCGACACATACACTGCATTATTAAAGCTATTCAGCACATGTGCCGACACATATGATTTTCAGGTCAGTACATGTACTACATTATTAAGGCTTTTAGCCACTGTTTGCATGTGTCGACACGTAACCTTTTCAGGTCAACACATACTATTTTATGGGTCATTTTTTTCATAACTTTTTCATTTCGAAACTACCCTCTTTTACCTAAAAATAGTTCAACTATAAATATATCATTCATCCATCAATCATAACTTGGTGAAACCATAAAAATTAGCATATTTCTATCATCATCTTCAACCTCCAATATATGCATGCACACTAACATTACATTGTAGTGATGTTTCGTCAGGGTGCCATCTATACGAGGATTGTTAGTGTCCAATTGTGTATTAGATTGAGTTTTGTAGGGGTTTTCATCTAAGAAAAAACATCGGGTTTGTCCTCCAAGATCATTGGTGGATTTGGGGGTTTTCGTGCAAGATTGTTCGAGAAGGAATCTTCCATGTGAATCACATTGGAGTGTTTGAAATATTTGCAAAGAAAGTTGGAGTGTTTTAAATATTTTAAAGGAAGTAGCAAGTATTGGAAGATAGAATTGAATATATTGTGTTGATAGAGTGTAATCGAATTTACTCGAGTGAAATCCCTTGGAGTGTTTGAAATCTTTGCAAGGAGCCTTGGAGTGTTTGAAATCTTTACAAGGAAGTATCTTAAGCGGTAAATATATTACATCTATCGGTCTTGGTCTTATTGAAGATCAAAAGAAGAGAAGGGTTGAATCAACATCAAACATTTATAGTTTGTAGTATTGATCTTGAACACTTATCTTGTAACCATACTTTTTCAAAGTAAGAAATTATCCTAATTCCAAATTTGGAATTAGGGGGAGATGTAGCCATAGAGAGGAAGATTGGTGAACTTCCTAAAAAATCCTTGTGTCTCTTTTATTTTATTATTTTACTTGCTTTAATCTTCATACATTAATTTGTAAAATACATTGCTTTACTTGTTTTGAATTGTGTGTTGAGTTGCTTATAATCCTATTTTATTATAAGTGCTTTTTCATATCAACACAACACAAAGAAAATTTCTGAAACTTTTATTGCACGCCAAGTGTTTGGTAAATTTTTTAGCTTGTTTAATGTAAAGGAAAATTGCAATGTTTTATCTCTTACTTTCATTTATTCTCTATATATAATGTGTTGAATGTGTTGTTTGATCGATTGATTTGTGTAGAATTTATATTTGATTATTAAAGTTTTAATTGCTTTGTTGATTAGCTTATGATCACTTTGATTTTAAGTTTTTTTCCTATCAAGAAATCTCAAAGAAAATTCTAAGAAATTGATTGTGCGCCACATGTTCGATAAATTGTCATGTTATGTTTTTAATATGATTTCATTGGAAATTGAAAACTGTTGCGTTGCATATTGAATGGTTAATTGAGATATTATTATGTTGATTGATTTTATCATTATGTTAATTCCATATGGCTCGTTCATATCTGAGTTTCCAATAACTAGGTTCGTTTAGACTACTTTATTGATATAGGCCAAAAACCTTCCGCTCAAAATTATTTTACAATTATGTTTTTAAATAACCATTTTGAAAGGTATTTTTTATTTGGGTATATATCCCCCCTATAGATATGTTTTCATAGTCTAACATTGAAGCGACCAGCAAAAAACACAGAGCCGCCACCGAACTTTATTTATCCCGAAGGAAGGGGAAATATTGAGAAAACCACAAGAGGATGGATAAGATGGTCTTACAACCAATAGATAGGGTAAGAAAGTCGATTATACAAGGGGAAGGTATTAGCACCCCTCACATTTGTTGTACTCAATGGGATCCATTTTGTTTGTTTGCTTCTAAGGGTGTATTTATCTATAACTTATACTTGCTAAGGAGAAAGAAATGGTTTTTTATTAGTGCGTTCGTGAGAATCTCACAACCCTTTGCCTATTTATCCAGTGAAGGAATCAGAATATCATAGTTCTTCTAGAAAATGTTGGTTTGTTCGTGTTTTTTAGTGGGTGATGTTAACGCACGCGTTCTAGCAATAGGCACGGCCTGTATTACGGTAAAACGGAGATAACATACCCTTTGGGGTGTTTTGATTGGTTAAGTGTTTTTGCGAGTTTTAAATGAATTCGAATAATGATTAAATGTTTTTAGATTTTTTATTTGTGAACGGTAAGTTTTAATTAAAATCTAAAGGAAGAAGTTTATCCTAATGTTGTCATGTACAAAGGGACCTAAAGTTGAGTGTTTGAAAGGGAAATTTCTAACTTAACTAGTTATTATGCATAGGTCGATTCTAAAGTCTAATTCAACACGAAACAATCAAAATGAATTTAATCGCTTCACATAATCACTTAAGAGGACATGTTATCGACAATTAACCAAGTAATCAAACAAAACAAAATAACATAAATACAAAGCAAATGCTTTTTGTGATTTTTATCAAGCAAAGAAATGTAACTAAGAATGATTTAACTAAACAAAAACAATATTAAAAACTCACAAAGATTAAAATATAAATTAAACTAATCCAATTAATAAAATTAACTAAAAATAACTTGAGAGTTAAACTAATTTAAACTAAGTAGTTAAAACTAAAAAATTAAGAAAAATAAATAAAAACTAAACTAATTACTAAGAAGGTGTGAAGAAAAAATATATGGGATGATGGTGTATCAATTCACATTGGGCTTAAGGACAGAATAAATCAGCAAGGCCCTGGTATTAACAAAAACAAGGAAAATAAAGAAAACATGTTGGGCCGGACCGGGTTAGAGGGTCTGGACCCAGCAAACCACTCAAGGGCACGGGTTAAAAACCCTAGCAACATACAACCATCACTTCTCTTTCTTTGTTAACACTAAAACCATGAAATCGAATCTTCCTCAAAATCACTTCTCAATGTAAAACCATAACTCCCAGTTATCTTTTCATCTCTCAAACCATTGATTTCTCTCAATCCTCTTTCCCTCATCTGTATCATCACCATCACCACCAGAAGCCTTCATGGCAGCGGCCCTTTAGGTTCTTTCGCCTCCAATGTGATCAACTGCGTAAGAAAGGAATAAAGATCCTCTTTCATCTAAACAACATACTCTTCTTCAAAATATAGCAATGGTTGTCTCCACTGCCTCAATCTCTCGCTATCTCGGTCATGGTCATTAGGGTTTTGCAGGTATGAAATCGATTTTCTCTGAAACGGATCGTATTGTTTTTGTATTTCAGTTTCTGCGATTAGAGTTTCTGCCATTGATTTGATTCAATACAAGGTTCTTCGATTTGGGAATTCATGAATGTAGAAAGTGTTGAAGAGAAAAAGTGAAAATAAAAAGAGCACAGCAAAATACAAATGGCGAAGGGTTTGTGGTAGTGATGACCAGATTGAGTTTCAATTGGTGATGATAAAGGTGATGTTCGTTAGTTGTAGATCGAGAGAGATACACTGGCTTACGGAAAAAGCAAACGGTTGAAGGGTATTCCATGAATGGTTATATGGAAATAGCAGGTAAAGGCAATGAAGATGGTTATCAGTTGAAGGTTTGTTACGGTAACATAGGAGGGTGAAATTTGAAGGTTGTTAGGTGATAAAAAATTTGGTTTAATGTTTGAGTTTTCTATGAAAACAAAATGACATGGGATGTTTTTAGACATGTATCATTTTATTTCACTCTTTATATATATATATATATATATATATATATATATATATATATATATATATATATATATATATATATATATATATATATATATATATATATATATATATATATATATATATATATATATATATATATATATATATATATATATATATATATATATATATATATATATATATATATATATATATATATATATATATGCTGCCTTTGACATTACAATCGAATGAATTCATAGATCGTCGTGGTGCTAGGTGCAAAAGAGATTGAAGCAACAGAACAGATTGTGCATACTATATAAAATGGAGAAGACAGGGTTTACTTGAATTCAAATTATCTTTTGTTGAATCTTCAGGAGATGAATTTGGAGCCAATATGAAAGCTACTCGGGAAGATGAATTCTTGAGGTAACTCCTTCTTCTCCTTGCTTATTTCTGCTTTGCTCTGATTTCCTCCACTCTTCTTCTTTGAAAAGATTACTGGTGTGAACAATTGTTGCAGTGAGTAAGCCTTGACCAAAACTTGAAGTTCTATTCTTTTTTTTAACATTGACAAGGTTATGGAATGAAACAAGTTGGAGGGGTGAGATATGTATGAAGGTTGTGGTTAATGAGAGGGTTGTTAGGTGTTTATGGTCAATGAAACAATGGTTTTTATAGTCAGATGAGGGTGGAAATTGGGGGGAAGAGTTATAGGGTTTAAACAAAATTGGTTGGCTCACTTTTTTCTTTTGGGATGCAGGTGTATATTGTCTTATGTTGATGTTATTTTAGCACTGTTTTGGACAGGTTTAGGGTTGGTGATCGCGACTTTGTATGTCTATAAATCTGGAGACTGCAAGTGCACAGTCCTATCGCGTAGTCTTAAAAGATATCGAATCCACAGGGACTATGAATCGATCTACCGTAGTTTTGGTTACTGGGTAAAGCTAAGGCTAATATTAATTTAATTGACGAAAGGGATCTAATTACTAAATTTAGTTATAAAATTTTTAATTATAAATACCGGTATGTATTTCACCTAAATTTTAGGTTCCGAATTTCCACTGGCCTTTACTTAAATTGGTCAAAAATTATCTTTACGCAAACTTTATTGGTCTAAAAACCTTCCCCTCACACTTCCGTTCTATTAGTTCAGGTTATACGATTAATACCCTAACGTGTGCTTCCGTCACTCCGCCGGATTCAAAAGTAATTTTTGAAAACAGAATAAAATTTAATTGTTTTTAAAATGCTTCCGCCTCTTTAAAAACAATGCCTAATAATCACTATCTGGTTTTAGCCTCAAACTTCCGTTTTATTAGTAAAAACCTTAATCAATTCTAAAACCTCACACTTCCGTTCTATTGGTTTGTAAAATCTTAAACAATTTAATTGAATATTAAAACCATGAAAGAAGTTTCTTTTACAAAATAATTTTAAGCCAGTTTATTTCGGATCCCGTTATTTGGTTAATTTACATACCGATATTTAATCGGTTTAGCCAGACATGTTTATTAAATTAAATACGCATAGATAATTAAATTGCGAACGATTATATAAATTCATATCCATAATAACAAACATGTAATAATAATAAATAAATAAAAGCGATTAAATTAAAAACCTGGAAATGTAGAAAACTTCAATAACTTCAATTAAATGCGTTCTTCAAAAACCTTGGAGTATTCCACCACAAGCCGGTTGGATCTACTCGTCGAATCTTGAATTTAATAATAATAACAACAAAGAAATAAAATACTAAGATCTAACGTAAGGTTAGACCGGATAAAATTGCACAACAATTCCCGATGTAGAAATTGTTGTACGAAAAATAAAGGCAGAAAACTGGAGAAGAAAAGAAAATAAAAACGATGCGATGAAAAAAAAGGCAGAACAAAAATTAAAATGGAAGGAAATTTGCTCTGCTGAAAATAGTACGATCTTGCAAAAATTCTCCGACCCTTGGGATTTTGCTTTCACTTCTATTTATAATGCTTGTAAAATAATTGTATCCCAAAAGGTCAATCCACGTAAAACTGAATATCCAAAAAATATTGATATTGGACTTTGTTGCATAACGTGCACGGAAATATAGCAAAAGTAGGTTTCTTCATTGACTTGGGACCGGTCGTTCCGTGTGAGGAGGAAATGGCGTGAGAATAGGAAAGGGCAGGGAACGGTCGTTCCACTCAGCTGAAGTGGTCCGGACCGGTCGTTCCCCTTAGTGGGCCGGTCGGTCCCTTCAAGCTGAAGTGGGGAACGTGCGTTCCCTTGGGCCTTTGTACGTACATTCTTCTTTTGGGCCTTGCAATTTCATTCTTTTCACCCCCTTTTACTAATCTGCACCACATTGCTCAATTATCTTCATTTTTGTATTAAATTGCATCTATTTCTTCATTTTTCTTCACATAAGCTTATTTGAGGCAAAATACCTGAAACAAAGAAATACCAGCGTAATATGGAAATAAAATAAAATAAATTAAATAAAAACATGAATTATTTGCATTAATTAAGTCGATTTATACGATATAAAATCGTGTTATCAAACTCCCCTACACTTGAACCTTTGCTTGTCCTCAAGCAAGAAATATATATCTCTCTAAATGCGGGTCAGACGCAACAAAAATTGCCACAAGTCAAAAATGTATTAAGTTGCACATTGCTCTTGAGCTCTCGACTTCGATATTAAAGTCACCGTAACAATACTAAATAAACTCAGGTTCGAAGAACAATTCTAGTGACGCCATTATAACTTAACTCTAAATCCTACATTTTGTTTCACCTTTTTCATTCAGGTGCAATCACATTAAGCCCTTTGCCCTTTCGCGCACATAGTGGAGTGACCGGTTAGTGAATTTGATCTTTTAAGCCTGCTAGGAGTTCTGGTACTTAATAGTTGGTAACTCCTTTTTGTTCTTTTGTAAATTGCGGGGAATCGAACCGTAGTTCGCCCTACCAAGTCCAACACCAGAAACCGCTGAACCAATTTACAAAGAATTTATTAATTGATAATTTATAAGGTTCGCGACCGTTGGGCTAAATAGTCTGGTAAGGACTATCTAACTTAGTTAGAGCGTTTCTAAATATTTTTTTTTTCGATCAATCACTTATATTCATCGATCCTCCACGTAGTTTGCTATTTAGACGGTGCTGACTGCTTGTATAAACTACTAAAGGTTACTTTAAAACCTAGAATTTAAATTTTCGGTATATAAAGGGTACTAAAATTTTAATTCATTTTCCTGAGATTTTAAAGCGTTGGTACTAAATATTTTCTTCTAAAGAAGCAACTTTGATACACTTTTTGAGTGTGTATAATTGTGCGTCTGACCATAAGAAAAAAAAATTTTATGGTTCAAGAATTTGGCGAATTCGGATAATCATGAACTTATATATGTATATAAGACTTAATTTTAATAACAAAAGGGAAATTACAAAAGGGAAATTTGCTTACTTGAAGAAAAATAACAATAGTTAATTTGACCCCCCTACACTTAAACTGAGCATTGTCCTCAATGCGTAAAAATGGGGAATCGAAAAAATACATAAATAAAAAGAAAAGAAATATTAAGAACTAATCGTTGCGATGTGGACGACGTCCGCTTCCTCGAGTTCTTGGACGGCGCTCATCTTGGCGTTGTGGAGGTACGAATTCGTCCAAGCGTAGGTGAAGTGAGTGCATAGAAACTCCAAGGTCAATAACATTTGTATTCAAGGTGTTGTAGTTGTTATGCATTTGTTGTACCAATGCAAATGTTGCGTTTTGTTGGTTTTGCATCTGTTGCATGGTTTGGTAGAGAGTTTCCATGGTGAGATGGTTTTGTTGATTGTTGTTCATTTCTTCTTCCATTTCATCCACGGGAGCATTATTCTCAGCTTCAGGTGCAATTAAATTGAATAACCAACGGCTTCGATTTTGCACATTAATAAGATGGGGACATGGGAGAATAATGCTTGGTACCAAAACTTTATTGACCAATAAAGTAAATTTGTTCTCACCTTGCCTTGGGAGGATTAGATGGGAGTCTCTGCAGTATACCTCATCTAGAAATTGTGCTGGCATGAGGTGTTGAGCAAGAGTTAGGATCTCGTCAGCTAATCCTAGCGAGTAAGCTATCGCGGTAATAATGCCACCGAAAAGAAAAGGGTTGTTTCCGGCGGTTTGAGCACATAGTTGAAAGTGTGATAGCATAAATTGTGCGGCGTTGACACGGCTCCCAGTTAAGGCACAATATAAGAAAAATAACTCATTTTTGGTTACCTTATGGTTGTAGGTGCGTCCGAAGATAGTGTGAGCCAAAATACGGTGAAAATACCGTATTGCTGGATTATGAATGTGGGACGCATATAATAGTCTCCAACCATTTGCGGCTTCCCCACTTATCTCCTCCCAGAATTGTAGACCTTGCTCCTCCCAAGCTGGAATATCATCTTCCGCTTCAAATGGCTTGTAATAAATACCATCCCCTTGTGAGAATCCTAGTGCCTCAGCAATTTGTTCTTGATCTAGCGTATACGCACGGTTGAACATACGGAAACTAGCAGTTCCCGTGGTGTATGGATCTTCAAGATCAGTTGTGTAAGAAAAAGAACTCAAAAACTCCAACACTAGAGGTTCAAAGGTTGGGTTTGGTTGGGTACAGAGATTGTATAAACCAGTATTATTTAGCAACCATGACACACTTTCAGTGAGTCCTAAAGTTTGTAGACAATTTATATCTACATACTTTGTCGGAACCACCGAGCGTTTGTATAAGTTGAGATACATGGTGCGTTGCTTATCATCGCGGAAGATAATGTTTGAAAGGTCGGGTTGTTGCCTTTCGGGACGGATGGTTCTCGGAGGCATGGTAATGGTAAGAAAATGGTGGTAGATGTAGAAAGAAGTTAGAGAAGATGAAGATAGATATTAGAGAAATGTAGTAGAAAGTAAGAAATGGTGTGAAGAGATAGTAAGAAATGAGGGGTATTTATATTGTGAGGGTGTTTAAATGGTGATAATGAGAATTTAATGAGAGTTAATGGGGGAGTTGGAAAGGGTAAAAATTTGAAAAAAAAAGAGATAGTGGAGTAGTGGGAATTTAAGAGTGGTTTGAAGTTGTTTTATGGAGAAGATAAATGGTAAAAAGGAGTTTTGAATTTAATTTGGCGTGGGAGACAAAGAGACACGCTTTACAGCATGCTACAGGGGGCCGGTCGTTCCCTTCAGTGGTAGGACAGGGGGACAGTCGGTCCTGCTTTTCAGTCAAGAAAAGGGGACCGGTCGGTCCAGGGGGCATGGTGTGCGTGGGACCGTCCGGTCCTGTGCCTGCGTGGGAAATTCAACTTTTCCTATTGTTTTCTATTGATACAGTACGTTATAATATATATCTCAGGCACAGAATGCATAGTGTTTGCAAACAGTATCATTTCAGCTTTATTTGATACCACTTAATAATCTAATAACTAATATAAATAACATTGAAACAAAACAAGAAGATAAATAATGTTGAACTTTAAATTGCATAATTCAAATTGTACTACAAAGAACATAAAATAAACCAAATTGCAAAACATAATTCAAATGAAATCTAAATGCAAATCAAATAAATAACTAACTAAAACTAAAACTAACTAATTAAATAAATTCTCTCATTAGCCACCTTTTTTATTATCGTCTCCGTTATTCTTCTGCATGGAATAGATATGTTGAAACACTTCATCAAACTGCATAGCTACCGTGTCGACGAATCCAGAATGATCCATCCGGAGTGTATTAACTTCATTGTTCGCAGCTGTGAGGTTTTCTTTCAGATTCTTCACTTCTTCCTTCAATTCCTTAATTGTTTCTTCTTGGTTCATGGGATCAGATCCTTGCTTATTTTCTTCAATCACCGGAGTTACCGGTGGTGACAAAGGTTGCTCGGGAAAGTCATGGTACCCAGGTGGTGTCTCAGGGTCAGATTCACTTTCATAAATCTCAGGTATCTCATAATCCTGGATTGTTTCAGTGGAGCGAGCAGGAGATGGTAAACCGTCCAAATTATACAGCCAATTTCCTTTATCGTGAACACTGGTGCGTGGACTAGGCAAGGTAAAGAGGTTAACTACCTCATTATTAATCAGCAATTCAAATTCTCGTGGACCATGGTTTCCAATTAATCTTCTGTTGAAACAAAAACTGAGATCCATTGGTCGGATACCTCCGTAAGGATGGCAACTCAACAGTGGTTTCCGCAAACCCAAAGCATTCGCTATCATTGTTACCATTCCTCCCATCACGATGGGCATATTATCATCTTGAAGCATTTTCTCAATGGTAACTAATAGAAAAGCGACACCGTTCACGGGCCGATTCTGTACAGCACAAAGCATAATAAACAGCTCATCTCGAGAAACAATAGTGTTATTCTGTTCCTTTCCAAACAGGGTATGTGACAGAATATGGTGAAAATAGCGGAACGCCGGATTATGAATATAATCTGCATGTGGCTCAGGATGCTCAAAGCTACTCAACCCAGTCAATGATTCCCAGAATATGTTGAGCTCGCGGTAATCAAACAATTCTTCCTGCTTTGATGTAAAAGTATCAAATCCATCTGGGAATCCCAGCAAAGCAGAAAAGTCTTGAAGATTATACCTATACTCCATTCCAAATAGCCTAAAGAAGATAAGACCTCTCTTCAGGCCCGTCCCATAATCTGGGAGGTAGTTAAAAGAGCTCAGAAATTCCAGAGTCAATTTGCGGTAGGTACAGAACCGCCTCAACATATGAGCATCTTCCCATCCAATTTGATTCAGC
Source organism: Vicia faba (assembly GCA_948472305.1). Classification (NCBI taxonomy): domain Eukaryota; kingdom Viridiplantae; phylum Streptophyta; class Magnoliopsida; order Fabales; family Fabaceae; genus Vicia; species Vicia faba. The sequence goes on along the minus strand of OX451738.1, from coordinate 1,218,684,730 downwards.
AGAAACAAAACACTATCATGAATTCCCAAAGTAGTCATAGCAAAAAGATCAGGATAATATGTCAGGGACATATTCCTTGCAGCTAATGAATTGTATCAGCCTCTTTGGCCTCTTCCTCTGAAAGCTATTTCCTTAGTATCTTCCATTGTTAGTTCGTCAGTGTAATTTTTATATTAATTAAGTTGGCCTGAAATTAATTAGATACAGGAAATTTAATCAGATTTTTGGCCAGATGCCGAAAAGAAGAAAATAAGAATAAGCATAATAGTGATAGAATGAAGAAGAAATATAGATGAAATAGAATATTAGAGAAGATATGTGTATAAGTGATTATGAATGAGAGAAATAAAGAGAAAAATAAGAATAATAGTAAGAATGATAATAAGAATAATAAAACAAAAAAGGTAAATATAATAATTAATCATAAAAAGGTGCGTTGTCTCCCACTAAGCGCTTTGTTTTATGTCATAAGCTCGACAAATAAAATCAAAGTTTTAAATTTATAATTGAACAGGTGGCTCTATTAAAGTTATTTCTTGAAAGTAATCGTTACTCTCTGCGCCGTGATATGGTTTTAAACGTTGTCCATTAACTCTAAAGGGTTCGGAAATCTTTCCTTTGATTTCGACTGCTCCGTTAATAAACGTGTTTGTTATTGTGAACGGACCAGACCATCTGCTGCGTAGTTTTCCAGGAAATAATTTTAATCTTGAATTAAACAGTAGTACGATATCACCTATTTTAAAATGTTTTCTATTTATTCTTTTGCCGTGCCATGTTTTCGTTCGTTCTTTATAAATCTTGGCGTTCTCATACGCATCTTGTCTCAATTCCTCTAATTCGTTTATATCAAGGATGCGCTTCTCGCCTGCCGTTGTGTAATTCAAGTTTATATTTTTAATAGCCCAATAGGCCTTGTGTTCTAATTCAACCGGCAAATGGCAAGATTTTCCATAGATGAGCTTAAACAGGGTGGTTCCTATTGGTGTCTTAAAATGCGGTCCTATATGCCCAAAGAGCGTCAGATAGTTTTGAGGACCAATCCTTTCTCGAAGTTGCTACAGTCTTTTCTAATATTTGCTTGATTTCACGATTAGAAACTTCCACTTGTCCACTCGTTTGTGGATGATAGGGTGTAGCTACTCGATGTCGGACACCGTATTTCCTTAGGAGTTTTTCGAATATCTTGGAAATAAAATGAGAACCTCCATCGCTTATTACTAATCTTGGTATACCGAATCTCGGAAATATCACGTTTTTGAAGAGCTTTAATACAACTCGGGTATCGTTTGTTGGAGAAGCTATAGCTTCTATCCATTTAGATACATAGTCAACTGCCACGAGTATGTATTTGTTACCAAAAGATGACGGGAATGGTCCCATAAAGTCTATACCCCATACATCGAAAATCTCTACTTCCATAATGCCTTTCTGTGGCATCTCGTCGCGTCTTGAAATGTTACCAGTGCGTTGGCACCGGTCGCACTTAGTGACTGCGATATGAACATCTTTCCATAGTGTTGGCCAATAAAGACCTGATTGTAGGATTTTTGTACATGTTTTAGAAGTACTCGTGTGTCCTCCGTATGGTGCGGAGTGGCAATGTTTAATCACGCTTTCGACTTCTTCTTCGGGTACGCAACGACGGAAAATTCCATCGGGTCCTCTTTTGAATAACAAAGGTTCGTCCCAGTAATATTGTTTGAGATCGTGAAAGAATTTTTTCTTTTGTTGGTACGTTAACTCTGGTGGTAATACACCGGCAGCTAGATAGTTTACGAAATCTGCATACCAAGGGACAGATGAGATTGCTAAGGTTGTTTCGGAATAGTTTTGAGATTCACTTGCTTCGAAGTGGGCGATTAATTTATCATATTGAGATTCGTCATTGATTGGAATTTGTTCTTGTTTTAGATTTTCGATTCTTGATAGATGATCGGCCACTACGTTTTCAGTTCCTTTTTTATCCTTGATTTCTAAATCAAATTCTTGTAGCAACAAGATCCATCTTAGCAGTCTAGGTTTAGCGTCCTTTTTGGTTAGGAGATATCTAATGGCAGCGTGGTCAGTATAAATTATTATCTTAGCTCCTACTAAATAAGATCGGAATTTATCGAGTGCGAAGACTACAGCCAAGAGTTCCTTTTCGGTTGTTGCATAATTCATTTGCGCTTCATCTAGGGTTCTACTAGCGTAATATATGACGTGTAATTTTTTATCTTTTCTTTGTCCTAGGACTGATCCTACGGCATAGTCACTTGTGTCACACATTATCTCAAATGGTTCACTCCAATCTGGGGTCTTCATGATTGGCGCAGTAATTAATGCTTTCTTTAATGATTGAAAGGCTTCAAGGCATTTTTCGTTAAATATGAATTCAGCATCTTTCATTAAGAGTTCTGTTAATGGCTTAGAAATTTTAGAGAAATCTTTAATAAAACGTCGGGAAAAACCGGCATGTCCTAAGAAACTTCTTATTTCTCTGACAGTTCTAGGGGGTTGAAGGTTTTCGATAACTTCTATCTTTGCCTTGTCTACTTCGATTCCCCTATTAGATATAATATGTCCTAACACAATACCTTCTTGAACCAAAAAATGGCATTTTTCCCAATTTAATACTAAGTTTACCTTTACACATCTTTCTAGTACTTTTTCTAAGTTTGCAAGACATCCTTCAAAGCTACGTCCGCAGACGGAGAAGTCGTCCATGAATACCTCCATAATATTATCAAGAAAGTCTGCGAAGATTGCCATCATGCATCTTTGAAAAGTTGCAGGTGCATTGCATAAGCCAAAAGGCATTCTTCGATATGCGAAGGTTCCGAATGGACAGGTGAAGGTAGTCTTTTCTTGGTCATCGGGGTGTATCGGTATTTGAAAGAATCTGGAGTAACCGTCCAAGTAACAGAAATATGAGTGTCTGGCTAGACGCTCCAGCATTTGATCAATGAATGGCAAAGGGAAATGGTCCTTCTGGGTGGCTTTGTTAAGTTTCCTATAATCAATGCACATCCTCCATCCTGATTCGATTCGCTTTGTTATGGTTTCTCCTTTGTCGTTTTCGATTACCGTTACGCCTCCTTTCTTGGGGGCTACATGAACGGGGCTTACCCATTTACTATCAGATATTGGATAAATGATGCCTGCTTCTAACAATTTTAATATCTCTTTCTTTACTACTTCACTCATTATAGGATTAAGTCTTCTTTGGTGTTCTCTAGAGGTTTTACTATCTTCCTCTAGCATTATGCGATGCATACAGATGGAAGGACTTATTCCTTTAAGATCAGTTAAATTGTATCCTAAAGCAGTTGTATATTTCCTCAGTATATGTAGTAATTTTTCAGTCTCGATTTTTCCTAGATTTGCGTTGATTATTACTGGTCGTTCGAATTCTGGGTCTAAGAATTCGTATCTCAAGTTTTTGGGTAACGTTTTGAGTTCAATGGTTGGTTTGTGTAAACCTTGTGTAGGATCGGGTGTTATTGCTAAGCACTCATCTAAGGTTTTATCTGGATGATCTTCTGCTTCTTTTATACATTCGTCTATCATATCCATAAAGTAGCAGTTGTCTATCATATCCATAAAGTAGCAGTTGTCATCTATGACTGGTAGTGGTTTTGGGCCATATTATCTATCAGTTCGTAGGCTTGTACATAAGGTTTCTCCATTAGCGCACCACCAGCAGCAGCGTCGATTGTTAATCTCGTGTTGTACAAAAGACCATTGTAGAAAGTATGTATCACTAACCATTCCTCCAGACCATGATGTGGACAGAGTCTTATCATGTCTTTATATCGTTCTCATGCTTCAAATAAAGACTCGGTGTCTTTCTGTCTAAATCCGTTGATTTGAGCTCGAAGCATAGCCGTTTTGCTTGGTGGAAAATATCGGGTTAGGAAAACTTTCTTTAATTCATCCCACGTAGTGATTGAATTAGAAGGTAGATATTGGAGCCAGGCTCTAGCTCTATCTCTAAGGGAAAAAGGAAATAATCGTAAACGAATAGCTTCCGTGCTGACCCCATTAGCTTTTACGGTATCTGCATATTGTAGGAATACGGATAAATGCAGGTTCGGATCGTCAGTTGGATTTCCAGAAAACTGGTTTTGTTGAACTGCAGATAACAGCGAAGGTTTCAGCTCGAAGTTGTTTGCCTCGATTGCCGGAGCGGCAATACTGTTATGAGGTTCGTCTTGAGAAGGGATTGCGTAAGATTTTAGAGGTCGTGGCGCAGCCATCTCAGCTCGTCTAAGATCAGTTATATCAGGGATATTCGTCGGGGGTAAATTGTTTAGTAGACGATATTCCAGAATTCGGCGTCTCAATCGAAGATAACGCTCGATGTCGTTGATTTGTAGATGAAAAGGTTCGCCTTGAGAGCGAGTGTTTGGCATATAAATTAGAAAGAGATGAAAAGAAGAAGGCCTTAGTCTCTACGATGTAACTAAAAGAGTTACGATATCGACTTAAATAGTCCCCGGCAACGGCGCCAAAAACTTGATCGCGACTTTGTATGTCTATAAATCTGGAGACTGCAAGTGCACAGTCCTATCGCGTAGTCTTAAAAGATATCGAATCCACAGGGACTATGAATCGATCTACCGTAGTTTTGGTTACTGGGTAAAGCTAAGGCTAATATTAATTTAATTGACGAAAGGGATCTAATTACTAAATTTAGTTATAAAATTTTTAATTATAAATACCGGTATGTATTTCACCTAAATTTTGGGTTCCGAATTTCCACTGGCCTTTACTTAAATTGGTCAAAAATTATCTTTACGTAAACTTTATTGGTCTAAAAACCTTCCCCTCACACTTCCGTTCTATTAGTTCAGGTTATACGATTAATACCCTAACGTGTGCTTCCGTCACTCCGCCGGATTCAAAAGTAATTTTTGAAAACAGAATAAAATTTAATTGTTTTTAAAATGCTTCCGCCTCTTTAAAAACAATGCCTAATAATCACTATCTGGTTTTAGCCTCAAACTTCCGTTTTATTAGTAAAAACCTTAATCAATTCTAAAACCTCACACTTCCGTTCTATTGGTTTGTAAAATCTTAAACAATTTAATTGAATATTAAAATCATGAAAGAAGTTTCTTTTACAAAATAATTTTAAGCCAGTTTTTTTCGGATCCCGTTATTTGGTTAATTTACATACCGATATTTAATCGGTTTAGCCAGACATGTTTATTAAATTAAATACGCATAGATAATTAAATTGCGAACGATTATATAAATTCATATCCATAATAACAAACATGTAATAATAATAAATAAATAAAAGCGATTAAATTAAAAACCTGGAAATGTAGAAAACTTCAATAACTTCAATTAAATGCGTTCTTCAAAAACCTTGGAGTATTCCACCACAAGCCGGTTGGATCTACTCGTCGAATCTTGAATTTAATAATAATAACAACAAAGAAATAAAATACTAAGATCTAACGTAAGGTTAGACCGGATAAAATTGCACAACAATTCCCGGTGTAGAAATTGTTGTACGAAAAATAAAGGCAGAAAACTGGAGAAGAAAAGAAAATAAAAACGATGCGATGAAAAAAAAGGCAGAACAAAAATTAAAATGGAAGGAAATTTGCTCTGCTGAAAATAGTACGATCTTGCAAAAATTCTCCGACCCTTGGGATTTTGCTTTCACTTCTATTTATAATGCTTGTAAAATAATTGTATCCCAAAAGGTCAATCCACGTAAAACTGAATATCCAAAAAATATTGATAGTGGACTTTGTTGCATAACATGCACGGAAATATAGCAAAAGTAGGTTTCTTCATTGACTTGGGACCGGTCGTTCCGTGTGAGGAGGAAATGGCGTGAGAATAGGAAAGGGCAGGGAACGGTCGTTCCACTCAGCTGAAGTGGTCCGGACCGGTCGTTCCCCTTAGTGGGCCGGTCGGTCCCTTCAAGCTGAAGTGGGGAACGTGCGTTCCCTTGGGCCTTTGTACGTACATTCTTCTTTTGGGCCTTTCAATTTCATTCTTTTCACCCCCTTTTACTAATCTGCACCACATTGCTCAATTATCTTCATTTTTGTATTAAATTGCATCTATTTCTTCATTTTTCTTCACATAAGCTTATTTGAGGCAAAATACCTGAAACAAAGAAATACCAGCGTAATATAGAAATAAAATAAAATAAATTAAATAAAAACATGAATTATTTGCATTAATTAAGTCGATTTATACGATATAAAATCGTGTTATCAGTTGGCTATACATGGCAGGCTGTTTAGAAATTTATTTGGGGGTTATTATGCAGAATTTTGGCTTGTTATTTTGGTGGTTTATGCATGGATATGTGTTGGTTTATACGGGACATTTTGGATTGTTTATGTGGGCTATTTTGGACTATTTATGCATATTATTTTGGGCTTATTATGCAGACTGTTTTGGACTGTTTTGCAATGCTTTTGGACTGTTTATGCTAGCTGTTATGTTCCGGGTGACATCTTACTGAGCCTATTATTTTCCTCTTTTTCTGTCTATGATGTAGAACAGCTGTTCTGCTTTTCTCATAATTTATGAAGGGTTTGTTAGTTTAGGAACATGATGATACAATTAGGGTTTTGGCTATTTACTAGCCTTTAGGGTTTTGTGAGCTACTGTTGTTTGGCTTTTTAATTTGCTGTTGTTTGTTATTGTTTGCTAGTCTTGCTATTGTTTTGGGTTGTTTTCGTTTTTTTTTATTATGGATGTTGTTTTTCCTTTTGGGTTGCTGCTGTTTTGGGTTTTCTGTTTTCCTGTTGGTTGCTGCTTTTTTCCTTTTGAGTTGTTGTTTTGAGTTTTATGTTTGCCTGTTGTTTGCTGTTTTGTTGGACAGTTTTTGGACAGTTTATGTGCAGATTTTTTTCTGTGAAACAAATTGTTGGCAGTATTTGCTTGTTGACTTTTTTTTTTGCAGTGAAATTGTTTCGAATTTCTTTTTCTTTTGTGAACCAAAGCTCATACTCTTGTGTTTTGCAATTGGGACATGTCCCATGATTAAGACAATGTAATTCTTATTTTTATGAGGCTTTGAATTTGGGCGTAACACATTATTGGAAACACCCCTTGAATTTCTGATTCCAAACACGAACCCTAATGATGAAATTAAAATTCTCTCTTAACAATTTGTTCTTGTTTGGAATTTTATTCAAATATTGATGGTTTGCTAACTCTTTCCCTCTTTCTTGTTTCATGAGAAATCAGGATCTGATGGCAAAAGCAAGGTTGAAATATGAAGAAGTCGTGGCTAGCAAGAAGCTTGGAATTCTCTTGAAGAAGATCAAGATCTTGTAGAATAGCCTTAGGAATTGGAATGTAACATTATTTTCTTGAATGTATCTTTAGAACACTTTGTAAGAAAAACTTGTGTACGACTTTCTTGTATGAATACGACTATGTCTTGTAATCCAACAACTTTGAATTCAAATAAAGCTTCCTATAATTTAAATTCAAACTTGAAATCTTCCACTTTGGATGTTCCCTCTCAAGAGTCCATGTTGAATAATGACTTAGAGACTTGATCATAACTTGCACCTACACCTTGAATTCCAAGAAATCCTTATGATACTTGTGCATTAAGAAACTTAAATGAATACTTTCTGAATCATCTATTCAATTCTTAATGGAAACTTAACTTCCATCTTAACAACGAATCGCACTTCGTGCAATAAAGACTTGAGATGCCTTGACTGGACGAACAACAAAATGACAAACGCTTTGAATGCATATTGAAGATGAACATAAGATTTGAAGCACATGAGAATATCTTTGATGAACAACAGTTGATGAATTAACAACCTTAAACACCATGGCTAAAACCTTGTTCTTCTTGCACTTGATCTTGACTTGTCTTTAATATAGATGAAATAAACATTTCACAATAACATGGGATCCAAAACCCTATTCCTTTGACAAATAATAGGGAAATAAACCCTAATCTAGGCTCTGATGAGTTTGATGAGAAACAGCCTTGTAACTTAATGAGAAAGAAATCCATGATAACCCCTACTCTAAAACTTGATTCCACATAGTCTACTGCTCAAGAACCAAATGAAATTGCCCTTAACTAATGAAGGGGCCTCAAAACCAACATGAAACCCTAGTCTTGCACAAATACTGCTTCTTGAAACAAAGTACCTTATTTAATGAAATGCAAGATAGGAAAATGAACTAGTGAAGATGATGTAGTTCAAATGTGAAGTCTAAGCAAGGCAAAAGTAAAATAGGTAGGGAAAATTTGGGATATGACAGCTCCCCCTATTTAATCGTCTTAAACCTGAAGGTGAGATTGGCGTCAGCCTTTCAAAAGTTCAAGGTAGAAGATGATTAAATACCAAGACCTGAATTTGTCCTGGAGAGATGGTGTGAGTGTTATTTGTTTGTGACGTGCTTGGGGATGAAAAATGAATTTTCAGGTGAACTGGGCATGATGGGTAAAGGTTGTTTGAATAATAATAGCTTGTATTGGGGTAACGGTGCCAATACAAGGTACTCGAAGAAGTGGGCGTTAAAGTGACTGAAAAGATATGGTTGACGATGTCATGGTGAAAGAAAGTAGGATTAACAACAACATGATACCTTAAAGGCAATGGGTAGAACTCGACGATAGTGGAGAATCTATCGCATGGGATTCACGATCCAAAATCAAGGTAAAGACAACGGGTAAATATTGGCGTATGATCGATGACTCGAGAGAAAGGAGATCATGAGGGTAAGACCTGCGAGCGACCTATGACCCAAGAAGAGATAACATGAGGGTAAGACCTATGAACAACCTACGACCAGGGAAAAGATAATGTGAGGGTAAAATCTACGGACGACCTACGACCCTATAAAAAGATAATTCAAAGGTAAGATCTCTGCACGACCTATGACCTTAAGAAAAGATACAGTGAGGGTAAGTTCTACGGATGACATATGACCCTAGAAAACATAATGCGAGGGTAAGATTACGGACGACCTACGACCTAAGAAAAAATAACGCAAAGGTAAGATCTACGGACGACCTATGACCTTAAAAAAAAGATAATGTGAGGGTAAAGTCTACGAACGACCTACAACCCTAGAAAACATAACATGAGGGTAAGATCTAAGGACGACCTACGGCCCTAAAAGATAATCTGAGGGTAAAGTCTACAGACGACCTACGACCCAAGAAAAGATAACGCGGAGGTAAGATCTACGAACGAACTACAACCTTAAAAACGATAACATGAAGGTAAGTGTTGTACCCCAAAATTTTCCCTCCCATATTTCTCAAGACATTGCAAGAATAGTCTCCAAGTTGCTCAAGATTGCTCAAGAGTTGGACAGTCAAACTATCTCCTAAGGCAGTCAATCTCAAATTAGGGTTTTGTGTTGCATCAAGGTCCTTGCATCCATAAGACTTAAAGTTCTCCCCAATGTCCTAATATGGTCTCAAGTTCATCCATGTCAAATTTCAAGCCTTGCATAGGAAGTTTGGTCAGTCAATTGCTCAACAGGTCCAAAAATCGATTGTGTTAGGGCAAAAGTCAACTGTGACCCAAATGCAGTCAAACCTCAAGATTTTTTGTCAACATTATCATTTTTAAGGATATTTCATCATTTTATCAAGGGTTGATCATGATTCATCAAGGATTGCTCAAAATTCATCAAGACTCAAAAGTTGCTAAATTAGGGTTTTGTAGGTAAAGTCAACTCAACTTTGACCAAGCATAACTTTCTCATACTTTATGAGAAATGACCCATCCAAAGCTCATTTTGAATAGGATGCAATTTACTATAATTCATCTTCATACCCCAAGTTCAAAAAATGCACTCATAAGAAGTTACAAATTTGGACATTATAGGTCATTTTTGAAAGTCAACAAAAACACCTTTTTTCCAAAGCTTATAACTTGAGAATGTAATATCAAAATGAGATGGGACTAAAAGGGTTGGTTAGAGGACATCACAAGATTTCTAAAAATTCCAAGAACACTTCTAAAAGTTCAAAATTGAAGAAGTTATGCATTGTTGAAGTTTGGCATTTTTGCAAAATTGCCAAAAGTCAACCATCCCCAAAACTTCAAATTTTGTCAAATGGGCCCATTCTTTTTCACTTGATTTGATCTTGTCACACTCCACACGTGTCCTAACTTCAGCCTTGTGTCCATTTATTAATTTTTATATTTTATTTTATTTTTTATTGAATTAATTCATTTTAAATCAATTAAAATCAAATAAAATCCAAATATTGATCACTTGGAATCTTTTTTATTGTTATAGGTCTTAATTGTCATCATGGACATGATCAAACTCGTATCTCACCATATCATGAACAAAATATTGGATTTTGGACAAATTTGGAAGCTTTTCAATGGAGGATCAAATCAAATCCTAAAACATCAATGCATAAGGATTCAGCCTAAGAAAGTTAACCTAATTCACTCCATGTTACATATACAAGCTAGAGGCACACGAATCAGAGGCTAGAAGCTGCTAAATCACAAGAACCAAACTTGAGAAAAACATGAAAAAGCTTGAAACTGAAATCCTTCTTGGAGGCCAATTCAGAACCAAAACTCAACGTGGATCAACTGCTGGACATTCACTGAGTCAGTAGCAATCAAAAGCAAGCTCCCAGACCCTCTCAAACACGCTGTAAGTGATACACGACCTCCCTTTGAACTTGCTTTCGTGTTTCAAGATTTACGCATCATTACAAGAAACTAATGGCATATTTGCAATCACCAAACAATTCCCATGCTTTCCATATTATTTGATTGCATTTATCTGTTCTATGATCCAAAACGCCATTGTAGGGTTTCCTAGGTTTGTTTTAGGGGTTTTTGATGCAGGTGAAATTAGGCTTATTAATGGACATGGTTGAGACCGGGATGAAGAGACGATTTCATCCATGGCATCACCTTTCATTTATATGGCCTGAGAAGGATTATTGAGTCGAGCTACGCCTTTTGCTGCGGATTCAAATCCGCAGGTAATCTCTGTATAAATCCAAGGACAAGGACGACAACGTGTCCCCATCCCATTGAACCATTCAAATATTCGCGCTTCTTTTTATTTTTTCTGGCATATTATTGTGTTTTCCATATAATTATTGTTGCCCACTATGTTAACAATTAAGACGCGCTGGCTGAGTGGTAGAGGTGTTGATCAGTGACTCACAGGACCTGGGTTCGAATCTCAGGTCCACCATATAGCATATTATTATTTTTCTTCAGGAAATCCAACGCGTTTCAGGAGTTGTGGTTCACCATACACCATCATCCAATCATCTGTCAGATGGCCCCAGGCCAGATCTGGTGGTCCTGAATGAAAGCCTACCATGGTGCCTAGTCAAAGTGCATACATGGAATCAGGAGAAGTCAAGGCAGGCTTGAACAAATGGGCCATCCAATTGCTAATATCACCCCTGATCAGGCCCAAAACCCCCCTTGGTTATTTCTTTTTCTTTCTTTCTTTTATTCAATTAATTAATTGTTATTATTTTTATTATTTAAACTAACCAATTAATCTTTTTCTTAATAAAATCAAAAAACCAAAAAATATATTTTATTTATTAAAATTAAATTCAGCACTTTCTTTTTGTAAATAAATATTAAATTTAATTAATTTAGTTTTAATTAGGTATAACTTTTAATAATTTTTGCAATATTTAAAATTAATTTAGATAATTAGGTTTTACTAACTTTAAATCAAATTTATTTTATTTCTTTAAATATCAAAATCCAAAAAATATTTTAATTAATTAATTAGTTTATTAATTTAATTATTAACTTAATTTAATTTCTTTTAATCCAAAAATAACCAAAAAAAATCACTTTCTTTCAAAAAAGGGTCAAAACCCTAAAAAAAAAATTCATTCGATTTAATTTTCCGCACGCGATCCATTTTACCATATTGATGTAATTGTTTCCCGGAATGTAATAGCTTTAATTAGGACTATTTAATTTATTTATCGCTTTATTTATTTTCCGCATTTTAAATTCAAGGGTTGCTTTTGGCGATGTAAATACTCGACGCCTTGTAATAGTTAGATTTAATTTACGCAATTTAATTTCCGCAATCTATAAACTGTTAGATGTTTGATAATTGGGAATGCATGACAAGATCCAATGTTAAACCTAAAATCAACATAGATAACCATTGACATGTACAAAGACAAATTAACTAAATACAACACACTCGCACATGCGCACTCTTATGGTACACCTCACTTGGTTGCCTTAGAACATGGTCATTGAGTATAGGAAATTTTAGAGGTCGCCCTCTTGTTCAAAGATCATAGTTGCCTCGAAACGGTTGCCTCGGTAAAATGATCTAAGACATTAGAGTTACCGCTAAGGCGTCCTAACATTGCTTTAGTGACCACACGTCCCTTAATCGAATTGACCCTTAAAACTCCAACGACGACGCTACCTACTCCTCAATAGTGGGATAGCATTGTCTAAAGGACATTAGCACAGCTTGATTCCTTTTTCGAGTAGGTAGATGGATCTTAAGTACTTGCTCTCTCAAAACAAAATAAAACTTTTCGCACTTACACCTTTCAAACAAAAACTCCTTTCAAACCCACAAACACAAAGAAAAGCAATTTTTGAAAACACTTTGAGCAAGTACCTAAGAGCCCGTGGATAACCACGGATAGAAAGGGTGCTAACATCTTCCCTTTCTATAATCTACCCTCCGGACCCGAGAAACATCTCGAAAAAAGGAATTTTTCTGTGCTTTTTTCCTTTCCTTGTTGGATAAAATAAAAGACGGTGGCGACTCTTGCTTACCGCGACATTTTGCAAAAACAAACGCAAAACACGAACCAGCATTCCAAAAACAGTCAGTTTTATCCCACCAGATCATAGAACTGACGAATCTGCTGGGGAAAATAATAAGTGGGGTGTACCTTAGAATTAGATCATTGTGTTTTCAATTAATTTCTTTGTATGCTTTATATTTGTGGGCTTGTATCGGAGTTACTATAGATCCTAACCTGGATCTGGGGATACCCTTTAGGTAAGTAGCAATAAAATGTGAGGGAACTGTACAGCGTAGACCGATACGGTTGAAGCATTAGCTACGTTGGTGTGGCACTTTAGATTGTACCGATATCCCTTGTGTTGGAACGAGGAGAATATGGGTCATCTAAGGGGTCATTAAGCACCAACTGACCTTAGAACCTTTAAATTGACCAACTTGGCCATAGAACAGTAGCAGTATGCTACACTCACTGAGACTAAACTCTCGCGATGATTCCGGCTGCAAGAAAAGGTTGCTAAACTGGAATTCTGACCGATTGAGGGTAGTCAGTGATATTGAGATCCTCTAGAACCCGGTTACTATTTTTAGGACAGGTTTAAACCAACTGAACTGAAAGAGGGTAGTACCTAAGCTCCTTGCCAGACTGAAATCTAAGGGCTCTCTGTGTGACTTGTGTGCCTTTACCATGTTTGCTATTTGTGGATACTTGTGGTGTGCTTACTATCATGACATCGTGACATCATAACATTGCATACATCTTGCATTGGACTAACCTATTTCAAAGACAGGAGGGATTCATTTTTGTTCTGTTTTGTAGGTCATGATGCCTATGCGTAAGAATACCATCCGGATCAACTTTGTCCAGGTTCCCACTATGCTTAAAGAGTTGATTGCAAAGATGCCTGATACTACTTCCTTCCTCAGGAGACATGGTTATCTTCTCAGTTTGGTCACCTCCAAATTGGAAGAGCAGATGATGAGTGTTTTGGTCCAATTCTATGATCCGCTGTACCATTGCTTTACTTTTCAAGACTACCAGTTGGTTCCCACCTTAGAAGAGTTCTCTGATCTTCTAGGTATCTCTATTCTGGAGCAAACCTCGTTTACTGGTTGGGAGAAGATCCTTAGGCCCGAAGAGATTGTTGTAGCCCTTCATTTGACAAAGTATGAGGTAATGGCTAATTGGGAGACTAGAAGTGGAGCAAAGGGCTTTCTGACTAAGTTCTTGGTTGGTAAGGCTAACTATTTCTGGGATAGTCTAGACTTCAAGGCATTTGAGGATATTATGGCTCTTCTGATATATGGTTTGGTATTATTCCCGAACTCTGAATCTTTTGTTGATGTGAATGCAGTGAAAATCTTCATCTCTCGTAATCCTGTACCCACTCTCTTGGGTGAGATTCTCCATCAGCTTTATGCCCGTACCGCCCGAAAGCGGGGAACTTTGATGTGTTGTGCTCCGTTATTGGCGAGGTGGTTTATTTCGCACCTCCCCAAATCAGTGATGAAGAACAAAGAAGGCATGGGATGGGCTTATAGGGTTATGTATCTCTCTCACAATGATATCATCTAGACTCTCAAGGGTATGGATGAGGTGGTCGTTATTGATCACTGTGGGGAGTATCCTAATGTTCCACTGATAGGAACCCATGGAGGAATTTCTTACAACCCATGCTTGGCCTTACGTCAGTTTGGGAGAGCCAGAAGAGAAGTACCTCGTGAGTTGTTAATGCCTAGTATCATCTTTGATTTTTAGGGGGATAGCGACGAGCAACGCTGCAGATTCATAAGGGCTTGGGATAGAGTTCACAGATCTGATCCACATGAGCTGGGTCCAAAGACTTCTCTTCCAATGGAGCCATATCTCAGATGGGTCTGTATCCGTGCCCAAAAGCTGGGTATGCCGTATGAAGCCGTCCGGCCTATCATTGTTGAAGTTGCTAATGAAGAGGGGTTCTTCCTACCATCCTCCATCCTTACATGCCCACTGACATTGGGGCACTTAAAAGGTCTTGGATACCGCTGAGAGAGGAACGGGATGCTTACCGAGAGAAGTTCAACGAGCAAGAACAGAAGATCCAGAGGTTGACTAGGCAGTTGGAGAACAAGCGGATTCTCAATGACTATGTCTGCACCGATAAGAAGATACCATGGGAGCACTGATTGTCCTTTGTTTATTTCCTTTCCAGTTTTCATTTACTTTTCAGTATTTCCATTCTTGTAACGCCTTAGGGGAAATTTGTTGAACAATTTGAATTTCAAAGTTTATCTAATAAAGTGTGTTTCCTTCCTGGTTTGCAAATTTGAATCTCCTGATTGTCTTTAAAATCATGTCATACGCATTTCATCCCATGCACTTCATAACAGGTACCCATTACAGGTCTCTTATCTTCTTCGCTGTTTATTTCAGCATTCACCATGTCTACTGAACCATCAACCGAGCAAGCAATTAAGGCCCTGCAAGCCCAGAATGCCCAATTTCAAGAGCTGTTCATGAATCTAGCTAAGGGTCAGCAAGATCTGAAGACCCTGATTCTGAAAGAGAAGAAGAAGAGGACAATCCTGTTTAACACAGGACACCGGTTTGGGAATAGGCTACAGAATGAAGTTGATTTGACCACCTCATATGGAGGGAAAGATAGTTAGGAAGAAAGGAGGGATCCTAGCCATGTGGTCTCCGACAACGAGATGGACTTCGATGAAGACCAGTATCCTCCTGCCGAGGATAGATACAAACAACTGGAAGATCGGTTGAGTGCGATGGAAGTTCAGAAAGTGCCTGGTTTGGACTTTGGTGATCTAGGTCTATCATCTGGGGTGGTGATTCCCCACAAGTTCAAGGCACCATCTTTTGCTAAGTATGATGGAGTTTCTTGTCCGAAGCTGCACCTCCGGTCATATGTAAGAAAGATCCAGCCGTACACCACTGAGAAGAACCTATGGATCCACTTCTTTCAAGACAATCTCTCAGGGACTCAACTTGAGTGGTTCTGCCAGTTGGACGGAGCCAGTATTCGCAGTTGGGAGGATTTGGCTACGGCTTTCTACAGGAAGTACCAATATAATTCCGACCTCGCTCCCACGTGTACCCAACTCCAGGGTATGTCAATGGGAACGGGTGAAGGATTCAAAGATTATGCTCAGAAGTGGAGGGACCTTGCCGGAAGAGTGCAACCACCCTTAGTTGATCGGGAGCTTGTTGATATGTTTCTAGGGACCCTGTCTGGTCCATTTTTCAACCACTTAATTGGAAGCTCTTCGTCTGGGTTTACAGAGCTAATTATGACTAGTGAGAGGATTGAGGCTAGTATTAGGGCTGGTAAGATACAGAAAGGTGCCTCATCAAGCACCAAAAAGAAGCCCTTCAAGAAAGAGTCTAGTGATGTCTACAGTTCGAGAAGACAGAATAGACCTGAACACCACCAAGCTGTTAATGCGGTTATTATTTCAAAACCTGCTGGTGCTCCTCAGTACAACAATCAACAAAAAGACGAGAGACCTTGAAGGAAATTCACTCGTCTCAACATGACCTTATCTCAGATTCTGCCACAGTTGCTGAAGACCAATCTGGTGATTCCAAGGGAAGCCCCAAAGAATCCAAATACAACATCACCGAAGTATAACCCTAGTGCCTGTTGTGCTTATCACTCTGATAGCCCAGGGCATAATACAAATTATTGTTGGACTTTTAAGAATAAGATACAGGACTTAATTGATGCTAAGGAGATTGAGTTCGAGGCACCCGAGAGGCCTAATGTTGTGACTGCTCCTATGCCCAAGCATGGAGTGAATGCTATAGATGAGGACTCGTTTGTGGTTTCTGTGAACGACATTGTTACCCCTTTGATGACTGTGAAGAAGAACATTTTGCTAGTCGGTTTATTTCCGGGCTGTGACGAAGGTTGCCATATGTGTTCTGTTCTACCTACCGGTTGCCATCTCTTGAAGTCAGGTGTCCAACACCTGATGGATAGTAAAGAAATTTTGTTCGAGAAGACTGTTGTTCCTTTAGTTCATGCTGAAGAAGTTGCCATCATTACCATTTTCGACAATTCTTCCAAGGCTCCCTCGAGGAAGCCTGTTAGAATTACATCTGTTCCAAGAATCGCACCTGTAATCATCACTGTTTCGGGGCCCATCCCCTACACCTCTAATAAAGTTGTCCCTTGGCACTATGGGGCTGATGTTTACTTTCATGGAGTTAAGCAAGAGTTAGATGTTGATACTGACATCAGCAACATTGTTGGACCTGCTAAAGTCACCCACAACAGAAGACTTTTCTCACCTGATATTTCTCCACCAACTGCCCGAAAACCAGTTGTTATTACCCCTGCCAGTGTACCTGCTACTATTCCTGTTCAAGTTCCCATTCTTACCCCTGTCGCCGAGTCATCTGACACTCGGAGCAAAGCGATCACCACTGATGAGCCTGCCCGAACGGAGGCGCCGAAGACGATTACTGTTGAAGCTTCTAAACAAGAGATGGAAGAGATTCTAAAAATTATCAAAAAGAGTGACTACAATGTAGTTGAGCAGTTGGGGCAAACCCCATCCAAGATTTCTATGTTGTCACTGTTGCTATGCTCAGAGGCCCATGCCAAGGCTCTGATTACATTTCTGAAGACTGCACACGTACCACAAGAGACATCAGCTGATCAGTTTACAGATTGCATGGTCAATCTGACTGCTGATAATGGGTTGGGTTTCTCTGATGTTGACTTAACTGCTAAAGGGAAGAATCACAATGATGCCCTGCATGTCTCCATTGAATGCAGGGGCACTACTCTTGCACATGTATTGGTAGATACTGGCTCCTCATTGAACGTCTTGCCTAAGAAAGCTCTAGACCGGTTGGATTGTGAAGGGTTGGAGCTGAAGCCAAGGAACATTGTTGTTAGGGCCTTTGATGGGTCTAAGAGGATGGTGCATGGAGAGGTAGATATTCCGATCAAGGTCGGTTCTCAGGTCTTCAACTCTACGTTCTATGTAATGGACATTCGGCCATCTTATTCTTGTTTGTTGGGTCGTCCATGGATCCACAAAGTTGGGGCAGTAACCTCAACACTCCACCAGAAGCTGAAGTACCCGGTCAAAGGGAAGATTGTGATAGTACAGGGAGAGGAAGAGTATATGGTTAGCCAACTCAACTCTTTCCGATACGTAGAGATGGATGGGGAGTTCATTGAGACCCCATTTCAGCATTTTAAAGAGGTTCCCCAGACACTGGCGTCAGCTGAGACTGTTGGTGAAGATTCTCCTATGAAGATGGCTTCCTTAAAGGATGCCTGGGCTGTTGTTGAGAAAGGTGGGTGTGCAAATTGGGGCCAACTCCCTGATTTTACACAGAAGACTAACAAGTTTGGTTTGGGTTTCACTGCAGAAGCTCAAAAGGCTATTCGGAATGCACGGATCGGAAGACCTCCTGTGTTCATCAGCAACTCGGAAGTAAATGCCATTGAGGACGATGTGGAAGAGTCTGAGTTCGACAGCTGGATCTATCCTACGACCGATGGTGGACCAAGCAACTGTACAGCAAAGGACTTCATCCCTATTTCTTTTGTTACCCAGTAATAAAACTTTTTGTTTTGAATATGTAACAGACAATGTTTTAAACTTTATGGCCGGGTGTCTTACCCAGGGCACTGTGGCTTCATTTGTGAGGGCTTTATGTGTGTCATTTTCATATATCATTAATAAAAGCATTGGACGCTTTCTTGCATTTCAAATTTTGCGCTCCTTGTTTTTCTTTATTATATATTGCAAAACAACTATTTTACACACACTCACGTATACAGGTCTACATCTACTCTGGATCTCACTGGTAACGACTCTGCTACTGCCAGTTATGACTTCGAAAGTCCGGTCAACTTAGCCGAAGACGAAGGTGAAGATGATTGCGAAGTGCCTGGTAAACTTGCAAGACTGTTGCTCCAAGAGGAGAGGGCCATTCAGCCGCATGAAGAGCCGGTAGAATCAGTGAATCTGGGTACAAATATAGATAAGAGGGAGGTCAAGATCGGTGCCAATCTGGAGCTTAGTGTGAAGCAACGGTTGATCCAGATGCTGCGTGACTACGTTGAAATATTTTCCTGGTCTTACGAAGATGTGCCTGGGTTGGATACTGATGTTGTGGTTCATCACCTGCCTACCAAGGAAGATTGTCCTCCAGTAAAACAGAAGGTCCTTCGAATGCGCCCAGAGATGTCTGAGAAAATCAAGGCTGAAGTTATGAAACAGTTTGACGCCGGTTTTCTAGCAGTTACTTCTTACCCTCAGTGGGTTGCCAATGTGGTTCCTGTGTCGAAGAAGGATGGTAAGGTCCGAATGTATGTTGACTATAGGGATCTGAACAGGGCGAGTCCCAAGGACGATTTCCCTCTACCTCAGATCGATGTTCTGGTTGATAACACTGCTCAGCATAAAGTCTTCTCTTTTATGGATGGTTTCTCCGGTTATAATCAGATCAAAATGGCTCCCGAAGACATGGAGAAGACAACTTTTGTTACTCAGTGGGGTACCTTTTGCTATGAGGTCATGCCTTTTGGATTGAAAAATTCTGGGGCAACGTATCAGCGTGCCATGGTTGCTTTGTTTCATGACATGATCCATCATGAGATTAAACTATACGTCGACGATATGATTGTAAGATCCCAGACTGAGGAAGAACACCTTGACCATCTGTAGAAGCTATTTGACAGGATGAAGTTGTACAAGCTAAGGTTAAACCCGAACAAGTGCACCTTCGGGGTGAGATCTGGTAAGCTACTGGGTTTCGTCGTGAGCGATAAGGGTATTCAAGTGGATCCTGCCAAAGTGAAGTCTCTACAGGAAATGCCAGCTCCCAAAACAAAAAAATAAGTCAGAGGCTTTCTGGGACGACTGAACTACATTGCCCGATTCATCTCGCACCTAACTGCTACTTGTGAGCCAATCTTCAAGCTACTAAAGAAAGATCAAGTGGTACGTTGGAACAATGAATGCCAGGCCGCTTTCGAAAGAATCAAAGAGTATCTCCAAGAGCCGCCTATTCTGATGCCACCAGTTGAGGGGAGACCTCTGATCTTATACTTGACAGTACTTGATAACTCAATGGGGTGTGTGTTGGGTCAACATGACAAGTCTGGCCAAAAAGAGCATGCAATTTACTACCTTAGCAAAAAGTTTACCGACTGTGAGACCCGATACTCACTGCTCGAGAAAACTTGCTGCGCTTTGGCATGGGCTGCTCGCCAGCTGAGATAGTATATGCTGACTCACACTACTCTATTGATATCAAAGATGGATCCAATCAAGTATATCTTCGAAAAGCCTGCCTTGTCTGGAAGAATAGCAAGATGACAGATGATCTTGACTGAGTATGACATCCAATATACGACCCAAAAGGCAATTAACGGAAGTGTGTTGGCAGACCATTTGGCACATCAGATAGTGGATGATTACCAGTCTATGAACTTTGAATTTCCGGACGAGAATATCATGTTGGTAACTGATTGTGAGACACCTGGACCGGATGAAGGACCTGAGGAGGGATCCCGATGGTCTATGTACTTTGATGGAGTTCCAAACGCTTTGGGTAATGGCATTGGCGTCGTGATCATATCTCCTAAAGGCTCTCATACTACGTTTACCGCCCGACTATGTTTCAACTTCACCAACAACATGGCGGAGTATAAAGCGTGCATCATGGGTCTTCGAGCAGCTATTGACCTAAGGATAAAGTTTCTGAGTGTATTCGGAGATTCCGCTCTCGTGATTAGTCAGATCAAAGGAGAGTGGGATACGAAACACCCAAATCTTATTCCTTACAAGGAGTATGTATTGACGTTGTTTCCCCATTTCGAGGAGATAACCTTTAAACACTTCCCTAGAGAGGAGAATCAGTTGGCGGACACGCTAGCTACGATGTCTTCTATGTTCAAAGTCAATTGGGACAACGAGGCTCCCTGGATTATCATTGAAATATTGGATGAACCGGCACATTGATGTGATCTTGAGACTGAAGAGGTAGCTGACAAACCCTGGTATCATGAGGTGAAGAGATACCTTGAGGCTCAGGAATACCCCGAGGGTGCATCTGTTAATGATAAGAAGTTTCTAAGTAGTTTTGCGGCGAAATTCTTCATCAGCAATGGCATTCTTTACAAGCGTAACCATGATTCGACCTTACTGAGTTGTGTGTATAAGAATGAAGCAGAAAGGATCATGGAGGAGTTACATGAAGGTACTTTCGGAACTCATTCCAGTGGACATACCATGGAAAAAAAGATCCTTCGGCCGGGATATTATTGGTCCACTATGGAAGCTGACTGTTATCAGCATTCTCGGACATGTCACAAATGTCAAGTCTATGTTGATAAGGTGCACATACCTCCAGTTCCTATGAACATCTTGACAGCACCTTGGCCTTTTGCAATGTGGGGCATTGATATGATCGGCGAGATCAGACCTACAGCATCCAACGGGCATCGTTTCATCCTGGTGGCTATTGATTATTTTACGAAGTGGGTTGAAGAAGCTTCCTTTGCTACTATAACCAAGAACGTTGTGGCACGGTTTATTCGGCACAATCTGATCTGTCGATACGGTGTACCAGAGAGGATCATTACGGACAATGGTACCAATCTCAACAACAAGATGATCACTGAGCTCTGCGAGCAATTCAAGATACAGCATCATAACTCTTCTCCCTACCGGCCGAAGATGAATGGGGTTGTCGAAGCAGCTAATAAGAACATTAAGAAGATTGTGCAGAAGATGACAGTGACATACAAAGAGTGGAACGATATGTTACCATTTTCTCTGCATGGGTACCGTACCTCAGCGCGGACATCAACAGGGGTAACACCCTATTCCTTGGTATATGGCATAGAGGCAGTCTTGCCAATCGAAGTTCAGATACCCTCTCTTAGAATCATGAAGGATGAAGGTTTAAGCGAAGATGACTGGATTCAGACCCGACTTGATCAGCTGAACCTAATCGACAAAAAGAGACTTACCGCTATTTGTCATGGTCAGACGTATCAAAAACGAATGATCAAGGCATTTAACAAGAAAGTCAGACGACAAGAGTATCAAGTTGGGGATCTGGTGATCAAGCGCATTATCCTACCTCAAGGTGATCCCAGGGGCAAATGGACCCCTACTTACGAAGGGCCATTTGTGGTTAAGAACATTTTCTCAGGAGGAGCTATGATTCTAACTACCATGGATGGTGATGACCTTCCTCACCCTGTCAATGCAGACATAGTAAAAAGATACTACGCATAATCAAAGACCTGCTAGGTTGACTGGCCTAGGCAAAAATAAGGGCTTCCCAGCGAACCAAAAGGGTTCGGGCAAAAGTAACGGATGAAAATAAAAAAATTATACACCCGGCAAGTCGAAAACCTGAAAAGGCGGCTTGGGAAAAAAAGGGTATCCCGGTGGACTGAAAACCCGAAAAGGCGGTCCAGGAAAAAATTAGGGATCAAAGTGTAACACTATGTCTCATTGGATCACCTTGCATCCAGACTTCGGTATCAACTATCAAGCTCGAACGACACTAATCAATCTGATTCACCTTCAACCAGTAGCAAAGTGATGAGATGCTCGAGGACATAAAGGCAATAGCAGAGTTGGAACCCAGTGGGATTATTCACATAGATGTTTTTGTTTTCTTTTCACAAACTGTATAAATTCTACTTTTTCAGCGGCGTTCTCTTACTAGGACGTCAGACTCTTGTACAAAAACGCTTATTTACAGGCCAAACTTCAAAATCAATACAATTCATTTTCAAATAAATTTCAAACTATTTTTCCTTTATCTGTTTTGTTTTGCAAAGAACGTCCAATGTTCATTTTTGATATATGCATTTGACATTAATTGCTGCTCACGAATATTTACATGCGAAACAAAAGACGATTACGGGTAATATCAGAAACAGGGGAAAATAAGAATTGTCTGAACTGTACAGTTGCTCTTCCCACCAGGTACCAAGGTATATTCAGCATAAGAATATGGCTAGGATACTTTCACTCCCCGCAGAGTAAGACAGTAATGGTAGCTCTCCCCGCTGAGACTTGCAACTATGAACGAATCAACAATATTCTCCCCAAGAAGAGTTGATCTACCATCAGCACTAAAAAGGCTTGATATCCCCGACAGTCTTAATATTCCCCAACGGAGTATAAGGATGTTCCCCGGCAGAATGCAGGATACCCCCAGTGGAGTCAATATTTCCCCAACACGGTCTGAAAAAGCTTCCCCAACGGGGTGGAATCATCATCCCCAGTAGACTCTGGAAGTTTATCCCCAGCGGAGTACAAAATAAATCTCCCCAGCCAAGTTCAAAGATCATTCCCAGCAGAATTCAGAGGATTATCCTTGCAAAAGCCTAACAGGGTTATCCCCAGCAAGTTGCAACTGAAAGATCATCCCCAGCGAAGTTCTTTCCTTTCACAAACAGGAATTCAATCCTCAATAGATTCAGTACCACCAACAACGGTAGTCCATCCCCAGCGGAGCTTATCAGTGGAATCCTCAACAGGGCATCTCTTCCCCACAGAGTAATCTCCTTATCAGTTTATTCCCCAATGGAGTTATCTTCTCCTGCAGGTTTATTCTCACAAATCACCTTCGTTCATCATCCCCAGCGGAAATGAAGAACTCAACTCTACTCTCTAGCAGCTATCCGGGATTTATTGTCCCCAGCTAAAGCATTACATTTCAATACATCATGATGCATGCATATCCGCATCATACCATACAATCTTATTTATGTTGAGAACATCATTGCTTGATCCATATCATGCATTGCATATGACTGACCATTACCTTTCAGGAAATATGCAGTTAAATTCTCAGCTATGTCAAAAGACCTTCTCTGGTCCAGTTAAATTGATTCCTAAAGATTTTTCTGATGCCGATCCAGTTGAAGTTATTCCAAGACCTTGTCTGGTCCAGTTGAATCGATTCCTAAAGATTTTTCTGATGCCGATCCAGTCAAAGTTATCCCAAGACCTTCTCTGGTCCAGTTAAATCGATTCCTAAAGATTTTTCTGATGCCGATCCAATTGAAGTTAGTCCAAGACCTCCTCTGGTCCAGTTAAATCGATTCCTAAAGATTTTTTTGATGTTGATCTAGTTGAAGTTATTCCAAGACCTTGTCTGGTCCAGTTGAATCGATTCCTAAATATTTTTCTGATGCTGATCCAGTAAAAGTTATCCCAAGACCTTCTCTAGTCCAGTTAAATCGATTCCTAAAGATTTTTCTGATGCCGATCCAGTTGAAGTTATTCTAAGACGTTGTCTGGTCCAGTTGAATCGATTCCTAAAGATTTTTCTGATGCCGATCCAGTCAAAGTTATCCCAAGACCTTTTCTGGTCCAGTTAAATCGATTCCTAAAGATTTTTCTGATGCCGATCCAGTTGAAGTTAGTCCAAGACCTCCTCTGGTCCAGTTAAATCGATTCCTAAAGATTTTTCTGATGCCGATCCAGTGGAAGTTATTCCAAGACCTTGTCTGGTCTAGTTAAATCGATTCCTAAAGATTTTTCTGATGTCGATCCAGTCAAAGTTATCCCAAGACCTTCTCTGGTCCAGTTAAGTCGATTCCTAAAGATTTTTCTAATGCCGATCCAGTTGAAGTTACTCCAAGACCTTGTCTGGTCCAGTTAAATTGATTCCTAAAGATTTTTCTGATGTCGATCCAGTCAAAGTTACTCCAAGACCTTCTCTGGTCCAGTTATGTCGATTCCTAAAGATTTTTCTGATGTCGATCCAGTCAAAGTTACTCCAAAACCTTCTCTGGTCCAGTTAAGTCGATTCCTAAAGATTTTTCTGATGTCGATCCAGTTCAAGTTACTCCAAGACCTTGTCTGGTCGAGTTAAATTGATTTCTAAAGATTTTTCTGATGCCTATCCAGTCAAAGTTAATCCAAGACCTCCTCTGGTTCAGTCAGATCGACGATAAGATCTCCCTGATTCGTTTTCCAGTCGAAGCTCAGATTACCTAGCCACAATCTCCAAATGGCATCTGTAAGCCCATTCTCGACATCACAATGTTGATACCACTTCATGCGAGTGCAAATTTCTGGGCACTCTAGTGTTCAATCATCTTCCACCTTCGGATCACGAAAGGCCTGAAAGCCAATCTATATCCTCAGGTTTAAGAAAATTGAACAGGGGCAGTTGTTGTACCCCAAAATTTGCCCTCCCATATTTCTCAATACATTGCAAGAATAGTCTCCAAGTTGCTCAAGATTGCTCAAGAGTTGGACAGTCAAACTATCTCCTAAGGCAGTCAATCTCAAATTAGGGTTTTGTGTTGCATCAAGTTCCTTGCATCCATATGACTTCAAGTGCTCCCCAATGTCCTAATATGGTCTCAAGTTCATCCATGTCAAATTTCAAGCCTTTCAGAGGAAGTTTGGTCAGTCAATTGCTCAAGAGGTCCAAAAATCGACTGTGCTAGGGCAAAAGTCAATTGTGACCCAAATGCAGTCAAACCTCAATATTTTTTGGCAAAATTCTCATTTTTAAGGATATTTCATCATTTTATCAAGGGTTGATCATGATTCATCAAGGATTGCTCAAAATTCATCAAGACTCAAAAGTTGCTAAATTAGGGTTTTGTAGGAAAAGTCAACTCAACTTTGACCAAGCATAACTTTCTCATACTTTATGAGAAATGACACATCAAAAGCTCATTTTGAATAGTATGAAATTTCCTACAATCCATCTTCATACCTCAATATCAAAAAATGCATTCACAAGAAGTTACAAATTTGGACATTATAGGTCATTTTTGAAAGTTAACAAAAACACCTTTTTTTCCAAAGCTTATAACTTGAGCATGGAATATCAAACGGAGATGAGACCAAATGGTTTGGTTAGAGGACATCTCAAGCTTTCTAAAAAGTCAAAGCAAACTTCCAAATGTTCAAAATTGAAGAAGTTATGCATTGTTGAAGTTGGGCATTTTTGCAAAATTGTCAAAAGTCAACCATCCCCAAAACTTCAATTTTTGTCAAATGGGCCCATTATTTTTCACTTGATTTGATCTTGTCACACTCCACACGTGTTCTAACTTCAGCCTTGTGTCCATTTATTAATTTTTCTATTTTATTTGATTTTTTATTGAATTAATTCATTTTAAATCAATTAAAATCAAATAAAATCCAAATATTGATCACTTGGAATCTTTTTGATTGTTATAGGTCTTAATTGTCATCATGGACATGATCAAACTCGTATCTCACCATATCATGAACAAAACATTGGATTTTAGACAAATTTGGAAGCTTTTCAATGGAGGATCAAATCAAATCCTAAAACATCAATGCATAAGGATTCAGCCCAAGAAAGTTAACCTAATTCACTCCATGTTACATATACAAGCTAGAGGCACATGAATCAGAGGCTAGAAGCTGCTAAATCACAAGAACCAAACTTGCGAAAAACTTGAAAAAGCTTGAAACTGAAATCCTTCTTGGAGGCCAATTCAGAACCAAAACTCAACGTGGATCAACTACTGGACATTCACTGAGTCAGTAGCAATCAAAAGCAAGCTCCCAGACCCTCTCAAACACACTGTAAGTGATACACGACCTCCCTCTGAACTTGCTTTCGTGTTTCAAGATTTACGCATCATTACAAGAAACTAATGGCATATTTTCAATCACCAAACAATTTCCATGCTTTCCATATTATTTGATTGCATTTATCTGTTCTATAATCCAAAACGCCATTGTAGGGTTTCCTAGGTTTGTTTTAGGGGGTTTTGATGCAGGTGAAATTAGGCTTATTAATGGACATGGTTGAGACCGGGATGAAGAGACGAGTTCCTCCATGGCATCACCTTTCATTTATATGGCCTGAGAAGGATTATTGAATCAACCTACGCCTTTTGCTGCGGATTCAAATCCGCAATTAATCTCTGTATAAATCCAAGGACAGGGACGATAACGTGTCCCCATCCCATTGAACCATTCAAATATTCGCGCTTCTTTTTATCTTTTCTGGCATATTATTTTATTTTTCCATATAATTATTGTTGCCCATTATGTTAACAATTAAGGCGCGCTGGCTGAGTGGTAGAGGTGTTGATCAGTGACTCACAAGACCTGGGTTCGAATCTCAGGTCAACCATATTGCATATTATTATTTTTCTTCAGGAAATCCAACGCGTTTCAGGATTTGTGGTTCACCATACACCATCATCCAATCATCTGCCAGATGGCCCCAGGCCAGATCTGGTGGTCCAGAATGGAAGCCTACCATGGTGCCTAGTCAAAGTGTATACGTGGAATCAGGAGAAGTCAAGGCAGGCTTGCACAAATGGGCCATCCAATTGCTAATATCACCCCTGATCAGGCCCAAAATCCCCCTTGGTTATTTCTTTTTCTTTCTTTCTTTTATTCAATTAATTAATTGTTATTATTTTTATTATTTAAACTAACCAATTAATCTTTTTCTTAATAAAATCAAAAAACCAAAAAATATATTTTATTTATTAAAATTAAATTCAGCACTTTCTTTTTGTAAATAAATATTAAATTTAATTAATTTAGTTTTAATTAGGTATAACTTTTAATAATTTTTGCAATATTTAAAATTAATTTAGATAATTAGGTTTTACTAACTTTAAATCAAATTTATTTTATTTCTTTAAATATCAAAATCCAAAAAATATTTTAATTAATTGATTAGTTTATTAATTTAATTGTTAACTTAATTTAATTTCTTTTAATCCAAAAATAACCAAAAAAAATCACTTTCTTTCAAAAAAGGGTCAAAACCCTAAAAAAAAAAATTGCATTCGATTTAATTTTCCGCACGCGATCCATTTTACCATATTGATGTAATTGTTTCCCGGAATGTAATAGATTTAATTAGGACTATTTAATTTATTTATCGCTTTATTTATTTTCCGCATTTTAAATTCAAGGGTTGCTTTTGGCGATGTAAATACCCGACGCCTTGTAATAGTTAGATTTAATTTCCGCAATTTAATTTCCGCAATCTATAAACTGTTAGATGTTTGATAATAGGGAATGCATGACAAGATCCAATGTTAAACCTAAAATCAACATAGATAACCATTGACATGTACAAAGACAAACTAACTGAATATAACACACTCGCACATGCGCACTCTTAGGGTACACCTCACTTGGTTGCATTCGAACGTGGTCATTGAGTATAGGAAATTTTAGAGGTCGCCCTCTTGTCCAAAGATCATAGTTGCCTCGAAACGGTTGCCTCGGAAAAATGATCTAAGACATTAGAGTTACCGCTAAGGCGTCCTAACATTGCTTTAGTGACCACACGTCCCTTAATTGAATTGACCCTTAAAACTCCAACGACGACGCTACCTACTCATCAATAGTGGGATAGCATTGTCTAAAGGAAATTAGCACAGCTTGATTCCTTTTTTGAGTAGGTAGATGGATCTTAAGTACTTGCTCTCTCAAAACAAAATAAAACTTTTCGCACTTACACCTTTCAAACAAAAACTCCTTTCAAACCCACAAACACAAAGAAAAGCAATTTTTGAAAACACTTTGAGCAAGTACCTAAGAGCCCGTGGATAACCATGGATAGAAAGGGTGCTAACACCTTCCCTTTCTATAATCTACCCTCCGGACCCGAGAAACATCTCGAAAAAGGAATTTTTCTGTGCTTTTTTCCTTTCCTTGTTGGATAAAATAAAAGACGGTGGCGACTCTTGCTTACCGCGACATTTTGCGAAAACAGACGCAAAACGCGAACCAGCATTCCAAAAACAGTCAGTTCTATCCCACTGTATCACAGTAAGATCTACGGACGACCTACGAACCTAGATAAGATAACATGAGGGTAAGATCTATGGACAACCTACGACCATAGAAAAAGATAATGCGAAGGTAAGATCCCCGGATGACCTACGACCTTAAGAAAGATGATGCAAGGGTAAGACCTGCGAGCGACCTACGACTCTAGAAAAAATATAATGTGAGGGTAAAGTCTACGGACGACCTACGAACCTAGAAAATATACAGTGAGGGTAAGATCTACGGATGACCTACGACCCTAGAAAAAGATAACGTGAGTAATGAGA
This sequence comes from Vicia faba, assembly GCA_948472305.1. Classification (NCBI taxonomy): domain Eukaryota; kingdom Viridiplantae; phylum Streptophyta; class Magnoliopsida; order Fabales; family Fabaceae; genus Vicia; species Vicia faba. The sequence continues at coordinate 1,218,655,907 of OX451738.1, read as the reverse complement.
GTTGGGGAGTACAATGTATTGGCACCATGACTTATTTTTGGTTTGTATTAAAATGACAGATGTCAACTGTGAATTATGAGGATGATATTCTTTGTGGGGATGTTTTACTGATTCGGGGCTTTTGTGCAAGGTACCAAATCTGGCTCATGCTTCATATGCATTTTGAAATGTGGAATGATGATTCATGGATATGCTCTGCATTTGAGGATGCAATGTAATATGCAGTGATGATTATTGTATGCATAGTGCAAAGTATCAGGCCCATTGAGGTATGTTTCTTGTTCTCTTGAGATGCCAATACAAATTGGTGCTTGAGAACTTCAAGAAATGAGTTATAGCTTTGTCGAGTTCACTGGGGATTTAATCTTGTTGAGGAGGAGTAGCTTGATCTGACTTCCTTCATATGATGGACTTCTTTTGGATGACTAAGTAGAGATATGGATCTCATCAAATGCCCCAAGTTTCTCGGTGTTGGAGAATAGACTGCTCAAACGCCTGCAAAGAGGTGACGAGGATGAAAGCTTGGTCGAGGTGACTGTTATGACTTGCTACCTGCATAGAAAAACAACACTTGAACTCCATGGCATTCCCTTGGGATGCTTTCATGTCCATGTAATGTCGTGTTTCACATCTTAGCTTGTGATTATTGTTGCCTTATTGTTTTCAATGCAATGCTTAATAAAGAATTTAAAACACAATTCGTATATGAAAAAATAAAGTAAAAAGGACATAACAAAGACTTTTTTTTGGTGGAAGGGCACATTTTTATTAATGAGTTTGGCCTATGAATAGGCATTCGTACATGGAAACAACTCCTAAATTAGGAAGTTGCAAAGAAAAGACAAAATACAACAGGTAAAATGGCAATAAGAGTAGTCTCAAATTTCCATTAAAATTTATATTGCTATAGTTCCCATTAAATGAATTTGAATAATAATTAAATGTTTTCATATTTTTTATTTGTAAACGATAAGTTTTAATTAAAATCTAAAGGAGGAAGTTTATCCTAATGTTGTTATGTACAAAAGGACCTAAAGTTGAGTGTTTGAAAGGGAAATTTCTAACCTAATTATTTATTATGCATAGGTTGATTCAAAGTCTAATTCAACACGAAACAATCAAAATGAATTTAATCACTTCACGGAATCACTTAAGAGGAAATTTTATTGACAATTAACAAAGCAATCAAACAAAACAAAATAACAGAAATACAAAGCTAATGTTTTTTGTGATTTTTATCAAGCAAAGAAATGTAACTAAGAATGATTTAACTAAACTAATAAAATATTAAAAACTCACAAAGATTAAAAGAAATTAAATTAAACTAATCCAATTAATAAAATTAACTAAAAAACGTGAGAGTTAAACAAATTTAAACTAAGTAGTTAAAACCAAAAAGTTAAGAACAATAAATAAAAACTAAACTAATTACTAAGAAGATGTGAAGAAAAAAATATGGGATGATGGTGTATCAATTCATAATGGGCTTAAGGATAGAACAAATTAGCAAAGCCCTGGTATTAACAAAAAAAAGGCAAATAAAGAAAAGATGTTGGGCCGGACCGGATCAGAGGGTCCGGACCCAGCAAACCACTCAAGGGAAAGGGTTAAAAACCCTAGAAACATACAACCATCGCCTCTCTTTCTCTGTTAACACTAAAACCATGAAATCGCATATTCCTCAAAATCACTTCTCAACATAAAACCATAACTCCCAGTTCTCTTTTAATCTCTCAAACCCTCGATTTCTCTCAATCCTCTTTCCCTCATCCGTATCATCACTGTCACCATCGAAAGCCTTCATGGCAGCATCCCTTTAGGTTCTTTCGCCTCCAACGTAATCAATTGCATAAGAAAGGAATCAAGATCCTCTTTCATATCAACAGCATACTCTTCTTCAAAATACAGCGACGATTGTCTCCACTACCTCAATCTCTCGTTATCCCGGTCACGGTCATTAGGGTTTTGCAGGTATGAAATTGATTTTCTTTGAAACGGATCGTATTGTTTTTGTATTTTGGTTTCCGCGATTAGAGTTTCTGCCATTGATTTGATTCAATACAAGGTTCTTCGATTTGGGAATTGATGAAAGTAGAAAGTGTTGAAGAGAAAAAGTGAAAAGAAACAGAGCACAACAAAATAGAAACGGCGATGGGTTTGTGGTAGTGATGAACAGATTGAGTGTCAATTGGTGATAATAAAGGTGATATTCGTTAGCTGTAGACCGAGAGAGATACATTGTATTGCAGAAAAAGAAAACGGTTGAAGGGTATTCCGCGAATGGTTATATGCAAATAGCATGGAAAGGTGATGAAGATGGTTATCAGTTGAAGGTTTGTTACGGTAACATAGGAGGGTGAAATTTGAAGGTTGTTAGGCGATAAAAAAATTGGTTTAGTGTTTGAGTTTTCTATGAAAACAAGATGACAGGGGATGTTTTTAGACATGTATAATTTTATTTCACTCTTTATATATATATATATATATATATATATATATATATATATATATATATATATATATATATATATATATATATATATATATATATATATATATATATATATATATATATATATATATATATATATATATATATATATGCTTCCTTTGACATTATAATTGAATGAGTTCATAGATCATCATGGTTCTTGGTGCAAATGAGATTGAAGCAACAAAAGATATTGTGCATACTATATAAAATGGAGAAGACAAGGTTTACCTGGATTTGAATTATCTTTTGTTGAATCTTTAGGAGATGAATTTGGAGCCAATATGAATGCTACATGGGAAGACGAATTCTTGAGGTAACTCCTTCTTCTCCTTGCCTATTTCTTCTTTTCTCTGATTTCGTCCACACTTCTTCTTTGAAAAGAACATTGGTCTGAACAATTGTTACAGTGAGTAAGCCCTGACCGAAACTTGAAGTTATTTTCTTTTTTGTTAACAGTGACAAGGTTATGGAATGAAACAAGTTGGAGGGGTGAGCTATGTATGAAGGTTATGGTTAATGAGAGGACTGTTAAGTGTCCATGGTCAATGAAACAATGGTTTTTTATAGTGAGGTAACGGTGGAAATTTGGGGGAAGAGTTATAGGGTTTAAACATTTTTGGTTTGCTGACTTTTTACTTTTGGGATGCAGGTTTATATTGTCTTATTTTGTTGTTATTTTGGAACTGTTTTGGACAGGTTTAGGGTTGGCTTTACAGGGCAGGCTACTTAGACACTTATTTGGGGGTTATTATGTAGAATTCTAGCTTGTTATTTTGGTGGTTTATGCAGGGATATGGACCGGTTTATGCATGCCATTTTGGATTGTTTAAGCAAGCTATTTTGGACTATTTATGCACACTTTTTTGGACTATTTATGCAGACTGTTTTAGACTGTTTTGCAACTTTGTGACTGTTTATGCTATCTGTTATGTTTCGGGTGACATCTTTTTAACCCTATTATTTTCCGCTTTTTCTGTCTATGATGTAGAACTGTTGTTCTGATTTTCTCATAATTTCTGAAGGGTTTGTTTGTTTAGGAACATGATGATACAATTAGGGTTTTGGATATTTGCTAGCCTTTAGGGTTTTGTGAGCTATTGTTATTGTTTGCTAGTCTTGCTGTTATTTTGGGTTACAGCCGTTTTTGTTTGATTATGGCTGTTGTTTTGCCTTTTGGGTTGCTGCTGTTTTGGGTTTTCTGTTTTCCTATTGATTACTACTTTTTTCCCTTTGAGTTTCTTATTTTTTGAGTTTTCTGTTTTCCAGTTGGTTTCTATTTTGTTGGACAGTTTTTGGAGAGTTTATGTGCAGATTTTTTCTGTGAAACAAATTGTTGGTAGTATTTGCTTGTTGACCTTGTTTTTTGCAGTGAAATTATTTCAAATTTCTTTTCCTTTTGTGAACCAAAGCTCATACTTTTGTGTTTTGCAATTGGGACATGGCCCATGATTAAGACAATGTAATTCTGATTTTTATGAGGCATTGAATTTGGGCATAACACATGATTGAAAACACCCCTTTAATTTCTGATTCCAAACATGATCCCTAATGATGAAATCAAAATTCTCTCTTAACAATTTGTTCTTGTTTGGAATTTTATTCAAATATTGATGGTTTGCTAACTCTTTCCCTCTTTATTGTTTCATGAGCAATGAGGATTGGATGGAAAAAGAAAGGTTGAAAGATGAAGAGGTTGTGGCTATCAAGAAGCTTGGAATTCTCTTGAAGAAGATGAAGATCTTGTAGAATAGCCATAGGAATTGGAATGTAACATTATTTTCTTGGATGTATCTTTAGAACACTTTGTAAGAAAAACTTGTGTTCAACTTTCTTGTATGAATACGACTATGTCTTATAAGCCAACAACTTTGAATTCAAATAAAGATTCCTTTAATTTAAATTCAAACCTGAAATCTTCCTCTTTGAATGTTCCCTCTCAAGAGTTCATGTTAAATAACGACTTAGAGACTTGATCATAACTTGCACCTACACCTTGAATTCCAAGAAATCCTTATGATACTTGTGCATTAAGAAACTTAAATGAATACTTTCCAAATCATCTCTTCAATTATTAATGGAAAGTTAACTTTTATCTTAACAACGACTCGCACTTCGTCCAATAAAGCATGAGATGCCTTGACTGGACGAACAACAAAATGACAAACTCTTTGAATGCATATTGAAGACGAAGATAATATTTGAAGCACATAAGAATATCTTTGATGAACAACAGTTGATGAATTAACAACCTCAAACACCATGGCTAAAACCTTGTTCCTCTTGCACTTGATCTCGAGTTGTCTTTGAGGCAGATGAAAGAAAGATTTCACAATAACCAGGGAACCAAAACCCTAGTCCCTTGACAAATAATAGGGAAATAAACCCTAATCCAGGCTCTGATGAGTTTGAATGAGAAACAGCCTTGTAACTTGATGAGAAAGAAATCCATGATAACCTTACTCTAAAACTTGATTCCACATAGTCTACTGCTCAAGAACCAGGCAGAAACTTCCCTTAACTAATGAAGGGACCTCAAAACCAACATGAAACCCTAGTCTTGCACAAGTACTGCTTCTTTAAACAAAGTACCTTATTCAATGAAATGCATGATATGCAAATGAACTAGTGAAGATGATGTAGATGAAATGCGAAGGCTAATCCAAACAAAACTAAAATAGGTAGGGAAAATTTTGGGTATGACAATCATGCCTTCATTAGTCTGGATGGTCTCTCTATTTCATCAAATATCTATGGCTTTCCTATTTAGTTCACTTCTACCAACAAATTTGAGGCCATTGGCTATCCGTAAAAGGGTATCCTTATGAGTCATGATTCCATTAGATGCACTATGGATGCTAAGATGACCTATATCTTTGATGTCTCTTCTATGTTTGAACCCACAAACCCTGAAAAACTTTTTCATGTTCCTAAAGAATGGTTCCGGTTCACTCTGACGAATCTTTGTCCTCGTGGCATTCACAAAGACTTTCTGCATCATGATGATAAGCTTCTGATTCTTTGCTTGCTTAAGAGTACTCCTTTGGATTTGCCTCAAGTCATTGTCAACTATCATAAGGAATCTATCATCATTTCTAGAGTCATGAACAAATCCTTCATTCCTTATGGAAGAGTTCTGTCAGAAATTATCCTAAAGGCATAGATTGTGGGAATTGTTCGAAAAATTCGTGTTGGCCCTAACGTTGCCTTAAAAGAATAAGTCTATGAAACCTTTGATGACCAATGGTTTAAATAAGTAATATCATGTTTTGTCTTTCTCAAGTTTTTCTTTCTAATTTTATATATTGATTATGGTATGTTGTCTTTCGGTTTACTTCATTGTTAATCTTTTGAACTTTGTGACTTTATGAATTCATGTCTTCGAAATATTCCAAAGTTAAGCAATTCTTATATCTTTTTATTATCACAAAAAGGGGGAGAAATAGTAATGATTTTGATTAATATTTTATTCTCTAAACCCTATGATATACATGACATTCTAACATGATATAACTGCTAAATTACTTAGAACGTACATGATACAAGAATATTTCTAATGAAACATTATGCATTCACTCTGATAAATCAAGTCCTGATATAGAATAATCAATTTTTCAAATGTTCTATGAAAGATTTGATGATCTGATAAGTTTAAAGGTTAAATCAACATGTTAATCAGATTCAGAAAGGATAACAATGCTCTTTAGCTCTGAAAGATCGTAAGCCTATGATTTTGGGGGAGATTGTTTCTCCCATGGGGAGTTTTTCTAAACTCTTGTATTAATTTGTTTATGATTTAACCCTGTAAAATTGTTCCATCAAAATACATGGTTTTAACATCATTAAAAAGGGGGAGATCGTTGGAACAAGATTTGGATATGTGTTTAAATCTTTGTGTTTTGGTGATAACAATGCATATATTTTATGAAGAACAATTTTAGTTCTAATGGTTTCATTAAGTATGTTGATATCAGAATTCTAGATAGTCTTAATCAAGATATTAAAATTCACCTAATACACTCAGAAGAAGAACCATTGAGTTTTGTTTCTAATGTAACATCAATAGTTCTATGGAATGATGAATGTTCGACAAAAAAGTAATCTCAATGAGTTTCAAAGAAGAGAGAGTTTCTGATAAGTTATTGCTTCAAGATCAAAAATCAAAGAGGAAACAAGAAACAAGCTTCCAATGCAAAGATCAGAAGTCATGATTTGTTCATCAGAAAAGCTGTTACTTGTATTTTTGAAGACAAAGTCAAGACTCTGAACACATGTAGAGAAAGCTTCTACTTTCTGATCAGAAGACAAGACCTATTCATCAGAAGAGTTGCTCCTCACATTTTTGAAGACAAAGTCAAGTTTCTAAAGACTCATAAAGTTCATGGAATACGCACTTCAGCTCAACATCAGAAGTATTCCATCAGAAGAAAGGATGAAAAAAATAAAGATCTCCCGGATCCAATTCTAATCAACATCACAAAGTCCATTAAAAGACAAGATCAAAGGATGATATCTTCTCAAGCCAATCCACTCAGAAGAAGTAATAATCGTCAGAAGACAAATATAATCAGAAACACCACTACATTCAACAGAAGAAATATTGTGACCATTTCTAAAGAAACATCAGCAACTCTAAAGAATGTTAAATGTTCATCAGAAAGGGAATCAAGTATGTTCTCAGGAATGCGCCACTATCAAGATCTTAAATATCCATGAAAAGAATTCAAGATCAAACAACAGTATGTAGCTGACATAAGCTGTTTCTTTCAGTTCAATCCAAAGATCAGAATTCAAGAGATTAGAAAGAAGGAACTCAATGTTAAAATCAAATGTACTGATATAAGTTGTTGCTTCAGAAACACAATATCACATTTGCAGGTCATAAAATCTATTTATCAAAGATTAAGACAAGATCACAAGGAAGTAGATCAGAAGAGCTCTCACTTAAATAAGTTTTTCCTCAGATAAGTTGTAGCTTGTATATCTGAAGACAATGATCAAATATCTGAAAGACTCTGACTCTACAACAAAGAAGAACCTTCTGGATCATTAGCAGTCCTTAATCAGAATCAATCCAGCAAGAAGAAAAGAATTAAAGCTCAAGAATTCAAAGACTTGAGAATCGGATAGGTTGTTGTCACAATATCTGGTTTCAAGATCCATCATCAGAAAAGCTTTTTATATCTTCATCAGAAAAGCTTTCACGTACAACAACAAGATTTGTTCCTCAGATAGGTTGTTGTTGATCATTATGAAGACAAGAATCCACTATTAAAAGTATCTGAAACGAAACATCTTCTCAACACAATCTTCATATCTCAGATCAGCAAAAAAAATATACCTTCAGGACTAGTTCTATATCATAAGAAAAGCTTTGTGTTTCAGATAGGTTGCTGCCCATAATTTTGAAGATAAGATTTGGTTCTAATAACTCTGATGTTCTTGCGCTACAACAACAAAGTAGTTTCTAAACTACTCATTAGTCATTCATCAAAAGAATGAAGACAAGTGATCGATCTCTTCCAAGCTTAATACTTCAGTATCAAAAGTACATCATCATAAGATAAAGATCAAGAAACTTAGTCAAGAAGAAAATAGTACACCACAAATTCCACTATGATGATGTTGGTTGTACTATTCACAGAAGTTGTTCTTCCATTGTCGTACACTAACTACTACAAGAAGCAGGTATAGGAAAGTGACAGTTCGTACTATTCCGAACCTCTCTTGAATATATTTGTTGGGAATCAACCATTGGAAGGAGAAAAATACTTCTTTATCCTTACAACAACTCTTTTCATCTGAAGGCTATATAAGAAGACTAAAGCTTCAAATTCAAATTGACAAAGACGACAATGTCGAAGTCCATATAACATTATTTCTCTCAATAGAAAATATCTTATAATGTTAAAGAGATGAAATGAAGAAGCAAGTAATTTTTCTCGTAACTTGCTCAAGAAAGAAAGAAGATGAAGATGAAGAATTCTACAAGATGCTACTCAAATTCTTATCATATACATCTTGGTAGAAATACGAAGAAGCAAAGAGTTGTTTCTTATAGCTAACTCAACAAAGAATAGAAGAATAAAATCTAAAATATTATAATCTATGTAGATTATTGTAAAAGCACAAGAGTTGTTGCTCAGATTATGTTATAATTCATCATTCTTCATGTAAATTGTTTGAACACAAGAGTTGTTGTTCATAATTGTGTTAAACAATATGTACTTAAACTAGGAGTAATCTGTTTGTCAAGAAGCACTATTGTAATCTCCAGAAAAACAATTATGTTTAAAATTGATGGTTCCTCAAGTGATTGAGTGAAGATCATAAGACTTGAGAAGACGAGTGGATTCGGTCATCGTGGATGAAATCCTTTCTAGGAGACCATGTTGGTCAGATTCTAGGTTGGTCCTTGATCATTATATCTCATGGAGATAATTGAACATATCATTGTATTGTTCCTTTAGATATTCGGTTGAGTCAGGATTCTCAAGAAGGCATAGGTTGCGGTCTTTGCAGAAATGGCAATAAGGATCAGCTGAACTTGTTGGGGTTGTCAGCACAGTTGATTGGACTTATTATGGTAAATTGTAATCAAAATTAGTTATAGTGGATTAAGTCCTTGTTAAAGAAAAAAACACCTGAGGAGGGTGGATAGGAGTAGCCTAGTTAGAGGTGAACCTGTATTGTTGAATGTATCTCTTTATATTTCTAGCATTCTATATTCTTTCATAGTTCAATTAAATAGTTTTTTAAAAGGGAATAAGTTTTTAAAAACCCAATTCAACTCTCCCCCCCCCCCCCCCCCCCATTTCTTATGTTTTTCTCTACCGTCAATGGATAACAACAAGTTGTTGATTTGGATGTTTGTTCAACATTTTGTGACAATGTTGACTATTACATATTGAGGGTTGAGTTTTTCAAACTCTTAATGAAGTTCTATATCGAGGATATGTATCTCAAGATATAGATACAAATTGACCTTTAACTATATGAATTTCAAGATGGTGTCGTCTCAAAGTTAGAGTTGGAGTTTCTCTCATGAAGAATTCATGAAAAACAAGAAAAGCACATGGCCATAAATAGTGTTAGGCGAGACATGTAGGTGAAGAACCATTAAAGAGTGTGTATGGTAATGTCATTCTAGTCATATGGGATAACGGTGCAAAGCATAACTACCTAACGTTCTGATTAGCTTTGCATTGTCTTTACTAAGGTTAAGTTTAAACTGAAAGATACTTAATTGTATTAACATTCTTTTGTTTCCTTTTATTTCTGGAATTGATCTTGTCATTATTAGAACAAGTGGAGGATTGTTATAATTATTAAAAATGATTATTATTTATGAGTGTGTTCTAAAATGACAAGAAAAATATGCTAGTGAAGTTGTTCTTTGAATTAGAAAAGGAAACACTTCATGAAGTGTTGCAGAATGAAAACATGCAACTCTTGAAATATGTTGTTGTAGGCCAAACATTGTAACTTTTGGTAAAAGGATATTGTTTCACAAAGGTTATATACCTTGTGAAATAATATGAATATGGCCTATAAATACTTCATTATGGATTTAGAAATTAAGTAACAAAAGACATACACCCTCTTCACTAAAATTCCAGACACTATTTGCTACATTTAAATTTTCGTCGGTCTTGCGCAGACTCGATAAAAGACTGAATTATCTTGGGTACTCATGTGTAGAAACTATAAGATAATTTGAAATACTATAAGTAAAGTGATACACTCATGATTTTATCCTTAACTCATTTGATATAAATCATTTTTCTAACACTTTCTTCTTTGATTTATAAAGAACAGGTTGGAATTCCTAACGGGCTTCCAAATCATCCATGTTGGTCCAGGAATATTTCAAAAAATGTTATATTTCCACATGAGTAAGCTCTAAGTTATCTTTGAGGATTATGAATTGTCATCCTCATTTATATATTCCCTCACAAGAAACCTATTTTCTTCAAACATAGTTGAGTATAAAATAGGGATATGTTACTCTTTTCTCGTCTCATCCTTAGGAGGAATGCATTCAGCAAATTGAGAAGAAAACTAAGTCAAGGGTGATACATGGATCTAAGGGTTTAGTTTTTATCATCTTCAGGTATGATGTTACTTCTTGTAAAATGACCAAATGAGCAATCAAAGATGGACTTGTTGGTGGTTGTGTCAGTACAAATAGGTGTTACCACACTACTTTCTATGGTAAACACAATTATTAACTGACAATGCTCTTAAGAAAGCCCACAAATCATGACATAAACTTGCACCGAAGTCTTATTTTAAATATTAGGGTTGAAGTTATGACACGAAGCATAATTCTTATACAACCCTAGATTTCAACTCCGCAAGGCTCTCTACCTCACCTTTTGCACATATACGATTGATGAGAAAGAAAATTCAATATATTATTTCCCATGAAAAGTCACTCCCTATTTACCAATATCCTTCCAAGTTTCACGTAACATCTCACGCAAGGAATCCACATTAGAGGGCAGTGACCCCTTTGACCAAATGATCCTTTTGTGAAAGTTGTGTTTGTAAGCATTTAAACATGCAATGTATTTGTCATCATGGATGGTGATTGAGAGACTATCCTCATTGACCATCAGTTGTGGAATTTGACTCATCGGAATGTCCCACACTGAACTTAAGGCTTAAGCAAATGATTTTTTTTATGTCCATTAATTAGTAGGTGATGAATTAATTTTGAATTTAAAACAAAAGGATGGAAGATCGAGACCTGACCATGAGATTAAAAACTCCACTTGGAATAGTGAAGACGGTGGTGAATAGTTTCTTAGAGAAGAAGCAAGAGTTCATTATATAGTCTTTTATCATACAACTATTTCACATATGTAAAATATATGGGTCCCATTTTTTATCTCTCTTTGAATTTCTCTTCAAACCAAAAAAAGAAAAAATCTCTCTCTCTAACATCATTTATACCAGACATATCCTTAAGATTTGTTAGGAAGTTTGGAGGAGAGGGTTTTGAAAAAATAAAGGATTAGGTGAAAATATTGAGAGATTCAGATGGAGAGAGTTTTGGGAGATTTACTTTTATTCAAAAATCAATATCTCTCTAACTTAGGAGAACTAAAAAATTGTATTTTCTGAAAGTTTGGAAAGTTTTTGAGCACTTAGATAAATTATTCAAATATAATCTATGTTGTTATACTATTCAGAAAATTAAAAATGTGTTAATAATAAACTCTCTTTTTTAACTAAAAACTCAACTTTAATTTAGGATAACCAATGTTGGGCTTTAACCCAATGTCAACTAAAATTAAATTCTTTTCAATAATGGTCTTTTAGCTAAATAATGGGCTAACCCATTTTTTTTATCTGCTAATATGGTTCACTCTCCAGTTTTTGAACTCCTCTAGGGTTTCCTTAATGTTTCAAATAAGCCCCCCAATATGAGATCTAACTTCACCAATGGTTGGGTGATGCTTCATTAGCTTCCATATTCCTTCTTTGTTGGATTTTGTCCCATGGATCAAGTTAACTAAGGTTTCACAATCAGAATGATTCTCAACATTTATAGTTTTCCTGTTTCAAGTAACCTGAATCACATTCAACAACGTTTGGCCTTCGGCCCTCTCTTTTATCATTCTATACAAACCCCTTTTTTAAATATTGTTTATGATTTTTCTATAATTTTAAAAACAATATTTTTTCAACTTCTTTCTTTCCTTCTTATTCAAACTCCCAAACCCAACTTTAGAGACACAAACAATAACTAAAAATAAGATAAGAAACATGAGTTGTTGCACATTAAAACAATATAGAAATAAATCTTAGGACAATAAATGTTTAATACATAATATATCATGGCTATATCTAATTTCATAGAAAAAAGATATTTGAGATGTCAAAAAAATAATTTAAAAGGATGATTTAATATAGGGATTTCTTAATTTACCCTATGGGTTACTAGCACACCCTGTGAAAATATAATAATATTTCCAGATATCGGAGATACATCTCCTAACGCATCCCAACTCAATACATTCCTGAATTAGACCCTAAGTCAATGGGTGTTACAGAGATACATCTTCGTATACATTATGAAGATGCATCTTTGGACTCTATTTGTTCAAAAATGCGCTAGAACCCCTTCTCATTCTTCACTTCTAAAAAATAAACTATAAACCTCTTCATTTTTCAAACTCTCTCAAATCACATTATCTCAATTATTCAAGAAACTTCAAAACTTTATTCATCAACATTAAGTCCATCAAACAACGCATCCAACATTGTTTTGTAAGTTATTGATTTTTCTAAATTTTATTGAGTTTTTGTATAAATTTATAGAAGTTTATGATTAGGTTATAAAATAGACAGTTTATGCATTTTTCATATTTATACATAATGATAAATGAGTTTCATAGGTAGTTTTGTTTATCAATGCAATATCTTTGATGATTTAAGGGACTGCATTTTGCCATTGGTGTTCATGAGAGTAGCAAAAAAAGTTAGAGATGCATCTCGAAAATTTTGCAATGTTTGGAAACCCATAACTCAGATATGTATCTATGTAGTATATCAGTTTGCATTTTTTTTTTACTTTTTTAAGATTGAACTTATTATGTAACGCTTGTGGTGTGGTTTACTTACAAGAATTATGGCTAATAAAGAAGATCGAGTGAGACACAATAAGATTGCACATTATGTAATTTTTAAGAGGGGAAAAAGTCAACTATTGCAGGCTTTTGTTACCTCTAGACCAGTTGATGAAGAGGCATTAGCTTTTGGGGATCATGTATCTTTACCTTCTTCTTCCTTGTCTCATGGGAGACGAGTGTCCCTTTCTCATGCATCCTTGCATCTATCTTCCCATTAGCGACATAGTTCACCTATTCAGGAACCCGAGAAAGTAGAGGTACCCGAGCCTCCGGAGGCACCTTAGACACTAGAGGCACCTAAGGCACCTCAGACCTAGGAGACAGTAGCAGTACTTGAGGCACCCTAGGCCCAGGAGGAAGTTGAGGCACCTCAGGCCTAAGAGGCACCGGAGGCACTGCGGGAGTTTGGAGGAGGTCTGTTAGACTTATCACGACTACCTCTTTACTCATACCATACTGTCAGACATGTTTGAGATGAATAGGTAAAATTTAGTTGGATTCATTCTTTTTAAAATTATGCTTGTTGTAATATTAAATTATGTTTCTTGAAATATTAAAATTTTATAACGATAATTTATTTTTATGTTGGATCGTGATCCACTAAGATTCATCAACCATGAGCGAAAGATTATTGGCTTGCATCAGGCTAACCAATAGTGGTTTTAGGATGTTTTGCAGCTATCTGGGATGAAAGACTTGTACAAGACTGATTCTGTTACAATTAACCATGGAATTCTTAATGCGTTTGTAGAGAGATGGCACACGAAGATGTCATCATTTCATATACACATGGTAAGATTAATAGAGATGAGGCACTAAAGTTGATTGTAGACTAACTTAGAGTTAACCCAGAGGCTTCCATGAAGGAGTTTGAAGTCACCTGAGGGTCTCAAGATAGGTTTTACTTCCCTAGGAAGGTGTATACATATGAATTACTTAGAGTAAAGTAAGATATTGGTGATGATAAGCATGTAGCGTAGCATAGATCATATGTTATGAGAGCATACCTATTGTATTTGGTTGGAACTTCCATTTTTATGGACAAGAGTTCCATTTATGTGTATGTCATCTTCATATGGCCCTTCGATGACTTTGAGTGGATCCATAAGTATAACTAGGGGCTCTTGTTTGGTTTACTTGTATTCTAAGTTATCTGAAGGTTGTATATGGAAGACAAAACATGTGACAGGAAGAATTACACTATTAGTGATAATATTTCTTGGTCTTGTAGTGTCATTTTCATTACATTATTGCAATGTCATTATTAACTAATGATTCATGTGTTCCAACACTTTCCAGGCTTGGATTCTCTAGCACTTTCGACGCATATTCGACTGTTCATGTTTACCGAGCTATATTTAGGATATGTCATATGCTTCTACATTATCCCCGATTAGAGGGAACCATACAAAAAATCCTTTCAGAGTGTATCTTAACCACTTAGTAGCATAAGATATACACTTCCATATGTACATCGATCATCGCGAGATGTGTCCCTTTGACAACATAGTTTTATAACCTAGATAGTTGGCTTGCAATTCAAGTCTAACGTTTACTCCTTTTCCTGAGCATGTCATGCGTCAGTTTGACTACATGCAATACATTCCCAAATACCCTTCTATGTCTGCTCCTCCTACTATGACATGGAGAGATATGGGTTCTATATTTGATGATTATCTTAATCATTTGGTACCGGAGAAGGCACAAAGTACCATAACTGAAAGTGACTAGAGCTATGTAGATGGCTATATTTAGTGTTTCTTCAGGGTGTCATGTCCTTATATGGTACATGATGCTCCAAGAGATCCACCATGGCCAGCTCATCGGGAGATACTAGAGTATGAGCAAGCTAGGTTAGATCATGTGTTTTCCGAATTTCATTGTATCATGGAGATTGGGCATGTAGGTATTGACAGAGTCACATCAAGTGCTTCAAGTATTGACCTAGCACACACATGACATTGTACATGCCATGATGGTTGAGGCACAGGAGGCACTGCAATACAAGAGGCAGCATATGATTAAGGGTTCTCGAGGGAAAGCTCGAGTTCGAGTCTTTCATATACAGTAGTTTATAGGATTTGTATTCTGGATTGATTCTTGGTTGTATTTGAAAATCTGGCACTTTAAAATAGATGTCAAGACTGATGTCCTAACACTAAAATACAATGTCAAGACATATATTAAGATATCATTTGCTGACACAATAATTTTACCAAAATAGAAGTTATGCATAATTAAAATGCAGAAGGTAAAATAACACATTTAATTGTTAACTCAGTTTGGTACAACGTCACCTACTCTGGGGAAACCAATCAAGGAAGGACATCCACTCTGATTATTAATTCAAAGTTAAACAATCCTAGTTTACGACTTATCACCTAATCCCGACCTTTTACAACTTCTACCTTGACAACTTCTAGATATGGTATCCCCCTCTCACTTCCCACAATCACCTTAATGATAAAACCAGTCACAAACCAGTTACAAGAACCAAAATAGAAGATTACACTTCCATCAAATAATACTCAACTCTTTGCTTGACAGTTCATGAGTGAGAATAATAACTTGATACATAATCAACTCTTTGCTTAAAAGCTCATGAGTGATACCAAGTAACAATGGACAATTAGTCTACCTCAATGTATCAGAAGATAAATGAGTGATATACAAAGAAAAACACAAAAACTCTAAAAGACTACCTAAACCATAAACCCTTATACACCCACGATTTCTTGTTGTGAGTACTTGCTATTTTAGGTTTAGCAAATTCTTATTTATATACTCTTACAAAATGGGCTTGGACTCTTCAATCAAATCCAATATTTCAGTAGTAAATTAGCTGCAAGATCTTCTCCATAAAAGTAAGAACAAATCTTCAAAGTTTCCTAAGAAGTCTCCAAGATTCTTTTTATGAAACCAAATCAAATTTTCATTTTTCCTAAAATATTCTTGCTTGGCTGCACCTGTAGAGAACTAGAATCATCCAAAATATGATATTTTAAAATCAAATCTTCAAGGATTTAAAAAGTTGTGCTATTATGATAATCTGGTATAACATGTTACAACATCTGTCAGAACATCTGTCAAAAATAGTTACATCAGACTATCATGTACTAGTTGGTCAAGATGTCATGACATCTTGCTCAATATTAGGTTGTGATATATGTTTTCAACATGAAACATGTTTTACCAAAATTGTTGCAAATCATAAAATCACAGACCTAACAATCTCCCCCCTTTGGAAAATTTTGACTAAAACTACCTTAACACAATAATTCTAGAGAGAGGAATAAAACCATAATCACACAACACAAGCTACATGAAAAATATGTAAACTGTGTACAAATCTACAAACATAAAAATATATTAGAGTTACATGCAGCTATAGATCATTAGAGATTACCACTCCTTCAAACTCCAGATATTAGATGTCAGGACATGTGGCCTAACATCACACAACACAGCTACAATACAACACAAGAGCTAGAAAAATTCATACAGGTCCATTACTCCCCCTGTCACACATAACCAAACCCCCCCTTAAAGAGAAAACATAAGTCACCAGAAAATCCAAAACATGAACTATCCAATTTCACACATCAGAGACACATGCAACAAAAAAAGCCTCACATTAGGATTCTCCATAAAACACATCAAGCAAGATGCCAGAACTTGTGGTATGAATCACATCAGCAGTAGCAACAGTAGAAACACCAACAAGCATGACAAACAATCATGCTCTCTCTAAATAGTTGCATACAACAAGTAACCACAATAATTACTCTCTCCTTAGTAGTAGTATAGTCTTATCAGCATGCTAATCAACATGTCAAGACATGTGACATAACAAAAAGATAAACAAAAACACACTAACACTTTACTCCACCTTTTTAGCAAAAAATTTTAAAAAAATAGAGTAAATGTAAAAAAAAAACAAATTGGAAGCACACAATGCATACAAGCATAAACAACAGATGGAAATAACTAATAACAGATAGCAACACACAATCTGATGGAAAAAAACTTTTTCATTAATGGAAACACATTGTTGAGATACAAACATCAGCACATAAGTGCATACAAAATAATGGCTTATAAGACCTTGCATATGATGTTATTAAAGCAACCAATCACACAAAAAATCAAACTAAAAAGATGCACCTTCTTAAGCTCTAGCATTGCTAACTGTTTCTTCTTATTCATTGTTGTCTTCACTACCATCAATATTTCTTTCAGCATCCTGATCTTTATCATCCACATCAGTCACTATATTTTCCTCCTCTAGATGCCTAATCAATTTCTCCAATCTAATTTTTCTCTCTGTGCAAGTCTTTATGGTTTCACTTAGTTCCTTGGATGTAACCTTGAGCTCAGTTATAATTCCTTTTCTTGATTATGGGCTAGCATCTTCCTTGCCAGATGTTGTGACAATGTCTGGGACATGTGTCCCTATGAACAGCTTGTAATGCAAAGATAGAGAATATTCCCTCTTGCTTACTCTATCAAAACTGTTCGTGATCCCAGGATACTAACTTAGAATTATGCCACAAATGAGAGTAGGAAATACAATGGGCATTTTCACACCATGTGAACGAGCATGCTTAATGGTTTGTTCAAAGATATAGGTCCCGAAATCAAATTTGCTTTTAGTTCCAACTATATAAAGGAACTTTACTAGCCTTGTAGCTATTGAGGAGGTGTGATTAGTAGGTACCCATTTGACAACTCCTATCATGTTCATCACAACATATTTTACACTTATATTACTCACAGACAATTTCTTTTTCTTTGGCCATTGAGTCACTTGTCTTGTAGTGATCTCATTGCAGATAGTATTTTCAGTTACCTCTACTTCACCTTGATCATCTTAACATCTTCCCAAATACATGTTAATAACTTTAGGAGAGAACTTTACACATTTGCCTCTGACAAATACCTTTCTGTAATCCCTACTTCTATTGTTGTCACAATCTCTAGGGATGTTTAATATGAACTCTTTTACTAGTGTTTCATTACACTCTCCTAATCCAACCACAGTATTCATTAATCTTGCTTTATCAATGAGACTTATCACTTATTTGCATTCAATATCACCTTTGCGTAATTCTCTTTCTAATGCAAGTCTTCTATGACTCACAAATCTCCGTTTATCCATATTTTCAACAACATGAAAAAAATATTATCAATTGCTACTTCAGGAATATTGAGAGGAATATTTTTAGCTACTACTATCTTTATTGTAGATGGAACAGTGTCTTGAGAATTGGGTCCAACATCTTCCTCATATTATGAGTCACTAGACGATGCTTGTTTTCTTTTCAAACACTTTATCTGCCCATCAGAAGTTTCTACTTTAATCCATATCTTACTAGGACAAACAAAATGACTCCTTTTGGGAACCTTTTGGAGATTTCTTAAGGATTCAACAACTTTTCCTTTTTTACTTTTCAACCTTTTTGCTTTTCCAGGAGTCAATTTCCTAAAAATTGGTTAATCATCAGTATCTAAATCATCAATAACAACAACGTCGGTATTCTGATCTTTGTCCATAGAAAAGTTTTCCTCTTTAGGATTAGTCTCTTCTCCTTCCATATAAACATGACCTTCATTGTATTCCACAACTCTTCCTTCTTTAGGATGTTCAGAACACCCAATGGTGTCAGTTTCTTGGCATGTTCTTGAGTGGTATGATCTGGTTGTGTCAGGGATGTTGTAACATCTAGCACATCATTAGGGTTAATACCTAAAACATTTAAGAATATCATACATATGCTTTTATCAATAGGAATAGTATAAATAATACTAGGGTTACTTTCTAGTTTCTTAGTGGTATCCCCCTTTCTAGAAATTTCAGCATTTGATTCTACATTAGGAATTTTAGTGGACACTGGATTAACAATAATACTAGATTTTGCATGCTTATTGAAACATTCGGCTAGAGAAATCATCGAGATGAAATCAATGAAGTCTCCATCGAACTTTTTTTATCCCACAAAAAGGGGAAAGGTAAACATCTAGTAAACTTAAAAAGGGTGAAATCACGATCAAACAACCGAGAGGTCGGGTAAGAGAGTCTGTTACGTGAGGGGAATGTATTAGCACCCCACACGCCCGTAGTACTTTACGGTATCCATTCTTGTTGTCTATCTAATGGGGGTGGTCAAAATTTATGCCTAAGGTTTAAAAGCTAAAAGGGAATTGTAAGTGTTTGTTGGCAGCAATTTTGGTAAAACAATGACTTGATAATGTTTTGCTAAATGTTTTGCTAAATGTCTTGACATTTGAAGCAAACTGTTTTGAATGATGTCGAAGCATATGTCTTGACATCTTCCTCCTGAGCTGAATGCAACTACATATATGTTTAAGTTTTCTGTTTCCTGTTTTTATGCGCACCATTATTCAGGATTTGTGACTCATAGCTTGCGAAAAATATGGAGGAAGATTTTTCTATTTGAATTATCCTTATGGATTATATCTTGGCCTGTTTTCATGGAAATATTCAAAAGATTGGAATATTTATTTTTCAGCCCAAGCCCACTGATGCGCCTTTATAAGGACTTGCTTCCTTATTCATTGAACTACAACTTTTAAAGAAGAATACATTATTTCTGTTTTATAAGTCTAAGTCTTTTAATTGTCATATACTTTAGTATTGGTTTAATATTTGAGTTGTTATTTGAGTTGTTAATTGTGGATCATTTATAACCTTTTAAGTATTGAACGATTGAAGTCTTTAAAACATAATATTTCTGTTGTTCTTCACTGTAACTAATTGAAGAGATTTAAGGAGGGCCTCATACCTAGGTGTGTCTTAGGTAGAAGTATAGCACGGGTAGTGATTAAGTGATTAGATCGTAAACTGGTTGTTTACTGAGGGTCTATGAATTGGTACTATTTAGTGGACTTATCCCTGGCTTGGTATCCCCTAGAGTAGGTGTTATTGTACACTGAACTGGGTTAACAATCCTTTGTGTTTTTACTACTTTTATTATTGTTGAACTTTACATTGTCCTCAGATATTTATGTTGTGACATCTCCTTCGACATCACATATCTAATACCAGAATTTCAATTGGTATCAGAGCAGGCATCATGCTTTATATCTGGGTGAGATCCAAGGAAGATACTTTATGGTACTATGGACAAGGAAGGAGGATTTCTGAACAGACCACCCATTCTGGATGGAAGTAATTATGACTATTGGAAACCACGTATGGTGGCCTTCCTAAAGTCTCTGGATAGTATAGCTTGGAAAGTTGTCTTAAAAGGATGGAAACACCCTGTAAAATTGGGAGAAAATGGAGAACCTACTTCTGAGTTAAAACCAGAAGAAGATTGGTCTAAAGAAGAAGATGGAATTTCTCTTGGAAATTCTAAAGCCTTGAATGCTATATTCAATGGAATTTACAATAACATTTTCATATTAGTGAACACATAAGAAGTAGCTAAGGATGCATGGGGAATTCTTCAATCTACTCATAAAGGCACATCCAAAGTTAAGATGTCAAGACTTCAGTTGCTCACCACAAAATTTGAGAATTTGAGAATGAAGGGTGATGAAAGTATTAATGACTTCCATATGAATATTCTTGAGATTGCTAATGCATCTAGTGCTTTAGGAGAGAAAATACTTGAAGACAAATTGGTGAGAAAGATGCTCAGGTCTCTTCCCAAGAGATTTGATATGAAAGTGACTGCTATAGAAGAAGCTAAATACATTGACAAAATGAAAGTGGATGAACTTGTTGGATTACTTATGACATTTGAATTAAGCATCAATGAAATATCTTAAAAGAAGAACAAAAGCATAGCCTTTGTATCAAATACTGAAGATGAAGAGGAAGACTGTGATCTAGATACAGATGGGGGAATATCAAATGCCTTAGTTATGCTTGGAAGACAGTTTAACAAAGTGATAAAAAGAATGGATAGGAACCCAAGATCAAATGTCAAGAACATCTCATCTGACATCCATAAGTCAAATGAGTTTAGAAGAAAAAGGGCTGAAAAAATCCACTCAAGGGAAGGGAATACAATGTCATGAATGTGAAGGCTTTGGTCACATTAAAGCTGAATGTCCTACATATCTTAAGAAACAGAAGAAGAATCTATATGTTACATGGTCTGAAGAGGACTCAGAGAGTGATCTTGAAGAATCTTCCAAGTATGTTAAAGCATTGACATGAAAATATGTCTCTGATGAAGAGTCTAGTGATGGGGAACTAACCTTTGATGAGTTAGCTGCTTCATACAAAGAATTATGTCTCAGTAGTGCAAAAGTGTTCCTAGAAGGGGAGAAACAGAAAGCACTTATAACCTAGCTGAAGGCAGAAAGGAAAGAGAATTTGAAAACTATTTCTAATCTGGAAAGTGAAGTGACTTCTCTGAATTCAAATCTTGATAGAGTGGTCAAATCTCTCAAGATGCTGAATAATGGGTCTGACACATTAGATGAAATTCTTAAAACAGGAAGAGTGACAGGAGACAAGAGTGGTCTAGGGTTTAATGAGAAAATGGAACCAAATTCAGAAGAACCTTCATTAGATTCCACTCATGCCAAGTCTAAACCAAGGATGTCGAATCAAATGTCTAAACATCATAGCAAGAAAAGACATCATGGCAAACATCATGGCAAGAAAAAGTTTAATCATATCAGAGAGAATTCCCAGCCTTGGAGATTTCATCACTGTGGAAAGCTTGGTCATATAAGGCCTTTCTATTTCAAGTTGTATGGGTATCCTAAAACTACTCATCTTCCCAAAATTGATCAGATTCCCCAAAATAGCAAAAAGAAGAAATAGTGGGTTCCCAAGTCTAATGTTGTTAGTTTCATATTTCATACCTCTCTCAGAGTATCAACCAAAGATGACTGGTACTTTGACAATGGTTGTTCTAGACACATGACAGGTGTCAAGAATCTGTTGATAGATATCAAATCTCATTCCACCAATTATGTGACTTTTGGTGATGGAGCCAAAGGTGAAATCAAAGGAGTTGGCAAGCTGGAATGTTCAGGAGTCCCTAAGCTTGATGATGTGCTACTTGTTAAAGGGTTAATAGCTAACCTGATAAGTATAATCCAATTGTGTGATCAAGGATTCAAAGTTAACTTCACTAAGGAAGAATTTCTTGTTTACAATGAAAAGAATTAAGTTATTATGAAAGGAATCAGATCTAAAGACAATTGTTACTTATGGGTTCCCCGAGAGTTGAACTTCTCCTCAACATGTGTTTTAGCCAAAGAAAATGAAGTTAAACTATGGCATAAAAAATTGGGACACTTTCATCTGAAAGGAATGAAAAGAATTATATTTGAAGAAGCCGTGAGAGGGATTCTTAAGCTTAAGATAGAAGAAGGAAGAGTATATGGCGACTGCCAGTTTGGAAAGCAAACTAAGATGTCACATTGGAAGATCCAGCATCTTACTACATCAAAAGTTTTGGAACTTATTCACATGGACTTGATGGGACCTATGCAGGTTGAAAGTCTTGGTTGAAAGAAGTATGCCTATGTGTTTTAGATGACTTCTCTAGGTACACATGGATAAGTTTTATTAGATAAAAATCATAAAATTTTGAAGTGTTTAAAGATCTATGTCAAAAACTTCAAAGGGAAAAATATAGTCATGTCATCAGAATCAGAAGTGATCATTGAAAGGAATTTGAGAACAATAAATTTACTGAATTTTGCTCTTCTGAAGGAATCAATCATGAATTCTCTTCTCCTATTACTCCTCAACAAAATGGGATTGTGGAACGTAAAAACAGAACCCTTCAAGAATCTACCAGAGCAATGATTCATGCTAAGAAGTTACCCTACCACTTTTAGGATGAAGCTATGAATACTGCGTGTTATATCCATAACAGAGTCACTCTAAGGAATGGCACTTCAGCCACCTTGTATGAAATATGGAGGGGAAGAAAACCAACTATTAAATACTTTCATGTTTTTGGAAGTAAACGTTACATCTTAGCTGATCGTGAATAAAGGAGGAAGATGGATCCCAAGAGTGATGAAGGAATATTCCTAGGTTACTCTACAAATAGCAGAGCTTACAGAGTCTTTAACTCCAGAACCAAGGTTATGATGGAATCCATAAATGTTATTGATGATAAAGGATGGAATGATGAAGAAGATGTCTTAGAATATGTTGGAACATCTTTATTTGATATTCCAACAGAATCCAATGATAGAAGTATTGATTCTAATCTCTCTCAAGAAGACCCTAAGCCCAGTCATCTCAATAAAGGGCCTTCAATTAGAACTCAAAAAGATCATCCTAAGGAGCTTATCATAGGAGATCTAAATAAAGGAGTTACTACCAGATCAAGAGAAGGGATATCAAACTCTTGCCTTGTGTCAAAAATTGAGCCTAAGAATGTCAAAGAGGCCCTAACTAATGAGTTTTGGATTAATGCTATGCAGGAAGAGCTAGAACAATTCAGTAGAAATAAAGTTTGGGATCTAGTTCCAAGACCTGGAGGGAAAAATGTGATTGGAACTAAATGGGTGTGCAAGAATAAATATGATGAAAAGGGATGGTCACTAGAAATAAGGCAAGGTTAGTTGCACAAGGATACACTCAAATTGAAGGAGTTTACTTTGATGAAACCTTTTCCCCTATGGCCAGACTTGA
Organism: Vicia faba; assembly: GCA_948472305.1. NCBI lineage: Eukaryota > Viridiplantae > Streptophyta > Magnoliopsida > Fabales > Fabaceae > Vicia > Vicia faba. Next base: position 1,218,632,137 of record OX451738.1, on the reverse strand, counting down.
ATCAATCAGACTACTCTTGGGAATTGCATGCATACTGGAATTTAAATTGTTTCAAATGGATGTAAAGTGTGCCTTCTTAAATGGCTATATGAATGAAAAAGTTTATGTGGAACAACCTAAGGGGTTTGTTAATCCAAGTTTTCCTAAACATGTGTACAAACTAAAGAAAGCTCTGTATGGATTAAAGTAGGCTCCAAGAGCTTGGTATGAGAGATTGACAGAATTTCTTCGTGACAATGGACATAGGAAAGGTGGCATAGACAAAACTCTTTTTGTCAAGGAAGAAGAAGGGAAGATCGTGATTGCACATATTTATGTTGATGATATTTTGTTTGGTGGGATGTCAAATGAGATGGTTCAACATTTTGTCAAGCAAATGTAGTCAGAATTTGAGATGAGCCTTGCTGGTGAATTAACCTACTTTCTTGGTCTGCAAGTTAAACAAATGGAAGATTCCATATTTTTATCTCAGAGCAGGTATGCTAAGAGTATAGTAAAGAAATTTGGGATGGAAAATGCCAGTCACAAAAGAACTCCTGGTCCCACACATCTGAAGTTTTCTAAAGATGAAAAAGGAGTAAGTGTGGATCAAAGTCTTTATAGAAGTATGATAGGCAGTCTTCTATATCAAACAACTAACAGACCTGACATTTCCTTTTCTGTAGGGGTGTGTGCTAGATATCAAGTTGATCCTAAAGTTATCCATGCCAACCATGTGAAAAGAATTCTTAAATATGTGAATGGGACGAGTGACTATGGTATGTTATACTCTCATGGATCTAGTTCTGCCTTAACTATTTATTGTGATGTTGATTAGGCAGGAAGTGCCGATGATAGAAAAAGTACATCAGGAGGATGCTTCTTTCTAGGAAATAATCTCATATCTTGGTTCAGTGAGAAGAAAAATTGTGTGTCTTTGTCCACTATTGAGGCTGAGTATATTGCTGCAGGAAGCAGTTGTTCTCAATTTATTTAGATAAAACAAATGTTAACAGAATATAATGTCAAACAAGATGTCATGACATTAATCTGTGATAATCTAAGTGCCATAAATATATCAAAAAATCCTATTCAACATAGCATGACTAAACACATTGATATCTGTCATCACTTTATAAGAGAGCTTGTTGAAGACTTCAATGGGGGATGGGGAATATATGTGAGAACAAATGTAAACACACCAGCAGAATACCTTCAAAGGTAGGATTTTAAACAAACACAAGTAGCAAACAAGTCACATATGCAGAATTTCCTTAAACAGGTCTTTAAATAAACCAGACGGATATCTGACATATATCAGCAGCGGAGATCCCCTTTATACATCTCTACCTTACTTGACATGGCAAGGAAAGTGGTAAAATCCCTACTTCTCATGATCTCTAGAAAGCAGTAAAATGCAAAGAGAAAATAGGAAAGAGGTGTACCTAACAGATAACAATCCGTATATGCTAAGCAATAACAAAGAAACCCGGAAAACTTCGCGAGCTGCTAGCACCAATGAAGAAAATACCATCAGCATATGCGTCAAAGTGTCAATAGTCGAAATCGGAATATGTAGCGGACACGTCTAAATACCAAAATACACCTGCACCAGATATCAATCTAGACACAAGCATAATATCACAGTGCACAACAAATGTGAGCACATGGAACAGAATATTTATCAGACATTCCTGCACCATCCATAAAGTACCTGCATGTATTACAATCCATACAAGATACAAAAAAAATCCCACGGTGGAATGTGTAGCGGACACATCCGTGTGATACCATAGTACCGATAGAAATGAAGAGGAGGCTTAGTTATAGATATCGCAACGAACAGATCAACAATCTGAGAAAATTTTCACTTGATCTTGACTTTTTAATCTTGATGCAATTGTTATTGGTTCTTGATGAAAAAAGTTATAGAACTTTGATTTGATCCTTGAGAGAATTGGGAGAAAAGTTTAGAGTGTTTGTAAGATTTTATGAATTATGAGAGCCTCTCCTATAAAATTAGAGTAAATGAGAATATATAGTGTGGAATGATGTGAATGGATTTGGTTAATGGGCCTCAAATAACCACAAGCCAAAGTGCAAATTTTTGAATCACTTGAGCGTGACAAGTTTCGGGCAAATTTGTGGGAACCTAGGTGCAATTTCTGAAGTTGAAACACGAAACCAAAAAGTATCCAATGTTAAGGATGACCTTGTGTCTTAATATGGGCTCAATTAGATAATCGATGAGAAAGTTATGAATTTCCGAAGTTTCGCCTTAGACAACTTTAATTCCCAACTCAGGATTTTCAGTGCGTTGCACTCACTTCGGGCCAAAAACGAAAGCCTTCGGGGTATCGCTTGCTCTAGAAACTAGAAACCAAAATCCATATAACTCAATTAGTGAGACAATTCCATTGGAACGAGCTCGATATGATAAAAATCGATCGAGTTATGGTTTTTCGAATATGGTGCAGATAAACATTTGCCACAATTTTCCCGTGCGAACACACTTGACAAATTCACATCTTTGGGGACTTTCTTAGCAGAATTAGCTTACGGCCGTGAGATATGAAAATGTAGAGAACATTGAGACATAGTTTTGGCCCGCATAACGAGTTCAAAACGAGCCATGGGGTCTGAGTTATGAATTTTTTAGTGTCCAAAAACTGCACTTCCAGCACACTTTTCCGCTGTATTTCTTCGAAACAACTCGCACATTCAGAGCTCTTATTCAAAGAATTGGCTCTCAAGCCACACATGAATTTGAAAATACATCCACAGGGATATCTTGGCAAAAACATTTGAATATGACGAACCGAATTGGCCCTGTGAATTTCTGACTACCCGAATAGTTGCGAAACGGTTGACCAATTATTAGCATAAAGAAAATCCTAAGAATGTCTATTAACGAAATAAATCTCTTGAAATTTATCGAGGCTCGTCTAAAACACCTTGATCCCATAACCATATAACCAATTATATGTATGCATATGATGATGCAAAAGTCAAAATGTAGAGGGTAAATTTTAGGGTACAACACTTATCATCACAAGTTTTCTTAGGAATGGACAAAAAAGGTGAGGATTTACTTACCTTGGTGGTTGCACATGTCTTTATAGCGAATGTCTCGTTCCTAATTTTTGTTGGAGCCTCTAAGGGGATTATGGAAACAAGAACAACACCAACGGCGAAGTTCCAAATGTCTTCGCTAGAGTAATAAGAACTTGACATCTTGAAATTTGGTTGAACTTGAAGAAAGTAGGAACACAAAAATGTTGAATCATTTTCTTTGACTAAGAGTGAGCAGGGAGTTTGTATGATAAGAGATAATATTATAACGTGTAGAAAGGGATTATATAATGACTTTCCTAAAATAGTGTGCATCATTAATTGGTGAAAATAACTTCTCTCATAACCCACTATTTTTAAAAGACGGTTGAAGATTCATGATCGTTGTTTCTTGGAAGCCTGGTGTTCACAATGCGTTGTCAAGACATTCAGTTTGACATTGCACTCTTTTGACCTTTGATGCAACCAATACATTTGAGCCCATTTGCTTCTATTTGCTTTAAACATATCCAGGTTCAGAACTTTAGTGTTATGTTTATCTTCTTTGATTTCCACTTCCTTCATTGTTGAACATATGAATAGACAAATGACATCCTCGGATAAGTTTTTTGAAGAGGTACAAATTACAAGACTATTCATAGAATCCTTGTTTTTCAATTTATTTTATTATATCCCTTACATAATTATCTCTAGACTGAGAAGAATGTCTTGGATAATCAAATAATCTAAAACAGGAAGTTTTTATGTGACCATACTTACCACAATAGTGACATTTCTAGAGATGAAGCTTGAATTTGGTCTGAGTTTTTTGTAACTCGGTATGATGTTGAAACATTTGGTCTGACATTTCTATTTCATATTTTTTTATACCAAAATCATAATTTGAAACAGATGTTCCTCTTTTGTTTTTCAAAGACTGATAGTTAAAGCCTATACCAGTGAATCTTCTACCTCCATATCCAATTTGAATAATTTCATTCAATATACTAGATCCACTAGTCATGTTTTCAAGTTTAGAAGTTTATAAAGTTACCTTATCTTGAAGCTCATAATTTATAGCTAAAAGTTTTTCTTTTTCCTCATAAATTTGAGTTAAGACCTTATTTTGTGCCTTACTTAACTTACACACTTCTTCACTTCTGATACAAAGTTCCTTGTAGGATTTCTCAATCATTTTTAGCTACAGTACAAGAATTTATTAACCTGAAAATTTTCTTTTCCACTCCATTGAATAGAGAAATCAGAGCCATGGAATTTCCAAGAGCCAATTTATCATCTTCTTCTTACCAATCTTCCTCTGGCTTCAAGGACTCATTCTCATATTTGTTCTTCACAATATAATGACTCAATCCTTTCAAAACAACCTTCCAAGATTTGATGTCCATGGATTTCAGAAAAGCTACCATTCTAACCTTCCACCAGTCATAATTTGAACCATCTAACAGAGGTGGTATGCTGTTGTATCCTCCTTCCTTCTCCATAGAGCCATAAATTATTCTCCCTAGAACTCATCCAATAGACAGAACAGGATGCCTGCTCCGATACCAATTGAAATTCTAGCACTTTAAAAAAGATGTCAATATTGATGTCCCAACACCAAAATACAATGTCAAAACAAATATTAAGACATCGTCTGCTGACACAACAATTTTACAAAAATAGAAGTTATGGAGAATTAAAATACATAAGGTAAAATAACACAGTTAATTATTAACCCAGTTCGATGCAATGTCACCTACTTTGAGAACTACCAAGTCAGGAAGGAAATTCACTATGATAGCATTAGTTTAAAGGTAAACAACCCTAGTTTACAACTTATCACATAATCTCCACCTTGTGTAACTTCTACCTAGACATCTTCTAGATATTAGATCCCCCTCTCACGTTCCACAATCACTTCAGTGATAAAACCAGTCACAAACCAGTGACAAGAACTAAAACAGAAGATTACACTTCCAATAAACAAATACTCAACTCTTTGCTTAAAAGCTCATGAGTGAGAATAATAACTTGATACACAATAAACTCTTTGCTTAAAAGCTCATTAGTGATTTTCAAGTAACAATGAATAATTAGTCTATTTCAATATATCAGAAGATACATGAGTGACATACAAAGAAAATATAAAAACTCTAAAAGACTCTCAAAACCCTAAACCATTATACACCCACAATTTCTTGTTGTGAATGCTTGCTATTTTAGGTTTAGCAAGTCCTTATTTATAAATTCTTGCATAATGGGCTTTGACTCTTCAATCAAATTCAATTTTCTAGTAGTAAATCAACTGCAAGATCTTCTCCACAAAAATAGCAACAAATCTTTAAAAAAATTTAAAAAGTCTCCAAGATCCTTTTTATGAAACCAAATCAAATCTGCATTGTTCCTAAAATATCCTTGCTTGGTTGCACCTGTAGAGAACTAGAATAATCCAGAATCTCATATTTTAAAATCAAATCTTCAAGGATTTAAACATCTGAATTGTTATGATGTTCTAATATAACATGTCACAACATCTGTCAGAATATTTGTTAAAAATAGTTACAGGAGACTCTATTGTACCAGCTGGTCAATGTGTTATGGCATCTTGCTCATATCAGATTGTGAGACATGTTTTCAACATGAAACATATTTTACCAAAATTGTTGTCAATCATAAAATCATAGACCTAACAATATTTTACTTTGACTTATTTCGACTTTGTTGTGTACTTTAAATTTTTTACTTTATACATATCATTTTCTGCATATCGATTGTATTATCTAATTCATCATAGTATACATTTACTATATGTCAATTTCATTTAAGTACACTAAAACAAACTTTAAATTTATTTCTAGGTCTAATTACGCATATGCATCTTCGAATTATTTCTTGTGTGAATACGTAGACGTCAGTCTATCATTTTACTTTATTATTAATATTTTAAATAATTTATAAATTTCATTTTAAATATTTTTCCTTAATATAGTAAAAATATTTGATAACTTTCATTGTGCTGCGTGAGATATGACTAATTAGTTTAAAATATACATTAATTTACAAAAATGATGTTCACTCATCCGGAAGTATAACACTTTAAAATCTCTCAAACTTATCTTACTTTAATAGTAGTAATTAATGGAATATTTTATATGAAAAGATTAATTAATTAAACTTATTATTTTTGGTTACCCTTTATAAATTAAAGGATAACTTATCAGTTATAACGTATATCAATTTAAATTTTATAATATAAAATAAAATTTTAAAATTATATAAAATGTTAAAGAATTAAAATGAAATCAAGAAAATTATATATAATTTGATTTTTTAATAATAAGATATTGATATGTAAAATATAAATAATAATTATCACATTAGATAGAAAAGAGGATATTAAAACTTTTTAAGTGAGAAAATACATTACCCAAATTTAGATTAATATTTTATTTTAAAAATTAACTTTATTTATAAAATTTAATTCATTTAGATTATTAAAAATAAATTATAAATTATAAGAGGTAGTCTAGGTCTCACCAATAAACTTTGTATGTTTATATTTTTAATTATAAAAATATCATCTTATTTTCAATTATAAAAATATCACCTTATTTTCAATTCATATATTATTATTTTTATTTATTTAAAGTTATGTTCGTTCAAGACCAATATATTACCTTTGATTGATAATAGATTATATTGATTTCTCTTTTGATAAATATCCTTCAAACTCACATCTCATTTAGGTATTGAATTTTTTTATATTACTTACAAATTTACTATAAATAAATAGATTTTTCCTCGTTATCATCTTGAATATATATATTTATAATATGAATGTACCACATATCACTCTAGCATTTTTTCTATTACATAAAACTCATTTTACATTTTCTATTAAATATTATTTCTTTAAGTTTAGTAAAACAGTTGGCTAAGTCACACATAGTTGGAAAATAACTAATTTAAAATATACTAAAAATTAATTTCATATGCATCCTAAACTTTTAACATTTCCAACTCTCTTAAACTTATCTTTCTCTATTAGTAATAATCAATTTAATGGAGAATTCTAGAAGAAGAAAAATTAATTAATTTTACATTTTACATTTTATATTTAAATTTTTAATATTCTAAAAATATCACCTAATTTTTTCCTTTACATATTATTATTTATTTGAACTTACCTTTAATAGATAATATAATATATTTATTTCTTTTAATAAATATCCTTGAAACTCACATAATCAATCCATCACTTTTGGAGAGTTTCAATAAATCTCATAATAATATTATTCATAATGTCAGAAACACAAACACACATTGTTGCTGATGATTCTGAAGAGTTTCTCTCTTTGAGTTTAGGAATAGGATCTTCATTCAAATCCCTCGAAAAGAAGGAATATGGATGCCGATTTTGTCACAGGAAGTTCTCGAGTTTTCAAGCTTTAGGAGGACACCAGAACGCTCATAGGCGTGAAAAGATGCTTTCAAAAATTGAAGAATTTCAAATGGAAAATTATGCTCAACATTTTTATCCATACTATGTAGGGTCAACTTTTTATCATGGAATTGGAAATCCATCATGGCCTCAATATGCCATGATGAATAATTCTGGTTGGAATAATCCAATTCCAATGAATAATAATGTGGGATTTGGAAATTATAATGAAGCTAATAATCAGATGCAAGTTCCTCCATATGGTGCTGGTCTTAACAGTGTCCTAATGGAAAATAACAATCCTTATGTCCCAAATACTCATCAAATTTCATCCTCACTACCTGATTTGCGCCTCAGACTTTAAAATTTTCTGTTTGATCCAATAGCGGTTTTGTTGATGTTTAGTTGTTTTGATTTCTACTGTGGATTTTTGAATCTTTTGTAGTTGTTTAGAGTATCATTTGTATTTTTGTTTCATCTACTATATATTTTTTGTCATTTAAAATAAAAGCTATTGGTGTTTAATTTGGTCTGTTTTTATTTTTATTTTTCATTTAGATTTTTAGTTTGATTATTTGTTGTGTTCTATTCAATGTAACTTGTTTTAGATAGTATTTGTATTTGGCTTTTTCATTTTTTGATGATGCTTTTAATGTATTTTTTAATGGATATAGTCTCTAATTCCTCATTTACTTTTCTTTATTATACTAGGTTGGAACTTTCCTCGTATTCCTTTTTTACATATTATATTTATTTTTCATTAAAGAAAACTATAGTATAAAAATGGATATTTATGTTTCTTTTTTGTATGAGTGCACAGTCTTTTTTTTTGTGTGCAACAAATGTATATTTATGTTAACTTTTATTTGAATAATTTATGTTACCTTAATTTAAAAAAATGATATGCTTTAGTCTAAAACGATATTTAAACTAGCATTTAAAAAATTAATATAATAAATTATAAATTTGTAATGAAAAAACTATTAGTACGTAGATTTTTTATTGTCATATAAACTTATAAATTATAAATTACAAACTTAAAATTATGTAATACAAAACAAAACTTAAATATACATGTTTTTTAATTATTATAATTTTTTAATTTTTAATCGACTATAAAAATATATTATTCTTGTTAAAAATAAAATAACATTATTAGTACATTATTACCTCATATTCACTAAATTTTTTACTTTATCAATATATTATCCTTAACATAGAATATAGTTTAACATTATTTTTTAAAATATTTTATAATAACTAATGTGTCTATTTTGTCTCGTTTTGAGGTATTTATGGTGTAGTTTGAGTGTTTTTTATGTTAAAAATTCTCCGACCTGTAAGAAAAGAAAAGTGTGATTTTATTTGATTTGATTGACTTTTAAAAATACAATCAAACCAAACTAAGCAAAACTAATGCAACTTTCATTAGTTCGATTTTTTTACAAAATATTGAATCATAAGTAACTATATAGAAGACAATATAATTTTTTGGTTAGTCATTTGTGTAGCACAATAAAATAAATTTGTAATTATCAAAATAAATTTATAATTTCATACATAAATATATAATTATATAATTGTATTCTTAAATAAATTTGAAATACTATATTTTGTAGTTATCAAAAAATTGAAATACTATAGCACTATAATTCCTTTTTTGTTATCGAATATTTTATATATAAATGGATAATGAAGTAATAGAAATTAAATTTTTGTTAATATTATTCTTATCAACATCAGCAAAAAAACTAAAAATAAATAAATATATATATATATATATATATATATATATATATATATATATATATATATATATATATATATATATATATATATATATATATATATATATATATATATATATATATATATATATATATATATATATATATATATATATATATATATATATATATATATATATATATATATATATATATATATATATATATATATATATATATATATATATATATATATATCAATTATTTTTTGCAATACAATTGTCTATTTTTATTTATTTTAGTAACAATTTTGATTCCCTATTTGACCGTGTTCAAGGAAGTAGTTCTTCTATTTTAAATCCAAGTAATTTCTCACATTTTAAAATTGAAAACATGTTCTATTTTAAATAATTTATCATTTGTGAAACAAAATGAATAATTGTATGAGAATATCATGAGAGATAAAAAAATATAAGTGGTACATCGTTAAAAAAATAAACATTATCAATTTTGATGCAAAAATATCAAAATAATATCAAAATTATTTAAATTTAAAATACATGAATTAGTTTTATAATTGAGATGAAATAAGAGACTAAAATTACAATTAAGTTTTTCTTATTATTATGTTACAATTATTATAGTTAAGATATAAATAAAACTCTAAGTTTAATATTAAGATTTTCATTGATAAAATTTGGAGTTGGCTGAAAAATTTGTTGATATCTTATAACTTATATTCAATAGTTGATAACCGATAAATTATAACTTATAATTAATAATCGATAATTAATACTTAGTAAGTTTTTTTTGATAGATCAATAGAATATATTAATTTCAAGAGACTGTACAATACAAAAAGTCCTAGGGCCACAAATAAACTATCTAGTTATAGTTTGCTTATACCAATTCTTATTTGTTTATGGTAAGCTTATTTACATCCACATTATTACAATGATTTTTGACCTCATCAATAATTCTTTTAACACACCTATCCAGAAATAAAAGCTTATGATTCTAAAGAACATCATTTCGAATTCTCCATAGATGATAGACCAAAGCAATAGTAGCTGAAAGTTGAAACTGCTAACTGTTGGAGGGAGATACTATGAGCATTAATACATAGTGTATGACTAGACACCTTTTGTGAGAGACACACCACTTATCCACCTAAAACTTTAAGGTGATAGGTGAGTGAGTTCTCCCACTTATATATGCTTAAGTCTTCATATTCTTATTCAATGTGGAATTGTTTCCTCACTTAGTCACACTTGCTATATTATTTCAACACTCTCTCTCAAGTGTGAGTCCATAATGCTCCCCCACTTATACCGCACGACTTCTTAGGCACATTTCGATACAAGTTCCTTCTGGTCCCTCTCTCGAACCAAAGGCTCTGATACCAATTTGTTAGTGCGTGATGCACTTTTAGTGAGGAGAGAAAGAGAGAATAATAAAGGAAAATAAGGATTTGTATTATTCAAGTGTAAAAATAATGATACACACTATGACTATTTATATACAACTCTAATTGGGCTTGGGCTAACACAACTTGGATTATATTAAATATTAAATCTAATCAAATCTAATCTAATCTAATTTAATATTTCAACACACCCCATAATCTAAGTTGTCGAACATCCTCAAAAATAGTCAATTTGAACTATTCCTAATTTCTTTCTCAAATTCAGGAATCTGTCAATCTTCAATTTTTTGGTGAAAATGTCAGCCAATTGTGCTTCACTTGAGCAATGCATAACTTCAAGTTCACCTTGATTTACTTTTTCCCTCAAGAAGTGAAACCTTGCTTCAATATGTTTACTTCTTCCATGCAGAACTGGATTCTTTGCCAGATCTATGGCTAACTTGTTGTCGATTTGTAATACTAGAGATTTCTTCACTTCGACAGTCATTTCTTCAAGTACAGATCTGATCCAAATTGCTTGACATGCAGCATAGGATCCTGCTATATATTTAGCTTCAAACGATGACAATGCCACCACAGGTTGCTTCTTCGAACACCATGAGATTGGGGCACCAAATACTTAAAAGAAATATCCAGTTGTGCTTCTTCGATCTTCCTTATCTCCACACCAATCAGCATCTGAAAAACAATTAACTATTGCTTCTATTCCTTCAGAATCTCATCGAAATAGTATTCCACAATTTATTGAATCCTTCAAATATCAAAGGATTCTTATTGCAGCCTTCATATGTGACACTCTTGATTCACCCATATATATGCTTACTAATACGACTGCGAAACCTATATCAGATCGACTGTTGCACACATACCTTAGAGATCCCACAATTTGCTTGAACAAAGTTGCATCGACTTGTCTTTCTCTTCATTCTTCTCCAACTTCACATTTGGTTCGACAGGTGAGGATGCAGGATTCGAATCATCCATTTTGAATCGCTTGAGTATCTCTTTGACATACTTTCTTTGATGTAGAACCATACCTTGCTTCGACATTTGAAATTCCATGCCTAGAAAATAAGACAACTTTCCTAGATCCTACATTTCAAATTCCTTCGTCATCAGTTCTTTGAACTTCGACAAGTTCTCCAAACTATTTCTAGTTACTAGCAAGTCATCAACATACAAACAGAAGATTGTTATATCTTATGCTACAACCTAAACATATACACCATACTCTGATTTGCATTTGACAAATCCTAATTCGACTAAGTATGAGTCGATCTTCTTGTTCCATGCCCTAGGTGTCTGCTTGAAGCCATATAGCACTTTGTGAAATCTATATACTTTACTCGCTTCCTTCTGAATCACAAATCCAGGAGGTTGTGTGACATAAACTTCTTCGTCTAAAGGACCATTCAGAAATGTTGATTTCACATTTAGATGGAATGTTGACCAGCCTTGTTTTATGCCAATGCTATCACTAGTCGAACAGTCTCTAATCTTGCTACTGGAGAAAATACTTCAGAGTAGACGAGTCCTGCTCTTTGAAGAAAACCTCGAGCTACTAATCTTACTTTATGTCTTGCTATTAACCCATCTGCATTGTGTTCAAATTGAACACCCACTTTACTTTGATAGCTTTTGTATGTGCTGGAAATTCGACTAACTCCAATGTGTTGTTTCTTTCGATTGCATGTAACTCTTCAACCATAGCTAACTTCCACTTGTTAATCTTCAAAGCTTCTTTATAGTTGATTGGTTCATCACCTGCAAGTAAAGCAAAATGAATTAATTCTCCATCTGGTGTAATTTCATCATCACCCACCACTTCATAATCATGAAGTCTTGTTAGAAGAACTATATTTCTTTGAGGTCTTTGGCTTGTTTCAGCCACAACCTCCTCGACTTCGACTGTGATGGGAGTGTCAGCAACCGCTTCTTCTTCGACTTCAACTGGATTCTCAACAATTCCTTTGACATCTACTTCATTAGTTTCTTCATCGAAATCAAAGTTCATTAATGATTTGTTAATTGAGTTGCTAGAATTTCAATCCCAGGTAGAATTTTCATTCATCACAATTTCTCTACTCAACACAATCTTCTCATTAACTGGATTGAATAGTCTGTATGTACCAATTTTATGATATCATACCAGAATCATAGGTTCACTCTTGTTACAAGCTTTCTTCTTCTTGCATCAAGAACATTCTTGTAACACATAGAGCCAAACACCTTCAAGTGACTTACTGATGATCGTTTGTCACTCCACACTTCTTCAGGAACCTTGTTCTTCAATATCTTAGTAGGACACCTATTCAAAATATAAACTGCAGTCGAAACAGCTTCTCCCTATAAATATTTTGTAAAATTCTTTTGCTTCAGCATGCATCTCGCCATATCTAATATGGTTTTATTTCTTCTTTCAGCAATTCCATTATGTTGAGGTGTGTAAGGAGCAGTTACCTCATGATCAACACCATGTTCTGCATAGAAATCTTCAAACATCTTGAATGTGTATTCGCACCTTCATCTGTTCGCGGAACTTTGATCTTCTTCTCACTCTGGTTTTCGACAAGTATCTTGAATCTCTTAAAAATTTCGAATACTTTGTCCTTTCGTTTGATCACATTGAGCCACAGCTTTCGACTAAACTCATCGACAAATGAAACAAAAATATTTGTTTCCACCAATTGTATGTTCTTCAAATGGACCATATACATCTGAATGCACCACTTCGAGAATGTAGGATGATCTCATTGACATAGTCGAAACAAAAGAATTTATGGATTGCTTTCCCACTAAACAACCTTCACAAAGTTTTTCAGGCATCTCAAGTCTTGGAATACCAGTAACCATATCTTGAGTAATCAGTTGATTAAGTGATCAAAAATTCAAATGTCCAAACCTCAAGTGCCACAACCAACTACCCTTGTGGTCGACAACATTTTTCAAGCATTGAAGTTCTGTCGAACTAACCATAGCCTTAAATGTCCTATTCTTCGACAATGGAGATTTTAAGACCAAATTATTCTTTGTGTCGAACAATTTCAAAACTCCATCTTTCATGACAACTGAGAAACCTTTTTCAACTAGTTGTACAACACTTAGCAAGTTGCATTTTATTCCAGGTACACAAAGTACATCTTTGATCATAGCTTTCCCTCTATTACTCATTTGAAAGACTATGTTTCCGGTACCTTCTGCTTGTAACGAACTATTATCAGCAAGTTTTACCTTGCTCTTCTTCGACTCATCAAAATCTGCCAACCACTCATTTTGACCAGTCATGTGGATCGAGCAGCCTGAGTCGAGAAACCAGTTATTGGATTCAACATGGTTATCTGCAACTGCAGCCATAACCATTATGATACGGTGGCAGAACCGGACTGTTTTGAGAAATGTTGGTTTGTGTTTTGCGTTTGTGTTTGCAAAATGTCGCGGTAAGAAAGAGTCGCCACCGACTTTTATTTTATATAACTGGAAAGGAAAAAAGCACAGAAAAATTCCTTTTTCGAGATTTTGAGTACGGGGGGTAGATTATAGAAAGGGAAGGTGTTAGCACCCTTTCTATCCATGGTTTTCCATGGGCTCTTAGGTACTTGCTCATCATTTTTAAAAATTGCTTCTGTGTTTCTGTGTTTGAAAAGTTTTTGTTTTACTTCAATTTAACCCTTGCTTCTGTCTTCAAGAGTGCTAAGAAGTCGTTTTGAAAACTTTGTTTGGAAAAGTGTAAGTGTGAAAAAGTTTATTTTGAGCAAGTACCTAACAGTATCTACCTACTCGAAAAAAGATTATTTTTGTTCATGTTTCCTTTAGACAGCGCTATTCCACTATTAATGAGTAGGTAGCACCGTCATTGGAGTTGTAAGGGTCAATTTGAAAGGGACGTACGATCACTTAAAGCAATGTTAGGACGTCTTAGTAATAACCCTAATGTCTTAAGATCATATTTGAGGCAACATTTCCGAGGCAACCTTTCCGAGGCAATATTTCCAAACGGGACATGTGATCTTTGTTTAGACAAGAGAGCAACCACTAAAATACCCTATACTTAATGATCGTTTATCGAAGGCAACCGAAGTGAGATTATACCCTAGGAGGGCGCATGTGCGAGTGATTCAATTTCAGTTATTATCTTTGCACATTTAGGGTTTGCTAACCGTTTTAAAATTAACATACATTCTTGTCATGCAACCCTACTGTCATACATCTAACAGTTAATATTTGCGAAAATTAAAAATACGAGAAATAAAACTACGCTATTACAAGGCTTCGGGTAAGGGGATTAATTACATAGCCAAAAACCCGCAAAACGATAAATAAAAGGAAAATCCTAATTAAACTATTACATCCCATGAGCAGTTACATTAATATTTGCAAAAAATAATAAACGCACGTGATAAATTAAGAACGAGAAAAATTAGGGTTTTGACCCCGTCTAAACCTAATTAAAAGAAAAATTATTTTTTGGTTGTTTTTGATTATTTTTGAGAAAACTAGGGTTTTAATTAAATAAATACAAACCTAATTACTAATTAAATTAAATTAAGAAAATTAATTAATCTTGACCTATTTTTGTATTTTTGTTATTTTAAGAAAAAAGAAAATAAAAATTAAATTAAACAAAACCCTAATTTTCTAATTGGTTTTAATTTATTTAAAAAAGATTAAAATTACCCTAGAATTAAATTACACTAATTAAATTAATTTTTTATAAAAGATAAAACCTAAATTTAATTTGATGAAAATTGATTTTATGATTTTTTTTATAAAAAGAATTAAATTTGTGTGAGAAAATAATTTAAACAAATAAATAAAATAAATAAAATAAAATATGTAAAAGAAAAGAAAAAAGGAATTGGGCCTGGTATCAAAGTGAAAAGGGGGTGCCAATAGCAATTTGAGCCCAATAAGCATGGGTCCACGTTGACCTTCATGATCCAGTGTTGCACGTTTGACCAAGCCTATGGTAGACTGCCATCATTAATCCTTGGATCTGGCGCATGGACATCTGGTTGGCTGTCCCTTGAGGGCGTATGGTGAACCCCTTTGCCTGTACACATGCTTGATTACACAAGAAAAAACAATATGAAATAATATGGGGGACCTGGGATTCGAACCCAGGTCCTATGGCTTTTTCCCACGCCTCATAACCAACTGAGCCAGCGCGCTTGTTTGTACATGGAATATCAAATGAGCATTATATGGAAAAAACACAAATGCCAATTGTCCAACGCGCGAGTTTTTGAATGGGCCAGTCAGGCCACGCCACGCCATCATCTCCTACCTCCCTCCGTTTCTAAAAGTCTGATGACTTTTACCTACGGACAAAAAGCATAGGTACAACCCCTGCAGATTTCCAGAATTTCATACAAGCTCAATAAATGAGAACTAATGGTGTAGATCAATCCGTCTTGACCTTGTGAACACCATAGTACTCCTCTTTTGGGCCAATTTTACCTGCAATCGAAACCCCTAAAACGAACAAGAAAACCCTAGCAAAGGTGGATCTCAGTATAGCTAACAAAAATGCAATTAATTGTTACCATTAGCTTGCAAACATGATAAGGATTATAAATATGTCATTGAAACATGATAAAGACGCAAGGATAAAGAGATACGATTTTGAAAAGAATGACAAACCGTGGGGGTTGTGGAGGCGGATTCTGGGCACGAAAACTCTTGTTAGTGATTGGTATAGACTCCTTGCACACCCATGAAGCGAATGAGATAGCTTGGAAGTCTTGAAAATGCCTAGAACTATGAAATCAGATTACCACTTTTTCTTGATTTTTTGAAAGTTGTACTTCACTCTACACGCCTGTAACCCTCCTGCATTTGGTCTGCAAACGTTCTATATGTAGTCTTGAGTGAATTAGGTATATAAATTTGTTTCAAATCTTCTTCAATTAAGGTGATTTATCAAGATTTGATTCTCTAGTAAATCTTTCCAAAACAAGCCAAAAATCAATCTTTTTGTGTACAAACATGTCTTGCACAATTTGATTCCCTTGCTAGCTGTATAAGAGACCTGAAATATGCACAAAATCTCAAGGTTTAAATGATTTTGATATTTCCATGATTTTATTTTGATTTAATTTGATTTAATTGAAATGAAAATCAAAATAAATGGCAAAAATAAAATAAAGGAAAGTGGGAAGGATCATGGGTCGTGGACCATGTTAAAAACTCAAAACAAGCACAAAAAGTTGGGCCCATTTGACAAAAATTGCAATTTGAGGCACTTTTGACTTTTGGCAATTTTGCAAAAAATGTCAACTTTACCAATACATAACTTCCTCAATTTTGACCCTATGAGGGTGTTCTTGGACTTTTTAGGAAGCTTGAGATATCCTCTAAGCAACTCGTTTGGTATCATCCCAATTGATTCTTCCATGTTCATGTATGAAGCATTGACAAAAAAAGTGTTTTTGTTGACTTTTCAAAGTGACCTATAATGTCCAAATTCATAACTTTTTGTGGGTGCATATTTTGAACTTGGGAGCTGAAGATGAATTGTAGGGCATTGCATCCTCTTCAAAATGAGCTTTTGATGGGTCATTTCTAATAAAGTATGAGAAAGTTATGTTTGGTCAAAGTTGGGTTGACTTTTCCTATAAAACCCTAATTTAGCAACTTTTGGGTTTTGATGAATTGTGAGCAATCCTTGAGGAATCATGATCAATCATTGATCAAATGATGAATAATACTTCAAAATGAGGGTGTTGACCAAAAATCTTGAAGTTTGACTGGATGTGGGCCCCGGTTGACTTTTGCCCTAACACAAACCTGACACTTGTGACATGTCCGAGAATGCTGATAACAGTCGGCTTCCATTGTGGACCAATAATATCCTTCCCGTAGGATCTTCTTTGCCATGGTATGTCCACTGGAATGAGTTCCTAAAGTACCCTCATGTAATTCCTCCATGATCCTTTCTGCTTCATTCTTATCCACACAACGTAGTAAGGTCGAATCATGGTTACGCTTGTAAAGAATGCCATTGCTGATGAAGAACTTCGCTGCGAACCTCCTCAGAAACTTCTTGTCATTAACAGATGCACACTCGGGGTACTCTTGAGCTTCAAGATACCTTTTCACCTCATGAAACAAGGGCTTTTCTGTTACCTCTTCAGTCTCAATGTCACAGCAATGTGCAGGTTCGTCCAATCTTTCAATGATGATCCGGGGAGATTCGTTGTCCCAATTGACCCTGAACATAGAAGACATCGTAGTCAGCGCATCCGCCAACTGATTCTCTTCTCTAGGGAAGTGTTCAAAGGTTATTTCTTCGAAGTGGGGAAGCAACATCAACACATACTCCTTGTAAGGAATAAGATTTGGGTGTTTTGTATCCCACTCGCCTTTGATCTGACTGATCATGAGAGCGGAATCTTCGAAGACACTTAGAAACTTAATCCTTAGATAAATTGATGCTCGAAGACCCATGATGCACGCTTCATACTCCGCCATGTTGTTGTTGCAGTTGAAACATAGTCGGACGGTAAATGGAGTATGAGAGCCTTTAGGAGATATGATCACAGCGCCAATGCCATTACCCAAAGCGTTCGAAGCTCCATCAAAGTACATAGACCATCGGGATCCTTGCTCAGGTCCTTCATCTGGTCCAGGTGTCTCACAATCGGTTACCAACATAATATTCTTGTCCAGGAATTCAAAGTTCATAGACTGGTAATCATCCACTGCCTGATGTGCCAAATGGTCTGCCAACACACTTCCCTTGATTGCCTTTTGGGTCGTATATTGGATGTCATACTCAGTCAAGATCATCTGCCATCTTGCTATTCTTCCGGACAAGGCAGGCTTTTCGAAGATATACTTGATTGGATCCATCTTTGATATCAACAGAGTAGTGTGAGTCAGCATATACTGTCTCATCCGGCGAGCAGCCCATGCCAAAGCGCAGCAAGTTTTCTCGAGCAGTGAGTATCAGGTCTCACAGTCGGTAAATTTTTTGCTAAGGTAATAAATAACATGCTCTTTTCGGCCAGACTCGTCATGCTGACCCAGCACACACCCCCATTGAATTGTCGAGTACTGTCAAGTATAAGATCAAAGGTCTCCCTTTAACTAGAGGCATTAGAATAGGTGGCTCTTGGAGATACTCCTTGATCCTTTCGAAAGTGGTCTGACATTCATCGTTCCAATGTACTACTTGATCTTTCTTCAGTAGCTTGAAGATTGGCTCACAAGTAGAAGTTAGGTGCGAGATGAATCGGGCAATGTAGTTCAGACCTCCCAGAAAGCCTCTGACTTCTTTCTCTGTTCTGGGAGCTGGCATTTCCTGTATGGCCTTCACCTTTTCCGGATCCACTTGAATACCTTTATCGCTTACGATGAAGCCCAACAACTTACCAGATCTCACCCCGAAGGTGCACTTGTTCGGGTTCAACCTCAGCTTGTACAACTTCAACCTGTCAAACAGCTTCTGAAGGTGGACAAGATGTCCCTCCTCAGTTTGGGACCTTGCAATCATGTCGTCGACGTATACCTCAATCTCGTGATGGATCATGTCATGAAACAAAGCAATCATGGCACGCTGATACGTTGCCCTAGCATTCTTCAGTCCAAAAGGCATGCCCTTGTAGCAAAAGGCACCCCATTGAGTAACAAAAGTTGTCTTCTCCATGTCTTTGGGAGCCATTTTTATCGAATTATAACCTGAGAAACCATCCATAAAGGAGAAGACTTTATGCTGAGCAGTGTTGTCAACCAGAACGTCAATATGAGGTAGAGGGAAGTCATCCTTAGGGCTCGCCCTGTTCAAATACCTATAGTCAACACACATTCGGACCTTACCATCCTTCTTCGGCACAGGAACCACATTGGCCACCCACTGAGGGTAAGAAGTAACTGCTAGAAAATCGGCGTCAAATTGTTTCATCACTTCAGCCTTGATTTTCTCAGACATCTCTGGGCGCATTTGGCGGACCTTCTGTTTCACTGGAGGGCAATCTTCCTTGGTAGGCAGGCGATGAACCACAATATCAGTATCCAACCCCAGCATATCTTCATAAGACCAGGAAAAGATTTCAACATAGTCATGCAGCATCTGAATCAACTGTTGCTTCACACTAAGCTCCAGATTTGCACCGATCTTGACTTCCTTCTTATCTGTCTCGATACCCAGATTCACTGATTCTAACTGCTCTTCATGTGGCTGAATAACCCTCTCTTCCTGGAGTAACAGTCTTGCAAGTTCACCAGGAACTTCGCAATCATCTTCACCTTCGTCTTCGGCTAAGTTGATCGGATTTTCGAAGTCATAACTGGCAGTAGCAGAGTCGTTACCAGTAGGATCCAGAGTGGATGTAGACCTGTATACGTGAGTGTGTGTAAAATAGCTGTTTTGCAATATATAATAAAGAAAAACAAGGAGCACAAAATTTGAAATGCAAGAACGTCCAATGCTTTTATTAATGATATATGAAAATGACACACATAAAGCCCTCACAAATGAAGCCACGGTGCCCCGGGTAAGACATCGGGCCATAAAGTTTAAAACATTGTCTGTTACACATTCAAAACAAAAAGTTTCATTACTGGGTAACAAAAGTAATAGGGATGAAGTCCTTTGTTGTCCAGTTGCTTGGTCCACCGTTGGTCGTAGGATAGATCCAGCAATCGAACTCAGACTCTTCCACATCATCTTCAATGGCATTCACCCCCGAGTTGCTGATGAACACGGGAGGTCTTCCAATCTGTGCGTTCCGAACAGCCCTTTGAGCTTCTGCAGTGAAACCCAAACCAAACTTATTAGTCTTCTGTGTAAAATCAGGGAGTTTGCCCAAATTTGCACACTCACCTTTCTCAATAATAGCTCGGGCATCCTTGAGGGAAGCCATCTTCATAGGAGAGTTTTCAACAACAGTCTCAGCTGACGCCAGTGTCTGGGGAACCTCTTCAAAATGTTGAAATGGGGTCTCAATGAACTCTCCATCCATTTCTACATATCGGAAAGAGTTGAGGTGGCTAACCATGTACTCTTCCTCTCCCTGTACTGTCACAATCTTCCCCTTGACTGGGTACTTCAGCTTCTAGTGGAGCGTTGAGGTTACGGCCCCAGCTTTGTGGATCCATGGACGACCCAGCAAACAAGAATAAGATGGCCGAATGTCCATCACATAGAATGTAGAATTGAAGACGTGAGAACCAACCTTGATCGGGATATCAACCTCTCCATGTACCATTCTTTTAGACCCATCAAAGGCCCTGACGATAATGTTGCTTGGCTTCAGCTCCAACCCTTCACAATCCAACCGGTCTAGAGATTTCTTAGGCAAGACGTTCAATGAGGAACCAATATCCACCAATACATGTGCAAGAGTATTGCCCCTGCATTCAATGGAGACATGCAAGGCATCGTTGTGATTCTTCCCTTTAGCAGTTAAGTCGGCGTCAGAGAAACCCAACCCATTATCAGCAGTCAAATTGGCCATGCAATCTGTAAACTGATCAGTTGATGTCTCTTGTGACACGTGGGCAGTCTTCAGAAATATAATCAGAGCCTTGGCATGAGCCTCTGAGCACAGCAAAAGTGACAACATAGAGATCTTGGATGGGGTTTGCCCCAGCTGTTCAACTACATTGTAGTCACTCTTTTTGATGATTTTCAGAATCTCTTCCATTTCTTGTTTAGAAGCTTCAACAGTAATCGTCTTCGGTGCCTCCGTCTAGGCACGCACATCAGTGGTTATCCCTTTGCCCCGAGTGTCAGATGACTTGGCGACAGGGGTAAGAATAGGAACTTGAACAGGAATAGTGACAGGTACACTGGCGGGTGTAATAACAACGGGTTTTCGGACAGTTGGCGGAGAGATATCAGATGAGAAAAGTCTTCCGCTGCGGGTGACTTTAGCAGGTCCAACAATATTGCTGATGTCAGTATCAACATCCAACTCTTGTTTAAATCCATGAAAATAAACATCAGCCCCGTAATGCCAAGGGACAGCTTTATCAGAGGTGTAGGGGATGGGCCCCGGAATAGTGATGATCACAGGTGCGATTCTCAGAATAGATGTAATTCTAACAGGCTTCCTCGAGGGAGTCTTGGAAGAATTGTCGAAAATGGTAATAATGGCAACTTCTTCAGTAGGAACGGAGGGAACAACAGTCTTCTCAAATAGAATCTCTTTACTATCCATCAGGCGTTGGACACCTGACTTCAAAAGATGGCAACCAGTAGGTAGAGCGGAACACATACAGCAACCTTCGTTACAACCCGAAAATAAACCGGCTAGCAAAAGGTTCTTATTTACAATCATCAAAGGGGTAGCAATATCATTCACAGAAACCGCAAACGAGTCTTCTTCTATAGCATTCACTCCATGCTTGGGCATAGGAGCAGTCACAACATTAGGTCTTTCGGGCGCCTCAAACTCAATCTCCTTCGCATCAACTAAGTCTTGTATCTTATTCTTCAAAGTCCAACAATCATCTGTATTATGCCTCGGGCTATCAGAGTGATAAGCACAGCGGGCATTAGGGTTATACCTCGGTGATGTTGTATTTGGATTCTTTGGGGCTTCCTTTGGAATCACCAGATTAGTCTTCAATAATTATGGTAGAATCTGAGATAAGGTCATGTTGAGACAGGTGAATTGCCTTCGAGGTATCTCGTCCTTTTGTTGGTTGTTATGCTGAGGAGCACCAACAGGTTTTGAAATAACAACCGCATTAACAGCTTGGCGGTGTTCAGGTCTATTCTGTCTTTTCGAACTGTAGACAACACTGGACTCTTTCTTAAAGGGCTTCTTCTCGGTGCTTGATGAAGCACCCTTCTGTATCTTACCAGCCTTAATACCAGCCTCAATCCTCTTGCCGGTCAAAATAAGCTCTGTAAACCCAGATGAAGAGCTTCCAATCAGATGGTTAAAAAATGGACCAGACAGGGTCACCAGAAACATGTCCACAAGCTCCTGATCAGCCAAGGGTGGTTGTACAATTCCAGTGAGGTCCCTCCACTTCTGAGCATAATCTTTGAATCCTTCACCCGTTCCCATTGACATACCCTGGAGTTGGGTGCGCGTGGGAGCAAGGTCGGAGTTGTACTGATACTGCCTATAGAATGCAGTAGCCAAATCTTCCCAACTGCGGATACTGGCTCCGTCTAACTGATAAAACCACTCAAGCTGAGTCCCTGAGAGACTGTCTTGGAAGAAGTGGATCCATAGGTTCTTATCAGCGGTGTAAGGCTGAATCTTCCTTACATAAGACCGGAGGTGCAACTTCGGACAAGAAACTCTGTCATACTTAGAAAAGGCTGGTGCCTTGAATTTGTGGGGAATCACCACCCTAGATGATAGACCCAGATCACCAAAATCCAGACCAGGCACTTTTTGAACCTCCATAGCACTCAACCGGTCTTCCAGTTGCTTGTATCTATCCTCAGCAGGAGGATATTGTTCTTCGTCAAAGTCCGTCTCGTTGTCGGAGACCACTGGGCTAGGAGCCCTCCTTTCTTCTTGACTATCTTTCCCTCCAGATGAGGTAGTCAAATCAACTTCATTCTGAATCCTGTTTCCAAACATGTGCCCTGTGTTGAACAGGATTGTCCTCTTCTTCTTCTTCTTCTTCTTCTTCTTCTTCTTCTCTTTCATAATCAAGGTCTTCAAGTCTTGCTGACCCTTAGCTAGATTCATGAACAGCTCTTAAAATTGGGCATTCTGGGCCTGGAGGGCCTTGATGGCTTGCTCAGTTGAAGGTTCAGCAGACATGATGAGTGCTGAAATAAACAGCGAAGAAGATAAGAGACCTGTGATGGGTACCTGTTATGGAGTGCATGGGATGAAATGCGTATGATTATGATTTCAAAGACAGTCGGGAGATTCAAATTTGTAAACAAGAAAGGAAACACACTTTATTAGATAAACTTTGGAATTCAAATTGTTCAACTGATGCCCTCAGGGCGTTACAAGGATCGAAATAATGAAAAGTAAATGAAAACTGGAAAAGTAACAATCAAAGGTTAATCAGTGCTCCCATGGTCTCTTCTTGTCGGTGCGGACATAGTCATTGATAATCTGCTCGTTCTCCAACTGCCTAGTCAACCTCTGGATCTTCTGCTCTTGCTCGTTGAACTTCTCCCGGTAAGAATCTCGTTCTTCCCTTAGTTGCATCCAAGACCTTTTCAGTGCCCCAATGTCAGTGGGTATATGTGGATGGAGGATGGTCGTAAGAACCCCTTCTTCATTAGCAATTTCAACAATGATAGGTCGGACAGCTTCATATGGCATACCCAGCTTTTGGGCACGGGTACGGACCCATCTGAGATATGGCTCCATTGGAAGCGAATTCTTTGGGCCCAGCTCGTGCGGATCAGATTGGTGAACTCTATCCCAAGCCCTTATGAATCTGCGACGTTGCTCGTCGCCATCCCTTTGAAAATCAAAGATGATACTAGGCATTAACAACTCATGAGGTCCTTCTCTTCTGGCACGCCCAAACTGACGTAAGGCCAAGCACGGGTTGTAAGAAATCCCTCCATTGGTTCCTATAGGGGTAACATTGGGGTACTCCCCACATCGATCAATAATAGTCACCTCGTCCATACCCTTGAGAGTCCAGATGATGTCATTATGAGAGAGAGACATCACCCTATAAGCCCAGCCCATGCCTTCTTTGTTCTTCAGCACTGACTTGGGAAGGTGCGAAATAAACCACCTTGCCAATAAGGGAGCACAACACATCAAGGTTCCCCGCTTTCGGGCAGTACAAGCATAGAGCTGATGAAGAATGTCACCCAAGAGAGTGGGTACCGGATTCTGAGAGACGAAGATTTTCACCGCATTAACATCAACAAAGGAGTCAGAATTTGGAAACAATACCAAGCCGTATATCAGAAGAGCCAGAATATCCTCGAATGCCTTGAAGTCTAGACTATCCCAGAAATAATTAGCTTTACCAACCAAAAACTTAGTCAGAAAGCCCTTTGCTCCACTTCTAGTCTCCCAATTAGCCATTACCTCTTCTTTGGTTAAATGAAGGGCTGCAGCAATCTCTTCGGGCCTAAGAATCTTCTCCCAACCAGTAAACGGGGTCTGCTCCAGAACAGAGATACCGAGCAGCTCAGAGAACTCTTCTAAGGTGGGAACCAGCTGGTAGTCCTGGAAAGTAAAGCAATGGTACAACGGATCATAGAATTGGACTAGGACACTCATCGTCTGCTCGTCCAATTTGGAGGTGACCAAACTGAGAAGATAACCATGTCTCCTGAGGAAGGAAGTAGTATCAGGCATCTTTGCAATCAAATCTTTAAGCAAGGTGGGAACTTGGACAAAGTTAATCCGGATGGTATTCCTACGCATGGGCATCATGATGACCTACATAACAGAACAAAGATGAATCCCTCCTGTCTTTGAAATAGGTTAGTCCAATGCAGGATGTATGCAATGTTATGATGTCATGATGTCATGATAGAAAGCACATCACAAGTATCCACAAATGGAAAACAATAGTAAAGGCACACAAGTCACACAGAGAGCCCTTAGATTTCAGGCTAGCAAGGAGCTTAGGTACTACCCTCTTTCAGTTCAGTTGGTTTAAACCTGTCCTAAAAATAGTAACCGGGTTCTAGAGGATCTCAATATCACTAACTACCCTCAATCGGTCATAATTCCAGTTTAGCAACCTTTTCTTGCGGCCGAAATCATCGCGAGAGTTTAGTCTCAATGAGTGTAGCATACTGCTACTGTTCTATGGCCAAGTTGGTCAATTTAAAGGTTCTAAGGTCAGTTGGTGCTTAATGACCCCTTAGAAGACCCATACTCTCCTCGTTCCAACACAAGGGATATCGGTACAGACTAAAGTGCCACACCAATGTAGCTACTGCTTCAACTGTATCGGTCTACGCCGTACAGTTCCCTCACAGTTTATTGCTACTTACCTAAAGGGTATCCCCAGATCTGAGTTAGGATCTATAGTAACTCCTATACAAGCCCACAAATATAAATCATACAAAGCATACAATTGAAAACATTATGAACTATTCCTAAGGTACACCCCACTTATTAATTCCCCAGCAGAGTCGCCAGTTCTGTGATACGGTGGGAGAGAACTGACTGTTTTTGGAATGCTGATTCGCGTTTTGCGTTTGTTTTTGCAAAATGTCGCGGTAAGCAAGAGTCGCCACCGTCTTTTATTTTATCCAACAAGGAAAGGAAAAAAGCACAGAAAAATTCCTTTTTCAAGATGTTTCTCGGGTCCGGGGGGTAGATTATAGAAAGGGAAGGTGTTAGCACCCTTTCTATCCGTGGTTATCCACGGGCTCTTAGGTACTTGCTCAAAGTGTTTTCAAAAATTGCTTTTCTTTGTGTTTGTGGGTTTGAAAGAAGTTTTTGTTTGAAAGGAGTGTAAGTGCGAAAAGTTTTGTTTTGTTTTAAAAAGAGCAAGTACTTAAGAACCATCTACCTACTCGAAAAAGGAATTAATCTGTGCTAATGTCCTTTAGACAATGTTATCCCACTATTGATGAGTAGGTAGCGTCGTCGTTGGAGTTTTAAGGGTCAATTCGATTAAGGGACGTGTGGTAACTAAAGCAATGTTAGGACGCCTTAGTGGTAACCCTAATGTCTTAGATCATTTTTTCGAGGCAACTGTTTCGAGGCAACTATGATCTTTGGACAAGAGGGCAACCTCTAAAACTTCTTATACTCAATGACCACGTTCGAAGGCAACCAAGTGAGGTGTATCCTAAGAGTGCGCATGTGTGAGTGTGTTATTTCGGTTAATTTTATCTTTGTACATGTCATGGGTGAGCTATGTTGATTTTAAGTTCATACATTCGATATTGTCATGCATTCCCTATTACCAAACATCTAACAGTTTATAAGTTGCGGAAATTAAATGGCGGAAATTAAATCTAACTATTACAAGGCGTCAGGTATTTACATCGCCAAAAACAACCCTTGAAATCAAAATGCGGAAAGTAAAATGAAGCGATAAAATAAAGTCCTATTTAAGCTATTACATTCCGGGAAACAGATACATCAATATGGCAAAATAGATCGCGCGCAAAAAATTAAATCGAATGCATTTTTTAGAGTTTTGACACTTTTTTGAAAGAAAGCATTTTTTGTTTATTTTTGAATTAAAAGAAATTAATTTAAGTTAATTAAATAAATAAACTAATTAATTAATTAAGAAAAAGATATTTTTTGGATTTTTGGATATTTAAAGAAAATAAAATAAATTTGGTCAAAGTTAATAAAAACCTAATTTTCTACATTAATTTTAATTATTGCAAAAATATTGGAATTATACCTAATTAAAACTAAGTTAATTAAATTAGTATTTATTTACAAAAATAAAAGTGAATTTAATTTTAATAAATAAAATATATTTTTTGTTTTTTTTTATTTTATTAAGAAAAAGATTAATTGGTTAGTTTAAATTATAATAATAATAATTAAACAAAATAAAGAAACAAAATAAAAAGAAATAAATAAATAGAAATAACCAAGGAAGGTGTGAGCCTGATTTAGGGGTGAAATCAGCATTTTTGAGGCCCAAACGTGCTCAAGCCTGACTGACTTTTCTGTTTCTCCACGCGCATGTTGACTTGGGTGTATGGTGGACATCATCCTTGGGCCATCAGATTTGGCCTGGAGGCCATCTGGCGCCTTGAGATCTGAGGGCGTATCATGTACCATGCGCTTGGTCTTGCACTGGAATATCTGAAAGAAAAATACAAGAAATATGTTGGGGACTTGGGATTCGAACCCAGGTCCCATTGGATTTTGTACAACACGCTTGCCACTGGACCACTGCACTCTATTTGTTATTATAATAGGTAGCAATTAATATAACGCAAAAGCAAATCAATGGGTCAAACAAAAAAATAAAAGCACGCTGAATTTAAATCAACGAATGGGGACAGGCCACATCCTCGTCTTCTTCGTTTGGCCTGGATATTTACCTGCAGATTCTTATCTGCAGCTAAATCCGTGGCTTGCTCCTAAAATACGTTCTAGGCCATGAAAACTCAAGCCACGACCACAGTTATGCTCGTCTCTTCCTCCTGAACATGCTTATGTCCATTATTTGTTCCAATTTTTCCTGCAAAGAAAACACCCAAAAACAAACTTCCAAAACCCTAGATTCGGGTTTGGGGCTATGGCTCATGAAAACATAATTGGTTAATGCAGAAAGTTTCTAAATGGACCGATAAGCATGGTTGTGTAAAGATTTTGCCAAGAAAGTGCCAGAATATGAGTATGCGATTTCAAATACAGGGCAAGGTTTAGAGAGACTTACAGCGCGATTCAGGAGAGGAGAGAGCTTGGTTTTGATTGCCTTTCACTCAGTGGATATCCAGCAAGGGGTCTACGTTGAGTTTTTGCTTTGAATAAGCCTCTAAGAGTGATTTCGATTCCACACTTTTTCAAGTTTTTCTCAAGTTTGGTCTTTGTGATTTAGCAGCCTCTAGGTTCTGATTCGTGCCTCCTTAGCTTGTATATGTATAAGGCAATGCATTAGGTTAAAAATTTGGACTTTAATCTTTGTAAATTAATGCTTGGAGATATGATATGATCCTCCATTAAAAAGCTTCCAATTTCATTCCAAATCCAATATTTTGTGCATGATATGGCTTGATACGAGTTTGATCTTGTCCATGATGATAATTAAAACCTGTATCAATAAAAAAGATACCAAATTATCAATATTTAGATTTTATTTGGATTTAAATTGATTTAAAATGAATTAATTCAATAAAAATAAAATAAAATAGAAAAATTAATAAATGGACACAAGACTGAAGATAGTACACGTGTATGGTGTGACAAGATCAAATCAAGTGGAAAAAAGTGGGCCCATTTGGCAAAATTTGAAGTTTTGGGGATAGTTGACTTTTGGCAATTTTGCAAAAATGCCCAACTTCAACAATGCATAACTCCTTCAATTTTGAACTTTTGGAAGTGTTCTTGGACTTTTTAGAAACCTTTATATGTCCTCTTACCAACCCTTTTGGTCTCATCTCATTTTTATATTCCATTCTCAAGTTAAAAGCTTTGGAAAAAAGGTGTTTTTGTTGACTTTCAAAAATGACCTATAATGTCCAAATTTGTAACTTTTTGTGAGTGCATTTCTTGATCTTGAGGTGTGAAGATGGATTGTAGGAAATTGCATCCTATTAAAAATGAGCTTTGTATGGGTCATTTCTCATAAAGTATGAGAAAGTTATGCTTGGTCAAAGTTGAGTTGACTTTTCCTACAAAACCCTAATTTAGCAACTTTTGAATCTTGATGAATTTTGAGCAATCCTTGATGAATCATGATAAACCCTTGATCAAATGATGAAATATCCTTCAAAATGAGAATGTTGACAAAAAATCTTGAAGTTTGACTATTTGTATGCCACAGTTGACTTTTGCCCTAGCACAGTCGATTTTTGGACCTCTTGAGCAATTGACTGACCAAACTTCCTCTGCAAGGCTTGAAATTTGACATGGATGACCTTGTGAACATATTAGGACATTGGGGAGAATTTGAGGTCATTTGGATGCAAGGACCTTGATGCAACACAAAACCCTAATTTTGAAATTGACTGCCTTAGGAGATGATTTGACTGTCCAACTCTTGAGCAATTTTGAACCATTTGGAGATTCTTATTGTGATTTCTTGAGAAATATGGGAGGGAAAATTTTGGGGTACAACAGTCAGCATATGAATAGGAAGTGAATATGGTTTCTGGATGTCCAGGTGAATTTAGAATTTTTGATGTGGAGCATTTAAATGAGGATCTCGTGCAGTTGCATGCTACCTTCTATCGTACTGTTGGTCAGGTGGAACACCAATATGGATCTTGCATAGTTTGCTGTCGAGACCCCCGAGAATGTTCTACTGTGAGAGAGGGTGTTCAATTGCTGTTAGACAATGGAACTATCAAGATCACGGGTCAGAGAGATGATTATCACGAGATTGATATGGTTGAAGTTTGTTTGATTGAAGAAGAGTCAGAGGAAGAGTATGCCTCCGCGGATGAGTATTTTTCTTCAGACGAAGATTTGTTTGACGGAAATGACCTTTTGAGGGCTGATTGTGTTAAGGAAGCGGTGAACGTCATTGTACCTTGTTTTGGTGCACCCGCTCACCTTGAGGTGGAGTACCATAGAAAACCAGCTGTTACCCCATTGGTAATAGTCTGCCAGGTCCTATTCCCTTTAAATCAGATAAGGTTGTGCCTTACAAATACAACGCTACAATCGTAGAAGATGGGGTGGAAATTCTCATCCAGCCAATGCCAGATGTTGGAAATATAGTCGATAATAGCAGGGTGACCCGTAGCGGTCGAGTGTTTATGCCGGTTGTTCGAAGAGATGTTGTTGCTGGAAAGAAAATTGTTGAGAATGATTAGCCTAAGAAGGCTACAGGAGAGATTAGTGGAGCTACATTAGAGAAAGAATTGGATGATATCTTGAAGATAATTAAGATGAGCGACTACAAAATTGTAGATCAGCTATTGCAGACTCCTTCAAAGATATCCATCCTAGCTTTATTGATGAATTCCTCCGCTCATTGAGAATCACTGATGAGAGTACTAGACCAAGCTTTTGTGGAGAATGACATGCCGTTAGATCAATTCAGCAATGTAATTGGAAATATTACATCATGTAACAACTTAAGTTTCTGCGATGATGAGTTACCAGATGAAGGGAGGAATCACAACCTGGCCCTCCACATATCTATGAACTGTAAGAATGACTCGCTATCTAATGTGCTAATTGATAACGGATCTGCGTTGAATGTTATACCAAGGAGTACCCTCATGAAGTTAAAGTATCAGGGAAAACCTATGCACCCGAGTGGCATCATTGTGAAAGCTTTTGATGGGTCGAGGAAATCTGTCATCGATGAAGTGGACTTACCCATCCATATAGGACCACATTTGTTCTTGATAACCTTCCAGGTCATGGACATTATTCCTGCATATAGTTGTTTGATAGGACGGCCATGGATACACGGAGCATGGGCTGTCACTTCAACTCTACATAAGAATCTAAAATTTGTGCGTGAAGGGAAGGTAGTGATCATAAATGGGGAGCAGGCGTTGTTGATATCCCATCTATCCTCTTTCAGTTTTGTAGAAGCAGATGAGGCTGCTGTTGGAACCCAGTTCCAAGCTCTATCCATTGACAACATAAGGAGGAATGAGAATTATGTGGTTTCCTTGAAGGACGCGCAACGGGTTGTGCGCAATGGTAATAATGTAGTTTGGGAACGACTTGTGGATCCACCCGTGAACAAAAACAGATCTGGTTTGGGTTTCCCTTCGAGGAATGGAAAAGACGAAAGTTTGAAGTCAAAGTCTCCTGCGAACAGTTATCATGATGTTTTCCGCAGCGGAGGCTATCTCCATCCAATTGGTTCTGGAATTAAGGTTGTTGAAGAGGATGAAGCAGAGCAGGAAGTGCCGAATTATGTGACGCATGGAGTTCGAGTTCAGAACTGGGTCACCATTGATGTTCCTTCTTGCATACATGTTTCAAAGTAATTTGTTTTGTTAATCTGTTTCTTTCTTTTGAAAAGGTTTCACTCTGTCCAAGGTGGAAGTATTAATGTTGTAGGGCTTATCTGTTTGCTATAATTGTTAAGATCATTAATAAAAGTTATCTTTGCTTCCAAATTATGTCTTTTATTTTCTTCTTTTTCCTGGGAAATGGTAATAATAAAAAAAAACCTTTCAAAATAAACGATAACTGAAAATTAATCTGCATGATAACTTGTTATATGTGTCAGTTTCTAAAAACAATCATAAATCACATGTGCAGATTAATTAAAAAACCCGTTGAATACAATGACCCTGCACCCTCTCCCAACTTTGAATGTCCTGTGTTTGGGGCTGAAGAAGAAGATTATGATGAGATTCCAGAATAGGTCTCACGGTTGCTTGAGCACGAGGAAAACACCATTCGGCCGTATAAAGAGCCTTTGGAATGGTTAATTTGGGTTCAGAAGAAAATCCGAGGGAAGTCAAGATTGGAGCAACATTGCATCCTGATGTAAAGAGTGGGTTGATTGAGATGCTAAAAGAGTATGTGGATGTTTTTGCTTGGTCTTATCAAGATATGCCTGGTCTAGATACAGACATTATCGAGCATTGTTTGCCGTTGAAGCCAGAGTGTCCGCCAGTTAAACAAAAGTTGAGAAGAACCCACCCGGATATGGCATTAAAGATCAAAGAGGAGGTCCTAAAGCAGATTAATGCTAGTTTTCTTGTGACGTCAGTGTATCCTCAATAGATTGCCAATATTGTCCCAGTACCGAAAAAAGACGGAAAAGTCCGCATGTGCGTAGATTACAGAGATCTCAATAAAGCTAGTCCAAAAGATGATTTTCCATTACCTCACATTGACATGTTAGTGGATAGCATAGCAAAATTCAAAGTATTCTCATTCATGGACGGATTTTTCGGGTATAATCAAATAAGAATGGATCTAGAGGACATGGAAAAAACAACGTTTATCACGCCCTGAGGAACATTCTATTACAGAGTGATGCCCTTCGGGTTGAAGAACGTTGGTGCAACGTACCAGAGGGCTATGACAACCCTATTCCATGATTTGATGCACAAAGAAATCGAAATATATGTTGATCCAAACTGAAGAAGGGCATATAGAAGATTTGTTGAAGTTGTTTCAGCATTTGAGGAAGTATCGTCTCCGCTTGAATCCAAATAAATGCACCTTCAGAGTTAGATCGGGGAAATTGTTGGGTTTTATTGTTAGCCAAAAAGGAATTGAAGTTGACCCTGACAAAGTCAAAGCAATCCAAGAAATGCCAGCACCAAGAACTGAAAAGCAAGTCAGGGGTTTCCTCGGGCGTTTGAATTATATCTCCAGATTTATTTCCCACATGACTGCAACGTGTGAACCGATCTTTAAGTTGTTAAAGAAAGATCAAGGTTGTGTGTGGACGGATGACTGCCAAAGGGCATTTGAAAGTATTAAAGAGTATATGCTTGAACCTCCTATCTTGACCCCTCCCGTAGAAGGAAGACCGTTGATTGTGTATCTAACGGTGTTAGATAAATCCATGGGTTGTATTCTGGGACAATAGGATGAAACAGGAAAGAAAGAGTTCGCCATTTATTATCTCAGCAAAAAGTTCACTGATTGTTAGTCACGGTATTCTATGCTAGAAAAAACATGTTGTGCTTTAGCCTGGGCGGTAAAGCGTTTGCGGCAGTATATGTTGAATCATACCACTTGGTCGATATCCAAAATGGATCCGATCAAGTATATTTTTGAAAAGCCTTCTCTTACTGGGAGAATTTCCCGCTGGCAGATGTTTCTATCTGAATATGATATCGAGTACCACTCTCAAAAAGTTATTAAAAGTAGTGTGTTGGCAGATTACCTTGCTCACCAGCCAGTGGAAGATCATCAGTCTGCAGAATATGATTTCCCCGATGAGGATGTGATGTTCCTGAAAGTGAAAGATTGTGATGAACCGTTGCTTGAGGAGGGCCCCGACCCTGAATCTCGTTGGAGTATGATATTTGATGGAGCTGTGAATGCTTATGGTAAAGGAATTGGTGCTGTGATTGTCACTCCTTATAGATCACATATTCCTTTTACCGCCAGGTTAACATTTGATTGCACTGATAATATGGCAGAATATGAGGCTTGCATCATGGGTCTTGAGGAAGCTATTGATCTAAGAATCAAGATTCTGGATGTGTATGGTGATCCAGCCTTGGTAGTAAATCAGATTAAAGGAGAATGGAACACTCATCACCCTGGATTGATCCCTTACAAAGATTATGCTAGAAGATTATTGCCCTTCTTCAATAAAGTTGAATCCCATCACATCCCTAGAGATGAAAATCAAATGGCGGACGCTTTGGAAACTTTGGCTTCCATGTACCAAGTGAATACTTGGAATGATATACCCTGAATTATAGTTCGACGGCTTGATAGGCCCGCTCATGTGTTTGCGACAGAGGAGGTAGCAGATGAAAAACCTTGGTACTATGATATCAAGCATTTTCTTCAGACTCAGGAATACCCGTTTGGTGCGTCAAGGAAAGATAGAAAGACGCTGAGAAGATTGGCAGGCAGTTTCTTCCTCAGTGAAAATGTGTTATACAAGAGAAATTATGACATGGTCTTGCTCAGATGCGTGGATAGACACGAAGTGGACATGTTGATGCATGAGATCCAAGAAGGTTCATTTGGCACTCATGCTAATGGACATTCGATGGCTAAAAAGATGCTAAGGGCAGGTTATTATTGGTTGACAATGGAATCTGACTGTTACAAATTTGCAAAGAAGTGCCATAAATGCCAGATTTATGCAGATAAGATCCATGTGCCTCCAACACTTCTCAATGGGATTTCCTCCCCATGGCCTTTCTCTATGTGGGGTATTGACATGATTGAGATGATAGAACCAAAAGCTTCAAATGGGCACCGTTTTATCTTGGTAACAATTGACTACTTCACCAAATGGGTAGAGGCTGCTTCATATGCCAATGTTACCAAACAGGTAGTTGTGCGTTTCATAAAAAATAATCTTATATGGCGGTATGGTGTGTCGAGCAGAATCATAACTAACAATGGCTAGAATTTAAACAACAAGATGATGACAGAACTGTGCGAAGAATTCAAGATTGTCCATCACAATTCATCTTCGTACATGCCAAAGATGAATGGGCTTGTTGAAGCTGCCAATAAGAACATCAAGAGAATTATCCAGAAAATGGTTGTCACTTATAAGGATTGGCACGAAATGCTCCCTTTTTCTCTGCATGGATATCGAACATCTGCTCACACTTCAACAGGAGCAACACCGTTCTCCCTAGTGTATGGAATGGAAGCTGTACTCCCTGTCGAGGTAGAGATTCCCTCGTTGCATGTAATAATGGAAGCCAAGTTGACAGAGGTTGAATGGGTCCAGAACAGGTTTGACCAATTGAACTTGATTGAAGAGAAGAGAATGACAGCTTTATGTTGTTGTACCCCAAAATTTGCCCTCCCATATTCTTCAAGTTTTGCAAAGAGCATGCTTCAAAATCTCTCAAGAGTTGCACAGTTCAATGGCCTCCTAACAGTCAAAAACTAGGGTTTTGGTTCTGGCAAAGAAATCGAAGTTTCCAAGGGTCCAATCAAGTCCCACATGCCTATAAACATTGTCAAGCATCCTTATACAAAGTTTCAAGACTTACAGCATAAAATTGCACAGTCAAATGCCCTAATTGCTCAACAGTCAACTGCAGGGGCAAAATGGTCATTTGACAATCAAAAGTCCAAATTTTGGATCAACATCTTATTTTGAATCCACAAACATCATTTGATCAATTCTTGATCATGATTTTCAAGGCATGGCTCAAAAAGTCTCAAGATGCAAAAGTTTCCATATTTAGACAGTTGAAAAAGTCAACTGTAACTTGACCAGGGTATAACTTCCACATGGTTTATCATAAAAATTCCATCCAAAGCTCATTTTTAAGAGAATGACATTTCCTACAACTCCTCTTCACACTTCAAGTCCAAGAAATGCTCTCACAAAAAGTTATCAATCTCAACATTATAGGTCATTTTCAAAAGTCAACAAAAAGGCACTTTAAGTCAAAGACCATAACTTGAGATTGGTAAATAAAAATGACATGGGACCAAAGGCATTGGTTAGAGGACTTCAAGACCTTTCCAAAATGTCCAAGAACATGATCAAAGCTTAAACATTGAGCAAGATATGCCTTGTGGAAGTTGGGAAATTTTTGGGAATTTTGAAAAGTCAACTTTACTTCAAATGCCTCAAAATTGCTAATGGGCCACAAATTCTTCCAAGAATCATCATCCAAAAGCTATGCACGACCCATTGACCCAAAGGGGAGTCATTTTCTTATTTTTAATTAATTAATTGAATATTTAATCTATTTAATTCATTTAATCAAAATTAATTACAAGAAAAATACTAAAATAAGGTTTTCAAATCTTTTTGTGCAGTATAATATCTCATCAAGGCCTAAGGATTTCGTGCATGCCCAAAGAAGAAAGATTCCATGCAAATTGGCTAGGTTTCATGATAAAAAGATTGAAAAAGATTTCATTAAAAATCAAATATTTGATTCATCAAAACATTGATTTCTTGGCTTGAATTTTCACCCTAAAACATTCCCATACATAAACAGAAGGCAACCCTAATGCAAAAAACCTTCAAGCTGCGCCCAAACCTGAATACAAACTTGGCATTTTTTGTGAAAAAGTTTAAAACTGAAAACGCACTTAGAGTTGGTTTCAAGGCAAAATAACTATTCCAATAGCTTGCCAAGGTCACCAGGGATCTATTCCAATCAAAACGACAACCCCTAACGCAAAGAATTGGTAACACGAAGCCGTCCTGTTCTTAACATTTTTCGTATTCGTGTTTTAATTTATACGCATCCTCGTTGCATTTTTTTGTTGATTTGTACTAATCCAATCATTCTAAAGCTAACAGCATTATTTAATTGAGTTTTCGTGTCCTGTACATGAATCCACCATTGGAGCTCGTTAGGGTTGCAGAGGTCAAAAATTAGGGCTTCACTCATATGGGAAAATTGAACCACAAGACCTGGACCATTAGACTCGTGACCTTCATACGAGTTGATTCCATATGTCGCGCTCAATTTATGAGCAACAGTGGCCTAATCGTTATTTTCATGTTCTTCATTTAGTGGGGGTTTAAAACCCCCGCTATCCTTTCTTTTTTTTTCAGGCCAAAACGAAGAAGTGGAGAAGAAGATGAGTTGTAAGCGTGTGATTGGCATATTTGAATTTCCAGCGCGTTTTTTCGTTGGACATCACTAACCTTTATTTTTTATCATATTAATTATTGTCCATTATTATTACAAAGTGGCTAAATAGCTCAGTTGGTGGAAAGCGTTGTTGGCAAGCCTTGGGACCTGGGTTCGATTCCCAGGTCCCCCATATTTCTCAATGCGTTTTGTTTTAATGTGATTCTATGCAGTACACGCCCAGAATTCTACCATGCATCCAGCGCTGGAGCTTGCCACGCGTCTCAGAAGATGAATCCAAGGGCCAACACAGATCTCCACCATGCACCTTGGTCAGCAGATCCACACGCGTCCTTGAAAAGTCAACCAAAGGCTTTAATTCATTGGGCCTGATTGCTCAATTTACCTCCAAAATTGGGGTCAACACCCCCCATTGGTTTGCATTCTATTTTCTTTTTCTTATTTTTTCTATTTTATTTGTTTTATTTATTTTAGTCAATTCATCAAAATTAATTTTCACAAAATATAAAAAAAATCAGAAAAGGCAAAATAAAAATATATTTTATTATTTAATCCACTAATGTTTTTATTTTGTAAATAAATGTAATAATTAATTTAGTTCTAATTCTAGGTTTTAATTTTAATATTTTTGTAATAAACTAAAAAATGTAGAATTAGGGTTTTATACTTTTATTCCTTTTTTTTTCTTTTTCACCATATTTAATTATTAATTATTTTTTCTAAATAAATTTGCCATTAAATAATTAGGTTAAAACTAGGTCAAACTTAAACATTTTTAATAAATTAAAAACAATTTAGAACTAGGGTTAATTAACTTTTTTAATTCCAATTTAATTTTCTCATTAAACTCCATAAATACAAAAAACTCCAAAAAAATTCTTTCTTTTATTTAAATTTGATTAATTTCATAATTTCAATTTAATTTCTTTAAAAGGGTCCAACGCCCTCGCTTTCGATTATAATTTCGTTTCGCGCGCTTATTTAATTTCTTTTCTTATAAATTTCATGTAATTGCCCCAAAGCCGTGTAATAGATTAATTAGACATTTATCTTTCCGCATTTCTTATTTATTTCAAATCGGGTCTTGGATTAATTTGGCGATGTAGACCCGCGCCTTTGTAATAGCGTAGGACTTTTTAATTCCGCACCTTTTAACTGTTAATAATTTGCATGAAAGAATGAATGCCAAAAATAAAAACAAAGCGTAGATCACCAATGCATGAACAAGACAAATATAATCGAAAATGACACACAAATCACACACCACCCCTAGGGTACGTCTCACTGTTGCCTTGCCCCTCGAAAGGTGGTCGTCGAGTAGAGGATGTTTTAGTAAGTCCTCATGTCCATGAACATGGCATGAGGGTAGCTTCTAAGGTATCTTCCTATTGCTCTGGTGACCACATTGTCCCGAATCCTCGAATTGACCCGAACACCTCCAACGATGGTGCTACCTACCTCTCAATGGTGGGATGGCACTATCTTAAGGACATTTACACAGACGAATTCCTTAGGGTAGGTAGGTGACTCGTAGATACTTGCTCTAATCTCAAAACAAATCAAAAACTTCTTTTCACACCGACACCTTTCAAAAAGCTTTCAAAAGCAATTTTTCAAACACTCTTGAGGACTGATACAAGAGTCGAACTGAAATTTTCAAAGAAAAATTTTTAAACCCACAGTTGAAAAGCAAACAAACAATTTTTAAAACACAAATGAGCAAGTATCTAAGAGCCCTTGGATAACCATGGATAGAAAGGGTGCTAACACCTTCCCTTTCTATAAATCTACCTCCCGAACCGAGAGCAATCTCTATAAGGAATTTTTTTGTGCTTTTGTCCTTTCCATGTTGGAGAAAATAAAAGACGGTGGCGACTCTTGCTTACCGCGACATTTCGCGAACCAGCGTTAAACAGTCAGTTCCAGATCCACCGATCCCAGAACTGGTGACTCTGCTGGGGACACTCTTATAAAGTGAGGTGTACCTTAGGATAGTTCATAACTGTGTTTTCAATTGCTTTGACATGTTTGCTTTATTATTGTGGGACTGTCTTGGGAGTTCTATAGATCCTAACCCGGATCTGGGGATACCTTCTTAGAAAGTAGCAACAAGGCTGTGAGGGAACTGTGCGGGGTATACCGACATGGTTGAAACAGTCTGCTACATTGATGTGGCACTTTGGTGTGTACCGGTAACCCTTGAGTTCAGTCAAGGAGAGTACGGGGCCTCCATGTGGTGTCGTGAAGCATCAACTGACCTTAGGAACCTTAATTGAACTATCTTGGCCTCTTTAGGGTAGTGAGATAACTGACTTTGGTGCAGTCCGAGGTTGGTTGATACTCGATACTACACTCAATTGAGGGTTGCTTTCCTGGAATATTTCGGTCGCCAGTTCAGTGGCTAAATCGAAACGATGAACAATGAAAGAAATCCAGTGATATTGGGACCCTTAGAACCCGGTTACTTCTGATAGGACAGGTTGAGCCCACAAACTGAAAGAGGGTAATACCCAGACCCCATGTTGGCCTAAACTCTAAGGGTTTCTCTTGTGTGACTTGTGTGCCTTCCAACTTGATTACTTGCATGCTTGCTATCTGACACCTGAGTTTCTTGCAGGTTTTGGTTATAGTCCTTAACTGGGACTCATAACAGGGTTTACTTGAGTTTCTTGCAGGTTTTGTTTATAGTCCTTAACTGGGACTCATAACAGGGTTTACTTGAGTTTCTTGCAGGTTTTGTTTACAGTCCTTAATTGGGACTCATAACAGGGTTTACCTACATTATCCCATGCATAGCATAACATCATACCATTGCATGCATCCTGCATAAAGACTAACCCGTTTCAAGGATCTCAAGGGCTTGTGATGCAGGTCATGATGAATCAAACTGTATAGCAAGGGGCAAAGGGGATTTATTTTCTCCTAGCCAGGGTGAGGACTTGAGTCAGAGGCTATGACCCACTTGATATGATGAGCTTTGACTCTGGAAGAAGGTTCCCCTAACCAAGGTTGTTTGGAAATCAAAACCAGACATGATGACTAAAGTCAGGGGCTATGACCCACTGGATATGGTGAGCCTTTGACCCTTGAAGAAGAACTCTCAACAACATGAAGTTCCTTCAATCAAGCTATCGGATCCCAATTCTAACAATTTCTTATTTACCCCGCGAGATCCTTGAAAACATTGCATGCATGTCATGCATATCATTGCATTACAGGTACCCTTTTGACATGCCACTTACCATTTGCGCTATTTATTTCAGCAATGGCTTCCCAACAATACAACCAGGACTTCCATGCTCAAGAGACTCGGTTCGGGGAAATCCTCTCGAATCTATCCAAGGGGCAGGAGGAACTGAGAACACTTCTCATGGGGACTTTGGTCAGGAATAGCGCTGAGGACGAACGGCTGAAATGTCTGCAAGCCAAGGTGGATGCAATGAAAGCCCAGATGCTGGGGCAGGTGACTGCCATTCAAGGTTTAGCTCAAAGACAAGATGAGCTCGGAGTTCTCATCAACCAACTGCTTCAGGGTAACCAACTGGGACAAACGTCTAAGAGTAAAGAGCCAGTCATCATTCAACCATCTTTGAGACAAGGAGATAAGGGGAGAGCTCCTCAAATGACTCCAGTGTCACAAATTCAGCATCAACCTCACCAGCTTCAGCCAGACAAGCCCAGGAGGCAATTCACCCAGCTTAACATGTTGTTGTTTCAAGCTTTACAACGCCTGTTGAGATTGAATTTGATCACATTAAGGGCTCATTCCCGGAACCCCAACACAGCATCTCCTACCTATCATCCCAATAAAAGGTGTGCCTACCACTCTGCCAGTCCAGGACATGATACAAATGAGTGTTGGGCTCTGAAGAACAAGATCCAGGACCTGATTGATGAAGGAGCATTGGAGTTCACACAAGATGGTCAGGCTGAGTTTTTCTACCATCCCTCTAAGGCTCACCATTTGAAGTAACAAGCCCTGAGACTAGAAAACTTTTGTTCATTAGAATTTTTCAAGTTGTAATTTTCTTTTGATTGTTCAAACATTTTATTCATGTTAAACGTTGTTATTTCATTAATGCATCGCATATGTCTGTTTTGAAGCAATATATTCGTGTTCACTATATGCAAATTATTTTCATATTTTTTCTGATGATCAACGCTCGACTAATAATTCTAAGCCTCTTGAGGGAGGATGACGAAAACGATACCACGATCCTTACAGTATGCTTTTGAACAGACCCCGCTGATGAGGTACAGGCATTGTTTCAATCCCTAAACACTGGAGTTATAAGGAAGATAATCCCTCGTCAACCCCTTTGAGCCAAAGAAGTAGGAGTTTTTTCTTTTCGAAAATTAAAACCCTTAATCATAACATGGGGCAGGGTAGTTCTCTCAGTTGATCCAAGTGCATAACGAATGGCACCAAAGAGGTCCTTACAAAACAAAGAAAGACAGTGATGGTTTCGAATATTCAATAAAGAAAGGCAGTCATTATCTTTCAAAATAAGAACCCATTAAGTCAAAACCTAGGAAGGAGACTTACAAAACTGGGGCATCCCGCTGACTGTAATCACAAAAGAACAGCTCAGGCAAAAAAAAAGGGGATAACAAAAATCAGAAAAAGAAAGAGGTCTTACAAACCCTCGACAAAAAATGACTGCCTATTCAAAATAAATCATCAATATCTGAACCATCATTGGAACATCAGGACAAAGACTCAAACAAGGTCTAACGCACGATCAACTGAGCTTAGGTTTGGAGAACATCACGAAGGACGGGTGGGTACAAATAATTTGAGCCTTTATCCTTTGTTTCTTAAACCGTGAACCAGGCCACGTTATAACCCTTAAAAAGTCCTAGCTGAAGAATGGGTTAGTTCGAAAGCATACTGTTACGAAAGGTATCCTGACTCCTTAAGGCTCACGGTAAAATACGGAGTTGACATCACGTTTTACAAACAATCACTTACTTTTACAAAAAATGCATTTTTCAAAACTTCAAGACAGACATAAGCTTTGCATTTTTAACATAACTTTGGTTGCATAAGACTTTTTGTTTGAACAACATAGAAATTCGCACGACGAATGCCTAATGAACAGAAGCACTTCCAATCAAGGGGCATGATAGGATCATGGTCTATTATCTGGGGCAGTCCAATCAAGATTCGGAGAATCTCTCAAAGGCCAAATAGCCTGGGGCAAATCTCCGCCTGAGTCACTTGGGGCATTCCAACAACGAATCTTGCCTGATCAAACACCTTCTGGTGGCATGACAAAACACTTCTAACAGGGGCAACTCCCTACATTCTGAAAGCACGGACATAGTCGGAAAAAAATACGCATAATCAAAGACCCGCTAGGTTGACGTACCTAGGCAAAAATAAGGGCTTCCCGGCGAACCAAAAGGGTTCGGGCAAAATGAAGGGATGAAATAAAAAAAATCTGTACACCCGGCAAGTCGAAAACCTGAAAAGGCGGCTTGGGCAAAAATGGGTATCCCGGTGGACTGAAAACCCGAAAGGGCGGTCCAGACAAAAGTTAGGGATCAAAACATACGACTATGTCCTGTCATCTTGTCACCGGCCTGCCAGGAGAAGGTTCGTCCATCAACAACTATCAGCACCTCACAGGTCTTCCTCTCCCACCTCAGAAACAGGGGCAATAATGAGTCGTCCAAACGGTCTAATGGTTATGTCCATCAAGGTACCAAGGTAAGTTCAGCCGAAGAACATAACCAATATACCTTAATTCCCCAGAGAGTGAGCCAGCAAGTCCATGCACTCTCCCCAAGCAAAGCTACATTATCAGCCTTAAGGAAGTTGGGAATCCTCCAACAAATCTCAACATTCCTCAGCACAATACACAGACATTCTTAGCAAGCATCCCCGGCAGTCTTGATCTAAGATTGTTCCTCAGCGGTCTACCAAACGTTCAATGGAGTCACTTCCCCGATACAGTTCAAAACTTCCCCAGGAGAGTCCAATCCAGTTTCCCCAGGAAAGTTGGAATCCATCTCCCCAAGCAGTAAGCTTATCCCCAGTAGATTCTGGAAGCTTATCCCCGTAGAGCACGAACGCGTCCCCCGGCTTTATTCAAAGGTTATTTCCCTACCAGGATATAACTGGGTTATCCTCAGCCAAAAGCCACGGAAAGATCGTCCTCGGCAAAGTCTTCTTATCCCCAGCGAAGTCTATTAACACTTCCAACACAACAACGGTATCCCCAGCGAAGTTACCATCAACATCCCAGCAAAGTACCTCTCTCCCCACAGAGTATTGTTCCCCAGCAAGATCGCTAGAACAATTTTCTCCCTGCAGAGTAATCCATTCGCCAAGTTTATTCCCCAACGGAGTTATCTTCTCCTACCGGTATTCTTGCAACTATCATCCCCAGCGGAGACAACAAAGCACTATTCTCCAACATCAGCCCAGGATATGACTTCCCGGCATCCGTCAAGGATTTACTGTCCTAGACGAAAAACATACATTCATAAACATCGCACTTCCATACATTATAGCATGCATATATGCATCATATCTTACAAATCCCATTTATGTTGAGAACATCATTGCTTGATCCATATCAGGCATTGCATATGACTGACCTTTACTTTTCAGGAAAGATCTAGTTAAGTTCTCAGCTATGTTCAAAGCCTTCTCTGGTTCAGTCAGAACGACCCTAAGATTTCCCTGATTCTTATCCAGTCAAAGGCCTTCTCTGGTTCAGTCAGATCGACCCTAAGATCTCCCTGATTCTTATCCAGTTGAAGATTCCAAGACCTTGTCCGGTTCAGTTAAATCGACCCTAAGATTTTCCTGATTCTTATCCAGTCAAAGGCCTTCTCTGGTTCAGTCAGATCGACCCT
Organism: Vicia faba; assembly: GCA_948472305.1. NCBI lineage: Eukaryota > Viridiplantae > Streptophyta > Magnoliopsida > Fabales > Fabaceae > Vicia > Vicia faba. The sequence continues at coordinate 1,218,588,890 of OX451738.1, read as the reverse complement.
AAGATCTCCCTGATTCTTATCCAGTTGAAGATTCCAAGACCTTGTCCGGTTCAGTTAAATCGACCCTAAGATTTTCCTGATTCTTATCCAGTCAAAGGCCTTCTCTGGTTCAGTCAGATCGACCCTAAGATCTCCCTGATTCTTATCCAGATGAAGATTCCAAGACCTTGTCTGGTTCAGTTAAATCGACCCTAAGATTTTCCTGATTCTTATCCAGTCAAAGGCCTTCTCTGGTTCAGTCAGATCGACCCTAAGATCTCCCTGATTCTTATCCAGTTGAAGATTTCAAGACCTTGTCCAGTTCAGTTAAATCGACCCTAAGATTTTCCTGATTCTTATCCAATCAAAGGCCTTCTCTGGTTCAGTCAGATCGACCCTAAGATCTCCCTGATTCTTATCCCAGTAGAAGAAATCCATGATTCTCTCAGCGTTACTGTTGAGGTTGAAGTCGCCCAAGATTCTGTCATCGTTACTGTTGAGGTTGAATTCGCCCAAGATTCTCTCATCGTTACTGTTGAGGTTGAAGTCGCCCAAGATTCTCTCATCGTTAATGTTGAGGTTGAAGTCGCCTATGATTCTCTCAGTGTTACTGTTGAGGTTGAAGTCGCCTATGATTCTCTCAGTGTTACTGTTGAGGTTGAAGTCGCCCAAGATTCTCTCATCGTTACTGTTGAGGTTGAAGTCGCCCAAGATTCTCTCATCGTTACTGTTGAGGTTGAAGTCGCCTATGATTCTCTCAGCGTTACTGTTGAGGTTGAAGTCGCCTAAGATTCTCTCAGCGTTCCTGTTGAGGTAGTAATCGCTCCAAGGTTCTCTCAGCGTTCCTGTTGAGGTTGTAATCGCTCCAAGGTTCTCTCAACGTTCCTATTGAGGTTGTAATCGTCCAAGGTTCTCTCAATATCCCGTTGAGGTAGTAACCATCCCTGGTTCATTCATCACCTTCTGAAGCTCCAGATTCAATTCCTGTAACCAGTCAGGGCGCATCTACACAAAGAGTTTGAAGACCAGCTCCTATAACAGGCCAGGTAATCTTTTTCTTTTTCAGGTACGCAAGTTCTCGCTAAGGAATCTCTTATGCGATCGACACCCCCCAGATGGCATCTATAAGCCCATCCACCTATCCATCACCTCTCAGCATGGCATCTATAATCCCATCATCCTATCCATCAATCTCCAAATGGCATCTATAAGCCCATTCCCACCATCACACTACTATGTGAGCGCAAATTTATGGGCACTCTAGTGTTCAATCATCTTCCACCCTCGGATTACGAAAGGCACGTCAGCCAATCTACATCCTCAGGTTTAAGAAGATTGAACAGGGGCAACTGTTGTACCCCAAAATTTGCCCTCCCATATTCTTCAAGTTTTGCAAAGAGCATGCTTCAAAATCTCTCAAGAGTTGCACAGTTCAATGGCCTCCTAACAGTCAAAAACTAGGGTTTTGGTTCTGGCAAAGAAATCGAAGTTTCCAAGGGTCCAATCAAGTCCCACATGCCTATAAACATTGTCAAGCATCCTTATACCAAGTTTCAAGACTTACAGCATAAAATTGCACAGTCAAATGCCCTAATTGCTCAACAGTCAACTATAGGGGCAAAATGGTCATTTGACAGTCAAAAGTCCAAATTTTGGATCAACATCTTATTTTGAAGCCACAAACATCATTTGATCAATTCTTGATCATGATTTTCAAGGCATGGCTCAAAAAGTCTCAAGATGCAAAAGTTTCCATATTTGGATAGTTGAAAAAGTCAACTGTAACTTGACCAGGGCATAACTTCCACATGGTTTATCATAAAAATTCCATCCAAAGCTCATTTTGAAGATAATGACATTTCCTACAACTCCTCTTCATACTTCAAGTCCAATAAATGCTCTCACAAAAAGTTATCAATCTCAACATTATAGGTCATTTTCAAAAGTCAACAAAAAGGCACTTTAAGTCAAAGACCATAACTTGAGATTTGTAAATCAAAATTACATGGGACCAAAGGAATTAGTTAGAGGACTTCAAGACCTTTCCAAAATGTCCAAGAACATGATCAAAGCTTAAAAATTGAGCAAGATATGCCTTGTGGAAGTTGGGAAAGTTTTGGGAATTTTAAAAAGTCAACTTTACTTCAAATGCCTCAAAATTGCTAATGGGCCACAAATTCTTCCAAGAATCATCATCCAAAAGCTATGCACGACCCATTGACCCAAAGGGGAGTCATTTTCTTATTTTTAATTAATTAATTGAATATTTAATCTATTTAATTCATTTAATCAAAATTAATTACAAGAAAAATACTAAAATAAGGTTTTCAAATCTTTTTGTGCAGTATAATATCTCATCAAGGCCTAAGGATTTCGTGCATGCCCAAAGAAGAAAGATTCCATGCAAATTGGCTAGGTTTCATGATAAAAAGATTGAAAAAGATTTCATTAAAAATCAAATATTTGATTCATCAAAACATTGATTTCTTGGCTTGAATTTTCACCCTAAAACATTCCCATACATAAACAGAAGGCAACCCTAATGCAAAAAAACCTTCAAGCTGCGCCCAAACCTGAATACAAACTTGGCATTTTTTGTGAAAAAGTTCAAAACTGAAAACGCACTTAGAGTTGGTTTCAAGGCAAAATAACTATTCCAATAGCTTGCCAAGGTCACCATGGATCTATTCCAATCAAAACCACAACCCCTAACGCAAAGAATTGGTAACACGAAGTCGTCCTGTTCTTAACATTTTTCATATTCGTGTTTTAATTTATACGCATCCTCGTTGCATTTTTTTTTGTTGATTTGTACGAATCCAATCATTCTAAAGCTAACAGCATTGTTTAATTAAGTTTTCGTGTCCTGTACATGAATCCACCATTGGAGCTCGTTAGGATTGCAGAGGTCAAAAATTAGGGCTTCACTCATATGGGAAAATTGAACCACAAGGCCTGGACCATTAGACTCGTGACCTTCATACGAGCTGATTCCATATGTCGCGCTCAATTTATGAGCAACGGTGGCCTAATCGCTATTTTCATGTTCTTCATTTAGTGGGGGTTTAAAACCCCCGCTATCCTTTCTTTTTTTTTCAGGCCAAAACGAAGAAGTGGAGAAGAAAATGAGTTGTAAGCGTGTGATTGGCATATTTGAATTTCCAGCGCGTTTTTTCTTTGGACATCACTAACCTTTATTTTTTATCATATTAATTATTGTCCATTATTATTACAAAGTGGCTAAACAGCTCAGTTGGTGGAAAGCGTTGTTGGAAAGCCTTGGGACCTGGGTTCGATTCCCAGGTCCCCCATATTTCTCAATGCATTTTGTTTTAATGTGATTCTATGCAGTACACGCCCAGAATTCTACCATGCATCCAGCGCTGGAGCTTGCCACGCGTCTCAGAAGATGAATCCAAGGGCCAACACAGGATCTCCACCATGCACCTTGGTCAGCAGATCCACACGCGTCCTTGAAAAGTCAACCAAAGGCTTTAATTCATTGGGCCTGATTGCTCAATTTACCTCCAAAATTGGGGTCAACACCCCCCATTGGTTTGCATTCTATTTTCTTTTTCTTATTTTTTCTATTTTATTTGTTTTATTTATTTTAGTCAATTCATCAAAATTAATTTTCACAAAATATAAAAAAATCAGAAAAGGCAAAATAAAAATATATTTTATTATTTAATCCACTAATGTTTTTATTTTGTAAATAAATGTAATAATTAATTTAGTTCTAATTCTAGGTTTTAATTTTAATATTTTTGTAATAAACTAAAAAATGTAGAATTAGGGTTTTATACTTTTATTCCTTTTTTTTCTTTTTCACCATATTTAATTATTAATTATTTTTTGTAAATAAATTTGCCATTAAATAATTAGGTTAAAACTAGGTCAAACTTAAACATTTTTAATAAATTAAAAAAAATTTAGAACTAGGGTTAATTAACTTTTTTAATTCCAATTTAATTTTCTCATTAAACTCCATAAATACAAAAAACTCCAAAAAAATTCTTTCTTTTATTTAAATTTGATTAATTTCATAATTTCAATTTAATTTCTTTAAAAGGGTCCAACGCCCTCGCTTTCGATTATAATTTCGTTTCGCGCGCTTATTTAATTTCTTTTCTTATAAATTTCATGTAATTGCCCCAAAGCCGTGTAATAGATTAATTAGACATTTATCTTTCCGCATTTCTTATTTATTTCAAATCGGGTCTTGGATTAATTTGGCGATGTAGACCCGCGCCTTTGTAATAGCGTAGGACTTTTTAATTCCGCACCTTTTAACTGTTAATAATTTGCATGAAAGAATGAATGCCAAAAATAAAAACAAAGCGTAGATCACCAATGCATGAACAAGACAAATATAATCGAAAATGACACACAAATCACACACCACCCCTAGGGTACGTCTCACTGTTGCCTTGCCCCTCGAAAGGTGGTCGTCGAGTAAAGGATGTTTTAGTAAGTCCTCATGTCCATGAACATGGCATGATGGTAGCTTCTAAGGTATCTTCCTATTGCTCTGGTGACCACACTGTCCCGAATCCTCGAATTGACCTGAACACCTCCAACGATGGTGCTACCTACCTCTCAATGGTGGGATGGCACTATCTTAAGGACATTTACACAGACGAATTCCTTAGGGTAGGTAGGTGACTCGTAGATACTTGCTCTAATCTCAAAACAAATCAAAAACTTCTTTTCACACCGACACCTTTCAAAAAGCTTTCAAAAGCAATTTTTCAAACACTCTTGAGGACTGATACAAGAGTCGAACTGAAATTTTCAAAGAAACTTTTTTAAACCCACAGTTGAAAAGCAAACAAACAATTTTGAAAACACAAATGAGCAAGTATCTAAGAGCCCATGGATAACCATGGATAGAAAGGGTGCTAACACCTTCCCTTTCTATAAATCTACCTCCCGAACCGAGAGCAATCTCTATAAGGAATTTTTCTGTGCTTTTGTCCTTTCCATGTTGGAGAAAATAAAAGACGGTGGCGACTCTTGCTTACCGCGACATTTCACGAACCAGCGTTAAACAGTCAGTTCCAGATCCACCGGTCACATATGTCATGGGCAATTATATCAGAGAAGAATGAAGAAAGCATTTGACAAAAAGGTCAAACCTCGTGAATTCAGAGAAGGCGACCTCGTGCTCAGAAAGATCATGTCTTTCAACACTGATTCTAGGGGCAAGTGGACTCCCAATTTTGAAGGCCCGTATGTTGTCAAGAAAGCCTTCTCTGGTGGTGCATTAATTCTTGAAACTATGGATGGCGAGGAGTTCCCACGTCCCATGAATGCTGACTCAATCAAGAAATACTTTGCCTAAATAAATAAAAGAGCAGCTCGTTAAGTTGAAAACCCGAAAGGGCGGCTTAGGAAAAAAAGAGCGTCTCGGTAGGCTGAAAACCCGAAAGAGCGGTCTAGGAAAAAATTAGAGACATAAACAGAATAAATTTCTCGCTAAGTTGAAAACCCGCAAGGGCAGCTTAGGTAAAAGGTAGGGATTTTTCTTGGCAAGTAACTATGTCAGACAAGACTTGATCGTTGAAGCAACAATCTTCTCGGATCCTCACCATACTTCAACAAAAGCTGCTGCTCAGGATTTCAAAAGTTGTTAGGGGGAACAACGGTCATTGTATCTCAATGTATCTTTTCCATTATATATTACCATTTCCCAAACTTTGTAATCATCCATGGAGTCTCGCCATTCGCAGACTACCATTCTATTAATGAAATTCGAGCTTTTACCCAATTCTTTGTGTTCCTATTTTATTTAGCTTGCAAAGACATCATTTATTACTGATAATAACTGTTAAAGAAAAAAGATTAAAAAGGCAAAATTAACTTTTCAAAAAAGATAAGAGATCGCTATAATTCAATTTACTTTGGGATTTGTGATGAAACAATGACAACAAGAATGGTGATCCCAAGAATGAACAAACTCCATTTGTTTTAAGAGGATTTTACTTCCTTCATGAAGGTTTTCTCAAGTCATTTTGCTGGTGTGCTTAATCTTTGTGTGTTTCTCAGATAGTTAAAGACGATATCGTTGGGTGCAAGGTACAATTTTGGGTTGTAATCCCATTATCCCCAGTCAAGTCTTGGTTCACTTTTGATTTTGGGTTTGCATGGTCAGAAGCCTCCACCCCGGATTCCCCAGCGAAGTCTTCCCTCATATAATGAAAGGTTTTATTCCCTTGGTGTGCTGAGATGTCGCTCTTTTTGCAGTATTGGCATTAATGTTGACTTCTTGATTTCCCGGGAAGACTATCCCAGGGCATCTCTTATTGAAATGAGTATTCGTGATGAAAGTTTCAATCCGCAGTTTTTTCTCCAGGGAGGTAGGCTTGAATTCCCCAGTGAGGTTTGGTTGTTTCAGCGTCAGACTGCTTTATTTGAGGCTGGCCTTGCAATCCCCAGTATACATGTTGCTTTTGGAAAACTTTTTCTTTTTTCTCCGATGAAACCAGAGGAAGGATGTTCTATCCCGGTATCTATTTGATTTGGCTACATCCGAATTATGTTTCTACTCGGTAAACTTAAGGCAGGCAATGGGTTTGGTTTCTGTATTTGATTTTTACTTTTCTTGGATTGATCTTTCTGGGTGAAGTTTAGCCCAATGTTGTTAGTACCTGAGGCGGTTTTGTTTGTTTGCACTGATCATGTATCCTTTTACCAGCATATGCACGATATCACACATACATTCATACATACATCATGCATTGCTAAAAATCATCGTTCATTAACATTGTGTTCTGATCTTCCTGCAGCGCTCTTTTCTTAGTTGAATTTGGTTTTCCCTCTTGAGTTTATTTCTCAAAGGATGTATCTTCATTTTCCGTCTTGCTCCAGTTTATTTCTGAATTGGATTTGTGGTTGCATGATAATATTATTCACTTTGGATTTCTGAGAACTTGTAGTTTTGGTTTGTGCATTTATTTGGCACGGGAAGACTTTATCTCCTCAGTAGGAATATCGTGGCATTTCCCCGGGAAGTCATGTTTCTATCCCCAGAAAGTCATTTCTCTTTGCAATTTCCCTTAACAATGAGTGGAAGTCTCTTTATTTGAGACAACTTACATATTACCCTTTCCAGGCAGAGTGCCTTGGTTAAAGAAGAATTTGAGACCCGTTCTAGGCAAAATACCAGAATCTTGGGGAAACTTGATATATTTTCTCTTTCTACCTTCAGTGAACGTTGGTAGTACATCGGAAGTGAACGTCAGTGTTTGTTATCTTTTTGCTATCTTCAGTGAACGTTGATAGTTCATCGTCAGTGAACGGCAGTGGTATGATATATTTTCTCTTTCTACCTCCAGTGGACGTTGGTAGTACATCGGCAGTGAACGTTGGTGTTTCTTATCTTTTTTGTCATCTTCAGTGAATGTTGATAGTTCATCTTCAGTGAACGGCAGTGGTATGATATATTTTCTCTTTCTACCTTCAGTGAATGTTGGTAGTACATCGGCAATGAACGTCGGTGTTTCTTATCTTTTTGCTATCTTCAGTGAATGTTGATAGTTCATCGTCAATGAACGGCGGTGGTATGATATATTTTCTCTTTCTACCTTCAGTGAACGTTGGTAGTACATCAGCAGTGAACGTCGGTGTTTGTTATCTTTTTGCTATCTTCAGTGAACGTTGATAGTTCATCATCAGTGAATGGTGGTGGTATGATATATTTTCTCTTTCTACCTTCAGTGAACGTTGGTAGTACATCGACAGTGAACGTTGGTGTTTCTTATCTTTTTGCTATCTTTAGTGAACGTTGATAGTTCATCGTTAGTGAATGGCGGTGGTATGATATATTTTCTCTTTCTACCTTCAATGAACGTTGGTAGGACATTGGCAGTGAACGTCGATGCTTGTTACCTTCATCTTTGATTCTGTTCTTGTGGTTCACCAGTAATTTATTTTCCTGGTGGGGTTGCTCCTTTGTTTCTTCATTTTTATTGCATCCCCAATGTTACTTTGCATTCATATGCATAAACATTTGCATGGCATCTTAGGGCCAAAAATAGGGTTTGTTTTGTATTTAAGTATCTTCGATCACGTCAACACGAAGATTTTTAACCTTCGTATCTCCGAATAGAAGAAACTTAAATAAGGGCAGCTGTTGTACCCCAATTTTTTCCCCTAAGATTCCTTCATCATACCATATTATTTCAATTACAACAAGATCACATTAGGGATTTTGTTTCTTCTACTTATCTTTAGCTTTGCTCTATGAGGAGTTACCAAGCACCTTAACTTGTTTTCTTTTGTGATCATGTATATTTTGCTTTGATTTTATCTGTAATTAACAAAATGCAATATTGGTTTGTCTTACTTGCTAATAATGTAGGTAAAGACAACGAGGTTTAGCAAGTTGCTTCATGGGTTCATGAGTTTATTTCCATGCCCTAGTCAACATAGCTTGAGAAATTCAAACCTCACCATTGAAGTTGTTTTGAAAGGATTAGTATGGAAGTGGTTTGGTGGCCATGAGTCCTCATCATCATCCTCAACAATTTCTATTCACAAAGGAAGAATATTGGCACAAAAAGTTTGTTCAAACTTGGCAAAGTTCCACAAAGCATTCTCTGGATCTAGAGGCTAGGGTTTTGGACTTCAAAGGGGCGTATCTTGTTTATCTTTTGGTATTTTTGAGTAATTACAAAAGCATTATTCTATTCAAAGAGTTATCAACAAATAACTTCAAAAGTTCCAAGGAGTTTTCATATGGAAGGAACTTGGTGAAGAAGAAAGATTACAAGTCACCCAGATGAATCCCCAACTTCCCATATGTGACTTCAAATGGTCATAAGATGGTCAATTTTTATCACCTTGAGCCCATTCTTTTTTCATGATGATCCTAAAGATCTGTACTTCATGCCTTCTTTTATGTGAAAAGTGAGAAAATGGTTGTAAGTTTCCTTAAGAATGCAAAAGATTATAGGTCATTTCATGATTTTTGGCCAACTTCAACAAGTCATAACTTGCTCAATTTTTGGAGATTTTGAGTGGTTCAAATCGAAAAATGTCATTAAATAGATCTACCCAATTCCATCTTTTTTATCAACAGTAAATTCTAAGTGGAAGGCCATGTTTGGATGCAAAGGATTATAGGTCATTTTTAAAGAAGAATTTGAAATATTTCTAAGTATGGAAAGTCAACTATTTTTTTCAACTTTCACTCCATGTAACTTTCAGCTCAAGCATCCATTTGATTCCATTCTTTTTCCATTGCAAAGCTTGTAACCTCATCTTTCTAAAGCATCAGGAATCTTACCCTAAGACTCCTTGAGGAGAAAATGCCATTGGATTGAACTTGGTAACTTGGAATTGAAGTTTCTCCATAAGTCAGAATTTGAAATTCATGTTTTGGCCTTTAAACATCAAATTAGCACGCGTTTGTGATCTAAACATGTTTAACCAAGTTGCCAAAGTGGATTAGCGCCTTGAAATGCAAAGATTGGATGAGTTTTGATGCAAATCAGATCACACTTTGCTCGTGTATCAGGTTCACACGATTTCCCTCCAAACTTCATCATTTCACACACTTGAACATTCCATTTGATTCCCTATAAATAGAGGGTCATCCCCGGTTCAATTTCCCAAGCTTAGATAGCCAGAATCACCCTGCCAAACTTGCTTCACAACCCAGAATTCAGCTACTTCGAATTCTATTCTCAAGCCTTTTTCAATCCATTTTTTCCATCAATTCACCTTCCTTGATCTTCCCTGAAGCTAACCATATAATTACATTCAAGAATCGTGCCCTATATTGCTCCATAGAAGTCCAGTTTCAGAGCTCTGCAACTCAACTTCAATAGGTAGATTCCTTCATTAATTCTTCAAAACTCTGATGTCATTGTGTTGCTCTCATTGCCCCGGTTCTAGTCGCAACACTTACTTCTTACTGGAAACACGTTTTGACCATGAAATTTCAAATCCCTTTTCAAAACATTCTTTCCAAATTGCTTGAGCTATAATTTATATAAATTTGGCGCGAGGGTGTGGTTGTCTTTGTCTTGATGAGACAAAGTGAATGGCATAGGTCTGAGCTTCTAATTTTACAGTTTGAGAGACCTGCAATTCGTGATGGCTGGAGGTTGAAGATGATCAACATGTCATCTTCTGACCAATGAAGGCGTGTCATTTGTTATTTTCGAATTATGATTTTATTAATGATTCTGTACATTATTCATTAAAGACCATAATATGCACAACGCGCTAGATCCCTTGGATTTGATTACTAACGTGTTTTGACTCTCATCTAATGGTCCACATCTTTTTCTTTTATTTTCTTTTTATGATTTTTATATTTTAAATGTTTTAAACTTCAAAAAATCATAGAAAATTCATTTTTAGTCCAAAAAATCTAAAAAAATTATGAAAAATACTTTTGATTATTCTCTTTCTGATTTATATTTTTTCACAATTTAATTTTGTGTTTTGGTATGTTTTATAAATTTTGCACTTATTTGATTTGTTAAAAATGTTTAAAAATACTTTTACACATTTTTAAATTCTAAAAAAATTATGGAATGATCCAATGATATTGTGACAAATATTGGTGACCTTATTTTATTTTGGTTTCTGACTTTACTATTTTTTACCATTTTTTCTTATTTTACCCATTTATTTTAATTTTTAAAAATAGTTTCTGACTTTTAAAAATTACCAAAAATTTATAAAATTACTTGGCCTCTTTTCTGATTTTTCTATGGTCTTATTTTTCATTTCTTGATTAATTTGAATATAATTTCCATTTTCCTCATTATTTTCCATTATTTAAATATTTTTAAACTCTTTAATGTATATATTAATTATATTATTGTTTTGTGATTATTTCCTGGCTGTCTTGGGTTGATTTTTTGATCATGGCTTTATTAACATCATTAGATCCATGGTGTTGAGTTTAACTCCACAAAAAAATGGATGAATGATTTTAATAATAGTTTGATTAAATATTAATTCAAATGTGGTTTCTTTTTTTACCTTAAATCCCCTTCATCTCATACCCTTCTCATTTCACTAAAAGTTGTTGGAGCCTGATCTCTATATCATGTCTCAAAATAAATGGTGCATAGATTGCTATTGACCGGCCTAAAAATAGGTGCGGCTTCTATATAAGTCCAATTACGATTGCTTAACATAGCGCTAAATTTTGTCCTGATTCGAATAAATGATCATTCGTGGCCCAAACTTATGATTGTAAGTCCGAGTATGTTGATTTGATCTCTTTGAGCCAATAACCTTGAGATTCATTGTGTGGAGGCTTTGGTTCTACCAATCTTCTAATGGATCTACAACACTTTTAGTCAATGCGGATCACTTAAACATCGTTGATCATTAAATGGTACTTATGAGAATTCCAAATGGATGATATACTTGACAAAAAGCAAATGCAACTTATTGTGTGGAGGCTTTGGTTCTACCAATCCTCTAATGAGTTCCAAATGCAAGTTTAAAGATGGTCATCCAACTAACCACTAATTATTGACTTGTTTTATCTTATGCTTTTATTCTTTTTTATTCTTTATGCACTATTTATTTTTAGCATTTACATTTCATGCCATTTTCATCTTTGCTTATTTGAGCATTTATTTTATTGTCTTTTTTTTATGTTGCTCACTTGAGCTTTTCTTTTTATTTTCTTAAGATACTTAATAATCAACTTAAACCCTAAAAAACTCTTAATGGTATTTGGACTATTTGGTTACTATCCTTGGCATTATGGAGCAGTGGACTTTTTCTTGGACTTAGGATTAGAAACCTTGGCCTATCTTGGAGACCTTGTGATCTTATCTGATTATTTTGTCTGGAGCTCTTGAGGTTTACCTCAAGACATTGGGTTGCTTGTTTGTTTTTTGTGTGCAGGTTTTTGTGATTACCTCCTTTGTTTGTAATCTGGAATTCACCTGTATACAGTCGTTACTCTGCCCAATTTTTGTGAAGACTTAATGCATTTGAAGAGATCTAGTATCTTTGCTTGCTTGGTTTCAATCCAAAGAATGGGAATTCTAGCTTGGCTCATAATGTCAAGTATTGGCTTCTTGTTGGTTAGATGGTTCTTATCCTTAGCTTTTACCTTATGCTTTAGGATAGTCTCTTCTTCTCCTCCCATCTTCTTTAATTTCAAAAATCCCCTCCCTCCTTTTGAAAAGTCTTCTTGTTTTGAAACATAAACCACTTTCATAATAAACTTGGACTTAGGTCCATGCATTTTCAAAATATTTTCATAAATAAACTCCAATCAATGTAATAATACATTGACATTTTTGTGAGAAGACTAAAAGTCAATTAATCTCATTTCAAACCATTTTTGCCACTTTGGCTTTTATCTTTAAAACTTTTCTCAAAAGGTTAGACTCTTGTCAATCCTTGTAGTGATGCAAACAACTATACTTCTACAATATGTAGTGTAGAGAGATATTTTCCACTTGGGTGTTGAGTGAGACATTATTGATTTTAAAATCCAAGTCATATCCTCCACTTTGAGATGATGCAAATTCTCCTTTCTCAGGATTGTGGGTAGTAAGTATGTTTTCTACACGGACAATGACGATGATGTATTATCTCTTAAAATCAACCAACACACTTGTGTTTCAAATTTTTTAAAGAGGAACTACGTGTACCCTGATCCCTTATTGCACGAAAGGTGATACGTAGGCACTAAAGGTTCGCAACCGCGGCGGGTGCAAAAATCATAAAAAATATATTTCTTTTCTCACCTCCACCATCTATTTTATATATAACACCTTTTTATAGCCAAAATATACAGATTTTACAAAGAGGTTCTTGCGGAGTACCAAAGATGTTTAGGGTGCTAATACATTCCCTTTGCATAACCAACCCCCTTACCTTGAATCTTTCCCCCATTTTGGGTTATTCGCTCTTTTCCTATTCCTTTTGGAAACAATAAAGCACAGTGGCGATTTTTGATTTTTGATTTTTATAAAGTCTAGTCAATCTAATGGCTTAGTCTTGAACATTTCTACTGCTACACCAGGTATCTAAAAGGAAGACAATCTTCCTTAAAGGAAGTCAAGGAAAGAATGTTGTGCTTAGTCTGAGCATCTACAATACCAAAATAAATTACAATTTTATCAGTGTTATTTTTTATACATGTAGAAGCAACGAAGCTCTTAAAATATTTCATCAAGAGAGAAATAGAACCAACATTTGCACTGGAAAATAAGAGGATGTCATCAGCAATAGTTAGATTAGTTAGCTGCAGAGATTCACACTTCACATGATGGTTGAAGTTGGGATTCATTTGCATTTGATGTAAACACCTTTGCATATATTCCATTATAATAGCAAAAAGATATGGGGATATGGGATCCCCTTGTCTAATACCTCTTCTAGTTTGGATTAAATCAGTGAGGCCACCATTAATGCTAAATCTGTATGTTATAGTAGAAATGTCAAGCATAACCCACTTGATGAATTTAGGAGGCAAACCAATTTCTTGCAGAATATTATCCAGAGCCAACCAATCAAATATATCATATGCCTTCTGCATATCAATTTGAATCATGGTTTTAGGAGTTCCAGACTATCTAGAGTAACCTTTAATTAATGCATAGGCCAACAGGATGTGGTTATGAATTTGCTTCCCTAGAATGAAAGTTGTTTGGTTATATCCAACAATTCATCCAATCACCTTACTCAACCTATTGGCCATTATTTTAGAAATGACTTTTTAGATAGTAGAGCAAACTGAAATTGGCCTATAGTCCTTTATCTGATTATAGATGTTATTCTAATTGAAAAACTCCTGGACAGCTGCAATTAGATCAAACTTGGTAATAACCCAGGTACTTTTAAAGAAGCCAGAACTGAAATCATCAAGAACAGAAGTAGATAAATCATGAATGTCATTAAGGTCCATCTGAATTTCTTTTTCACTAATAGGTTTTATTAACTATTCACATTGAGTATTACTGATTTGATTCCCGCTCCTCATAGCCACCACATCAATGCTAGACGGCTTATCCTGTTTTTTACCCATCAAGTTACCATAGAACTTCAAGATCTCTTCTTCTAAGTCAGCTGGAGTAGAAATGAGAACCCCGTCATCTCTATACAAATGGTGAAGACCTCTATGACAGTGGTTAGCTTTGACAACAACATGGAAATTTTTGTTATTCTCATCACCTTCCTTAAGCCAATTAACCTTGGCTCTTTGCTTCAAGGTAGCTTCCTCAAAATCATTCTAATAAATGAGCTCTTATGTATACTTCTTAATATCTGACAGCTTCTCCCCATTCATCCTATCATGATGAATGTCTAAATGAGCTTTTTTCCAAATTCTGCCTAGCTTTAAGGATGTTATCTTTTGCCTTGAAGATATGATGGTGAAACTTATAGATGACTGGTTGGAGTCTTTTCAACTTGTTCCAAAGGACAAACATAGGTCTACCCTTTAAAGACTTCTCCCAATTATCCTTGGTTGCAGCTAAAAAACCATCAACTTTAGAGATACAATTGATGAACTTAAATCTGTGGCTAGTTTTAGTCAAAGGATTCAAGTGAGTTATATACAAAGAACATGATCAGAAATCATAGGAGACATTATTTTGAGGTTACTATTGATGTGCTCTTGAAACCAATCTATATTGCCAAGAACTTTGTCTATTCTAGAGTAAATCGTATCAATGGTGTGCTTGTTATACCAAGTGAAAAAATCCCATGTACTGTCCATTTCAAACAAACCTTTAACATCCATCACATTTTACAAATTTGAATAATCTTGCTCAATCACCAAGTTACCTCCAAGAATTTCCTGAGCTTTCAAAACATTATTAAAGTCTCCTATGAGACACCAAGCACCTTGATGCTGCAGATTGAAAATATCTTTCCAAAGAGTTTTCCTTTGATCTAATTTAATCATAGCATATATGGCAGTCATCCATAATTTAAACACACTTTAGAAAGTATACACACCACAGTGAATAAACTGACTACTACTACAAATGACCCTAACATTCACATTCTTGTTATTCCAGTTAACCCAAATTATGCCATTTTCATGGCAATGGTAGTTATCAACATACTCTCCTACAAGGTTAAGCTTATTTCTAACAACACTAGCTTTTACATTTTTCACTCTTGTTTCTATCAAGACATTAATATTTAAACTAAGATTATGAAGATGAGAACTTATCCCCTTAATCTTAGCAGATTTATTCAAACCCCTAATGTTCCAAGATAAAATCATTGATTACTTTATTTAAAACGGTTAATATATTATTAAATAAAAATTGTTATTTTATATTGATGATGATTGTTCTCAAAAATAATAATATTAATGAAGATATTTTGGGCCATTCCCGAGCCCCAAAGAAACAAGGCTAAGTAATAAAGCAAGAGAATTTTTTAACGTACCCTAAGTGTTTCTTAGCCACCCGCGTGAATTTCATAAATGCCGCTGAAAATCAGAAATTCATTTCCGATGTGCATTCTATACTAATTTGTTTTTGAGATTCATCCTATATTAAAATCAGAAATACATTTCCAATACAGTTTTATATTATGAAATTTAAGGGTGCAACCCGAAAATGAACTTCCTAAAAGTATTTTTAGTTTTTCATAAAAATTTTCCCTATCTAAAATACCATAAGAAATTCTCTAAAGCAATGGGACATCAAATAAATACATAGGACATCAAATGTATAAAGGTTAATAGTTGCTCCCAGCAAGAGTATAACTAAGGTCTTTAAAGATGCAATGTCATTGGGACCATTGCTACTTTTGTGTTTTACTTGCAATCAAATGTATATAATACATCTTAGATAATTAAATAAAATATAAATTGTTTCCATAACATAAATATTAATAAAATATTTTTTCAATTACTCTTTCAATTACATAATATTAGATAAGTATCAACTCTTGATATTTATAAATATTTTTTTAACTACATAATATTAAGTAAACATCTTTTCAATAACACTTTCATTTTAATTATATATTTCAATATAAAGATAAAAAATAGACATTCATAATAATAGTATTAAGATTATATATATATATATATATATATATATATATATATATATATATATATATATATATATATATATATATATATATATATATATATATATATATATATATATATATATATATATATATATATATATATATATATATATATATATATATATATATATATATATATATATATATATATATATATATATATATATATATATATATATATATATATATATATATATATATATATATATATATATATATATATATATATATATATATATATATATATATATATATATATATATATATATATATATATATATATATATATATATATATATATATATATATATATATATATATATATATATATATATATATATATAATGCTATTATTATGAATGTAAAATTTTCATCTTTATATTAAAATATATAATTAAAATGAAAGTGTTATTTAAACGATATTCACATAATATCATAGTTGAAAAAATATTTATAAATATCAAAAATTGATATTTATGTAATATTATGTAAATGAAAAAATATTTTATAAATATTTATGTTATTGAAATAATTTATATTTATATTTAATTATCTAAATTCCATTATTTTTTGAATTAATTAATTAACTAATTATATAATAATATTAATAGAAAAGACGAATGATATACATTAGATACATTTTAATAGCATATAATAGATAGTATCATAAGAAAATATGCATTATATTTGTATACACTAAAAAAAGATGTATTAATACATTTAATTGCAATTAATACACAAAATTAGCAATTGTGCCATTGGTAATGCAGCGCCCCTTGAATGTTTAAGGACCTCTCTTAAATCTTGTTGGTAGCAAATTTTGGATTTTAACCTTTAATAGCTAAACAATTACCAATCATATCATTAAACATAATAATGAAAAAAAATTTTTTTGTCATGCTACAAATTCCAGTTGTTGTGTATTAGGAGGGGGATAAAATAAGAGAATTTTTTAAATGTTAATGATCGAATTTAAATTTTTTTTATATGGATGTTTTTCAAAATTCGCTCATATGACAGAGGACAAAAAATATATTATAAAAAGCTTAAATTCTTGTCTAAAATAAAACTTAAATTAAATTTATTTATTTTTATTTAAACTTATTTAATTAATTTATTAAATAAACTTAATTTTATTTTGCAGCAATGTATTGATTACTTTATTTAATGGTTAATTTATATTGATGACGTTTGTTCGCAAAAATAAAAATATTAATGAAGATATTTTGGGTCATTCCCGAGGCCCAAAGAAACAAGGCCAAGTGATAAAGAAATGGGATATCAAATACATAATAGGTGAACACTTTTCCACTGAACACAAAACCTCTCACGTGAGTACTTTGTTGTTCTGATCAGTTTGACGGTTGACTATGATACATAACAAGCCTAACACGTTTAGTTTTCAATTGTTTCTCATATTTAAAGAAGGAAAGACAACATTTTCAAGTATTCAAATTCATTTACATTAAATCGTTTGATCAAAAAGAACTCGGGTGTAACTGGATTCAAACCAAAGTATATTATCTGACTCTTGAAAGCAATGTTATTCAAAGTTTGAGTGAGATGGTCAAAGATGATGAAGTTAGAAAAGCACTATTTAACATGAAGCCTTGGAAAATGTCGGGTTCAGATGGATTTTCAGCTGGTTTTTATCAAAAAGCTTGGAGTATAGTGAGAATTAATGTGTGTGATTTTGTGAAGCATGTTTGGAGCAATTCTAGAAGTTTAGCTTAAGTGAACCAGACAGACACTGGTTTGATCCCTAAAATTGATCATCCTCTAAGTGTCACTCAATTCTGCCCTATTTGATTGTGTAACACTAATTATAATGTTGTTAGTAAGGTGATAGTGGAAATATTGAAACCTTATACGCTTATGTTAGTGTCGCCTTACCAAACCGGGATTGTTCCAGGAAGATCAATTCATGAAAATATTATTATTGCTAGAGAGGTCATGCATCATATATAGAAGAAAAAAGGGAGAAATGGTTAATTTGCAATTAAAATTGATTTTTCTAAAGTTTATGAGAAGATAAGTTAAGAGTGAATTTGGCGTGTGTTAAATGAAATACGGCTTCCTGAGTCCATGATTAACATTATTGTTAATTCTCTTTTTTAGGATTGGCATTATGTTTGGTAAAACAAATATAGCTGCAATATGGTAATATGATGTGATTAGTTGCTAAGAAGAATAAGTAAAGCAAGAAGTCATATTTTATATTATGACATGTTGAGTTGAAATGTTTCAACATCTGGAACAACATGTCAGAGAAGATGTCTTATGAGGAAGCATACGACATCGCGCCGGAGCTGGACAAGATTTGTTTATTCTGTTAAGTCTCAGAGACAGAATATACCTTGAGGATATTATATTATCCTATGTAGCTCTGATTTGTAGGTCAGGGAGAATCAAGAAGCATATTGAAGAATATTGACTTTCTAAAAATGGAGATAATTTAGGAAGATATGATAGAAGATCTATTTTGTAGCAGAATTTTATGTTGTTTGTAACAGCCAAAAAGTTATCATTTGAAGGCCCAAATACAGTTGGGTATAGGTTATAAATAGAAGCTTTGTAACCTAGGATTTGTACCATCCAAGGATTTAAAAGATATAATCATTAGGGTTGAGTCTGTTAGCCACTCTCTGGGAGAGTTGATATGTGTGAACCACTCGAGTTATGAGATGGTCATTATGCTATCCTCGAAGTTGTGAAGTAAGAGTGAGTATTATTCTTGGAGGAATATTATAAGCAACTCCAAGTTTTTGTCTTAATCAAGAGTCTTGGCTAGAGATTGTCATGGAAGTGTATCTTCCATTTTGTTGTCATGGAAGTGTGTCTTCCTGTTTGTGTCCAATTGATAGGGTCTCATATCTAGGTGAGTCTTAGATAGAAGTCTAGCAAGGGTAGTGATTAAGTAATTAGGATGTAAATTGGAGGTTTATTGTAGGGTCTATGAATTGATACTATTTGAATGGACTTATCCCTGGCTTGGTATGCCCCCAGAGTATGAGAGTTGCTCCGAACATTGTTAACAATTCTGGTGTGTTGTTTATACTTTTCAGTACTGGTTTTATTGTTAATACCTAGCATGTTTGTATATGTCAAATCAGATGTCCCAATATGTCATAGAACATATGAGTTCTGTCATACCAGGATTTCAATTGGAATCAAAGTAGGCATCTTGTATGTTTCTGGATGAGATTCGAGGGGGATACTTTCTGGTTATGAGCAAGGTAGAAGGTTTCTACTAAAAACCTGTTTGAAATTGAATATTTCATATTATTTTTGAATGGTGCCTAGAAGTGGAGGGTGGACTATTCGTGACAGGATTGTATTTGACCTGTCTGTTGTCACCAGGCTTGTAGCTTTGGTGGAGAGCTGCTGCTTTTGGGTTTGATTTATTTTCAGACCTATGTTGATCTATTGCACCTGGATTATGGTGGTTATGTGCAATATGTTATGCCTGAAGACTGTTGAGGGGTTTTGTTTTGTTGTGTATTCCGCTGCATAATATTTGTTGTAACCCTGGTTGTTCCTTGTGTCTTAAGAAAAGGAAGGATATTAGGGTTTGGTCTCCTCAACAAGTTTTGTGTATGGTGTTGTATTGTGTGCAAGACAACCTCAACTAACTCTGAGAATTTGCCAATGAAACTTGAGTTGTATCTCTCAAGTCCACTCATAAAGGCGCTTTTGATGAGTTTGTTGAAGAAAAGATGGAGCCATTTATTTTGGTTTCTAAAAGAGTCTTCCTAATTCTTGACCTAATTAGGATAATGGCTCTGAGTCTTGAAGTTGTTAGTGTTAGTGGAGCTTGGACAATTTTTGAAGACCTTAAAGATGATCAAGGGATGTTTTGTTGTTCTGGAAGCAGTAATGGCTTCAGAACTAAGCTCAATTTTGGGTTCCAGAATAAGGTAATTGATGTTCTACCAAATCTTGGGGAATCATGTCAGCAGATGTGCAACTTCCTGTGGACTGGCAGATGCTTTGGGTGTTAAACAAATGTGTGTTAATCACATGCGTTTAGAACCTACTCCTGATCCGGTAGAGGAGGCATCTAGGTTGTGTATATAAGATTTATCCAGAAAACATGTCTTAGATTGATGGGATGGTTGAAAGTTGATCAACCAATTGGCTACTTCTTGGTTCAGTTTATTTCTGATCTAGGATTAGTAGAAGTGCAGAGGTTGAGCTCTAGTGTCCAATAGAGTTATGTTATCTCAGCCAGGTTCCTTGTACATAAAGGTCAAATGTCGAGGACTTTCTCTCTGATATCTGAAGGATCCTTCTTACCAAAGGAGCCAGATATATGGAATCTTGTTTGTGGCTAAAGAACAGATTTTGTTTGTATTAAGAGAGTTGTGCGGGTATGCACTAACCATATATTATGTTGCTATGAATAAGGAGAATGTGTTATTATGCTCATTGCAGTTAATGAAGAATCTCAAATCTGGAGTTGAATATTATTGAAGAGATGTCAGACATAATGTATGAACATCCTTGTGTTGAGGATTTATTTTTCTCAATATGTTTGACTGGTGTTTCTCTCAAACAGGATAGAGGTTGTTTACTCAAACTTGATATCACTTATTAGGTCTATGAGAACATGGAAGTATTGTTCTGCTAAAAGTGGAAGAGACATACAAGAGGTTGTGTGCAATGGAGATGCATCAACCTAAGTTAAGTTAATATTCTGGATGATTAACTTACAGTCATGGTGCGACTCAGCCAGATGATTATTGTCCAAGTTACTTATTGTCAAACTGGTTAAGGCTGAAGTATGGGAGAAATAGACTTTTCTGGACATTCTGTTCATGTTATGGTCTGCATTTTAGAGGGAATCTCCCCTTTATGTGTAGAAGGATGGCACCTTACATGAGGTATGGATATTGTGCTTACGAAGAAGTCTCCTAAGGTGCGGTGACAGCTGTTGGTTTGGAATCTGCATATATGATCACCTGCGGAAGTATGTTCCTCTTGAGTTCTTCATCAAGGGTTACATATGGACTTACTATAAGTATCATCTATAGAACTATAGTAATTGGTAAATTCCATGTATATGAGATTGATGTTGGAACATCATCTCAGGTGTGTGTTGCTTCAGAAGGAAGTTGGTTTGAAGATCATGGGGTGAGTATTGTTGTTCACCATTGGATTTCAAAGTTGGAATGAATGACCATGATGGAGTGTGAAGTCCAATCATTGACCAAGTATTGATTGTTGTGAAGAAAACTCTTCTGCTAGGAATGTGAAGAAGAGGGATGTTAAAATAAATGTTCTAACATTTGTTGAAAGGAAGTATCATGTGCAGTTGTATGTGTGATGAATTTTTCCTCTAGTGGCAAATACCTTGTCGGGAGCTGGGTATGAGTCTGATCTTGTGAAGGTGTGCATGTTACTAATGTTAAAGACCTTGTCGAGAGCTGGGTACTTATTTGAGGTGTGAATGCAAATCTGGTTTCTAAACTCCTTGGTTTAGAAAGATTATTAGGGTTTATTTCTCTCATTAAGTGTTCATTTGTCTATGATTACCTAAATAAGCTGCAAAAGTTGTATGCTTTTGATATCTTCCTGGTTAAAAGGACTATCATGCATAATGAGATCTTTGGATGATAAATCAACTTGTTAGAGAAAAGTTGATGTCCTAAATGATGTTGTAACATTATTTGGTTTGTTATCCCTGAAAGAGATCTTCTTATGTTTTTAGTTTATGATTGCTTCTATATAATTGTATTGAGTTATGTTTTGTATTGTATTTATGAAAATTAGTTTTATCCAAAATAAGCCAAAGGGGGAGATTGTAATTCTATTTTTTATGGTTGACATTATATTTGGTAAAACTAATATAGAGGCAATATGGTAATAGGATGTGATTACTTTCTAAGAAGAATGGGTAAATCAAGAAGTCTTATTTTATGTTAGGACATGTTAAGTTGAAGTGTTTCAACATCTGGAACAACATGTCAGAGAAGATGTCCTATGAGGAAGCATACGACATCGCGCCTTAGCTAAACAAGATCTGTTTATTCTGTTAAGTCTCAAAGACAGAATATACCTTGAGGATATTATATTATCCTATGTGGTACTGATTTTTAGGTCAAGAAGAATCAAGATGAATATTGAAGAATATTGACTTTCTAAATATGGAGATAATTTAGGAAGATATGATTGAGAACCTATTTTGTAGTAGAATTTTCTGTTGTTTGTAACAGCCAAAGAGCTGTCATTAGAAGGCCCAAATCATGTTGGGTATAGGTTATAAATAGAATATTTATAACCTAGGATTTGTATCACCCGATAATTAAAAATATGTAATCATTAGGGTTGAGTATGTTAGCCACTCTCTAGGAGAGGTTGTATGTGTGAACCACTCGGGTTTTGAGATGGTCATTGTTCTCCTCAAAGATGTGAAGCAAGAGTGAGTATTGTTCTTGGAGGAAGCTTGTAATCAACTCCAAGGTGTGGTCTTAGTCAAGAGTCTTGGCTAGATTATCATGGAAGTGTGTCTTCCGTTTTGCTGTCTTGGAAGTGTATCTTCCTGTTTGTGTCCAATTGTTGTCTGTAATTGAAGAGGGATTAAGGAGGGCCTCATATCTATGTGAGTCTTAGATAGAAGTCTAGAAATGGTAATTATTAAGTGATTACACCATAAAATAGAGAGGTTTGTTGTAGGGTCTATAACTTGATACTATTTTAGTGGGCTTATCCCTGGCTTGGTATGCCCCAAGAGTAAGAGAGTTTCTCTGAATTAGGTTAATAATTCTGGTGTGTTGTTTATACTTTTCAGTATTGTTTTTATTGTTAATACTTTCTTGTTTGTATATGTGGGATCAGATGTCCTAATATGTTATAGGACATCTGAGTTTTTGTCAAACCAGAATTTCAATTATTATGCATGGTATTTCGAGTGTAGAAACTAATGTCATGTGGAATGGTATTAGAGGTGAGTTCTTTCGACCAAAGCGGGGCATTAGACAAGGAGATCCCATTTCCCCTTACATCTTTGTATTGTGCATGGATAAATTATCGCACATTATTAAAGAGGAAGTGTTGGCTAAGAATGGAATGCTATTCAAGTTGGAAGAGATACCCCGCAAATCTCCCATTAAATGTTTGGCGGATGACTTACTTCTTTTTGGAGAATCCACAGGAAAAAAATTAGTGCATTAACAATACTCTCCCAGATTTTTGCAGGTTATCAGGACAGGAAATTAATATGGAGAAGTCTAGTATTCTATTCTCCAGTAATGCCTCTAAAGCCATTTAGACTAAATTGGTGCGGACTATCAGGTTTTAGAGAGACCAAGGAGTTTGGAAAATATTTGGGTGTTCCATTGAGTGGAGAGACCAAGGAGTTTGGAAAATATTTGGGTCTGCCATTGAGTGGTAAATTGCTGAAGAATAAAGATTTTCAGTATATTGTGGAGCAAAGTGCCATGAGGCTTGAAAATTAGAGATCTTCTTATCTTTCTTTCGTGGGAAGAGATACACTAGCAAGGAGCGTCATTTAAGCTATTCTTGTGTATCCTAAGATGACGAACCTTCTTCCCAAGGCATGCATTAAAGACATTCAAAAGTTGCAGCGAAATTTTATCTAGGGAGATATGGAGAGTAAGAAGAAGCTTCATGCAGTTAGTTGGGATGTAGTTACTATGTCTAAGGATGTTGGAGGTCTAGGGTTATGATACTTTTGTACCCCAAAATTTTCCCTCTCATTTTACTCAATACATACTCCTAAAGATCCTCAATTTACTCAAGTTTTCCCAAGAGTTGACCAGACAAACTCTCTCCTAAGGCAGTGTGTCTCAAATTAGGGTTTCCACTTTCATCAAGATGTGGTGGATCACAAAGGCCCCAAATTCTTTCCAAGGTCCTAATATGTTCCCAAGATTCTCCATGTCAAATTTCAAGCCTTACACAAGAAGTTTGCTCAGTCAACTGCTTAGATGCTTAAGAATCGACTGTATTAGGTCAAAAGTCAACTGTGACCCACATACAGTCAAACTTCAAGATTTTTGGTCAACATCCACATTTTGAAGTGACTTTCATCATTTTATCAAGGATTGACCATGATTCCCCAAGGAATGCTCCAAAATTCATCAAAACCCAAAAGTTGTATAATTATGGTTTCTTAGTAAAAGTCAACCCAACTTTGACCAAGCATAAACTTCCACATGCTTTATCAGAAATTTTCCATACGAAGCTCATTTTGAATAGGATGCAATTCCCTACAACTCATCTTCAGCCCACAAGTTCAAAATATGCACTCATAAAAAGATATGGATTTCCATATTATAGGTCTTTTTGAAAAGTCAACAAAAACACCTTTTGGGTCAAAGATTCATACATAAACATGGAAGATCCAATTGAGATGAAACCAAAAGGTTTGTTTAGGGGACATCCTAAGCTTTCTAAAAAGTCAAAGAACCCCCTCATAGGATCAAAATTGAGAGAGTTGTGCATTGTCAAAGTTGGCAATTTTTGAAAAATTGTCAAAAGTCAACATTGATCAAATTTGCATTTTTTCCATAGGGGCCCATGTTTTATTGTATGAAACATGTTTCTAATAGGACCCACGACCCCTGAGCTTTTCCATCTATTATTCTAATATTTTTATTATTTATTTTGATTTTATTTCATTTAAATCAAAACAAATCAATATAAAATAGTAAAATAATGAAATCAAATCAAATCCTTGATTTTTTATGCACATTTTGAGTCCATGTACAACTAACATGCCAGCCAATTCGTGAGTGGATTTGGATTGAAAAAGATTGGATCAAAGCTTGTTTTATAAATATATCATACAAGAGCAAATCAAATCCAATTTCTGTCATTTCTCAAGATTCATGCCAATTTTATTGACCTAATTCAGTCTACTATAAGTGCATAACAATTGCAGATCAAAAGGAGAGGTTTTTGCAGTCGTGGGGAGCAAGAACAAAAACTCAAAAATTGGATAAAAAGTGTGCATTTAATTTCTTCCCTAGAGGACGATTCCAGACCATTCAAAGACCCTAATCACTTCCTGGCCATCTTCTGAAACCAACAATATCATTTGCAGCCTTCAGAACATCAAGAACCATCGCCTAGACACATCACGGTTTACCCAAAATTCTCAAAATCGTTTAATATGTTTTACACATTATAAATCCATTATATTCATATATTCTTGTTCATAATCGTGTTTGCAAACTTTCTATATCCTTTAATTGTATTAATAGTGCAGGGATCCACACTTGCCATTGTTAGGGTTTGTGAGAAGTTTTTGGGGGTTTCTTGATACAGAAAAAATTAGGACAAGAAAATGATACCATGATGCCCGTGAGGCCAAGACGAGTTGATTGGTATAGATGGAATTGATTTATCATGCTTGATATGAACTTTTGAGTTTTGCAGGGCTGTAGTTACAGCAAACGTCTGTAGGTATAGGCCAATAACCTAAGACGACGGACAGGGAAGAAGACAATGACTTGTCACCATCCCACTGGTCCCATTTGAACTCACGCGCATTTTTTGGGCATCACGTGCTTTTGTATTATATTATATTTCATTTACCTATGTTAACAAAAGAATAAGCAGCACAGATGGTTGAGAGACGCGCCTTTGATGGCACACGTCCTGGGTTCAATCCCAGGCATGTCCATTTTGTATTTTTCCTATTTATTTCAGGAAGATCTAGTGTTTCTCATCAAATAAGCATACCAAGGACCTACGCCTCATCATCATTGGATGGAACGCTGCCTAGATCCAATGTCTCTAGATTGCATCCTCATGATGGACCTCATGAAGGCCAGCTCCACAGGATCCAACATGGTTGACTGGTGTTGTACCCTAAAATTTGCCCCTCTCATTTCTCAAGGAATCACCTTGGATTATCAAGTTTGCTTCCATCCAATTCCAAGCCTTGAACTACAATTTTTCAAGGAAATCATCCATAAGGGAAAAATGGTCATTTACACGCTGAAAAGGTCTAACTTTGACTTTTGGATCAAAACAAAGTTTCAAGAATCATATTTCATCAAGACATGTTGAAATGTGAAATTTGTTTCATCTAAAAATTCAAAAGTCAAGTTTACTTTGGAAAAGTCAAAATTCTAAATACTTAGAACTTTTCTAAAGTATGACACTTCAGAACTTCTGAGCCAGCCTCCATGCAAATGCAGTCAGAAGTTGCAAACATGGTTCAGGACATAGCCTTCAGTCAAAACATGGCTCTTCCGCCTCTACGCAAGCTCAGTCAGAGTTTTCCAGAGTAATTCAAAGAAGGCTAAGGAGCATGCTGCAAGCTTCCCAGAAAGTCTGAAAGATCCTTCAGAACATGCTGGAGCCAGAAGATAAGAGGATCAGAAGATGGGATGCCGCGCTGAAGTCGAACTTCTGATCTAAAACTAAGCATTGGTGTAGAGTTTCACGTTGTAGGATTTCTGGTTGTGATAAGTCTCATCATCATTTAATGCTCATTTAATGCTCACAACCACCTTCTGAGTCTTTATCCAAAGGATTTTCAATACGGTGTACCTCTACTGTCCTGGGATAGCAACTTTGCAACTAGGCCCATGCTTTACTTTTGCTTTTCCTTAATTCCCGCTGACAACCACCACGCTTGCTTCAAAAACAAGGCAGCGCTTCAGCACATGAAGGCTATATTCAACGCTTTGGTCAGAACTTGACCAAATCCCAAAACCTTGTTTATACAACTTGCTGCAGACCTATGACCAACAACTGGTTCAACCTACGCCTGCACCCCATGATTGCACCAAACTAGCATACGAAAACTGTGATGAAAAAGAAAAGGAACAGGATGCCAAAACAGGTTCAAATCCCCATTTGTTCCCCCCCCCCCCCCCCCCCCCCCCCCAAAAAAAATTTTTTTTTACAACAAATTCATCTATAAATACTTGGCTCCATCACACGTTCATTGGGGCTGGCTTTTGAAGAGAGAGATTGGCCAAAAAAGAGAAAAGGAAGTTGTGAAACCTTCATAAAAATCCATATTTCTCATACACAAAAACAAACCTTTGTTCTTCCCTCTGAACCAAAGAACACAACCACTCTTCCGTCTCTCTTGCTGACTCCGAACATCCAAAGGCAGCCACTCAAAGCTCCAACTACGCTCCAGGGGGTAAGTCTTTCTGACTTTACTTGCTTTTCGTTATGAACATCATTAACTTGTAAATATAATAGCATTAATGTTGTACATATCATTGCTTAAGTAGAAAAACTGTGGATCATAACTTCTTGATTAGGGTTAGACTCAGATTTAGGATTAGAACTTCTATAAACTGTTGTGCTATTATCCTTCTGATTTTGTTGTTTATTAAGAACTGAATAAATTACTGAGGTGCTGATTAAGAGTTGAAATATTGCATAGAACTTCTGATGTTCACTCACAGCTTTAGCACAACACTGAACTTCTGATGTTCATTCACTGTTTTAACACTTAGAACTTCTGATGTTCAATCACTGTTTTAACACTTAGAACTTCTGATGTTCACTCACTGTTCTAACACAACACAGAACTTTTGAGTTCTCCTCACATGTCAAATACACTGAACTTCTGGTGTTTCCATCAACTGTTTTCAAACACTCTAAGTTTCTGATTTTCACATGCTAACAATACGGAACTTCTGACTTTTGGTTCACTGGCTAAAAACCATCCAGAACCTCTGTATTTTCCCTCTAACGTTTCTTGTAGGATCTTAGAGTTTACCAATCCAGAACTTCTGATCCCACTGACGTCTCCTGATGAGTCATAACGCTCTTGGCTTCAGAACTTCTGATCCTAGTTGTTTTGCTTGCAGCAGCACGCTGTTCCTATCTTTCATTTATTTTTCTTTTTTATCATTTTTAATATTAACTCTTTTTATTAACATAAAAAACATAAAAATATTTTCCTTTTAATTTATTTCCTTAAAGACAAAAACATTTTTTAAACAAGTTCATTTCTTTCTTATATTATACACTTCAATATAGTTGTAATAGTAACTTAGGACTTATTTTTACTTGCAACCCACATTCATAAATTTGTACCCTCATCCCCTAAATATTGTAATAGTATAAAACTTTACCTTTCTGTAATTTATCGCTTCCAAATGTAAATGCTAGTAATTAGGCGTGTATGGCAAGATAAAACCAACAAGTAGACCACCAAAAATCAAAGACAAATGCATGCAATCAAATACACTTGCACACTAGCACCCCTAGGGTTATTCCACTTGTTTCCTTACAAAATGGCCATGTTATGCATGTGGGATGTCTTAGCACAAACGAATCAAAAAATACAAGATCATAGTCCCCTCGATGACGCTATCAAAGTTGCCTTTCAAAAATTATCTTAGTCCCTAAAGAAAATGCGCTAAGTCATTTCACAATAGTGCTATCATGGTCATATGATAACCCAACGCTCGTCCCTTCACATCCAACGGTGGGGCTTCTTGCCAAATCAATGGTAAGGTAGCAACATCTAAAGGAGGAGGGAAAAGCATATCTAAGACCTTTTGAGTAGGTAGATTACTTTTAGTTACTTGCTCAATTTCGAAACAAATATCCTTGCTATTTTCAAAACAATCACATGCACTTTCAAAACAACTTCAAAACATTTTCCAAACCTTGAAATATTTTCAAAAGCTCAACACTTTGCATACATTATTACAGACGGTAATCATTGCAAAGTTTGCCTAAATGATGGCACCTTTTCAAAATACTTTCAAAAACCACAAAAAGCATATTTTTCAAACAAAAGCAAGTGATCTAGCAAGTAACTAAGAGCCCATGGAAAACCATGGATGGAAAGGGTGCTAATACATTCCCTTTTCATAATCTAGCCCCCGAAGTCAAAAACATCTCTAAAAGGTATTTCCTGTGCTTTTTCACCTTTCCTTATTGGATAAAAGAAAAGTTGGTGGCGACTCTTGCTAAACCACGACATTTGCAAACATAAACGCAAAAAAACTCAAGTCAGTTCTCCCACCGTATCACAGAACTGGCGACTCTTCTGGGGAAATACTTAAAAGTAGCGTTACCTTAGGGCTTGATCACCTTTACTTGCTTACATTGTTTGATTTGTTTGCTTTACATTTTAGTTCCTTGGTTGGGTTTGTTTTAAATCCTACACCCGGATTTGGGGACACCTTTTAGGTAAGTAGCAATAGACTGTGAGGGAACTGTGTGGGGTATACCGACACGGTTGAAGCAGTAGCAACATTGATGTGGCACTTTGAATGGTACCGGTAACCCTTGAGTCAGTTAAGGAGAGTACGGGGCCTCCGCGTGGTGTTGTGAAGCATCAACTGACCTTAGAACCTTACTTGACCAACTTGGCCATTAGGACGTAGTGAGATGATCGGCTTTGGTGCAGTCCGAAGTTGGTAGATACTCGATGCTACACTAATTGAGGTTGGACTCTTGAGCTTTGTTTGGTTGTGAGTCAATCGCCTATTGAACGAAGCTAGGAGAAAGATCAGGGATATTGAGATCCCTTAGAACTCGGTTACTATTAAATAGGACAGGTTGAGCCAACCAAACTTCAAGAGGATACTTACCTACAAACTCCATGCAAGCCTAAACCTAAGGACTTGTTTGCTTTATGTGAATATGGTTATTTGTATGCTTACCATATCTGAGCATAACATCATAACATCATACCATAGAATTTTCAATAACCATTTCAAGGATCTCGAGGGTCTTTGATGCAGGGTCACAATGAACCAGACGTCTACCAAAGGGCAAGAGGATTTATTTTCATCTAAACAAATGCCGTCAAAAAATCAAGTACAACAAACTTGAGTTAAGGGCTATGACCCACTTGACATGGTGAGCTTAATTCTCGTGGAAAGACATCCACCGATACAAAGTTCTCCAATCAAAGTTGTTGATCGAAGTTCAAGTTCTAACTTTTTCTTGTGTTTACCCCGCGAGATCCTTGAAAACATGCATCCACATGTCATGCATCATATCATGACAGGTTTCTCCCATACAGGTATCCTTATCTTCCTACTGTTTATTTCAGTAAAATGGATATGGAGCAAATAGTGAAAGATCTCCAAGCTCAAAACTCTCAATTCCAACAAATGTTCCTGGCTATGGCTAAGGGGCAAGAGGACTTGAAAACTATCCTTCTCAAATATAAGAGGAAGAAGTCCAAGAAATCAGTAGGAATCCTGAACTCGAGAAGAAGACCTGGAGGACCAGTCAAGAGAGCTCTAGATCTTTCAACCCCATCCAACATGGGGGATAGTCTTGAAGAAGACAACAGTCTGGAGATTGGTGAAGCCGAAGCTGATTACTCCGAGGAACAATGTCCTCCCACTGATAACAAGTACAAATAGTTGGAGGATCGTCTCAATGCTATGGAGATTCAACAGATACTTGGCTTGGATTTAGGAGACATGGGTTTGGTTTCTAGAGTGGTCATCCCGCCAAAGTTTAAAATCCCTACATTTTCCCTGTACGATGGAGTCTCCTACCCTAAGATGCCCTTAAAGTCTTATGTCCGCAAGATTCAACCATACACAACTGATCCGAAGCTTTGGATCCATTTCTTCCAAGAAAGCCTGGTAGGGACTCAACTTGAATGGTTCTATCAATTGGAAAGTTATCGCATCCACACCTGGGAGGATTTAGCTGCTGCTTTTTACAAACAGTATCAGTATAATGCTGATCTTGCACCAACTCATATGCAATTGCAGAACATAACTGTGATACGGTGGGAGAACTGACTTGAGGTTTTGCGTTTGTTTTTGCAAATGTTTCGGTTGAGCAAGAGTTGCCACCGACTTTTTATTTTATCCTAAGGAAAGGTTAAAAAAGCACAGCAAAAACCTTTTGAGATGTTTTCTTGGGTTCGGGGAGTAGATTATAGAAAGGGAAGGTATTAGCACCCTTTCTATCCATGGTTATCCATGGGCTCTTAGTTACTTGCTTAGATCACTTGCCTTTTGTTTTCAATTGTTTTAAATGGTGCTTGTGTGTGGGTTTGAAAATGTTTTGAAAAGAAGCCAATGTGGTGGCAACCTTTGTAATGATCCATGTGGGGATGTATACAAAGATGTATGTCTTTTGAAAAGGTTTTCATTTGTTTTTGAAAGTTGTTTTGAAAGTGTAGTGATGTGTGGTTTAGAAAATAGGCAAGTGTTTTGTTTTTGCAAGTTTGATTCAAGTAACTAAGAGGTTGTCTACTCCTAAATTTCTCAAAAGACTATTGCTATGTTTTAACCCTTTTAATAAGTTTGTTCCACCATTGTATTTGGTGGACAATCTTATGTTAGGATGTGAAAGGGACGGGCGCGGGTCATCGTTTGGACCATAATTGCAACGGTGCCAAGTATCTTTGGGCATTTTTCTTTAAGGGACTTGATCATTAGTTTTGGAAGTATTTTCAAAATGTTATCGAGGGACTATGATCATTTGGTTTGTTTGTTTTGCCCAAAGAGACTTAACATGCAATATGGCCCATTTTGAAAGGCAACAAGTGGAGTACCCTAGGGGGTGCAAGTGTGATTTGTGTGTCCATTTTCATGCTTGTTTGTCTTGAGATTAGGTCATAACTATTTTTGTTGTTTTTCGCATACAAACCCTAATTCTAACATGGCATAATTAGAAAGCAATAAAAGCGCGAAAATAAATTTACTAAGCTATTACAAAACCAAATATGGGAAGGGGGTACAAATGTTCAAATGGGGATTTTGACAAGTAATGTAAACCTAAAACTATTACATCAATATTGAATATTTACAAGACAAATATTTTGCATAGATTAAATAAAATAAGACAAATATGCAAGAATGCAAAAAGAAATTTTTATATGTATGAAAAAAGATTATTTATAAAAAGAAAATAAAAGGGTATTATTTTTTGGAGTTTTTTTCACATTTAGGGCAAAACCCTAATTCTATTAAAGGGGTATTAATCAATTAATTCATATAATACTTTTTATTTATATACAAAAATAAAATGAAATATGGTATATTTGTAAAAAAAAAGGTATTTTTTAGTATTGAATATTAAAAAATGAAATATGTACATTTTTTGGCATTTTACTCTAAATGTATTAATATATATATATATTGTAGGTGTTTAGTTATTGGCTTGCATTTTTGGTAAAACCCAAGTGTGTGTGAATGTCATGACTGATGTCATAACATTCTAGTTTAGTGTGTACTGATTCTTTAGGTACCTTTGCAGAAAAATATTGTCATTCAGGTACTAATGTTTATAAGTGTGTATCTGAGCATTTTGCAAAATGATCACATTTTCATAAATCAGTTGACAGGTTTCTCAGATGTCATAACAGATGTTATGACATCCTGTTCTGAACTAACAGGTTTGCAGGTTGGATAAGTCTGAGTTTTTTCAGGAAATAACTCAGTCTTTCCTGAACAGAATCCTGCGTTTTCTGAGGGGTAACCTAGCTCAACCCTAACCTGGTTAATAAAGTCCTGTGACCTGGTCTTTAGGTCAAACGGAATTAACCCTAGGTTTTTTTGGAAACCCTAACTGAAGTTGCAGCTGCTATATATTCAACAGAGCTGCTGTTTTGCAAGTAATCCCTTTTTTGGTTAGAAGATCATTTGTAAGCCTCACATAATGTAACATTGGGGGTGTTTTGTTAGGTAAACCTGTCGGTCTGTGGCAAGGTTACCATGTGTGTAACTCGATACCTGTAGGTAAGAGTTTGAGTGTTCTTGGACGAAGCTATGAAGCAAGTCTAAGTATTTCTGCATTACTTCATATTCATTGTAGTGTAGGAAACCAAGTGGGAGGGCTCTACTTCTTGAGTAGGAGTAAGACTTCTGTTGCTGCGGCAATAGGAATGGAAACTGGTAGGTTTCTATCTAGGAGTTCCTAGGTATAGGTTGCACTGGGTAGATGATTAAGTGAAGGATGGGAACTTGTGAAGTTTAGTCCTGAATTAATATTGCTGATAGTGGATCTTCTTCCTGGCTTGGTATGCCCCCAGAGTAGGAGAAACAGAACTGTGAAGGTTGTTTGCTCTCTGCTGATCATGAACAGAACTAGTCACATCGTTGTTCTATCCTCTGCACCTTCAAAGTATATCTGGCACAGCTTGGATAAACTGTGCTTCTGTTATTCTTTAGTACTGAATCACGAAAAATTGGGTATCTACCTTGCTGTGTATTTATTATGTCATATCAGATGTCTAGACATTGAGTATAACATCTGAAGACTGGCATACACCAAAATTTCAATTGGTATCAGAGCAGGCATCCTGTTCTGTTTCTGGATGAGATCCATGGGTGATACTTTCTGGTATCTGCAAGGTCAATCTTAGTACTGGAGATTGTAACCTGGAAAGGTTTGTTATTTCCCTGAATGATCCCTTAAAGTGGGAGGATGGACTATTCATGACAAGAACTGTGTGTACCTGTCTTTGGTGATTGGCATTTGGCCTGGTTGTGTGGTAGCTGCTCTAGGTTTGATTTATTTTCAAACCTAGGATTTGTGTACGCCTAAAGTGTGTGCAAAGATTGAGTTGTATTATGTTCTTCCGCTGCATAATACTTGGCAAAACTCAAGCTCTGATGTGTTTCCCCTCTTGTGGATTGAAGGCTACTATATTCAAGATTTCAACATAAGCTATTGAAGATGTCCCAGATACTTGAGTCCTCTCAAGTCCACTCATGAAGACGTTCTTCGTTCAGGATGGTAAGAGTCACATAATCACGGATTAGTGTTATACGAAGACCTTGAAGAATTTCAAGGAGGGCTTTGTTCCAAGGTGATGGAACTGATGTTCTATGTGATGGTGGAACATGTGTTCAACAAGTATGCAGCTACTAGTTGAAGAGCATATGTTTTGGGTGTCAAACAAAGGGATACTTTTGTTTGGAACCTACTCCTGACCTGGAAGAGGAGACATGTGTGTGTGCAAAGTTGACAATGGTAGAGTCAACTATGTCTGTGTGCTCCCGAAGGTTACTTTTAGAAGTCAGAACTCTAGAAGTGGAGCTGGTTGAGATGTGACATTGTGCAATCCCTATTGGTGGGCTTTATCCTGAAGATTGATCAGGGCTGAGCAGGTGTTCCCTGGAGTACTATGGTGTGTAGAAAGACAAGCTCATTGGTTAATAAAAGTCAATAATGGTGCAACATTATCGCTCCCCCAGAGAAGTAGATTGGTATCATGAATCTTGTCATTTAAACATCATGATTAGAAGTGGAAGATCTTTCAAGATGTGAGAATTTGAAGACTCAGAATTTGGTTAAGGTAGTATGTTCTGGCAATACATATCTGCTGATGATTGGTGTTGTTGTCTTCTCTGAAGTACTTAAGGTCAGCTGAAGTATGATTGGTGTGATTGGAGTATGAACAGGTATAACTCTTGGAGTTACTTGACTCTGGTAGGGATGTCATATGTCATGTCGAGACATTTGTGTACACTGCATGGATATTTTGTGTGGAGCTTCCATGATTGGTAGTTTGAGGGGGAGATTTGGTTAACCTCCTCACATTAGTTCAACTTGGTGTTCAGCTGGATGTTGACCTATGGGTTCTGGGTGTTGTGTGACATATTTGCAAGGAAGGATTCATCTCTCTCTTTCCTAAGGATGAATCTGATCTGGTAGGAGTTTCAAATCTGTTAAGGTGAGTAGAGTTTGTTCAGAGAACCTAGATATCTCAACTCTTTGGTCTCTCAAAGAAAGTGCTTGCAAGAAGAAGATATTAACACACGAAGAGTATGTCAAAGTATTCAAATGGTGAAAGTAGCTTACAGGATAATGGGAAGGATTTATGATCAATTGCTATTCGTGACAAGTACAAGTATTTAATTGATTATCCTTGGAATTCAAGATAACTGAAGTTCTTAAAGATGTGGGAACATTCCTTCTTCTAGACCCTGTGAAGAATCACAGGAAGAGTGATGCTTTAGAGTTGTCTCTTTGGTAACAGCAAAAACATTTGATTCTTGAAAAGGTTTCCTGGAAACGTGTTCAGACTCGAAGCTACAAGAAGAAGAAGACATCATAATCTTGATAATGGTTACTTGGATCAGTCTGGTTCTGATCTAGGTAAGGAAGTAACTTAGAGAAGGAGCTGAATTCAACAACTAGATGTTATAACATAATGTTGTAACATTTGGTTCAACATCAGATTCTTGGTTGGTGAAGTGGCACATCAACTTAAGATAAGATGATCTACGAAGTTGAAGGTTGGATACTTCAAAAAGATCGTCTCTTTGCAGCTCTTTTGAGTTGTTGGGTGGAGAAGATGTTACATGTTCCTGTCTTAGTGTATCTAAGCCTTTTGTGATAACTTTTAGCTTGAAGTTCAAATGTCAATTGGAAGATCAGAATATCTTTGGGAGAAGTCTGATAAACATGGAGAAGTCATAAGGTGGCATTTGATTTTTTCATATGAGGATCCATGAAGGAGATAATCAAACAGTGGCATTTGATCTATCTCAGCAGTGGATTCAGAGAATCAAGATAATCAACATGTGGCAGCTGATGAGAAAGTTTGATTCAGAGTATGAATGCGTTCAACCAATATTGTTGAACAGAGGGTGCGCTCTTGAAGACATGAAGATGCGTCTTATGTTTACCATTCATCAAGGGGTCTTATTTACTTTGAATCAGAAGTTGTCTTGAAGGTCCAACTGAGTATTGAATGTGACCTACTTGTTTCCATGAGGAGAAGTGATTGTCCCTAACAGGGGGAGTATTGGTTTGTACGGAAAGTCTTCATCAGACTCGTAGGATATAAAGTGTGGCACTTTATTAACTATTGGGATGATGTGTTCAAGACTGAAGAGGACTATGTATGACCGAATGTCATCACATTGCCTAATGACATTGTTCCCAATTTCCTCTAAAACTACAGACAGGAGGAAAATTGGATGAAGTGTGGATTACTATTAGTGAACCCATGTGTGTACAGTTGTATCACTCAGAGGGAGTAACCATCATCTTTGTGTAAATGGAATGGTTTCAAGCTGCTAATATGAAAATAGCAGAATGTATGACGACATAGGATTTGAGCATGTTTTCATCTGCTAAGAAAACAGGGCGTTTGTGTCTCATTATGAAGCATTCTAGTGAGCTGGAATGTTTAGGTGATAACTTGTCATCTAATAAAGGTATTATATAACTGAGGCAGAGTGTGATTTCTAGTAATTGGTGGAGTGGGGAGTAGTCCTTTAAATCAAGAAAGTTCAAATGCTGTTCCTTTAAATCCAGATGTCTCTAAGGATGTTGAGACATCAGACAAAGAAAAGAATGTTGACATTGCTCACAAGAAAAGGAAGAAGCCAGAATCCTCCGAGCCTGATGACAGTGCTTAAAGGTTGGTTGCTATTTGGTGGTGTTGATGGTTGGTGCTGATATCTGGTGGAGTTTGGAAGTGTGTTCAGTTCCTTTTTTCTGCTGCTGCTCTTGTTATTTGTTTTGAACATGTATCCTTGGCCCATTTGTGGCTAAAGAGGGGGAGAATATTTTGGTACTTGCTCAATTAGACATTCTATTTTTCTGCCTATCTCTGATTGCTTAGGGTCTTTAGCCAAAAATCTTCCAAAGGGGGAGTTTGTAGGTGTTTAGTTATTGGCTTGCATTTTTGGTAAAACCCAAGTGTGTGTGAATGTCATGACTGATGTCATAACATTCTAGTTTAGTGTGTACTGATTCTTTAGGTACCTTTGTAGAAAAATATTGTCATTCAGGTACTGATGTTTATAAGTGTGTTTCTGAGCATTTTGCAAAATGATCACATTTTCATAAATCAGTTGACAGGTTTCTCAGATGTCATAACAGATGTTATGACATCCTGTTCTGAACTAACAGGTTTGCAGGTTGGATAAGTCTGAGTTTTTTCAGGAAATAACTCAGTCTTTCCTGAACAGAATCCTGCGTTTTCTGAGGGGTAACCTAGCTCAACCCTAACCTGGTTAATAAAGTCCTGTGACCTGGTCTTTAGGTCAAACGGAATTAACCCTAGGTTTTTTTGGAAACCCTAACTGAAGTTGCAGCTGCTATATATTCAACAGAGCTGCTGTTTTGCAAGTAATCCCTTTTTTGGTTAGAAGATCATTTGTAAGCCTCACA
This sequence comes from Vicia faba, assembly GCA_948472305.1. Taxonomy (NCBI): domain Eukaryota; kingdom Viridiplantae; phylum Streptophyta; class Magnoliopsida; order Fabales; family Fabaceae; genus Vicia; species Vicia faba. Next base: position 1,218,551,795 of record OX451738.1, on the reverse strand, counting down.
TAATGTAACATTGGGGGTGTTTTGTTAGGTAAACCTGTCGGTCTGTGGCAAGGTTACCATGTGTGTAACTCGATACCTGTAGGTAAGCGTTTGAGTGTTCTTGGACGAAGCTATGAAGCAAGTCTAAGTATTTCTGCATTACTTCATATTCATTGTAGTGTAGGAAACCAAGTGGGAGGGCTCTACTTCTTGAGTAGGAGTAAGACTTCTGTTGCTGCGGCAATAGGAATGGAAACTGGTAGGTTTCTATCTAGGAGTTCCTAGGTATAGGTTGCACTGGGTAGATGATTAAGTGAAGGATGAGAACTTGTGAAGTTTAGTCCTGAATTAATATTGCTGATAGTGGATCTTCTTCCTGGCTTGGTATGCCCCCAGAGTAGGAGAAACAGAACTGTGAAGGTTGTTTGCTCTCTGCTGATCATGAACAGAACTAGTCACATCGTTGTTCTATCCTCTGCACCTTCAAAGTATATCTGGCACAGCTTGGATAAACTGTGCTTCTGTTATTCTTTAGTACTGAATCACGAAAAATTGGGTATCTACCTTGCTGTGTATTTATTATGTCATATCAGATGTCTAGACATTGAGTATAACATCTGAAGACTGGCATACACCAGAATTTCATATATATATATATATATATATATATATATATATATATATATATATATATATATATATATATATATATATATATATATATATATATATATATATATATATATATATATATATATATATATATATATATATATATATATATATATATATATATATATATATATATATATATATATATATATATATATATATATATATATATATATATATATATATATATATATATATATATATATATATATATGTATATTTGTACTATTTACAAGATATGTATTATTTAATTAATAATATTTAATATAAAAATAAAAAGGGTATTTTTTATACAAAATATTTTCAGGAAGTAAAAATAAAATAAAAGTGTGTAAAAAATATATTTGTATTATCTTAATATTTTAAACAAAAAAAAAATATATGTATAATTATTTATTTATGTACAAAACTAACTAATAGTCAAATAAATATCAAAATAAATGCAAAAAATATAAAAAAAATATTTTTAATGCTTTTTATGAATTGAATAAAAATATGGAAACAAAATCAAAAAGAAAATATAGAAAATAACAAGTAAAAATCAAAATGGATCAGGGGGGTGTCAAAGTAGAAACAAGGTGCAAATAAGAAAAACATTCCAGGCCCAGCCCAGAACCAGTCATCTTCAACCTCTGAACAACATCACCCACGCGTTTTCTATCTCTTGATTCCTGGACTTTCAAGCAAAACTCATAACATGAAAAGTGTAGAGCATGAGAAGACGAATTCAACCATGTAAAGAACTTGACTTAACTCTCTAAGATGAGGGAGAATTTCTTCTCCCCCAATTTCTGACCTAACTTTTCATCAATATTCAGAACCAAAATTCTCTAAGCTCACATAATATAAATGAAATCTAATCATATGGGCATGTTCAGGGCTATGATTGTGACATGTTTCCTTCACAAACCTAAAGCTAACAATGCCTATACTGAGAGATAGAACTCCATGAATATACCTGTTCAGTTGGAATCATGCTTTGCAATGGGGGAGTTTTCAGAGCAAGATGATGATTTGTACAGCTTCCTTGAAGTGTAAGGATGCTATTCCAAGTTCTACTTTGTCTTGAAACTCCCTGAATCATGCTGGAGAACTTCAACTGCAAAATAGAAAAACAAAAATGGTAAAGTGGCTTGGAGGTGTTACAGGTCGTGCTTTTGCTTTTGGTTAGCTTGCATAGATGGTAAGGAAGGTGTGTGAACTGGTTTTGGCAAGAATGCTTGAGAGAAATAGAAGTTGGCACTCAAACTGCAGAGGCAACTCTGTTTTTGCAGTTTGATGGTGTTTTTTGGTTTGATGATGTTTGGGAGGCAAAATGGCTCGTGCAATAGCTTGGTTATGATGTGTGTAATGTGTTTGATAACTTTTTTTCTTGTGTTTGTAAGCTGGTTTCTGAGTTGGTACAAGTTATGCCACATTTCTTGAACTTGAAGCAAACAAAAGCCACTTGATCATTCTAGCCTGTACAGGCCCTCACACTATGCTGCATCTTTTTGTCTTGATCAAAGTGTTATGTCCATGAATCTTGTGTCCAAAGATATGCATTGTACCATTTGATTTGCAAACTTGACATAAAGTTCTTCTTTTCAAAAATGGATAAACCACTTTTTCCAATTAAGGCTTAATTCCTTGTGTAATGACTATATGAACAAAACAAAGCTAAAACACAATGTATTGGCATTTAATTATTGAGTGTAACTTGGTTTAAGGACCTGTAATCAAGGGCATGCTGGTTTTGAGAAGTTTGCATAACTTATGAACATGAAAAATGGCCAATTCAAAAGTGAGTTTTTGCTATATTGTGAAATTCGATTCTCCCTAACCATGAGGTTGTTTGAGAAGTTCTTGGACATTTTGGAAAGCTTGGAATGTGTAATACAATCCATCTTTGAAGTTCAATTTGAAATTCCAAGTGGAAGTGTATGGAAAATGGTCTTGAAGTGGGGTAGAAAAACTTGTCAAAATAGGTCAAAAATTCACTAAGTTAAGAATGGTTTAGTGCCCTTATTCAAAAATTTGTAAATTGAGATACAAGCTTCAAATGAGAAAACTTTGTGAATCAAAGTTGTAGATTATGCAACAAGCTACAACTTTCATGTTTTGACTTTTGTTTGAATCCAAATGAATCATGGTGAAAAAGTGGGGCAAAGTTGGGAAAAAATTAGGGTTTTCCATAACTTAGAAAAATTCTAAGTTATGAAAAATTCCATTTCAAACCCTAATTTGCATTTCTTGGTTTCTTGGTGAACAAGTTTCATGATTTGGCATGTTTTGATGAAAAAGGAATCTTGACTCTTGATTTTGACCAAAAAGTCAAAGTTTGACTTTTCAGTATACAGTCAAAATTGATCAATTTGACTGGGAAATTCAACTGTCAATCTTGTGTACTTGGGATCTTTTGAGCTTGATGAATGTGTCAAGACCATTTCATGGGGTCCTTGAGTCCATATGTGAGTTTGGTTTGCCATTGGCTAGGTCAAACAGTCAAAAATTGCTTTTGTGCAGTCAAAACCCTAAAAATGACCATTTTGCCCTTTTGGTGATCTGATCAAATTTCTTGTGGAATTGTGATCCAAACTTGATCAAATGGTCCATATGAGTTCATAATGTTGATGTGGGTCAATTTTCATGAGATTTGACTGTCAATTGGCCACAGTTGACTTTTTCCCCAATACAGCTGATTTCTAGGTCATCTGTCCAATTGACTGGGCAAAACTTGGAATCAAGACTTGAAACTTGGTATGGGTAAACTTGGGAGTCCAATATGAAGCATGAAAGTCATCTTAGGCATTTTAGGTCAAAACATCTTTGTTCAAACACAAACCCTAATTTGAGTCCACAATGCAAGGAGAAGTCTTGAGCAGAGGAAACCCTAACTGGATCTTGATCTTCAAGGTTTTTGTGGTGAGAAAATGTTGAGGAAATGGGAGGGCAAATTTTGGGGTACAACAATGACCATGGGTTCCAATGAGAGCTTCAAAGGGTATGCCCAAAAGTGGAGAGATCTGGCTGGTAGGGTGCAGCCCCCTTTAACTGACAGGGAGCTGATTGACATCTTTATAGGATCTTTGACAGGGCCTTTCTTCAAACACTTGATCGGAAGCTCCTCATCCGGGTTCACCGAGCTAATACTGACCGGAGAAAGAGTCGAAGTTGGCATCAAAAGTGGAAATATTCAAGAAGCTACACCTTCTGATGCTCAGAAAAAGCCATATAATGGGAAGAAAGAGTCCAATGCTGTGTACAATCAAAAGAGTCGTCGTGACCAACACGTGGGTGCAATCCTGATCTTTGGTTCTGCGTCACACTGAAAACAACAAAAGGGAAATCAACAAAGGCCAGACGAGCCCAAAAGACAGTTCACCAACCTCAACATTCCGCCGTCTCAAGCGCTACAACACTTGTTGAGGATGAATCTGATTGCATTGATAGGACCTCATCCAAACCCCAAGACTTCTTCTCCTAACAATAATCCTAATGCAACGTGTGCTTATCATTTTGACAGTCCTGGGCATGACAGTAACGATTGCTGGGCATTGAAGTACAAGATTCAGAATTTGATTGACACCAAGGAGATCAAGTTCGACCCTCCGGAGACTCCAAACGTGATCACTACTCCTTTTCCAAAACATTGAGAACGTCTTGTTCATTTTGAATTTTCAATTGTAATTTCTATTGTTATTCAAACAATTATCTATTAATGTCAAACTTTGTTTCATTAATGCATTGCATATGTTTGTCTTGAATTATTTCATTTGTTTTCATTTCATTTAAACTATGCTTTTTACTCTCTCTATGACATTCAACTCTTGCTAAAAGTTACAAGCCTTTAGAGGGAGGATGACGAAAACAATGCCATAATCTCATACAGTATGCTTTTGGACAGAACTTGCTGACGATGTACAAGTATTCTTTCAAATCCTAAACACTGGAGTTATAAGAAAGATAATCCCAAGTCAACCCCTTCGAGCCAAAGAAGTAGAAGTCTTCCCTTTTTCACAAAAAAAATTGAAACCTTTAATCAAAACCTAGGGCAGGGTAGTCTCTCAGTTAATTCAAACACGCGTTAAAGTCGCAAACTCTCATCTCGTAATACATCGAATGACATCAAGAAACATTCCTCTAGAATCAAAAGACGATGATGGTTCCCTATCACATAGGCAGTCATTATCTCTCAAAAAGAAAAGCCCACTAAATCAAAGCCTACAAAGGAGACTTAAGAAAACTGGGGCATCCCGCTGACTGTAATCTTAAAACAAGAAGAGTCAGGCAAAAATTAGGGATAACAAATCAAGTAAAAATAGGTCACTACAAATCCTCAACAACATGAAAAAAAATCTTGCAAGAATGATTGCCTTCCGACAAACTTAACTTGTTTGAACCATCACTAAAATGTCATTCCATACTCAATTGGAGTTCAAACGTACAAATAACTGAGCTTAGGACTGAAGAACATCACGAAGAATGGGTGGATACAAATACACTTTTGTGGTGAGAAAATGTTGAGGAAATGGGAGGGCAAATTTTGGGGTACAACAGTTGCCCCTGTTCAATCTTCTTGGACCTGAAGAGTTAGATTGGCAAGTTTGCCTTTCGTGACTCGAGGGTAAAAGGAGATTGGACACTAGAGTGCCCGGAAATTTGCACTCGCATGTTGAAGTATCAGCAAATGTGATGTCGGTAATGGGCTTATAGATGCCATTTGGAGAGGTGGTGGATAGGGAGATGGGCTTATAGATGCCATCTGGAGATGTGGCAGAACCTTGTCGGGAATGGGCTTATAGATGCCATCTGAAGCGTTGACCGCATAAGAGATTCCTTAGCGAGAACTTGTGTATTTGAGAAAGACAGATGTTTTCCTGGCTTGTTACAGGTGTTTGATCTTCAATCTTTTCATGCAGATATGCCCTGGCTAGATACAGGTGTCGAATCTACAATTGGTTGCTCACAGATGTGCCCTGGCTGGATACAGGAATCGAATCCGGAAATAGTCGTCAACAGATATGCCCTGGCTGGATACAGGAATCGAATCTGGAAATGTGGTCAACAGATATGCCCTGGCTGGATACAGGAGTCGAATCCGGAATTGTGATAGTTGTTAGATATGCCCTGGCCGGATACAGGAATCGAATCTTCGAACTCTTCAGACGTGCCCTGGCTAGATACAGGAATCGAGTCTGGAAATGTGGTCAATAGATATGCCCTGGCTGGATACAGGAGTCGAATCTGGAAATCTTCAGACGTGCCCTGGCTAGATACAGGAATCGAATCTGGAAACTGATCACTCTCAGATGTGCCCTGGCTAGATACAGGTATCGAATCTGGAATTGTGACAGTTGAAGGTAGTTGTCTTTGGGATTGTCTTTTTCCCTGAAAAGGCAAAACATAAGTTGTATGCAATGTCATGATGTATGATATGCATGATGTCATGATGTTCAACATGAGATAGTGTTGTATGCACTTTATCATGTATGTAAGCAAGATGCATGAAAATGTGAAACGTTTATAAATGTATTTTCGTCTTAGGAAAATAAATCCTTGACGACCGGCCAGGGAACTGCTCTGTGGAAGAGATATTTTGCCGAAGTTTTTGCTGAGAGGCCTGCTGAGGACTCCAATGATGGACTCCGCTGGGGATAATGATGATAAACTCCGCTGGGGATAATGATGATAAACTCCGCTGGGGATAATGATGATAAACTCCGCTGGGGAGAACCGAGGATAGACTCTTGCCGGGGAATGAAAGAACTTTGCCGAGGGCGATCTTCCGTGGCAATTAGCTGAGGATAACCCAGTTATAAGTCCTTGTGAGGAAATAACTCTGAATAAAACTCGGGAGAGACGTCCGTACCCTGCAGGGAACAAGCTTCCAGAATCTACTGGGGATAAGCTTTAAGACCTGCCGGGGAATGTTGTGCCTTTTCAGGATTGACGGGGAGTCAACTCTGCTTGGGGAAAGTATTGCTGAATCTTGTTTTACTCAGCGGGGAATTGAGATGATTTGGTCACAATCTTCAGTCGAACCTACCTTGGCACCTTGGTGGGCAAAGCAACCAGACTGCATCAGACAACTTCACATTTCCCCTGCCTCTGATGTCACCTGTAATTAATCTCTTGTTTTATATGCAAATATTTATGAATCAGCAATTTAATGTTAAATGCATATATCAAAAAATGAACATTGGACGTTCTTCGCAAAACAAAACAGAAAAGAGAAAAACAATGGCGATTTGTATAGACAAGTGAATTTGTATTGATTTGAATTTTGCCTGTGAATAGGCTTTTTTGTACAAGAGGCTGACATCCTAGTAAGAGGACGCCGCCAAACAACATAGAGTTTACAATTTTGAAAAGGAAACAAAACAGCTATGTGAACAATCCCACTGGGTTCCAACTCTGCTATCGCCTTTATGTCTCCGAGCGTCTCATTGCTTTGCTGCCTAGTTGAAGATGAAGGTGATTGGTTGATGCCGAAGTCTGAGCCAGATAATTGACGCTGAATTCCGGATGCGAAGTAATCCAATGAGACATAGTGTTATGCTTTATCCCTAACTTTTGCCTGGACCGCCCTTTCGGGTTTTCAGTCCACCGGGATACCCATTTTTGCCCAAGCCGCCTCTTCAGGTTTTCGACTTGCCGGGTGTACAGATTTTATTCATTTCATCCCTTATTTTTGCCCGAACCCTTTTGGTTCGCCGGGAAGCCCTTATTTTTGCCTAGGTATGTCAACCTAGCGGGTCTTTTATTTATGCGTAGTATTTTTTTACTATGTCTGCATTGGCGGGGTGAGGAAGATCGTCACCGTCCATGGTGGTTAGGATCATGGCTCCTCCTGAGAACACATGTTTAACCACAAATGGCCCTTCGTATGTAGGGGTCCATTTGCCCCGGGGATCACTTTGAGGAAGGATGATGCGTTTAATTACCAGGTCCCCAACTTGATACTCTTGTGGTCTGACTTTCTTATTAAATGCCCTGATCATCCGTTTTTGATACGTTTGACCGTGACAGATAGCAGTGAGCCTCTTTTCGTCAATCAGATTTAATTGATCAAGTCGAGTCTGGATCCAGTCATCTTCACTCAAGTCTGCATCCTTCATTATCCGGAGAGAGGGTATCTGGACTTCAATTGGCAAGACTGCCTCCATGCCATAGACCAAGGAGAAAGGAGTTTCCCCAGTTGACGTCCTTGCTGAGGTACGGTACCCATGAAGAGCGAACGGTAGCATCTCGTGCCAATCTTTATAGGTCACTGTCATCTTCTGCACATTTTTCTTGATATTTTTATTAGCTGCCTCTACAGCCCCATTCATCTTCGGCCGGTAGGGAGAAGAATTGTGGTGCTGTATCTTGAATTGCTCACAGAGTTCAGTGATCATCTTGTTATTGAGATTGGTACCATTGTCCGTAATGATTCTTTCCGGGACACCGTACCGACAGATCAGATTATGCCGGATGAAACGTGCCACGACGCTCTTGGTTACTGTGGCGTAGGAAGCTGCCTCAACCCACTTCGTGAAGTAATCGATCGCCACCAAGATGAAACGATGTCCATTGGATGCCGTCGGTCGGATCTCACCGATCATATCGATGCCCCACATTGCAAAAGGCCAAGGTGGCGTCAGGACGTTCAGAGGAACCGGCGGAATATGCACTTTGTCGGCATAGATCTGGCATTTGTGACAAGTTCGGGAGTGTTGGTAACAATCGGCTTCCATTGTGGACCAGAAATATCCTGCCCGAAGGATTTTCTTAGCCATGGTGTGTCCACTGGAATGTGTTCCGAATGTACCTTCATGCAATTCTATCATGATCTTCTCTGCTTCAGCCTTATCCACACAACGTAGTAGAGTTGAATCATGATTCCGTTTGTAGAGAATGCCGTTGCTGAGGAAGAATTTCGCCGCAAACCTTCTCATGAACTTCTTGTCATTGACAGATGCACCTTCAGGGTACTCCTGAGCTTCCAAGTACCTCTTCACCTCGTGATACCAGGGTTTTTCAGTCACCTTCTCGGCCTCGAGATCGCATCAGTATGCCGGTTCATCCAACTTCCAGATAATGATCCGGGGAGCCTCATTGTCCCATTTAACTTTGAACATTGAAGACATCGTAGCTAGTGCGTCTGCTAGCTGATTCTCCTCTCTTGGGAAGTGCTCAAAAGTTATTTCCTCAAAGTGGGGAAGCAAGGTTGACACATACTCCTTGTAAGGAATAAGATTTGGGTGTTTCGTATCCCACTCGCCTTTGATCTGATTGATCACGAGAGCAGAATCTCCGAAGACACTCAGAAATTTGATCCTTAAGTCGATTGCAGCTTGCAAACCCATGATACATGCCTCATATTCTGCCATGTTGTTGGTGCAGCTGAAACATAATCGGGCGGTGAGTGGAGTATGAGTTCCTTTGGGGGATATGATTACAGCGCCGACGCCGTTACCCAAAGCATTGTAGGCTCCGTCAAAATGCATAGACCATCGGGATCCTTCCTCAGGTCCTTCATCCGGTCCAGGTACTTCACAGTCAGTTACCACCATGATGTCTTCGTCCGGAAAATCAAAGTTCAATGATTGGTAATCGTCCACAAGTTGGTGTGCCAAATGATCTGCCAGTACACTTCCTTTAATTGCTTTCTGAGTTGTATACTGGATGTCATATTCTGTCAAGATCATTTTCCATCTCGCTATTCTCCCAGACAGAGCAGGCTTTTCAAATATGTACTTGATGGGATCCATCTTTGAAATCAGTAGAGTAGTGTGAGTCAGCATATACTGTCTTAGTCGGCGAGCAGCCCATACTAGAGCGCAACAAGTTTTCTCAAGCAGTGAGTAACGAGACTCACAGTCGGTAAACTTTTTGCTCAAGTAATAAATAGCGTGCTCTTTTCAGCCAGACTCGTCATGCTGCCCCAGTACACACCCCATTGAATTATCAAGCACTGTCAAGTATAGTATCAGAGGTCTTCCTTCCACTGGTGGCATAAGAATGGGTGGCTCTTGGAGATATTCCTTTATCTTTTCAAAGGCAGCCTGACATTCATCGTTCCAGCGTACTACTTGATCTTTCTTCAGTAATTTGAAGATTGGCTCACAAGTAGCAGTCAGATGTGAGATGAATCGGGCAATGTAATTCAGTCGTCCCAGGAAGCCTCTGACTTCTTTCTCTGTCTTTGGAGTCGGCATCTCTTGTATGGCTTTTACCTTGGCAGGGTCCACCTGAATACCTTTGTCACTTACAATGAAACCTAGCAATTTTCTGGATCTTACCCCAAAGGTGCATTTGTTGGGATTCAACCTCAGCTTGTATAACTTGAGTCGGTCGAACAATTTCCTCAGATGGTCAAGGTGCTCTTCCTCAGTTTGAGACCTTGCAATCATGTCATCAACGTATACCTCAATCTCATGATGGATCATATCATGAAATAAAGCAACCATGGCACGTTGATAGGTTGCCCCGACATTTTTCAATCCGAACGGCATGACCTTATAACAGAAGGTGCCCCACTGAGTCACAAAGGTAGTCTTTTCCATATCTTCCGGGGCCATCTTGATCTGATTATACCCTGAAAAACCATCCATGAAGGAGAACACCTTGTGTTGTGCAGTATTGTCAACAAGAACATCGATGTGAGGTAAGGGGAAGTCATCCTTGGGGCTTGCCCTGTTCAAATCCCTATAGTCGACACACATTCTGACTTTACCGTCCTTCTTCGGTACTGGCACCACATTGGCAACCCACTGAGGGTAAGAAGTCACTGCTAGAAACCCGGCATCGAACTGCTTCATAACCTCAGCCTTGATCTTTTCAGACATCTCTGGGCGCATACGTCGGACCTTTTGCTTTACCGGAGGGCAATCTTCCTTGGTTGGCAGGTGATGAACTACAATGTCGACATCCAAACCAGGCATGTCTTCATAGGACCAAGCAAATATCTCCATGTAATCTTGTAGCATCTGGATCAATCGTTGCTTCACGCTGAGCTCTAGATTAGCCCCAATCTTGACCTCTTTCCTATCTATCTCAGTACCCAGATTAATCGTCTCTCCCGGCTCTTCATGTGGTTGAATAGCCCTCTCTTCCTGGAGAAGCAGTCTTGCGAGTTCACCAGGCACTTCACAATCATCTTCACCTTCGTCTTCGGCCAAGTTGATCGGATTCTTGAAGTCATAACTGGCGGTAGCAGAGCTGTTACCAGTGGGATCCAGAGTGGATTGAAACCTGTATAAGTGAGTGTGTGTAAATATAGCTGTTTTGCAATATATATATAACACAGAAAGAAAAAGAGCACAAGATTTGAAATGCAACAAACGTCCAATGTTTTGATTGATGATACATGGAAATGTCATATAAAAAGCCCTCACAAATGGAGCTACGATGCCCCGGGTAGGACACCGAGCCAACAAAGTCTTAACATATTGTTTGTTACAAATTGGAAATCAAAAGAAATTAATTACTGCGTGACAAATGTGATAGGTGTAAAATCCTTTGTCGTCCAGTTGCTCGGTCCGTTGCTGATAGTTGGGTAGATCCAACTGTCAAACTCTGCTTCTTCTACATCCTCCTCGATAGCATTCACCCTTGGGTTGGAGATAAACACCGGAGCCTTTCTGATCTTTTCCTTGCGCACAGCCCTCTGAGCCTCTGCAGTAAAGCCCAGCCCAAACTTGTCGTTCTTTTGAGTGAAGTCAGGAAGCTGACCCCAGTTTGCACAATCGCCTTTCTCGATTACAGCCCGGGCATCTTTCAAAGATGCCATCTTCAACGGAAAATCTTCTTCAACCACTGCCTCAGCCGATGCCAACACTGGGGGTACCTCCTCAAAATGCTGAAAGGGGGTTTCAATAAACTCCCCGTCCATCTCGATATACCGGAATGAGTTCAAGTGACTCACCATGTATTCCTCCTCACCCTGCACAGTAACAATCTTCCCTTTAACAGGGTATTTGAGCTTTTGGTGTAGAGTGGATGTTACTGCCCCAGCTTTGTGAATCCAGGGTCGCCCCAACAAGCAGGAGTAAGATGGACGAATATCCATTACATAGAATGTTGAGTTGAAAACTTGGGAACCCACACGAATGGGTATGTCTACTTCACCGTGCACCATCCTCTTAGAACCGTCGAAGGCTCTAACAATGATGTTACTGGGTTTCAACTCCAAGCCCTCACAATCCAGGCGATCCAATGCTTTTTTGGGCAAGACATTCAGGGAAGAGCCGGTATCCACTAACACGTGTGCAAGAGTAGTGCCCCTGCATTCTATGGAAACATGCAGGGCATCATTGTGATTTTTCCCTTTGGCGGTAAGGTCAGCATCTGAGAACCCTAAACCATTGTCATCCGTCTAATTAGCCACACAGTCAGTGAATTGATCCGCGGAGGTCTCTTACGGCACATGGGCCGTTTTCAGAAATGAAATCAGGGCTTTTGCATGGGCCTCTGAGCATAGCAGCAATGATAACATAGAGATTTTGGAGGGAGTATGCCCCAATTGTTCAACGACGTTAAAATCACTCTTTTTGATAATTTTAAGAATTTCCTCCATTTCTTGTTGGGAGGCTTCCACAGCAGTCTTCTTTTTTGGTGCCTCCGTCCTGGCAGGCGAATCAGTAGCAACTTCTTTGCCCCGAGTATCAGAGGACTCGGCGCAGTAGTAGACACAGGAACTTGAATTGGAACATGCACACTTGCGGGTGTGATGGTGAGAGGTTTTCGGATAACTGGCGGTGCAATGTTAGGCGAGAAAAGCCTGCCACTGCGGGTAATCTTTGCGGGACCAGTGATATTACTGATATTGGTATTAGAGTTGAACTCTTGCTTCACCCCGAGCACATACACGTCGGCTCCATAATGCCATGGGACCGCTTTATCAGACTCATACGGGAGAGGCCCCGGGACAGTAATAGTGATGGGTGCAACAGACATAATCTGTGACAACATATATTTCTTCAACGGAAACAGACGGAACATCATTTTTCTTGAATAGAATTTCCTTGCTATCCATCAGGCTTTGGATACCTGATTTCAGCAGTGGACAACCGGTAGGGATAATAGCACATAGGAGGCAACCCTTACTACAACCTGGAAATAAACCGGCTAGTAGTAGGTTCCTCTTAACAGTCAAAAGAGGGGTAACAACTTCATTCACTGAAACAACATACAACTCTTCTTCAATGGCATTTACTCTATGCTGGGGCATAGGAGCAGTTACAACATTCGGTCTCTCAGGCGCTTCAAACTGAATTTCCTTTGCGTCGATAAGATCTTGCACTTTGTTTCTCAAGGCCCAGCAATCATCAGTAGTGTGCCCGGGACTATCAGAATGATAAGCACACCGGGCATTTGGGTTATACTTAGGAGACACAGTGTTGACGACCTTAGGAGCTTCTTTGAGGGTCACCAAGTTGGTTGATAAAAGTTGGGGTAAAATTTGAGATAATGTCATACTCAGCCGAGTATACTGCCTCTTAGGCCTTTCACTTCTTTGTTGATTGTACTGCTGAGGAGCAGCAACAGGTTTTGAGATGACCAAAGCGTTGACGGCTTGGCGATTTTCGGGCTTGACTTGTCTTCTAGGACCATAGACGGCACTTGCTTCTTTCTTAAACGGCCTCTTCTCAGTACTTGTAGAGGCAGCCTTTTGTACCTTGCCTGACCTGATGCCAGCTTCAATTCTTTCTCCCGTTAGAATCAAATCCGTAAACCCAGCGGAGGAGTTACCAACCAAATGATTGAAGAATGGACCAGACAAAGTCCCTAGGAACATATCAACCAGCTCACGATCAATCAATGGAGGCTGCACACTGCCAGCCAAATCTCTCCATTTTTGTGCGTACTCTTTGAACCCTTCACCCGTTCCTAGAGACATACCCTGAAGTTGGGTACGCGTAGGAGCGAGATCAGAATTGTATTGGTATTGTCTGTAGAATGCGGTTGCCAAGTCTTCCCAGTGTCGGATGCTAGTTCCATCTAATTGGTAGAACCATTCAAGCTGTGACCCCGAGAGGCTATCTTGGAAGAAGTGAATCCAAAGGTTCTTATCCGCCGTGTAAGGTTGGATCTTCCTTACGTACGACCTCAGATGCAGCTTTGGGCAGGAGACCCCATCATACTTGGCAAAGGCAGGCGCCTTAAACTTGTGTGGAATTACTACCCTAGAAGATAACCCCAGATCTCCGAAATCCAGTCCCGGCACATTCTGAATTTCCATGGCGCTCAAGCGGTCTTCCAATTGCTTGTATCTGTCAGCAGCAGGTGGGTATTGTTCGTCATTATAGTCCGTCTCGTTGTCGGAGACTGCGGGACTAGGAGCTCCTCCCCCTTGGGGACTATTTTTCTCAGCAGAGGAAGTAGTTGGTTCAGCTTCATTATGGAGTGTGTTCCCAAATCTGCGTCCGACGTTGAACAACGCAGTCCTCTTTTTCTTCTTCTTCTTCAGGAGTAGAGTCTTCAACTCTTGCTGAACTTGGGCTAGGCTTAAGACCATCTCTTGAAACTGTGCACTTTGGGCCTGAAGGGCCTTGATTGCTTGCTCACTGGAGGAGTCTGGATTCATGATGACTGTTCAAAATAAACAGCGAAGGAGATTAAGCAACCTGTGAAATAGGGTACCTGCTATGCATATGGTGCAATGGAATGCGCATGTTTTATGTTTTCAAAGACAAACAAGATTCAACTTTGTAGACAAAAAGGAAACACACTTCATTAGATTAAAATTTTCAATTGTTCAACAATTTTCCCTTAGGCATTACAGGAATGAAAAATACTGGAAAGGAAATAAAACTGTAAAAGGAAATATCCAAAGCTCATCAATGCTCCCATGGCCTCCTCTTTTCAGTGTTGATGTAGTTGTTCAGGACCCGTTCTTCCTCCAATTGCTTAGTCAGCCTCTGGATCTTCCGTTCCTGCTCGTTGAACTTCTCCCGATAGAAATCCCGTTCTTCCTTTAGCTGCGTCCAAGATCTCTTCATTGTGTCAAAATCAGTAGGTATCTGAGGAGGGAGGACAGTCGGAGGAACCCCATCTTCATCAGGAGATTCAAGAATGATTGGTCTGACAGCTTCGTACGGCATACCTAACCTCTGAGCGCGGATGCGGACCCATTTGCAATAGGGCTCCATTGGTAGAGAAGTCTTTGGTCCCAACTCATGTGGGTCAGCTTTGTGAATTCTGTCCCAAGCTCTAATGAACCCATGGCGTAGTTTGTCACTATCTGCCTGAAACTCAAAATGGAAGTGAGGAACCAGCATTTCATGAGGCCCCTCTCCTCTGGCTCTTCCAAACTGACGGAGAGCTAAGCATGGATTGTAAGAGATTCCTCCTTGGATACCAATCAACGGGACATTAGGGTATTCTCCGCAACGGTCAATAACAGCTACCTCATCCAAACCTCTGAGAATCCAGGTGATGTCATTATCAGTGAGAGACATTAACCTCCGAGCCCAACCTTTTCCTTCTTCATTCTTCAGCACGAACTTAGGAAGGTGCGAAATAAACCACCTTACTAGCAAAGGAGCACAACACCATGGAGTTCCCCGTTTTCGAGCAGTACGAGCATAGAGTTGTTGTAGAATGTCACCCAAAAGAGTGGGTACAGGATTCCGAGACATGAAGATCCTTATGACACGGGTACTGATAAAGGTGTCAGGGTTGGGAAACAATACCAAACCATAGATCAAAAGAGCCAGAATATCTTCGTATGCCCTGAAGTCCAAGTCATTCCAGAAATCATTAGCCTTGGCAACCAGAAATTTGACCAAAAAGCCCTTGACCCCATTTCTAGTTTCCCAGTTGGACAATACCTCTTCTTTGGTCAAGGGGAGAATTGCAGCAATCTCTTCAGGCCTAGGAGTCTTTTCCAAACCAGTAAAAGGAGTTTGTTCCAAAACAGGGATCCCAAGCAGATAAGAGAATTCTTCCAGGGTGGGAACCAGCTGGAAGTCTTGAAAGGTGAAACAATGATACAGAGGGTCATAAAACTGGGTTAGAACACTTATCAGTTGTTGGTCCCATTTTGCAGTGATCAAGCCAAGGAGAGAACCATGTCTATTGATGAAGGAAGAAGTGTTTGGAATCCTTCCAACCAAATCCTTGAGTAAAGTTGGTGGTTGAACAAAGTTGAGCCGGACAGTATTCCTACGTACGGGCATCATGATGTCCTACAAAACAGAGCAAAGATGAAACTCTTTTGTCTTTGAAATGGGTTAGTCCTTTATACATGATGCATGCAATGGTATGATGGCATGATGCTATGATGAAGCACACCACAAGTATTCACACAGGCAAACATGATAAGGCACACAAGTCACACAAGACACCCTTAGGTTTCAGGCCAGCATGAATTTCAGGTATTACCCTCTTTCGGTTTTTGTTGGTTAAAACCTGTCCTATCAAAAGTAACCGGGTTCTAGAGGATCTCAAATCATTGGTTATCCTCAATCGGTCATAACTCCAGCATCGCAATCTTTTCTCGCGGCCAGAACCATCTCGAGAGTTTAGCCTCAATGAGTGTAGCATACTGCTACTGTCCTAATAGCCAAGTTGGTCAATTTAGGGTTCTAAGGTTGGTTGGTGTTTAATGACTCCTTAGAAGACCTATATTCTCCCCGTTACGACACAAGGGATATAGGTACAGACCAAGGTGCCACACCAACGTAGCCACTGCTTCACCCATGTCGGTCTACGCCGGACAGGTCCCTCACAGATTATGCTACCTAAAAGGGTATTTCCTAGATCCGGGTTAGGATCTATGAAACTCCGATGCAAAGCCCACAAATATAAAAGCAAACAAAGCAAACAATTGAAAACAAAGGTGATCTAAGCCCTAAGGTTACTCCACTTAAAAAATTGTTCCCCAGCAGAGTCGCCAGTTCTGTGATACGGTGGGAGAACTGACTTGAGGTTTTGCGTTTGTTTTCGCAAATGTTTCGGTTGAGCAAGAGTCGCCACCGACTTTTTATTTTATCCTAAGGAAAGGTTAAAAAAGCACAGCAAAAACCTTTTGAGATGTTTTCTTGGGTTCGGGGAGTATATTATAGAAAGGGAAGGTATTAGCACCCTTTCTATCCATGGTTATCCATGGGCTCTTAGTTACTTGCTTAGATCACTTGTCTTTTGTTTTCAATTGTTTTAAATGGTGCTTGTGTGTGGGTTTGAAAATGTTTTGAAAAGAAGCCAATGTGGTGGCAACCTTTGTAATGATCCATGTGGGGATGTATACAAAGATGTATGTCTTTTGAAAAGGTTTTCATTTGTTTTTGAAAGTTGTTTTGAAAGTGTAGTGATGTGTGGTTTAGAAAATAGGCAAGTGTTTTGTTTTTGCAAGTTTGATTCAAGTAACTAAGAGATTGTCTACTCCTAAATTTCTCAAAAGACTATTGCTATGTTTTAACCCTTTTAATAAGTTTGTTCCACCATTGTATTTGGTGGACAATCTTATGTTAGGATGTGAAAGGGACGGGCGCGGGTCATCGTTTGGACCATAATTGCAACGGTGCCAAGTATCTTTGGGCATTTTTCTTTAAGGGACTTGATCATTTGTTTTGGAAGTATTTTGAAAATGTTATCGAGGGACTATGATCATTTGGTTTGTTTGTTTTGCCCAAAGAGACTTAACATGCAATATGGCCCATTTTGAAAGGCAACAAGTGGAGTACCCTAGGGGGTGCAAGTGTGATTTGTGTGTCCATTTTCATGCTTGTTTGTCTTGAGATTAGGTCATAACTATTTTTGTTGTTTTTCGCATACAAACCCTAATTCTAACATGGCATAATTAGAAAGCAATAAAAGCGCGAAATTAAATTTACTAAGCTATTACAAAACCAAATATGGGAAGGGGGGGTACAAATGTTCAAATGGGGATTTTGACAAGTAATGTAAACCTAAAACTATTACATCAATATTGAATATTTACAAGACAAATATTTTGCATAGATTAAATAAAATAAGACAAATATGCAAGAATGCAAAAAGAAATTTTTATATGTATGAAAAAAGATTATTTTATAAAAAGAAAATAAAAGGGTATTATTTTTTGGAGTTTTTTTCACATTTAGGGCAAAACCCTAATTCTATTAAAGGGGTATTAATCAATTAATTCATATAATACTTTTTATTTATATACAAAAATAAAATGAAATATGGTATATTTGTAAAAAAAAGGTATTTTTTAGTATTGAATATTAAAAAATGAAATATGTACATTTTTTGGCATTTTACTCTAAATGTATATATATATATATATATATATATATATATATATATATATATATATATATATATATATATATATATATATATATATATATATATATATATATATATATATATATATATATATATATATATATATATATATATATATATATATATATATATGTATATTTGTACTATTTACAAGATATGTATTATTTAATTAATAATATTTAATATAAAAATAAAAAGGGTATTTTTTATACAAAATATTTTCAGGAAGTAAAAATAAAATAAAAGTGTGTAAAAAATATATTTGTATTATCTTAATATTTTAAACAAAAAAAATATATATGTATAATTATTTATTTATGTACAAAACTAACTAATAGTCAAATAAATATCAAAATAAATGCAAAAAATATAAAAAAAATATTTTTAATGCTTTTTATGAATTGAATAAAAATACGGAAACAAAATCAAAAAGAAAATATAGAAAATAACAAGTAAAAATCAAAATGGATCAGGGGGGTGTCAAAGTAGAAACAAGGTGCAAATAAGAAAAACATTTCAGGCCCAGCCCAGAACCAGTCATCTTCAACCTCTGAACAACATCACCCACGCGTTTTCTATCTCTTGATTCCTGGACTTTCAAGCAAAACTCATAACATGAAAAGTGTAGAGCATGAGAAGACGAATTCAACCATGTAAAGAACTTGACTTAACTCTCTAAGATGAGGGAGAATTTCTTCTCCCCCAATTTCTGACCTAAATTTTCATCAATATTCAGAACCAAAATTCTCTAAGCTCACATAATATAAATGAAATCTAATCATATGGGCATGTTCAGGGCTATGATTGTGACATGTTTCCTTCACAAACCTAAAGCTAACAATGCCTATACTGAGAGATAGAACTCCATGAATATACCTGTTCAGTTGGAATCATGCTTTGCAATGGGGGAGTTTTCAGAGCAAGATGATGATTTGTACAACTTCCTTGAAGTGTAAGGATGCTATTCCAAGTTCTACTTTGTCTTGAAACTCCCTGAATCGTGCTGGAGAACTTCAACTGCAAAATAGAAAAACAAAAATGGTAAAGTGGCTTGGAGGTGTTACAGGTCGTGCTTTTTCTTTTGGTTAGCTTGCATAGATGGTACGGAAGGTGTGTGAACTGGTTTTGGCAAGAATGCTTGAGAGAAATAGAAGTTGGCACTCAAACTGCAGAGGCAACTCTGTTTTTGCAGTTTGATGGTGTTTTTTGGTTTGATGATGTTTGGGAGGCAAAATGGCTCGTGCAATAGCTTGGTTATGATGTGTGTAATGTGTTTGATAACTTTTTTTCTTGTGTTTGTAAGATGGTTTCTGAGTTGGTACAAGTTATGCCACATTTCTTGAACTTGAAGCAAACAAAAGCCACTTGATCATTCTAGCCTGTACAGGCCCTCACACTATGCTGCATATTTTTGTCTTGATCAGAGTGTTATGTCCATGAATCTTGTGTCCAAAGATATGCATTGTACCATTTGATTTGCAAACTTGACATAAAGTTCTTCTTTTCAAAAATGGATAAACCACTTTTTCCAATTAAGGCTTAATTCCTTGTGTAATGACTATATGAACAAAACAAAGCTAAAACACAATGGATTGGCATTTAATTATTGAGTGTAACTTGGTTTAAGGACCTGTAATCAAGGGCATGCTGGTTTTGAGAAGTTTGCATAACTTATGAACATGAAAAATGGCCAATTCAAAAGTGAGTTTTTGCTATATTGTGAAATTCGATTCTCCCTAACCATGAGGTTGTTTGAGAAGTTCTTGGACATTTTGGAAAGCTTGGAATGTGTAATACAATCCATCTTTGAAGTTCAATTTGAAATTCCAAGTGGAAGTGTATGGAAAATGGTCTTGAAGTGGGGTAGAAAAACTTGTCAAAATAGGTCAAAAATTCACTAAGTTAAGAATGGTTTAGTGCCCTTATTCAAAAATTTGTAAATTGAGATACAAGCTTCAAATGAGAAAACTTTGTGAATCAAAGTTGTAGATTATGCAACAAGCTACAACTTTCATGTTTTGACTTTTGTTTGAATCCAAATGAATCATGGTGAAAAAGTGGGGCAAAGTTGGGAAAAAATTAGGGTTTTCCATAACTTAGAAAAATTCTAAGTTATGAAAAATTCCATTTCAAACCCTAATTTGCATTTCTTGGTTTCTTGGTGAACAAGTTTCATGATTTGGCATGTTTTGATGAAAAAGGAATCTTGACTCTTGATTTTGACCAAAAAGTCAAAGTTTGACTTTTCAGTATACAGTCAAAATTGATCAATTTGACTGGGAAATTCAACTGTCAATCTTGTGTACTTGGGATCTTTTGAGCTTGATGAATGTGTCAAGACCATTTCATGGGGTCCTTGAGTCCACATGTGAGCTTGGTTTGCCATTGGCTAGGTCAAACAGTCAAAAATTGCTTTTGTGCAGTCAAAACCCTCAAAATGACCATTTTGCCCTTTTGGTGATCTGATCAAATTTCTTGTGGAATTGTGATCCAAACTTGATCAAATGGTCCATATGAGTTCATAATGTTGATGTGGGTCAATTTTCATGAGATTTGACTGTCAATTGGCGACAGTTGACTTTTTCCCCAATACAGCTGATTTCTAGGTCATCTGTCCAATTGACTGGGCAAAACTTGGAATCAAGACTTGAAACTTGGTATGGGTAAACTTGGGAGTCCAATATGAAGCATGAAAGTCATCTTAGGCATTTTAGGTCAAAACATCTTTGTTCAAACACAAACCCTAATTTGAGTCCACAATGCAAGGAGAAGTCTTGAGCAGAGGAAACCCTAACTGGATCTTGATCTTCAAGGTTTTTGTGGTGAGAAAATGTTGAGGAAATGGGAGGGCAAATTTTGGGGTACAACAATGACCATGGGTTCCAACGAGAGCTTCAAAGGGTATGCCCAAAAGTGGAGAGATCTGGCTGGTAGGGTGCAGCCCCCTTTAACTGACAGGGAGCTGATTGACATCTTTATAGGATCTTTGACAGGGCCTTTCTTCAAACACTTGATCGGAAGCTCCTCATCTGGGTTCACCGAGCTAATACTGACCGGAGAAAGAGTCGAAGTTGGCATCAAAAGTGGAAATATTCAAGAAGCTACACCTTCTGATGCTCAGAAAAAGCCATATAATGGGAAGAAAGAGTTCAATGCTGTGTACAATCAAAAGAGTCGTCGTGACCAACGTGTGGGTGCAGTCCTGATCTTTGGTTCTGCGTCACACTGAAAACAACAAAAGGGAAATCAACGAAGGCCAGACGAGCCCAAAAGACAGTTCACCAACCTCAACATGCCGCTGTCTCAAGCGCTACAACACTTGTTGAGGATGAATCTGATTGCATTGATAGGACCTCATCCAAACCCCAAGACTTCTTCTCCTAACAATAATCCTAATGCAACGTGTGCTTATCATTTTGACAGTCCTGGGCATGACACTAACGATTGCTGGGCATTGAAGTACAAGATTCGGAATTTGATTGACACCAAGGAGATCAAGTTCGACCCTCCGGAGACTCCAAACGTGATCACTACTCCTTTTCCAAAACATTGAGAACGTCTTGTTCATTTTGAATTTTCAATTGTAATTTCTATTGTTATTCAAACAATTATCTATTAATGTCAAACTTTGTTTCATTAATGCATTGCATATGTTTGTCTTGAATTATTTCATTTGTTTTCATTTCATTTAAACTATGCTTTTTACTCTCTCTATGACATTCAACTCTTGCTAAAAGTTACAAGCCTTTAGAGGGAGGATGACGAAAACAATGCCATAATCTCATACAGTATGCTTTTGGACAGAACTTGCTGACGATGTACAAGTATTCTTTCAAATCCTAAACACTGGAGTTATAAGAAAGATAATCCCAAGTCAACCCCTTCGAGCCAAAGAAGTAGAAGTCTTCCCTTTTTCACAAAAAAAATTGAAACCTTTAATCAAAACCTAGGGCAGGGTAGTCTCTCAGTTAATTCAAACACGCGTTAAAGTCACAAACTCTCATCTCGTAATACATCGAATGACATCAAGAAACATTCCTCTGGAATCAAAAGACGGTGATGGTTCCCTATCACATAGGCAGTCATTATCTCTCAAAAAGAAAAGCCCACTAAATCAAAGCCTACAAAGGAGACTTAAGAAAACTGGGGCATCCCGCTGACTGTAATCTTAAAACAAGAAGAGTCAGGCAAAAATTAGGGATAACAAATCAAGTACAAATAGGTCACTACAAATCCTCAACAACATGAAAAAAAATCTTGCAAGAATGATTGCCTTCCGACAAACTTAACTTGTTTGAACCATCACTAAAATGTCATTCCATACTCAATTGGAGTTCAAACATACAAATAACTGAGCTTAGGACTGAAGAACATCACGAAGAATGGGTGGGTACAAATACAATTTGAGCCTTTATCCTTTGTTTCTTAAACCGTAAACCAAGCCACGTTACAACCCTTCAAAAGTCCTAATTGAAGCATGGGTTAGTTCGAAAGCATACTGTTACAAAAGGTATCCTGACTCCTGTAAGGCTTTACTAAAAATCTAGAGTTGAATTACAAACTTCTTCACTTGCTAAAACGCATATTTCAAAACTTCAAGACAAACATAAACTTTGCATTACTTGAATATCATTGTTTGCATATGGCTATTTGTTTGACAGCAGAGACATTCACACAATATCCAGTGAACGAAAGCTCTCTCAGTGAACAAAATCAATTTAAGAAGGATGACACTTCCATTGACAAATCTTCTATCAACAGGGGAAATGACATGTCACTATCCAGCACACCTGGGGCAGCCCAGTCAATATTCCATGAAAACTCTCAAAGTGCAGATTAACCAAGGGCAAGTCTCCATCTCCGTCACTTGGGGCATTGAACGTCAATCTCAGCGAAGGGTTACATACAATCAAACATTTTCTGGAAATGCCATAAACATTCGCTACTAGGGGAAGGGACAAATCTCCCCAAAATCCTTCTCATAGGATGATTCCCCAGCAAGAGTTTAATCTCTAAAAGCCTTTCCCCAGCTGAAAAAACCTCGAGGACTTTCCCCAACGAAGTCGTCACCTCTCTAGCAGACCGGCAACATGGTTTATTTCCCTAACAAACTACAAATTCCCCAATTTGAGTTTGCCTCTCCAACTACTACAAATAAAAGGACCACAACTACCTTTCACCAGTAGACTACTCTACAATCCCCAGCAAGTTACTGTGAAACCTTGACCCGACCAGATACAAGTTCAACTTCGACCCCAGTAGAGCAACAGACAACCGAGACTCCTGAACTCTTTTCCCAAGCAGGAATAAACATTCTCCCCACAGAGTTTTCAATATTCCCCAGCGGAGTTCTCCTCAAACAATAAAGCAGGAATCCCCAGTGGAAACATCCTAAGTAAAATTTGAAGACACACCAACTCTTCAACAATAGTCTAGGATTTAACAAACTTCCCAACATTTGTCAAGGATTTATTTTCCCAGACAAAAATACATTCATAAACATTTCACATTTCATACCTCCTATTTACATACATGATAAGTGCATACGACACAATCTCATTTATTTTGAGAACATCATGGCATCATGCATTTCATGCATCACGACATTGCATACAACTAACGTTTTCCTTTTTCAGGAAAAGGTCAATCAACAGATGGCTACCAGCAACCTTTTCAAGTTCTTGATTAATACCTGTAACAAGTCAGGAAAACTATCTGTGGATGATTGATTGTAGATTAATACCTGAAACCAGACAGGACAACTATCTATTTGACCAGCTCAGGCAACCCTACACAGGTTCCTTCTTTCCAAGATGAAGTTTTACACGGACTCATCATCAGGCAACCTTACACCGGTTCCTTCTATTTCAAGATGAATTTTTATACAGACTCATCATCATGCAACCCTACACAGGTTCCTTCTCAATTCCAAGTGCAATTTTACACGGACTCATCGTCAGGCAACCCTACACAGGTTCCTCCTTTCCAAGATGTAGTTTTACACGGACTCATCATCAGGCAACCCTACACAGGTTCCTTCTCACTTCTGGATGCAATTTTACACGGACTCATCGTCAGGCAACCCTACACAGGTTCCTTCTTTCCAAGATGCAGTTTTACACGGACTCATCATGAAGCAACCCTACACAGGTTCCTTTTCAGGAAAATTCGGATGAAGTTTTACACGGACTCATCATCAAACAACCTAACTTTACAATACAGTTCAGATGCGCTCCAGACACAGACGTCATGCTGGAAATCATCCAGTTCCAGCTTATAGATACAATCCAACAATCGCCTCTGGATGGCATCTTAAGCCCATCTCCAACAACTATCCATTACCTCTCCAAATGGCATATTTAAGCCCATTCCCCACATAATCAACTAACACATCTTCGAGTGCAAATTTTTCTGGGCACTCTAGTGTTCAATCATCTTCCACCTTCAAATCACGAATGGAAGAATTACCAATCTAATTCTTCAGGTGTAAGAAGATTGAACAGGGGCAGCTGTTGTACCCCAAAATTTGTCCTCTCATTTCTCAAGGAATCACCTTGGATTCTCAAGTTTGCTTCCATCCAATTCTAAGCCTTGAACTGCAATTTTTCAAGGAAATCATCCATAAGGGAAAAATGGTCATTTGCACGCTGAAAGGTCTAACTTTGACTTTTGGATTAAAACCAAGTTTCAAGAATCATATTTCATCAAGACATGTTGAAATGTGAAATTTGTTTCATCTAAAAATTCAAAAGTCAAGTTTACTTTGGAAAAGTCAAAATTCTAAATACTTAGAACTTTTCTAAAGTATGACACTTCAGAACTTCTGAGCCAGCCTCCATGCAAATGCATTCAGAAGTTGCAAACATGGTTCTGGACATAGCCTTCAATCAGAACATGACTCTTCCGCCTCTACGCAAGCTCAGTCAGAGTTTTCAAGAGTAATTCAAAGAAGGCTAAGGAGCGTGCTGCAAGCTTCCCAGAAAGTATGAAAGCACCTTTAGAACATGCTGGAGCCATAAGATAAGAGGATCAGAAGATGGGATGCCATGCTTAAGCAGAACTTCTGATACAGAACTAAGCCTTGGTGTAGAGTTTCACGTTGTAGGATTTCTGGTTGTGATAAGTCTTATCATCATTTAATGCTCATTTAATGCTTACAACCACCTTCTGAGTCTTTATCCAAAGGATTTTCACCACGTGTACCTCTACTGTCCTGGGATAGCAACTTTGCTACTAAGCCCATGCTTTACTTTTTGCTTTTCCTTAATTCCTGCTGACAACCACCATGCTTGCTTCAAAAACAAGGCAGCGCTTCAGCACATGAAGGCTATATTCAACGCTTTGGTCAGAACTTGACCAAATCCCAAAACCTTGTTTATACAACTTGCTGCAGACCTATGACCAACAGCTGGTTCAACCTACGCCTGCAATCCCATGATTGCACCAAACTAGCATACGAAAACTGTGATGAAAAAGCAAAGGAACAGGATGCCAAAACAGGTTCAAATCCCATTTGTTTCCCCCCCCCCCCCCCCCAAAAAAAAATTACAGCAAATTCATCTATAAAAACTTGGCTCCATCACACGTTCATGGGGCTGGCTTTTGAAGAGAGAGATTAGCCAAAAAAGAGAAAAGGAAGTTTTGAAACCTTCATAAAAATCCATATTTCTCATACACAAAAACGAACCTTTGTTCTTCCCTCTGAACCAAAAAAACAACCACTCTTCCGTCTCTCTTACTGACTCAGAACATCCAAAGGCAGCCACTCAAAGATCCAAGTACGCTCCAGGTAAGTCTTTCTGACTTTACTTGCTTTTCGTTATGAACATCATTAACATGTAAATATCATAGCATTAATGTTGTACATATCATTGCTTAAGTAGAAATAACCGTGGATCATAACTTCTTGATTAGGGTTAGACTCAGATTTAGGATTAGAACTTTAATAAACTGTTGTGCTATTATCCTTCTGATTTTGTTGTTTATTAAGAACTGAATAAATTGCTGATGTGCTGATTAAGAGTTGAAATATTGCATAGAAATTCTGATGTTCACTCACATCTTTAGCACAACACTGAACTTCTGATGTTCATTCACTGTTTTAACACTTAGAACTTCTGATGTTCACTCACTGTTTTAACACTTAGAACTTCTGATGTTCACTCACTGTTCTAACACAGAACAGAACTTCTGAGTTCTCCTCACATGTTAAATACACTGAACTTCTGATGTTTCCATCAGCTATTTTCAAACACTCTGAGTTTCTGATTTTCACATGCTGACAATATGGAACTTCTGAATTTTGGTTCACTGGTTGAACACCATCCAGAACCTCTGTGTTTTGCCTCTAACGTTTCTTGTAGGATCTTAGAGTTTAACAATCCAGAACTTCTGATCCCATTGACGTCTCCTGCTGAGTCACAACGCTCTTGGCTTCAGAACTTCTGATCCTAGTTGTTTTGCTTGCAGCAGCACGTTGTTCCTATCTTTAATTTTTTTTCTTTTTTTTATCATTTTTAATATTAACTCTTTTTATTAACATAAAAAACATAAAAATATTTTCCTTTTAATTTATTTCCTTAAAGACAAAAACATTTTTTAAACAAGTCCATTTCTTTCTTATATTATACACTTCAATATGGTTGTAATAGTAACTTAGGACTTATTTTTATTTGCAACCCCCATTCATAAATTTGTACCCCCATCCCCTAAATATTGTAATTGTATAGGACTTCACATTTCTGCAATTTATCGCTTCCAAATGTAAATGCTAGTAATTAGGCGTGTATGGCAAGATAAAACCAACAAGTAGACCACCAAAAATCAAAGACAAATGCATGCAATCAAATACACTTGCACACTAGCACCCCTATGGTTATTCCACTTGTTGCCTTACAAAATGGCCATGTTATGCATGTGGGATGTCTTAGCACAAACGAATCGAAAAATACAAGATCATAGTCCCTCGATGACGCTATCAAAGTTGCCTTTCAAAAATGATCTTAGTCCTTAAAGAAAATGCACTAAGTCAGTTCACAACAGTGCTATCATGGTCATACGCTGACCCAACGCTCGTCCCTTCACATCCAACGACGGAGCTTCTTGCCAAATCAATGGTAAGGTAGCAACATCTATAGGAGGAGGAAAAACATATCTAAGACCTTTTGAGTAGGTAGATTACTTTTAGTTACTTGCTCAATTTCGAAACAAATATCCTTGCTATTTTCAAAACAATCACATGCACTTTCAAAACAACTTCAAAACATTTTCCAAACCTTGAAATATTTTCAAAAGCTCAACACTTTGCATACATTCTTACGAACGGGAATCATTGCAAAGTTTGCCTAAACGATGACACATTTTCAAAATACTTTCAAAAACCATACAAAGCAAAATTTTCAAACAAAATCAAGTGATCTAGCAAGTAACTAAGAGCCCATGGAAAACCATGGATGGAAAGGGTGCTAATACATTCCCTTTTCATAATCTACCCCCTGAACTAAAAAACATCTCTAAAAGGTCTTTCCTGTGCTTTTTCACCTTCCTTATTCGATAAAAGAAAAGTCGGTGGCGACTCTTGCTAAACCGCGACATTTGCAAACACAAACGCAAAAAACCTCATGTCAGTTCTCCCACCGTATCACAACTGGGCTCAGCATTATTGGGCTTGGAATTTCAGCTTCACACCCCTTTCAGCAATTCAACAACAAACCCATTTTATTATTTTTCTATTCTTTTTTTCTTTAATTTCTTTGTTTATTTTCTTTAATTATTTTCTTTTTCTTTTAATTAACACAAAATTATTTTTTATGAACAAATCACAAATCACAAAATTCTTTTTTTTAATAATATTTTTATTTTTTAAAATTAGTTAGTTTAATTAACTTAGGGCAATTTAATCTTTTTATAATTAAAAATAATTAGAATTAGGATTTTAGTTATACATAATTTAATTAATTTTCTTTAAAAATACATTAAAAATCATTTTTCTCATAAATATATATTTCTTTAATTAATTAATTTAATTAGAAAGTTAGGTTAATTTAATTTCTTTCATAATTTAAAAACAATTAGAAATTAGGTTTAATTGATTTTTAATTTAAATGTTTTCTCAAATAAAAATCCACATAAACACTTTTTTTCTCAATTAGGATTTTAGGTTATTTCAATCGTCCTTGCATTTAATTTGCCGCGCGCTTGTTAATTATTTGTCCATAATTATGTAACTGCTTATTGGTTTGTAATAGTTAAAACTAGGGTTTTTATTTATCGCTTTTCCCCACACTTTTGGTTATGTAATTAATCCCCCTCCCCAAAGCCTTGTAATAGCTAGGTTTTATTTTTCTCACTTTAAATTCCCGCAATCTTTAACGGTCTAGATGCATGGCTAATAGGATTGTATGAAAAGAATGCTTGAAATTTAAAACGGTAGATCACCTAATGTGAAAAGACTAAATAACTGGAAAAAAGTTCACATGCACATGTTCACTCCTAGGGTTTGCCTCACTCCGGTTGCCTTCAGTAAACAGTCATTAAGAATAGGAAATTTTAGTGGTCTCCCTCCTGTCTAAAAGATCAACTGTCTCGTTCGAATGTTGCCTCGAAAGGATCTTTAAGATTTTAGGGTTACTACTAAAGGTTCCAACTTGTTGCTTTAGTGATTGTATATGTCCCTTTCGAATGTCCCTTACAAACTCCAACGACGGGGCTACCTACTCCTTAATAGTAGGATAACGCTATCTAAAGGAAATGAGAATAAATGATCTTTTTTCGAGTAGGTAGAATCTTAAGTACTTGCTCTATAAAAAACTTTTCATACAAACACCTTTCAAAACAACTTCGTCACATCCTTGAGGACTGATACAAGGGTTATCACGAAGTAAAATATTTTCAAGACAAACGCACACACAAGCAATTTGAAAAAATGAGCAAGTACCTAAGAGCCCATGGAAAACCATGGATAGAAAGGGTGCTAACACCTTCCCTTTCTATAATCTACCCCCCCCCCCCCCCCCCCCCCCCCCCCGTACTCAGAATATCTCGAAAAAAGATTTTTTATGTTCTTTTTCCTTTTCCATGATTGGATAAAATAAAATTCGGTGGTGACTCTTTCTTACCGCGACATTTTGCAAACAAAAAACGCAAACCAGTAAAAACAGTCGGTTCTGCCACCGTATCACAGAACTGGCGACTCTGCTGGGGAATTCTATAAAGTGGGGTATACCTTAGGATTTAGATGATTTTAAAATTGCTTCTCTTGATTGTCTTGATTGCTTTACTTTTGAGGGTTTGTTTGGGGTTACAATAGATCCTACACCCGGATCTGGGGAACACCTTTTAGGTAAGTAGCAATAAACTGTGAGGGAACTATGCTGGGGTATACCAGCACGGTTGAAGCAGTAGCTATGTTGATGTGGCACTTTGGTTGGTACCGATAACCCTTGAGTCAATCAGGGAGAGTACGGGGCCACTGCGTGGTGTCGTGAAGTATCAACTGACCTTAGAACCTTTAATTTCACAACTTGGCCAGTAGAACGTAGCGAGATGGACGACTTTGGTGTATGCCCAAGGTCGACAGATATTCGATGCTACACTCATTGAGGTTTGACTCTTGAGTTTTGTTTGGTTGCAAGTCCATCGCCTATTGAACGAAGCTGGGGGAAAGATCAGTGATATTGAGATCCCTTTTAGAACCCGATTACTATTTATAGGGCAGGTTGAACCAATCCAACTTCAAGAGGGTATGACCTTAAAACTCATGCAAGCCTTAAACCTAAGGACTTGGTGTGACTTGTTTGTTGTTTGCTATACCTACGATTTTCTAACCTAATCATGACATCATAAGCATAACATATCATGACTAACCATTTCAAGGATTCCCTAGGGCTCATTTTTGCTCTGTTTTGTAGGACATGGCATCTACCCGTAGGAACACTATACAGATCAACCTTGTGAAAGTGTCTCTCCAACTAAAGGATATGGCATTAAGGGTTCTCGAAGGTTCTCATTTCACTAGAAAGCACGGTCAGTTGCTCAATTTGGTCACTTCAAAACCTGATGAAGAGTTGTTAAAAGTGGTGTTTCAGTTCTTCGATCCAGTACACCATTGTTTCACCTTCCCGGATTACCAGCTAGTACCTACTATGAAGGAGTTTTCTCAGTTGTTGGGGGTACCTATTCTTGACCAGTTTCCTTTCAATGGTACGAAAGAACATCCAAAGCCTGAAGAAATTGCTAGAGCTTTATCTATACAACGGTCTGACATAGTGGCAAATTGGGAGACTAGAGGGAGTGTCCAAGGAATTCCGGTTAAGTTTCTATTTGAGAAGGCCTATCATTTTTGGGATACCTTAGATTTACAAGCTTTCGAAGAGGTGCTGGCACTTCTCATTTATGGGACGATACTTTTCCCTAATGCTGATCAACTCGTAGATGTGAGCACTATCAAGGTTTTCCTGTCTCATAATCCAGTACCTACATTACTCGGGGATATTCTGCACTCTTTGCATGCTCGCACTCTAAAGAGAAGGGGAACCCTCATGTGTTGCACTCCTCTATAGGATAGGTGGTTTATTTCGCACCTACCCAGGTCTGTTTTGAAGAATGAGCATGGTTTGAAATGGTCTCGCAGGCTGATGTCCCTTAAGCATTCGGACATTCATTAGTGTTCACAGTTCTCGAAAGATGTTACCATCATCGATCGCTATGGTGAATTCCCTAATGTCCCCCTCTTAGGAATTAGGGGAGGAATCACTTACAACCCTTGTTTGGCACTGTGTCGGTTTGGTTATGCGAGAAGAGATAGTCCTCATGATACGCTTATCCAAGGTATCACCTTCAACTATGAGAACAGCGTTCAAGGCTATCGTAAAAGGTTCATAAAAGCTTGGGGCATGGTACATAAAATTGATAGAAATACGCTAGGGCACAAGAATCCCATTCTTCTTGAGCCTTATCTCTGATGGGTACGTGCTCGCAACCAAAGTTTGATGATGCCCTACCCTTCTGTCCTACCAATAATTATGGAACCAGTTGCTGAAGGAGACACTGCTTCTTTTGTTCATCACCCTGACATGCTAACTGATCATGAAGAATTACAGAAGTCTTGGGTTCAACTCAAAGAAGAGCGGGACACGTTTGAAGCTCAGTTCTATGCCAGCAAGAAGAAGGTCCTGGAGCTCACTAGGCTACTTCATGAAGAAAGGAACATAAATGCCTACATCGCACCAAAGAGGATGGGCTCCTGGGAGACCTAGTTTCTTTTTGCTTTCAGTTTTGTTTTGTTTATTTGTAAGCCTAAAGGGAATTCTTTGTAACAATTTGAACTTATCAATGCAATTAACGTGTGTTTCTTTTGGTTAAACGAATCTGAGCCTTTAAGAATCCTTGAAATCATTGCATACGCATATCATCCATGATATTGCATAAATAGGTACCATTACAGGTTTCTCATCTTCTTCGCTGTTTATTTCAGCAGAAATGTCTTCTGAACAAAGCATCAAGGATCTTCAGGCACAAAACGCCCAGTTCCATCAAATTTTCATAAGTCTGGCAAAAGGGCAGGAGGATCTGAAAGCCCTCATTCTGAAAGAGAAGAAGGAAAAGAAGAAGGCTGTCGGTATTCTGAATATGAGCAGAAGGTTTGGAGAGTGGTTGAAGCGACAAACTGATTTGACCTCTTCATCCAAGAAAGGTGAGAATCAGGAAGAAGAGAAGGACCCTAGTCCTGCAATCTCTGACAATGATACTGATTATAACGATGAACAATGTCCTCCTGCTGAGGATAAATACAAACAGCTAGAAGACCGTCTGAGTGCCATGGAAGTTCAGAGGATACCTGAACTAGATTTCGAAGAACTGGGATTAGTGTCAGGAGTGGTCATCCCGTAGAAGTTCAAAGCTCCAGTTTTTTCTAAGTACGATGGGGTGTCCTACCCAAAACTCCATCTCCATTCTTATGTCAGGAAGATCCAGCCCCACACAGCTGATAGAAATCTATGGGTTCACTTCTTTCAAGATAGTCTGTCAGGGACTCAACTTGAATGGTTCTACCAGCTAGAGGTAGAAAATATCAGAAACTGGGAAGATCTGGCTACTGCTTTCTACAAGCAGTATCAGTACAATTCCGACCTTGCTCCCACTCGTACTCAACTCCAAAGTATGTCCATGGGTGCAATTGAAGGCTTTAAAGATTATGCGCAGAAATGGAGAGATCTGGCAGGGAGAGTCCAACCCCCTTTGTCTGATAGGGAGTTGGTGGATGTGTTCCTAGGTACGTTATCGGGTCCTTTCTTCAATCACTTGATTGGTAGCTCCTCAACTGGTTTCACCGAGCTGATATTTACTGGAGAAAGAGTAGAAGCTGGGATCCGGAGTGGCAAGATCAAGAAAAACACCTCTTCGAGTACAGAGAAGATGTCATTTGGTGGAAAGAGGGAAGCCAATGCTGTGCACGGCCAGAAGGGGAGTAGCAAGGCAGACTACCACCAATCTGTGGGGGCAGTGCTGATCTATAATTTGGCACGTGCACAATGACCACAACAACGAAACAATCAGCCAATGGTGGAAAGAACTCAAAGGAAGTTCACCCAAATCAACATGCCACTGTCACAAGCATTGTAACACATGTTGAAGATGAAGCTGATTATGGTGATAAATCCTCATTCGAACCCAAAGACTTCCTCTCCTAACTACAATCCGGAGGCAAGGTATGCTTATCATTCTAATAGCCCGGGGCACGATACTAACGATTGTTTGGCGCATAAATACAAGATTCAGAATACGATTGATGCCAAGGAGATCGAATTCGACCCTCCTGATACTCCCAACGTGATCACTGCTCCCTTGCCAAAACATGGCTAGGATTGAAAGCATTTTTGTTCATTTAAATTCTGAAGTTGTATTTTCTTTGCTTATTCGAACAATTATTGTCATGTCAAACTCTATTATTCCATTAATGCATTACACATGTTTGTCTTGAATTAATTTGTTTTCATTATGCTTAAATAGCTTTATATTTCCTTTTCGTGATATTCAACTCTCGACTAAAAAAATGTAAGCCTTTAGAGGAAGGATGATGAAAACGATACCATAATCTCTACAGTATGATTTTGAAAAGACCTTGTTGACGATGTACAGGCGTTGTTTCAAATTCTAAACAATGGAGTTATAAGGAAGATAATACCTAGTCAACCCCTTCGAGCCAAAGAAGTAGGAGTTTTTCTTTTCACACATATTAAAACCCTTAATCATAACCTGGGGCAGGGTAGTTTTCTCAGTTAATTCAGAGGTGCATTTAGTCATAATCTACCGCTTCGTACACAATGAATGGCATCAAAGACGTCCTTCTGAAACAAAAGACGGTGATGGTTCCCTATAATCATCAAGACAGGCAGTCATTATCTCTCGAAATAAAAGCCCATTAAGTAAAAACCTATGAAGGAGACTTAAGAAAAAACATTGGGGCATCCCGCTGACTATAATCACAAAAAAAAACAGTTTAGGCAAAAGACAAGGATAAGAAAATAAAAAATAAAGAGGTTCTACAAACCCTCAACAAAAAAGAAATGACTGCCTATTCAAAATAAATTGTCAGTATCTGAACCATCACTGGAATATCAGAGCAAAGACTCAAACGGGATCTAAATGCACAATTAGCTGAGTTTAGGATCGAAGAACATCACGAAGAACATGTGGGTACAAATAAAACTTGAGCCTTTATCCTTTGTTTCTTAAACTGTGAACCAGATCACGTTATAACCCTTAAAAGTCCTAGCTGAAGCATGGGTTAGTTCGAAAGCATACTGTTACAAAAGGTATCCTGACTCCTGAAGGTCCGTTACAAATCCTGAGTTGATATCACATCTTTGCAAAATTCTATTTTTTCTATAAAAAAACTGCATTTTCAAAACTTCAAGACAAACGTAAGCTTTGAATTCTTAAGATAACATTGTTTGCATATGACTATTTGTTCAACAATAGAGAAATTCGCATGACGAATATCTAGTGAACAAAAACCTTCTCAATAAAAAGGATCACCTCAAGTGGAAAAACACTTCCAACCAAGGGGCACAACATGATCACTGTCTATCATCTGGGGCAGTCAAGTCAAGATTCAAGGAATCTCTCAAAGATGCCAAATAGCCAGGGGAAGATCTCCATCTGAATCACTTGGGGCATTGGGCATGAATTCCAACAACGAATCTTGTACGATCAAACAAACATCTTCTGGTAGTGTGGCAACACAACACTACCGACAATGACAACTCCCTACACCCTGAGAGCGTGGACATAGTCAGAAAATACTGTGCATGAACAAAGACCCGCTAGGTTGACTGGCCTAGGAAAAAATAAGGGCATCCCGGCGAACCAAAAGGGTTCGGGCAAAAATTAGGGATAAAAACAAAAAAGATATGTACACCCGGCAAGCCGAAAACCTGAAAAGGCGGCTTGGGCAAAAAAGGGTATCCCGGTGGACTGAAAATCTGAAAATACAGTCCAGGCAAAAGTTAGGGATTAAAGTGTACGACTATGTCCCGTCATATCGTCACTTGCCTATCAGTAGAAGACTTATCATTTTGATCAGAAGTTATCAAGCACATCATAAGTTGGAATGACAGTCAATCCACAAGGCCTCTGCAGGCACTTTCTCCAGCAGGTACAGGGGCAGAAAAGTCTTGATACGAAGTCATTGTCGTATCCTCAGCATGCGCCCCAATAACAGCTACACTCCCCACAGAGTAGAGATAACCAAAGTTTTGATCTCTGCCTCCCCAAAAAGGAGTTACTTTCCCCAGCCAAGCTCTTTCGGAGTGCCGACGTCTATATTCCCCAGCCGAATTTTATAATTGCAAGTCGTTCATAAAGTTTTCTCCCGAACATAGTTTATATCTCCGAATACAGAAGCTCAATCCCCGACAGAGTTTATCCCTTCAGTTATGGAAGCTTCTCTCTCCAACGGAATTATTCCCCCACAGAGTTGTTCTCAAGCAGAGTCTCTCCTCGGTAGAATATCCGTAAAACAAGGGGAAAATCCCCAGCATAGTCATCTCTGGTTCACCATCCCCAGCGGAAGTAGAAGAACCACTTTTTCTACAACAATCAAGAATGAAATTTCCAATACTCTCCAACAGCAGTCAGGGATTTATTTTCCCAAATTCGGACGTGCAACAATAGCATTTCATGTTCATACATCATGACGTGCGCATACATATTGCATACAATATAATCTCATTTATTTTGAGAAAGTCATCATACAACGCATTTCATGCATCATATACGATTAATCATGTACCTTTTTAGGAAAGATGGTTATCATTAACAACTTCCAGCAAATTCAAGATTAGCTCCTAAAACTAAACAGAGTAATTATCTGCACGATCAAATGTAGCTTTACACGGTTTCGTCACGAAGCAATCTTACACGGGTTTCTCCTAAATGCAGCTTCACACGGGTTTATCCTGAAAAATATTACACGGGTATTTTCTCATACATTTCTGAATGAAGTTTTACACGAACTTATCACAAAGTAACCTTACCCAGGTTCCTCCTGAAGTTTTACACGAACTTATCACAAAATAACCTTACCTAGGTTCCTCCTGAAGTTTTACACGAACTTATCCCAAAGTAACCTTACCCAGGTTCCTTCTGAAGTTTTACACGAACTTATCACAAAGTAACCTTACCCAGGTTCCTCCTGAAGTTTTACACGAACTTATCCCAAAGAAACCTTACCCAGGTTCCTTCTGAAGTTTTACACGAACTTTTCCCAGAGTAACTTTACCCAGGCACCTCTTGAAGTTTTACACAGACTTAGCCTAAAGTAACCTTACCCAGGTTCCTTCCGAAGTTTTACACGAATTTATCCCGAAGTAACCCTACCCAGGTTCCTCCTAAAGCCCTACACAGACTCATCACGAGCAACCTTACCCAGGTTCCTTCTGAAGTTTCACTCAGCCTTATCCTGAAGCAACCTTACCTAGGTTCCCTTCTCAGTTCAGATGCAGTTTTACCCAAACTTCTCACAAAGCAACCTTACCCAGGTTCCTTCTCAGTTCAGATGCAGTTTTACCTAAACTCCTCACAAAGCAACCTTACCCAGATTCCTTCTCGGTTCAGATGCAGTTTTACCCAAACTCCTTACGAAGCAACCTTACCCAGGTTCCTTCCCATAAGCCCTACTATCCAGGTTCCTTCTCATAACCTTACCATCCATGTTTCTTTTCTCTTATCTCTAGACAGCAGTCCACAACACTGTAAGACCGGGACCCGATCAAACATGGTTGGTTTCGCATCTCCCTAGTAAGTCGTCGTACAACATATACTCTGACCAGATATGCAATTCACTTCCATTTCCTCAAGCCAAAGTTAATTCCCCAGTAGAGTAACGGACAACTGAAGCTCCTAAAACTTTATTTCTCCCAAGACAGATACCAACAATCCTCAGCAGATTCCTCATCAACAACAGTAACAGGAACTCTCATCGAAGGAATATCTCAGCAAATTAACATCATCTAGATGGCATCTTCAAGCCCATCTCCGACGATTCTTCGTCACCCCCAGGATGAGATCTTTAAGCCCATCTCCATAAATCTTCCATTATCGACCTCCAAATGGCATCTGTAAGCCCATTCCTGATATCACAAATCAAGTGCCACTTCATGCGAGTACAAATTTCTGGGCACTCTAGTGTTCAATCATCTTCCATCTTAAGATCACGAAAGACAGACGAGCCAATCTACATCCTCAGCTTTAAGAAGATTGAATAGGGGCAGCTGTTGTACCCCAAAATTTTCTCTCTCATTTTACTCAATACATACTCCTAAAGGTCCTCAATTTGCTCAAGTTTGCCCAAGAGTTGACCAGACAAACTCTCTCCTAAGGCAGTGTGTCTCAAATTAGGGTTTCCACTTTCATCAAGATGTGTGGATCACAAAGTCCCCAAATACTTTCCAAGGTCCTAATATGTTCCCAAGATTCTCAATGTCAAATTTCAAGCCTTGCACAATAAGTTTGCTCTGTCAACTGCTCAGATGCTTGAGAATCGACTATATTAGGTCAAAAGTCAATTGTGACCCACATATAGTCAAACTTCAAGATTTTTGGTCAACATCCAAATTTTGAAGTTACTTTCATCATTTGATCAAGTATTTACCATGATTCCCCAAGGAATGCTCCAAATTCATCAAAACCCAAAAGTTGTAAATTAGGGTTTCTTAGTAAAAGTCAACCCAACTTTGACCAAGCATAACTTCCAAATTCTTTATCATAAATTTTCCATCCAAATCTCATTTTGAAGAGGATGCAATTACCTACAACTAATATTCATCCCACAAGTTCAAAATATGCACTCATAAAAATATATGAATTTCTACATTATAGGTCTTTTTGAAAAGTCAACGAAAACACCTTTTGGGTCAAAGACTCATACATGAACATGGAAGATCCAATTGAGATGAAACCAAAAGGGTTGTTTAGGGGACATCCTAATATTTCTAAAAAGTGCAAGAACCCCCTCTTAGGGTCAAAATTGAGAGAGTTGTGCATTGTCAAAGTTGGCAATTTTTGGAAAATTGTCAAAAGTCAACATTGATCAAATTTGCATTTTTTCCAAAGGGGCCCATGTTTTCTTCTTCGAAACATGTTTCTAATAGGACCCAAGACCCTTGAGCTTTTCCACCTATTTATTTTGATTTTATTTCATTTAAATCAAAACAAATCAATATAAAATACTAAAAAAATGAAATAAAATCAAATCCTTGATTTTTATGCACATTTTGAGTCCATGTACAGCTAACATGCCAACCAATTCGTGAAAAGTAGATTTGGATTGAAAAAGATTGGATTGAAGCTTGTTTTAGAAATATATCATACAAGAGCAAATCAAATCCAATTTCTGTCATTTCTCAAGATTCATGCCAATTTTATTGACCTAATTCAGTCTACTATAAGTGCATAACAATTGCAGATCAAAAGGAGAGGTTTTGCAGTCGCGGGGAGCAAGAACAAAAACTCAAAAATTGGATAAAAAGTGTGCATTTGATTTCTTCCCTAGAGGACGATTCCAGGCCATTCAAAGACCATAATTACTTCCTGGCCATCTCCTGAAGACAACAACATCATTTGCAGCCTTCAGAATATCAAGAACCATCGTCTAGGCACATCACGGTTTACCCAAAATTCTCAAAATTGTTTACTATGTTTTACGCATTGTAAATCCATTCTATTCATATATTCTTGTTCATAATCGTGTTTGCAAACTTTCAATATCCTTTAATTGTATTAATAGTGCAGGGATCCACACTTGCCATTGTTAGGGTTCGTGAGAAGTTTTTGGGGTTTCTTGATATAGAAAAAATTAGGCCAAGAAAATGATACCATGATGCTCGTGAGGCCAAGACGAGTTGATTGGTATAGATGGAATTTATTTATCATGCTTGATATGAACTTTTGAGTTTTGCAGGGTTGTAGTTACAGCAAACGTCTGTAGGTGTAGGTCAATAACCTAAGACGACAGACAGATGAGAAGACAATGACTTGTCACCATCCCACTGGTCCATTTGAACTAACGCGCGTTTTTTGGGCATCGTGTGCTTTTGTATTATATTATATTTCATTTATCTATGTTAACAAAAGAACAAGCATCATAGATGGTTGAGAGGCGGGCCTTTGATGCAGTCGTGGGGAGCAAGAACAAAAACTTAAAAATTGGATAAAAAGTGTGCATTTGGTTTCTGCCCTAGAGGACGATTCCAGGCCATTCAAAGACTCTAGTCACTTCCTGGCCATCTCCCGAAGCCAACAACATCATTTGCAACCTTCAGAATATCAAGAACCATCGCCTAGACACATCACGGTTTACCCAAAATTCTCAAAATCGTTTACTATGTTTTACGCATTATAAATCCATTCTATTCATATATTCTTGTTCATAATCGTGTTTGCAAACTTTCTATATCCTTTAATTGTATTAACAGTGTTGGGATCCACACTTGCCATTGTTAGGGTTCGTGAGAAGTTTTTGGGGTTTCTTGATATAGAAAAAATTAGGCCAAGAAAATGATACCATGATGCCCGTGAGGCCAAGACGAGTTGATTGGTATAGATGGAATTGATTTATCATGCTTGATATGAACTTTTGAGTTTTGCAGGGCTGTAGTTATAGCAAACGTCTGTAGGTATAGGTCAATAACCTAAGACGACTCACAGGGAAGAAGACAATGACTTGTCACCGTCCCACTGGTCCATTTGAACTCACGCACATTTTTTGGGCATCATGTGCTTTTGTATTATATTATATTTCATTTATCTATGTTAACAAAAGAACAAGCAGCACAGATGGTTGAGAGGCGTGCCTTTGATGCACACGTCCTGGGTTCGATCCCAGGCGTGTGCATTTTGTTATTTTCCTATTTATTTCAGGAAGATCTGGTGTTTCTCATCAAACAAGCATACCATGAACCTACGCCTTATCGCCATTGGATGGCACGCTGCCTAGATCCAATGTCTCTAGATTGCGTCCTCATGATGGACCTCATGAAGGACAGCTCCACAAGATCCAACGTGGTTGACTGGGCTCAACATTATTGGGCTTGGAATTTCAGCTTCACACCCCCTTCAGCAATTCAACAACAGGCCCATTTTATTATTTTTCTATTCTTTTTTTTCTTTAATTTCTTTGTTTATTTTCTTTAATTATTTTCTTTTTCTTTTAATTAACACAAAATTATTTTTTATTAACAAATCACAAATCACAAAATTCTTTTTTTTAATATTTTTATTTTTTAAAATTAGTTAGTTTAATTAAATTAGGGCAATTTAATCTTTTTATAATTAAAAATAATTAGAATTAGGATTTTAGTTATACATAATTTAATTAATTTTCTTTAAAAATGCATCAAAAATCATTTTTCTCATAAATATCTATTTCTTTAATTAATTAATTTAATTAGAAAATTAGGTTAATTTAATTTCTTTCATAATTTAAAAAAAATTAGAAATTAGGCTTAATTGATTTGTAATTTAAATGTTTTCTCAAATAAAAATCCACAAAAACACTGTTTCTCTTAATTAGGGTTTTAGGTTATTTCAATCATCCTCTCATTTAATTTGCCGCGCGCTTGTTAATTATTTGTCAATAATTATATAACTGCTTATTGGTTTGTAATAGTTAAAACTAGGGATTTTATTTATCGCTTTTTCCCCCACTTTTGGTTATGTAATTGATCCCCCTCCCAAAAGCCTTGTAATAGCTAGGTTTTATTTTTCGCACTTTAAATTCCCGCAATCTTTAACTATCTAGATGCATGGCTAATAGGATTGTATGAAAATAATGCTTGAAATTTAAAACGGTAGATCACCTAATGTGCAAAGACTAAATAACTAAAAAAAAGTTCACATGCACATTGTGATACGGTGGCCAGAACCGGGACTATTTTTAGGAATTGCTGGTTTGTGTTTTACGTTTGTGTTTTCAAAATGTCGCGGTAAGCAAGAGTCGCCACCGGCTTTTATTTTATCCAACAAGGAAAGGAAAAAAGCACAGAAAAATTCCCTTTTTCGAGATTTTGAGTACGGGGGGTAGATTATAGAAAGGGAAGGTATTAGCACCCTTTCTATCCGTAGTAATCTACAGGCTCTTAGGTACTTGCTCATCATTTTCAAAATTGCTTGTGTGTTTGATTTGAGAAAGTTTTTGACTTTGATTTACTCTTGCTTCTGTCTTCAAGAGTGTTACGAAGTGTTTTTGAAAGCTTTATTTAAAAGAGGAGTGTGAGTGTGAAAAAGTTTGTTTGGATTGAGCAAGTACTTAAGATTCTACCTACTCGAAAAAGAGAGAATTTATTCTATGTTTGCTTCCTTTAGACAGTGCTATCCCACTATTAGTGAGTAGGTAGCATCGCTGTTGGAGTTTTAAGGGTCAATTCGAAAAGGGACGTACGATCACTAAAGCAATGTTAGGACACCTTAGTAATTACCCTAATGTCTTTAGATCAATTATTCGAGGCAACAATTCTTCTGAGGCAACCATTCCGGGGCAACTTTCTGAACACGAATTTGATCTTTTACTTAGACAAGAGAGCGACTACTAAAATATCCTATACTTAACGATCGTTTATCGAAGGCAACCGAAGTGGGAGTGTACCCTAGGAGTGCGCATGTGCGAGTGATTCAATTTCGAGTTTATTATCTTTGCACATTTAGGGTTTGCTAAATGTTTTAAAGTTAATCATACATTCTTGTCATGCATTCCTAATATCCATACATCTAACAGCTAATATTTGCGGAATTTAAAATGCGGAAAGTAAAGCTAAACTATTACAAGGCTTCGGGTATTTACATAGCCAAAA
Source organism: Vicia faba (assembly GCA_948472305.1). NCBI lineage: Eukaryota > Viridiplantae > Streptophyta > Magnoliopsida > Fabales > Fabaceae > Vicia > Vicia faba. The sequence continues at coordinate 1,218,510,555 of OX451738.1, read as the reverse complement.
ACAAACCCGTAGAACAAAGCGATAAATGAAAATAAAAGTCCTAATTAATCTATTACAACTTGTAAGCAATTACATTAATAGGGTAAAAATAAATGATAAAGCGCGCGCGAGGAAATTAAGAACGATAAGTAATCAGGGTTTTGACCCTTTCTAACCTAATTGAAAGAACAAATTGTTTTTGTTGTTTTTAATTATTTTTATGAAAAGAATTAGGTTTTAAAATTAAATGCATAATTAATTATCTAATTAAATTAATTAAAGAAAATAACTAATGGCCTATTTTTGTGTTTTTTTATTTTAAGAAAAAAAGAAAATAGAATTAAATTTAGACAAAACCCTAATTTCTAATTGCTTTTAATTTATTTACAAAATAATTAAAGTTACCTAAAATTAAATAACCTAATTAAATTAATTAATTTTTGATAAAAAATAAACCTAAATCTTATTGGATGAAAAATATTTTTTGATTTTTTGATAAAAAAAAGAATTATTATTTTGTGTTAGTAGAATAAATAAATAAATTAAGTAAAACAAAATATAAAAAAAGAAAAGATTAAAGGGATTGGGCCTGGAATAGCAATCTGAGGGGGTGTGAATAGCCATGTCTGGGCCCAAAACAGGTTGGTCCACGTTTGACTTCCAAGATATCCTGCCATGTGTTGACTGAGGGCTTTGGTGGACTTTCATCTGATGGCCTTTAGATCTGGCCATCTGGAGATCCAAAGGTTGGATCTTGAGGATACATGGTACTCCCTTGGCTTGTGTGCACGCTGGATTACCTGAAGCAAAATAACATGGAATAATTGGGGGGACCTGGGATTCGAACCCAGGCCCCAAAGCACTTTTTCCACGCCTGGCCACCAACTGAGTTATGTGTTTCATTTGTATATAAAATAACAATAATAGATAATATGCAAATAAAGGGAGTTAGTGGAGAATAATAAAAATGCGCGCCATAATTTTGAATGGACCAACAGGATGATGCCACGTTGGTCATCCCTGTCCTTGATCCGTTGCTAAAAGTGAAAGGCTTTTACCTACAGACGTATGTCTGTAGCTACAACCCTGGTTCGTTCCAAAATCCTTCCTGGACATGATAAATGATTTCTAATGCCATAAATCAAACCGTCTTGTAATCCTGAACATTATGATACCCTTCATGGGGGCTAATTTTGTCTGCACACAAAAACCCTAAAACGAAACCAAAAACCCTAACAATGGCAATTCTTGATTCAGTCCACAAAAATGCAATTGGATGATATCGATAGCTTGCAAATGTGTAAAGGAACAAGAATGTATAATTATTTCATGCTATAAGTTCCATAATTACACAATTCGATTTCAAAAATAACCCAAGGTCGTGGCTGACTTACAGTGAGTTATATGGCTGGAAACTCCTTGTTCTTGATTGGTTTCGTTCGCTTGTGATCCCAGGAAGTGATTGGGATGGCTAGAAGGTCTTGAGGATGCCTGGAAATATGAAATCGTGTCTTCACTTTTTGTGATTTTTTCAAGTTTGGTTCTTGTTCTTGCGCCTCTCTCTAGCCTTGCTTTAGGTCTGCAAATGTTCAATATATATCAAGGATTGGATTAGGGTTGAAAACCTGATCTCAATCTTCCTCCATCATTGCTTTTGATTTGGATTTGATTCACTTGAATATTCTTCCAAAAATAGGCCAAATTCAATCTTTTTGTGCACACCAAGGCTTTGCACGAATTCAATCTTATGCTAGCTGGATGTAGGACCTGAAACATGTACAAGATCTTGGGATTTCAATGCTTTAGATATTTCCGTGATTTGTTTTGATTAAAATTGATTTAATTCAAATAAAAATAAATAATAAAAACAAGATAATGACAAGTGGCAAGGGCTAGGGCTCGTGGACCATGCTACCAACTCAAAACAAGTGCAAAAGATTGGGCCCATTTAGCAAAAATTGCAATTTGAGGCATAGTTGACTTTTGACAATTTTGCAAAAAAGGTCAACTTCACCAATGAATAACTTCCTCAATTTTGACTCTTTATAGGTGTTCTGGGACTTTTTAGAAAGCTTTATATGTCATATAAGCAACCCTTTTGGTCTCATATCAATTTGGTATTCCATGTTCATGTATGAAGCTTTGACAAAAAAGGTGTTTTTGTTGACTTTTCAAAATAACCTATAATGTCCAAATTCATAACTTCTTGTGAGTGCATATTCTGAACTTGGGAGCTGAAGATGGATTGTAGAGCATTGCATCCTCTTAAAAATGATCTTTGGATGTGTCATTTCTCATAAAGTATGAGAAAGTTATTCTTGGTCAAAGTTGAGTTGACTTTTCCTACAAACCCCTAATTTAGCAACTTTTGGTTCTTGATGAATTATGAGCAATCCTTGATGAATCATGATCAACCCTTGATCAAATGATGAAATATAATTCAAAATGAGGATGTTGATCAAAAATCTTGAAGTTTGACTGTATGTTGACCACAGTTGACTTTTGCCCTAGCACAGTCGATTTCTAGGCTTTTGAGCAATTGACTGAGCAAACTTTCTCTGTAGGGCTTGAAACTTGGCATGGATGATATTGAGAACATATTAGGACAATGGTGAGAATTTGGTATCCCTTGGACTCAAGTATCTTGATGCAACATGAAACCCTAATTTGAGGTAGACTGCCTTAGGAGAGAGCTTGTCTGGTCAACCCTTGGACTTCCTTGAGCAACTTGAGGATCTTTCTTAAAATGCTTTGAGAAATATGGGAGGGAAAATTTTGGGGTACAACACACATGTTCACTCCTAGGGTTTTCCTCGCTCCGGTTGCCTTCCGTAAACAGTCATTAAGCATAGGAAATTTTAGTGGTCGCCCTCCTGTCTAAAAGATCAACTTCTCGTTCGAATGTTGCCTCGAAAATGTTGTCTCGAAAGGATCTTTAAGACTTTAGGGTTACTACTAAAGGTTCCAACTTGTTGCTTTAGTGATTGTATATGTCCCTTTTGAATGTCCCTTACAAACTCCAACTACGGGGCTACCTACTCCTTAATAGTAGGATAGCTCTGTCTAAAGGAAATGAGAACAAATAATCTTTTTTCGAGTAGGTAGAATCTTTCGAAAACTTTTCACACAAACACCTTTAAAAACAAATTTTCAAAACAACTTCGTCACATCCTTGAGGACTGATACAAGGGTTATCACGAAGTAAAACATTTTCAAGACAAACACACATAAGTAATTTGAAAAAATGAGCAAGTACCTAAGAGCCCATGGAAAACCATGGATAGAAAGGGTGCTAACACCTTCCCTTTCTATAATCTACCCCCCGTACTCAGAATATCTCAAAAAAAGGTTTTTTCTGTTCTTTTTCCTTTTTCATGATTGGATAAAATAAAAGTCGATGGCGACTCTTGCTTACCGCGACATTTTGCGAACAAAAAACGCAAACCAGTAAAAACAGTTGGTTCTGCCACCGTATCACAGAGACCTTGAGCTTATGGATAAATCTTGTATCATGAAGTTATGAATCCAAATGTTGAATAATCCAGATAGCTTGTGGTGTTACGTTATAATGGGAAATGCTCATAATAAAGATATGCAAGCTAAGATTACTACCAAGAATACATATTCCAGTTTATGGAAAGCTATTATGAAAATTGTGTCATTGCTAATGAAAGATAAGGTCTGAAGTATTGGTAATGGTAGGAAGATTGATGCATGGAGAGACAATTGGGTGAGTCCAGGTATGTGCATTGAAGATCTTGATCTGAACATACCGAGAGAGTTACAAGATGCTAAAGTTAGTCAGTTGGTGAATAGTAATGGAGAGTGGAATTGAGACATTCTAGGAAGTTGGATGCCACCGTGGTTGAAGCATAAAATCAAAGCAATTATGCCCCCTAAGGATGATCAAGGAGATGATATAATACTTATCTTTAGTGCTAATAGAGGAAATTCCGTTATAGGGGAATTGTATAGGAAGCTGCAAAATAATGATGAGCCAAATGATAAAAATGTCTGGAGTCGAATTTGGAAGCTTCAGGTTCGGGAGCGAGTGAGGAGTTTTATCTGGATTTTGAATCAAGACAAATTGTTAACTAATCAAAGAAAAAGCCATTGGGGTATCGGGGTTTCTAGTTGTAACTTGTTCAGGCATATGTGTGTGAAGACACAATGCATGTTTTTCGAGACTTTCCTCGAGCCATGCAAGTCTAGGAGAAGGTTATTCCGCATTCCCTGTGTAATAATTTCATCCATGTGGATTTGTAAGATTGGATTGATTTAAATTTATCAACTGCATACAGTAACAGTGATAACCGGAGTAACTTTTGGGCTGTTGGTTGCCATAGTATTTGGAAGTAGAGGAATAAGGAAGAGCACTTGGGTGATTACACTATACTGCTTGCCACTAGTGCTTATATCTATGGAAGGAGTTATGCATCGGCCAAGTTGACCCTTTTTGCAAAATTGCCAAAAGTAAAATGTGTCCAAAATTGCATTTTTTGTTAAATGGGCCCAACTTTTTATGCTTGAAATAAGTTTGTAATGTGATCCACGACCCATGACCCATTCCACTTGTCATTCTTTTATTTTTGTCATTTATTTTGATTTATTTCATTTAAATCAAATAAAATCAAAATAAAATAATGAAAATATCAAAAGCTAATTAAATCTTGAGATTTTGTGCATGATTAGGTCCATTACACAGTTGGAAGTAAGATCAAATCGTGCAAGGCTCATATGGATACAAAAAGATTGCATTTTGCTTGATTTGGAAAGATTTTGTACAAGGATCAAATCATGAATCAATATTCATAATTGGAGAAGATTTGAAACAAATGGAAACCCGAATTCATTCTTGGATACATAAGGAACAAGTGCAGACAAAAAAAGAAGAGGTTAGAGGCGTGCAAAAGAGAGAACGAATTTCAAAAAATTCAAGAAAAGTTTCAAACTGATTTCCAAGATTCAGGCTATCTCAAGCCATTCTAAGCATACCAATTGCTTGCTGGACATCCCAGGAACGTGTTTCAACCACTAGCAACCTTCCTCGCACTCAGAATCGCGCTGTAAGTTTTACACGGTTTCCATATTTTCTTGAAATCGAATACAATCATTCTGGCACATTTAGCATGATTAATTGATATATTCATGATCCTTGAGTTGTTTGCAAGCTATTGATTATATCCAATTGCGTTTTTACTGACTGAACATGAAAATGCCATAGCTAGGGTTTTTTTCTTCGTTTTTAGGGGTTTACTGTACATGAACAATTGGCCATTAATAATGGTACCATGATGCTCGTGAGGTTGCAACGAGTTGATTGGTACCATTGGTTGTGATTTATCATACAGGGACAGGATTTTGGAGTGGACAAGGGTTGTACCTACACCCAATGTCCGTAGGTAAAATTAGTTTGTCTAAAACGACAGAAGCAACAAGGAAGATGATGGCGTGACAGGTGGTGAATAGCCAGTTTGAAAATTTGCGCGTTTTGAGATTAGATTTTTTGTTTATATTATATAATAATTGTTTGTTAGTATTTGTACAACTAACATGGCTAGTTCAGATGGCAAGCGCGCAGTGTGATAATGCTCAAGGACCTGGGTTTGATCCCTAGGTCCCAACAATGCTTCATATTATTTTTTCCCACATATTCAGGCGTACTAGCATCCCACGAGTCTACCATACACCATCAGCGTCCAACCATCAGATCATCAAGGCTTCAGATCCAACGCCTTCTCCCTGAAGGACTACCATGCGCTTGAGTCAAGCTGACATACAGGATCTTGCAAAGTCAATGGGGCCAAGAGCATTGTTGGGCCCAAAATTTCCAACCATACCCCTTTTGTTGCTAAACAGCAACCAAGCCCATTCTTATTCTTTTTCTATTCCCTTTTATTTATTTAATTTGCTTAATTATTTTTTAACCAAAATTAGTTTCTTTTTTTCACAAAAAATCATAAAATCAAGAATTTCACAAAAATTAGAATTAGGTTTTATTTTGTCAAATTTAATTTTAATGTTAGTTTAATTTAATTTAGGATAATTCTAACTTTTGTTTTATAATTAAAATCAATTAGAAAAAATTAGGGTTAACTTTTGATTTAATGTTTTATTTCTTTTCTCAAATAAAAAGCACAAAATAGGTTGATTTAATTATTTTTCTTAATTTAAGTTAATTAGAAATTAGGTTTTTTATTTATTCAAGTAAACTTTATTTTCTCAAAATAATAAAAAACAACACAAAAAAAAGATTTTTTCTTTTAAAATATAATTAGGTAGTTGGGGTCAAAACCCCAAATCTCTCGTTTTCGATTCATTGCGCGCGTTTATTATTTTTGCCATATTAATGTAACTGCTCATGGTATGTAATAGCTTAATTAGGATTTTCTTTATTTATCGTTTTTACGGGGTTTTTTTTTGGCTATGTAATTAATCCCTACCCCGAAGCCTTGTAATAGCGTAGTTTTTATTTCTCGCATTTTAATTCTCGCAAATATTAACTATTTAGATATATGTTAATAGGATTGTATAACAAGATTGCATGATAATTTAAAATGGCTAGAAAACCTTAATGTGCAAAGATAATAACTGAAATCAAATCACTCGCACATGCGCACTCTTAGGGTATACTCTCACTTCGGTTGCCTTAGGTAAACGATCATTAAGTATAGAGTGTCTTAGTGGTTGCCTTACTATCTAACAAAGATCAAAAGTCCCGTTCGGAAAGGTTGCCTCAGAAATGTTGCCTAGAATATGATCTTAAGACTTTAGGGCTATTACTAAGACGTCCTAATATTGCTTTAGTGATCGTATGTCCCTTTCGAATTGACCCTTACAACTCCAACGATGGTGCTTCCTATTTCTCAATAGTAGGATAGAATTGTCTAAAGGAAACAAGAACAGAAATAATCCTTTTTCGAGTAGGTAGATGCTAGTAGGTACTTGCTCAAATCAAACTTTTTACACTTACACTTTTTTTCTAACAAAGTTTTCAAAAACAACTTCGTAACACTCTTGAGGACAGAAACAAGGGTTAAAACAAAGTAAAACAAAATTTTTCAAAACAAACACATACAAGAAATTTTAAAAGATGAGAAAGTACCTAAGAGCCCATGGAAAACCATGGATAGAAAGGGAGCTAATACCTTCCCTTTCTATAATCTACCCCCCGTACTCAAAATTTCGAAAAAGGAATTTTTCTGTGCTTTTTTCCTTTCCAGTTGGATAAAATAAAAGTCGGTGGTGACTCTTGCTCACCCCGATATTTTGCGAATACAAAACGCAAAACGCAAACCAGTATTTTTCAAAACAGTCGGTTCTTCCACCGTACCACAGCTTGTAAAAAGCAGCAGCCAAGCATTCCCAAGTACGGATGTTGGTTCTTTCTAGTTGATAGAACCACTCGAGTTGTGTATCAGACAAACTTTCCTGAAAGAAGTGAGCCCATAATTTTCTATCAGAAGTATGGGGTTGGATATTTTGAACATAGGACCTGAGATGAAGTTTCGAACAAGACACACCATCATATTTAGCAAAATCATGGACTTTAAACTTGTGAGGGATAACTACCCCCGGAATAAGACCCAACTCTATGAAATCCAATCCAGACATTTAATGGATTTCCGTGGCCTTGAGGCGATATTCTAGCTGTTTGTATTTGTCATCGGCAGGAGGATACTGTTCATTAGAATAGTCTTCATTCTCAGGAATCTTACCAGAACCAAGGTTGCTTCCACCTTCAGCCCTGACATTTCTACCATCCTCCTCTTTGTTGTCATCTTCATGAGAGGTGATATCAGTAGTTTGAACTGGTTTAGTAGGACCTTTGAATCTTCTTCCCATGTTGAGGATAACAATTGGCTTCCAAGTCTTCTTCTTTTTAGCGATGAGCACCATTATATCTTTCTGTCTTTGAGCTAGGTTCAGGAGGGTCTCTTGGAATTGGGAATTTTGAGCTTGGAGTTCCTTAACAGTTTGTTAAGAGCCATCTTTTACTGAAATAAACAGCAAGAAGATGAGAATACCTGTATGGGAAAACATGTTATGTAATGATGCATGATATGTAGATACAATGTTTTCAAGGATCGTTGCAGGATTTAAATTTGTTTAAACAAAAGGAAAAAAGAGAAATTTTAGTAACTAGCTCGAATTATAACTGCTTTTAATAAAAAGAGTTACAAAATAGAAAAAATATAAATTCAAATCTCCCATGGATGCCTTCTCTTTGTGTTAACATATGCGTTAAGGCTTTGTTCTTCGTGAAGTCATTTTGTCAGCTCCAGTACTTTCTTCTCAGTAGCATATAACTGAGCTTCGAAGGTATCTCTTTCTTCCTTTAGTTGAATCCAGAACTTCTGTAGTTCTTTAAAGTCAGTAGGCATATCGAGAGGAAGAACGGTATGAGGAACATACCCATCAACAACAAGCTCTACGATCACTAGTAGGATAGCTGGATATGGAATTTCGAGATTTTGAGCACGAGACCGCACCCATCTAAGGTAAGGCTCTAGAGGAATGGATTTCTTGTGTCCCAAAGTCTTGCTATTAATCTTTTTTGACCTTTCCCCAAGCACGTATAACCAAACTGACACAAAGCTAGAGAAGGGTTATAAGTGATGTCCCTCTTATACTAAGGAGTGGTACATTAGGGAATTCTCCATAATAATCAACAATAGTGACATCTTCATGAGATCGAGAACACCAATGGACATTTGCACGAGTGAGTGACATCAACCTTTGAGACCACCTCAAACCTTGTTCGTTCTTTATTACTGGTCGGGGTAGGTGCGAAATAAAACATCTAGAAATTAGAGGTATGCAACATATAAGAGATCCTCTCTTCTTCATAATACGAGTATGGAGGTGTATCGGTAGAAATGTTGAGACAAAGCCATTGGATTGACTTGACTCACACAGATCAAATAAAAATTGCCACCACGCTTTATTATTTCCAAAGGAATGAGAAAAGAGAGAATAACCCAAAAGAGGGGGAGAGAATCTATGTTCGGGGGTTGGTTATACAAAGGGAAGGTAATAGCACCCTAAACATTTGCGGTACTCCGCAAGAACCTCTTTGAAAATCTGTGCATTTTGGCTATAAGACTTGTATAAAAAATAGATGGTGGATATGAGAAAAGAAGTATTTTTTATAATTTTTGCACCCGCCGTGGTTTCGAACCTTTAGTGCCTATGTACCATCTTCCGTGCAATAGGGGATCAGGGTACTCGTAGTTCACCTTTAGAAAATTTAAAACACAAGTGTGTTGGTTATATTTAAGAGATAAGACACCATCATCGTATCCGAGTGGAAAACATACTTACTACCCACAATCATGAGAAAGGAGAATTTGCGTCATCTCAAAGTGGAGGATATGGCTTGGATTTTAAAACCAACAAAGCCTCGCTCAACACCCAAGTGGAAAATATCTCACTTCACTGCATATCATAGAAGTATAGTAGCTCGCATCACTTCAAGGACTTCCAAGAGTCTAATCTTTTGAGAAAATTATAAAGTAAAAAGCCAAAGTGGCAAAATGGTTTGAATGAGATTGGTCGACTTTTAGTCTTCTCACAAAAAAATGTCTAAGTATTAATAATTTGTTAAAGTTTGATTAAGAAAATGTTTTTGAAAAGGCATGGACCTAAGTCCAAGTTTATTACGAAAGCGGTTCAAGTTTAGAAACAAAAAGAGTTTTCAAAAGGAGGGAGAAGAGTTTTGCAATTATAGAAGGTGGGAGGAGATGAAGGGACTATCCTAAAGCATAAGGTAAAAGCTAGGGAAAAGAATCGTCTAACCAACAAGAGGCCAACATTTGACATAATGAGTCAATGTAGAATTCTGATCCTTTGGATTTGAAATCAAACAAGCTAATACAATAAACCTTTTAAGAAAACCAAGCTTCAATTGCATTAAGTCTTCACAAAAATTGGGTAGAGTAACAGTTGTATACAGATGAATTCTCGATTACAGACAAAGCATGTAATAACAATAACCTGCACACAAAATAAACAAACAACCCAATGTCTTGGGATAAACCCCAAGAACTCCAGACAAAATAACAATTGAGGTCACAAGGTCTCAAGGTAGGTCGAGGTCTCTAATCCTAAGTCCAAGAAGTCCATCACACCATAATGCCAAGGATAGTAACCAAATAGTCCAAGTAACATTAAAGATTTTTATGGTTCAAGTTGATTATTAGGTATCTTCAAAAAGAAAATGAAAAGCTCAAGGGAGAAAAATAAAAATGACACAAAAATAAATGCTCAAGCGAGCAAAGATAAAAATAGCATGAAATATAAATGCTAAAGTAAATATGCTTAAATTAAATGCACAAGATAAAATCAATTGTTAGAAATTAGAGGTTAGTTGAATGACCATCTTGAAACTCTCTTTTGAAACTCATTAGAAGATTGATAAAATCAAAGCCTCTCAACAACAAGTTTCGTCTGCTTTTTATCAAGTATATCATTCATTTAAAATTTTCAAGGCAACAATAAATGATCAACGATGTTTAAGTGATTCACTTTTGACCAAAGCTTATGAATATTCATTAGAGGTTTTATAAGACCAAAGCCTCATAACAATGAATCTCAAGGTTATTGGATCAAAGGATTCAAATTAACATACTTGGGTTTACAAACATGGGTTTGGGCCACAAATGATAATTTCTCGAATCGGGACAAAATTTAGCACTATGTTAAGCAATAGTAAGTTGACTTATATATAAGTCGCACCTATTTTGAGACCGGTCAATAGCAATCTATGTACCATATGTTTGGAGAAATTATATGTAGAGTATTTTACAACAACATATAGCACAAGTGAGAAGAGGATAAGATGAAAAGGGATGTGATAAGGACTAAACCGCATTTGAACCAAACATTTAATCAAGCCATCATTAAAATCATCCATCCATTTTGGGGGAGTTAAACTCAACACCCAAGATCCAATGATGATAATGAAGCTCATGATCAAAATCTCATAGTTCAAGGTCCGCCAGAATATATACAAAAATAAAATTGTATTTAAAAATAAAGAAAATATTTTTAAAAAAATAGTTTTAAATGAAAATAAAAGGGAAAAATAGCAACAATATTCAAAACAATCAAGAAAAATTCAATCTGACCATAGAAAAATCAGAAATGAGCTCAAATATTTTTATAAAAATTTTGGTAATTTTTTAAAGTCAGAAACTATTTTTAAACTAATTAAAACTGCTCAAATAAGTAGAAAAAAGATCAAAAATAGTAAAATTCAAAATAAAATTTTAAAAAAATTTCAGAAAGTCAGGAACAATGAAAATGATTTTCATAAAAAGTATCAGAATTTAAAAATGTCAGAAAGTATTTTTTAAACAATTAAAATAAAGCAAATGAAGCAAAAATTATGGAAAATATCAAACCTTAAAATAAAAATATGAAAAAATATTCACCAAGTCAAAAATAATTCAAAGTATTTTTCTTTTTTTTTTTTAAATAATTTTTGAATTAAAAATAAAAGAGTTATGAATTTTTAAAACAAAAACAAATTTTAAACAAATTTTATTAAAATAAATAAATCAGAAATAATGTGAGGCATTTGATCCAATTCACTAAAACACGCTGGCACATCAAGTAGCTCAGAAACGAAGATGTATGATGATCCGTGCAACATTTCAATTATCACACTTTCATTGGTTGAAGAGGCCACGTAGGTCAACTTCAACCTCCAACTACCCTGCAACTAGGGAGAAATCATAATTCTTAAATCTGTAAATTTAGACGCTCATAGTGGTATCATTAGGCGCGTCTCTTCAAGACGATCACAACCATATCCTCGCACCAAATTTATATAAAACACAACTTACTCGATTTGAAAAAGATCAAAGATGTTTTGAAAATTTTGAAATCGAAAACAGAAGTATCAAACACATTGATTCACCAAAATTGAGTTAATAGCAAGCATTGGTGAACATCATAAACCATTCCAGTAATTTGAGTTAGAATATTTGATGCCTTAAACTACCTGAACTAAGTTAGTTGAAGTTTCTCTATAAATAGACCTGGCTAGCACGATTCAGGGTACCTCAAGGCTTGATTTTTCTTCTGTTAACTTCAGGGAAGTTCAAGGATGAAAGATCAATGAAGAAATTGAATTGAAAAGTGAAGAAAATAGGAATTCAAAATCTCAGAAAAGGGTGTTATGGAGGGAGTTTGACAAAGTGATTTTGGCTCTTCAAGCTTGAGAAAATGAATCAGGTATAATCCTCTATTTATAGGGAAATAAGTGGAATGCTCAAGCGTGTGGAATGATGAAATTTGGAAGGAATTCGTGTGAACCTAATACATGAGGAGTGTGTGACCTATTTAGTATCAAAACTCACTCAATCCTCACGTTTCAAGGCTCTAATCCACTTTGGCAAGTTGGTTAAACATGGTTAGACCAAAAACGCGTGCTAGTTTGATGTTTAGAAGCCACAACATGAATTTCAAATTCTGACCTGAAGTGAAACTTCAGTTTCAAGGTACCATTTTTGAATCAATGGCAATCACAGCTCAAGGAGTCTTAGGGAATGATTCTTGAATATTTAGAAAATGAGATCAAAATATTTACAATGTGAAAATAATGGGAATTAATGGATGTTTGATCTTAGAGTTGTGATAAATCAAAGTTGAGAAAAAGATGCTTTGAGCTCGTAATATTTTGAGCTCGTAATGTTTTGAGCTCAAATAAGACTTTCCTCCAAAATTGAGATTTGATCATTGATGTTATCTTGAATTAGACTTCCTAAAGAAAATTATGAAACTTGAATCACTCAAAAACACCAATTATTGAAAAAGTTATGGTCTTGCAAAATTGGTGAAAATTCATGAGATGACCTATAATCTTTTGCATTCTTAGGACATCTTCCATCCATTTTCAAGATTTTCCCATAAAAGAAGAGTTGATGTTCACATCCTTAGGATTATTATGGAAAATTAATGGGCTCAAGAAGATACAAATTGACCAATTTATGATCTTTTGAAGTCACATAAAGGAATTTGATGGCCTACCTAGAGGACTTGTAGTCTTTCTTCATCATTAGGTATCTTCCACACTAAATTTTCTTGAAACTTTTGAAGCGATTTATTGATAACCATTTTAAGAGAAGCATGTTTTTAGAATCACTCAAAAATACAAAAATATGAGCAAGATATAGTCTTTAGAAGTTAAAAACCCTAGCTCCTAGAGCAACAAAATGCCTTGGAAAACATTTTAAATTTTGACAAACCTACTTGCACAAATACTTTTGTCTTGTAAATAAAATTTGTCGAGGATCATAATGAGGATCCATAGCAACTATAACCACTTCCAAATATTGATAATTGAGGGAGATATGCACTTGTGATCAAGAAATCAAAAAATTTCCCACTTAGTTCAAACTTCTCCAATCAACCCTTGCATCTTTGGACTATTTTTGACAACATGAGGCATGATGGATCATAATAGACTTTGTCATGATATTACTTAAAAACATCTCCAATGATGAAACTTGAATCTCAATGAAGCTTTATTGAAGAAGGCATGGAAATAAACTCATGACCTGTAGATCAACTTGATGGAATATGTTGTGCTTTCACCTATAATAACATCAATTAGGGTAAAAATTAATTGTCTTCATTAGTTAAAAGTTAATCAATACAAAACATAGATGATCACAAAATATAAGTCAAGATGCTTGGTGATTCCCCATAAGCAAAGCTAAAGATAAAGAGACGAACTAAACCCTAGTGTGATCTTGTTGTGATTGATTTGATATGATATGATTGAGGAATATTAGGGGATAAATTTGGGATACGACAATTGCCCTTATTTAAGTGTCTTTATCTAGATATACGAAGGTTAAAATCACCGAGTCGACGCGGTTGAAGATACTTAAATATAAAATAAGCCCTATTTTTGGCCCTAAGATGCCATGCAATGCTTATGATTATGAATGAAAATGAACAAATTAAAAAATGACACAAGATACCCCTGGGGATGCAGTAAATAAAACCAGGATCAAAAGATAAAACTGACCAGGAAAATAAATCACTGTTGAACAAAAAACCCAACTCTATTGGGGTAAAGCCCAAAGAGGAGATAAGGCGTCATAAACTCAAAGATTAAGGAGAGAAAGTAAAGGACAATATTGATCGACATATGACTGCGAACTATCCACTCACTGAGGCGATAGAAAAAGGTAACGTCGACCCACTGGGGATAGAAGTGGTAGGATAATACTGGTAAATACCAATATTATGGGTGGTAACAAATGATTAGCACCAGTATTCACGACTGGGAACAAAATAAATTCTTCAGAGTAATGTGAATTTCAATGACGAACTATCTCCCATAATGACGAGACTACCATCCATCGGAAAAAGATATCAACAACGAACTATCTCCCATAATGACGAGACTACAATCCATTAGAGTAAAAAATATCAACAACGAACTACCTTCTATAATGACAAGGCTTCCATTCATTGGAGTAACAAATCTCAGCAACAAACAACCTTCCATAATGACAAGGCTATCATTCATTAGAGTAACAAATCTCAGCAGCGAACTACCTTCCATAATGACAAGGCTACCATTCATTGGAGTAACAAATATCAACAAAGAACTACCTTCCATAATGACAAGGCTACCATTCATTGGAGTAACAAATATCAGCAACAAACTACCTTCCATAATGACAAGGCTACCATTCATTGGAGTAACAAATCTCAACAACGAACTACCTTCCATAATGACAAGGCTACCATTCATTGGAGTAACAAATCTCAGCAACAAAATACCTTCCATAATGACAAGGCTACCAATCATTGGAGTAACAAATCTCAGCAACGAACTACCTTCCATAATGACAAGGCTACCATTCATTAGAGTAACAAATCTCAACAACAAACTACCTTCCATAATGACAAGGCTACCATTAATTGGAGTAACAAATCTCAACAACAAACTACCTTCCATAATAATAAGACTACCATTAATTGGAGTAACAAATTTGAATCTTCTTTGGAAACTAACAGACTTACTAGGGAATTACAAGTTGCTCAAATAAAGAGACTTGCCACTTGTTGTTACGAGAAGGAATTGCAATAATGATTTCTTGGGGAAAGAAATAGTACTTCCTAGGGAAATGTCAATATATTCCTACTGAAGAGATAAAGTTTTCTCGTGGAAAAATAAATTCACATTCTCAAACCAGGGCTCAAAGCTTGCAGAAATCAAAATAATAATATTGTTTGGGACCATAGATTCAATCCAGAAATAAACCGGAATGAATTAGTCAACCAAAATAACACCTCATGAGAAATAAACTCAAAAGGGAATCATATTCCATCCGTACAAAGTGCTTTACAGGAAGGCTAAAGAAAAAATCTTCCACGAGGGATAACTTAGTGGGGAGATTGAAAATATATACACTTTCTGCCTACGGTTGACATTCTATTGGAGAGGGGATAACACAACTCTGCAAAATAGGGTAATATGCCAACGAGATATAAATGAATGCAAATGAACTATGATTTGATAAATTCAATTATGCATGATGTATGTATGAATGTATGAATGTTATCATGTATATGCTTACAAAACAAACATAGAACACTGGGGATAACCAGACAAAACCAACTTGGGTAAAGTCAATACTCGGCTAAATTACATCCAAGATGAAAATTTTCATAAGAAAGTAAGCACCAACTGAGGAAACAAATTCCTATTTCACGGCTTAACTTCTGTGGGAAGGAACATAATCCAAAAATAATCAAATTATAATAATAAATCAATACAGATACATGGATAAAACATCCTCCTCCAGGATTCACCGGGGAATATCACACAGACTTCAACGGGGAAAACAAATGTTTCTAGGTCTGTATTTCTACTAGGGATTGCAATACTGATTTCAATAGGGTATATGAAAAAAACATAATCGAGATATCCACTGAAGATTTCATACCGACTTCGTTGGGAAGGACAATACCACATCATTGAGAGGAACCCAAGATGCATTCTTCAATACTGAGAGTGAGGATTGCACCAACTTCTCTGGGGAGAAATTATGAAACCTCAAGGGGATAACAAATTTCAGAGAGATACGTTATCTCAGCTTCGCTTGGGGATTTAAGAAGACAAACATTACAACAAGAAATCAAACTTATAGGGATTTTAAATCAAATCCAGCACTTGGCGGGAGAAAACCCAAAAAGTTGACAACTGTTTCAACATTTCTTAGAAAAGATATTGCCCTTGTCTGGTTGCCTGGGAAACTAACAACAACAATAATGCTAACACTGCAAAGGGATATGTTTTGCAAATGATTCCATTTCAGCATGCAAAGGGGAATAGACTTTCGTCATGTGAGTGAAGACCTTACTGGGGAATCTGGGATAGAGACTTCATACCATGCAAACCCAAAATTAAAATGAACCAAGACATGATTGGGGAAAACAGGATCACAAACCCAACACTGCACCACACATCAATTTGTATCATCTTCAATTATTTTAGGAACACAATAAAGTCATACTCATACCCACAAAAGTGACCTGGGAGATCCTTCCTGGGGAATTCATACTTCCAAAATTTCAGAGTTCGACCATCCTTGGAGTCACTATTTTTGTTCTCCTTGAGTCACAAAATCTAAAGCAAGAAGTAATTTGTAAATTATTTTCAAAAAACAATTTTTGTTATTTAATCTATTTGCTTTGAAAATTACTATCAATAATAAATGAAGTCTTTGTAAGCAGAATAAAATAATAAATGCAATGATTTAGATAAAAGCTCAAACTTTATTAATAGAATGGTAGTCTGCAAATGGCTAGACTCCATAGATGATTACAAAGTTTGGAAAATGGTAATATATTGGAAAAGATATATTGAAATACAATGACCACTATTCTCCCTAACAACTTTGAATTCATGAGAAGTGACTTCGGTTGAAAAGTGGTGAGGATCCAAGAAGATTGTTGCTTCAATGATCAAGTCTTGTCTGATGCAGTTACTTGCCAAGAAATCCCTAACTTTTGCCTAGATTGCCCTTGCGGGTTTTCAACCTACCAGGAAAATTTTATTATGTTTATGTCTCTTACTTTTGCCTAGACCTCCCTTTCGGGTTTTCGGCCTACTGAGATGCTCCTTTTTGCCTAAGTCGCCCTTTATGATTTTCGACTTAACGAGCTATTCTTTTATTTCTTTAGGCAAATTATTTCTTGACTGCATCAGCATTCACGGGACGTGAGAACTCCTCGCCATCCATAGTTTCAAGAATCAATGCACCGCCAGAGAAGGCTTTCTTGACAACATATGTGCCTTCAAAATTGGGAGTCAACTTGCCCCTAGAATCAGCTTTAAAAGACATGATCTTCATGAGCACGAGGTCGCCTTCTATGAATTCCTGAGGTATGACCTTCTTATAAAAATATTTCTTCATTATTTTCTGATATAACTGACCATGACACAAAGCCGACATTCTCTTTTCTTTAATCAGATTCAACTGGTCAAACCTGTTCTGGACCCATTCAGCCTCTATCAACTTGGTTTCCATTATCACACGTAAAGAGGTAATCTAAACCTTAACGGGGAGGACTGCTTCCATGCCATACAAAAGAGAGAACGGGGTTACCCCTGTTGAAGTGCGGACAAATGTTCGATACCCATGCGGAGCAAAAGGGAGCATCTCATGCTAATCTTTATAAGTTACAACCATTTTCTGGATGATCTTCTTGATGTTATTATTAGCAACTTCAACAACCCCATTCATTTTTGGCTTGTAGGTAGATGAATTATGGTGGACAATCTTGAATTCTTCACAAAGTTCCATCATCATCTTGTTATTCAGATTTGAGCCGTTGTCGGTGATAATCCTGCTTGGCACACCATACCGACATATGAGATTATTCTTGATAAAGCACACTGCCACCTGCTTAGTAACATTAGCATATGAGGCTGCTTCCACCCACTTGGTGAAGTAGTCTATTGCCACCAGGATAAAATGATGTCCATTCGACGCCTTAGGTTCAATCATTCCAATCATGTCAATACCCCACATAGATAAAGGCCATGGGGAAGAGATAACATTGAGAAGCTTCGGAGGCACATGAATTTTTTCAACATAGATCTGGTATTTATGGCACTTCTTTACAAATTTATAACAATCAGATTCCATTGTCAGTTAATAGTAACCTGCCCTAAGCATCTTATTTGCCATCGAATGTCCATTGGCATGAGTACCAAAGGAATCTTCATGGACTTCTTGCATCAACATTTCTGCTTCGTGTCTATCCACACATCTGAGCAAGACCATGTCATAATTTCTTTTGTATAACACGTCATTAAGGAAAAATATGCCTGCCAAAACCTTCTCAATATCTTTCTATCTTTATTTGACGCACCGGATGGGTATTCTTGAGTCTGGAGAAAATGCTTGATATCATAATACCAAGGTTTTTCATCTGACATTTCCTCTGTTGTAAACACATGAGTCGGTCTATCCAAATGTCGCACTGTGATACGGGTCACGTCATTCAAGTATTCATTTGATACATAGAAGCCAGAGTTGCCAAAGCATCCGCCATCTGATTTTCATCTCTAGGAATATGATGGAATTCAACTTTGTTAAATAAGGGTAATAATCTTCTAGCATAGTCTTTGTAAGGGATCAAGCCAGGGTGACGAGGATCCCATTCTCCTTTAATCTGATTTACTATCAAAGCTGAATCTCCATACACATCTAGAATTTTGATTATAAGATTAATGGCCTCCTCGAAACCCATGATACAAGCCTCATACTCTGTCATATTATTGGTACAATCAAATGTCAGCCTTGCAATAAAAGGAACATGTGATACATGAGGAGTGATAATCACAACACCAATTCCTTTCCCATAAGCATTCACAACTCCATTAAATACCATACCCCACCTGGATTCAGGATCAGGACCTTCCTCAGGCAAATGTTCATCACAATCTTTCGCTTACAGAAACATAACATCCTCATCAGGGAAATCATATTTAACAGACTGATAATCATCAACCAGTTGGTAAGCAAGATAATCCTCCAACACCCTGCTTTTTATAGCCTTTTGAGTATGGTATTCAATATCATATTCAGAAAACAACATCTGCCAACTGGAAATTCTCCGAATAAGTGCAGGTTTTTCAAAGATATACTTAATTGGATCCATTTTAGAAATCAACCAAGTAGTGTGATTCAACATATATTATCGCAACCGCTTTGCCATCCAGGCTAGAGCACAACATGTCTTTTCCAGCATAGAATGTCGCGACTCACAATCAATAAACTTCTTGCTGAGATAATCAATGGCATATTCCTTCTTTCCTGTTTCATCTTGTTGTCCCAAAGTACAACCCATAGAACTATCTAACACCGTCAGATACATGATCAATGGTCTTCCTTCAATGGGATGGAGCAAGATAGAAGGTTCAAGCAGATACTCTTTAATAATTTTGAATGCCCTTTGGCAATCATCTGTCCACACACAACCCTTTCCTTTCTTTAATAACTTAAAGATTTGTTCACACATCGCGGTCATATGGGAAATGAATCTGGAAATGTAATTCAGACATCCAAGGAAGCCTCTAACTTGCTTTTCAGTTCTTGGCGCATGAATTTCTTGAATTGCTTTGACTTTATCAGGGCCAAATTCAATTCCTTTTTGGCTGATAATGAAACCTAACAACTTCCATGATCAGACACTGAAGGTGTATTTATTTGGATTCAAGCGGAGACGATACTTCCTCAAATGCTGAAACAATATCAACAAATCTTCTACATGCCCTTCTTCAGTCTAAGATTTGGCAATCATATCATCAACATATACCTCAATTTCCTTGTATACATTAGATCATGGAATAGGGATAGCCCTCTGGCACGTTGCACCGGTGTTCTTCAACCTGAAGGGCATCACTCTGTAACAGAATGTTCCCAAGGGTGTGATAAATGTTGTTTTTTCCATGTCCTCACGAGCCATTCTGATTTGATTATATCCAGAAAATCCGTCCATAAACGAGAATACTTTAAATTTTGTTGTACTATCCACCAATATATCAATATGTGGCAATGGAAAATCATCTTTTGGACTAGCTTTATTTAAATCTCTATAATTAAATCACATGTAAACTTTTTCGTCTTTCTTTGGTACTGGGACAATATTGGAAATCCACTGAGGGTACACTGATGTTACAAGAAAACCTACATTAATCTTCTTTAAGACTTCTTCTTTAATTTTTACTGCCATATCTGGGTGAGTTCTTCGGAATTTCTACTTGACTGGCAGGCACTCCAGCTTTAGCGGCAAATGATATTCCATAATATAGGTATCAAAACTAGGTATATCTTGGTATGACCAAGAAAAGATGTCCACATACTCTTTCAACAGTTCAATCGACCTGCTCTTCACGTCGGGATGCAGCAATGCTCCAATCTTGACTTCTTTCAGATCTTCCTCTTAACCCAAATTGATTGTCTCCAACGACTCTTTATATTGCTGAATGGAACTCTCCTCGCACTCAAGAATCCTTGAAACCTCTTCCAGAATTTCACCATATTCTTCTTCTTCGACCATATACACAAATAACTCAAAGTTCGGAGAGGATGCAGGGTCATTGTATTCAACATGTTTTTTAATTAATCTGCACATATTATTTATGATTGCTTTTAGAAACTGACACATAAATCAAGTGATTATGCAGATTTATTTACAGTTATCATTTATTCCAAAAGGGTTTTTTTATTACCAATTTTCCAAGAAAAAGCAGAAAAT
This sequence comes from Vicia faba, assembly GCA_948472305.1. Taxonomy (NCBI): domain Eukaryota; kingdom Viridiplantae; phylum Streptophyta; class Magnoliopsida; order Fabales; family Fabaceae; genus Vicia; species Vicia faba. Next base: position 1,218,489,777 of record OX451738.1, on the reverse strand, counting down.
AAAAACACAATTTGAGAATCGAAGACAACTTTTATTAATGATTTTAATGATCAAAGCAAACAGATAAGCCCATACAATATCAACTTTCACCTTGGGAAGAGTGAAAGCCTTTTGCAAAGATTAACAAAAACAAATTACTTTGAGACATGGATGCAATAGGGAACATCAATAGTTACCCAGTTCTGGACTCTGAATCCATGTGTCATATAGTTAGGCATTTCCCGCTCTTCTCCATCCTCCGCAATAACATTGATCTTAGAAACAATTAGATAAAGGTAATCTTCGCTGTGGAAAATATCATGATACTTGCCTAAAGAAGTCTTTGGCTTCATGTTCTCACCTTTATCATTCTTCGTATAAAATCCCAAACCAACCCTATTCTTGTTCACAGGTGGGTCAACAATGTGTCCCCATACTTTACTAGGGCTATTACGCACAACCTGCGGAGCATCTTTGAATGAAGCTATAGAATTTTCATTTCCTCTTATATTATCAATGGATAAAGCTTGGAACTGAGTTCAAATAGTAGCTTCATCCACTTCCATAACACTGAAAGAGGATAAATGAGATATTAACAATGCTTGCTCTCTGTTTATGATAACCACTTTTCCTTCACGCACGAACTTCAGCTATTGGTGCAAAGTTGAAGTGACAGCCCATGCCTCATGTATCCATGGTCGTCCCAGTAAAAAACTGTAAGCAGGAATAATATCCATAACTTGGAAAGTAATTTGAAACAAGTGTGGGCCTATGCGAATAGGCAGATCCACTTCCCCAATAATAGACATCCTTGATCCATCAAAAGCTTTTACAATTATGCCACTTGGGTGCATGGGAGATCCTTGGTACTTCAGCTTCATAAGCGTGCTCCTCGGTATGACATTTAAGGCAGACCCATTATCAATCAGCATATTTGATAATGAATCATTGTTATAGTTCATGGATATATGGAGGGCTAGATTGTGATTCCTTCCTTCTTCAGGCAATTCATCATCACAGAAACTTAGGTTATTACAGGATGTAATATTCCCTACCACGTTGCTGAATTGGTCCAACGACATATCACTTTCCACGAAGGCTTGATCCAACACTCTCATCAAAAATTCCCCGTGGGCAAAAGAATTCATTAGCAAAGCTAGAATATATATCTTTGAAGGAGTCTGCAACAATTGATCTATGATCCTGTAGTCGCTCATTTTGATAATCTTCAATATATTATCCACATATTTTTCTAGAGTAGCACCGTTGGATTCCCCCATTGCTCTCTTAGGCTCAACACTTTCAATAACCTTATTATCAGTACCAACACTTCCTCGAATAACCGGTGCAAAAACACGACCACTACAGGTCACTCGGCTGGCTTTAGCAATATTTTCGATATTAGAAAAAGGTTGGATGGGAACTTCCACACCATCCTCTAGAATTATAGCATTGTATTTGTACAGTACAACTTTGTCTGATTTGTAAGGAACATGAACCCGCAAGAAAATAACTACTGGAGCAACAACTGGATTGCTACAATATTCAATCTCGACAGGGGCGGGATCACTGAAACAAGGCACAATTACGTTCACCCCTTCTTCATAATATTTGGTCATTGTAGAATCATCGCTAGAGAACATATCTTCGTCTGAGGTAAAGAACTCATCCACAGAAGCATATTCATCATCTAACACACTCACAGCCAAGAAATCTCCAATCATACTAATCACATTGTAATCATCTTTATAGCCTGAAGCCTTGATAGTACCATTATCCAATTACAACTGAATACCCCTTCTCACAATGGTACAACCATTAGAGACTCTGCAGCAAACCCGACAAGATCTATAGTGGTGTTCTACTTGACCTTCCATGTGGTAGAAGATGGCGTGCAATTGCACCAAATCATCATTGATATGGTCCACGTCAAAGATTCGGAATTCTCTAGGACATCCAAAGACCATGTTCACTTCTTCCTCGTATTCTTCCCTAGGTCTGATTATATGAATGAGGCCTTCATCCATCATTTCCTGTAAATCAGCCTTTATCTTATCACACCCCTGTATATCAGTACCGGAGATACCACAACCAACACGGTCATGTGTATAGTAAATAAACTCACAAAGGTCTGCATGAATCTTTACCAAATCTCCTATAACCAAGTTGATATCAAAGATCTGGAAATCCCCTGGACAACCAGCCACCATGTTGATAGCATTTTCTCCTCCATGTTTTGGCAAAGGATTATCTTTTACGTTAGGGTCAACATATTTAAAGGACAAAAGGCCAGATATCCCCATCTTTTGTACCTCTGATTTCAGAGGATTACAGTTTTCTATATTGTGCCCTGGTGCTCCCTAATGAAAAACACATGTCTGATCTGCCTTTTACTACCAAGGCAAAGGTGATGGTATAGCGGGGGGTGGCCTGGTCTGGACCAACTTTTTCTGAATCAATGTTGGGAGTAACTCTGCATAGCTCATGGGGGTAGAGTCAAAAGGCTCTCTCCTCTGATTTTTTCCTTGATTTCCCTGAGGGGCTGGTCTTTGATAAGCCATTATGGTCGGAGCTGCATTGACAACTGAAGTTACCGAAGCAACCTGTTGGTGGTGCTGATGATTTCTTCTAGGATGATTAACCCTTATCTCTTGAATAACGACATTTGTCTCTCCTTATTTATTTTTAGCAAACCCGTATTACGTTTCTTTGTACTGCCAGAATTTTCACTTCTTGTCAAGCGACCCTCTCTTACAGCTTCTTCCAAACGAACACCCATGCCCACCATCTCGGTAAAATCACCAATTGCACTCGCCACCATTATTTCATAATAGAATGCACCTAGAGTCTTCAAAAAAATCTTTGTCATCTCTTTTTCTCCCATTGGAGGAATTACCTGGACGGCTACTTCACGCCATCTATGTGAATATTCCTTAAATGACTCTTTGTCCTTATGGACCATTGCCCTGAGTTAATCACAGTCAAGTGCCATGTCCACATTATATTTGTACTGTCTAATAAATGCTTCACCCAGGTCGTTGAAAGTGTGAATATTGGCATTATCAAGGCTCATGTACCATTTCAATGCTGCACAAGTTAAATTGTCTTGGAAAAAGTGGATCAATAGGCATTGATCATCGGTGTGAGTAGACATCCTTCTCACATACATCACTAAGTGAGCACTAGGACAAGAATCACCCTTGTATTTCTAGAATTCCGGTACTTTGAATTTCGCAGGTATTTTCATATTTGGAACCAAACACGAATCATTCACATTTTGTCCAAATAATTCTTTTCTTCTGAGGGCCTTCAACTCTTTCTACATCTTAACAAACGGGTCCTGAAAATCGTCCATTCGATCATAGACACCCAAGATTTCATTTGGTGGAGGAATAGGGCGATAAACTTCATCATTAGCAAATGGCACATCATTCACCGAAGGAGGTGCAACATAGTGAATCTCATTTCTAGCAGCAGGATTAATATGCACTAAAGGAGGTGCAGGAGCAGCAGCAGCCTGAGAAAATGGAGCAACCTGAGCATCTTAATTATAACCTTATGGCATGAAGTTCTCTGGCATTCCCAACAGATAACCTTGAGGCATACGATTCTGAACAACAATAACTAGAGTAACAAAAACAAGAACTGTCAGAGCTTTGGAAGTAACAGTTATCTGTTGAGGTTGAGCAAGTGGTGGATGATTATGAGCAGCCACCAATGATTCCATCAAAGCAGTGAGATTAGCCATACCGGCCTTCAGAGCAGTAACTTCTTCGTGAAACTCACGATTCTCTTGTTCTAAATTATCCATCTTCCTTCTGGAATTGGCTCGAGTATTGTACTAGTGAGACAACTTGCTGAACAAAGTAAAGAAGCACAATAAGACACCTGGGTATGAACATAAATGCAAGAAGTATGTACAATATGATGCATGATATGTAATGCGCATGATTTATTTTATTTATTAATATTTCAAGGAACTCAAAGATTTATAGACAATTTGAAAATATTAAAGTACTAACACATTTGAAATACTGAAAATCTCATTACAATAACTTCAAAACGGATTACCACTTTTAGTACAAGTTTCAATAATCCCAAGTACAAGATAATATAAAAATATAAGATCTTGAGAAATAAAAGATGGTGAAGATCACTCCACACACTGACGTTTCCCTATGAGTCATGCAATCTGAGCCTTCAATTGCTTGTTTTCTTCTGCATACATGTTGCCGACCTCTTTCCAATCACAAGAGTCAGGAAGTGAGTAACTAGGTCCTGACTAAGCTCTAGAGGAAAATAAATCCTCTTGCCTCTCCATTGTCTCTAAAGCACGACTCTCAAGAATCTCGATCAGGTCATCTTTCTCCTTCAGGTCATCTCGGTAGGACACCTATAAAGTTTGACACTTATTCTTCCAAGCTTCCTTCTCCTGCTGCATCCTAACTAAGGAAAGTTGAAGTTCTTCCACATAATCCAATAGGGGAGGAGTGGTCTTAACAAACATATCAAACATGGGTGCCTCATAGGAATACGGAATCTTCAACTGGATGGCTCTTGCTTGTACCCACTGAAGATAAGGTTCAAAAGAAACAACCCCTCTAGGTCCCAAGTCCTTCCTGCTCTTCCTGCGAATATGACGCCAAGCCTTCACAATCTCCTCTTTAGCTTCCTTATGATCTTCTCCCTCTTTAAGTAAGAAACCACTCAAATGAATACTATTTGGCTTATCCCTCATCGAATATCCAAGTTGTTGTCGTGCAAGAACGAGATTGTAGTTAATTCCTCCCTTTGTATCAAGAAGAGGTACATTGGGGAAACTACGACAACTATCAACAATATCTACATTATGGTAAGCCTGATGGTACCAAACAATATTTGAATGAGTGAGGGCCATAATCTTCGGAGCCCAATGAGGTTCCTTCCTGACATCCCAGAAAGCATCAAACCGAGGTAAGTGAGAAATAAACCCCTGATACAACAAAGGCGTGCAACAAATGATCATCCCTCCATGGTAATAATCCTGAAGATGAATAGAGTAATAGGAATCACCCAATAATGTAGGGAATGGATTCCCAATCATAAAGACCCTAATGGCATTGATATCCATAAACTTCTCGACATTGGGAAATAAGAACAACCCATAAGAAAGTAGTGCAAAGATGGTCTTAAAAGCAACCATACTCTTCATCCTAGCAAAATAGCGAGCTTTCTCCAACAAGAACTGAGCGGGTAATCCTCTAATCCATCCTTTGGTAGTCATGTGGGCTTCAACCTCAGACTTCCCCAAATGGATCAAAGCATCAATCTAATGAGATTTTGACTCCCCCACCAAACCAGTAAAAGGAACATGATCGGTAATAGGTAAACCTAGTAGATAAGAATACTCTTACAATGTATGCATCAACTGATAATTAGGGAAAGTAAAGCATCGATAAATCGGATCATAGAACTAGACCAAAGTCGAGAGAATACCCTCCTTCATTCTGAGCTTCATAAGAAAAATGATGGACCCATACTTCCTCTGAAAATCTGTAGAACTCTCAATCTCAGAAACTAGACTCATCAAATCATCTATCTTGGGATCTTTGAAACTGTTTTTCTTAAACTTTCCTTTTCCAGAATTCATAGTCAAAAGTACATGAGATATTCACAAAGAGTCAACTTTTAAGTCCCTTGAAACAAAATGTTTTAAAGGATGATCATGGGTGCATGAATGCATGATGCAACAATCACACACAAGATCACAAACATAGGGTTCATAGGTTTAGCGTCACGAGCATGAGGTTAAAGGTACTACCCACAAGGTATGGTCTAAAAGTTTATCACCTGCGAACAAGGTTCTAAGAGGTTCCCAGAGTCTACATCCTTCCTTCTGATATTACCAACTTCTCGATTGGCTCGGTAATTAGTAATATTCTCATGAAAAACCTGTCCGAGCGTAGTATCGCGTGACAACCATTTATGGATTACTCCGTCATAGGTTCCACACTACACCTAAAAGGCCAAGTTGGGTTAAAGGTTCTACGGTTCTCAGTTTCAGCAGGCTCCCAAGTCAAAAGCAGCACATCTTCTCGATTACTCGGTAAACTAAACTACAGTCAAAGGGGCCTCCACTGAGTGGGGGATCTCATGTCTCCTTTTTTTGGGATTACTCCCTTAAAGTCAACATGACTATACCGCCCACCCTATCTTAAGTTTGCCCAAGTACGGGTAGAGGACTTATGAGAAATCACCAAGCACCTTGAAAACCAGGAAAATCCAGACAAACATACATACAACATATAATATACAACAGATAATAACACATAAATTAATAAACAAAGATAGGCTCAACCCACTTACGGATGGACCAACAATAGGTCAATCTCTCCCCAATGAAGTCGCCATTTTTACTATAGTGTTAGAAATGTTGAGACAAAGCCATTGGATTGACTTGACTCACACAGATCAAATGAAAATCACCACCACGCCTTATTGATTCCAAAGGAATGAGAAAAGAGCAAATAACCAAAAAGAGGGGGAGAGAATCTAATTTCGGGGGTTGGTTATGCAAAGGGAAGGTATTAGCACCCTAAACATCTACGGTACTCGGCAGGAACCTCTTTGAAAATCTGTGTATTTTGGCTATAAGAGTTGTATAAAAAAATAGATGATGAAGTTGAGAAAAGAAGTATTTTTTATAATTTTTGCACCCGCCGCAGTTGTGAACCTTTAGTGCCTACGTACCACCTTCCATGCAATAGGGGATCAGGGTACTCGTAGTTCACCTTTAGAAAATTTAAAACACAAGTGTGTTGGTTATTTTTAAGAGATAAGACATCATCATCGTATCCGAGTGGAAAAACATACTTACTACCCACAATCATGAGAAAGCAGAATTTGCATCCTCTCAAAGTGGAGGATATAGCTTGGATTTTAAAATCAACAAAGTCTCGCTTAACACCCAAGTGGAAAATATCGTACTTCACTGCATATCATAGAAGTATAGTAGCTCGCACCACTTCAAGGATTGACAAGAGTCTAATCTTTTGAGAAAATTTTAAAGTAAAAAGCCAAAGTGGCAAAATAGTTTGAATGAGATTGATTGACTTTTATTATTATCACAAAAAAAAAGTCCAAGTATTCTTAAATTGATTAAAGTTTGATTAAGAAAATGTTTTTGAAAAGACATAGACCTAAGTCTAAGTTTATTATGAAAGCGATTCAAGTTTAGAAACAAGAAGAGTTTTCAAAAGGAGGGAGAAGATTTTTGCAATTAAAGAAGGTGAGAGGAGATGAAGGGACTATTCTAACGCATAAGGTAAAAGTTAGGGAAAAGAACCGTCTAACCAACAAGAAGCCAACACTTGATACAATGAGTCAATATATAATTCCCATCCTTTGGATTTGAAATCAAACAAGCAAAGATAATAAACCTCTTAAGAAAACCAACTTCAATTTCATTAAGTCTTTACAAAAATTGGGCAGAGTAACAGCTGTATACAGATGAATTCCCGATCACAAAAAAAATGTAATCACAATAACTTGCACACAAAGCAAATAAACAATCCAATTTCTTGGGGGTAAACCCCAATAACTGCATACAAAATAACAGTTGAGGTTACAAGGTCTCAAAGTAGGTCAAGGTCTCTAATCTTAAGTCCAAGAAGTCCATCACTTCATAATGCCAATGATAGTAACAAAGTAGTCCAAGTAACATTAAAGCTTTTTATGGTTCAAGTTGATTATTAGGTATATTTAAAAAGAAAATGTAAAGCTCAAGGGAGAAAAATAAAAATGACAAAAAAATAAATGCTCAAGTGAGCAAAGATAAAAATAGCATGAAATGTACATGCTAAAATAAATGTGATTAAAGTAAAGAGCATAAAGTAAAGGCACAAGATAAAATCAATTGTTAGAAATTAGAGGTTAGTTGAATGACCATCTTGAAACTTGCATTTAAAACTCATTAGAAGATTGATAAAATCAAATCTTCTCAAAAACAAGTTTCATCTACTTTTTGTCAAGTATATCATTCATTTAAAATTCTCAAGGCAACAATAAATGATCAACGATGTTTAAGTGATTCACTTTTGACCAAAGCTTATGAAGATTCATTAAAGGATTGATGAGACCAAAGCCTCCTAACAATGAATCTCAAGGTTATTGGATCAAAGGATTCAAATTAACATACTTGGGTTTACAAACATGGGTTTGGGCCACAAATAATCATTTCTCGAATCGGGACATAATTTAACGCTATGTTAAGCAATCATAAGTTGAATTATATAGAAGTCACACCTATTTTGAGACCGGTCAATAGCAATCTATGTACCATATGTTTGGAGAAATAATATGTAGATTATTTTCCAACAACATGTAGCACAAGTGACAAGAGGATAAGATGAAGAGGGATGGGATAAGGACTAAACCACATTTGAACCAAAAATTTAATCAAGCCATCATTAAAATCATCCATCCATTTTGGTGGTGTTAAACTCAACACCCAAGATCCAATGCTGTTAATAAAGCTCATGATAAAAATCTCATAGTTCAAGATCAGCCAAAATATATACAAAAATAAAATTGTATTTAAAAATAAATAAAATATATTTTTTAAAAATAGTTTTAAATGAAAATAAAAGGGAAAAATAGAAACTTTATTCAAAACAATCAAGAAAAATTAAACGAGACCATAGAAAAATAAGAAATGAGCTCAAATATTTTTATAAAAATTTTGGTAGTTTTTTAAAGTCAGAAACTATTTTTAAACTAATTAAAACTGTTCAAATAAGTAGAAAAAGATCAAAAATAGTAAAATTTAGAATAAAATGCTAAAAAAATTATGAAAGTCAGAAAAATTGAAAATGATTTTTATAAAAAGTTTCAGAATTTAAAAATATCAGAAAGTATTTTTTTAAATAATTAAAATAAAGCAAACAAAGCAAAAATTATGTAAAATATCAAACCTTGAAATAAAAATATGAAAAATATTCATAAAGTCAGAAATAATTCAAAGTATTTTTGAATATTTTTTTTTATAAATTTTGGATAGAAAATAAAATAGTTATGAATTTTTGAAATTAAAATAAATTTTAAACAAATTTTATAAAAATAAATAAATCAGAAATAATGTGAGGCGTTGGATCCAATTCACTAAAACACGCTGGCACATCAAGTGGCTCAGAAACAAATATGTATGGTGATCCTTGGTCAGTAAACACGCACTGAAGTCACGAAAGTCAGGTGAATTACAATATTTCAATTGTCACGCTTTCATTGGTTGAAGAGGCCACGTAGGTCAACTTCAACCTCCAGCTACCCTGCAACTAGGGCGAAATCATAATTCTTAAATCTGTAAATTTAGATGCTCATAGTGGTATCATTAGATGCGTCTCTTCAAGACGATCACAACCATATCCTCGCGACAAATTTATATAAAAACACAACTTACTCGATTTGAAAAAGATCAGAGATGTTTTGAAAATTTTGAAATCGAAAACAGAAGTATCAAACGCATTGATTCACCAAAATTGAGTTAATAGCAAGCATCAGTGAACATCATAGACCATTCCAGTAATTTGAGTTAGAAGATTTGATGCCTTAAACTACCTGAACGAATTCATATGAAGTTGCTCTGTAAATGGACTTGGCTAGCACGATTCTGGGAACCTCAAGGCTTGATTTTTCTTCTGTTAGCTTCAGGGAAGTTCAAGGACGAAAGATAAATGAAGAAATTGAATTGAGAAGTGGAGAAAATAAGAATTCGAAATCTCAGAAAATGGTGTTATGGAGGGAGTTTGACAAAGTGATTTTGGTTCTTCAAGCTTGAGAAAATGAATGAGGTATGATCCTCTATTTATAAGGAAACAAGTGGGATGCTCAAGTGTGTGTGGAATGGTGAAATTTGGAGGAAATTCGTGTGAACCTGATACATGAAGAGTGTGTGACCTGTTTAGCATCAAAACTCACTCAATCCTTGCGTTTCAAGGATCTAATCCACTTTGGCAAGTTGGTTAAACATGATTAGACCCAAAACGCATGCTAATTTGATGTTTAGAAGCCATATGAATTTCAAATTCTGACCTGAAGTGAAACTTCAGTTTCAAGGTACCATTTTTGAATCAATGGCATTCACAACTCAAGGAGTCTTAGTGCATGATTCTTGAAGCTTTAGAAAGATGAGATCACAAGCTTTAAAATGTGAAAATAATGGGAATTAATAGATTTTGAGCTAAGATTTGTGAGGAGTCAAAGTTGAGAAAAAGATGTTGACTTTTATACTTAGAAAAATTTTAAGTTTTCTCTTCAAAATGACTTGTAATGTTTTGAGCTCAAACAAGACTTTCCTCCAAAATTATGATTTGATCATTGATGCTATATTGAAATAGAATTCCTAAATAGAATTGTGAAACTTGAATCACTCAAAAACACCAAGTATTGAAAAATTTATGGTCTTGCAAAATTGGTGAAAATTCATGAGATGAACTATAATCTTTTGATTTCTTAGGACATATTCCTTCCACTTTCAAGCTTTGCACATAAAAGAAGAGTTGAATTTCACATCCTTAGGATTATTGTGGAAAAATAATGGGCTGAAGGAGATACAAATTGACTAAGTTATGATCTTTTGAAGTCACATAAGGGAATTTGAAGGCCTATCTAGAGGACTTGTAATCTTTCTTCATCATTAGGTTACTTACACACAAAATTTTATTTAAACTTTTGAAGTGATTTGTTGATAACCCTTTGAAGAGAAGCATGTTTTTGGAATCACTCAAAAATAACAAAAGATGAGAAAGATATAGCCTTTAGAAGTTCAAAATCCTAGCTCCTAGAGCAACAAAATGCCTTGGAAAACCTTTTCAATTTTGACAAACCTTATTGCACAAATACTTTTTTCTTGTAAATTTTTTTTGTTTAGGATCATAATGAGGAACCATAGCAACCATAACCACTTCCAAATATTAATAATTGAGGGAGATATGCACTTGTGATTAAGAAATAAAAAATTTGTCCACTTAGGTCAAACTTCTCCAAACAACCCTTGCATATTTGAAATATTTTTGACAACTTGAGGCATGATGGATCAAAATATACTTTGTCATTATATTACTTCAAAACATATTCAATGATGAAGCTTGAATATCAATGAAGCTTTGTTGAAGAAGGCATGGAAATAAAATCATGAACCTGTAGATCACCTTGATGGAATGTGTTGTGCTTTCACCTATAATATCATCAATTAGGGTTGTTGTACCCCAAAATTTTACCTCTCATTTACTAAATATTTTCTCACAAGAATCTCTCTTGGTTCAAGACTGCACTAGGATTGATCAGCTCAAGACACCTCATTAAACACTGATGACCAAAATTAGGGTTTGAGATTGCACAAGGATAATTGAACTTTCAATGCTTCAAATGAATTTCATTGATCATTATGGACCCACAATATTTCTCATGTCAAGTTTCAAGCCTTGGATCACACTTTTGCTCAGTCAATTGAGCAGTTGACCTAAAAATCAGTTGTATTGGGAAAAAAGTCAACTATGGCCAATTTACAGTAAAACTTCATAATTTTTGATCCACATCAATATTATAAACTCATATGTATCATTTGATAAAGTTTGGACCACAATTCCCCAAGAAATTTGATCAAATCATCAAAAGGGCAAATTGGTCAAAATTAGGGTTTTGATTGAGAAAGGGCAATTTCTGATTTTTGACCTAGCAAATGGTCAATTGGTTTGAAGCATGATTTTAAGAGTTCAATTTCATAATTTTAAACTAATGACATGACTTAAAACATTGCTCAAGATCAATTGCATTGATAGTGATTTTTCAGTCAACTGATCAAAAAGTCAACAGTACACTAAAAAGTCAAACTTTGACTTTTTGGTCAAAATTCAATGTAAAATATCACAATTCATCAAAACATGTCAAAATATGAAACTTATTCATCAAGAAATCAAAAAGTCAATATTTCATTTTGAAAAGTCGAAGTTTTCTAACTTAGAAATTTTTCTAAGTGTTTAAACTTCATTTTTTTTCTTAACTTTGGGCTAATTTTTCACCTTGATGCAAGAGGATTCAGAAGAAACTTTCAACATGAAAGTTTTAGATATACATGATATCTACAATATTTATTCACACAACTTCTCCTAAAAATTCTTGGATCTTATGTTATTAATTCATAAAGTCATGGTCTTGAAATTAGACACAGTAAAATTTTGCCCTAGTTTTGGTCAAGATTTTGACCTAACTTCATGACACTTTTTCATATAATTCAAGGGGAAATTTACAAAAGTGATTCAAATAGGGATTGTGGAGAACATTACAAGCTTTCCAAAATGTAAAATAACTCCTTGAGATCATTCTTGATTAGGGAGAATCGAAGAGATCAAGTTAGGGTTTTCACACTTGAATTACAAGTTATTTTGTGATGAACAAGAATTCAATTTCAAACCTATGCTGCACAATCTTGTTTTGCTGGCCTCTAAACCTCAGGATCTATCCATAATCAGAAGATTACACTTGAGTTTGAGCTATTATCCACTTGATTCAAGCTTTGTCCAAGTAAATTTTCCATTAATGGAACAAAGTTCACAGTTCCATTTTGGAAAAGTGACTTTAATCACAAAGTCAACTTGTATGGAGATTTGCACCTGTTCTTTCTGCACAAGCATGCTCTATAAACTCAGAACAAACATGTTTAAAGTTGCGAGCCACCCTACAAGACATGTACCTTGCATTAAAACCATGTTTTTCAAGATAACTTCAAAAACAAGTCAAAAACTCATAACATATGATCTTTGTTTTCTGACCTCCTTAACTCATCTAACCTCTTACATATAATTATACAAATGTATTGCAATCTAAGACATGATTGAACAAGTCCTCAAACTCCCCAAAACTAGAAATTGCCATACAAGCACAAAAACTTGTCATTTCTGATTTTTGAACCCAACTTCTAAATCCCCTCGTGCGCTTCTTGGCCAAACCATCCACAAAGCTTCTAATACACATATAGAAACTATCCCAACCCATGTTTTCAAACTGTAATACCATTTACGCCATTCTCCATTTTCAAAAACAGGGCATTGCATATTGACTTGTTCAGCTTGATTCAAGAACTCTCAGCATAAAGTAAGCTTTGCAATAACTTCCTGGAGGTGCAAGGAAGCTCACCCAATCATCAAAACACTTTGAAAGTAGCTCTAACTCAAAACACGATCTCCAGCTGCAAGGTAAGTTTTCTGACTTTTCATCTCATTATTTAGGCATTGTTAGGTCTTAATTTGTGAAGATAAAATGTAGATAACTTTTCCACGAAACTGTACATATCCATAGTTTGCATTTATATGGCCTGAGCTTAGAGAATTTTAGAGTTGAAGTTTTCTGAAACTTTTAGGTTTTAAATTAGGGCCAGAGAAATTCTCCTTCATTTTTTATTGTTAGCTTAAGTTATTTACATGGTTGGATTCATGGGAAGAAATGCCACAACTTTCATGTTTGAAATTTTCATTTTTGTTGAGAGATGAAGAAGATACATGTCCTTTGGCTGGAGGTTAAAGATGAAGTCATTTTCAGGACTGGGTTGATGTTATGTATTTGTTGTTTTGCTTATATTAACGGATGTATAGCCACCCCAGTGGTAAAGCGCGCGCTTGTTAACCTATGGGACCTGGGTTCGAGCCCCAGTGGTAACCTTTTGCTTATTTTCTCACATTTTCTCATTTTTGACACTTGTATGTAGCGCTGCCCCCCCCCCCCCCCCCCCCCCTTTGGGCTTTGTATTTTTGCTACATTCTGACCCCCCTGCTCACTATTCACACCAGGCCCATTTTATTTCTTTTTTCTCATTTTTCATTTATTTGTTTTCTCAAATATTTTATTTAATATATTAAAAAATCAGAAAATAATATAAAAATATTAGATTTATATTTTGATATAGTTTATTTATTTTTTACAATAAAAATTACTTTTATTTTAATCATATTTTATTTTTTTACTAATTAATTTACAAATTTAATTAGAAACTAGGTTTTTTTAGTTATTTTCTTTTACACAATTAAAATATATTATTTTAAAATAAAAAGACCAAAAATATTTTATAATTCTATAAATTATTTTTAAGACAAAAATACCAAAAATATTCTTCTTACAAACTTAATTCCTTTTTTAATCAATTAATATTTAGATTAGGGTTGTATTTAAATTCTTTTCCTAATAAACTTAGGTTTACTTTTTACTAACTTAATTAATTATTTTTCTTTTAGTTAATTAGGTTAAAACAAAACCCTTTTTCCTAAAAAAAATCCAAACAAAAGTCCATTTTCATTCCATTTTACATTCTTGTATATTTATTCATTTTTGTACATTATTTATCCAAATTCAATATGGTTGTAATAGATAATTAGGTTTATTTTCTAGCAATCTCCATTTGTAATTTGTATACCCCCCTCCCACAAATATTGTAATAGCGTAGTAATTTTAAATTCTGCAATTTATCGCTTTATATACAAATGCTAGTAATTAGGGTTTTGTATGGAAAGACTAAAACCAATTAATTAGTAAACCATAATCCAAGACAAAACCAAGCATGAAAATCAACACACTTGCACCCAAGCACCCGTAGGGTAAAATCCACTTGGCTGCCTTATAAAATGGCCATGTTATGCATGTGATGTATCTTAGCAAAAACAAACAAACACAAGATTATAGTCCCTCGATGACGCTATCAAAAGTTGCCTTTCAAAATGATCTTAGTCCCTAGATAAAGATGCTAAGATGCCTTGCAACATTTCTAATCATGGTTATACGATCACCCACGCTCGTCCCCTTTTACATCCAAAGATAGGATTATCTACCAAATCAATGGTAAGATAACAATATCAAAGAAAAAAGGAAATGAACATGAAATACATTTGAGTAGGTAGAATGTTCCTAGTTACTTGCTCAATTTCAAAACAAACCATCCTTGCTATTTTCAAAACAAACACCATACACTTTCAAAACATATTTCAAACTTGAAAACATTTTCAAAAGATCAACACTTTATATACATTCTTACGAACAAGAATCATTACAAAGTTTGCCTAAACGATGGCGTCTTTTCAAAATACTTTCAAAAAACCACATAAAGCACATTTCCAAACAAAAGCAAGTGATCTAGCAAGTAACTAAGAGCCCATGGAAAACCATGGATGAAAAGGGTGCTAATACCTTCCCTTTTAATAATTCACCCCCCGAACTCAAGAAAACATCTCAAAGGTCTTTCCTGTGCTTTTTCACCTTTCCTTTTGGATAAAATAAAAGTCGGTGGAGACTCTTGCTAACCGCAACATTTGCGATAAAACACAAAACAACCAAGTCAGTTCTCCCACCGTACTACAGAACTGGAGACTCTGTTGGGGAAAATTCTAAAAGTGGGGTTACCTTAGGGTTAGATCACCTTTACTTTATTTCTTTGTTTGAATTGTTTGCTTTACATTTTGGTTCTTTGTTTGGGTTTGAATCCTCTACCCAGATTTGGGATACCTTATAGGTAAGTAGAAATACATTGTGGAAACTGTGCAGGGTATCTAAGCAATAGCTACGTTAGTGCGACATATTTGTGGGTACCGATAGCCCTTGAGTAGTCAAGGAGAATACGGGGCCGCTGAGTGATGTCATGAAGCACTAATGAACTTTTAGAACCTTTACTTGACCAACATGGCCATTAAGACGTAGATGACCGGCTTTGGTGCAGTCTGAAGTTGGTAGATACTCGATACTACACTCATTGAGGTTTGGTTTTTTGGGATATTTCGGTCACCCTTAAAAAGGCTTGCGCTGAAACAATGCCCGAGAAAACAAATCAGTGATATTGAGCTCCTTAGAACCCGATTACTATTACTAGGACAAGTTTGAGCCAACTAAACTTCAAGAGGCTACTTACCTATGAGACTCCATGCAAGCCTAAACCTAAGGACTTGTTTGTTTTTCTTGTATACATTTACTTGTACATAACATCATAAACATCATGACATCATACTCATACTCATACTCAGTAACCATTTCAAGGATTTTTGGGATTTATCTTTGTTCTATTTTGTAGGACATGGATTCTATTCGCAAGAAAAGCATTCAAGTCAATCTTGTAAGGATCCATCCTCAACTTAAAGAGCTAGCATCAAGGATTCCTGAAAACTCTCCATTTACCGAGATACATGGTCACCTACTAAACTTGGTCACCTCCACCACTGATGAAGACATGATGGAGGTTCTCTTTCAGTTCTTTGATCCCCTACACCATTGCTTCACATTTCCCGATTATCAACTTGTGCCAACTTTGGAAGAATTCTCCCGACTCTTGAGGATTACCATTATCAATCAACTACCTTTCAATGGTACGGAAAGGGATCCAAAGCCAGAAGATATTGCTCAAGCTCTACACTTGAAACCATCCGATATCACAACTAATTGCGAAACAAGGAGTGGTGTCAAAGGTTTCATAGCAAAGTTCTTGTTCGAGAAAGCCTAAAACCGTTGGAACTCTTTGGATTTGAAAGCCTTTGAGGAAATTGTGGCTCTCCTCATCTATGGGATGGTTTTGTTTCCAAATCCTGACCAACTCATAAATGTGAACGCCGTCAAAATCTTCATGTCTCGTAACCCAGTGCCTACTTTTCCAGGGGACATCCTACATTCTTTCCACACTCGCACCATGAGGAAAAGAGGTATCCTTATGTGTTGTACTCCTCTCTTGGTAAGATTGTTTATTCCGCATCTTCCCCAATCTGTATTGAAGAACGAGCAAGGTTCAATATGGTCCCATAGGTTGATGACACTCAGACACTCAGACATTCATTGGTGTTCCCGCTCTTTGGAGAATGTTACCATCATCGACCGTTGTGGAGAATTCCCTAATTTCCCTTTACTTGGCATTAGAGGGGGTATCACCTACAACCGTTTCTTAGCCTTAAGACAGTTTGGTTACGCCCGAAGGGATGGTTCATACGAGATGCTTATTCAAGGTTTGGTATTTGACTACGAGAGCGATGATCAAGGTTACCCTCAAAGGTTTATCCGAGCTTGGAGGATGTTGAACAAGGTGGATAGCAAGACACTAGGACACAAGAATTCCATTCCCTTCGAGCCTTACCTCAAATGGGTGCGAGCTCGTGCTCATAAACTTGTGATGCCTTATCCCTCTATCCTACCAGTCATCATGGAGCCTGTCGTTGAAGGAGATGTTCCCTACACTATCCTCCATCCCGACATGCCTACCTCTCTCAAAGACTTACAAAAGGGTTGGATCCAGCTGAAGGAAGAACGATATACTTTCGAGGCTCAATTCTATGCTAGTGAGAAGAGGGTCTTGGAGCTTACGAAGCATCTACAAGAAGAGCAAAGTGTGAACGCTTATCTCACGCCAAAAAGGATGCGCCCAATCTTTTTATCTTAGAAAGAAATTTTGTAAGCCCAAGTGGCATGATGTAATCTTTCTTGTTTTTCTAATAAAAATTCATGTTTGTTCATTATTTTGTCTATACAAATTTAAATTTCATTAATCCTTGAAATCATTTTCATGTACATATTCCATGCATCATAACACGATAGGTTTTTGCATAACAGATTTCCTTATCTTTCTACTGTTTATTTCAGTAAGATGGATCTAGAGAAAACTGTGACGGATCTCCAAGCCCAAAATTCTCAGTTTCAGGAAGCTCTACTAGCCCTAGCCAAGGGGCATCAAGATATGATTGCTTTGCTGGCCATTAAGAAGAAGCCAAAGAAGAAAGCTCTACTCAACATGGGTAGAAGGTTCAAGGAGACAACCCGTCAAATCCCAGTAGTAGCAAACTTATCTGAAGAAGACGAGAACCAGGTCGGTGAGGTCAAGAGTACTCAAGATGAATGTGTCAATGATCAAGAATCTGATGATGATTATTTCAATGATCAGTATCCACCCGTTGATATCAAATACAAGCAGTTAGAAGACAGGTTGAAAGCCGTTGAAATCCAAGTCGTCCCCGGTTTAGATTTTGATGATTTGGGTTTAATCTCTGGGGTAGTCATCCCCCACAAATTCAAAGTACCAATCTTTTCCAAGTACGATGGGGTTTCTTGTCCAAAACTCCATTTGAAGTCTTATGTGCGCAAGATACAGCCGCACACTGCCGATAAGAAGCAACTTTTTCCAAGAGAGCTTGGCTGGAATGCAAGTTGAATGGTTTTATCAGTTAGATGGTTCTCTCATCAACACTTGGGATGATTTAGCTACTGCCTTTTACCATCAGTATCAGTACAATGCCGACTTGGCGCCAACGAGGGTTCAATTGCAAGATATGACCATGGGGAAGAACGAAGGAATTAAGGAATATGCGTAAAAATGGAGAGACCTTGCTAGTAGGGTCCAACCTCCCTTGACTGATAGGGAACACATTGACATGTTCATGGGCACCTTATCAGGTCCTTTCTTTAATCTGTTGGTAGGTTTCTCTTCTTCTGGTTTCACCGAATTAATCTTAACCGGTGAAAGAGTTGAGAGTGACATCAAAAGTGGGAAGATTTATGTGGCATCTACCTCCACCGCCAATCCTATCAAGAAACTGTTTTCTACAAAGAAGGAAGTTAATGCTGTGTATGGGGCAAGGGCCCATGCTAAGAAGAATGATCATCCGTTTGTCTGAATCTCCAATCCAACTCCTACTCCAAGACCATCTGCAAATCATCAACATTTTGAAACTCCAAGAAGACAATTTACAAGGTTAGGCATGTCACTATCTCAAGCCATTCAACATTTTCTCAAGGCTAACTGTTGTACCCCAAAATTTGCCCTCTCATTTATCAAGATTTCTCTCACAAGACTTCTTTGACTCAAGACAAGATTAGGGTTTGGTCAGCTTAAGACATCTCATCTTGCACTGATAATCCAAAATTAGGGTTTGAGTTTGCACAAGGATTTTTGGACCATCAATGCTTCGTGTGACTTTCATACTTCATTTTGGACCCCTAAGATTGCTCATGTTAAGTTTCAAGCCTTGAACCACATTTTTGATCAGTCAATTGGACAGTTGACCTAAAAATCAGTTGTATTGGGGAAAAAGTCAACCATGGCCAGTTTACAGTCAAACTTCATAATTTTTGATCCATATCAACATTTTAGGCTCATATGTACCATTTGATCAAGTTTGGATCACAACTCCTCAAGAAATTTGACCAAATCATCAGAAGAGCAAAATGGTCAAAATTAGGGTTTTGACTGAGAAAGGGCAATTTCTGATTTTTAACCTAGCCAATGACCAATTAAGTTTAAACATGATTTCAAGGGTTCCATTTCATTATATTGACCTAATTACATGGTTCAAAATATCTCAAGTTCATTGGATTGACAGACGGATTTTGCAGTCAACTGATCAAAAGTCAACTATGCACTGAAAAGTCAAACTTTGACTTTTTGGTCAAAATCAAGTGCCAAGGGTCATAATTCATCAAGATATGTCAAAATGTGAAACTTGTTCACCAAGAAACTCAAAATTGAAAATTAGGGTTTTAATTTGAAAATTTTCATAACTTAGAATTTTTCTAAGTATAAAAATTTTCTTATTTTTTCCCAACTTTTCACCACTTTTTCACCATGATGCATTTTGATTCAAAGAAAACTTACAACATTAAAGTTGTAGTCCTCCATGAAATATACAACTTTTCTTCATAAACTTTTCCCAAAAGATGCTTGTATCTCAAGTTATAAATTTGTGAATATAGGTCCATGAACTAAATAACTTAGTGAAATTTTGCCCTAATTTAGGCAGGTTTTGGACCCAACTTCATGGACATTTTTCACCTAGTTCTAAGAGGTATCTCAAAATTAATTTCAAAGATGGATTATAAATCACATTTCAAGCTTTCCAAAATGTCCAACAATAATCCAAGATCATTTTTGAGTAGGGAGAATCAAAAAAGGGAAGTTGGCATTTTATCACTTTTGATCAAGCCATTTTTACAAAGCATCAAGTTGCAAATCAGATCTATGATGGTTGTATCTTGCTTTACAGGTTCTAAGCTCACTTTACACTCCATAATTAAATGCAAACTCAGTTGACAAATGCATTATCTTTTCTTTTGAAGCTTTGTACAAGAGGTAATTCCATTTTAGGCATAAAGTTCACATTGCCATTTTCATAAAGAGAAGCTTTTGCAACTTTGTCAATCTTGAGCATGGAACCTGTTCCCTTGGTGCAAGCAATGTACACAGGTCTCAAGCAAATTGTACAAGTGCATTTCATCTCTCAAGCAAGCAAGGACAAACATGTTAGTATGGTCACTTCACTTTACTTCAAATGTAAGAAAAGTTGCCAAAAGGTCAAAAACTTGTACAGCTAGTAAGGGCTGACCTTTGTATCATTTCTGTAAAAATACATAAACTTATGGCAAGGCATAGCACGATTTCTTGACACTAGAAACTCTCCAAAACTCAAAAACTCCAAAATTTTGTCCAAACACTCAGAATCTGCAAAAGAATAGCCAACCAATTTTTGGCTCGTGCGTTTTGTGTTTAAACACTTGAAACATCTCATACACATCATACCAAAGCAATCCAAGCCATCGCCCTGGTTCTATAACCCCTGTTTAAGAATCCACCATTTTCACTTTGGAAGCTTGCAGCTTGACTTGTCCAGAGATTTCCATCCATCCTCAAAGCAAGATAAGCATTGGATTAGCTTCAAGGAAGTTCAAGGAAGCTCAAACAATCCTCAGGCCTCCATTAAAGTCCCTACATTGCTCTACTCGAATCCAACTGAAGGAGGTATTTTCTTGAACTCTATCTCTCTGAATAGACATCCTCAAGCCACGATTTGTGAAGAAAAAATGTAGTCCATGTCATAATGAAACTGTACATACCCATACTTTTCATTTATATTAACTATGCTGAGAGAATTTGAAGATTGAATATGCTGAAATTTTTTAGGTCACGAATTAGGGGTTCCAAAATTCTCCTTGTTCTTTTAGAGTTAGGTCACATAATTTATATGGTTGGAATCGTGAGATCAAATGCCACATGTTTCATGTTATGAGATTTTGTTTTTGTGCAAGCATGAGAGAGTTGCAGGTTTGAACTAGCACGCGAAGAAGAAGCCCAAGGATAGGGATGAAGTGAAGTCTGGGCTTTTTGGCGCCTGGCCTTTTTTGTTTTTGCTAATCCCACCCCCCTGACATACTATTTGCACCCTCTGGCTTATTTGTTATATTTTTCATATTTTTTTTCCATATTTTCATATTTATAGCTTTTATTTTTTTTCCTGAATAATAAAAATCCTAAAAATAATTTCTTTATTTTTTACAATTTTATTTTATTTTAATTATTATGTTTTACATAAAAATTAATTAATTTAATAGAATAGAACTTATTTTCTTAAAATAACTTGTAAATATATTTAAAAATTCTTAATATTTTTATTATATTATTTATACTCATAAATACTTATTTTTATACATATTTAATTTTTAATATTTACATATAATATTATTTATTTATTTTTTAAAATGTGCAAAATAATAATAGGAAACATTATTTTCTTTTAATTAAAAATTAGGGTTTCACCCATCCAAAAATAATATTATTTTTTCCTTATTTTTTAGGGTTTAAATTAAATCATTTTCTCATACAAAAAAAAAACCAAAACATTTTTTACATAAATACATAGTATTGCATTTTAATATTTGTATGTTTATTTAATTTGCTCAATATTCGATTTGGTTGTAATAATATATTTAGGATTATATTTGTGCAAAATCCCCATTCAAAACTTGTATCCCCCCTCCCATAATAATTGTTGTAATAGCTTAGTTTATTTTACGCAATTTATCGCTTTATATACTATGTTTAGTAATTAGGATTTGCATGACAAGAACAAAAAAACAAGCAAAATAGAAAAACCTAAATGCAAGACAAAAGCATGAAAATGACACACATTGCACACAAGCACCCTTAGGGTTTCTCCCACTTGGTTGCCTAAAGTTAAAATGGCCATGTTACGCACGCTAAGTATCTTGGCAAAACAAAACAAAACATAAGATCATAGTCCCTCGATGACGCTATCAAAAGGTTGCCTAAACAAAATGATCTTGGTCCCTCAAAATTGATAAGATACTTGGCAACATTGCTATCATGGTCATACGATGACCCACGACCGTCCCGTTCACATCCAAAGATAGGGTTGCTTACCAAATCAATGGTAAGTCAACAATGTCAAAGGAATAAAAATGCACAAGAAAGACATTTGAGCTGGTAGATAGCTTCTAGTTACTTGTTACATTTCAAAAACAATCCTTGCTATTTTCAAAAACAAACACACACACATTTCAAAACATCTTACAAAATATTGAAAACATTTTCAAAAGACAAACATCTTTGTATACATTCTTATGAACGAGAATCATTACAAAGATTGCCTAAACGAATGGCCTCTTTTACAAAATACTTTCAAAATCACAATCAAGCACCATTTCAAACAAAGCAAAGCGAGTGATCTAAACAAGTAACTAAGAGCCCATGGAAAACCATGGATGAAAAGGGTGCTAGCACCTTCCCTTTTCATAATCTACCCCTCGAACTCAAGAAAACATCTCAAAGGTATTTCCTGTACTTTTTTACCTTTCCTTTTGGATAAAAGAAAAGTCGGTGGCGACTCTTGCTAACCGCAATATTTGCAAACACAAACGCAAAACCTCAAGTCAGTTCTCCCACCGCATCACACTAACCTAGTGACATTGCAAGATCCTCCTTCCAACCCTGACACCTCGTCGCCAAAGTATAATCCAAACGCTAAATGTGCCTACCATTCAAAAAGCCCCGGGAACAAGACTGATCAGTGCTGGGCTTTGAAGAACAAGATCCAAGATTTAATTGAGAACAATACTATTGAATTTGATCCTCCTCCAACACCTAATGTGATTACCGCTCCAATGCCGAAGCATGGAAAAGGTGTTAATGCTGTCGAAGATACAATGTTTGTTGCCTCTTTTGAAGATTTGACTACTCCACTGAATGTAATCAAGAACAATCTGTTGGAAGCTGGGATATTCCCTGGCTGTGAAAAAGATTGTGTGTGTTGTACAAGACAACTCAATGGATGTGAAGGGATGAAAAAGGCATACAATGCTTGATGGATAGCCTCGAAATTCTGTTTGAAAAGACTCCGCCTGCAAAGAGTGTGATTAATAAATGTGAAGACCTCTCTATTATTACCATCTCCAACAAGCCTATTAGGATCACCTCCAAAGGTCCTATTAGGATTTCAAATGAACCCACTGTTTCTCCCTTAATCATTACCAATCCCGGACTGATTCCTTATTCTTCAAATAAAGTGGTACCATGGAATTACGGTGCTGAAGTTTTCTATCATGGGATTAAACAAGATGGATGGATCGAAGAAGAAAAAGATGATAATTGTGATGCGGTGGGAGAACTGACTTGAGGTTTTGCGTTTGTGTTCACAAATGCTTCGGTTTAGCAAGAGTCGCCAATGACTTTTATTTTATCCAAAAGGAAAGGTAAAAAAGCACAGGAAAGACCTTTGAGATTGTTTTTGGGTTCGGAGGGTAGATTATGAAAAGGGAAGGTGCTAGCACCCTTTTCATCCATGGTTTTCCATGGGCTCTTAGTTACTTGTTTTATATCACTTGCTTTTGCTTTTCAATTGTTTGAAATGGTGCTTTTGTGTATGGTTTTGAAAGTATTTTCAAAAGAGGCCATCGTTTTGGCAATCTTTGTAATGATTCTTGTTTGTAAGAATGTATACAAAGATGTTTATCTTTTGAAAAATGTTTCAATGTTTGAAAGTTTGATGGGAAATGTTTTGAAATTGTGTGTGTGTGTTTTAAAATAGCAAGGATGGTTTGCAAGAGATCAAGTAACTAGGAGTTTTCTACCCTACTCAAAAGTCTTTCCTACACATTTTTATTCCTTTGACATTGTTGTTTTACCATTGTATTTGGTAAATAACCTTATCTTTGGATGTTAAACGGGACGGGCGTGGGTCATCGTATGACCATGATAGCAATGGTGCCAAATATCTTAGCAAGTTTTTGAGGGACTAGATCATTTTTGTTTAGGCAACCAAGATAGCGTCATCGAGGGACTATGATCTTTTTGTTTTGTTTTGTTTTGCCAAGATACCTAGCATGCATACCATGGCTATTTTAAAGGCAACAAAGTGGATGAAACCCTAGGGGTGCTTGTGTGCAATGTGTTGTCATTTTTCATGCCTTTTTTGTCTTGCATTTAGTCATGCTATTTGTTTGATTTTTGGTCTTTGCATACAAAACCCTAATTTACTAAACATGCATATAAAAGCAATAAAATGCATAAAATAAATCTAGACTATTACAACATTATTATGGGGAGGGGGATACAAGTTTGAATAGGGGGTATTTGCACAAAATAAAAACCTTAATACTATTACAACCCAATTGAATTTATACAACAATAAATAAATAAACAATTATTTAAATATGCAATAAAATGTAAATATGAAAAAAATGTTTTTGTATTGATTTTTATGTATGTAACAATGAATTTATTTATGTCTTCAAAATAAGAAAATAAAATGATTATTTTTTGAAAGGGTGAAAACCCTAATTTTGGTTTAAAGGAAAATATGCTTTATATTATTTATTTATTCATTTTTTTGTTTAAGAAAAATAGTAATAATATATACAAAGATGTTAAAAAATTAAATATTGTATGAAAATATTAATTTAAGTGTATAAATAATAAAAATAAAAATATATAATATTTTTGTATTATTTACAAATTTTATTTAGAAAAATAAGTTATATTATTAATAAACTATTTTTATGCCCAAAAAATAATGAAAATAATAAAGTAAAATGCAAAAAATAATGAAAATATTTTTGAGATTTTTATTTGTTTAGAAAAAATAAATAAAGTCAGAAAATATAAAAGAAATGAAAAAATATACAAAAATATAGAAAATGGGCCAAAGGGGTGTAGAAAGCAAAGGGGGGGGGGGGGGGGCAGAAAGAAACAAGCCCAAGCGCGCCAGGCCCACTTCACTTCATCCCTGTCCTCTGAACAAACGCGCGCACGCCCTGGTTCTGTGCTTGAATCCTGTTCTCTCTATTGCTTGCATGAAATCAAAAATTTACAACATGAAAGTTATAGCATTTTCAATCACGATTCCAACCATATCCATTTTGTGACCTAACTCTCAAAGGACAGAGAGAATTTCAGTGGCCCTAAATTTTAACCTAAAATTCTCAGCATGTTCATCATCCAAATTCTCCTAACTCAGTTAATATAAATGAGAACTATGCATATGTACAGCTCAAGGACATTAAGGACTACATTTTTGCTTCACAAACCTAAGCCTAATGATGCCTAAATAGGGAGATAAAACTTTGAAAATTACTTTGTTCAGTTGAGTTTGGTTATGGCAATGTAGAAACTTTGAGTGAGGCCTGAAGTACTTGTGAGCTTGCTTGAACTTCCCTCAACCTTTTCCAATGCTCAGCTTGCTTTGAAATGGCTTGAATCTCCTTGTAGAAGTCAACCTGCAAACTCAGAAATTGAAAATGGTGAAGCTTGAAAATGAGGTTACAGTTGCTGAATAATGGTTTAGACAACTTAGGTGTGATGTCTGGAGTGTGTTTGAAGTGGTTCAAAGCAAAACGCACGAGTGGAATATGATTTGGAAGTGGTTCTGCAGAAGATGCCCTATTTGGGCAAGAACTTGTGATTTTTATGTTTTAGGGTGTTTGAGAGCTTAGCAAATCGTTTTTCTGGCTTGAGACAATATGTTGAGGTTGTTTGAAATGATTCCAAGACTTGCTCTTATCAGATTTTTAAGTTATGGACTTTTTGCAAGCTTACTTGCTTTTGAAAAAAATTTGAAATGACAATGCTCAAGGGCCTGTACAGGCTAGCTTAGGGAATGCACATAGTTGATGAACTTTGCCTGATCTTTGTGGACTTTGTTTGCAGCAAGAGGTTAGGTTCATGGCTCAAGATAAACAAAGTTGCTAAAAGCAAACTTTATCTAAGTAGCATTGTTACCTTTTTTCCATTTTTGGATTAAACCCTTGTACAAAGCTTCAAAGAGAAAAACAATGCCATTAACCATTGTATTTTCATTCAAATTTGGAGTGTAAAAAGGATTAGGGTCTGTAATGCAAGTACAAACATGATTCAAACTGATTTGCAAGTTGTAACATGGTGCAAAATGCCTTGGACAAAAGTGAGAATTTTCCATTTTCTTTCCTTCGATTCTCCCTAACCATAAATGATCTTGGAGAGTTCTTGGACATTTTGGAAAGCATGTAACATGCTCTACAATCCATCTTTGAAATGCATTTTGATATTCCAATTGGAACTATGTGAAAAGTTGCCATGAAGTTAGGTCAAAAATCTGCCTCAACTAGGGCAAAATTTCACTAAGTTAAAAGTTTCATGGACCCTTATTCACAAAATCATAACTTGAGATCCAAGTATCTTTTGGGAAAACTTTATGAATCAAAGATGTATATTTCATGGAGGACTACAACTTTCATGTTGGAAGTTTTGTTTGAATCTAATTGTATCATGGTGAAAAAGTTGAGAAAAGTTGGGGAAAAAAAAGAAATTTTCATAACTTAGAAAAATTCTAAGTTATGAAAATTTTCAAACTTAAACCCTAATTTTCAAAATTAGGTTTCTTGGTGAACAAGTTTCATTTTTTGGCACATCTTTATGAAAAATGACCCTTGGCACTTGATTTTGACCAAAAAGTCAAAGTTTGACTTTTCAGTGTACAGTTGATTTTTGATTAGTTGACTGGAAAATTCATTTGTCAATCCAATGCTTTTGAGATATTTTGAACCTTGTGATTAGGTCAAGATGATGCCATTGAGTCCTTGAAACCATGATTGAACTCAATTTGCCATTGGCTAGGTTAAAAATCAGAAATTGCCCTTCTATAGTCAAAAACCCTAATTTTAACCATTTTGCCCTTTTGATGATCTGATCAAATTTCTTGAGGAGTTGTGGTCCAAACTTGATCAACTGGTTCATATGAGTCTATAATGTTGATGTGGATAAAAAATTATGAGGTTTGACTGTAAATTGTCCATAGTTGACTTTCTCCTCAATACAGTTGATTTTTAGGTCAACTGTCCAATTGATTGGGCAAAAAAGTGATTCAAGGCTTGAAACTTGGTATGAGAAATCTTAGGGGTCCAACATGAAGTATGAAAGTCAATCTTGGAACTCAGGATCAAGCTAGAGTTTGCTCTACTCAAGACACCTCCTTGCACTGTTGACCTAAATTAGGGTTTGAGTTTGCACAGGGATTTTTGGGCCTTCAATGCCAAAATTGACTTTCATACTTCATGTTGGACTCATAAGTTTGCCCATACCAAGTTTCAAGCCTTGAATCAAATTTTTGCCCAGTCAATTGGACAGTTGACCTAAAAATCAACTGTATTGAGGAGAAAGTCAACTATGGCCAATTTACAGTCAAACCTCATAATTTTTTATCCACATCAACATTATAGACTCATATGAACCAGTTGATCAAGTTTGGATCACAACTCCTCAAGAAATTTGATCAGATCATCAAAAGGGCAAAATGGTCAAAATTAGGGTTTTTGACTATAGAAGGGCAATTTCTGATTTTAAACCTAGCCAATGGCAAATCAAGTTCAATAATGGGCTCAAGGACTTAATGACATTATCTTTACCTATTCAACAAGTTCAAAAGATCTCAAATGCATAGGATTGACAGATGAATTTTTCAGTCAACTGATCAAAATTTGACTGTATACTGAAAAGTCAAACTTTGACTTTTTTGTCAAAATCAAGTTCCAAGGGTAATTTTTCATCAATATGTGTCAAATTATGAAACTTTTTCATCAACAAACCCAAAATTGCAAATTAGGGTTTGAAATTGAAAATTTTCATAACTTAGAATTTTTCTAAGTTATGAAATTTTCTTAATTTTTCCTAACTTTGTCCCACATTTTCACCAAGATGAAAATGGATTCAAACAAAACTTACAACATGAAAGTTGTAGTCCATCACAAATTATACAAATTTGATTCACAAAGTTTTCTTAAAAGAATCTTGGATCTCAAGTTATGATTTTTGGAACAAGGGTCCCTAAAACTTTTAACTTAGAGAAATTTTGCCCTAGTTTAGGCAAGATTTTGACCCATCTTCTTGGCCATTTTTAACATAGTTCCACTTGGAGTATAAAGTTTCATTTCAAAGATGGATTATAGTACATGTTGCAAGCTTTCCAAATTGTCCAAGAACTACTCAAACACATTTGTGGTTAGGGAGAATCGAATGCTTGAAGTTGGCAAAAACTCACTTTATAACCATGGCCAATACATGTTCATACAAGTTGCAAAATCTAACCAAACTAGCTTTGTACTTGATTACAGGTCTCTAAACCAATTTACACTAAAAAATTTAATGTAAATACATTGTACATTGTGGTTATTCTGATCATTAGAGCTTGGCACAATGAATAATTCCATTTTGGGCATAAAGGTTGCACTTCCATTTTCATAAAGCATAACTTTTGCAAATTGGTTTCTCTTGAGCATTGGACCGAGCCTTTTGCAGCAAACAAGTTCCACAAAATCAGGAAAAGGTATAAGGAACTTGTGCATGCTTAGAGATAGCCTGTATAGGCCTATCTCATTTCACTTCACACTTTTCTTTCAAAACAAGTCATTGGGCCAAAAGTCCATATCTTGTGAATCTGATATAACCAAGTCAAGCCAACATTCCAAACAAGTCTTGCACATCCTTGTGAGCCAGAAACACGAGTCATTCAGCCCTCAAACACCCTTGTACATAAAAACCACATTTTCTTGCAAAGCAAGGCAGACCCTGTAGAATCACGTCCATCTTCACACTGCCTCGTGCGTTTTACCCCAAACTTGTTCCAATACCTTCCATTCAACTCACTCAAGCTATCCCAAACCTCCATTGCCAACTGTAACTCCATTTACAGTGTTCACCATTTTCGTTTCAAGCTTATGCAGGTTGACTTCTAGGGGTTGATTCAGGGACATTCAAGGCAAACTAAGCATTGGGAAAGGTTCAGGGAACATCAAGAAAGCTCAAAAGAACCTCAAGCCTCACTGAAAGTTGCTGCATTGTCCAACTCGAATCCAACTGAAACAGGTTTTCCATCAAATTCTATCTCTCTATTTAGGAACATTTAGCTTTAGGTTTGTGAATGAAAGATGTAGTACTCATTGCCCTGAAACCATACATATGCTCAGTTTTCATTTATATTAAGTGTGCTAGGAGAATTTCATCCATGAACATGTTGAAAAAGTTAGGTTAGATTTTAGGGCCAGAGAAATTCTCTCTGGTCTTTGAGAGTTAGATTCAATGCTTTATATGGTTAGATTCGTATTTAAATTCTCTACAAGTTTCATGTTTTGAGTTTTGGCAAAAGATCACGTTTCCAGGATGTTCAAGTTTGTATAACAGGTACGTGTTTTCAAAAGTCTGGAGGAAGAAGATGAAGCTGATGGGCTGAGCTTGGCTTTCTTGCTTCTTACACCCTCCTTTTGCTAAATGCACCCCCTGGCCCATTTCCTTTATATTTTGTCATTTTTGTATTTTAATTTCATTTCTGACTTTGTTTATTTATTTTCAACCATAAAAACCGCTTAAAAAATATTTTCATAAATTTTTTACATTTATTTGGTATTTATTTTAATTATTACTAACATTAAAACATTTTATATACTTTTATATTATTTTGTTTAAATTTAAAAATAATGTAAATAATACTTTTATTTTTTATTTCTTAATTTTATTCACATTAAAAATATTTTCTTGAATATATTTTATTTTTGTAAATATTTATATTTATATATATATATATATATATATATATATATATATATATATATATATATATATATATATATATATATATATATATATATATATATATATATATATATATATATATATATATATATATATATATATATATATATATATATATATATATATATATATATATATATATATATATATATATATATACTTTATTTTATTAAAAACATAGAATAAAAATACAAAAAATAGTACATTTTTATTTTTATTGTTATTTTGTATTAAAAAATACTTTTTTTCAATACATTATTATTTTTGTACATATTAATATATTTTTGTATATAAATAATATATAGTATTATTTTCTTAAAAGAATTAGGGTTTACCCTAAAATAAATAAAATTAACCTTTTTTTTTGTTTATTTATTTCTTTATATTTCTTTACATTAAAAATATTTTTTACATACATAAAAAACTTGTTTTTTGCATAATACATTTTATTTAAAATTTATTTATTTTGTTTATTTAAATAATTGTACATTTAAATATTATGCATTGTAAATTCAATTTGGTTGTAATAACTTAGGGTTTATATTTCTTGTCAAATAATCCCCTATACAAAATTGTACCCCCTCCCTATATCCAAGTTGTAATAGCTTAGATTTATTCTTACGCACTTAATTGCTTTCAATTATGCCATGATTAGAGAATTAGGGTTTGTATACAAAATCAAAACCAACAAATAGTTTGACCTAATCAAAGACAAAAATGCATGAAAAACAAACACAATGCACACTTGCACCCCTAGGGTTACAATCCACTTGTTGCCTTCAAAAAAAGGGCCATGGTATGCATGTTAAGTACTTTGGCAAAGCAAAAACAAAACAAAGATCATAGTCCCTCGATGACGCTATCTGAGTTGCCTAAACAAAAATGATCAAGTCCCTTAAGAAAATTGCCAAAAATACTTGATACAATTGCTATCATGGTCTATACGATGACCCGCGCCTGTCCCGTTTAACATCCTAACACAAGATTGTTCACCAAATACAATGGTGAAACAACACTGTTAAAAGGTTTAAAAACATAAGAAAGATCTTTGAGTAAAATAGGGTAGATAGCTCTTAGTTACTTGATCAAAACTTGCAAAAACATCCTTGCTATTTTCAAACACACTTCACAAACACAATTTCAAAACCCTACTTTCAAACATTGAAAGCCTTTCAAAAACAAAAACACCTTTGTATACATTCAAACAAGAATCATTACAAAGGTTGCAACAACGATGGCCTCTTTTCAAAACATCTTTCAAAACCACACACAAAGCACCATTTCAAACAATTGAAGAGCACCATTTCAAACAATTGAAAAGCAAAGCAAGTGATCTAAAAAAGTAACTAAGAGCCCATGGATAACCATGGATAGAAAGGGTGCTAATACCTTCCCTTTCTATAATCTACTCCCCGAACCCAAGAAAACATCTCAAAGGTCTTTCCTGTGCTTTTTGACCTTTCCTTAGGATAAAATAAAAAGTTGATGGTGACTCTTGCTAAACCGAACAATTGCGAACACAAAACGCAAAACCTCAAGTCAGTTCTCCCATCGTATCACAGTCTCAATTACATTGCCCGTTTCATATCTCACTTGACTGCTACTTATGAGCCACTCTTCAAACTCTTGAAGAAAGATCAGGTAGTCAGATGGAACGATGAGTGCCAGATTGCCTTTGACAAAATCAAAGAATACCTACAAGAACCTCTTATTCTCATGCCTCCAGTTGAAGGAAGACCGTTGATCATGTACGTAACAGTACTAGAGAACTCTATGGGGTGTGTTTTGGGCCAACATGACGAGTTTGGCCGAAAAGAGCATGCTATTTATTACCTGAGAAAATTTTTTACCGACTGTGAAACCAGATATTCATTGCTCGAGAAAACTTTTTGCGCTCTGGCATGGGCTGCTCGCCAGCTAAGACAGTATATGTTGACTCATACCACTTTGTTGATTTTTAAGATGGACCCAATCAAGTACATCTTTGAGAAACCTGCCCTTTCCGGACAGATAGCCAGATGGCAAATGATCTTGATTGAGTACGACATTCAGTATACGACTCAAAAGGCCATCAAAGGAAGTGTACTAGCAGATCATTTGGCCTATCAAGCTATGGATGATTATCAGTCAATGAACTTCGATTTCCCTGATGAGAACATCATGATGGTAACTGACTATGCGAAACCTGGACTGTAGGATGGACCTGAACAAGGATCCCGATGGACTATGGTATTTGATGGGGCTTCCAACGCCTTAGGTAACAGAATTAGTGTTGTGATCATCTCTCCTGAAGGTTTCCACACTCCTTTCACTTCCAGACTATGCTTCGATTGCACAAACAATATGGCCGAGTATGAAGCATGCATCTTAGTTCTGAAAGCTGCCATTGACTTAAGGATCAAGCATTTGGATGTGTTCATAGATTCTACCCTAGTGATCATCCAAGTAAAAGGAGATTGGGACACTAAACACCCTAATCTTATTCCTTACAAGGAACTTGTGCTATCCCTAATTCCTTACTTCGAAGAGATCAATTTTGAGCACTTCCCTAGGGAAGAAAACCAGTTGGCTGACTCTTTGGCAACCATGTCTTCAATGTTCAAGGTCAGATGGGACAACGAAGCCCCTATGATAACAATTGAAAGATTCGATGAACCTACGCATTGCTATGAGTTTGACACTGATGCGGAAAAGCCATGGTACCATGAGGTGATGAGATACCTTGAAGCACAAGAGTATCTATAGGGGGCATCCATCAATGACAGAAAGTTCTTGCGAAGATTTGCAGCCATGTTCTTCCTAAGTAACGGGATATTATACAAGCGCAACCATGATTCAACTCTACTCCAATGTGTGGACAAGAAAGAGGCAGAGGAAATTATGGAAGACATGCATGATGGTCTCTTCGGTACCCATTCAAGTGGGCATATGATGGCTAAGAAAATCTTAAGAGCAAGTTACTATTGGTCAATGATGGAGATTGATTGCCATCAACATTCAAGAAATTGTCACAAATTCCAAATCTACACTGACAAGGTTCATGTGCCTCCTATCCCTCTGAATGTCGTGACCGCTCCGTGCTCATTTGCAATGTGGGGCATTGATATGATTGGAGAAATCAAGCCCACCGCTTCCGACGGACATCGCTTCATTCTTGTTGCTATCGGCTATTTTACCAAATGGGTCAAATCCGCCTCGTTTGCCTCAGTCACCAAGAATGTAGTAGCCAGATTCATCAGACACAACCTCATCTTTCGTTATGGTATCCCCGAGAGGATCATCACCGGCAATGGTACTAACCTCAACAATGCTATGATCACTGAGCTTTGCACTCAGTTTAAGATCAAGCATCACAATTCTTCTCCATATAGACCAAAGATGAATGGTGTAGTCGAAGCAGCCAACAAAAATATTAAGATGATTATGCAGAAAATGGTAGTAACCTATAAGGATTGGAATGAGATGTTTCCATTTGCTCTGCATGTCTACCGTACTTCAGCTAGAACATCAACTGGGGCAACTCCCTTTTCTATAGTCTATGGCATGGAAGCTGTTTTGCCAGTGGAAGTTCAGATTCCCTTGCTGAGAATTATGAATGAGGCATTCCTAGGCGAAGATGGGTGGGCTCAAACGAGATTAGATCAGCTGAACTTTATCGACGAAAAACGGTTAACTGCTATTTGCCATGGTCAGACGTACCAAAAACGGATGATCAAGGCTTTCAACAAAAAGGTCAAGCCTCGAGTATATCAAGTTGGTCTCCCACCTATGAATGGCCATTTGTTGTCAAGAGAGTTTTCTCTGGCGGTGCCATGATGATGACTACCATGGATGGTGAAGATTTCCCACATCCTATAAACGTGGACATAGTAAAAAAATACTACGCATAAGAGACCGGTTAGGTTGACACGCCTAAGAAAAATAAGGGCATCCCGGCAAACCAAAAGGTTTGGGAAAAATTTAGGGATATATGCAAAAGATTGTACACCCGGCAAGTTGAAAACCCGAAAGGGCGACTTGGGCAAAAAGGGTATCCTGGTGGGCTGGAAACCCGAAAGGGCAGTCCAGGCAAAAGTTAAGGATTAAAAGCGTATGACTATGTCCCGTGGAATCAACACAGTCAATTTTATCACCAAGGTCCAAGTTCAAACATGAAGAAGTGAAAAACACAAGAAGGGGGGTTGAATTGAGACTTAAACTCAAAATCATAGTAGACACGATATTTTTATCATGGTTCATTTGATCTCAAACTACTCCAGTCCACCTGCCAAGGTGATTTCTCCTCTCTCCAACGAGGACTTAATTCACTAATCAAAAACTGATTACAACACTACTTTGAAAACTGCCAAAGTCTTCTTGAGTACAACCACAACCCGATTTATCTCAAGGAAAACTAGCTTAATCAAGATAAAGGAGTATACTGTGTATTATTGTTTTTCTTTACAAAAACTGTATCACAACTGTGATATTTTACACAATTTCTAGCGTATATATGAATATGTGAGAATGTAGCGTTTGAGAGGTATGTTACAGTAGTTGTCAAAATCGTAAATGATTTGTCCTCTTAATCTTGTTTATATAGGCATGGAAATCTTGTCGAACATAAAGCGTGATAATGGACATTCAATGTTGTTTCCATATTGAGAAGATTCTTGTGTGAATGAAGCCGTTGCATATGATGTTGTCTTGATTGAAAAGTAACGCTTCAGGACTTAGAATCTTGCATGCTGCAATTGCTTCAGAACATTTATGACTCAGAGATGTGAGGGTATGATGGTATATTGAACCTCTATTCAGAATCAGAGTATTCTTCACTTCAGCGCAGATTCTGATTACCTCAGCTTGAAAGCTTCTGAGCTTAATTTCTGATGTTGTTTCGGTCAGAACTTCTGCATACAAAATAACACAAATTTAGAGTGCATATTTTTTCTTTGTGTTTGTTATCATCAAAACTCTAATTAAGGGTTGTAGAATCAAACTATGTTCTAACAATCTCCCCCTTTTTGATGATAACAAAAACTAGGATTTTCAATGAAAAATATAGAACAAAAAGCTTGAAGAGAGTCTCCCCCTGAGTTGATTACTCAGATAGAGATAAGTTACTTCCCTGAAGTTCCTTCTCGTCAGAGCTTTTGATGCATCTCCTTTTGTCCTTATCAAAATGTGTTCCTGTTCAAGCTTTTTAGAAAATATAGAGGTTAAGATATTCAGAATGTTTGAGACTTTGTCCCGGTATATTGTTATTGAAAATATCTTACTTTCTCCCCCTTTTTGTCAGGTATCAAAAAGTAATATAATCAGAGTAAAAAAGGATGATTTATATTGAAAACAGAATGCAATGACAATTTTCAAAAACAAGGAGGATATGATGAAAAATAAAAATACAGATAAACATTTAAAGAAAATCTAAGAAGGAAGGGGGATGACGTGTGAACAACTCTTCCAGCAAGCTCTTAATCTGAGTGCTTGATTCGTCCTGCTTTCCTAGAATGTATTTGATTTCTTTTGTTGTATCTTCTTGTTTATCCAATATATCCTTGATCTCTTTGTTTGTGTCCTCTTGCTTATCCAGTCTGGCATGGATTAAGGCATTCTCCTTCTTCAACTCTTCCAGAGTTTGCATGACTAGAGACGAAGCTGGTGTATCTTCAGGGGTTGCATGACGTTCAGAACACTCAGCAACCTCTTCTGATTGAACAACTTCTTATGTTGCAATCACTTTTTCTAGAGCAGTAGTCAGAGGGTGACTATGAGAATCTGGTTCAGCGACTTCTGAAGGTTGGTGCTCTTTCCAGGGAGCATTATCCAGCGGAAGAATATCTTTCTTATACCATTGGCTAAGAACTTGATCTTGAAAGGCTTTTAGCTGATCACTGATGTTTTGTTGAGCCCTTTCATAGCCCAATTCTTTCAGCTTCTGAGTTTCAGAGTTGAGCCATTTTCTGAATCTTTCCCACAGAGAATCAGAAGCAGCGGAATTAGAAATCTCTTGACTTGCTTGATTCAAATAAGTAATCCATTCCTGCATTTTTGTTTCAAAAATCAATAGATTTGTACAAACATCTGATTTGGTTGAGGTTGGTTTAGGTTTGGGAGAGGCAATTTTGTTTGAGGTGGAAGCTAGATGGTCCAGCACTTGTGGATCAATGACAAGTCTGAGTTGGTCAGCTGGACGGTTGATAGGTGAGGGATTGGAAGAGTCAGAAATCAGGATTGGTGAGTGAGGGGTATGTGGTGGTGTTTTATCATATGGTGAAGGGATTTCTGGAATATCATGAATAATGAGAGGTAAACGAACCATAAGAGGTTCTGTGATCCCAAGAATTGGGGTAGTGGTATCAGAATCTGAAAGGGAGTCTTCTGATTGGTTTGTGGTAGCGTGTTGAATTTCTGGTTCAAGTATTTCATAAGATGGGTTTTCAGATGGAGGAGTTAGAGGGTTTTCATTCTCTGGTTGGGGTGAGTTGAGGTTCAGATGTTCTGGTTGAGGAGAGTGTGGTTGTGGATTTTCTGGTTGAGGAGAGTGTGGTTGTAGATTTTCTGGTTGAGGAGAGTGCGGTTATGGATTTTCTGGTTGTTAAGGTTGAGTGTTTGGATTTTCTGGGAGTGGTGAGGAAAAGTCTTGATCAAACGGTTCAATATTAGATAGAACTCTAGCAAGTTCTGGTTGATGTTGTTCTGGATTTGGATTTGGATTGGGGGAGAGAGGTTCATTCAAGAAATTTCCAAGAGTTACATATGGGTCAAACTCTATGTCAAAATCCTCAAATGTTTGGGGTGAAGTATTTTCTGTTTGTTGAGGGAGAATGGTTTCAGATGTTGGAATAACTATTGATTCTACAACATAAACAAAAGAAGGGTTACCTTTCTTTTCCGCAACATTGGGTGTCCTCTGAGAGAATCCTTCTCCTGCTGCCTTCCTCTTTTTGGATTTCTTTAGCACAACCTTTGGAGCTGGCTTGTGCAGATCTTGGATGTTGATTTATGGAATAGTACCATCAACCTTGCAAGCTTCAAGGTATCTGACTATGATCTCTGGGGAGGCATCTATCTCAGAAAATAGTGGAAAATCCTTCAGAGGGATTCTCCTAGAAGTGATGACCTCATGAGAAGTAGTTGTTGGTTCCTTCTTAATGTTCTCAATAATCTTCA
Source organism: Vicia faba (assembly GCA_948472305.1). NCBI lineage: Eukaryota > Viridiplantae > Streptophyta > Magnoliopsida > Fabales > Fabaceae > Vicia > Vicia faba. Next base: position 1,218,452,759 of record OX451738.1, on the reverse strand, counting down.
TTTTCTTCAGATTCTTGGCATTTAAAGGTTTCCCAGCAGTTGCTTCTAGAGTGTTGATTTCTTGAGCCTCTGTCAGATGTTCTATCAGCCTGTTTTCTAGTAGAATATCTGAAATCAATCTTCCTAGAGGAATCCAATCCCTCTTAGTTCTTTCTTCTTCTCTTGTCTCTTTCACACTTGTTCTGAGATGGTTGAAGAGCAAATATGGAAGGTTTATCTTGGTCTTCTTTGTAATGAAGTAAATCAGAAACTGCTGATCAATATTGATGTAATCAGGGGAGCTTGTAGGCTTCCTGTGATTGATACATCCCAGAATTATTCTAGCCCAGATTCTGTGATGATCTTTCAAGTCTCTGATCTTGCTGGATGGCTGTTCAGAAGTGAAGATTTCCCTAGCAATAAATTTTAGGCCAGAGCACCTATCAGCCATATCAATGCATCTGACTCCACCGCCATTACATCCAATGAGTTTTCCAATCAAATCTTCTGTAATCACTATCTTCTTCCTCATAACATATGATGTGACCTGGTGGTTGGATGAGGTAGCATGAATCCATAACTCTTTAACAAGAATGGGAAAAGTTGGACCCAACAGACGATCAAAGTATCTGTTTCATCCCTGTGCAGTTGCATCTTCATACAGATCAAACCCATTTTATTGTAAGCTTTCAAAATCAACGATCAATTCACAGAGAACTTCAAGGTTGTCAACCGGAGTGAGTATCATTCTAATGGGATCTTCATAATGTTCAGTTGATAACGAATTAGGAGCACTGTTGAGATTCTTGAGACTTGATGATGATGCCATTGTTCACACGGATTCTTTGAAGAAAACTGATGGAAAGGGTTTTTGAAAAAGAAACTAGAACAAGAAAGAATATTGAAGATGGTAAAACGTGAATGAATGAAATAGTAAATTGAGTTTATATAGGTTTTTAGAAAACGAAATCAGTAAGAAAGAAAGTAAGTAATGATTATATGCATTAATGAAACCTGAAATTAGGGGATTTAGAGAGACATTGAACAATTACCAATGACAAGTGTCTCAATGCATCCAATCAGAGCCTTGGACCCTTCAGAATTTGAACGCGTGTTCAGCCTCAGAAGGTAGCTTGTGAGAGGATGACAGATGTTTGATAGTGTGAACTACACGCCTCTATCCTTGAAATGAAACGTTCAGATCTTCATAGATAGATTCTGAGGTAACTGTACTTCTAACTTCTGAAGACAAGTTGATCAGATGTTCACAGAAAACAATAAAGTTTTGAGGGTTAGGATATGCAAATAAAACATTTTATTCTAGACACAATTTCATGCTGAGATGTTGCAGAATGAAATTGAATCTATCTTCAGAAAGGGGTTTTGTGAATACATCAGCCCATTGATGGTCTGTGTCAATAAATTTCAAAGTAAGAATTCCTTTATGAATATAGTCCCTAATAAAGTGATGTTTTATTTCTATATTCTTAGCCTTAGAATGCAAAATAGGATTTCTAGAGAGACATATGGAAGAAGTGTTATCACAGAAGATAGTAATGTTACTCTCAAATATGTTGAAGTCTTCAAGTTGAATTTTCATCCAGAGCATTTGAGTGCTACATCCAGCAGCTGCTATGTATTCAGCTTCTGCTGTTGACAATGCTATTATGGACTGTCTCTTGCTGGTCCATGAAATCAGATTGTCTCCCAGAAACTGGCAGCTTCCAGAAGTGCTTTTACGCTATACTCTGTCTCCAGCAAAGTCAGCATCACAGTATCCTACTAAGCTGTATTCATTGGATTTTCTATAAAAACAAACCCAGATTAGTAGTACCTTTCAGATACTTGAAAATTCGCTTAACTGCTGTTAAGTGAAATTCTCTAGGATCTGATTGGAATCTAGCACATAAGTAAACACTGAATAAAATAGCAGGCCTTAAAGTCTTCATATAAAGGAGAGATCCAATCATACCTCTGTAGATTTTCTGTTCTACCTTTTTACTTACCTCTTCCTTTTCCAGAATGCACATGGGATGCATTGGAGTATTTGAGGGCTTACATTCTGAGAGGTCAAATTTCTTCAGAAGTTCTCTGACATATTTGCTTTGATGAATGTAAGTTCCTTCTGGAGTTTGGTTTATCTAAGTGCCCAGAAAGAATTTGAGTTACCCCATTAAGCTCATCTCAAACTCTGCCTGCATGCACTTAGCAAATTCTCTTCCCAGAGAAGGTTTAGTGGATCCAAAAATGATATCATCTATGTAAGTCTGACAAACTAAAATGTCATTCTTAAATGTCTTACAGAACAAGGTTGTGTCCACTTTCCCTCTGGTGAATTCCTTTTCTAACAGGAAGTTACTTAGTCTTTCATACCAAGCTCTGGGAGCTTGTTTCAGACCATAGAGTGACTTCTTCAGTTTGAAAACATATTGTGGGTGTTTGGGATTTTCAAACCCAGGGGGTTGGTGCACATATACCTCTTCATCTATGTAACCATTTAAGAATGCACTTTTGACATCCATCTGATACATAGTGATGTCATTGTTTACAACAAATGAGATTAAGAGTCTGATAGATTCTAACCTGGCGACTAGAGTAAAGGTTTTTGTATAGTCTATCATATCTTGTTGACTATAACCTTGTGCCACCAGTCGTGCCTTGTTTCTGATGACTTCTCCTTGCTCATTCAGTTTGTTTCTGAACACCCACTTTGTTCCAATGACATTGAATCCTTTTGGTTTGGGAACCAGATCCCATATGTCATTTCTGGTGAACTGACTTAATTCCTCCTGCATTTCCAGAATCCAGTCATTATCTAGAAGAGCTTCATCAATTGTTATTGGTACAATAAGAGAGACCAGTCCCATGAGGGATTCTTCATAGTTTATGAATGTTGATCTTGTTATGATTGGATCGTCCTTCTTTCCCAGGATCTTATCTTCTGGGTGAGCTATGCTGCTTCTGGATAACTTTTTCTGGAGTTGATCAACAGAAGGTACAGGATCACTTGTAATATTTCTTTCTGATGTTGTTGGAGTGTCTCTATTGGAAACTTCTGATGGGTTGACTTCAGCACATGTGAATTCAACTTCTATATCTGCAAAAGATTCATTCTGCTTTGACTTTTAAGGGTCAAGCTTATCATCAAATCTAACACTGATTGACTCTTTAACAATTTGTGTTTCTGCATTGTATACTCTGTACCCTCTTGAGCGTTCAGAGTATCCTAACATAATACACTTTTGTGCTTTAGAGTCAAACTTGTTCAGATGATCTTTAGTATTCATAATAAAACAGATGCATCCAAAAGGATGGAAATAAGAAATGTTGAGCTTTCTGTTCTTCCATAATTCATATGGATTCTTTTCCAGAATAGGTCTTATAGAGATTCTATTCTGAATGTAACACACTGTGTTAATTGCTTCTGCCCAGAAGATCTTAGCAATGTTAGTCTCATTGATCATGGTTCTGGCCATTTCTTGCAATATTCTATTCTTTCGTTCTACAACTCCATTTTGTTGGGGAGTTCTAGGACAAGAGAAGTCATGCAAGATTCCTTTTTCATTAAAAAATGTTTCAAATTTTTTATTTTCAAATTCTCCACCACGATCACTTCTGACTTTGACAATTCTAAGATCCTTTTCATTCTGAACTTGGTTACAGAATGCAACGAACACAGAATGTGACTCGTCCTTGTGTCTTAAGAACTTTATCCATGTCCATCTGCTATAGTCATCTACGATCACTAACCCATACTTCTTGCCACTAACAGACGCAGTTTTCACTGGTCCAAATAAGTCTATGTGCATAAGTTCTAATGGCTTAGAGGTGGAAACAACATTTTTAGATTTAAAAGCAGGTTTTGCAAATTTTCCTTTCTGACATGCTTCACACAGAGCATTTGAGCTGAACTTCAGATTAGGAAGTCCTCTGACCAGATTGAGTTTGTTAATCTGAGGTATTCTTCTCATACTAACATGCCCCAATCTTCTGTGTCAGACCCATTGCTCGTTGTTAACAGAGAGAAGACATTTTACATTCTGACTTTTTAGTTCAGAAAGTTTTATCTTATAAATGTTGTTTTTCCTCTTTCCATTAAAAAGGATAGTTCCATCTTTCTGACTAACAGCCTTGCATGAATTTTGATTAAAGATTATATCATAACCGTTATCACTTAATTGACTTATGGATAACAGGTTATGCATTAGTCCATCAACTAAAATCACATTATTGATAGAAGGAAGATTACCATTATCTACTGTTCCAGAGCCAAGATCTTCCCTCTTTGGTTTCCTCCAAAGCCCACGTAGCCTCCAGGTTTAAGTTCTAGGCTTTGGAACATATGCTTTCTTCCTGTCATGTGTCGAGAGCATCCAGAGTCCAAGTAATATGAATGGTGTTTTAGCCTTGCTGCTAAAGATATCTGGTACATATATAATTTTGTCCTTAGGTACCCATATCTTTTTGGGTCCTAGTTTGTTAGTTTTACCAAAATTCTAGTTGAATTTTGGTTTGACAGAGTAATCATTACTAGTGTATTTTAGGTCATGTGTGTGCCCATATATGAAGTGTGATTTTAGTGGTGTGCGTTTTATAACAAGGTCCATGACTTTCTTAGGTGGAGATACCTTACCTTGGTATCATATTCCTTTTCTGCCATTACTGCTAACTCCATAGATCATTGAAGCCATCTTTCTTCTATCTATGTTTTTAGCCAGAAACTTCTGAAAGTTGTGATCATACTCTTTGATGATCTTATTAGCGTTACTGGGAGTCTCTGAGATTATTTCTTTCTGAGAGTTTTGTAAATCATTTTCTAATTTTAAAATCTTTTCTTTTAACTCGGAATTCTCTAATCTAACACTCTCAGTTCTTTCAGAGTCAGAGACAAGTTCCCTATTCTGGTTCTTGAATTTGACTATGATCTGCTGATATCTATCCAGAATTTCATTCAGACTTTCTGCAATTTCAGCCTTAGTGAAATTAATAGTGAAATCAGGGAATACCTCTTCTGTGTCTGATTCTGAGTCTGAACCAGAAGCTTCACTGTCTTCTGACACATTTGCCATGAGAGCTATGTTGGCTCTTTCATCATCTGACTCTGAGTCAGCATCAGAAGTATCTGAATCGTACCATGTTGCCATGAGGCTTTTCTTCTTCTCTTTGAAGAACTTCTTTTTGGGCTTCTCCTTCTGAAGCTTTGGACAATCACTTTTATAGTGCCCTTTCTCATTGCACTCATAGCAAATTATGTCCTTGTTATTTAACTTTTTGTGTCCTGAAGAAGCTTCAGATCTTCTGTGTCCAGAGGAGGACTCAGACTTTATGTATCTGGAGGAGGATTCATTTTGATTCTATGATCTTCTTGGGTTTCTGAATTTCCTTTGTCTCTGCTTCCACAGTTGATTGACCCTTATGGAGAGAAGAGACAATTCATCTTCTTCTAATGAGGATCCATCATAGGTTTCTTCCATAGCCTGCAAAACCTTAGAATCATATTTTTTTGTTAGATTTTAATGCTAGAGGCTTACCTTGCTTTTGAGGCTCATCTTCTTCTAGCTCTATCTCATGACTTCTGAGGGAGCTGACAAGTTCCTCCAGAGATATCTTGTTGAGATCTTTAGCTAGCTTAAGTGCAGTGACCATTTTCCTCTATTGCTTGGGTAGACTTATGATGATCTTCTTTACGTGATCAGCAGTAGAATATCCTTTGTCAAGAACCTTCAGCCCAACAATAAGAATATGGAATCTTGAGAACATTGCTTCTATGGATTCATTGTCTTCCATCTTGAATGCTTCGTATTTCTGAATGAGTGCAAGGGCCTTGGTTTCTTTGACTTATATGTTGCCTTCATGCATCATTCTCAGAGAGTCAAACATGTTTTTGGTTGTCTCTCTGTTCGAGATTTTCTCATATTCTGAGTATGAGATGACACTGAGAAGTATTGTTCTGGCTTTATGATGGTTTCTGAAATCACGTTTTTGCTGGTCAGACATCCTTTTTCTATCTATCTTCTGACCACTTTCATCCACAGGATGTGTGTATCCATCAATAACCATGTCCCATAGATCAGCATCATGAGCCAGAAAGAAGCTCTCAATTTTGTCCTTCCAGTAGTCAAAATTTTCTCCATCTAATACTGGAGGTTTGCCGCTGATTCTGTTCTTGTCCTTATGATAGTCATTTTTGATGTTTTGGCTTGGTCCCACCATAGTGTTTTTCTGAAGCTTGGATCTTGTACTGACACGGTTAAGTGTATGAACTCAGAACTATGCACTCTGATGCCAATTGAAGAAGTGAAAAACACAAGAAATGGGGGGGTTGAATTGAGACTTAAAATCAAAAGCACAATAGACACGATATTTTTATCCTGGTTCGTTTGATCTCAAACTACTCCAGTCCACCGCCAAGGTGATTTCGCCTCTCTCTAACGAGGACTTAATTCACTAATCAAAAACTGATTACAACACTACTTTGACAACTGCCAAAGTCTTCTTGAGTACAACCACAACCCGATTTATCTCAAGGAAAACTAGCTTAATCAAGATAAAGGAGTATACTGTGTATTATTGTTTTTCTTTACAAAAATTGTATCACAACTGTGATATTTTACATAATTTCTAGCATATATATGAATATGTGAGAATGTAGCGTTTGAGAGGTATGTTACAGTAGTTGTCAAAATCGTAAATGATTTGTCCTCTTAATCTTGTTTATATAGGCATGGAAATATTGTCGAACATAAAGCGTGATAATGGACATTCAATGTTGTTTCCATATTGAGAAGATTCTTGTCTGAATGAAGTCGTTGAATATGATGCTGTCTTGATTGAAAAGCAACGCTTCAGAACTTGCAATCTTGCATGTTGGAATTGCTTCAGAACATTTATGACTCAGATATGTGAGGTTCAGATGGTGTTGTACCCCAAAATTTTCCCTCTAATATTATCAAGATTTTCCTCACAAGACTTCTTGGACTCCAGACAGGATTAGGGTTTGCTCAGCTCAAGACCTCCTCTTGCACTGATGACCTGAAATTAGGGTTTGAGTTTGCACAAGGATTTTTGGACCCTCAATGCTTCATATGACCTTCATACACCCTTATGGACCCCTAAGATTTCTCATACCAAGTTTCAAGCCTTGAATCACATTTTTGCCCAGTCAATTGGACAGTTGACCTAAAAATCAGATGTATTGAGGAAAAAGTCAACCATGTCCAATTTACAGTCAAACTTCATAATTTTTGATCCACAACAACATTCTAGGCTCCTATGTACCATTTGATCAAGTTTGGACCATAACTCCTCAAAAAATTTGATCAGATCACCAAAAGGGCAAAATGGTCAAAATTAAGGTTTTGACTGAAAAAAGGCAATTTCTGATTTTTGACCTAGCCAATGACCAATTGGGTTCAAGAATTATTTCAAGGACTCAATATCATCATCTTTACCTAATCATATTGTTCAAAAGATCTCAAATGCATAGGATTGACAGATGAATTTTCCAGTCAACTGATCAAAAATCAAATGTACACTCAAAAGTCAAACTTTGACTTTTTGGTCAAAATCAAGTCCCAAGGGTCATAATTCATCAAGATAAGTCAAAACATGAAACTTGTTGATCAAGAAAACCAATTTTTCAAATTAGGGTTTCAATTTGAAAATTTCTCATAACTTAGAAATTTTCTAAGTTATGAAAATTTCTTATTTTTTCCCAAGTTTCCACAACTTTTTCACCATGATGCAATTGGATTCAAAGAAAACTTTCAACATGAAAGTTGTAGCCCTCCATGAAATCTACAACTTTGATTCACAAAGTTTTCCCAAAATATGTTTGGATCTCAAGTTATGATTTTGTGAATAGGGGTCCATAAACTTTCTAACTTAGTGAAATTTTGCCCTAGTTTAGGCAGGATTTTGACCTAACTTCATGGACATTTTTCACCTAATTCCAAGAGGAATCTCAAAATGCATTTCAAATATGGATTGTAGATCATGTTACAAGCTTTCCAAAATGTCTAAGAACTCTCCAAGATCATTTATGGTTAGGGAGATTCGAAGAAAGGAAAATGGCAATTTATCACTTTTGTTCAAGGCATTTTCACAATGTTACAAGTTGCAAATCAGTTTCAAACATGCTTGTACTTGCAATACAGGTCCTAATCCTTTCTACACTCCATAATTTAATGCAAATTCAATGGATATTGGCTTTATTCTGACCTATGGAGCTTTGTACAAGAGTTTAATCCATTTATGGCATAAAGTTCTCAATACCATTTTCATAAAGCTAGCTTTTTACAACTTTGCAAATCTTGAGCCATGGACCTGATCTTTTGTTGAAAACAAGATCCACAAACATCAGGAAAAGTACACCAACCCTATGCAGCTAACAAGCAAGCCTGTATAGGCCTTTGGCATTGGTCGTGTCAACATTCTTCAAAAGCAAGCAAACTTGCAAAAGTCAAGACAACTTGTGTATCTGTTAAAGGCAAGACTTTGTATCATTTCAAACAACTTAAGAACCTTGTAACAACCCTAAGCACGAATTGCTAACATCCAAAACACCCTCAAACACCAAAAACACACTTCTCTTCCAAAACAATATTAGCTCGTGCGTTTTGCTTTGAAACACTTCAAACACATTCCATACATCTTACCTAAACTATCCAAGCCATTGTCTTGCAACTGTGTGCCCTGTTTCAAGCTTCACCATTTTCATTTTGAAGGCTTGCAGGTTGTCTTCTACAGGGAGATTCAAGCATCTACAAAGCAAGCTGAGCATTGGAAAAGCTTGAGGAAACTTCAAGGAAGCTCACACGACCTTCATGCCTCACTCAAAGTTCCCACATTGCCATATCCAAACTCAACTGAACAAGGTATTTTTCAAAGTTCTATCTCTTTATTTAGGCATCCTTAAGCTTATACATATGCATAGTTTCCATTTATATTAACTGAGCTAAGAGTATTTGGTTGTTGAACATGCTGAAAAAACTAGGTCAGAAATTGAGGCCATTAAAATTCTCCCTGATCTTTGAGAGTTAGGTCATGAATTTTATATCACTAGAATCGTGAGATCATAAGCTACCTTTTTTGTGTTATGAGTTTTTGATTTTATGCCAGCATGAGCAAGAACAGGATTTGAAGGGAGAACACGCGTAAACTGCTTGGCTGAAGGACAGGGACGAAGCTAGCTTTGGCTTGGGCTTGCTGTCTCTACTTTTTGCACCCTCCATATTACTTTTGCAACCCCTGACTTATTATTTTATAATTTTGTATTTTCTTGCATATTTTTATTTTTTGTGCTTGCATTCATTTTTTCTAATGATAAAAAATACTCAAAAATATTTTCTTAAATTTTGGCATTTTATTTTACTTTTATCTTATTTTTTTGCATAAAATATTGATTAATTTAAATAAGATAGGAATTATTTTCCTAAAATAAATTGTAAATATCTTAAAATATTATACATTTTTATTTTTATTATTTAACACATAAAATATCATTTTTCACATATATTTTATTTTTTTTAATATTTGTATATATTTTTATTTATTTATTTCTTTTACAAAAATGAATAAAAGAATATTAGAAAACAATATTTTCTTTTAAAACAAAATTAGGGTTTCCCCTTTCAAAAATAATATTATTATTTTTCCTTATTTTTAGGACTTAGATAATTTTATTTTCTCATACATAAAACAAATACAAAAAAACATTTTTGCATAATTATATTTTATTGCATATTTAAATAATTGTTTATTTATTTATTGCAAATAAATTCAATTGGGTTGTAATAGTGAATTAGGGTTTTATTTTGTGCAAATATCCCCATTCAAAACTTGTATCCCCCCTCCCATAATATTGTTGTAATAGTTTAGATTTACTTTACGCAATTTATCGCATTATATACATGTTTAGTAAATTAGGGTTTGTATGATAAGACAAAATCCAACAAATAGCATGACCTAATTCAAGACAAACAAAATGCATGAAAAATGACAACACATTGCACAGAAGCACCTATAGGGTTTCATCCACTTGGTTACCTTAAAAACATGGCCATGGTACGCATGCTAGGTATCTTGGCAAAACAAAACAAAACAAAAGATCATAGTCCCTCGATGACGCTATCAAAAGGTTGCCTAAAAACAAATGATCTTAGTCCCTCAAAACTTGCTAAGATACTTGGCAATATTGTTATCATGGTCATACGATGACCCACGCCCGTCCCGTTTAACATCCAAAGATAGGGTTATCTACCAAAACAATGGTAGGTCAACAATATCAAAGGAATAAAAATGTACAAGAAAGACTTTTGAATAGGTAGATGTTTCTAGTTACTTGATCAAATTTGCAAACAATCGTTGCTATTTTCAAACAAACACACACACATTTCAAAACATTTTCCAAACAACTTTCAAAAAACATTGAAACATTTTTCAAAAGACAAACATCTTTGTATACATTCTTGCAAATAAGAATCATTACAAAGATTGCCTAAACGGTGGCCTCTTTTCAAAATACTTTCAAAACCACACAAAGCACCATTTCAAACAATTGCAAAAGCAAAGCAAGTGATCTAAAACAAGTAACTAAGAGCCCATGGAAAACCATGGATGAAAAGGGTGCTAACACCTTCCCTTTTCATAATCTACCCCCCGAACCCAAAAAACAATCTCAAAGGTCTTTCCTGTGCTTTTTTACCATTCCTTTTTAGATAAAAGAAAAGTCGGTGGCAACTCTTGCTAACCGCAACATTTGCAAACACAAACGCAAAACCTCAAGTCAGTTCTCCCACCGCATCACAGAATTGGCGACTCTACTGGGGAAAATATAAAAGTGGGGTTACCTTAGGGTTTTAGATCACCTTTACATGCTTATCTTGCTTGACTTGTTTGCTTTACACTTTGGTTCTATTGTTTGGGTTTGAATCCTCTACCCGGATTTGAGAAACATTCATAGGTAAATAACAATACGTTGTGGAAACTGTGTGGGGTATACCGACATGGTCTAAGCAATAGCTATATTAGTGCGACATATTTGTGGGTACCGGTAGCCTTTGAGTCAATCAAAGAGAATACGGGGCCGCTTAGTGATGTCATGAAGCACTAATGTACTTTTAGAACCTTTACTTGACCAACTTGGCCTTTTAGGATGTAGTGAGATGACCGACTTTGGTGCAGTTCGAAGTTGATAGATACTCGATACTACACTCATTGAGGGTTGGTTCCTTGGAATATTTCGGTCACCAATAAAGAGGCTGAATTGAAATAATGAACAAGGAAACAATCCAGTGATATTGAGCTCCTTAGAACTCGGTTACTATTTCTAGGATAAGTTGAGCCAACTAAACTTCAAGAGGGTATTTACCTATGAAACCCCATGCAAGCCTAAACTTGGAACTTGTGTGATTTGTTTGTACATATATACTTGTGCATAACATCATGGGCATCATGAAGCATCATTTGCATCCACTAACCATTTCAAGGATTTGGAGATTCATCTTTGTTCCTGTTTTGTAGGTTATGGATTCACTTCGCAGGAAAACTGTCCAAATTAACCTTGTAAGAATTCCTCCACAACTTAAGGAGCTAGCTTCAAGGATTCCTGATAATTCTCCATTCACCGAGAGACATGGTCGTCTACTCAACTTGGTCACCACCAACACTGAGGAGGATATGTTGAAAGTCCTCTTCCAATTCTTTGACCCTTTGCATCATTGCTTCACATTTCATGACTACCAACTTGTGCCTACTTTGGAGGAATTTTCTCAACTCTTGAGGATTCCTATTCTCAATCAACTACCCTTCAACGGTATGAAAAGAGATACAAAGTCAGAAGAGATTGCTCAAGTCTTACACATGCACTCATCTGATGTCACAACACATTGGGAAACTAGAAGTGGTGTCAAAGGCTTCTTGTCAAACTTTCTATTTGAGAAGGCCCAAAGTTGTTGAAATTCTCTAGACTTGCAAGCTTTTGAGGAGATTTTAGCTCTTCTCATCTATGGGATGGTCTTGTTCCCTAACCCTGACCAACTTATAGATGTGAGTGCTGTCAAAATCTTCATGACTCGCAACCCGGTGCCTACATTGCTTGGGGATATCCTCCACTCTTTTCACACTCGTACAATGAGGAAAAGAGGTGTTCTCATGTGTTGCACTCCTCTACTGGAAAGATGGTTTATTTCTCATCTTCCCCAATCAGTTTTGAAGAATGAGCAAGGTTTGAGGTGGTCACAACGGTTGATGACTCTTACCCATTCAGATATTCATTGGTGTTCTCGATCAAAAGAGAATGTCATCATCATTGACCATTGTGGGGAATTCCCTAATGTCCCTCTACTTGGCATTAGGGGAGGCATCACCTACAACCCTTGCTTGGCTCTGAGACAGTTTGGTTATGCCCGAAGGGATGGCCCACATGACATGTTGATTCAAGGTTTGGTTTTCGACTTCGACAACGACAACCAAGGACTCCGACAAAGATTCATCCAAGCTTGGAGAATGCCCAACAAGGTAGATAGTAAGACCTTGGGACACAAGAATTCCATCCCTCTTGAGCCTTACCTCAAGTGGGTACGAACCCACGCCAAAATTCTTATGATGCCTTACCTCTACATTCTCCCTGTGATTATAGAGCCTGTTATAGAAGGAGAGGTTCCATACACCCTCCTACATCCTGACATGCCAACATCACTCGAAGATTTACAAAGGAGTTGGATACAGCTAAAGGGAGAGCGTGACACTTTCGAAGCCCAATTCTACGCAAGCGAGAAGAAGGTTTTGGAACTCACTCGGCTACTTCACGAAGAGCAGACTCTCAACACCTACATTGCACCAAAGAGGATGCACAACGTCTTTTTACCTTAGAATTTTGTATTATTTTGCCCATGGGGAATTGATGTACTAACAAATTCTATGTTATTAATATGATGTGTGTTTCTTTTTGTTTAAAACAAATTTGAATTTCTGAATCCTTGAAAGCATTACATGAATACATATCATTAATCATATGCATAAGCAGGTCTTCACGCCAAGTTTCCTCATCTCTCTGCTGTTTATTTCAGCAAGATGGATATTGAACAAACAGTCAAAGACTTACAAGCACAAAATTCACAATTTCAACAGCTACTCTTGACCTTGGCCAAGGGGCAAGAGGAGCTCAAGACTCTACTAGAGAAGGAAAAAGAGAAAAAGAAGAAAAAGAGAGTTGGTGTGGATATCTTGGGCAGAAGGTTTGAAGGACAAGCCAGACGGACTTTGGAATTCCCATCAACATCTGAAGAGGGGGAAGGAAGAGGGAAGGGAACTGCAGTGCCATCTGATTCTGAGGTAGAGGAAGAGGAAGATAAGGACTATTCTGAACAGCAGTACCCTTCGGCCGATGACAAATACAAGAACTTGGAGGAACGTCTAGCTGCTATGGAGATACAGAGAGTGCCTGGGCTGGACTTTGAAGAGTTAGGGCTGGTATCTGGAATAGTAATCCCTCCTAAATTTAAAGTGCCACTGTTTGCTAAGTACGATGGGGTTTCTTGCCCTAAGATACACCTATGATCTTATGTCAGGAAAATTCAACCACATTCTTCTGACAAAGATTTGTGGGTCCACTTTTTCCAGGACAGTCTTTAGGGAACACAGCTGGATTGGTTCTACCAGTTGGAGAGGTCTGATATGCATAATTGGGAAGATTTGGCAGCCGCCTTTTATAAACAGTATCAATACAACACCGACTTAGCGCCAACCCGTACTCAGCTACAGAGTATGGCTATGGCTACCAACGAGGGTTTCAAAGACTACGCCCAAAAATGGAGGGATTTGGCCGGAAGGGTGCAACCACCTTTATCTGAAAGAGAGCTAGTGGACATGTTCTTGGGGACTCGGTCAGGTCCTTTATTTAATCACCTGATTGGGAGCTCCTCTGCAGGTTTCACTGAGTTGATTCTAACTGGCGAAAGGGTGGAAGCCGGTATTAGAAGCGGGAAAATTCAGAAAGATGCATCTACCTCTGCTGTTGCAAAAAATCCCTTCACGGGAAAGAAGGAAGTGTCTGCTGTCTATGCCCATAGAAATCAGGGAAGAACCGAACGACAACCAACAGTGGGGGCCGTCATGATTCAGAAGTCTGCGTCAGACCAACCGAGAAACAGTCAGCCAAGGAATAACCAACAAAGGGTGGAAAGGCCTGTAAGGAAATTCACCAAGATAAACATGACTTCTGCTCAAGTCTTACCACATCTCTTGAAGTTGAACCTGACCATGCTAAAAGAGGCCCCTAAAAATCCTAACACTGCTTCTCCACACTACCATCCCAACGCCAGATGTGCTTATCATTCAGAAAGTCCAGGGCACAACACCAACAACTGTTGGGCCTTGAAGAATAAGATTCAAGATTTGATCGACGCAAAGGAATTTGAATTTGAAGCTCTTGAAAAGCCGAATGTTATCTCCGCACTGATGCCCAGGCATGGGCACAATGCCAATATTATGGAAGAAGATCTATTTGTTTCTGCTGTGGATCAACTGTCAACTCCTCTCCTAAACATCAAGTTAAATTTGTTGAAAGCTGGGGTGTTCCCAGGATGTGACCAAGATTTCCATACTTGCCTATCCTCCCCATTTGACTATCCTCTTTTGAAGAAAGGAATCTAACAATTGATTGATAACAAGGAAATTTTGTTTGAGAAAGCTCCTGTCTCACCCATTCCAATTCCAGAAGTCTCAATAATAACCATATACGCCAATTCTTCCAGGGTTCCCAAAAAACCCGTTAGGATTACATCTGCTCCTTTGACTACTCCTTTGAAGATAACAATGCCAGGGACAACCCCATACAAAACTGACAAAATGGTACCATGGAACTATGGTGGAGAAATCTACTACCATGGTGTCAAACAGATTGAACAGACCATTGAAGAAGAAAGCTCTGAGGAGGATAATCCTGACATCGGTAACATTGCTGGAACAAGCAAAATTACTCGTAGTGGGAGAATCTTTTCTCTAGAGATTTCTCCTCCAACAGCAGTCTTTGGACCCGCGACCATCCCGAAGATTACACCTATACCAGTAACTGTACCTACAAGTGTACCCTCCAACAATGATAATGCAATTCTTATCCATGCTTCCGCTGACAAAGGAAAGAATGTTCAAGAGGAGCCTGTCTTGACGAAGGCTCAATCACTAGTTATCCCTGAGACCTCTCAAAAAGAAATGGAGGAAATTTTGAAAATAATCAAGAAAAGTGATTATAATGTGGTGGAACAACTGGGGTAGACCCCCTCAAAGATCTTCATGTTGGCCCTGTTGCTTTGTTCGGAGGCTCATGCTAAAGCTTTATTCAAGTTTTTTAAGACGGCCCATGTGCCACAAGAAACCTCCGCTGATCAATTCTAGGAGTGTGTAGCTAGTTTAACAGTAGACAATGGTCTAGGATTCTCCGATGCAGACTTGACCTCCAAAGGGAGAAAACATAATGACGCTTTTCATGTCTCGGTGGAATTCAGAGGGACAACTCTAGCACACGTTCTGGTTGATATTGGGTCGTCTTTAAATGTCTTACCGAAGAAAGCCTTGGATAGACTAGATTGTGAAGGCTTAACCCTGAAACCCAGCAATATAATTGTCAGAGCCTTTGATGGTTCTAAGAGGATGGTCCATGGAGAGGTGGACATCCCGATTAAGGTAGGAACTGAAACCTTCAACTCCACATTCTACGTGATGGACATCCGTCCTTCCTATTCTTTCCTGTTGGGAAGACCTTGGATCCACCATGCTGGAGCTATCACTTCTACTCTGCATCAAATGCTCAAGTACCATGTCCAAGGGAAAATTATAATTGTTCATGGCAAAGAGGAATACATGATCAGTCATCTTAATTCTTTCTGTTATGTAGAATTGGATGGCGAATTCATATAAACCCTTTTCCAACACTTTGAGGAAGTTTCTCAGGAAGTAGCGGCGACCAAGACAGTGTCCTCAACTCCCGAGATCACAAGACCACCACCAAGGATGTCGTCTCTCAAGGGTGCTAGGGTCGTGGTGGAGGAAGGCGGATCCACAATCTGGGGGCAGCTTCCCGACTTTCCTTTCAAATCAGACAAATTCGACTTGGGATTTACTTCGACTGGTTAGAAGGCCATGCGCCGCCCCCGTGCCGGAGGACCACCTGTGAAGATCAGCCATTGAGGGGTTAATAAGCTAGAGGACAGTGAAGAAGAGGGTACCTTTGAAGACTGGATTTTCCCTACTGTTGAAGGAGCGTTGTGCAACTGGGAAGCAAAAGACTTTGTTCTGATTACTTTTATACCACAGTAATTTATCTTTTTCTATTTCTGTTGGACTGTAATAATTCACAAACAATTCGTACTTTTTCAACTGTGTGTCTTACCCGAGGCACATAGGTCCATTTGTAAGGGTTCTTATTTTCATTTCATATGTCATTTTAATGAATCATGGACGCTTTTTATATTTAAACCTCTTATGCTCATTGTCTTTCTTTTTACATTTTGTTGTTTTAAGATGGTTATGTACTTATACACACCCACACTCACAAATGCAGGTACCATTCCACTCCGGAACATATGGGTAACCATACTTCTATAACCTTCAGTGACTCTGAAGATCTGATCAACCAAGCCGAATACGAAGGTGAGGAAGATTGTGAGGTTCCAGGGGAATTGGCCAGATTACTACAACAAGAGGAAAGAGCAATTCAGCCTCATTAAGAGCAGTTGGATACAATCAACTTGGGAACTGAGGATGACAAAAAGGAAATCAAGATAGGTGCCAATCTAGAGTCGAGTGTCAAGGAGCGCCTAATTCAGCTACTGCATGATTATGTTGAGATCTTTGCCTGGTCATACGAAGACATGCCAGGACTCGATACAGACATTGTGGTACACTGTCTCCCCACAAGAGAAGACTGTCCACCAGTGAAACAAAAGGTCTGCCGCATGAGACCTGACATGTTCGAGAAGATCAAAGCAGAAGTTATGAAGCAGTTCAATGCTGGATTTCTGGCTGTTACTTCCTATCCATAATGGGTTGCTAACATTATGCCTGTGCCCAAGAAGGACGGCAAAGTCAGAATGTGCGTGGATTACAGAGATTTAAACAGGGCCAGCCCTAAAGATGACTTTCCACTTCCGCACATTGACATTTTGGTCGACAACACAGCTCAGCACAAAGTATTTTCTTTCACGGACGAACTCTCAGGCTATAACCAGATCAAAATGGCGCCTGAGGACATGGAGAAAACTACTTTTGTTACACAGTGGGGTACGTTCTGCTACAAAGTGATGCCATTCGAACTGAAGAATGTTGGGGCAACCTATCAACACGCCATGGTAGCTTTGTTTCATGATATGATACATCATGAGATAGAGGTCTACGTAGATGACATGATAGCCCGATCACAAACTGAAGAAGAACACCTTAGTCACTTGCAAAAGCTGTTTGTCAGGTTGAAGGAGTACAAGCTCAGACTGAATCCAAACAAGTGTACATTCAGAGTCCGGTCTGGTAAACTCTTAGGTTTCATTGTTAGCAACAAAGGCATCGAGGTTGATCCTGCCAAAGTCAAAGCTATACGAGAAATGTCTGCTCCTCGCACTGAGAAGGAGGTCAGAGGTTTCTTGGGACGCCTAAACTACATTGCAAGGTTCATTTCTCACCTAACATCTACCTGTGAACCAATCTTCAAGCTGTTGAAGAAAGATCAGGTATTTAAATGGAATGATGACTGTCAAATTGCTTTCGATAGAATCAAGGAGTATTTTATAGAACCTCCTGTCCTGATGCCACCCGTCGAAGGAAGACCTCTAATCATGTATCTGACTGTCTTAGAGAATTCAATGGGGTGCATACTGGGCCAACATGACGAGTCTGGCCGAAAAGAGCATGCCATTTATTACCTTAGCAAAAAGTTTACCGACTGTGAGACCCGATACTCACTGCTCGAGAAAACTTGTTGCGCTTTGGTATGGGATGCTCGCTGTCTAAGGCAGTATATGTTGACTCATACCACTTTGCTGATATCTAAGATGGATCTGATCAAGTACATCTTTGAGAAGCCTGCTTTATCTGGAAGAATAGCTAGATGGAAGATGATCCTAACGGAATACGATATACAGTACACGACCCAAAAAGCTATAAAGGTGAGTGTGCTAGCTGACCATCTGGCCCATCAAGCTGCTGAAGATTACCAAGCCATGAGGTTCGACTTCCCTGACAAAGACATCATGACATTGGACAACATTGAAAAGATCAGACCGTATGACGGACCTGAACAAAGATCCTGATGGACACTGTACTTTGATGGGGCCTCCAATGCACTTGGAAACGGTATCGGCGCGATACTCATTTCCCCAGAAGGATGCCATACTCCTTTCACCGCCAGACTTTGCTTCAACTGTACGAACAACATGGTAGAGTATGAAGCTTGCATCTTTGGAATCAAGGCTGCCATAGACTTGGGAATCAAATCCTTAGATGTGTTTGGGGACTCAGCTTTGGTCATCAGTCAGATCAAAGGAGAGTGGGATACTAAACATCTAAACCTCATCCCTTACAAAGAACATGTCTTGACATTGTTACCATATTTCGAGCAGATTACCTTTGAGCACTTCCTGCGAGAAGAGAATCAGCTGGCAGATGCTCTAGCTACAATGTGATCCATGTTTAAACTTAACTGGGATAATGAGGCTCCCTAAATATCTATTGAACGGATGGTCGAACCTGCACATTGTCACGAGATTAATACTGAAGAAGTAGTGGACTGGCCGTGGTTTCACGAAGTCAAAAGGTATCTCGAGGCTCAAGAATACCCTGAAGGAGCTTAAGTCAACGACAAAAAGTTCTTAAGGAGATTCTCGGCGAAGTTCTTCCTAAGCAATGGCATCCTGTACAAGCGCAATCATGATTCTGTTCTGCTCCGTTGTGTGGACAAAGCTGAAGCTGAAAGAATTATGGTTGAATTGCATGAAGGTACCTTCGGCACTCACTCTAGCGGGCATACGATGGCTAAGAAGATTCTACAGGCAGGCTACTACTGGTCTACCATGGAAGCTGACTGTTATCAACACTCCCGCACTTGTCATAAATTTCAAATCTATGCCGACAAGGTACACGTGCCTCCAGTTCCCCTAAATGTCTTAACAGCTCCTTGGCCATTCGCTATGTGGGGAATCGACGTGATTGGAGAGATCAAGCCTACAGAATCCAATGGACACTGCTTCATTCTGGTGGCCATTGATTACTTCACCAAGTGGGTCGAAGCAGCTTCCTTCACATCCATTACTAAGAATGTGGTTGCTTGCTTCATCAAACAGAATCTTATTTGCCGGTACGGTATCCCCGAAAGGATCATCACTGATAACGGTACAAACGTTAACAATACTATGATGATCACTTTGTGCGAGCAGTTCAAAATTCAACATCACAATTCATCTCCCTACCGGCCAAAGATGAATGGTGCAGTCGAAGCTGCGAACAAAAATATCAAGAAGATCATACAAAAGATGACAGTCACCTACAAGGACTGGCATGAAATGCTACCGTTTGCTCTTCACGGGTATCGTACCATGGCACGCACATCAATTGGGGCAACACCCTATTCTTTGGTATACGGCATGGAGGATGTTTTACCTATCGAGGTTCAGATTCCATCTTTGAGAATCATGAAGGATGCTGGTTTGAGTGAAGACAATTGGATTCAGACCCGACTTGATCAGTTAAACTTAATTGATGAAAAGCGACTTACTGATGTTTGCCATGGTCAGACGTATCAAAAGTGGATGATCAAGGCTTTCAACAAGAAAGTCATACACCAGACATATCAAGTCGGGGATCTGGTAATCAAGCGCATTATCTTGCCACAAAGTGATCCCAGGGGCAAATGGACTCCTACCTATGAAGGACCATTTGTAATCAACAACATCTTTTCTGGTGGGGCAATGATCTTAACCACCATGGATGGCGACGACCTTCCGCACCCTGCGAACACAGACATAGTCAAAATATACTACGCATAAATCACCCGCTAGGTTGACACACCTAGGCAAAAAAAAGGGCATCCCGGTGAATCGAAAACCCGAAAGGACGGTTCAGGCAAAAATTAGGGATAAAACAAAAAAAATATGTACATTGGCAAGTTGAAAACCCGAAAGGGCGACTTGGGAAAAAAAGGGTTTCCCGGTGGACTGAAAACCCGAAAGGGCGGTCCAGGCAAAAGTTAGGGAATTAAAGCTTATGACTATGTCTCGTCGGATTATTTTAAGGACAATCTCTTCACAGTCAAACTCTGAGCTTCTAATTAATCCAATCATCTTCGGACGAAGCAACGGATGGACAAGATATTCGAAATTACGAAGGCTATAGCGGAATGGGAACCCCATGGGATTTTTACACATAGCTATATTTCTTTGTATAAATTTTTCTTACTTTTTATGACACCGTCCTCTTACTAGGATGTATGTCTCCTTTGTACAAAACACTTACTTAAAGTTAATACAAATATGCCTCTTTCAAAGTACAGAAAACTATTTGTCTTTTTCTTTTACACTTGTGTTTTTATTTGCAAAAACGTCCAATGATTCATTGATGAACATATGCATTTGAACATAATTACTGTTTATAAATAAACAGGATGAAAAAGAACAATTACTGACAGGCTGAAAGGATAGGAAAACGTCTTTAGTTTATTCCAGAAGCAATCCCCTACAGTGCATCATCTAGATCACCAACGGAACTAAAACCTTGAAATACATATCCCCAGCGGAGTTATAATTTCAAATTACAAATTCCCATCAGAGTTAAAACTTCAAACTCCCAATCCCCAGCGGAGCCAAAGCTTTGAGTTACAGATCCCCCAGCGGAGCTGAAACCTTCATCCCCAGTCAAGTCAAGACTTCTAATCCCCAGCAGAAACCATCTAATTTCCCAGCAAGTTATCTTGAAGCCTGGAAATCAACCAGATAACAGTTAACTTTTGTCTCTCACCAACCTAGGATAACTTCCCAGTAGAGTGACAAACATCCCAAACTCCTGAACTTACTCACCAGCAATAATCCTTCTTCCCCACAGAGGATTCATTACTCCTCAGCATGAAGTCGCCAAAGTTTTCATGGCTCCCCAGCAGAATGAAGATTCTCATATTCCCCAGTGAAGTCATCGAGGTTTTCATTACTCCTAAACAGAATGAAGATTCTCATTCTTAATTCCCCGCAGAAATCATCAGAGTATTCCCCAGCCGAGTAAGGATTCCCATGGTGTAACCCCCAGTAGAAGTCATCAAAGTGCTCTGGATTCTCCAAGCAGATTTCTCAAGCAGTTTGGCATTACTCTCACAATAGATTTTGTCAATACTCCAACTTCAAGACATGAAGGATCCTCACATCCCCACAGAAGTTGTCAAGGATTTTTCTATCCCCAACAGTCACCAAGGATTTCTCATCCTCAGCAATCAAAGATTTTGAATCTCCAGCAGGGTCAAGGATTTATTTCCCCTGGCAGTAGTCAAGGATTTTATTATCCCCAGCCGTCAAGGATTTATTTTCCTCAGCAAGACAGCTAATCAGCTTACATGCGCATACATTACATCCATATGTCATAAAACACATTTATTGCATCATACATTTCATGCAACGTAATTTTGTGTTTCAGCTAACATTTTACCCCTTTCAGGATAAGATTAACAAGCTACCATTTATAGTATACAATCATGATACAGTACAGATACACTCCAGACAAGGAAGTCATTTTGTTTCTCATTTAGATTCAGATTTCAGATACAGTTCAGATACGCTCCAGATACGGATGTCATCCTGATACTTATTCAGATTTCAACCATCAGATACAGATTAGATACGCTCCAGACACGGAAGCCATTCTATTTCTCATTCAGATTCAACTATCAATTTCAAGTTCAAATACACTCCAGACATGGAAGTCATTCTGCCACTTATTCAGATCCCAGATACAGTTCAGATACACTCCAGACACGGAAGACATTCTGATACTCATTCAGACCTCAATATTCAAATAAAGTACGTATACGCTCCAGACACGGTTGCCATTCTGTCACCTATTCTGATTTTCCCCAGCTCAGAGACGCTCCAGACACGGATGCTATTCTATTGCTTATTCAGATTCAACATTCAGATACAGCTTGGATACGCTCCAGACGCAGATGCTATTCCTTTGCTCATTCAGATTCAGTCCCCAGATACAGTACAGATACGCTCTAAACGCGGACACCATTCTGATATGTATTCTCCTGACTTTCAACTTACAACTCAACAAACATTCTTGGATGGAATATTTAAGCCCATCTCCAACAAGATTATATCACATCTCCAAATGGCATCTTTAAGCCCATTTCCTCAACTACACTCTGACGAGTGCAAATTTACGGGCACTCTAGTGTCCAATCATCTTTTACCTTCGAGTCACGAACGGCAAGCTCGCCAATATAACTCTTCAGGTTCAAGAAGATCGAACAGGGGCAGCTTTTGTACCCCGAAATTTTCCCTCTCATATTATCAAGATTTTCCTCACAAGACTTCTTGGACTCCAGACAGGATTAAGGTTTGCTCAGCTCAAGACCGCCTCTTGCATTGATGACCTGAAATTAGGGTTTGAGTTTGCACAAGGATTTTTGGACCCTAAATGCTTCATGTGACCTTCATACACCATCCTAGACCCCTAAGATTGCTCATACCAAGTTTCAAGCCTTGAATCACATTTTTGCCCAATCAATTGGATAGTTAACCTAAAAATCAGTTGTATTGGGGAGAAAGTTAACCATGGCCAATTTACATTCAAACTTCATAATTTTTGATCCACAAAAACATTATAGGCTCCTATGTACCATTTGATCAAGTTTGGACCACAACTCCTCAAGAAATTTGATCAGATCATCAAAAGGGCAAAATAGTCAAAATTAGGGTTTTGACTGAAAAAAGGCAATTTCTGATTTTTGACCTAGCCAATGACCAATTGGGTTCAAGCATGATTTCAAGGACTCAATAGAATCATCTTGACCTAATCATATTGTTCAAAAGATCTCAAATGCATAGGATTGACAGATGAATTTTCCAATAAACTGATCAAAAATCAACTGTACACTAAAAAGTCAAACTTTGACTTTTTGGTCAAAATCAAGTGCCAAGGGTCATAATTCATCAAGATATGTCAAAAAATGAAAATTTGTGATCAAGAAAACCAATTTTTCAAATTAGGGTTTCAATTTGAAAAATTTTCATAACTTAGAAAATTTCTAAGTTAAGAAAATTTCTTATTTTTTCCCAACTTTCCACAACTTTTTCACCATGATGCAATTGGATTCAAAGAAAACTTCCAACATGAAAGTTGTAGTCCTCCATGAAATATACAACTTTTATTCACAAAGTTTTCCAAAAATATGGTTTGATCTCCAGTTATGATTTTGTGAATAGGGGTTTATAAACTTTCTAACTTTGTGAAATTTTGCCCTAGTTTAGGCAGGATTTTGACCTAACTTCATGGACATTTTTCACCTAGTTCCAAGAGGAATCTCAAAAAACATTTCAAAGATAGATTGTAGAGCATGTTACAATATTTCCAAAATATCCAAGAACTCTCCAAGATCATTTATGGTTAGGGAGAATCGAAGAAAGGAAAATTGAAATTTATCACTTTTGTTCAAGGCATTTTCACAATGTTACAAGTTGCAAATCAGTTTCAAACATGCTTGTACTTGCATTACAGGTCCTAATCCTTTCTACACTCCATAATTTAATGCAAATTCAATGGATATTGGCTTTATTTTGACCTATGGAGCTTTGTACAAGAGTTTAATCCATTTATGGCATAAAGTTCTCAATACCATTTTCATAAAGCTAGCTTTTTACAACTTTGCAAATCTTGAGCCATGGACCTAATCTTTTGTTGCAAACAAGATCCACAAACATCAGGCAAAGTACACCAACCCTATTCAGCTAACAAGCAAGCCTGTACAGGCCTTTGGCATTGGTCATGTCAACTTTCTTCAAAAGCAAGCAAACTTGCAAAAGTCAAGACAACTTGTGTATCTGTTAAAGGCAAGACTTTGTATCATTTCAAACAACTTCAGAACCTTGTAACAAGCCTAAGCACGAATTGCTAACATCCAAAACACCCTTAAACACCAAAAACACACTTTTCTGCCCAAACAAGGCATCTTCTGCAGAACCTTTGCCAAAACAATATTGGCTCGTGCGTTTTGCTTTGAAACACTTCAAACACATTCCATATATCCTACCTAACCTATCCAGGCCCTTGTCTTGCAACTGTGTGCCCTGTTTCAAGCTTCACCATTTTCATTTTGAAGGTTTGCAGGTTGACTTCTACAGGGAGATTCAAGCATCTATAAAGCAAGCTGAGAATTGGAAAAGCTTGAGGGAACTTCAATGAAGCTCACACGACCTTCAGGCCTCACTCAAAGTTCCATCATTGCCATATCCAAACTCAACTGAACAAGGTATTTTTCAAAGTTCTATCTCCTTATTTAGGCATCCTTAAGCTTAGATTTGTGAAACAAAAATGTAGTCCTTAACATGCTTGAGTTGTACATATGCATAGTTTCCATTTATATTAACCGAGCTAAGAGTATTTGGTTGTTGAACATGCTGAAAAAACTAGGTCAGAAATTGGGGCCATTAAAATTCTCCCTGATCTTTGAGAGTTAGTTCATGAATTTTATATCACTAGAATCGTGAGATCATAAGCTACCTTTTTTGTGTTACGAGTTTTTGATTTTATGCAAGCATGAGCAAGAACAGGATTTGAAGGCAGAACGCGCGTAAACTGTTTGGCTGAAGGACAGGGATGAAGCTAGCTTGGGCTTGGGCTTGTTGTCTCTACTTTTTGCACCCTCCATATTACTTTTGCACCCCCCTGACTTATTATTTTATATTTTTGTATTTTCTTGCATATTTTTATTTTTTGTGCTTGCATTCATTTTTTCTAATGATAAAAAATACTCAAAAATATTTTCTTAATTTTTGGCATTTTATTTTATTTTTCTTATTTTTTTGCATAAAATATTGATTAGTTTAAATAAGATATGAATTATTTTCTTAAAATAAATTGTAAATATCTTAAAATATTATACATTTTTATTTTTATTATTTAACACATAAAATATCATTTTTCACATATATTTTATTTTTTTTAGTATTTGTAAATATTTTTATTTATTTATTTCTTGTACAAAAATGAATAAAAGAATATTAGAAAACAATATTTTCTTTTAAAAAAAATTAGGGTTTCCCCTTTCAAAAATAATAATATTATTTTTCCTTATTTTTAGGACTTAGATAATTTTATTTTCTCATACATAAAACAAATACAAAAAAACATTTTTTCATAATTATATTTTATTGCTTATTTAAATAATTGTTTATTTATTTATTGCAAATAAATTCAATTGGGTTGTAATAGTGAATTAGAGTTTTATTTTGTGAAAATATCCCCATTCAAAACTTGTATCCCCCCTCCCATAATATTGTTGTAATAGTTTAGATTTACTTTACGCAATTTATCGCATTATATACATGTTTAGTAAATTAGGGTTTGTATGATAAGACAAAATCCAACAAATAGCATGACCTAATTCAAGACAAACAAAATGCATGAAAAATGACAACATATTGCACATAAGCACCTCTAGGGTTTCACCCACTTGGTTGCCTTAAAAACATGGCCATGGTACGCATGCTAGGTATCTTGGCAAAACAAAACAAAACAAAAGATCATAGTCCCTCGATGACGCTATCAAAAGGTTGCCTAAAAAAATGATCTTAGTCCCTCAAAACTTGCTAAGATACTTGGCAATATTGTTATCATGGTCATACGATGACCCACGCCCGTCCCATTTAACATCCAAAGATAGGGTTATCTACCAAAACAATGGTATGTCAACAATATCAAAGGAATAAAAATGTACAAGAAAGACTTTTGAGTAGGTAGATGCTTCTAGTTACTTGATCAAATTTGCAAACAATCCTTGCTATTTTCAAACAAACACACACACATTTCAAAACATTTTCCAAACAACTTTCAAAAAACATTGAAACATTTTTCAAAAGACAAACATCTTTGTATACATTCTTGCAAACAAGAATAATTACAAAGATTGCCTAAACGATGGCCTCTTTTCAAAATACTTTCAAAAACACACAAAGCACAATTTCAAACAATTGCAAAAGCAAAGCAAGTGATCTAAAACAAGTAACTAAGAGACCATGGAAAACCATGGATGAAAAGGGTGCTAACACATTCCCTTTTCATAATATACCCCCTGAACCCAAAAAACAATCTCAAAGGTCTTTCCTGTGCTTTTTTACCATTCCTTTTTGGATAAAAGAAAAGTCGGTGGCGACTCTTGCTAACCGCAACATTTGCAAACACAAACGCAAAAAATCAAGTCAGTTCTCCCACTGGATGACAGATGGTATATTGAACTTCTGTTCAGAATCAGAGTATTCTTCACTTCAGTGCAGATTATGATCATCATTCTTCAGCGTATCTTCTGATTACCTCAGCTTGAAAGCTTCTGTAGCTTAATTTCTGATGCTGTTTCGGTCAGAACTTCTGCATACAAAATAATAAAAATTTAGAGTGCATATTTGTTCTCTGTGTTTGTTATCATCAAAACTCTAATTAAGGGTTGTAGAATCAAACTATGTTCCAACAAAACGGTCCAAGATCAATCCAATCAACTTCTGTTAATGGCAAGGGATATTCGAATACATTGGGGCAATAGTAGAGTTGGAAGGCAATGAGATCATTTCACATGGCTATTAGTTTTCATTCTCAATTTTGTTTTCCTTTCGACGATTTCATCTTACTAGGATATCCGTCTCTCTCTATAAAAAACGCTTATTCATGGGCAAAATATCAATACAAATATACTTTGAAGTGCAAAATTTCTGTCTTTGTTTTGAATGCAAATTTATCCAATAACTAAAATTGAATAAACATATGTATATGAGCATAATTAAAACTATTTGGCACATGTGTCCTGCTAAGCAGCAGAAAACATCTCTTTAATGTATATGAAATATCCCCAGAGTTATCTCATTATTATTTTCCCCATAAGGACGGCTACAATAAACCTTTCCCCAACATGTTTTATTTCCCCAACAATAATCGAGGAACCACAAAACTCTCCATCCGAGTTTAAATTTTCTCAACATACAACAATCAAGATACTGCGAAGTTCCCCAGCTGAGTATGTCTTCCCCAACTGAGTATACCTTCCCCAGCCAAGGTTATTATCCAAACGGAGTCTATCCTCCCCAGTTGGATGTATCCCTCCCAAGCTGAATTTTTCCTACCTGATTGAGTCTACACTCTCCA
Organism: Vicia faba; assembly: GCA_948472305.1. Classification (NCBI taxonomy): domain Eukaryota; kingdom Viridiplantae; phylum Streptophyta; class Magnoliopsida; order Fabales; family Fabaceae; genus Vicia; species Vicia faba. The sequence goes on along the minus strand of OX451738.1, from coordinate 1,218,425,399 downwards.
GTTTGAATTTTCCTTTCAGATTGTTGCGAATCATAGGGCCACAACCCCTGATCCCCAGTAAAGCCATCAGCAAAGCCTTTACCATTTCCAAAAAGATACTGTGAAGCCTGGACCCGACCAGATATTAGCATAATTTTCAAGTAATTATCAAAACCTAGACCCGACCAGATAACAGTTTAAATACCTGAAACCTGGATCCGACCAGATAACAGTTGATCTCAATTTCAAGATTCTATGAAACCTGGACCCGACCATATAGTAGTCTAACCCTTCAAAGATATAGAAGAACCTGGACTCAATCCGACCAAGGTTTAACTTCTTTTCCCCAGTAGAGTTTGCCTCTGCCCTAACAAATTATTGAGAAACCTGGACCCGACCAGATATCAGTTTTCAATTCCATCTTTTCAAGCAAGTTGTTGTAAAGCCTATATCCGATCAGATAGAAATCACCCTCGGAGATTCATTGTGAAACCTGGAAACCGACCAGATAACAACTATATCCACAAATAGTTTACTATAAAGCATGGACCCGACCAGATAGCAATTGACCTCACCAAATCTCAAAAATCTACAAAGCCTGGACCCGACCAGATAACAGTTTTTCAAACAGTTTATTGTAAAACCTAGAGCCCGACCAGTTAACAATTAACTATGATCCCCAAAGAGACACTATGAAGCCTAGACTCGACCGGATAATAGTACAACTTTCCAAAAACCATGAAACCTGGACCCGAATAGTAGTTACCACTTCTAGTTACTGCAAAGCCTGGATCCGACTAGATATTAATTAACTTTTGTATCCAGCAAGTTGTTATGAAGCCTGGATCCGACCAGATAATTATTCAATTTCAAGGGAATTTTCTACAAAACCTGGAATCCGACTAGATAACAGATAATTCATCTCTTCCCCTAGTAAGTTTCAGTGAAGCCTAGATCCGACCAGATAGCAGTTGAATACTTCATCCTCAGCAAATTTTGAAGTCTGGATCCGACCAGATAACAGCTGACATTCAAGATATTTTTTTCCAGTAAAAGCATCCTTTCAATAAAGTTTAAAGATATGCATATTCTTCATCACCAACGGAAATAAGGGATTCAACCCCCTAGAATTTCCTCAGCAGCAGTCAGGGATTTATTTTCCCGGACAAAAACATACATCTCACATTCATGCATCATAGCATGAACATACCATACGTATTTAACATAATACCACATCTAGTGAACATCATGCATGCATCTTCATTTTACTAACTCTTTTCCTCACAGGTAAAATATCAAGTTTTAGCATAAATCAACAAGAGATTCATGCTGATACTTCTTCCAGTGTTTATAAACATTCCTCCAAATGGCATCTATAAGCCCATTCACCATCCATCTTCGAGTGCAAATTTCTGGGCACTCTAGTGTTCAATCATCTTTCACCTTCAAGTCACGAATGGAGGATCCTCCAATCTAACTCTTCGGGTTTAAGAAGATTGAACAGGGGAAGCTGTTGTACCCCAAAACTTTCCCTCTCATTTACCAAATATTTTCTCACAAGAATCTCTCTTGGTTCAAGACTGCACTAGAATTGATCAGCTCAAGACACCTCCTTAAGCACTGATGACCAAAATTAGGGTTTGAGATTGCACAAGGATAATTGAACTTTCAATGCTTCAAATGACTTTCATGGATCATTGTGGACCCCAAATATTTCTCATGTCAAGTTTCAAGCCTTGGATCACACTTTTGCTCAGTCAATTGAGCAGTTGACCTAAAAATATGCTGTATTGGGAAAAAAGTCAAATATGGCCAATTTACAGTCAAACTTCATAATTTTTTATCCACATCAATATTATAAACTCATATGTATCATTTTATCAAGTTTGGACCATAATTCCCCAAGAAATTTGATCAAATCATCAAAAGGGCAAAATGGTCAAAATTAGGGTTTTGACTAAGAAAGGGCAATTTCTGATTTTTGACCTAACAAATGGTCAATTGGTTTGAAGCATGATTTCAAGAGTTCAATTGCATCATTTTTACCTAATGGAATGACTTAAAACATTGCTCAAGATCAATTGGATTGATAGTGATTTTTGAGTCAACTGATCAAAAAGTCAACTAAATACTGAAAAGTCAAACTTTAACTTTTTGGTCAAAATTCAAAGTCAAAGATCACAATTCATCAAAACATGTCAAAATATGAAACTTATTCATCAAGAAATCAAAAAGTCAAGATTTAATTTTGAAAAGTCGAAGTTTTCTAACTTAGAAATTTTTCTAAGTGTTTAAACTTCATGTTTTTTTCTTAACTTTGGGCTAATTTTTCACCATGATGCAAGAGGATTCAGAAGAAACTTTCAACATGTAATTTGTATATATCCATGATATATACAACATTTCTTTACACAACTTCTCCTAAAAATTATTGGATTTTAAGTTATTAATTCATAAAGTCATGGTCTTGAAATTATACACTTAGTGAAATTTTGCCTAAGTTTTGGTCAGGATTTTGATCTAACTTCATGACACTTTTTCATATAACTCTAGGGGGAATTTTCAAAATTGAATCAAAGAGGGGTTATAGAGAATGTTACAAGCTTTCCAAAATGTCCAAGAAATCCTTCATATCATTCTTGAGTAGGGAGAATCGAAGAGATGAAGTTAGGGTTTTCACACTTGAATTACAAGTCATTTTGTGATGAACAAGAATTCAATTTCAAACCTATGCTGCACTATCTTGTTTTGCAGGCCTCTAAACCTCGGGATCTATCCATAATCAGAAGATTACACTTGCTTTTGAGCTATTATCCACTTGATTCAAGCTTTGTCCAAGTAAATTTTCCATTAATGGAACAAAGTTCACACTTCCATTTTGGAAATTTAATCACAAAGTCAACTTGTATGGAGCTTTTCACCTGTTATTTCTGCATAAGTATGCTCTATAAACTCAAAACAAACATGTTTAAAGTTGCAAGACACCCTACAAGACATGTACCTTGCATTGAAACCATGTTTTTCAAGATAACTTCAAAAACAAGTCAAAAACTCATAACATGTGATCTTTGTTTTCTGACCTCCTCAAGTCCTCTAACCTCTTCCATATAATTATACAAATGTATTGCAAGCTAAGACACGATTGAACAAGTCCTCAAACTCCCCAAAACCAGAAATTGCCATACAAGCACAAAAACTTGTCATTTCTGATTTTTGAACCCAACTTCAAAATCCCCTCGTGCGTTTCTTGGCCAAACCATCCAAAAAGCTTCTAATACACATATAGAAACTATCCCAACCCCTGTTTTCAAACTGTAATACCATTTACACCATTCTCCATTTTCAAAAACAGGGCATTGCACATTGACTTCTTCAGCTTGATTCAAGAACTCTCGGCACAAAGTAAGCTTGGCAATAGCTTCGGAGAGGTGCAAGGAAGCTCACCCAATCATCAAAACACTTTGAAAGTAGCTCTAACTCAAAACATAATCTCCAGCTGCAAGGTGAGTTTTCTGACTTTTCATCTCATTATTTAGGCATTGTTAGGTCTTCATTTGTGAATATAAAATGAAGATAACTTTGTCACGAAACTGTACATATCCATAGTTTGCATTTATATGGCCTGAGCTTAGAGAATTTTAGAGTTGAAATTTTCTTAAACTTTTAGGTTTTAAATTAGGGCCAGATAAATTCTCCTTCATTTTTTATTGTTAGCTTAAGTTATTTACATGGTTGGATTCGTGGGAAGAAATGCCACAACTTTCATGTTTGAACTTTTCATTTTTGTTGAGAGATGAAGAAGATACAGGTCCTTTGGCTGGAGGTTGAAGATGAAGTTATTTTCAAGACTGGGTTGATGTTACGTATTTGTTGTTTTGCTTATATTAACAGATGTATAGCCACCCCAGTGGTAAAGTGTGTGCCTCTTAACCTATGGGACTTGGGTTCGAGCCCCAGTGGTACCCTTTTGCTTATTTTCTCACATTTTCTCATTTTTTATACTTGTATGCAGCGCTGCCCCCCCCCCCCCCCCCCCTTGAGCTTTATATTTTTGTTACATTCTGACCCCCTGCTCACTATTCACACCTGGACCATTTTATTTCTCTTTTCTCATTTTTCATTTATTTGTTTTCTCAAATATTTTATTTAATATATTAAAAAAATTAGAAAATAATATAAAAACATTAGATTTATATTTTGATATAGTTTATTTATTTTTTACAATAAAAATTACTTTTATTTTAATCATATTTTACTTATTTTACTAATTAATTTACAAATTTAATTAGAAACTAGGTTTTTTTAGTTATTTTCTTTTACACAATTAAAATATATTATTTTAAAATAAAAAGACCAAAAAATTTTTATAATACTATAAATTATTTTTAAGACAAAAATACCAAAAATATTCTTCTTACAAACTTAATTTCTTTTTTAATCAATTAATATTTAGATTAGAGTTGTATTTAAATTCTTTTCCTAATAAATTTAGGTTTACTTTTTACTAACTTAAATAATTATTTTTATTTTAGTTAATTAGGTTAAAACAAAACCCTTTTTACTAAAAAAAATCCAAACAAAAGTCCACTTTCATTCCATTTTACATTCTTGTATATTTATTCATTTTTGTACATTATTTATCCAAATTCAATATGGTTGCAATAGATAATTAGGTTTATTTTCTAGCAATCCCCATTTGTAATTTATATACCTCCCTACCACAAGTATTGTAATAGCGTAATAATTTTAAATTCTCCAATTTATCGCTTTATATACAAATGCTAGTAATTAGGGTTTTGTATGGAAAGACTAAAACCAATTAATTAGTAAACCCTAATCCAAGACAAAACCAAGCATGAAAATCAACACACTTGCACACAAGCACCCCAAGGGTAAAATTCACTTGGTTGCCTTATATAATGGCCATGTTACGCATGTGAGGTATCTTAGCAAAAACAAACAAACACAAGATCATAGTCCCTCGATGACGCTATCAAAAGTTGCCTTTCAAAATAATCTTAATCCCTAAAGAAAGATGATAAGATGCCTTGCAACGCTGCTAATCATGGTTATACGATGACCCATGCCCGCCCCCTTTTACATCAAAAGATAGGGTTATCTACCAAATCAATGGTAAGATAACAATATCAAAGAAAAAAGGAAATGAACATGAAAGACATTTGAGTAGGTAGAATGGTCCTAGTTACTTGCTCAATTTCAAAACAAAACATCCTTGCTATTTTCAAAACAAACACCAAACACTTTCAAAACATCTTTCAAACTTGAAAACATTTTCAAAAGATCAACACTTTGTATCTATTCTTACGAACAATAATCATTACAAAGTTTTCTTAAACGATGGCACCTTTTCAAAATACTTTCAAAAAACCACACAAAGCACATTTCCAAACAAAAGCAAGTGATCTAGAAAGTAACTAAGAGCCCATGGAAAACCATGGATGAAAAGGGTGCTAATACCTTCCTTTTTCATAACTCACCCCCCGAACTCAAGAAAACATATCAAAGGTCTTTCCTGTGCTTTTTCACCTTTCCTTTTGGATAAAAGAAAAGTCGGTGGCGACTCTTGCTAACCGCAACATTTGCGATAAAACGCAAAACAACCAAGTTAGTTCTCCCACCGTACCACAAGGGTAAACATTCATTGTCTTTATTAGTTAAAAATTAATCAATACAAAACATATATGATCACAAAATACAAGTCAAGGTGCTTGGTGATTCCCCATGAGTAAAGCTAAAGATAAGGAGAAGAACCAAACCCTGGTGTGATCTGGTTGTGATTAAGTTGATATGATATGATAGAGAAATCTTAGGGGCAAAATTTGGGGTACAACAGGAGGGAATGCAGGACATCTCCAAGAAAAGTAGGCACCGGATTACGGGTGATAAATATATTGTTGGCACTCACATCTATGAATTGGTCTAGATTAGGGAATATTATCAAACCATAGATCTGCAAAGCCAAAATATCCTCAAAAGTACGAAAATTCATGGCATCTAGAAACCACTGTGCCTTCTCTATCAGAAATTTAAGAGAAAAACCCTTGACTCCATTCCTTGTTTCCCAATTAGATACAATGTCTGGTCGTTTCAAGTGTAAGGCTACTGCAATGTCTTCAGGTTTTAGAACTTGCTCTAAACCGGTGAAAGGTATCTGATCGAAATAGGCACTTCGAGTAACTTAGAGAATTTTTCCATTGTGGGTACCAATTAATAATCCGGGAAGGTAAAACAGTGATTCTTGGTGAATTGAGAATTGTAAGGAACCTTTGAAACTAATTCCTCAAGCTTGGAAGGTATCCTTACAAAGTTGATCTGGATGGTATTCCTACGACTAGAAGTCATGACCCTACAACACATAACAAAGATAAATCCCCTAGATCCTTGAAATGGTTAGTCATGACGTTATGATGTTATGATGTCATGATATCATGTTAAAATAGATAATCAAACACAAGCAAAGCACGCAAAGGCCTTAGGTTTAAGGCTTGCATGGGGTTTGTAGGTAAGTACCCTCTTGAAGTTTAGTTGGCTCAACCTGTCCTAAAGAAGTAACCGGGTTCTAGGGATCTCAATATCACTGAATTTTACCACAACTTTTGTCTAGCACGGCAACTGACTTTCCACCAAATAAAACCCGAGAGTAGAATCTCAATGAGTGTAGTATCGAGTATCAACCAACTTTGGACTGTACCAAAGCCGACTATCTCACTACCTTCTAACGACTAAGTTAGGTCAATTAAGGTTCTAAGGTCAGTTAGTGCTTATAACACCACGCGACAGCCTAGTATGCTCCCCGACTGACTCTAGGGATACCAGTACAAACCAATGTGTCGCACTAACGTAGCCATCACTTCAACCATATCGATATACGCCGTATAGTTTCTATGATCTATTGCTACTTACCTAAAATGTTTCCCGGATCCGGGTATAGGATCTTTGCAAAAACCCAAACAACCCTTTAAAAATGAAGTAGATAAATCAAACAAAGAAAGCATTTAAAAGTGATCTAACTCTAAGGTAACCCCATTTTTAGTTTTCCCCAGCAGATTCGCCAGTTCTGTAATACGGTGGAAGAACTGACTTGGTTTTGTGTTTTATCGCAAATGTTGTGGGTAGCAAGAGTCTCCACCGACTTTTATTTTATCCAATAAGGAAAGGGTGAAAAGAATAGGAAAGACATTGAAGATTTTTCAGTTCGGGCGGTAAATTATGAAAAGGGAAGGTATTATCACCCTTTTCATCCGTAGTTATCTATGGGCTCTTAATCGCTTAGCTCTCTTTTGAAAAAACTTTATGAATGTGTTTGAAAATGTTTTGAAAAATTCCTAAGTGCGGAAACATTGTAATGATTATTGTATGAGTTAAGAATGCGTACAAAGTGTTTGTTTTTGAAAATATTTCAATAAAAGGGTTTGTGAAGAAATATTTGTTTTGTTTGTGAGCAAGCGATTAAGAACTTATCTACCTACTCAAAAGTCTTTCGTGTTATTTCCCTCCTCCTTTAGATAGTGCTATCTGTACAATTAGTTAATAGGAAGCCCTATTGTTGGATGTGAAGGGACAGGCGCGGGTCATTGTACAATCATAAAGGCAACTTGTAGGGGTGCTTTAGCAATTTATCGTAAGGGACTAAGATCGTTTACCGAAGGCAGCATCGTAAGGGTTATCAAGGGACTACGATATTTTTAACCGAGGGTCTTTGCTAAAGCGTCCCCACGTTCGAGGGACATGACTGTTTTTATTCAAAGGCAATAAGTGGGATTACCCTAGAGGTGAGTGTGTGAAAAGTGATTCAATTCAGTTATTTATCTTGTATTTAGGGTTATCTAACGATTGGTTTTAGACTTTTCCATACATGCCTAGTTACCATACAGTAATAAGGAAAGCGGTAAATTGCGGAAAGTAAAGGTGCGGAAAATAAACCTAAACTATTACAGGGCTTCGGGAGTGGGGATACAAAACCATAAAATCGGGGGGAAAGAAAGAAAACCCTAATTAACTATTACATACTGTAGCAGATACATAACTGGGAAAAACAAATGCGAAAGTAAATACACGAAGATTGTAAAATAAAAAATGGAAAAATTGTTTTTGTGATTGCATGACGAAATTTTTTTGATGATCATCCTAAAGTATAACTGATTTTAATTAATAAAAAAAAGTTGGGTAATCAAAACCCTAAAATCTAAGTTGATTTTAATTTAATCGAGAGAACCTAAAAAATCAAATTAGGGTTCATTAAATAAAACCTAAAATTAAATTCAACTAATTAAATTAAAAAAACTAAAATCAAATTTAAAGCCTAAAATTAAATTAGGGTTTTGTTAAAAAGGTTTTTTGAGAAAAAGGTTTTAAAGAAAAAGGGTGAAAGAGTGAGAAACATAGAATGAATAAAAGAGTATGGGTGGGTGTTGAACCCACGCCCTCAAGCATTCTCCATGCCTAGCATACCACCAGGCCAACGTGTTGGTTGTGTCAAGGTAGCAGGTTCAGCACATCACATACTAAACCTGCAAAAATAATGAAAACATGAAAAAATTGGCAAAACCAGGGATCGAACCCGTGACCTGGGAGAGGAGTGACTTAGCACGCACGTTTCTACCACTGAGGTAGCTATACATCCTTTTATATAATTACATCAATTAATATATAACATAACTCGGAATATATTGACTGGAGAGGTGCCGGAGCCCTAGCTTCAATCGTCTTCTCCGACGACCTGCTCCTTCAAATACCTATAAAGTCAAAACATTAGTCATCCTGAAACGTCCTACCCCTCTAAATCAAGGGTCGTGAATCCAATGTGAGTATTTTTGAAGGCTAAACCCCAAGGGATTAAGAGCTATAATGAAAACATTTGAAATCAGTGCTAGCATAGTGGTTCACGATTCAGTATGCATGTGATCATGGTGATGATCCAGACCTTTTTAAATGCACCTCAGAAACATGTTAGTAACACCAATATGATTTAAAACGATACAAAAATTAAGATATTAAATTCACAAATTTATGCAATCGGATATGCATGGTATAATGTTTTCATGCATTTTGGACCCTCAAAATCAATCCAACCTTACTCTGCATGGTTGTTAGGAGTGAATGGAATGGAGATCTTGTAGTGAAAGGGCTGGTAATAAGAGTTTCAAGATTTAGGGTTCTTGAGAAAAGTTTGGAACTTTTTGAAAATTAGTGAGGAAAGGTTTTTTTGTGTGTCCTTATATGACAATGAATGAGATTATATAGAAGAAATTAGGTCAAAGTCATGTGGGCTTGGATCTTGTGTAAAAAGATATGATTTTATCTTATTTATTTTATATAATTAATGAATAAATAAAAAATAATTAAAATAATTAAAATAAAAATATGTCAAGAGGTGTAAGGATAAGGTTTGAGGTGTATGAAGAGTATAATACACCTTTGGACTCTTAAACCATGGCCCAATAGCCCAAAATATCAAGCATGCTCAATTTGAACTTCATGCATTTACTCAAAATTTACCAACTTGCAATGGTCATAACTTACTCAATTTTTATATTTTGAATGTGATATTGGACTTTTTGGAAATATAAATATGTCCTCAACAACCTATATGTTGTTCATTTTTGCTTTTGAAGAATTTATCTTAATATAATTTTCCTTGACAAAAAGTGTCTTTTTGTTGACTTTTGAAATGACTTGTAATGTATTGGCTTATATCTCTCAAATGATGCATTTTCGGACTTAAGCTTATAGAGACAAAGTTGTAGAGAATTGAATTTCCTTCTAAATAGGATTTGGTTTGGGAAAATATGATAAAACATGTGAAAGTTATGCTTGGTCAAAGTTTAGTTGACTTCTCCTAAGGAAACCCTAATTTGGTAACTTTTGACTTTTGATGAATTGAGGAATTTTCTTGAGGAATAATGATCAAACCTTGATCAAATGATGAATGTGACTTCAAAATATTGATTTTGACCATAAATCTTGAGGTTTGACTGTATGTTGACCATAATTGACTTTTCACCCAGTACAATTGATTTTCAGTCATCTGAGTAATTGACTGAGCAAACTTGTGATGCAAGGCTTGAAACTTGGTATGAGAATTATTTGAAGCATATGAGGAGCCATGAAAACCACTTGAGACCTTAGAAACCAAATATTCCTTGAGAAATACAAAACCCCATTTGAATTCTGTGATCGGTGGATCTGGAACTGACTGTTTAAAGCTGGTTCGCGAAATGTCGCGGAAGCAAGAGTCGCCACCGTCTTTTATTTTCTCCAAATGGAAAGGACAAAAGCACAGAAAAATTCCTTAAAGAGATTGCTCTCGGTTCGGGAGGTAGGTTTATAGAAAGGGAAGGTGTTAGCACCCTTTCTATCCATGGTTATCCATGGGCTCTTAGATACTTGCTCATTGTGTTTTCAAAATTGTTTGTTTGCTTTTCAACTGTGGGTTTTAAAAAGTTTCTTTGAAAATTTCAGTTCGACTCTTGTATCGGTCCTCAAGAGTGTTTGAAAAATTGCTTTCGAAAGCTTTTGAAAATGTGTTGGTGTGAAAAGTATTTTTTTGATTTATTTTGAAATTTAGAGCAAGTATCTAGAGTCGTCTACCTACCCTAAGGAATTCGTCTGTGTAAATGTCCTTTAAAGTAGTGCCATCCCACCATTGAGAGGTAGGTAGCACCACCGTTGGAGGTGTTCGGGTCAATTCGGGGTTCGGGACATGGTGATCACCAGAGCAATGGGAAGACACCTTAGAAGCTACCCTCATGCCAGGTTCCCGGATCATGAGGACTTACTAAGACGTCCTCTACTCGACGATCACCTTTCGAAGGCAAGGCAACAGTGAGGCGTACCCTAGGGGTGGTGTGTGCGAATTGTGTGTCGTTTTCATTTGTATTTGTCTTGTCATGTTCATTGGTGATCTATGCGTTTGATTTTATTATGGTCATTCATTCTTGCATGCTTTATTAACAGTTAAAAGAGTGCGGAAAAGTAAATCTAAAGCTATTACAAATGGCGCGGGTCCACATCGCCAAAATTAAACCGGACCCGATTTGACAGAAAAGTAAATAATTAAAAGAATTAAAGATTTGAAAAGTGCGAGAAGTAATATTTACAAGGCTTTGGGAGAGGTACATAATTATTTAAATGACATAAAATAAATATGCGAATTAAATAAATTACGAACGAGGGCGTTGGACCCTTTTGCAAAATTAAATTAATATGATGAAATTAATTAAGAGAAAAGAAATTGTTTTTGTTTTTTGGTGTTTTTTTTTATATTTTTAGATTTAATAGAAAAAAGAATTAATTAAAATTAACTAACCCTAATTCTAATGGTTTTTAAGTTATTAAGAAAAATAATGAAGTTTTTAACCTAAATTAACCCTAAATTATTTTCATGCAAATTTAATTATAAAAAATAAAATAAATATTATCATTGTGAAAAAGAAATATTAAAAAAAGAATAAAAATTAACTAAACCTAATTCTACATTTTTTAGATTTTAGATTTTTATTATGAAAAGAATTAAAATTGTAACCTAATTTAAAACTAATTAATTACATGCTAATTTATTTACAAGAAAATATCAAAATAAATAATCATTGTATTTTTTATCTTTTTCTGAGTTTTTTTTTATGTGTTTTATATTTTGTAAAAAAATAATTAATTAAATTAAAACAATAAAGCAAATAAAACAATAATTGAAAAAAAAATAAAATATGAAGAAAAAATAAAAAGAATTGCAAACCAGGGGGGGTTCAGTCCCAAATTAGGAGGTATGATCCAAGAAACTGGCCCAACAAGCTTCAGGTCCATTGACCTTTTTTGAGTAGCGTGTTGGATGGTTGACCAGGCTTAGGGTGTTCATCAATCTGGAGCCTTTGATCTGAAGCAGCTAGACGCGTGGCTGGCTTGATGGTGATGGAATATGGTGCGCCTTAACGCTAGCGCTGCATGGAAAGATTTATAGAAAAATAATATGGACATATGTAAGACCTGGGGCTCGAACCCAGGTCATGTGTATTACCAGCGCTTTCTCCAACCAACTGTGCCAATTAACGTATTTGATATATAAATAAACAATGAACATAATAAAAACAAACAAAAGTTAGTGCTTCAAAAACGCGCGCAATTCAAAAGAACCAATGGTTGTTGGCCACGAGGTCTTCTTCTTCGTTCCTGAAAATAATAAAAACAAAGGCCACGGTTTTGAAGACGTTCTCTTAAGCCTGTTTCCAGAAAATAGCGACTAGCCCTCAGTCGCTCATAAATTGAGCGCGAGGGTTGGTTTCGGTCCGTCCAAAGGCGCTTGTTCTAATGATCAAGGTCATATGTCCCAATTTTACCTGGTTTTAAAATCCCCAATTGGAAGCTCTGCAAACCCTAAAATTTAACAATGGCGATTTCTTGTATAGCTCATAAAAACACAATTAATTCATCCAGTTAGCTTCAGAACACATTACTCAATACAAATGCATAATCAAAATGCCATGAAAACGCTTAAATCTGGAAATACGAATTTGAAAAATATAAGAGAAAAGTGGATTTCTGTATACCAATTCAACGCGTTTGGATGAATGTTCTGGATTGGAATATGATCAATGAAGCTTCAGGAAGCCAATGGGATGGTTTTTATGCCTTGAATCGACCTCTAAAGTGGTTTACAGTTTTGAGTTTCTTTGAGAAAATTTCAAGTTTGTAGAGAGCTTTTCTGCGCAGCTTTGTGTGTAGCAAGATTAGGTTTATGATCAAGCCTTTGTAGTGAATGCATTAGGTCAAAAATATTGATCAAATCTCTTGTAATTCATTGTTTTGAATATTTGATTTCTTAAGATCTTTTCCATATCTTTTTCACATGTTTTTGTATCAATTAGCATCCAATTAAGCCAAATCTTTCCATAATTGTACAAGCACGAAATATTGAGGGCAAAACATGCATGAAAAGATTTATTAGGTCAAGTTAGATATTTTTCATATATTTAAATGATTTAAATGAATTAATATAAATAATAATTCAAATAAATAAATAAATAATGAGAAAATACTTCCCTTTGGGCCAAGTGGTCGTGCACATGCTTAGAATGATGAATCATGGAAGAAAAATGGGCCCATTAGCATTTTTAGGTCATTTGAATCAATGTTGACTTTTCAAAATATCCAAAAATTTCCCAACTTCCACAAGGCATAACTTGCTCAATTTTTAAGCTTTTCTCATGTTCTTGGACATTGTGGAAAGGTCTTTGAGTCCTCTAACCAATGCCTTTGGTCCCATGTAATTTTGATTTATCAATCTCAAGTTATGGCCTTTGACTTAAAGTCCCTTTTTGTTGACTTTTGAAAATGACCTATAATGTTGAAATTGATAACTTTTTGTGAGAGCATTTCTTGGACTTGAAGTATGAAGATGAGTTGTAGGAAATGTCTTTCTCTTCAAAATGAGCTTTGGATGGGATTTTTCTGATAATCCATGTGAAAGTTATGCCCTGGTCAATTTCAGTTGACTTTTTCAGCTGTCCAAATAAGGAAACTTTTGCATCTTTGATGATTTCTGAGCCAAATTTTGAGAATCATGATCAAGCATTGATCAAATGATGTTTGTGGCTTCAAAATGATATGTTGACCAAAAATTTGAACTTTTGACTGTCAAATGACCATTTTGCCCCTACAGTTGACTGTAGTGCAATTAGGGTTTTTGACTGTGCAATTTTGAGCTGAATGCCTTGAAACTTGATATGAGGATGCTTGACCATATTTGTAGGCATATGAGACTTGATTGGGCCTTTGAAAACTTCATTTTCTTGATCAGAACACAAACCCTAGTTTTTACTGTATAGGAGACCTTTGCACTGTGCAACCCTTGGGGAATTTTGTGACCTTGACTTGACAAATCTTGAAGAATATGGGAGGGCAAATTTTGGGGTACAACAGTTGCCCCTGTTCAATCTTCTTAGACCTGAGGATGCAGATTGGCTGACGTGCCTTTCGTAATCCGAGGGTGGAAGATGATTGAACACTAAAGTGCCCAGAAATTTGCGCTCACATGTTAGCAGTGTGATGGGGGGAATGGGCTTATAGATTCCATTTGGAGATTGCTGGATAGGGTGATGGGCTTATAGATGCCGTCTGGATGTTGATCGCGTAGGAGATTCCTTAGAGAGAACCTGCATACCTGCAAAATAGAAAATGAGTACCTGACACGTTGCAGGAGCTGATTTTTTTAGATGCTTGGTATAGATATGTCCTGACTGGTTACAGGAGCTGAGTCTGGAACTTCAAACGGCGATGAATGAACCAGGGATGGTTACTGCCTTAGCATGAATGGTAAGAGAACCTTGGGTGATTTTAACTTCAACCACGCTCGTTGAGAAAAATCTTGGGTGTCTTCTACTGGGATAAGAATCAGGGAGATCTTAGGGTCGATCTGACTGAACCAGAGAAGGCCTTTGACTGGATAAGAATCAGGAAAATCTTAGGGTCGATTTAACTGAACCGGACAAGGTCTTGAAATATCTTCAACTGGATAAGCATCAGGGAGATCTTAGGGTCGATCTGACTGAACCAGAGAAGGCCTTTGACTGGGTAAGAATCAGGAAAATCTTAGGGTCGATTTAACTGAACCGGACAAGGTCTTGGAACATCTTCAACTGGATAAGCATCAGGGAGATCTTAGGGTCGATCTGACTGAACCAGAGAAGGCCTTTGACTGGATAAGCATCAAGAAAATCTTAGGGTCGATTTAACTGAACCGGTCTAGGTCTTGAAATATGATTGAGAATTTAAACTGCATCTTTCCTGAAAGGTAGAGGTCAGTCATATGCAATGCATGATATGGATCAAGCAATGATGTTCTCAATATAAATGAGACTTGTATGATATGATGTGTCTATGCATGTTATAATGATGTATGTGATGTTTTATGTATGTTTTTGTCTAGGAAAGTGAATCCTTGACGGGTGCCGGGAAGTCGTATCCTGGGCTGATGTTGAGGAATAGATTTTGCTTCCGCTGGGGATGATAACTGCAAGAATACCGGTAGGAGAAGATGACTCCGTTGCGGAATAAACTTGGCAAATGGAAGATTCTGCGGGGAGAAAAATGCTCTAGCGATCACGCTGGGGAGTGATACTCTGTGGGGAGAAAAGATACTCTAGCGACCATGCTGGGAAGCAATACTCTGTGGGAAGAGGGATGCCTTGCTGAAGGTTGATAATAATTTGCTGGGGATAGGAAGACTTTGTCGACGACGCTCTTTCCGTGGCTTTTGGCTGAGGATAACCCAGTTATATCCTGTTGAGGAAACAACTCTTTGAATAAAGCCGGGCGACGCGTTCGTGCTCTGCGAGGGGATAAGCTTCCAGAATATACTGGGGATAAGCTTACTGTTTGGGGATATGAATTCCAACTTTCCTGGGGAAACTGGATTGGACTCTTCTGGGGAGTTTTGGAACTGCGAGGGAAGTGACTCCTTTGAATGTTGATATACCGCCGGGGAACAATCTTTAGGCCGAGACTGCCGGGGATGCTTGTTAAGAATATTGCTGCTGGGGAGATGTTGAGATCCACTGGAGGATACCCAACTTCCTTAAGATTTGATAATTTTGCTTGGAGAGGAATGTACTGTTTTGCTGAACCACTCTCTGGGGATTTAATATGTACTTGGTCGTATTCTTTAGCCGAACCTACCTTGGTACCTTGGAGGATAGAACAATTAGACTGCTCAGACAACTCTTTTATTGCCCCTG
Source organism: Vicia faba (assembly GCA_948472305.1). Taxonomy (NCBI): domain Eukaryota; kingdom Viridiplantae; phylum Streptophyta; class Magnoliopsida; order Fabales; family Fabaceae; genus Vicia; species Vicia faba. The sequence continues at coordinate 1,218,409,671 of OX451738.1, read as the reverse complement.
TTTCTAGTGTCACCTGCAATTAATTCCTTTGTTTCGTATGCAAATATTTATGAGTTAGCAAATTATTGTCAATGCATATATCACAAATTGAACCTTGGACGTTCTTCGCAAAACAAAACAGAAAAAGAAAAGCACTGGGCACGTTTAACTGAAAATATATTTGTATTAATTTTTGAATGGCCTGTGAATAGGCGTTTTGTGTACAAGAGGCTGACGTCCTAGTAAGAGAACGCCGCCGAACAAAAGAATTTATACAAATTTTGTACAAAAAGAAAATAAAACAGCTGTGTGAAATGAATGATCCCACTGGGTTTCAATTCTGCTATTGCCTTTATAACTCCGAGCGTCTCATCACTTGATGACCTTGGTTGAAGATGAAGCTGACTGATCGATGCCGTCTGAACTTGATGTAGATACCGGATTCTGGATGCAAAGTGATCCAGTGAGACATAGTATTACGCTTTTATCCCTAATTTTTGCCTGGACCGCCCTTTCGGGTTTTCAGTCCACCAGGATACCCATTTTTGCCCAAGCCGCCTTTTCAGGTTTTCGACTTACCGGGTGTACAGATTTTTTATTTTCATCCCTTCATTTTGCCCGAACCCTTTTGGTTCGACGGGAAGCCCTAATTTTTGCCTAGGCATGTCAGCCTAGCGGGTCCTTTTTTATGCGTAGTATCTTTTTACTATGTCTGCATTGGCGGGGTGAGGAAGGTCGTCGCCATCCATGTTGGTCAATATCATGGCTCCTCCTGAGAACACATGCTTAATCAAAAATGGCCCTTCGTACGTAGGGGTCCATTTGCCCCTTGGATCACTCTGAGGAAGGATGATTCTCTTGATTACCAGATCCCCAACTTGATATTCTTGTGGTCTGACTTTCTTGTGAAATGCCCTGATCATCCGTTTCTGATACGTCTGACCATGACAGATAGCAGCAAGTCTTTTTTCGTCAATGAGGTTGAGTTGATCAAGTTGTGTTTGGATCCAATCATCTTCATTCAGATTTGCATCCTTCATTATCCGGAGAGAAGGAATTTGTACTTCGATCGGCAAGACTGCCTCCATACCATAAACCAGAGAGAAAGGAGTTGCCCCGGTTGACGTCCTAACTGAGGTACGGTACCCATGTAGAGCGAACGGTAACATCTCGTGCCAATCTTTATAAGTCACTGTCATCTTCTGCACGATTTTCTTGATGTTTTTATTTGCTGCTTCTACAGCTCCATTCATCTTCGGTCTGTAAGGAGAAGAATTGTGGTGCTGTATTTTGAACTGTTCGCAGAGCTCAGCGATCATCTTGTTATTCAGATTGGTACCGTTGTCTGTAATAATTCGCTCAGGGACGCCGTACCGACAGATCAGGTTGTGCCGAATGAACCGTGCCACAACAGTCTTGGTTACCGTAGCATAGGATGAAGCTTCAACCCACTTCGTAAAGTAATCAATCGCCACTAGGATGAAGCGATGTCCATTAGATGCCGTAGGTTTTATCTCACCGATCATGTTTATGCCCCACATTGCAAATGGCCAAGGCGCAGTCAGAACATTCAGGGGAACCGGAGGAACATGCACCTTATCTGCATAAATCTGGCCCTTGTGGCATGTCCTGGAATGTTGGTAGCAATCAGCTTCCATTGTGGACCAGTAGTATCCTGCCCGTAGGATCTTCTTAGCCATAGTGTGCCCACTGGAATGCGTACCAAAGGTCCCTTCATGTAGCTCTTCCATGATCCTTTCTGCTTCAGCCTTATCCACACAACGCAGTAAGGTTGAATCATGGTTTCGCTTGTACAAGATGCCATTGCTGAGGAAGAACTTGGCTGCGAACCTTCTCAGGAATTTCTTATCATTGACAGATGCACCTTCAGGGTATTCCTGAGCTTCCAGATATCTCTTCACTTCGTGGTACCAAGGCTTCTCAGTCACCAATTCGGTTTCGAGATCACAACAGTATGCCGGCTCGTCCAGTTTCCAGATGATGATCCGGGGGGCCTCATTATCCCATTTGACTTTGAACATTGAAGACATTGTAGCTAACGCGTCCGCCAGCTGATTCTCTTCTCTTGGAAAGTGCTCAAAGGTTATCTCTGTAAAGTGGGGAATCAGGGTCAACACACACTCTCTGTAAGGGATCAGGTTTGGATGTTTCGTATCCCACTCTCCTTTGATCTGATTGATCACAAGAGCGGAATCTCCGAAGACACTTAGAAATTTGATCCTTAGGTCGATCGCAGCTTGAAGACCCATGATGCACGCCTCATACTCCGCCATGTTGTTGGTACAGTTGAAACACAGCCGGGCAGTGAGTGGAGTATGAGTACCTTGAGGTGATATGATTATGGCGCCGATACCATTTCCCAAAGCGTTGGAGGCTCCGTCAAAGTGCATAGACCATCGGGATCCTGGTTCAGGTCCTTCATCCGGTCCAGGTACTTCACAGTCAGTTACTATCATGATGCTTTCATCCGGAAACTCGAAGTTCATTGATTGATAATCATCTACAGCTTGATGTGCCAGGTGGTCTGCCAATACACTTCCCTTGATGGCTTTCTGGGTCGTATACTGAATGTCGTATTCCGTCAAGATCATTTGCCATCTTGCAATTCTCCCAGACAGAGCAGGCTTTTCGAATATGTACTTTATAGGATCCATCTTTGAGATCAACAAGGTAGTGTGAGTCAGCATATACTGTCTCAGCCGGCGAGCAGCCCATACCAAAGCGCAACAAGTTTTCTCAAGCAGTGAGTATCGGGTCTCACAGTCGGTAAACTTTTTGCTAAGGTAATAAATGGCATGCTCTTTTCGGCCAGACTCGTCATGCTGTCCCAGCACACACCCCATTGAGTTTTCAAGTACTGTCAGGTATAGTATCAGAGGTCTCCCTTCAACCGGTGGCATAAGGATAGGTGGTTCTTGGAGATACTCTTTGATTTTGTCAAAAGCAGCCTGACATTCATCGTTCCAACGTACTACCTGATCTTTCTTCAGCAGCTTGAAGATTGGTTCACAGGTAGCAGTCAAGTGTGAGATGAATCGAGCGATGTAATTCAGGCGTCCCAAAAAGCCTCTGTCTTAGGAACTGGCATCTCTTGAATAGCTTTGACCTTAGCAGGGTCCACTTGAATACCTTTATCACTGACCACGAAGCCTAGCAACTTCCCTGATCTTACCCCGAAGGTGCACTTGTTCGGGTTCAATCTCAGCTTGTACAGTTTCAACCGGTCAAACAATTTCTGCAGATGATCTAGGTGCTCTTCCTCAGTTTGGGACCTTGCGATCATGTCGTCCACATACACCTCTATCTCATGATGGATCATATCATGAAATAAGGCAACCATGGCACGTTGGTAGGTTGCCCCAGCATTCTTCAACCCGAATGGCATGACCTTGTAACAGAAGGTGCCCCACTGAGTAACAAATGTAGTCTTTTCCATGTCTTCAGGTGCCATCTTGATCTAATTGTAACCTGAAAAGCCATCCATGAAAGAGAATACCTTGTGCTGAGCTGTGTTATCAACAAGGACATCAATGTGAGGTAAAGGGAAGTCATCCTTGGGGCTGGCCCTGTTCAAATCCCTGTAGTCGACACACATTCTGACCTTACCGTCTTTCTTAGGTACCGGCACCACGTTAGTAACCCACTGAGGGTAAGAAGTCACTGCAAGGAACCCAGCATCAAACTGTTTCATAACCTCGGCCTTAATCTTCTCAGACATCTCTGGACGCATCCGACGGACCTTTTGCTTAACTGGAGGGCAGTCTTCCTTAGTTGGCAAGTGATGGATCACAATATCGGTATCCAACCCGGGCATGTCTTCGTAGGACCAGGCAAAGATCTCCACATAATCATGTAACATCTTGGTTAACCGTTGCTTCACGCTGAGCTCTAGGTTGGCACCAATCTTTACCTCTTTCCTGTCTGCCTCAGTACCCAAGTTGATTGTTTCCACTGGCTCTTCATGGGGTTGAATTGCCCTCTCCTCCTGAAGCAACAGTCTTGCAAGCTCGCCAGGCACTTCGCAATCATCTTCACCTTCGTCTTCGGCTAAGTTGATCGGATTTTCAAAGTCATAATTGGCAGTAGCAGAGTTGTTATCAGTAAGATCCAGAGTGGATTGAAACCTGTATGAGTGAGTGTGTGTGTAAATACAGCTGTTTTGAAAATATATGTAAAGGAAAGAAAGACAGAAAAGGAGCACAATATTTGCAATGCGAAAAAACGTCCAAGATTTTCATTCATGATATATGAAATGACAGTTTGTATGCCCTCACAAATAGAACCACGGTGCCTCGGGTAAGACACCGGGCCATAGAGTTTATCATTGTTTATTACAAAATAACGAAACATAGGAATTCATTACTTAGTAACAAGAGAAACAGACAGGTTGTCCTTTGCACTCCAATTATTAGATCCGCCGTCGGTTGCCGGGTAGATCCAGCTATCAAACTCAGCATCGTCCACTTCGTCTTCGTCCCCAATAGCATTAACTCCATGAGCAGGCAGGGGAGCTGTCACTACATTAGGTTTCTCAGATGCCTCAAACTGTACTTCTTGGGCATCAATAAGGTCCTGCAGCTTGTTCTTTAACGCCCAACAGTCATCAGTAGAGTGCCCCGGGCTATCTGAATGGTAGGCACAACGAGCATTCGGGTTGTACTTGGGGGATGCAGTATTTGGAAACTTCGGCGCCTCCCTGACAGTCACTAAATTGGTGGATAGCAACTGTGGCAGGATCTGCGACAAAGTCATGCTTAAGCGGGTGAATTCTCTCCGGGGTCTTTCAACTTTTTGAGGCCGAGGAGCGGCAGCAGGCTTAGCAATCATTACCGCACTGACAGATTGGCGGTGCTCATGTCTCTCTGATTTCCTGGAACCATATACGGCACTAGACTCCTTCTTGAAGGGTTTCTTCTCAGAACTAGGCGATGCACCCTTCGCAATCTTACCAGATTTCAGCCCAGCTTCAATTCTCTCTCCAGTCAGAATCAAATCAGTGAACCCTGCAGATGAATTCCCGATGAGATGGTTGAAAAATGGCCCAGATAGGGTCCCCAAGAACATGTCTACCAACTCTCGATCAGTCAATGGTGGCTGCACCCTACCATCCAGGTCTCTCCACTTCTGAGCGTACTCCTTAAAACCTTCGCTTGCACCTAACGACATACCCTGGAGTTGGGTACGTGTGGGGGCAAGGTCGGCATTGTATTGATACTGCTTGTAGAAAGCAGTAGCCAACTCCTCCCAGTTACGAACCTTGGTCCCATCCAGCTGATAGAACCATTCGAGATGAGTCCCTGAAAGACTCTCCTGGAAGAAGTGGATCCATAAATTCTTATCCGCAGAGTACGGCTGAATTTTCCGAACATAGGACCTTAAATGCAGCTTGGGGCAAGACGCCCCGTCATACTTAGAGAAGGATGGTGCTTTGAACTTGTGAGGGATGATCACACCAGTTGACAAACCCAGATCTCCGAAATCCAGCCCAGGTACCTGTTGAACCTCCATAGCCTTCAATCTGTCCTCCAGTTGCTTATATCTGTCATCTGCAGGAGGGTACTGCTCTTCATCAAAATCTGTCTCGTTGTCGGAGACTACCGGGCTAGGGACCTTTACTTCTGCCTGAGAAGGACTCTTGCCAACAGAAGAACCAGCCTCTTCATGCTGCAGAGTATTGCCAAACCTTCGGCCCGAGTTGAACAGAACAGTTCTTCTCTTCTTCTTCTTCTCCTTCTTCAGGAGCATAGCCTTCAGTTCTTCTTGGCCTTGAGCCAGACCCTTGATTAATTCCTGGAATTATGCATTCTGCACCTGAAGAGCCTTGATTGATGTCTCAGTTGATGCAGATTCGGGATTCATGATGCTGAAATAAACAGCGAAGAACTGTAAGCAACCTGAAAAGAGGAAAAACCTGCTATGCACATGATGAATGAGATGTGTTTATGCAATGCATTCAAGGGTTCGAAAATTCAACTTTATTGTAGACAAAAAGGAACACACGTTATCATTAGAGAAATCATGGTTTAATACATTAAGACCTCATGGGCAAAAGTACAAAAATCAAATCAATCCCAAAATACACTGCGCATCCTCTTTGGAGCTATGTAAGTGTTGAGATTCCTCTCCTCATGCAACAGACGGGTGAGCTCCAAGACCTTCTTTTCACTGGCATGTAGGCTAGTCTCAAGAGAATTCCTTTCCTCCTTAAGCTGGATCCAGCTCTTCTGCATCTCTTCCCAGGATGTGGGCATATCAGGGTGTTGAATAGTGTAGGACACTTCCCCTTCCAAGACTGGTTCTTTGATTACTGGGAGCATATGAGGATAAGGCATCACTAACTTCTGAGAGCGGGCGCGTACCCACTTGAGATAGGGTTCCAATGGGATGGAGTTCCTATGCCCCAGTGTCTTACTGTCTATCCTATTTGGCATCCTCCAAGCTCTGATAAATCTCTGGCGAAGTCCTTGAGTATCATTGTCGAAGTCAAAAACTATGTTAGGAATTAAATTGTCATGAGGACCATCCCTCCGAGCATAACCAAACTGTCTCCAAGCCAGGCATGGGCTATAAGTAATACCCCCTCTGATTCCAAGTAAAGGAACATTAGGGTACTCCCCGCAACGATCAATGATGGTGACATCTGCTCTGGACCTAGGGCACCAATGTATATCTGCATGTGTAAGAGACATCAATCGCTGTGACCATCTCAAACCCTGCTCATTCTTCAAGGCTGATTGTGGGAGGTGCGAAATAAACCACCTTCCCAGGAGAGGAGTGCAACACATAAGGACACCTCTTTTTCTCATGGTTCGAGTGTAACATGAGTGAAGGGTGTCCCCCAGCAACGTAGGTATAGGATTCCTGGACATAAAGATCTGGACAGCACTGATATCAATAAGCTGATCTGGATTAGGGAACAACACCAAACCATAGACAAGGAGGGCCACGACCTCTTCAAAAGCTTGCAAGTCAAGGGAGTTCCAACATTCATGGGCTTTTTCAAACAGAAACCTGGCTAAGAACCCTTTGATACCACTTCTGACTTCCCAATGTCCCTTGAGGTCAGATGACTGTAGGTGCAAGGCTTTAGCAATATCTTCAAGCTTAGGTTCCTTTTCTGTACCGTTGAAGGGTAGCTGATCAAGGATAGGGATCTTCAGGAGCCGAGAGAACTCCTCCAATGTAGGTACCAACTGATAATCCAAGAAGGTAAAACAGTGATGCAGAGGGTCAAAGAATTGGAACAGGACCTTGATCATATCTTCCTCAATGTTGGCGTTGATCAAGCTGATGAGGCTTCCATGTCTTTTACTGAATGAAGAGTTCTCGGGAATCCTGGATATAAGCTCCTTAAGCTTAGGAGGGATCCTTACAAGACTGATTTGAATTGTCTTTCTACGAACAGTTTCCATGTCCTACAAAACAAGAACAAAGATGAAAATTCGAACCCCTGAAATGGTTAGTCAATGCATATGATGCTGGATGATGTCATGATGCTATGATTAAACACACCACAGATATTTACAAAGACAAACATGTAAGGCAAACAAGGCACACAAGACAAGCCCTTAAGGTTTAAGGCCAGCATGGGGTCTGGGTAGTGCCCTCTTGAAGTTGGTGGGTTCAACCTGTCCTAATCAAAGTAACCGGGTTCTAAGGTTCCCAATATCACGGGATTTCTTTCATTGTTCATCGTTTCGATTTAGCCACTGAACTGGCGACCGAAATATTCCAAGAAAGCAACCCTCAATTGAGTGTAGTATCGAGTATCAACCAACCTCGGACTGCACCAAAGTCAGTTATCTCACTACCCTAAAGAGGCCAAGATAGTTCAATTAAGGTTCCTAAGGTCTGTTGATGCTTCACGACACCACGCGGAGGCCCCGTACTCTCCTTGACTGAACTCAAGGGTTACCGGTACACACCAAAGTGCCACATCAACGTAGCAGACTGTTTCAACCATGTCGGTATACCCCGCACAGTTCCCTCACAGCCTTGTTGCTACTTTCTAAGAAAGGTATCCCCCAGATCCGGGTTAGGATCTATAGAACTCCCAAGCAACCCCACAATTTAAAGCACACAAGGAAAACAATTGAAAACATAGTTATGAGCTAGCCCTAAGGTACACCTCACTTTAAGTTTAAGTCCCCAGCAGAGTCGCCAGTTCTGTGATCGGTGGATCTGGAACTGACTGTTTAAAGCTGGTTCGCGAAATGTCGCGGAAGCAAGAGTCGCCACCATCTTTTATTTTCTCCAAATGGAAAGGACAAAAGCACAGAAAAATTCCTTAAAGAGATTGCTCTCGGTTCGGGAGGTAGGTTTATAGAAAGGGAAGGTGTTAGCACCCTTTCTATCCATGGTTATCCATGGGCTCTTAGATACTTGCTCATTGTGTTTTCAAAATTGTTTGTTTGCTTTTCAACTGTGGGTTTTAAAAAGTTTCTTTGAAAATTTCAGTTCGACTCTTGTATCGGTCCTCAAGAGTGTTTGAAAAATTGCTTTCGAAACCTTTTGAAAATATGTTGGTGTGAAAAGTATTTTTTTTATTTATTTTGAAATTTAGAGCAAGTATCTAGAGTCGTCTACCTACCCTAAGGAATTCGTCTGTGTAAATGTCCTTTAAAGTAGTGCCATCCCACCATTGAGAGGTAGGTAGCACCACCGTTGGAGGTGTTCGGGTCAATTCGGGGTTCGGGACATGGTGATCACCAGAGCAATGGGAAGACACCTTAGAAGCTACCCTCATTCCAGGTTCCCGGATCATGAGGACTTACTAAGACGTCCTCTACTCGACGATCACCTTTCGAAGGCAAGGCAACAGTGAGGCGTACCCTAGGGGTGGTGTGTGCGAATTGTGTGTCGTTTTCATTTGTATTTGTCTTGTCATGTTCATTGGTGATCTATGCGTTTGATTTTATTATGGTCATTCATTCTTGCATGCTTTATTAACAGTTAAAAGAGTGCGGAAAAGTAAATCTAAAGCTATTACAAATGGCGCGGGTCCACATCGCCAAAATTAAACCGGACCCGATTTGACAGAAAAGTAAATAATTAAAAGAATTAAAGATTTGAAAAGTGCGAGAAGTAATATTTACAAGGCTTTGGGAGAGGTACATAATTATTTAAATGACATAAAATAAATATGCGAATTAAATAAATTACGAACGAGGGCGTTGGACCCTTTTGCAAAATTAAATTAATATGATGAAATTAATTAAGAGAAAAGAAATTGTTTTTGTTTTTTGGTGTTTTTTTTTATATTTTTAGATTTAATAGAAAAAAGAATTAATTAAAATTAACTAACCCTAATTCTAATGGTTTTTAAGTTATTAAGAAAAATATTGAAGTTTTTAACCTAAATTAACCCTAAATTATTTTCATGCAAATTTAATTATAAAAAATAAAATAAATATTATTATTGTGAAAAAGAAATATTAAAAAAAGAATAAAAATTAACTAAACCTAATTCTACATTTTTTAGATTTTTATTATGAAAAGAATTAAAATTGTAACCTAATTTAAAACTAATTAATTACATGCTAATTTATTTACAAGAAAATATCAAAATAAATAATCATTGTATTTTTTATCTTTTTCTGAGTTTTTTTTATGTGTTTTATATTTTGTAAAAAAATAATTAATTAAATTAAAACAATAAAGCAAATAAAACAATAATTGAAAAAAAAATAAAATATGAAGAAAAAATAAAAAGAATTGCAAACCAGGGGGGGTTCAGTCCCAAATTAGGAGGTATGATCCAAGAAACTGGCCCAACAAGCTTCAGGTCCATTGACCTTTTTTGAGTAGCGTGTTGGATGGTTGACCAGGCTTAGGGTGTTCATCAATCTGGAGCCTTTGATCTGAAGCAGCTAGACGCGTGGCTGGCTTGATGGTGATGGAATATGGTGCGCCTTAACGCTAGCGCTGCATGGAAAGATTTATAGAAAAATAATATGGACATATGTAAGACCTGGGGCTCGAACCCAGGTCATGTGTATTACCAGCGCTTTCTCCAACCAACTGTGCCAATTAACGTATTTGATATATAAATAAACAATGAACATAATAAAAACAAACAAAAGTTAGTGCTTCAAAAACGCGCGCAATTCAAAAGAACCAATGGTTGTTGGCCACGAGGTCTTCTTCTTCGTTCCTGAAAATAATAAAAACAAAGGCCACGGTTTTGAAGACGTTCTCTTAAGCCTGTTTCCAGAAAATAGCGACTAGCCCTCAGTCGCTCATAAATTGAGCGCGAGGGTTGGTTTCGGTCCGTCCAAAGGCGCTTGTTCTAATGATCAAGGTCATATGTCCCAATTTTACCTGGTTTTAAAATCCCCAATTGGAAGCTCTGCAAACCCTAAAATTTAACAATGGCGATTTCTTGTATAGCTCATAAAAACACAATTAATTCATCCAGTTAGCTTCAGAACACATTACTCAATACAAATGCATAATCAAAATGCCATGAAAACGCTTAAATCTGGAAATACGAATTTGAAAAATATAAGAGAAAAGTGGATTTCTGTATACCAATTCAACGCGTTTGGATGAATGTTCTGGATTGGAATATGATCAGTGAAGCTTCAGGAAGCCAATGGGATGGTTTTTATGCCTTGAATCGACCTCTAAAGTGGTTTACAGTTTTGAGTTTCTTTGAGAAAATTTCAAGTTTGTAGAGAGCTTTTCTGCGCAGCTTTGTGTGTAGCAAGATTAGGTTTATGATCAAGCCTTTGTAGTGAATGCATTAGGTCAAAAATATTGATCAAATCTCTTGTAATTCATTGTTTTGAATATTTGATTTCTTAAGATCTTTTCCATATCTTTTTCACATGTTTTTGTATCAATTAGCATCCAATTAAGCCAAATCTTTCCATAATTGTACAAGCACGAAATATTGAGGGCAAAACATGCATGAAAAGATTTATTAGGTCAAGTTAGATATTTTTCATATATTTAAATGATTTAAATGAATTAATATAAATAATAATTCAAATAAATAAATAAAAAATGAGAAAATACTTCCCTTTGGGCCAAGTGGTCGTGCACATGCTTAGAATGATGAATCATGGAAGAAAAATGGGCCCATTAGCATTTTTAGGTCATTTGAATCAATGTTGACTTTTCAAAATATCCAAAAATTTCCCAACTTCCACAAGGCATAACTTGCTCAATTTTTAAGCTTTTCTCATGTTCTTGGACATTGTGGAAAGTTCTTTGAGTCCTCTAACCAATGCCTTTGGTCCCATGTCATTTTGATTTATCAATCTCAAGTTATGGCCTTTGACTTAAAGTCCCTTTTTGTTGACTTTTGAAAATGACCTATAATGTTGAAATTGATAACTTTTTGTGAGAGCATTTCTTGGACTTGAAGTATGAAGATGAGTTGTAGGAAATGTCTTTCTATTCAAAATGAGCTTTGGATGGGATTTTTCTGATAATCCATGTGAAAGTTATGCCCTGGTCAATTTCAGTTGACTTTTTCAACTGTCCAAATAAGGAAACTTTTGCATCTTTGATGATTTCTGAGCCAAATTTTGAGAATCATGATCAAGCATTGATCAAATGATGTTTGTGGCTTCAAAATTATATGTTGACCAAAAATTTGAACTTTTGACTGTCAAATGACCATTTTGCCCCTACAGTTGACTGTAGTGCAATTAGGGTTTTTGACTGTGCAATTTTGAGCTGAATGCCTTGAAACTTGATATGAGGATGCTTGACCATATTTTTAGGCATATGAGACTTGATTGGGCCTTTGAAAACTTCATTTTCTTGATCAGAACACAAACCCTAGTTTTGACTGTATAGGAGACCTTTGCACTGTGCAACCCTTGGGGAATTTTGTGACCTTGACTTGACAAATCTTGAAGAATATGGGAGGGCAAATTTTGGGGTACAACAAATTCCATGGATCATATTGGGTTTTCAAGCATCAGGTCGAAGAGGAAATTGTCGAAAGGGCAAAGCAAATAAAAAAGGTGTGCAGATGCAGATAATTATGTTGAATTCAAAATCTGGTTCAGGTTGTTCGTACCACATGACTGATCGAAAGGAATGATTGGCATATTTTGACAATTCTAAGAAGACCAAGCTTGCTTCGATCCCCAAGCTTCGACTGGGCAATTTCTTATGTAACACGGTGGGAGAACTAACTTGGGTGTTTGCGTTTGATTGCAATTGTTGTGGAGAGCCAGAGTCGCCACCGACTTTTCTTTTATCCAATAAGGAAAGGGTGAAAAGAACAGGAAAGACCTTTAGAGATTATTTCTTGAGTTCGGGGGGTTGGTTATGAAAAGGGAAGGTATTAGCACCCTTTTCATCCGTAGTCATCTACGGGCTCTTAGTTTCTTGCTAGATCACTTGCTTTTGTTTGAAAATGTGCTTGTGGTGTGGGTTTTGAAAGTATTTTGAAAAGTCTCTTTTGTAATGGTTCTCGTTTCTATAAGAACGCGTACAAAGAGCTTTATCTTTTGAAAATGTTTCAAATGAAAGTTTTGGTGTATAAAATGTTTTTTTTTAAGAAAGCGAGAAACTAGAAGCATCCTACCTACTCAAAAGGTCTAGTATTCTTTTCCTCGTCCTTTAGATGTTGCTATCTTACCATTGATTTGGTAAGAATCCCCGGAATTGGATGTGAAGGGACGGGCGTAGGATGTTTGTATAGTCATAGAAGGAAACCTATGGGACATTTAAGCAATGTCATTTAGGGACTAGATCGTTTACCGAAGGCAACATTGAGGGTCGTCGAGGGACTACGATCTTTTATCGATGGTATTTGCTAAAACGCCCATATTCGAGGGACATGACTATGTTTCTGAGGCAACAAGTGAGATTACCCTAGGGGTGCATGTGTGTGAATAGTGTGTTTATTTTTATGTATTTTGTCTTTTGAATTTTAAGTTATCTACTTGTTGTTTTTATCTTTCCATACATCCTAATTACTAACATTTATACAAAAGCAATAAAAATGCAAAAATAAATCCTACACTATTACAACCATATTGAAATTGCAAGAAAATATAAAGAAAAAATAAAAATAAAAAGAACAAAAATGAACTCTTCGATTCAGGTAGAACCATCCTTCGATTCTGCACTTTTTGACCTCTTTCGATTTGGGCCTGGAGTCAGCAAGGTTATGTCCTTCGATTGTGAGTTGGAAGGTTCTATCCTTCGATTTGGGCCTGGAGTCAGCAAGGTTTTGTCCTTCGGTATAGTCAGCAAGGTTCTGTCCTTCGATTTGACCCCTACTTCCGGACGACGGTCGGTTTTGTTTTGATTCCTATGATCATATGCAGCATTGACCTCCTTCTTTCCAACAAAGGGTTTCTTCACCATACTTGAGGATGCATCTCTTTGAATTTTGATGCTTTTTATACCGACTTCGACCCGCTCACCAGTCATGATTAATTCGGTAAACCCAGATGAAGAACTCCCAATCAGGTGATTGAAAAATGGTCCTGACAAGGTGCCTAGGAACATATCCACTAATTCTCTGTCGGATAAAGGGGGATGGACCCTGCCTGCGAGATCCCTCCATTTTTGAGTATAGGTTTTGAAACCCTCATCTGTTCCCATAGACATGCTTTGTAACTGTGTCCTAGTCGGAGCCAAATCAGCATTATACATATATTGTTTGTAGAAAGCGGCGACCAACTCTTCCCAGTTGCAAACATTGGACCCTTCTAATTGGTAGAACCAATCTAAATGATTCCCCGATAAGCTCTCTTGGAAGAAATGCACCCACAGATTCTTGTCAGCCGTGTGGGGTTGAATCTTTCTGACATATGACCTCAAATGTAGTTTCGGGCAAGAGACACCATCGTACTTGGCGAAATTTTGGACCTTGAATTTTTGTGGGATGACAACCCCCGAGATGAGTCCTAATTCTTCAAAGTCCAAACCGGGTACCCTCTGAATCTCCATGGCATTCAAATGATCCTCTAGCTATTTGTATTTATCATCATTAGGAGGATATTGTTCTTTAGAGTAATCAGGCTCTTCCTCTCCTTCGGATACTGGGTCGTCGTTCACTTCCTAGGTCTCAGATCCTTGATTATCTCCTTCACCCGATGATGTTGCAAAGTCTAAAGTTCGCCTGGTTTGTCCTTTAAACCTTCTTCCCATGATTACAACACTGGTTGGTTTCTTCGTTTTCTTCTTCTTCTCTTTGGCCAGCAGATTCTTTAACTCCTATTGTCCTTTTGTCAGAGCCATGAGCATTTGTTGAAACTGGGCATTTTGCGCATGAAGATCTTTCACAGTCTGTTCAACATCCATCTCATTGAAATAAACAGTAGAAGGATAAGGCGACCTGTTATGAGAAACCTGTATGATGTTATGATGAATGAAGATGCAATATGCAAATGATTTCAAGGAAATTTAGAGATTTAAACTTGTTCAAACCAAAAAAAGAACACACGCCATATTAAATAAAACCAAGTTTGAATACATCATGCCTCTTTGGGCTTACAAAGAAATAAACAAAATACAACAAAAACTCCTAAGACAAAAAGACCGAACGCATCCTCTTTGGAGCAATGTAGGTATTCAGATTTTTCTCTTCATGAAGCAGTTTGGTGAGCTCTAGAACCTTCTTCTCACTGGCGTAGTACTGGGTTACAAAGGTGTCTCGTTCTTCCTTCAACTGAATCCAAGCTTTTTGCAGGTCTTCGAGAGAAGTAGGCATGTCAAGATGAAGAATGGTGTATGGGACGTCTCCTTCCATAACAGGCTCAATGATGACAGGAAGGATGGAAGGGTAAGGCATTAAGAGACTCTGGGCACGAGCCCGTACCCACTTAAGGTAAGGCTCGAGTGGGATAGAGTTTTTATGTCCCAAAGTCCTACTGTCCACCTTGTTCACCATTCCCCAACTATTGTACCCCAAAATTTGCCCTCTCATTTTATCCAAATTTCTCATCACAAGACTCTTTGAACTCAAGATCAAGCTAGGGTTTGCTCTACTCAAGACATCTCCTTGCACTGATGACCTAAATTAGAGTTTGAGTTTGCACAGGGATTTTTGGACTTCCAATGATCAAAGTTACTTTCATACTTCATGTTGGACCTACAAGATTGCCTCTACCAAGTTTCAAGCTTTGAATCAAATTTTTGCCCAGTCAATTGGACAGTTGACCTAGGAATCAGCTGTATTGGGGGAAAAAGTTAATTGTGGCCAATTTACAGTCAAACCTCACAATTTTTTATCCACATCAACATTATGGACTCATATGAACCATTTGATCAAGTTTGGACCACAACTCCTCAAGAAATTTGATCAGATCATCAAAAGGGCAAAATGGTCATTTTCAGGGTTTTGACTGTACAAGGGCAATTTCTGACTTTTAACCTAGCCAATGGAAAATTGGGCTCAAGCATGGATTTAAGGACTCAATGGAATAATCTTGACATATTCACAAAGCTCAAAAGATCTTAATTGCATTGGATTGGCAGATGAATTTTTTAGTCAACTGATCAAAATTTGACTGTACACTGAAAAGTCAAACTTTGACTTTTTGGTCAAAATCAAGTGCCAAGAGTCATTTTTCACCAATATGTGTCAAAACATGAAACTTGTTCAGCAAGAAACCCAATTTTGCAAATTAGGGTTTAAAGTTGAAAATTTTCATAACTTAGAATTTTTCTAAGTTATGAAATTTTCTTAATTTTTCCTAACTTTGCCCAACATTTTCACCATGATGCATTTGGATTCAAACAAAACTTACAACATGAAAGTTGTAGTCCTCCACAAAGTCTACAACTTTGATTCACAAAGTTTTCCCAAAAGAATCTTGGATCTCAAGTTATGATTTTTGGAACAAAGGTCCATGGAACTTTTAACTTAGGGAAATCTTGCCCTAATTTAGGCAGGATTTTGACCTATCGTCATGGCCATTTTTCACATAGTTCCACTTGGAATATCAAATTGCATTTCAAATATGGAATGTAGAGCATGTTGCAAGATTTCCAAAATGTCCAAGAAATCTCCAAACTCATTTGTGGATAGGTAGAATCGAAGGCTTAAAGTTGGCAAAAACTCATTTTTCATCCATGGCATGTTCATAGTGATACAAGTTGCAATCTCTAATCAGCTTGCTTTACACTAGATTACAGGCCTCAAAACCATTCCACACTCAATAATTAAATGCAAATCCATTGGTCTAAGGCATTGTTTTGGTCATTAGAGCATTGCACACAAGATTAATCCCTAAATAGAAAAAGCAACATTGCCATTTTTGCCAAAATGTGCTTTATGTCAAAACCACATCTCTTGAGCCTTGAACAATATCTTGTGCAGCAAATAATATCTACCAACTTGAGGGGCCAAGGTCACAGGAAGAAGGCTGATAGATAGCCTTTACAGGCTTGTATTACATCATTGTTCATTTTGGCTTAAAAGATAAGAAACATGTCCAATACACTAGAACTTACACATCTGTGAAAACCAACTTGTGCAAGCTTTTGAGACAACTTTCTCATATCCCCTTGAGCCAGAAACACGACCCTTTGAGCCCTCAAACCTCCCATAGAACAAAATCATCTTCATTTGGAAAAACAGGGCACTCCCTGCAGTTTGATTTCCACAGCCCAAATCCCTCGTGCGTTTTGCTTCAAATTGGTTCAAACACCTTCCATACAACCTATCCAAGCTATCCCAACCCTTAAACACTGACTGTAACTCCATTTACAGTGTTTTCCATTTTTGATTTCAGCTTGTGCAGGTTGATTTTTGTAGGCTTGTTCAAGCACATTCAAGGCAAGCTAGACATTTGAGAAGGTCAGGGGAAGTTCAAGCAAGCTCCCAAACATCTCAGGCCTCATTGAAAAGCTCCACATTGTCAGACACGATCTCAACTAAAACAGGTTTTTAACAACTTCCTATCTCTCTATTTAGGAACAATTAGGCTTAGGTTTTTGAATAAGAAATGTAGTATTTATAGCCATGAAGTTGTACATATGCTCAGTTTTCTTTTTAATTAAGCATGCTAAGAGAATTTGGTCCATGAACATCCTGAAAAAAATAGGTTAAGATTTAGGGCCAGAGAAATTCTTTCTGGTCTTTGAGAGTTAGGACAAGTTTTTTATATGGTTGAATTCGTCTTGGAAAGCTCTACAACTTTGATGTTATGTGTTTTTGCATTAGAGCACGTATGCAGGTTGTTCGTGTTTGTACATGACGCGCGAAAATTTGAAGACAGAGGTTGAAGATGAAGTCTGGCTTGGGATGGGCTTTGCTTCTTTTGTTTTTAACACCCCCCTTTTACTGAATGCACCCCCTTGCCCAATTTCTTTATATTTTATATTTTTGTATTTATTTGTCATTTCTGATTTTTATTTTATATTTTCCAAACATAAAAATATCCAAAAATATTTTCATAAATTCCCACCTTTATTTTTATTATTTTATTGTTTTTTTTAGACATAAAAATAATTTAATAGTATATACTTTTATTTATTGAAAACTTGAAAATAATAAATAATAACATTATACTTTTATTTTTATTCTTTATTTTATTTACACTAAAACATATTGTTCTAAGTATATCTTGGTCTTGTATATATTTTATTTTATTTTTTATTGTGCATAACTAATATATATATATATATACTTTTATTTTATTTAATAGATACTTTAGAATAAAAACATAAAAATATTATACTTTTATTTTTATTATTATTTATACTTAAATAATACTTTTTCTAAATATATTTTATTTTTGTATATACACTATTTTATTTTATTGTATATAAATAGTATATTTAATATATATGTATTCTTAAAAGAAAATTAGGGCTTACCCTTAATAAAAAATAATAATTTTTTTTATTATTCCTTTCTTTTTACATTAAATATTTTTACATAAATAAAAATAAACAAAAACCTTTTTTTTCATATTCATATTATTTGGTATATTTATTTAATTTGTTTATTTAAATATTATTCATTTCTTATTTATGCCATTTGATTCAATTTGGATGTAATAGTAAAACTAGGGTTTTAATTTCTTACAAAATAATCCCCATTCAAAAATTGTATCCCCATCCCCATAATTATGTTGTAATAGTGGTAGATTTATTTTACACATTTATGCTTTCAATTATACCATGATTAGAGATTAGGGTTTGTATGAAAAAATCCAAAATTAACTAGTAGCTTGACCTAATACAAAGACAAAAATGCATGAAAATCAATACACAATGCACACTTGCACCCCTAGGGTTACATCCACTTGTTGCCTTAAAAATGGGCCATGTTATGCATGTTGGGTACTTTGGCAAAACAAAAACAAAATAAAAGATCATAGTCCCTCGATGACGCTATCTTGGTTGCCTAAACAAAATGATCTAGTCCCTCGGAAAAATTGCTAAAATATTTAACACAATTGCTATCATGGTCTATACGATGACCCGCGCCTGTCCCGTTTAACATCCTAATACAAGGTTGTTTACCAAATGCAATGGTAAAACAACACTGTCAAAAGGGTTAAAAACATATAGGAAAGATCTTTGAGTAAAATAGGGTAGACAATTCTTAGTTACTTGATCAAAACTTGCAAAACATCCTTGCTATTTTCAAACACACTCCACAACACAATTTCAAAACATTTCCCAAAAAACAAACTTTCAAACATTGAAATATCTTTTCAAAAGACAATACACCTTTGTATATATTCAAACAAGAATCATTACAAAGGTTGCCACAACGATGGCCTCTTTTCAAAACATCTTTCAAAACCACACACAAAGCACCATTTCAAACAATTGGAAAAGCAAAGCAATGATCTAAACAAGTAACTAAGAGCCCATGGATAACCATGGATGAAAAGGGTGCGTGCACCTTCCCTTTTCATAATCTACTCCCCAAACCCAAGAACACATCTCAAAGGTCTTTCCTGTGCTTTTTTACCTTTCCTTAGGATAAAATAAAAAGTCGGTGGCGACTCTTGCTAAACCGAAACATTTGCAAACACAAACGCAAAACCTTAAGTCAGTTCTCCCACCGTATCACAGAACTGGCGACTCTGCTGGGGAAAACTTTAAAAGTGGAGTAACCTTATGGTTTAGATCACCTTTACATGCTTACCTTGTTTGCCTTGATTACTTTACATTTGATTCTTTTGTTTGGGTTTGAAATCCTCTACCTGGATTTGGCAAACATTCATAGGTAAATAGCAATACATTATGGAAACTGTGTGGGGTATATCGACATGGTTGAAGCAATAGCTATATTAGTGCGACATATTTGTGGGTACCGGTAGCCTTTGAGTCAATCAAAGAGAATACGGGGCCGCTGAGTGATGTCATGAAGCACTAATGAACTCTTAGAACCTTTACTTGACCATCTTGGCCTTTTTAGGGGTAGTGAGATGACCTGCTTTGGTGCAGTCCAAAGTTGGTAGATACTCGATACTACACTCATTGAGGATTGTTTTCTTGGAATATTTCGGTCGCCAGTTAAGTGGCTAAACTGAAACAATGAACACAGAAAATAATCTAGTGATATTGAGCTCCTTAGAACCCGGTTACTATTTATAGGACAGGTTGAGCCAACTAACTTCAAGAGAGTACTTACCTATGAAACCCCATGCAAGCCTGAAACTAGGATCTTGTGTGATTTGCTTGTACATATACTTGTGCATACATCATGAACATCATAAAGCATCATATGCATCTACTAACTATTTCAAGGGTTTGGATCTTCATCTTTGTTCTTTATTTGTAGGTCATGGAATCTCTTCGCATGAAAACAATTCAAGTCAACCTTGTGAGAATCCCTCCTCAACTCAAGGAGCTTACTTCCAAGATTCTAGAGAATTCTCCATTCAGTGAAAGACATGGTAGACTTCTCAACTTGGTCAGCTCTAACATTGAAGAAGACATGGTGAAAGTTCTCTTCCAGTTCTTTGACCCCCTACACCATTGCTTTACCTTTCCTGATTACCAACTAGTACCTACTTTGGAGGAATTTTCTCAACTCCTGAGGATTCCTATTCTCCATCAACTACCCTACAACGGTACGGAAAGAGAACCAAAGCCTGAAGATGTTGCTCAAGCCCTACACTTGCAACCATCTGATATCAAAGGTTATTGGGAAACCAGAAGTGGTGTCAAGGGTTTCTTGTCAAAGTTTCTGCTTGAGAAGGCACAAGACTGCTGGAATTCTCTAGATCTGTAAGCTTTTGAGGAGATTGTAGCACGTCTCATCTATGGGTTGGTCTTGTTCCCAAACCCTGATCAGCTTATAGATGTGAATGCTGTCAAGATTTTCATATCTCGGAATCCTGTGCCTACATTGCTTGGGGACATCCTACACTCATTTCACACACAAACAATGAGGAGAATAGGTGTTCTCATGTGTTGTACTCCTCTTCTAGCAAGGTGGTTTATTTCTCACCTTCCCCAATCGATCTTGAAGAATGAACAAGGCTTGAGGTGGTCACAACGATTGATGACCCTTACATATTCTGATGTTCATTGGTGTTCTCGGTCCAGAGAAAATGTCATCATCATCGATCGTTGCGGAGAATTCCCTAATATCCAACTACTTGGCATTAGGGGAGGCATTACCTACAACCCCTGTTTAGCTCTGAGGCAATTTGGGTATGCCCGAAGGGATGGCCCTCATGATATGCTGATTCCTGGCTTGGTTTTTGACTTCGACAATGATGCTCAAGGACTTCGACAATGGTTTATCCAAGCTTGGAGGATGCCCAACAAAGTGGATAGTAATATACTGGGACATTGAGCCTTATCTCAAGTGGGTACGAACCCGCGCCCAGAGTCTTATGATGCCTTACCCCCACATTCTCCCCATGATCAAAGAGCCTGTTATGGAAGGAGAGGTTCCATACTACCTCCTACATCCTGACATTCCAACATCATTAGAAGATTTGCAAAAGAGTTGGATACAGCTCAAGGAAGAACGAAACACTTTTGAAGCCAGCTTCTACGCCAGTCAGAAGAAGGCTTTGGAACTTAGCCTCCAACTCCATGAAGAGCAGAATCTCAACACTTACATCGCAACAAAGAGGATGCGCAATGTCTTTTTACATTAAGAATTTTGTAATATTTTGCCCATGGGGCATTTATGTACTAACAAATTTCTTCTTATTAATATGACGTGTGTTCTTTTTGTTTGCAACAAATTTGAATTTCTGAATCCTTGAATGCATTACATGAATAACATATCATTCATCATATGCATAAACAGGTCTTCACACCAGGTTTCCTTATCTTTCTGTTGTTTATTTCATCAAGATGGATATAGAGGAGACGGTCAAAGATCTGCAAGCACAGAATTCGCAATTCCAACAACTCCTCATGACCTTGGCAAAGGGTCAAGAGGACCTTAAAGCACTGTTAGAGAAAGAGAAGGAAAAGGAAAAGAAGAAAAATAAAAGAATTGGTGTGGCCACTATGGGAAGAAGATTTGAGAATCAGGCTAGGAGATTTCTGGATTTCCTCTCGACGTCTGACGAAGGGGTTGGTAAAGGAAAGGTAGTTGCAATGCCCTCCGAGTCTGAAGCTGAAGAAGAAGAAGAGGAAGAGGATGAAGATTACTCCGAATAGCAGTACCCTCCGGCGGACGATAAGTATAAGAACCTTGAGGATCGGTTGGCAGCCATGGAGGTACAAAGGGTACCTGGGCTGGATTTCGAAGAACTAGGGTTGGTTGCTGGGATCGTCATTCCTCCCAAGTTCAAAGTGCCTACATTTGATAAATACAACGGTTTGTCCTGTCCGAAGATGCATCTGCGGTCCTACGTCAGAAAGATCCAACCTCACTCTTCTGATAAGGATCTATGGGTCCATTTTTTTCAAGATAGTTTGTCGGGTACTCAATTGGACTGGTTCTATCAACTTGAGAGATCTGATGTTCATAACTGGGAGGATTTGGCTGCTTCTTTCTACCGACAATACCAATATAATGCAGATTTAGCGCCTACTTGTACTCAACTATAGAGTATGAGTATAGTCTCTAATGAAGGATTTAAGGAGTATGCCCAGAAGTGGCGGGATTTGGATGGAAGGGTGCAGCCACCATTGTCTGAAAGGGAACTTGTTGATATGTTTTTGGGGACCCTGTCAGGTCCATTATTTAATCACTTGATCGGGAGCTCATCTGCAGGGTTCACCGAATTAATCCTGACAGGTGAAAGGGTCGAAGCTGGCATTAAGAGTGGTAAATTTCAGAAGGATGCATCGGCTTCCACTGATATCAAGAATACCTTCCCAACCAAGAAAGAAGCTTTTGCTGTTTACACCCAGAGAAATCAGGGAAGAATGGAGCGTCGACCAGCGGTAGAGGCTGTGATGATCCAGAACTCCTCAGCCGATCAACCTCGAAGAAGTCAACCCAGAGCTAACCAAACTAGGGTGGAAAGGCCTCAACGACAATTCACTCGGATCAATATGACGCCTGCCCAGGTCCTCCCTCATCTCTTGAAGCTGAACCTTGCAACCTTGAAAGATCCTCCACAAAATCCGAATACAACTTCCCCTCTTTATCCTGCCAATGCTAAATGTGCCTATCATTTGGACAGTGTGGGGCACGACACCAATAACTGTTGGGCCCTTAAAAACAAGATCCAAGATTTGATAGATGCCAAGGAAGTGGAGTTTGATGCCCCCGAAAAACCTAATGTGATATCCGCTCCTATGCCAAAACATGGTCATAATGTCCATGCTATTATAGAAGATCTTCATGTTACCGTTGTTGATGACATAATGACTTCGTTGCAAATGATCAAGATGAATCTGTTGAAAGCCTGGATTTTCCCAGGCTGTGAAAAAGATTGTTACTTTTGTTCAACCTTGCAATCCGGCTGTCCGCTGTTGAAATCAGGCATCCAACGCCTGATGGATACTCAAGAGATCCTCTTTCAGAAAACTCCTATTTCTACCATTACTCCTGTTACTCCTGTTACTCCAATCAATGATATTGCTATAATCACCATTTCCGACAATATTTCCAAGGCCTGCAAAAGACCTGTTAAGATTACACCTGATCCACAGTTTGTACCGCTGAAGATTACCATGTCGGGGCCTATCCCATATAAGTCCAACAAGACAATACCGTGGAATTATGGAGGAGATATTTTCTATCACGGTGTGAAACAGATCGAATCAGTGGAAGAAAGCTCCGATGAAGAAACTCCTGACATAGGAAATATTGCGGGGACAAGTAAGATAACTCGTAGCGGAAGAATCTTCTCTCTGGAGATTGCACCTCCAAAGGAAGTCTTCGGACCCTCAAGTGCTCTTGTGCCTGTCAAGATATTTGTGCGAGGTCCAGTGATTGAAGAAATTGTTACTCCCGAAGTTGTACCCTCTGCTGTTACTGCTGATAAAGGTAAGGGGATCCAAGAAGCGCCCGTCAGGACGAGGGCTCAGACTTTGGTAATCCCCGAGACCACCCAAAAGGAAATGGAAGAGATTTTAAAGATAATTAAGAAGAGCGACTATGATGTCGTAGAGCAGCTAGGGCAAACCCCTTCAAAAATCTTTATGCTAGCTTTATTGCTCTGCTCCGAGGCTCATGCCAAAGCCTTGATCAAATTCCTGAAGACGACGCACGTGCCTCAAGAAACTTCTGCGGATCAGTTTCAAGAATGTGTAGCCAGCCTTACAGCCGACAATGGTCTTGGCTTCTCTGATGCCAATTTGACGTCTAAGGGAAGAAAGCATAATGATGCGCTGCATGTATCGGTAGAGTGCAGAGGAACCACACTTGCTCATGTTCTGGTTGATACCGGTTCATCTTTAAATGTTCTACCAAAGAAAGCATTGGACAGATTGGACTGTGAAGGTTTGACCCTAAAGCCCAGTAATATCATTGTTAGAGCCTTCGACGGTTCTAAGCGGATGGTTCACGGAGAAGTGGACATCCCAATTAAGGTGGGAACGGAAATTTTCAAATCTACATTTTATGTGATGGACATTCGTCCTTCATATTCATGCTTGTTGGGAAGGCCATGGATCCACAACGCTGGGGCAGTCACTTCTTCTCTACACCAGATGCTCAAATACCCAGTCCAGGGTAATATCATAACTGTTCATGGTGAGTAGGAGTATATGATAAGCCACCTTAACTCTTTCCGCTATGTGGAGTTAGATGGTGAATTCATAGAAACACCTTTCTAGCACTTTGAAGAGGTTTCTCCTGAGGTTACGGTAGCCAAGACAATGATTGATGTGCCCATCATTACCAAACCTGTGTCCCGGATGTCATCCCTTAAA
Organism: Vicia faba; assembly: GCA_948472305.1. Taxonomy (NCBI): domain Eukaryota; kingdom Viridiplantae; phylum Streptophyta; class Magnoliopsida; order Fabales; family Fabaceae; genus Vicia; species Vicia faba. The sequence goes on along the minus strand of OX451738.1, from coordinate 1,218,385,431 downwards.
GATGCAGAGGCTGTAGTCAAGGAAGGAGGAAGCACAATATGGGGTCAACTGCCAGATTTTCCTGTCAAGACAGATAAGTTCGGTTTGGGTTTCAGTGTTTCTAGTTTGAAAGATGTGCGTCGCTCCCGGGCTGGAGGACCACCACTGAAAATCACTCATCATGGAGTTCATGCTTTAGAGGATGATGAAGAAGAAAGCAATTTTGAAGATTGGATCTTTCCAACCATTGAAGGAGGACTGAGAAACTGGGAGGCGAAAGACTTCATTCCAATTACTTTCATCAATCAGTAATTTATCTTTTGAACATTTCCTGTTTGGTCTGTAATAACTTTTAAACAATTCGTACACTTTTTGCCTTATGCCTTACCCGGGGCATATAGGTCCATTTGTAAGGGCTTTGATTCTTCATTTTCATATGCCATTTTTAATTAATCATAGACGTTTTCATCTATAAAATTTTGTGTTCATTTTCTTTCTTTTTACATTTCATTTTGTTTAAAGGTGGCTATCCCTTACACACACCCACACCCACAAAATGCAGGTACCCATCCACTCCGGATTCCATGGGTAAAAATTCTGCTATGGCCTTCAGTGACTCTGAAGATTTGGTCAATCAAGCCGAATACGAAGGTGATGAAAACTGTGAAGTGCCTGGGGAGTTGGCTAGGATTTTGCAACAAGAAGAAAGGGCTATTCTGCCCCATGAAGAGTTGTTAGAGACTGTCAATTTGGGAATAGAGGAAGACAGCAAAGAGGTTAAAGTAGGTGCCAACCTGGAGCCAAGTTTCAAAGAGCGTTTAGTTCAGCTGTTTAATGAATATGTTGAAATCTTCGCCTGGTCCTATGAAGACATGCCGGGACTGGATATAGATATTGTGGTTCACCGTCTCCCTACAAGAGAATATTGTCCACCAATCAAACAAAAAGTCCACCGAATGAGACCCGACATGTCCGAAAAGATCAAAGCTGAAGTGATGAAACAGTTCAATGCTGGCTTTCTGGATGTTACTTCCTATCCACAATGGGTTGCTAACATTGTGCCCGTTCCTAAGAAGGACGGCAAAGTCATAATGTGTGTCAATTATAGAGACTTAAATAGGGCTAGCCCTAAATATGATTTTCCACTACCACACATTGACGTCTTGGTTGATAACACAGCTCAACACAAGGTATTCTCTTTCATGGACGGATTTTCAGGGTACAACCAGATCAAAATGGCCCCCGAAGACATGGAGAAGACTACTTTTGTTACGCAGTGGGGTACCTTCTGCTATAAAGTGATGCCATTCGGACTGAAGAATGTCGGGGCAACCTATCAGCGAGCCATGGTAGTTTTGTTTCATGATATGATACATCATGAGATCGAAGTCTACGTAGACAACATGATAGCCCGTTCACAAACAGAAGAAGGACACCTCGACCATCAGCAAAAGTTGTTTGTCAGATTGAAAGAGTATAAGCTCAGATTGAACCCTAGTAAGTGCACTTTCGGAGTTAGGTCCGGTAAACTCTTGGGATTCATCGTCAGTAACAAAGGCATTGAGGTTGATCCTGCTAAAGTCAAAGCTATACAAGAAATGCCTGCCCCTCGCACTGAGAAGGAGGTCAGAGGTTTTTTGGGACGCCTAAATTATATTGCAAGGTTCATCTCTCACCTAACATCTATCTGTGAACCAATATTCAAGTTGTTGAAGAAAGATCTGGTGGTTGAATGGAATGATGATTGTCAAGTCGCTTTCGATAAAATTAAGGAGTATTTGCTAGAACCTCCTATCTTGATGCCACCCGTCGAAGGAAGGCCGTTAATCATGTATCTGATTGTTTTAGATAATTCAATGGGGTGCATACTGGGGCAACATGACGAGTCTGGCCGAAAAGAGCATGCCATTTATTACCTTAGCAAAAAGTTTACCGACTGTGAGACTCGCTACTCACAACTCGAGAAAACTTGCTGCGCATTGGTATGGGCTGCTCGCCGGCTAAGGCAGTATATGTTGACACATACAACTTTGCTGATTTCCAAAATGGATCTGATCAAGTACATCTTCGAGAAGCCTGCTTTATCCGGAAGAATCGCTAGATGGCAGATGATCCTGACTGAGTATGATATCCAGTACACAACCCAAAAAGCTATAAAGGGGAGTGTACTAGCTGACTATCTAGCTCATCAAGTCGTCGAAGATTACCAATCTATGAGGTTCGACTTCCCTGACGAGGATATTATGACATTGGACAACATTAAAGGTAACAGACCGTATGACGGACCTGAACAAGGATCCTGATGGACTCTGTACTTTGATGGTGCCTCCAACGTACTTGGGAACGGTATTGGTGCGGTACTTATCTCTCTAGAAGGTTGCCATACACCTTTCACTGCTAGACTCTGCTTCAGCTGCACCAACAACATGGCCGAGTATGAAGCTTGTATCTTTGGTCTCAAGGCTGCTATTGACTTGGGAATCAAATCTCTGGTTGTATTTGGGGACTCAGCTTTGGTTATCAGTCAAATCAAAGGAGATTAGGATACTAAACACCCTAACCTCCTCCCTTACAAAGAACATGTCCTGACATTGTTACCACATTTCGAGCAGATTACCTTCGAGCACTTCCCGCGAGAAGAGAATCAGCTAGCAGATGCGCTAGCTACAATGTCATCCATGTTTAAACTTAACTGGGATAATGAGGCTCCCCAAATCACCATCGAGCGAAGGGACAAACCTGCGCATTGTCATGAGATTAATACCGATGAAGTAGTGGAATAACCTTGGTTTCACGAAATCAAAAGGTATCTCAAGACTCGAGAATACCCTGAAGGAGCTTCAGTCAACGACGAGAAGTTCTTAAGGAGATTTGCTACCAAGTTCTTCCTAAGCAATGGTATCCTATACAAGCGCAACCATGATTGTGTTCTGCTTTGTTGTGTGGACAAGGTTGAAGCTGGGAAAATCATGACTGAACTACGTAGTGGCACATTTGGTACCCACTTGAGCGGACATACGATGGCTAAGAAGATTCTAAAGGCAGGCTACTACTGGTCTACCATGGAAGCTGACTGTCATCAATACGCTCGTACTTGTCACAAATGCCAAGTCTATGCTGACAAGGTACATATTCCTCCAGTTCTTCTAAATGTCCTAACGGCTCCTTGGCCATTCGCAATGTGGGGTATCGACATGATTGGAGAGATCAAGCCCACAGCATCCAATGGATATTGCTTCATCCTGGTGGCTATTGATTACTTTACCAAGTGGGTCAAAGTATCTTCCTTCGCCTCCGTTATAAAGAATGTGGTTTCCCGCTTCATCAAGCAGAACCTCATTTGCCGGTACGGTATCCCTGACTGTATCATCACGGACAACGGTACGAACCTGAATAACACTATGATCACCGCTCTGTGCGAGCAGTTCAAGATTCAACATCACAATTCATCTCCCTATCGGCCAAAGATGAACGGTGTTGTTGAAGCTGCGAAAAAAAATATCAAGAAGATCATTTAAAAGATGACAGTCACCTACAAGGACTGGCATGAGATGTTACTGTTTGCTCTACACGGATATTGTACCACGGCGCGTACTTCAACCGGGGAAACCCCTTTTTCTTTGGTATATGGCATGGAAGCTGTTTTACCTATGGAGGTTCAGATTCCTTCTTTAAGGATTATGAAGGATGTTGGTTTAAGTAAAGACGATTGGATTCAGACCGGGTTTGATCAACTTAACTTGATTGACGAGAAGCGACTTACTGCTGTTTGTCATGGTCAGGCATATCAGAAACATATGATCAAGGCTTTCAACAAGAAATTCAAGAGACAAGTATATAAAGTCGGGGACCTTGTAATCAAGCGAATCATCTTCCCACAAAGTGATCCCAGGGGCAAATAGACTCCTACTTACGAAGGACCATTTGTGATCAAAAACATCTTTTCTGGTGGGGCAATGATCTTAACCACCATGGACGATGATGACCTGCCGCATCCTGCGAACGCAGACATAGTCAAAAGATACTACGCATGAATGACCCGGCAAGTTGAAAACCCGAAAGGGCGACTTGGGAAAAAGTGGGCATCCCGGTGAATCGAAAACCCGAAAGGGCGGTTCAGGCAAAAATTAGGGATAAACAAAAAAAAATCTGTACACCCGGCAAGTTGAAAACCCGAAAGGGCGACTTGGGCAAAAAAGGGTTTCCCGGTGGATCGAAAACCTGAAAGGGCGATCCAAGAAAAATTTGGGAATTAAAGCGTATGACTATGCCTCGTCGGATCACTTTAAGGACAACCTCTTCACGGACAAGATCCAAGCTTCTGATCAATCCAATCACCTGTGGATGAAGCAACGAATGGACAAGATACTCAGAGTAATGAAGGCTATAGAAGAATTGGAACCCCATGGAATTGTTACACATAGCCATCTTGCTTTGTATAAAAGTTTTCTCAATTTTATGACAACATTCTCTTACTAGGGTGTCTGTCTCCCTTGTACAAAATACTTACACAAGTTAATACAAAGATACTTCAAAGTGCAGAAAATTGTTTGCCTTTTCTTTCTTAGTTACACTTATGTTTTATTTGAAAACGTCCAATGATTTATTGAAATGAGCATATGCATTTGAATATAATCACTGCTTACAAATAAAACGAAATGAGAAAGAATAATTACTGATAGAAGGAAAGTATAGGAAAATGTCTTTAAGCTATTCCAGGAGGAATCCCCTGCAATGCATCATCCAGATTCTCGGCAGAACTAAAGCCCTGAAATGCATATCCCCAACGGAGTTAAGTTTCAGGAAAGATTCTCACAAAATTCAAGCGACAAAGCTTTCTCTTAGTTGAATTACGGACAAGTTCCTAAATCTCAGCATAGATGTTTCCTCGGTTGAATTACGGACAAGTTCCTAAATCTCAGCAGGAATGTTTTCTCAGTTGAATTACGGGCAAGTTCCTAAATCTCAGCAGGGATGTTTTCTTCAGTCAAATTATGGACAAGTTCCTAAATCTCGACAAAGCTTTTCTTCAGTCGAATTACGGACAAGTTCCTAAATCTCAACAAAGCTTTTCTTCAGTCGAATTACGGACAAGTTCCTAAATCTCGACAAAGCTTTTCTTCAGTCGAATTATGGACAAGTTCCTAAATCTCGACAAAGCTTTTCTTCAGTCGAATTACGGACAAGACAAAGCTGTTTTCTCAGTTGAATTACGGACGAGTTCCTAAATCTCAGCAGGGATGTTTTCTCAGTTGAATTACGGGCAAGTTCCTAAATATCAGCAGGGATGTTTTCTCAGTCGAATTACGGACAAGTTCCTAAATCTCGACAAAGCTTTTACTTCAATTGAATTACGGACGGGTTCCTAAATCTTAGCATAGATGTTTCCTCAGTTGAATTACGGACGAGTTCCTAAATCTCAGCAGAAACGACCCACCAGCAGAATGACGGACGACGAAGCTCCTAAAATTCTATTACTCTCAACAAAGATCAGCTTTCTCCAGCAGGATCTTCCTTAACAACAGATATACAAGCCCTCACAAAGGAATCTCTTATACGATCAATTTTTCTTGGATGGCATCTTTAAGCCCATCTCCGACAAGATTCTGTCACATCTACAAATGGCAACTTTAAGCCCATTCCCTCAGCTATATTCCGACGAGTGCAAATTTACGGGCACTCTAGTGTCCAATCCTCTTCTACCTTCGAGTCACGAAAGGCAAACTCGCCAATCTAACTCTTCAGCTTCAAGAAGATTGAACAGGGGAAGCTGTTGTACCCCAAAATTTGCCCTCTCATTTTATCCAAATTTCTCATCACAAGACTCTTTGAACTCAAGATCAAGCTAGGGTTTGCTCTGCTCAAGACATCTCGTTGCACTGATGACCTAAATTAGGGTTTGAGTTTTCACAGGGATTTTTGGACTTCCAATGATCAAAGTGACTTTCATACTTCATGTTGGACCTACAAGATTGCCTCTACCAAGTTTCAAGCTTTGAATCAAATTTTTGCCCAGTCAATTGGACAGTTGACCTAGGAATCGGCTGTATTGGGGAAAAAAGTCAACTGTGGCCAATTTACAGTCAAACCTCACAATTTTTTATACACATCAACATTATGGACTCATATGAACCATTTGATCAAGTTTGGACCACAAATCCTCAAGAAATTTGATCAGATCATCAAAAGGGCAAAATGCTCATTTTTAGGGTATTTACTGTACAAGGGCAATTTCTGACTTTTGACCTAGCCAATGGCAAATTGGGCTCAAGCATGGATTAAAGGACTCAATGGCATCATCTTGACATATTCACAAAGCTCAAAAGATCTCAATTGCATTGGATTGACAGATGAATTTTTCAGTCAACTGATCAAAATTTGACTATACACTGAAAAGTCAAACTTTGACTTTTTTGTCAAAATCAAGTGCCAAGAGTCATTTTTCATCAAGATGTGTCAAAACATGAAACTTGTTCATCAAGAAACCCAATTTTTCAAATTAGGGTTTAAAGTTGAAAATTTTCATAACTTAGAATTTTTCTAAGTTATGATATTTTCTTAATTTTTCCTAACTTTGCCCAACATTTTCACCATGATGCATTTGGGTTCAAAAAAAACTTCAACCATGAAAGTTGTAGTCCCCCATAAATTCTAAAACTTTGATTCACAAAGTTTTCCCAAAAGAATCTTGGATCTCAAGTTATGATTTTTGGAACAAGGGTCCATGGAACTTTTAACTTAGTGAAATCTTGCCCTAATTTAGGCAGGATTTTGACCTATCTTCATGGCCATTTTTTACATAGTTCCACTTGGAATCTCAAATTTCATTTCAAAGATGGAATGTAGATCATGTTGCAAGCTTTCCAAAATGTCCAAGAACTCTCCAAAATCATTTATGGATATGGAGAATCGAAGGCTTGAAGTTGGCAAAAACTCATTTTTCATCCATGGCATGTTCATAGTCATACAAGTTGCAATCTCTAATCAGCTTGCTTTGCACTAGATTACAGGCCTCAAAACCATTCCACACTCAATAATTAAATGCAAATCCATTGGCCTAAGGCATTGTTTTGGTCATTAGAGAATTTCACACAAGATTAATCCCTAAATAGAAAAAGCAACATTGCCATTTTTGCCAAAATGTGCTTTATGTCTAAACCACATCTCTTGAGCCTTGAGAAATATCTTGTGAAGAAAATCATATCTACCAAATTGAGGGGCCAAGGTCACAGGAAGCAGGCTGATAGATAGCCTGTACAGGCTTGTATTACATCATTGTTCATTTTGGCTTAAAAGACAAGAAACATGTCCAATACACTAGAACTTACACATCTGTGAAAACCAACTTGTGTAAGCTTTTGAGACAACTTTCTCACATCCCCTTGAGCCAGAAACACGACCCTTTGAGCCCTCAAACCTCCCATAGCACAAAATCATCTTCATTTGGCAAAACAGGGCACTCCCTGCAGTTTGATTTCCACAGCCCAAATCCCTCGTGCGTTTTGCCTCAAATTGGTTCAAACACCTTCCATACAACCTATCCAAGCTATCCCAACCCTTAAACACTGACTGTAACTCCATTTACAGGGTTTTCCATTTTTGATTTCAGCTTGTGCAGGTTGAGTTATGTAGGCTTGTTCAAGCACATTCAAGGCAAGCTAGACATTGGAGAAGGTCAGGGGAAGTTCAACCAAGCTCCCAAACATCTCAGGCCTCATTGAAAAGCTCCACATTGTCAGACACGATCTAAACTGAAACAGGTTTTTATCAACTTCCTATCTCTCTATTTAGGAACAATTAGACTTATGTTTGTGAATAAGAAATGTAGTATTCATAGCCATGAAACTGTACATATACTCAGTTTTCATTTTAATTAAGCATGCTAAGAGAATTTGGTCCATGAACATCCTGAAAAAAATAGGTTAAGATTTAGGGCCAGAGAAATTCTCTCTGGTCTTTGAGAGTTAGGACAAGTTTTTTATATGGTTGAATTCGTCTTGGAAAGCTCTACAACTTTGATGTTATATGTTTTTGCATTAGAGCACGTATGCAGGTTGTTCGTGTTTGTACATGGCGCGCAAAAATTTGAAGACAGAGGTTGAAGATGAAGTCTGGCTTGGGCTGGGCTTTGCTTCTTTTGTTTTTAACACCCCTCTTTTACTGAATACACCCCCCTGGTCCAATTTCTTTATATTTTATATTTTTTTGTATTTATTTTGTCATTTTTGATTTTTATTTTATATTTTCCAAACATAAAAATATCCAAAAATATTTTCATAAATTCCCACATTTATTTTTATTATTTTATTGTTTTTTTAGACATAAAAATAATTTAATAGTATATACTTTTATTTATTGAAAACTTGAAAATAATAAATAATAACATTATACTTTTATTTTTATTCTTTATTTTATTTACACTAAAAAATATTGTTCAAAGTATATCTTGGTCTTGTATATGTTTTATTTTATTTTTTATTGTGCATAACTAATATAATTAATATATATATACATACTTTTATTTTATTTAATAGATACTTTAGAATAAAAACATAAAAATATTATACTTTTATTTTTATTATTATTTATACTTAAATAATACTTTTTCTAAATATATTTTATTTTTGTATATACACTATTTTATTTTATTGTATATAAATAGTATATTTAATATATTTGTGTTCTTAAAAGAAAATTAGGGTTTACCCTTAATAAAAAATAATAATTTTTTTATTATTCCTTTCTTTTTACATTAAACATTTTTACATACATAAAAATAAACAAAAACCTTTTTTTGCATATTCATATTATTTTGTATATTTATTTAATTTGTTTATTTAAATATTATTCATTTATTATTTATGCCATTTGATTCAATTTGGATGTAATAGTAAAACTAGGGTTTTAATTTCTTGCAAAATAATCCCCATTCAAAAATTGTATCTCCATCCCCATAATCATGTTGTAATAGTGGTAGATTTATTTTACGCATTTATGCTTTCAATTATACTATGATTAGAGATTAGGGTTTGTATGCAAAAATCCAAAATTAACAAGTAGCTTGACCTAATACAAAGACAAAAATGCATGAAAATTAATACACAATGCACACTTGCACCCCTAGGGTTACATCCACTTGTTGCCTTAAAAATGGGCCATGTTATGCATGTTGGGTACTTTGGCAAAACAAAAACAAAATAAAAGATCATAGTTCCTCGATGACGCTATCTTGGTTGCCTAAACAAAATGATCTAGTCCCTTGGAAAAATTGCTAAAATACTTAACACAATTGCTATCATGGTGTATACGATGACCCGTGCCTGTCTCGTTTAACATCCTAATACAAGGTTGTTTACCAAATGCAATGGTAAAACAACACTGTCAAAAGGTTTAAAAACATATAGGAAAGATCTTTGAGTAAAATAGGGTAGACAACTCTTAGTTACTTGATCAAAACTTGCAAAACATCCTTGCTATTTTCAAACACACTCCACAACACAATTTCAAAACATTTCCCAAAAAACAAACTTTCAAACATTGAAATATCTTTACAAAAAACAATACACCTTTGTATATATTCAAACAAGAATCATTACAAAGGTTGCCACAACGATGACCTCTTTTCAAAACATCTTTCAAAACCACACACAAAGCACCATTTCAAACAATTGGAAAAGCAAAGCAAGTGATCTAAACAAGTAACTAAGATCCCATGGATAACCATGGATGAAAAGGGTGCTTGCACCTTCCCTTTTCATAATCTACTCCATGAACCCAAGAAAACATCTCAAAGGTCTTACCTGTGCTTTTTGACCTTTCCTTAGGTTAAAATAAAAAGTCGGTGGTGACTCTTGCTAAACTGAAACATTTACGAACACAAACGTAAAACCTCAAGTCAGTTCTCCCACCGTATCACACCAACCACGTGTAAACCTCTGGCGGTAACCTTGGTCTTCTTTGTCGTAATCGAATACCAAATCTTGGATGAGCATCTCATGAGGGTCGTCCCTTCGGGCATACCCAAACTGCCGAAAAGCTAAGCACGGGTTGTAGGTGATACCTCCCCTAATACCTAGCAGAGGTACATTAGGGAATTCTCCATAGCGGTCAATGATAGAAATATCTTCCAAGGATCTCGGGCACCAACGGATATCATAGTGGGTGAGAGACATCATCCTTTAAGACCAAGTCAATCTTTGCTCGTTCTTCAATGTTGACTGAGGCAGGTGTGAAGTGAACCACTTAACGAGTAGGGGGATACAACACAAAAGGGTACCTCTTTTCTTCATGGTGCGGGTATGAAGGCAATGCAAGATATCTCCTAGTAAGGTAGGTATAGGATTGCGAGAGAGAAAGACTTTGATGGCATTAACGTCTATGAATTGGTCTGAATTGGGAAACAGAACCAAACCATAAATGAGGAGAGCTAGCGCGTCTTTGAAAGCTTGGAAATCCATGTCATCCCAGAATGAATGGGCTTTTTCCAATAGAAACTTAGCTAGAAAGCATTTAACCCCACTTCTCGTCTTCCAATTGGCTATGACGTCGGCCCTCTTCACATGTAAAGCTTCGACGGTGACTTCAGGTTTTGGAATCCCTTCTATACCGGTGAACGGTATCTGATTAAGCACGGGAACCCCTAAGAGTAGAGAAAACTCTTTTAATGTAGGTACCAACTGATAGTCCGGAAAAGTGAAACAATGATGTATGGGATCGAAGAATTGGAATAGTACACACATCATCTCTTCTTGGAAGTTGGATGTAGCCAAACTGATGAGTCGACCATACTTCTTGGTAAAAGGAGAATCCTCGGGCACTCTTGAGGCTAGTTCTTAAAGTTTAGGATGTGCTTTCATGAAGCTGATTCGGATGGTGTTTCTTCAGAGAGAATTCATGTCCTACAAAACAAAATCAAAGATAAATTTCTAAATCCTTGAAATGGTTAGTGAGCATGCATATGATGTTAATGATGTTTATGATGTTTATGTACAAGTAAATATATACACAACAAATAGATCCCTATGTTTTAGGCTTGCATGAGTTTTGTAGGTAAGTACCCTCTTGAAGTCTAGTTGGCTCAACCTGTCCTAGAAATAGCGATCAGGTTCTAAAGGATCTCAATAGCATCCACCTTTCTCTTAGGTATTGTCTCAGCACAACAATCTTTTCTTGCGGCCGAGATATCCCAAAGTCTATCCTCAATGAGTGTAGTATCGAGTATCAACCAATTTTCAGCTTTACACCGAAACCGGCTACCTTACTACATCCTAAAGGCCAAGTTTGTTCAATTAGGGTTCTAAGGTCAATTAGTGTTTCATGACGCCACTCAGCGGCCCCGTATTCTCCTCGATTCGCCACGAGGGATACCGGTACCCACAAATGCGTCACACTAACATAGCCATTGCCTCAACCACATCGGTCTACATCGTACAACCTCCATAATCTATTTCTATTTACCTAAAAAGGTTCCCCAGATCCGGGTGGTGGATCAAAGCAAGCCCAATACAAAGAACTAAATATAAAGCACACAAATTAAATAATTAAAGCGAGTAAAGGTGATCTAACCCTAAGGTAACCCAACTTTTTTTATTTTGTCCCCACCAGAGTCGCCAGTTCTGTGATATGGTGGGAGAACTGACTTGAGTGTTTTGTGTTTCGCTCGCATTTGTGCGGATAGCAAGAGTCGCCATCGACTTTTATTTTATCCAAAAGGAAAGGTAAAAAAGCACAGGAAAGACCTTTCGAGATTATTTCTCGGGTTCGGGGGGTAGATTATGAAAAGGGAAGGTATTAGCACCCTTTTCATCCATGGTTTTCCATGGGCTTTTAGTTACTCATTTAGATCACTTGCTTTTGTTTGACAGTGTGCTTGTGGGGTGGGCTTTGAAAGTGTTTTGAAAAATCTCTTTGTAATGGTTCTCGTTTCTATAAGAACGCGTACAAAGTTTTGTTTCGAAAAGTGGTTCAAAGATGTGTTTGTTGATTGTGTTTCAGAAAGTGTTTTGAAAAGATGTTTTGCAACAGTTCTCGTCTCTATAAGAACGTATACAAAATGTTTTGTCTTTTGAAAATGTTTTAAAATGAAAGTGTAGGTGTAAAAAATGTTTTTATCGTGAGCAACGTCGAGGGTCATCGAGGGACTACGATCTTTTTTTATCGAAGGGTCGTTGCTAAAGCATCCCATATTCGAGGGACATGACTGTATTTCCGAGGCAACGAGCGAGGTTACCCTAGAGGTGCGCGTGTGAAAAAGTGTGTTTGTTTCAAGTTATTTTGTTCTTTGATTAGGTTATCTAGCGATTTATTTTTTGAATCTTGCCATACACGCCTAATTACTATACAGTATAAGGAAAATAGTAAATTGCGGGAATTGAAATTCTACGCTATTACAAAGTGTTCGGGAATAGGGGTACAATTTTGACAAATGGGGATGAGCCAAATGCGATTTAAAAGGTCTAAATAACAAACAATACAACCAAATTGAATCGAGCAATTAATTGAAACTACCACAAATCTATGAAGTAAAAATTAATTAATCAAAGTAAAAATATGGAAATAAAATTCTAAGTATTTACTTGAAAAGTTTGGAAAAAAATAAAATAAAATTTTATTCTAAAAAAAATATTTAACTAAAGAAATTAAATCAAAAGGTATTAATTTTGTATTTTTTTGAGGAAAAGAAATAATTAACCTATTAAAAAAAATTTAGTATTTTTTTGGATATGAGAAATCTATATAAAAAAAGAAAATAATAATAAAAAAATATTCTATCATTTTTTTGGGACATTTTTATCATGAAAAAAAATCAAAAGAAAATTAATAGTAAGAAAGTTAATAAGAAGAAAATTAATAACAAGAACAACTAATCAAAACAATTAACATAAAAAAACAAAAGGAGTTAGAAATTAAACAAATGGGGGGTGCATGCAGTAAATACGGAATTGGGCTCAAAAGGATGGCCCAGGTTATAAACAAAAAAAAAAGGGTCAGCTAGACTAAAAAATATAATCTAAAAAAAATAAATGGGCCAACAGGGGGTCGGGTCTGGCCAGACCCGGATCCACCTCCAATTTATCTTGGCTTCGGTTTCAATGAACAACAAGAACAAACCCTAAAATTCTAACCTATCTTCCTCTCACCGTTAACATTTTCTCCATCTCTTCTCTGAACCGATCGAACCTCCATCTTGTTCACCTTACTCGCGATGTTCTGCCTCCGATTATTCATCATCACAAACATCATGACACACACACACTGAACACTCATCATCCCCGACTTTCAATCGCTTGTTCAAAGAAGTTAATCGGCATATCGCAGTTAAGTGAAAGAGATGAAATTTTGATAATCATATAATCTAATCAAAGCTCATAAATGTTCAAGAAATCAAATTACAAACTGATGCAAGGAAGAGAGGAATCGAAACCTACCTATCAGAATTCGTCAGATGCGACTTCGACGATGACAAACAGAAATATAGCCAAAGACGCAGAAGGTATGTTCTCCAATTCCTTATCTCTGAGATTTCACCTCTTTTTCTCTTCTTCTCTATACCTATTGTTATCGGATTTACTGTTGCTTCATTGTGTTTTTGCAGTGAGGTTGAAGCAGTACAGTTACAGAGAGGAATTTTTGACAGAGGGTTTTGAGGTGTGTGATTAATGTGAACGGTTCTGAGGAAGTTTAAAGAGATAGCTAGCTGTTTGAATTTGTTGGGACGGAGAAACGAAGTGGGTGATGGCGTTTGGTTGCGTGACAGAAAGAGTGTTTGTTCAGTGGTGATGAGACTGCAGAAACAACGGAGGAAGTATGTCGTGAACACTTGAGGTGATGTGAGTTTTTTTTTGTGAAGTTTTTCTGTAGGTTTTGGATCCTCAATCAACCGTCCCTCTCTCTGTTTAATTGGACCTTTTTTATACTGTCGATTTTGGTCTTTGGTGTTGGTTCTGGTTTTTGTGATTATAGCAGCTTTTTTGGTCTTTGTCATTACAGCAGGTCTTGATTTTGTCTTGCTTGAAAGGCTGTGGTTTTTTGGCTTTGTGATTACAACAGGTTTTGGTTTTGTCATTACAGAAGGTCTTGGTTTTGTCCTGCTTGAAAGGTTGTGGTTTTTTTGCTTTGTGATTACAACAGGTTTTGGTTTTGTCATTACAGCAGGTCTTGGTTTTGTCCTGCTTGAAAGGCTGTGGTTTCTTGGCTTTGTGATTACAACAGGTTTTGGTTTTGTCATTATAGCAGGTTTTCTTTTTGTAGCAGAGTTTTTTACAGGTTGCACTTTGGGCAATTTTGTAGCATATATAACATGCTTATGGGCTGTAGCAGTGTTTGACAATTTTTTTTGGGTTGCTTGTGGCCTAGGTGATTTCTTTCCTCTTTCTCTTTCAAAGAAAAAATAAACAATTTTTATTTACTTATTGAACTCTGAAGAATTTGCCACATTTAGGAAGATGATGACATAGGGCTTGGATCTATTTTGATAGCTTTGTTATTTTTGAATTGTTGCTATTATACTTGGTTCTTGTTTTGCTGTCATATATTGCCCTGTATTCTTATGTTGTTGCTGTGCTACCTTGCTTGCCTAGTTTTACCCATGCTGTTTTGGTGTTTTTTCAGCTTTGTGTTTCCTTGAACCGTGTTGCGGTTTGCTACTGTAGTTTCATTTTTTTTTTGCTATTCTTTTCCCTTTTTGTGAACCAAAAGAATTCCACTTTTTTTTGTGATTTGCAAAAGTAGGAGGAGATAAATCATGATTGAAAAAACCCTCTTAATTTCTGATTCCACAAGGTAAATTCTAAGGATGAGATAAAAACTCTTAATAATTAGTTCTTGAATTTTCACATGTAGCTAAAATTTTCTTTCTTTTGTTGCATGTACGAGCAATTTGGACAATGGAGAAAAATGATGAAGAGTGGCCTGCCATGTGTGATGAAGACTTGAAGATGACAAAAAATCAATCTTTTAGGAATTTTGTATTGTTGTAACTTTTGTAACATTGTGGCTTTCATTTGTAATTTTAATTTGAAGATTTGGAGAATTGTGAAATATATTCAAATAAAAATGACGCTTTGTTGTAAATCTTAAGTTCTTGAATAAACATTAAATAGTTTTGAATTCCAAAGCGGCTTAAAAAAGTCTTGCATTAGGTTCAACAATTGATTTGATTCATGAGAATTGTGACTTAGATAAACCATGAATCACAACATAGCTTTAATCATGTTTGTATTCCAAAGTTCGAATGAATTTGAAGAAACTTTAGAGAATTCGTTCTCTGATACCTTGAATTCAAAACCAACCACGCGAATCATCTGTAACAGAATTGGACAAAAGCTTGTGATGTCGTGTAATTCTTTGCTAATCAAAACAATATTCAAATGAAAACTCAAGTAATTTTCAACAAGATCATAAATCAATTTTCAGCATGGAAACTTGTGTTATAAACAAACATCTTCTTCGAACTCAATATGAATCTCCGAATTCAACATCTCATTCTATGGACAATCTTAACATAAGAATCGCAGCCTTTGAGAAATCAACTAGAAATTGAAAATACTCTAAATCAAGAAAATGACTCATGACAAATTGATAATCTCCAAGGTCTTTACAATTTCCTCTGATTCTTAAAAAGGACTTGTTGATGACATCGCTCATGAAAAATGTACAAAAATAGTCGTCCCGAGATCTTGAAAATTGAGGACATTACGACTCTTGAAAGGCAGACCACAATTATCTGAAATTAGATCAAAAACAGAAAGTGACATCTAAAATATTCGAATTTCCGATGATCTTTCGCATATAATCAGCTCTTGACTTGTGAAGATAAATTGGAGATGACGTCAAGGAGAGTCATATGCAAACAGAAACGCTCAAGAATATCGATTAATGAAGAAGTTACAATTGTTTGAATTTGATACTGAAAAGGCTGACTTTTGTAATTGATTTTTAGTCACCTGAACCATTGAATGAGCAAACTCACGATGCGAGGCCTGAAACTTGGCACAAACATCCTTGATAACACATGAAGGACTATAAAGACCATTTGAAACTTTGAAAACTCACTTTCCTTTGAGAAATGCAAAACCCTAATTGCTCATTTACTGCCTCGGAAGAGAATCTGTCTGATCGATTTCTGAGCCAACTTGAATATCCAAGAAAACCTAGGATTGTATCTTGTATGAAAATGGGAGGGAAAATTTTGGGGTACAACAATTGCCCCTGTTCAATCTTTTTAAACTTGAAAAGCAAGTTCGACATGTTTGTCGTTCGTGGCTTGCAAGTAGAAGGTGATTGAACACTAGAGTGCCCATAAATTTGCACTTGATGACGCGCTGGTTGATTGTGTAAGGAAATGGGCTTAAAGATGCCATTTGGAGAAACAAAGGAGAATTGTCGGAGATGGGCTTATAGATGCCATCAGAAGACGAATACTGACGGAAAATTTGAACTCGATCTTAAGCAGAAAGCGAATCAGAATAAACCGTTGAGAGATTTATCTGAACTAGTGAAATAATCTGGAGACGAATCAGAATAAACCGTAGAGAGATTTATCTGAAATAGTTAAATAATCTGGAGACGAATCAGAATAAATCGTTGAGAGATTTATCTGAACCAGTGAAATAATCTGGAGACGAATCAGAATAAACCAATGAGAGATTTATCTGAAACAGTGAAATAATCTGGAGACGAATTAGAATAAACCGTATAGAGATGTATCTGAACCAGTAAAAATCTGGAGACGAATCAGAATAAACCGTTGAGATATTTATCTGAACCAGTGAAATAATCTAGAGACGAATCAGAATAAATTGTTGAGAGATTTATCTGAAATAGTAAAAATCTGGAAACGAATCAGGATAAACCGTTGAGAGATTTATCTGAACTAGTGAAATAATCTGGAGATGAATCAGAATAAACCGTTGAGAGATTTATCTGAACCAGTGAAATAATCTGGAGACGAATCAGAATAAACCGTTGAGAGATTTATCTGAACCAGTGAAATAATCTGGAGACGAATCAGAATAAACCGTTGAGAGATTTATCTGAAACAATGAAATAATCTGGAGACGAATCAGAATAAAATGTTGAGAGATTTATCAGAACCAGTAAAAATCTGGAGACGAATCAGAATAAACCATTGAGAGATTTATCTGAACCGGTGAAATAATCTGGAGACAAATCAGAATAAACCGTTGAGAGATTTATCTGAAACACTAAAAATCTGGAAATGAATCAGGATAAACCATTGAGAGATTTATCTGAACCAGTGAAATAATCTGGAGACGAATCAGAATAAACCGTTGAGAGATTTATCTTAACCAGTGAAATAATCTAGAGACGAATCAGAATAAACCGTTGAGAGATTTATCTGAACCAGTGAAATGATCTGGAGACGAATCAGAATAAACTGTTGAGAGATTTATCTGAACCAGTGAAATAATCTGGAGACGAATTAGAATAAACCGTTGAGAGATTTATCTGAACCAGTGAAATAATCTGGAGACGAATTAGAATAAACCGTTGAGAGATTTATCTGAACCAGTGAAAATAATCTGGAGACGAGTCAGAATAAACCGTTGAGAGATTTATCTGAACCAGTGAAATAATCCGGAGACGAATCATAATAAACCGTTGAGATATTTATCTGAACCAGCAAGAACCGGCCTTTTCTCGGAAACTGATCTGTATTTGACTTGTCGAAAATTTGTGTCTGTCGGAAGTTTGTTGATAATAACTGTCTAATGACTCTTTCCTATAAAAAGGTGAAGAGTTAATTGTATGCAATGCTATGATGTATGCGATGCATGGTGTGATGTTTGCCTCTCAAAATAAATGAGATTGCATTGTATGTACTTGAGTTGTCAATGTTATGACGTATGGATGCAAATGTATGGATTTAAATATTGTTTGTGCCATAGCGTTGCTGGAAGCGGGGAAAATAAATCCCTTTTGAAGCACTGATGGGTGAGTTTCCAAGTATAAACTTTGTTGCTGAAGGGAAAAGCCAGACATTGCTTGTGGTCTTTGTGATATCCTGCTGGAGAAATCTGAGAAGTTGGGAAACTTACTGGGGACATTCTGGATCGATGGTTGGAAATTCTTGCTCTGTCAGGAAAATGTGAATGCTTGATACCAACAGGCTGCATACTGGGGATATGCTAGCGATTCTGTAGTAGGGCGCATTTGTCTCTGCTCTGGCTGGAGAAAGTACCTACGAGGGTTTTATGGAATGGCTTATAGATATTATCCTATTTCTTAAAGTCATTAGTAATTGTCTTTTCGTTTCTTTTTGTTTATTTGTAACAGTAATCATGTTCAAATGCATATGTTCAAAAATAAATCATTGGACGTTTTTGTAAATAAAACATAGAAATAAAGAAAAACAGATGGTTTTGCACTTTCAAAAGGGATATCTTTGTATTAACTTGAACAAGTATTTTTTGTACAATGAGACGAGCATTCTAGCAAAAGAATGTCTTCGTAAAAAATGAAAATTGATACAAAGAAAAGATAGCTATGTGAAATAATCCCATGGGGTTCCCATTCTGTTATAGTCTTCATGTCTCTGAATGTCCTGTCCGCTTGTCGCCTCGGTAAAGTCGATTGGATTGATTTAGAGCCAAATGAGTTGATTGGTTGACGCTGAAGATTGTCTGCCAGATGATTTAACGGGACATAGTCATACGCTTCAATCCCTAACTTTTTCCTGGACCGCCCTCTCGGGTTTTCAGTCCATCGGGATACCCTTTTTTGCCTAAGCCTCCCTTTCGGGTTTTAGACTTTCCGGGTGTACAGATTTTTTTATTTTCATCCCTTATTTTTGCCCGAACCCTTTTGGTTCGCCGGGAAGCCCTTATTTTTTCCTAGGCCAGTCAACCTAGCGGGTCTTTGATCATGCGTAGTATCTTTTAACTATGTCCGTATTTACAGGGTGTGGGAGGTCGTCGCCATCAATAGTAGTCAAGATCATTGCTCCACCAGAGAAAATGCTTTTGATTACAAACGGCCTTTCATATGTAGGGGTCCATTTGCCCCTGGGATCACCTTGTGTAAAAATGATACGCTTGATTACCAAGTCACCGACCCGATATACCTGACGTTTGACCTTTTTATTAAAAGCTTTGATCATGCGTTTTTGGTACATCTGACCATGACAGATAGTTGTAAGCCTCTTCTCATTAATCAAGTTTAGTTGGCCAAACCGAGTCTGGATCCAATCTTCTTCATTTAAACCAACAACCTTCATGATTCTTAGAGAGGGGATCTGGATCTCAATAGGCAAGACAGCTTCCATGTCATATACGAGAGAAAAAGGTGTTGCCTCAGTTGGTGTGCGAGTTGTGGTACGATACCCGTGGAGAGCGAACGGTAGCATCTCATACCAGTCTTTGTATGTGACTGTCATTTTCTGTATGATCTTCTTAATATTTTTGTTAGCAGCTTCTACAACACCATTCATCTTTGGCCGATAAGAGGAAGAATTGTGATGCTGAATCTTGAATTGCTCGCACAAGGCGGTGATCATAGTGTTGTTTAGATTCATACCATTATCAGTGAGGATTCTCTCTGGGATATCGTACCGACAGATGAGATTCTGTTTGATGAACCGAGTGACCACATTCTTAGTAACGGAAGCAAAAGAAGCTGCCTCAACCCACTTTGTAAAATAGTCGATGGCCACTAAGATAAAGCGGTGTCCATTGGAGGCCGTTGGCTTGATTTCCCTAATCATATCGATTCCCCACATAGCAAAGGGCCAATGAGCCGTCAAGATATTCAGAGGAACCGGAGGTACGTGTATCTTGTCAGCATAAATTTGACCCTTATGACAAGTCCGAGAGTATTGGTAGCAATCTGCCTCCATGGTAGACCAATAATAGCCTGCCCGTAGGATTTTCTTTGCCATTGTATGCCCACTGGAATGGGTACCAAAAGTGCCTTCGTGTAATTCGACCATGATCCTTTCAGCCTCAGCCTTGTCTACGCACTGAAGCAATATAGAGTCATGACTGCGTTTGTACAAAATGTCGTTACTAAGGAAGAATTTAGCCGAGAACCTTCTTATGAACTTCTTGTCATTCACCGAAGCTCCTTCTGGATATTCCTGAGACTCGAGGTACCTCTTGACTTCATGAAACCAAGGTTGGTCCACTACATCTTCAGTATTAATATCGTGACAGTAGGCTGGTTCATCCATCCGCTCAATGGTGATTTGAGGAGCCTCGTTCTCCCAATTAAGTTTAAACATAGATGACATCGTAGCTAATGCGTCTGCTAACTGGTTTTATCCTCCCGGGAAATGCTCGAAGGTAATCTTCTCGAAATGCGACAACAATGTCAACACATGTTATTTATAAGGGATAAGGTTGGGATGCTTGGTGTCCCATTCCCCTTTGACTTGACTGATGACCAAGGTTGAATCTCCAAATCATCCAAGTGTTTGATCCCCAAGTCTATAGCAGCTTTGAGACCGAAGATGCACACTTCGTATTCTGCCATGTTGTTTTTACAGTTGAAGCAAATTCTGGCAGTAAAGGGAGTATGACATCCTTCTGGAGATATGAATACGGAACCGATACCATTTCCAAGTGCGTTGGATGCCCCATCAAAGAACAGGGTCCATCGGGATCCTTGTTCAGGTCCGTCATATGGCCTGATTTCTTCACAGTTGTCTAATGTCATGATGTCTTCGTCTGGGAATTCAAACTTCATGGACTGATAGTCTTTTACAGCTTGGTGAGCAAGATGATCAGCCAATACACTTCCCTTTATATCTTTCTAGGTAGTATACTGTATGTCATATTCTGTCAGGATCATCTGCCATCTCGCTATTCTCCCAAAAAGAGCGGGCTTTTCAAAGGTGCACTTTATCGGATCCATTTTAGATATCAACAAAGTAGTGTGGGTTAGCATATATTGTCTCAGCTGGCGAGAAGCCCATGCCAGAGCACAGCAAGTTTTCTCGAGTAGTGAATATCTTATTTCACAGTCGATAAACTTTTTGCTCAGGTAATAAATAGCATGCTCTTTTCGGCCAGACTCGTCATGCTGCCCCAGCACGCACCCCATTGAGTTTTCTAAAACAGTTAGATATAAGATCAATGGCCTTCCATCTACAGGTGGCACAACACAGGAGGTTCTTACAGGTATTCTTTGATTTTGTCAAAAGCAACTTGGCATTCGTCGTTCCATCTGACTACTTGATCTTTCTTCAAGAGTTTGAAGATTGGCTCACAAGTAGCTGTCAGGTGAGAAATAAACCTGTCTATGTAATTCAGACGTCCCAAGAATCCTCTGACTTCTTTCCTAGTACGAGGAGACGGCATTTCTTGTATCGCTTTAACCTTGGCAGGATCAACTTCGATACCCTTGTTGCTGACCACAAAACCCAGGAGTTTACTAGATTGTACTCCGAATGTACACTTGTTTGGATTCAATCTCAACTTGTACTTCTTCAGCCTCTCAAACAGTTTTTGTAGGTGATCAAGGTGCTCTTCTTCCGTATGCGATCTGGATATCATATTGTCTATGTAGACCTTTATCTCATGATGTATCATGTCATGAAATAAAGCTACCATAGCGCGTTGATAGGTTGCCCCAGCATTCTTCAGTCCGAATGGCATGACCTTATAGCAGAAAGTGCCCTATTGTGTAACAAAGGTCGTTTTCTCCATATCCTCAGGCGCCATTTTGATTTGGTTGTATCTCGAGAAGCCGTCTATGAAGGAAAACACTTTGTGTTGCACCGTATTATCAACTAAGATGTCGATGTGGGGGAGTGGGAAATCATCTTTGGGGCTTGCCCTATTCAAATATCTATAGTCCACACACATCCGCACTTTACCGTCTTTCTTAGGTACAGGAACAACATTGGCCACCCATTGGGGATAAGAGGTGACAGCCAAAAATCCAGCATTGAATTGCTTCATGACTTCTGCTTTGATCTTTTCAGACATATCGGGCCTCATGCAATGAACCTTTTGCTTTACTGGGGGACAATCTTCCTTTGTAGGCAGATGATGTACCACAATGTCTGCATCCAGTCCCGGCATATCTTCGTACGACCAGGCAAAGATCTCAACATAATCGTGCAATAACTGAATCAGATGCTCCTTGACACTAGGTTCCAAGTTGGCACCCACCTTGACCTCTTTCTTATCTTCCTCAGTTCCCAAGTTAATTGTTTCGACCGGCTCCTCATGTGTCTAAATGGTCCTTTTCTTCCTATTGCAACAACCTGGCCAACTCCCCTGGCACTTCATAATCTTCCTCACCTTCGTCGTCGGCTTGGTAGATCGGATTTTCGAAGTCATAATTGGCCATAGCAGAACTGTTACCCATGGGATCCTGAGTGGATGTATATCTGCATTTTTAATATGTGAGTGTGTGTAAGAGCATAGCTACCTTTAAAAGAAATAAAATGTAAGAAAGAAAAGGCAAAGAAAACAAAATTTGATGCAAAAACGTCCATGATTCATTAATGACATGTAAGAATGAAGTGACAACCCTCACAAATGAACCGTTGTGCTTCGGGTAAGACACAAGGTTTTAAAAAGTATGAATTATTTAAATATTACAAGCCTGAAAATATTAAAAGACAATTACTCTTGAATAAAAGTAATAGGAATGAAATCTTTGGCCTCCCAATTGTTGAGCCCTCCGCCGATGGTTGGAAAAATCATTCGTCCATGTCACAGTTGTCGTCACTATCTTCTATTTCATTGACTCCTTGATTGCTGATACACAGAGGTGGTCCCCCTACGCGAGAACGTCGGACAGCTTTCTGAGCCTCTGAAGTGAACCCTAAACCAAATTTGTCGGACTTGTAGGGAATATCTGGAAGCTGACCCCAAATAGTACATCCTCCCTCTTCAACTACTGCTCGAGCGTCTTTCAACGAGGCCATCTTTAGTGGAGGTCTGGTAATCTTCGGGACTTTTGGAGTAGACTTGGTTGCTGCGATCGTTGCTGGAACCTCCTCAAAGTTCTGACGGGGAGTCTCTATGAATTCACCATCCATTTTAACATACCTGAAAGAGTTCAAATGGCTAACCATGTATTCCTCCTCTCCGTGAACTGTGATAATCTTCCCTCTGATCGGGTATTTTAGCATTTGGTGTAGGGTGGAAGTGACGGCACCAGCACCATGGATCTAGGGTCGACCCAACAGACAAGAGTACGAAGGGAGGATGTCCATCACATAGAAAATTGAGTCAAAAGTCTGAGTCCCAATTTTTATGGGGATACTAACTTCTCTGTGCACTGTCCTCTTGGAACCATCAAAGGCCCTCACTATGTTGTTGCTAGGTTTCAAGATGAGCCCCTCGCAATCCAGTCGGTCGAGAGCATTTTTGGGCAAGACATTCAATGATGAACCGGTATCCACCAAAACATGGGCCAGTGTGGTGTCCCTGCATTCAATGGAAATATGTAAGGCATCGTTGTGCTTCCTTCCCTTAGAGGTTAAATCAGCATCGGAAAAGCCCAATCTGTTATCAGCGGTCAGACTGGCCATACAGTCTTCAAATTGGTTGATGGAGGTCTCTTGGGGCACGTGAGCGGTATTAAGAAACTTTACCAAGTCTTTGGTGTGAGTTTCAGAATACAAAAGTAAGGAAAACAATGATATCTTCGAGGGGGTCTTCCCCAATTGTTCTACAATGTTATGGTCACTTTTCTTAATTATCTTCAGGATTTATTTTTTTTCTTTTCTATAAGCTTCAAGGATGACCTCGGGACGTTCTCTTTCTTGGGTAGGCTCAACCAAAGCCTCTTTTCCCCTTGTATGGGCAGTAGGGATAACAGTAGGAGTATCGCTGGGGGTGTCGGTAGGAGTGGCAGTAGTAATGATCACAGGAGTAGAAACGGTCTTTGGAGAAATATCAGGTGAGAAGACTCTTCCACTTCTTGTTATTTTGCTGGTTCCAGTGATGTTACCGATATCGGGATCAATATCTCTCGCAACTTCATTCTTGACAGCCAACTGATCTTGCTTGACGCCATAGTAATAAACGGCAGCCTCATAACTCCAGGGAACAACTTTATCTGAGGAATATGGTATTGGTCTTGGCATAGTGATGATTAAGGGTGCAGATCTGGGAGCGGATGTAATCCTGACGGGTCTTTTGGTGGAGGCCCCGGGAGGATTTTCGGAAATGGTGATTATTGAAACATCTTGATAAGAGATTTTGATAAGAGGTAGCTTTTCAAATAGGATTTCTTTACTGGTCATTAGGCGTTGGACTCCTATCTTTAGTAACAAACAACCGTTCGGTAGAGACTTGCATAAGTGGAAATTTTCATCGCAACCTGGGAATAGGCCGGCTTGTAGTAGATTTTGTTTAATGGTCAATAGAGGAGTAACCAAGTCATTCACGGAGGAAACAAAATGATCATCGTCAATGGCGTTGATACCTTGGCCATGTCTGGGCACTGGTGCCGTTATTACATTAGGCGTTTCTGGGGGCTCAAATTCAATCTCTTTTGCATCGATAAGGTCTTGCACCTTATTCTTTAAGGCCTAGCAGTCATTTGTATTGTGCCCCAGGCTTTCAGAATGATAGGCACATCGGGCGTTCGGGTTGTAGCGAGGAGAAGCAGTACTGGGATTCTTGGGAGCTTCCTTTAAAGTTGCCAGATTGGTCTTGAGAAGGTGTGGCAAAACTTGAGACATGGTCATGTTAATCCGGGTAAATCGTCTCATGGGCGCTTCTGGTTTACGCTGATAATTTCGCTGTTGATTTGGCACAGGATTAGAAATCATGACAGCCCCTACTGCCAAACAATGGTCGGTTTTGTTTTGATTCCTATGATCATATGCAGCACTGACCTCCTTCTTTCCAACAAAGGGGTTTCTTCACCATACTTAAGGGTGCATCTCTTTGAATTTTTTCGCTTTTTATACCGGCTTGAACCCGCTCACCAGTCATGATTAATTCGGTAAACCCAGATGAAGAGCTCCCAATCAAGTGATTGATAAATGGTCCTGACAAGGTGCCTAGGAACATATCCACTAATTCTCTGTCGGATAAAGGGGGCTGGACCCTGCCTGCGAGATCCCCCCATTTTTGAGCATAGGTTTTGAAACCCTCATCTGTTCCCATAGACATGCTTTGTAACTGTGTCCTAGTCGGAGCCAAATCAGCATTATACTGATACTATTTGTAGAAAGCGGCGGTCAACTCTTCCCAGTTGCGAATATTGGACCCTTCTAATTGGTAGAACCAATCCAACTGAGTCCCCGATAAGCTCTCCTGGAAGAAATGCACCCACAGATTCTTGTCAGCCGTGTGGGGTTGAATCTTTCTGACATATGACCTCAGATGTAGTTTCGGGCAAGAGACACCATCGTACTTGGCTAAAGTTGGGACCTTGAATTTTTGTGGGGTGACAACCCCCAAGATGAGTCCTAATTCTTCAAAGTCCAAACCGGGTACCCTCTGAATCTCCATGGCATTCAAATGATCCTCTAGCTCTTTGTATTTATCATCAGCAGGAGGATATTGTTCCTCAGAGTAATCAGGCTCTTCCTCTCCTTCGGATATTGTGTCGTCGTTCACTTCCTGGGTATCGGCTCCTTGATTATCTCCTTCACCCGATGATGTTGCAAAGTCTAAAGTTCGCCTGGTTTGTCCTTTAAACCTTCTTCCCATGATTACAACACCGGTTGGTTTCTTCGTTTTCTTCTTCTACTCTTTGGCCAGTAGAGTCTTCAACTCCTCTTGTCCTTTTGTCAGAGCCATGAGCATTTTTTGAAACTGGGAAGATCTTTCACAGTCTGTTCAACATCCATCTCACTGAAATAAACAGTAGAAGGATAAGGCGACCTGTTATGAGAAACATGTATGATGTTATGATGAATGAAGATGTAATATGCAAATGATTTCAAGGAAATTTAGAGATTTAAACTTGTTCAAACCAAAAAAAAAAAAAACATACGCCATATTAAATAAAACCAAGTTTGAATACATCATGCCTCCTTGGGCTTACAAAGAAAGAAACCAAATACAGCAAAAACTCCTAAGACAAAAAGACCGAACGCGTCCTCTTTGGAGCAATGTAGGTATTCAGATTTTTCTCTTCATGAAGCAGTTTGGTGAGCTCTAGAACCTTCTTCTCACTGGCGTAGTACTGGGTTTCAAAGGTGTCTCGTTCTTCCTTCAATTGAATCCAAGCTTTCTGCAGGTCTTCGAAAGAAGTAGGCATGTCAAGATGAAGAACGGTGTATGGGACGTCTCCTTCCATAACAGGCTCAATGATGACAGGAAGGATGGAAGGGTAAGGAATCAAGAGACTCTGGGCACGAGCCCGTACCCACTTAAGGTAAGGCTCGAGTGGGATAGAGTTTTTATGTCCCAAAGTCCTATTGTCCACCTTGTTCACCATTCCCCAAGCACGTGTAAACCTCTGGCTGTAACCTTGGTCTTCTTTTTCGTAGTTGAATACCAAACCTTGGATGAGAATCTCATGAGGGCCGTCCCTTCGGGCATACCCAAACTGCCGAAGATCTAAGCACGGGTTATAGGTGATACCTCCCATAATAGCTAGCAGAGGTACATTAGGTAATTCTCCACAGCGGTCAATGATAGAAATATCTTCCAAGGATCTCGGGCACCAACGGATATCAGAGTGGGTGAGAGACATCATCCTTTGAGACCAAGTCAATCTTTACTCGTTCTTCAATGCTGACTGAGGCAGGTGTGAAGTGAACCACTTAGCGAGTAGGGGGATACAACACAAAAGGGTACCTCTTTTCTTCATGGTGTGGGTATGAAGGCAATGCAAGATGTCTCCTAGTAAGGTAGGTATAGGATTGCGAGAGAGAAACACTTTGATGGCATAACGTCTATGAATTGGTCTGAATTGGGAAACAGAACCAAACCATAAATGAGGAGAGCTAGCACGTCTTTGAAAGCTTGGAAATCCATGTCATCCTAGAATGAACGGGCTTTTTCCAATAGAAACTTAGCTAGAAAGCCTTTAACCCCACTTCTCGTCTCCCAATTGGCTATGACGTTGGCCCTCTTCACATGTAAAGCTTCGGCGATGACTTCAGGTTTTGGAATCCCTTCTAGACCGGTGAACGGTATCTGATTAAGCATAGACACCCCTAAGAGTAGAGAGAACTCATCTAGTGTAGGTACCAACTGATAGTCCGGAAAAGTGAAACAATGATATATGGGATCGAAGAATCAGAATAGTACACACATCATCTCTTCTTGGAAGTTGGATGTAGCCAAACTGAGGAGTCGACCATACTTCTTGGTAAGAGGAGAATCCCCGGGCACTCTTGAGGCTAGATCTTGAAGTTGAGGATGTGCTTTCACGAAGCTGATTCGGATGGTGTTTCTTCGGAGAGAATTCATGTCCTACAAAACAAAAACAAAGATAAATTTCTAAATCCTTGAAATGGTTAGTGAGCATGCATATGATGTTAATGATGTTTATGATGTTTATGTACAAGTAAATATATACACAACAAACAGATCCATATGTTTTAGGCTTGCATGAGTTTTGTAGGTAAGTACCCTCTGGAAGTCTAGTTGGCTCAACCTGTCCTAGAAATAGCAATCGGGTTCTAAAGGATCTCAATATCACCAACCTTTCTCTTAGGTATTGTCTCAGCACAACAATCTTTTCTTGCGGTCGAGATATCCCAAAAGTCTAGCCTCAATGAGTGTAGTATCGAGTATCAACCAATTTTTAGCTTTACACCGAAACCGGCTACCTTACTACGTCCTAACAACCAAGTTTGTTCAATTAGGGTTCTAAGGTCAATTAGTGTTTCATGATGCCACTCAGCGGCCCCGTATTCTCCTCGATTCACCACGAGGGATACTGGTACCCACAAATGTGTCACACTAACATAGTCATTGTCTCAACCATATCGGTCTACGCCGTACAGCCTCCACAATCTATTGTTATTTACCTAAAAAGGTGTCCCAGATCTGGGTGGAGGATCAAAGCGATCCCAATACAAAGAACTAAATATAAAGCACACAAATCAAATAATGAAAGCGAGTAAAGGTCATCTAACCCTAAGGTAACCCCACTTTTTTTATTATGTCCCCAACAGAGTCGCCAGTTCTGTGATACGGTGGGAGAACTGACTTGAGTGTTTTGCGTTTCGATCGCATTTGTGCGGATAGCAAGAGTCGCCATCGACTTTTATTTTATCCAAAAGGAAAGGTAAAAAAGCACAGGAAATACCTTTCGAGGTTATTTCTCGGGTTCGGGGGGTAGATTATGAAATGGGAAGGTATTAGCACCCTTTTCATCCATGGTTTTCCATGGGCTCTTAGTTACTCGTTTAGATCACTTGCTTTTGTTTGACAGTGTGCTTGTGGTGTGGGCTTTGAAAGTGTTTTGAAAAATCTCTTTGTAATGGTTCTCGTTTCTATAAGAACGCGTACAAAGTTTTGTTTCGAAAAGTGGTTCAAAGATGTGTTTGTGGATTGTGTTTCGGAAAGTGTTTTGAAAAGATGTTTTGTAACAGTTCTCGTCTCTATAAGAACGTATACAAAATGTTTTGTCTTTTGAAAATGTTTTAAAATGAAAGTGTAGGTGTAAAAAATGTTTTTATCGTGAGCAAGCGAGTAACTAGGAGCGAATCCATCTACTCGAAAGATTTTCAATTTGTTCTTTTCTTCCTCCTTTTAATGTTGCTATCTTACCATTAATATGGTAAGAAGCCCCGTCGTTGGATGTGAAGGGACAGGCGTGGGTCAATTTTACAGTCATCGAAGGCAACTTATGAGACGCTTTAGCAATTTTCGTAAGGGACGAGATCGTTTTATCAAAGTCAACGTCGAGGGTCATCGAGGGACTACGATTTTTTTATCGAAGGGTCATTGCTAAAGTATCTCATATTCGAGGGACATGACTGTATTTTCGAGTCAACGAGCGAGGTTACCATAGAGGTGCGCGTGTGAAAAAGTGTGTTTGTTTCAAGTTATTTTGTTCTTTGATTAGGTTATCTAGCGATTGATTTTTTTGAATCTTGCCATACACGCCTAATTACTATACAGTATAAGGAAAACAGTATATTGCAGGAATTGAAATTCTACGCTATTACAAAGTGTTCGGGAATGGGGGTACAATTTTTACAAATGGGGATGAGTCAAATGCGATTTAAAAGGTCTAAATAACAAACAATACAATCAAATTGAATCGAGCAATTAATTGAAACTACCACAAATCTATGAAGTAAAAATTAATTAATCAAAGTAAAAATATGGAATTAAAATTCTAAGTATTTACTTGAAAAGTTTGGAAAGAAAAAAAATAAAATTTTATTCTAAAAAAAATATTTAACTAAAGAAATTAAATCAAAAGGTATTATTTTTGTATTTTTTATGAGGAAAAGAAATAATTAACCTATTAAAAAAATTTAGTATTTTTTTGGATATGAGAAAACTAAAAAAATAATAATAAAAAAAAAATATTCTATTATTTTTTTGGGACATTTTTATCATGAAGAAAAATCAAAAGAAAATTAATAGTAAGAAATTTAATAAGAAGAAAATTAATAACAAGAACAATTAATCAAAACAATTAACATAAAAAAAAAGGAGTTAGAAATTAAACAAATGGGGGGTGCATGCAGTAAATATGGAATTGGGCTCAAAAGGATGGCCCAGGTTATAAACAAAAAAAAGGGTCAGCTAGACTAAAAAATATAAACTAAAAAAATAAATGGGCCAACAGGGGGCCGGGTCTGGCCAGACCCGAATCCACCTCCAATTTATCTTGGTTTCAGTTTCAATGAACAACAAGAACAAACCTTAAAATTCTAACCTATCTTCCTCTCCCCGTTAATGTTTTCTCCATCTCTTCTCTGAATCGATCGAACCTCCATCTTGTTCACCTTACTCGCGATGTTCTGCCTCTGATTATTCATCATCACAAACATCATAACACACACACACTGAACACTCATCATCCCCGACTTTCAATCGCTCGTTCAAAGAAGTTAATCAGCATATCAAAGTTAAGTGAAAGAGATGAAATTTTGATAATCACATAATCTAATCAAAGCTCATAAATGTTCAAGAAATCAAATTACAAACTGATGCAAGGAAGAGAGGAATCGAAATCTACCTATCGGAATTCGTCTGATGCGACTTCGACGACGACAAACAGAAATATAGCCAAAGATGCAGAAGGTATGTTCTCCAATTCCTTATCTCTGAGATTTCACCTCTTTTTCTCTTCTTCTCTATACCTATTATTATCGGATCTACTGTTGCTTCGTTGTGTTTTTGCAGTGAGGTTGAAGCAGTACAGTTACAGAGAGGAATTTTTGACAGAGGGTTTTGAGGTGTGTGATTAATGCGAACGGTTCTGAGGAAGTTTGAAGAGATAGATAGTTGTTTGAATTTGCTAGGACGGAGAAACGAAGCGGGTGATGGTGTTTGGTTGCGTGACAGAAAGAGTGTTTGTTCAGTGGTGATGAGACTGCAGAAACAACGGAGGAAGTATGTCATGAACACTTGAGGTGATGTGAGTTTCTTTTTTGTGAATTTTTTCTGTAGGTTTTGGATCCTCAATCAACCGTCCCTCTCTCTGTTTAATTGGACCTTTTTTATACTGTCGATTTTGATCTCTGGTGTTGGTTCTGGTTTTTGTGATTATAGCAGCTTTTTTGGTCTTTGTCATTACAGCAGGTCTTGGTTTTGTCCTGCTTGAAAGGCTGTGGATTTTTGGCTTTGTGATTACAATAGGTTTTGGTTTTGTCATTACAGCAGGTCTTGGTTTTGTCCTGCTTGAAAGGCTGTGGTTTTTTGGCTTTGTGATTACAATAGGTTTTGGTTTTGTCATTATAGCAGATCTTGGTTTTGTCCTGCTTGAAAGGCTGTGGTTTTTTGGCTTTGTGATTACAACAGGTTTTGGTTTTGTCATTACAGCAGATTTTCTTTTTGTAGCAGAGTTTTTTACAGGATGCACTTTGGGAAATTTTGCAGCATATATAACATGCTTATGGGCTGTAGCAGTGTTTGACAAATTTTTTTGCAGCATATATAACATCCTTACTATTTCTCTTTCAAAGAAAAAATAAACAATTTTTGTTTACTTATTGAACTCTGAAGAATTTGCCACATTTAGGAAGATGGTGACATAGGGCTTGGAGCTATTTTGATAGCTTTGTTATTTTTGAATAGTTGCTATTATACTTGTGTTGTACCCCAAAATTTGCCCTCCCATATTTCTCAAGACATTGCAAGAAAAATCTCCAAGTGGCTCAAGTCTGCTTAAGAGTTGGTCAAACAAGCTATCTCCTAAGGCAGTCAACCCCAAATTAGGGTTTTGTGTTGCATCAAGATCCTTGAGTCCAAATGACCTCAAGTTCTCCCTAATGTCCTAATATGCTCTCAAGATCATCCATGCCAAATTTCAAGCCTTGCAGAGGAAGTTTGCTCAGTCAAGTGCTCAAAGGTCCAAAAATCAACTATGCTAGGGCAAAAGTCAACTGTGACCCAAATATAGTCAAACTTCAAGATTTTTTGCCAACATTCTTATTTTGAAGGATATTTCATCATTTGATCAAGGTTTGATCATGATTCATCAAGGATTTATCAAAATTCATCAAAACTCAAAAGTTGCTAAATTGTGGTTTTGTAGGAAAAGTCAACTCAACTTTGACCAAGCATAACTTTCTCATACTTTATGATAAATGACCCATCCAAAGCTCATTTTGAAGAGTATAAATTTCCTACAATCCATCTTCATACCTCAAGATCCAAAAATGCACTCACAAGAAGTTATGAATTTGGACATTATAGGTCATTTTTGAAAGTCAACAAAAACACCTTTTTTGCCAAAGCTTATAACTTAAGCATGGTATATCAAAATGATATGAGACCAAAAGGGTTGGTTAGATAACATCTCAAGATTTTTAAAAAGTCCAAGAACACTTCCAAAAGTTCAAAATTGATGAAGTTATGCATTGTTGAAGTTGGACTTTTTTGTAAAATTGCCAAAACTCAACTATCCCCAAAACTTCAAATTTTGTCAAATGGGTCCATTCTTTTTCACTTGATTTGAGTTTGCATCATTTTCCACGTGCCCTAGCTTCAGCCATGTGTCCATATATCATTTTTATTATTTAATTTGATTTTTATTTGGATTTATTCATTTTAAATCAAATTAAATCACATAAAATCAAAAAAAAATTGATAACCAAAGATTTTTTATTGATTATAGGCTTCAATGGACAGCTAGCATATCTCCAAACTCGTACCAAGGCAAATCATGTGCAAAAAGATTGAATCAAATCAAACTTGGAAAGGTTTAAAGTGGAGATCAAATCAAATTCATATGCATTGATATGGGAAGATTTAGTCCATATTTGTTACCCTAATACACTACACAATACATAAGCAAGCCAAGGGAGACGAGATCAGGGTTGGAAAGTGCAGAGAGAGGCAGAACAAAAAGTGCAAAAATCACAAAAAAGTGAGAGTTCGAAATCCAAGTTGGAGGCATTTTCAGAGACCAAGACCTGTCCCAATCGCTTCCTGGGCGTTCATACAAGCTACCTTGATCCAAAGCAAGATTTTTCAGACATCCAAACACGCTGTAAGTGTCAAGAAATCCAACTTTGTTCTTGAAATCAAAACTCACCATTCTTGCATCCATTGAATGAAATAACTGCATATTTCTAATCCTCACATCATTTGTGAACTTTTGGCATCATTTAATTTCGTTTATCTAACATGTAATGCAAGACACCATAGCTAGGGTTTCTTGGACGTTTTTGGGGTTTTTTCTTTTCAGGTGAAATTAAGCTACAATATGGACATGGTTGTGTCTAGGGGGTTGAGACGAACTCAACCCTAGCCTTAGATTCTATTTTCAAGGCCTGAGGAGGATTTTTGAATGATGTTGCGCTTTTAGCTGCAGACAAAAATCCGCAGGTAATATTTGCAGGTTTTGGAGGTAGGAGACGATGAGCTGTCGTTCTCCCATAGGTCCATTCAAAAATAGCGCGCATTTTTTTGTTTTGCTGGCATATGATTTGTTTTATTATATTATGTTTTCTTTGTATATTATTAACAAACAGACCAACATAGCGTAGTGGCAAGGCAAGCGTGCGTTATCCTTTAGGACCTGGGTTCGAATCCCAGGTCCACCAATTTCTTATTAATTTTGTCTTTCAGGTGTTCCAATGCGCGTGTCAGCTTGCAGTGCACCATACTCCCTCATACATCCAAGAGACAGATGGCCAATGTCCAGATCTAATGGCTAAGGATTGAAGGACTACCAAGGCATTGGTCAATGCATGCGCACTAGATCTGCAAAGTCAAAAAAGGGCCAGCACTAATGGGCCTTCTAATTGTTATTCATACTCCCAAATTCAGGCCCAAACCCCTCTCTCTTCTACTTTTATTTATTTAAATTTATTATTTGTTTTATTATTTTTTAATTTCTAAGCAATCAAAATTCAGGCTTTTATCAAAAAAAATCACAAAAATATTTTTTTTCAAATCAAATTTTAATCTTTTATTTTTCTTAATAAATTTATTAATTAATTAGGTTTTAATTAGAAAACTTTAATTCCTTTGGTAAAATAAATAAAATCAATTAGACTTAATTAGTTTTTAACCATTAATTTAATTATTATTATTTCTTTCCTAAATAATCAAAAAACTCAAAATATAATTTATTTTTCATTTAATTAATTTATTAATTTAATTTAGTGATTAATTTAGGATTTACTTCTTTCTTAAAACAAAAACCTAAAAAAGATATTTTCTTTAACAAAAAGGGTCAAAACCCTAATCATGCGTTTGATTTAATTTTGCGCCGCGATTTACTTATTTTTATTTAATAATGTACTTGCTTCCGAATTGTAATAGTAAATAGGACTTTTAATTATTTTTATTGCTTTATCTTATTTTTCAAAAGGGTTTGTCTTTGGCGATGTAAATACCCGACGCCTTGTAATTTAAATTCCGCACTTTTAATTCCGCGAATTATAACTATTAGATGTTTGATAATAGGGTGGCATGATAAGACTGAATGCTAATCTTAAAATCAAATTAGATCACCTTTAACATGTACAAAGATAAAAAAAAACTGAAAACAACACACTCGCACATGCGCACTCCTAGGGTACATCCCACTTGGTTGCCTTCGTACGCGGTCATTAAGTATAGGTCATTTTAGAGGTCGTCCTCTTGTCTAAAAGATCATAGTCGCCTCGAAACGGTTGCCTCGAATATTGTTGCCTCAAAACAAATGATCTAAGACATTACGGTTACCGCTAAGGCGTCCTAACATTTCTTTAGTGACCGTAAGTCCCGCATTCGAATTGGCCCTTAAACTCCAACGACAAGGCTACCTACTCATCAATAGTAGGATAGCATTGTCTAAAGGAAGTTAGCATAGAACGATTCCTTTTTCGAGTAGGTAGATGGTTCTTAGATACTTGCTCTTTCAGAAAAACAAAAACTTTTCACACTTACACTTTCCGAACAAAGTTTTCAAAAACACTTCATTACACTCTTGAGGACAGAAGCAAGAGTTAAATCGAAGTTAAAACAAACTTTTCCAAACCCACGAAGCACAAAGAAAGCAAATTTTGAAAACAATCGAGCAAGTACCTAAGAGCCCGTGGATAACCACGGATAGAAAGGGTGCTAACACCTTCCCTTTCTATAATCTACCCCCCGAACCCGAGAAAAAATATCGAAAAAGGAATTTTTCTGTGCTTTTTTCCTTTCCTTGTTGGATAAAATAAAAGTCGGTGGCGACTCTTGCTTACCGCGACATTTTGCAAAAACAAACGCAAAACGCAAACCAGCATTTCAAAAACACTCAGTTCTTCCACCATATCATAAAACTGGCGACTCTGCTGGGGATATTTATAAGTGGGGTGTACCTTAGGAATAGTTCATAATGTTTTCAATTGCTTGACTTGTATGCTTTATATTTGTGGTCTTGTATCGAAGTTACTATAGATCCTAACCCGGATCTAGGGATACCCTTTAGGTAAGTAGCAATAAACTGTGAGGGAACTGTACGGCGTAGACCGATACAGTTGAAGCAGTAGCTACGTTGGTGTGGCACTTTAGTATGTACCAATATCCCTTGTGGCGCAACGAGGAGAATATGGGTCTGCTAAGGGGTCATTAAGCACCAACTGACCTTAGAACCTTTAAATTGACCAACTTGGCCATAGAACAGTAGCAGTATGCTACACTCATTGAGACCAAACTCTCGCGATGATTCCGGCTGCAAGAAAAGGTTGCTAAACTGGAATTATGACCGATTGAGGGTGGTCAGTGATATTGAGATCCTCTAGAACCCGGTTACTATTTTTAGGACAGGTTTAAACCAACTAAACTGAAATAGGGTAATGCCTAAACTCATTGACAGCCTGAAATCTAAGGGCTATATGTGTGACTTGTGTGCCCTTACCATGTTTGCTATCTGTGAATACTTGTGATGTGTTTTCTATCATGACATCATGCATTATGACATTGCATGCATCTTGCATTGGACTAACCTATTTCAAAGACAGGAGGGATTAATCTTTGTTCTGTTTTGTGGTCATGGCACCCATGCATAGAAACACCATTCGGATCAACTTTGTCCAGATTCCCACTCAGCTTAAGGAATTGGTTGCAAAGGTTTCAGATACTACCTCCTTTATCAGAAGACATGGTCATCTCCTGGGTTTGGTGACCTCCAAGATGGATGAACAGATGATGAGTGTCTTAGTCCAGTTCTTTGATCCACTGTACCATTGCTTTACTTTTCCGGACTACCAGTTGGTCCCTACCTTGGAAGAGTTCTCTGATCTACTGGGTATCTCCATTCTAGAGCAGACCCCATTTACAGGTTGGGAGAAGATCCTTAGGCCGGAAGAGATTGCTTCAGCCCTTCATCTGACAAAGGCTGAGGTAATGTCAAACTGGGAGACTAGAAGTGGTGCAGAAGGTTTCTTGGCTAAATTCCTGGTTGATCGGTGTTGTATCCAAAAAATTTCCCTCTCATATTTCTCAAGACATTGTAAGAAAAATCTCCAAGTGGCTCAAGATTGCTCAAGAGTTGGACAGTCAAGTTATCTCCTAGGGCAGTCAACCTCAAATTAGGGTTTTGTGTTGCATCAAGATCCTTGCATCCAAATGACCTCAAATGCTCACTAATGTCCTAATATGTTCTCAAGATCATCCATGTCAAATTTCAAGCCTTGCAGAGATAGTTTGCTCAGTCAATTGCTCAAAAGGGTCCAAAAATCAACTATGTTAGGGCAAAGGTCAACTATGACCCAAATACAGTCAAACTTCAATATTTTTTGCCAACATTCTCATTTTTAAGGTTATTTCATCATTTGATCAAGGGTTGATCATGATTCATCAAGGATTGCTCAAAATTCATCAAGACCAAAAAGTTGCAAAATTAGGGTTTTGTAGGAAAAGTCAATTCAACTTTGACCAAGCATAACTTTCTCATACTTTATGATAAATGACCCATCCAAAGCTCATTTTGAATAGGATGAAATTACCTACAATCCATCTTCATACCCCAAGATCAGAAAATGCACTCACAAGAAGTTATAAATTTGGACATTATAGGTCATTTTTGAAAGTCAACAAAAACAGCTTTTTCTCCAAAGCTTATAACTTGATCATGGAATATCAAAATTAGATGAGACCAAAATGGTTGGTTAGAGGATATCTCAAGCTTTATAAAAAGTCCAAGAACACCTCGAAAAGTTAAAAATTGAAGAAGTTATGCATTGTTGAAGTTGGAGTTTTTAAAAAAATTGCCAAAAGTCAACTATCCCCAAAACTTCAAATTTTTTCAAATGGGCCCATTCTTTTCCACTTGATTTGAGCTTGCATCATTGTCCACGTGTCCTAGCTTCAGCCATGAGCCCATATCTTATTTTTATTATTTTATTTGATTCTTTATTGAATTATTTCATTTTAAATCAAATTAAATCATATAAAATCCAAACTTTGATTACCTAAGATCTTTTTGGTTGTTTCAGGTCTTAATTATCATCATTAGCATCATCAAACTCGGATCACACCATATTATGTATAAAAAGATTGAAAATTTGCAAAATTGGAAAGGTTTAAAGAATGAATCAAATCAAATTCCAATGCATTGATTTAGAGAGATTCATTCCAAATTTGTTACCCTAGCACATTGTATCATACATAAGCAAGCCACAAGGAACGAAATAAGGGTTGGAAGTTGTTGAAGGAGGCAGAACAAAGTTGGAAAAAGTCACCAAAAAGCTTGAATTCGAATCCATATCTAGAGACATTTTCAGAAGCCGAGATCGGTCTCAAACGATTCCTGGGTGTTCACTCAGTCTACCTGGATCAAGAACAAGCATTCTCAGACCACCTACCACGTTGTAAGTATCACGTTATCTCGCTCTGTATTTGAAATCATAACTCATTATTCTTGTATCATTTGAACAAATCATTGATATATTTGTGATCTTCATAATATTTCCAAGCTTTTGGCATTTGTTAATTTTGTTTATCTGACCTATAAAGCCAAATACCATAGCTAGGGTTTCGTGGTTTTTTTTGGGTGTTTCTCTTTCAGGAAAAATTGGCCATCAAGAAGGGTATGGTTGTGACCGGGATGATGAGACGAGCACAACCATGCCCTTAGAATTCATTTTCATGGCTTACAGCAGATTTTGGAATGTGCATGACTTATAGTGACGGTCTTTGTCCGTTGGTATAAGTCTGAAATGTTTTAGCCACGGATGGAAGGTAGAAGACGAAGGCGTGTCATGCCATGGTTGGCCCATTCAAATCACGCGCGCATTTTTGTTTTGTTCTGACCATTGACTTGCTTTCTTTTATTATGCATTATTTCTAATATATTAACAAATAAGCAAAATGGCCTAGTGGCAAGCGTGCGTTCCAATCACCATCAGCACCTGGGTTCGAATCCCAGGTCCCCCACTTTCTTTGTTATTTTCATTCTTCAGGTAATCACATGCATATTCAAGCGCGCAGAATACCATACGCCTTCACATATCCAGTTGCCAGATGGCCCAAGGCCAAATATAATGGCCAAGAATTGATGGACCACCAAAGACCAAGTCAGCACATGCACGCTGGATCAAGGAA
The DNA here is from genome assembly GCA_948472305.1 of Vicia faba. Lineage (NCBI taxonomy): Eukaryota > Viridiplantae > Streptophyta > Magnoliopsida > Fabales > Fabaceae > Vicia > Vicia faba. Next base: position 1,218,347,353 of record OX451738.1, on the reverse strand, counting down.
AGTCAACAAGGCCAGCGTGTTATTGGGCCTCAGGATTGCTGTCCAAACACCATAATCAGGCCCATACCCCCTTTCTCTCATATTATTTTGCTTATTTATTTTATTTTATTAATTGCTTAATTATTTTTATTAAATTTACTAACCTATTAAAAAATTCTTTTTTTCATAAAATCAAAACCACCAAAAATATTTTTTCATATTTAATCAAATTTCAATTTTTATTTTATTAATAAATACTAATTAAATTGATTTAGAGTTTTAATTAGAATAACTTTAACATTTTTGTAAATAATTAAAATTCAATTAGATTTAATTAGGTTTTTACTAACATTAATTATTTTATTTATTTATTTTTTAAATACCAAAAATCCAAAAAACAATCTATTTTTATTCATTAATTTAATTAATTTAATTTAGTAATTAATTTAGGTTAGTTTCTTTCTTAATTCAAAAAAAAACAAAAAGAGATGTTTTCTTTAAAGGGTCAAAACCCTAGAACTTTACGCTCGATTTAATTTCCCGCATGCGATTTACTTTCTTTTATCCTATTATGTATCTGATTCCGGTTTGTAATAGTAAATAGGACCTTTTATTATTTTTATCGCTTTATTTATTTTTAAAGGGTTTGTCTTTGGCGATGTAAATACCCGACGCCTTGTAATTTAAATTCCGCAATTTATTTTCCGCAAATTATAATTGTTAGATGTTTGATAATAAGGATGCATGACAAGACTGAATGTTTTAACCTAAAATCAACTTAGATCACCATTGACATGTACAAAGATAAATCAACTGAAAACGACACACTCGAACATGCGCACTCTTAGGGTACACCTCACTTGGTTGCCTTCGTACGCGGTCATTGAGTATAGGTAGTTTTAGAGGTCGCTCTCTTGTCTAAAGATCATAGTCGCCTCAAAACGGTTGCCTCGGATATTGTTGCCTCAAAACAAATGATCTAAGACATTAGGGTTACCGCTAAAGCATCCTAACATTGCTTTAGTAACCGTAAGTCCCTCATTCGAATTGACCCTCAAACTCCAACGACGGTGCTACCTACTCATCAATAGTAGGATAGCATTGTCTAGAGGAAGATAGCATAGAACGATTCCTTTTTCGAGTAGGTAGATGGTTCTTAAGTACTTGCTCTTTCAAAAAACAAAATCTTTTTTCACACCCACAAGCACCAAGAAAGCAATTTTGAAAACAGTTGAGCAAGTACCTAAGAGCCCGTGGATAACCACGGATAGAAAGGGTGCTGATACCTTCCCTTTCTATAATCTACCCCCCGAACCCGAGAAATATCTCGAAAAAGGAATTTTTCTGTGCTTTTTTCCTTTCCTTGTTGGATAAAATAAAAGTCGGTGGCGACTCTTGCTTACCGCGACATTTTTCAAACATAAACGCAAAATGCAAACCAGCATTCCAAAAAACAGTCAGTTCTTCCCACCGTATCACAATCGGGCTAATCAGTTCTGGGACAGTCTAGACTTTCAGGCATTTGAAGACATTCTGGCTCTTCTCATATATGGTTTGGTGTTGTTTCCTAACTCAGATTCTTTCGTCAGTGTGAATGCAGTGAAGATTTTCATATCCGGTAATCCTGTGCCCACTCTCTTGGGTGACATTTTGCACTTTCTTTATGCCCGTACTTCTCGGAAATGGGGAACCCTTATGTCCTGTGCACCATTACTGGCGAGGTGGTTTATTTCTCACCTCTCCAAATCAGTTTTGAAGAACAAAGAAGGCATGGGTTGGGCCTACAGGGTTATGTCTCTCTCTCATAATGACATCATTTGGACTATTAAGGGTATGGAAGATGTGGCTATTATTGATCGTTGTGGGGAGTACCCCAATGTTCCACTGCTAGGAACCCATGGAGGAATCACCTATAATCTGTGTTTGGCCTTACGTCAGTTTGGGCGAGCTAGGAGGGAAGGACCTCATGAGTTACTAATGCCAAGTATTATCTTTGATTTCCAAGGGGATAGTGACGAGCAACGCTGCAGATTCATAAGAGCTTGGGATAGGGTACACAGGTTTGATCCACACGAGCTGGGTGCGAAGACTTCTCTACCAATGGAACCATATCTCCGATGGGTTCGCATACGTGCCCAAAAGCTGGGAATGCCCTACGAAACTGTCTTACCTGTGATTGTTGAAGTTGCTGATGAAGAAGGGGTTCCTCCTACCATCCTACACCCTTACATGCCTACTGACATTGGGGCATTGAAGAGATCCTGGATGCAGCTGAGGGAAGAACATGATACTTACAGAGAAAAGTATCACGAGCAAGAGCAGAAGATTCAGAAGTTGACAAGGTAGTTGGAGAACGAGCAGATCCTCAATGACTATGTCCGCACCGACAAGAAACGACCATGGGAGCACTGATTGTCTTTTGATTATTTCTAGTTTTCATTTTTTCTTTCTTGTAACGCCTTAAAGGCATTAGTTGAACAATTGAATTTCAAGTTTATCTAATAAAAGTGTGTTTCATTGTGGTTTACGAATTTAAATCCATAAAGTATTTGAAATCATATCATGCGCATATCATTCCCATGCACTTCACCACAGGTACCCTTACAGGTTTTTCTCATCTTCTTCGCTGTTTATTTCAGCATCATGTCTTCTGAAACATCAACTGATCAAGCCATCAAGGCGCTACAAGCTCAAAACGCTCAATTTCAGGAATTGTTCATGAACTTGGCTAAGGGTCAGCAAGATCTGAAGACCCTTATCTTGAAAGAGAAAAAGAAGAAGACAGTCCTCCTGAACATGGGGCACGGGTTTGGAAACAGGATGCGAGATAAAGTTAATTTATCCCACTCATTTGGAGGGGGAGAAAACCAAGAAGAAAGGAGGATTCCTAGCCCTGTGGTATCTGACCACGAGACTGACTTTGACGAAGACCAGTATCCTCCTGCCGAGGATAGATATAAACAGCTTGAAGACCGTTTAAGTGCGATGAAGATTCAGAAAGTCCCTGGGTTGGACTTTGGTGATTTGGGTCTGTCGTCTGGGGTGGTGATTCCCCACAAGTTTAAAGCACCACCCTTTGCTAAGTACGACGGGGTTTCTTGTCCAAAACTGCACCTCCGTTCGTATGTTAGGAAGATTCAGCCATACACCGCTGACAAGAACCTCTAGATCCACTTATTTCAAGACAGTCTTTCAGGGACTCAGCTTGAACAGTTCTACAAGTTAGAAGGAGCTAGTATCCGTAATTGGGAGGATTTGGTTGCTGCTTTCTACAAGCAGTACCAATACAATGCCGACCTCGCTCCCACGCGTACCCAACTCCAGGGTATGTCTATGGGGGTGGGCGAAGGTTTCAAAGATTATGCTCAGAAGTGGAGGGACCTCGCTGGAAGAGTGCAACCACCCTTGGTTGATAGGGAGCTAGTGGATATGTTTCTGGGGACCTTGTCTGGTCCGTATTTCAACCATCTGATTGGAAGTTCGTCATCCGGGTTTATAGAGCTGATTATGACCGAGGAAAGGATTGAAGCCGGTATTAAATCCGCTAAAATACAGAAGGGTGCTTCGTCAAGCACCAAGAAGAAACATTTTAAGAAGGAGTCCAGTGTTGTTTACAGTTCAAAAAGCCATAATAAACCTGAACGCCGCCAAGCAGTTAATGTGGTGATTATATCAAGACCTGTTGGTGCTTCTCAGCGCAACAATCAGTCAAGGGCCGAAAGGCCACGAAGACAATTCACTCAGGTCAACATGACTTTATCCCAAATTCTTCCGCAGTTATTGAAGACCAACCTGGTGACTCCGAGGGAGGCCCCAAAGAGTCCCAACAGAATATCACCGATGTACGATCCGAATGCCCGCTATGCTTTTCACTCTGATAGCCCAAGGCATGATACGGATAACTGTTGGGTCTTGAAGAACAAAGTACAGGACTTGATTGATGCAAAGGAGATTGAATTCGAAGCACCTGAAAGACCTAACGTTGTGACTGCTCCTATGCCCAAGCATGGGGTGAATGCTATAGATGAAGACTCGTTTGTGGTTTCTGTGAAAGACATTGTTACTCCGTTGTTGACTGTAAAGAAGAACCTTCTGTTAGCCGGTTTATTTCCGGGCTGTAACAAAGGTTGTCGTATATGTTCCGCCCTACCTACGGGTTTCCATCTTTTGAAGTCAGGTGTCCAACGCCTGATGGATAATAAGGAAATTCTATTTGAGAAGACTGTTGTTCCTTTGGTTCCTACTGAATAAGTTGCTATAATCACCATTTTCGACAATTCTTCCAAGGCTTCCTCGAGAAAGCCTGTTAGAATTACATCTATCCCAAGAATCGCTCCCTTGATTATCACGGTTCCTGGGCCTATCCCCTATACATCAGATAAAGTTGTCCCATGGCACTATGGGGCTGACGTTTACTATCACGGAGTTAAGCAAGACTTGAGTGCTGAAAAGGCTGATACTGACGTCAGCAATATTGTTGGACCTGCCAAAGTCACCCGTAGCGGAAGGCTTTTCTCCCCTAAGATATCTCCACCAGTTGTTCGGACACCTGTTGTTATTACACCTGCCAGTGTACCTGATACAACTGTTCAAGTTCCCATTCTTACCCCTGTTGCCGAGTCATCTGATACTCGGGGCAAAGGGACCACTGATGAGCCTGCCCGGACGGAGGCACCAAAGACAATTACTGTTGAAGCCTCTAGACAAGAGATGGAGGAGATTCTGAAGATCATCAAAAAGAGCGACTACAATGTAGTCGAGCAGTTGGGGCAAACCCCGTCTAAAATCTCTATGTTATCTCTGTTACTTTGCTCAGAAGCCCATGCGAAGGCTCTGATTGCTTTCTTGAAGACTGCACACGTACCGCAAGAAACATCAGCTGATCAGTTTAATGATTGTGTGGCTAGTCTGACTGCTGATAATGGGTTGGGTTTCTCTAACGCCGACTTGCCTGCTAAGGGGAGGAATCACAATGATGCCCTGCATGTCTCCATTGAATGCAGGGGCACTACTCTAGCCCATGTATTGGTGGATACTGGTTCCTCATTGAACGTTTTACCTAAGAAAGCTCTAGACCGGTTAAACTGTGAGGGGTTGGAGCTGAAGCCAAGTAACATTGTTGTTAGGGCCTTTGATGGGTCAAAGAGAATGGTACATGGAGAAGTGGATATTTTGATTAAGGTTGGTTCTCAGGTTTTTGCATCTACTTTTTATGTGATGGATATTCGACCATCCTATTCTTGTTTGCTGGGTCGCCCATGGATCCACAAAGCTGGGGCAGTGACTTCTACACTCCACCAGATGCTGAAATACCCAGTCAAAGGGAAAGTTGTTACGGTACGATGGGAGGAAGAGTACATGGTGAGCCACCTTAACTCATTCTGGTACGTAGAGATGGACGGGGAGTTCATTGAGGCCCCGTTTCAACATTTTGAAGAGGTTCCCCAGACACTGGCATCAGCTGAAATTGTCACTAAAGATCCTCCTATGAAGATGGCTTCCTTCAAGGATGCCCGAGTTGTTGTTGAGAAAGGTGGGTGTGCGAATTGGGGCCAACTCCCTGATTTTTCACATAAGACTGACAGGTTTGGTTTGGGTTTCACTACAGAAGCTCAAAGGGCTGTTCGGAGTGCACGGATCAGAAGAGCTCCCCTGTTTATCAGCAATTCAGGAGTGAATGCCATTGAAGACGAAGTTGAAGAATCTGAGTTCGATAGTTGGATCTATCCTACTACGGATGGTGGACTGAGCAATTGGACAGCAAAGGACTTCATCCCAATTTCTTTTGTTACCCAGTAATGAGACTTTGATTTTGTATTTGTAACAGACAATGTTTTAAACTTTACGGTCTGGTGTCTTACCCGGGGCACTGTGGCTTCATTTGTGAGGGCTTTATGTGTGTCATCTACATATATCATTAATAAAAGCATTGGACGTTTCTTGCATTTCAAATTTTTGTGCTCCTTGTCTTTCTTTTATTACATATTGCAAAACAGCTATTTTACACACACTCACATATATAGGTCTACATCCACTCTGGATCTCACTGGTAACGACTCTGCTACTGCCAGTTATGACTTTGAATGTTCGATCAACTTAGCTGAAGATGAAGGTGAAGATGATTGTGAAGTGCCTGGTGAACTTTCTAGACTGCTACTACAGGAAGAGAGGGCTATACAGCCTCATGAAGAGCCAGTGGAATCAGTAAATCTGGGTACAGAGAGGGACAAGAAAGAGGTCAAGATCGATGCAAATCTGGAAGCTAGTGTTAAGCAACAGTTGATTCAGATGTTGCGTGACTATGTGGAGATCTTTGCCTGGTCTTATGAAGATATGCCTGGGTTGGATACCGATATCGTGGTTCACCGCTTGCATACCAAGGAAGACTGTCCTCTAGTGAAACAGAAAGCCCGCCGAATGCGCCCAGAGATGTCTGAGAAAATCAAGGCTGAAGTTACGAAACAGTTTGACGCCGATTTTCTAGCAGTTACTTCTTACCCACAGTGGGTTGCCAACGTGGTTCCTGTACCGAAGAAGGATGGCAAAGTTCGAATGTGTGTTGACTATAGGGATCTGAACAGGGATAGCCCCAAGGATGATTTCCCTCTACCTCATATCGACGTCCTGGTTGACAACACCGAATAGCACAAGGTCTTCTCCTTTATGGATGGTTTCTCTGGTTACAATCAGATTAAAATGGCTCCCGGAGACATGGAGAAGACAACCTTTGTTACTCAATGGGGTACCTTTTGCTACAAGGTCATGCCTTTCGGGTTGAAAAATGCGGGGGCAACATATCAGTGTGCCATGGTCGCTCTCTTCCATGACATGATCCATCATGAGATTGAGGTATACGTCGACGACATGATTGCAAGATCCCAGACTGAGGAAGAACATCTTGACCACCTTCAGAAGTTATTTGACGGGTTGAAGTTGTACAAGCTAAGGTTAAACCCGAACAAGTGCACCTTTGGAGTGAGATCTGGTAAGTTGATGGGTTTCGTCGTGAGTGATAAAGGTATTCAAGTGGATCCTGCAAAGGTGAAGGCTATACATGAAATGCCAACTCCCCGAACAGAAAAAGAAGTCAGAGGCTTTCTAGGACGTTTGAACTATATTGCCCGATTCATCTCGCACCTGATTGCTACTTGTGAGCCAATCTTCAAGCTACTGAAGAAAGATCAAGTGTTAAGATGGAACGATGAATGTCAGGCCGCTTTCGAAAGGATCAAAGAATATCTCCAAGAGCCACCTATTATGATGCCTCCAGTTGAAGGGAGACCTCTAATCTTATACTTGACAGTACTCGATAATTCAATGAGGTGTGTGCTGGAGCAGCATGACGAGTCTGGCCGAAAAGAGCATGCTATTTATTACCTTAGCAAAAAGTTTACCGACTGCGAGACCCGATACTCGTTGCTCGAGAAAACTTGCTACGCTTTGGCATGGGCTGCTCGCCGGCTAAGACAGTTTATGCTGACTCACACTACTCTATTGATATCAAAGATGGATCCAATCAAGTATATCTTCGAGAAGCCTGCCATGTTCAGAAGAATCGCGAGATGGCAGATGATCTTGACTGAGTATGACATCCAGTACACGACCCAAAAGGAAATCAAGGGAAGTGTGTTGGCAAACCATTTGGCACATCAGGCAGTGGATGATTATCAGTCTATGAACTTTGAATTTCCGGATGAGAATATCATGATAGTAACTGACTGTGAAGAACCTAGACCGGATGAAGGACCTGAGGAGGGATCCCGATGGTCTATGTACTTTGATGGAGCTTCAAATGCTTTGGGTAATGGCATTGGCTCCGTGATTATATCTCTTAAAGGATCTCATACTCCGTTTACCGCCCGATTATGTTTCAACTGCACCAACAATATGGCGGAGTATGAAGCGTGCATCATGGGTCTTCGGGAAGCTATTGACCTAAGGATTAAGTTCTTAAGTGTTTTCGGAGATTCCGCTCTCGTGATCAGTCATATCAAAGGTGAGTGGGATACGAAACACCCTAATCTTATTCCTTACAAGGAGTATGTGCTGACGCTGCTTCCACATTTCGAGGAGATAACCTTTGAACACTTACCTAGGGAGGAGAATCAGTTGGCAGACACGCTGGCTACGATGTCTTCTATGTTCAAAGTCAATTGGGACAAAGAAGCTCCCCGGATTACCATTGAAAGGTTGGACGAACCCGCACATTGCTGTGATATTGAGACTGAAGAGGTAACAGAAAAGCCCTGGTTTCATGAGGTGAAGAGATACCTTGAGGCTCAGGAATACCCCGAGGGTGCATCTGTTAATGATAAGAAGTTTTTGAGGAGGTTTGCGGCGAAGTTCTTCATCAGTAATGACATCCTCTACAAGCGTAACCATGATTCAACTTTACTACGTTGTGTGGATAAAAATGAAGCAGAAAGGATCATGACAGAGTTACATGGATGTACTTTTGGAACTTATTCCAGTGGACACACCATGGCGAAGAAGATCCTTCGGGCAGGATATTTTTGGTCCACAATGGAAGCCGACTGTTATCAGCATTCTCGGACCTGTCACAAGTGCCAAGTTTATGCTGATAAGGTACACATACCTCCAGTACCTCTGAATGTCTTGACAGCTCCGTGGCCTTTTGCAATGTGGGGCATTTACATGATCGGCGAGATCAGACCTATAGCATTCAACGGACATCGTTTCATCTTGGTAGCAATTGATTACTTTACAAAATGGGTTGAAGCGGCTTCCTTTGCTACTGTAACCAAGAACATCGTGGCAAGGTTCATTCGGCACAATCGGATTTGTCGATACGGTGTACCAGAAAGGATCATTACGGACAATGGTACAAACCTCAATAATAAGATGATCACCGAGCTCTGTAAGCAGTTCAAGATACAACATCACAAATTTTCTCCCTACCGGCCAAAGATGAATGGAGTTGTAGAAGCGGCTAATAAGAACATTAAGAAGATTGTGCAGAAGATGACGGTGACATACAAGGATTGGCACGAGATGTTACCTTTTGCTCTTCATGGGTACCGTACCTCAGCACGGACGTCAACAGGGGCAACACCCTATTGTTTGGTATATGGCATGGAGGCCGTATTGCCCATTGAAGTTTAGATACCCTCTCTTCGGATTATGAAGGATGCAGGTTTGAGCGAAGATGACTGGATTCATACCCGGCTTGATCAGCTGAACTTAATCGACAAAAAGAGACTTACTGCTATTTGTCATGGTCAGACGTACCAAAAACGGATGATCAATGCATTTAACAAGAAAGTCAGACGACAAGAGTATCAAGTTGGGGACCTGGTTATCAAGCGCATTATCTTACCTCAAGGTGATCCCAGGGGCAAATGGACCCCTACTTATGAAGGGCCATTTGTGGTTAAGAACATTTTCTCAGGAGGAGCTATGATTCTAACCACCATGGATGGTGACGACCTTCCTCACCCCGTCAATGCAGACATAGTGAAAAAATACTATGCATAATCAAAGACCCGCTAGGTTGACTGGCCTAGGCAAAAATAGGGGCTTCCCGGCGAACCAAAATGGTTCGGGAAAAAATAAGGGACGAAAATGAAAAAATTCGTACACCCGGCAAGTCGAAAACCTGAAAAGGCGGCTTGGGCAAAAAGGGGTATCCCGGTGGACTGAAAACCCGAAAGGGCGGTCCAGGCAAAAATTAGGGATCAAAGCGTAACACTATGTCTCATTGGATCACCTTGCAACTAGACTTCGGTATCGACTATCAAGCTCGGACGGCGCTAATCAATCTGATCTACCTTCAACCAAGTAGCAAAGTGATGAGATGCTCAAGGACATAAAGGTGATAGCAGAGTTGGAACCCAGTGGGATTATTCACATAGCTATTTTGTTTATTTTTTCACAAATTGTATAAACTCTATTTGTTCGGAGGCGTTCTCTTACTAGGACGCCAACCTCTTATACAAAAACGCTTATTTACAGGCCAAACTTCTAAATCAATACAATTCATTTTCAGAGAAATTTCAAATTGTCTTTCCTTTTTCTGTTTTGTTTTGTAAAGAACGTCCAATGTTCATTTTTGATATATGCATTTGACATTAATTGTTGCTCATAAATATTTACACGCGAAACAAAAGAAGATTACTGGTAATATCAGAAACAAGGGCAGTGAGAAATGTCCAAACTATACAGTTTCTCTATCCACCAGGTACAAAGGTAGGTTCAGCTGAAGAATATGGCTAAAGTGCTTTCACTCTCCGCAGAGTAAGAAAAGACAGTAATGATAGCTCTCCCCCAACTAAGACTTGCAACTATGAATGAATCTGTAATATTCTCCCCAAGCAGAGTTTGTCTACCATCATCACTGAAAGGTCTTAATATTCCCCAACGGAGTGTAAGAATATTCCCCGGAAGAATACAAAATATTCCCAGTGGAGTTTGAAAATTTTTCCAGCGCAGTCTGAAAAAGCTTCCCCAGCAGAGTTAAAGAATCATCCCAAGTAGACCCTGGAAGATTGTCCCCAGTAAGCTCAAAGGATTATCACCATTAGATTCTAAAAGGTTATTCCCAGCGAATTCGCAACTGAAAGATCATCCCCAGCGGAGTTCTTTTCTTTCTCAAACAAGAAGTCAATCCCCAACAGGATTCGGTATCACCAGCAACGGTAATTCATCCCCAGCGGAATTTATCGGTGGAATCCTCAGCAGAGCATCTCTTCCCCACAAGAGTAATCTCCTCACCAGTTTATTCCCCAACGGAATTATCCTCCCCTGCAGGTTTATGCTCACAGTCATCTTCGTTCATCTATCTTCAGCGGAAACGAAGAATTCAACTCTTTTCTCCAGCAGCTATCCAGGATTTATTTTCCCCAGCTAAAAATATTACATTTCCATACATCATTACACATGCATATACGCATCATACAACACAATCTCATTTATTTTGAGAACATCATTGCTTGATATATATCATGCATTGCATACGACTGACCTTTACCTTTCAGGAATGATGCAGTTAGGTTCTCAGCTATGAAGCTTTTGCCCAAGTCGAAGTACTGACCGATTCTTAAATCTCAACTGAATTATCCTCAGTTGAATTACATATAAGGTTCTAAATCTCGAAAATTTTCCTCCGTCGAAGTGTGGACAAGTTCTTAAATCTCAACAGAATTATCCTTCGTTGAAGTACAAACAAGTCCTAGATCTCGATGAAGATGTTTCCCTCAGTCGAGGTACTGATCGGTTCTTAAATCTCAACTGAATTATTCTCGGTTGAATTACAGATAAGGTTCTAAATCTCGGCAATTTTCCTCCGTCGAAGTGTGGACGAGTTCTTAAATCTCAACAGAATTATCCTCTGTTGAAGTACAGACAAGTCCTAGATCTCGATGAAGATGTTTCCCTCAGTCGAGGTACTGACCGGTTCTTAAATCTCAACTGAATTATCCTCGGTTTAATTACAGATAAGGTTCTAAATCTCGGCAAAGTTCCTCCGTCGAAGTATGGACGAGTTCTTAAATCTCAATAGAATTATCCTCGGTTGAATTACAGACAAGTCCTAAATCTCGATGAAGATGTTTCCCTCAGTCTAAGTACTGGCCGGTTCTTAAATCTCAACTGAATTATCCTCAGTTGAATTACAGATAAGGTTCTAAATCTCGATAATTTTCCTCCGTCGAAGTGTGGACGAGTTCTTAAATCTCAACAAAATTATCCTCGGTTGAATTACAGACAAGTCCTAGATCTCGATGAAGATGTTTCCCTCTGTCGAAGTACTGACCGGTTCTTAAATCTCAACTGAATTATCCTCGGTTGAATTACAGATAAGGTTCTAAATCTCGGCAATTTTCCTCCGTCGAAGTGTGGACAAGTTCTTAAATCTCAACAGAATTATCCTCGGTTGAATTACAGATAAGTCCTAGATCTCGACGAAGATGTTTCCCTCAGTCGAAGTACCGACCGGTTCTTAAATCTCAACTGAATTATCCTCGGTTGAATTACAGATAAGGTTCTAAATCTCGGCAAAGTTCCTCCGTCGAAGTATGGACGAGTTCTTAGATCTCAACAGAATTATCCTCGGTTGAATTACAGACAAGTCCTAAATCTCGATGAAGATGTTTCCCTCAGTTGAAGTACTGGCCGATTCTTAAATCTCAACTGAATTATCCTCGGTTGAATTACAGATAAGGTTCTAAATCTCGATAAAGTTCCTCCGTCGAATTACAGACGAGTTCCTAAATTTCAGCAGAGTTTTCCTCAGTTGAATTACGGATGAGTTCTTAAATCTCGATGAAGATGTTTCCCCCCAGTTGAATTAATGACAAGTTCTTTAAACTCAGCAAAGATGTTCTCTCAGTTGAAGTACAGGCAAGTTCCTAAATCTCAACAAAATTAGACTTCCCCGACGGAATCTTCTACAACAACAGGTATACAAGCTCTCGCTAAGGAATCTCTTATGCGATTGACACTCCTGCGGGTGGCATCTTTAAGCCCATCCTCCCGCCAGCAATCTCCAAATGGAATCTGTAAGCCAATTCCCGACATCACAAGGCTGATACCACCTCATGCAAGTGCAAATTTCTGGGCACTCTAGTGTTCAATCATCTTCCACCTTCGGATTACGAAAGGCACAAAAGCCAATATATATCATATGGTTTAAGAAGATTGAACAGGGGCAGTTGTTGTACCCCAAAATTTTCCCTCCCATATTTCTCAAGACATTGCAAGAAAAATCTCCAAGTGGCTCAAGGTTGCTTAAGATTTGGTCAGACAAGCTATCTCCTAAGGCAGTCAACCACAAATTAGGGTATTGTGTTGCATCAAGATCCTTGAGTCCAAATGACCTCAAGTGCTCCCTAATTTTCTAATATACTCTCAAGATCATCCATGTCAAATTTCAAGCCTTGCAGAGGAAGTTTGCTCAGTCAATAGCTCAAAGGTCCAAAAATCGACTGTGCTAGGGAAAAAGTCAACTGTGACCCAAATACAGTCAAACTTCAAGATTTTTTTGCCAAAATTCTCATTTTAAAGGATATTTCATCATTTGATCAATGTTTGATCATGATTCATCAAGGATTGCTCAAAATTCATCAAAACTCAAAAGTTGCTAAATTAGGGTTTTGTAGGAAAAGTCAACTCAACTTTGACCAAGCATAAATTTCTCATACTTTATGAGAAATGACCCATCCAAAGCTCATTTTGAAGAGGATGAAATTTACTACAATCCATCTTCATACCCCAAGATCAAAATATGCACTCACAAGAAGTTATGAATTTGGACATTATAGGTCATTTTTGAAAGTCAACAAAAACACCTTTTTTTCCAAAGATTATAACCTGAGAATGGAATATCAAAATGAGATTAGACCAAAAGGGTTGGTTAGAGGACATATCAATCTTTCTAAAAAGTCCAAGAACACTTCCAAAAGTTCAAAATTGAAGAAGTTATGCATTGTTGAAGTTGGACTTTTTTGCAAAATTGCCAAAAGTCAACTATCCCCAAAACTTCAAATTTTGTCAAATGGGCCCATTCCTTTTCACTTGATTTGAGTTTGCATTATTTTCCACGTGCCCTAGCTTCAGCCATGTGTCCATATATCCTTTTTATTGCTTAATTTGATTTTTATTTAAATTTATTCATTTTAAATCAAATTAAATCACATAAAATCAAAAAAAAATTGATAACCAAAGATTTTTTATTGATTATAGGCTTCAATGGACAGCTAGCATATCTCCAAACTCGTACCAAGGCAAATCATGTGCAAAACGATTGAATCAAATCAAACTTTGAAAGGTTTAAAATGGAGATCAAATCAAATTCATATGCATTGATATGGGAAGATTTAGTCCATATTTGTTACCCTATTACACTACACAATACATAAGCAAGCCAAGGGAGACGAGATCAGGGTTGGAAAGTGAAGAGAGAGGCAGAACAAAAAGTGCAAAAATCACAAAAAACTGAGAGGTCGAAATCCAAGTTTGAGGCATTTTCAGATACCAAGACCTGTCCCAATCGCTTCCTGGGCATTCATACAAGCTACCTGGATCCAAAGCAATCTTTTTCAGACATCCAAACACGCTGTAAGTTTCACGAAACCCAACTATGTTCTTGAAATTGAAACTCACCATTCTTGCATCCATTGAATGAAATAACTGCATATTTGTAATCCTCATATCATTTGTGAACTTTTGGCATCATTTAATTTTGTTTATCTAACCTGTAATGCAAGACACCATAGCTAGGGTTTCTTGGACGTTTTTGGGGTTTTTCTTTTCAGGTGAAATTAAGCTATAAGATGGACATGGTTGTGTCTAGGGGGTTGAGACGAACTCAACCCTAGCCTTAGATTCTATTTTCAAGGCCTGAGGAGGAGACGATGAGTTGGAGGTAATATTTGCAGGTTTTGGAGGTAGGAGACGATGAGTTGTCGTTCTCCCATAGGTCCATTCAAAAATAGCGCGCATTTTTTTGTTTTGCTGGCATATGATTTATTTTATTATATTATGTTTTATTTGTATATTATTAACAAACAGACCAACATAGCGTAGTGGCAAGGCAAGCGTGCGTTATCCTTCAAGACCTGGGTTCGAATCCCAGGTCCCCCAATTTCTTATTAATTTTGTCTTTCAGGTGTTCCAATGCGCGTGTCAGCTTGCAGTGCACCAGACTCCCTCATACATCCAAGAGACAGATGGCCAATGGCCAGATCTGATGGCTAGGGATTGAAGGACTACCAAGGCATTGGTCAATGCATGCGCACTAGATCTGCAAAGTCAAAAAAGGGCCAGCACTAATGGGCCTTCCAATTGCTATTCATACTCCCAAATTCAGGCCCAAACCCCTCTCTCTTCTACTTTTATTTATTTAAATTTATTATTTGTTTTATTATTTTTTAATTCCTAACCAATCAAAATTGAGGCTTTTATCAAATAAAATCACAAAAATATTTTTTTTCAAATCAAATTTTAATCTTTTATTTTTCTTAATAAATTTATTAATTAATTAGGTTTTAATTAGAAAACTTTAATTCCTTTTGTAAAATAAATAAAATCAATTAGACTTAATTAGTTTTTAACCATTAATTTAATTATTATTATTTCTTTCCTAAATAATCAAAAAACTCAAAAAATAATTTATTTTTCATTTAATTAATTTATTAATTTAATTTAGTGATTAATTTAGGATTTACTTCTTTCTTAAAACAAAAACCTAAAAAAGATATTTTCTTTAACCAAAAGGGTCAAAACCCTAATCATGCGTCCGATTTAATTTTGCGCCGCAATTTACTTATTTTTATTCAATAATGTACTTGCTTCCGGATTGTAATAGTAAATAGGACTTTTAATTATTTTTATTGCTTTATCTTATTTTTCAAAAGGGTTTGTCTTTGGCGATGTAAATACCCGACGCCTTGTAATTTAAATTCCGCACTTTTAATTCCGCGAATTATAACTGTTAGATGTTTGATAATAGGGTTGCATGATAAGACTGAATGCTAATCTTAAAATCAAATTAGATCACCTTTAACATGTACAAAGATAAAAATAGACTGAAAACGACACACTCGCACATGTGCACTCCTAGGATACACCCCACTTGGTTGCCTTCGTACGCGGTAATTAAGTATAGGTCGTTTTAGAGGTCGTCCTCTTGTCTAAAAGATCATAGTCTCTTCGAAACGGCTTCCTCGAATATTTTTGCCTCAAAACAAATGATCTAAGACATTAGGGTTACCGCTAAGGCGTCCTAACATTGCTTTAGTGACTGTAAGTCCCGCATTCGAATTGGCCCTTAAACTCCAACGACAAGGCTACCTACTCATCAATAGTAGGATAGCATTGTCTAAAGGAAGTTAGCATAGAACGATTCCTTTTTCGAGTAGGTAGATGGTTCTTAGATACTTGCTCTTTCAAAAAAACAAAAACTTTTCACACTTACACTTTCCGAACAAAGTTTTCAAAAACACTTCATTACACTCTTGAGGACAGAAGCAAGAGTTAAATCGAAGTTAAAACAAACTTTTCCAAACCCACGAAGCACAAAGAAAGCAAATTTTGAAAACAATCAAGCAAGTACCTAAGAGTCCGTGGATAACCACGGATATAAAGGGTGCTAACACCTTCCCTTTCTATAATCTACCCACCAAACCCGAGAAAAAATCTTGAAAAAGGAATTTTTCTGTGCTTTTTTCCTTTCCTTGTTGGATAAAATAAAAGTAGGTGGCGACTCTTGCTTACCGCGACATTTTTCAAAAACAAACGCAAAATGCAAACCAGTATTTCAAAAATAATCAGTTCTTCCACCGTATCACAACTTGGTTCTTGTTTTGCTGTCATATATTGCCCTGTATTCTTATGTTGTTGCTGTGCTACCTTGCTTGCCTAGTTTTGCCCATGTTGTTTTGGTGTTTTTTCAGCTTTGTGTTGCCTTGAACCGTGCTACTGTTTGCTGCTGTAGTTTCATATTTTTTTGCTATTCTTTTCCCTTTTTGTGAACCAAAAGAATTCCACATTTTTTTGTGATTTGCAAAAGTAGGAGGAGATAAATCATGATTGAAAAAACCCTCTTAATTTTTTATTCCACAAGGCAAATTCTAATGATGAGATAAAAACTCTTAATAATTAGTACTTGAATTTTCACATGTAGCTAAAATTTTCTTTCTTTTGTTGCATGTACGAGCAATTTGGACAATGGAGAAAAATGATGAAGAGCGGCCTTCCATGTTTGATGAAGACTTGAAGATGACAAAAAATTAATCTTTTAGGAATTTTGTATTGTTGTAACTTTTGTAACATTGTGGCTTTAATTTGTAATTTTAATTTGAAGATTTGGAGAATTGTGAAATATATTCAAATAAAAATGACGCTTTGTTGTAAATCTTAATTTCTTGAATAACTTGAATAACTTCGAATTCTTGAATAAACATTGAATAGTCTTAAATTCCAAAGTGGATTAAAAAAGTCTTGCATTAGGTTCAACAATTGATTTGATTCATGAGAATTGTGACTTAGACAAACCATGAATCACAACTTAGCTTTAATCATGTTTGCATTCCAAAGTTCAAATGAATTTGAAGAAACTTTAGCGAATTCGTTCTCTGATACCTTGAATTCAAAACCAACCACGCGAATCAACCATAACAGATTTGGACAAAAGCTTGTGATGTCGTGTAATTCTTTTCTAATCAAAACAATATTCAAATGAAAACTCAAGTAATTTTCAACAAGATCATAAATCAATTTTTGGCATGGCAATTTGTGTTATAAACAAACATCTTCTTCGAACTCAATATGAATCTCCGAATTCAACATCTCGTTCTATGGACAGTTGTGATACGGTGGGAGAGAACTGACTGTTTTTGGAATGCTGGTTCGCGTTTTGCGTTTGTTTTTGCAAAATGTCGCGGTAAGAAAGAGTCGCCACCGTCTTTTATTTTATCCAACAAGGAAAGGAAAAAAAGCAAAGAAAAGTTCCTTTTTGAGATATTTCTCGAGTTCGGGGGGTAGATTATAGAAAGGGAAGGTGTTAGAACCCTTTCTATCAGTGATTATCCACGGGCTCTTAGGTACTTGCTCAAAGTGTTTTCAAAATTTGCTTTTCTTTGTGTTTGTGGGTTTGAAAGAAGTTTTTGTTTGAAAGGTGTAAGTGCGAAAAGTTTTATTTTGTTTTGAGAGAGCAAGTACTTAATAACCATCTACCTACTCGAAAAAGGAATCAATCTGTACTAATATCCTTTAGACCATGCTATCCCATTATTGATGAGTAGATAGCATCGTCGTTGGAGTTTAAGGGTCAATTCGATTAAGGGACGTGTGGTCACTAAAGCAATGTTTAGGACGCCTTAGCGGTAACCCTAATGTCTTAGATCATTTTTCCAAGGCAACCGTTTCGAGGCAACTATGATCTTGGGATAAGAGGGCGGCCTCTAAAACTTCCTATACTCAATGACCACGTTTGAAGGCAACCAAGTGAGGTGTACCCTAAGAGTGCGCATGTGCGAGTGTGTTGTTTCGGTTAATTTTATCTTTGTACATGTCAATGGTTATTGTTGTACCCCAAAATTTTCCCTCCCATTTCCTCAACATTTTCTCATCACAAAACCCTTGGAGCTCAAGATCCAGTTAGGGTTCCATCTGCTCAAGACTTCTCCTTGCACTGTTGACCCAAATTAGGGTTTGTGTTTGCACAAAGATGTTTGACCTAAAAAACCCAAGAGGACTTTCATGATACATGTTGGACTCCCAAGTTTATCCATACAAAGTTTCAAGTCTTGATTCCAAGTTTTGCCCAGTCAATTGGACAGTTGACCTAGAAATCAACTGTATTAGGGAAAAAGTCAACTGTGGCCAATTGACAGTCAAATCTCATGCAAATTGACCCACATCAACATTATGGACTTACATGGACCATTTGATCAAGTTTGGATCACAATTCCACAAGAAATTTGATCAGATCATCAAAAGGGAAAAATGGTCATTTTTAGGGTTTTGACTGCACCAAGGCAATTTTTGACTGTTTGACCTAGCCAATGGAAAACCAAGCTCACATATGGACTCAAGGGCCCCATGGAATTATCTTGACATGCTCAACAAGTTCAAAAGATCCCAAATACACAAGATTGATAGTTGAATTTCTCAGTCAATTGATCAATTTTGACTGTATACTGAAAAGTCAAACTTTGACTTTTTGGTCAAAATCAAGGGTCAAGATTCATTTTTCATCAAAACATGCCAAATCATGAAACTTGTTCACCAAGAAATCAAAAAAATGCAAATTAGGGTTTGAAATGGAAATTTTTCATAACTTAGAATTTTTCTAAGTTATGGAAAACCCTAATTTTTTCCCAACTTTGCCCCACTTTCTCACCAAGATTCATTTGGATGCAAACAAAAGTCAAAACATGAAAGTTGTAGCTTGTTGCATAATCTACAACTTTGATTCACAAAGTTTTCCCAAATGAGGCTTGTATCTCAAGTTACAATTTTTGGAATAAGGGTACTAAACCATTCTTAACTTAGTGAAATTTTAACCTATTTTGGCAAGGTTTTCTACCTAACTTCAAGGTCATTTTCCATACACTTCCACTTGGAATTTCAACTTGCATTTCAAAGATGGATTGTAGTACACATTCCAAGCTTTCCAAAATGTCCAAGAACTCATCAAACAACCTCATAACGTGAGAGAATCGAATTTCACAATATAGCAAAAACTCACTTTTGATTAGGCCAATTTACATGTCCATAACACTAGGCATTTTCCATCTCAGCTTGCACAACTTGATTACAGGCCTTTTATCTAAATTACACTCATAAATTTAATGCATATTCTTTGTGCCAAGACAATGTTCTTTGTGTTTTAGCATTGCATAGTGGATTAATCCCAAAATAGATAAAGCATTTCTTCCATTTTTGCAAAAGGTAGCTTTATGTCCAATTGAAAATCCAAGAAGTACAGTTAAGATCTCTTTGGCACAAGTCTAGGGATTAATCACACTGATCAAGACTGAGTTATGCAGCATGTTATGGGGGCCTCTAGCTGCCTAAACACCCACTTGACCTTTTTTGCTTAAGTGCTAAGAAACATTGCATTGTAAAACACAACTTTGATATCAGCTTGCAAACCCTTAAGCAAACTTTTGAAACACATTCAAGACATCCCAACTGAGCTAACACACGACCCTAAGACCTCCAGTATCTCTCCATTGCCATAATCACTCTCAAACTGCAAAAACAGGGCAGGGCCTGCAGTTTGAGTGCCATCTCTCATTCCTCTCATGCTCTCTTGCCCAAACCTGTTCAAACTCATTCCCTACCACCAATGCAAGCTAACCAAAACCTAAAACACGACCTGTAATTCCTCTAACAAGTTCCACCATTTTCACTTTCTCATTTTGCAGTTGAAGTTCCACAGCTCGATTCAAGGTGTCTCAAGGCAAAGTAAACATTGGAACAGCATCACCACACCTCAAGCAAGCTATACCAACCATCACCTTGCACTGAAAGCTTCCCCATTGCCAGATAGAACTTCAACTGAACAGGTATTTTGGTGAACTTCTAACTCTTAGTACAGGCATCATTAGCTCTAGGTTTGTGAATAAGAAATGTTCTACTCATGCCACTGAACCTGTACATGTTTTTACTTTTCATTTCTTTTGCCTGAGCTATGAGAATTTAAGGTTTGAAAATGGCAGAAAACTTAGGTCAGGATTTGGGAATGTTAAAATTCTCTCTCATTTATGAGAGTTAGGATGAGTTTTTTATATATTTAGAATCGTGATTCAATGCTTAACATTTCTTATGTTGGAAGTTTGTGCAAAAAATCAAGGAATCTGGATGTTCGAATGAAGGTTCTTGCGCGCGTTTTTTTTTTAATAATTTTGTTCAGAGGTTGAAGAAGATGCCTCATGGGCTGGGCCAGCTTTTGTTTTGCTTTTTACACCATATTTTTTTATTCATACCCCCCTGAGCCCATTTGTTTGATTTAATGATTTTTTTTATCTTTCTTTTTATTTTCTGACTCATTTATTTTTGCTAATAATGTTTAAAACTTGAAAAATCATTTTTACACCATTTTTGCATTTTTTAAGCATTTATTTGTTTATATGGACATTTATACATAAATATATATATATATATATACTATTATTTAGAAATATTAGAAAAATAATGTAAACATATTATTTCTGATTTTTATTTCATTTTTCTCTTTTGGAAACATTTTGTGTCAAAAATACTTTTTTATAAAAATTAAATATTATTATTTTGTGCATATTTAATATATTTTGTAAATAATATAAATAAATAAATAAATAAATATATATATATATATATATATATATAAATAAATAAATAAATAAATATATATATATATATATATATATATATATATATATATATATATATATATATATATATATATATATATATATATATATATATATATATATATATATATATATATATATATATAAATAAATAAATAAATAAATATATATATATATAAATAAATAAATAAATAAATATATATATATATATATATATATATATATATATATATATATATATATATATATATAAATAAATAAATATATATATATATATATATATATATATATATATAAATAAATAAATAAATAAATATATATATATATATATAAATAAATAAATAAATAAATATATATATATATATATATAAATAAATAAATAAATATATATATATATATATATATATATATATATATATATATATATATATATATATATATATATATATATATATATATATATATATATATATATATATATATATATATATATTAGTACACTTAGAATAAAAATACCCAAAAATATACATATTTTTATTTTATTAATATTTAACATTAAAAATACATTTTTACAAATATACTATATTTTTATTTTATTTTTGTATATAAATAGTGAATATTGTATATATTGAATAAGTATTGCATTTTATTTAATAAATTAGGGTTTTACCCTAAATATGAAATACTCCAAAAATAATCTTTTTATCTTTTATTTATTTAGTATAAATAATACTTTTTTTCATACATATAAAAACTTTTTTGCATTCTTGCATATTTGTTTTATTTCTATTTAGTTTATGCCTTTAATTATATTGTAAATATTTAAAGAAAATGATGTAATAGCTAGGTTTAATTTCTTGTCTAAATATCCCCCATTTGAACATTTGTACCCCCTTCCCATATATGGTTTTGTAATAGCTTAGTAAATTTATTTTCGCACTTTATCGCTTTCTAAATACCATGCTAGAATTAGGGTTTGTATGCAAATAAAAAGAGCAAAATAGCTTGACCTAATTTCAAGATAATCAAAGCATGAAAAAATGGACAACACATATCACACTTGCACCCCCTAGGGTATTCCACTTTGTTGCCTTCAAATAAATTGGCCATATTGCATGTTAGGTCTCTTTGGGCAAAACAAACAAATCAAATGATCATAGTCTCTCGATGACGCTTTCAAAATGTTGCCTAAACAAATGATCAAGTCCCTTAAAGAAAATGCCCAAAGATACTTAGCACCATTGCAATTATGGTCTAAACGATGACCCGCGCCCGTCCCTTTCACATCCTAACATGAGATTGTCCACCAAATACAATGGTGGAACAAACTTATTAAAAGGGTTAAAACATAGCAATAAACTTTGAGAAATTTAGGAGTAGACAACCTCTTAGTTACTTGAATCAAACTTGCAAAGACAAAACACTTGCCTATTTTCTAAAACCACACCTCACAACACTTTCAAAACAACTTTCAAAAACAAAATGAAAACCTTTTCAAAAGACATACATCTTTGTATACATCCCCACATGGATCATTACAAAGGTTGCCACCACATTGGCTTCTTTTCAAAACATTTTCAAACCCACACACACAAGCACCATTTCAAACAATTGAAAACAAAAGGCAAGTGATTTAAGCAAGTAACTAAGAGCCCATGGATAACCATGGATAGAAAGGGTGCTAATACCTTCCCTTTCTATAATCTACTCCCCGAACCCAAGAAAAACATCTCAAAGGTTTTTGCTGTGCTTTTTAAACCTTTCCTTAGGATAAAATAAAAAGTCGGTGGCGACTCTTGCTCAACCGAAACATTTGCGAAAACAAACGCAAAACTCAAGTCAGTTCTCCCACCGTATCACAGTTATCTACGTTGATTTTAAGTTCATACATTCGATCTTGTCATGCATTCCCTATTACCAAACATCTAACAGTTTATAGATTACAGAAATTAAATTGCGGAATTTAAATCTAACTATTACAAGGCGTCGGGTATATACATCGCCAAAAATAACCCTTAAAATTAAAATGCGGAAATTAAATAAAGCAATAAAATAATCAAAGTCCTAATTTAACTATTACATTCCGGGAAACAGATACATCAATATGGAAAAATAGATTGCGTGCGGAAAATTAAATCGAATGCGAATTTTTAGGGTTTTGACCCTTTTTTTGAAAGAAAGCATTTTTTGGATTATTTTGGATTAAAAAGAAATTAGATCCAAGTTAATTAAATATATAAATTAATTAATTAAAAAAGATATTTTTGGATTTTTGGATATTTAAGGAAATAAAATAAATTGATTTAAAGTTAGTAAAACCTAGTTATCTACATTGATTTTAAATATTGCAAAAAATATTAAAAGTTAAACCTAATTAACACTAAATTAATTAAATTAATTTATTTACAAAAATAAAGTCATGAATTTAATTTTAATAAATAAAACATATTTTTTGGTTTTTGATTTTATGAGGAAAAAAATTTAATTGGTTAGTGATAAAAATAATAATAATTAACAAAACAAATAAATAAATTAAAAAATAAAAAGAAGAAAGGAATAACCAAGGGGTGTTGGGCCTGATTTGGGGTGAGAATAGCATGTTCCAAGGCCCAAATTCGCTGCAAGCCTGGTTGACCTTCTGATTCAGTGTGCGCCTTTGACTTGGTCTTATGATGGTCATCACCCATAGGCCATCAGATTTGTCCTAGAGGCCACCTGGCGCTTTGAGATCTGAAGGCGTCTCATGTACCATGCGCTTGGTCTTGCACTGGAATATCTGAAAGAAAAATACAAGAAATATGTTGGGGACCTGGGATTCGAACCCAGGTCCTATGAATCATTGAACGTTCGCCTGGCCACTGCGCCACTATGCTTCTTTTGTTATTATAATAGATGGCAATTATTATATTGGAAACAAGTTAATAAGCCTGAACAAAAAAAATAAAAAAGCGCGAATTTTTGAATCAACGAATGGGGACAGGCCACATCCTCGTCTTCTTCGTTTGGCCTGGATATTTACCTGTGGATTCTTATCCGCAGCTAAATCCGTGGCTTGCTCCTAAAATACGTTCTAGGCTATAAAAATGCAATCCAAGACCATGGACATGATCGTCTCTTCCTCCTGAACACGTCTATGTCCGTTAATGGTGCTGATTTTACCTGCAAGGAAAACGCCCAAAAACAAGCTTCCAAAACCCTAGGTTCGGGTATGGGGTTACAGGCTATAAAAATACAATTGAATAATGTAGAAAGCTTAGAAATCATTCAAGAATCATGAATATGTCAATGTTTTGCCAAGAAAATGCCAGAATAAGAGATTGCAATTTCAAATACAGGGTCGCATTTTGAAGGACTTACAGTGCTTTTGAATGAGTATGCAAGCTTGTTAAGGATTGGTTTTGACTCAGTGGATGTCCAGCAAGAGGGTAGCGTGGAGATTTTGTGCTGAAACTGCCTCTAAGCACGTTTTCGTATTCAAGCTTTTTTCAAGTTTTTTTCAAGTTTGGCTTTTCTGATTTTGCAGCCTCTAGGTCCTGATTCGTGCCTCTTTAGCTTGTATAAGTATTATGGAATGCATTAGGTCAAGTTTTTGGCTTTGAATCTTTGTGCATTGATGATTGAAGATGTGATATGATCCTCCATTAAAAGGCTTCCAATTTCATTCCAAATCTAATATTTTGTTCATGATATGGCTTGATTCGGATTTGATTGTGTCCATGATGATATTTAAGACCTATATCAATCATAAAGATACCAAGTGATCAATTTTTAGATTTTATTTGGATTTAAATTGATTAAAAATGAATTAATTCAATAAAAATCAAATAAAATAGAAAAATTAATAATTGGACACAAGACTGAAGATAGGACACGTGTTTAGTGTGACAAGATCAAATCAAGTGTAAAAAAGTGGGCCCATTTGACAAAATTTGAAGTTTTGGGGATAGTTGACTTTTGGCAATTTTGGAAAAATTCCCAACTTCAACAATGCATAACTTCTTCAATTTTGAACTTTTGGAGGTGTTCTTTGACTTTTTAGAAACCTTGAGATGTCCTCTAACCAACCCTTTTGGTATCATCTCATTTTGATATTCCATGCTCAAGTTATAAGCTTTGGAAAAAATGGTGTTTTTGTTCACTTTCAAAAATGACCTATAATGTCCAAATTTGTAACTTTTTGTGAGTGCATTTCTTGATCTTGGGGTGTGAAGATGGATTGTAGGAAATTTCATCCTCTTCAAAATTAGATTTGGATAGGTCATTTCTCATAAAGCATGAGAAAGTTATGCTTGGTCAAAGTTGAGTTGACTTTTCCTACAAAACCCTAATTTAGCAACTTTTGAGTCTTGATGAATTTTGAGCAATCCTTGATGAATCATGATCAACCCTTTATCAAATGATGGAATATCCTTCAAAATGAGAATTTTGACAAAAAATCTTGAAGATTGACTATTTGTAGGCCACAGTTGACTTTTGCCCTAGCACAGTCGATTTTGGGACCCTTTGAGCAATTGACTGACCAAACTTCTTCTGCAAGGCTTGAAATTTGACATGGATGGACTTGAGAACATATTATGACATTGGGGAGCACTTGAGGTCATTTGGATGCAAGGACCTTGATGCAACACAAAACCCTAATTTTGAGGTTGACTGCCTTAGGAGATAGCTTGACTGTCCAACTTTTGAGCAATCTTGAGCCACTTGGAGATTATTCTTGACATGTCTTGAGAAATATGGGAGGGAAAATTTTGGGGTACAACAGCTTCCCCTGTTCAATTTTCTTAAAACTGAGGATGTAGATTGGCTTTCGGGCCTTTCGTGATTCGAAGGTGGAAGATGATTGAACACTAGAGTGCCCAGAAATTTGCACTCGCATGATGTAGTATCAGCCTTGTGATGCCAGGAATGGGCTTACAGATGCCATTTGGAGACTGTTGGTAGGTGGTCTGAACTTCAACTGGACTACGAATCAGGGAGATCTTATCGGTGATCTGACTGAACCAGAGGAGGTTTTGTCTTCTTTGACTGGGTTGGCATCAGAAAAATATTTAGGAATCGATTTAACTGGACTTGTCTTCTTTGACTAGATTGGCCTCAGAAAAATCTTTAGGAATCGATTTAACTGGTTTTGTCTTCTTTGACTGGATTGGCCTCAGAAAAATCTTTAGGAATCGATTTAACTGGTTTTGTCTTCTTTGACTGGATTGGCCTCAGAAAAATCTTTAGGAATCGATTTAACTGGTTTTGTCTTCTTTGACTGGGTTGGCCTTAGAAAAATCTTTAGGAATCAATTTAACTGGTTTTGTCTTCTTTGACTGGATTGGCCTCAGAAAAATCTTTAGGAATCGATTTAACTGGTTTTGTCTTCTTTGACTGGGTTGGCCTCAGAAAAATATTTAGGAATTGATTTAACTGGACCAGAGGAGGTTTTGTCTTCTTTGACTGGATTGGCATCAGAAAAATCTTTAGGAATCGATTTAACTGGACCAGAGGAGGTCTTGTCTTCTTTGACTGCGTTCGCATCAGAAAAATCTTTAGGAATCGATTTAACTGGACCAGAGGAGGTGTTGTCTTCTTTGACTGCGTTTGCATAAGAAAAATCTTTAGGAATCAATTTAACTGGACCAAAGGAGGTCTTATCTTCTTTGACTGCGTTCGCATCAGAAAAATCTTTAGGAATCGATTTAACTGGACCAGAGGAGGTCTTTGTCTAGATCGGCATCAGAAAAATCTTTAGGAATCGATTTAACTGGACTAGAAAAGGTCTTGGGATAACTTCAACTGGATCGGCATCAGAAAAATCTTTAGGAATCGATTTAACTGGACCAGAGAAAGTCTTCCACATAGTTGAGAATTTAACTGCATCTTTCCTGAAAGGTAAAGGTCAGTCATATGCAATGCATGATATGGATCAAGCGATGATGTTCTCAACATAAATGAGATTGTATGGTATGATGCGTTTATGCATGTATCATGATGTATGGAAATGTAATGCTTTTAGTTGGGGAAAATAAATCCCGAATAATTGCTGGAGAGTAGAGTTGAATTCTTCGTTTCCGCTGGGGATGATGAACGAAGATGATTGCGAGAATAAACCTGCAAGGGAAGATAACTCCGTTGGGGAATAAACTGATGAGGAGATTACTCTATGGGGAAGAGATGCTCTACTGAGGATTCCACTGATAAGCTCCGCTGGGGATGGATTACCGTTGCTGGTGATACTGAATCTGTTGAGGATTGAATTCCTATTTGTGAAAGGAAAGAACTTCGTTGGGGATGATCTTTCAGTTGTGACTTGCTGGGGATAACCCTATTGGACTCTTGCGGGGATAGTCCTTTGAATTCTGCTGGGGAGATTTATTTTGTACTCCGCTGGGGATAAACTTTTTCAGACCGTGCTGGGGAAATATTGACTCCACCAGGGGTATCTTGTATTCTGCCGGGGAACATTCTTATACTCCGTTGGGGAATATTAAGACTGCCGAGGATATCAAGAATTTTTAGGGCTGATGGTAGATAAACTCTGCCTGGGGAGAATAT
Organism: Vicia faba; assembly: GCA_948472305.1. NCBI lineage: Eukaryota > Viridiplantae > Streptophyta > Magnoliopsida > Fabales > Fabaceae > Vicia > Vicia faba. The sequence continues at coordinate 1,218,320,018 of OX451738.1, read as the reverse complement.
TATTGACTCATTCATTCCCAGTTGCAAGTTTCAGCTGGGGAGAGCTATCATTACTGTCTTACTCTGCGAGGAGTGAAAGTATCTTAGCCATATTCTTTAGATGAACTTACCTTTGTACCTGGTGGACAGAGAAACTGTACAACTTGGACACTTCTTATTGCCCATGTTTCTGATATTACCAGTAATTCATCTTTTGTTTCACATGTAAATATTTATGATCGGCAATTAACGTCAAATGCATATATCAAAAACAAACATTGGACGTTCTTTGCAAAACAAAACAGATAAAGGAAAAACAATTTGAAATTTGTCTGAAAATGATTTGTATTGATTTTGAAGTTTGGCCTGAAAATAGGCGTTTTTGTACAAGAGGCTGACGTCCTAGTAAGAGAACATCGTCGAACAAAATTTACACAATTTGTGAAAAGAAAAAAAAACAGCTATGTGAATAATCCCACTGGGTTCCAACTCTGCTATTGCCTTTATATCCTCGAGCATCTCATCACTTTACTACTGGTTGAAGATGAATCAGATTGATTAGTGTCGTCCGAGCTTGATAGTCGATACCGGAGTCTGGATGCAAGGTGATCCAATGAGACATAGTGTTACGCTTTGATCCCTAACTTTTTCCTGGACCGCCCTTTCGGGTTTTTAGTCCACCGGGATACCCCTTTTTGCCCAATCCGCCTTTTCAGGTTTTTGACTTGCCGGGTGTACAGATTTTTTATTTTCATCCCTTATTTTTGCCCGAACCCTTTTGGTTCACCGAGAAGCCCTTATTTTTGCCTAGGCCAGTCAACCTAGCGGGTCTTTGATTATGCGTAGTATCTTTTTACTATGTCTGCATTGACGGGGTGAGGAAGGTCGTCACCATCCATGGTGGTTAGAATCATGGCTCCTCCTGAGAAAATGTTCTTAACCACAAATGGCCCTTCGTAAGTAGGAGTCCATTTGCCCCTGGGATCACCTTGAGGTAGAATAATGTGCTTGATTACCAGGTCCCCAACTTGATACTCTTGTCGTCTAACTTTCTTGTTAAATGCCTTGATCATCCGTTTTTGGTATGTCTGACCATGACAAGTAGCAGTAAGTCTCTTTTCGTCGATTAGGTTCAGCTGATCAAGTCGGGTCTGAATCCAGCCATCTTCACTCAAACTTGCATCCTTCATGATCCGAAGAGAGGGTATCTGAACTTCAATGGGCAAGACCGCCTCCATGCCATATACCAAGGAATAGGGTGTTTCCCCTATTGACGTCAGTGCTGAGGTACGGTACCCATGAAGAGCGAATGGTAACATCTCGTGCCAGTCTTTGTATGTCACTGTCATCTTCTGCACAATCTTCTTAATTTTCTTATTAGCCGCTTCTACAGCCCCATTCATCTTCGTCCGGTAAGGAGAAGAGTTGTGATGCTGTATCTTGAATTGCTCGCAGATCTTGGTGATCATCTTGTTGTTGAGATTGGTACCATTGTCCGTAATGATCCTCTCTGGTACACCATATCGACAAATCATATTATGCGGAATGAACCGTGCCACAACGTTCTTGGTTACGGTAGCAAAGGAAGCTGCTTCAACCCATTTTGTAAAGTAATCAATCGCTACCAGGATGAAACGATGCCCATTGGATGTCGTAGGTCTGATCTCGTCGATCATATCAATGCCCCACATTGCAAAAGGCCAAGGTTCCGTCAAGACGTTTAGAGGAACTGGAGGTATGTGCACCTTATCAGCATAGACCTAGCACTTGTGACATGTCTGCGAATGCTGATAACAGTCGGCTTCCATAGTGGACCAATAATATCATGCCCGAAGGATTTTCTTTGCCATGGTGTATCCACTGGAATGAGTCCCGAAAGTACCTTCATGTAACTCCGCCATGATCCTTTCTGCTTCAGTCTTATCCACACAACGCAGTAAGGTCGAATCATGGTTACGTTTGTAAAGAATGCCATTGCTGATGAAGAACATCGCCGCGAACCTCCTCAGAAACTTCTTGTCATTAACAGATGCACCCTCGGGGTATTCCTGAGCTTCAAGATACGTCTTTACCTCATGATACCAGGGCTTTTCTATTACTTCTTTTGTCTCAAGATCATAGCAATGTGCAGGTTCGTCTAGCCTTTCAATGACAATCTGGGGAGCCTCGTTGTCCCAATTGACTTTGAACATAGAAGACATCGTAGCCAGCGCGTCCGCCAACTGATTCTCCTCTCTAGGGAAGTGTTCAAAGGTTATCTCTTCGAAATTGGGAAGCAACGTCAATACATACTCCTTATAAGGAATAAGATTTGGGTGTTTCGTATCCCACTCGCCTTTGATCTGACTGATCACGAGAGTGGAATCTCTGAAGACACTTAGAAACTTAATCCTTAGGTCAATTGCTGCTCGAAGACCCATAATGCATGCTTCATACTCCGCCATATTGTTGGTGCAGTTGAAACATAGTCGGGCGATGAACGGGGTATGAGAGTCTTTAGGAGATATGATCACGGCGCCAATGCCATTACCCAAAGCGTTTGAAGCTCCATCAAAGTACATTGACCATCGGGATCCTTCCTCGGGTCCTTCTTCCGGTCCAGGTGTCTCACAATCAGTTACAAACATGATATTCTCGTTCGGAAATTCAAAGTTCATAGACTGGTAATCATCCACTGCCTGATGTGCCAAATGGTCTGCCAACACACTTCCCTTGATTGCCTTTTGGGTCGTATATTGGATGTCATACTCAGTCAAGATCATCTTCCATCTTGCTATTCTTCCGGACAAGGTAGGCTTCTCGAAGATATACTTGATTGGATCCATCTTGGATATCAACAGAGTAGTGTGAGTCAGCATATACTGTCTCAGTCGGTGAGCAGCCCATGCCAAAATGCAGCAAGTTTTCTCGAGTAGTGAGTATCGGGTCTCATAGTCGGTAAACGTTTTGCTAAGGTAATAAATAGCATGCTCTTTTCGGCCAGACTCGTCATGTTGACCTAGCACACACCCCATTGAATTATCGAGTACTGTCAAGTATAAGATCAGAGGTCTCCCTTCAACTGGTGGCATCATAATAGGAGGCTCTTGGAGATACTCTTTGATCCTTTCGAAAGCAGTCTGGCATTCATCTTTCCAACGTACTACTTGATCTTTCTTCAGCAGCTTGAAGATTGGCTCACAAGTAGCAGTCAGGTGCGAGATAAATCGGGCAATGTAATTCAGACGTGCCAGAAAGCCTCTGACTTCTTTCTCTGTTTTGGGAGCTGGAATCTCCTGTATAGCTTTCACTTTGGCAGGATCCACTTGAATACCTTTGTCGCTTACGACGAACCCCAGTAGCTTACCAGACCTCACCCCGAAGGTGCACTTGTTCGGGTTTAACCTCAGCTTGTACAACTTCAGCCTGTCAAACAGTTTCTGCAGATGGTCAAGGTGTTCCTCCTCAGTTTGGGACCTTGCAATCATATCGTCGATGTATACTTCAATCTCATGATGGATCATGTCATGAAACAAAGCAACCATGGCACGTTGATATGTTGTCCCAGCGTTCTTCAATCGAAAAGGCATGACCTTGTAGCAAAAGGTACCCCACTGAGTAAAAAAGGTCGTCTTCTCCATGTCTTCGGGAGCCATCTTGATCTGATTATAACCGGAGAAACCATCCATAAAGGAGAATACCTTGTGTTGAGCGGTGTTGTCAACCAGAATGTTGATATGAGGTAGAGGGAAATAATCCTTGGGGCTCGCCCTGTTCAGATCCCTGTAATCAACACACATTCGAACCTTACCATCCTTCTTCGGTATCGGAACCACATTGGCCACCCACTGAGGGTAAGAAGTAACTGCTAAAAATTCAGCATCGAACTGTTTCATAACCTCAGCCTTGATTTTCTCAGAAATCTCTGGGCGCATTCGGCGGACCTTCTGCTTCACTGGAGGACAGTCTTCCTTGGTAGGCAGACGGTGAACCACAATATCAGTATCCAAACCAGGCATATCTTCGTAATACCAGGAGAAGATCTCAACGTAGTCATGCAACATCTGGATCAACCGTTCTTTCACACTAGCTTCCAGATTTGCACCGATCTTAACTTCCTTCGTATCTTCCTTTGTACCCAGATTCACTGAATCCACTGGCTCTTCATGTGGCTGTATGGCCCTCTCTTCTTGGAGTAACAGTCTTGCAAGTTCACCAGGCACTTCGCAATCATCTTCACCTTCGTCTTCGGCTAAGTTGATCGGATTTTCGAAGTCATAACTGGCAGTAGCAGAGTCGTTACCAGTGAGATCCAGAGTGGATGTGGACCTGTATATGTGAGTGTGTGTAAAATAGCTGTTTTGCAATATATAATAAAGAAAAACAAGGATCACAAAATTTGAAATGCAAGAACGTCCAATGCTTTTATTAATGATATATGAAAATGACACACATAAAGCCCTCTCAAATGAAGCCACAGTGCCCCGGGTAAGACACTGGGCCATAAAGTTTAAAAACATTGTCTGTTACAGATTCAAAACAAAAAGTTTCATTACTGGGTAATAACAGAAACGGGCATAGAATCTTTCATTGTCCATTTGCTTAATCCACCATTGGCAGTCGGGTAGATCCAACTGTCGATATCAAACTCTTCATCATCGTCATCCCCGATAGCATTCACCCCTGCATCTTGTTTAGGCTTTTCTGGTGCTTTGAACTCAATCTCCTTCGCATCGATCAAGTCTTGTACCTTATTCCTCAAAACCCAACAATCATCCGTATCATGCCCCGGGCTATCAGAGTGAAAAGCACAGCGGGCATTAGGGTTGTATTTTGGTGACGTTGTATTTGGATTCTTTGGGGCTTCCTTTGGAATCACCAGATTGGTTTTCAGTAATTGTGGCAGAATCTGAGACAAAGTCATGCTGAGACGGGTGAATTGCCTTCGAGGTCTCTCGTCCTTCTGTTGATTGTTGTGTTGAGGAGCACCAGCAGGTCTTGAAATAAGAACCGCATTAACAGCTTGGCAGCGTTCGGGTCTATTCTGGTTTCTCGAACTGTAGACAGCACTGGACTCTTTCTTAAAGGGCTTCTTCTCAGTGCTTGATGAGGCACCCTTCTGTATCTTACCAGCCTTAATAACAGCCTCAATCTTCTCACCGGTCAAAATAAGCTCTGTAAACCCAGATGAAGAGCTTCCAATCAGGTGGTTGAAAAATGGACCAGACAGGGTCCCCAGAAACATATCCACAAGCTCCCGATCAGCCAAGGGTGGTTGTACTCTTCCGGCGAGGTCCCTCCACTTCTGAGCATAATCTTTGAATCCTTCACCCGTTCCCATTGACATACCCTAGAGTTGGGTACGTGTGGGAGCGAGGTCGGAGTTGTACTGATACTACATGTAGAATGCAGTAGCCAAATCTTCCCAACTGCGGATACTGGCTCCGTCCAACTGGTAGAACCACTCAAGCTGAGTCCCTGAGAGACTGTCTTGAAAGAAATGGATCCATAGGTTCTTATTAGCGGTGTACGGCTGAATCTTCCTCACATATGACCGGAGGTGCAGCTTCGGACAAGAAACTTTGTCATACTTAGCAAAGGCTGGTGCCTTGAATTTGTGGGGAATCACCACCCCAGATGATAGACCCAGATCACCAAAGTCCAGACCAGGCACCTTCTGAACTTCCATAGCACTCAACCGGTCTTCCAGTTGCTTGTATCTATCCTCGGCCGGAGGATATTGTTCTTCCTCGAAGTTCGTCTTGTTGTCGGAGACCACAGGGCTAGGAGCCCTCCTTTCCTCTTGACTATCTTTCCCTCTAGATGAGGTGGTCAGATCAACTTCATTCTGTAGCCTGTTTCCAAACTTGTGCCCTGTGTTAAACAGGATTGTCCTCTTCTTCTTCTTCTTCTTCTTCTCCTTCAGAATCAGGGTCTTCAAATCTTGCTGACCCTTAGCTAGATTCATGAACAGCTCTTGAAATTGGGCATTCTGGGCCTGGAGGGCCTTGATGGCTTGCTCAGTTGAAGGTTCAGCAGACATGATGAGTGCTGAAATAGACAGCGAAGAAGATAAGAGACCTATAACGGGTACCTGTTATGGAGTGCATGGGATGAAATGCGTATGATTATGATTTCCAAGACAATCAGGAGATTCAAATTTGTAAACAAGAAAGGAAACACGCTTTATTAGATAAACTTTGTAATTCAAATTGTTCAACAAATTACCCTTAAGGCGTTACAAGAATGGAAATACTGAAAAGTAAATAAAACTGGAAAGGAAAACATCAAAGGTCAATCAATGCTCCCATGGTCTCTTCTTATCAGTGCAGACATAGTCATTAAGAATCCACTCGTTCTCCAACTGCCTAGTCAACCTCTGGATCTTCTGATCTTGCTCGTTGAACTTCTCTCGGTAAGAATCCCGTTCTTCCCTCAGCTGCATCCAAGACCTTTTCAGTGCCCCAATGTCAGTGGGCATATGAGTATGGAGGATGGTTGGAAGAACCCCTTCTTCATTAGCAATTTCAACAATGATAGGCCGGACGACTTCATATGGCATACCCAGCTTTTGGGCACGGATGCAAACCCATATGAGATATGGCTCCATTGGGAGAGAAGTCTTTGGGCCCAACTCATGTGGATCAGATCTGTGAACTCTATCCCAAGCCTTTATGAATCTGCGACGTTGCTCATCGTTATCCCCTTGAAAATCAAAGATGATACTAGGCATTAACAGCTCATGAGGTCCTTCTCTTCTGGCTCTCCCAAACTGACGTAGAGCTAAGCATGGGTTGTAAGAAATTCCTCCATGGGTTCCTAACAGTGGAACATTGGGATACTCCCCACAGCGGTCAATGATAGCCTCTTCATCCATACCCTTGAGAGTCCAGATGATGTCATTATGCGAGAGAGACATAACCCTATAGGCCCAGCCCATGCCTTCTTTATTCTTCAGCACTGATTTGGGAAGGTGCGAAATAAACCACCTTGCCAATAAAGAAGCGCAGCTCATCAAGGTTCCCCGCTTTCGGGCCGTACGAGCATAAAGCTGATGAAGGATGTCACCCAAGAGAGTGGGTACAGGATTGCGAGAGATGAAGATCTTTATCGCATTAACATCAACAAAGGAGTCAGAGTTCGGAAATAGAACCAAGCCATATATCAGAAGAGCCAGAATATCTTCGAACGCCTTGAAGTCTAGACAATCCCAGAAATAATTAGCCTTACCAACCAAGAACTTAGTCAGAAAGCCCTTTGCTCCACTCCTAGTCTCCCAATTATCCATTACCTCTTCTTTGGTCAAATGAAGGGCTGCAGCAATCTCTTCGGGCCTAAGAATATTCTCCCAACCAGTAAACGGGGTCTGCTCCAGAATAGAGATACCGAGCAGATCAAAAAATTCTTCTAGGGTGGAAACCAGCTGGTAGTCCTGGAAAGTAAAACAATGGTACAATGGATCATAGAACTGGACTAGGACGCTCATCATCTACTTGTCCAATTTGGAGGTGACCAAACTGAGAAGATAACCATGTCTCCTGAGGAAGGAAGTAGTATCAGGCATCTTTGCAATCAGATCTTTAAGCAAGGTAGGAACCTGGACAAAGTTGATCCGGATGGTATTCCTATGCATGGGCATCATGATGACCTGCAAAATAGAACAAAGATGAATCCCTCCTGTCTTTGAAATAGGTTAGTCTTATGCAAGATGTATGCAATGTTATGATGTCATGATGTCATGATAGTAAGCACATCACAAGTATCCACAAATGGCAAACATGGTAAAGGCACAACAGTCACACAGAGAGCCCTTAGATTTCAGGCTGGCAAGAAGCTTAGGTACTACCCTCTTTCAGTTCAGTTGGTTTAAACCTGTCCTAAAAATAGTAACCGGGTTCTAGAGGATCTCAATATCACTGACTACCCTCAATCAGTCATAATTCTAGTTTAGCAACCTTTTCTTGTGGCCGGAATCATCGTGAGAGTTTAGTCTCAATGAGTGTAGCATACTGCTACTGTTCTATGGCCAAGTTGGTCAATTTAAAGATTCTAAGGTCAGTTGGTGCTTAATGACCCCTTAGATGACCCATATTCTCCTTGTTCCAACACAAGGGATATCGGTACAATCTAAAGTGCCACACTAATGTAGCTACTACTTCAACCGTATCAGTATACGTCGTACAGTTCCCTCACAGTTTATTGCTACTTACCTAAAGGGTATCCCCAGATCCGGGTTAGGATCTATAGTAACTCCAATACAAGCCAACAAATATAAATCATACAAAGCAAACAATTGAAAACACAATGATCTAATCCTAAGGTACACCCCACTTATTAAATGTCCCCAGCAGAGTCGCTAGTTCTGTGATACGGTGGGAGAGAACTGACTATTTTTGGAATGCTGGTTCGCGTTTTGCGTTTGTTTTCGCAAAATGTCACGGTAAGCAAGAGTCGCCACCGTCTTTTATTTTATCCAACAAGGAAAGGAAAAAAGCACAGAAAAATTCCTTTTTGAGATATTTCTCGGGTTCAGGGGGTAGATTATAGAAAGGGAAGGTGTTAGCACCCTTTCTATCCGTGGTTATCCACGGGCTCTTAGGTACTTGCTCAAAGTGTTTTCAAAATTTGCTTTTCTTTGTGTTTGTGGGTTTGAAAGAAGTTTTTGTTTGAAAGGTGTAAGTGCGAAAAGTTTTATTTTGTTTTGAGAGAGCAAGTACTTAAGAACCATCTACCTACTCGAAAAAGGAATCAATTTGTACTAATATCCTTTAGACCATGCTATCCCACTATTGATGAGTAGGTAGCATCGTCGTTGGAGTTTAAGGGTCAATTCGATTAAGGGACGTGTGGTCACTAAAGAAATGTTTAGGACGCCTTAGCGGTAACCCTAATGTCTTAGATCATTTTTCTGAGGCAACCGTTTTGAGGCAACTATGATCTTGGGACAAGAGGGAGACCTCTAAAACTTCATATACTCAATGACCAGGTTCGAAGGCAACCAATTGAGGTGTACCCTAAGAGTGCGCATGTGCGAGTGTGTTGTTTCAGTTAATTTTATCTTTGTACATGTTAATGGTTATTGTTGTACCCTAAAATTTGCCCTCCCATTTCTCATTGATTTCTCATCACAAAGCCCTTGGAGATCAAGATCCAGTTAGGGTTTCATCTGCTCAAGACTTCTCCTTGCACTGTTGACCCAAATTAGGGTTTGTGTTTGCACAAAGATGTTTTGACCAAAAATGCCTAAGATGACTTTCTTGCTTCATATTGGACTCCCAAGTTTATCCATATCAAGTTTCAAGTCTTGATTCCAAGTTTTGCCCATTCAATTGGACAGTTGACCTAGAAATCAGCTGTATTGGAAAAAAAGTCAACTGTGGCCAATTGACAGTGAATCCTCATGAAAATTGACCCACATCAACATCATGAACTCACATGGATCATTTGATCAAGTTTGGATCACAATTCCACAAGAAATTTGATCAGATCACCAAAAGGGCAAAATGGTCATTTTTAGGGTTTTGACTGCACAAAGGCAATTTTTGACTGTTTGACCTAACCAATGGCAAACCAAGCTCACATATGGATTCAAGGACCCCATGGAATTGTCTTGACATGCTCAACAAGTTCAAAAGATCCCAAGTACACAAGATTGACAGTTGAATTTCCCAGTCAATTGATCAATTTTGACTGTATACTGAAAAGTCAAACTTTGACTTTTTGGTCAAAATCAAGAGTCAAGATTCATTTTTCATCAAAGCATTCCAAATCATGAAACTTGTTCACCAAGAAATCAAAAAATGCAAATTAGGGTTTGAAATGAGAATTTTTCATAACTTAGAATTTTTCTAAGTTATGAAAAACCCTAATTTTTTTCCCAACTTTGCCCCACTTTCTCACCAAGATTTATTTGGATTCAAGCAAAAGTCAAAACATGAAAGTTGTAGCCTATTGCATAATCTACAACTTTGATTCACAAAGTTTTCCCAAAAGAGGCTTGTATCTCAAGTTACAATTTTTGGAATAAGGGTACTAAACCATTCTTAACTTAGTGAAAATTTGACCTATTTTAGCAAGGTTTTTACCTAACTTCAAGACCATTTTTCACATACTTCCCCTTGGAATTTCAATTTGAATTTCAAAGATAGATTGTAGTACACATTCCAAGATTTCCAAAATGTCCAAGAACTCATCAAACAACCTCATGACTTGAGAGAATCAAATTTTGCAATATGGCAAAAAGTCACTTTGATTCATGGCCATGTACATGTTCATAACTTGTGCAATTTTTCAAATCAGCATGCTTCCCTTGATTACAGGCCTCTAAACCATCCAACACTCATAAATTTAATGCCAAACCTTTGTGCCAAAGTGTTGTCCTATGAGTTCAAACATTACATGCAAGTTTAATCCATTTATGGAAAAAGTGAAATAGCCATTTTTGAAAAGTTAAGCTTTATGTCAAAGTTGCAAATCAACAAGTACAGATCAAATCACTTTGGCACAAGATTATGAACAAAACACACTGATCAAGGGGAGGGTTAGCAGCACATTAGGGGGGCCTCTACCTGTCTAGAACACAACTTGGCCTTTGCTTGCTTAAGTGTGAAGAAATGTGGCATAACACAACATAACTTTGATCTCAGCAATAGAACCCTTAAGCAAATATTTTGTACACATTCAAGACATCCTAACTGAGCTAGCACACGACTCCAACACCTCCAATACCTCCACAAACTCAAAATCACCATTGAACTGCACAAAAACAGGGCTTGCTGCAGTTTGAGTGCCAACTCTCATTCCCTTCATGCTTTCTTGCTAAAAGCTCATCAAACACATTCCCTAGCATCACTTGAAGCTAACCCAAACATAAAACACGACCTGTAACTCCTCTAGGCAGTTCCACCATTTTCACTTTCTTGTTTTGCAGTTGAAGGTCCATAGCTCGATTCAAGGTGTTTCTAAGCAAAGTAAGCATTGGAATAGCATCACTACACTTCAGGCAAGCTGTACAGATCATCATCTTGCCCTGAAAGCTCCCCCATTGCCAGATAGAACTTCAACTGAACAGGTATCTTCTTGAACTTCTAACTCTTAGTGTAAGCATCATTAGCTCTAAGTTTGTGAATAAGAAGTGTTCTACTCATGCCCCTGAATCTGTACATGCTTTTACTTTTCATTTATTTTGCCTGAGCTATGAGAATTTAAGGTCTGAATATGGAAGAAAAACTAGGTCAAGATTTGGGAATGATAAAATTCTCTCTCATTTCTGAGAGTTAGGATGAGTTCTTTACATATTTAGAATCGTGATTCAATGCTTAACATGTTTGGTGTTGTAAGTTTTTGCTAAAACTCAAAGAATCAGGACCTTGCAATGGAAGAAACAGGCGCGCGTTTTTGAACGTTTTTCTGTCCAGAGGTTGAAGAAGAAGCCACGTGGGCTGGGCCTGCTTGGATATTTCTTTTCACACCATATTTTTGGTTTTACACCCCCTGAGCCCATTTTATTTGTTTTATTGATTTTTTGACTTTTCTTTTTTATTCTGGCTTATTTATTTTTCCTCATGATATTAAAAATATAAAAATAATTTTTTTACACCATTTTTGAATTTATAGGCATTTATTTGTTTAGATTAGTTATTTGTACATAAATAATATATATATACTATTATTTAGAAAAAACTAGAAAAATAATGCAAATATACTTTATTTCTGATTTTTATTTCATTTTTTCTTGTTGAAAATATTTTATACAAAATATATTTTTTTTTATATAAATATTAAATATTATTATTTTTGTATATATAATATTTATTTAGTAAATAATAAAGATATTTATATATATATATTAGTACATTTAGGTAAATAATACAAAAAATAGATACATTTTTATTTTATTAATATTTGACCTAAAAATACTCTTTTATAAATATACTTCATTTTTTATTTTTATTTTTGTATATAATAAATAAATACTTGTATAAATTAAATAATATATATATTTACCTAATAAATTAGGGTTTTACCCTAAACATTAAAAAGCTCCAAAAATATTACTTTTTATTATTTTGTTTATTTGACATAAAAAAATATCTTTTTTCATACATATAAAAACCTTTTTTTACATCTTGCATATTTATTTTATTTTCTATTTAACTTGTGCACATTAATTATCTTGTAAATATTCCAAAATTGATGTAATAGCTAGGTTTAAATTCCTTGTCTAAATATCCCCCCATTTGAACATTTGTACCCCCCTTCCCATATTGTGTTGTAATAGTGTAGGAATTTTACTTTTCGCATTTTAACGCTTTCTAAATATACCATGCTAGATTTAGGGTTTGTATGCAAATAAAAAGAACAAAATAGTTTGACCTAATTTCAAGATAATCAAAGCATGAAAAATGGACAACACATATCACACTTGCACCCCTAGGGTATTCCACTTGTTGCCTTCAATAAATGGGCCATATTGCATGTTAGGTTTCTTTGGGTAAAACAAACAATCAAATGATCATAGCCCCTCGATGACGCTTTCGAAAAGTTGCCTAAAATGATCAAGTCCCTTTCAAAGAAAAATTGCCCAAAGATACTTAGCACTATTGCAATTATGGTCTAAACGATGACCCGCGCCCGTCCCTTTCACATCCTAACACAAGATTGTCCACCAAATGCAATGGTGGAACAAAATTGTTAAAAGGGTTAAAACATAACAAAAATCTTTGAGAACTTTAGGGTAGATAGCTCTTAAGTACTTGTCAACTTGCAAAACAAAACACTTGCCTATTTTTCAAACCACATTTCACAAACACTTTCAAAACAAACTTTCAAAAAACCTTGAAACATCTTTTCAAAAAGACGAACACCTTTTGTAAAACATTCGAGTAAAGAATTGTTACAAGGGTAGCCTAGACAAGGCATCTTTTTCAAAACATTTTTCAAAAGCCACATACAAAGCACCATTTCAAACAATTGAAAACCAAGGCAAGTTGATCTAAGCAAGTACCTAAGAGCCCATGGATAACCATGGATAGAAAGGGTGCTAATACCTTCCCTTTCTATAATCTACTCCCCGAACCCAAGAAAAATCTCAAAGGTTTTTGCTGTGCTTTTTAAACCTTTCCTTAGGATAAAATAAAAAGTCGGTGGCGACTCTTGCTCAACCGAAACATTTGCGAAAACAAACGCAAAACTCACAGTCAGTTCTCCCACCGTATCACAGTTATCTACGTTGATTTTAAGTTCATACATTCGATCTTGTCATGCATTCCCTATTACCAAACATCTAACAGTTTATAGATTGCGGAAATTAAATTGCGGAATTTAAATCTAACTATTACAAGGCGTCAGGTATTTACATCGCCAAAAACAACCCTTAAAATTAAAATGCGGAAATTAAATAAAGCGATAAAATAATCAAAGTCCTAATTTAACTATTACATTACGGGAAACAGATACATCAATATGGAAAAATAGATCGCGTGCGGAAAATTAAATCGAATGCGAATTTTTAGGGTTTTGACCCTTTTTTTGAAAGAAAACATTTTTTGGAATATTTTGGATTAAAAAGAAATTAGATCCAAGTTAATTAAATAAATAAATAAATTAATTTAAAAAGATATTTTTGGATTTTTGGATATTTAAGGAAATAAAATAAATTGATTTAAAGTTAGTAAAACCTAGTTATCTACATTGATTTTAAATATTGCAAAAAATATTAAAAGTTAAACCTAATTAACACTAAATTAATTAAATTAATTTATTTACAAAAATAAAGTCATGAATTTAATTTTAATAAATAAAATATATTTTTTGGTTTTTGATTTTATGAGGAAAAAAATTTAATTGGTTAGTGATAAAAATAATAATAATTAACAAAACAAATAAATAAATAAATAAATAAGAAGAAAGGAATAACCAAAGGGTGTTGGGCCTGATTTGGGGTGAGAATAGCATGTTCCAAGGCCCAAATTCGTTGTAAGCCTGGTTGACCTTCTGATTCAGTGTGCGCCTTTGACTTGGTCTTATGATGGTCATCACCCTTAGGCCATCGGATTTGGTCTGGAGGCCACCTGGCGCTTTGAGATCTAAAGGCGTATCATGTACCATGCGCTTGGTCTTGCACTGGAATATCTGAAAGAAAAATACAAGAAATATGTTGGGGACCTGGGATTCGAACCCAGGTCCTATGAATCATTTAACGTTCGCCTGGCCACTGCGCCACTATGCTTCTTTTGTTATTATAATAGATGGCAATTATTATATTGGAAACAAGTTAATAAGCCTGAACAAAAAAATATAAAGCGCGAATTTTTGAATCAATGAATGGGGACAGGCCACGTCCTCGTCTTCTTCGTTTGGCCTGGATATTTACCTGCGGATTCTTATCCGCAGTTAAATCTGTGGCTTGCTCCTAAAATACGTTTTAGGCTATAAAAATGCAATCCAAGACCATGGACATGATCGTCTCTTCCTCCTGAACACGTTTATGTCCGTTAATGGTGTTGATTTTACCTGTAAGGAAAACGCCCAAAAACAAGCTTCCAAAACCCTAGGTTCGGGTATGGTGTTACAGGCTATAAAAATACAATTAAATAATGTAGAAAGCTTAGAAATCATTCAAGAATCATGAATATGTCAATGTTTTGCCAAGAAAATGCCAGAATAAGAGATTGCAATTTCAAATACAGGGTTGCGTTTTGAAGGACTTACAGTGCTTTTGAATGAGTATGCAAGCTTGTTAAGGATTGGTTTTGACTCAGTGGATGTCCAGCAAGAGGGTAGCGTGGAGATTTTATGCTGAAACTGCCTCTAAGCACGTTTTCGGATTCAAGCTTTTTTCAAGTTTTTTTCAAGTCTGGCTTTTCTGATTTTGCAGCCTCTAGGTCCTGATTCGTGCCTCTTTAGCTTGTATAAGTATTATGGAATGCATTAGGTCAAGTTTTGGGCTTTGAATCTTTGTGCATTGATGATTGAAGATGTGATATGATCCTCCATTAAAAGGCTTCCAATTTCATTCCAAATCCAATATTTTGTTCATGATATGGCTTGATTCGTATTTGATTGTGTACATGATGATATTTAAGACCTATAGCAATCACAAAGATACCAAGTGATCAATTTTTAGATTTTATTTGGATTTAAATTGATTAAAAATGAATTAATTCAATAAAAATCAAATAAAATAGAAAAATTATTAATTGGACACAATATTGAAGATAGGACACGTGTGTAGTGTGACAAGATCAAATCAAGTGGAAAAAAGTGGGCCCATTTGACAAAATTTGAAGTTTTGGGGATAGTTGACTTTTGGCAATTTTTGGAAAAATGCCCAACTTCAACAATGAATAACTTATTCAATTTTGAACTTTTGGAGGTGTTCTATGACTTTTTAGAAACCTTGAGATGTCCTATAACCAAACCTTTTGGTATCATCTCATTTTGATATTCCATGCTCAAGTTATAAGCTTTGTCAAAAAAGGTGTTTTTGTTGACTTTCAAAAATGACCTATAATGTCCAAATTTGTAACTTTTTGTGAGTGCATTTTTTGATCTTGGGGTGTGAAGATGGATTGTAGGAAATTGCATCCTCTTAAAAATGAGCTTTTGATGGGTCATTTCTCATAAAGTATGAGAAAGTTATGCTTGGTCAAAGTTGAGTTGACTTTTCCTACAAAACCCTAATTTAGCAACTTTTGAGTCTTGATGAATTTTGAGCAATCCTTGATGAATCATGATCAAACCTTGATCAAATGATGAAATATCCTTCAAAATGAGAATGTTGACAAAAAATCTTGAAGTTTGACTATTTGTAGGCCACAGTTGACTTTTGCCCAAGCACAGTCGATTTTGGGACCCTTTGAGCAATTGACTGACCAAACTTCTTCTACAAGGCTTGAAATTTGACATGGATGGACTTGAGAACATATTAGGATATTGGGGGGCACTTGAGGTCATTTGGATGCAAGGACCTTAATGCAACACAAAACCCTAATTTTGAGGTTGACTGCCTTAGGAGATAGCTTAATTGTCCAACTTTTGAGCAATCTTGAGCCACTTGGAGATTATTCTTGACATGTCTTGACAAATATGGGATGGCGAATTTTGGGGTACAACAAAAGTCTTAACATAAGAATCGCAACCTTTGAGAAATCAACTATAAATTGAAAATACTCTAAATCAAGAAAATTACTCATGACAAATTGATAATCTCCAAGGTCTTTACAATTTCCTTCGATTCTTAAAAAGGACTTGTTGATGACGTCGCTCGTGACAAATGTACAAAAATATTCGTCCCGAGATCTTTAAAATTGAGGACATTACGACTTTTGAAAGGCAGACCACAATTATCTGAAATTAGGTCAGAAACAGAAAGTGACCTCTAAAATATTCGAATTTCCGATGATCTTTCGCATATAATCAGCTCTTGACTTGTGAAGATAAATTGGAGATGACGTCAAGGAGAGTCATATGCAAACAGAAACGCTCAAGAATATCAATTAATGAAGAAGTTACAATCGTTTGAATTTGATACTGAAAAGGATGACTTTTGCAATTGATTTTTAGTCACCTGAACCATTGAATGAGCAAACTCACGATGCGAGGCCTGAAACTTGGCGCAAACATCCTTGATAACACATGAAGGTGTTTACCGTTGTTTTTGGTAAACAACCGCTGATCTCCAAAAAGGTAAGTTTTTTGGTTTGCTTACGGGATCGATCAAACTAATCCCAGGACATATGCTAATTTTTATGTAAAATGGGTAAGAAGGAAGAACGCACGATCGACCCAGAGAAAGGATGTTTGAGATTGTTAAAAAGTAAGCAAAAGTATAGAAATGCAAGTAAAAGAAGTAAAAAGATAACTTTGCAGGATAATGGTAATGTAATGTAAAAAGACTTTTCATTAAGGAAAAAAGGTGTTTCCAACGTACATTGCTCAGCTTTATCCTTTCTCACGCAGTAGTTACTTGGATAATATTTGAGAGATTTAGTACAATAGGTTGAACACACTTGAAATTTACACAAGCTTCTTAATTTATACTAAAAATAGGTAACTGTCGAGGGGACATTTTGCGCTAGGATGAAGACAAGTGTCTTCTGCATGTCTCTCGACCCATAGATTTTGGCCACGTTGCCTCTTCTCAAACGTTGATGAAAACTGCCTTTCCCTCCAATAATTCAAAATTCAAATAGTCCTTGTTCCATGTGCCAAAGCGTGAACACTTTCTCTCAGTCGAGCAACATAAGTCTGCTTCAGTCGAATGAGCCCTTGGTCAAAGGTTCCTATCATAACTTAGATCTTTTTTCTTAAGTTATCTCATGTGTCGAATCATACTTCCTGGTTTGGTTCATTTCAGTTGTTTGGTCCAAAAGACCAAATACAGTAAGTGTCGAATTTGGGAGCCAACAAATTGCCCCCCCAAGAATGTCTATTTCGACGCTCATAGAAATAGCCATTCTTTGAACTTCCCATTCGACAACTATCTTCCCAATTGTCCACAAAGTCTTGACGTGTGCTTTTCGCCTTCCAACAGCTGCTGCACTTGAGAAAACCATCATTACTTTTTCTCTAAGATGTCTCTTCAAACTGCCGTTACCACGCTTGCCATGATGACCATATTCCTATAACCTAGGCAAGCATGTCCCAAAGTTTCCTAATGCATGCACGGTAACCGTTTCGCGCTTCGCCACGTGTCCCACTACCTGCGAAACATTAAATGGCCTTGACGAGACATATCCCTCTTCTGAAGGCTATAAATACTTCCAAGCCTTTCTATTTGGAACTTTTACCATTTCCAGCATTTCTAAATCTCTTGCTTTCTCACAACATTGTACTGTCAACTTCATTTTTTCTCTCAACACCTCAACAATGGCTTTCCTCTCAAATGCACCAAAAAATCCTCAACCAAAAAACACTAATGATGTCCAAAAACCACCAGAGATCTTTTCCACCAACCCTCATTCTTCCTCGATTAACAAGTACATTGTTGAACCTATGACGAAAGAATGGCGAGAAGAATATGATTCTCAGCTCCTCATTCCCATGAGATACGGTGGAAACATGTACGTTATATCTGGTCCGTTATCTTCATGCGTCAAAAATCCCTTGAAAAACTGCGCCTTCTTTCCAACTCACCCAAGGCTTAGACCCATAGGTTGCGCGAAGAAACCTAGGGAGGACCCTGAAGATGCTACTCCGGCTAACCAGCAGCATCCTCAAACTACAGATGATATCAACCTCCAGTTCATGAACAAAGGGAATCGAATCTTTCGATCAAGCCCTAACCTTTCTTCTGAATACTCAGACTGGTTGAATAAAATGGAGAGGGCGCAAGCTTCTGTCTGGAAGGAGATTGGCATTTATGACTTGGTGATGCTGTCGAAGACAGGATTGCCTTACTGTCCCCTTATGCTGGTATCTTCATTGTACTTTTGGGATAGCGCACATTTCACTTTTCATCTTCCTTGTGGGATGATGACCCCCACTTTATTCGACATAGCTTCCATCACTGGTCTTCGACCCACTGGTGACTATTTTGACCCTGAAGACTTGTCTGAGGATCCTATTGGGTTTGCTGCTACAAAACCCACTTACACCACCTTTATAAACCACTTTCATGACAAAACCTCTAGTACCGTGTCGGAGGTGGAGCATATAGCCTTCTTGGCTATGTGGCTGTCATGTTTTGTTTTTTGTACTAAATCACTACAGGTGACGAAAAAGATGTTGACGCTCGCAACGCAGCTTCACCATAAATACCCCCTTTTCCTAGCCGAATTGATTCTGGCCAACTTATATGAGTCCATCAGTAATGGTGTGACTCAACTTAAGGTTCTAGGAGACAGGGGGAGCTTTCTGCTATCTGGTCCCTTTTGGCTTCTCCAGTTGTGGCTCAATGCCACCTTTGAATCTTTCCTTCCCCAAAAGAACAAGATCAATGAAGAGGCTCCTGAAATCTTGAATAGGAGAGTCGAAGGCACCAGGCTTGCATTACTAACCCCCACTGATGAAGGGCAACAATTTCAGAAGGCTTTCACAAGCTTCGTAATGATGTTTGCGGAGCGAAAGAGCTTTGTTTCGACTATGGCTCCCTTTTCCAGTCGAAAAGTTGGTCCGGAATGGTTCACCAGATCATACCCTTCGAATGAGGAGGATGACGTGACTGATGAGTTCGTGAGCATGTGGGAATCGTTTATGCGCCCCAGGATCATGCCCTTAAGATTCAAGAGCTTAAAAAATCAACTGAGCTTAATTTCTTATCAACCAAATCTTGTCTCTCGACAATTTGGTATTGCTCAATCACTTTCCTCACCCATTTATCCTCGAGAGAAGCTGCTGCTTTTTTATAATGCAGATTACTCAGAAGATGCCGCTACCAAGCACATTGGTAGGTATTCCGGTCAAACTATACTGACCCTGTTCGACTTTAACCTTCATTTTTTGAGTTCCGTCACTTTTGAGGCATGGTGGAAACAGTACTATGATGAGGAGTTCTTCAATGAGAAAGACTTCGCCCACCATCTACGTGAGGCGTTTAAGCTGGTTCTCGACAGAGTCAAGAAAGGTATTATTCTTTTCCATCTCTTCGTTTTATATTTGTCTTTTGACACTTAATTAACTATAGTTGTCTTGTCTTCTATCTAGCTGTCAAGAGAGCGGCCTCGAAGAAAACTGATGAGAGTTCAAAGGGGGGAGACTCCGCCGTCAACCCTTCTCCCAAGGTATTTACTTTTCCTTCATACCCTTATTTTTTATCTAACATAGGTACGGATCCCCTCGACTTGATTTCCTGGGTATTCATAAACCTACCCCCAAAAAACGGAAGGTTCAAGAGATCCAAATCTCTAGCGATGAAGAAGAGGAGTCCCCTCCTGTTCCTTTGCAGAGACAAAGATTGAAAAAACCAGCTCCTGCCGTCAAACCCCGTCCAAAAATCAGGATTAAAATTACAGCTGGGAGGCCACCTCCTGTAGTCATCAATGAACCTACTGAACAAGAGGTAATCTCTAGGTTAAACAATCCCAGCAAAAGTGACAACTCTAGTCCTGGTGCTGAAATCCCAGTCCAGGTATTTACTTCAACTGCTTATTATTTATTTCTTCCACTCTCTTTTGCTTTGTGAGGATTCTAAAAAGAAACAAATTCTTTCTATTTTCCAGAACACTGCTGGCACTTCCACACGAATTCCTACTCATGTCGAGGATTCAGTCACTCTCTTGAATAGTGAAGAGGATCCTACTTATAGGCCCTCTTCAGCGAAAGGCTCTTTTATGAGTTCAGCTGACGAAGTAAATCAGACTTCTGAACCTCAGCATGAAACCATAGAAGAAGCTGATGACGAAGAAGCTGCAGGAAAACAAGAGGAGACTAGGGTTCCGCTTTTTGAAGTGCGAGAGACTGAGGAGGAAAGTATCCCTGTCGTTGAAACTGAAATAGAAAGGGAGAATGTAGAGATCCCAGAGGCTGACAGTGAAGAAGTTTTTGCAGAAGGAAACCAAAATCCTCCAGGCACTGAGACAATTCCAAGTCAAGTGGCCAACGTGGTTGTTACAGCCAACGAAAGTATCCCTTCGACGGGATCCAGAACCAAGGAGGATTTGGCCTTACTGAAACAACAGAATCCGTTAGGTTATCTGACTGCAATTCTAGAGGGTCGGGAGAGTTCCTCTGATCGCAGTGCCTCGACTGCATCTGGAAGATCTACTTCGACTTCCCCTCTCGACGAGGCTCTTCAGAAAGTTAAAGCAAAAATCTTTAAAAGAGATTTGATGTTAACTTTAGAGGGGGAACCAGCAGCTCCTTCCTTTCTGAAGACTATCTTGAAAGATGTCGATCTTCTTGTTGCTCCTCCGGATATGGCCAGTGTAATCTTGGATTTACTCTCTATTGTTGACCAGGTATCAGCGGATTACAACCGTCATGGAATTCTCAATCGTGAGATCGAAGAAGCCAATGGTCAAGTGGCTGCTGCTTGGCATGCTGCTACTGAATCCGCTTCTAGAGTAAAGGACTTGTCGAAGGCCCAGGAGGCTAGACAAAAAGCAGTCGAGGAAATAGATTGAGATAATGCTCAACTGAGGGTGTGGATTACAGAGTTAGAAGCTCAAATTGCTGCCAACGACAAAAAGAAAGAGGAGCTTCTTGCTGTGAACAATGAGTCAGAGAGCCAAGAAGAATTGGTTGAAGGGTTAAGACATGCCGATCGAGCTCAATCTCTGGATGCCAAGCTCGAAATTCTTCACCAATCAAAAGCTTTATGTGATCGACGGCTAGAAGTGCAAAGAATCAAGTATCTGCAGATTAAAGCTAATCTTCCCTTTTGAATCTTGTTTCTCTCAATTATGTAATCACTTTTTGTAACGATTTCAAAGCCATTTTGGCACTTTTAATGAAATTTTTAAGTTTCCATTTTGGCATTCTCTATTAACAGTGACTATATATTATTTATTTTTACCTCTTGAAGCATAGGTCTATACGTTTTCAAGTATTTACCATTTACCTTCAAGAGTCTTTGATCTTCGCTTAATTCTTCGATCTCATAGGCTCCGCCCGAGAATGCTTGCACAATCCTAAAAGGTCCTTCCCACTTAGGGGACCATTTTCCCAAGCTTTTTTCTTTTCGATCCATTGGGAGTATTACTTTCCACACTAGATCTTCAGGATGAAACGTCTTGGACTTTACCCTTCGATTGTAGGATTTCTCGACTCTCTTCTTCTGTAGTCTCAAAAGATCCAAAGCTTTCAACCTTTCTTCGTCTAAGTCTACTAGTTCATCCAACATCATGCTCCAATAGACTTCATAAGGGATCACATGATCTATCTGAATCCTTGTCGCTTGCAAGTAGATTTCCACTAGTAACATTGCATCATGACCATAGGTTAGGCGAAATGGTGTTGTCCCCGTGGCTTCTTTTGGACAAGTTCGACACGCCCATGAGACTTGATCTAGTGTCTTGTGTCAGTTTCTGGGTTTCTTTCCCACATGTTTCTTTATTAAACTGATCACTACTTTATTTGCTGCTTCGACCTGGCCATTAGCCTGCGCATAATAGGGCGTAGATGTTAACAGTTTAAACCCCATCTCTACAGTGAATTCTTGCATCTTTCGACCAGTGAAGACTGATCCTTGGTCTATAGTTATTGTTTCAGGGATTCCAAATCTATATATGATGTTCCTTTGAATGAATTCAATGACATTCTCCTGGTCTACATTGACCAAAGGAATCGCTTCAATCCACTTAGTAAAATAATCAATGCCCACCAATATATACTTCTGACTTTTGGAAGATGCTGGTCGAATTTCTCCAATGAGATCCAAGGCCCATCCTCTAAAAGGCCAAGGTTTCACAATTGAGTGAAGTTCATTTGCTGGAACATGTTGAATGCATGTATGCTTTTGGCATTCCTGACACCCTTTGGCAAACTCAACACAATCCTTTAACATAGTGGGCCAATATAAGCCTTGTCGAAACAATAACCATTTCATCTTTTGGCCTACTTGGTGTGCTCCACATGCCCCAGCGTGTGTGGTGGAAAGAGCTATATATGCCTTCTGTTTCACTTAAGCATTTCAAAAGCACACCTTCTGGTGTTTTCTTAAATAGTTCATTTCCCATCAACACATAACTCAGCGCTCTGTACTTTATCTTTCATTCTGTCGAAGCCACTGGATTTTGTAAATAGTCCACTACAGGCTTTCTCCAATCTTACTTTGTTAAATTGTCTATGAACGAAATTTCAAAATTTTCATGATCAGTGTATCCTAACGTTGTGGTCCTTAAATCCGATGGAGATAACTTAGTAGCAGTTGTTCTCCCTCTAACTTCGATTGCTTGTTGCAACCTATCTTTCGAAACTTTATACCCAGAAGCAATTTGTGCCAAGTCGTTGGCTTCTTGATTTTCCAATCTGGGTATGTGTCGAATGCTAACTGCCTCAAAGTTTTTCAACAACCGTCTGGCTATTACGAAATACATAATAAGGTTTTCTTTTATGCATTTTTATTCTTTCGTAATTTGTTTTAGGACTAACTCTGAGTCTCTCGTTATTTTGACTTGAGTTGCCCCCAATTCCAACAAGATTTCAAGGCCTACGATTAATGCTTCGTATTCAGCCTCATTATTGGAGCAATCCCCATCTATTTTGTACTTAAATGTTGTTGGAATTTTATTTGGAGAAATAATAAGGACTCAAACTCCATCTTTATAACTAGATCCATCAAAGTAAAGTTTCCACGGTTCGATCTCCAAATAATTTAGTGATCTTTCTTGTATAGAGTGGTCGACTACAAAGTCTGCGACCACTTGGCCTTTTATAGCCTTAAGAGGCATAAAAGTTAATGAATACTCAGTTAATACAAGTGCCAATTTGCCAATTCTACTGTGCAAAATGGGTTTCGACGACATGAATTTGAAAACGTCAAAATGAGACGAAACATAAACATTAACTGGTTTTATATATTGCTTAAGTTTTGTACATGAAAAATATAGACATAAACACAGTTTTTCAACTTTGTTATATCTAGTTTCTACATCGTTTAAAACTCTACTGAGGTAGTATATGGGCCTTTCGACACCATGTTCATCCTCCTGAGCCAGCATGCTCCCTAAAGTCTTATCAGACGCAGCTATGTACAGTCTCATACTTCTACTTCGACAATGAGGCACCAAAATAGGTGGTTTAATGAGTTACTCTTTGATTTTGTCGAAGGCTTCTTGATGTTCCTCCCTCCATTCAAATCCTCCTTTGTTGAGTCGAAGTAATGGCGAAAAGGCTTGTGTTTTCCCACTAAAGTTGGATATAAATCTCCTTAGGAAATTTATCTTCCCAAGTAAGGATTGCAATTCCTTTTTGTTAGTTGGTGCTTTGGCTTGCAAGATAGCCTTGGTCTTGTTTTGGTTTATCTCAATGCCCTTTTTGTGGACCACAAAACCTAAGAAATCTCCTGCTTTTACACCAAAAGCACACTTCAGAGGATTCATCTTCAGGTCGTAGTGTCTCATCCTCTCAAAGGATTGTCGAAGATGATCCATGTGAGACTTCCCTGAAACAGATTTGACAACAATATCATCAATATAAATTTGCATGAAAGTGTCAATAAAGTCATGGAAAATCGAATTCATGGCTCTTTGATATGTTGCCCCTGCATTCTTTAGGCCAAAAGGCATTACTACCCATTCATAGGTGCCTAAAGCCCTAGGGCAACGAAATTCCGTTTTTAACACATCTTCTTCAGCAATGAAGATTTGATTGTATCCAAAGTAGCCATCCGGCATACTCATGTACTCGAAACTAGCGGCAGAATCCACAAGCATTTTCGCCACTGGCATTGGATATTCATCTTTGGGTGTTGCAGCATTTAGATCTCTAAAATTGATGCACGCCCTCAAGGTACCATTTTTCTTTATAACAGGTACAATATTTGCAATCCATTCGACGTACCTGGTCGTTCTTATGAACTTGCATCTTAGCAGCCTTTCGACCTCCGTCTTGATTTTTGATAAAATCTCTGGTGCAAATTGTCTTGGAGTTTGCTTAACGGGTTTCTTTCCAGGCTTTATTGGTAACTGCAGTTCTACCAATCCTCTGTCGAGACCAGGCATTTCGTCATAGTCCCATGTAAAGAAATCCTTGAACTCTTTTAGTAATTTTATCATTTCGACCCTGAGTCCTGGATCCATTTTTGTGCTTATATATGTGGGCTTGTTTACAGGACCCTCGCCTAGATTTACCTCTTCTAGAGGATCTTGCGCCAACATTCTTACATTGTTCGCCAGCGGGTCCTTTTCGAAACCTAGAGGTTCGTCGTCATAGATGGCATCTAACCTTTGGTCTAGAAAGTCTTTCGTTTCCAAGTCGGGAGGCTCTGGGTCGAAATCTTTCCCAGGCCCTGTCTTCGAAAGGACTTGTTCATTGGCTTTGGAAGCCACATATTTAACTTTAGCCTCTAAGGCCACTATCATTCTGTTTTCGGCCACATATGCCGAAATCTTTTGGAGAGTTGATGACTCAGTCATCATCATCAAACTCGCTTCCCCAGCCCGTTGGCCGCATATCACTAACTCCTCCAAAGTCGATGTTGGATAAGTCTTCTTTATCCCACTGAAAGTCGTGATCGGAGTGTAGGTATATGGAGCAGAACGCATTAGGAGTCAGAGTTAAATCAAACTCTGGTGGGTTACATGGCCCTATGTGATCCAAATTTCTGTCGAAATCGTTCTTTCCGGCACTGTTTATTTCACCCAAGTAATAACTCTGGTCTGCTTCAATGTTCTCCACAATGTCGTCGGGGCGCCACATTGTGACCCTTTGGTGCATCGAAGATGGCACTGCTCTAATGCCATGTATCCACTCCCGACCAAGGAGTAGATTGTAGTTGGGTTTTGCTGAAATAACCATGAACATGGTGGGTCGAAGGATTGAGCCCACTTTGAGGTCTAGTTGAATGACACCCATTGTGGTGCCAATGCCCCCTTCATAGTTGGATAAGACCATGTTATGTGACTTTATGTCAGCATCTCCTTTGCCTAACTTTTCCAGCATGAATTGTGGTATGATATTGATGGTTGCCCCACAATCAACCAGAATTTTGTTTATGGTTACTTCTCCCACCTTTGCTCTAATGAACAATGGTTTCAAATGGCTCTTCATTGCCTCCGTTGGCGGTTCAAAAAATGCGTTTTGTTCTTCCATGCATCCATTGTTCATTATATAGTAACATACTGGCTTGTGTCTAGCCAGTTCTTGTTTAACCATTAGTTCAGTTTCTTCGACTTTGACCTCACGGTTGTATTCTTTTGGCAACACATATATGACATTCACCATGATGTCTAAACTGTCACTAGAGCCGAAGTCGTCTTCATCATTCGACCCACACTCTTTCGCCCAGGGCATAGGATTTCTCTCTAGAGGCTTCCTTTGTTTTTTCTGCACATTAGTGCTAACTTCTGGATGAGGTCCAGCTGCCTCTTTCTCGGCCTTTCGTCGTCTTTGAAACCTTCTCCACTATGAGCGAGACATAGTATTTTTTCCTTTATAATTGCTCGACACATGGGTCATTTTGTTCGACGCAGAAGCATGGTACTCTTTTCTATAATCTAGAGAAGAACCTCTTGGTACTTCGAATGCCTGCCATCTATCCTCATTTGGCCGCTTCCTACCCATGGTATTTAGCCAAGTATCTATAGGCACATTAGTTGGAGGCCTAAAAGTTGGTGGCCTCCTTTCCTGATTCATGGGTCTTTGTTGATGTCCCCTTCTGGGGTCAAATCGAATTTCTGGACCCATTCTTTATTGGGCATTGGTGCCCTGTTTTGCTTTTACAACCCGCATCACTTGTATGTGTTCAGCGGCTTTCTTATCGAAAATAGAGCTACATCTAGGGCATAGCATTACTTTCGATTTCTTCTTTTGGAACCTATGCAGAAAATATGCCAAATCTTCATTTTCCTTTGGGAATGCAGTTTTGTTTACTTCTTCTTGTCGAATGGCTTCCTCTGAAGCTTTGGCGCCAGAGACTTCAACCATGTTAACTTGCATGTTGCTTTTTGCAACCAGGTTCATCTTCTGCATTTTGGCTTCCAAGTCTTCTGTCGAACCCTTTGCAGCAGCCAAATAAGAACCTGTGGTGGTTCTTTTGCTGGAGCTTTCAGCAACTCCTTTGCCTTTGTTTGGGTCTTTAGTAACCCGTTTGATCAGTTTCAGGCTATCAGCATCCTTCTTGTTCGATCCTTGGCCAACTTCCTTTTTCGAATTGAGGCCTTCAGTGGCCTTTCTCACCCCTTCAATAGTTTTTCTGGAAATGTTTCCAGTGAAACTTCCAAAGATGGGTTTTGTGATGAAATCTTCAGACACTTCCACCATATGAATGCCAACTGGTTCGGCATAATGAGCCTCTGTCTGTAGTGGGTTTGTGTTGATTTTCATTGCTGGTTTATCAGCAAATTTCAGCCTTCCTTCCTTTAGCGCTTGTTGAACGATATCCCTGAAAAGGAAACATTGTGAGGTTTTATGTCCCAAAAAATTATGGTATTTACAAAAACCTCTTTTCTTTCTTTGTTCTAAAGGAGGCAATTTAGCCCCTAGGGGCACTATCATATGTCCATCTTTAACTAATAGATCGAATATTTCGTCACACTTGGATATGTCGAAGCTATAAGTTTTCTTAGGAAATTTATCACTGTTTTTCTCAGGTTCTACAGGATTTTTCCCATTTGATGGCACTAGCAATTTACAAGAATATGGTGGTCCTTGTTTTAATTCAGCTAAATCAATTTCGCCTTCTTCGACATCTATAGGATCGTTGTATGTCTCCGGATCGTCATCATCCATTTTGACATAAGCTACCCTTTCTCGTCGATGAGTTTTGGCAGTTTTAGCCTTTTCAGCTTTAAGGCGTTCTACTTGTCGAACTCTATCAGCCAGTTGGGCCATATCTCTTAGGTATTGTGTATCTAACTTTTTCCTAATCGAATAATCCAGGCCCCCTACTACTATTTCAACTAATTCATGCTCAGGCACTTGGGTAAAGCATCTGGATTTGAGTAATCGAAATCTATTTAAATATTCATCAATTGGCTCTGTGAACCTTCTTTTTACACTAGCCAATTCTTTTGGACTTATCTTGGTTTGACCCATGTAAAATTGCTCATGGAAAAATCTTTCCAATTGGTTCCAGTTGTGGATCGAATTGGCTGGGAGGGTAGTGAACCAAGTGAAAGCATTCTTAGTCAAGGAACTTGGGAAATATTTGATTCTAAGGTTTTCATTGTTTGCTATTTCTCTGACTTCTATCAAATATCTAGCCACATGTTCGATAGTCGACTCTGTCGTATCCCCTGAAAATTTAGTGAATTTTGGGACTTTTCCCCTAGGTGGTAAGTCTGTTTGCAGAATATACTCTGACAATGGGGATGAAAAGTTTGGTCTATAAAAACCAAAATTCATCCCGTTTTAAAGCATGATCCTCTCGATCATAGCGGTTAAATTATTGTCCGTCCCATAGTTCTGGTGTCGAACTTGCTGTATTAATTCTTCAGCGTTTTGGTTTCTATTAGCCATAATAACGCCTTGATTGATTTCTCGATGGTTTCGAGGTATCTCTATTCTTGGTTGTTCTACCTCTACCCTAGGAATTTGGGGGTTTGGATTAATAGTCAAATCTTCTTCCATAATTACCCCTTGATTTACCCTTATTGGTACCCTCTAGGGTTGTCAAACAACTTGGGGTACCCCAAAGAATTCAGCCATGCGCGTCATTTGTGATGTCATCTGTTGATTCGACTATGTATCAGTCTGAATGAGGGGATTTAGCACTGTACTTAAAGTTTGTGCTAACATCCGTACCATTTCATGATTACTTTCGTCCATTTGTTGCCTCAAAATTGCTGTCGAAGCATTTGTGAGGCTTGGTATCATGTGAGATGGCCCTCCCAAAAATTGGTTTCTACTGGATCCAGACCCTTGTAATGGCGATGTTGCATTCACCAAAGGTTCTGAAAAAGTGGACGTAGCATTCATAAGGCTAGCCATTTCAGTAGTTGGCATGCCATATGGCTATTCTCGACCCATCCAGGTTGTCGAAAAGCCTGGGGGTACAGTTGATCGAGATCCTAGATTTATCCTTGGTGGAGGCGTTCCCAAAGGACCTCTTGGACCCACATACGAAAGTAAGGGTCCAGTTTGATTCGTGGTTAACGCTGGCATTGATCCAACAGAAGTTGGGATATTCCCTTTGACAGCAGTAGGAACCGTTGTTCCTGTGACCGGTGGAGGTATTTCTCCATGGTTTGGCTCGTTAGCCATACTACTCTCTCTATTTTCCTTCCTAACAGTATATTTGTTGGTTACTCTAACACTTCTTAATAACATGCAATGTTATAACTGTCCAGGAAAAACGCAGTAACATAGAAAATTAGCAACGTCCCACCAGGTGTGCCAATTTGTTTACCGTTGTTTTTGGTAAACAACCATTGATCTCCAAAAAGGTAATTTTTTGGTTTTCTTACGGGATCGATCAAACTAATCCCAGGACATATGCTAATTTTTATGTAAAATGGGTAAGAAGGAAGAACGCACGTTCGACCCAGAGAAAGGATGTTTGAGATTGTTGAAAAGTAAGCAAAAGTATAGAAATGCAAGTAAAAGAAGTAAAAAGATAACTTTGCAGGATAATGGTAAAGTAATGTAAAAAGACTTTTCATTAAGGAAAAAAGGTGTTTCCAACGTACATTGCTCAGCTTTATCCTTTCTCACGCAGTAGTTACTTGGATAATATTTGAGATATTTAGTACAATAGGTTGAACACACTTGAAATTTACACAAGCTTCTTAATTTATACTAAAAATAGGTAACCGTCGAGGGAACATTCTGCGCTAGGATGAAGACAAGTGTCTTCTGCATGTCTCTCGACCCATAGCTTTTGGCCATGTTGCCTCTTCTCAGACGCTGATGAAAACTGCCTTTCCCTCCAATAATTCAAAATTCAAATAGTCCTCGTTCTATGTGCCAAAGCATGAACACTTTCTCTCAGTCGAGCAACATAAGTCTGCTTCAGTCGAATGAGCCCTTGGTCGAAGGTTCCTATCATAACTTAGATCTTTTTTCTTAAGTTATCTCATGTGTCGAATCATACTTCCTGGTTTGGTTCATTCCAGTTGTTTGGTCCAAAAGACCAAATACAGTAAGTGTCGAATTTGGGAGCCAACAGAAGGACTATAAAGACCATTTGAAACTTTGAAAACTCATTTTCCTTTGAGAAATACAAAACCCTAATTGCTGATTTACTGCCTCGGAAGAGAATTTGTCTGATCGATTTCTGAGCCAACTTGAATATCCAAGAAAACCTAGGATTGTATCTTGTATGAAAAATGGGAGGGCAAATTTTGGGGTACAACACAGGCCTTCACAAAATCCGCCGATACAGGCCATCACAGAGTATGCAAATATATGTGACTCAATGAATGCACCATCACATACTAATAACAATCATCATTCATCGCAAGGCATAAGCCCACATCACCATTATTACCAGTAAATAGAGGTAATTCATCATCATCTAAAATATCTGCAACTTCACATTATCAACAAGAATTCACAGAGAAAATCATAACAACACAACATCTCAACATTGGCCATAGGCATACAACATAATATTGCCCATAAATAGAGGCAATTCAACCAAATTCATCATCACCTGCAATTTCATATTTTTCAGCAAGGTATACAACACAATTCCATAAACTGGAATCATTCAACTTAATTCAACTTCACCAGCAAATCAACTTTATTCTACATAATTCTAACAAAACAAACCAACTAAAAATACCCATATGTATATACGACTCACTCCGACAATTTCAACTAATTCCGGTTAACTACTTTTACCGCCTAAATCTACAAATTCGACTAATCGCTACTGTTTTATATATTGTTTTACTACTATTTATTTATACTGCTACTAATCAATTTATTCTACTAAATTACGTTACCTCTGTTATTTAGCTTACTGCTATTATTGGTCCCTGCCAAAACTACTTGTTTGCTATCTACAACTTCTATTACTACAACTTCCTGCCAGTGACAAATATTAGTTATAAACCAAAATAATTTCAACTTATTCCTCCTGTTACTGAAATTCTCCGTTATACTTTCTGTATGATAATTTTCAATTTCTACATCTACTGATACTTCCTAATAATGATCAGCTAAATTAGTCCATACACTATTATTTATGCTACTCTTACATATACATCGTGTTATTCATTTGACTAAAGCATTACAATTTATTCCTGCAACTTCTTTAATCCAATCTGATACTAAATTATTTTACTAATTATATTAACTTATTAATAATATAAGATATGACATAGTTTATCTACCACGCGTATATGTTCTTTCGAGTCTCATCTCGGGACAACAACTCAATAATAACCATAACAACATCATAACAGAAATACGATTTAAATAAATTTCAGGACAACTTCATCAACATATTATGAACATTATCTGACAACTAAAATTGAAGGACTGATAATGTTCACAGAATCAAAATATAATCGAATCGACAATAATTCATGGCACAAATTTATACAACCCAACCTCACATACGGTTTATCATATACCAGATTATAGAGATTGAACTTCACCCTTACCTGGTTTGAATTAAAGATAACTCTAAGGATCTCCGATTGAATCTCATATTGGCCGCTTGGTGTAACTTCCACGTATCCCTCTTCTTCTCCTTAAAACCCTTATTTTTCTCTTCTCTGCAACTTCTCTTGAACCAAAAACTTCCATGATTTTTTTCTCTCTAGATCAGAATCAAAGCTAAAACATTTCCCAACTATGCAGCTACAGTGCAATGATGATATCTCCCAACTCAAACCTTATTTTACAAATTCCAACGGTAAAAAGTTAGATGTGGATGTTGTAAACCTACCCTCCAAATTTGAGCATGATCCAACGGTTAACGAATTATAGATTGCCAATTTAGTGAGACTGCTGCAATAAAAACGGGAATAAGTTTCTCCGATCTATTCTCTCACTTTTTCTCAATTAACCTAATTCCTTTTATATCCACTTAACCTTGTAATTCTAGTAATTCTTATTGGGCCAATATCCACACTCCCATATTTACTATATGACATCACTTAAATAAGCCCAACAGTTAATCTTATAATGCTCCAATATATTTAATATTATTAAACCACCATTTAATCAAATAATGTCACTGAGTAACTTAACAATAATTCACAATATTGCTCAACTCCAACTAATAATTTTAATTAAATAATTAATTAAATTATCGGGGCGTTACAACTCTCCTCCACTTAGGATATTTCCGTCCTCGAAAATCTACTTGATACTTCCATCCTTAACGCGAACCTCGTATCCAACTCTCTAATCCTCAAACTCTGCGTTTACCAACACTTCGGCCACTACTTTTTGCCATAGTAACAACTCAATCATGATGTAAATCTACTACATGCATGTTAATCACTCAACACCCTCACGTCATACCCGACAATAACTTACCAACCTTTTCGGCAATACTCTGACATAACAACTCCCACAGTAGAAATGTAACAATCATAACTCTCTTATACTTGGATATACCACGTCACCTCTTAACAACTTTCCCAACACTAAAGCACATATACAACTTTATTCTCATACGTATATGTATGTCAACTATCAACAAAATATCAACAACTCTATTCACCATTATAGTGACATCAACATAGTAAACAAAATTAACTTCGTCATATTATAGGATATTATTCATCACTTACGGTAACCAAAAATAACATCTCAATAATAATAACAAAATAATTACAACATCAACTTAACTGTATAACTCCGCAAGCATACCCATAGCTCACTATCAACCAACAATCCACAACAATCTTCTTATAAAATCCACAAGTATTTACTAGCAAACATAGTGCCCTGGCACAACATCTCTATATCAAACATCCACCAAATCAAGCATGTAAATTAAGACACACCATTCCCATAGGCTTCTAATATTTTAATCCTTCACTTCTAACGAGACGTATAAGCATAGCAATTGCACCACATCACGCTTCAGCTGCGCAACTCTGATCATCCATCTTAAGTCATCGCCCTCATTAAATTTTCTGTCGATTATATGGTTTACAAGTTTCAATCTAATCCCAAACATTCTTTAACATTTGTCATAAAATCGTTGTTCACTTGATATTCTCAATCTTTCACTTTACGATGTTAGCTCGCATACAAATCCACTACTCTGAATTGTTAATTACGTCTCAACTCTCACTCAGTGACTCCTCTACTAATTTAACACAAAATGGTGAGCGATTATTCTTGCGATATAACATCCATACTTTTTCACACCATTAAGATAGAAAGACAGATCTATAACATCCAACATAACCTCGTCTACTATTAACAATGGATTGAGGGTGATTAGTTCCTCAATTTGTCAATTAGTATTGGAAACCATAAGGGAGTATAAATCATCGTACCAAATTATAATAGCGTTTCCTTAAAACTCGTATTCAAGTTTTCTAAAACACAACATGTCTAATCCTCATTCACCCACCATTCCATGATGATCAATCCTTTTCTAACTCAAGATCTGTTGGCATATCAATATATTACAAATCCTTCCACTCTAGTCTGAGTCTTTATCTACATAAAGGATTCTAACAACATTCTTAAACTCTTAATCCTCTTCTGAATTTCACAATATCAAAAATACATGTATCTCCACCTCTCAAACTCATTTCAATCACACTCTCAATATTATCATCTTATCTAACAACATTTCATATATATCTACACCTCAAACAACTACGGTAGTAATCATCTAAGCTCAACAAGCTACTAACCTCTATAACAGACTTTGTAATTCTCCAACTTAGAACTGCATCCACCTTGAATGGATCTACATACACTTTCACTTGGAAATAAAATTACTCAAGAGAACTCTTCTCCCAAAACTATAACATACATCCTGACAACTTAACATAAATCTTCCTCATTTTCGACACCGTAAATTCCACACAACTTCGTAATATCGTCTTTCGTTCTAATTAATAACACCAAAGCTTTCCAAATGATACCTTTTATTTCACAAATTACTTTAAATAAATCTTCCAATTTCTCCTTTAATTCACCCAACTCGGACGCTGACGACCCGTACAACACTGAAGAAAAAGTCTAGTCCCAAAGACAAGCTTAACACCAAACTGCACTTACTTACAATATCATCAAGTGATAAATGAATCTATTACAGGTACTATAACAATTTTTAAAGTGAATCTCATTTCTTTATCTTTCCAACGCTTCAACTGGAACTCAAATCGGATGCACGGAACTCTAGTTATGAATTTTCGAAGTCCCACAACAATTATGCAGTTTCATGCGATTCGCTTACGGAAATTCCACTCTGAAACTCATTTGTCTTCAACTTCGACATATTCCAAACAACTCTTAATATATCTCATGCTCCCAAACTTCTTATAACTCGAGAGATGCATTCCTTCGCCAAAGTTCAGGTTCCAAAACACCAGGGCAACAATTCTTTTCGCAATTCTACTCACTTTTTCAGGTTTCGACTCAGACTCGCGATTCACAACTACTTATCAACTTTAACTACTTCTGACAGTCACTTATATGATTCCAACACAAAAGTTACAACAACTTTATTACTCCATCATTATTCAAACATCAACATCTTACACTTGCTTCGTAAATCAACAAATATTACATCGCTCTTCATTCTTCGAGAAGTAAGCACCAACAATGTCTGATCAATTTGTCTCAAGGCGCTCTAACTCGACTAACAACAAGATCTTGAATCCAAATCACCTTCAAATTCGGGAACAACAAGACTTTAACAATTCTTGCATTGTCGTCGTCGGCAGCACAACGAACCAACACCTTTCAATTGAACATATCCGAGAAGCAAAGCTTCTCCCCCACTTATCTTCAACCAACTTCCTGCAATTAAGGCAAACAAGTACCGACAGTGTTTCACACACTTGTCGCACACAAAGAAACAACCATCATTAGACAACTTGGTCGAACGGACCGACCTGCTCTGATACCACTAATGTAACACCCCATTTCTACCCGGTGGATAATAAGAAAATCAAAGTTCAACATAAATAGGATGCTACATTTTTAACTAAAAATCAATCTTCATTTAATCGCATAAAAACAGATACATAACAGTTAACTCGGATGAATCGATAACAATCTGATTTATTCTTCAAAATCAAACAACTTTTTATTGATAAGCAACAGAATATACATACTCAATTTCAATTCACTTAACATCTTTTATTCAACTGAAACAACCTCAAGACAACAATTATTTCATGTAATCAACTTAAAAATTCAGCAACTCAAATAAAAATCAACAACTAAACATCAAATGTTTATCCCCCCGAGTGCTACGTATCAGAGCGACAACACCGACTCGACATAACGAGGTAATAACTATCTTCTTGATTACATGCACGTTACCAACAGGGGGAAACATTCAAACAGAAGGGGTGATATATCAAACTATATAATTATTCATATGATAAATAATATATTAAATCAGATCATATAAAATCACCACTACACCACTTACAAACAACTTTAATCACAATAAAACATCAACACGATATAACTACTAAATTCACAGCTTTTAGATAATACTTTTCACAACAAGTCAACAACATAAAGCAACAACTAATCTATCTTCACCAAAACTCAAGATGCAACATCAAATGCGACTCAATCATAATGCACATGCATGTGGTATCATCGGAGCAGAACTCCCAACTTAAAAATTACCAATTAATAGAGGCATCAACAAGGCATGAGCCTTCTTCACAGCTTGCCAATACAGGCCTTCACAAAATCCGCCAATACAGGCCATCACAGGATATGCAAATGTATGTGACTCAATGAATGCACCATCACATACTAACAATAATCATCATTCATCGTAAGGCATAAGCCCACATCCCATTATTATCAGTAAATAGAGGTAATTCATCATCATCTAAAATCTCTACAACTTCACATTATCAATAAGAATTCACAGAGACAATCACAATAACATAACATCTCAACATTGGTCATAGGCATACAATATAATATTACCCAAAAATAGAGGCAATTCAACCAAATTCATCATCACCTGCAATTTCATATTTTTCATAAAGGTATACAACGCAATTCCATAAACCAGAACCATTCAACTTAATTCGACTTCACCTGCAAATCAACTTTATTCTACATAATTATAAAAAAACAAACCAACTAAAAATACCCATATGTATATATGACTCACTCCGACAATTTCAACTAATTCCGGTTAACTACTTTTACCGACTAAATCTACAAATTCGGCTAATCGGTATTGTTTTATATACTGTTATTACTACTATTTATTTATACTGCTACTAATCAATTTATTCTACTAAATTACGCTACCTCTATTATTTAGCTTACTGCTATTATTGGTCTCCACCAAAACTACTTGTTTGCTATCTACAACTTTTATTACTACAACTTCCTGCCAATGACAAATATTACTTATAAACCAAAACCAATTTCAACTTCTTCCTCCTGTTACTGAAATTCTCCGTTATACTTTCTGTATGATAATTTGCAATTTCTACACCTACTGATACTTCCTAATAATGCTCAGCTAAATTAGTCCATACACAATTTATTCCTGCAACTTCTTTAATCCAATCTGATACCAAATTATTTAACTAATTATATTAACTTATTAATAATATAAGATATGACATAGTCTTTCCACCACGCCTATATGTTCTTTCGAGTCTCATCTCAGGACAACAACTCAATAATATCCATAACAATATCATAACAGAAATACGATTTAAATAAATTGCAGGACAACTTCATCAACACATTATGAACATTCACTGACAACTAAAATTGCAGGACTGATAATGTTCACGGAATCATAAGATAACTGAATCGACAATAATTCATGGCACAAATTTATACAACCCAACCCCATATACGGTTTATCATATACCCGATTATAGAGATTGAACCCCATCCTTACCTGGTTTGGATTAAAGATAACTCTAAGGGTCTCCGATTGAATCTCCTCTTGGCCGCTTGGTGTGACTTCCACGTATCCCTCTTCTTCTCCTCAAAACCCTTATTTTTCTCTTCTCTGCAACTTCTATTGTACCAAAACCTTCCAAGATTTTTTTCTCTCTAGATCAGAATCAAAGCTGAAAATTTTCCCAAATATGCAGCTATAGTGCGATGATGATATCTCCCAACTCAGGCCTTATTTTGAAGATCCCAACGGTCAAAAGTTAGATGTGGGTGTTTCAAAGCTACCCTCAAAATTTTAGCATGATCCAACTGTTAACGAATTATGGATTGTCGATTTAGTGAGACTGCTGAAATAAAAATGGGAATGAGTTTCTCCCATCTATTCTCTCACTTTTTATCAATTAACCTAATTCCTTTTATATCCACTTAACCTTGTAATTCTAGTAATTCTTATTGGGCTAATATCCATACTCCCATATTTAATACATGACATCACTTAAATAAACCCAACAATTATTCTTATGATGCTCCAATAGATTTAATATTATTAAACCACCATTTAATCAAACAATGTCACAGAACAACTTAACAATAATTCACAGCATTGCTCAACTCCAACTAATAATTTTAATTAAATAATTAATTAAATTATCAGGGCGTTACAACTCTCCCCCACTTAGGATATTTTTGTCCTCGAAAATCTACTCGATACTTCCATCCTTAACGCGAACCTCGTATCCAACTCTCTAATCCTGAAACTCTGCATTTACCAACACATCAGCCACTACTTTTTGACATATTAACAACTCAATCATGATGTAAATCTACTACATGCATGCTAATGACTCAACAACCTCACGACATACCCGTCAATAACTTACCAACCTTTTCGGCAACACTCTGACATAACAACTCCCATAGTAGATATGTAACAACCATAACTCACTTATACTTGGATATACCACGTCACCTCTTAACAACTTTCTCAACACCAAAGCGCGTATACAACTTTATTCCCATACGTATATGTATGTCAACTATCAACAACTCTATTCACCATTATAGTGACATCAACATAGTCAACAAAATTAATTTCGTAATATTATAGGATATTATTCATCACTTACGATAACCAACAATAACATCTCAATAATGATAACAAAATCATTACAACATCAACTTAACTGTATAACTCAGCAAGCATACTCGTAGCTCACTATCAACCAATAATCCACAACAATCTTCTTATAAAATCCACAAATATTTACTAGTAAACATAGTGCCCTGGCACAACATCTCTATATCAACCATCCACCAAATAAAGCATGTAAATTAAGACACACCATTCCCATAGGCTTCTGATATTTTAACCCTTCACTTCTAACGAGTCGTATAAGCATAGCAATTGCGCCACATCACGCTTCAGCTGCGCAACTCTGATCATCCATCTTAAGTCATCGTCCTAATTAAATTTTCTATCGATTATATGGTTTACAAGTTTCAATCTAATCCCGAACTTTCTTTAACATCTGTCATAAAATTATTGTTCACTTGATATTCTCAATCTTTCACTTTGCGATGTTAGCTCGCATATAAACCCACTACTCTGAATTGTTCATTACGTCTCAACTCTCACTCAACGACTCCTCTACTAATTTCACACAAACTGGTGAGCGATTATTCTTGCGATATAACATTCATACTTTTTCACACCATTAAGATAGAAAGACAGATCTATAACATCAAACATAACCACATTTACTATTAATAATGGATTGAGGGTGATCAGTTCCTCAATTTGTCAATTAGTATTCGAAAACCATAAGGGAGTATAAATTGTCGTACCAAACTATAATAGCGTTTCCTTAAAACTCATATTCAAGTTTTCTAAAACACAACATGTCTAATCCTGATTCACCCACCATTCCATGATGATCAATCCTTTTCTAACTCGAGATCTGTTGGCATATCAATACATTATAAATCCTTCCACTCTAGTTTTAGTCTTTATCAACATAAAGGATTCTAACAACATTCTTAAACTCTTAATCCTCTTCCGAATTTCAAAACATCAAAAATACATGTATCTCCACCTCTCAAACTCATTTCAATCACACTCTCAATATTATCATCTTATCTAATAACATTTCATATATATCTACACCTCAAACAACTACGGTAGTAATCATCTAAGCTCAACAAGCTACTAACCTCTATAACAGACTTCGTCATTCTCTAACTTAGAACTGCATCCACCTTGAATGGATCTACATACATTTTCACTTTGAAATAAAATTACTCAAGATAACTCTTCTCCCAAAACTATAACATACATCCTGACAACTTAACATAAATCTTTCTCCTTTTTGACACTGTAAATTCCACACAACATCGCACTATCATCTTTCGTTCTAATTAATAACACCAAAGCTTTACAAATGATACCTTTGATTTCACCTATTACTTTAAATAAATCTTCCAATTGCTCCTTTAATTCACCCAACTCGCACGCTGACGACCCGTACAACACTGAAGAACAAATCTAGTCCCAAAGACAAGCTTAACAACAAACTGCACTTACTTCCAATATCATCACGTGATAAATGAATCTATTACAGGTAATGGAACCATTTTTAAAATTAAGCTCATTTTGTTAGCTTTCCAACCCTTCAAATCGGAACTCAAATCGGATGCCCGGAACTCTAGTTATGAATTTTCGAAGTCCCATAACAATTTTGCAGTTTCCTGCGATTCGCTTACGGAAATTCCACTCTGAAACTCATTTGTCTTCAAATTAGACATATTCCAAACAACTCTTAACATATCTCATGCTCCCAAACTTCTTATAACTCGAGAGATGCATTCCTTCGCCAAAGTTCAGGTTCGAAAACACCAGGGCAACAATTCTTTTTGCAACGCTACTCACTTTTTCAAGTATTGACTCAGACTCGCAATTCACAACTACTTATCAACTTAAACTACTTCCGACAATCACTTATATGATCCCAACACAAAAGTTACAACAACTTTACTACTCCATCATTGTTCAAACATCGATATCTTAGACTTGCTTCGTAAATCAACAAATATTACATCGCTCTTCATTCTTCGAGAAGTAAGCACCAACAATGCCTGATCAATTTGTCTCAAGGCGCTCTAACTAGACTAACAACAACAAGACCTTGAATCCAAGTCACCTTCAAATTCGGGAACAACAAGACTTCAACAATTATTGCATTGTCGTCATCGGCAGCACATCGAACCACCACCTTTCAATTGAACATATCCGAGAAACAAAGCTTCTCCCCCACTTATCTTCAACCAACTTCCTGCAATTAAGGCAAACAAGTACCGACAGTGTTTCACACACTTGTCGCGCACTAAGAAACAAACAACATTAGACAACTTGGTCGGACGGACCGACCTGCTCTGATACCACTAATGTAACACCCCATTCCTACCCGGTGGATAAGAAGAAAATTAGAGTTCAACATAAATAGGATGTTACATTTTTAACTAAAAATCAATCTTCACTTAATCGCATACAAACAGATACATAACACTTAACTCGGATGAACCAATAACAATCTGATTTATTCTTCAAAATGAAATAACTATTTATTGATAAGCAACAGAATATACATACTCAAATTCAATTCACTTAACATGTTTTATTCAACTAAAACAACCTCAAGACAACAATTATTTCATGTAATCAACTTAAAAATTCAGTAACTCAAATAATAATCAACTACTAAACATCAAACGTTCATCCCCCCGAGTGCTATGTATCATGGCGACAACACCGACTCGAACTAACGAGGTAATAACTATCCTTCTTGATTACATGCACGTTACCAACAAAGGGAAACTTTCAAACAGAAGGAGTGAGATATCAAACTATATAATTAGTCATATGATAAATAATATATTAAATCAGATCATATAAAATCATCACTTCACAACTTACAAACAACTTTAATCACAATAAAACATCAACACGACATAACTACTAAATTCACAGCTTTTAGATAATACTTGTCACAACAAGTCAACAACATAAAGAAACAACTAATCTATCTTCACCACAACTCAAGATGCACCATCAAATGCGACTCAGTCATAATGCACATGCATGTGGTACCATCGGAACAGAACTCCCAACTTAAAAATTGTCAATTAATAGAGGCATCAACAAGGCATAAGCCTTCTTCGTAGTTTCCCAAAACAGGCCTTCACAAAATCCACCAATACAGGCCATCACAGAGTATGCCAATGTATGTGACTCAATGAATGCACCATAACATACTAACAACAATCATCATTCATCGCAAGGCATAAGCCTACGTCATCATTATTACCAGTAAATAAAGGTAATTCATCATCATCTAAAATTTATGCAACTTCACATTATCAATAAGAATTCACAGAGACAATCACAACAATACAACATCTCAACATTGGCCATAGGCATACAACATAATATTACCCATAAATAGAGGCAATTCAACCAAATTCATCATCACCTGCAATTTCATATTTTTCAGCAAGGTATACAACACAATTCCATAAACTGGAACCATTTAACTTAATTCTACTTCACCTGCAAATCAATTTTATTCTACATAATTATAACAAAACAAACCAACTAAAAATACCCATATGTATATACGACTCACTCCGACAATTTCAACTAATTCCGGTTAACTACTTTTACCGACTAAATCTACAAATTCGGCTAATCGGTATTGTTTTATATACTGTTATTACTACTATTTATTTATACTGCTACTAATCAATTTATTCTACTAAATTACGCTACCTCTATTATTTAGCTTACTGCTATTATTGGTCTCCACCAAAACTACTTGTTTGCTATCTACAACTTTTATTACTACAACTTCCTGCCAATGACAAATATTAGTTATAAACCAAAACCAATTTCAACTTCTTCCTCCTGTTACTGAAATTCTCTGTTATACTTTCTGTATGATAATTTGAAATTTCTACACCTACTGATACTTCCTAATAATGCTCAGCTAAATTAGTCCATACACTATTATTTCTGCTACTTTTACATATACATCCTACTATTCATTTGACTAAAGCATTACAATTTATTCCTGTAACTTCTTTAATCCAATCTGATACTAAACTATTTTACTAATTATATTAACTTATTAATAATATAAGATATGACATAGTCTTTCCACCACGCCTATATGTTCTTTCGAGTCTCATCTCAGGATAACAACTCAATAATAGCCATAACAATATCATAACAGAAATACGATTTAAATAAATTGCAGGACAACTTCATCAACATATTATGAACATTCACTGACAACTAAAATTGCAGGACTGATAATGTTCACGGAATCATAAGATAAGTGAATCGACAATAATTCATGGCACAAATTTATACAACCCAACCCCACATACGGTTTATCATATACCCGATTATAGAGATTGAACCCCATCCTTACCTGGTTTGGATTAAAGATAACTCTAAGGGTCTCCGATTGAGTCTCCTCTTGGCCGCTTGGTGTGACTTCCACGTATCCCTCTTCTTCTCCTTAAAACCCTTATTTTTCTCTTCTCTGCAACTTCTATTGTACCAAAACCTTCCAAGATTTTTTTCTCTCTAGATCAGAATCAAAGCTGAAAATTTTCACAAATATGCAGCTATAGTGCGATGATGATATCTCCCAACTCAGGCCTTATTTTGAAGATCCCAACGGTCAAAAGTTAGATGTGGGTGTTGCAAACCTACCCTCAAAATTTGAGCATGATTCAACGGTTAACGAATTATGAATTGCTGATTTAGTGAGACTGCTGCAATAAAAACGGGGATGAGTTTCTCCCATCTATTCTCTCACTTTTTTTCAATTAACTTAATTCCTTTTATATCCACTTAACCTTGTAATTCTAGTAATTCTTATTGGGCCAATAGCCATACTCCCATATTTACTACATGACATCACTTAAATAAACCCAACAATTAATCTTATAATGCTCCAATATATTTAATATTATTAAACCACCATTTAATCAAATAATGTCACAGAGCAACTTAACAATAATTCACAACATTGCTCAACTCCAACTAATAATTTTAATTAAATAATTAATTAAATTATCGGGGCGTTACAACTCTCCCCCACTTAAGATATTTTCGTCCTCGAAAATCTACCTTATACTTCCATCCTTAACGCGAACCTCATATCCAACTCTCTAATCCTCAAACTTTGTGTTTACCAACACTACGGCCACTACTTTTTGACATAGTAACAACTCAATCATGATGTAAATCTACTACATGCATGCTAATCACTCAACACCCTCACGACATACCCGTCAATAACTTACCAACCTTTTCGGCAACACTTTGACATAACAACTCCCACGATAGAAATGTAACAACCATAACTCACTTATACTTGGATATACCACGTCACCTCTTAACAACTTTCCCAACACCAAAGTGCGTATACAACTTTATTCTCATACGTATATGTATGTCAACTATCAACAAAATATCAACAACTCTATTCACCATTATATTGACATCAACATAGTCAATAAAATTAACTTCGTCATATTATAGGATAGTATTCA
Organism: Vicia faba; assembly: GCA_948472305.1. Taxonomy (NCBI): domain Eukaryota; kingdom Viridiplantae; phylum Streptophyta; class Magnoliopsida; order Fabales; family Fabaceae; genus Vicia; species Vicia faba. The sequence continues at coordinate 1,218,276,851 of OX451738.1, read as the reverse complement.
TCACTTACGATATCCAACAATAACATCTCAATAATGATAACAAAATAATTACAACATCAACTTAAATGTATAACTCAGCAAGCATACTCGTAGCTCACCATCAACCAACAATCCACAACAATCTTCTTATAAAATCCGCAAATATTTACTAGCAAACATAGTTCCCTAGCACAACATCTCTATATCAATCATCCACCAAATGAAGCATGTAAATTAAGACACACCATTCACATAGGCTTCTGATATTTTAATCATTCACTTCTAAAGAGTCGTACAAGCATAGCAATTGCGCCATATTACGCTTCAGCTGCACAACTCTGATCATCCATCTTAAGTCATCATCCTCATTAAATTTTTCGTCGATTATATGGTTTACAAGTTTCAATCTAATCCCAAACTTTCTTTAATATCTGTCATAAAATCGTTGTTCACTTGATATTCTTAATCTTTCACTTTGCGATGTTAGCTCGCATAAAAATCCACTACACTGAATTGTTTATTACGTCTCAACTCTCACTCAACGACTCCTCTACTAATTTCACACAAACTGGTGAGTGATTATTCTTGCGATATAACATTCATACTTTTTCACACCATTAAGATAGAAAGACAGATTTATAACATCAAACATAACCTCGTCTACTATTAACAATGGATTGAGGGTGATCAGTTCCTCAATTTGTCAATTAGTATTCGAAAACCATAAGGGAGTATAAATCGTCGTGCCAAACTATAATAGCGTTTCCTTAAAACTCGTATTCAAGTTTTCTAAAACACAACATGTCTAATCCTGATTCACCCACCATTCCACGATGATCAATCCTTTTCTAACTCGAGATCTGCTGGCATATCAATACATTATAAATCCTTCCACTCTAGTCTTAGTCTTTATCAACATAAAGGATTCTAACAACATTCTTAAACTCTTAATCCTCTTCCGAATTTCACAACATCAAAAATACATGTATCTCCACCTCTCAAACTCATTTCAATCACACTCTCAATATTATCATCTTATCTAATAGAATTTCATATATATCTACACCTCAAACAACTACGGTAGTAATCATCTAAGCTTAACAAGCTACTAACCTCTATAACAGACTTCGTCATTCTCCAACTTAGAACTGCATCCACCTTGAATGGATCTACATACATTTTCACTTGGAAATAAAATTACTCAAGAGAACTCTTCTCCCAAAACTATAACATACATCCTGACAACTTAACATAAATCTTTCTCCTTTTCGACACTGTAAATTCCACACAACTTCGCACTATCATCTTTCGTTCTAATTAATAACACCAAAGATTTCCAAATGATACCTTTGATTGCACATATTACTTTAAATAAATCTTCCAATTTCTCCTTTAATTCACCCAACTCGGACGCTGACGACCCGTACAACACTGAAGAACAAGTCTAGTCCTAAAGACAAGCTTAACAATAAACTACACTTACTTCCAATATCATCACGTGATAAACGAATCTATTACAGGTACTGGAACCATTTTTAAAATTAAGCTCATTTTTTTAGCTTTCCAACCCTTCAAATCGGATGCCCGGAACTCTAGTTATGAATTTTCGAAGTCCCATAACAATTATGCAGTTTCCTGCGATTCGCTTACGGAAACTCTACTCTGAAACTCATTTGTCTTCAACTTATACATATTCCAAACAACTCTTAACATATATCATGCTCCCAAACTTCTTATAACTCTAGAGATGCATTCCTTCGCCAAAGTTCAGGTTCCAAAACACCAGGGCAACAATTCTTTTCGCAACGCTACTCACTTTTTCATGTTTCGACTCAGACTCGCGATTCACAACTACTTATCAACTTCAACTACTTCCGACAATCACTTATATGATCCAAACACAAAAGTTACAACAACTTTATTACTCCGTCATTGTTCAAACATCGATATCTTACACTTGCTTCGTAAATCAACAAATATTACATCGCTCTTCATTCTTCGAGAAGTAAGCACCAACAATGTCTGATCAATTTCTCTCAAGGCGCTCTAACCAGACTAACAACAAGACCTTGAATTCAAGTCACCTTCAAATTCAGGAACAACAAGACTTCAACAATTATTGCATTATCGTCATCGGCAGCACAGCGAACCAACACCTTTCAATTGAACATATCCGAGAAGCAAAGCTTCTCCCCCACTTATCTTCAACCAACTTCCTGCAATTAAGGCAAACAAGTACCGACAGTGTTTCACACACTTGTCGCACACTAAGAAACAAACAACATTAGACAACTTGGACGGACGGGCCGACCTGCTCTGATACCATTAATGTAACACCCCATTTCTACCCGGTGGATAATAAGAAAATCAGAGTTCAACATAAATAGGATGTTACATTTTTAACTAAAAATCAATCTTCACTTAATCGCATACAAACAGATACATAACACTTAACTCGGATGAACCAATAACAATTTGATTTATTCTTCAAAATGAAACAACTTTTTATTGATAAGCAACAGAATATACATACTCAACTTCAATTTACTTAACATGTTTTATTCAACTAAAAAAACCTCAAGACAACAATTATTTCATGTAATCAACTTAAAAATTCATCAACTCAAATAATAATCAAAAACTAAATATCAAACGTTCATCCCCCCGAGTGCTATGTATTATAGCGACAATACCGACTCGAACTAACGAGGTGATAACTATCCTTCTTGATTACATGCATGTTACCAACAGAGGGAAACATTAAAACAGAAGGGGTGAGATATCAAACTATATAATTAGTCATATGATAAATAATATATTAAATCAGATCATATAAAATCACCACTTCACAACATACAAATAACTTTAATCACAATAAAACATCAACACGACATAACTACTAAATTCACAGCTTTTAGATAATACTTGTCACAAAAAGTCAACAACATAAAGCAACAACTAATCTATCTTCACCACAAATCAAGATGCAACATCAAATGCGACTCAATCATAATGCACATGCATGTGGTACCATCGGAACAGAACTCCCAACTTAAAAATTGTCAATTAATAGAGGCATCAACAAGGCATAAGCCTTCTTCGCAGTTTCCCAATACATGCCTTTACAAAATCCACCAATACAGGCCATCACAGAGTATGCAAATGTATGTGACTCAATGAATGCACCATAACATACTAACAACAATCAACATTCATCGCAAGGCATAAGCCCACATCATCATTATTACCAGTAAATAGAGGTAATTCATCATCATCTAAAATCAATGCAACTTCACATTATCAACAAGAATTCACAGAGACAATCAGAAAAATACAACATCTCAACATTGGCCATAGGCATACAACATAATATTACCCATAAATAGAGGCCATTCAACCAAATTCATCATCACCTGCAATTTCATATTTTTCAGCAAGGTATACAACACAATTCCATAAACCGGAACCATTCAACTTAATTCGACTTCACCTGTAAATCAATTTTATTCTACATAATTCTAACAAAACAAACCAACTAAAAATACCCATATGTATATACGAATCACTCCGACAATTTCAACTAATTCCGGTTAATTACTTTTGCCGCCTAAATCTACAAATTCGGCTAATCGATACTATTTTATATACTGTTATTAATACTATTTATTTATACTGCTACTAATCAATTTATTCTACTAAATTACGCTACCTCTGTTATTTAGCTTACTTCTATTATTAGTCTCCGCCAAAACTACTTGTTTGCTATCTACAACTTCTATTACTACAACTTTCTGCCAGTGACAAATATTAGTTATAAACCAAAACCAATTTCAACTTATTCCTCCTGTTACTGAAGTTCTCCGTTATACTTTCTGTATGATGATTTGCAATTTCTACATCTACTGATACTTCCTAATAATGCTCAGCTAAATTAGTCCATACACTATTATTTCTGCTACTCTTACATATACATCCTACTATTCATTTGACTAAAGCATTACAATTTATTCCTGCAACTTCTTTAATCCAATCTGATACTAAACTATTTTACTAATTATATTAACTTATTAATAATATAAGATATGACATAGTCTTTCCACCACGCCTATATGTTCTTTCGAGTCTCATCTCAGGACAACAACTCAATAATAGCCATAACAATATCATAACAGAAATACGATTTAAATAAATTGCAGGACAACTTCATCAACACATTATGAACATTCACTGACAACTAAAATTGCAGGACTGATAATGTTCATAGAATCACAACATAACTGAATCGACAAAAATTCATGGCATAAATTTATACAACCCAACCCCACATACGATTTATCATATACCCGATTATAGAGATTGAACCCCATCCTTATCTGGCTTTGATTAAAGATAACTCTAAGGGTCTCTGATTAAATCTCCTCTTGGCCGCTTGGTGTAACTTTCACGTATCCCTCTTCTTCTCCTCAAAACCCTTATTTTTCTCTTCTCTGCAACTTCTCTTTTACCAAAACCTTCCAAGATTTTTTTCTCTCTAGATCAGAATCAAAGCTGAAAATTTTCCCAAATATGCAGCTACAGTGCGATGATGATATCTCCCAACTCAGGCCTTATTTTGAAGATCCCAACGGTCAAAAGTTAGATGTGGGTATTGCAAACCTATCCTCAAAATTTGAGCATGTTCCAGCGGATAATGAATTATGGATTGCCGATTTAGTGAGACTGCTGCAATAAAAACGAGAATGAGTTTCTCCCATCTAATCTCTCACTTTTTCTCAATTAACCTAATTCCTTTTATATCCACTCAACCTTGTAATTCTAGTAATTCTTATTGGGCCAATCACACTCCCATATTTACTACATAACATCACTTAAATAAGCCCAATAATTAATCTTATAATGCTTCAATATATTTAATATTATTAAACTACCATTTAATCAAATAATGTCACAGAGCAACTTAACAATAATTCACAACATTGCTCAACTCCAACTAATAATTTTAATTAAATAATTAATTAAATTATCGTGGCGTTACACATTCTATTGGATACTTCCTTCGTTTGAGGGTTGAAGTCAATGTGAAGTGCATTCTACTGGCTACTTCCTTCGTTTGAGGCCTGGAGTTAGTGTGAAGTGCATTCTTTGCCTCAGGCCCCTTGCTGACTCCTTCGACTGTAAGCATGCTAGACCCTCATGTTGAGATTCGATAGGCTTGGGCATTTAGCCAATCGAAGGGTCCAGTGAACCTATCTTAAATTCTTAAAATGCAACATTCAAGTGTAACTACAGGCCTGGGGTTAGCACAAAATTATTGGGTCTCAAAGTCCAATGCCTAACTAGTCAGAGTTGAGATTTTCAGCATATGAGCAGCCAAAATCTAAGGTTAAAACATGGTCAAGCTCGCTATATGAAATATCTATATTTTCTTTATTGGCATGTGCACATGATATTTAAATAAAATAGATTCAAGTTTAAAAGGAACTTACCTCTTGGAGTTCTTAAATTGAAGGAAACTGCAAGTGTCTTCCTTGGTGGTGAATGGAAGTTCGTTGGGGCCTTCTTGAGATTAATCCAGTTACTACTTTGTGCAAGCAGTCACTGAATCGAAGGAGGGTGTGTGAGTGGATTGAAGGTTCTTTCTATGACAAGTAATAGAATGAATCAAAGGCTTACTATATTATAGTTGGGGAAGTGGGTCGAAGGCTAGTTAGATGGTCACTTGGGGGGTGAATCGAAGGATTCACTTAGTGTGCAAAAGGGGTTGAATTTTTAGAAGTGTTTGAAAAAAACGTTGGGAGGTGTTTGAGAGTTTTGGGAATTTTCACAAGAATTATCTTGCAATTCTTCAGGCTCCCCTAACATGTATGGTGGAGGCTCATATTTATAGATGGCCTGGGCTGATATTTTAGGAGGGAAAACAATATGTTTAAACAAAAAAGACATGCTGTGTTTGTAGCTTTCGAGGGACAGTGTTTGTATGCCATTTTGGTGCAAGGAATAAGGCAGTGTTGCAGGACTGTTGTGTAGCAGTTTTGGAGTTTTATGGCCAGTGTATCAGACCTGAACCTGGAAGCGCATAGGACTTGGTCAACAAGTACCTTTGGGCATCTCAACCTTTTGTCTTGACCCCCTAGCCCTATCCTTCGACCAGACTCTTCAACAATCATATCTTTTTTTTTTCAAATCGAATTGTCTTTCGAATGGCTCATGTGGGTATCCTTTGAAGGGGCACAAATAAGTGCCTTTCGAACAGGCACTTCATGGGTTCCTTCGAATGGTCCAAATACATGCTCCTATGGTGGGTCAGCAAAACATGGCATTCGATTGAGACATTCAGACATGTCTAGCAAGTCCTTCGAATGTGTCATCATGGTACTTCTTCCGCATGAGACAATAGCATAGTATATAATTTAAAGTAAGCTACTTCCAAGGGAGATACTGCCCACTCAAATTTGCCTGCAAGGGGTCATATGGCCAAATGAAAGGGTGTATGTAGGAGGTCCCTTCTTTGTGACTTTATGCAAACATGCAAGAGATTTTTGCTCAAATGAAGGCTTGTGTGAAGGGAGCCACATGCCCAAACGAAAGGTGTAACCAAAAGCTTGTACTAAAGGATTCACATGCCTCAAATGAAGAATGTGTGCAGTGGATAAGGGCGCAATTGAAGCTTGCAACAAAGAAGGGCCATATGCCCCAAACGAAGGAGGCATGCAGGATGCAAGATGTGTAATCGAAAGAGAGTAGAAGAAAGGCTTTTGCCTCCTGAATCGAAGGACATCATCAGGAGGCTTTTGCCTTGTGAATAGAAGCTAGTTGAAGATAAGTGTTGCCTTGTCGAAGCTTGTAACAAGTTGTTTCAAAGGGTGATTTTGGCCTTGTGCATGCTAGCATGGCAAGGAATTTTGCCTTGTAAATCTTGGCTAACACACAGGAAAGATGCTATACGGCCAAAAGAAAGATTTGCACTAAGAGAATAAAATATTCAAATGAAGTTTAGTGCCCAAACGAAGCAGGAAATGAACTTTGCCCAAAAGGAGTCTAGCGCCCAAACGAAGGATGCAACCAAAGCCTACATCGAAGGAGCCAAAGTGCCCAATCGAAGGATGTGAAATCGAAGAGAACTTGTTTTTTCTTCAATTTTGTCAAAATGAGTATTTTCATTTGTTTTGCCCTTTTTATCAATTTTCCTCTTGATGCTGAAAAATCCTAATATTTTTGTGTAAGCTTGAATTTTTTGGGAGCCCCTTGTAAGAAATGCCTTGAGAAATGAGAGGGCAAATTTTGGGGTACAACAGCTTCCTTCGAGCAACCTACTTCGATCTACCTCTAAACCCTTCGACACACATAGTTTCAATACTATAGATTACAAGTCTATTTTCATGCTTGCTTAGACCCCCAAGCTTCGACTGTGCAATGGCTTCCTTCGAGCAACCTGCTTCGATCCACCTTTAAACCCTTCGACACACATAGTTTTGACACTATGGATTACAAGTCTATCTTCATGCTTGCTTCGATCCACAAGCTTCGACTGGGCAATGGCTTCCTTCGAGCAACTTGCTTCGATCCACAAGGATAGTTGGTTGTGGCATTTGAAATTTGTACATTTGAAATTTCGACCATTTAATCAACTAATTACTCAGGATATGGGTACTGGTATTCCAAGTCTTGAGATGCCTGAAAAAAATTTGTGAAGTTTGTTTAGTAGGAGAGCAATCCAGAAATTCTTTCGTTTCGACTATGCCAATGAGATAATCTTGAATACTCAAAGTGGTACATTCAGATGAATGTGGTCCATTCGAAGAACATACAATTGGTGGAAACAAATATTGTTTTATCTGTTGATGAGTTTGGTTGAAGGTTATGGATCTATGTGATCAAAATGAAAGGATGAAGTAAGTGGTACATTCAGATGAATGTAGTCCATTCGAAGAACATATAATTGGTGGAAACAATATTATTTTGTATATTGATGAGTTTGGTCAAAGGTTGTGTGGTCCATTCGAAGAACATACAATTGGTGGAAACAATATTGTTTTGTCTGTTGATGAGTTTGGTCGAAGGTTGCGTGTTCCATTCGAAGAACATACAATTGGTGGAAACAAATATTTGTTTTGTTTGTTGATGATTTTGGTCGAAGGTTGTGAATCTATGTGATTAAAACCAAACTAGTGTCATGCTACAAATAATGTTGTCCAGACTACTGTTGAACAAAGTCCTATATGCTGCCAAGCCTAAGCTTGTTGTACTGTCCACATAACAGTCTAAAACCATGTCAAAAAATAGTTTGTTGTACTTCTATGAGACAGCCCTGCACCAAGCTTCCACAACACTCCAAAACTGCTGCAAAATAGTCCTGTTATACTGCTTCTAATCTAGTCCAAGCCTGCATTATCTCAGCCCCATATTTTCACAGAATTAGCATATAAGAGATGCATAAAAAAGCAATGGAAGAGCATACGCAAACAGTTTGAATTTTATTTGTTTTCCCCCCCAAAATCCCAACAAGACTCTTCTATAAATAGGTTGTTTCACAACATACAAAGGGGGGCTTTTAGAAAGGAAAAAGGAGAAGAAAAAAAAGAGAGAGGAGAGAACACGAAGGCTGAAGCCTTAAAACACTCTTAAATCCAGAACAAAAAAAACACAACACCTCTGTTCTTTTCTTTCAAACCCAAGAACATTCAAGGTAGCAACTCAAGTTCGAAACACAAATTCCAGCTTCAAGGTAAGTCTTCTTGACTTTAAACCTTTTGTTTCAAGCATCATTGATGATTCATCTTCGAAGATAACATGTAATAATCATTTCCTTCAAAGCCACCCTTTTTGTTTGTTTTCATTTCTTGTCAATTATATGTTAAGAACTAACTTGTACAAACCATAAAATGATGTTGGAGTGAAAGAATTACAACATGATTCGACACAAAGCTTTAGGCTTCGACGCATACTGCTTTACAGGCCCAAACAGAAGGGAAAATTCGTGTGTGATTCGACACATGATGCCAAAAGATTTTTTTTCTCTCTTTTGTGCTATTTTTTTTTTACATATTTCATATATTTGCTTCATAGCTATTCAATATTGTTGTAATAAATAATTAGGTTTAATTTCTTGCAATCCCCATTTGTACATTTGTATTCCCCACCCCCCAAATGATGTAATAGCGTAGAACATTTATTTTCCTCAATTGTACCGTTTTCATAAATGTTAGTAATTAGGGTGTGTATGGCAAGATAAAAAATCTACCTTAGAAAATCCTAATCCAAGACAAGACAATGCGTGAAAAATAAACACTTGCATGCTTACACCTCTAGGGTTAACTCTACTTGTTGCCTTGAGAAAAATAGTCATGATGTGCATGTGATCCATCTTAGCAAGAATAATCAAAATACAAGATCATAGCCCCTCGATGACGCTAGGAATGTTGCTTTACAAATGATCTTAGTCCCTTAAGAGAAATGCTAAGATATCTCACAACATTGTCATTCATGACTATACAATGACCCACGCCTGTCCCTTCACATCTAACGATAGGGCTTCTTACCAAATCAATGGTAAGATAGCAACATCTAAAGGAGGAGGAAAATAACATAGACCTTTTGAGTAGGTAGGACGCTCGTAGTTGCTTGCTCGTAAATTAAAACTATTTCCACACTTACACTTTCAAAAACATCTTCAAAAAACATCTCTTTGAACTATTTTTAAAACTAACACTTTGTATACATTCTTATAGAGACGAGAATCATTACAAAGTTTACCGAAACAAAGGCGTTTTCAAAATATTTTCAAACTTGCACCCATCACAAAACACATTTCCAAACAAAGCATTTTCCAATGATCTAGCAAGCAACTAAGAGCCCGTAGATAACTACGAATGAAAAGGGTGCTAACACCTTCCCTTTTCATAACCTACCCCCCGAACTCAAGAAAATATCTGAAAGGTCTTTTATGTTCTTTTCACCCTTTTCTTTATTGGATAAAAGAAAAGCTGGTGGCGACTCTTGTTATCTGCAACAATTGTGATAAAACGCAAAACACCCATGTCAGTTCTCCCACCGTATCACACTATGGTATGATATTATGATGTTATGTACGAGTAAACATAAACACACAAAGCATATACATTAGTATGGGGATATGTGATTGTTGCTCTTCTATGCAAAAACTCCTCTGAGTGATACATTAGTATTTATATTGGATTATGATACTTCTCACAGTTTGCTATCTTTCTGTTTTATGTTGTCAAAGGGAGATAAGCATATACGAGACGAATTATGGAAACACAAAGTCAGGGGGAGCATTCGACAACTACATGAAATGCATCATCCAAATCAGAGGGAGCCTTAGATAACTACATGAAATGTATCATCACAAGTTTTACCATCATCAAAAAAGAGGAGTATGTGAGTACAACTTTGTCATTAGATGTTTTGCATGATGTCAAAACTAAGAAAAACTAATATTTTGTACATTAGATGGTATCTCTATGTCTTGTGGCACTCATTTGTATTAAGGGCCTTATGAGTCATTAAAAAGAATTTTAAAATTGATCCAAGAAATGAAAAACAAGTTTCTGCATAAATTTTCATTACATGTGTCAACACATATGATTTTCAGATCGACACATGCAACTCGATTTTGAAGCTTGTAGCCTCTGGAAGGCTCAGGTCGACACATGCATTGCACAGGTCAACACATACTGAAGCATTTCTGAAATTGCAGAAATTCTTATTTTATGTATCAACACATACGAATTTATGGTAGACACATACCTTCCTTCAGGTCGACATATACAGCTTAAACTTAACTTATGTGTCAACACATACGATTTATAGATCGACACATACTGATTGTTTTGTCAATTTTCAAATATTTTTAATTCTGAAAAAGTCCTTTTTGCCCTAAATTTCTAAAACTATAAATACAGCATTCATGCATCATTACAACTTGATGATACCATAAAATTAGAATACATTTTCTCTTCATCTTCAACCTCCAACCTATGCATACACACTAACAAACTATTATAATGATTCTTTGTTGGGGTGCCATCTAGATGAGGTTTAATAACGTCCAATTAAATTCTTGTGTAGCCGAGAAAATTGGGTTGAGATTGCTAAGGGTCTTCATCCAAAAAAATCGTGGGTTTGTCCTCCAAGATCATTGAGTGATTTGAGGGTTTTCGTGCAAGACATTCGAGAGAGGATTGCGGCCAAGTGAAGCACTTTGGAGATAAAGAACGCAAAGGATTTTTTTAGAGATAAAGAGCGTAAAGGATCACGAGAGAACAACGAATCAAATTAAAGTCTTGTGTTTCAATAGAAGAAATTGATGGCGTGCGAAATCTTTGGAGATAAAGTACGCAAAGGAGTAGCAAGATCCAGATAGTCAATTTGAAACTATTGTGTTTTAGTCTTTCTCAATATCAAAGGAAGAGAATGGGTTGAATCAACAACAAGCATTAGGGTTTGTGGAGTTGCTCTTGAACACTTCTCTTGTATCAATTTTTTGCATAGTAAGAATTATCCTAATTCCTTTGGAATTAGGCGCAGACGTACCCACACGTGAGAACGAAATTGGGAAACTGTGAAGACAAATCCTTGTGTCTCTTTTTTGTATTGATTTACTTGTTTTATTTTCATAAACCAATTTGTCTAATAGCATTGCGTTATCAATTGACTCGTAAGAATTTTTCCAAACTGTTTTTATTTTGAATTAAGTGTTGATATCACTGATAATCACTTTTAATTATAAGTGTTTTTTTTTGTATCAACACAAATCAAAGGAAAATTCTGAAAATTCAATTGCACACTTAGTGTTCTGTGTTCGATAAATTGTTTTCGTTTGTTCTTTTGATAATTGCATTGATAATAGCATTGCTAATAACTTGATATAAAGGATTCATAAAGTGTTACTTGATTAAATTCCAGTTAATTCAAATTATCATTTTCATTCCATTTGCACTTTTATATTTGCATATCCGATATAAAATTTTCAAGAAACTATTGGGTTTTTTTAGAAAAATCCGATATTTCTTCAAATATTTTCCATAAATCAGTGTATTTTCATTGGAAATTTTGAAAATTTCTGATATTTCTCGAAAAATCTGATAAACATATAAAAATTCTGAATTTTAAAAGGGCATAAAGATAATAGCAGCCCCACCATTCGGAAATTTATCATGTAGCTATCGCACAGGAAGTGTAATTTGAGTCAAAATTCTACACTTGTTTACTTTACCATAGATGCACATTATCACATCTCATCTAATGTTATGCCCCTCTAACTTCTCTCTCCTATTGCAGCCAAAGCAAACCAAGAAAGAGACTAACACTTCTAAGTGTATGTTTAGTTCTAGTTTTGGAAGAGACAAGTGATTCTTAAAAATCTATTTTACATAATCAATTTACTCAAAATCAAAATCAATTTTCGTCACTCCAAAACCAAACACGCGCTAGAACCTCTTGTAAACAAGTAAATTTATGCTAACATGTATCTATATTTTGTAGTGGTGTTTTCTGAAATATTCAGGCTTATCTATAGAAAAGATACAAAAACACTTTGATACAAATGTCGAGAAGAGTCAGAAGCCATTGACTACAAAATACGACAGTTTCACCTTATGTATCGTGTCTCTTCCTAGTAACACGAAAGTTTGACAAAAATCTTGATACAGAATGTTGTAAACCAAAAAATCTAACAATATTTTGACAATCTTTCTTTTCTTCTTCATCGTTATCTGCCTGTGAACTCAAGTTACTCAGAAAAGTTTTCCCCTGATAGATAAAAGAGAGCTGCTGCCATAAAAGAACACTCAATCCTATCTGCAACGAAACACTAGCGATAAACAGGTATACAAGAAGAAGTCCTCTAGACGATAGAAACAACGCAGATCTCAGGAAAGCAATAAAAATTTCATTCAGAACTCTCCATGCTAGATCTCGGCCAGTAATCCCCTTTAAGCTTCCGAGGGAGTATGACGATGGTGGCCAAATATGCAAGCTAGCATATGCAGACATTATAGAGACATAGATTGTGCTCAACACTGCTGAAATGAGGAAGCACATGAAGCTGTAGTGGTTAGCTGCACCAACACAATTCCCAATCTGCCAAAGAACAAGCTAGCATTAAGACAGGGCAATGTTTTCAAAACGAAATTTATGATCCGAGTAATATGTGAGATCTGGACACGAGTAACAAAATCTCCAAAAACAAAACAAACACATTCTAAACTGTTCAATTCAAACATCATAATAATAGAACATTTAATTCACTGAGGGACACAAGAAAGGCGAAGGAAACTGGTAGCAAATAGAATTTCCTAGAACAACACATTAACTTTATTGTTAACAATTCTGGGGAATAATCACAACCAGAATGTTACGTATACAAACAAGAAAACAGATACAAAAATATTACAATTGATATAAGGCCTAGAGTCGGGTTCCTCTCCAAGTTTTCGCGAGCTTGGTCTCTCCCTTCCGGTAACCACTCAATAACTTCTCTACATAACCAGCTATACCCTGCCCTCTTTCTATTAATTCTTACTAACAGCTAACATAACTGACCCACAATTAATTAGTAAAACATCACCGACAGATTCTAAAGCAAAGTCAGTTTTGTTCTTCTCTGCCCCATCTCCTACAATATTCCTTAATCAGAAGTCTAACAGAAAGCTCCTGAAGTTCTCTAGCATTAGCAGCTAATTATTAACTACGTTATTTTTTGTTTTAACGTAGACATCTAAGACAATCCTAGATAGGGAGTTGTGTTAAGATATATTGTTATATTATTGAAGAAAAGGTATGCAAATAAAATTTTGATTAGAGATTACAAGGAAACAATGGTGTGATGCATTTCAGGTGGAGATTATAACACAGAGATTGATATTTCGGTAATAAGAAGATAATAGAAACTTACAAATGGGCAGTGATGATCCATGTCCAGTATACATTTTCCACATGAACGACAATGATGTGCTCTAGGTGACTTTGGCTTCAAGCAGTAGTGACAGAATGTATAATTTTCAAGGTCATCTTTCCCTACCGTGGGGTAGCTTCCCCATAATATATTTGGTGGCGTTCCAGCACATCTAAATGCTGCAAGGCTGAAAAAGGAAATTGTAGCTATGGACAAAATTGTTGTAACGATTGAGTGAAAAATTCCCCAAAGAAGACTGACAGAGAAGACTACAGGGTGCACTGCCCATACCCCACCAACTGCACAAACAAATTATATGTATGACAAAAAATACAATAATCAAATATATGTCACAAATATAAATATAATGAAGAACCATGATAACACAAACACTGAATCACAAACTGATATTCTAAATTTTGACTTAAAAATGTAGAAAAAGCAAGCAATCATCAGCCAAAGATATGACGAGATGAACATCAATTACAACTGAAACTATCTTATTCATTCCCTTTTTCATAGCCAATCCACACTTTATATGTGATAAGTCCATAAAGTAATGGCCATACTCAAGTTTTGAGTAACACAACATAGTTGCAAAAGTTAAAGTTCCTCGACATTATTAGCTACAAGAAAGGAGACTTGACAGATATCGTGATGCTAACAGTACCTACTAAGGTGTTGTACTACCTCTGTTTCAAAATGATTGTCGTTTAAGGTTTTGCACACAGATTTAAGAATGAAATAATGTTGTCATAAGATATAAACAAGATATTAGTGTTTGATGCTTGTAGCTGAACTAGTCTGGGGTTCTTATACCATCATTCTCTTTAGGCCGAATCGAAGACTGACATAAAGACAAAATGGAACATGCTCAATAAACCTTACTGCAAAGAAGTCCATTCAAAGGAAATGTGCACTTAAACTATGACTATAGATAGATAACTAGAACGTTATCAAGACTTTGGCAGCATTCCTACTGTATTCCGACTATTCTTAGTGCATAGAGCACGTACAATAAGTTCAAGTCCAACTTCCCTAGTTTAAGACTTGGTCAAGTAGTGTCCCCCTGTGTGGTATAAGGGGCTTGTAGCTTACAACGTGTTCATTCTTGAGAACAGACCGAGCCAGGTTTTAGATTAGAAGGGGAAATAGATTCTGCTGTTGTTGTATTTAGTCATAGAGCATGACAATTATCAACAGTGATATTTGTATTGGAAAGATAAAGAAAAAAGGAAAAAATAACATGATCCGTATGTCGGAAGAGTTTTAGAATTTTTTTATCCTATTGCATCTCATATGGGCTAAAGTGATCATCATGGCTTCTTTAAGTACTGATCCATTTTTTTCATTTTGAAGGGATTTCTTAAGTAGCAATGTTACATATGTTTAGCTTGATGTGTCTTGCTCATTTTCCCTTGCCTTTCTGAATTATGTTGGTTCAGTTTTCTTTTCAATTCGCATAGATTTTAAAACCTTTTGATTCAAACATATATTTGTAGGGGAAATCATCTAAACTACTATTACCAAATGAAGATTTTTCACCCATCAACTCCCAATTTGATTGTATAAATTCAACCTCAAAAAATAGACAAATTAAATGACCTAAATGAAAATAAAAACAACTTTGGTCAAGAAGGGCGACAACAAATAAAAATAGGAATAGAAGAAACAAAAGAGACTTACATATTACAAAGAACATAAATACTAGGACAACAGAAAGAAAGCATCGATCACGCAGTACTCTCCACCCAAGGCACTTTTCGTCACGTTTCTTTTTGTTATGATCCGTAATGGCCCCACACCAACCACACTTGAAAATGGATGCACACGATGGAAGCATAACGCGCAGTCCACAACCCCAGCATGTCGTCTCATAATTATCAGAAACCTCAGCTCCACATTGCTCCTATATGTGATTACATGAGCAACCAAGGAAGCTACAAAATTTTCAAACTGTAGACAAAAAGGCAAGCAATAACAGCCATGAAGTAATGACTGAGACTGAGAAATGAGTAAATAATCATTTTCCCTAAAAACTCTTCCTAACAAAGATACCATACAAAAAAATTTCTCTTTCACCCAAATATAAATTGATACAGACAGGGTAAGGAAGCTTCCTATAGCTTTACTGCAAACACCAAGTCAACCTCAACCTTATATCTCTACATTCCAAACAAAATATTTGCAACAAACTATTGAATATTTCAGAAGAAACCATTCTTAATCTTCACCCTATATTTTCCTAACAGAATAGATTTTCCCAAAAATTAAAGGAATAAGATTGAAATTATGACTTAAGTAATAATTAATCGGGAAAAAAACGATAATGATCGAGGTAAAAAGTAAGAGAATCTAAGACCTAAGAAATGAAAAATGGAAATTGGAAATGATGAGAAAGTAAAAGTGATAGGTGGAACCAACCTCGGGCGAAGAAGAAGAAGCCATGGGAGTATCGATTTGGCTTCGAAATTCAAACTTGAAGAATGCGTGTGTGATTGTTTATCTGGGTTTATTAAATCAAAATTTATCCCTTCTAGGACTTCTCAATTTTGACTTTAATGAATTATATGTTTAATTATTATATATATTGTTCGGTTTAGAACTACAAATTATTGGTCAAATGATGAGGTAATATTTTTTTTTTTTTTTGAAAGTAAAAATAGATTTGAATATCTTAAATAACTCTTTTTTGTTTTTATATATTGAGAGAGGTTTAAATTGTCTGAGTCAGGTGAGTTGCGTTGTGTTTATAGTAGTTGGATTTAATCATACGATGATCGATATATATAAAGAGAGGAATTGTCTATTAATGGATGAACGAGAGATCGCATGTTTCATGTGTTTTACCGCTTGATTGCGGTTTTGGACCTATCTCTCTGGGCCTTGTAGGACGAGAGTCTGTCATGTATACCACAAGTCGACTGCTTGGCAAGAGCATTAGAAGAATTTTGATGGGATGTCACTTTTGTTCGAAACAAATGCATTAAATATTTTTAAATATTTTTCTTGTGGGTAATGTATTGCACTAAATTTCTTAATAAATAACTATATGTCTTTAACTTTAAAATACTATAGTGCCTCGAACAACTCACAAGGAGATTGTTGATGGTGTAGTTTTAGATTTCTCATTGGTCTTATGTGGCTAAGGCACATATAAAGAGTTCCTGAAGTATTGTTCTTTCCTTTTTTGGCATTGGTGAACTACAAAGTTCTTTTTCTTTAGTATCACCGACTTCCCTCATCCCTACGAGCTCTTTTACACTAACTTTTTGTTGGCTGAAGATTTTGATAATGTTATCTAGAATTCAAAAGAGTTAAAAGTTCTGATCGAAATGGAATTGAACACCATATTTCGAAGTTGCAGAAGCAGTGTTTCGAATGAGTGTGTCAAAGCTTGAAGCTTCGAACGGTGATCATGGAAAAATATCCAAAGGGGTCTCGAAACAACAGCGAGGCTAGGTTTGGGAAGAGCGTTCGAAACAGAAGAACACTAAAGCATTTAAAATTTAAATGGAAGCGGGACTTTCAAAGTTTGAAAGTTTTGTGTTGGAGCATTTGGGGACACGTGGAAAGATGAAAGAAGCATTGTCTTGCATGTTCGAAACGTGGCATGATCCTATAGCAAGACCGTTAGGGTCGAATTAGTATAAATAGAAGTCTTAGTATTAGGATTTCGGTGTGTCATATCTGTTATACAAAATACTCATTAACATTCAAACTACCACATGGCAAGGGAAACGAATGCAAGAGAGATGTATGTATGATAGCACCGTATATTTCTAATTTAATGAAAGCCTTTTTACCATTTCCAGTATTTTCCTCTTTTCTTTTTATCGAATAACATTTACAAGTTTCTTTATTTACTGTCTTTTCATTTCAAAGTCTTTTCATCAAAGTTTTACTCTTTAATGCTTTCTTTATATTTCGAGCACTTTATATTCCAGAAGACTGTTACGCTTTCAATACCTTTACTTCCAAGTATTGTTTTTCAAACGCATCCTTTTACTTAAAATTGCACTAAACGCTTTCTTCACGTTTTAAACTTCTACATTCCAGAAACCTTTTATGTTAAATGCTTTGCAAATCGAAACCATTTACTTCATTTTTATACAGTTTTATATGTCTCTTCAATCAGCATTACAATTAGCATTTATTCGTATAACCTAGTTTTCACGTACATTTTGACCACAATTTTAAACTCTTAGAGAGAGGGATCGAAATAAACCAAACACTTGTACCATAGCAACCATGAATAATTGTTCGATTGTGAGAGTAACTTTAATATCCAAGGAGTCCTAGGATCAATCTAGTCGATCCTGTGAGTTACCAGAGAGATTGAGTAGCGTTAATAAAGACTATTCGATAGTTTGGAAGACTAGCGGTTGTTTACCATAAATCACTGGAAACAAATTGGCACGCCCAGTGGGACACATAGTTGGATATTAAAATTAAGGATTGTCGAGACATAGCCATCCCAAAAACGTAGGAACCATAAGAAATTTGTTGTTTTATGAACCTAAGAAGTGGTAAGATAACCAACAACAACCAACCTTTATCCAGAAGAAAACGTTTGGACAAAATGTCTAATTCAGACAATCAACAAGGAAACCAAGTTGACCCACATGCAACAAGCACTAACGCGTCCATTTCGAGCGGAACATCTAGTGTAATCCCTTCGAATGCACAGTCTGTTGCATCTTCAACCAGTAACATAGCCACCACTGGAGTAAGTGGCATATCAACTAACAGTTCGATCTTAGGAAATACTGGAACTATGGGCTACCCTGGGGGATTCGTTCCACCACCAGGAACACAATCCCATTTAGCCACACCATTAACTAGACCACCCGGCTTCGATGGGAATAGAATTAGAAGTTCTTCTTACGGAATGCCAACATCTTTTATGGCAGGTTTACACAATTCCACTTCGAATTCATCCCCACAACTAGGATCTGGGTCTGGGGCGAATCAATTTATGACAAATAACCAAGGGTCAGTGGGTTATAGCACGTTGCCTATCCTAACCACAGATAACCAGTTGGCTTTTAGGCAATTGATGGATGACAGCAACCACAATATGATAGGGGTGTTAGCGCAAACCATGCAGGAAATATTTGCCCCAATAGTTCAGAATGTGACTGTGACGAACAGGGAAAACGCTGACAATATGAGTCGAATAGCAGATTTCTTTGCTCCCACAGAAAGGCGTAGGCAGAACCAGGCGGGATTTCGAACAAACATGCCTGTTATAGAACGAATTGCTAACGACCCAATTCAGAGACTACCCAGAGAAGAAGCTAACTTAGGGGCCAGAGCACCAAGGTTAGAAGCCCCAGTAATTCAGGGCCCACAAAGGGAAGTTATGGAACCAGGGGCAAGGATCCACTACTACGAAAAAGGGCTACTAAAGCGCTTATTTTGGCCTTTAAAAGCGCTTAAAAGCGCTTTAAAAGCTTGCGCTGGCGTAGGTAACAAAAGCGCTTCTAAAAGCGCTCTGGTAGACCCCCCCTTTAAGAGCGCTTCCTGGAAAAAGCGCTCTGGTAGGACCCCCTATAAGAGCGCTTTCCTGGAAAAAGCGCTCTGGTAGACCCCCCTTTAAGAGCGCTTTTTAAAAGCGCTGCCAAAGACCAGTAAAAAAGCAAAAAAAATTAAAAAAAAACGCAGCCTACAAAAGCGCTTTTGTAAAAGCGCTCTGGTAGGCCCCCCTATAAGAGCGCTTTTTCCAGAAAAAGCGCTCTTATAGGGGGGCCTACCAGAGCGCTTTTACAAAAGCGCTTTTGTAGGCTGCGTTTTTTTTTAATTTTTTTTGCTTTTTTACTGGTCTTTGGCAGCGCTTTTACTAAGAAGCGCTTTAGTAGGTGGACCTTTAAGAGCGCTTTTTAAAAGCGCTGTCGTTTCTAAATGAGGTATTTTTATGTGCAGCCTATAATTTAATCCTCCCAGTCGACCTGTAATGTTTTCGACCTGTAATATTTTCGACCTGTAATATATTTTTGACCTGTAATATATTTTCGACGCTATTATTTCAGCCATCAGTAAGACAATATATGTACTAATATAATACCATTATAATATCCAAAATTATATATATACATCATTACATCAATAATATTATAGTTCAAATCGACACAAATCCTACATGAAAAATTGCCTAATATAATATTGACACAAATCTTCTTTAATTTCTTCCAACTTAAGCTTCGGGTACGCAGCAGCACGGAATTCGTCAAGGTACTACAAAACAAAAACATAATATAAATGATATATTTAGTTAAATGTAATAAATTATATGAAATTATCTTAAGTTATAAATTCATACCGTGAGCGGAATCTCTAATTGATTCGCCTGAAGGATTTCTTTCATGAACCTCAAAACAAAGTATCCGCAATCATGACTGTTTCGCTGTTGCGGACACTACATAATAAAACAAATAAGATTCTATAGTTGTCTTGTTTTACCAAGTAGCATAAATATTATAAGCAAAATTGTGAAAAGTAATGTACCTGCACTTGGATCCAAGTGATGTTGTTCGATTTAGTTCGGGATACCTGTGCGTCCCGTTGACTACGGAACACTTGTATTGATCTAATTATTAAATATATAAAAGCATATGTTTAAATCAATCCCACAAATAAGAAAATATATAAATATACACGAATATATATTTAGAACGATCCCACTTACAAATCAACGATTTCCTTCATAGCCGGATAATTGGTCCATTCACCATTTACCGAATTCAGATAATACACGACTTCTCTTATCGGGTTGATAGCAAGCAGCAACCAGTGTGCTCTATAAATTAAAACAATAGGTTATATGAAAATTTTGCTATACACAAAAGAAACAGAGATTAGATGAACCAAGAATGAGAAACTAACCCTACTGGTCGGGTATTATACGCCCAAAGATGCAGACTTTCTGTATTGCCGGTGGACATGAATCTATCTACTAAGCGCTGTCTAACTGATTCCGGTTCCGAAGCAATTGTCATTCCGCTGCAATGGGCGGAAGACACGAAACGGAATCTGTTAGACAATGCAGTCCCGCGCAACACTCTGTCATACAACAACCTTAAATAAAAACATAATAAACATTAGATTATTTTCATTGAAATGTGTAAATAAATTATATTGTGGGACTAATTAAATAATATATCGGATGAGTGAATATTACCGGATGTATGAGTGCATATTACTGACGCCTAGTTGATCATGGGTAAAAATCTCTTCCAAGTCATCAAATGTAATATGTGACTGGAATTCAATACCGAAGACACTTTCATCCATGTTGATTTCACGTAAACCACCATCCTTCAAATCGGACATATCAACCATTGTTGCGAGTGTCGAACGGTATCGAGGCACAAAAGCACCGCCTTTTTTTGCCGCTTGCTTCGGAGGACCAGTGGGTGGTAAGCTACGAACCTGCTGCGTCACTTGTTGTGACTCCCGAGCGGTTGCCTAAAAATCATATAAGTTAGGTAAAATATAAAATCATGCAGATTTAGATTCAGACTATATATTAACACTTTAAATGTACCTCTTTTAGTGATGCAACAGACTCCTCCTCCTGTAAAATCCCTTTACCCTTAATTGCGGGTTTTATAGGAGCAGTCTAAAATTAAAATGTAAAAAATAATTAATAAACGGTTTAGAATTGACATTCGAAAACTAAATGATTCATAATCGTTTTCAGTATACCTCATCACTAATGGTAATGAGCTCCGAGGGCCATGCAACAAATGATCCTATTGCATCTCGCAGCAATGTCGTCTCTGAGACTATGTCGGGTACCGGTAGAATCGCATCACGATCTAATACAACATCCACCGATACTTTCAGGTGTCCATCAGGGAGGGGTCTGTGGTGAAGTAAATCTCCCGAAGTGTTGTGCACTTTTCCCTTGCCAACTAGTCGATAATTCGGTGACGATAAGTATAGTTGGCAAGATGAAATGCCCTAAACAAATAGAAAATATAAAGTCATTATCATTAATAAAATAGAACAGTTTGTAAGGAAAAAAACTTATAATTACCTCGGGAAATTTCTTTTGATAGTTGATACTAGCCTTATCACTAGTATCTCTCACCGATGAAGTGTTGCATTTTTCTCTCATATACATATCTTTATCTCTTTGCAATTCAGAGACCTGTGCTTGCAATTCCTGCAACTTTTGCAACACTTCTTCATTGGTAAGATTTGATCTTCTCCTAGAACTCTTATAAAAAGAGGTTGGAGTCACACCATGACCCTTACCCCTCACCCGACCGGGATACTCGGGAGCATCTAGTACTCTACTAAGTACGCTCTCCTCACCGGTGGATGCCGATTGCGACAAGGTCTCCTGTAATTCATTTACATTTAAATAATTATTAGTGGAGATAAAAAATCATTTATATATTAAAAAACATTTGATTTAATTAAAGACACAGTATTATACTTACACATTCAGTATAAACTCTCTGAACATCGGGATCGACAGCTTGATTTTTGCCCACACGAGCTTCCTTCCACAACACATGTACAGGAAGTGAAGCTTCCTCACTTTTAGTCTCCTCTAACTATGCATTGACACAAACGATAAAATCGTCAATTAAAACATGCACATGTAGACAATTAATTAAAACGCATTTCTATTTACTTACAATTTTATCCTCTAAGCGTGCATATCCCAAACGCCCTTTCTTGTATGGATACGCGGGTTTGGATGCTCTCTTACTATTCGTGGCACTCTTTTTCTGAAATGCTTCATCTCTTTGCTTTAAAAACTCAGCCCAATCTGCTTCATCAATGAATGTCGCATACTTTGTTGGCCGTCCCGGTGCCTCTTCAAGAAATTTTCCATCTTTATCCTTAAGATAGGTGTTTGTCAAAAAACTTTTCCACCCTCTATATCTTTTGCCGGCCAAACTAAGTATGTAGCTTTTACGTTCATCTGGTATCTCAAAAGTCCTCTGCAAAAATAACAACAATTAACCATATATGATATATACCTGAAGTGTTAGTATAAGTAATTTAAACAATTTATCGTCAAGATAATAACAACAATTAACCATATATGATATATACCTGAAGCTCTTCCCAAATCGCTTGTTTTTTCTCCTCCAATTCTGAATTTTTCGTTTTCGATTTCCAGGTAGCTACGGAGACCGGAATATGCATACGGACAAGTGTACCAATATAACTTGTCAACTTTGCAGAATTAGGACCAATTGGTTGTTTATCAGAATTCCATTCCAATCGGTATACTAATCCTTGGTCTCTATGTCGAATGATTCCCTTCATAATAGTGATGCCTCGTGCCACCTCTTTTGCTTCAGTATCAGGTGGAGCATTTGTATCCGAAGCAACTCTTTCTTGTGAGTTTTCTTGTGCGTTTTCAGGTGGGTTTTGAGGTGGAGCATCTCTATCTGGAGCCATTGAACCTGTATCAAACAAACTAAAGCACATTAGTACACTATTAACACTAACTTTATATGAGAAACATTTCAAAAAATTACATAAAAATAATAAAGATGTCCTCAAAACTCAACCCCTTTTACTAAAAATAATAAAGTATTTAACAACAAAAGAAACTAAACCCATAGATAATAAATAAGCAGTCCAGTAATATTTTTCTTGCTTTGAAGAGATACCTAAAACATAAAAAAAATGTTAGAAAAAACATCTTAATATTAAAATAAAAACAAAACACTGTTGGAGGATATACTAAAAACAAAAATGAAAACTTTAAAACAAAATAAAAAGATAATACCTTTAATTCGAATTACCCCTTAACTCTTGAACAACTAGATAATATGTAGATGGTATATGAACCAGTAAGACAAAAATGAAGGAAAATGAAGGAGACAAAAATGACAAAAATAATATTAGATGATACTCATATTAAGATTGAAATAGAGAGAACATGTATATATTTGAACATGTACACCATTAAACTAACATTACAGTACCAACAATCAAGATTGAAATAGAGAGAACATGTATATATTTGAACATGTACAACAATCAAGTTTCATCATTGCAACAAGTCATCATAGCATACAAAAATGCTTCAAATTTTGAACCTGTATCAAACAAACTAAAACATTGACACTATTAACACTAACTTTATCACTAACGTCTCTTTCTTTTCTTGGTAGGATTGTGTACTACGCGTCTCTTAACAATGCGGACGGTTGGATTGATCCAAATACCCTCATTATGATCATTTCTAATACAAGATTCATTCTCATTTTGATCGTTTCTTGTACAAGATTCAATGCCAACACCAATATCACCTTGATCTTCAATTTTTTCATCAACTATTTTGTTAGATAAAAGCACTATAGACCATTTCGTACTTGTCGGATCATTGACATAGAACACTTGTTTAGCTTGAGAGGCTAGAATGAAAGGCTCATCTTTGTACCCTACCCTATTGAGATCCACTTGCAAAAATCCTGACTTATCCATTCGTACGCCACTATTATTTTCAACCCACTTGCAACCAAATACAGGAATCTGAAACTTCGCGTAATCAAACACCAAAATGCGCTCGATAACCCCAAAATATGACAAATTTGCAAATTTCGGATTTAAGTCATTCGCACTTGATATGTGCATAGCTTCAGCTACCAAGGTAACACCACTATTTTGCATAGTACTTTTATCATCCTGTTCTTTGGTATAAAATGTGTATCCATTAATTGCGTATGCGCTATAAGAAAGCACAATTACAGATGGACCATAGGCTAAACATCTCAACCTTTCTGTTACTGAAGCAGGATCTGAACGATACTTTGAATAAATATGATCTCTAAACCACGGTATGAAACTTCGATTGTGCTCTCGTACTATCCAGTTCTCATTTCTATTTGGATTTAAATCTCGGAGAACAACTTTGTGCATTTCAACAAACGGCTCAACCTCAATCTCATTGTGCAGAACATACAAGTGCACTTGATCCCGTTCGACCATTGATACTGTCACAACTTTATTTCCAATTAGCCTTTTTCCTTCTTTTTTTTCGACAATATGAGATTTGGGGAGTCCAATTGATTGAACATTTGACAGATATTCAGTACAAAACTCAACCGCTTCTTCAGCAACGTATCGCTCGGCAATACAACCCTCTGGTCGACTTCTGTTTTTCACGTACCCTTTTAATATTTTCATATAACGTTCAGCAGGGTACATCCATCTCATATAAGCTGGTCCGCACAGTTGTGTCTCTTTCACAAGATGAACGACTAGATGAACCATTATGTCAAAAAACGAGGGAGGAAAATACATTTCAAGATCACATAAAGTAACAACTATCTCATTTTGCAATGTTGGTAAGATCGCGGGATCGACCACCTTACTGCAAATAGACCTGAAGAAGAAACACAGCTTAGTTATTGCGCTTCTTACTTTTTCTGGCAGAATAGAACGTATACCTATTGGTAAAAAATGTTCCATTATAACATGGCAATCATGCGTCTTCAAACTCTTTAACTTGAGGTCTTTCATGGACACAAGTCTTCTAATATCTGAAGAGTAGCCTTCTGGAACTTTTACTTCACTGAGGAACTTACACAATGTTTTCTTCTCCTTTCTAGATAGAGTGTAAACAGCAGGTGGCAGATATGTTCGTCTTCCTTTCGTCACGGGCCCCAATTCAGTTCTCATCCCCATGTTTACCATGTCATTCCTTATGTTAACTCCATCCTTAGACTTTCCTTGTATATTGAGTAGCGTACCTATAACGCTGTCAAATACATTTTTTTCAATATGCATAACATCCAGGAAATGTCTTACGTACAACGACTTCCAATATGGAAGTTCAAAGAAAATTGACTTCTTCTTCCACCCACCCTTGACAATTGAATGTGCAAAAGGCTTGCCAAACTGAGTGCTCACATCTTTCACCTTTTCAAAAATTTGATCACCTGACAAAAAAGGCGGGGCTGTACGATGTTCGGCCTCTCCATTGAATGCTTTTCTCCACCCACGGTAGTGATGATTAGAATTTAAGAATCTACGATGGCCGAGAAAGACATTCTTCTGACAAAGCGCCAATCGTGTCGTATCGGTTTCATCTTCACAAACAGGACACGCCTTTTGACCCTTGTTGCTGTACCCGGATAGATTTCCGTATGCTGGAAAATCATTAATTGTTCCAAACAACATCGCCCTCAAGTTGAAACTTTCTTTCCTATACCCATCGTAAACCTCCACACCTCTCTCCCACAAAAACTTTAAATCTTCGATTAAGGGTGCCAAGTATACGTCTATGTCATTCCCTGGTTGTTTAGGCCCAGAAATTAGCATAGATAACATCATGTACTTACGCTTCATACATAGCCACGGAGGTAAGTTATAAATCATAAGAATCACAGGCCATGTGCTATGCGAGATACTTTGAATACCATGCGGGTTCATTCCATCAGTAGACAATGACAACCGAAGGTTTCTTGCTTCTTTTCCAAATTCAGGATATTCAGTATCAACTTTACTCCATTGTGGTGAGTCTGCCGGATGTCGCAACTTTCCATCAATAATTCTTTCATCTGCATGCCAAGTCAAGTGTCTTGAATCGGTCTCACTACGATACATGCGTCTAAATCTCGGAATTATAGGAAAATACCATAAGACTTTAGCAGGAGACAACTTTTTCTTATATCGAGGGGCACCACATTTAGGACACTCATTCAACGCTGCATACTCGCTTCGAAACAAAACGCAATCGTTTGGACATGCATGTATCTTATCATAGCTCATTCCAATAGAAGACAACATCTTTTTGGCTTCATACGTTCGATTGGGAAGAACATTATCCTCTGGTAGCATATCTTTCATAAGGGCTAATAACTCTGTGAAACTTTTATCCGACCATCCATTGTCCGCCTTTAAGTTGTACAACTTTAACACCGCAGACAATCTTGTGAATTTTGAACAACCAACATACAACGGTTTCTCTGCATCGCTTACCAACCTCTCAAACATTTTGGGACAATCCGCAAGATCTTCTTCAAGCGCTTCTGCAATCTCTTCGACTCGATCACAATCGTATGTGTCTGTGCAATCGTCGTTTGAAGCATACTTCCTATTACAACTCGACTCAGCATTCCCGGTACTTTTCTCACCATGCATTGTCCAACATGTATAACTTCTATCAATTCCAAACCGTAGTAAATGAGATCCCAACTGATTCCCGTCAACCTTACCCCCGGCATAACAGCAACCCAAGCAAGGACACGGCATTCGAAGCGGGTCTTTGGAGTGCGCAACCGCAAACTCAACAAATTCCCATACCCCTTTCTCGTACTCTT
Source organism: Vicia faba (assembly GCA_948472305.1). Lineage (NCBI taxonomy): Eukaryota > Viridiplantae > Streptophyta > Magnoliopsida > Fabales > Fabaceae > Vicia > Vicia faba. Next base: position 1,218,249,656 of record OX451738.1, on the reverse strand, counting down.
TCGACAATCGGTTTGAATTCATCCATGTCTTATCCATGTCTTAATTAAGCTAAACAAAAACGGTCAAACTTTCACTCTTCACAAGTAACCCCTATGGCGAATTCAATTCACAAAGTTAGTAAGTACCTCACTTAACGATAAACGAAATTAAAGAGTTACTGAGAGGAAATTAATTTTAATAAATAACTAATAAAATAAAATAAAATAAATATATAAAATTACTAAAAAAAAACCTTAATTTTAACTCCAAAATAATTTAATAGACTTCACAACTTTAATATATAAGATATATGATTCACTCTAACCTAACTTTCACTTCAAATTTAGTATTTATTTCACCTATTTGTCATCATAATCTAACAACATGTTTCACACTAACCTAACTTTCACTTCAAATTTATAGAGTATTTCTTTCACCTATTTGTCATCATCTTAATTATTTAAATTCTATTAAGAACATGATACATAAAGGCCGAACATATGCTAACACTTGAATCAAAAAATTATGTTGCTTAAGAATCAGGACTAAAGATAATTTATAAACATCGACATTCTTCAACCAATGAGACGAGTTTCACACAAAGAACAAAACTATTAAAACTCACACAAAGTTCAAAACAGACTTCATAAACACAATAATATAAACCTTAGATTAGAACAATAAGCTTATTTAAGGAACTTTAAATATATAAACCTTAGTCTACATTGTTTGTTATGGGTGGGAAATAACAGTTTCATTACTACAGCAAATACATTCCCTCCCCATTCTTGATGTTGTTTTGGAAGGCATGTCCATGACTTTCATAACTGGAATTCCTAAATTGCACAGATTCAAGGCCATCCTATTACTTCCACTACTAATAGGGGTTAAGTTCTCTTCATCTATTTCTTTCCTATTGAAAAAAGAATCATTTTTTCTACTCTTCATTATCACTTTTGTGATGCATAATCAATTAAATAAATTAACACAACACAACAAAATCTCAAAATTATCTAAGTTCCAATCTTACACATATTAGTAAGTACCAATTCTCTAAATTCCAATTCCACTACATTATAGCGCATTAAAAATATAACCACCTCTAATATAAACAAATTCCTTCTACTCCTAACAAATTAAAAAATAAACACTACCATTTTTCTATTAATGTCTTATGTAACTAATAATTAAAGTTTACAAAATTTCAACTTCTAAGGCACCAAACTAAAAAAAATTATCACATTATCACAATACAAACACAATACTTCAAACCAGAACATCAACTTAATAAAACAAACCAAAAACACATTATCACATTATCACAATATTATACTTCAAACTAAAACACCAACCTACAACAACACAAGATTACTTCAAGATTAATTTTTAAAAACAATGTTAAATCTTACTTAAGATTTAAGAGGAAGGAAGCAAGTTAGATGAAGAAGATGGACTTCTAAAAACCAGTTCGTGAAGGCCTCTGGAGGATTGAGATTACTTGAATGAGAGAGATTACTTAAGCAATTGAACGAGAGAAAGAAATTGTTCTCCTGGAATGCGAAAATATCAATTGGTTAGGGTAAACAAGAACAATGACATTAGTTTCTTTGACATTAGTTTGAAGAAACTGTTGAATGAAGAGTATAAAAATACACAAGTTTCCTTGACATCCATCACAAATGACTTACTTAGTGAAGCATCAAAAGATAGTGATACCTTAAATCTTGAGCGCTTTAGCTTGTTTGTTGTTGAAAACAATTGAAATGGATAGTGAAGAACACTGTAAAGATCATTTTCATTACTAGAAATTAGTAAACATGATTGTGCACATTGAGGTGAATAGCATAGAACAAACACAACAGTAGTTAGTAATCACGATTCTGGAAAATTAGCATTTAGGCACAACACAATTAAGCTCAAGATTCATCCAATTCCGAATCTATCTATATTTATTCACAATATCAAGAATCTAACATCAACACAAAGAATTGCAATTGATTCTATGTCAATAGATTAGCACAATATCAAGAATTAGTTCTTATGTCAAGAATTAGCAATTCAATTCTATGAGGAATTTCTACGTACACCTAATGTGCAAATGTTATGTCTACAAATCTATGTTAAAATCTACATCACAAATTCACATAAACATTATCACAAACACTATGCATGCACAATTCACATAAACAAAATCAAATAACTCAAGTATTCAACAAAACTATGAAAATCAAGTAATGTTACCTAAGATAATTTGTAGAAAATTGGAAGTTGGATGTTGTTGATGATGATAACAGGGAACCACGTTTGGACTTGACAAAGAGCTTTGAAGTAGGAGCGACGGAGATGGCTGAGGAAGTGACGGCAAGTGACGGTGAGGAACAAATGGAAATAGAAGAAGAATGGCGGCAGCAGTGAAGTAACGGTCGCGGATGGGGTTTTACGGAGATGGCTGAGGAAGTGACGCAGTGAAGGTTATGGAAGTTCGTAACAGTACTGAGGTTTGGACTTTGGAGTGTGAAGGTTGTGAGAAGACGGATGGGGTTTGTATAATTTTGTTTTTAAAAATTTTAATTTTAAAAAGGCTATGAAAGCGCTTTTGAAAAGCGCCTTAGTAGATGTAGCTATACCAGCGCTTTTAAGGGTAAAGCGCTCTTGTACCCCACCCCCTACCAGAGCGCTTTTGAAAAGCGCTCTCATACCCCCCCCTTACCAAAGCGCTTTTCAAAAGCGCTCTCATACCCCCCCTTACCAAAGCGCTTTTCAAAAGCGCTCTCATACCCCCCCTTACCAGAGCGCTTTTTAAAAGCGCTTTCATACCCCCCCACTATAAGAGCGCTTTTTTAGCGTGTTTTTTAATTTTGTCTTTAGCGAAGCCTATGCCAGCGCTTTTCCTAAAAGCGCTTTCGTAGGGGTGCTGCTAAAAGCCAAATTTGGTATAGTGATCGAAAGGCCAGAAGCCCCAGAATTTCGAGAAGAACAACCTAGGGGAGTTGTTTTGGTTGGTCGAAATCAAGATGCCGATGCCGTCGTTCATAGGATTCGAAACGATAACATCTTGGCAGAAAATAACCTAACCACCATGATAGAGAGGATCATGGCCCAGAATGGCCTCAATACGGGAATGAGGAGGCCAAATTACGCTTCTCCTATATTGGATTGTATAATGCATACTGATTTACCAAGGGGATACAAAGTCCCTAAATTTACAAAGTTCGCTGGGGATACCAACGAGTCAACAGTCGAACACATAGCGAGATATTTAACCGAAGCGGGAGACATAGCCAATAATGAAGATCTCAGGATCAAATACTTCCCAAGTTCCTTGACAAAAAACGCCTTCACTTGGTTTACCACGTTGCCTCCTGGATCTATTGACACTTGGGCCCTTTTAGAAAGATTATTCCATGAACAATTTTACATGGGACAAACGAAAATAAGTTTGAAGGAATTGGCCAGTGTTAAGAGAAAGTTCACTGAACCCATAGATGATTATTTGAATAGATTTAGGCTGTTAAAATCCAGATGTTACACAGTAGTGCCTGAACATGAGTTAGTCGAAATGGCCGCTGGGGGTTTGGATTATTCTATTCGAAAGAAATTAGATACTCAGTATTTGAGGGATATGGCTCAATTAGCCGATAGGGTTCGACAGGTCGAAAGACTAAAAGCCGAAAAAGCCAGAGTCTTTAAGAATAGTAAGAAAGAAAGGGTTTCCTATGTTGGGACTGAGGAAGTAGAAGAATATCCTGAATTCGAATTCGAAGAGGTCGAAATCGACCTCGCTGAATTAAAACAGGCCCCACCTTACTCCTGCAAAATGTTAGTTCCCACGAAAGGGAAAGATATTATTGAAAATGAGAAAAGTGACAAGTTTCCAAAGAAGGTTTATACCTTCGACGTCACTAAGTGTGACGAAATTTTTGACTTGCTTGTCAAGGATGGCCAACTAATTGTGCCATCAAATGTCAAAATACCTCCCTTGGATCAGAGGAAGAAAAGGGGATTTTGCAAATATCACAGTTTCCTAGGCCACAAGACCTCACAATGTTTTCTTTTCAGGGACTTGATTCAAAACGCGATCAAAGATGGCAGACTAAAGTTTGCTGATAAGGTGAAGATGAAAGTGGACGAAGATCCTTTGGACGTCGCAGACACCAACTACTCCGAGCCTGCATGCATTGGAGAGATCAACATGGTGGAAACTGATCAAAGCGATGCCCCAACAGGAGAGAAGGACACTGGAGTCGAAAACTGGGTGATGGTCGAAGTCAGCGAGGAAGTCACTGAAGACATCCAGAAAACGCCAGGCACTTCGATTGTTGCACCTGTGGCTGTTGCAGGAGAAACCCAGGCTACTGAAGGCCAAGGGAATCAAAACGAAGGATTGACACAAGTCACTGAGGGCTTGAGGCTGGAATTGGAGAAAGTCCAAATTACGCAGCCAGTTCCCCTTCAGAAGGAAATATGGGACACTCTGGGGGAACCCAGTGGAAAGTTCGACTACCTGGTCAAATATTCTGCCCCAGAAAGTTCGAAGGTCCAGATCGAAGATATAAAGCCCACAGGATGGGGCGATGACGAAACTAAAGAGGGGGATGTGGAAATAAATATGGTGGATATGGAAGGACCCCGTTCTGAGATGGAGGAAGTGAAAAAATACTTAGAAAAAGAAAAGCACAGAATGGGGGATAATCACACTGGAGATGCTACTCTCAAAGACTATCTCATGACATGCCACAAAGGAGATCCAGGCATGATATTGTGCCCTAGGTGCAGCATCCTCTGCAACCAAAGAATTGCTGCAAATTTCGAAAGGGTACAGAGGGCTCGAACTGGCAACAATTGGCGCCAGGATAACCAACTCTTTAGGTGCTATCCCAAGGCTGGAGAGAGTCTGTTGGAGTTTGTTTTTCGCTGCTACAAAGGGGCAACTAAGTGTTTGGTTTGCCCAAGATGTTCTGCTGTGTATGACCAAAGCATGGCCAGGGCCTTCGAAACGATCCCCTTCGCCCCTTGCTGGAACCATCAAGAAACTGCCCAGATGGGCCCGCGTTTCGACAGCAGATACAAACAGCGAAGACCGGATAGCCCTCACCCCAAAGTTGCTCGAAGAGTGACTTTCAAACTCCCTGCTGAAGTGCCAACCGATAGATGGCTACAAGTCAGAAATGACAAAGGCAAAGACAAATGGAGGAGTGCTGAACGAAATGCACGCCATGCTGTGACGTACAGGAGGCAATTCAACACACAAAAAAGGGAGGAAGTAAGATTAGAGAATTACAAAGGAAGGAACCCCATGTCAAGATCCCAGTGGCGCAGACAGCAAAGGATTCGAAAGGCTGAGAGAGAAGCCATGGCAAACAAAGGGGATACTTCAACGAAGATACAAGGTGAATCAAGCACCAACAAACCAAAAAATCAGACTGAAGAGAAACCTCCAGTCAATAGGAGGCTTTTTTCTGAAGACCAACGAGACGAACCAAAGGAATATACTCCAGGCCCGGAAGAGGACGAAGATATGATAACAGATAACTTCGAATCGGAGGGGGAGTCTTCATTTAACCTGAACTGTAACGTGGTGTCCGTGCTTCCCTGCGAATTTGGGCAGGAAACCGAAATCAATGAATATGAGGAGGAAGACACCACAGATTTAATGAAACATAGGCCCGTTTGCTACTACGTGATGGACAATGGGGCTGTTGAGGAACAAAATGCGTTCTTCGAACGTCCAGAGCCTGCAATGAAGAATCATCTCAAGCCACTTTTCATTCGGGCGAAAGTAGGTGTCCATGGAGTGAACAAAGTTCTAGTGGATGGGGGTGCTGCAGTCAACCTGATTCCCCATTTCATGCTAAAAAGGTTAGAGATCCGCGAAGGAGATATCAAGCCCCATAATATGGTTCTATCCAATTATGAGGGAAAAGTGGGCAAAACACTGGGGGTGGTCCAGTTGGAATTGACAATAGGCTCAAGTTGCAGGCCCACCATGTTTATGGTTATCGAAGCCAAGGCCAACTATAACCTACTGCTAGGAAGAGAATGGATTCATGGCGTGGGGGTAGTTCCTTCGTCAATGCATCAACGACTAGTTCTGTGGAGGGATGACGGAATCGTGGAAAACATCGAAGCAGACCAGAGTTACTTTATGTCAACTGTCAATTTAGTTGACAAAAGGGATTATGATAAAAATCTGGCAAAGATTGCTCCATGTGTTCCAAACGATGAGATGAATGAAACTAGAAACGCCCACTACTACATGACACTTCGTCATGATGGTCTTTACTGGGATAGAACAATAATCAGTGAAGAAGAGGAACTCAAAAGGTGCTATGATTGATGTGACTGGAGTTAAAGGCATTAAATGTTATGATGATTCGAAAATCCTATCAAAATCTTGTGTAAATGTTTAAAATAGGTATTTCTCAAAGAAATCGAAATACATATTTTAAAGGAGCAATTTGTTGGCTGAAGATTTTGATAATGTTATCTAGAATTCAAAAGAGTTAAAAGTTCTGATCGAAATGGAATTGAACACCATATTTCGAAGTTGCAGAAGCAGTGTTTCGAATGAGTGTGTCAAAGCTTGAAGCTTCGAACGGTGATCATGGAAAAATATCCAAAGGGGTCTCGAAACAACAGCGAGGCTAGGTTTGGGAAGAGCGTTCGAAACAGAAGAACACTAAAGCATTTAAAATTTAAATGGAAGCGGGACTTTCAAAGTTTGAAAGTTTTGTGTTGGAGCATTTGGGGACACGTGGAAAGATGAAAGAAGCATTGTCTTGCATGTTCGAAACGTGGCATGATCCTATAGCAAGACCGTTAGGGTCGAATTAGTATAAATAGAAGTCTTAGTATTAGGATTTCGGTGTGTCATATCTGTTATACAAAATACTCATTAACATTCAAACTACCACATGGCAAGGGAAACGAATGCAAGAGAGATGTATGTATGATAGCACCGTATATTTCTAATTTAATGAAAGCCTTTTTACCATTTCCAGTATTTTCCTCTTTTCTTTTTATCGAATAACATTTACAAGTTTCTTTATTTACTGTCTTTTCATTTCAAAGTCTTTTCATCAAAGTTTTACTCTTTAATGCTTTCTTTATATTTCGAGCACTTTATATTCCAGAAGACTGTTACGCTTTCAATACCTTTACTTCCAAGTATTGTTTTTCAAACGCATCCTTTTACTTAAAATTGCACTAAACGCTTTCTTCACGTTTTAAACTTCTACATTCCAGAAACCTTTTATGTTAAATGCTTTGCAAATCGAAACCATTTACTTCATTTTTATACAGTTTTATATGTCTCTTCAATCAGCATTACAATTAGCATTTATTCGTATAACCTAGTTTTCACGTACATTTTGACCACAATTTTAAACTCTTAGAGAGAGGGATCGAAATAAACCAAACACTTGTACCATAGCAACCATGAATAATTGTTCGATTGTGAGAGTAACTTTAATATCCAAGGAGTCCTAGGATCAATCTAGTCGATCCTGTGAGTTACCAGAGAGATTGAGTAGCGTTAATAAAGACTATTCGATAGTTTGGAAGACTAGCGGTTGTTTACCAGAAATCACTGGAAACACTTTTTAACTAGGTTTATCTATGACATCTTGTTTGGTAGTACATGTGACACATAAGTGATCAACTCATATCTTTTAAGGTAAGGTATATATTTTTCTGCTTACTTTAATTCCTTCACTATTAGGGCTTTTGGAGAGTGGGCTTTGGGTCTCAGATGTTAGAACTTCGGTTATTGGCATGTTTGAATAGAGTGTTAAATCTTTATCATTACATGTGTATTGTGTTATTTCTTCATATTTTCCTTTTCTGCGTTGATATTATTCTTTAGAATGAATATTCCACCTATTATGCTTCGTAAGGCAAGAGGGGGAACTCGTTATTGTGAGTAGATAAGAAGGCGTTGGACACTGCCTCAACTTTTGACTTTAAGGGCGGCTTAGACTGAGGTTTCACTGACGTTGGGCCTTCATCTAATTGGGGAGTGCTTGTTATCGAGGAAGATAATAAGGTGTGTAGAAATTATGATGGGGGAATCATTCCTCTTCACGATTGTCTGTTTTCTTTGATAGGTTTCCCTCTTAATAATTTTGAGGTTGTCATTCTTAATCACCTTTTTAATCACTGATTCACAATTACACCTGATGAGTTAGTCTTATATTAAATTCTTCCAGCATTAGTTTGAGCATTAGAAGAATGTGTCAATCTTTATATGCTTTTTCCATCTTTTCAAAGCTCGGCGTAGCTAGGATGCTTTCGCAAATGGCCAGTGCTTGTGTTTATCTCTGGTTTCGGTAAACAACGCTGGTCTCTTAACAAAAGTTTACTGGCGAGATCGACCATAAAATCTTAGTATAATGCTTCAGTTTTCGAGTGTTTTCACAAAGTGTGCTCAAAAGGAGTGGTTCGACTGGTGCCAAAAGAGTTGATAAGCAATAAAGCAAGACTCGTAAAAAAATGAAAAGTGTTTTAAATTGTAAACAAAAATGGCATAACATCAAAATAGTTAAAAATAAGTTGATTCAAACATACATTGCCCTAGCTTGACTCATTTTGCTCATTCGTTTGGATACTCTTAGTGACTAGCGTATACAATGTGAAAGTTTGAACCTTTAACACTATGCACTAAGGGCTTTATTTATAATGCACAAAAATAACTACTTCCTAGCGGAATTCGCTTCTTTGTACATCACGTGTATCTTGTAACTCCTCTTCATGATTCCATGTTCTCCATTCATGCTCTCGAACCCACGTTCTCCATGTTTCCCTCCAAAACACTTTGCTCGCTTGATGGATCATTTGGGCCTTTTGATGTTTCTAGGCCCAATGACTTATGAGGTCTTTCCTAGTCGACTGCTTCTGTTTTCAGGCCCAATCATTTACTTTTAGAATATCTCTAGGTTGACTGCACCAATAGTCGAATACTTGTAGAATCTCTCTAGGTCCTATGTCGGTTGCATCAGTAGTCGAATCACATAAATCACATTTTCCAAAGAACCTTTTTTATCCTTTTATTTTGGTTGGACTTTGGTCCTTGTCGAAAATACCAGCCAACAAATTGCCCCCCCAAAATGTCCTTTTTGACATAAAAAGGTAGAAATGGACATTTTAGTCCTTCTTACTTAGTACGAACTGACGTCATTGTAATCATGACTTTCCTCTCAAACGTCACGTCTGCGAACAAATGACCACTACCCTACTTTTTAGCTTCAACTTCCTAGGATAAACGTACCCCCAACTCACCAACTTCTTCAATCAATCGTCGCCTGCTTGACACATGTTGGTCGTGTAGCCACATCTTTCCCACTTTCTACCCAAACATTTGGTTTTTTTATGGTATAAATACCCTTCTCATCTCTTTAATTTCCTTTTTATGGTCTCTTTGCATTCTTAAACTCTTTGTTTCAATCTCAATGACAACTTCTTGCTTCAGTCTTTTTTTAAAGATAAACTTTCAATCATCCTTATGGCCACTACAAACCAACTTATTGAACACATTCAAACACTTGATGAAATTGAACGGGTCTCTCACATGGATGATTTCTTCGTTAATGTCCAAAATATTTTTATTTTGGAACCAACGTCGTCACGAAACATTCTAACTTTTCGTTCTCAAGTGTTGCTCCCTTTCATCTGTAAGCAAACCGCTTATGCTCTTTTGGGACCTATTCCTAATGAAATTAGAGCACCTAACCAACTGGAAGGTTGTTTCCCCACTCATAAGTGTCATACCCCAATTTTTTTACCTAAGATCCCATTTTTATTGTTTGCATTTTTATACAAAAGTCAAGGTCACGAAGTACGGTCGATTTTAACTTCTCACCTTCGAGCATTGACTATGCAGTAATTGTCAAGTATTTTGAACATTCTTAGCCTATGTATCACTAACTTCTAATCAAGCACAAAGTGTGTGTTTTTCATTTCTTTGATTTCATTTGCAGGAAACAAATCTGAATCAAGAGCATTAGGCGTCACGCCTCGATTACGGTTCAGAATCTCTCAAGCCAGAAGTACAGTTGATCGTTGATTCTTGAAGACTGATTCATCAGGGGAATCGTGTGTTTATTTTCATGCCTTGTTCGACAAGCGGTCTCAAGCTTCTCCACAACTTTCTCAGAGCATAAACAAGATTTCATCATCACGGGTTCACATGTGCATCAAGATGCTTTGGAATACGAAGAAAGATCAAGTTTGCTTCCATCCAATTCCAAGCCTTGAACTGCAATTTTTCAAGAAAGTCATCCGCAAGGGCAAAATGGTCAAAAGCACACTGAAAAGTCAAACATTGACTTTTAGATCAAATCAAGTTTCAACAATGTTATTTCATCAAGACATGAGATTGGTTCATCAAAAAATCAGGAGTCAGAAGTTACTTTGGAAAAATCAAATTTTCTAAACATTTAGAAAATTTTCTAAGTGTTAAGAGTATGTGATACTTCAGAACTTCTGAGCCAGCCTCCATGCAAGTGCAGTCATAAGTTGTAAATTTTGTTCAAAAAATAGCCTTCAATCAGAACATGGCTCTTCAGCCTCCATGCAAGTGCATTCAGAAGTTGCAAATGTTGTTCAGAACACAATCTTCCATCAGAACGTGACTCTTCAGCACATAGAGGTTACGCTTCTGATCTTCTGTGATCAGAACATCACCAAATCCCAAAACCTCATTTAAGTAACATGCTGCCCTGCTACATTACAGTGCTGCAGTCAGCTGCTGACCCAGTCCACGCCTGCACTTTCTTAAACCCCATATTTGCATCAAATTAGCATACGAAAATTGTGATTAAAAAAGCATTGGAACAGTATACCAAAAAGGTTTGAATCCCATTTGTTTTTCCCCCCAAAACCACAACAAACCCATCTATAAATACTTTACTCCATCACATATTCAAGGGGCTGGTTTTTGGAGGAGAGATTGGTAAAAAAAGGGAGAGAAAAGGAAGTTGAAACCTTCATAAAAAATCCAGAAATCCCAAACAGAAAACCAAACCTTTGTTCTTCCTTTTGAATCAAAGAGCTTGGCACTTTCTCTTCTGTTACTCCTGCTGATTCCAGAACATCCAAAGGCAGCAACTCAAAGCTCCAAGCACGCTCCAGGTTCAAGGTAAATCCTTTCTGACCTTGCTTGTTTTTCATTCTGAACATCATTAACATGTAAATATCATAGTATTAATGTTGTCCATATCATTGCATAAGTATAAAAACTGTGGATCAGAACTTCTTGATTAAGGCTAGGCTCAGGATCAAGATTAGAACTTCTGTAAACTGTTGTGCTTTTTATCCTTCTGATTTGCTGTTTGTTGAAAGCTGGATAAATTGCTGATGTGCTGATTAAGAGTTGAAATATGGCATAGAACTTCTGATGTTCACTTACAGTTTTAGCACAACACAAAACTTCTGAGTTCTCCTCACTGTTTTAACATGCAAAACTTCTATGATTTTTCTCACTGTTAACACGCACAGAACTTCTGAGTTCTCCTCACTGTTTAAACACACTGAACTTCTGATATTCACTCACTGCTAATGCACACTGAACTTCTGATGTTCACTCACTGTTTTAACACTTAGAACTTCTGATTTTCATACACTGTTAACACACACAGAACTTCTATGATTCACTCACTATTCTAACACATAACAGAACTTCTGAGTTCTCCTTACATGGAAAATACACTAAACTTCTGATGTTTCCATTCGCTGTTTTCAAACACTCAGAGTTTCTGATTTTCACATGCTGACAATACACTGAACTTATGAAGTTTACTTACTATTTTAGTGTAATACATAACTTCTAACTTGTGGCCCACTATCTGAACACCACCCAGAACTTCTGTGTTTTCCCTCTAACGTGTCTTGCAGGACCTCAGAGTTTACCAATCTAGAACTTCTGATTCCACTCGTTCCTTTATGAATCATCACACGCCTGGATTCAGAACTTCTGATCCTTGTTGTTTTGTTTGCAGCAGTGTTGTTTCTATCTTTCATTTATTTTCATTTTCATCATTTTTAATATTTACATAAAAAGACATAAAAATATTTTCCGTTAAATTTTTTTTTAAATTCATTAAGACAAAAAACTCAATTTTCAAACTTACACCTTTTAAGTCAAAACTTCGGCATTAGGTCATCGTATCTTCAAAATATTATCCAAATAAATCATTTTTAGCCAAACCAAACATTTTTACCAAATGAACCATTTTAATCAAACAAACAATTTTAAAAAACATATATTTCAAAAGGTTCCTGTAGAGTACCGCAAATGCATTGGGTTCTAATACCTTCCCATTGCATAATCAACCCCCGAACTCTAGACTCTTTCAAAAACGCATTGTATCTTCATTACTTTTAAGTATTATTTTACATTGCATATTTTAGGGTTTTATTTCGCTCTTTTCTCTTTTCCCTTGGAAATAATAAAGCGCGATGGCGACTCTTGCTATTTGCGAGTCAAGTTAATTAATATCTTGATCTCCGATTTTCACCGCTACAAAATTGGAGACTCTGTTAGGGACAGATTGACCTCTTGCTGGTCCATCCCTAAGTGGGTTAAGCCTAATTTGTAATATCTGTTTTTGTTATTATTACTTGTTTGTTTGATTATATGTGATATATTATGATTATTTAGGTGTTGATAATATTTACAAAGGACAAGTCCTATACCCGGAGTAAGTTACACTTAGGAATAGGACGGGCGGTATAGTCATGTTAACTTTGAGGGAGTAATCCCGAAGAAGGAGACATGAAATCCCCCACTCAGTGGAAGCCCCTTTGAACGTAGAATTTGTTTACCGAGTAATCGGGAAGACATTATTGCTTTCGACCTGGGAGCCAGAGAAGCTGAGAACCGTAGAACCCTTAACCCATCTTGGCCTCTTAGGTGTAGTACGAAGACTATAACAGAGTAATCCGGAAGTAGTTGTCACGCGATGCTGCACTCAGACGAGTTTCTCTTGAGAATATTGCTAATTACTGAGTAATCGGGACGTTGGTAATATCCGAAGGAGGAATGTAGACTCTGGGAACTTTTAGAACCTTGTTTTACAGGTGTGATTAAACCTTTAGTACATACCTTGGGGATGGTCTTTACCTTTGACTCCATGCTCGTGACGTTGAACCTTTCGACTTTGTTTGTGACCTTGCTTGTGGTTGTTGTATAACCATGCCTTCATGCATCCATGAAACCCTTTTCACTTGTTTTTCAAGGAATTTGGAAGTATTTCTTTGTAAATGTCACAAGTTTCGTCAAACTCAATGGATCTTGGGTGTCGATGGGGTGAAAACTCTAATCCACTAAAATGGATGATTGATCTTGATGATAACTTGATCAACGCTTTGATCCAATTTAAAATTCATCTTCTATCTTCATACTTTGATGTTTACAACTTAATATCTCGAGTTCCTTGAAAGTCAAATAAAAACTCTCTTTTGCATATCATGCATCATTCTACATTTTTTTGTTTCACTTTCAAAGGTAATTTTTTTCAAGTCTTATTTTTTCCTTTGGTCTAACTTGGTACAATACTCGCGCTAAGAGAACAATGGAGAATATCAAGCAAGAGGTTTCTGAACTCCATAGATAGATGACTAATTTGAAAGCTAGTATGGAGCACTTAACTGGTTCGGTTGAAATTTTGGTTGCCGCCCAAGTCAATCCTTCTAGGAGGGAATAAGAGATGATAAAAGTCTTCACTGAAACTCTAAAATCATTCTTTCATGAGAAGTTGATGGTTAATGCACCTAATGACTTTCCTGACAAGGTGAATGTGGGAGTGAGTCTAGAAGAAGATGTCCAAAAGGGATGTTTATATGAAGATGGTAGCTCAACTAATAGTGTGAAAAAGTTTGATAATAACTTTTCCAAGAAGAGAACCAGAGGAAGAAATAATCATCGTCAGAATCATCATGTTTCTCCTATTCATCAACAGAATCAGCAAGTTCCTAATCAGAGGAAAACTCAATTTGATCCAATTCCAATTACCTATACAAAGTTGTTCCCTATCCTGATGCAGAGGAATTTGGTTCAGACCCGACCTCCACCCAAGGTTCCTGAGAAGATACATTGGTATTACAAAGCTGATTTGACTTGTGCCTTTCATCAAGGTGCTTTTGGGCACGACTTAGAGAGTTGCTTTGCTTTGAAGAATGAGGTTCAGAAGATGGTCAGAGGTGGTATTTTATCATTTAAAGACGACATTCTTAATATTCAAGTCAACCCCTTTGCTAAAGCATGAGTGAATCTCTTTGATTATGGCCTTGGAGTTTAGGAGAGGTTTCCTTCAGCACAAGTCCAGATGGAAAGCCTTCCCAGATTATTAACTCATTTCTTCTTTTTGTAATTTTTCTTGTTTACCAAAACATTGTTTGCATGTAAGAACTTGTTTGCATTTGAATGATTATCTTAATATAATGAGTATGGTTGTCTTGAATAAATTCATTCGTTTCACTCGTATTTATTTTCAAAATTTAAATTTCTTTTTGCGTTATGATACCAACTTGTTGCCCAGTCTCTTGCCTGGGCAGAGATTGAAGGGAGGATGATGATTTGAAAAACACAAAATCTCTAGTTGTATGCTTTTTGAATAAAATCTTGCTGACGATGTACAAGCATTGTTTCAAATCCCTAAACGCCAGAGATATAAGGAAGATAATCCCTTTCTAACCCCTTTTGAGCCTTGAAGTAGGAGTTTCTTTTCTATACGAAAAAACCCTCAAATTTTAACCTAGGGCAGGGTAGTTTTCAGTTAATCTGATTGAGTGTTCCAAAATTCATAAGGAAGATATTTCTGAAGAGAAACTAAGAGGGCTATCCTTCATGTATAATGAAGCTAGAAGATGTGGAACCACAATGTTATCCCTCATTCATCAAGAAACAGGGTAGTCACAATCCTCTCAATAAGTAAAGACAAGATAATGTCACATGTTTTGTTAAAAAAAAGCCTACTAAGTCGAAAACTTGAAAACGTGCGGCTTAGGCAAAAAAATAGGGCACCCCACTGGACTATCAATTCAAAAGAATTAGTTCAGGCAAAAGTTAGGGAAAATAAAAAATTGCAAAGAAAGGAATACAAAGAAAAATCCTCAGCAAAGAACAAATTGGTGACTACAAACGCGAAGATATAAGGGTGGTTGCTACTTCGAAAGCCTCGTCGTTTCCTTAACCGTCACAAAATCCTTTTGAGACATGAACACTCATGTTGAATTAACTGAACATAGGGTTGGAGAACGTCATGAAGAATGGGTGGGCACCTATAAATTTTTTAGCCTTAAAAATCTTTTTTCTAAAAAAACATGAACCGAGCCACGTTACAACCTTCAAAAGTCCTAATTGAAGCAAGGTTATTTTGAAAGCATACTTCAATGAGATAGTGTTCCTGACTCACTTGAATGTTTGCTAATTAGTTATGTTGGTATCATATGTGTGATACGGTGGGAGAACTGACTTGGAGGGTTTTACGTTTGTGTTCACAAATGTTGCGGTTTAGCAAGAGTCGCCACCGACTTTTCTTTTATCCAAAAGGAAAGGTGAAAAAGTACAAGAAAGACCTTCAGAGATGTTTTCTTGAGTTCGGGGGGGTAGATTATGAAAAGGGAAGGTATTAGCACCCTTTTCATCTGTGGTTTTCCATGGGCTCTTATTTACTTGCTAGATCACTTGCTTTTGTTTGAAAAATATGCTTTGTGTGGTTTTTGAAAGTATTTTGAAAAGGCGCCATCGTTTAGGCAAACTTTTGTAATGATTCTCGTTTGTAAGAATGCATACAAAAGTGTTGAGCTTTTGAAAATGTTTCACGTTTGGAAAGTGTTTTGAAAGCGTTTTGAAAGTGTATGTGATTGTTTTTGAAAATAGCAACGATGTTTATTTTGAAATTGAGCAAGCAACAAGGAGCAATCTACCTACTCAAAAGGTCTTAGGTTTTCTTTTTCCTCCTCCTTTAGACGTTGATATCTTACCATTGTTTTGGTAAGAAGCCCCATCGTTGGATGTGAAGGGACAAGCATGGGTCATCGTATAACCATGATAACAATGTTGTGAGATGATTTAGCATTTTTCTCTAGGGACTAAGATCATTTCGAAAGGAAACTTTGATAGCGTAATCGAGGGACTATGATCTTGTATTTTTGTTTATACTAAGACATACCACATGCATAACATGATCATTTTTGTAAGGCAACAAGTGGAATCACCCTAGGGGTGCTAGTGTGCAATTGTATTTGATTGCATGCATAATTTTGTCTTTGAATTAGGGTTTTCTAACATTGGTTTTAGTCTTGCCATACACACCCTAATTACTAACAATATATGAAAGCAATAAAAGTGCAGAAATGTAAAGTTCTACGCTATTACAATATTTAGGGGGATGGGGTGTACAAATTTCAAATGGGGATTACAAATTAAAATTCTAGGTTACTATTACAACCATATTGAAATAGATAAGAATGTACAGGAAATGTAAAATGCTTATTTATTTAAGAAAAGAAATAAGTTTTGTTTAAGAAAATATTTTTTGTCTTTTTATGTCAAAAGAAATAAAATATGATATATGAATATGAAATAGTTTTTGGTGTTTTTTGGTTAATGATAAAATAAAGATAATGGCTAAAAAATAATAATAAAAGAGAAAGAAAACAGAATCAGCGCAAATGCTGAAAATAGAAGAGGTCAGAAGTTCTGACTTTGACTTACTGCACAAACAGAAACAACGTTAGTAGAAATATGGGAGTTCAGAAGTTCTGGATCTTCTGAGAATTCAAAAGTTTTCAGAATTTCTGGTGCAACTGTCAGAACTTTTCCTCTTTCCATGCTAGTCAGAACATCTGCAACTTAGTCATTTCTTAACAGAACAGAAGTTGCACATATGATAGTTATGACAAGTTTCAAGAAATATCAGAAACACAAATCAGAAGCAACATGTATTTGCTAATCCTAATTCTGAGTCCTAATTTCTTTGTGAAACTCTGAACTGAAATTCCCTCTATTTAGGCAGGCAGATGCATGAAATCTCAGAATATGTACATCATCAGAATCAGAATATCTACATTGTGTTAAATATGCAAGATCTGACAATGCCTAAATAATATGATGAGAGTCAGCAAAAACTTACCTTGCAACTGGAAAATACTCTGGAAGCTGGAATTTGGTTATGACCACTTGTGGTGTTCTGAACAGCTTCCTCACGTTTTCAGCAGGTTGGAGACTTTCAACTTGGGTTGTAAATGATTTAGAAAATTCTGGAACAACCAAGGGATAAAGTTCTGATCCTTTGAAGTGGATATTGGTGGAGAATGTGTTACTATTTGATTACAAAATTTTGGATGGCTTTTGAATGTATATTAGGAACTGTATGGGTGGTTTTGGTCAGGAAACAACTTGAGAAAAAAATGGAGTTTTAATGCAAGAATCAAATGTTAAGGTTTTGTATTTTTGTTTTTATAATCCTTTTGGCCTCTTGGAATTTTTGCAGGGGGTTCAAGGTTTTCTCTTTCTCAAATTCCACAGCTCTTTCTCAAAATTTTCCGACCTCTTTTCAATGGCCAAAGGTGTTATATTTATAGGCAAAGGTTTTGTAGTTTAGAGGGGTCAAGTGGCACCAACATCATATGCTAGATGCTGACTTACTCTTGAAGTAAGCTTAAACAAGTGTGGTTCAATGCATCAACTAGGATGGTTAACAGCGCCTAAGCTGGATTTGTCAGCATGAATTAAGGAAAAGTGGAACCAGTGCATGGGCTTAACATACTTTTGCACAACAATTTGTCTTCCCAAGACAGTAGGGGTACACGTGGGGAAATCCTTTGGATAACAACTCACAAGTGGTTGTGAGCATTAAATGATGATGAGATTTATCAAATCAGAAATCCTGCTATGTGAAACTCTGCATCCTTGCTTAACTCTGGATTAGAAGTTCTACTTCAGCGTAGCATCTCATCTTCTGATCCTCTTATCTTCTGGCTCCAGCATGTTCTGAAGGAGCTTTCAGACTTTCTAGAAAGCTTGCAGCATGCTTCTTAACCTTCTTTGAATTACCCTGGCAAACTCTGACTGAAGCTTTTATGAAAACTTACCCAGAAGTTCTGACCAAACTCTGCCTTGAGAGTGTCCAGAATTTGCTGAGTGTTATGGTGGTAATCTAGTCAGAAGTTTTGAGTTTTATCATGCTTCTTAAAAACTTAGAAATTTTTTTAAGTATTTAGAATTTGACTTTTCCAAAGTAAAATTTGACTTTTGAAATTCTTGATGAAACAAACTTCATATTCCAACATGTCTTGATGAAATATGATTTTTGAGATTTGATTTTGATCCAAAAGTCAAAGTTAGACTTCTCAGTGTGCAAATGACCATTTTTCCCTTATGAATGACTTGCTTGGAAAAATTGATAGTTCAAGGCCTGGAAACTTGATAGAAGCAAACTTGGGATCCAGGGTGATCCCTTATGAAATGAGAGGGCAAATTTTGGGGTACAACAATATGCTTTTGCTATACAAAAATAAATGCTGCTCTAACTCGTAAAATTTGTGCGAGATCTTTTCAAAATCTTCAAGACTTACATAATTGTTGCATTAGAATTTTCATTCTCATAATAAACTTTTTCTAACTGCAAAACATTTCTTTGATATCAAGGAAGCTCACATATAAGCACTAGTGATGAGTTTATTCTTTTAAAGCCTGAAAGTCTGTTGAGTAATTGGCGAATCATTTCAAGAAAAACCATATCCAGAGGCATGTCACATGAATACCTTAAGCACGAACATGTTGCTTCTCCCAGTTAATGCTTCATCAACTTGCTTACCCTTTTGGGGCAAAATTTGAAGACTTTGTTGTGCCAAGTACAATCAATCCGGGGCAATCACGTTGAGATTCGACGAATCTCTCTAAGAGTTTGAAGATACTAGAGCATGGTGGATGCCAGGTCTTTTGTAAAATCCTCTTGAGACGATTTATTCTCATCAAACATATAGCTTAGGGAATTTTAGAAGTGAAGTTATTCGCAAGAATTGTCGTGCATCACGCAGCTTATCAGTAGTAAACTTGGGGCATCCAAAATTAGTCCCAGGGGCAATCAAGATTTGTCAAGATATATGATATGTTTTGTACACATTATTAAAGGGTGGTGTTCCCAGTATCTCCAGCTAAGCAAGACTCTTTCCAGCTGAAGCATTGTTCGTGTTGTTATCCTTTTAATGGATTGTTGATGATAGAACACTGGACTTTGGGTTTTCTACCGAAAAACACCTTCCTCTCCAGAGAGATTTAAGCCTTGTAAAAGGACTTTGCTCCAATGATGGCTTTTGTTTTATCTCCAGTAATGTTCCCATCTTGTTGAGATTAGCGGAGTGTCAGGTTATGCTCTGATGTCTTATCATCTTTAGTCTATCTCCTCAATCTATTTTGTCAGCATATACATGACATTCATTCATTCGTTCACACTTGCATCATGCCCACGCATTGATATTTGTTGATGTTCTTGATTCTTATACTTTGGTTATCGTATTTCCTCTTCTCAAATAGAGTGTCAACTTAAGCAGAAAGTGTCTCCCTTATAATTCCCCACTGAGTATATTCCTCATGGAAGAGTTGTTGCTTTAGCCTTCCTTTCTGTCTCAGGATAGGATAAGTCCTGGTTGAGTTTATTCCTCATCTGGTAGGGTCTTGTTTGACTGTTTCTCTCTAGTTTGTTCTTGGATTGAGTTTTTTCTATTACAAATGTTACTTTGTGGATCTCTCTAAGCTGTAAAACCTAGATGGAGACTGCATTGATCTTGCGTATGTAAATACTTGGTCTCCTCAGGAAGGATTTATTCATGGTTCCCCATTGAAGATGAACTTTATTCCATAGTAGTGTTATCATAACGTTCTACTGGAATATTGACGTGACAACAAGCGATTGGCTCTTTATTTGAGCAGTTTGATTATCGCTGAACTTCTTTATGTTATGACAAATGGCGGTCTCTTCATGAGCAGTTTGTCCATCCCCGATGAAATTATTGATTCTCACCTCCAGCAATATCTTCACATTATTTTATTGACACCTTTAACTAAACAGCAAGCGGCGGTCTCTTCATGAGCAACTTGTATGTTATGGATACTTTTGAAAAAAAACAGCAAGCAGTGGTCTCTTCATGAGCAACTTGTGTGTTATTGATACCTTTGAAAAAACAGCAAGCGGAGGTCTCTTCATGAGCAACTTGTGCGTTATTGTTACCTTTGAAAAAAATAGTAAGCGACGGTCTCTTCATGAGCAACTTATGTGTTATTGATACCTTTGAAAGAAACAACAAGCGGCAGTCTCTTCATGAGCAACTTGTGTGTTATGGATACTTTTGAAAAAAACAGCAAGCGGCGGTCTCTTCATGAGCAACTTGTGTGTTATTGTTACTTTTGAAAAAAATAGCAAGCGAAGGTCTCTTCATGAGCAACTTGTATGTTATTATTACCTTTGAAAAAACAGCAAGCGACGGTCTCTTCATGAGCAACTTGTGTGTTATTGATACCTTTGAAAAAAGAGCAAGCGGCGGTCTCTTCATGAGCAACTTGTGTGTTATTGTTACCTTTGAAAAATAGCAAGCGGCAGTCTCTTCATGAGCAACTTGTGTGTTATTGATACCTTTGAAAAAACAGCAAGCGGCAGTCTCTTCATGAGCAACTTGTATGTTATTGTTACCTTTGAAAAAACAGCAAGCGGTGGTCTTTTCATCAGTAACTTGTGTGTTATTGTTACCTTTGAAAAAAACAGCAAGCGACAGCCTCTTCATGAGCAACTTATGGGTTATTGATACCTTTGAAAAAACAACAAGCGGCGGTCTCTTCATGAGCCACTTGTATGTTATGGATACCTTTGAAAAACAGCAAGCGACGGTCTCTTCATGAGCAACTTGTGTGTTATTATTACCTTTGAAAAAAACAGCAAGCGAAGGTCTCTTCATGAGCAACTTCTGGGTTATTGATACCTTTGAAAAAACAGCAAGCGACGGTCTCTTCATGAGCAACTTGTATGTTATTGGTACCTTTGAAAAACAGCAAGCGGCGGTCTCTTCATGAGCAACTTGTGTGTTATTGTTACCTTTGAAAATACAACAAGCGGTGGTCTCTTCATGAGGAACTTGTGTGTTATTGTTACCTTTGAAAAAACAAAAAGCGGCGGTATCTTCATGAGCAACTTGTATGTTATTTACACCTTTGAAAGATAGCAAGTGGCGGCTTCTTTATTTGAGCAGCTTGTGTATCCCCAAAAATAATGTTTACTCAGCAAACGGCATCTCTTCAGAAAAGTCCCATGGGGAAGTTTGTATTTTATCCTTTTCAAGCGATATCTTGGTTAAAGAAGAAATGTGTTACCATTCTTGGTAAAATTCAGAAGTCAGAGATGTTTATTTCCAGTCTCGGTACTTATGCCAATCATTTGCCAATCTCAGTACCGATGTCAATCATTTCCTTTTCCAGTCACAGTGTTGATGTCAATCATTTCCTTTCTCCAGTCACAATGTTGATGTCAATCATTTCTTCTCCAGTCTCAATACTGATGTAAATCATTCATTTCTTCTCTCAAAGTTATTCTCTAATAAGAGTCTCTCATTTGAAGTCTATGACTCTGTTTCTTCAGTGGAGTTATAATCTCTTCTCCTATGGGATTACTGTATAATGTGCTTGGTTTCTCCAATAGTAGTTTGTCTCATGCGGCATCATTCCTCATTAAATTCAAAATATTACATTCATATCATATCATAAACATAATTGAGGTATCTTAAGGCCAAAAATTGTGTATTCTATATTTAAGTCCCTTCAATCTCGTCAAAATGAATATTCCAATCTTCATATCTCCAGATAGAAGAAAATTAAATAGGGGCAGCTGTCATACCCCAATTTTTTTACCTAAGATCCCATTTTTATTGTTTGCATTTTTATACAAAAGTCAAGGTCACGAAGTACGGTCGATTTTAACTTCTCACCTTCGAGCATTGACTATGCAGCAATTGTCAAGTATGTTAAACATTCTTAGCCTATGTATCACTAACTTCTAATAAAGCACGGAGTGTGTGTTTTTCGTTTCTTTGATTTCATTTGCAGGAAACAGATTTGAATCAAGAGCATTAGGCGTCACGCCTCGATTAGGGTTCAGAATCTCTCAAGCCAGAAGTACAGTTGATCGTTGATTCTTGAAGACCGATTCATCAGGGGAATCGTGTGTTTATTTCCACGCCTTGTTCGACAAGCGGTCTCAAGCTTCTCCACAACTTTCTCAGAGCATACACAAGATTTCATCATCACGGGTTCACATGTGCATCAAGATGCTTTGGAATGCGAAGGAAGATCGAGTTTGCTTCCATCCAATTCTAAGCCTTGAACTGCAATTTTTCAAGAAAGTCATCCGCAAGGGCAAAATGGTCAAAAGCACATTGAAAAGTCAAACTTTGAATTTCAGATCAAATCAAGTTTCAACAATTTTATTTCATCAAGACATGAGATTGGTTCATCAAAAAATCAGGAGTCAGAAGTTACTTTGGAAAAATCAAAATTTCTAAACATTTAGAAAATTTTCTAAGTGTTAAGAGTATGTGATACTTCAAAACTTCTGAGCCAGCCTCCATGCAAGTGCAGTCAGAATTTGCAAATTTGGTTCAGAATATAGCCTTCAATCAGAACATGGCTCTTCAGCCTCCATGCAAGTGCAGTCAGAAGTTGCAAATGTGGTTTAAAACACAATCTTCCATCAGAACGTGACTCTTCAGCACATAGAGGTTACGCTTCTGATCTTCTGTGATCAGAACATGACCAAATCCCAAAACCTCGTTTAAGTAACCTGCTGCCCTGCTACATTACAGTGTTGCAGTCAGCTGCTGACCCAGTCCACACATGCACTTTCTCAAACCCCATATTTGCATCAAATTAGCATACGAAAACTGTGATTAAAAAAGCATTGGAACAATATACCAAAAAGGTTTGAATCCCATTTGTTTCCCCCCAAAACCACAACAAACCCATCTATAAATACTTTGCTCCATCACACGTTCAAGGGGCTGGTTTTTGGAGGAGAGATTGGTAAAAAAGGGAGAGAAAAGGAAGTTGAAACCTTCATAAAAAATCCAGAAATCCCAAATAGAAAACCAAACCTTTGTTCTTCCTTTTGAATCAAAGAGCTTGGCACTTCCTCTTCCGTTATTCCTGCTGATTCTAGAACATCTAAAGGCAGCAACTCAAAGCTCCAAGCACGCTCCAGGTTCAAGGTAAGTCCTTTCTAACTTTGCTTGTTTTTCATTATGAACATCATTAACATGTAAATATCATAGTATTAATGTTGTCCATATCATTTCATAAGTAGAAAAACTGTGGATCAGAACTTCTTGATTAAGGCTAGGCTCAGGACCAGGATTAGAACTTTTGTAAACTGTTGTGCTTTTTATCCTTCTGTATTACTGTTTGTTGAAAGCTGAATAAATTATTGATGTGCTGATTAAGATTTGAAATATGGCATAGAACTTCTGATGTTCACTTACAGTTTTAGCATAACACATAACTTCTGAATTCTCCTCACTGTTTTAACATGCAGAACTTCTATGATTTTTCTCACTGTTAACACGCACAGAACTTCTAAGTTCTCCCCACTGTTTAAACACATTGAACTTCTGACATTCACTCACTGCTAATGCATACTGAACTTCTGATGTTCACTCACTATTTTAACACTTAGAACTTCTTATTTTCATACGCTGTTAACACACACAAAACTTCTATGATTCACTCATTGTTCTAACACAGCACATAACTTCTGAGTTCTCCTTACATGGAAAATACACTGAACTTCTGATGTTTCCATTCGCTGTTTTCAAACACTCAGAGTTTCTGATTTTCACATGCTGACAATACACTGAACTTCTGAAGTTTACTTACTGTTTTAGTGTAATACAAAACTTCTGACTTATGGCCCATTGTCTGAACACCACCCAGAACTTCTGTGTTTTCCCTCTAACGTGTCTTGCAGGACCACAGAGCTTACCAATCCAGAACTTCTGATTCCACTGATGTTCCTTTCTGAATCATCACGCACTTGGCTTCAGAACTTCTGATCCTTGTTGTTTTGTTTGCAGCAGCGCTGTTTCTATCTTTCATTTATTTTACTTTTCATCATTTTTAATATTAACATAAAAGACATAAAAATATTTTATGTTTAATTTTTTTTAATTCATTAAGACAAAAAAGTCAATTTTCAAACTCACACCTTTTAAGTCAAACCTTTGGCACTAGGTCATCATATCTTCAAAATATCGTCCAAATAAATCATTTTTAGCCAAACCAAACATTATTACCAAACAAACCATTTTAATCAAACAAATAATTTTAAAAAACAGATATTTCAAAAGGTTCCTGTGGAGTACCGTAGATGCATTGGGTGCTAATACCTTCCCATTGCATAATCAACCCCCAAACTCTAGATCTCTTTCAAAAATGCATTGTATCTTCATTACTTTTAAGTATTATTTTACATTGCATATTTTAGGGTTTTATTTCGCTCTTTTCCCTTTTCCCTTGTAAACAATAAAGCGCGGTGGCGACTCTTGCTATTTGCGAGTCAAGTTAATTAATAGCTTGATCTCCGATTTTCACCGCTACAATAAGGCCATAAAACCTCCCATTAGCATAGATCGCCCCATAGATTTTTCACACATTTACCGAACTTCTAAGGTTTTCCATTCTACTCCTGCTGTCAACCAAGATTACATTGTATGGTTGAACAAAGTTGAGAAAGTTAAAGGTGATGTTTGGAAAGATCAATGCATTTTTATTTGATTCATCTTTTTAGGGTTGGCCCCAGTTATTGCAATTACATGCTGATTTCTGCACTTTATTTTTGGAAGGCTCCACAAACACCTTCCATTTTGCAACTGGTATGCTTACCCCCACCTTGTTTGACATTGCATCCATTACTGGCCTTCGTCCCACAGGTGAAGCTTTTCTTCCTACTGAAGCCACCGAAAATTTCACCCATTTTGAAAAGGACATTGTTGGCTTCACCAAATGCATGAAGCACTTTCATGCTAAAGATGTCGACATTATGTCCGACGAAGAGCACATTGCTTTCTTGGCTTTGTGTCTTTCTAAGTATGTCTTTTGCAGTCGATCTTTGTAGGTAGCTAAATGGTTTATTGTATTATCTCACCACCTCCATCTAGGTAGAGACATATGCCTGAGAGAACTCATTTTGGGATCGCTCTATGAATCACTTAGTTGTGAGTCAACCATATGACCTCACTCTCTCTACTGCCAACTATCTGCTTGTTAGACCTTTTTGACTACTTCAATTATGGTTAAATGCCACTTTTGCGAGCCAACTCAAACTGCAACTTTTTGAAGCATAAGAAACTTCATTCACTCAGCGTGCAAACAAAAGCCTTTGTCTTGATGTAATGACACCCTCCATTAATGACATGACTCGAGAGGATTCGCTCTAAAAATACTTGAAATTTTTCTTTAGGTGCACCTCTTTTCCGCTGGGCATGGCCTCCTTTGCTTCCAGACAACATGGTCATGAGTGGTTCACTTGACCATTTCCTCCTGTCGATCCTACGAAACTCCCTGAATCCAAAGCCATATGGCAAGATTTCTTAACCCCTAAGCTTATTGCATACAGGGTGAGAGCTAATGATGGCGTAACACTTATGTGTTATCAGCCTAATTTGTTGGCTAGACAATTTGGTTTGTGCCAACCTATGCCCTATAGTTTTTATAAACCCTCCGATGAGTTGTGTCCCTGGTTCATTAGCTATAGTAAGGACGAATGTGCTCAACGTCTCCAACATTTTGCTGCTGATATCCCCACCATGAATCATGTCTCCTTTGAACCCCTCATCTACACCACTAAGGAGTTCTATGATTGGTGTATTGTGCAAAGCAATGGTACTCTAAAGTCTTTCAAGGCTCGACTAAACCATGATTTTGAAGCTATGCAGCAAAAGTTTAGGAAAGGTATGGCTTACTATTTTGAATTCCAGTTGCCTTCTTGTTTTCTTGCTCGCCTCTTTATGTTTTTCATTTTAATGCTTTGTCTTATGTTATTCCTCATTTAGCGGACGAACACAAGAAATATGCTAGGGAAGCTGTCAGTGGTGCGAGCGTTTCTCCTTCCACTATTTAAGTTCTTGAAACTTCTTCTCAGGTAATTTCTTAACCTTATGGCTTATTTACTGATCGCACTCCTCATCTAAGGAAACGATTATGCTAACTCACTCGTAGGCCCCTGAAGCTAACAATGTCGTCCCTCTTGAGCCATCTCCAAAAATACAAAAATATTCTACTGGTCAAGAGAAACGAGTTATCAACGCGCCTTCTCCTATTTTCCCCAAAAAATACAAAAATTCTAGGTCGACTCACTCTGAAGCTGCCTCAAAGAAGATCGCTTCTGTTGTTTTTCCTCCTACATTGGTGGCAAGAGAAAACGTCTTGCAGCCTGCACCAAATCAACCAAAGAGTACTAACTCTAGTCCCGAGGGAGACTATCAGGTACTTTCTTTTCCCAAATACTTCTATCTTAGGAATTTCATCCTTTTTATAACTTTTCTCTCGTTCGTCTTTATTATTTCAGCGACCAACAGCTAAACCAATAAAGCGCCTCACTAAAATTGTCTTGAAGTCTTCTAAGCCCAAAAAAACTTCAACTATGATCTTGTTTGATATTGAACCTTCTGGGAGTGACCTCAAATCTCCTGTCAATCAGGATGCTTCTAAATATTCTCCTATTAGTGAAGGGGTGGAAGATGAAACAAATAGTGAAAGTCTATGGGAGGATGCAGGAGGTGGTGGCCTGAAGGGTTCTGAACACACTAAAGCTGCTAATGTCACCACAACTACTGACCAAAATCCCTCCCAAGCAAGAGAAGTAACTCCTCAAGAAACTGTCACTTTAGACACCAATTTGACTCCTCTCAACGTGATTCCTACAACTACCACCATGTCGCCCCAACAAATTGCTGATCTGAGGCGAAATAGCCCCTTTAAGTATTTGAAATTCTTGGCGAATGCTAGGAACCGTTCGGCTGATGGTGGCTCCAGTACTTCTACTGCATTAGGAAGAAACTCTTCCCTTGGGACTCAAGAAGAAATTCTTGGTCGCCTTAAAGTTATGCTTTTCCATGTTGACCTAATTAGCCACTTGAAGGCGTATCCTTCTGATGGTGCCAAAATCAAGGGTTTTTTTAAGAAGGTTGATGTTTAAATCGCTTCTCCTTTGGTGGTCAAGTTTATGGTTGAAGCGTCTACCTTCTTTGACCAGCTTTTGGTCGACCTGGACAAAAAGAAAGAACTCCAGGAGAAACGTCTTCCTAAGGAGAAAGAGTGTACCGTTGAATTGGCCTTCATGAACTCTTCTATGGTCGCTAGTGAAGAATTAAATAAAACTCTTGATGAAGAGAAATCGGACTTCAAAACTAGGGCCACCAACATTTCCCAATGGCAACAAAATATTTTGATACTGAAGAAGAAAATCGAAGGACTGGAGCACCAAATTAGTGAGGCAGAAATCTTGCAAGTTGCTGGGTTTAGCACAGTTGAAAAGGCGTTGAATGATGAAGCTCTTGTTGGGGTTGTTCATATAGAGTATGGCGACGCGTTGGACGATGAACTGTATGAGCTCGACACATATATTTCATTGACCAACGCTTGTTTGGAACTTGCTCAAGAGCGCTATGTGAACCTTAAAAATAATGTGCCATTTTAATTTCTATGCCTTTTGAACTTACCCTTTTAATAGTCTTTTGTAATGTTTGATTCGTACTCTAGGCCTTCTTATGGCCTTTTCATTATGCAATTAATTTCAACTTTTGTTTATTACTATTTCTTGCAACAAAGGCTTATAGCTTTTAAAGTATTTACCATTTACTCGTAGTATTCAACCATCTGGTGTAAGCTCTTCAATCTCATAGCCATTATTGGAAAAAACTTGTAGCACTCTGTGATCGGTGGAAATAGAACTGACTATTTAACGCTGGTTCGCGAAATGTCGCGGTAAGCAAGAGTCGCCACCGTCTTTTATTTTCTCCAACATGGACAGGACAAAAGCACAACAAAATTCCTTATGAGATAGTTTCTCGGTTCGGGAGGTAGATTTATAGAAAGGGAAGGTGTTAGCACCCTTTCTATCCATGGTTATCCATGGGCTCTTAGATACTTGCTCATTGTGTTTTCAAAAGTGTTTGCTTTTCAATTGTGAGTGAGTTTGAAAAAAGTTTCGTTTAAAGATTTCAGAATAACTCTTGTATCAGTCCTCAAGAGTGTTTGAAAAATTGTTTTGAAAGCTTTTTTTTTGAAAGTGTCAGTGTGAAAAGAGTTTTGATTTGTTTTTGAATAGAGCAAGTATCTACGAGTCATCCACCTACCCTAAGGAATTAGGCTGTGTAAATATCCTTAAGGTAGTGTCATCCCACCATTGAGAGATAGGTAGCACCACCGTTGGAGGTGTTCGGGTCAATTCGAGTTTAGGGACAGTGTGATCACCGAAGCAATAGTAGGACACCTTAGAAGTAACCCTAATGTCCTAGATCCTTTTTTTTATCCGAGGCAACTGTTTCGAGGCAACTGGATCTTAGACAGGAGGGCGACCTCTAAAACACCCTATACTTGACGACCACTTTTCGAAGGCAAGGCAACAGTGAGGCGTACCCTAAGAGTGGTGTGTGGATTTGTGTGTTGTTTTCATGTTATATTTTATCTTGTACATGTATCACGGTGATCTACGCTTGTTTTTAATTTAGGCCATACATTCTTTCATGCAAAGTTTAGCAGTTTTAAGAGTGCGGAAATTTAAATGCGAAAAGTAAAATCCTACGCTATTACAAGGCGCGGGTCTATACATCGCCAAATTAACAAAGACCCGTTTTAATAAAAATGCGGAAAGTAAAACCTAGTTACTATTACATGGCTTGAGCAGTTACATAATGATCGAAAGAAATAATGCGTGAAAAGAATTAAAATTAGGACGTCCGAGGGTTTTGACCCTTTGCATGAAATTAAATTAAATTAAAGTCCAATTAATTATTTAATTAAAGAAAAGAAAGTGTTTTAGTGTTTTTTTGTATTTATGAAAAATAAAGAACAAGAATTAAAAGGAAACCCTAAATCTAGATTATTTTAATTATTAAAGAAAATATTAAAGTTAACCTAATTTACTAGTTAATTAATTTATTTACATGTTTATTTAAAAAATTAATGATAATTAATAATAATGATAAATAATGATGATTAATAATTTATTTAAGAAAAAGATGAAAATGTCAAAAAAAACCTAATTCTAGATACTTTTTACTTATTAAGAAAAAGATTAAAGTTTAAAAACCTAAATTAAACTAAGTTAATTGTTAGAGTTTATTTACAAAAAATAGGTTAGTGATGAAATTAATAATAATTAAATATATTTGTATTTTTGATTTTTCTGTTTTTATTATAGAAAATTATTTTATGGTGAAAAAAACAATTAAAACAATTAAAAAAGAATTAGAAAAGAAAAGAAAATAAAATTAAAAAGGATACAAACCAAGGGGGGTTTCAGGCCCAAGGGGAGGTTTTTTTTGAAGTATTCTGACCCATTAGACAAAAAGCCTTGTTTGACTTTCTGGCATCACGTGCGTGTTCATTAACTCCTGAGTACCGTGGTCTGCATTCTTTGGCCATTGGATTGGGTTTCATGGCCATTTGTGTTCTGGTTGTTTGCCATTTGTGTTCTGACCTCAACGTTTCTTAATCTTCTCAGGATGTCTGTCTCGCCATGTATTGATGTCATGCATAAGTTGTTCTACTTTGGCCATTTGGCTTTTGGCTTTTGGCCATTTGTGTTTTGGCCTCAACGTTCCTTAATGAACCTGCATGAGATCCTGTCTAAATCTGCAGTGTTGAATCTAATGAACACATTAAATAAAATCATAAAATGTAAATAAAAGCCAATATATGAAGAAATTTAATGTTTAGGCACAATATGGCATGTATGAATGATTATACCCTTTTGATCATGGAGATCAAATCAATCTTACCCTTACTGAAAAATTAGTGACATGAATGCTTTTATGCCTTTTGGATCATGGAGATCAAGCCAGCCTTACCCTTACTGAAGAAGTAGTGAGATGTTGGTTTGTAACTATGATGGCTTGTTTGTAGTGAGAGAGGGATTTGTAATAAGGATTTCAAGGTTTTAGGGTTCTTGAAAGAATTTGATATTCTAACAGTGTTGTGGCAAGGTTTTTTTCTCTCTTTTTCTCCTCCCTGGTTTGTGTGAAAAGAAGGTGATTATATAATGGAAATTAGGGTAAAGAAAATGGGCTTTGAATGTGCAATTGGGCCTCCAATGTTTACTTGAGTTCGTCACTTTCCAGGCTAAATCGCATGGACTTAAGTGCAATTTTTGAAGTTGAAATGTGAAAACAAAATGTAGCCGACATCAAGAACTAACTCCTGTCCGAAAATCGGCTCAATTGGATAAACGGTGAATTAGTTATGAATTTTTGAAGTTTCAACTCAGACAAACTTATTTTGGGCTCCAGTGTCGACTCTGACACGTTCTTCAATAAAAAACTGGTATTGATCGGTGCATAATTTGGTCTCGACTTTTGAAGCAAAGTTGTAGATATATGAGTCAGTGACCTTGTGTAAAAATATGAGTCCAATCCGATAAAAATTGACCGAGTTATGAATTTTCGAAGTTTCGGCCCAGATGAAATAATATTCAGCATTCAGGATTTTCAGCGTGTCACGCACTCTGAGCAATAAACGAAGGCCTTTTGAATACCGTTTGAACTCAATACCTTCTGTGAAAATGTAGTCAACTCAATTTGTGAAATTTTGGCGCTGGAACCAGCTCGATACGATGAAAATCGACCAAGTTATGATTTTTTGAACATGACGCAAATAAACTTCTGTCACAAATTTTCTGTACGAAAATACTTGATAAATCCACATTTTTGAAGACCTTCTGATCGAAATTGGCTTCCAGTCGTGAGATATGAAAACGTAGATAATGTCAAGACGGAATTTTGGCCACCGGAATGGGTTCAAAATGAGTCACGATCTTCAAGTTATGAATTTTTTAGCGCGTAAAAACTGCACTTTCAGCACACTTTTTTCACCATATTTCTTCGAGAAAACTCACACAGTCAGATACCTTCTTTAAAGAATTGACTCTTGAGCCGAACCTGAATTTGAGCATAAGTTAGGATATTAAGGAGCACTTGAGGTCATTTGGATGTAAAGAGCTTGATGCAACACAAAACCCTAATTTTGACTTGACTGCCTTAGGAGGTGATTTGACTGTGCAACCCTTGAGGGATTTTGAAGCTTGATTTTGCCACATATTGAAGAATATGGGAGGGAAAATTTTGGGGTACAACAGTTGCCCCTGTTCAATCTTCTTAGACCTGAGGATGTAGATTGGCTGGCGTGCCTTTCGTGATCCGAAGGTGGAAGATGATTGAACACTAGAGTGCCCAGAAATTTGCACTCACATAGTTGAGTATCAGCAGCGTGATGGTGGGAATGGGCTTACAGATTCCATTTGGAGACTGATGGATAGGAGGATGGGCTTATAGATGCCATATGGAAGTGTGACAGAACCTTGTCGGGAATGGGCTTATAGATGTCATTTGGAGACTGTCAGTATGTGGATGGGCTTATAGATGCCATCTAGGTGTCAATCGCGTAAGAGATTCCTTAGCGAAAACTTGCGTACCTGAGAAAAGAAAAATAATTACCTGGCCTGTTACAGGAGTTGATCTTCAAACTCTTTATGTAGATGTGCCCTGGCCGGATACAGGAATCGAATCTTTAACTCTTCAGACGTGCCCTGGCAGGATACAGAAATCGAGTCCGGAGAATATAGTCGTCAACAGATACACCCTGGCAAGATACAGGAATCGGATCTTCGAACTCTTCAGACGTGCCCTGGCAGGATACAGGAATCGAGTCTGGTAATGTTAGTCGTCAACAGATACACCCTGGCGAGATACAGGAATCGGATCTTCGAACTCTTCAGACGTGCCCTGGCAGGATACAGGAATCGAGTCTGGTAATGTTAGTCGTCAACAGATACACCCTGGCGAGATACAGGAATCAGATCTTCGAACTCTTCAGACGTGCCCTGGCAAGATACAGGAATCGAGTCTGGTAATGTTAGTCGTCAACAGATACACCCTGGCAAGATACGGGAATCAGATCTTCGAACTCTTCAGACGTGCCCTGGCAGGATACATGAATCGAGTCTGGTATTGTTAGTCATCAACAGATACACCCTGGCAAGATACAGGAATCGGATCTTCGAACTCTTCAGACGTGCCCTGGCAAGATACAGGAATCGAGTCTGGTAATGTTAGTCGTCAACAGATACACCCTGGCAAGATACAGGAATCTGATCTTCGAACTCTTCAGACGTGCCCTGGCAGGATACAGGAATCGAGTCTGGTAATGTTAGTCGTCAACAGATACACCCTGGAAAGATACAGGAATCGGATCTTCGAACTCTTCAGACGTGCCCTGGCAGGATACAGGAATCGAGTCTGGTAATGTTAGTCGTCAACAGATACACCCTGGCAAGATACAGGAATCAGATCTTCGAACTCTTCAGACGTGCCCTGGCAGGATACAGGAATCGAGTCTGGTATTAGTCGTCAACAGATACACCCTGGCAAGATACAAGAATCGGATCTTTAGTTGCGACCGTTGATAGTAATCATCTTTGTATTAACCTTTGTCCTGAAAAGACCAAACATTAGTTGTATGCGATGTCATGTTGTATGGCATGCGTGATGTTTTCAGAATGAATGAGACTGTATGTTCATGATGCGTATATGCATGTTATAATGTATGAAGATGCGATATTTATGAATGTATGTTTTTGTCTAGGAAAGTAAATCCTTGACGAGTGCCGGGAAGTTGAATCCTGGGCTGATGTTGAGGAATAGAGCTTCGTTGTTTCCGCTGGGGATAATGGTTACGAGAATACCGATAGGAGAA
Organism: Vicia faba; assembly: GCA_948472305.1. Lineage (NCBI taxonomy): Eukaryota > Viridiplantae > Streptophyta > Magnoliopsida > Fabales > Fabaceae > Vicia > Vicia faba. The sequence goes on along the minus strand of OX451738.1, from coordinate 1,218,216,669 downwards.
GATGACTCCGTTGGGGAATAAACTTGGCGAATAGATTACTCTGCGGGGAGATGCTCTATGGGAGAGAGAGGTACTTTGCTGAGATGCTGATGATAACTCCGCTGGGGATACCGTTGTTGTGTTATGTTGAAGGAATTGATGAACTCCGCTGGGGGTAGGAAGTCTTCGTCGGGGACGATCTTTCCGTGGCTTTTGGCTGAGGATAACCCAGTTATATCCGGGTGGGGAAATAACCTTTGAATAAAGCCGGGGGATGCGTTCGTGTTCTGCGGGTGACAAGCTTCCAGAATCTACTGGGGATAAGCTTCCTGAATCTACTGGGGATAAGCTTCCTGCTGGGGAGATGGATTGAACTCTTCTGGGGAGATTTTTGAGATATATTGGGGAAGTGGCTCCACTGAATGTTCGGTATACCGCCGGGGAACAATCTTAGATCAAGACTGCCGGGGATGCTTGCTAAGAATGTTTGTATACTCCATCGGGGAACGTTGAGATCTGCGGGGGATGCCCAATTTCCTTATGGCTGACAGTATATTAACTCTGCTTGGGGAGTAAATTGCTGACTTGCTGGAAGTACTGTGCCTTGTAGGGCTGATTGGGGGGATAAACTTGTTGGAGAGAGTTTGTGTAGGGTTGCCTGATGATGAGCTTATGTAAAACTGCATCTTTGGAGGGAGGAAACCTGTGTAGGGCTTACTGATAATGAGTCCGTATAAGACTGCATCTAGAGCTGAGAAGGAAACCTGTGTAGGGTTTACTGATGACTAGTCCGTGTAAAACTGCATCCTTGAAAATAGAGAACCTGTGTAGGGTTTCTTGATGACGAGTCCGTGTAAAACTACGTCTGGAGTTTGAGAGGGGAACCTGTGTGGGGTTACCTTGATGATGAGTCCGTGTAAAACTGCATCTTTAGAAAGAGAGAACCTGTGTAGGGTTTCTTTGACAACGAGTCCGTGTAAAACTACGTCTGGAGAGAGAGAACCTATGTAGGGTTTCTTCGGGATAAGTTCGTGTAAAACTTCTGGATGAACCGGGGTAAGGTCATCTTTAGATAAGTCCGTGTAAGACTTCTGGAGGAACCGGGGTAAGGTTACTGCAGGGTAAGTTCGTGTAAAACTTCTTGATGAACCGGGGTAAGGTTATCTTGAGATAAGTCCGTGTAAGACATCGTCTGAAAATTGAGAAGGAACCGGTATAGGGTTACTTTGGTGATAAGTCTATGTAAGACTTCTTCTGAAAATAAAAGGAACCGGTGTAGGGTTGCCTGAGGATGATCAAGTAGATAATTGCCCTGTTTGGTTTCAGATATTAACCCACGATCAGTCGTCCACAGAATTTTCCTGGCTTGTTATCGGTGTTGATCTGGTTCTGTAAAGGTAGATGGTAATCATCTTTTGATTGACCTTTTTCTTGGTACTTTGGTTGACAGAGCAACTGGATCGCCTGGACAACTCATTATTGCCCCTGTTTCTGAGGTGAGGGAAGAAGATACCTTGTGGAGGTGCTTGATGACTGCCGATTGACAAATCTTCCTCTGGTAGGCAAATGACGAGATGCCGGGACATAGTCGTACGCTTTTGATCCCTAACTTTTGCCTGGACCGCCCTCTCGGGTTTTCAGTCCATCGGGATACCCATTTTTGCCCAAGCCGCCTTTTCAGGTTTTCGACTTGCCGGGTGTACAGATTTTTTTCATTTTCATCCCTTATTATTGCCCGAACCCTTTTGGTTCGCCGGGAAGCCCTTATTTTTGCCTAGGCCGGTCAACCTAGCGGGTCTTTGATTATACGTAGTATTTTTTCGACTATGCCCACGCTCTCAGAATGCAGGGAGGTGCCCTTGTTGGTAGTGCAGTGTTACCATACCGCCAGAAGATCTTCGTTTGATCGTCCAATGCCCTAAGTGATCCGGATGGAGATTTTCCCCAAGCTGGCTGGCCTTTTGAGAGATTCTCCGAATCTTGACTTAACTGCCCCAGCTGATTGGACAATGATCATGCCATGCCCCTTGATTGGAAGAGCTTTTGTCCATTAGATATTCTTCGTACGAACTCTTATACTGTTCAAACAAAAAGTCCTATGCAAACAAGGTTATGTTAAAAATGCAAAGCTTATGTCTGTTTCGAAGTTTTTGAAAATGCATCCTTTTTTTTGTAAAAACAAGTGAATTTTGTAAAAACTGTGATGTCAACTCGTTATTTTACCATAAGCCTTAAGGAGTCAGGATACCTTTGGTAACAATATGCTTTCGAACTAACCCATGCTTCAGCTAGGACTTTTAAGGGTTGTAACGTGGCCTGGTTCGGTTTAAGAAACAAAGGATAAAGGCTCAAATTATTTGTACCCACCCACTCTTCGTGATGTTCTTCAAACCTAAACTCAGTTGATCGTGCGTTAGACCTTGTTTGAGTCTTTGCTTGGATATTCCGGTGATGGTTCGGATGTTGACAGTTTATTTTGAATAGGCAGTCATTTCCTTTTTGTTGTTTGAGGGTTTGTATGACCTCTTTCTCTTTCTTGATTTTGTTATCCCTATCATTTTTTTTCCTGAACTGTTCTTTTGTGATTACAGTCAGCGGGATGCCCCAGTTTTGTAAGTCTCCTTCATAGGTTTTGACTTACTGGGTTTTTATTTTTGGGATTTAATGACTCCCTGTCTTTATGATTATTCGGAACCATCACTGTATTTTTGTCTCGGAAGGACTCCTTTGATGCCGTTCATTGTGCACTTGGATCAACTGAGAAAGCTACCCTGCCCCAGGTTATGATTAAGGGTTTTAATTTTCGAAAAGAAAAACTCCTACTTCTTTGGGCTTAAAGGGGTTGACGAGGGATTATCTTCCTTATAACTCCAATGTTTAGGATTTGAAACAATGCCTGTACCTCATCAGCGGGGTCTGTTCAAAAGCATACTGTAAATGGTGGTATCGTTTTCATCATCCTCCCTCAAGAGGCTTAGAATTATTAATTGAGAGTTGACATAAAAAATGAAAGCAGTTTGAATATAGCGAATGCGAATATATTGCTTCAAAACCGACATATGCGATGCATTGATGAAATAACAACGTTTAACATGAATAAATGTTTGAACAATCAAAAGAAAATTACAACTTAAAAGGATCCTAATGAACAAAAAGTCTTCTCGTCTCAGGACTTGTTACTTCGAAAGGTGAATCCTGTAGGGGTGGTAGAAAAACTCAGCCTGACCCACATGGGTGAAATCCACTACTCCTTCATTAATCAGATCCTGGACTTTGTTCTTTAGAGCCCAGCAGTCGGCAGTGTCATGTCCAAGACTAACAGAGTGGTATGCACACCTTTTGTTGGGATGATAGTTAGGAGTAGAGATGTTGGGATTCCGGGGAGGAGCTCTTAGTGTAATCAGATTTAGTCTCAACAGGTGTTGTAAAGCTTGAAACAACGGCATGTTAAGCTGAGTGAACTGCCTCTTGGACCTGCTTGGCTTATTCTGATCAACCTGTTGCTCTGGGCGAGGTTGATGCTGGGCTTGTGAAGTGGTAGCAATTTGGAGAGTTCTATTCTTCACCATACCAGATTCTTTTCCTCTTGGAAGCTGATCAAAGACCCGGTCCCTGACTTGGACTGATTGCTTCATGTCTGATCTGTCTTGGTGGAGCTGACTGATCATGGTCCTCAACTCTTCTTGTTCCCGAGCTAAACCTTGGATGAGATCCCTTTGCCCCAGCATCTGGGTTTTCATTGTATCTACCTCAGCTTGCAGACGTTTCAGCCGTTCGTCTTTGTCATCTTCGGGACTTTTCATGGCCAAATTCCCCGTGAGGAGTGTCCTCAACTCTTCTTGCCCCTTGGATAGGCTTAAGAAGATCTACCTGAACTGAGTCTCTTGAGCATGAAGATTCTGGTTATCTTGTTGGCAAGCCATTGCTGAAATAAACAGCGGAGAAGGTAAGTGACCTGTAACAAGGGTACCTGTAATGCAATGATATGTATGATATGCATGTAATGTTTTCAAGGACCTCGCGGGGTAAACAAGAAAATTGTTAGAGTTGGAAACTGGTAACTTGATTGAAGGAACTTCATGTTGTTGAGAGTCTTTCTTCAAGAGTCAAGGCTCACCATATCTAGTGGGTCATAGCCTCTGACAACCTTGGCTAGAGGAAAATAAATCCCCTTTGCCCCTTGCCAGACATGTTGGTTCATCATGACCTGCATCACAAGCCCTTGAGATCCTTGAAATGGGTTAGTCCTTATGCGGGATGCATGCAATGGTATGATGTTATGCTATGCATGGGGTAATGTAGGTAAACCCTGTTATGAGTCCCAATTAAGGACTATAAACAAAACCTGCAAGAAAATCAAGTGTCAGATAATAAGCATGCAAGTAGTCAAGTATGAAAGCACACAAGTCACACCACAGCCCTTAGAGTTTAGGCCAGCATGGGGTCTAGGTATTACCCTCTTGAAGTTGGTGAGCTCAAAACCTGTCCTATCAAAAGTAACCGGGTTCTAGAGGATCTCAATATCACTGACTACCCTCAATCGGTCATAACTCCAGCATCGCAATCTTTTCTTGCAGCCAGAACCATCACGAGAGTTTAGCCTCAATGAGTGTAGCATACTGCTACTGTTCTATGGCCAAGTTGGGTCAATTTAGGGTTCTAAGGTCGGTTGGTGCTTAATGACTCCTCAGAAGACCCATATTCTCCTCGTTGCAACACAAGGGATATCGGTACAGACCAAGGTGTCACACCAACGTAGCCACTGCTTCACCCGTGTCGGTCTACGCCGGACATGTCCCTCACAGCTTATGCTACCTAAAAGGGTATCCCCAGATCCGGGTTAGGATCCATGAAACTCCGATGCAATGCCCACAACAATAAAGCAAACAAACACATCAATTGAAAACACAAGTGATCTTAGTCCTAAGGTACACCTCACTTTAAAGTGTCCCCAACAGAGTCACCAGTTCTGTGATCGGTGGAAATAGAACTGACTGTTTAACGCTGGTTCGCGAAATGTCGCGGTAAGCAAGAGTCGCCATCGTCTTTTATTTTCTCCAACATGGACAGGACAAAAGCACAGCAAAATTCCTTATGAGATAGTTTCTCGGTTCGGGAGGTAGATTTATAGAAAGGGAAGGTGTTAGCATCCTTTCTATCCATGGTTATCCATGGGCTCTTAGATACTTGCTCATTGTGTTTTCGAAAGTGTTTGCTTTACAATTGTGAGTGAGTTTGAAAAAAGTTTCGTTTAAAGATTTCAGAATAACTCTTGTATCAGTTCTCAAGAGTGTTTGAAAAATTGTTTTGAAAGCTTTTTTTTTTGAAAGTGTCAGTGTGAAAAGAGTTTTGATTTGTTTTTGAATAGAGCAAGTATCTACGAGTCATCCACCTACCCTAAGGAATTAGGCTGTGTAAATGTCCTTAAGGTAGTGTCATCCCACCATTGAGAGATAGGTAGCACCACCGTTGGAGGTGTTCGGGTCAATTCGAGTTTAGGGACAGTGTGATCACCGAAGCAATAGTAGGACACCTTAGAAGTAACCCTAATGTCCTAGATCATTTTTTTATCCGAGGCAACTGTTTCGAGGCAACTGGATCTTAGACAGGAGGGCGACCTCTAAAACACCCTATACTTAACGACCACTTTTCGAAGGCAAGGCAACAGTGAGGCGTACCCTAAGAGTGGTGTATGAATTTGTATGTTGTTTTCATGTTATATTTTATCTTGTACATGTATCACGGTGATCTACGCTTGTTTTTAATTTAGGCCATACATTCTTTCATGCAAAGTTTAGCAGTTTTAAGAGTGCGGAAATTTAAATGCGGAAAGTAAAATCCTACGCTATTACAAGGCGCGGGTCTATACATCGCCAAATTAACAAAGACCCGTTTTAATAAAAATGCGGAAAGTAAAACCTAGTTACTATTACATGGCTTGAGCAGTTACATAATGATCGAAAGAAATAATGCGTGAAAAGAATTAAAATTAGGACGTCCGAGGGTTTTGACCCTTTGCATGAAATTAAATTAAATTAAAGTCCAATTAATTATTTAATTAAAGAAAAGAAAGTGTTTTAGTGTTTTTTTGTATTTATGAAAAATAAAGAACAAGAATTAAAAGGAAACCCTAAATCTAGATTATTTTAATTATTAATGAAAATATTAAAGTTAACCTAATTTACTAGTTAATTAATTTATTTACATGTTTATTTACAAAATTAATGATAATTAATAATAATGATAAATAATGATGATTAATAATTTATTTAAGAAAAAGATGAAAATGTCAAAAAAAACCTAATTCTAGATACTTTTTACTTATTAAGAAAAAGATTAAAGTTTAAAAACCTAAATTAAACTAAGTTAATTGTTAGAGTTTATTTACAAAAAATAGGTTAGTGATGAAATTAATAATAATTAAATATATTTGTATTTTTGATTTTTCTGTTTTTATTATAGAAAATTATTTTATGGTGAAAAAAATAATTAAAACAATTAAAAAAGAATTAGAAAAGAAAAGAAAATAAAATTAAAAAGGATACAAACCAAGGGGGTTTCAGGCCCAAGGGGAGGTTTTTTTTGAAGTATTCTGGCCCATTAGACAAAAAGCCTTGTTTGACTTTCTGGCATCACGTGCGTGTTCATTGACTCCTGAGTACCGTGGTCTGCATTCTTTGGCCATTGGATTGGGTTTCATGGCCATTTGTGTTCTGGCTGTTGGCCATTTGTGTTCTGGCCTCAACGTTCCTTAATCTTCTTAGGATGTCTGTCTCGCCATGTATTGGTGTCATGCATAAGTTGTTCTACTTTGGCCATTTGGCTTTTGGCTTTTGGCCATTTGTGTTTTGGCCTCAACGTTACTTAATGAACCTGCATGAGATCCTGTCTAAATCTGCAGTATTGAATCTCATGAACACATTAAATAAAATCATAAAATGCAAATAAAGCCAATATATGAAGAAATTTAATGTTTAGGCACAATATGGCATGTATGAATGATTATACCCTTTTGATCATGGAGATCAAATCAATCTTACCCTTACTGGAAAATTAGTGACATGAATGCTTTTATGCCTTTTGGATCATGGAGATCAAGCCAGCCTTACCCTTACTGAAGAAGTAGTGAGGTGTTGGTTTGTAACTATGATGGCTTGTTTGTAGTGAGAGAGGGATTTGTAATAAGGATTTCAAGGTTTTAGGGTTCTTGAAAGAATTTGATATTCTAATAGTGTTGTGGCAAGGTTTTTTTCTCTCTTTTTCTCCTCCCTGGTTTGTGTGAAAAGAAGGTGATTATATAATGGAAATTAGGATAAAGAAAATGAGCTTTGAATGTGCAATTGGGCCTCCAATGTTTACTTGAGTTCGTCACTTTCCAGGCTAAATCGCAGGGACTTAAGTGCAATTTTTGAAGTTGAAATGTGAAAACAAAATGTAGCCGACATCAAGAATTAACTCCTGTCCGAAAATCGGCTCAATCGGATAAATGGTGAATTAGTTATGAATTTTTGAAGTTTCAGCTCAGACAAACTTATTTTGGGCTCCAGTGTCGACTCTGACACGTTCTTCAATAAAAAACTGGTATTGATCGGTGCATAATTTGGTCTCGACTTTTGAAGCAAAGTTGTAGATATATGAGTCAGTGACCTTGTGTAAAAATATGAGTCCAATCCGATAAAAATTGACCGAGTTATGAATTTTCGAAGTTTCGGCCCAGATGAAATAATATTCAGCATTCAGGATTTTCAGCGTGTCACGCACTCTGAGCAATAAACAAAGGCCTTTTGAATACCGTTTGAACTCAATACCTTCTGTGAAAATGTAGTCAACTCAATTTGTGAAATTTTGGCGCTGGAACCAGCTCGATACGATGAAAATCGACCAAGTTATGATTTTCTGAACATGACGCAAATAAACTTCTGTCACAAATTTTCTGTACGAAAATACTTGATAAATCCACATTTTTGAAGACCTTCTGATCGAAATTGGCTTCCAGTCGTGAGATATGAAAACGTAGATAATGTCAAGACGGAATTTTGGCCACCGGAATGGGTTCAAAATGAGTCACGATCTTCAAGTTATGAATTTTTTAGCGCGTAAAAACTGCACTTTCAGCACACTTTTTTCACCATATTTCTTCGAGAAAACTCACACAGTCGGATACCTTCTTTAAAGAATTGACTCTTGAGCCGAACCTGAATTTGAGCATAAGTTAGGATATTAAGGAGCACTTGAGGTCATTTGGATGTAAAGAGCTTGATGCAACACAAAACCCTAATTTTGGCTTGACTGCCTTAGGAGGTGATTTGACTGTGCAACCCTTGAGGGATTTTGAAGCTTGATTTTGCCACATCTTGAAGAATATGGGAGGGCAAATTTTGGGGTACAACAGTTGCCCCTGTTCAATCTTCTTAGACCTGAGGATGTAGATTGGCTGGCGTGCCTTTCGTGATCCGAAGGTGGAAGATGATTGAACACTAGAGTGCCCAGAAATTTGCACTCACATAGTTGAGTATCAACAACGTGATGGTGGGAATGGGCTTACAGATGCCATTTGGAGACTGATGGATAGGAGGATGGGCTTATAGATGCCATCTGGAAGTGTGACAGAACCTTGTTGGGAATGGGCTTATAGATGCCATTTGGAGACTGTCAGTATGTGGATGGGCTTATAGATGCCATCTAGGTGTCAATCGCGTAAGAGATTCCTTAGCGAGAACTTGCGTACCTGAGAAAAGAAAAATAATTACTTGGCCTATTACAGGAGTTGATCTTCAAACTCTTTAATTAGATGTGCCCTGGCCGGATACAGGAATCGAATCTTTAACTCTTCAGACGTGCCCTGGCAGGATACAGAAATCGAGTCCGGAGAATATAGTCGTCAACAGATACACCCTGGCAAGATACAGGAATCGGATCTTCGAACTCTTCAGACGTGCCATGGCAGGATATAGGAATCGAGTCTGGTAATGTTAGTCGTCAACAGATACACCCTGGCGAGATACAGGAATCGGATCTTTGAACTCTTCAGACGTGCCCTGGCAGGATACAGGAATTCAGTCTGGTAATGTTAGTCGTTAACAGATACACCCTGGCGAGATACAGGAATCGGATCTTCGAACTCTTCAGACGTGCCCTGGCAAGATACAGGAATCGAGTCTGGTAATGTTAGTCGTCAACAGATACACCCTGGCAAGATACGGGAATCGGATCTTCGAACTCTCTAGAGTTGTATGCCAGCTTCTAGGCTTTTGGCTAACATATTTTTTGGTCAAACTTATAATAACCTTATTTGCTACTTCGACCTGCCCATTTGCATGGGCGTAATATGGTGTTGATGTTAACAGTTTGAACCCCATTTCTGCAGCGGACTCAGTTACCTTTTGCCCTATAAACACCGTTCCTTGGTCGGTTGTTATAGTTTCTGGTATTCCAAACATATGTATGTTTTGATTTTGAATAAAGGCCATTACTTCCTCTTGATCTACTTTAACCAAAGCGACTGCCTCTACCCATTTTGAAAAATAATCAATACCCACTAAGATGTACCAATGCTCTTTCGACGAGGTAGGTTTAATTTCTCCTATAATATCAAAAGCCCATCCTCTGAAAGGCCAAGGTTTGATAACATAATGTAATTCGCTAGCTGGAACATGTTGAATTCCATAATGTTTTTGGCATTCTTGGCAGCTTTTCGCGAACTCAATGCAATTTTTGGACATGGTCGGCCAATATACTCCTATTCGACACATCAACCATTTCATTTTTTGTCCTGCTTGATGTGTACTACAAGCTCCACTATGTACTTCAGATGTTGCCACATATGCTTCATTTTCCCCTAAGAATTTTAACAACACCCATTCAGGAATTTTTCTGAACAATTCATTTTCCATTATTCTTTAACTTAACACCCTATACTTAACTTTGCGCTATGTCAACCCAACTGGATTTTTTAAATAGTCGACTATAGGTTTTCTCCATTCGTTCTCAACTAACACATCAATGGCAAAAACTTCTTCTACCACTTCAAAATTTCTAAAATAATCATAATTTAGGAGATCAGGGATCACTTCAGGCTCTTCCCCTAAGTTTTTGGCATTTGTGTGTTCTCAAACACCATTTTATCTTTTACCTCAATGAATTCGTCTACTCTCTCTTTGGGTATCTTATATCCAGATGCTAATTGGGCCATGTCATTAGCCTTTTGGTTGCCAATACGCCTCACATGACTAATTGACACGTTATCAAATTTCTGAAGTAGCGACAATGCTTTGGCAACATACATTACCAAATGATCTTTAACTTATTTTTATTCTTTAGTCAATTGTTTCACCACTAACTCTGAATCTCCTTTGATGTCGTCTTTGATTCCCACGTCTAACATAATTCGAAGTCCAATTATTAACGCTTCATATTCAGGCTCATTATTAGAGCATTCACCATTAATCTTATAACGAAATCTAGTTGGAACTCCATCTGGTGATAAGATAAAAATACCTACCCCAGTTCCTTATTTATGTTTAGAACCATAAAAATAGCATTGCCAAGACTTAGTACCTACACAGGCTTCATTGAAGTCGACCACTGAATGGTCAACTATAAAGTCAGCAATAATTTTCCCTTTGACTGCTTTTAAAGGAACATATGTTAAGGAGTATTCAGTTAATGCTAGTGCCTATTTACCAATTCGACTCTGCAAAGTAGGTTTAGATAATATATGCTTAATAATGTCAAAATGAGAATAAACAGAAACTTCAACTGGTTTTATATAATGCTTGAGTTAAGTACATGAAAAATATAAACATAAACATAATTTTTCAATTGCATTATATCTAGTCTCAATGTCATTTAACACTCGACTGAGATAATAAATGGCTCTTTTGACCCTATTCTCATCTTCCTTGGCTAGCATGCTTCCTAGTGTCGACTCTGACGCTACAATGTAAATTTTCATGCCTTTGTTTCTGTTTGGGGGTGCTAACATTAGAGGATTCACCAAGTAGTCTTTCAAATGATCGAATTCCTCTTGGTGGTCTTTCCCCACTTGAACTCAAACTCTTTGCCTAGTTTTAACAAAGGAGAAAACGCCAGAGTTTTTCCACTCATGGTTGACACGAATCGTCTCAAGAAATTTATCTTTCCTAACAAAGATTAGAGCTCTTTCTTCGTTGTTGGCGCTTTTGTACTCAAAATCGTCTTGGTTTTATTTTGATTCATTTCTATACCCATATTGTGTACCACAAAACCTAGAAAGTCTCCTGCATGAACACAAAAGCTACATTTTAATGGATTCATTTTTAATCCATATTCCTTCATTCTAACAAAAGACTATCAAAGGTGGTCTAAATGACCAACTCTTGAGGGTGATTTGACTATAATGTCATCAATGTACACCTGTATGAAGGTGTCTATGAAATTATGAAACATTGAGTTCATTACTCTTTGATAAGTAGCCTCAGTGTTTTTCAACCCAAAAGACATAACTACCCACTCATATGTGCCTAATGCCCCGGGGCATCGAAACACAGTTTTATGGGTATCCTTTTCAGCAATAAAAATTTGATTGTAGCCTGAATATCAATCTAAAAGACTTAAATATGCATACTCTGCGGATGAATGACCAGCATTTCTACCACAAGCATTGGATATTTGTCCTTTGGATTGACTTTATTTAAATCCCCAAAAACTATGCAAATTCTTAAAGTTCGAATTTTCTTTACCACATGCACTATATTAACTAACCATTCAACATACCTGGCTACCCTGATGAATTTGATCTTCAACAATCATTCAATATCTGTTTTTATCTTGGACATCACTTCTAGCGTGAACCTCCTTGGCATTTACTTGATTGGTCACTTGCTTGGATTTATGGGTAGTCTAATTTCTACCATCTCTCTGCTCAAACCAGGAATCTCATTGTAATCACATGCAAAGCAATCTTTAAATTCTTTAAGCAGTTTGATTACTTGATTCTTCATCTTGTTTTCGATCTTGGTGATAGTGTATGTAATTCACTTAATCGTGCCATCACCCAGGCCGACTTCCTCCAATGGATCTTATGCTTGCATCTTTAAAGTATTATCTCTTATGTATTTCTCAAACCTTAAAGGCTCTTCTTCATATATGTAGTCAAGCCTCTGGCTTTCTGAAGTTGTTGTTTGGCTTGGTTCTCCAAGCTTTTCCACCATAATGGCTTCATGTGCCATATTTGAAACATTTCTAGCCTCTAAGGCCGGATTTATCCTATTTTCGACCATATAGGCCAAAATCCTTGCCAGAGCATTAGAATCAGTCATCATCATGAGATTTCTCTTCCCATTCCGTGGGTTCAAACTCCCCTTCTATAGTTGGATGTGTATCCAATTTTTGTTGGTCTCAAACGAAACCATGAGTGGGGTGTAAGGTTAGAAACTTGTTGCATCAGGATGCGACTTGAACATTGCATATTCAGGATTGCATGGAGGTTTGATAGCTAATGCTTTGTCAAAATTCTTCCTATTGATCATATTCACATCAACAGTAAAATAATTATGGTCTGCCTCAATATTCTCCACAATCCCATATCGACGCCATATGGATAAGCGTTGATGTAGAGTTGATGGTACTTCCCCAATAAGATGTATCCACTCACGCCCTAGCAATAAATTATAGTTTGCTTTAGACGCAATCACCATAAACAATGTTGGCCTAGAAGTCAAGCCAACTGACAAATTCATTTGAATCACACCCAGTATGTGACTTGTTTTTCCTTCATAGTTTGAAAAAACCATATTATGTGGTTTGAGTTCAGTGTCAAGCTTTCCAATCCTTTTCAGCAACGATTGTGGCATCAAGTTCACAGTGGCACCACCATCAACGAATACTTTGTTCACAGGGAAACCATCAACTTTAGCACTTATAAAAAAAGGCTTGAGATGGTATATCATATCAGATGTAGGCTTCTCAAACATCACATGTTGTTCTTCGACCACCCCGTTATTCATGACATAGTAGCATAGAGGTTTCTGGCCCGCATATTCTTTGTACATGGCTTCTTCTTCATCCCCATATGCTTCTAAAGTGAAACCATACTCATTATGCAAGACAAACACAATATTACAGTTAATAATCAAGCCATCTTCTGAGCTATCTTCAAAGTCATCAGATAATTCATCATCCATGTTATCATCAGGATCTTCAACTTTTGTTGGCGGCACACTCGCAACCGGCATCGACAACTTCTCTTTTGCTGGTCAACGGTGCATTTATTTTCTGATCGCTCTTATCTTTTGATGGAGAAACTTTTGATGCCGCTTCTTATTGCGGTATAAATGTTAAGACTAAGCCATTATATTGACTTAACTCCTACAAATCAAAATAAAAATTGCCACCGCGCTTTATTATTTCTAGAGGAATGGGAAAATAGAGAATAACCCCAAAAAATGGGTGAGAGAATCTAAGTACGGGGGTTGGTTATGCAAAGGGAAGGTATTAGAACCCTAAACAACTACGGTACTCTGCAGGAACCTCTTTGAAAATTTATGTATTTTGGCTATAAATGTTGTATACAAAAATAGATGGTGGATATGAGAAAAGAAGTATTTTTTACAATTTTGCACCCGCCACGGTTGCGAATCTTTAGTGCCTATGTACCACCTTCCATGCAATAGGGGATCAGGGTAATCGTAGTTTACCTTAAAAAAATTTAAAACACATGTGTGTTGGTTAATTTTAAGAGACAAGACATCATCGTCATCTCTGAGTGGAAAACATACTTACTACCCACGATTATGAGAAAGGAGAATTTGCATCATCTCAAAGTGGAGGATATAACTTGGATTTTAAAATCAACAAAGCCTCACTCGACACCCAAGTGGAAAATATCTCACTTCACTATATATCATAGAAGTATAGTAGCTCGCATCACTACAAGGATTGACAAGAGTCTAATCTTTTGAGAAAATTTTAAAGTATAAAGCCAAAATGGCAAAATCATTTGAATGAGATTGATTTACTTTTAGTCTTCTCACAAAAATGTTAAAGCATGATTAAGTTGATTAAAGTTTGATTAAGAAAATATTTTTGAAAATGCATGGACCTAAGTCCAAGTTTATGAAAGCAGTTCAAGTTAGAATACAAGAAGAATTTTGAAAAGGAGGGAGTAGGTTTTTGAAATTAAAGAAGATGGGAGGAGATGAAGGGACTATCCTAAAGTATAAGATAAAAGCTAGGGAAGATAAATGTCTAGTCAATAAGAAGTCAACACTTAACACAATGAGTCAACGTAGAATTCCAATCATTTGGATTGAAACCAAGCAAGCAAAGATACTAAACCTCTTAAGAATACCAAGCTTTAGATGCATTAAATCTTCTTAAAAATTGGGTAGAGTAACGACTGTATATAGAGGAATTCCCAACCGTAGACAAAACATATAATCAGAATAACCCGTACACAAAGAAAATCGACCCGATGTCTTGGGGTAAAACCCCTAAGAACTGTAGACAAAATAACAAACAAAGTCACAAGGTCCCAAGGGTATCAAGGCTTCTAATCATAAGTCCAAGAGGTCCACAAATCCATTATTCCAATGATAGTAACCAAATAGTCCAAGTAACCTTAAAGTTTTTTATTGTTCAAGTTGGCTATTAAGTATCTTCAAAAATAAAATGAAAAGCTCAAGCGAGCAAAAATCGAAATGACATAAAGATAAATGCTCAAGTGAGCAAAGGTAAAAAATGACATGAAATGTAAATTCCAAAATAAATGGTACATAAAAGTAAAGGCATAAACTAAAAGCATGAAATAAAAGCACAAAGTAAAAGTCAATTGTTAATGAGTTAGGAATTAGAGGTTAGTTGAATGACCATCTTGAAACTTGTATTTGAAAACTCATTAGAAGATTGATAAAATCAAAGCTTCTCAACAACAAGTTTCATTTGCTTTTTTTCAAGTATATCATTCATTTCAAGTTCTCGAGGCGACAACATATGATCAACGATGTTTAAATGATTTGGTTAGACCAAAGTTTATGAAGGTTAATTATAGGATTGATAAGATCAAAGCCTCCTAACAATGAACCTCAAGATTTTTGGATCAAAGGTTTCAAATTAAACATACTTAGGCTTGCAAACATAAGTTTGGGCTATGAATGGTCATTTCTCGAACCGAGACATAATTTAGTGCTATGTTAAGCAATCGTAAGTGGACTTATGTAGAAGTTACACCTATTTTGAGGCCGATCAATAGCAATATATGTACCATATGTTTGGATAAATGATATGTAGATTATTCTATAACAACATGTAGCACAAGTGAGAAGGGGCTGAGATGAAGAGGGAGAATAAATATTTGAACCAAGGTGTGATACGGTGGGAGAACTGACTTGAGGTTTTACGTTTGTATTCGCACTTGTTCGGTTTAGCAAGAGTCGCCACCGACTTTTTATTTTATCCTAAGGAAAGGTTAAAAAGCACATGAAAAACCTTTTGAGATGTTTCGTGGGTTCGGGGGGTAGATTATGAAAAGGGAAGGTATTAGCACCCTTTTCATCCATGGTTATCCATGGGCTCTTAGTTACTTGTTTTAGATCACTGGCCTTTGATTTTCAATTGCTTGAAATTGTGGTGTGTGTGTGTGTTTTGAAAATGTTTTGAAAAAGAAGCCTTGTCTAGGCAACCGTTGTAACAAATCTTTACTCGAATGTTTTACAAAGGTGTGTGTCTTTTCGAAAAGATGTTTCAATGTTTTTGAAAGTTGTTTTGGAAGTTGTATTTGTGAAGTGTGGTTTTGAAAAGTAGGCAAGTGTGATTTGCAAGTTGATCAAGTAACTAAGAGTTGTCTACCCCTAAATTTACTCAAAGATTTTTCTCATGTTTTAACCCTTTTAACAATGTTGTTCCACCATTGTATTTGGTGGACAATCTTGCGTTAGGATGTTAACGGGACAGGCGCGGGTCATCGTATGGACCATGAATGCAATAGTGCCAAGTGTCTTTGGAAATTTTGCTTGAAGGAACTATCATCATTTTGATTAGGCAACTTTCGAAAGCGTCATCGAGGGACTTATGATCATTTGAATTGTTTTGCCAAAGAAACTCAACATGCAAGCATGGCCCGTTTTGGAAGGCAACGAGTGGGATTACCCTAGGGGTGCAAGTGTGAATTGTGTATTGATTGTCATGCATTTGTCTTGTATTAGGTTATCTAGCGTTTGATTTTATTTACATACAAACCCTAAGTCTAACCATGGTATATTTGAAAGCGATAAATTGCGGGAATTTAAAGTCTACGCTATTACAAATAAGTATTCGGGGATGGGGGTACAAGTATTTACAAATGGGGATGAGACTTTAATGGGAGAGTAGTGCCCAAATAATTTACAACCAAATTGAATCAATCACAATGTAAAATGTAGCAATGTCCAAAGATAAGTAAATGTATAAGAATAGAGCAATGTAAATGTGTCAATGTATTTGTGTATGTGATTTATTTACAGGTGAGAATGATGTTTAACTTAATGAAAAAACTTAAGTATTGTTTATTTATTTTGTATTCTTATCTTGTTTTGTATTTTGGTAAATATGTATAAGTAAAAGATTTTAATAAAAGAAAAGAAAATATTTAAGAATTCTATTTTATGTATTAATGTTTTATGTTAGTATTTTTTATGTACAAATAAAAATTTCAAAGAAAAGAAAAATGTTTTAGGTTCAAAGAAAATTATTATTTGTATTTTAGTTTCTATACAAGAAATCATTAAATTCCAAATTTTATTCCTAAGTATTTTTTAATTATACTAACTAAAAAGTAGTTAAGAAAGTTTTATATAAAAAGGTTTAAAATATTATTTTATTTACAAATAAACAATTTATGTTATAAAGAAAATAAGATAGTGTTAGTATAAAAAAGTAGAAAATAAATAAAAATGGGGAGGAGTTAAATGGGCTTGGTGTGAACTTGCTTGGCCCAAATAAATGATCAGAAATAAAAAAGGAAAAAGGGGGTGCGCTTGTTTTACTGGTGGGCTTAAGGCTTGAATGGGGAATCGACCCAACCGGTTTGAGACATTTTCTTTGGGTTTCATTGGATTTGTTTCATTTGGGATTAGGGTTTGTTGAATACAGAGGCGCCATTTCTCCATTTTTGTCTCCTCTTCATCTTTCTTCGCTCGTACCATGCCTCTGAACAAGCCTTCGTCCAAGGCCACCAGGCGCCATCGCTACCTCCTCCCCTTTATGGATTACTCAAGCGGTGGTTTACAAGGTTTGATTCTGTTCTTTAACGCGTTAGGGTTTCGTGCTTCATATCTTGCATTGTTTTCATTCGTTTATGATTTCTTTTATGTTGTTGTTTGTGTTCTGATTGAGGTACGTGAAAAGAAAAAGATTAGAGATACTACCTTTTGGCTTTTGGAGGTGGAGAAGGACGGTGGTTTGGAGGCGCTTTGGGCGGCCAAGGGCGAGGGCGCGTGATGAAGCTGTGCTCTCGCTGGAAAACCTGGTATTTTATATTTTCTTTTTAGGGTTTTGTGATGACTATCTGAAAACCTTTGCTTTAAACACCTCTTTTGCTTATTTGCTTCCTTTCCTCTGATGATTATACTTCGCTTTTGAGATGCCTGATTTTGAGTATTGTGGTACAAACCCTATGATGAGGTTACTCTGAGGGTCTTGGTTGGTTCAGTTGTTGATTCTGAGATGGTTCGGATTGCTTTGAATGCTTTTGATTTGCTTTGATATTAATGATGATTTGAATCTGAATATGTGGTTGCTTTTGTTGGGTTTTGAAAGGCTTCTATTTGTAAGTTATTTGTTTTGAAGTTTAGGCCTTGAAACAAGTTTTTGTTGTTTCTGGTTTGAGGTTGATGTTTAGTTACAGTTTAAGGCAGGCTTGGCTTTTAGGCTTGCTTGGAGCGGGCTTAAGGCTTGGAAATATGGCTGTTTGCTTCAGGTTTGAAACAGGTCTGATATTAGGCTTTTATGCAGTAACAGGTTTGAGAAGTTTAGGCTTGAAGCTTGATGTGCTTCTAGTTTGGTTGATGTTTGTATGCTTCTGGTTTAGCTTGCTTTGATGCAGATTGTTTTGGTGGCTTTGGTTTCCACCTTGTTTTTGGGTTGTTTGAAGCAGGTTAAGGCTTGGCTCAAGGCTTGCTTCAGTTTGTGTTACAGTTTGTAACCTTGGGTATTCTCTATGTGTTATTCTGCCCCCTTCTACTGTGTTGTGGTATATTTGGTTTATATCTTTTTTCTTCAAGCCTAAACCTGCTGTAAGCCTTTTTTTCCTCTCTCTTTTCCTCTCTCTCTCTATAATTTAAAGCAATTGTTTATTGCTTAAAAGTAGCTTTTCTGAAAAAGTACTGGCTTGGGAAATGATGACTTTTGATGTTGCTTGCAATGCATATTTTCCAGTTTTCCTGCATCTTGTTGACATCATTTTGTACTTCTTTGACAGCTTTTGGATTGCCTTTTGTACTTGTTGATGTTTTGATATCTTTTGATATCTTTGGACAGTTTTTGACAGCTTGCTGTCCAATTTGGGCTTTGGTTAGGCATCTGTAGTTCAGTTTGCCTTTGACTATGCAGCTTGTTGACAATGCAGTATGTTTGAAAATTTGAATTTGTGCAATTGTAACTTTGTGCATTTCATACTTTATTTGCAAGCATATTCTATCCCTCTTTGTGAACCAAGATAAATCTTGTGATTTGCAGAGAGGGCAAACTGATTCCGGCCAGTTACTTTTAATGATGATCTTTTTAACTGTCTGCTCTTTTATTTTATCTGTTTTTGACTTTTTCTTTTTCTTTGTTTTGCAGATGAAAATCAATTGAGCAATGAGGAGCAGCAACTGGAGGATGAAGATTTAGAAAAATTAGGACGCATTTTTATTTTACTTTTAATCACTGTAATGAATATTATTATAAATACTTGTAAATGATTACTGTATTTAAATAATACTTGTACAAATAATTAAAAAAATAAATAAAAGTATTTTGTCCATTAATCTCTTTTAATTCCACTGTCTATTTAATTATTTAAGCTTTCTCGAATTAAAACAATTGGAAGTGGATCCAATTATTCTAACTTAGATAACGAAAATAATTAACAAACATTGTGTAGTCTTGCAATTAATAATAACCTGGCGTCCCAATTAAACATAAGCAATGCACAGTCAAATCCAACAAACATCCACATGCTTATCCCTTTTACTGATCAAATCAAACACTGCAAACTCTTAATCCAAATGCCTCAGTCCAAATCTCAGAGTAAACTGAAAAGAACTGTAGAATTAATTCTTTCTGAGAAATACGCGCGCAAAACCCTGATTCTTGATCAAATGTCAAAGAAGCGTCCGCCTGATCAAAACCTGAGCCAACTCAACCAAACCTTAGCAATCTGCTTGAACTGCTTTAAAATCAATGAAAACCCTAAATTTTGTCTGACTGACGAGAAAAGTCCGTTTGACCGATTCTTGAGCCAGTCTGAAAAATCAGAAAAAGCCCGAAGCTGTGATTTCTTGTGGAAAAGAGGAGGGCAAATTTTGGGGTACAACAGTTGCCCCTGTTCAATCTTCTTGAACCTGAAGAGTTAGACTGGCAAGTTTGCCTTTTGCGACTCGAAGGTAAAAGGAGATTGGACACTAGAGTGCCCAAAAAATTTTTTGCACTCGGTGACGTGATGGTATAGGGAATGGGCTTAAAGATGCCATTTGGTGATGGGCTTAAAGATGCCATCTGGAAATTACTGGTAGGAGGATGGGCTTAGAGATGCCATCTGAAGGTGATTGTTGAACTGTATGTCATTGGTGAGTGGACGAGTATCAGAAAGGTATCCATGCTTTGGAACATCTCTGAACTGGGGATCTGAATAAGCAATAGATCGACGTCCGTATCTGGAAGCATCCGTACACTATTTTCGAAAGTTGACTCTGAACAAGCGATAGATTAACATCCGTTGTTGGGAAGAATCTGTAAACTGTTTTCAGAGGTTGAAGAATCTGAACAAGTGATAGGTTAACATCCGTTACTGGAGAACCCGTGAACTGTTTTCAGAAGTCTTGAAGTTGAATAAGCAATAGAGCAGCATCCGTTGTTGGGAAGCGTCCGTAAACTGTTTTCAAAAGTTGCATCTGAACAAACGATAGATTAACATCCGTTGTTGGGAAGAATCTATAAACTGTTTTCAGAAGTCTGAAGAATCTGAACAAGCGATAGGTTAACATCCGTTACTGAAGAACCCGTGAACTGTTTTCAGAAGTCTTGAAGTTGAATAAGCAATAGAGCAGCATCCGTTGTTGGGAAGCGTCCGTAAACTGTTTTCAAAAGTTGCATCTGAACAAGTGATATATTAACATCCGTTGTTGGGAAGAATCCGTAAACTGTTTTCAGAAGTCTGAAGAATCTGAACAAGCGATAGGTTAACATCCGTTACTGGAGAACCTGTGAACTGTTTTCAGAAGTCTTGAAGTTGAATAAGCAATAGAGCAGCATCCGTTGTTGGGAAGCGTCCGTAAACTGTTTTCAAAAGTTGCATCTGAACAAGCGATAGATTAACATCCGTTGTTGGGAAGAATCCGTAAACTGTTTTCAGAAGTCTTGAAGTTGAATAAGCAATAGAGCAACATCCGTTGTTGGGAAGCTTCTGTAAACTATTTTCAAAAGTTGCTTTGTAACAAGCGATAGATTAACATCCGTTGTTGGGAAGAATCCGTAAACTGTTTTCAAAAGTCTGAAGAATCTGAACAAGCGATAGGTTAACATCCGTTACTGGAGAACCCGTGAACTGTTTTCAGAAGTCTTGAAGTTGAATAAGCAATAGAGCAGCATCCGTTGTTGGGAAGCGTCCGTAAACTGTTTTCAAAAGTTGCATCTGAACAAGCGATAGATTAACATCCATTGTTGGGAAGAATCCG
The DNA here is from genome assembly GCA_948472305.1 of Vicia faba. Classification (NCBI taxonomy): domain Eukaryota; kingdom Viridiplantae; phylum Streptophyta; class Magnoliopsida; order Fabales; family Fabaceae; genus Vicia; species Vicia faba. The sequence goes on along the minus strand of OX451738.1, from coordinate 1,218,195,799 downwards.
TAAACTGTTTTCAGAAGTCTGAAGAATCTGAACAAGCAATAGGTTAACATCCATTACTGGAGAACCCGTGAACTGTTTTCAGAAGTCTTGAAGTTGAATAAGCAATAGAGTAGCATCCGTTGTTGGGAAGCGTCCGTAAACTGTTTTCAAAAGTTGCATCTGAACAAGCGATAGATTAACATCCGTTGTTGGGAAGAATCGGTAAACTGTTTTCAGAAGTCTTGAAGTTGAATAAGCAATAGAGCAGCATCCGTTGTTGGGAAGCGTCCGTAAACTGTTTTCAAAAGTTGAGAAGTGGAGAAGGAACCGGTGTAGGGTTTCCTGATGATGAGTCCGTGTAAAACTGCATCTGAATTTGAGAAGGAATCGATGTAGGGTTTCCTGATGATGAGTCTGTGTAAAACTGCATCTGGATGAATTTGGAATAAGGATCAGAATGTCGCCATCTCTGGGTCACATCTGAACTATCTCTAGAAAGAATCTTGGAAGACGTTGATCTTTGTCTGTCGACTGATCTTTTCTGAAAAGGTGAAGAGTTAGTTGTATGCAATGTCATGATGCATGATGTAATGTATGCTATATCAATGTTTATGATATGAATGTGATGAATGCGCATGTAGGCTGATGCGCTGTCTTGCTGAGGATAGATGAATCCTGGATAATGAGATCTTTGACTTCTGCTGGGGAAAGTGAATTCTTGACTGCTGCAGGGGAGGGCAAGAATCTTTTGATCGTTGAAGATGAGAAGTCCTGGGACCACTGTTGGGGAATCAGGAGCTTGGGTTGTATGCCAATCTACTGAGGATTCCTGTCTTGAGGAGATCTTCACTGGAGAATATTCGAATATTCTGTGAGGAACTGAGAATGAGAGTCTCCATTCTGCTTGGGGATTGATAGTTGGAAGTTTTTAGCTTCGCTGGGGATTGCAAGAATCTTTTGATTGCTACAGGTATTGACCTGGGATAAGTATCAGAATGTCGCCATCTCTGGGTCACATCTGAACTATTTCTAGAAGCAAATCTTGAATAAGTTATAGAATGTCGCCAAATCAGGGTCACATCTGAACTATCTCTAGATCTTGATTTTGTTGAGGGTCATACATTGGGAGTATACCAATCTTCCGAGGTTGATGAGAATCTTCATGCTGTTAACGGTCAGGAACTGGGAGTGTACCAATCTTCTGAGGTTTTAAGGATGAAAGTCTTCATTCTTGAGGGAAACAGATTTTTAGGAGCTTCAATTGTCCGTTATTCTGTTGGTGGTTGTAACTTCCAGCAGGTGATGAAGGAATTGTTAGACACTTTTGACATTCGAATGCCCCAAGTGATGACTTCCGTGTCTGGAGTGTATCTGAAACTGTAACTAGGATCTGAATGAGTGACAGAATGGCTATCGTGTCTGGAGCGTATCTGAAACTGTATCTTGGAGTTGAGATCTGTATGAGTAGCAGAATGACTTCCGTGTCTGGAGTGTATCTGAAACTGTAACTAGGATCTGAATGAGTGACAGAATGGCTACCGTGTCTGGAGCGTATCTGAAACTGTATCTTGGAGTTGAGATCTGTATGAGTAGCATAATGACTTCCGTGTCTGGAGTGTATCTGAAACTGTAACTAGGATCTGAATGAGTAACAGAATGGCTACCGTGTCTGGAGCGTATCTGAAACTGTATCTTGGAGTTGAGATCTGTATGAGTAGCAGAATGACTTCCGTGTCTAGAGTGTATCTGAAACTGTAACTAGGATATGAATGAGTGACATAATGGCTACCGTGTCTGGAGCGTATCTGAAACTGTATCTTCCAACAGGTGATGAAGGAATTGTTGAACACTTTTGACATTCGAATGCCCCAATTGGTGATGAAGGAGACTTTCCCCAAGTTCACTGAACTTTTGAGAGATTTGTTGAAATCTTGACTGGACTGCCCCAGGTTAACTGAACTTTGAAAGATCTGTTGAAACCTTGACTGGACCGCCCCAGGTTAATTGGATGGTGACATGTCATGCCTCTTGTTGATAGGAGATTTGTCAATGGAAGTGTCATCCTTCTTGAAGTGATTTTTCCCACTGAGAGAGTTTTCGTTCCTCCGAACATTCGCTGTATGAATTTCTTCGCTGTCAAACAAATAACCATATACAGACAATGATATTCAAGCAATGCAAAGTTTATGTTTGTCTCGAAGTTTTGAAAAATGCGTTTTTTAGCAGAAAATTTTTCATAAGACAAATTCAACACAAGATTTTAGAGCAAAGCCTTACAGGAGTCAGGATACCTTTTGTAACAGTATGCTTTCGAACTAACCCATGCTTCAAATAGGAATTTTGAAGGGTTGTAACGTGGCTTGGTTCATGGTTTAAGAAACAAAGGATAAAGGCTCAAAGTATATTTGTACCCACCCGCTCTTCGTGATGTTCTTCAACCCTAAGCTCAGTTAATTGTGCGTCGAACTCCATTCGATTTTTGAACGACTTTTTGGGTGATGGTTCACCAGTTGAATTTTGGAAGACAATCATCATATCCTTTTTTCTTTTGCAACATTTTTCATGTTGTTGAGGATTTGTAACGACCTCGTTCTTTTGATTTGTTATCCCTAACTTTTGCCTGACTGTTCCCGTTTTTGAGATCACAGTCAGCGGGCTGCCCCGGCTTTCTTAAGCCTCCTTTACAGGTTTTGGCTTATTGGGTTTTTTCTTTTTTGAGAGATAATGACTGCCTATGAGATAAGGAACCATCACTGTCTTTTTAATTCCAAAGGAATTTTCTTTTTGATGTCGTTCATTTTGTTACGAACTGAGAGTTTGCGACTTCAATGCGCACCTTTTTGAATTAACTGAGAGACTACCCTGCCCCAGGTTTATATCAAAGGTTTCAATTTGTTTAGAACAGAAAACTCCTACTTCTTTGGCTCGAAGAGGTTGACTAGGGATTATCTTCCTTATAACTCCAGTGTTTGGGAGTTGAAAGAAATGCCTGTACATCATCAGCAAGGTCTGTTCAAAAGCATACTGTATGAGATTATGGTATTGTTTCGTCATCCTCTATCTATAGGCTTGCAGCTTTTTATCAAGAGTTAAATATCATAAAGAAAGCATAAGAGTAGTGAAAACGAATGGATGAATTCAAGACAAACATATGCAAGCATTAATGAAACAAAGTTTGACATCAACAGATAATTGTTTGAATAACAAAAGAAATTACAACTTTGAAAATTCAAATGAAACAAAAGTCTCCCAGTTTGAGCTTTGTCACTTTAGGTGGAGAAACCCTTAACAGAAGATTTTCATCTCGCCGTCTGGCATGAACCTCAGCACTCCAATGTCAATCAGATCTTGAATCTTGTTCTTCAAGGCCCAACAGTCGTCGGTATCATGTCCCGGGCTATAGGAGTGGTACACACAAAATGCGTCGGGATGATAGTTAGGAGCAGAGGTATTGGGCTTCCGAATAGGATCCCTTAAAGCAGTCAAATTGACCTCTAACAAGCGCTCCAGTATTAGAGATGACGGTATGTCAGTCTCAGTGAACTGTCTTCCCGACGTATTTTGCTTACGCCGATTACCCCGTTGATGCTGGCGAGGTTGTTGGTGGGCTTGTGACCCTGAAGCAAGTAGAGGAGCCTTCCCCTTGTCTTCTTGTCTGGAGGGGGGTTGGGTGGTGACTTGCTCTTCAACCTCAGATGTTTGCCCCACTTGGTTTTCCCGAAGCAGTTGGTTGACAAGAACCCTGAGCTCTTCTTGCCTCTGAGACAAGTCCTGGATGAGAGCCATCTGGCCCACCAGTTGTCCCATCACTTGGATCCTCAATGTTGCCAAATCAAACTGCAGTTCCCCCAGCTGGTCACTCCTGGCATTGTTTGAAGTCTCCTGGACCAAGCCCTTTGTGAGGAGAGCTTTCACTTCTTCTTGCCCCAAGGATAGGTTCAAGAACATTTCCAGCTGAGCAGTCTGGTCCTGGATATCCTTGACAGTCCTTTCTAGAGCCATCTCTTACTGAAATAAACAGTAGGAGAGTAAGGAAACCTGAAAAAGGAAAAACTGTTATGATGCAATGCATGATATGTGGATGCATGCTTTCAAGGATTTCTTGGGGTAAACACAAGAGAATGTTAGAGGTTGAACTTTGATCTTTGATTGGAGAACTTCGCAACGGTGGATGTCTTTCCACGAGAATCAAGCTCACCATGTCGAGTGGGTCATAGCCCCTGATTCAAGTTGTTGCACTTGATCTTTGATGGCATTTGCTTAAAGGAGAAAACCTCTTGCCCCTTGGTAGACGTCTGGTTCAACGTAACCCTGCATCAAAAGAACCCTCGAGATCCTTGAAATGGTTAGTGAAAATGCTATGGTATGATGTCATGATGTTATATACATGTATGCAGAAGCAAGTGAGTGTATATACAGGAAATCATATTCACACAAAGCAAACAAGTCCTTAGGTTTAGGCTTGCATGGGGTTTGTAGGTAAGTACCCTCTTGAAGTTAGTTGGCTCATCCTGTCCTAAAATAGAAACTGGGTTCTAAGGAGCTCAATATCATTGGATTATTTTCTGTGTTCATTGTTTTGGTTTAGCCACTTAACTGGCGACCAAAATATTCCAAGAAAACAACCCTCAATGAGTGTAGTATCGAGTATCTACCAACTTCGGACTGCACCAAAGTCGGTCATCTCACTACCCCTAAAAAGGCTAGGATGGTCAAGTAAGGTTCTAAGAGTTCGTTAGTGCTTCACGACATCACTCAGCGGCCCCGTACTCTCCTTGATTGAACTCAAGGGTTACCGATACTCACAAATATGTCACACTAACATAGCTTACTGCTTCAACCATGTCGGTATACCCCGCACAGTTCCCTCACAGTTTTATTGCTATTTACCTAAAAAGGTGCCCCAAATCCGGGTGTAGGATTTACAACAAACCCAAACAAGGACCCAAAAAGAAGCAATCAAGGTAATCAAAGCAAGAATGTAAAGGTGATCTAAACCCTAAGTTAACCCCACTTTAAAGTTTAGTCCCCAGCAGAGTCGCCAGTTCTGTGATACGGTGGGAGAACTGACTTGAGGTTTTGCGTTTGTATTCGCACTTGTTCGGTTTAGCAAGAGTCGCCACCGACTTTTTATTTTATCCTAAGGAAAGGTTAAAAAGCACAGGAAAAACCTTTTGAGATGTTTCGTGGGTTTGGGGGGTAGATTATGAAAAGGGAAGGTATTAGCACCCTTTTCATCCATGGTTATCCATGGGCTCTTAGTTACTTGTTTTAGATCACTAGGCTTTGATTTTCAATTGCTTGAAATTGTGGTGTGTGTGTGTGTTTTGAAAATGTTTTGAAAAAGAAGCCTTGTCTAGGCAACCGTTGTAACAATTTTTTACTCGAATGTTTTACAAAGGTGTGTGTCTTTTCGAAAAGATGTTTCAATGTTTTTGAAAGTTGTTTTGGAAGTTGTATTTGTGAAGTGTGGTTTTGAAAAGTAGGAAAGTGTGTTTTGCAAGTTGATCGAGTAACTAAGAGTTGTCTACCCCTAAATTTACTCAAAGATTTTTCTCATGTTTTAACCCTTTTAACAATGTTGTTCCACCATTGTATTTGGTGGACAATCTTGCGTTAGGATGTTAACGGGACAGGCGCGGGTCATCGTATGGACCATGAACGCAATAGTGCCAAGTGTCTTTGGCAATTTTGCTTGAAGGAACTATGATCATTTTGATTAGGCAACTTTCGAAAGCGTCATTGAGGGACTTATGATCATTTGAATTGTTTTTCCAAAGAAACTCAACATGCAAGCATGGCCCATTTTGGAAGGCAACGAGTGGGATTACCCTAGGCGTGCAAGTGTGAATTGTGTATTGATTGTCATGCATTTGTCTTGTATTAGGTTATCTAGCGTTTGATTTTATTTACATACAAACCCAAAGTCTAACCATGGTATATTTGAAAGCGATAAATTGCGGGAATTTAAAGTCTACGCTATTACAAATAAGTATCCGGGGATGGGGGTACAGGTATTTACAAATTGGGATGAGACTTTAATGGCAGAGTAGTGTCCAAATAATTTACAACCAAATCGAATCAATCGCAATGTAAGATTTAACAATGTACAAAGATAAGCAAATGTATAAGAATAGAGCAATGTAAATGTGTCAATGTATTTGTGTATGTGATTTATTTACGGGTGAGAATGATGTTTAACTTAATGAAAAAACTTAAGTATTGTTTATTTATTTTGTATTCTTATCTTGTTATTTATTTTGGTAAATATGTATAAGTAAAAGATTTTAATAAAAGAAAAGAAAATGTTTAAGAATTCTATTTTATGTATTAATGTTTTATGTTAGTATTTTTTATGTACAAATAAAAGTTTCAAAGAAAAGCAAAATGTTTTAGGTTCAAAGAAAATTATTATTTGTATTTTAGTTTCTATACAAGAAATCATTAAATTCCAAATTTTATTCCTACGTATTTTTTAATTATACCAACTAAAACGTAGTTAAGAAAGTTTTATATAAAAAGGTTTAAAGTATTATTTTATTTACGAATAAAAAATTTATGTTATAAAGAAAATAAGATAGTGTTAGTATAAAAAAGTAGAAAATAAATAAAAATGGGGAGGAGTTAAATGGGCTTGGTGTGAACTTGCTTGGCCCAAACAAATGATCAGAAATAAAAAAGGAAAAAGGGGGTGCGCTTATTTTACTGGTGGGCTTAAGGCTTGAATGGGGAACCGGCCCAACCGGTTTGAGACATTTTCTTAGGGTTTCGTTGGATTTGTTTCATTTGGGATTAGGGTTTGTTGAATACAGAGGCGCCGTTTCTCCATTTTGTCTCCTCTTCATCTTTCTTCACTCGTACCATGCCTCTGAACAAGCCTCCGTCCAAGGCCACCAGGCGCCATCGCTACCTCCTCCCCTTCATGGATTACTCAAGCGGTGGTTTACAAGGTTTGATTCTGTTCTTTAACGCGTTAGGGTTTCGTGCTTCATATCTTGCATTGTTTTCATTCGTTTATGATTTCTTTTATGTTGTTGTTTGTGTTCTGATTGAGGTACGTGAAAAGAAAAAGATTAGAGATACTACCTTTTGGCTTTTGGAGGTGGAGAAGGACGGTGGTTTGGAGGCGCTTTGGGCGGCCAAGGGTGAGGGCGCGTGATGAAGCTGTGCTCTCGCTGGAAAACCTGGTATTTTATATTTGCTTTTTAGGGTTTTGTGATGACTATCTGAAAACCTTTGCTTTAAACGCCTCTTTTGCTTATTTGCTTCCTTTCCTCTGATGATTATACTTCGCTTTTGAGATGCTTGATTTTGAGTATTGTGGTACAAACCCTATGATGAGGTTACTCTGAGGGTCTTGGTTGGTTCAGTTGTTGATTCTGAGATGGTTCGGATTGCTTTGAATGCTTTTGATTTGCTTTGATATTAATGATGATTTGAATCTGAATATGTGGTTGCTTTTGTTGGGTTTTGAAAGGCTTCTGTTTGTAAGTTGTTTGTTTTGAAGTTTAGGCCTTGAAACAAGTTTTTGTTGTTTCTGGTTTGAGGTTGATGTTTAGTTACAGTTTAAGGCAGGCTTGGCTTTTAGGCTTGCTTGGAGCGGGCTTAAGGCTTGGAAATATGGCTGTTTGCTTCAGGTTTGAAACAGGTCTGATATTAGGCTTTTATGCAGTAACAGGTTTGAGCAGTTTAGGCTTGAAGCTTGATGTGCTTCTGGTTTGGTTGGTGTTTGTATGCTTCTGGTTTAGCTTGCTTTGATGCAGTTGGTTTTGGAGGCTTTGGTTTCAACCTTGTTTTTGGGTTGTTTGAAGCAGGTTAAGGCTTGGCTCAAGGCTTGCTTCAGTTTGTGTTACAGTTTGTAACCTTGGGTATTCTCTATGTGTTATTCTGCCCCCCTTCTACTGTGTTGTGGTATATTTGGTTTATATCTTTTTTCTTCAAGCCTAAACCTGCTGTAAGCCTTTTTTTCTCTCTCTTTTCCTCTCTCTCTACAATTTAAAGCAATTGTTTATTGCTTAAAAGTAGCTTTTCTGAAAAAGTACTGGCTTGGGAAATGATGACTTTTGATGTTGCTTGCAATGCATATATTCCAGTTTTCCTGCATCTTGTTGACATCATTTTGTACTTCTTTAACAACTTTTGGATAGCCTTTTGTACTTGTTGATGTTTTGATATCTTTTGATATCTTTGGACAGTTTTTGACAGCTTGCTGTCCAGTTTGGACTTTGGTTAGGCATGTGTAGTTCAGTTTGCCTTTGACTATGCAGCTTGTTGACAATGCAGTATGTTTGAAAATTTGAATTTGTGCAATTGTAACTTTGTGCATTTCATACTTTATTTGCAAGCATATTCTATCCCTCTTTGTGAACCAAGAGAAATCTTGTGATTTGCAGAGAGGGCAAACTGATTCCGGCCAGTTACTTTTAATGATGATCTTTTTAACTGTCTGCTCTTTTATTTTATCTGTTTTTGACTTTTTCTTTTTCTTTGTTTTGCAGATGAAAATCAACTGAGCAATGGGGAGCAGCAACTGGAGGATGAAGATTTAGAAAAATTAGGACGCATTTTTATTTTACTTTTAATCACTGTAATGAATATTATTATAAATACTTGTAAATGATTACTGTATTTAAATAATACTTGTACAAATAATTAAAAAAATAAATAAAATTCTTTTGTCCATTAATCTCTTTTAATTCCACTGTCTATTTAATTATTTAAGCTTTCTCGAATTAAAACAACTGGAAGTGGATCCAATTATTCTAACTTAGATAACGAAAATAATTAACAAACACTGTGTAGTCTTGCAATTAATAATAACCTGGCGTCCCAATTAAACATAAGCAATGCACAGTCAAATCCAACAAACATCCACATGCTTATCCCTTTTACTGATCAAATCAAACACTGCAAACTCTTAATCCAAATGCCTCAGTCCAAATCTCAGAGTAAACTGAAAAGAACTGTAGAATTAATTCTTTCTGAGAAATACGCGCGCAAAACCCTGATTCTTGATCAAATGTCAAAGAAGCGTCCGCCTGATCAAAACCTGAGCCAACTCAACCAAACCTTAGCAATCTGCTTGAACTGCTTTAAAATCAATGAAAACCCTAAATTTTGTCTGACTGACGAGAAAAGTCCGTTTGACCGATTCTTGAGCCAGTCTGAAAAATCAGAAAAAGCTCGAAGCTGTGATTTCTTGTGGAAAAGAGGAGGGAAAATTTTGGGGTACAACACAAGGAATTTAACCAAACTATGATTAAAATTATTCATCAATTTTGGTGGAGTTAAACTCAACACCGAAGATCTAATGATGTTAATGAAGCTTATGATTTAAAAATCATATAGTTCAAGATCAGCCAGAATATATATAAAAATAAAATTGCATTTAATAAGCAAAATAGAATGAGAAAAAGATTTTTAAAATTTTTTTAAGAGCAAGAATAGAGAAATGTTTGTTTTGAAGAGTGTTTTGAAAGTGAGGTGTAAATGGTTTTGTTTGTGAGCAAAATATTATGAGAAATCTACCTACTCAAAAAGTCTTTGTTCTTTTCCTCCTCCTTTAGATAGTATTATTCTACCATTATTTGGTAAGTAGCCATATCATTGGATGTGAGGGACATGCGTGAGTCATCGTACAGTTATAAAATGCAACTTGTAAGATGTTTTAGAAATTGTCATAAGGGACTAATATCTTTTATCGAAGGCAACATTGAAGGGTCATCGAGGGACTACGATCTTTTAATCGAGGGTCTTTGCTAAAACATCTCACGTTCGAGGGACATGACTGTTTTTATCCGAGGCAACAAGTGTGGGTTACCCTCGAGGTGCATGTGTGCAAAGTGTTTTATTTTCATGTATTTTGTCTTGAATTAAGGTTGTCTAATGTTTGATTTTAAGTCTTGTCATGCAAACCCTAATTACTAGCAATAATAAGGAAAGCGATAAATTACGAAATTTAAATGTTCTACGCTATTACAACGCTTTGGGAATGGGGGTACAATTTGTAAATAGGGGGAAGAGATAAATAAAGCCTAATTATCTATTACAAACCATGTACATAAATAATAAAATGCACAAAATGTAAAGAGGAAGAAAGAAATTGTTTTTAGGGTTTTTGATGGAGAAAAAGGTTTTATAGTTAACCTAATTAGACTAATTAAATTTAATCACAAGAAAAATTAATAAACTTGAATAAGATGAACTAAGATAAAAAAAAATAATTTAAATGGAGAAATAGTTTAAATATAGAAACCTAAATCTAAATTAAATCAAAAGAGAATTTAATTGTTAGAAAAATATTTTTGAGGTTTTATTGGTTTGAAAATAAATGTAAGAAATAAAATAAAATAAGAAGAATGGAATTAAAATATTTTAAATTTCATTATTCAAGAAAAATATATTTTTATATTTTTGGTTTGAAAATGAATAGATAAATAATAATAATTAAAACACAAAAAAAAAGAAATAAAAAATAAATGGGTTGGGTGTTAAAAAGTAGAATGAGGGTTAAGAGTTAGTAAAAAGGCCCAAGTCAGTTTTTGTTTGAAATCAGAAAATAAAAAATAAAAAATAAAACAGATAAATGGGCCAGCGTCGCTTTTAGTAAAAGGGGTGGTGAGAATTAGCAAAATAAAATAAAATGAATGAGGCCCAAGTTCTGAGTCCTGCGCCTGTTTTGATCCCATGTTGTTGGCTTATTGTGATGTACCATGGATCTATTCACATGATGCATTGATTCAGTCATGCAATGATCAAATGGTGATGAGATTAGGGCACTTGAGACACGTGCATGGCTTGTATGCATGGAACATGAAATAAGAAAATGTGAAAAAAAACAAAAGGGTGCCACTAGGTCTTGAACCCAGGTCCCTATAGTTCAATGCCTTATGCGCGCTTCCTCTGCCACTGCGGTGGTTGTTTTATCCGTTATTAAGAAAAGTTGCAATACATTTAAAATAAACCCTTTCCTGAACACACTTCATCTTCTTCCTCGCGCCAGCTTCCATTTTTACATTTTCAAATTTTTGAATTTGCTCATTTCTCAACCATTTTCAAAAGTGTAAACATGAAACTTGCTCTATTTTTCACCATGAATTCAATCATGTAAATAACTAAAGCTATAAATCAAAGATGAAAACAAATTTTGTTTGGTACCAAATAAAACCTAATTTTTTCAAAAATTTCAAACTTAAAATTCGCATCACTCAGGTAACATAAATGAAAACTGAAGGCATGGTTAGCTTCAGGGCTGTGATGTCTACATTTTTTCTTCACAAAGTAACCATTAATAATGCTTGTAAAGAGAGTTCAAAGTTGAGAAAACTTACCTCAAAACTGGAAATCATGTATGGAGTTTGAGCACCCCTGGAAGTTTTGTGACGATCTGGATAGCTTCACTGGACTTCTGGGAAGCTAATGCAACTCTTAGTTTATGCTGAAAGTGCTTGAATCGTGTTGGAGAAGTCAAGTTGCAGGTGGCTGTTTTTGAGTTTGGAAGATGATAAAAATGGAGTTATAGTTATGAAACAGGGATGGGGATGAGTTGTATATGATGTATGGAAGCTTTGTGATTTGCAAGTTTGAAGGTCTGCAAAGCAAGATTATGCAGCATGGCTTGAGATTTGGTCAAGTTTTCTTCATGAAAATTACCTATATTTCCAGCATGGATGCTCAACTTCTTCTCTTCGAAACTTCTAACTCAAGCAGGATCTCTTCAATTTATTGGACATTTTGGAAATCTTGAAATATTGTCTACAACCTTCATGTTGACCACTCTGGCTAACTAAACTTGGAACTTAGTGAAAAATTGCTAAGAAGTTGGGACAAAAAATCTGCCTAACTTGATGAAAATTTCACTAAGTGTTTTTTGATAAAAAGTCATGACTTCATGGGCCTATATCTATTAATATAAGCATTTTTTGGACATCAACCCTCAAGGACAAAGTTATAGAATTCATCAAGATCTATAACTTTCATGTTAAAAGTTTTGCTTGAATCATCTTGAATCTTGGTGAAAAATTGTCATGAATTAGTGAAACTATCAAGGTTAAAAAACACTTAGAATTTTTCTAAGTCTTGAAAATGTTGACTTTTTGTTGACTTTATTGATTCTTGGTGATCAAGTTTGATATTTTTGAATGTCTTGATGATTTTTGATCTTTGAAATTCAATGTTGATAAAAAAAGTCAAAGTTTGACTTTTTGTGTATCAGTTGACTTTTCATCAGTTGATCAAATTTCAACTATCAATCCATTGATATTGAGAAATGATTTGAGCCATGAAATTAGGTCAACATGTTGTGTTTGAGTCCTTGAGATCATGCTCTAAGTCATTAGGTCATGTACTAGGTCAAAACCCTAATTGTGATAATTTTGCCCCTTTGATGATTTGAGTGCTTTTCTTGAGGCATTGTGATTAACCCTTGATCAATTGATAAATTTGACTTAAAAATGTTGATGTTAGCCAAAAATTATGAAGTTTGACTTTATATTGACCACAATTGACTTTTTACCCAATACAACTGATTTTCAGTCATCTGAGCAATTGATTAAGCAAATTTGTGATGCAATACTTGAAACTTGGTATGAGCAATCTTAAAGACCTATAATGAACCATGAAAGTCATTTGAAGCATAAAAAATCCAATTGTCCTTGAGAAAAACAAAACCCTAATTTGGACCCAATGCTTAGGAGGTGAGCTTATCTAATAAACTCTTTGAGAATCCTTGATCATTTGAGATCTTTAGTGAGAAATATCCTGAGAAAAGAGAGGGAAAATTTTGGGGTACAACAACTGCCCGTGCTCAATCTTATTAAACCTGAAGAGTTAGATTGGTGCGTCTTTCATTCGTAACTTAAAGGTAGAAGATGATTGAACACTTAAGTGCCCAGAAATTTGCACTCGCTTGTGCACTAAGTAATGTCGTTGGTTGATTATACTAGGAATGGGCTTAAAGATGCCATTTGGAGAGTGATGGAATATTGTTGGAGATGGGCTTACAGATGCCATCCAAAGGTGATGGAGAGTCGTCAGAGACGGACTTATAGATGCCATCCATTATAACTGTTGATAGAAATTAGACTAGGTCTAAGCTTAACTTCAACTGAAAGAAGTATCAGAACAAATATATGCTTGATTTAATCTAAGCCAGAAGAAATATCTACCAAAAGAAGTATCAGAATAAACCTTTGATCGATTTAAACTGAACCAACAGATGTTTGCGTTGTATTTTACTAGAAAAGAATCAAAATAAATATTTAGTCGATTTAAACTGAACTAGAAAAAGTGTCTACTGGAAAAGTATTAGAATAAATATTTGGTTGATTTAAACTGAACTAGCATATGTCTGTGTCATTTTTAATTGGAAAAGAATCATAATAAATCTTTAGTCGATTTAAATTGAACCAAAAAAAGCGCCTACTAGAAAAGTATCAGAATATATCTTTGGTCGATTTAAACTGAACAACCAAATGTCTTGTGTCATCTTTAACTGGAAAAGAATCAAAATAAATCTTTAGTCAATTTAAACTGAACCATAAAAAGTGTCCACTTGAAAAGTATCAGAATAAATCTTTGGCCGTTTTAAACTGAACCAACAGATGTCTTGTGTTGTCTATAACTAGAAAGGAATCAGAATAAATCTTTAGTTGATTTAAATTGAACCAGAAAAAGTGTCTTCTGAAAAGTATCAGAATAAATCTTTGGCCGATTTAAACTGAACCAACAAATGTCTTGTGTCATCTTTAATTGGAAAAGAATCAGAATAAATATTTAGTCGATTTAAACTGCACTAGAAGAAGTGTCTACTGGAAAAGTATCAGAATAAATCTTTGGTTGATTTAAACTGAACCAGCAGATGTCTGCATTATCTTTAACTAGAAAAGAATCAGAATAAATCTTTAGTCGATTTAAACTAAACCATAATAAGTGTCTATTGGAAAAGTATCAGAATAAGTCTTTGGTCGATTTAAACTGAACCAACAGAGATCTAAAGGAAATGTTCGTCATGTAGATAGTCGCCCCATCCTGTTTCTGGAATTGATATTTATCTGAGTAGAGAGAAAGGAAGATAGTTTCCCCGTCCTATTTTTGGAGTTAATCTTTAATTTGCTTGTTCCTCATAGATAATTGTCTTGTCTTGTTTCAGGGATTAATCTGTGGCTGGTTATCCGGATAGTTTCCCCGTATTATTTCAGGAATTAATCTGGAATTGTTTGAAAATTGTTGATGATATTTGTCTGTTGATTGATTTTTCCTGAAAAAGGTAAAGAGTTAGTTTTATGCAATGTTATGATGTATGAAATGCATTGCGTAATGATGTTCTCAAAATAAATGAGATTGTGATATATGTGTTTTATATGCATATGTTATGATGAATGAATGTGCAATGTTGTTGAAGTGTATTTGTCTTGGAAAATAAATCCCTGACTATTGTTGGGGATGAAGAGTATGTGTATCTTCAATCTTGTCTAGAATGCTTCCACTGGGGATTCCTGGTTACTTGTTTGAGGAAAATCTGCCTGGGATGTATTGATTTCTGTTTGGGGAATTTATTTATTATATACCCTGACTGGGGATAAAAGAGATGGTTAAACTTCCAACTCGTTTGGGGAAGATAATTCTTATATACCCTGACTGGGGATGAAAGAGATGGACAATCTTCCGACTTGTCTGGGGAGGATAAAGTTAACTGGTATCTGGTCGAATTCCAAGCTTCGCAGTAACTTTCTGGGGATAATGATGACTTTACTGGGGAGAAGAATTTTGTCAGCGATTTGTAATAGTATGAGGAATATACTCGAGTTATGTAATTTGTAGTATGTTGGGGAAATAAACCCTGTTGGGGAAATAAACCCTTGTTGATGGAGAAGTACTCTGCCGAGGAAGCTAAATCTCTCCGGGGAAATTAAATTTGCTAAAAAGAAGGACTCTACAAGGTTTCTTTTTCAGTTTTGGAGGCATAAACTCAGCTAGGGAAGAGAAATTCCATGCATTATACTGATTGGAACTTCGTAGGTTGGTGATATTATCGGGAGAGTGACTATAATCTTTTATCTATTGGAGTGATCTGCCAGGGAGATTGTGGGGAATGTACCCTTATTTGTGAAGACTACTCTGTGGGGGATAATTTCATAGAAGTGGCTCTGGTGACTTCATTGGGGATAACCTTATGAAAGGGATTCTATGGATATTTATGGACATCTTGAGTGTCATCCCAATTCCTAGTGTTTTGAGTAAATGCTTAATCCCGTTCTTATGCATATCTTTGTTAACAGTTAATCATGTTCATATGCATATGTTCATTCAATTTAGTCATTGGACGTTTTTGCAAAAAAACAGAAAAAGTAAAAAGTTTGAACTTCAAAGTATATTTGTGTTGATAATTTGCCTATAAACAGACGAGTTTGTACAAGGAGACGGAAATCCTAGTAAGAGGAAGTTGTCGTGAAATGAAAAGAGTACAAAGTGAAAAAACATATGTATAGCCATGTGGAAGTGATCTCATTGGGTTCCAACTCCGCTATTTCCCTTATTCCTTTAAACATATCATCCCTTGCTATCGAAAGAAGTTGATTGAACTGATCTTGTACCATTTGAACTTTTGACCTTGGTAATAAAGCTGGATGTAAGTGATCCAACGGGACATAGTCGTACACTTTAATCCCTAATTTTTTTCCTGGACCGCCCTTTCGGGTTTTTAGTCCACCAGGATACCCTTTTCTGCCCAATCTGTCTTTTCAGGTTTTCGACCTTCCAGGCGTATAATTTTTATATATATCCCTAATTTTTGCTCGAAACCTTTTTGTTCGCCGGGATGCTCTTATTTTTGCCTAGGTATGTCAACCTAGTGGTTCTCTTTTATGCGTAGTATTTTTTGAATTTGTCTGCGTTCACAGGGTGCAGGAAATCTTCACCGTCCATAGTGGTTAACATCATAGCATCGCTTGAGAATACTTTCTTGACAACAAATGTCCCTTCGTAGGTGGGAGTTCATTTTCCCCTGGGATCACCTTGTGGTAGAATGGTACACTTTATTACCAAGTCACCAGCATGGTATACCCGATGCTTAACCTTCTTGTTGAATGCCTTGATTATACGTTTTTGATACATCTGACCATGACAAATAGTCGCAAGCCTTTTCTCGTCAATCAGATTCAACTGATCCAACCAAGTCTGAATCTATTCGTCTTCATCTAGGTTTGCCTCTTTCATGATCCTTAGAGAAGGAATCCAAACTTCAACAGGCAGGACAACTTCCATGCCATAGACTAGAGTGAAATGGGTTTCCCCAGTTAAGGTTCTCCCCGAAGTACGATAGCCATGAAGAGCAAATGGTAACATCTCATGCCAGTCTTTGTAGGTCACCACCATCTTTTGCATAATCTTATTTATATTTTTGTTGGCAGCTTCCACTGCGCCATTCATCTTAGGTCTATATGGATAAGAGTTATGGTGTTTGATCTTGAACTACATGCAAAGTTCAATGATCATGGAGTTGTTGAGATTGGTACCGTTATTAGTTATGATCCTCTCAGGGATACCATACCAGCATATGAGGTTATGCTTGATGAAACAGGCCACGACTTTCTTGGTAACTGAGGCAAACAAAGCTGCTTCAACCCACTTGTTAAAGTAGTCAATGGCGACAAGAATGAAACAATTTCCATTAGAGGCAGTAGGCTTGATTTCTCCAATCATGTCAATGCCCCACATTGCAAATGGCCAAGGAGCAGTCATGACATTCAAAGGAACTATAGGCATGTGAACCTTATCAGCATTAATTTGGCACCTATGGCAAGTCCTTGAGTGGTTATGACAGTCGGTTTCCATGGTCGACCAATAGTAGCCAGCTCTCAGAACATTCTTGGCCATAGCATGTCCACTTGAGTGAGTACCAAAGATTCCTTCATGCATTTCCTCCATAATTTTCTAAGCTTCCTTCTTATGCATACAACGAAGTAGGTTTGAATCATTATTGCACCTATATAGAATCCCGTTGCTCAGTAAGAACTTAGTTGAGAACCTATGCAGGAATTTCTTATCATTGATTGATGCCCCTTTAGGGTATTCTTGAGATTTGAGATACCTTTTTACTTCGTGAAACCAAGGCTTCTCCTCTGCTCCATCAGTGTCAATCTCATAGCAGTGCATTGGTTCATCAAATCTTTTGACTGTAATTCGGGGAGCTTTGTTGTACCATTTGACCTTGAACATAGATGACATGGTAGCTAAGGCATCCGCCTACGGATTTTCTTCCCTTGGGATATGTTCAAAGGTAATTTTTTCAAAGTATGGGATCAAGGTTAGCACAAGTTCTTTGTAAGGGATAAGATTCGAATGTTTTGTATCCCACTCTCCTTTAACTTGACTGACCACCAAAGATGAGTCTCCAAATATGCTTAAGAATTTGATTCTTAGGTTAATAGCAGCCTTAAGACCCAAAATGCATGTTTCGTACTCGTCCATATTTTTAGTGCAGTCAAAGCAAAGCCTGGCAGTGAAAGGTGTATGGCAAACCTCAGGGGAGATGATCACATCACCAATTATGTAACCCAGTGTGTTGGAAGCTCCATCAAAAACCATAGTCCATAGGGATCCTTTCTCAGGTCCTTCATACGGTTCAGGCTTTTCACAATTTGTAATTAGCATGATATTCTCATCCGGGAATTTAAAGTTCATAGACTAGTAATCATCCACGACTTGATGCACCAAATGATCTGCCATTACACTTCCTTTTATCGCTTTTTGAGTAGTGTATTGGATATCATATTCAGTTAAGATCAGTTGCCTTCGGGCTATTCTTCCACAGAGAGCTGGCTTTTCAAAGATGTACTTGATGGGATCCATCTTAGAGATTAACATAGTAGTGTGAGTCAACATATACTTCCTCAGTCGGCGAGCAGGCCATGCCAAAGCACAACAAGTTTTCTCGAGCAGTCAATATCTTGTTTCACAGTTAGTAATCTTTTTGCTAAGGTAGTATATTGGATGCTCTTCTCAACAAGACTCGTCATGCTTCCCCAACGCACACCCCATTGAATTCTCTAACAAGATTAAGTACATGATCAGAGGTCTTCCTTCAACTTGTGGAATTAGAATTGGAGGTTCTTGCAAGTACTCCTTGATCTTGTCAAAAGCTATTTAGCAGCCGTCATTCCATCTGACTACTTGATATTTCTTCAGCAGTTTGAAGATTGGCTCACAAGTAGCAGTTAGGTGAGAGATGAATCAGGCAATGTAGTTGAGTCATCATCAGAAACCCCTGACCTCCTTCTCAGTACAGGGAGATGGAATTTCTTGGATAGCTTTGACTTTTGTAGGTTCGACTTTAATTCCCTTACCGCTGACAACAAAACCTAGGAGCTTTCCAGACCTTACCCCGAAAATACATTTGTTTGGATTCAGCCTCAACTTGTATTTCTTCATCCTCTCAAACAGGTTATGCAAATAATCAAGGTGCTCTTCCTTAGTTTGGAACCTCGCTATCATATCATCAACGTAGACTTCTATCTCATGATGAATCATGTCATGAAATAAATCCACCATAGCCCGTTGATAAGTTGCTCCTGCGTTCTTCAGCCTAAAAGGAATGACCTTATAACAGAAGGTGCCCCACTGTGTGACAAAAGTAGTTTTGTCCATGTCTTCGGGTGCCATTTTGATTTGGTTATAACCTGAGAAGCCATCCATGAAGGAGAATACCTTGTGTTGAGCAGTGTTATCAACCAAGACATCAATATATGGTAGTGGGAAGTCACTTTTGGGGCTTTTTCCTATTTAAGTCCCTATAGTCTACACACATACAAACCTTACCGTCTTCCTTCAGCATTAGAACAACATTTTCAACACATTAGGGATACGAAATCACTGCCAAGAAATCTTCACTGAATTGTTTCAATACCTCAACCTTGATCTTCTCAAACATATCAGGATGCATGCGACAAACCTTTTGTTTGATCGGAGAGCAACCCTCTTTTATTGGCAGACGATGAACCACAATATTAGTATCGAGCCCTGACATGTCTTCACATGACCAAGCGAATACCTCAACATAGTCATGCAACATCTGAACCAATCTGCTCTTGACACTGTCTTCCAGGTTGGCGCCAATCTTGACTTCTTTCTTATTTGCGTCAGTACCCAAGTTTATCACATCGACCTGTTCTTTGTGCAGTTGGATGGCCTTTTTCTCTTGTATCAAGAGTCTGGAAAGTTCTCCAGGTATCTCACAATCTTCTTCACCTTTGTCTTCGGCTTGATAGATTGGATTTTCGAAGTCATAAACGACAATAGCATAATTATTGTCAATGAAATCCGAAGTGGATGTGGATCTGCAAATGTGTGTGCATGTAAGGTTACATGGCTATTTGAAAATGCGGTAAAGTAAAATAAAGACAAGGAGTGCAAAATTTGAATGCAAAATTGTCCAATGTTTTCATTAAATGAGCATATGATATATGAAATGACAACCCTTAACAAATGGACCATTGTGCCTCGGGTAAGGCACATGGCTTAAAGTCATTGTTTTAAAGGAAATTATATAGACAAAACTTCTTAAAGCAATAAAAAGAGTAAATAGCAATTACTCCTGGCTGAAGGAGATTGGGATGAAGTCTTTGGCCTTCCAGTTGTTAATTCCACCGTCAGTAGTTGGGAATATCCAGTCGTCTAGGTCACCATCACTGTCAGTGTCTTCTAGAGAATTGACTTCATTGTTGCTAATACAGAGAGGTGGTCCTCCAACATGAAAACAGTGAACCTCTTTCTGAGCCTTTAAAGTAAAACCCAATCCAAATTTGTCGAATTTGTAGGGGATATCAGGAAGTTGTCCCCAGATAGTGCAACCTCTATCTTTTACCACGGCCCGAGCATCCTTCAGGGAGGCCATTCTTGGTGTGTCTTTAGAGATCTTAGGAGTAGCAAGAGTAGCAGCAATCATTAGGGGGATTACTTCAAATGCTTGACAAGGAGTTTCAATGAATTCACCGTCCATTTCAACATATTTGAAAGAATTTAAATGACTAATCATATATTCTTCCTCCCTACAAACTGTGACAATCTTCCCTTTCACTGGGTGTTTCAGCTTTTGATGCAACGTAGAGGTAACCGCACCTTCCCCGTGAATTCATGGGCGTCCCAACAAGCAAGAATAGGTCGGGCGGATATCTATTACATAAAATGTTTAATTGAATACTTGAGACCCTATCTTGATCGACAGATCAACCTCTTCGTGGACCATTATTTTTGAACCATCGAAGGCTCTTACCAAAATATCGTTGGGTTTCAGCACCAGCCCATCACAATTTAGCCTATACAAAGCACCTTTAGGTAAAACATTGAGGTAGGACCCAATATCTACTAACACATGCGCCAAGGTGGTGCCTTTTCATTCAATAGAGATGTGCAGAGCTTTGTTGTGATTCTTCCCCGCCGGAATTAAATTTGCATCAAAAAATCCCAAGCCACATTATCAGCAGTTAGGCTTGCCACACAATTCTCAAATTGATCAGCAGTGGTCTCTTGTGGTACATGGGCATTCTTCAGGAATTTCAGCAGAGCTTGGGCATGTGCTTCGGAGCATAAAAACAAGGACAACATGAATATCTTTGAGGGTGTCTGCCCTAGTAGTTCAACTATTTTGTAGTCACTTTTTTGGATGATTTTCCTAATTTCTTCCATCTCTTGTCTATATGGGTCTTCGATTGTCACTTCTTTTGAGGATGCCTTCGTCAGGGAAGGCTCAATTACTTTCTTTTTACCTCGGGCATTGGAAGTTAGTCCAACTGCAGGAATGAGAACAAGTGTTGTAGTAGTTGTTGGAGGAGAGATCTCTGGAGAGAAGATCCTTCTTTTCCTAGTGTCTTTACTAGTTCCAGCAATATTTGTAATTTTAAGATCCTCATTTTCATCAATCCATGGCTCTTGCTTGACACCATGATAATAAACTTCTGCCCATAGTTCCAAGGCACACCTTTGTCGGAGGAATAGGGGACTGGCCCCGGTGTAGTGATAATTAGGGGAGCCACTCTTGGCTCAGCAGGAATCCTTATAGGGCCTTTAGAGGTGATCCTAATAGGAGCATTTAAAATGGTGATTATGGAAACATCTTGAGGTATACTTTCAGGTAGACTCTTCATGGACGGATTTTTCTCAAACAGAATTTCATGGCTATCAATCAGGCCTTGAATACCTTTTTTCAACCATATAATAACCATTGGTTTGAGAAGCACAATGGTAACAATTTTCAAGGAAGCCAAGAAATAAACCGTCTCTTAACAGATTCTTCTTAACAATCAATAAGGGAGTAGTCAAATCACTGATGGTGGAGACAAAGGAGACATTGTCAATGACACTGACACCTTTACTATGACTGGGCATGGGTGAGGTAATCACATTAGGGGTTTGTGAAGGGTCAAACTTAATCACTTTGTTATCAATAAAATCTTGGATCTTGTTCTTCAATGCCCAACAATTGTTGGTGTCATGTGTAACACCCTCTAAAACCCCGAACAAAATTTTCGCGAATAATTAAAATTATAATTTCAGAGTACATGTATCAACAAGGATGTCACAACTCTCTTTTAATAAAAACAAGTTCCTGTCATGCATAACATAGTAGTAACTCATACATGTTTACACAGCGGAATAATTTAATTAATCAGACCAATGTTATAATATTTTCAAAATCATCAGGGATTAACACCTGGAAAATGTCAACATCATATTATAACAAATATAAGGAAATAAACGAGTCTGACTAAAGCAGCTCGACAAACAAACGTTCCCGGAGTTACAACTATCAGAGCATGACCCGGACAATACTAAAACGGAAATAAACTAGAGACGACAAGCCTTCGCCAAGCACCTGAATGAAGCTCCTCAATCTGAAATATTCAACAGTAAGGGTGAGCATCTCAATTATACATTTGATTATACGTTCATAACAATCAATTAAGGAAATCATAAGCATCACCCAACAATTAGCACGTTTTATAGATTACAAAAACCTTCACAATTCGTATATTCATAATATCTTACTTTTCATATTTGTAATTAACATCAAACATCGTTAACAATTTAGCAACCATACATGCATACAATCAATTAAATACAACATTGGAAAATCATCCATTCATGTTATATTCAATGTAATGCAACACACCCATGCATGTGGTACCACTTTACCGCCCCATTAAATCTCGGGTCACGGATAACTCACCGTTCCATTATATCGCGGACACGGCTACCACCTCAACGTTCCATTAAATCGCGGACACGTATATTGGCCACCATGTTAATTCCACACAATGGGAATTAACAAATGCAACATGATATGTAAAGTATGTAATACTCAGCATACTATTAACATCAATCAACATATCATGCAACATCAACAACATCAATCATAACAGGATATGAATAGCATGTAATCACTCAGCATACTATTTGAACATCAATCATATCAAGTTATATCATAATTCATGCTTGATAACATTATCTAAAAGCATGACAATAAAATCCACAATAAAGCACAGAAAACAAAATTCAGAAAATCAACACAGCAGCATCAACACGGGTGCCCGTGTAAATCAACACTGCCCGTGTTGAAATGTGCCCAGAAAACACAATTTTTATCATTACAGGGGATCAACACGGGTGCCCGTGTAAATCAACACGACTCGTGTTGAAATGTGTCTGGAAAACACATTTTCTGGCAATACAGTGAATCAACACGGGTGCCCGTGTTAAACAACACGGCCCGTGTTGATGAGCGCGGGTCAGATTTTTCCTGAACCTGCAGCAGCTCAGAACAGCAGCCAAACGCAAAAAATGCCAGCCAAAACGCGCATTTCGGTACCTAACGACATCGATTTTGTATAACTCAGATAACACATCAATTCTCTAATTACCAACAATTATCATAGTGACCTTAAAAATGGTTATTTGTCCTTTTGGGGAAATCTGATAACATTGAGGTTATCCCTAGAACCTCTAAGGTAAATTCACGATCATACAGATATATTCCCAATCCACTATTAGGAACCTAAAATCGTTAATTGATTTCATAAAATTGGGAACCTAAACCTTCTCTAACGAGGTTCAATCCTAAGGGCACTGATCCCTAAGAACATCTAACAATTGGGGTTCTCCCTACGATTATCCCAATCAACCGTACCTAAACCCATAAGCAAATATAAATTGAGTAGTAGCCCCCTTACCTTATCAATTTGCAGCTTTGAACTCTTTGATCGATGTTCTTCGTTCTTCGTACCTTCAGAGCTCTGCTTCCCAATTCTGTGTTAACGTGAATAATGAGAAAAATAACTTGAGTTCCAAAACATACCTTTATTTCTTTTGCACCCCCACTCTTTACTAACAACATCCAAGCCCAATAACTTAAAAAAAAACCATATTTCTTATTTCTTTTATTTCCTTCAAATATTCCAAAATAAATAATTCCTTTTTATTTTATTAATCCTAATAAAATAATTTCCCAATTAAATAAATCAAATAATTGAAACTGGGGTGTTACAACTCTCCCCCACTAAAAGAGTTTTCGTCCTCGAAAACATACCTTAGACGAACAGTTCCGGATAAGCCTCTTTCATCTGGCTCTCCAGCTCCCAAGTGATATTTCCATTTGCTGGACCTCCCCAAGCAACCTTCACTAATGCTATCTCTTTACCCCTTAACTGTTCACTTCCCGATCTTCTATCCTCATAGGCAATGTTTCTACTGTCAGGTTATCTCTCACCTGTACATCATCTATTTGGATTACATGAGATGGGTCTGGAATGTATCTCCTCAACTGAGAAACATGAAAAACATCGTGCAAATTCGCAAGTCTCGGAGGTAAAGCAATACGATAAGAAACTTCTCCAACTCTTTCCGTAATCTGAAACGGACCAATAAAATGCGGAGCCAACTTCTTAGATTTCAACGCTCGACCAATACCCGTCATCGGAGTAACTCTCATAAACACATGATCTCCAGCACTGAATTCTAAATTCTTTCTCCTCTTATCATGATAACTTTTCTGACGACTCTGAGAAGCTCTCATCTTCTCTTGAATCAATTTGATCTTTTCAGTAGTCTGCTGAACAATCTCTGGCCCAATTATTGAACTCTCTCCAGATTCATACCAACACAAAGGCGTTCTACACCGTCTACCATACAATGCCTCAAACAGAGCCATAACCAATACTCGAATGGTAACTATTGTTATAAGTAAATTCAATCAATGGCAAATAGCTATCCCAAGCTCCACCCTTATCTAAAACACAAGCACACAATAAATCTTCTAACGATTGAATCGTCCTCTCCGTCTGTCCATCAGTCTGAGGATGGTAAGCTGAACTCAACCTCAATTTAGTACCCAAAGCCTTCTGCAATCCTTCCTAAAATTTCGAAGTGAATCTCGGATCTCTATCTGACACAATACTAGAAGGAACTCCATGTAAACTCACTATTTTCTCAATATACAACTGTGCCAATCTCTCCATTGAGTAATCCATTCGCACCGGTATAAAATGAGCAGACTTAGTCAGTCTATCCACAACAACCCATATCGCTTCACAATTCTTAGGAGTCCTCGGCAACCCGGATACAAAATCCATAGAAATACTATCCCACTTCCATTCTGGAATAAACATCGGCTGCATAACTCCAGACGGCTTCTGATGCTCAATCTTCGATTTCTGACAGATTAAACATGCATACACAAATTCAGCTATTTCTTTTTTTCATTCCCGGCCACCAAAACAATTTCTTCAAATCATGATACATTTTCGTGGCACCCGGATGAATGCTCATCCCACTGCGATGTCCTTCCTCTAATATACTCTTCTTGATTTCTGCGACATCAGGAACACAAACTCTATCGCCAAATCTCATAACATCATTTTCATCAATTCTAAACTCACCACTTTGGTCTTGGTTGATCAATTTCAATTTATCAACTAAATTAACATCGGATTTTTGCCCGATCCTGATCTCTTCTAGAATACCACTAGTAAGTTTCAACATACCCAAACGAACACACTTCGGAGTACTTTCACAAATTAAACTCAAATCTCGGAATTGTTCAATTAAATCCAATTCACGAACCATCATCATAGACATATGCAAGGATTTCCTGCTCAAAGCATCTGCAACCACATTTGCCTTACCAGGATGGTAATTCAAACCAAAATCATAATCTTTGAGAAATTCCAACCACCTTCTTTGCCTCATATTGAGCTCTTTCTGATCGAAAAGATACTTCAAAACTCTTATGATCACTATACACTTCAAATCTAGAACCATACAGATAATGTCTCCACAATTTCAAGACAAACACAACTGCTGCCAACTCTAAGTCATGAGTAGGATAGTTCCTTTCATGAACCTTCAACTGTCTCGAAGCATACGCAACTACCTGTTGATTCTGCATTAAAACACCACCTAATCCCATCAGAGATGCATCACAATAAACCACAAAAGATTCCACCGGATTCGGCAAAATCAGAATAGGAGCACTAGTTAATCTCCGCTTCAATTCTTGGAAACCTTTCTCACAATCAGAATCCCAAATAAACGCTTGTCCTTTTCGAGTCAACTTCGTCAACGGCAATGCTAACTTTGAGAATCCTTCGATAAACTTTATGTAATAACCTGCAAGACCAAGAAAACTTCTGATTTCAGAAACAGTCTTCGGCGCTTCCCACAGAGATACTGCTTCTACTTTTGTAGGATCCACTGCAATACCATTCTTAGAAATCACATGTCCAAGAAAACTAACTTCATTCAGCCAGAACTCACATTTGGACAACTTTGCATACAACTTCTTATCTTTCAACAACTCTAACACAATTCTGAGATGTTCCGCATGCTCTTCGTCATTCTTGGAATAAATCAGAATGTCATCAATAAAAACCACAACAAACTTATCCAGGTACGGATGAAAAATCCTATTCATATATTCCATGAAAACGCCAGGTGCATTAGTAACTCCGAATGGCATAACAGAATATTCATAATGCCCATACCTCGTTCGAAAAGCAGTCTTTTGAATATCTTCCGCTTTCACACGAATCTGATGATATCCAGATCTCAAGTCAATCTTACTGAATACACTGGCTCCAATTAGCTGATCCATTAAATCATCAATCCTCGGTAAAGGATACCGATTTTTAATGGTTACTTTGTTCAATTGCCTGTAATCAACACACAGTCTCATAGAACCTTCTTTCTTCTTAACCAACAATACCGGAGCACCCCAAGGCGAAACACTTGGACGGATAAACTTCTTCTCCAGTAAATCTTCCAACTGACTCTTCAATTCAGCCAACTCAGACGCAGGCATACGATATGGCGCCATCGACACCGGTCTCGTACCAGGAATCAAATCTATAGAAAATTCCACTTCTCTCTCAGGAGGTAACTCACCAACATCATCAGGAAAGACTTCTGGAAAATCACACACCACTGGCAATTTGCCACTCCTGACCTTTCCTGTTGCATCTAACGAAGCAAGTAACATAAACACATTAGCACCGTCTTCCATTGCTTCTTGTACCTGCCTAGCAGTCATAGTCAAATTCTCGACACCAACTGCTTCTGGAAAAATCACCGTCTTAGCAAAGCAGTTCAGATGAACCCGGTTGAATTCCAACCAGTTCATCCCAAGGATAATATCAATTTGTTCAAGCGGTAGGCACACTAAATCTATACCGAAACCTCTACCAAAAATCTCAATAGGACAATTCCTACATACAAGTGAAGTTGTCACTGAACCCGATGCAGGAGTATCAACAACCATGCTACCTTGCATACCAGATATGTCCAGTTTCAACCTCTCAGCACAATCCAAAGAAATGAAAGAATGAGTTGCACCAGTATCAATAATTGCAACTAAAGGTGTGCCATGAATAGAACACGTACCTTTAATCAATCGATCCTCTGGAGTAGTCTCAGATCCAGGCAAAGCAAACACTTTCCCACCTGAATGATCCTTCTTAGGCTTAGGACACTGCGGACGAATGTGACCTTCTTCACCACAATTGTAACAAGTAACAGATTTCCCTTTGCAATCAATAGACAAATGACCAGCCTTTCCACATTTATAGCACTTCTTCTCATCACTCTTGCAATCTCGAATGTGATGACCAGACTCACCACACCTGTAGCATCTGATAGGAGCCTTAGAATCTCCCCCACTAGGCCTTTTCCAACCACCTGATCTCTGGTTATCTCTACCATATGGCTTGCCACGGTCCATATGTTGATTTCCTCTTTTATCGACAGCCCCACGAGAGTGAGACGACCTAGTCCTGGTAATATCTTCTTCCAAGATCCTGCTACAATCCACCAGATCAGAAAATCTACGAATACACTGGTACCTGATTCCCTGCTTAATCTCATCTCGGAGACCATTCTCAAATTTGATACATTTAGAGAATTCTCCAGCCTCATCATTGTTGTAGTGTGCATAATACTTTGCCAGCTCAGTGAACTTAGTAGCATACTCACTAACAGTCAGATTGCCCTGCTTAAGCTCCAAAAACTCAATTTCCTTTCTTCCCCGAACATCTTCAGGAAAGTACCTCCTCAGAAAAGCCCTTCTGAAGTTAGCCCAAGTCAGTGCCTCTCCATCCTGAACCATTTCAGTCCTTGTGGCAACCCACCAGTCGTCGGCTTCTTCTGCCAACATATGCGTACCATATCTGACCTTCAGATCTTCTGCACAATCAATCACACGGAAAATCCTTTCGATTTCCTTCAGCCACTTCTGAGCACCTTCAGGGTCATGTGTACCTTTGAACAACGGAGGATTGTTCCTTTGGAAATTCCCCAATTGCCTATCAGCACCAATCACGCCTCCAGTTGGGTTTCCAGCAAGTACACCAGCTAACATCCCCAAAGCCTCAGCTAGTGCAGCATCATTTCGTCCGTTACCCCTTCCAGCCATATTCCTGAGAATCAAAACATACTCTTCATCAGAATACAGTATCGACAGTGTTACCTTGCACTAGTCGCATACAAAAGGAATGACTGACTCAAGACTCTGGTCGCAACGACCGACTATGCTCTGATACCACTATTGTAACACCCTCTAAAACCCCGAACAAAATTTTCGCGAATAATTAAAATTATAATTTCAGAGTACATGTATCAACAAGGATGTCACAACTCTCTTTTAATAAAAACAAGTTCCTGTCATGCATAACATAGTAGTAACTCATACATGTTTACACAGCGGAATAATTTAATTAATCAGACCAATGTTATAATATTTTCAAAATCATCAGGGATTAACACCTGGAAAATGTCAACATCATATTATAACAAATATAAGGAAATAAACGAGTCTGACTAAAGCAGCTCGACAAACAAACGTTCCCGGAGTTACAACTATCAGAGCATGACCCGGACAATACTAAAACGGAAATAAACTAGAGACGACAAGCCTTCGCCAAGCACCTGAACGAAGCTCCTCAATCTGAAATATTCAACAGTAAGGGTGAGCATCTCAATTATACATTTGATTATACGTTCATAACAATCAATTAAGGAAATCATAAGCATCACCCAACAATTAGCACGTTTTATAGATTACAAAAACCTTCACAATTCGTATATTCATAATATCTTACTTTTCATATTTGTAATTAACATCAAACATCGTTAACAATTTAGCAACCATACATGCATACAATCAATTAAATACAACATTGGAAAATCATCCATTCATGTTATATTCAATGTAATGCAACACACCCATGCATGTGGTACCACTTTACCGCCCCATTAAATCTCGGGTCACGGATAACTCACCGTTCCATTATATCGCGGACACGGCTACCACCTCAACGTTCCATTAAATCGCGGACACGTATATTGGCCACCATGTTAATTCCACACAATGGGAATTAACAAATGCAACATGATATGTAAAGTATGTAACACTCAGCATACTATTAACATCAATCAACATATCATGCAACATCAACAACATCAATCATAACAGGATATGAATAGCATGTAATCACTCAGCATACTATTTGAACATCAATCATATCAAGTTATATCATAATTCATGCTTGATAACATTATAAAAAAGCATGACAATAAAATCCACAATAAAGCACAGAAAACAAAATTCAGAAAATCAACACAGCAGCATCAACACGGGTGCCCGTGTAAATCAACACTGCCCGTGTTGAAATGTGCCCAAAAAACACAATTTTTATCATTACAGGGGATCAACACGGGTGCCCGTGTAAATCAACACGGCCCGTGTTGAAATGTGTCTGGAAAACACATTTTCTGGCAATACAGTGAATCAACACGGGTGCCCGTGTTAAACAACACGGCCCGTGTTGATGAGCGCGGGTCAGATTTTTCCTGAACCTGCAGCAGCTCAGAACAGCAGCCAAACGCGAAAAATGCCAGCCAAAACGCGCATTTCGGTACCTAACGACATCGATTTTGTATAACTCAGACAACACATCAATTCTCTAATTACCAACAATTATCATAGTGACCTTAAAAATGGTTATTTGTCCTTTTGGGGAAATCTGATAACATTGAGGTTATCCCTAGAACCTCTAAGGTAAATTCACGATCATACAGATATATTCCCAATCCACTATTAGGAACCTAAAATCGTTAATTGATTTCATAAAATTGGGAACCTAAACCTTCTCTAACGAGGTTCAATCCTAAGGGCACTGATCCCTAAGAACATCTAACAATTGGGGTTCTCCCTACGATTATCCCAATCAACCTTACCTAAACCCATAAGCAAATATAAATTGAGTAGTAGCCCCCCTTACCTTATCAATTTGCAGCTTTGAACTCTTTGATCGATGTTCTTCGTTCTTCGTACCTTCAGAGCTCTGCTTCCCAATTCTGTGTTAACGTGAATAATGAGAAAAATAACTTGAGTTCCAAAACATACCTTTATTTCTTTTGCACCCCCACTCTTTACTAACAACATCCAAGCCCAATAACTTAAAAAAAAACCATATTTCTTATTTCTTTTATTTCCTTCAAATATTCCAAAATAAATAATTCCTTTTTATTTTATTAATCCTAATAAAATAATTTCCCAATTAAATAAATCAAATAATTGAAACTGGGGTGTTACATCATGTCCGAGACTATTTGAATGATAGGTGCATTTCACATTCGGGTTATATTTGGGAGAGGCGGTATTGGGATTTGGAGGAGGATCTCACAGCGTTACCAAATCTGCCTTCAACAGATGTTGTAGAGATTGAGACAATGGCATGTTAATCCTAGTGAATTGCCTCCTCGGGGCGTCTGGCATTTTTTGATTGTTTGATTGTTGTGGTCATTGAACTGGGGTTAGGTTTGAAATCAACATAACTCCTACTGACTGATGATGATCATTCTTGATACGACTCCTTTGTCAATAAACAACATTAGTATATTTCTTACCAATAAATGGTTTCTTTACAACATTATAGGTTGAGGCCATGGGGATCTTTCCGCTTTTGATTCCACTTTTCAACTTGCTCGCCAGTCAAAATCAACTCAGTAAACCCTGACGAAGAACTTGTAAGTACGAAGTGCACCTAAGAGGGGGGGGGGGTGAATTAGGTACTTTAAAATTTTTATGGTTTTAGTGATGATGGATATTATTTTTCTGGTTTATGGTGAGTTTATGAAAGAGTAAAATGCAGAAAAATAAAGAGACATAAGCGATATATCTTGTTTCCCCTCACATTCCGAGAGTACTCCAGTCCCCTTTCAACATGAAAGAGATTTCCTTATAGTTGACAAACTTAAACAAGAACTACCAAAACTAAGAATATTCCTCTTGGACCAAGAACAATCCTCTTGGATTTTCACTATGTCAACAATGAGAACAATCCTCTCAAGGTGACCTTACTTGTATCCAACAATCCTGGAAAAACAAGATTACAAAACCACTTGAACTTATTTTCAACAATCCTGAAAAATAAGAAAGTGTATAGCAATATTTTGATTGAGTGAGTTTGTAGAGAAATAATCACTTTGAGTGATTTTATCAATGACTTGATTTTATATTCTAATAACAATAATATACAATGACTCAAGACTATAGAATGCTCAAAGTTTTCTGTTTAACAATATATGAAAATGTGCAGAAAAACTTTGGGTATGAAAGTGAAGAAAAAACTTGAGTTTTAATATTTTAAAATTCAGAAACTATTGATTGGAAGAGGTGCAAAATGATTTTGAAAATTCAGTATTTATATGTTCATAACACCTCTTTGAAACAACATAAATTTCTGCAAATGAATCATGAACAATTGCCAAGATTCAATGAAAAGTTTCCATGAAATGGTGTTATAAAAAGGTATGTTCAAAGCTGTTGATTTTCAAAAACGTTCAGCATGCAATCGATTGCACCCTTGTGTAAATAGATTGCAAAGGTTTTAAAAGCTAAAAAATTCAAATATTTTCAGTGAGCAATCGATTGCACACGTGTGTAAATCGTTTGCACTTTAAAACAGTAGCAAAATTTGATAGAAAGCAATCGATTGCACAAACATGCAAATCGATTGCACTTAGAAACAGTAGCTAACATTTTGAAAACGTGAAGCATGCAATCGATTGCACCAACATGCAAATCGATTGCACCCAAGTGAAAATTGAATTTTTGCTTAGAAAACTTGAGAAAAAGTTTGGACAAGATAAAAACACTTCTTTTGATCATTGAGCGTCTAAGACTTAAGTTCATAGCAAGAATTGTTATTATACCTTATGAAATTTACCAAGAGCTTGAACCAAAGACTTTTATCCATTGATGCTTTTAGCTTGATCAACATATTTGCCTTCTTGCCAATATAGTTTATCTTCATCAAAACAAGTGCATTGAGAATCATTTGAGATGCTTGATATTACATTTTCCCCCTTTTTGATGATGACAAACAATATTTCTTGAAGCTTTGTTATTTCCGGAAAGAGACTTCTCCCCCTAAGATGTATAACTCCCCCTTTGTATGAGAAGGTTGGAAACTCTTGAAATTGTTCATCTTGTTGAAGATTACCTTAGAAGTTTAAGACAGGAAATAAATAAGCATAAAGTGCCACATCCTTCTCCCCCTTTGACATTATCAAAAAAAAGGGAAAGATGCAATAAAAATGGATAACATTGAAAACTTAACCAAAACATGCATTAATTAAACATAGTCATAAACATACATGTCATAGAAGAACAACAAATGCATAGAAAGCTCAAAAGCAACAAACAAAACATAGCATAAAGTAACAAGGACATAACATAAAAATAGTGGAAATAACAAAATTGGACAAAATTTTAAGGTTGATTCATGTCACGGTTGTTATAGAAGAAGGGCCCTTGATTGGGGAATTGTTGTTGTAATGGAGGTTCCGTGTATTGTGATGGAGGTACATCGGGATTATTAGGGTCATATTGAGGTATGTGAAGGTGAGAGTAGAGGTAGGAAAATTGTTGGTTCACATCTGAGCGAAAATCATTAATCCGAGATGTCGCGGAGTCATTGATGGCATTCCACTGGTGGTTGGTGTTGGTGTTGATGGATGCAAATTGTTGAGTCATAAAATCTATAACATCTTGATTACTTGGACCAGAGGGAGCAATAGGTGGAGGACGTGCAGCATCACCGCCTTCTTCCTCTTGATTATTTCCTTCGTCACCAACCATATCTTCACCAATGCATGTGATTGTTTTTGTTTCTGAATTATAGTGAAATCCCATTCTCGAATCAGCATTTTTGATTGAGATCTTGTGACCATTTGGATCCATATCAACTCTTTCAAAACCACGAAATCAATTCCAAATTCTTCCATAATAAGAGTAATAAAGTAAGCATATGGTAGGAATTTTGACTTTGCATCAAACCTTAGCATATGAGTCATTATAAGCCTTGCCCAATTGACGCTTATACCTCTTTTTCTTGCGTATAGCAGTTGCATTTCCAAATCAGTCATAGTGCAGTGGTTTCCAGCCCGCGGAAACATAACATAGACCATGAAATAGTGAAATATCCCATCGTCAATAAAAAAGTTACCTGCACTCCAAGAGTCTCTAGATGGAATGACTCCTCCTAGACTGCGAATTCTTTTAGCACAAAATGCAGCTTCATTCAATATGCCAATACTGTAGTAAAAATCCTCTTTCTTATAATCATCCCATGCTTCGTCTTCAAAATCATACAAAGAGCTCCCAATATGAGGGATATGTAGAATCTCACAAAGAATTTCAGGGGTTAGAGAAATTCTTGTGTCCAACACATATGTAATAAACTTGCCTTTGTAAGTAGCCAAATTACTGAAGAACACTCTTACTAGATTCGGGTAGTATGGACCAAATGATGAAATTAGTGGTTCCAATCCATATGCAGTCAAATCATTCTGAAAAGTAAATCATTCCTAAGAGAAAGATGATAACATGCCATATTTTGGAGTGGACACTATCTTCCTTTGAAAAATCCCTTTTGAACCTTGTTTTTTGAACTTCAGTGAGAATTGAGATTAATGGATTTTCTGCAGAAGATGAAGCAACTTTCTTCTTTCCTTTCTCTGTAGCTGACACTTTTCGTTTTTGTCTGGATGCCATGAGGAAGGTATTTTTCTGAATTTAGGGTTTGGTAGATTTTGAGAAGTAGATATTTGATGAAATGAATTTGGATAGGATTTATGAGTGGATAGTGATGAGTGGGTTTTAATATAGTCAATGATATTTAATTAATTTGTCAATAATGGAGGTGAACTTGGGGATATGAGAGAGAGAGAGATAAATTCTGACCAACATAAAAGCCTGTCAAAAAAGAAATTTATAGTAGGTGCAATTGGTTATTTTCGATGGGTACTGCTCATTGGAGTAGTCTTCATCCTTAAAAATATGGTTATTTCCACCCCTAGCCCTGGTGCTTCTAACATCCCCGTCTTGATTGTCTTCTTCCTCTGAAGAAGCCTCTTCTATTTGAGCCAGTCAGGCGGGCCCCTTGAACCTTCTTCCTATGTTGATAATAACATCCCATTTCATGGTCTTCATTTTGGTGGCAAGGAGTGCCATCATTTCTTGTTGTCCTTTAGCTAAGTTAAGGAGAGTCTCTTGGAACTGTGCGTGTTGAGTTTATGGATCTTTGATGGTTTTCTCTAGAGCCATCTTATATAGTAAAAAGATGAGGAAACCTGTATCAGAAAACCTACTTATGATATGATGCATGCTATGTGGATGCAATGTTTTCAAGGACCTCAAGAGATTTAAATTTTCTAGCCAAAAAGGAAACAGAAACAACAATTGTATTAATAAGTTCAAAAGTTACAATTTCCCCTTGGGCTTACAATAGGAAAGAAAAAAGGTCTCAAAGAGACAACAAAATTAACTCCTAAAATAAAAGACTTAAGTCTCCCATGGGCGTTTCGTTTTTGTGTCGAGGTAGGCATTCAGGCTTTGCTCCACGTGAAGTTGCTTGGTGAGCTCAAA
This sequence comes from Vicia faba, assembly GCA_948472305.1. Classification (NCBI taxonomy): domain Eukaryota; kingdom Viridiplantae; phylum Streptophyta; class Magnoliopsida; order Fabales; family Fabaceae; genus Vicia; species Vicia faba. The sequence continues at coordinate 1,218,161,349 of OX451738.1, read as the reverse complement.
CACTTTCTTCTCGCTTGCATAGAATCGAGCTTCAAAGGTGTCTCGTTCCCCCTTGAGTTGAATCCAAGATTGCAATTCTTCGAGGTCGGTAGGCACGTCAGGATGGAGAATGGTATAAGGAATATCCCCCTCATCAACAGGCTCTACAATTATTGGTAGGATAGCAGGATATGGCATCATGAGATTTTGAGCTCGAGCTCGCACCCATTTGAGATAAGGCTCCAAAGGAATAAAGTTCTTACGTCCCAAAGTCTTGCTATCAACCTTGTTTACCATGCCTTAAGCTTAAACAAACCTTTAATAATAACCTTAGACATCGCTCTCGTAGTCGAATATAATACCTTAGATGAGTGCGTCATGGGGACCATCTCTTTGAGCATAGCCAAATTGCCGTAGATCTAGAGAAGGGTTATAAGTAATACCTCCCCTAATTCTAAAGAGTTGAACATTAGGGAACTCCCCACAACGTGTAATGGTGGTAATGTCCTCTTGAGATCGATAGCACCAAGAGTATCACAATGAGAGAGCGACATCATCCTTTGAGACCAGATCAAGCCTTGTTCATTCTTCAATACTGACCAGGGAAGGTGAAAAATAAACCACCTAGATAGCAATGTTATGCAACACATGAGAGCCCCTCTCTTCCTCATGGTACGAGTGTGAAGAGTATGCAAAATGTCTCTGAGCAAAGTAGGAACAGGGTTACGAGAAAGGAAGATTTTCACAGCATTCACATCTATGAATTGGTCTAGATTAGGAAACTGTACTAACCCATAGATTAGAAGAGCCAAGAGTTCTTCAAAATCTTGCAAATCCATAGCCTCCCAAAACAATCGAGCCTTCTCTAACAGAAACTGTTGTACCCCAAAATTTTCCCTCTCATTTCTCAAGAAATTTCTCACAAGATCTTCTTTGAACCAAGTTTGAAGCATTGATACATAATTTGGGTTTGAATTAGCACAAGGGCAAAATGGTCAAAAGGCACATTGAAAAGTCAAACTTTGACTTTTAGATCAAAATCCAATTTAAAGAATCATATTTAATCAATACATGTTAGAATATGAAGTTTGTTTCATCAAGAAAATCAAAAGTCAAAGTTACTTTGGAAAAGTCAAAAGTTCTAAACACTTAGAAATTTTTCTAAGTGTTAAGAAAAGATGATAAGTTCAGAACTTTTGGCCAGATTTTCATCATAATGCAAGATGATTCAAGAAGAACTTTTGACACAAGAGTTGTAGATCTCCATGAGATCTAAAACATTGCAGAACATAACTTCTTCTAGAAATACTGGGATTTCAAGTTATAAATCTTTGAAGACACGTCCATGAAACTAAAACACTCAGTAAAATCTGGGCATTTCCAAGACGAAATTTGGTTAGATCTTCTGGGACAATTTTCACGTAGGTTCAATCATAGTTTGCAAAAGAGGTTCAAAGAGGGATTACAAGGCGTGTTACAAGTTTTCTAAAAAGTCTGAGAACTCCTCCAGATCATGCTGGAGCAGAGAGATTCAAAGATCAGAAGTTGGACATTTGTTCTAAGTTATGTTTATGCTAAACTTCTGATCCAATTTCAAGTTATGATGCATAATCTTATGTTGCAGGTTTTCTAGTTTGTTAAATCTCATCATCATTTAATGCTCACACCTACTTTTGAGTAATTATCCAAAGAACTTTCCCACGTGTGGCCTGAAAGTACCATTATTGTCCTTGGAAATTAAACTTTTGTACAAAGTTTATGCTGGGCCCATGCTTTTCTTTTGCTTCTGAATGTACTTCTCCAAAAGTCATGCCTACAAAATTAGATTAGGCACGGATAAAATATGCTAACCACTCTATTTTGCCTTGAACCATACTTGTCCAAACTTGCTTCAAGAACAAGTCAACGCCATAACCATGATGGATGTACTATTGACTTCTCCAAGCTCCTAAATCCCTTGCCTATAAATTGAACTTCATTTTCAACTGTTAAAGAGGTCGAAGATTTGAGAAAAAAAGCCTTGAAACCTTGCTGAAATTTCCAAGAACTTGAAACTGCAAACATAAACACAAAACCTGCTAGTTTTCTAATTTCTGCATTCAAACTCTAATTTTTATCGTGTGTTTCTGAACCAAATCATCCATACAGTTTCTAGAATACACATAGAAGCTTTCCCAATTTCTATTTTCAAACTGTAAAATGGTCTTCACCACTCTCTGTTTCAAAAAACCAGAATTTTGCACCTTGACTGCACCAGAACTTTCCCATCATTCATAGCTCACGCTAAGAATTGCTTCAGCTTTATGAGAACTTGAGGAAGCTGATTAGAACATCACATCAACCTGAACCAGGCTCTAATTCACAGAACAATTTCTAGCTGCAAGGTAAGTTTCTTCTGACTTTTATCTCATTTCTTAGGCATTGTCAGGCTTGCATTTCTAGAGATACAATGTAGACATCATGACTCTGATTCTGTACATATTTATAGATTTCATGTATTTTGCCTAAGTAGAGAGAGTTTCAGATTAAAACTTCTTGAGGAAGTTAGGTTTCAGAATTAGAATAAGCCAAAGTCATGCTCGCTATATTTACAATTCTAATGCTTTATATTTCTGAAACCATGATGAAATTTGCCATAACTTATATGTTCGCATTTTTCATTTTTGTTGAGAAATAAGTAAGTTGCAGATACTCTGGCTGGTATGGAGACGGAGATGAAGTTTGTAACACCCCAATTCTACCCCAAGCAAATATGCAAGATAAATCAGAGTTATAAAATTTCAATCATACATCACAATACACCACAAAAGGCTCTCCTGGATTAGGCAACGTCAAAATCGGAGCCGACGTCAACCTCTTCTTCAATTTCGTGAAACTTTCTTTGCACTAAACATCCCAAACAAATGCTCTACCTTTACAAGTCAACTTAGTCAACGGAAGTGACAACTTAGAAAACCCTTCGATAAACCTTCTATAATAACCAGCTAATCCCAAGAAGCTTCTAATCTCAGTAGCAGACTTTGGAGTTTCCCATTGCAACACAGCATCAACCTTCGATGGATCTACAATAATGCCACTACCTGAAATCACATGACCAAGAAAACTAACATCTTTTAGCCAGAATTCACACTTGGACAGCTTTGCATACAACTTCTTCTCTTTCAAAACTTACAATACTACTCTTAAATGTTCAGCATGCTCTTATTATGACTTAGAGTAAATCAAAATATCATCAATGAACACCACTACAAACCTATCCAAATAAGTATGGAAGATACGATTCATATATTCCATGAATACTCCTGGTGTATTAGTAACACCGAAAGGCATCATTGAATACTCGTAATGTCCATAACATGTTCTGAAATCCGTCTTCTGAATGTCTTCATCCTTCACTTTAATCTGATGGTAACCCGACCTCAAATCAATCTTACTAAACACACGGGCATCCACCAATTGGTCCATCAAGTCATCTATTCTTGGAAGCGGATACTTGTTCTTAATCGTCACCTTGTTCAACTGTCTATAATCAACACAAAGCCTCATACTTCCATCTTTCTTCTTCACTAACAACACTGGAGCTCCCCACGGTGATACACTTGGTCTTATAACATAAACAACGATTAGAACATCAAAATAACAATAATCGATTGGTAGACAACTACGATTCGACGACAAGGTCAGACCAACCTTTTGCTATATTATTTAAAGATGTTATTGAAGAATTCCACTGCGTAGTCGTTGAATATTTAATGAAAGATGTTATGTTGTTAGTTCATCTGACATTTTGAAAAAGTGTTATATATCCATGATGTATGCAATGAATTTGTTAGAAGAATTTATGACTTCCCGATTCATTTGTATGATTGAAATTTTATAACTCTGATTTATCTTACATATTTGCTTGGGGTAGAATTGGGGTGTTACAAAGTTCATCATCATAACTTACCTTGTAATATATGTTTATGTTTTTGCTTCTAATACCGGATGTATAGCCACCCTAGTGGTAGAGAGTGAAGCTTAAGTCATTAGTGTTAAGTGTCCTGAGTTCTAGCCCCAAAAACACCTTTTTATGTTTATTTCTTGACATTTTTCCCATTATTTGTCAACCCTTGATCCTGGACCAGAACTTCTAAGTATTCACATCCAACAATATTTCTAGGTTTCCAGCTGCATTAGAACTTCCAGAATCTCTCAACAGCTAGAACTTCTGACCCTATAATAATATTAGAACCTCTAGGTTTCCAGTTGCATCAGAACTTCTAGGATTTCCTTTGTCCCCAGCAACCCCAGAACTTTAGTGCACCCGAATCCAGAACTTCTGGCCTTCCCCATTTCTGCTAACATTTTCTTTCTGATTTGTAGCACATCAGAGTCAGAACTTCTGCTCCTTATTTTTGCCCTTTCAGCAATGCGTTGATTCTGATTCTTTTTCCTCTTATTATTTTTATCATCATTTCTATTTTTACTAATCAAAAACACCAAAAATATTTTATATTCACATGCCTTATTTTACTTCTTTTAAAACAAAAAAACTAAAAATATTTTTCTTAAGCAAATGTATTTATTCTCTTAACAAAACAAAACAAATCTATTTTACATTTCTTGTACATCATTTCAATATGGTTGTAATAGATAATTAGGACTTTAATTTCTTGCAATCCCCATTTTAAAATTTTTACACCCTATCCCCAAGTGATTGTAATAGCGTAGAATATTTACTTTTCGCAGTTTACTGCTTTCACATAAATTCTAGTAATTAGGGCTTATATGGGAAGATAAAAATAACAAGTAGACAACCCTTAATCAAAGATTAAATGCATGCAAATAAAACACATTACTCACACATGCACCCCTAGGGTTAACTCCACTTGTTGCCTAAAAATGGTCATGTTATATGTTGTACCCCAAAATTTTCCCTCCCATTTTACTCAACATATGTTCATTAAGATCCTTAATTTGCTCAAGGATGCTCAAGAGTTGACCAGACAAATTCTCTCCTAAAGAAATGAACCTCCAACTAGGGTTTCTATTTTCATCAATATGCGTGAGCTCCAAAGGCGTCATATTCTCTCCATAGTCCTAATATGTTCTAAAGATTATCCATGTCAAGTTTCATGCCTTGCACCAGAAGTTTGCTCAGTCAACTGCTCAAATGCCTGAAAATCAACTATATTAGGTCAAAAGTCAATTGTGGCCCACATACAGTCAAACTTCAAGATTTTTGGTCAACATAAACATTTTGAAGTGATATCCATAATTTGATCAAGGGTTGATCATGATTCCCCAAGGAATGCTCCTAGTTCATCCAAACTCAAAAGTGGCTAAATTAGGATTTCTCAGGAAAAGTCAACCAAACTTTAACCAAGCATAACTTTTTCATACTTTATCAGAAATTTCTCATCCAAGGCTAATTTTGAAGAGAATTTAGTTCCCTAAACTCATCTTCAGTCCTAAAGTACAAGAAATTCACTCATGGAAAGCTATGAATTCAGACATTATAGGTCATTCCAAACAGTCAACAAAAACACCTTTTGGGAAAAAAGCTTCTTACATGAACATGAAAGATCCAATTGAGATGAAATCGAAAGGATTGTTTAGAGGACACCCTAAGCTTTCAAAAAAGTCCAAGAAGACCCTCTTGGGGTCAAAATTGAAGGAGATGTGCATTGTCAAAGTTGTCCATTTTTGGAGAATTATCAAAAGTCAACAATGCCCAAAATTGCATTTTTTTGGCAAATGGGCCCAACTTTTTGTGCTTGCATCTCACTTCCAACATGGCCCAAGACCTTTGAGTTCATTATTACATTATTTTATTATTTATATTATTTATTTTTGATATTTTATTCAATAAAATGCAAAATTAAATAAAGTGAATAAAAGGAATAATGTAAGATTTGATTTCAAATCTTTTTCTCATCAAAATAAGGAGTAAGATGTGCTGGCATGGCAAGGAAAATTTATGGAGAGAGCAAGATTTGATTTGGTCCAAATATGCAAGAAATCATGTTATTGAAAGCAATTATTTTCTCATTGAAAGCAAAGATTTCTTTCAACTTTGTTAACCTAAATTTGATTCATTATATATGTATGCCCACTTAGAAGCACGGGGACACAAATATACAACCCTAAGCACCCAAACCAAAATTGCAAAAATCACTCAAAATCGTGAAAATCCAAAGAACAAGTTAAACCTCTTTCAACCTAACTTAAGCCTCCCATCCACGCCCAGAAGCTCCCAGGAACGTGTTCCAGTCTTTATTCAAGCAGTTTCATGCCTAGAAGCATCAAACCGAAACACTCATCATTGGTATTTTTCTTGAATTCATATCTTGATCTTTATGATAAATTAACTTCTTAAAATGATTGATTTGTGTTCAGGGTAGCCCATAAGACAGGTCCAATGTGGAATACTTGAGAAAAGAGGCCAGAACGAGATCATGCCATTTTTAGGGCACGATCTATGCTCTTCACCATACCTCACAATATAGGCGGTTTCAGGATGAATGAACCCCAAAAACAGATTCAAAAGGGTTGATTTAGGGGAGTAGCTTTGATTATAAGCCTTGATATTTTGATTTGGCAGATTTCGCGTTTTGGACATCTCAGAGAAGACAACCGGAGTTTGACTCCGGCGTCCCTCCGACTAGTTGACTCAGGCGCAGGTTGATGTGGCATGATAGCATCCTATGATTGGCTGTTTCAAATACTCGGGGGCCCTTCTCAGCGCGCGCTTTGACACATCACCATAATCCACTTATCTCACATATATGTTATTATTCTTGTATTTATAAACAAAATGCTAATCAGTGTAGTGGCAAGGGCGGGGGTATGTGAAGCCAAAAACCTGGGTTCGATCCCAGGCGTGCACATTTTGTTATTTTCTTAACTTTCTATGCAGGATTCAGCGCATCTCATGCTTAGAGGTCAACCATGCGCCCTCAGATCTCACCCTTGGGATCTGCCTCTAGCCAGATCCAAGGTCCCTCGCTGGCAAGATCTATGGTGCACCCTCAGAAGATGATCTCACCAGATCAGGCGCTAGACTATGGGCTATTATTCTGGGCCATTATAAATTTGGCAGCACACCCCCAAGTTGCTTATGACACCAGGCCCAATTTCAATTCTTTTTTTAATTTCTTTCATTTCTTTTTTTTTTAATTATTTTAAAAATCATTTGTTTCAATTATTTTACAAGAAAAAAATCATTGTTTTTTTAATTAAATCATAAAATTAGAAAATTATAAAAAATATTAGGTTTAGCCTTTTCTCATAAAAAATATTTATTTGCATTAATTAGCTTAATTAGGTCAACTTAAATCTTTTTTTGTAATTAAAATTTATTAGAAATTAGGTTGACTTGCAAAATTAATTATTTTTCATAAAACAATCAAAAAATATCTTTTCTTTATTCGTAAAATATTTTTTTCTAAAATTGACATTAATTCCCCTTATCTAATTTTGTCGCGCGCGTTTTTGTTTCCACTATTCGATTAATTATTGTAACTGTTCCAAGTTTGTAATAGTTAATTAGGTTTACTATTTCGCATTTATCATTTTTCCCCGGTTTTTGGTTATGTAATCCCCTCCCCAAAGCCTTGTAATATCTAGGGTTTTAAATTCTCGCACTTTACTTTCCACAATTATAAATTGCCTAGATGTTGGATAATAGGATTGAATGGCAAGATAAATCAATTTAAAACACTAGATAACCCTAATTGTGCAAAGATAATTAACTGAAAAAACACACTTGCACATGCTCACTCCTAGGGTTTTCCCCACTTGGTTGCCTCGAAAATAATGGTCGTGTCCCTCGAATGTAGGGATACCTTAGCAATGACCCGCGATTCAAAATCGTCATAAAGATCATAGTCTCTACTTGTCCCTCGCGTTACCTATGGATTGATCTTATGACGATAGTCCCTTCGAAATGCTAAGGTATTCTTACTTGTTGCCTTCAGAGAGCATTTCGTCCCTTCGAACGTCCCTTTAAAATTCCAACGACGGAGCTACCTACTCCTTAATAGTAGGATAGCATTGTCTAAAGGAAACAACAATGAACATACCTTTTTTTGAGTAGGTAGAATAATCCTAAGTACTCTCTCAAAACAAAAACTTTTCATACAAACACTTTTCAAAAACAGTTTTCCAAATAACTTCGTCATACAAGGGTTATCACGAAGTGAATAAAACTTTTTAAAAACAAACACAAAATAAATTTCAAAATGAGCAAGTACCTAAGAGACCGTGGAAAATCACAGATAGAAAGGGTGCTAACACTTTCCCTTTCTATAATATATCCCCCGTACTCAGAAATATCTCAAAAAAGGTTTTTTTCTGTTCTTTTTTCCTTTTCCTTTGTTGGATGAAATAAAAGTCGGTGGAGACTCTTGCTTACCGTAACATTTGCGAACAAAAAACACAAACCAGTATTAACAGTCGGTTCTTGCACCGTATCACAGAACTGGCGACTATACTGAGGAATTTATAAAAGCGGGGTTTACCTTAAGGGCCTTTTTGCTTGGGTATTGTTAAAGATCCTACACCCGGATTTGGGGGAACTTATTAGGTAAACAACAATAGATCGTGGAGACTGTACGACATAGACCGATATGGTTTAAGCGATGGCTGTGTTAGTGTGTCACTTTGATTGGTACTGGTATCCTTCGTGTGGAAACGAGGAAAATACGGGGTCGCCGTGTGGTGTCGTAAAGCACTAAAGGACTTTAGAACCTTAGTTGAACAAACCTGGCCATTAGAAAGTAGTGAGATAGCCGGCCTCAGTATAAAGCTGAGGATTGGTTGATACTCGATGCTACACTCATTGAGGTCAGACTTTCGGGATATTTCAGCCGCAAGAAAAGATTGCTTGAGCTGAAACAATGCCTGATAAAGGATGATCAGTGATATTGAGAATCTTTAGAACCCAGTTACTTTTCTAAGACATATTTAAAACCAACTAAACTTCCAGAGGGTACCTACCTTTAACCTCATGCAAGCCTTTGAACCTAAGGTCTATTGTATGCTTTGCTTGTGTGTGATTTACTCTGTTTGAGCATAACATCATGCATCATAATAGTATTGATTCTCATTACACTAACCATTTCAAGGATCAAGGGAATTTATCTTTATTCTGTTTTGCAGATCATGGCTTCTTCTCGTAGAAACACTATCTGAATCAGCTTTGTGAGAATACCTCCCCAACTCAAGGAACTAGTATCAAGGGTTCCTGAAACTTCTTCGTTCATTATGAGACATGGTAGACTTCTTAACCTGGTCACTTCAATCTTTGATGAAAATATGTTGGATGTACTCTTTCAGTTCTTTGATCCCAAGCACCACTACTTCACCTTTCCAGACTATCAGTTGGTGCCTACCATGGAAGAGTTCTCTTAGTTATTGAATCTACCCATTCTTGACCAGGTGCCTTTCACAAATTTAGAAGAGGCTCCTAAGCCAGAAGTCATTGCCTCAGCTTTGCATCTGAAACGGGCCGACGTGGTATCCAATTGGGAAACAAGAAGCGGAGCCAAGGGTTTTCTAGCCAAGTTCTTAATAGACAAAACCCAACTATTTTGGGATGATTTGGACTTTCAGGCTTTTGAGGAGGCCTTGGCCCTTCTAATATATGGGTTAGTACTGTTCCATAATCCATACTTACTCATAGATGTGAATGCTATCAAGATCTTCCTCTCTCACAACCCTGTGCCCACCTTGCTCGGAGATATCTTGCACGCTCTCTATACTCGTACCATGAAAAGAAGAGGAGTTCTTATGTGATGCATACCATTACTGTCGAGGTGGTTTATTTCTCACCTCCCTAAATCAGTGCTGAAGAATGAAGAAGGTTTGGGTTGGTCGCAAAGGATAATGTCACTTTCTCACGCGGATATTCTCTGGTATTCCCGATTTATGGGAGATATTTCTATTATTGACCGCTGCGGGGAGTTCCCTAGTGTCCCACTACTTGGCATTAGGGGAAGCATAACTTAAAATCCTTTTTTGGCTCTGCGACAATTTGGTTACGCTCGAAGGGATGGTCCTCATGAGATACTTATCCAGGGCATTATGTTTAACTATGAGGATGATGTTCAAGGGTATCGCTAGAGGTTCATATGAGCCTGGGGCATGGTAAACATATATGACACCAAGACTTTGGGGCCCAAAAATTCCACTCCTATGGAACCTTATCTCCAATGGGTACGAGCTCGCGCTCAGAAACTTATGATGCCCTACATAGTCGTCTTACCAGTGATTGTGGAGCCCATTACTGAAGGGGATATTCCCTACACGATTCTTCATCCTGATATGCCCACCGATCTCGAGGAACTACAGAGGTCCTGGATTCAGTTAAAGAAGGAGCGTGATACTTATAGGGACCAGTTCTATGCCCAGGAGAAGAAGGTTTTAGAGCTCACAAAGCAGCTTCATGAGGAAAGAAGCCTTAATGTCTACCTCGGCACGAAAAGGAAGCATCCATGGGAAACTTGATTTTTTAGTTTTTTGAAATTTTAATTGTAACGCCTAAAAGGCAATGGTATTTTGAATTCTACTAATAAAATCTTTGTTTCATTTTGGTTCGCAAATTTAAATTTCCTAAAGTCCTTGAAATCATTGCATACGCATCCCATCCATAGCATTGCATAAACAGGTACCATTGCAGGCTTCTCATCTTCTTCGCTGTTTATTTCAGCAAAAATGTCTTCTGAACAAAGCATCAAAGATCTTCAGGCACAAAAGCCCAATTTAAATAGATGTTCATAACTCTAGCAAAAGGGCAGGAGGATCTGAAAGCCCTCATCCTGTAAGAGAAGAAGAAAAAGAAGAAGGTCTCTAGTGTTCTAAATCTGGGCAGAAGGTTCAGGGGGCCGTTAAAACAACCAGTCGATCTGACCTCCTCATCCAAGATAGGGGGGAATCAAGAAAGGGAGACAAGGGAGAATGACCCTAGTCCTGAAGTTTCTGACAATGATACATACTACAATGATGAGCAGTATCCTCCCACTGAGGATAGGTACAAGTAGTTGGAAGATAGATTGAGTGCTATGGAAGTCCAGAGAATACCTGGGTTAGATTTTGAAGAACTGGGATTGGTGTTGGGAGTGGTCATCCCGTAGAAATTTAAGGCTCCAGTTTTCGTAAAGTACGACGGAGTGTCATGCCCAAAACTCCATCTCTGTTCCTATGTAAGGAAGATCTAGCCCCACACCACTGATAGAAACTTGTGGGTTCACTTATTTCAAGATAGTCTGTCAGGGACTCAACTTGAATGGTTCTACCAAGTAGAGGGAGCCAATGTCCAAAATTGGGAAGATTTGGCTGCTGCTTTTTACAAGCAGTATCAATATAATTCTGACCTTGCCCCTACTCGTACTCAACTCTAGAGTATGTCCATGGGTGCAGGTGAAGGCTTCAAGGACTATGTGCAGAAGTGGAGAGATTTGGCTGGGAGAGTCCAACCACCTTTATCTGACAGGGAGTTGGTTGACATGTTTCTTAGGACGCTGTCTGGTCCATTCTTTAATCATTTGATTGGCAGCTCGTCAGCTGGTTTCACTGAGCTGATATTAACTGGAGAGAGGGTAGAAGCTGGGATCAAGAGCGGTAAAATACATAAAGACACCTCTTAGAGTTCAGTAAATAAATCCTTCACTAGTAAGAAGGAAGCCAGTGCTATCTATAGCCCAAGAGGTCAAAGTAGAGCTGAACATCATCCAAAAGTAAGTGCTGTAATGATACCTAGGCCTACGGCTGCTCTGCAATGCAATAATCAGCAAAGGGTAGAAAGACCACAAAGGCAGTTTACCCGGATTAACATGACATTGACAGAGGTTATACCGCATCTGTTGAGATCCAACTTGGCAACCTTGAAAGAGGCTTCCAAGAATCCTAATACCATGTCTCCTTGGTACAATCCAAACGCTCGGTGTGCCTACCATTCTGAGAGTCCTGGCCACGATACAAATGACTGTTGGGCTCTGAGAAATAAGGTACAGGATCTGATTGAAGCCAAGGAGATTGAGTTCGATGCTCCGGAGAAGCCCAACGTCATAACTGCTCCCATGCCTAAGCACAACCGAGGAGTTAATGCCGTTGATACTGATCTATTTGTGACCTCAGTTGATGAAGTTTCTACTCCCCTTATAACTGTTAAGAAGAATTTGTTGCTGGCTGGTTTATTTCCGGGTTGTGGTGAAGGTTGCCACATGTGTTCATCTCTGCCTTCTGGTTGCTATTTGATGAAGACAGGTGTCCAGCGCCTAATGGACAACAGAGAAATTTTGTTTGAGAAAACTTTAATTCCAACTATTCCGTTCGAAGATGTTTATATTATAACCATTTCTGCCAATCCTTCCAAGGTCTCCTCGAGAAGACCTCTTAGGATTACACCCGCTCCGAGAGTTGCTTCGTTAATAATCACCTTTCTTGGTCCTGTCCCGTACGCCTCAGACAAAGCTGTCCCTTGGCATTATGGCGCCGATGTTTACTATCATGGCATTAAACAAGATCTGAAGAATGAAGAGGCTGATCCCGATGTTAGTAACATTGTCGGGACCAATTAAATTACCAGAAGCCGAAGGGTTTTCTCTCCCGATATTTCCTCGAAGAATGTCAACAGACCTGTTGTTATTCCATCTGCTATTCCTGCCGGTACTTCAAATACTACTCCTGTTCTTACTCCAATTGTTACTCCTGACATTGAGTTATCTGGGACCCGAGGCAAAGAAGCTATATGTGAGCCTTCCCGGACGGAGGCACCTAGAGAGATTGTCGTAGAAGCCTTTAAGCAAGAGATAGAGGAAATATTAAAAATAATTAAAAAGAGCAACTACAATGTGGTCGAGCAGCTGAGGCAGACCCCTCGAAGATATCCATGATGTCTCTGTTGTTGTGTTCCAAGGCCCATGCAAAGGCTTTGATCGCATTCCTCAAGACTGCGCATGTGCCGCAAGAGACCTCGGCTGATCAATTCAAAGACTGTGTAGCCAGCTTGACTGCTGACAATGGGCTGGGTTTTTCAGATATCGACTTGACACCAAAAAGGAGGAAGCATAATGATGCTCTGCATGTCTCGATCGAATGCAGGGGCACCACTATGGCTCATGTTCTGGTGGATATTGGGTCTTTGCTGAATGTTCTGCCTAAGAAGGCTCTTGACCGGCTGGATTGTGAAGGCTTGACCTTAAATCCTAGTAACATTATGGTAAGGGCTTTTGACGGGTCGAAGAGAATGGTGCATGAGGAGGTGGACATCCCTGTCAAGGTAGGATCTCAGACCTTTGAATCCACCTTCTATGTAATGGACATCAGGCCGTCATACTCTTATTCATTGGGTCGTCCTTGGATCCATGAAGCTGGGGCCATTACTTCTACATTACACCAAATGCTGAAGTATCCAGTGAAGGGGAAGATTGTCACTGTGCATGGCGAATAGGAGTATATGGTGAGCCACCTGAACTCCTTCAGGTATGTAGAGATGAACGGGGAATTCATAGAGACTCCTTGTCAGAACTTTGAAGAGGTTCCCCAAATTTTGGCATCGACTGAAACTACCACCAACAACAAACCTCCTTTGAAGATGGCTTCTCTCAAGGATGCCAGAGCAGTGGTCGAAGAAGGTGGGTGTACCAACTGGGGAAAACTCCCTGATTTTACTCACAAAATTAACAAGTTTGATTTGGGCTTTACTTCAGGAGCTCAAAAGGCTTTTCGACGCACTCGAGCTGGAGGACCTCCCCTACGCATCAACAATCGAGGAATTAATGCCATTGTAGACAGTGAGGAAGACTCCGACATTGACAACTGGATATACCTGACTACCAACGGTGGAACGAGTAACTGGACGGCCAGAGATTTTATACCAGTTTCTTTTATTCCGCAGTAATTGTCTGTGATACGGTTGGAAGAACTGACTGTTTTTTGGAATGCTGGTTTACGTTTTGCGTTTTGTATTCGCAAAATGTCGCGGTAAGCAAGAGTCTCCACCTACTTTTATTTTATCCAACAGGGAAAGGAAAAAAAGCACAGAAAAATTCCTTTTTCGAGATATTTCTCGGGTTCGGGGGGTAGATTATAGAAAGGGAAGGTGTTAGCACCCTTTCTATCCGTGGTTATCCACGGGCTCTTAGGTACTTGCTCATATTATTTTCAAAAGGGTTTTATTTGTGCTTGTGGGTTTGAAAAAAATTTTGTTTCGAAAACTTAGATTTAACTCTTGCTTCTGTCCTCAAGAGCGTAATGAAGTGTTTTTGAAAACTTTGTTCGAAAAGTGTAAGTGTGGAAGAGTTTTGTTTTTTTGAAAGATCAAGTATCTAAGAACCATCTACCTACTCGAAAAAAGAATCGTTCTATGCTATTTTCCTTTAGACAATGCCATCCTACTATTGATGAGTAGGTAGCACCGTCGTTGGAGTTTAAGGGTCAATTCAAATGAGGGACTTACGGTCACCAAAGCAATGTTAGGATATTTTAGCGGTAACCCTAATGTCTTAGATCATTTGTTTGAGGCAACAATATCTGAGGCGACCGTTTCGAGGCAACTATGATCTTTTAGACTAGAGGACGACCTCTAAAACAACCTATACTCAATGACCGTGTACGAAGGCAACCAAGTGGGGTGTACCCTAAGAGTGCGCATGTGCGAGTGTGTTGTTTTCAGTCATTTTTATCTTTGTACATGTTAAGGGTGATCTAATTCGATTTTAAGATTAAGCATTCATTCTTGTCATGCAAACCTATTATCAAACATCTAGCAGTTATAATTTATGGAAATAAAATGCGGAATTTAAATTACAAGGCGTCGGGTATTTACATCGCCAAAGACAAACCCTTTAAAAATAAATAAAGCGATAAAAATAAATAAAAGTCCTATTTACTATTACAATCTGGGAGCAAGTACATTATTGGTAAAAGAAAGTAAATCGCGTGCGGGAAATTAAGTCGAGCGCATGATTAGGGTTTTGACCCTTTTGGTTAGAGAAAATGTCTTTTTGTTGTTTTTATTTATTTTAAGAAAGAGATTAAACCTAAATTAATTACTTAATTAAATTAATAAATTAATTAAATGAAAAAAAATTAATTATGACATATTTTTGATTTTTGTTATTTTAAGAAAGAAAAATGAAATTAATTAAATTAATGGTTAGTACCTAACAAAATCTAATTAATTATTTATTTACAAAAGGAATTAAAGTTTTTCTAATTAAAACCTAATTAATTAATAGATTTGTTAATAAAAATAAAAGACTAAAATTTGATTTAAAATAAAAATATTTTTTGTGATTTTATTTTATAAAAAGAAATATGTGATTGGTTAGAAGTTAAATAAAAATAATAAAACTATTAAAATAAATAAACAAAATAAATAAGAAGAGGGGAGTATGGGCCTGAATAGGTGGGTGCTGGTAGCAATTGGAGGGCCCAAATACGCTGGCCCTTTGGACTTTCTCTGATCTGGTGAAGGCGCGTTGACTTGGCTCCAAGTGGACCCCCAACTTTTGACCATCAGATTTAGCCTTTGGCCATCTGGCGTTTAGAGGATGAAGGACCATGGTGGACTGCACGCTTGAGTATGCATGTGATCATCTGAAAAACAAAGTTATTAAGGAAAGTGGGGGACCTGGGATTCGAACCCAGATCCTGAAGGATGATACCATTGCACGCTTGCCACTACACTGCCTTGATCTGTTTGTAAATATATTACATAATAATGATAATATAACAAAACAAAATTAATTGGTCAGAAAAGAATAAAACGCGCGCCATTTTTGAATGGCCCAATGAGTGAGTGCCAGCTCTTCGTCCCTGTCCACTACAAGAAAATGCTTATCCAGCCACGTGATTTTGCCATGTGATTTTCATGTGGCTAAATAAAGCCAGTTGCGACGTGAAAATCACGTGGCAACGAGTTTTAATAATATAATAAAGAAGCATTAAGTGTGTCCGTTTTTTTTTTTGTGTTAAAAAAAGTTGCAACGTGGGATTCACGTCGCTAATTAAAATATCATAAAAAATAAATTAATCACAACTTCCAACACTGGCGTGTTCAGGTTTTGAAGAAAGAGAAAACAATTATATGATTGTTGTGACGTGAAAGTCACGTGGCAACGTTGCGGCGTGATTTTCACGTCGCTACTTGCTTTATCTGATTTTTCAAAACGCTCCACAACATACAGTAGCGTTTCACATTTTGTTAAACTTCTTCTTCAACCCATTTTCTTCTCCAAATTTTTTTCTTCTCCATACTTAAATTCCTACAATCTCCATACATTGGTTGTAAGGTAATTTCAATTCAATGTTACTTATACTTTGTTAACAGCTTTTGATGTGTTATTTGAATATATTTTTTTTTTCAATTTTTCTTTGAATAGAGAAGAAGAATATTGATAGAAGTATAGATTGCAAAAAGGGACAAGAAGATTGAAGAAGTTACAAGATAAAATCTATGTCTTGAATTTTTTTTTTTTGAAATTAGTATCTTTTCTGAATTTGATTAATTTTTAGGTTATATATATTTTCTGAATTTCATGAATTTGCATTGGGTTAAAATTGTTGAATTTGGGTTATATATATTTTCTGTATTTGAGTTAAATTTTAGGTTTAATTATTTAATTTATAATAATTATTAATTATTAATTTGTGATGAATGAGTTTAATTATTTTAGGATTTTAAGTTTTTATATTTTTAGGAGTTTATAAATTTTTAGTGTTTAAATTAAATTTTTAGGAGTTTAATAAGTTTTTAAATTTTTAGGAGTTTATAAATTTAGGTGTTTAAATTAAATTTTAAGTGTTTAAAAGTAAATAAATATTTTTAGGAGTTTATAAATTTTAAGTGTTTAAATTAAATTTTTAGGAGTTTAAGTTTTTAAATTTTTAGGAGTTTATAAAATTTAGGTGTTTAAATTAAATTTTAAGTGTTTAAAAATAACTAAATATTTTTAGGAGTTTATAAATTTTAAGTGTTTAAATTAAATTTTTAGGAGTTTAATAAGTTTTTAAATTTTTAGGAGTTTATAAAATTTAGGTGTTTAAATTAAATTTTAATTGTTTAAAAACAAATAAATATTTTTAGGAGTTTATAAATATTTTTGAAAGCATATATTTATCTTTAATTGTATATGTTTAGGATTATTATTAAGTTGATTAATTAATATTTCTAATTAAATAGGTTTTGATTATATAAATTTGCAGTAAATGGAATATTATATGTATTATCGTAGTTGGATGTACGATAGACTATATCCAGGAAGATGCGCACTTAAACCCAATTTTATAGACGGAGTTAATGGTTTTATCGCGTGGACGTTTGCCCAGGAACGTTGTTGAAGTGAAGGAGGAGTTAGGTGTCCTTGTCTTAAATGTGGATGTAGATATATAATTAGTGACCCAGAGGAAATAACACGTCATTTGCATAGGAAAGGTTTCATTGAAAATTATTGGGTTTGGACATATCATGGTGAAACACTGCCGAGTAATGTACCAGAGACTAGCAACACAGATGCTTCAAGTAGTCAACTGGTTATGCAAACACCTATGGAATTTGAAGAAAACTTTAATCTTATAGGTGACATGGTTGGTGATGCTTTTGGTGTTAACGTGACCTATGATCAACCTGAAGACTTTGACGGGGAAGAGTTGCCGAATGAGGAAGCGCAGAGATTTTATCAGTTGTTGAATGAGATGAATACGCCGTTGTTTGAGGGGTCGTCAGACTCAAAGCTATCAATGTGTGTTAGATTATTGGCCGCCAAGTCAAATTGGAATGTTCCTGATCAGTGTTTGGAGCACTTCGCAAAAATGATGTTGGACTCAACTGCAACGAAAGACAACTTGCCTGCGAGTTTCTATGATGCAAAAAGTTGGTGTCGAAGTTGGGTTTAAGAGTAAGAAAGATTGATTGTTGCATTAATGGTTGTATGTTGTTTTATGACAACGAGTTTGGTACTCAAGATGGATCGTCAGAGGAATGTAAGTTTTGTCATAGTCCAAGATATAAAGTTCGCAATAAAGCCATTAACAGTAACCAAAAACGGGTAGCAGTAAAGTCCATGTTTTATCTTCCGATAATACCAAGGTTAAAAAGAATGTTTTCTTCAATGCACAGTGCAAGTCAAATGACATGGCATCATACAAACAAAACAAGCCCAGGCAATATGCGACACCCATCTGACGGCCATGCATGGAAGCACTTTGATGAGGTACATCCTGATTTTGCCGCTGAACCTAGAAATGTCAGGCTTGGATTATGCTCTGATGGTTTTGCTCCATATGTCCTAGCGTCCGGAAGTGCGTATTCTTGTTGGCCAGTTATTGTAACCCCTTACAATCTCCCTCCTGAGATGTGCATGACAAAACCATACATGTTTTTGACGTGCGTCATTCCAGGACCGTCGAGTCCAAAAATCGGAATTGATGTGTACTTACAACCTTTAATTGATGATTTGAAGAGGTTGTGGAATAATGGAGAATGTACTTATGATATATCCCGTAAACAAAACTTTTCTATGCGAGCTGCCTTGATGTGGACCATTAACGACTTTCCAGCATATGGCATGTTGTCTGGTTGGGGTACGCATGGCATAATGGGTTGTTCGCATTGCATGGAATGCACTAAGGCGTTTACATTGGAAAAAGGGGGGAAAAACTCGTGGTTTTACTGTCACCGCAGATTCCTACCATCAAATCATCCCTTTAGAAAAAACAAGACAAATTTCAAAAAGGACGAACGGGTAACAGATCCGCCTCCGCCTCGATTGGCACCAGTTGCTATATGGAACCAAGTTTGTGAACTTCCAAAGTTTACAGATACTGGCAAAGCATGTAGAATTGAAGGATATGGGGTCACACATAATTGGACAAAAAGAAGTATATTTTGGGACCTCCCGTATTGGAAAGATAATTTGTTGCGCCATAATCTTGATGTTATGCATATTGAGAAGAATTTTTTTGATAACGTATTTAACACAATTATGGATGTTAAAGACAAAACAAAAGATAATGTGAAGGCTAGACAAGACATGGAAATTTGGTGTAATCGTAAAGAGTTGGAATTGAAGCCTCAACCAAATGGAAAATTATTTAAACCCAAAGCTTGTTTCAGTTTGACCCCCCAAGAAGCTAAAGCGGTTTGTGGATGGCTAAAAGGTTTGAGAATGCCCGACGGGTATTCTTCAAATTTAGCAAGGTGTGCTAATGCGAACACTGGGAAGTTGCATGGTATGAAAAGTCATGATTGCCATGTTTTTATGGAACAATTGCTACCAATTGCGTTCGGTTCTCTACCCAAACATGTACTTAATCCACTCACTGAAATTAGTCAATTTTTTAGAGATATTTGTGCGTCAGCTTTAAGAGTGGATGACATCATTAAGTTGGACCAAAATATTCCAGTCATTCTCTGTAAGTTGGAACAAGTATTTCCGCCTGGTTTTTTTGACTCCATGGAACATCTACCTGTGCATCTTGCATATGAGGCTTATCTAGGAGGACCTGTTCAATATAGGTGGATGTATCCGTTTGAAAGGTTCATGGGTGATTCAAAGTGATCAGTGAAAAATAAAGCTAGAGTTGAAGGATCAATATGTGCACATTACTTGCATCGAGAAACTTCACATTTTTGCAGTCACTATTTCAAGCACTTGATGTTAACTCCAAGAATCATAAGGAATCCTGTAAATGTTATCGAAAGAAGTCAGTACACCTTATCAGTCTTCGGGCTTCCAGGTCGTCCCTCTGTAAAGAAGGGTGAGCATTGGTTGACCCAACAAGAAATGCAATCTGCACATGTTCATGTCTTGATCAACTGCATTGAAGTTAAACCATATCTTGAGTAAGTATAATCCAACTTCTTAATTTTCTTTACAGTGTGAATATAAAATTGATTACCTTGAAACTTATAGTGTGTTTCTTTTTTGGGAATTTAACAACGCCTATTTTGATAGTACCAGTGTACAATCAACATCTGGTGTCATTCATGCCCAATTTCCAACATGGTTCAAGGAGAAATTGTATAGGTTTGTTACACCGACTCCAGAAATACTCCATTTGAGAAACTTGTCTAATGGCCCTCGTCAAAGTGCAAACAAATGGAACACATACTTCGTGAACGGATATAAATTTCACACTCATGAATGGACTGAAGGGAAAAAAACCATAAACAATGGCGTATTTGTGAAAGGAGTTACAGATGGTGGTGAAGATGACTTCTATGGTTTTGTTAAACATATCTACGAGTTAGTATACAATTACTTGGACTCGGAAAATAAAGTTGTCTTGTTTTATTGTGAATGGTATGATCCAACTAGAGGCACAAAAATAGATAAGACATATGGTACTGTTGAGATTCAAATGGACCGGAGGTACAAAGAGTACGACCCTTTCATAATGTCAAATATTGTTAGGCAAGTTTATTATGTTCCTTATCCTTCATTTGTGCCACGTAAATGACGATGTTGTGTTGTAATAAAAACAAAACCATTGAGTCATATTGAAACTGACGATCTAGTGGAGGATGTTTCTTACCAAGTTGATGAAGTTGAAGTTAATGATGTGATTCCAGATGAACACACTACAAGTTTGTCTGATACAATGGTTGAGGGGAATCAAGTTGATGAGGATGAAGATCATGAAGATTCTGGATCTGAGGATAGTATCACATCAGATGACGATGATGAAATGGATGACGAGCATGACGATTTAGAATAGTGAACCTATATTCATGAGAATTGTGTCTTGTAATTTTACTTAACGAACCATTTATTGAATGATTTAATGAATATGTATTCATGAGAATTGTGTCTTGTAATTTTACTCAACGAACCATTTATTGAATAATTTAATGAATATGTATTCATGAGAATATGTATATGGTAACTTGTATTTTCTTTAATTAGGTAAAAATGCCACCCAAAGATAATAAGGGTAAAGGTCCTAGTGATAATGGTAGGAAGCCCAGGCGTCCAAGGGTAGTAGTATGTCAGTCACCTCACTCAGCCACGTGTCCTCCCCCGCAGAGTCAGGTTCATCATATGTCCATGGACAGTGCTATGCCATTTACTCCATTACTATCATCTCAGAGTCCTCTTCAGTTCCCATATGGGAGTACATGTTTTATTAGTCCATCTGGGGCCCCACCTGGTTTACCATTCCAGCAGACACAGGTGCCCTCATCCTTCCAGCAGACACAGGTGCCCTCATCCTTCCAGCACAGTTTTCCATTTCCCACACAAATGCCCTCATTCGTGCAACAGCCTGGAGGATCCAGCACCCCACTTCCTACACAGATGCCCCCATCCGTCCAGCAGCCTGGAGGATCCACCTCTTCACGACCCACACAGACTGGTCGCACCCCCACATCCCATACAGAGTCGGATGATGACGATCTTGGTGTGGATGATGATCAGATAGATGGGAGAGATCTTCGAGGGGATGATGATCCAAGTGAGATTCATACCATTAATGGGAGATTTTGGATATGGCCTGAAGGGAACTCGTAAGTTTCTTATTTATTGATTTTTATTTATAAGTACACATTTCCATTTTTAATATAACTTTATATAATTAATTATGCTAATTCAATTATTGTTGTTTTAGTTTCAGGCTGATTTGGACTGTTGCTAAGGTTATCAATTATATAATTCAGCAGAATTATACAAATTTTTTAAAGAGTTTTAGAGAAGTTTTTGATAAAGAAGAATGGTTCAAGCAATTTCAGGTATAATTAATTTATTTCTTAAGTTATTTTTATATAAATGACCTTTTCATTATTGTTATAATTTATCTAACTATTTATTTTAATGTCATACAACATTGCAGGCGAAATGTGTTTGGGATCCCCTGAACCATAACAAAGTAAAAAAAATTATTTTGGCAGGAGTTCAAGACTTCTTTCTGACATGCTACGACGTGTTAGAGAGAATTGGCACCTTTTGGGCATTCGTCCCAAATGGATAGGCAAAGAAGTTTTTGAACAACTTCTTAAGTATTGGGAATCAGATGAATTTAAGGCTAAATCTGAAACTGCAAAAAAGATGAGGGCATCGGAAAAAGGGGGTTGCCTTAATGCTATTGGAAGTATTAGTACTGCTGAGCATGCTCGATGCATGGTAATTATTACCACTTTTTAAGGTCATATTTGGATTTATAACATATTATTAATTTAAGTTAATTTTTTTATTTAGGCTAAGCGTTTGGGGAGACAACCATTGATGACTGAGCTGGTTAAGGAAACTCGGACAAAGAAATCGGGAGGATTTATTGACGAGCTCACAAAAAAAGCCCTGGTAAGTAAATTTATGTTTATATATTTTTTTAAGCAATTTTGTGACGTGATTTTCATGTAGCAAGTGACATGTTGTGGCGTGAAAATTGAGTGGCAACTGATAAGTTGTGGCCTTACAATCACGTGGCTATTTGTTTTTTATTATTTTTTTAATTTCATTTAATTTCATTAATGTTACTTATAAATTTAACTTGATTTTTTTATTGTATGTGTAGGAGGATTATCAGGCGTTGCTTGTAGAATTTCTGACCCATAATCCTCAGTATAAGCCTCCTCCAGAAAAATCGGTTCATCCAGATGTGGATTTCTATATTTGGAGTCAAGTTGTTGGGGGAAAGGGGCCTAACGGGTGTTTTTTTGGTGGTGGAAATTTGGCGGGCACCTTGAGGAATGGGGATAGAAATCTGTATCAGAGAGCTGCAGACGGTGAAGGAGGGTCACGTCAAACAAATTTGACACCAGATCAGTTAGAACTGGTAAGACAATTGGCTAGACGCGAGTGCGGAGATCGTGAGGCGGCATTGAAGGCCCAAATGGATGCCCAAATGGAGGAAATGAGGGGTGAACATAATAGACAAATTGAGGCAGGCTGATATGGAGGAGCAAATGCGACAATTTATGCAAGCATTTGGTAGAAATCCCAACAGTGGTGGCCAAAATAATAACCACCAAAATAATGATGACTTTCTTCCCGACTTTTCCGACGACTCTAATGATTCTGCTTAATTTTATTTTTATTTTATATTTAGTTTTTTATTTGTGTAATATAAATTTATAATCATATTGTATATTTAAAATTATTATAAATTTAAATTTGAGTTTATTAAATTTATAATATTAAGTATATTTATTTATACATTTAGATATATTTAGTTTTGTTTTTGATAATTTGATTTATAATATTGTATTTAATAAATAAATTATAATATTTAATTTATAAATTTAATAAAACAAAAAATAATATTAATTATTAAAACAAAATTAATATATTTAAAACACAAAATATTTTTTTTTATAAAAAAAACAAGTTGCGGCGTGTTTTTCATGTCACTAATTAGTGACGTGAAAAACACGCCGCAACAGCAAACGTAAATATAAATGTGAACTGCCTGCTCTGCTCTGCACACTTTCATCCTATACAGTCTGTTGCGGCGTAAATTTCACGTGGCAACTTTGTGACATGCTTTTCACGCCGCAACAAGATTGCCACGAGCTATATCGCGACGTGTTTCTTAAGGTGGCAAAATTTGAATAGTGGCATGATTTGGGTGTTAGCGACGTGGCTTTCATGTGGCAAAACACAAGTTATTTTGTAGTGGTCCTTCCACAACTGTAATATTACATGCGGATTTGAATCCGCAGCTAAAAACGCAGCTCATTCCAAAAATCATTTCTAGGCAATAAGAATGACTTTCAAGGGCATGGTTGTGTTCGTCTCATCCTCCCGGATGTAACCATGCCCATTACATGGACCAATTTTACCTGGAATAAGAATCCCTAAAAATGAAAACACAACCCTAACTATGGTGTTTCGGGGTTACAACGCCTATAAATCAAATTGATTATTGCCAATGGTTTGCAAATAACATGAGGGTTATGAATATGCAATTATTTCATTAAAATGATGCAAGAATAGACCAAATCAAATCCAAGAACAGAGCTATGTAGCGTGGGACTTACAACGCGTTTGGAGGCCTGAAGATGCTTGGTTTAGATCCAGGTAGCTTGTATGAATGGCCAGCAATCGATTGGGACCAGTCTTGGCTTCTGAAAATGCCTCTAGCTATGATTTCGATCTCAAACTTTTTGATGAATTTTTCCACTTTTGTTCTGCCTCTGCCTGCACTTGCCAACCCTTATTTTCGTGTGCTTTTCTTCCTTATGTAATGCTCACTGTATTAGGTCTACAAACTTGGCTCAAATCTTTCCATATCAATGCCCATGAATGAGATTTGATCTCTTCTTTAAACCCTTCCAAATTTGTCCAATTTAAATCTTTTTGCATATGATTTTGTTTGATTCAAATTTTATGATGATAATGATGGTAATCAAAACCTGAAACAGCAAAAAAAATCTTATTTTATGAAAGTTTTGGATTTTATATGATTTTATTTGATTTAAAATGTATAAATTCAATTAAAAATCAAATTAAATAATAAAAATGAAATATGGGCTCATGGATGAAGCTAGGACACGTGGTCAACTAAGAAAGCTCAAATCAAGTGGAAAATAATGGGCCTATTTGACAAAATTTGATGTTTTGGGGATAGTTGACTTTTGGCAATTTTGCAAAAAAGTCCAACTTCAACAATGCATAACTTCTTCAATTTTGAACTTTTGGAAGTGTTCTTGGACTTTTTAGAAAGCTTGAGATGTCCTCTAACCAACCCTTTTGGTCATATCATTTTGATATTCCATTCTCAAGTTATAAGCTTTGGCAAAAAAGGTGTTTTTGTTGACTTTCAAAAATGACCTATAATGTCCAAATTTATAACTTCTTGTGAGTCCATTTTTTGAACTTGGGATATTAAGTTGGATTGTAGGGAATTGCATCCTCTTAAAAATGATCTTTGGATGGGTCATTTCTCATAAGTATTAGAAAGTTATGCTTGGTCAAAGTTGAGTTGACTTTTCCTACAAAACCCTAATTTAGCAACTTTTGAGTCTTGATGAATTTTGAGCAATCCTTGATGAATCATGATCAACCCTTGATAAAATGATGAAATATACTTCAAAATGAGAATGTTGACAAAAAATCTTGAAGTTTGACTGTATTTGGGTCACGGTTGACTTTTGCCCTAGCATAGTCGATTTTTTGGACCTTTGAGCAATTGACTGAGCAAACTTTCTGTACAAGCCTTGAAATTTGACATGGATGATCTTGAGAACATATTAGGACATTAGGGAGCACTTGAGGTTATTTGGACTCAAGGACCTTGATGAAACACAAAACCCTAATTTGGGGTTGACTGCCTTAGGAGATAGCTTGTCTGTCCAACTCTTGAGCAAACTTAAGCAACTTGGAGATTTTTCTTGCAATGCTTTGAGAAATATGAGAGGAAAAATTTTGGGGTACAATAGCTGCCCTTGTTCAATCTTCTTAAACCTGAGGATGTAGATTGGCTTCCGTGCCTTTCGTGATTCGAAGGTGGAAGATGATTGAACACTAGAGTGCCCATAAATTTGCACTCGCGTGAAGTGGTATCAGCCTTGTGATGTCGGAAATGGGCTTACAGATGCCATTTGGAGATTGCTGGCGGGAGGATGGGATTAAAGATGCCATATGCAGGAGTATCGATCGCATAAGAGATTCCTTAGCGAGAACTTGCATACCTGTTGTTTGTGGAAGATTCCGCTTGGGGAAGTCTGATGTTTTTTGAGATTTAGGAACTTGATTGTATTTCAACTGAGAGAACATCTCTGCTGAGTTTTAAGAACTTGTCCGTAATTCAACTGGGGGAAATCTGTCGAGATTTAGAACCTTATCTGTAATTCAACCGAGGATAATTCAGTTGAGATTTAAGAACCGGTCAGTACTTCGACTGAGGAGAATTACCGAGATTTAGAACCTTATATGTAATTCAACCGAGACTAATTCAGTTGAGATTTAAGAACCGGTCAGTAATTCGACTGAGGAGAGTTGCCGAGATTTAGAACCTTATCTGTAATTCAACCGAGACTAATTCAGTTGAGATTTAAGAACCGGTCAGTACTTCGACTGAGGGAAACATCTTCATCGAGATCTAGGACTGTCTGTACTTCAACGGAGGATAATTCTGTTGAGATTTAAGAACTCGTCCACACTTCAACGGATGAGAATTATCGAGATTTAGAACCTTATCTATAATTCAACCGAGAATAATTCAGTTGAGATTTAAGAACTGGTCAGTACTTCGACTGAGGGAAACATCTTCATCGAGATCTAGGATTGTCTGTACTTCAATGGAGGATAATTCATTTGAGATTTAAGAACTTGTCCACACTTCGACAGACGAAAATTGTCGAGATTTAGAACCTTATCTGTAATTCAACCGAGAATAATTCAGTTGAAATTTAAGAACCGGTCAGTACTTCGACTGAGGGAAACATCTTCATCGAGATCTAGGACTGTCTGTACTTCAACGGAGGATAATTCTATTGAGATTTAAGAACTTATCCACACTTCGACGGAGGAAAATTGTCAAGATTTAGAACCTTATCTGTAATTCAACCGAGAATAATTCAGTTGAGATTTAAGAACCGGTCAGTACTTCGACTGAGGGAAACATCTTCATCGAGATCTAGGACTGTTTGTACTTCAACGGAGGATAATTCTGTTGAGATTTAAGAACTCGTCCACACTTCGACGGAGGAAAATTGTCGAGGTTTAGAACCTTATCTGTAATTCAACCGAGAATAATTCAGTTGAGATTTAAGAACCGGTCAGTACTTCGACTGAGGGAAACATCTTCATCAAGATCTAGGAACTGTCTGGACTTCAACGGAGGATAATTCTGTTGAGATTTAAGAGCTTGTCCACACTTCGACGGAGGAAAATTGTAGATATTTAGAACCTTATCTGTAATTCAACCGAGACTAATTCAGTTGAGATTTAAGAACCGGTCAGTACTTCGACTGGGGGAAACATCTTCATCGAGATCTAGGAACTGTCTATACTTCAACGGAGGATAATCCTGTTGAGATTTAAGAACTTGTCCACGCTTCGACGGAGGAAAATTGTCGAGATTTAGAACCTTATCTGTAATTCAACCGAGACTAATTCAGTTGAGATTTAAGAACCGGTCAGTACTTCGACTGAGGGAAACATCTTCTTCGAGATCTAGGAACTGTCTGTACTTCAATGGAAGATAATTCTGTCGGGGAATAAACTGATGAGAAGATTACTCTGTGGGGAAAAGATGCTCTGATGAGGATTCCACTGATAAATTCAGCTGGGGATGAATTACCATTGCTGGTGATACTGAATCCTGTTGGGGCATTGAATTCCTGTTTGTGAAAGGAAAGAACTCCGCTGGGGGATGATCTTTCAATTGCGACCTCAATGGGGATAACCTTTTAGACTCTAAAGGGGATAATCCTTTGAGTTCTGCTGGGGACAATATTCCAAAGTCTATTGGGGATGATTCTCCGAATTCCACTAGGGAAGCTTTTCAGACCACGCTGGGAAAAATTTCAAACTCCACTGGGGATATTTTGTATTCTGCCAGGGAATATTCTTATACTCCGTTGGGGAATATTAAGACCTTTCGATGCTGATGGTAAATAAACTCTGCTTGGGGAGAATATTACCGATTCATTTACAATTTCAAGTCTTCGGTTGGGGAGAGCTAACATTACTGTCTTACTCTGCGGGGAGTGAATGCATCTCAACCATATTCTTCAGCTGAATTTACCTTGTACCTGGTAGATAGAGAAACTGTACAGTTTGGACAATTCTTATTTGCCCTTGTTTCTGATATTACAAGTAATGGTCTTTTGTTTCGCATGTAAATATTTATGAGCAACAATTAATGTCAAATGCATATATCAAAATGAACATTGGACGATCTTTGCAAAACAAAACAGAAAAAGGAAAACAGTTTGAAATTTCTCTAAAAACGAATCGTATTGATTTTGAAGTTTGGCCTGTAA
Organism: Vicia faba; assembly: GCA_948472305.1. Taxonomy (NCBI): domain Eukaryota; kingdom Viridiplantae; phylum Streptophyta; class Magnoliopsida; order Fabales; family Fabaceae; genus Vicia; species Vicia faba. The sequence continues at coordinate 1,218,133,457 of OX451738.1, read as the reverse complement.
ATAGGCGTTTTTGTACAAGAGGCTGACGTCCTAGTAAGGGAACGCCTCCGAATAATAAAATTTACATAATTTGTGAAAAACTAAACAAAACAGCTATGTGAATAATCCCACTGGGTTCCAACTCTGCTATTGCCTTTATGTCCTCGAGCATCTCATCACTTGCTACTTGATTGAAGGTAGATCAGATTGATTAGCGCCGTCCGAGCTTGATAGTTGATACTGAAGTCTGGTTGCAAGGCGATCCAATGAGACATAGTGTTACACTTTGATCCCTAATTTTTGCCTGGACCTCCCTTTCGGGTTTTCAGTCCACCGGGATACCCTTTTTTGCCCATGCCGCCTTTTCAGGTTTTCGACTTGCCGGGTGTACAAATTTTTTTAGTTTCATCCCTTATTTTTGCCCGAACCCTTTTGGTTCACCGGGAAGCCCTTATTTTTGCCTAGGCCAGTCGACCTAGCGGGTCTTTGATTATGCATAGTATTTTTTCACTATGTCTACATTGACGGGGTGAGGAAGGTCGTCACCATCCATGGTGGTTAGAATCATAGCTCCTCCTGAGAAGATATTCTTAACCAAAAATGACCCTTCGTAAGTGGGGGTCCATTTTTCCCTGGGATCACCTTGAGGTAGGATAATGCACTTGATAACCAGGTCCCCAACTTGATACTCTCGTCATCTGACTTTCTTGTTAAATGCCTTGATCATCCGCTTTTGGTATGTCTGACCATGACAAATAGCAGTGAGTCTCTTTTCATCAATTAAGTTCAGCTGATCAAATCGGGTCTGAATCCAGTCATCTTCGCTCAAACCTGCATCCTTCATAATCCAAAGAGAGGGTATCTGAACTTCAATGGGCAAGACGACCTCCATGCCATAAACCAAGGAATAGGGTGTTGCCCTTGTTGACGTCCGTGCGGAGGTACGGTACCCATGAAGAGAAAATGGTAACATCTCGTGCCAGTCTTTGTACGCCACTGTCATCTTCTGCACAATCTTCTGAATGATCTTGTTAGCCGCTTCGACAGCCCCATTCATCTTCGGCCAGTAAGGAGAAGAGTTATGATGCTGTATCTTGAACTGCTTGCAGAGCTCGGTGATCATATTATTATTGAGATTTGTACCATTGTCTATAATGATCCTTTTTGGTACACCATATCGACAGATCAGGTTATGCCGAATGAACCGTGCCACGACGTTCTTGGTTACTGTAGCAGGAAGCTACTTCAACCCACTTTGTAAAGTAATCAATAGCTATCAGGATGAAATGATGCCCGGTAGACGCAGTAGGTATGATCTCGCCGATCATGTCGATTCCCCACATTGCAAAAGGCCACGAAGCTGTCAAGACGGTCAGAGGTACTGGAGGTATGTGCACTTTATCAGTATAGACTTGGCACTTGTGACAGGTCCGAGAGTGCTGATAACAGTCGGCTTCCATTGTGGACCAATAATATCCTTCCCGGAGGATTTTCTTTGCCATGGTGTGTCCACTGGAATGAGTCCCGAAAGTACCTTCATGTAACTCTACCATAATCCTTTCTGCTTCGTTCTTATCCACACAACGTAGTAAGGTCGAATCATGGTTACGCTTGTAAAGAGTACCATTGCTGATGAAGAACTTCGCCGCGAACCTCCTCAAGAATTTCTTATCATTAACAGATGCACCCTCAGGGTATTCTTGAGCCTCAAGATACCTCTTCACTTCATGAAACCAGGGTTTATCTGTTACCTCTTCAGTCTCAATGTCACAGCAATGTGCAGCTTCGTCCAACCTTTCAATGGTAATCCGGGGAGCTTCGTTGTCCCAATTGACTTTGAACATAGAAGACATTGTAGCCAGCGCGTCCGATAACTGACTCTCCTCTCTAAGGAAGTGTTCAAAAGTTATCTCCTCGAAATGTGGAAGCAACGTCAATACATACTCTTTGTAAGGAATAAGATTATGGTGTTTCGTATCCCACTTGCCGTTGATCTGGCTGATCACGAGAGCAGACTCTCCGAACACACTCAAGAACTTAATCCTTAGGTCAATTGCCACTCGAAGACCCATGATGCATGCTTCATACTCCGCCATGTTGTTGGTGCAGTTGAAGCATAGTCGGGCGGTAAATGGAGTATGAGAGCCTTTAGGAGATATGATCATGGCGCCAATGCCATTACCCAAAGCGTTCAAAGCTCCATCAAAGTACATAGACCATCGGGATCCCTCCTCAGGTCCTTCATCCGGTCCAGGTGTCTCACAGTCAGTTACCAACATGATGTTCTCGTGCGGGAATTCAAAGTTCATAGACTGGTAATCGTCCACTGCCTGATGTGCCAAATTATCCTCCAACACACTTCCCTTGATTGCCTTTTGGGTCGTATATTGGATGTCATATTCAGTCAAGATCATCTGCCATCTTGTTATTCTTCCGGATAGGACAGGCTTCTCGAAGATATACTTGATTGGATCTATATTTGATATCAATAGAGTAGTGTGAGTCAGCATATACTGTCTCAGCCGGAGAGCAGCCCATGCCAAAACGCAACAAGTTTTCTCAAACAACGAGTATCGGGTCTCGCAGTCGGTAAACTTTTTGCTAAGGTAATAAATAGCATTTTCTTTTCGGCCAGACTCGTCATGCTGACCCAACACACACCCCATTGAGTTGTCGAGTACTGTCAAGTATAAGATCAGAGGTCTCCCTTCAACTGGAGGCATCGGAATGGGTGGCTCTTGGAGATATTCTTTAATCCTTTCGAAAGCAGCCTGACATTCATCATTCCATCTTACCACTTGATCTTTCTTCAGTAGCTTGAAGATTGGCTCACAAGTAGCAGTCAGGTGCGAGATGAATCGGGCAATATAGTTCAAACTTCCCAGAAAGCCTCTGACTTCTTTTTCAGTTCGGGGAGCTGGCATTTCCTGTATAGCCTTCACCTTGGCAGGGTCCACTTGAATACCCTTATCACTTACGACGAAACCCAACAGCTTACCAGATCTCACCCCGAAGGTGCACTTGTTCGAGTTTAACCTCAGCTTGTACAACTTCAACTTGTGAAATAACTTCTGAAGGTGGTCCAGATCCTCTTCTTCCGTTTGAGATCTTGTAATCATGTCGTCGACGTATACCTCAATCTCATGATGGATCATGTCGTGGAACAAGGCGACCATGGCGCGTTGATACGTTGCCCCAGCATTTTTCAATCCGAAAGGCATGACCTTGTAGCAAAAGGTACCCCATTGAGTAATAAAGGTCGTCTTCTCCATGTCTGCGGGAGCCATTTTAATCTGATTATAGCCGGAGAAACCGTCCATAAAGGAGAATACCTTATGTTGTGCGGTGTTGTCAACCAGAATGTCGATATGAGGCAGAGGGAAATCATCCTTGGGACTTGCCCTGTTCAGATCCCTATAGTCAACACACATTCGAACCTTACCATCCTTCTTCGGCACAGGAACCACGTTGGCAACCCACTGTGGATAACAAGTAACTGCTAGAAAACTAGCGTCAAACTGCTTCATAGCTTCAGCCTTGATTTTCTCAGACATCTCCAGGCGCATTCGGCGAACCTTCTGTTTCACTGGAGGACAGTCTTCCTTGGTAGGCAATCAGTGAACCACAATATCAGTATCCAACCCAGGCATATCTTCATAAGACCAGGCAAATATCTCAACGTAGTCACGCAGCATCTGAATCAACCGTTGCTTAACACTAGCTTCCAGATTTGCACCGATCTTGACCTCTTTCTTATCTACCTCCGTACCCAGATTTATTGTTTCCACATGCCTCTCATGCGGCTGTATGGCCCTCTCTTCCTGAAGTAACAGTCTAGCAAGCTCACCAGGCACTTCGCAATCATCTTCACCTTCGTCTTCAGCTAAGTTGATCGGACTTTCAAAGTCATAACCGGCAGTAGCAGAGTCGTTATCAGTGGGTTCCAGAGTGGATGTATACCTGTATACGTGAGTGTGTGTAAAATAGCTGTTTTGCAATATATAATAAAAGAAAAACAAGGAGCGCAAAATTTGAAATGTAAGAAAAGTCCAATGCTTTTATTAATGATATATGAGAATGACACACATAAAGCCCTCACAAACAAAGCCACGGTGCCCCAGGTAAGACACCGGGTCATAAAGTTTAAAATATTGTCTGTTACAAATACAAAGCAAAAGTTTCATTACTGGGTAACACAAGTGTTGTACCCCAAAATTTGCCCTCCCATATTTCTCAAAATATTTCAAGAAAAATTCACAAGTCCAACCCGGCGCGTCATATTCAAGTATTCTTTCGCCAAAATATCTCTGATAACGTATTCTCAAATTCAGGTTCGGCTCAAGAGTCAATTCTTTAAAGAAGGTATCCGACTGTGTGAGTTTTCTCGAAGAAATATGGTGAAAAAGTGTGCTGAAAGTGCAGTTTTTACGCGCTAAAAAATTCATAACTTGAAGATAGTGGCTCGTTTTGAACCCGTTCCGGTGGCCTAAATTCCGTCTTGACATTATCTACGTTTTCATCTCTCACGGATGGAAGCCAATTTCGATCAGAAGGTCTTCAAAAATGTAGATTTATCAAGTATTTTCATACAGAAAATTTGTGACAGAAGTTTATTTGCGTCATGTTCAGAAAATCATAACTTGGTCGATTTTCATCGTATCAAGCTGGTTCCAGCGCCAAAATTTCACAAATTGTGTTGGCTACATTTTCACAGGAGGTATCGAATTCGAACGGTGTTCAAAAGGCCTTCGTTTTTTGCTTAGAGTGTGTGACACGCCAAAAATCCTGAATGCTGAATATTATTTCATCTGGGCCGAAACTTCGAAAATTCATAACTCGGTCAATTTTTATCGGATTGGGCTCATATTTTTACACAAGGTCACTGACTCAGAGATCTACAACTTTTCTTCAAAAGTCAAGACCAAATTATGCACCGATCAATACCAGTTTTTTATTGAAAAACGTGTCAGAGTCGACACTGGAGCCCAAAATAAGTTTGTCTGAGCTGAAACTTCAAAAATTCATAACTAATTCACCGTTTATCCGATTGAGCCGATTTTCGGACAGGAGTTAGTTCTCAATATCAGCTACATTTTGTTTTCACATTTCAACTTCAAAAATTGCACTTAAGTCCCTGCGATTTAGCCTGGAAAGTGACGAACTCAAGTGAACACTGGAGGCCCAATGACACATTCAAAGCCCATTTTCTTTACCCTAATTTCCATTATATAATCACATTCTTTTCACACAAACCAGGGAGGAGGAAAAGAGAGAAAAAACCTTGCCACAACACTTTTGAAAACACAATGAGCAAGTATCTAAGAGCCCATGGATAACCATGGATAGAAAGGGTGCTAACACCTTCCCTTTCTATAAATCTACCTCCCGAACCGAGAAACATTCTCATAAGGAATTTTGCTGTGCTTTTGTCCTGTCCATGTTGGAGAAAATAAAAGACGGTGGCGACTCTTGCTTACCGCGACATTTCGCGAAACCAGCGTTAAACAGTCAGTTCCAGATCCACCGATCACAGAACTGGCGACTCTGCTGGGGATATTTTAAAGTGAGGTGTACCTTAGGACTAAGATCACTTGTGTTTTCAATTGTTGTGCTTGTTTGCTTTATTATTGTGGGCTGCATCAGAGTTACATAGATCCTAACCCGGATCTGGGGATACCCTGTTAGGTAGCATAAGCTGTGAGGGACCTGTCCGGCGTAGACCGACATGGGTGAAGCAGTGGCTACGTTAGTGTGGCACCTTGGTCTGTACCGATATCCCTTGTGTCGCAACGAGGAGAATATGGGTCTTCTGAGGAGTCATTAAGCACCAACCGACCTTAGAACCTTAAATGACCCAACTTGGCCAATAGAACAGTAGCAGTATGCTACGCCCATTGAGGCTAAACTCTCGTGATGGTTCTGGCCGCAAGAAAAGATTGCGATGCTGGAGTTATGACCGATTGAGGGTAGTCAGTGATATTGGGATCCTCTAGAACCCGGTTACTTCTGATAGGACAGGTCTTAACCAACAAACTGAAAGAGGGTAATACCTAGACCCCATGCTGGCCTAAACTCTAAGGGCTGTCTTGTGTGACTTGTGTGCCTTCCAACTTGACTATTTGCATGCTTGTTATCTGACACTTGAGTTTCTTGCAGGTTTTGTTTACAGTCCTTAATTGGGACTCATAACAGGATTTACCTACATTACCCCATGCATAGCATACCATCATACCATTGCGTCGTCATAGACACTCGTCATAGACACTCGTCGTCATAGACACTCGTTGTCATAGACACTCGTCGTTATAGACACCCGTCGTTATAGACACTCGTCGTTATAGACACTCGTCGTTATAAACACTCGTCGTTATAGACACTCGTCGTTATAGACATTCGTCGTTATAGACACTCGTCGTTATACTTGTCGTTATAGACACTCGTTGTTATAGACACTCGTCGTTATAGACACTCGTCGTTATAGACACTCGTCGTTATAGACACTCGTCGTTATACTTGTCGTTATAGACACTCGTCGTTATAGACACTCGTCGTTATAGACACTCGTCGTTATAGACACTCGTCGTTATAGACGCTCGTCGTTATAGACACTCGTCGTTATAGACACTCGTCGTTATAGACACACGTCGTTATAGACACTCGTCGTTATAGACACTCGTCGTCATAGACACTCGTCGTCATAGACACTCGTCGTTATAGACACTCGTCGTCATAGACACTCGTCGTCATAGACACTCGTCGTTATAGACACTCGTCGTTATAGACACTCGTCATTATAGACACTCGTTGTTATAGACACTCGTCGTTATAGACACTCGTCGTTATAGACACTCGTCGTTATAGACACTCGTCGTCATAGACACTCATCGTTATAGACACCCGTCGTTATAGACACTCGTCGTCATAGACACTCGTCCTTATAGACACCCGTCGTTATAGACACTCGTCGTTATAGACACTCGTCGTTATAGACACTCGTCGTCATAGACACTCGTTGTTATAGACACTCGTCGTTATAGACACTCGTCGTCATAAACACTCGTCGTTATAGACACTCGTCGTTATAGACACTCGTCGTCATAGACACTCGTCGTCATAGACACTCGTCGTTATAGACACTCGTCGTTATAGACACTCGTCGTTATAGACACTCGTTGTTATAGACACCCGTCGATAAAGACCACCCGTCCATGGAAATAACCTGTCAGTAGAGACAACTCACCAACCTTTCTGAACTCCAGACTCGATTCCTGTATCCTGCCAGGGCACGTCTGAAGAGTTCGAAGATCTGATTCCTGTATCTCGCCAGGGTGTATCTGTTGACGACTAAATTCCAGACTCGATTCCTGTATCCTGCCAGGGCACGTCTGAAGAGTTTGAAGATCCGATTCCTGTATCTTGCCAGGGTGTATCTGTTGACGACTAATTCCAGACTCGATTCCTGTATCTTGCCAGGGCACGTCTGAAGAGTTTAAAGATTCGATTCCTGTATCCAGCCAGGGCACATCTACGTAAAGAGTTTGAAGATCAACTCCTGTAACATGTCAGGTAATTATTTTTCTTTCTTAGGTACGGAAGTTCTCGCTAAGGAATCTCTTATGCGATCGACACCTAGGTGGCGTCTATAAGCCCATTCCCGACAAGGTACTATCATACTTCTAGATGGCATCTATAAGCCCATCTCCACATACCTACAGTCTCCAAATTGCATATGTAAGCCCATTCCCTACATCATACTGGAACTGACTGTTTAACGCTGGTTTCGCGAAATGTCGCGGTAAGCAAGAGTCGCCACCGTCTTTTATTTTCTCCAACATGGACAGGATAAAAGCATAGCAAAATTCCTTATGAGAATGTTTCTCGGTTCGGGAGGTAGATTTATAGAAAGGGAAGGTGTTAGCACCCTTTCTATCCATGGTTATCCATGGGCTCTTAGATACTTGCTCATTGTGTTTTCAAAAGTGTTGTGGCAAGGTTTTTTCTCTCTTTTCCTCCTCCCTGGTTTGTGTGAAAAGAAGGTGATTATATAATGGAAATTAGGGTAAAGAAAATGGGCTTTGAATGTGTCATTGGGCCTCCAATGTTCACTTGAGTTCGTCACTTTCCAGGCTAAATCGCAGGGACTTAAGTGCGATTTTTGAAGTTGAAATGTGAAAACAAAATGTAGCCGATATCGAGAACTAACTCCTGTCCGAAAATCGGCTCAATCGGATAAACGGTGAATTAGTTATGAATTTTTGAAGTTTCAGCTCAGACAAACTTATTTTGGGCTCCAGTGTCGACTCTGACACGTTCTTCAATAAACAACTGGTATTGATCGGTGCATAATTTGGTCTCGACTTTTGAAGAAAAGTTGTAGATCTCTGAGTCAGTGACCTTGTGTAAAAATATGAGCCCAATCCGATAAAAATTGACCGAGTTATGAATTTTCAAAGTTTCGGCCCAGATGAAATAATATTCAGCATTCAGGATTTTTGGCGTGTCACACACTCTGAGAAAAAAACGAAGGCCTTTTGAACACCGTTCGAACTCGATACCTCCTGTGAAAATGTAGCCAACTCAATTTGTGAAATTTTGGCGCTGGAACCAGCTTGATACGATGAAAATCGACCAAGTTATGATTTTCTGAACATGACGCAAATAAACTTCTGTCACAAATTTTCTGTATGAAAATACTTGATAAATCCACATTTTTGAAGACCTTCTGATCGAAATTGGCTTCCAGCCGTGAGAGATGAAAACGTAGATAATGTCAAGACGGAATTTAGGCCACCGGAACGGGTTCAAAACGAGCCACTATCTTCAAGTTATGAATTTTTTAGCGCGTAAAAACTGCACTTTCAGCACACTTTTTCACCATATTTTTTCGAGAAAACTCACACAGTCGGATACCTTCTTTAAAGAATTGACTCTTGAGCCGAACCTGAATTTGAGAATACGTTATCAGAGATATCTTGGCGAAAGAATACCTGAATATGACGCGCCGGGTTGGACTTGTGAATTTTTCTTGAAATATTTTGATAAATATGGGAGGGCAAATTTTGGGGTACAACAACAAGAAATTGGGATGAAGTCCTTTGCTATCCAGTTGCTCAGTCCACCATCAGTAGTGGAATAGATCCAACAGTCGAACTCAGATTCTTCAACATCGTCTTCAATGGCATTCACTCCTGAATTGCTGATAAATAGGGGAGGTTTTCCAGTCCTTGTACTCCGAAAAGCCCTTTGAGCTTCTGCAGTGAAACCTGTGATCAGTGGATCTGGAACTGACTGTTTAACGCTGGTTCGCGAAATGTTGCGGAAGCAAGATTCGCCACCGTCTTTTATTTTCTCCAAATGGAAAGGACAAAAGCACAGAAAAATTCCTTATTGAGATTAGTTCTCGGTTCGGGAGGTAGATTTATAGAAAGGGAAGGTGTTAGCACCCTTTCTATCCGTGGTTATCCACGGGCTCTTAGATACTTGCTCATTTGTGTTTTCAAAATGTTTGTTTGCTTTTCAGAGTGAGTGGGTTTGAAAAAGTTTCGTTTAAAGTTTCAGTTCGACTCTTGTATCAGTCCTCAAGAGTGTTTGAAAAGTTGTTTTTGAAAGCTTTTTGCAAAGTGTCGGTGTGAAAAATAAGTTTTTGATTTGTTTTGAATTAGAGTAAGTATCTACGAGTCGCCTACCTACCCTAAGGAATTAGTCTGTGTAAATGTCCTTAAAGTAGTGCCATCCCACCATTGAGAGGTAGGTAGCACCACCGTTGGAGGTGTTCGGGTCAATTCGAGGGTTCGGGACAGTGTGGTCACCAGAGCAATAGGAAGGCACCTTAGAAGCTACCCCCATGCCATGTTCATGGACATGAGGACTTACTAAAACGTCCTCTACTCGACGACCACGTTTCGAGGGGGAAGGCAACAGTGAGGCGTACCCTAGGGGTGGTGTGTGAATTGTGTGTCATTTTCAATTATGTTTATCTTGTCATGCATTGGTGATCTACGCTTTGTTTTTATTTTTGGCATTCATTCTTTCATGTGGTTATTAACAGTTAAAAGGTGCGGGAAGATAAAAGTCCTACGCTATTACAAAGGCGCGGGTCTACATCGCCAAATTAAACCAAGACCCGATTTGAAATAAATAAAATGCGGAGAGTAAATATCCTAATTATCTATTACAAAGCTTTGGGGCAATTACATGAAATTTAAAAAAGGAAATAAGAGTAAATGTGCGAAAAGAAATAAAATCGAGAATGCGAGGGCGTTGGACCCTTTTAAAGAAATTGAATTGAAGTTACAAAATTAATTAAATTAAGTAAAGGAAAGAACTTATTTTTGGAGTTTTTGTATTTATAGAATTAAGGAGAATTAAATTGGAATTAAAAGTTAATTAAAACCCTAGTTCTAAATTGTTTTTTAATTTATTAAAAAAAATGTTTAAGTTATAACCTAATTTAGCCCTAATTAATTAAATGGCATATTTATTTACAAAATAATTAATTATTAATAATAATAAGAAGAAATTTTAATTATTGAAAAAACGAGTAAAAAAGCTAGAAACCCTAATTTTTATGTTTTTATTGGTTATTAAGAAAAATATTAAAATTAAGCCTAAAATTAAACTAATTAGTTATTAGAATTTTATTTACAAAATATTGATTAAAAAAATAAATGAACATATTTTTATTTTTATAGTTTCTGATTTTTTTGTATTTTTATGTTATAAAAAAAATTAGTTTGTGGAATTAAATAAACAATTAATATAATTAAAATAAATGAAAGAAAAAGAAAAAAAGAAGAGAAGAAAATGCAAACAGATGGGGGTGTTGACCCAAATTGGAGGTTTGATTAGAGGAGTTTTGGCCCATCAGGATGTTGGCCACGTTGACTTTTCCAACGCTTATATGGGATAGCTGACTAACGTACATGGTAGTCGCTTGTTGATAGCCATTAGATTGGGCTTCCTGGGCGTGTGGCAAGTTGAGAAGCGAGGTTGCATGATAGTCCTTGGATGGTACGCTGCACAGAAGCATGTTAATTGAAAAAAGCATGAAATATATAGGGGGACCTGGAAATCGAACCCAGGTCCCAATGCTTGCAAACGTTCCTCTCCACCAACTGTGCCAGCGCGTTCATTCATAAGTATAATGGAATGCAATTATTATATTTGAAAAGTGCCAATATTCTGGGACACACGAAAACTCGCGCCAATTATTTGAACGCACCATTCATGTCCCTCCACGCATCATCTTCTTCCATTGTTCTGAAACAAAAAGCATTTAAATAGCGGGGGTTTTAAACCCCCACAAACTGAAAACATGAAAATAGCGAATAGCTGTATAATCAACATAAAAAAGGCGCGATGGTATGGTTCTGTTCGTCATGAGCTTCTGATTTCAATGGTGCTATTTAGGTTGGCCAATTTTTCCTCAAGCGTAAAACCCCAATTCATGGTTCCTGAAACCCTAAAAAATAGCCATGGCAATTTTCTATACAAGCAATATTAGTTCAATTCAATGGTACCATAAGTTTCAGTGAGTACATATTAGTGTAAAACAATCATTAGAATGTATGAAAAATGCGTGCAAATCAAAATACGAATATGCAAATGTTCATGAACAGGACTACTTCGTGCTACCATTTCTCTGCGTGTGGGGATGTGATTTTGATTGAGAAAGCTTCCTAGTTATCCCAGCAAGCCTTTGGAATCGTTCTTTTGCCTTGAAACTCACCCTAGCTATGAAATCAGTTTTGAAATTTTTGGTGAAAAATGCAAAGTTTGTTTTTGATTCTGAGCGCAACTTCCGAGTTCTCCTGATTAGGTTTAGGTTTTTGTATGTATATGGAATGAATTAGGGTAGAAATCCAAGTCCATAAACCTTTGTAATCAATGTTTCAATATTTGATTTTTAATGGTATCTTTTTCAATCTTTTTCATGTGAAGAACATGCCAATCATTGCCAATCACCTTGATTCTTTCCTTATTGAATAGTGCACGAAATCTTGAGTGAATTCTATGCACAAAAGGATTTGAAAAGCATGGATTAGTATTTTTCTTATAATTAATTTTAATTAAATGAATTAAATAGATTAAATATTCAATTAATTAATTAAAAATAGGAAAATAACTCCCCTTTGGGTCAATGGGTCGTGCATAGCTTTTGGGTGATGATTCTTGGAAGAAATTGAGGCCCATTAGCAATTTTGAGGCATTTGAAGCAAAGTTGACTTTTCAAAATTCCAAACAATTTCCCAACTTCCACAAGGCATATATTGCTCAATTTTTGAGATTTGATCATGCTCTTGGACATTTTGGAAAGGTCTTGAAGTCCTCTAACCAATGCCTTTGGTCCCATGTCTTTTTGATTTACCAATCTCAAGTTATGGTCTTTGACTTAAAGTGCCTTTTTGTTGACTTTTGAAAATGACCTATAATGTTGAGATTGATAACTTTTTGTGAGAGAATTTCTTGGACTTGAAGTGTGAAGAGGAGTTATAGGAAATGTCATTCTCTTCAAAATGAGCTTTGGATGGAATTTTTCTGATAAACCATGTGGAAGTTATGCCCTGGTCAATTTACAGTTGACCTTTTCAACTGTCCAAATATGGAAACTTTTGCATCTTGAGACTTTTTGAGCCATGCCTTGGGAATCATGATCAAGAATTGATCAAATGATGTTTGTGGCTTCAAAATAAGATGTTGACCAAAAATTTGGACTTTTGACTGTCAAATGACCATTTTGCCCCTATAGTTGACTGTTGAGCAATTAGGGTTTTTGACTGTGCAATTTTGTGCTGTAAGTCTGGAAACTTGACATGAGGATGCTTGACAATGTTTGTAGGCATGTGGGACTTGTTTGGACCCTTGGAAACTTCAATTTCTTTGCCAGAACCAAAACCCTAGTTTTTGACTGTTAGGAGGCCATTGAACTGTGCAACTCTTGAGAGATTGTGAAGCATGCTCTTTGCAAATCTTGAAGAATATGGGAGGGAAAATTTTGGGGTACAACAAAACCCAAACCAAACTTGTTAGTCTTATGTGCAAAATCAGGGAGTCTGCCCCAATTTGCACACCCACCTTTCTTAATAATAGCCCGGGCATCCTTGAAGGAAGCCATCTACATTGGAGGATCTTCAACAATAGTTTCAGTTGATACCAGTGTCTTGGGAACCTCTTAAAAATGTTGAAATGGAGTCTCAATGAACTCCCCATCCATCTCCACATATCGAAAAGAGTTGAGGTGGCTCACCATGTACTCCTCTTCTCCTCGCACTGTCACAATTTTCCCTTTGACCAGGTATTTCAGCATCTGGTGGAGCGTAGAAGTCACAGCCCCAGCTTTTTGGATCCATGGGCGACCAACCAAATAAGAATAGGATGGCCGAATGTCCATCACATAAAAGGTAGACGCAAATATCTGAGAACCAACCTTCACTGGAATATCCACTTCTCCATGTACCATTCTCTTTGACCTATCAAAGGCCCTAACAACAATGTTACTTGGCTTCAACTCTAAATCCTCACAGTCCAACCGGTCTAGAGCTTTCTTAAGTAAAACATTCAATGAGGAACCAGTATCCACCAATACATGGGCTAAAGTAGTGCCCCTACATTCAATGGAGACATGCAGGGCATCGTTGTGATTCCTCCCCTTAGCAGGTAAGTCAGCGTCAGAGAAACCTAACCCATTATCCGCTGTCAGACTAGCCACACAATCTTTAAACTGATCAACTAATTTTTCTTGCGGTACGTGTGCAGTCTTCAGGAAAGCGATCAAATCCTTGGCATGGGCTTTTGAGCAAAGTAACAGAGACAACATAAAGATTTTGGATAGGGTTTGCCCCAACTGTTCGACTACATTATAGTCGCTCTTTTTGATAATCTTCAAAATTTCCTCCATCTCCTGTCTAGAGGCTTCAACAGTAATCGTCTTTGGTGCTTCCATCCGGGAAGGCTCATTAGTGGTCCCTTTGCCCCGAGTGTCAGATGACTCGGCAACAGGGGTAAGAATGGGAACTTTAACAGGAATAGTAGCAGGTGTAATGACAATAGGTTTCCGAGCAACTGGTGGAGAGATCTCGGAGGAGAAAAGTCTTCCGCTACGGGTGACTTTGGAAGGTCCAACAATACTGCTGACATCAGTATCAGACTCTTCAGCACTCAAGTCTTGCTTAACTCCGTGATAGTAAATGCCAGCCCCGTAATGCCACAGGACAACTTTATCTGATGTATAGGGGATAGGCCCAGGAATAGTGATGATCAATGGTGCGATTCTTGGAACAGGTGTAATTCTAACAGGCTTTCTCGAGGAAGCCTTGGAAGAATTGTCGAAAATGGTGATTATAACAACTTCTTTAGTAGGAATTAAAGGAACAAAAGTTTTCTCAAACAAAATTTCTTTATTATCCATCAGGCGTTGGACACCTGACTTCAAGAGATGGAAACCGGTAGGCAGGACGGCACACAAATGGCAACCTTTGCTACAGCCCGGAAATAAACCAGCTAACAGAAGGTTCTTCTTCACACTCATCAACGGAGTAACAATGTCTTTCACAGAAACCACAAACGAGTCTTCATCTACAGCATTCAATCCATGCTTGGGCATAAGAGCAGTCACAACATTAGGTCTTTCAGGTGCTTCGAATTCAATCTCCTTCGCATCAATCAAGTCCTGTACTTTGTTCTTCATGACCCAGCAGTTATCCATGTCATGCCCCGGGCTATTAGAGTGAAAAGCACAGCGGGCATTCGGATCGTACATCAGTGATGTTGTATTAGGGCTCTTTGGGGCCTCTTTTGGAATCACCAAGTTGGTCTTCAATAACTGCGGCAAAATTTGGGATAAAGTCATGTTGAGCTGAGTAAAATGTCTTTGCGGCCTCTCGGCCCTTGGCTGATTGTTGCGCTGAGGAGCACCAGCAGGTCTTGATATAACCACCACATTAACAGCTTGGCGGTGTTCAGGTCTATCGTGGCTTTTTGAACTGTAAATAGCACTGGACTCCTTCTTAAAAGGCTTCTTTTTGGTATTTAATGAAGCACCCTTCTGTATTTTACCGCTTTTGATACCGGCCTCAATTCTTTCCCCAGTCATGATCATCTCTGTAAACCCGGATGATGAACTTCCAATCAGATGATTGAAATACGGACCAGACAAGGTCCCCAAAAACATATCCACTAGCTCCCTATCCGCCAAGGGAGGTTGCACTCTACCAGCAAGGTCCCTCCACTTCTGGGCATAATCTTTGAAACCTTCGCCCGCACCCATGGACATACCCTGAAGTTGGGTACGCGTGGGAGCGAGGTCGGCAATATATTGGTACTGCTTGTAGAAAGCAACGGCCAAATCTTCCCAATTACGGATACTAGCTCCTTCCAGCTGGTAAAACCATTCAAGCTAAGTCCCTGAGAGACTTTCTTGAAAGAAGTGGATCCAAAGATTCTTGTCAGTGGTGTATGGCTGAATCTTCCTAACATACGAACGAAGGTGTAGTTTTGGGCAAGAAACCCCGTCGTACTTAGCAAAGGCTGGTGCTTTAAACTTATGGGGAATCACCACCCTTGAAGACAAACCTAGATCACCAAAGTCCAACCCAGGGACCTTCTGAACTTCCATCGCGCTCAACCGGTCTTCCAATTGTTTATATCTATCCTCAGCCAGAGGATACTGGTCTTTGTCAAAGTCAGTCTCGTTGTCTGAAACCACAGGGCTAGGAGCCCTCCTTTCTTCCTGATTATCTCCCCCTCCAGATGAGTGGGTCAAATCAACCTCTTCTCGCAAATCGTTTCCGAATCTGCGACCCATATTAAATAGGACCGTCTTCTTCTTCTTCTTCTTCTTCTTCTTCTTCTTCTTCTTCTTCTTCTTCTTCTTCTTCTTCTTCTTGTCTTTCAAGATAAGGGTCTTCAGATCTTGCTGACCCTTAGCTAAACTCATGAACAATTCTTGGAACTGGGCATTTCGGGCTTGCAGAGCCTTGATTTCTTGTTAAGTTGATGGTTCAGAAGACATGATGCTGAAATAAACAACGAAGAAGATGAGAAAACCTGTAAGGGTACCTGTTATGAGGTGCATGGAATGAAATGCGTATGATATGACTTCAAAGACGTCGAGAGATTCAAATTCGTAAACAAAAATGAAACACACTTTTATTAGATAAACTTCAAAATCAATTGTTCAAAAGATGCCTTTAAGGCGTTACAAGAAAGAAAAACTGAAAAGTAAATCAAAACTAGAAATAATCAACAAACAATCAGTGCTCCCATGGTCGTTTCGTATCGGTGCAGACATAGTCATTGAGGATCCGCTCATTCTCCACCTGCATTGTCAACTTCTGAATCTTCTGCTCTTGCTTGTGATACTTTTCTCTATAAGTATCCCGTTCTTCCCTCAGCTGCATCCAGGACCTCTTTAATGCCCCAATGTCAGTAGGCATGTAAGGGTGTAGGATGGTAGGAGGAACCCCCTCTTCATCAGCAACTTCAAGAGTTATAGGCAAGACAACTTCGTAGGGCATTCCCAGCTTTTGGGAACGTATGCGAACCCATCAGAGATATGGTTCCATTGGTAGAGAAGTCTTCACACCCAGCTCGTGTGGATCAGACCTGTGTACCCTATCCTAAGCTCTTATGAATCTGCGGCGTTGCTCGTCACTATCTCCTTGGAAATCAAAGACAATACTAGGCATTAGCAACTCATGAGGTCCTTCTCTTATAGCTCTCCCAAACTGACGTAAGGCCAAGCACAGATTATAAGTGATCCCTCCATTGGTTCCTATCAGTGGAACATTGGGGTATTCCCCACAATGATCAATAATGGCCACATCTTCCATGCCCTTAATAGTCCAAATGATGTCATTATGAGAGAGAGACATAATCCTATAGGCCCAACCCATGCCTTCCTTGTTCTTCAAAACTGATTTGGAGAGGTGAGAAATAAACCACCTCGCCAGCAATGGCGCACAACACATAAGGGTTCCCCGCTTCCGAGCAGTACGAGCATAAAGAGAATGAAGAATGTCACCCAAGAGAGTGGGTACTGGATTACCGGACATGAAGATCTTTACTGCATTCACGTCAACAAAGGAATCAGAGTTAGGAAACAATATCAAACCATATATGAGAAGAGCAAGAATGTCTTCAAATACCTGGAAGTCTAGACTGTCACAGAACTAATTAGCCTTACCAACCAAGAATTTAGTCAAGAAGCTCTTTGCTCCACTACGAGTTTCCCAATTAGACATTACCTCTGCCTTTGTTAGATGGAGGGATGAAGCAATCTCTTATGGCCTAAGGATCTTCTCCCAACCTGTGAACGGGGTTTTCTCTAGAATGGAGATACCCAGTAGATCAGAGAACTCTTCCAAGGTAGGGACCAACTGGTAGTCCGGAAAATTAAAGCAATGGTACAATGGATCAAAGAACTGGACTAAGACACTCATCATCTGTTCATCTATCTTGGAGGTGACCAAACCAAGAAGGTGCCTATGTCTTCTGATGAAAGAGGTAGTATCTGAAACCTTTGCAACCAATTCCTTAAGCTGAGTGGGAACCTGGACAAAGTTGATCCGAATGGTGTTTCTACGCATGGGTGCCATGACCTACAAAACAGAACAAAGATGAATCCCTCCTGTCTTTGAAATAGGTTAGTATTGATGCAAGATGCATGCATTGTCATGATGTCATGATGTCATGATAGAAAACACACCACAAGTATCCACAAATAGCAAACATGGCAAAGGCACACAAGTCACACATAGAGCCCTTAGATTTCAGGCTGGCAAGGAGTCTAGGTACTACCCTCTTTCAGTTCAGTTGGTTCAAACCTGTCCTAAAAATAGTAACCAGGTTCTAGAGGATCTTAATATCACTGACTAACCTCGATCGGTCATAATTCCAGTTTAGCAACCTTTTCTTGCAGCCAGAATCATCGTGAGAGTTTAGTCTCAATGAGTGTAGCATACTGCTACTGTTCTATGGCCAAGTTGGTCAATTTAAAGGTTCTAAGGTCAGTTGGTGCTTAATGACCCCTTAGTAGACTCATATTCTCCTCGTTGCGCCACAAGGGATATCGGTACATACTAAAGTGCCACACCAACGTAGCTACTGCTTCAACCGTATCAGTCTACACCGTACAGTTCCCTCGCAGTTTATTGCTACTTACCTAAAGGGTATCCCCCATATCCGGGTTAGGATCTATAGTAACTCCGATTCAACACACAAAGATAAAGCATACAAATCAAGCAATTGAAAACATTATGAACTATTCCTAAGGTACACCCTACTTATAAATGTCCCCAGCAGAGTCGCCAGTTCTGTGATACGGTGGGAAGAACTGACTGTTTTTTGAGATGCTGGTTTGTGTTTTGCGTTTTGTATTCGCAAAATGTCGCGGTAAGCAAGAGTCGCCACCGACTTTTATTTTATCCAACAGGGAAAGGAAAAAAAGCACAGAAAAATTCCTTTTTCGAGATATTTCTCGGGTTCGGGGGGTAGATTATAGAAAGGGAAGGTGTTAGCACCCTTTCTATCCATGGTTATCCACGGGCTCTTAGGTACTTGCTCATATTATTTTCAAAATGGTTTTCTTTGTGCTCGTGGGTTTGAAAAAGTTTTTGTTTCGAAAACTTTGATTTAACTCTTGCTTCTGTCCTCAAGAGCGTAATGAAGTGTTTTTGAAAACTTTGTTCGAAAAGTGTAAGTGTGAAAGAGTTTTGTTTTTTTGAAAGAGCAAGTATCTAAAAACCAAATACCTACTCGAAAAAAGAATCGTTCTATGCTATTTTCCTTTAGACAATGCCATCCCACTATTGATGAGTAGGTAGCACCGTCGTTGGAGTTTAAGGGTCAATTCGAATGAGGGACTTACGGTCACCAAAGCAATGTTAGGATGTTTTAGCGGTAACCCTAATGTCTTAGATCATTTGTTTGAGGCAACAATATCCGAGGCAACCGTTTCGAGGAAACTATGGTCTTTTAGACAAGAGGACGACCTCTAAAATAACCTATACTCAATGACCGTGTACGGAGGCAACCAAGTGGGGTGTACCCTAAGAGTGCGCATGTGCGAGTGTGTTGTTTTCAATCATTTTTATCTTTGTACATGTTAAGGGTCATCTAATTCGATTTTAAGATTAAGCATTCATTCTTGTCATGCAAACCTATTATCAAACATCTAGCAGTTATAATTTGCGGAAATTAAATGTGGAATTTAAATTACAAGGCGTCGGGTATTTACATCGCCAAAGACAAACCCTTTAAAAATAAATAAAGCGATAAAAATAAATAAAAGTCCTATTTACTATTACAATCTGGGAGCAAGTACATTATTGGTAAAAGAAAGTAAATCGCGTGCGGGAAATTAAGTCGAGCGCATGATTAGGGTTTTGACCCTTTTGGTTAGAGAAAATGTCTTTTTGTTGTTTTTTATTTTAAGAAAGAGATTAAACCTAAATTAATTACTTAATTAAATTAATAAATTAATTAAATGAAAAAAATTAATTATGACAAATTTTTGATTTTTGTTATTTTAAGAAAGAAAAATGAAATTAATTAAATTAATGGTTAGTACCTAACTAAATCTAATTAATTATTTATTTACAAAAGGAATTAAAGTTTTTCTAATTAAAACCTAATTAATTAATAGATTTGTTAATAAAAATAAAAGACTAAAATTTGATTTGAAATAAAAATATTTTTTGTGATTTTATTTTATAAAAAGAAATATGTGATTGGTTAGAAGTTAAATAAAAATGATAAAACTATTAAAATAAATAAACAAAATAAATAAGAAGAGGGGAGTATGGGCCTGAATAGGTGGGTGCTGGTAGCAATTGGAGGGCCCAAAAGCGCTGGCCCTTTGGACTTTCTTTGATCTGGTGAAGGCGCATTGACTTGGCTCCATGTGGACCCCCAGCTTTTGACCATCAGATTTGGCCTTTGGCCATCTGGCGTTTGGAGGATGAAGGACCATGGTGGGCTGCACGCTTGAGTATGCATGTGATCATCTGAAAAACAAAATTATTAAGGAAAGTGAGGGACCTGGGATTCGAGCCCAGGTCCTGAAGGATGATACCATTGCACGCTTGCCACTACACTGCCTTGATTTGTTTGTAAATATATTACATAATAATAATAATATAACAAAACAAAATTAATTGGTCAGAAAAGAATAAAACGCGCGCCATTTTTGAATGGCCCAATGAGTGAGTGCCAGCTCTTCATTCCTGTCCTTCCACTACTGTAATATTACCTGCGGATTTGAATCCGTAGCTAAAAACGCAGCTCATTCGAAAAATCGTTTCCAGGCAATAAGAATGACTTTCAAGGGCATGGTTGTGTTCGTCTCATCCTCCCGGATGTAACCATGCCCATTACATGGACCAATTTTACCTGAAATAAGAATCCCTAAAAACGAAAACACAACCCTAGCTATGGTGTTTTGGGGTTACAACGCCTATAAATCAAATTGATTATTGCCAATGGTTTGCAAATAACATGAGGGTTATGAATATGCAATTATTTCATTCAAATGATGCCAGAATAGACCAAATCGAATCCAAGAACAGAGCTATGTAGCGTGGGACTTACATCGTGTTTAGAGGCCTGAAGATGCTTGGTTTAGATCCAGGTAGCTTGTATGAATGGCCAGCAATCGATTGGGACCAGTCTTGGCTTCTGAAAATGCCTCTAGCTATGATTTCGATCTCAAGCTTTTTGATGAATTTTTCCACTTTTGTTCTGCCTCTTCCTGCACTTTCCAACCCTTATTTTCGTGTGCTTTTCTTCCTTATGTAATGCTCATTGTATTAGGTATACAAACTTGGCTCAAATCTTTCCATATCAATGCCCATGAATTGAATTTGATCTCTTCTTTAAAACCTTCCAAATTTGTCCAATTTCAATCTGTTTGCATATGATTTTGTTTGATTCGAATTTGATGATGATAATGATGGTAATCAAAACCTGAAACAACAATCTTATTTTATCAAAGTTTTGGATTTTATATGATTTTATTTGATTTAAAATGAATAAATTCAATTAAAAATCAAATTAAATAATAAAAATGAAATATGGGCTCATGGATGAAGCTAGGACACGTGGTCAACTAAGCAAGCTCAAGTAAAGTGGAAAATAATGGGCCCATTTGACAAAATTTGAAGTTTTGGGGATAGTTGTCTTTTGGCAATTTTGCAAAAAAGTCCAACTTCAACAATGCATAACTTCTTCAATTTTGAACTTTTGGAAGTGTTCTTGGACTTTTTAGAAAGCTTGAGATGTGCTCTAACCAACCCTTTTGGTCTCATCTCATTTTAATGTTCCATGCTAAAGTTATAAGCTTTGTAAAAAAGGTGTTTTGTTGACTTTCAAAAATGACCTATAATGTCCAAATTTATAACTTCTTGTGAGTGCATTTTTTGAACTTGGGGGTATGAAGATGGATTGTAGGGAATTGCATCCTCTTCAAAATGAGCTTTGGATGGGACATTTCTCATAAATTATGAGAAAGTTATTCTTGGTCAAAGTTGAGTTGACTTTTCCTACAAAACCCTAATTTAGCAACTTTTGAGTCTTGATGAATTTTGAGAAATCCTTGATGAATCATGATAAACCCTTGATCAAATGATGAAATATCCTTCAAAATGAGAATGTTGACAAAAAATCTTGAAGTTTGACTGTATTTGGGTCACGGTTGACTTTTTCCCTAGCACAGTCGATTTTTTGGACCTTTGAGCAATTGACTGAGCAAACTTTCTCTGCAAGGCTTGAAATTTGACATGGATGATCTTGAGAAAATATTAGGACATAAGGGAGAACTTGAGGTCATTTGGACTCAAGGACCTTGATGCAACACAAAACCCTAATTTGGGGTTGACTGCCTTAGGAGATAGCTTGTCTGTCCAACTCTTGAGCAAACTTGAGCAACTTGGAGATTTTTCTTGCAATGCTTTGAGAAATATGAGAGGGAAAATTTTGGGGTACAACATTGTCTTACTTGTTTTCTGAATTTGTAATAAACAATTTAAACTTTATGGCCTTGTGTCTTACCCGAGGCACAATTGGTTCTATCTGTAAGGGTTATTATATGTCATTTCATATATCATCAATAAAACATTGGACGTTTCTTTACATTCAAATATTGTTCTCTCTGTTTTTATTTTCTGTCTTTACTTTATCAATACAACTATGCTCTTACACACACTCACGTATAAAACTGTAGATCCATATCCATTATGGATCCCATTGATAACAATCCTGCTATTGCCAGTTATGAATTCGAAAATCCGATCAACCAAGCCGAGGACGAAGGTGAGGATGATTGTGAGGTGCCTGGAGAATTGGCTAGACTGGTACAACAGGAAGAAAGGGCTATACAGCCTCATGAAGATCCTGTTGAGATGATAAAATTGGGCACGGAGGTGGACAGAAAGGAAGTCAAGATCGGCACAAATCTGGAGACTAAGATCAAACAACGATTGATACAGATGTTGCACGACTACATTGAGATCTTCGCCTGGTCATATGAAGACATTCCTGGTTTAGACACCGATATTGTGGTACGCCATCTGCCGACTAAAGAAGATTGTCCTCCAGTTAAATAGAAGATCCACCGTATGCGCCCTGAAATGTCAAAGAAGATCAAGGAAGAAGTCATGAAGCAATTCGACGCAGGGTTCTTAGCTGTCACCTCCTATCCACAGTGAATTGCCAACGTTGTTCCGGTACCTAAGAAGGATGGCAAGGTATGGATGTGCATGGATTACAAAGATATGAATAGGGAAAGCCCCAAGGATGACTTCCCGCTTACCCACATTGATGTTCTGGTTGACAACACCGCGCAACATAAAATCTTCTCCTTCATGGATAGTTTCTCTGGCTACAACCAGATCAAGATGGCTCTTGAAGACATGGAGAAGACAACCTTCGTCACACAGTGGGGCACCTTTTGTTACAAGGTGATTCCTTTTGGGTGGAAAAATGCTAGGGCAACCTATCAGCGAGCCATGGTCGCTTTGTTCCATGATATGATTCACCATGAGATCGAGGTTTATGCTGATGACATGATAGCCAGATCTCAAACCCAAGAGGAGCAACTTGATCATCTACAAAAATTCTTCGACAGGTTGAATACATACAAGCTGAGGTTGAATCCGAACAAATGCACTTTCGGGGTAATGTCTGGTAAGCTTCTGGGTTTCATTGCCAGTGACAAAGGTATTCAAGTAGATCCCGCAAAGGTAAAAGCCATACAAGAGATGTCGGCTCCCCGTACAGGGAAAGAAGTTATAGGTTTCTTGGGATGCTTGAATTATATCGCCAGGTTCATTTCACATCTGAATGCTACTTGTGAGCCCATCTTCAAGCTTCTGAAGAAAGATCAAGTGGTAAAGTGGAATGGCGAATGCCAGACTGCTTTTGAAAGAATCAAAGAATACCTTCAAGAACCACCGATTCTGATGCCTCTGGTTGAAGGAAGACATTTGATATTGTACTTAATAGTGCTATACAATTCAATGGGGGTGTGTGCTGGTGCAGCATGACGAGTCTGGTCGAAAAGAATACGTAATATACTACCTTAGCAAAATTTTTACCGACTGTGAGACACGATACTCACTTATCGAGAAAACTTGTTACACTTTGGCATGGGCTGCTCGCCGACTAAGACAATACATGTTGACCCATACTACTTTGTTGATATCTAAGATGGATCCAATCAAATACATCTTCAAGAAGCCCGCTCTCTCCAGAAAAATAGCGAGATGGCAGATGATCTTAACTGAATACGATATACAATATACAACCCATAAAGCAATCAAGGGAAGTATATTGGCTGATCATTTGGCTCATCAGGCCATGGATGACTACCCGTCCATGAACTTTGAGTTCCCGGACGAGAACATTATGCTGGTGACTGACTACGAAGAACCTGGACCAGATGAAGGACCTGAGGAAGGATCCTGATGGACTATGGTTTTTGACGGAGCTTCGAACGCACTCGGTAATGGCATTGGCACCGTAATCATATCTCTTGAGGGCTGTCATACTCCTTTCACTGCCCAACTATGTTTCAACTGCACTAACAACATGGAAGAGTATGAAGCCTGCATTATGGGTCTCAAAGCCGCTATCGACCTCAGGATCAAGTTCTTATATGTCTTCGGGGATTCAACCTTGGTGATAAGTCAGATAAAAGGCGAATGGGATACGAAGCATCCGAAACTCATCCCATACAAAGAGCACGTACTAACATTGCTCCCACACTTTGAGGAGGTATCCTTTGAATATTTCCCACAAGAGGAGAATCAGTTAGCGGACGCGCTAGCTACCATGTCTTCCATTTTCAAAGTCATGTGGGACAATGAAGCCCTGAATCACCATTGAGAGGTTTGATGAACCAGCGCACTATTGTGAGATTGATATCGAAGAGGTAGCAGACAAACCCTGGTTTCATGAAGTGAAGAAGTACCTCGAGACTCAAGAGTATCCCTAAGGGGCATCTGTCAATGATAAGAAGTTTCCGAGAAGGTTCGCTGCGAAATTCTTCCTCAGCAATGGAATCCTCTACAAGTGCAATCATGACTCTACCTTACTGCAGTGTGTAGACAAGAGCAAAGCAGTGAGGATTATGACAGATCTACATGAAGGTACCTTCGAAACACATTCCAGCAGACATACCATGGCTAAGAAGATCCTACAGGGAGGATACTACTGGTCCACTATGGAAGCAGATTGTTATCAGCATTCCCGAACCTGTCATAAGTTCCAAATTTATGCTGATAAGGTGCATGTTCCTCCAGTTCCTTTGAATGTTTTGACAGCTCCGTGGCCCTTTGCAATGTGGGGCATCGACATGATTAGAGAAATCAGGCCTACCGCTTCCAATGGACACCGCTTTATCCTGGTGGCCATTGATTACTTCACGAAATGGGTTGAGGCGTCCACTTTTTCTACTGTGACCAAGAACGTTGTGGCGCGGTTCATCAAGCATAACCTGATCTGTCAGTATGGTGTGCCAGAGAGAATTATCAATGACAATAGTATGAATCTCAACAACACGATAATCACCGAGCTCTATAAGCAATTCAAGATACATCATCATAACTCTTCTCCCTACCGGCCGAAGATGAATGCCGCTGTTGAAGCGGCTAACAAAAACATTAAAAAGATTGTACAGAAGATGACGGTGACATACAAAGACTGGCATGAGATGTTACCATTCACTTTTCATGGGTACCATACCTCAGCACAGACGTCGACAGGGGCAACACCCTACTCTCTGGTATATGGCATGAAGGCAATCCTACCCATCGAGGTCCAGATTCATTCTTTAAGGATTATGAAAGATGCAGGTTTGAACGAAGACGATTGGATCCATACTCAACTTGATCAACTAAATCTGATCAATGAGAAGAGACTTAGTGTTGTCTGTCATG
Organism: Vicia faba; assembly: GCA_948472305.1. Taxonomy (NCBI): domain Eukaryota; kingdom Viridiplantae; phylum Streptophyta; class Magnoliopsida; order Fabales; family Fabaceae; genus Vicia; species Vicia faba. The sequence goes on along the minus strand of OX451738.1, from coordinate 1,218,108,048 downwards.
GTCAGACGTACCAAAAACGAATGATCAAGGCTTTCAACAAAAAAGTAAGACGTCAAGAGTATCAAGTCGGAGATTTGGTAATCAAGCACATCATACTGCCGCAAGGTGATCCCAAGGGCAAATGGACTCCCACATACGAAGGGCCATTTGCGGTTAAAAACTTTTTCTCGGGTGGAGCTATGATTCTAACCACCATGGACAGTGACGACCTTCCTCACCCTGTCAATGCAGACATAGTGAAAAGATATTACGCCTGATCAAAGACCCGCTAGGTTGACTGGACTAGGCAAAAATAAGGGCTTCCCGGAAAACCAAAAGGGTTCGGGCAAAAATAAGGGATTGAAAATGAAAAATCTATACACCCGGCAAGCCGAAAACCTGAAAAGACGGTTTTGGCAAAAAAGGGTATCCCGGTGGACTAAAAACCCAAAAGGGAGGTCCAGGAAAAAGTTAGGGATGTAAAGCGTATCACTATGTCCTATTGGATCATCTGGCGACCAGGCCTCATGTATCAATTATCAAGCTCGAACGACACCAATCAATCTAATCAGATTCGAACAAGCAGAAAAGTGATGAGACGCTCGAAGACATAGAGGAAATAGCAGAGTTGGAACCTAATTGGATTGTTGCACATAGCTGTTTTCTCTTACACAATATTTTATAGCTTCTATCTTTACGGAGGCGTTCTCTTACTAGAGCGTCGACCTCCTTGTACAAAAACTCCTATTACAGGCCAACTTCGAAAATCAATACAAATCATTTTTACAAAAACTATGAGTTTTTTCCTTTTCTGTTTTGTGTTGCAAGAACGTCCAATGATTTATTCTTGACATATGCATTTGGATATGATTGCTGCTCATAAATATTTACATAAGAAACGAAAAGACAATTTCTCGTAACATAAGAAATATGGTAAAAACAAGAAATGTCAAACCCGACAGTTACTCTGTCCAGCAGGTACCGAGGCATAGACAACTTTGAAATATAATCATCAGTGCATACAACCTCGTAGCATCTATACTCCCCACAGAGTAAAAGCAATCAAGGCATTTGATATCAGCTTTCCCAAAGTAGGAAGTAATCTCCCCAGCCAGGGTCTCTCAGAAACTTGACATCTATATCCCCCAGCCGAATTTCATAATCAAAAACAGGTCATAAAATTTGTCTCTCAAGAAGAGTTTATTTCTCGGCATACAAAAGCTCAATCCCCAACAGAGCTTATTACTTCAGCTACGGAAATTCACCTTCCAACAGAGCTTTTCCCCCGCAGAGCCATCCTCAAACAGAGTCTCTCCGTGGAAGAATATTCACAAACAACAAAGAGTAAGTCTCCAGCATAATCATTTCCATTCACCATCCCCAGCGGATGTAAAAGGACCGCAATCCTCTACAACAGTCAGGAATGCTATACTCTCCAACAGCAGTAAGGGATTTATTTTCCCAGACTCAGACATGTTCCAATAGCATTTCATGTTCATACATCATGACATGCGCATACATATCACATACAACATAATCTCATTTATTTTGAGAACATCATCTCACAACGCATTGCATGCATCGCATATAATTAACCCTTGTATCTTTTCAGGAAATACAATTATCTCCAACGATTCCAGCAGTTATACATGTCATATATGCAGACAACTAATCTACATGACCAAATGAGGTAACCCTACTATCCAGGTTCCTTCTCATAGCCATACTATCCAGGCTTTCATCTCGAAGTAACCCTACTATCCAGGTTCCTTCTCATAGCCCTACTATCCAGGCTTTCATCTCGAAGTAACCCTACTATCCAGGTTCCTTCTCATAGCCCTATTATCTAGGCTTTCATCTCGAAGTAACCCTACTATCCAGGTTCCTTATCGTAGCCCTACTATCTAGGCTTTCATCTCGAATTAACCCTACTATCCAGGTTCCTTCTCATAGCCCTACTATCCAGGCTCTCATCCCGAAGTAACCCTACTATCCAGGTTCCTTCTCTTTTATCTCTAGACAACAGTTTACAACACTGTAAGACCTGGACCCGACCAGATACGATCAATTTCACAATTCCCCAGTAAGTCGCTGTGTAGCCTGGACCCTGACCAGATATGCAGTTCACTTCTGCCTTCTCAAGAGTTAATTCTCCAGTAGAGTAATAGACAACCGAAGCTCCTAGACTCTACTTCCCAGGACATAAATCAACATTCCCTGGCGAAGTCCTCCTCAACAGCAGGTACAAGAATTCTCGCAAAGAAATCTCATGCGACTGATATATTTTTTGGATGGAACCTTAAATCCCATCTCCTACGACTCTCTTTCGACTCCCAAATGGCATTTGTAAGCCCATTCCCGATATCACTGATCAGTATTACTTCATGCGAGTGCAAATTTCTGGGTACTCTAGTGTTCAATCATCTTCTACCTTCAGATCACGAAAGGAAGACCAGCCAATCTATATCCTTAGGATTAAGAAGATTTAACAGGGGTAGCTGTTGTACCCCAAAATTTTCCCTCCCATTTTACTCAACATATGTTCATTAAGATCCTCAATTTGCTCAAGGATGCTCAAGAGTTGACCAGACAAATTCTCTCCTAAAGCAATGAACCTCCAACTAGGGTTTCTATTTTCATCAGGATGGGTGAGCTCCAAAGGCCTCATATGCTATCCATAGTCCTAATATGTTCTCAAGATCATCCATGTCAAGTTTCATGCCTTGCACCAGAAGTTTGCTCAGTCAACTACTCAAATGTCTGAAAATCAACTGTATTAGGTCAAAAGTCAACTATGGCCCACATACAGTCAAACTTCAATATTTTTGGTCAACATTAACATTTTGAAGCGATATCCATCATTTGATCAAGGTTTGATCATTATTCCCCAAGGAATGCTCCTAATTCATCCAAACTCAAAAGTTGCTAAATTAGGGTTTCTCAAGAAAAGTCAACCAAACTTTGACCAAGCATAACTTTTTCATACTTTATTAGAAATTTCTCATCTAAGGCTCATTTTGAAGATAATTTACTTCCCTGCAACTCATCTTCAGTACTCAAGTCCAATAAATGCACTCATGGAAAGATATGAATTCAGACATTATAGGTCATTCCAAAAAGTCAACAAAAATACCTTTTGGGTCAAAGCTTCCTACATCAACATGGAAGATCCAATTGAGATGAAACAAAAAGGGTTGTTTAGAGGACACCCTAAGCTTTCTAAAAAGTCCAATAACACCCTCTTGGGGTCAAAATTGAAGGAGATATATATTGTCAAATTTGGCCATTTTTGGAGAATTGTCAAAAGTCAACAATGCCCAAAATTGCATTTTTTGGCAAATGGGCCCAACTTTTTGTGCTTGCATCTCACTTCCAACATGGCCCACGACCTTTGAGTTCATTATTACATTATTTTATTATTTATATTATTTATTTTTGATATTTTATTCAATAAAATGCAAAATTAAATAAAGTGAATAAAAGGAATAATGTAAGATTTGATTTCAAATCTTTTTCTCATCAAAATAAGGAGCAAGACGTGCTGGCATGGCAAGGCAAATTCGTGGAGAGAGCAAGGTTTGATTTGGTCCAAATATGCAAGAAATCATGTTATTGAAAGCCATTATTTTCTCATTGAAAGCAAAGATTTCTTTCAACTTTGTTAACCTAAATTTGATTCATTATATATGTATGCCCACTCAGAAGCACGAGGATACATATATACAACCCTAAGCACCCAAACCAAAATTGCAAAAATCACTCAAAATCGTGAAAATCCAAAGAACAAGTTATAGCCTCTTTCAGCCTAACCTAAGCCTCCCATCCACGCCCAGAAGCTCCCATGAACGTGTACCAGTCTTTGTTCAAGTAGTTTCACGCCTAGAAGCATCAAATCGAAACACTCATCATTGGTATTTTTCTTGAATTCATATCTTGAATTTTATGATGAATTAACTTGTTGCAATGATTGATTTGTGTTCAGGGTAGCCCATAAGACAGGTCCAACGTGGAATACTTGAGAAAAGAGGCCAGAACGAGATCGTGCCATTTTTAGGGCACGATCTATGCTCTTCACCATACCTTACAATATAGGCAGTTTCAGGATGAATGAACCCCAGAAACAGATTCAGAAGGGTTGATTTAGGGGGGTAGCTTTGATTATAAGCCTTGATCTTTTAATTTGGCTAATTTCGCGTTTTGGAAATCCCGGAGAAGACAACCGGAGTTTGACTCCGGTGTCCCTCTGGCTAGTTGACTCATGCGCAAGTTGATGTGGCATGATAGCATCCTATGATTGGTTGTTTCAAATACCCGGGGGCCTATCTTAGTGCGCGCTTTGACACATCACCATAATCCACTAATCTCACATATATGTTATTATTCTTGTTTTTATAAACAAATTGATAATCAGTGCAGTGGTAAGGGCGGGGGTATGTGAAGGCAAAGACCTGGGTTCGATCCCAGGCGTGTACATTTTGTTATTTTCTTAACTTTCTATGTAGGATTCAGCGTATCTCATGCTTAGAGGTCAACCATGCGCCCTCAGATCTCACCCTTGGGATCTGCCTCCAGCCATGTCTAAGGTCCTTCGCTGGCAAGATCTATGGTGCACCCTCAGAAGATGATCTCACTAGATCAGGCGCTAGACTCTGGGCCATTATTCTGGGCCCATTATAAATTTGGCAGCACACCCCTAAGTTGCTCATGACACTAGGCCCAATTTCAATTCTTTTTTTAATTTCTTTCATTTCTTTTTTTTTAATTATTTTATAAAATAATTTGTTTTAATTATTTTACAAGAAAAAATCATTGTTTTTTAATTAAATCATAAAATCATAAAATTACAAAAAATATTAGGTTTAGTCTTTTCTCATAAAAAAATATTAATTTGCATTAATTAGCTTAATTAGGTCAACTTAAATCTTTTTTTGTAATTAAAATTTAATAGAAATTAGGTTGACTTGCAAAATTAATTATTTTTCATAAAACAATAAAAAATATCTTTTCTTTATTCGTAAATTATTTTTTTCTAAACTTGACATTAATTCCCCTTATCTAATTTTATCGCGTGCATTTTTGTTTCCATTATTCGATTAATTATTGTAGCTGTTCCAAGTTTGTAATAGTTAATTAGGTTTACTATTTCGCATTTATCATTTTCCCCAGTTTTTGGTTATGTTATCCCCTTCCCAAAGCCTTGTAATAGCTAGGGTTTTAAATTCTCGCACTTTACTTTCCGCAATTATAAACTGCCTAGATGTATGGATAATAGGATTGAATGGCAAGATAAATCAATTTAAAATGGTAGATAACCCTAATTGTGCAAAGATAATTAACTGAAAAAACACACTTGCACATGCTCACTCCTAGGGTTTGCCCCACTTGGTTGCCTCCGAAATAATGGTCGTGTCCCATGAAAATAGGGATACCTTAGCAATGACCCGCGATTCAAAATCGTCATAAAGATCATAGTCCCTACTTGTCCATCGAGTTGCCTACAAATTGATCTTATGACGATAGTCCCTTTGTAATGCTAAGGTATCCTTACTTGTTGCCTTCAGAGATAATTTCGTCCCTTCGAACGTCCCTTTAAAATTCCAACGACGGAGCTACCTACTCCTTAATAGTAGGATAGTACTGTCTAAAGGAAACAACAATGAACAAACCTTTTTTCGAGTAGGTAGAAAACTCCTAAGTACTTGCTCAAAACAAAAACTTTTCATACAAACACTTTTCAAAAACATTTTTCAAAATAACTTCTTCACACCCTTGAGGAATGATACAAGGGTTATCACGAAGTAAATAAAACTTTTTCAAAACACACACAAAAGCAATTTAAAAATGAGCAAGTACCTAAGAGCCCATGGAAAACCACAGATAGAAAGAGTGCTAACACCATCCCTTTCTATAATCTACCCCCCCGTACTCAGAAATATCTCAAAAAAAGGTTTTTTCTGTTCTTTTTCCTTTTCCTTTGTTGGATGAAATAAAAGTCGGTGGCGACTCTTACTTACCACAACATTTGCAAACAAAAAAATGCAAACCAGTATTAACAGTCGGTTCTGCCACCGTATCACATTATGCATGTGAGATATCTTAGAAAAAACAATAAAAAATACAAGATCATAGTCCCTCGATGACGCTTCGAATGTTGCCTTACAAATGATCTTAGTCCCACAAGAGAAATGTTAAGATATCTCACAACATTGCTATCATGACTATACGATGACCCACACCCGTCCCTTTACATCCAAAGATAAAGCTTCTTACCAATCAATGGTAAGATAACGACATCTAAAGGAGGAGGAAAAGAACAAAGACTTTTGAGTAGGTAGAAACGTAATTAGTTGCTTGCTTATCTTCAAATACAAACATCTTTTCAAATGCACCCACACTTTCCATGAAATATTTTCAAAAGTCTAACACTTTGTATACGTTCTTATAGAGACAAGAACCATTACAAAGTTTTCCTAAATGAAGGAGCTTTTCAAAAATACTTTCAAAACCCACCACAAAGCACACTTTCAAACAAAAGCAAATGATCTAGAAAGTAACCAAGAGCCCATAGATAACTATGGATGAAAAGGGTGGTAACACCTTCCCTTTTTATAATCTACCCCCCGAACTCAAGAAAATAATCTCAAAGGTCTTTCCTGTTCTTTTCACCATTTCCTTCATTGGATAAAAGAATAGTCGGTGGCGACTCTTGCTATCCGCAACAACTGCGATCAAACGCAAAACATCCCAAGTCAGTTCTCCCACTGTATTACAAAACTGGCGACTATGATGGGGAGAATCAATCTTAAAAGTGAGGTTACCTTAGGGCTAGATCACCTTTACTTGCTTTTCTCAGTTTGACTTGTTTGCTTTACATTTTGGTTCCTTATTTGGGCTTGTTTTGATCCTCTACCTGGATCTAGGACACCTTTTAGGTAAGTAGCAATAAGTTGTGGAAACTGTGCAGGGTATACCGACATGGTCTAAGCAATAGATGCATTAGTGTGACATTTGTTGGTACCGGTAGCCCTTGAGTAGTCAAGAAGAATACGGGGCCGCTGTGTGGTGTCATGAAGCACTAACCGACTTTAGAACCTTACTTGACCAACTTGGCCTTTAGGAAGTAGTGAGGTATCCGGCTTTGGTGCAGTCCGAAGTTGGTTGATACTCGATACTACGCTCATTGAGATCATACTTTCGGGATATTTCGGTCGCCATTAAAGAGGTTTGCGCTGAAACAATTCCCGATGAAGAAAGATCAGTGATATTGAGATCCCATAGAACCCGATTACTTTCTAGGACAGGTTGAGCCAACTAAACTTCAAGAGGGTACTTACCTATAAACTCCATGCAAGCCTAAACCTAAGGACCTATTTGCTTTGTATGTATATGCTTACTTGTACATAACATCATAACATCATATCATTGCATTTTTGCACTAACCATTCCGAGGATTATTGGGATTTGTCTTTGTTCTGTTTTGTAGGACATGACTTCCACCTGCAGGAATACTATCCAAGTCAATCTCGTAAGAACTCCTTCTCCACTCAAAGAGTTAGCATCGAGGGTTCCTGAGAGTTCTTCATTCACCAAAAGACATGACTTCCTCCTCAACTTGGTTACCTCAAGCGTTGACAAAGACATGATAAAGGTGCTTTTTTAGTTCTTCGATCCTTTGCACCATTGCTTTACCTTTCCCGATTACCATCTTGTACCTACTATGCAAGAATTCTCTCAACTCTTGAGGATTCCTATTCTCAATCAACTATCCTTCAATGGTACTGAAAGATACCCAAGCCCTGAAGAGATTACTCGAGTGCTACATCTGCAACAATCCGACGTAACGGCTAATTGGGAAACAAAAAGTGGTGTCAGAGGGTTCCTAGATAAGTTCCTGTTGGAGAAAGCTCAAGATTGTTGGAACACTTTGGATTTACAAGCCTTTGAAGAAATCTCGGCCCTTCTCATCTATGGTATGGTACTATTTCCAAATCCTGACCAACTTATAGATGTAAATGCTGTCAAAATCTTCATGTTTCGCAATCCGGTGCCTACTTTGTTGGGGGATATCCTACATTCTCTCCACTCTCGCACCATGAGGAAAATAGGGACCCTCATATGTTGCACTCCTCCTTTGTCTAGGTGGTTCGTTTCGCATCTCCCCCGATCCGTATTGAAGAATGATCAAGGTTTGAGTGGTCCAATAGGTTGATGTCACTCAGACATTCAGATATTCACTAGTGTTCTCGATCCTTAGAGAACATTGCTATCATCGACCATTGTGGGGAATTCCCTAATGTCCCTTTGCTTGGAATTAGGGGAGGTATCAATTATAACCCTTGCTTAGCTTTACGACAGTTTGGGTATGCCCGAAGAGATGGTCCTCATGATATGTTCATCCAAGGAGTGGTATTCGACTACGAAAGCGACGATCAAGGCTACCTCCAGAAGTTTATACGAGCTTGGAGGATGGTACACAAGGTGGATAGTAAGACATTGGGACATAAGAATTCTATTCCCCTTGAGCCTTACCTTAGGTGGGTATGAGCTCGTTCTTAAAAGCTCGTAATTCCTTATCGCTCCATCCTGCCTGTTATCGTGGAGCCTGTTGATGAAGAAGATGTCCTGTACACTGTCCTCTATCCCAACATGCCTACTTCTCTAGAAGAATTACAAAAGAGTTGGGTTCAGCTAAAGGAAGAACGAGATACCTTCTAAAGTCAATTCTATGCCAGTGAGAAAAGGGTTTTGGAGCTTACAAAGCAACTTCATGAAGAAAAAAGCTTGAATGCCTACCTTGCATCGAAGAGGATGCATTCAACCTTTTTGTCTTAGAAATTTATTTTGTAAGCCCAAGAGGCACGTTGTAACCATTTTGAACTGATTAATGCAATTTGACATTTGTTCATTCTTTGTCTAGACAAATTTAAATTTCATAAATCCTTGAAATCATTTGCATGCACATCTCTCATGCATCATAACATAACAAGTTTTTCCACGACATGTTTCCTTATCTTTCTGCTATTTATTTCAGTAAGATGGATATCGAGAAAACAGTGAAAGACCTGCAAGCACAAATCTCCCAGTTTCAAGAGACTCTATTGACCCTGGCCAAGGGACAACAAGAGTTGATGACGTTGCTGGCATCCAAAAAGAAACCAAAGAGGAAAGCCTTAGTCAACATGGGTAGAAGATTCAAATATCCAATCCGCCAAATGCCAATAGTTGAAGATTCGTCGGAGGAAGATGAAAATCAAATTGGAGAAGCGAAGAGTACCCAGGCTGGATGTATCAATGATCGAGTGTCTGATGATGAAGACTATTTTGATGAGAAGTATCCTCTTGGAAATGATAAGTACAAGCAGCTAGAGGATAGATTGAAGGCCGTTGAGATTCAAGCCATTCCTGGATTGGATTTTGATGATTTGGGTTTAGTATCTGGGGTTTTCATTCCCCATAAATTCAAGATACCGGTATTTGTTAAATATGATGGGGTTTCCTGCAAAAAGCATCATCTGAAGTCATATGTGTGCAAAATACAACCGCACACCACTGACAAGAAACTTTGGGTCCACTTCTTTCAAGAAAGCTTGGTTGGTACTCAACTAGAGTGGTTTTACCAATTGGAGGGTTCCCGTATCCATACATGGGAAGACTTGGCCACTGCTTTCTATCACCAATACCAGTATAATGCCGACCTGACACCGACAAGAGTTCAACTGCAAGACACGGCGATGGGTAAAAACGAAGGGTTCAAAGAGTACGCCCAAAAGTAGAGGGATCTTGCCAGTAGGGTCCAACCACCATTAACTTATAGGGAACATATTGATATGTTTATGGGTACATTATCTGTTCCATTTTTCAAATTATTGGTTGGGTGTTCTTCGTTCGGTTTCACCGAGCTGATCCTGACCGGTGAAAGAGTTGAAAGTGGTATCAAGAGCGGGAAGATCCCTATAGCATCTGCTTCCACCTCCAATCCTGTAAAGAAACCCTTCACTGGGAAGAAAGAAACTAATGCTGTGTATGGGGCAAGGGCCCGTACCAAGAAAGATAACCACCCATCAGTTAATGCTGTTCGGATTTCCAACCCAACTCCTGTTCAAAGACAATCTTCCAATCATCAGCAATTTGAGACTCCACGAAGACAATTTACAAGGATATGCATGTCACTATCCCAAGCCTTACAACACCCGTTAAAGGATAACTTGGTGACACTGCGTGATCCTCCGGCCAATCCAGATACCTCCTCACCCAAATACAATCCGAATACCAAGTGTGCATATTACTCAAATAGTCCCGGGCATGAGACCGATCAATGCTGGGCACTGAAGAATAAAATTCAAGACTTAATAGACAACAAGACAATCAAATTTGATCCACCTACAATTCCCAATGTGATAACAGCACCAATGCCAAACCATGGAAAAGGTGTCAATGCAATTGAAGACAATATTTTTGTCTCCTCTGTCGAAGATCTAACTACTCCGTTAACCATTGTCAAAAAGAATCTGCTGAAATCCTAGGTTTTCCCTGGCTATTTGAAAGATTATGATCGTTGCGCCAAACAAACTAATGGATGCAAATGGCTGAGAGAAGGTGTTCAACACCTGATGAATAATCATGAAATCCTATTTGAGAAAACTCTGTCCGCCAAAAGTTTGACCAATAAGATTGAAGACCTCTCCACCATAACAATTTCAAACAAGCCTCTTAGGATCTCTTCAAAGGGTCCTATCAGGATTTTGAATGAACCGACTGTTGCTCCTCTGATAATTACTTCTCCTAGGCAAATTCTGTATTCTTCCAATAAAGCAGTGTCGTGGAACTACGATACCGAAGTATTTTACCATTGGATAAAGCAAGACGCTTGGATTGAAGAAAGCAAGGCTGATGACGTTGGTAATATTACTGGCTCTAGTAACGTGACCATAACTGGTAGAATCTTTTCGCCCAATATTTCACCCCTAACCACTACAACGACACCTGTCCGCATCACCGCTGCTAAGTCTAGTGCTGAAACAAGGGGAAAATTGAAAGTAGTTGAGCCTGATGAGACAGAAATGCCTGCAAAAGACATTGCTGTTGAGGAACCTTCCGCTCAGGAAATGGATGAGATCTTGAAAATCATAAAGAGGAGTGATTTCAAGATAGTGGAGCAGCTGGGGAAAACCCCTTCCAAAATCTCCATGTTATCTTTGCTACTTTGCTCCGATGCTCATGCCCGGACATTAATCAAATTCTTAAAGAAGGCTCATGTCCCTCATGAGACCACAACGGACCAATTTGAAAATTATGTGGCAAGCTTGACGGCCTACAATGGTTTGGGTTTCTCGGATGATGATCAGACACCACTCGGAAGAAACCATAACAAGGCCTTGCATGTTTCTGTTGAGTGTAAGGGGACTACCCTAAAACATGTTCTAGTCGACACTGGATCTTCTTTAAACGTGCTACCCATGGGTGCTTTGGACCGTTTAGACTGTGAATGACTGGTTTTGAAACCAAGTGACATTATTGTAAGGGCTTTTGATGGGTCCAAAAGGACGGTTCATGGAGAGGTGGATCTCCCGATCAAAGTGGGCTCACAGATTTTCAACTCTACTTTCTATATCATGGACATCCGTCCTGCCTACTCCTACTTACTAGGTCACCCTTGGATCCATGGAGCAGGGGAAGTAACGTCAACGCTTCACCAAAAGCTAAAATACCCAGTCAAGGGGAGGATCGTCACTGTTTGTGGAAAGGAGGAATTCATGGTAAGCCATCTCAATTCTTTCAAATATGTGGAGATGGACGGCGAATTTATAGAGACCCTGTGCCATGCTTTTGAAGTTGTTCCGCCTATGATTGCTACTGCCAAAGTCTCCTCTGACATTCCTAAAGCTGATAAGGTTGTGCCAAGGATGGCTTCATTTAAAGATGCTCGTGCCGCAGTCGAAGATGGAAATTGTGATACCTGGGGACAACTCCCCAAGATCCTGTTCAAATAAGACAAATGTGGTTTGGGTTTCACTATCAAGGCTCAGAAAGAAGTGAGGTGCGCTCGTGCGGGAAAGCCCCCTCTCCATATTGGAAATCATGAAGTAAACATTGTGGAGGATTCTGATGATGAATGTGCATTCGAAGAATGGGTATACCCTACTACAACCGAGCTCAGCAATTGGCACGCAAAGGACTTCGTTCTCATCTCCTTCATTGAGGAGTAATTACTTGTTTATTAATTTCTGTCAATTCAAGAACCTTTTGTCTGTAATATTAAACAATGACTTTTAATCCATATGTCTGGCCCGGGGAACTTTGGTCCATTTGTTAAGGGTTTTATTTATGTTCATTTTATCATACGATCATTCAATACAAACCATTGGACTTTTTGCATTCAAACTTTTGTGCTCTTGTCTTTCTTTTTCTTCAATGCATTTTTCAAAATAGCCATGTATCTTACATGCACACACACACACACACACACACACACACACACACACAAACACACACACACACACACACACACACACACACACACACACACACACACACTTGCTGGTCCTCGTCCACTCCGGATTTCATTGCCATTGACTCTACTATTTCTAACTATGATTTCGAACATCCAATTAACCAAGTCGAAGATGAAGGCGAGGAAGATTGTGAAATACCGGGAGAACTAGCCATACTTCTAATGCAAGAGGAAAAAGCTATTCATCCGCATGAAGAGTCAGTTGAAGTCATCAACCTAGGCACTGAGACAGACAATAAAAAGGTCAAGATCGGCGCCAACCTAGAAAGCAGAATCAAAAACATATTGGTCCAGATGTTGCATGATCATGTGGAAGTGTTTGCTTGGTCGTATGAAGATATGTCAGGGTTGGATACCGACATTGTTGTTCATCATCTGCCAACAAAGGAAGATTGTCCTCCTGTCAAACAAAAAGTTCGTCGCATGCGGCCTGACATGTCTGAAAAGATAAAAGCTGAAGTGATGAAACAATTTGATCCAGGATTCCTAGATGTGACATCTTATCCCCAATGGGTTGTGAATGTGTTTCCAGTGCCAAAGAAAGACATAAAGGTTCATATGTGGGTAGATTACAGGTATCTGAATAGGGCAAGCCCGAAGGATGACTTCCCTCTACCTCATATTGACGTCTTGGTCGATAACACCGCTCAACATAAAGTCTTATCTTTCATGGATGGTTTCTCCGGCTATAATCAAATTAAGATGGCTCCCAAAGACATGGAGAAGACCACCTTTGTTACGCAATGGGGCACCTTTTTCTACAAGGACATGCCATTCGGATTGAAGAATGCAGGGGTAACATATCAAAGAGCTATGGTAGCTTCATTTCATGATATGATCCATCATGAAATAGAGGTATATATGGATGATATGATTGCAAGATCACAAACTGAAGAGGAGCATCTCAATCACCTATACAAACTATTCGAGAGGCTGAAAAAGTACAAATTAAGGTTGAACCCTAATAAGTGCACATTCAGAGTACGATCTAGAAAGCTTCTAGGTTTTATTGTCAGTGGTAAAGGCATCGAAGTTGATCCTGCAAAGGTAAAAGCCATCTGAGAAATTCCTATTCCCCATTCTGAAAAGGAGGTTAGAGGATTATTGGGTCGTCTTAACTACATCGCCCGCTTCATATCTCAATTAACTAATACTTGTGAGCCAATCTTCATAATCTTAAAGAAAGATCAAGTAGTCAGATGGAATGATGAATGCCAAGATGCCTTCAACAAAATCAAGGAATATCTACAAGAACCTCCTATCCTCATGCCTCCCGTTGAAGGAAGACCCTTGATCATGTACTTGACTATGCTAGAGAACTCTATGGGGTGTGTGTTGGGCCAACATGACGAGTCTGGCCGAAAAGAGCATGCTATTCACTACCTGATCAAAAAGTTTACCGACTGCGAAACCAGATATTCACTGCTCGAAAAAACTTGCTGCGCTCTGGCATGGGCTGCTCTCCGGCTAAGACAGTATATGTTTACTCATACCACTCTATTAATTTCTAAGATATACCCTATCAAGTACATCTTCGAGAAACCCGCTCTTTCCGGATGGATAGCTAGATGGAAAATGATCTTGACTAAGTACGACATTCAATAAACAACACAAAAGTCCATCAAAGGAAGTGTATTGGCAGATCATTTGGCGCATCAAGCTGTTGATGATTATCAGTCTATGAACTTTGACTTCCCGGATGAGAATATAATGCTAGTGACCGATTGTGCGAAACCTAGACTGTATGACAGACCTGAACGAGGATCCCAATGGACTATGGTTTTCAATGGGGCTTCCAACGCTTTGGGTAATGGAATTTGTATTGTAATCATATCCCCTGAAGGTTTCCACACCCCTTTTACTGCTAGATTATGCTTCGATTGTACAAATAATATGGCTGAATATGAGGCATGCATTTTGGGTCTAAAGGCGGCATTTGATTTAAGGATCAAACATATGAATGTATTCAGAGACTCTGCTCTAATGATTATCCAAGTAAAGGGAGATTGGGACACTAAACATCCTAATCTTATTCCTTACAAGGAGCTTGTGCTATCTCTGGTTCCATACTTTAAAGAAATCACCTTTGAACACTTCCCTAGAGAAGAAAATCAGTTAACCGATGCTTTAGCCATGATGTCTTCTATGTTCAAAGTCAAATGGGACAACGAAGCTCCTATGATTACAATTGAGAGATTTAACGAACCTGCGCACTGCTATGAGCTGGACACTAACGCCGAGAAGCCATGGTACCATGAGGTGAAGAGATACCCTGAAGCACAAGAGTATCCCGAAGGAGCTTCCATCAACGATAAAAAGTTCTTACGAAGATTCTCAACCAAATTCTTCATAAGTAATAGAACCCTATACAAGCGCAACCATGATTCTACTCTAATCTGATGTGTGGACAAGAAGGAGGAAGAGGAAATCATGGAAGACATGCATGATTGTCTCTTTGGGACTCATTCTAGCGGACATATTATGGCCAAGAAAATCCTGAGAGCTGGTTACTATTGGTCAACAATGGAGACCGATTGCTATCACCACTCAAAGACTTGTCACAAGTGCCAAATCTATTCTGACAAAGTCCATGTGCCTCCTATTCCTTTAAACTTCATGACCGCTCCGTGGCCATTTGCAATGTGGGGCATTGACATGATCATAGAGATCAAGCCTACTGCTACCAATGGACGTCGCTTCATTCTTGTCGCCATCGATTATTTCACCAAATGGTTCGAATCCGCCTCATTCACCAAGAACATGGTAGCCAGATTCATCAAACATAACCTCATTTTCCGCTATGGTATCCCCGAAAGGATTATCACTGACAATGGAACCAATCTCAACAATGCTATGATTACAGAACTTTGCACTCAGTTCAAAATCAAGCATCACAATTCTTCTCCTTATAGACCTAAAATGAATGGCACAGTGGAAGCAGCCAACAAAAACATTAAGAAGATTATGCAGAAGATGGTAGTGACCTACAAAGACTGGCATGAGATGTTACGTTTGCTCTTCATGGCTACCGTACTTCAGCTCGGACATCGACTGGGGCAACCCCCTTTTATTTAGTCTATGGCATGGAAGCTGTCCTGCCAGTGGAAGTTCAAATCCCCTCACTAAGGATTATGAATGAAGCAGGCTTAGGCGAAGAAGAATGGATTCAGACAAGATTGGATCAGTTGAACTTGATCGATGAAAAGAGACTGGATGCTGTTTGTCACGGTCAGATGTACCAAAAGTGCATGATCAAGGCTTTGAACAAATAGATCAAGCCTCAGGTATATCAAGTTGAAAACTTGGTAATAAAGCACATCATTCTTCCACAAGGCGACCCCAGGGGAAAATGGACTCCCACTTACGAAGGGCCATTTTTTGTCAAGAAATTTTTCTCTGGTGGTGCCATGATGCTGACTACTATGGATGGTGAAGATTTCCCATATCCTGTGAACAAGGACATAGTTAAAAAATATTACACATAAGAGACTCACTAGGTTGACACACCTAGGAAAAATAAGGGCGTCTCGGCAAACCAAAGGTTTGGGCAAAAATTAGGTATATATGTAAAAGATTGTACACCCGGCAAGTCGAAAACCCGAAAGGGCGACTTGGGAAAAAATGGGTATCCTGGTGGGCTGAAAACCCAAAAGGGAGGTCCAGGAAAAATTAAGGATTAGAAGCGTATGACTATGTCCCGTGGAATCACCACTGTCGACTTTATTACCAAGGTCCGAGTTCAAACGGTCCAAGATCAATCCAATCAACTTATGTCAACGGCAAGGGACGTTTGAAGTCATTGGGGGCAATAGTAAAGTTGGAACACAATGAGATCATTTCCACATGGTTATTATCATTGTTTTCAATTTTTTTTTCCTTTCGACGATTTCCTCTTACTAGGATCTCCGTCTCTTTGTACAAAAAACGCCAATTCATGGGCAAAATATCAATACAAATATAATTTAAAGTGCAAACTTTCTATTTTTGTTTTGAATGCAAAGAGGTCCAATGACTAAAATTGAACGAACATATGCATATGAACATAATTAAAACTATTTAGCACATGTGTCCTGCCAAGCAACAAAAAGCATCTCTTTATGCATTTGGGATATCCCCAAAGAGTTATTTCATTAACATTATCCCCACAAAGTCCTTTTCATAGGGTGGTCCTCGACCAGAGTCTCAATCTCTTGACAGCCCTCTCCCCAGCCAGAGTCTCAATCTCTTGACAACCCTCTCCCCAGCTGAGTTGGTCTTAAAAGAAGAAGCCTTGTGGATTTCTTCCTAAAGAATTCACCTTATCAGCAGTTCGTAAAATATCATCTTCAACATGGCTTATTTTCCCAATAAACTACAAATTCCCTAGCTTGAGTTTTCCTCTCAGACTTCCACAAATCAGAGGACCGCAACTCCTAATCCCTAATGAAGTCATCAACAAAGTTATTTCTATCTCCGAAAGTTACTGTAAAGCATGGAACCCGACCAGATAATAGTCAACTTCATTCTTTCAAGCAAGTTACTACGAATCCTGGCCCCGACCAGATACTAGATCAACATCATCCTACTCTCAACTTACTATGAAGACTGGACCCGACCAGATAACAGTTTGAGTTGCTGAAACCTAGACCTAACCAAATTTTAGTTTAACTTCCTCAAAATACTATGAATCCTGGAACCGACCAGATAATACTTCAACTTTCAGTTACTATGAAGCTTGGACCCGACCAGATAATAGTTTAATTTCTCAAGATACTATGAGGCATGGATCTGACCAGATAATAATTTTTACTTCTCGAGATATTGAAAAACCCAGACTCAACCAGACAAGAGATTAATTTATTTTTCCCAGTAGAGTTTGCCTCTACCCCCAACAATTTACTGTGAAGCTTGGAATCTGACCAGATATCAGTTCAACTTTATCCTCTTAAGCAAGTTACTGTAAAACATGGAACCGTCCATATTACAGTTTAACTTCACCCATTCAAGTGAATTATTGCAAAGCCTGGACCCGACCAGATACCAGTTTCAATTTCATCTTTTCAAGAAAATTATTGTGAAGCCCAGAGTTTGACCAGATAACAATTAATTTCATTCCCTCAGAAATTTATTGTGAAGCCTGGAATCCGACCAGATGACAATTAAATTCAAAATTTGTTGTGAAGCCTGAAATCTGACCAGATAACAATTAAATTTAGTAAGTTACTGCAAAGCCTAGAATCCGACCAAATAACAGCCTAACTTCACTCTCCCAAGTAATTTCCTATGAAGCTTGGAATCCGACCAGATAACAGTTAATTTAATCTTCCCCAGCAAGTCACTGAAGCCTGGAATCCGACCAAATAACAGTTTAACTTCACTCTCCTGAGTAATTATCTACAAATCCTGGAGTATGACCAGATAATAGTTTAATTCACATATTCTCCTGCAAGTTGCTGTAAAGCCTGGAACATGACCAGATAACAGTCAACTCCATTATCGTCAACAAATTGCTGCCAAGCCTAGATTTCAACTAGATAATAGCTAACGTCTGATGCTCTCCAGCCAGGAACAATTCCCTAGTAGAGCAATGGACAACTAAAACTCCTAAACTCTTTTCCCCAAAGCAGAGGTCAACACTCTCCACAGAGTCTTCTTAAACAAGCCAATATTCCCCAGCGAAGTTTCTCCTCAAACAACAAAATAGGAATTCCCAATAGAAACGTCCTATGTTGATAATAACAACCCGTTTCTTGGTCTTATTTTTGGTGGCAAGGAGTGCCATCATTTCTTGTTGTCCTTTAGCTAAGTTGAGGAGAGTCTCTTAGAACTGTGCGTGTTGAGTTTGCGGATCTTTGACGGTTTGCTCTAGAGCCATCTTATACAGTAAAAAGATGAGTAAACCTGTATCAGAAAACCTACTTATGATATGATGCATGCTATGTGGATGCAATGTTTTCAAGGACCTCAAGATATTTAAATTTTCTAGCCAAAAAGGAAACAAGAACAACAATTGTATTAATAAGTTCAAAAGTTACAATTTCCCCTTGGGCTTACAATAGGAAATAAAAAAGTCTCAAAGAGACAACAAAATCAACTCCTAAAACAAAAGACTCAAGTCTCCCACGTGCGTTTCATCTTTGTGTCGAGGTAGGCATTCAGGCTTTGCTCCTTGTGAAGTTGCTTGGTGAGCTCTAACACTTTCTTCTCGCTTACGTATAATCGAGCTTCAAAGGTGTCTCGTTCCCCCTTGAGTTGAATCCAAGATCACAATTCTTCGAGGTTGGTAGGCACGTCAGGATGGAGAATGGTATAAGGAATATCCCCCTCAGTGACAGGCTTCACAACTATTGGTAGGATAGCAGGATATGGCATCAGTATATTTTGAGCGTGAGCTCGCACCCATTTGAGATAAGGCTCCAAAGGAATAAAGTTCTTACGTCCCAAAGTCTTGCTATCAACCTTGTTTACCATGCCTCAAGCTCGAACAAAAATTTGACGATAACCTTGGACATTGCTCCCATAGTCGAATACAATACCTTAGATGAGTGCGTCATGGGGACCATCTCTTCGCACATAGCCAAATTTCTGTAGAGCTAGAGAAGGGTTATAAGTAATACCTTTTCGAATACCCAAGAGTGGAACATTAGTGAACTCCCCACAACAGGAAACGATGGTAATGTCCTCTTGAGATCGAGAACACCAAGAGATATCACAATAAGAGAGTGACATCATTCTTTGAGACCAGATCAAGCCTTGTTCATTCTTCAATACTGACCGGGGAAGGTGAAAAATAAACCACCTAGATAGCAACGTTATGCAACACATAAGAGCCCCTCTCTTCCTCATGGTACGAGTGTGAAGAGTATGCAAAATGTCTCCAAGAAAAGTAGGCACAGGGTTACGAGAAAGGAAGATTTTGACAGCATTCACATCTATGAGTTGGTCTAGATTAGGAAACAGTACTAACCCTTAGATTAAAAGAGCCAAGACTTCTTCAAAATCTTGCAAATCCATAGCCTCCCAAAACAGTCGAGCCTTCTCTAACAGAAACTGTTGTACCCCAAAATTTTCCCTCTCATTTCACAAGAAGTTTCTCACAAGATCTTCCTTGAACCAAGTTTAAAGCATTGATACATAATTTGGGTTTGAATTGGCACAAGGGTAAAATGGTCAAAAGGCACATTGAAAAGTCAAACTTTGACTTTTGGATCAAAATCAAGTTTAAAGAATCATATTTAATCAAGACATGTTAGAATATGAAGTTTGTTTCATCAAGAAAATCAAAAGTCAAAATTACTTTGGAAAAGTCAAAAGTTTTAAACACTTAGAAAATTTTCTAAGTGTTAAGAAAAGATGATAAGTTCAGAACTTCTGGCCAGATTTTCATCATAATGCAAGATGATTCAAGAAGAACTTCTGACACAAGAGTTTTAGATCTCCATGAGATCTAAAACATTGAAGAACAAAACTTCTTCTAGAAATGTTGGGATTTCAAGTTATAAATCTTTGAAGACACGCCCATGAAACTAAAACACTCAGTAAAATCTGGGCATTTCCAAGACGAAATTTGGTTAGAACTTCTGGGCCAATTTTCACGTAGGTTCGATCATAGTTTGCAAAAGAGGTTCAAATAGGGATTACAAAGCGTGTTACAAGCTTTCTAAAAAGTCTGAGAACTCCTTCAGATCATGCTGGAGCAGGGAGATTCAAAGATCAGAAGTTGAACATTTTTTCTAAGTTATGTTTATGCTAAAAATTCTAATCCAATTTCAAGTTATGATGCATAATCTCATGTTTCAGGTTTCTGGTTTGTTAAATCTCATCATCATTTAATTCTCACACCTACTTTTGAGTCTTTATCCAAAGGATTTTCTCACGTGTGGCCTGAAAGTACCATTGTTGTCCTTGGAAAGTAAACGTTTGTACAAAGTTTATGCTGGGCACATGCTTTACTTTTGCTTATAAATGTACTTCTCCATAAGTCATACCTACAAAATTAGATTAGGCACGGCTAAAAGCTGCTAACCACTCTATTTTGACTTGAACCATACTTGTCCAAAATTTCTTCAAGAACAAGTCAGTTCCATAACACATGATGGATGTACTCTTGACTTCTCCAAGCTACTAAATCCTTTGCCTATAAATTGAACTTCGTTTTCAACTGTTAAAGAGGTCAAAGATTTGAGGAAAAAAGCCTTGAAACCTTACTGAAATTTCCCAAGAACTTGAAACTGCAAACATAAACACACAACCTGCTAGTTTTCTGATTTCTACATTCAAACTCTAATTTTTCTCGTGTGTTTCTGAACCAAATCATCCATACAGTTTCTAGAATACACATAGAAGCTTTCCAAAATTCTATTTTCAAACTATAAAACGATCTTCACCACTCTCTGTTTCAAAAAACCAGAATTTTGGACCTTGACTGCACCAGAACTTTCCCATCATTCATAGATCAAGCTAAGAGTTGCTTCAGCTTTTTGAGAACTTGAGGAAGGTGATCAGAACATCACAACAACCTGAACCAGGCTCTAATTCACAGAACAATTTTCACCTATAAGGTATGTTTCTTCTGACTTTTATCTCATTGCTTAGGCATTGTTAGGCTTGCATTTCAAGAGATACAATGTAGACATCATGACTCTGATTCTGTACATATTTATAGATTTCATGTATTTTGCCTAAGTAGAAAGAGTTTTAGATCAGAACTTCTTGAGGAAGTTAGGTTTCAGAATTAGAATCAGCCAAAGCCATGCTCGCTATATTTACAGTTCTGATGCTTTATATTTCTGAAACCATGATGAAATTTGCCATAACTGCTATGTTTGCATTTTTCATTTTTGTTGAGAAATAAGTAAGTTGAAGATGCCCTGGCTGGTGTGGAGAAGTAGATGAATTTCATCATTAGAACTTACCTTGTAATATATGTTTATGTTTTTGCTTCTAATACCAGATGTATAGCCACCCTAGTGGTAGAGAGTGAATGCTTAAGGCAATAGTGTTAAGGGTCTTGAGTTCTAGCCACAGAAACACCTTTTTATGTTTATTTCTTGACATTTTTCCCATTATTTGTCAACCCTTGATCCTGGACCAGAACTTATAGATAAACCCCCTTTAGTTTAGTGTCAGAACAGTGATCTTGGACAAGAACTTCTAAATATTCACATCCAACAACATTGACACCTCACGTACCCATTATCAGAACTTCTAGCTTGCCAGTAACACCAGAACTTCTAAGTTTCTAGCTGCATCAGAACTTCCAGACTCTCTCAACAACCAGAACTTATGACCTTCCAATAACATTAGAACCTCTAGGTTCCTAGTTGCATAAGAACTTCTAGGATTTCCTTTGTCCCCAGCAATCCCAGAACTTTAGTGCACCCGGATCCAGAACTTCTAGCCTTTCCCATTTCTGCTAACATTTTCTTTCTGATTTGTAGCGCATCAGAGTCAGAACTTCTGCTCCTTATTTTTTCCCTTTCAACAATGTGTTGATTCTGATTCTTTTTCCTCTTATTATTTTTATCATCATTTCTATTTTTACTAATCAAAAACGCCAAAAATATTTTATATTCACATGCCTTATTTTACTTCTTTTAAAACAAAAAAAAACTAAAAATATTTTTCTTAAGCAAATGTATTTCTTCTCTTAACAAAACAAAACAAATCTATTTTATATTTATTGTACATTATTTCGATATGTTTGTAATAGATAATTAGGACTTTAATTTCTTGCAATCCCCATTTGTAAATTTGTACACCCTATCCCCAAGTGATTGTAATAGCGTAGAATATTTACTTTCCGCAGTTTACCGCTTTCATATAAATGCTAGTAATTAGGGCTTGTATGGGAAGCTAAAAACAACAAGTAGACAACCCTTAATCAAATATTAAATGCATGAAAATAAAACACATTACTCACACATGCACCCCTAAGGTTAACTCCACTTGTCGCCTAAAAATGGTCATGTTATGCATGCGAGATATCTTAGCAAAAACAATAAAAAATACAAGATCATAGTCCCTCGATGACGCTTCGAATATTTCCTTACAATTGATCTTAGTCCCACAAGAGAAATGCTAAGATATCTCACAACATTGCTATCATGACTATACGATGATCCACACCCATCCCTTTACATCCAAAGATAAAGCTTCTTATCAATCAATGGCAAGATAGCAACATCTAAAGGAGGAGGAAAAGAACAAAGACTTTTGAGTAGGTAAAAATATTCTTAGTTGCTTGCTCATCTTCAAATACAAACATCTTTTCAAATACACCCGCACTTTCCATGAAATATTTTCAAAAGTCCAACACTTTGTATACATTCTTATAGAGACAAGAACCATTACAAAGTTTTCCTAAATGAAGGAACTTTTCAAAAATACTTTCAAAACCCACCACAAAGCACACTTTCAAACAAAAGAAAATGATCTAGAAAGTAACCAAGAGCCCATAGATAACTATGGATGAAAAGGGTGCTAACACCTTCCCTTTTCATAATCTGCCCCCCGAACTCAAGAATATAATCTCAAAGGTATTTCCTGTTCTTTTCACCCTTTCCTTCATTGGATAAAAGAAAAGTTGGTGGCGACTCTTGCTATCCACAACAATTGTGATCAAACGCAAAACATCCCAAGTCAGTTCTCCCACCGTATTACAGAAAGTTAGCTAGAAAACCCTTGATTCCACTCCTTGTTTCCCAATTATCTATAATGTCCGGCCTCTTAAAATGTAAGGCCTTGGCAATAACTTCAGTTTTGGAGTTTCCTCTAAACCAGCGAATGGAATTTGATCAAGGACTGGTACTCCTAACAGTTGAGAGGACTCTTCCATTGTGGGCACCAATTGATAATTAGGAAAGGTGAAACAATGATGTATATGATCAAAGAATTTAAAGAGCACACAAATCATGTCTTCTTTAAAGCTTGAGGTAACCAGATTGAGAAGTTGACCATATATTTTGGTGAACGGAGAATCTTTAGGAACCCTTGATGCTAACTTTTTAAGTTGAGGAGGCATCTTCACAAAGCTGATTCAGATGGTATTTTTGTGAGCGGAAGCCATAACCTACAAAATAGGACAAAGATAAATCCCTAGGTCCTTGAAATGGTTAGTGAAAATGCTATGACATGATGTCATGATGTTTATGATGTCGTGAATAATTAATCACAAACAAAACACACAAGACCTTAGGTTTAAGCTTGCATGGGGTTTATAGGTAAGTACTCTCTTCATGTTTTAGTTGGTTCAACCTGTCCTAAAAGAAGTAACCGGGTTCTAAGGAATCTCAATATCATTGATCTTTTTTCATCGGGCATTGTTTCAGCACAAGCAATCTTTTTTCGCGACCGAAATATCCTGAAAGTTTGATCTCAATGAGTGTAGTATCGAGTATCAACCAACTTCAGTCTGCACCAAATCCAACTATCTCACTACTTTCTAATGGCCAAGTTGTTCAACTAAGGTTCTATGGTCAGTTAGTGCTTCATGAGACCACTCTGCGGCCCCGTATTCTCCTTGATTTAACTCAAGGGACACATGTACTCACAAATGTGTTGCACTAACGTAGCTATCGCTTCAACCTATTTTGTTTACACCGTATTGTTTCCATGATCTATTGCTACTTACGTAATATGCCTCCAGATCCAGGTATAGGATCTTTACAAGTAATAAACCCAAACATAACCCATAAATGTAAAGCCAATAAGGCAAATAATTAAAGCAAATAAAGGTGATCTGGATCTTAAGGTAACCGCACTTTTAATTTATATTCCCTAACAGAGTCGCCAGTTCTATAATACGGTAGGCGAACTGACTTGGGTGTTTTGTGTTTTAATGCAAATGTTGCTGATAGCAAGATTCGCCACCGACTTTTCTTTTATCTAATAAAGGAAAGGTTGAAAAGAACAGGAAATACCTTTTGAGAATTTTCTTGAGTTCGGGGGGTAGGTTATGAAAAGGGAAGGTATTAGCACCCTTTTCATCCGTATTTATCTACAGGCTCTTAATTTCTAGCTCACTTTGAAATACTTTGTGTTTGTGTAAGTTTGAAAATATTTTGAAAACGCCTTCATTCGGAAAACTTTGCAATGATTCTCGTATTGTTGAGAATGTATACAAAGTGTTGGTTTTGAAAATATTAATTGAAAAGGAAATGTTTGGAAAGATGTTTTTGAAAATGCCAATGTATGAAAACTTTGTAATGATTCTCGTATCTTTGAGAATTTATACAAAATGTTTGTTTTGAAGAGTGTTTTGAAAGTGTGAGGTGTAAATGGTTTTGTTTATGAACAAGCAATTACGAGAAATCTAGCTACTCAAAAAGTCTTTGTTCTTTTCCTCCCTCCTTTAGATAGTGCTATTCTACCATTGTTTGGTAAGTAGCCATATCATTGGATGCGAGGGACATGCGTGGGTCATTGTGCAATCCTAGAAGGCAACTTGTAAGATGTTTTAGCAATTGTCATAAGGGACTAAGATCTTTTACCGAAGGCAACATTGAAGGGTGATCGAGGGACTACAATCTTTTAATTGAGGGTCTTTGCTAAAACATCTCACGTTCGAGGGACATGACTATTTTTATCCGAGGCAACAAGTGTGGGTTACCCTAGAGGTGCATGTGTGCAAAGTGTTTTGTTTTCATGTAATTTGTCTTGAATTAAGGTTGTCTAATATTTGATTTTAATTCTTGTCATGCACACCCTAAATACTAGCAATAATAAGGAAAGCGATAAATTGTGGAATTTAAATGTCCTACGCTATTACAACGCTTTGAAATTGGGGGATACAATTTGTAAATAGGGGGAAGAAAGCAATAAAGCCTAATTATCTATTACAAACCATGTACATAAATAATAAAATGCACAAATTGTAAAGAGGAAGACATAAATTGTTTTTAGGGTTTTTGATGGAGAAAAAGGTTTTATAGTTAACCTAATTAGACTAGTTAAATTTAATCACAAGAAAAATTAATAAACTTGAATAAGATAAACTAAGATAAAAAAATTAATTTAAATGGAGAAATAGTTTAAATATAGAAACCTAAATCTAAATTAAATCAAAAGAGAATTTACTTGTTAGAAAAATATTTGAGGTTTTATTGGTTTGAAAATAAATGTAAGAACTAAAATAAAATAATAAGAATGGAATTAAAATATTTTAAATTTAATTATTCAAGAAAATATATTTTTATATTTTTGGTTTGAAAATAAATAGATAAATAAAAATAATGAAAATATAAAAAAAGAAATAAAAAAGAAATGGGCTGGGTGTTAAAAAGTAGAATGGGGGTTAAGAGTTAGCAAAAAGGCCCAAGTCAGTTTTTTTTTTAAATCAGAAAATAAAAAATAAAAAATAAAAAGGAAAAATGGGCCAGCGCTGCTTTTATTAAAAGGGCTGGTGAGAATTAGCAACAAAAAAAAAGAATGAGGCCCAAGTTCTGAGTCCAACGCCTATTTTGATCCCATGCTGCTGGCTTATCATGATGTACCATTGACCTATTCATGTGGTGCATTGGATTCAGTCATGCAATGATCAGATGGTGATGAGATGAGGGCACTTGATACACACGCATGGCTTGTATGCATGGAACCTGAAATAAGAAAATGTGAAAAAAACAAAAGGGTACCACTGGGGCTCGAACCCAGGTCCCTATAGTTTAATGTATTACACACGCTTCCTCTACCACTGGGGTGGCTGTTTCATTCGTTATTAAGACAAGTTGCAATAAATTTAAAATAAGCCCTTTCCTAAACACATTTCATCTTCTTCCTTGCGCCAATTTCCATTGTTACATTTTCAAATTTCTGAAGTTGTTCATTTCTCAACCATTTTCAAAAGTGTAAACTTGAAACTTGCTCTATTTCTCACCACGAATTCAGCCATGTAAATAACTAAAGTTATAAATCAAAGATGAAAACGAATTTTGTTTGAAACCAAATAAAACCTAATTTTTTCAGAAAGTTCAAACTCAAAATTTGCATCACTCAGGAAACATAAATGAAAACTAAAGGCATGGTTAGTTTCTGGGCTATGATGTCTACATTTTTTATTCATAAAGTAACCATTAATGATGCTTGTAGAGAGAGTTCGAAGTTGAGAAAACTTACGTCAAAACTGGAAATTGTGTATGGAGTTTGAGCACCCCTGGAAGTGTTGTGATGATCTGGATAGCTTCATTGGACTCCTAGAAAGCTAATGCAACTCTTACTTTATGCTGAAAGTGCCTGAATCGTGCTGGAGAAGTCAAGTTGCAGGTGGCTGTTTTTGAGTTTGGAAGATGATGAAAATGGAGTTACAATTATGAAACAGGGATGGGGATGATTTGTATACGATGTATGGAAGATTTGTGATTAATTTAGAGAGGAAACACACGAGTGGATTGTGAGTTTGAAGTTTTTTGGCCAGAAGTTGCAACAATGGAGGTTTGTGCAAGTTCTGAGTTTCAGGGAGTTTAAGGGTGTTTCAAGGCTTGTAAACTCGTGTCTTAGGTTGAAAATGACTTGTCTATTTATATAGAAAGGGTTTGAGGGAAGGAGAACAACAGATTCAAGAGATCACATGTTATGGTTTTGAAACTTGTTTTTGAAGCAAACTTGAAATGCATAGTTTCAATTTGAAGTACAAGGGCTTGTAGAGTGGTTAACAGGCTCTAGAAAAGTTGTTTTTGGCTTTGAGATTGTGTGTGTTCAGAACGAACAATTGCAAAGCTCAAGGAGTTGACATTGTGATTAAAGTTGGCTTTTCCAAAATTGCAATGTTACCTTTGTGCCAAAAATGGATTAATCACTTGGACAATGGCTCAAATGCTTGGACAATGGCTCAATAAGTTGTGTAAACATTTAATTACTGAGTGATTTTCAAGTTTGAAGGCCTACAAAGCAAGATTATGCAGCATGGATTGAGATTTGGTCAAGTGTTCTTCATGAAAATGACTGATATTTCAAGAAGGGATTATCAAGTTTGATATTTTTTAATGTCTTAATGATTCTTGATCTTTGAAATTCAATGTTGATAAAAAAAATTCAAAGTTTGACTTTTTGTGTATTAGTTGACTTTTCATCAGTTCATCAAATTTCAACTATCAATCCATTGATCTTGAGAAATGATTTGAGCCATGAAATTAGGTCAACATGTTTTGTTTTAGTCCTTGAATTCATGCTCCAAGTCATTAGGTCATGTACTAGGTCAAAAGTTCATGATCAGTCATTCTCAGTCAATACCCTAATTTTGACAATTTTCCCCCTTTGATGATTTGAGTGATTTTCTTGAGGCATTGTGATAAAAATTTGATAAATTGATAAATATTACTTCAAAATTATGAAGTTTGACTGTATATTGACCACAGTTGACTTTTTACCTAATATAATTGATTTTCTGTCATTTGAGCAATTGACTGAGCAAATTTGTGATGCAAGACTTGAAACTTGGTATGAGCATTATTAGAGACCTACAATGAACCATTATAGTCATTTGAAGCATCAAAAGTCCAATTGTACTTGAGAAAACCAAAACCCTAATTTGGACCCAGTGCTAATGAGGTGAGCTTATCTGATCAACTCTTTGAGAATCCTTGAGCATTTGAGATCTTTGGTGAGAAATATATTGAGAAAAGAGAGGGAAATTTTTTGGGTACAACACTCATGCCAAATTTCAAGCCTTGCATCATAAGTTTGCTTAGTCAATTGCTCAGATGACTAAAAATCAATTAAATTGGACAAAAAGTCAATTATGGTCAACATACAGTCAAACTTCAAGATTTTTGGTCAACATAAATATTTTGAAGTCACATTCATCATTTTATCAAGGGTTGATCATGATTCATCAAGAAAAATCAAGATTCATCAAAAGTCAAAAGTTACTAAATTAGGGTTTTCTTAAGGAGAAGTTAATTGAACTTTGACCAAGCATAACTTTCACATGCTTCATCAGATTGTCCTCAACAAAATCTCGTGCTGAAGGAAATTCAATTATCTAAAACATTGCCTCTCTAAGCTCAAGTCCAAAAAATGCTTCATTTGAGAGATATGAGTCAATACATTATAGGTCATTTCAAAAGTCAACAAAAAGACACTTTTTGTCGAGGCAACTTACATTAATATAAATTCTTCAAATGAAATAATGATCAACATAGATATTGTAGAGGACATCTTGAACTTTCCAAAAAGTCTAATATCACCTTCATATGATAAAAATTTAGAGAGTTATGATTGGTGCAAATTGGGCAATTTAGAGAAAATGCATGAAACCTGAATTGATCAAACTTAAATTTTTGGCCTATTGGGCTAATGTTTCAAGTTCCAAGCGTGTTTCGTAACTCATAGTGAACCTCTACATCCATTCACACACGCCTTTGATTTTTATTCCATTTATTTTATATTTTATTTATTTAAATTCAAAATAAAAAAAATAAAATCAAGGCTTTCTTACAAAAGTCCAAACCCACTTGTTTGACCTAATTCACAACCTATATATACTCTTCACTCAGACAAGACAAAGACACGAAAACCATGCAAGAGATCACTATTCTAAACTTCAAAATTCTACAAAACTAGGGCAAACTTCAAACCTTATTTGCAGCCACTCTCAAAGCAAATCAACCATCCCATTCAAATTCAGAAGCATTGTAGGGTAAGATTGGATCGATTGTGATGATCCAAGAGGCCTGAAAATAACATCTCATGCATCTTCGATTTCCATATATTTTGTAAATTCATATTTTCATTTCCATCATGTTTTAATTGAAACTAACACCACTAAGTTCTTCTGAGATGTCAATATGCAGGTTTGAACCATCGCATGGCCCCATGATGCCAAAATCATGTATTGCCATGTTTACATCGATTTTCCATATTCACATCGTATCTCTTTATACAAGGGAAATTAGTCAAAACCAAGGCTGTAAGTGTTTCTTGTTGGCACTAATTTTTGGTAAAACCAGATTTGCGAATGTCATGACTGATGTCATAACATTCTGGGATAAAGACAAATTCTGCAGAAGGAATGTTCTACAGGAACAACTCAGTATGAGTGAATATCATGATAATGCTATGATCATATGTACTGAATTCTACCAAAATTAGTGAGCAGGATACATGATGTCATAACCAATGTCATAACCCATGTTAAGACATCTGGTACTGATCAAGTTGTTGTGCAGATTTATTGTTCCTGAGATTTTTCAGGAATCTGGTGTGCTGCTCTGAGTTGAAGTATGTTGACTAGATCAGATCTCACGTGGATATTAGGTTAACCTTACTTAACCCTAATATGTTATGATGAAAGTCTAAGACCAAGTCTTTAGGTTAACTTTGGTTAACCCTAGCTATTTTTATAGAAGCCCGAAAATGAAGAATAAACTGCATATATATTTCTCACGAATTCTAATGGTGTGCAGCGCTTATATAGAAGATCAATAAGGCATTTTTGTAGTAGTACTAGTTTTAGTAATTACTGTGAGCCAAGCATTTATCACTTGATAAGTGACTTGGAGTAGGTTTTGGTTGTAAGGGTTGTTTATCACTCAAAGCTTTGAAGCACGAGTGTTGTGTCTCTTGATTAAAGCTTTGAATCAAAATCAAGCGTGTGTATTGAAGAATGTCTTCATAATCTTATTAATCAGTAGATTAGTATCACTGCTATGATTGAGGGGGAGTGAGTAGGAACTCAGGTTTAAGTAGGACTTAGATTAAAGTTGCATTGGGTAGGTCTTAAGTGAAGGAGATAAACTGGTTGGTTTATTCCTAAATTAATACCTCTTATAGTGAATTTCCTCCCTGGCTTGGTAGCCCCCAAATGTAGGTGTTGTTATACACCGAACTGGGTTAACAATTGATTGTGTTCTTTACTGTCTTTTAAATTACTGTTTGGTTTGTGTACAATTTGTCAGATACGGTGTCATAACATTCACTGTGACATTAAGTATCTGTTGCCAGAATTTCAATTGGCATCAGAGCAGGCACCCTGCCTGTCTTTCTGGGTGAGATCTAGGGATATTATTTTCTGGCGCTATGGACAAGGAAGGAGGATTTGGGAACATACCACCTATTCAGGATGGATCAAACTATGACTACTAGAAACCTCGTATGATTTCCTTCTTGAAGTCACTGGATAATAAAGCTTGGAGAGCTGCTGACAAAGGATGGAACCATCCCATCATAACTGGGAAAGATGGGACGACTAGTCTGAAACCTGAGGAAGAATGGAGCAAAGAAGAAGAAGAGTTAGCCCTGGGTAACTCTAAAGCATTAAATTCCTTGTTCAATGGAATTGATAAAAACATATTCAGACTAGTACATCAATGTGAACTGGCCAAGGATGTTTGGGACACTCTCAAAATCACCCATGAGGGTACATTCAAGGTAAAAATGTCAAGACTTCAGATGCTCACTACCAAATTTGAGAATCTAAGGATGAAGGAAGATGAGACCATTCATGAGTTTCACATGAACATCTTGGAAATTTCCAGATCCTTGCCTAAAAGGTTTGCAATGAAAGTGACTGCTATAGAGGAAGCTCAGGATATCTGCAACTTGAAGGTTGATGAACTTATTGGGTCACTTCAGACATTTGAGATGGGGATCAGTGACAATGTTGATAAGAAAAACAAGAGCATAGCCCTTGTATCTAATACTGAAGATGAAAGCAAGGAGAGTGATGAAGAGAATATATCAGAAGCTATAGCTATGCTTGGAAGGCAGTTCAACAAACTCATCAAGAGAATGGACCCAAAGTCAAGGTCAAATGTCAAGAACATTTCCTCTAACATTAGCAGATCCTATGACTCCAGCAGAAGAACTAAGTCTGAAGAAAAGGGAAATCAAAGCAGAGGAATCCAATGCCATGGATGTGAAGGATATGGGCACATTCGAGCTGAATGTCCTACCTTTCTAAAGAAACAAAAGAAAGGAATGTCTGTTACTTGGTCTGATGGTGACTCAGAAAGTAACTCTGAAGAAGAATCTGCTAAACTAGTTACTGCACTATATGGTGTTTGTAACTCTGATAATGATTCTAGTAATGAGGAAGTGACATTTGAAGAACTTGCTGACACCTACAAGAAGCTATGTATCAGAAGTGCTGAAGTCTGTCAGCAAAATGAGAAACAGAAAAAGCTCATAGTGAAGTTGGAGGCTGAGAAGAAGGCAAGCACTGATACTATAAGCCATTTCAAAGGTGAAGTTCTAATGTTGAACTCCAAACTTGATCAGATGACTAAGTCTGTCAAGATGTTAACAATTGGAACTGACAAGTTGGAAGAAATCCTTTAGGCTGGAAAAAATGTAGGAAACATGTCTGGTCTAGGATTTGTGGCTGCAAAGAAATCTGCTGTTGACAAGAAGAAGACCAGGCCTGATAAACAAATGTCAAAGCAGATGTCACAACATAGGACTCAACATCAAGAAAAGAGAAATATGAAGAAAAAGTATAAAAGATGGAGATGTCATTATTGTGGGAGGTTTGGTCACATAAAGCCATTCTGCTTCAGATTATATGGATATTCTAATCAGACCCCATGTGTCAAACCTAAGACTAACAAGGAACCATACACTCAACAGTGGAAGAAAAAGACTGCAACCCTGATAGCTCACACCTCCCTTAGAGTTTCTGCCAAGGAAGACTGGTACTTTGACAGTGGATGCTCTAAACACATGACTAGAATCAAGAATCTGCTGAATGATGTCAAACCTCATACTACTAGTTATGGCACTTTTGGAGATGGTGCTAGAGGAGAAATCAAAGGAGTTGGAAACTTGGACTACCCTGGAGTTCCAAACCTAAATGAAGTGTTGCTGGTAAATGGGTTGACTGCTAATCTCATAAGTATCAGTCAATTATGTGATCTAGGATTCAAGGTCAACTTCACCAAGTCTAAATGTCTTGTAACTAATGAAAAATAAGAAGTTGTAATGAGAGGAGCCAGATCGAAAGACAACTGTTACTTATGGGAGTCTGAGAACACTAACTACTCTTCTGTGTGATCTATAGCCAATGAAGAAAAGGAAGTGAAACTGTGGCACCAAAAACTTGGTCATTTACATCTTAGAGGGATGAAAAAGATCATATCCATGGAGGCTGTCAGAGGGATTCCAAGGCTTCAGATTGATGAGGGGAGTGTCTATGGTGAATGTCAGGTTGGAAAGCAAACTAGAATGTCACATCCAAAGATAAGACATCTGACCACCTCTAAGGTGCTAGAACTTCTACATATGGATCTGATGGGTCCCATGCAGGTGGAAAGTCTTGGTGGAAAGAGATATGCCTATGCTATTGTGGATGATTTTTCCAGATTCACCTGGATAAACTTCATTAGGGAAAAATCTGATGTATTTGATGTATTTAAGGAATTGTGCAAAAGAATTCAGAGAGAAAAAGAAGGATGCATTGTCAGAATCAGAAGTGATCATGACAAGGAATTTGAAAATAGTAAGTTTGATGAGTTCTGTTCCTCAGAAGGAATCAATCATGAGTTCTCTTCACCTATAACTCCTCAACAAAATGGAGTTGTGGAAAGGAAAAACAGGACTATACAGGAATTTGCCAGAGCAATTATACATGCCAAGAAGCTTCCTATTCATTTTTGGGCTGAAGCTATGAATACATCATGTTATGTCCACAACAGGGTCACCTTGAGAAAGGGAACATCATCCACTCTTTATGAACTATGGAAAGGAAGAAAGCCTACAGTGAAGTACTTTCATGTCTTTGGGAGCAAATTCTATATTCTGATAGATCGTGAACAAAGGAGAAAGATGGACCCTAAAAGTGATGAAGGAATATTCCTAGGATACTCTACCAACAGCAGAGCATATAGGGTGTTCAATTCCAGGACCAAAGTTATTATGGAGTCTATAAATGTCATAGTCAATGATCACCATGAGGAAACAAATGTCCCATATGATGTTGAGACATTCTTTGAGACTTCAACACAAGTGTCTAAAAAGGATGATGTGCCTAATTCTACTCCATCAGAGTCTGAATCAAAGGAAGATAACAAAGACCCTTCCATCAGAATTCAGAAAGATCATCCTAAGGAACTCATCATAGGAGATCCTAACAGTGGAGTCACTACAAGATCTAGAAAAATCATCACAAACTCTTGTTTTGTGTCTAAGATTGAACCAAAAAATGTTAAAGAGGCTTTGACTGATGAATACTGGATTGGAGCAATGCAAGATGAATTGAACCAGTTCAAGCAACATGAAGTATGGGAGTTAGTTCCTAGACCAGAAGGAACAAACATCATTGGCACAAAGTGGATCTATAAGAACAAGTCAGATGCTGAAGGAGTTGTCACCAGGAATAAGGCAAGGCTTGTTGCTCAACGATACACTCAACTTGAAGGGGTTGATTTTAATGATAGTTTTTCTCCTGTAGCCAGACTGGAATCAATCAGACTTCTCTTGGGAGTTGCTTGTCTCCTTAAATTCAAGCTGTTTCAGATGGATGTGAAGAGTGCCTTCCTAAATGGGTACTTAAATGAGGAAGTGTATGTGGAACAGCCTAAAGGATTTGTGGATCCAAACTGTCCTGATCATGTCTACAAATTGAGGAAAGCATTATATGGTCTGAAACAAGCTCCTAGAGCTTGGTATGAAAGGTTGACAAAGTTCCTCACTGACAAAGGATACAGGAAATGAGGTTTCAATAAAACTCTTTTTGTCAAGGATGAAGGAGGAAAGATAATGGTAGCTCAAATTTATTTTGATGACATAGTATTTGGAGGAATGTCAGATAAAATGGTTAAACATTTTGTTAACCAGATGCAAGCTGAATTTGAAATGAGCCTCATGGGAGAATTGACCTACTTTCTTGGACTACAAGTCACACAGATGGAAGACTCAATTTTTCTATCTCAAAGCAAGTATGCAAAGAATATTGTCAAGAAGTTTGGGATGGAGAATTCCAGTCATAAAAGGACTCATGCACCTACTCATTTAAAGTTGTCCAAAGACACAAGTGAGGCAAATGTGGATCAAAGCTTGTACAGAAGCATAATAGGAAGTCTGCTATACTTAACAACCAGCAGACCTGACATTGCCTTTGCAGTTGGAGTATGTGCAAGATACTAAACTGAACCCAAAGTAAGTCACATCAACCAGGTGAAAAGAATTCTGAAGTATGTGAGTGGAACTTACAATTATGGCATGCTGTACTCTCATGGATGTGAAACAATTCTGTCTGGTTATTGTGATGCTGATTGGGCTGGTAGTGCTGATGATAGAAAGAGCACCTCTGAAGGATGCTTCTTTTTGGGAAATAATCTTGTTTCTTGGTTCAGCAAGAAACAAAACTGTGTGTCTCTATCTACTGCTGAAGCTGAATACATAGCAGCTAGTAGCAGCTGTTCTCAAATGATCTGGATGAAACAAATGCTAACTGAGTATAATGTCACACAAGATGTGATGACATTATACTGTGACAATTTGAGTACTATTAACATATCCAAGAATCCTATACAGCACAGCAGGACTAAGCATATTGACATTAGACATCACTTCATCAGAGATCTTATGGAGGAGAAGATGATTAAGCTGGAATATGTTTCCATTGAACTACAACTGGCTGATATTTTTACCAAGGCACTTGATGCTAGTCAGTTTAAGAATTTAAGAAGCAAGCTGGGTATTTTCCAATATGAAGAGATGTAGAAATTAATTTTGCTTAATACAAGGTTTGACAGAGATATTTTAATCAAGTTTTCCAACTGCTATGAGATTCTTGTCAAAAAATTCATAGTAAATTTGTCTGGTGGATGTGCTGATGGAAAGTCAGCTGATTTTAAGAGTGTTTATGTGAGAGGAAGGAAAGTTTGTCAAACCATCACTACCAAGCAAGTCAAGCACTGGCCCTTGAAAAGGAAGCTAACTGCAAGCAAGATGAGTGTGAAGTTTGCCATACTGCACAAAATTGGTGTAGCTAACTGGGTTCCCACCAACCACAAGTCCACCATCTCCACTGGTTTGGGAAGATTTATCTATGCTGTTGGAACCAGAACAAACTTTGATTATGGCAACTACATCTTTGATCAAACAATGAAACATGCTGAGAGCTGTGCTATTAAAGGCCCTATTGCTTTTCCCTCTCTCCTGTGTGGTATAATAATTGATCAGTATCCTGATATTCTGGTTGAAAAGGACTCTGTGTGCAAAAGAGCCCCTGCACTTGGTTTTCACTATAAGCTGTTTCAGGGAACACATGTCCCTGACATTGTTATGACATCTGCTGAGACATCAAATGTCAAAGCTCATTCCAAGAAAGTTGATGTTATAGCTGTTCTAAAAGAAACCTGCAGAGAGCTTGATGCAAGAAAAAGGACTCTTGAAGAGATGATTGCTAGTCTGGAACAGGAGGAGAATGAAGAACAAATGAGGGGAGAGGATGCTGATGAAGAACAACATGATGGTTCTGCAAGAAGCTCACCAAAAGATGCTACTGAAAATAGTGCTTCCTCAGGGGATGACAGTACCTGAAGGTCCGTGTTTGCTGAGTTGTAAAGATTGATGCTGGAACTTGCTGCTACTACCTTCTCTCTGTTTATGTGTATTTTGGATTTCTTTTTGATGACTGTATAACTTGAAGTGTAGATCCTTTGGCCTCTTTATGGCTAAAAAGGGGGAGAAGTAATTATGGTTATTTTGGTAGAATTGGATATTGGTAGTTAGATTAGCTGTTATTAAAAATTCTGCTGCATTCTATTCTCTGATTGTTTAGGGGTTTTAGCCAAAAAAATTCCAAAGGGGGAGTTTGTAAGTGTTTGCTTGTTGGCACTAATTTTTGGTAAAACCAGATTTGCGAATGTCATGACTGATGTCATAACATTCTGGGATAAAGACAAATTCTGCAGAAGGAATGTTCTACAGGAACAACTCAGTATGAGTGAATATCATGATTATGCTATGATCATATGTACTGAATTCTACCAAAATCAGTGAACAAGATACATGATGTCATAACCAATGTCATAACCCATGTTAAGACATCCGGTAAAGATCAAGTTGTTGGGCAGATTTATTGTTCCTGAGATTTTTCAGGAATCTGGCGTGCTGCTCTGAGTTGAAGTATGTTGACTAGATCAGATGCTCACGTGGATATTAGGTTAACCTTGCTTAACCCTAATCTGTTATGATGAAAGCCCAAGACCAAGTCTTTATGTTAACTTTGGTTAACCCTAGCTATTTTTATGGAAGCCCGAAAATGAGGAATAAACTGCATATATATTTCTCACGAATTCTAATGGTGTGCAGCGCTTATATAGAAGATCAATAAGGCATTTTTGTAGTAGTACTAGTTTTAGTAATTACTGTGAGCCAATCAATTATCACTTGATAAGTGACTTGGAGTAGGTTTTGGTTGCAAGGGTTGTTTATCACTCAAATATTTGAAGCACGAGTGTTGTGTCTCCTGATTAAAGCTTTGAAGCAAAATCAAGCGTGTGTATTGAAGAATGTCTTCATAATCTTATTAATCAGTAGATTAGTATCACTGCTATGATTGAGGGGGAGTGAGTAGGAACTCAGGTTTAAGTAGGACTTAGATTGAAGTTGCATTGGGTAGGTCTTAAGTTAAGGAGATAAACTGGTTGGTTTATTCCTAAATTAATACCTCTTATAGTGAATTTCCTCCCTGGCTTGGTAGCCCCCAGATGTAGGTATCGTTATACACCGAACTGGGTTAACAATTGATTGTGTTCTTTACGGTCTTTTAAATTACTGTTTGGTTTGTGTACAATTTGTCAGATACAGTGTCATAACATTCACTGTGACATTAAGTATTTGTTGCCAGAATTTCAAAGGCCACCATTGAATTCGGGAGGATTGGTTTAGGGGGGGGGGGGTAGGGTACATTTGGATCTCTAACGCTCCTTGTTTTTGTAGGTTGAAAAACGTGATCACCGGAGAAGACGACCGAAGCTAGGGCTCCGATGCTTCTCGGACCCAATGATTTTTTTATATTATATTTAATTGATTTCACAATGTTACCAGATGAACAACACAACCCAGTGGTAAGCGCGCACATGATAAGTCATTATTACGTCAGGGCATGGGTTCAATCCCTGCCTTTTGATTTATTTTATTTATATTTTCCAATATCTTGCAGGTTTTGTTATATTTTGCGTAATGCCCATTCTAATAACACAAATATAGTACAACTCAGTTGGCATGTAGGGGTGCTAGTGATCAGGGGGGCGTGGGTTCAACACCCACCCCTAACATTCTTTGTTTTTCCTTATTTTCCCTAACCTTATTTTCTTCTTTTTACCTAATAAACTCCAATTTTTTTAATTAAACCCTAATAACCTTTTAACTAACCCTTATTATTTTTTAACACTAATTAATTTAGGTTTAAATTTTTTTATAACAATTAATTTTATTTTAATTAAAAAAATTTTAATACTTAAATTAATTAGACTTTTAGGTTAATTTAATTAATTATCATAAATCATTTTTTTCATAAGAAATCACCAAAATATTTTCTTTTCTATTTTCATCTTATTTTTATTTTTCTTGATAAAGTGTATAGTGCGCGTTCAACTGTAATAGCGTAGCTTTATATTTTACGCATTTTTCTATTATGTAATTTCTCTTAGTATGTAATAGTTGTAGGTTTTTATTTTCCGCACTTCACTATTATGTAAATGCACCAAAGCCTTGTAATAGTTTTTAGGTTTTACATTTCCGCACTTTATATTTCTTCTATTATATTTTCTATGCAATTGTTAGTAATTAAGGTTTGTATGGCAAGATAAAACTAAACGATATAAAACCTAATCTCAAGATAAATAACTGAAACAATACACTCTACAGACTTACACCTTTAGGGTAACCTCTCTTTGTTGCCTTCGAAACAAACTGTCATGTCCCTCGAAAGTGGGGATGCTTTAGCAAAGACCCTCTAATAAAAGATCATAGTCCCTCGATGACCCTTCGATGTTGCTTTTCAAAAAATGATCTAGTACCTTAAGAAACTGCTAAAGCATCCTTACAATTTGCTTTCGATGACCCTTCGCCCGTCCCTTCACATCCAATGGATGGGGCTACCTACCAACTAATGGTTCAGATGTCACTATCTCTAAAGGAGAAGAAAAAGTACAAGAATGACCTTGAGTCGGTAGAATACTGTTAATCAATTGCTCACAAACCTTTAAAAAAACAAAACATTTTCACATCACACTTTCAAGACAAATATTTTCAAACAAACACTTTGTACGCGTTCTTGAGGACTGATACAAGAATCATTACAAAGTTAAATTTTCAAAAATATATTTCAAAACACATACACAAAAAAGCAA
Source organism: Vicia faba (assembly GCA_948472305.1). Lineage (NCBI taxonomy): Eukaryota > Viridiplantae > Streptophyta > Magnoliopsida > Fabales > Fabaceae > Vicia > Vicia faba. Next base: position 1,218,069,285 of record OX451738.1, on the reverse strand, counting down.
TTTAAAAAGTGAGCTAGCGATTTAGAGCCCGTAGATAACTGTAGATGAAAAGGGTGCTAACACCTTCCCTTTTCATAACCTACTCCCCAAATTCAAAATCTTCAAGGTATTTCCTGTTCTTTTCACCCTTTCCTTATTGGATAAAAGAAAAGTCAGTGGCGACTCTAGCTATACGCACATTTGCAATAAAATGAAAAACAAGTCAGTTCTCCCACCATATTACAACACTCAAAGATGAAGCTTAAATCTCAATGAAGCTTTGTTGAAGAAAGAATGGAAATAAACTCATGAACCTATGAATCAACCTGATGAAATGTGTTGTGCCATCACCTATAACGCCAACATCCATAAAGAAAATATATATATACATTGTATTTGTTAGTTAAAAGTTAATCAACACAAGATAAACAAATCAGGGTGTTTGGTGATCCCTCATAAGCAAACCTAAATATAGGAAGAAGAACCAAACCCTAGTGTGTGATCTTGATATGATTGGGTTGACATTGAAATGATGAAAGATATCAGGGGAAAATATTGGGGTATAACAACTGCCCTTATTTAAGTGTCTTTTATCCGGAGATACGGATGTTAAAATATTCGTCTCGACGCAATTGAAGATACTTAAATATAAAACAAACACTATTTTTTCCCTAAGATGCCATGAAATTCTTAAGATCATGCATGCACACAAACAAACCCAAAGGTTACACAGGACACCATTGGGGATGCGTGAAATAAAAATAAAGGATCAACAGAAATTCTGACCAGGAAAACAAATCACCGATGAACAGAAGACTAGACTCTACTAGGGTAAAGCCTAAAGAGAAGATAAGGCATCATCAACTCAAAATATTAAGGAAAAAGTAATGGATGACAAAGATCGACAGATAACTGCAAACTACCGAGTCATAGAGAAGATAGCAAAAAAGTAACTTTGACTCACAAGGAAAAGAAATGGTAAGATAATACCGATAAATACCAATATTAGGGTAGGTAACAAATGATTAGCATTAGTACTTACCACTAGAAACAAATGAACTTCTTTAGAGCAAAGTGAATCTCAACGACGAACTATCTCCCACAATAACGAGACTACCATCCATCGGAAAAAGATCTCAACAACAAACTATCTCCCATAATGACGAGACTACCATTCATTGGAGTAAACAAATCTCAACAACAAAGTATCTCCCATAATGAAGAGGCTACCATTCATTGGAGTAATAAATCTCAATAATGAACTATCTCCCATATTGACGAGACTACCATTCATTGGAGTAACAAATCTCAACAACGAACTATCTCCCATAATAACGAGACTACCATTCATTGGAGTAACACATCTCAACAACAAACTATCTCCCATAATGACGAGACTACCATTCATTGGAGTAACATGTCTCAATAACGAACTATCTCCCATAATGAAGAGACTACCATTCATTGGAGTAAAAAATCTCAATAATAAACTATCTCCTATAATGACTAAACTACCATTCATTGGAGTAACAAATCTCAAAAACAAACTATCTCCCATAATGACGAGACTACCATTTATTGGAGTAACAAATATCAACAATGAACTATCTCCCATAATGACGAGACTACCATTCATTGGAGTAACATATCTCAACAGCAAACTATCTCTTATAATGACGAGACTACCATTCATTAGAGTAACAAATCTCAACAACAAATTATCCTCCATAATGACGAGACTACCTTTTATTGGAGTAAAAAATCTCAACAACATCTCCCATAATGACGATATACCATTCATTGGAGTAAAATCTCCTCTGGTATTAACTGACTTACTGAAGAAGAACAAGTTGCTCAAATAAAGAGACCGCCACTTGCTGTTATGAGAAGGAAATGCAATAATGCTACTGGGAAATGAGTCTTGGCTTATTTGGGGAAATGTCAATATATTCCCGCTGAGGAGATAAAGTCTTCTCGTACAAAATAAATGCACATTCTTAATCCAGGGCTCAAAGCCTACAAAAATCAAGATAACAATGTTGTTGGGGACCGCGAATTCAATTCAGGGACAAACCAGAGTGAAATAGTTAACCAAGACACTATCTAATGAGGAATAAACTCAAATGGGGATCAACTTCCATCCAAATAACGAGTTGGGCAGGAAGGCTAATGTAAAATTCTTCCATGAGGGATAACTCAGTGGGGAAATTGAAAGGATATGCACTTTCTGCTTAAGGTCGACAACCTATTGGAAAGAGGGTAACATAACTCTACAAATAGGGAAATATGTCTACAAAAATAATAACAAATGTAAATGAGCAATGGATATTTAAATTCAACTATGCATGATGTATGTATGAATGTATGAATATATGAATATTATCATGTACATGCTGACGAAACAAACACACTGTACCGGGGACAACCAGACAAAGCCAACTTGGACAAAAAATAAAACTCGTCTAAATAACATCTAGGATGAAGATTCCATAAGAGAGTAAGCATCATCCGAGGAAATAAAGTCCTACTTCATGGCTTAACTCCACTAAGAAGAAACATGGTTCAAAAAATAATCAAAGCACAATCATATAGTAATAAACCAATGCAGGTGCATGGATATAAAATCTTCCTCAAGATTTCACCGGGGAATATCATACATAATTCTACTGGGGAACACAGTGCCTCATCGTTTAGTCTTCCACTGGAGATTCCAATACTAACTTTACTAGGGAAGGTGAAAACCAAATCATTGAGACTTCCACTGATGATTTGCAAATGATTCTCACTCAACACGTGCAAAGGGAAAGAAATTCCATCATATGAGCGAAGACCTCACTGGGGAACTCGGGATAGAGGTTTCAAACCACACAGACCCGAAACTAAATAATCAACCTGTGTAAGGTTTGAGCTAAGACATAATTGGGGAAAGATGAGATCATAAACCCCACACCCCATATATCAATTGGTATCGAATCCAAATATCCAAAACACAAATGGATAATGCGCGTATCAGATAGAGTAATCCTAAGATACATCTTAAGGAGTCCCTTCAGAACTCCGGGGTTAGGACATCCTTGGAATCACTACTTTTGTTCCACTTGAATCATAAAATCAGAAGTAAAAGGTGATTGGAGAATTCTTTTCAAAAACATGTTTTTATTATTAAGTCTTTTTGTTTTGAAAATTACTATTAATAATAAATGAAATTTTTGTAAACAAAATAAAATAAGAACCACAAAGAATTGGATAAAGGCTCAAACTTTATTAATAGAATGGTAATCTGCAAATGGCGTGACTTCATGAATGATTACAAAATTTGGAAAATGGTAAGTATAAGGAAAATATACACTAAAATACAATGACCACTATTCTCCCTAACAACTTTGAACTCCTGAGTAGAGGCTTTAGTTGAAGTGTGATGAGAGTCTGAGAAGATTGTTGCTTCAATGATCCAGTCCTATCTAACGCAGTTACTTGCCAAGAAATCCCTAACTTTTTCCTAGGTTGCCCTTGCGGGTTTTCAACCTACCGGGAAGATATATTCTGTTTATGTCTCTAACTTTTGCCTATACCGCCCTTTCGGGTTTTCATCCTACCGGAACACTCTTTTTTTACTAAGCCTCCCTTTAAGGTTTTCAACTTAGCGAGTTGTTCTTTTATTTTCTTTCTTGACTGCGTCAGCATTCATGGGACGTGGGAACTCCTCACCATCCATAGTTTCAAGAATCAACGCACCACCAAAGAAGGCTTCCTTGACAACATATGTGTTAGACGGTGTGGTAAGTGATCGAGAGGGGGGGGGGGGGGGGGGGGGTGAATAGATCACCTCTTGTTTTTCAAGGATTTAAAATTGTTTTATCAAAGAGAGTTGAAAGCAGCGAAAGTCAATGTCCTGAATCAATTCCGTCTACTTTGAACCGACTACTAGAAAGATTGACATGTGAAAACTTTGCCGGATTTTTATTAAATGGAATGGATGAATATACAACTCATAAATCTTGATGTTTCAATGCACTTATCATAAAACAGAATTTCCAATGAATTTAGAAATATGATAGGAATTTTGTCAAACAATTGGCGTATGCTTGTATAATGATTTAATAGTGGTGGTTTGGTGAAAATGTTTGAACCACTATGTTTATCATTAGACTGTAAAACTTATCACGCCAATTGGATTGAAAAATTATAGAATATTTAAAATTGTAAAGAGAAAGAAATAGAGAATGATACGCAGGCAGTTTGGTAAGGAAGTTCCCCAATGTCGTCCTCGCGTGTGGGTACGTCTCCCTCTCAATTTCACAATCGAAACCGAGAACTTTTATATCAATATGCTGAATGTTTGATAGCAAGGTTACACTACACAGAAAGCAAGAAATCCTTATGATCTTCTTCCTCCTGTAAGAACCACCACTTGATATGAGCTGTATCAAGATTCCCTGCAAAGTCACCTAATGATCCTCCGCTTCCACGACCTGTTTGTTCAAAATCCTTCCGATTTCCAAACCCCTCGCTACGGCTGAATCCGACTCGCGTGACCGTGACTGAAAAAACCCTCAAGAACACACCCGTTCTTGAAGGACAAACCCTCTGGTTTATTTCTTTAAGCTTCCTCTTCAACCTTCAACTCAGCTAGACTTCTTGAATACTCAGCTGAACGTTATCTCAAACTGCTTGATTCAATTCAACAAGGATGTTTGTTTTTCTTTGTTGTTGTTGAATGTAAGATGGTTGAGAAGATGATGAAGATGAAGGGATAATAGGCTTCTGGTTGCTCACAATTATTTTGCACACAATCTTCTATGTTGCTATCTTATATTCTGAAGAAATGCTTGCTTATATTTATAACAGAAAACAATTAGTCAAAAAAGAAAGCGCTATGAGTCAATGCATGTTGGTCATGTGTCGACTCATGTTAGTTATATGTAATAGGTTGGGTCGTTACATTATGTTTTGAGTCGATACAAAAACCTGTTATAGCGTTTTACAGAACCAACACTTTTATACCCGTCAACACATAATGCGTATGTGTCGATACATACTGATGGTGAATTTAAACTTTGAATTTAAAACATAGTATGAGTCGACACGTGATATCATGTATCGATACATATAAGTTTCAAAACGTTTTCCAGGATCATCAAAATGTTTTGTGTCGATACATAATGCATATGTGTCGATACATACTGATTGTAAATTTAACTTTTGAATTTAAAACATAGTATGAGTCGACACATGATATTATGTATCGATACATATAAGTTTCAAAACATTTTCCAGGATCATCAGACTGTTTTGTATTGATACATAAGGTTTTGTGTCGATTCATACAAGTATTACAGGGGCATCAAAATATTATGTGTCGATGCATGAAATTTATGTATCGATGCATGCAGTTTTTAGATTTACATTCCAGGATCATCAAAGAGTTATGTATCGACTCATAAGATTTTGTATCGATTCATAATAGTTTTGAGATACAAGTCCAAGGACTTCAGAAAGCTATGTATCGATACAAAACTTGATGTGTCGACACATAATGATGCATTATGAGAGAAATGTAATTTTGGCTTATTCAAACATGTTATATTATATTTGCAATCATTCAAAATTAATCTATGAAGGGGTTGCTTACAAATTCCACCTTTTTGATGATGGAAAATATCTGATGATGTGTCGTGAATGAAAAAAGCTTGCTCCCCCTGAGTTTGTGTATCTTCTTCCTAATGCAAGCACAGTCTTCACTGGCACAGTCTTCTTCTCCCCCTTTGACCATATCAAAAAGAGAAAAAGCAAAATTTTTAAGAAACTCAGCACATAGGAAAATTTATATACAATTTCAGCGGTTAATAGACTTGGCATTCACACAGAATGTCAAGCATAAAGTTATCAATAAGTGAGTAAATAACAGAGTAAACATAAAGTAATCACGTTAAAATTAATGCATTGGTAGATAAAAAGTTAGATTATATAAGCACAATTTATGTAAAAGAGATATACGAAGACATTTTCAGTGAACATTTAGATCAACTTATAGGTGAGTGAGGGTGAAGATAGGAAGGATATTACCTCGTTTGATTTGATAAGTGAACACCCGTACTAAAGCTAAAAAAGAACATCTTAACAGTATGGTGTGACATAGATATATTTCAATTACATATATGTTTAGGACATCGCGTATGAGAGATCTAAAATCCCTAGCTCATGACGGATGTTGAAGAAGAGGTCTGTTGCAAGTGGTTTTGTAAAGATGTCAGCAAGTTGATTTTTATTATCAACATGCTCAACCGTAACATCCTCCTTTTCAACATGACCGCGTAGAAAGTGATGTCTAATTTCTATGTGTTTAGTGCGTGAGTGTAAAACTGGATTCTTAGTGAGGTTTATAGAACTTGTATTGTCACATTTGATTGGAATACGTTTTAATTGAATATCATAGTCTTGTAATTGTTGCTCCAACCATAAGATCTGAGCACAACAGCTACCGGCTGCAACGTATTCAGCTTCAGCAGTTGACAAAGCAACAAAAACTTGCTTTTTTCTATGCCAACTTATTAAAGAGTTTGAAAACAAGTGACATGTTCCACTAGTGCTTTTCCTATCTGATTTGCAGCCATCAAAATCAGAATCAGAATAACCTACTAAACTTCAATCGCTTCCCTTGGAATACCATAGCCCATACTTAGGTGTATTATTGAGATACCTAAGTATACGCTTGACAACTTTCAAGTGGGATTCCTTAGGATCCGATTGATATCGTGCACACATGCAAACACTAAACATGATGTCAGGCCTAGATGCTGTAAGATACAAGAGTGATCCGATCATACCTCTATATTTCTTGACATCGAAACTCTTACCGTGTTCATCCTTGTCTAAGTTTCCGTTGGTAGGCATGGGAGTATCAATTGGTTTAGAGTTGTTCATCCCAAATCGTTTAAGCAACTCTTGGCAATATTTTGTTTGACATATAATTGTGCCTTCATTGAGCTGCTTTATTTGGAGACCGAGAAAGTAGTTTAGCTCCCCTATGAGGCTCATCTCAAATTCACCCTGCATGACTTTGGAAAATTCCTCGACCAAGTGTAGATTAGTTAAACCAAAAATAATGTCATCTACGTATATTTGAACTAAAAGGATGTGCTTTCCTTTACGTTTAATGAAAATAGTAGTGTCCACTTGACCTCTTGAATAGCCATGATCAAGTAGAAATTTACTAAGTCTTTCATACCAGACCCGAGGAGCCTGTTTAAGACCATATAAAGCCCGTTTTAATTTAAATACATGATCTGGATATTCGTTATTTTCAAAACTGGGAGGTTGTGAGACATATACTTCTTCATTTATGACTCCGTTAAGAAAGGCACTCTTTACATCCATTTGATAAAGCTTAAAATCTTTTGCACATGCATAAGCGAGCAAAAGACGTATAGCCTCAAGGTGAGCAACTGGAGCATAAGTCTCCTCATAATCAATGCCCTCCTCTTGGTTATACCCTTGTGCTACCAAGCGTGCTTTATTGCAGGTTATCATTCCGTTTTCATCAAGTTTATTTCTAAAACCCCATTTAGTGCCTATGATATGATGGTCTCGCGGACGAGGGACAAGTTCCTAAACATCATTTCTTTTAAACTGATTTAGCTCATCTTGCATGGCCATTAGCCAAAATTAATCAATCAAGGCCTCTTTAGCATTCTTAGGTTCTACTTGTGAAACGAAAGCAAAATGATAACAAAAATTACTTATCTTGGAGCGAGTCATTACTCCTTTTGAGATGTCTCCCAATATGTTGTCGATGGGATGGTCTTTAGAGGACTTCTAAGCTAGTGGAAGATCATTTGCTTCCATTTGCTCTTCTTCCTCATCTTTTGAAGGGCTTGTATCTTTTTCTTCCTTATCATCAATTGTTTTGGATTGAACATTTTCTTCAACAGTTTCTTTGAGTATATTTTTAGTAGATACACATGCACCATCAAGAGAAATACCTTTTTCGACACGTTTCAGATAAGATTCATCAAAAGAGACATGAACTGACTCCTCAACTGTAAGTAGACGTTTATTATATACCCTATATGTTTTGCTTAATTGTGAGTATTCGAGAAAGATACCTTCATCTGCTTTTGCATTATATTTTCCAAGATTTTCTTTTCCATTATTTAAGACAAAACATTACAACCGAATACATGAAGATGTGACAAGTTTGGTTTTCTTCCTTTCAAGATTTCATAAGGTGTTTTATCCAAAATTGGACGAATTAGTATTCTGTTTAAAACATAGAAGGTTATGCTAATTGCATCAGCCCAAAGATATTTTGGCAATCCACCTTCATTGAGCATTGTTCTTGCTAGCTCCTCTAAGACGCGATTTTTGCGCTCCACAACTCCATTCTGCTGTGGAGTTCGAGGTGCTGAAAAGTTATGCTCAATACCATTCTTGTCACAGTACTTATCAAAGAGATGGTTTTGAAATTCACCTCCATGATCGCTTCGAATTGCAATTATTTTCAATTCCATTCTATTTTGAGATAGTTTTGCAAAACTCTTAAAAGCAGAAAAAGTTTCATTTTTGCTATGAAGGAATATAGTCCAAGTAAATCTAGAGTAGTCGTCAACAATAACAAAACCATAATAATTTCCTCCTAAACTTTTTGTTCTAGAGGGTCCAAAAAGGTCCATGTGGAGAAGCTTAAGGGGTCGTGAAGTGGAAATCATGTTTTTGGATTTAAAAGAGACCCTTGTTTGCTTTCGCATTTGGCACGCATCACATAGGTGATCCTTTGTAAATTTTATCTTTGGAATACCTACTACTAGATCCTTGGATACAACCTTATTAAGCAAATCAAAGTTAACATGCGCTAAGCGTCTATGCCAAATCCATGAATCATCACTCAAGGTGACTAGACACTTAGTGCTTGTTAAGGATACATAAAAAAGGTCAAGCATATAGACACTGTTTACTCTAATGCCCTTAAACACAATATCTTTTTCAGTATTTTTAATTATGCGGCAATTATTTGTGAAGGTAACTTTATAACCTTTGTCACATAATTGACTAATACTGAGCAAGTTGTGTTTAAGCCCCTCTACTAAATGGACATTAGAAATAGTAGTGATAGAGGGATTACCTACACTACCTTTACCGAGTATAGCTCCTTTGTTATTGTCTCCATAGGTAACAAATCCTTTCTTCTTTGCCTTGAAGTCAATGAAGAGCGATATGTCACCAGTCATATGCCTTGAACACCCGCTGTCTAAAAACAATCTTCTATCCATGGGTGTGAGGCATTTTTCCGGCAATATCAAAAGAGAGAGGTAGGTACCCAATTTTTATTGGGTCCATGTGGGTAAGTGGTAACATGTTTTCCTTTAGGCCTCCATTGTTAAATGCCTTTAGGAACAAGGAACCTCCTAAACTTGCATTTTTCAATGGTATGTCCAAAGTGACAACAATAATGGCATAAACCATGATGATGATGTATTGTTTTACTTCTGCTCATTGTATCCTTTGGTAATTTTTTAACAAAAGAGTATTTTGAATACGGTGGATTTAATGTTTTCTTAAAAATTTTAGGATCGATTGCAAAAGTAACTTTGGGCTGTAAAGATTTTTCTAATTTGGCATTAAGATTCCTAACCTCTTGCTGCCAAATATGACAAAATTCACATTCCCTTCTGGGAATACATCCTGTAACATCCTTATCTTTTGAGCTTTCTGCAATACTAGCTTTTATACTTTGTAAGTCTTTTTCAGCTTTATAGACTTTACTCTCGAGAAATGAAAATATTTGTTTATCGGAGGATAATCTCTTAAAGGCATCTTCAGCTTTGTATTGCAGTTTTTCAAAAGCTAACTTTAGTTCTGAAAAGGTCATAGTAGAAAAGTTGTTAGGATATGCTTGTCTTACTTGTTTCTTGTGGTTGTCTTTCTTATTGTAGAGTTGATTTTTGTATGTGCCATCAGACATAAATTTTCACTTTCATCACTACAACTTGAACTGTCACCGTCTGATGAATCACTATCGCTTTCCCACGCAATATAAGCTCTTCTTTGTTTGTTGAACTTCTTTGGTGGAGCTTTTCCCTTAACCTTTTTCATCTTTGGACAGTCTGGTTTGTAGTGTCCAACTTTACCACAATTGTAAAAGGTCCTTTACCTCTTTGCTTTTTATTTTCTTCTTGCCTTGGTTCTTTGGATTGTTTTCGAAACTTATGAGATTCTTATCGTAGTGCTTGATTACATTCTTTCGGATAAATCTATTATATCTCCGAACAAAAAGTCCCATTTCTTCATCATCAGAATTTTCATCACTAGTTGAGCCATTTTCATCTTGCTCTTTGGTTGAGGACTTAGAGCTAGAAGTCATTAGATCTATTGACTTCTTCTCACCCTCCGTGTCTTTGTTCCTTTCTTTCTTACTCTTATTTTCGTATTTTTTAAGACTTTGCAATTCTTGTTGATGTTCTTCTAGCTTTCCAAACAAAGTTGTAATGGTAAGCATAGTGAGGTCATTTTCTTCCTTGATAGCTGTTACTTTAAGTTGCCATTCCCTGCTAAGACATCTCATAATTTTATTAGTAGAAATTTCATTGGAAACAGGTTTTCCAAGTGCATTTAAATGACTCACAAGATGTACGAATCACTTCTACATGTCAGAGACAGATTCTCCTTTCTTCATGCGAAAGAGCTTGAACTCTTTATTGAGTGTATTAATGCGGGATTGTTTAACTTCCGTTGTGCCTTCATGGGCAATTTCTAAAGCGTCCCACATTTCTTTAGCGGACGTGCAGTGAGACACCCTATAATACTCATCAACACCAAGTGCTGAGATCATCATATTTCTGTCTCTCCAATCGCACGACCATTTCTTTTCATCCATTTCATTCCATTGATCCTCAGGTTTAGGTACTATTGCACCTGCATCATTCCTCATGGTGATTTGAAAAGGACCATTTTGAATGGCAGTCCATACATTCCTGTCAATGGAATTTATATGTACTCGCATGCAGTCTTTCCAGTAGCCATAGTTTTCACCATTGAAAACATGAGTTCTATTATACGCCCCATTTGGTTCAAAGGCCATAGTGTTACGAGTAGATACAAAGCACCAGCTAACCGGTGCTCTAATACCACTTGTTAGACGGTGTGGCAAGTGATCGAGGGGGGGGGGGTGAATAGATCACCTCTTGTTTTTCAAGGATTTAAAATTATTTTATCAAAGAGAGTTGAAAGCAGCGAAAATCAATGTCCTGAATCAATTCCGTCTACTTTGAACCGACTACTAGAAAGATTGACATGTGAAAACTTTGCTGGATTTTTATTAAATGGAATGGATGAATATACAACTCAGAGATCTTGACATTTCAATTCACTTATCATAAAACAGAATTTCCAATGAATTTAGAAATATGATAGGAATTTTGTCAATTAATTGGCGTATGCTTGTATAATGATTTAATAGTGGTGGTTTGGTGAAAATGTTTGAGCCACTATGTTTATCATTACACTGTAAAACTTAGCACGTCAATTGGATTGCAAAATTATATAATATGTAAAATTGTAAACAGAAAGAAATAGAGAATGATACGCAGGAAGTTTGGTAAGGAAGTTCCCCACTGTCGTCCTCGCGTGTGGGTACGTCTCCCTCTCAATTTCACAATCGAAACTGAGAAATTTTATATCAATATGTTGAATGTTTGATAGCAAGGTTACACTACACAGAAAGCAAGAAATCCCAATGATCTTCTTCTTCTTGTAAGAACAACCACTTGATATGAGCTGTATCAAGATTCCCTACAAAGTCAACAAATGATCCTCCGCTTCCACGACCTTTTTGTTCAAAATCCTTCCGATTTCCAAACCCCTCGCTACGGCTAAATCTGACTCGAGTGACTGTGACTGACAAAACCCTCAAGAACACACCCGTTCTTGAAGGACAAACCCTCTGGTTTATTTCTTGAAGCTTCCTCTTCAACCTTCAACTCAGCTAGACTTCTTCAATACTCAGCTGAACGTTATCTCAAACCGCTTGATTCAATTCAACAAGGATGTTTGATTTTCTTTGTTGTTGTTGAATGTAAGATGGTTGAGAAGATGATGAAGATGAATGGATGATAGGCTTCTGGTTGCTCACAATTGTTTTGCACACAATCTTCTATGTTGCTATCTTATATTTTGAAGAAATGCTTGCTTATATTTATAACAGAAAATGGTTAGTCAAAAAAGAAAGTGCTATGAGTCGATGCATGTTGGTCATGTGTCGACTCATGTTAGTTATATGTAATAGGATGAGTCGATACATTATGTTTTGAGTCGATACAAAAACCTGTTATAGCGTTTTACAGAACCAACACTTTTATACCCGTCAACACATAATGTGTATGTGTTGATACATACTGATAGTAAATTTAAACTTTGAATTTAAAACATAGTATGAGTCGACACATGATATTATATATCGATACATATATGTTTCAAAATGTTTTCCAGGATCATCAGAATGTTTTGTGTCGATACATAATGCATATGTGTCGATACATACTGATTGTAAATTTAACTTTTGAATTTAAAACATAGTATGAGTCGACACATGATATTATGTATCGATACATATAAGTTTCAAAATGTTTTCCAGGATCATCAGACTGTTTTGTATCGATACATAATGCGTATGTGTCGATACATACTGATTGTAAATTTAACTATTGAATTTAAAACATAGTATGAGTCGACACATGATATTATGTATCGATACATATAAGTTTCAAAATGTTTTCCAGGATCATCAGACTATTTTGTGTCAATACATATGGTTTTGTGTCGATTCATACAAGTATTATAGGGGCATCAAAATATTATGTGTCCATGCATGAAATTTATGTATCGATGCATGCAGTTTTTAGATTTACATTACAGGATCATTAAAGAGTTATGTATCGACTGATAAGCTTTTGTGTCGATACATAATAGTTTTAAGATACAAGTCCAGGGACTTCAGAAAGCTATGTATCGATACAAAACTTGATGTGTCGACACATAATGATGCATTATGAGAGAAATTTAATTTTGGCTTATTCAAACATGTTATATTATATTTGCAATCATTCAAAATCAATCTATGAAAGGGTTGCTCACAATATGGGCCTTCGTAATTGGGAGTCCACTTGCCCCTAGAATCAGTGTTAAAAGACATGATCTTCTGAGCACGAGGTTGCCTTCTCTGAATTCACGAGGCTTGACCTTCTTATCCAAAGCTTTCTTCATTATTTTCTGATATAATTGGGCATGGCACAGGGCCGTCATTCTCTTTTATTCAATCAAATTAAATTTGTCAAACCTCTTCTGGACTCATTCATCTTATGACAACTTGGTTTCCATTATTACACGCAAAGAGGGAATCTCAACCTCAATGGGGAGTACTGCTTCCATACCGTATATAAGGGAAAATGGGGTTGCCCTTGTCGAAGTTCCGACAAATGTACGATACCCATGCAAAGCAAAAGGAAGCATCTCATGTCAATCTTTATAGGTAACAATCGTCTTCTGGATGATCTTTTTAATATTTTTATTAGAAGCTTCAACAATCCCATTCATATTAGGCCTGTAAGGAGACGAATTATGATGGATAATTTTGAATTCTTCACAAAGTTCTATCATCATCTTGTTATTTAGATTTGAGCCATTTTTAGTAATAATCTTGCTTGGCACACTATACCGACATATAAGACTATTCTTGATAAAGTGCACTACCACCTGCTTTGTGACATTAGCATAAGAAGCTGCTTCCACCCATTTAGTGAAGTAGTCAATTTCCACCAAGATGAAATGACATCCATTTGATGCCTTGGGTTCAATCATTCCAATCATGTCAATAGCCCATATAAATAAAGGTCACGGGGAAGAAATAACATTGAGAAGCATTGGAGGCACATGAATCTTATCAGCATAAATTTGGTACTTATAGCACTTCTTCGCAAATTTGTAATAGTTAGATTCCATTGTCAGCCAATAGTAACCTTCCCTAACCATCTTTTTTTCCATTGAATGTCTATTGGTATGGGTACTAAAGGAACCTTCATAAATCTCATGCATCAACATGTCTGCTTCGTGTCTATCCACGCATCTGAGCAAGACCATGTCGTAATTTCTTTTGTATAACATATCTTCATTGAGGAAAAAGCTACTTGCCAGCCTTCTTAATGTCTTTCTATCTTTATTCGACGCCCCGAGTGGGTACTCTCGAGTCTAGAGGAAGTGCTTGATATCATAATACCAAGGTTTTTCATCTGACATACCCTCTGTAGCAAACACATGAGCAGGTCTATCAAGACGTTGAACAATGATCCGGGGTACATCATTCTAATTATTCACTTGATACATGGAAGCCAAGGGGGCTAAGGCATCTTCCATATGATTCTCATCTCTGGGAATGTGATTGAATTCAACTTTATTAAATAAAAGTAATAATCTTATAGCATAATCTTTTTAGGGAACCAAACCAACATGACGAGTATCCCATTCTCCAATAATCTAATTTATTACCAAAGCTGAATCACGATACACATCCAGACTTTTGATTCTGAGATCTATAGCCTCTTCAAGACCCATGATTCAAGCTCTATATTATGCCATGTTATTGGTGCAATCAAAAGTCAACCTTGCAGTAAAAGGAATATGTGATCCACGGGGAGTGATAATCACGACACTAATTCCATTCCCATAGGCATTTACAGCTCCATCAAACACCATACCCCATCGGGATTCAGGATCAGGACCTTTCTCAGGAAAAGGCTCATCATAATCTTTTTCTTTCAAATACATTACATCCTCATCCGAGAAATCATATTTAACAGGTTGATAATCATCAACTGGTTGGTGAGCAAGATAATGCACCAACACACTGCTTTTTATAGCCTTTTGAGTTCGGTATTCAATATCATATTCAAACAATAGCATCTGCCAACGGGCAATTCTTCCAGTAAGAGCGGGCTTATAAAAAATATACTTAATTGGATCCATTTTGGGAACCAACCAAGTAGTATGATTCAACATATATTTCTGCAATCGCTTTGCTGCCCATGCCAAAACGCAACATGTTTTTTCCAGCATAGAATACCATGACTCATAGTCGGTAAACTTCTTACTGAGATAGTAAATGGCATATTCTCTTCTTCCCGTTTCATCTTGTTGTCCCAAAATATAACCCATAGAATTATCTTACATAGTTAGATACATAATCAACGGTCTTCCTTCAACCGGAGGGAGCAAGATAGGAGGTTCAAGCAGATACTCTTTAATGATTTCAAATTCCCTTTGGCAATCGTTCATCCACACACAACCTTGATCTTTCTTTAAAAACTTGAAGATCGGTTCACATGTTGCAGTCATATGGGAAATAAATATGGAAATGTAATTTAAACGTCCAAGGAAGCCTCTAACTTGCTTTTCAGTTCTTGGTGCAGTCATTTCCTGATTTGCCATAACTTTATCAGGATCAACTTCAATTCCTTTTTGGCTGACAATGAAACCTAGAAATTTTTGTGAACGAACATCAAAAGTCCATTTATTTGGATTCAAGCGAAGATGAAACTTTTGTAGACGCTGAAACAATTTAAAAAAATCTTCTATATGCCCTTCCTCGGTCTGAGATTTGGCAATCATATCATCAATATATACCTAAATTATCTTGTGCGTCAGATCATGGAATAAGGTTGTCATGACCCTCTAGTACGTTGCACCAACGTTCTTCAACCCGAAGGGCATCACTATGTAACATAATGTTCCCCAGGGTGTGATAAACATTGGTTTTCCATGTCCTCAGGAGCCACTCTGATTTGATTGTATCCAAAAAATCTGTCCATGAACGAAAATACTTTGAATTTCGCTGTACTATCAACCAATATATCGATATGCGACAATGGAAAGTCATCTTTTTGACTATATTTGTTTAAATCTCTATAATAAACGCACATGCAGACTTTTTCGTCTTTTTTCGGTATTGGAACAATATTGGCAATCCACTGAGGGTACACTGATTTCACAAGAAAACTGACATCAATCTATTTTAAAACCTCTTCTTTAATCTTCACTGCCATGTCAGGATGAGTTCTTCGCAACTTATGTTTAATTGGAGGACATTCTGGCTTTAGAGGCAAATAATGCTCCACAATATCGGTATCTAGACCAGGCATATCTCGATAAGACTAGGCGAAGATATCCACATATTCCTTCAACAATTCAATCAACATGCTCTTCACATCAGAATAAAGTAATGCTCCAATCTTGACTTCTTTTGGATCTTCCTCTGAACCCAAGTTAATTCTATCCAACGACTCTTTATATGGCTGAATGGCATTTTCCTTACGCTCAAGAAACCAGGAAACCTCTTTTGGGATTTCATCATATTCTTCTTCCTCATCCACATATACAGGATATTCAAAGTTGGGAGAAGGTGCATGGTCATTGCATTCAACAGGTTTTTAATTAATCTGCACATGTGATTTATGATTGATTTTAGAAACTGACACATGTAACAAGTGATTGTGCATATTTATTTAGAGTTATCATTTATTTTGAAAGTGGTTTTTATTACCATTTTCAAAGAAAAAGTAGAAAATAAAAGACATAATTTTGGAATTAAAAACAACTTTTATTAATGATTTTAAAAAATCAAAACAACAGATATGCCCATACAACATTATTACTTCCACCTTGGGCAGAGTGAAAGATTTTTGAAAATATTAAAAAACAAATTACTTTGAAATGTGCATGCGAGAAGGAACATCAACTGTGATCCAGTTTTGGACTCTGACTCCATGTGTCACGAAGTTTGGCATCTCTTGCTCTGATTCATCTTCAAGGATATCATTGTTCTTTGGAGTAGTTAGATGAAGATACCCAACACTGTGAAAGATGTACTAATAATTATTTAAAGTATACTTCGGCTTCACAACTTCATTCTTTATGGATAAACCCAAGCCGGTCCTACTCCTGTTCACAAGAGGATTAATAACTTTCCCCCCACACCTTGCTAGGGCCTTTCTGAACTACATATTATGCATCCTTAAACGAGGTAATAGAATCATCATTCTTTCTTATATTGTCAATAGATAAAGCTTGGATCTGAGTTCCAATAGCAGCTTCATCCGCTTCCACAATGCTGAAGGAGGACAAATGAGATATTAACAGAGCCTGATATCCATTCACAATGACCACCTTTCCTTCACGAACAAATTTCAGCTTCTGGTGCAAGGTTGAAGTAACAAATTCTGCTTCATGGATCCATGGTCTTACTAATAGATAACTATAAGCAGGAACAATATCTATAACCTAGAAAGTGATTTAGAATAAGTGCGGTCCTATGTGAATAGGCAAATCTACCTCTCCGGTGAGAGACTTCCTCGAACCATCAAATGTTTTCACTATGATTCCACTTGGGCGCATGGGAGCCCCCCTGATACTTAAGCTTCATGAGTGTACTTCTTGGTATGACATTTAAGGAAGACCCATTATCAATCAAAACATTTTAGAAAGATTCATTCTTACAATTTATAGAGATATGGAGAGATAGGTTATAATTTCTTCCTTCATTAAGAAGCTCATCATCATAAAATCTCAGATTATTACAAGATGTAATATTCCCCACAACACTGTTGAACTGATCCAAAGACATGTCACTTGCAACAAAAGCTTGATCCAACACTCTCATCAAAGATTCCCGATGAGCAGAAGAATTCATTAGAAAGGCTATAATTTTAATTTTAGATGGAGTTTGCAACAACTGATCTATAATATTGTAGTCACTCATTTTGATAATTTTCAACAAGTCATCCATATCTTTTCCCAAAGTGGTGCCACTAGATTCTTCTACCACTTTCTTAGGTTCAACATTCTCAAACGCCTTCTTTCCAGAACCAACACCTCTTCGAAAAGTAGGGGGAAAAACACGACCACTGCAAGTTACCCGATTGGCTTTAGCAATATTATTAACGTCAAACAAAGTTTGGATAGGGATTTCCACACCATCTTCTAGGATAGTCGTATTGTATTTATAAGGAACAATTTTATCTGATTTATATGGAACAAGACCAGGAAGATAAATAACTATAGGAGCGACTACATACTTATTATGGTATTCAATCTCTACAGGAGTGGGATTACCAAAATAGGGCATAATGACATTCACTCATACTTCATAATATTTAGGCATTATAGAATTGTTATCGAAGAACATGTCTTCTTCAGAAGGAAAGAACTCATCAGCAGAAACATATTCATTATTGGACATGGCCTTAACAGAGTAATCTTCAATCATATTAACTCCATTATAATCATCTCTATTGCCCGTGACTTTGATAGTACCATTATCTAGCAATAACTGAACACCTCATCTTACCATGGAACGACCACGGGAATCCCTACAGCAGACCCGACAAGACCCATAATGATGCACCTACTGACCCTCCATGTGACAAAATGTTGCATGCAACTGCACCAGATCGTCATTCATATAATTCACATCAAAAATCAGAAATTCATTGGACATCCATAAACAATATTCGTTTCTTCTTCATACTCAGCCCTTGGCCTGATTATATGGATAAGACCTTCATACATCATCTCTTGAAGATCAACTCTCACTTTATCACATCCATGGATATCTACATTGCAAATACTACAACCAACATGGTCATGTGTATAATGGCTGAATTCACAGAGATCAGCATGCGTCTTCACCAAATCACCTATGACCAGGCTGATGTTAAAAATCCGGAAATCCCCAGGATAACCAGCAACCATATTTACAGCACTTCCAACTCAAAGCTTGGGTAATGGATTATCTTTTACATTAGGATCAACATCATTAAAATATAAAAGACCAGATCTCACCATCTTCTGTACTTCATACTTGAAAAGATAACAAATTTTGATGTTATACCCTTGGGATCCTTGATGAAAAGCACATGTCTGATATGCCTTATAATACCATGGTAAAGGTGAAGGTATAGAAGGGGGAGGCCTAGTCTGCACCAATTTCTTTTAAATCAAGGCTAGAAAAAACTCTGCATAACTCATCAGAATAGAGTCAAAAGCTTCTCTCTTTTGACCTTACCCTTTATTTCCTTGAGGAGGTGATCTTTGATAGGTGACAATAGTCGAAGCTGTATTTATAATTGGAGTCAATAAAGCAACTTATTGTTGGTACTGATGATGTCTTCTTGGTAGTATAAACTTTCTTTCCTCAACGACAACATTTGTTTCACTCTCTTTCTTCCTAGAAAACCCATATGAAGATTTCTTTGTCCCTTCTTCTTTTGTCAAGCATCCTTCTCTGGAAGTTTCTTCTAGAAGAACACCCATGCTTACGTTTGTACCCCAAAATTTTCCCTCCCATATTCCTCAAGATTTGTCAAGAATGATCTTCAAGTTGCTCTAGATTGCTCAAGGGTTGGACAGTCAAATCACCTCCTAAGGCATTCAAGTCAAAATTCGGGTTTTGTGTTTCATTAAGGTCCTCATATAAAAATGACCTCAAGTGTTTCCAAGTGTCTTAATATGTTCTTAAGTTCATCCATGTCAAATTTCAAGCCTTTCAGAGGAAGTTTGGCCAGTCAATTGTTCAAGAGGCCCAAAAATCGACTGTGCTAGGGCAAAAGTCAACTGTTACCCAAATACAGTCAAACCTCAAGATTTTTTGTCAACATTCTCATTTTGAAGGATAATTCATCATTTGATCAAGGGTTGATCATGATTCATCAAGGATTGCTCAAAATTCATCAAGATTCAAAAGTTGCTAAATTAGGGTTTTGCAGGAAAAGTCAACTCAACTTTGACCAAGCATAACTTTCTCATACTTTATGATAAATGACCCATCCAAAGCTCCGTTTTAAGAGGATGAAATTTCCTACAATCCATCTTCACACCCCAAGATCAAGAAATGCTCTCACAAAAAGTTACTAATTTGGACATTATAGGTCATTTTTGAAAGTCAACAAAAAAACACCTTTTTTGCAAAAGCTTATAACTTGAACATGGAGCATCAAAATGATATGAGACAAAAAGGATTGATTATAGGACATCTCAAGGTTTCTAAAAAGTCAAATAACACCTCCAAAAGTTCAAAATTGAGGAAGTTATGCATTGTTGAAGTTGGGCATTTTTCCAAATCTGCCAAAAGTCAACTATCCTCAAAACTCCAATTTTTGACAAAAGGGCCCACTTTTTTCCACTTGATATGGTCTTGTCATGCCACACACGTGTCCCATACTTGGTTTCAAGGCCATTAAATTATTTTTCTATTTTATTTAATTTTTATTGATTTAATTCATTTTAATCAATATTAAATTAAATAAAATCTAAAAATAGATGAAATAATATCTTTGTGATTGGTACAACTTTCAATTATCATCATGAATCAAATCAAACTCGTATCATGACTTTTCATGCATAAAAAATCAGATTTGGCCTATATTTGGAAACTTGATAATGGTGATCATATCAAATCTCAAAACTTTGAATGCACATGGATTATGGCCCAAGTATTGACCTAAATTCATTCTATAACATTCACACAAGCCACACAAAGCAAGAACACGCACAAAACATTGCAGAAACGGCCATACCAAGTTTGGAAAAAGTGTGAGATCAAAAACAACATTAGAGCACGATTCAGTCCAAAAGCTTGACATAGTTCTCTTCCCTGACATCCAGTGAAGCCAAAGGGATCAAAACCAAGCCTTCTCATTGCCTAAAACTCACTGTAAGTCTCCACGAACCAAGCTCTGAACATGGAATTCGAATCTCCAATTCTTGCATCTTTTCTTCAAAATCTTGGCATATTTGTGTTTGGTGTTTGATTTAGAACGTTTTGGCATTATTCAATTTTATTTTTAGGACCTATAACATGATGCCCGAACCTAGGGTTCTTGTTCTTGTTTTTTAGGCATTTTTTATGCAGGATAAATTGAGGCTAATGATGGGTATAGGAATGATCAGGGGAGAGAGACGAATGCAGTGATGGTCTCCATTGGCATTTATATGGCCTGTAGCACATGGTAGGATGATGCCATGGATTTAGTTGCGGAATAAAATCCGCAGGTAAACGAACTAGTCTTCGTTGAAGAAGACAAAGATGTGTCTTAGCGTCATTGGTTCATTCAAACAAATTGCGCGTTTTTATTTTTTGCCAGGCGTAATTAATTGTTTGTCTTATAATATTTGTTTTCCATTCCACTAACAACTAAGCAGCGTGGATGAGTTGGCCAAGGGAGCGTGTCAATGAGCATTGGGACCTGGGTTCGAATCCCATGTCCCCCAAAACTTTGTTATAATTTTATTTCAGATATTCCTATGCAAGGCAAAAAAGGGTGTACCATCATGTTCTTCATCCCATCAAATGCCAAGTGGTCTTCAGGCCAGATCCAAAGGCCAGAATTGCAGATCCACCATAGACTAGAGTCAACAAGCACGCGCTGGATTTCAAAGGTCAAACAAGGCTGGGCGAAAATGGGCCTGGAAATTGCTGATCATACTCCCTTTTCAGGCCCAGTACCCCCTGAGTTTGTGTTTATTTTATTTTCTTTTCATTATTTTCCTATTTTTGTTTTATTATTATTATTATCTTAATTAATTAATTAACCAGTTAACTTTTTTTATAAAAAATCAGAAACAACAAAAATAATATTTTTATTAATTCCATTAATTTTATTATTTATTCTTGTAAATAAACAATTAATTAATTTATTTAGTTTTAATTAGGTATAATTTTAACATATTTTGCAATAAATTAAAATTGATTTAGAATATTAGGTTTTTTTAATATTTTTAATCATTCTTATTTTATTTCCTTAATTAAAATAAAAACACAAAAATATTTTCATTTAATTAATTAATTCAATTATTAACTTAGACTAATTTTTAATTCAAAAAAATAACAAAAAATATGCTTTATTTAATAAAAAGGGTCAAAACCCTAAGACACTCCGATTTAATTTTCTCGCGCGCGAATTATTTTTGATCCATATTTCAATATTGTAACTGCTTCGGGAATGTAATAGTTTTTTTAACTTAGGACTTTATTTATTTATTTATCGCTTTTATTTACTTTTCGCAATTTAATTTTAAAGGGTGTGTTTTTGACGATGTAAATACCTGACGCCTTGTAATAGCTTAGATTCAATTTTTCGCAATTTAATTTCCGCTCAATATAAACTGTTAGATGTTTGATAAATAGGCGATGCATGACAAGATTAATCTTTAATTTAAAATCAACAGTAGCTCACTATTAACATGTACAAAGATAAATAACTGAAAAACAATAAACTCGTACATGCGCACTCTTAGGGTACACCTCACTTGGTTTCCTAGAACGTGGTCATTGAGTATAGGAAGTTTTAGAGGTCGCCCTCTTGTCCAAAGATCAAAGTTTCCTCGAAACGGTTGCCTCAGATAAAATGATCTAAGACATTAGGGTTACCGCTAAGGCGTCCTAACATTGCTTTAGTGACCACATGTCCCTTAATAGAATTGACCCTTAAACTCCAACGACGATGCTACTTACTCCTCAATAGTGGGATAGCATTGTCTAAAGGACACTTGTACAGATTAATTCCTTTTTGAGTAGGTAGATGGTTCTTAAGTACTTGCTCCTTTTAAAACAAAACAAAACTTTTCGCACTTACACTCTCTTCAAAAACAAAACTCTTTTCAAACCCACAAACACAAAGAAAAGCAAACTTTTGAAAACACAATGAGCAAGTACCTAAGAGCCCGTGGATAACCACGGATAGAAAGGGTGCTAATACCTTCCCTTTCTATAATCTACCTCCCAAACCCGAGAAATATCTCAAAAAGGAATTTTTCTGTGCTTTTGTCCTTTCCTTGTTGGATAAAAAAAAGACGATGGCGACTCTTGCTTACCGCGACATTTTGCAAAAACAAACGCAAAACGCGAACCAGCATTCCCAAAAACAGTTAGTTCTATTCCCACCGATCACAGAACCGGCGACTCTGCTGGGGAAATCATAAGTGAGGTGTACCTTAGGATTAGATCACTATGTTTTCAATTATATGCTTTGTATGCTTTAATTTTGTGGGCTTGTATCGGAGTTCTATAGATCCTAACCCGGATCTGGGGATACCCTTTAGGTAAGTAGCAATAAACTGTGAGGGATCTTTACGGCGTAGACCGATACGGATGAAGCAGTAGCTACGTTGGTGTGGCACCTTGGTCTGTACCGATATCCCTTGTGTTGGAACGAGGAGAATATGGGTCTTCTAAGGAGTCATTAAGCACCAACTGACCTTATAACCTTAAATTGACCAACTTGACCATAGAACAGTAGCAGTATGCCACACTCATTGAGACTAAACTCTCACGATGATTCCGGCCGCAAGAAAAGGTTGCTAAACTGGAATTATGACCGATTGAGGGTAGTCAGTGATATTGAGATCCTCTAGAACCCGGTTACTATTTTTTAGGACAGGTCTTAACCAACTGAACTGAAAGAGGGTAGTTCCTAAGCTCCATGCCAGCCTGAAATCTAAGGGCTCTTTTGTGTGACTTGTGTGCCTTTACCATGTTTGCCTTTTGTGGATACTTGTGGTGTGCCTTTATCATGACATCATGACATCATGACATTGCATACATTTTGCATAAGTACTAATCTAATTCAAAGACAATAGGGTTTCATCTTTGCTCTGTTTTGTAGGTCATTATGATGCCCATGCGTAGGAATACTATCCGGATCAACTTTGTCCAAGTCCCTACCTTGCTTAAAGAGTTGGTTGTCAGGATTCTAGACACTACTTCCTTCATCAGAAGGCATGGTTCTCTTCTCAGTTTGGTCACCTCAAAATTGGACGAACAAATGATGAGTGTCCTGGTCCAATTCTATGATCCGCTGTACCATTGTTTTACTTTCCAGGACTTCCAGCTGGTTCCTACCCTAGAAGAGTTCTCTGAGATGCTCGGTATCTCTGTCCTGAAGCAGACTCCGTTTACTGGTTGGGAAAAGACTCTTAAGCCCGAAGAAATTGCTGCAGCCCTTCACTTGACCAAGGAGGAGGTAATGGCTAACTGGGAGACTAGAAGTGGAGCTAAGGGTTTTCTGACTAAGTTTTTGGTTGACAAAGCTAATTACTTCTAGGACAGCTTAGACTTCAAGGCGTACGAGGACATTCTTGCTCTCTTGATTTATGGTCTGGTATTGTTTCCGAATCCTGACACTTTTGTTGATATTAATGCCATAAAGATCTTCATCTCTCAGAACCCGGTATCCACTCTCTTGGGTGATATCCTTCATCGGCTCTATGCTCGTACTGCCCGAAAGCGGGGAGCTTTGATGTGCTGTGCTCCTTTATTGCCGAGGTGGTTTATTTCGCACCTCCCTAAGTCCGTACTGAAGAACAAAGAAGGAATGGGCTGGGCTTATAGGGTGATGTCTCTTTCTAATAATGACATTATCTGGACTCTCAAAGGTATGGATGAGGTGACTGTCATTGATCGCTGTGGAGAGTATCCTAATGTTCCATTGATCGGAACCCATGGAGGGATTTCTTACAATCCATGTTTAGCTCTCCTACAGTTTGGAAGAGCCAAAAGAAAAGGGCCTTATGAGATGTTGATGCCTCATATCATCTTTGATTTTTAGGGAGATAGCGACGAGCTGCGTCGTAGATTCATAAGGGCTTGGGACAGAGTTCACCAATCTGACCCACATGAGTTGGGACCAAAGACTTCCCTGCCAATGGAGCCATACCTCAGATAGGTCCGCATCCGTGCCCAGAAGTTAGGTATGCCGTATGAAGCTGTCAGGCCTGTTACTCTTGAAGTTGCTAATGAAGAGGGGGTTCTTCCAACCATTCTCCACCCTTACATGCCCACTGATATTGGGACACTGAAGAGGTCTTGGATGCAACTGCGGGAAGAACGGGATTCTTATCGGGAGAGGTTCAATGAACAAGAGCAGAAGATCCAGAAGCTGACTAGGCAATTGGAGAACGAGTGGATCCTGAATGATTATGTCCGCACTGAGAAGTAGAGACCATGGGAGCATTGATGGACCTTTGATGATTTCTTTTACAGTTTTTGTTTACTTTTTAGTATTTCTATTCTTGTAACACCTAAGGGCAATTTGTTGAACAATTTAAATTTTGAAGTTTAAATCTAATAAAGTGTGTTTCCTTTCTTGTTTACAAATTTGAATCCCGATTGTCTTTGAAATCATAAATCATACGCATTTCATCCCATGCACTTCATAAACAGGTACCCCATTACATGTCTCTTATCTTCTTCGCTGTTTATTTCAGCAATCATCATGTCTGCTGAACCTTCAACTGAGCAAGCTATCAAGGCCCTCCAGGCCCAGAATGCCCAATTTCAAGAGTTGTTCATGAATCTAGCTAAGGGTCAGCAGGACCTGAAGACCTTGATTCTGAAAGAGAAGAAGAAGAAGAAGAAGAAGAGGACCATCCTATTCAATACTGGATGCAGGTTTGGAAACGGGCTGCAAAATGAAGTTGATCTGACCACCTCATTTGGAGGGAAGGATAGTCCACAAGAAAGGAGGGCTCCTAGCCCTATGGTCTCCGACAACGAGACGAACTATGATGAAGAACAATATCCTCCTGCTGAGGATAAGTACAAACAACTAGAAGACCGTTTGAGCGCTATGGAAATTCAGAAGGTGCCCGGTCTGGACTTCGGAGATCTGGGTCTATCATCTGGGGTGGCAATTCCCCATAAATTCAAGGCACCTGCCTTTGCCAAGTATGACGGAGCTTCCTGTATAAAGCTGCACCTCTGGTCATATGTGAGGAAGATCCAGCCTTACACAGCTGATAAGAACTTGTGGATCCATTTCATTCAAGACAGTCTCTCAGGGACTCAGCTTGAGTGGTTATATCAGTTGGACGGAGCCAGTATCCGCAGCTGGGAAGATTTGGCTACTGCATTCTACAGGCAGTATCAGTACAACTCCGACCTCGCTCCTACACGTACCCAACTCCAGGGTATGTCAATAGGAACGGGTGAAGGATTCAAAGAGTATGCTAAAAAATGGAGAGACCTTGCTGGAAGGGTGCAACCACCTTTGGCTGATCGTGAGCTTGTGGACATGTTTCTAGGGACCCTGTCTGGTCCGTTCTTTAATTATCTGATTGGAAACTCTTCAGCTGGATTTACAGATCTGATTCTGACCAGTGAAAGGATTGAGGCTGGTATTAAGGCCGGGAAGATACAGAAGGGTGCCTCATCAAGCACTGAGAAGAAGCCATTTAAGAAAGAGTCCAATGTTGTCTACAGTTCGAGAAGACAGAATAAACCTGAACACCGCCAAGCTGTCAATGCAGTTGTTATTTCAAAACCTGCTGGTGCTCCTCAGCATCACAATTAACAAAAGGACGAGAGACCTCGAAGGCAGTTCACTCGTCTCAGCATGACTTTGTCTCAGATTCTGCCACAGTTGCTGAAGACCAATCTGGTGATTCTAAAAGAAGCTCCGAAGAATCCCAGTACCACGTCACCAAAGTACAACCCTAATGCCCGCTGCGCTTTTCACTCTGATAGCCTGGGGCATAATACAGATGATTGTTGGGTTTTGAGGAACAGGGTGCAAGACCTAATTGATGCAAAGGAGATTGAGTTTGAGGCGCCCGAGAGGCCCAATTTTGTAACTGCTCCCATGCCCAAACATGGAGTAAATGCAGTAGAGGAAGACTTGTTTGTAGTTTCCTTGGATGATATTATTACCCCTCTGTTGACTGTGAAGAAGAACCTATTGCTAGCCGGTTTATTTCCGGGCGAAGGTTGTCATTTGTGTTCTGTTTTACCTACCGGTTACCCATTCCTAAAGTCAGGTATCCAAAACCTGATGGATAGCAAAGAGATCCTGTTTGAAAAGATTGTCGTTCCTTCCATTCCTACTGAAGAAGTTGCCATCATTACCATTTTCGAAAATTCTTCCAAGGCTCCCTCGAGGAAGCCTTATAGAATTACATCTACTCCGAAGATCGCACCTGTAATCATCACTGTCCCGGGACCCATCCCTTACACCCCTGACAAAGTTGTCCCTTGGCACTATGGGGCAGATGTTTATGTTCTAGGAGTTAAGCAAGAGTTGGATGCTGATACCAGCGTCAGCAACATTACTGGACCTGCTAAAGTCACCCGCAGCGGTAGACTTTTCTCACCTGATATTGCTCCACCAGCTGTCCGAAGACCTGTTATCATTACACCTGCAAGTGTACCTATCACGATTCCTGATCAAGTTCCTATCCTTACCCCTGTCGCCGAGTCATATAACGCTCAGGGCAAAGGGATCACCACTGATATGCCTGCCCAGACGGAGGCACCGAAGACTATTACTGTTGAAGCTTCCAAATAGGAGATGGAAGAGATTCTGAAGATTATTAAGAAGAGTGATTATAACGTATTTGAGCAGCTGGGGCAAACCCCATCCAAGATTTCTATGTTGTCACTGTTGTTGTGTTCAGAGGCCCATGCCAAGGCTCTGATTACCTTCCTGAAGACTGCCCACGTGCCACAAGATACATCAGCTGATTAGTTTACCGATTGTATGGCCAATTTAACTACTGATAATGGTTTGGGTTTCTCCGACGCCGATTTGACTATTAAAGGGAAGAACCACAACGATGCCCTGCATGTCTCCATTGAGTGCAGGGGCACTACTCTTGCACATGTATTGGTTGACACTGGTTCCTCATTGAACGTCTTGCCCAAGAAAGCTCTAGACCGGTTGGATTGCGAAGGGTTGGAGCTAAAGCCAAGTAACATCATTGTCAGGGCCTTTGACGGGTCTAAAAGGATGGTGCATGGTGAGGTTGATATTCCAATTAAAGTTGGTTCTCAGGTCTTCAATTCTACATTCTACGTAATGGACATTCGGCCATCCTATTCTTGTTTGCTGGGTCGTCCATGGATCCACAAAGTTGGAGTTGTGACCTCAACGCTCCACCAGAAGCTGAAGTACCCAGTCAGAGGGAAGATTATGACAGTTCAAGGGGAGGAAGAGTACATGGTCAGCCACCTCAACTCATTCAGATATGTAGAGATGGATGGGGAGTTCATTGAGACCCCATTTAAGCACTTTGAAGAGGTTCCTCAGACAATGGCATCAATTGAGACTGTGGTTGAAGATTCTCCTATGAAGATGGCTTCCTTAAGGGATGCCCGGGCTGTTATTGAGAAGGGTGAGTGTGCAAATTGGGGCCGACTTCCTGATTTCACTCAGAAGACTAACAAGTTTGGTTTGGGTTTCACTGCAGAAGCTCAAAGGGCTGTTCGAAGTGCAAGGATTGGAAGACCTCCCGTGTTCATCAGCAACTCGAGAGTGAATGCCATTGAGGATGATGTGGAAGAGTCGTAATTCGATAGCTGGATCTATCCTACGACCAACGGTGGACCAAGCAACTGGACAGCAAAAGACTTCATCCTTATTACTTTTGTTACCCAGTAATGAACTCTTTGGTTTGAATTTGTAACAGACAATGTTTTGAAACTTTATGGCCCGGTGTCTTACCCGGGGCACCGTGGCTTCATTTGTGAGGGCTTTTTTATGCCATTTTCATATATCATTAATAAAAGCATTGGACGTCTTTTTCATTTCAAATTTTGCGCTCCTTGTTTTTCTTTATTATATGTTGTAAAACAACCATTTTACACACACTCACATATACAGGTCTCAATCCACTCTGGATCTCACTGGTAACGACTCTGCTACTGCCAGTTATGACTTCGAAAATACGATCAACTTAGCCGAAGACGAAGGTGAAGATGATTGCGAAGTGCCGGGTGAACTTGCAAGACTGCTACTCCAGGAAGAGAGGGCCATTCAGCCACACGAAGAGCCCGTGGAAACAGTGAATCTGGGTACTGAGACAGACAAGAAGGAAGTCAAGATCGGTGCAAATCTGGAGCTTAGTGTGAAGCAACGGTTGATTCAGATGCTGCATGACTATGTTGATATCTTTGCCTGGTCTTACAAAGATATGCCTGGGTTGGATACTGACATTGTGGTTCATCACCTGCCTACCAAGGAAGACTGCCCTCCGGTAAAACAGAAGGTTCGCCGTATGCGCCCAGAGATGTCTGAGAAAATCAAGGCCGAAGTTATGAAACAGTTTGAAGCCGGTTTTCTAGCGTGACTTCTTACCCTCAATGGGTGGCCAATGTGGTTCCAGTACCAAAGAAGGATGGTAAGGTCCGAATGTGTGTTGACTACAGGGATCTGAACAGGGCCAGTCCTAAGGACGACTTTCCTCTACCTCATATTGACGTTCTGGTTGACAACACTGCTCAGCACAAGGTATTCTCCTTTATGGACGGTTTCTCGGGTTATAATCAGGTTAAGATGGCTCCCGAAGATATGGAGAATACCACCTTTATTACTCAATGGGGTACCTTTTGCTACAAGGTCTTGCCTTTTGGGTTGAAGAATGCTGGGGCAACATATCAGTGTGCCATGGTTACTTTGTTTCATGACATGATCCATCATGAGATTGAAGTATACATCGACGATATGATCGCAAGGTCCCAGAATAAGGAAGAACACCTTGACCATATACAAAAGCTGTTCGACAGGTTGAAGTTGTACAAGTTGAGGTTGAACCCGAACAAGTGAACCTTCAAGGTGAGGTCTGGAAAACTACTAGGTTTCATCATGAGCGACAAAGGTATTCAAGTGGACCCTGCCAAAGTGAAAGCCATACAAGAGATGCCAGCTCCCAAGACAGAGAAGGAGGTCATAGGCTTTCTAGGACGACTGAACTACATTGCCCGATTCATCTCGCACCTAACTGCTACTTGTGAGCCAATCTTCAAGTTACTGAAGAAAGATCAAGGGGTACGTTGGAATGATGAATGTAAGGCCGCTTTCGAAAGAATCAAATAGTATCTCCAGGAGCCACCCATCCTGATGCCACCAGTTGAAGGGAGACTCCTGATCTTATACTTGACAATACTTGACAACTCAATGGGGTGTGTGTTGGGGCAGCATGACGAGTCTGGCCGAAAAGAGCATGCTATTTACTACCTAGGAAAAAAGTTTACCTACTGTGAGACCCGATACTCACTGCTTGAGAAATATTGCTGCGCTTTGGCATGGCCTGCTCGCCGGCTGAGATAGTACATGCTGACTCACACTACCCTGTTGATTTCAAAGATGGATCCCATCAAGTATATCTTCGAAAAGCCTGTCCTGTCTGGAAGAATAGCAAGATGGCAGATGATCTTGACTGAGTATGACATCCAGTACACGACTCAAAAAGAAATCAAGGGAAGTGTATTGGCAGACCATTTGGCACACCAGGAAGTGGATGATTACCAATCTATGAACTTTGAATTCCCGGACGAGAATATCATGCTGATAACTGATTGTGAGACACCTAGACCAGATGAAGGACCTGAGGAAGGATCCCGATGGTCTATGTACTTTGATGGAGCTTCTAACGCTTTGGGTAATGGCATTGACGCTGTGGTCATATATCCTAAAGGCTCTCATACTCCGTTTACCGCTCGATTATGTTTCAACTACACCAACAACATGGCGGAGTATGAAGCGTGCATCATGGGTCTTCGAGCTGCAATTGACCTAAGGATTAAGTTTCTAAGTGTCTTCGGAGATTCCGCTCTCGTGATCAGTCAGATCAAAGGCGAGTGAGATACGAAACAACCTAATCTTATTCCTTACAAGGAGTATGTATTGACGTTGCTTCCCCATTTAGAGAAGATAACCTTTGAACACTTCCCAAGAGAGGAGAATCAGTTGGCGGACGCGCTAGATACAATGTCTTTTATGTTCAAAGTCAATTGGGACAACGAGGCTCCCTGGATCATTATTGAAAAATTGGACGAACCTGCACATTGCTGCGATCTTGAGACTGAAGAGGTAACAAAAAAGCCCTGGTATCACGAAGTAAAAAGGTACCTTGAGGCTCAAGAATACCCCGAGGGTGCATCTGTTAATGATAAGAAGTTTCTGAGGAGGTTCGCGGTGAAGTTCTTCATCAACAATGGCATCCTTTACAAGCGTAACCATGATTCAACCTTATTGCGTTGTGTGGATAAGATTGAAGCAGAAAGGATCATGGCAGAGCTGCATGAAGGTACTTTCGGAACTCATTCCAGTGGACATACCATGGCAAAGAAAATCCTTCGGGTAGGATATTACTGGTCCACAATGGAAGCCAACTGTTATCAGCATTCTCGGACATGTCACAAGTGCCAGGTCTGTGCTGATAAAGTACACGTACCTCCAGTTCCTCTGAACGTCTTGATAGCACTTTGGCCTTTTGCAATGTGGGGCATTGACATGATCGGCGAGATCATACCTATAAGATCCAATGGGCATCGTTTCATCCTGGTAGCAATTGATTATTTTACGAAATGGGTTGAATTGGCTTCCTTTGCTACCGTAACCAAGAACATCGTGGCACGGTTCATTCCACACAACCTGATCTGTCGATACGTTGTACCCGAGAGGATCATTACGAACAATGGTACCAATCTTAACAACAAGATGATCACTGAGCTCTACGAGCAGTTCAAGATACAACATCATAACTCTTCTCCCTACCGACTGAAGATGAATGGGGCCGTAGAAGCGGATAATAAGAACATTAAGAAGATTGTGCAGAAGATGACAATGACCTACAAAGATTGGCACGAGATGTTACCATTTGCTCTTCACGGGTTCATCCCGGACGTCAACAGGGGCCACACCCTATTCCTTGGTTTACGGTATGGAGGCAGTCTTGCCTATTAAAGTTCAGATACCCTCTCTCCGGATCATGAAGGATGCAGGTTTGAGTGAAGATGAATGGATTCAGACTCGACTTGATCAACTGAATCTAATCGACGAAAAAATACTTACTACTGTTTGTCATGGCCAGACGTACTAAAAACGGATGATCAAGGAATTTAACAAGAAAGTCAGACGACAAGAGTATCAAGTTGGGGACCTGGTAATCAAGCGCATTATTCTACCTCAAGGTGATCCCAGGGGCAAATGGACCCCTACTTACGAAGGGCCATTTGTGGTTAAGAACATTTTCTCAGGAGGAGCGATGATTCTAACCACCATGGATGGTGACGACCTTCCTCACCCCGTCAATGCAGACATAGTAAAAAGATACTACGCATAATCAAAGACCCGCTAGGTTGACTGGCCTAGGAAAAAATAAGGGCTTCCCGGCGAACCAAAAGGGTTCGGGCAAAAATAAGGGATGAAAATGAAAACATCTGTACACCCGACAAGTCGAAAACCTGAAAAGGCGGCTTGGGCAAAATGGGTATCCCGGTGGACTGAAAACCCGAAAGGGCGGTCCAGGCAAAAGTTAGGGATAAGCGTAACACTATGTCTCATTGGATCACCCTACATCCAGACTTCGGTATCAACTATCAAGCTCAGACAGCACTAATCAATCTGATTCATCTTCAACCAGTAGCAAAGTGATGAGATGCTTGAGGATATAAAGACAATAGCAGAGTTGGAACCCAGTGGGATTATTCACATAGTTGTTTTGTTTCTTTTTCACAAATTGTATAAATTTTGATTGGCGGCGTTCTCTTACTAGGACGGCAGCCTCTTGTATAAAAGTGCCTATTTACAGGCCAAACTTCAAAATCAATACAAATTCATTTTCAGACAAATTTCAAACTGTTTTTCCTTTATCCTTTTTGTTTTGCAAAGAACGTCCAATGTTCATTTTTGATATATGCATTTGACATTAGTTGCTGCTCATTAATATTTACATGCGAAACAAAGGACCAATTACGGGTGATATCAGAAGTAGGGGCAATAAGAATTGTCCGAGCGGTCTAGTTGTTCTGTCCACCAAGGTACCAAGGTAGGTTCAGCCGAAGAATATGACCAAGATACCGTCACTCCCGGCAGAGTAAAATACTAAGGGTAGATTTCCCAGCTGAGACTTGCAACTATGAACGAATCAGCAATACTCTCCCCCAGGCAGAGTTAATCTACCATCAGCCCTGAAAAGGCTGGGTATCCCCAGAAGGTCTTAATATTCCCCATCAGAGTATAAAGATATTCCTCAACAAGTATAAGAGCATCCCCGACAGTCTTACTATTCCCCAACGGAATATAAGAATGTTTCCCGGAAGAATACAAGATACCCCTATTGGAGCCATTTCCCCAGCGTAGTCTAAAAAAGGCTTTCCCACCAGAGTTGAATCATCTTCCCCAATTGATTCTGGAAGCTTATCCCCTGCAGAGCGCAAATAAATCTCCCCAGCCAAACTCAGAAGGTTATCCTCCCAAGAGTATAACTGGGTTATCCTCAGCAAGTTGCAACTGAAAGATCATCCCCAGCGAAGTTCTTTCTTTCCCCCCAACAGGACTTATATCCTCAACAGATTCAATATCACCAGCAACGGTAATCCATCCCCAGTGGAGTTCATTATCAAAATCCCCAACAAAGCTTATCAATGGAATCCCCAGCAGAGTTTATCGTTAAAATCTTCAGCAGAACATCTCTTCCCCACGGAGTAATTCCCCTCAGAATAATCTCTTCATCAGTTCATTCCCCAACGGAGTTCCTTTCTCCTGCAGGCTTATTCTCACAATCATCTTCATTCGTCATCTCCAGCGGAAATGAAGAACTCAACTCTATTCTCCAGCAGCTCCGGGATTTATTTTCCCCAAGTAAAACATCACGTTTTCATACATCATGATGCATGCATATACGCATCATACCATACAATCTCATTTATGTTTAGAACATCATTTCTTGATCCATCTCATGCATTGCATATGACTGACCTTTACCCATTCAGGAAAGATGCAATTAAGTTCTCAGCTTAGTCGAAGACCTGACCAGTTCTTAAATCTCAATTGAATTATCCTCGGTTGAATTTCAGATAAGGTTCTCAATCTCGACAGTTTCCCTACTTCATAGTATGGACGAGTACTATAACCTCAACGGTATACTCCATTGAGCACGAGTCAGTTCCTAGATCTTGATGTTTTCCTCCGTCATAGTGTGGACAAGTTCTATAACCTCAGCGGTATACTACGTTGAGCACGAGACAGTTCCTAGATCTTGATGAAGATGTTTCCCTACGTCATATTATGGACGACTACTATAACTTCAACGATATACTCCATTGAGCACGAGTCAATTCCTAGATCTTGATGTTTTCCTCCGTCATAGTGTGGATAAGTTCTATAACCTCAGCGGTATACTACGTTGAGCACGAGGCAGTTCCTAGATCTTGATGAACATGTTTCCCTACGTCATAGTGTGGACGAGTACTATAACCTCAATGGTATACTCCATTGAGCACGAGTCAATTCCTAGATCTTGATGTTTTCCTCCGTCATAGTGTGGACAAGTTCTATAACCTCAGCGGTATACTATGTTGAGCACGAGACAGTTCCTAGATCTTGATGAAGATGTTTCCCTACGTCATAGTGTGGATGAGTACTATAACCTTAACGGTATACTCCGCTGAGCACGAGTCAGTTCCTAGATCTTGATGTTTTCCTCCGTCATAGTGTGGACAAGTGCTATAACCTCGACGGTATACTACGTTGAAAACGAGACAGTTCCTAGATCTTGATGAAGATGTTTCCCTTCGTCATAGTGTGGACGAGTACTATAACCTCAACGGTATACTCCATTGAGCACAAGTCAGTTCCTAGATCTTGATGTTTTCCTCCGTCATTGTGTGGACAAGTTCTATAACCTCAGCGGTATACTACGTTGAGCACGAGACAGTTCCTAGATCTTGATAAAGATGTTTCCCTACGTCATAGTGTGGACGAGTACTATAACCTCAACGGTATACTCCGCTGAGCACGAGTCAGTTCCTAGATCTTGATGTTTTCCTCCGTCATAGTTTGGACAAGTGCTATAACCTCAACGGTATACTACGTTGAGCACGAGACAATTCCTAGATCTTGGTGAAGATGTTTCCCCCCAATTGGATTATGGACAGGTTCCTAAGACTCAGCCGAGGCATTCTCTCAGTTGAAGTACAAGCAAGTTCCTAAATCTCAACAAAGGTTAGACTCCCCCGGTGGAATCTTTTACAACAACAGGTAAGCAAGTTCTCGCTAAGGAATCTCTTATGCGATCGACATTCCTGCAGATGGCATCTGTAAGCCCATCCTCCCACCATCAATCTCCAAATGGCACCCGTAAGCCCATTCCCGACATCACAATGTTGATACTACACCATGTGAGTGCAAATTTCTGGGCACTCTAGTGTTCAATTATCTTCCACCTTCGAATCACGAAAGGCTTGAAAGCTAATCTATATCCTCAGGTTTAAGAAAATTGAACAGGGGCAACTGTTGTACCCCAAAATTTTCCCTCCCATATTCCTTAAGATTTGTCAAGAATGATCTTCAAGTTGCTCAAGATTGCTCAAGGGTTGGACAGTCAAATCACCTCCTAAGGCAGTCAAGTCAAAATTAGGGTTTTGTGTTGCATTAAGGTCCTCATATCCAAACAACATCAAGTGTTTCCCAATATCTTAATATGTTCTTAAGTTCATCCATGTCAAATTTCAATCCTTGCAGAGGAAGTTTGGTCAGTCAATTGTTCAAGAGGCCCAAAAATCGATTGTGCTAGGGCAAAAGTCAACTGTGACCCAAATACAGTCAAACCTCAAGATTTTTTGTCAACATTCTCATTTTTAAGGATAATTCATCATTTGATAAAGGGTTGATCATGATTCATCAAGGATTTCTCAAAATTCATCAAGATTCAAAAGTTGCTAAATTAGGGTTTTGCAAGAAAAGTCAACTCAACTTTGACCAAGAATAACTTTCTCATACTTTACGAGAAATGACCCATACAAAGCTCATTTTGAAGAGGATGAAATTTCTTACAATCCATCTTCACACCCCAAGATCAAGAAATGCTCTCACAAAAAGTTACTAATTAGGACATTATAGGTCATTTTTGAAAGTCAACAAAAAAACACCTTTTTTTACAAAGCTTATAAATTGAGCATGGAGCATCAAAATGAGATGAGACCAAAAGTGTTGATTAGAGGACATCTCAAGGTTTCTAAAAAGTCCAAGAACACATCCAAAAGATCAAAATTGAGGAAGTTATGCATTGTTTAAGTTGGGCATTTTTCCAAATTTGCCAAAAGTCAACTATCCTCAAAACTCCAATTTTTGACCAAAGGGCCCACTTTTTTCCACTTGATATAGTCTTGTCATGCCACACACGTGTCCCATACTTGGTTTCA
This sequence comes from Vicia faba, assembly GCA_948472305.1. NCBI lineage: Eukaryota > Viridiplantae > Streptophyta > Magnoliopsida > Fabales > Fabaceae > Vicia > Vicia faba. Next base: position 1,218,033,071 of record OX451738.1, on the reverse strand, counting down.
TGGCCATTCATTTATTTTTCTATTTTATTTAAGTTTTATTGATTTAATTCATTTTTAATCAATATTAAATCAAATAAAATCTAAAAATTAATGAAATAATATCTTTGTGATTGGTACAACTTTCAATTATCATCATGAATCAAATCAAACTCGTATCATGGCTTTTCATGCATAAAAAATCAGATTTGGCCTATATTTGGAAACTTGATAATGGTGATCATATCAAATCTCAAAACTTTGAATGCACATGGATTATGGCCCAAGTATTGACCTAAATTCATTCTATAACATTCACACAAGCCACACAAAGCAAGAACATGCACAAAACATTGCAGAAACGGCCATACCAAGTTTGGAAAAAGTGTGAAAAAGTGTGAGATCAAAAACAACATTAGAGCACGATTCAGTCCAAAAGCTTGACATAGTTCTCTTCCCTGACATCCAGTGAAGCCAAAGGGATCAAAACCAAGCCTTCTCATTGCCTAAAACTCATTGTAAGTCTCCACGAACCAAGCTCTGAACATGGAATCTGAATCTCCAATTGTTGCGTCTTTTCTTCAAAATCTTGGCATATTTGTGTTTGTTGTTTAATTTAGAACGTTTTGGCATTATTCAATTTTATTTTTAGGACCTGTATCATGATGCCTGAACCTAGGGTTCTTGTTCTTGTTTTTTAGGAATTTTTTATGCAGGATAAATTAAGGCTAATGATGGGTATATGAATGATCAGGGGAGAGAGACGAATGCATTGATGGTCTCTATTGGCATTTATATGGCCTCCAGCACATGGTAGGATGATGCCATGGATTTAGTTGCGGAATAAAATCCGCAGGTAAATGAACCAGTCTTCGTTGAAGAAGACGAAGACGTGTCTTAGCGTCATTGGTTCATTCAAACAAATTGTGCGTTTTTATTTTTTGCCAGGTGTAATTAATTGTTTGTCTTATAATATTTGTTTTCCATTCCACTAACAACTAAGCAGCATGGATGAGTTGGCCAAGGGAGCGTGTCAATGAGCATTGGGACCTGGGTTCGAATCCTAGGTCCCCCAAAACTTTGTTATAATTTTATTTCAGATATTCCTATGCAAGGCAAAAAAGGGTGGACCATCATGTTCTTCATCCCATCAAATGCCAAGTGGTCTTCAGGCCAGATCCAAAGGCCAGAATTGTAGATCCACCATGGACTAGAGTCAACAAGCACGTGCTGGATTTCAAAGGTCAAACAAGGCTGGGCTAAAATGGGCCTGGAAATTTCTAATCATACTCCCTCTTCAGGCCCAATACCCCCTGAGTTTGTGTTTATTTTATTTTCTTTTCATTATTTTCCTATTTTTGTTTTATTATTATTATTATCTTAATTAATTAATTAACCAATTAACATTTTTTATAAAAAATCAGAAACAACAAAAATAATATTTTTATTAATTCCATTAATTTTATTATTTATTCTTGTAAATAAACAATTAATTAATTTATTTAGTTTTAATTAGGTATACTTTTAACATATTTTGCAATAAATTAAAATTGATTTAGAATATTAGGCTTTTTAATATTTTTAATTATTCTTATTTTATTTCCTTAATTAAAATAAAAACCCAAAAATATTTTCATTTAATTAATTAATTCAATTATTAACTTAGACTAATTTTTAATTCAAAAAAATAACAAAAAATATGCTTTATTTAATAAAAAGAGTCAAAACCCTAAGACACTCCGATTTAATTTTCTCGCGCGCGAATTATTTTTTATCCATATTTCAATATTTTAACTGCTTCGAGAATGTAATAGTTTTTTTAACTTAGGACTTTATTTATTTATTTATCGCTTTTATTTACTTTTCGCAATTTAATTTTAAAGGGTTTGTTTTTGGCGATGTAAATACCCGACGCCTTGTAATAGCTTAGATTCAATTTTCTGCAATTTAATTTCCGCTCAATATAAACTGTTAGATGTTTGCTAAATAGGCGATGCATGACAAGATTAATCTTTAATTTAAAATCAAAAGTAGCTCACCATTAACATGTACAAAGATAAATAACTGAAAAACAATACATTCGCACATGCGCACTCTTAGGGTACACCTCACTTGGTTGCCTCGAACATGGTCATTGAGTATAGGAAGTTTTAGAGGTCGCCCTCTTGTCCTAAGATCAAAGTTGCCTCGAAACGGTTGCCTCGGATAAAATGATCTAAGACATTAGGGTTACCGCTAAGGCGTCCTAACATTGCTTTAGTGACCACACGTCCCTTAATCGAATTGACCCTTAAACTCCAACGACGATGCTACCTAATCCTCAATAGTGGGATAGCATTGTCTAAAGGACACTTGAATAGATTAATTCCTTTTTGAGTAGGTAGATGGTTCTTAAGTACTTGCTCCTTTTAAAACAAAACAAAACTTTTCGCACTTACACTCTCTTCAAAAACAAAACTCTTTTCAAACCCACAAACACAAAGAAAAGCAAACTTTTGAAAACACAATGAGCAAGTACCTAAGAGCCCGTGGATAACCACGGATAGAAAGGGTGCTAATACCTTCCCTTTCTATAATCTACCTCCCGAACCCGAGAAATATCTCAAAAAGGAATTTTTCTGTGCTTTTGTCCTTTCCTTGTTGGATAAAATAAAAGACGGTGGCGACTCTTGCTCACCGCGACATTTTGCAAAAACAAACGCAAAATGCGAAACAGTATTCCAAAACAGTCAGTTCTCTTTCCCACCGATCACACTTACCATCTCAGTGAAATCACTTGGTGCACTAGCAACCATCCTTTCATAGTACAATGACCCAAGGGTTTTGAGAAAGACCTTGGTCATTTCTTGTTCTCCCATCGTGGGTACCACTTGGGCAGCAATCTTGCGCCAATGTTGCACATATTATTTGAATGACTCTTTATCCTTATGAGAAATCTCCCTCAGTTGGTCACGGTCAGGTGCCATAGACATGTTGTACTTGTACTGATTGATAAAAGCTTCACCCAAATCATTGAAGGTTCAGATACTGCTACTGTCCAAACCCATATACCATTTTAATACAACACCGTTTAAGCTATCCTGGAAGAAATGAATAAGCAAATGTTGATCATCAGTATGAGTGGACATCTTTCTAATATACATCACTAGGTGGTCATGAGTACAAGAGTTTCCCTTGTATCTCTCAAATTCTGGCACCTTAAACTTCACAGGTACTTTTACGTTAGGAACTAAACAAAGTTCACTGAAGTTCTGCCCAAATAATTCTTTTCCTCGAAGAGCCTTCATTTCCTTCTGCATATCATTAAATTAGTCCTAAAAGTCGTCCAGTCGACCATAGAAATCCACACTTTCACTTGGTGGAGGAATAGGAAGATAAACTCCATCATTAATAAACAACACAATATTCACCGAAGGTGGCACAACATAATGAATCTCATTTCTAGCAATAGGAGAAACATGCACCACAAGAGGCGCAATAACAATAGATACTTGAGCAAATGGAGCAACTTGAGAATCTAGATTATAACCTTCTGGCATAAAAATTTTAGGCATTCCCCACGAACCTTGAGGCATACAGTTTTGAGCAGCAGTAATGGGAGTAACTTAAATGGGGACTGATTGAACTTCTGAAATACCAGTCGTCTATTGTAGATGAGCAACCTGAGGGGACGGGGGAGTAAGTGGTGGATGATTATGAGCAACCACCAATGATTCCATCAAAGTAGTCAGATTAGACATATCGGCCTTTAAAGTAGTAACTTCTTCGTGCAACTCGTGATTCTCTTGTTCAAGATTCTCCATTTTCTCCCTGGAATTAGCCCGAGTATTGTATCAATGAGACAACTTGCTAACTGAATGAAATAGAGAAACACAATAAGATACATGGGTATGAACAGAAATGCAAGAATATGTGAAAAATGATGCATGATATACAATGCATATGATTTATTTATCATTATTTTTATTTCAAGGAACTTAAACAATTATAGGAAATTGCAAATATTAAAGTACTGCACATACTCAAAATTTCATTATAATAACTTCAGAATGGATTACAACTTTTAGTACAAATTTAAATGATCCTAAGTACAATAGAATAAAGATAGAATCTAAAATCCTAAGGAGGTAGAGCTGATGAAGATCTCTTCACGCACTGACACTTTCCCATAATTCTTCCATTCTAAGCCTTCAACTGCTTGTTCTCTTCTGCATACTTGTTGGCGACTTCTTTCCAACCACCAGAGTTAGGAAGTGAGCCACTAGGTCTTGGCTTAGCTCTAGAGGAAAATAATTCCTATTTCTTCTCCATCATCTCCACAACTCGACTCTCAAGAATCTCGATCAAGTCATCTTTCTCTTTTAATTCTGTTGAGTAGGATACCTCCAAAGTCTGGTACTTGTTCTTCTATGCTTTCTTTTCTTGCTGCATCCTAACTAGGGAAAGCTGAATTTCTTCTACATCATCAAAAATAGGAGGAGTAATTATCACAAACATATCAGATATAGGTTCTTCATAAGAATAAGGCACCTTCAACTGAATTTCCCTTGTTTGTATCAAATGGAGATGTGGTTCTAAAGAAACAACTCCTTTTGGTCCCAAATATTTTGTACTCTTCGTATGAATATGGTGCCAAGCCTTATAAATCTCTTTCTTATCCTCCTTGTGATCTTTTCCTTCTTTGAGAAAGAAACCACTTAAATGAATAGTATTTGGTTTGTCTCTCATCAGATATCCAAGTTGACAGCGGGCAAGAACAAGATTATAGTTAATTCCTCTCTTTGTACCAAGAAGAGGTACATTAGGGAAACTACCACAACTATCAATAATCTCCACGTCATAATAAGCTTGATTATACCAACAAAATGTCAAAATGAAGGAGAGCCATGATCTTCGAGGCCTAACGAGGTTCCTTCTTGGTATCCCAAATGACAACAGACTGAGGTAAGTGAGAAATAAACCACTGGTATAATAACGATGTTTAACAAATGGTCATCCCTCCCTGATAGAAACTATGAAGATGGATAGAATAATAAGTTTCCCCTAGCAGCATAAGGAATGGATTCCCAATCATAAAGATCCCAATGGCATTAACATCCACAAACTTATTGATATTAGGAAACAAGAACAAACCATAGGCAAGCAAAGCAAAGATGGCCTCAAAAGCAATCGTACTCTTCATCTTGGAAAAGTAACGAGCTTTCTCCAATAGAAAATAAGCAGGTAAACCCCATAATTCCTCCTTTAGTAGTCATAGCAGCGTCAATCTCAGACTTCTTCAAATGGGTCATAGCAGCAATCTCATGAGATTTAGGTTCTTCCTCTAATCCAGTGAAAGGAACACAATCAATAATTGGTAAGCCAAATAGGTAAGAATACTCCTCTAATATGGACATCAACTGATAATCAAGAAAAGTAAAACACCGGCACAACCGATCATAGAATTGGACCAATGTAGAAAGAATACCCTCCTTCATCTTAAGCTTCATAAGAGGCAAATCAACTCCATATTTCTTCCGGAAATATGTAGAGCTTTCAATCTTAGGAATCAAACTCATGAACTCCTCTATCTTAAGATCTTTGAAGTTGTATTTTTGAGTCTTTCTTCTTCCAAAATCCATGGTCAAAAGTACCTGAGATATTTGCAAAAGTCAACTTTAAGTTCCTTGAATAAACTATTTTAAAGAAATCTCATGGGTGCATGAATGCATGATGCAACAATCACACACAAGATCAACAACATGGGGGGTTCATAGGTTTGACGTTACGAGCATGAAGTCAAAGGTATTACCCAAAAGGTATGGACTAATAGTTTATCACCTGTCGAACAAGGTTCTAAAAGGTTCCCGGAGTCTACATCCTTCTTTCAGATATTACCGACGCCCCGTTTAACTCGGTAATTAGTAATATTCTCAGGAAAAACTCGTCTGAGTGTAGTATCGCGTGACAACTACTTCCGGATTGCTCTGTCATAGTTTCCACAATACACCTAAAAGGCCAAGATGGGTTAACGGTTCTACGGTTCTCAGCTTTAGCAGGCTCCCAGGTCGAAAGCAGCACATCTTCCCGATTTCTCGGTAAATGAATACTATAGTCAAAGGGGCCGCCACTGAGTGGGGGATCTCATGTCTCCTTTTTTGGGATTCCTCCCTCAAAGTTAACATGACTATACCTCCCGTCCTATCTTAAGTTTTCCAAGTCCGGGTATAAGACTTATGAGAAATCACCAAACACCCATGAAAACCAAGAAAATCTAGACAAACATATATACAACACATATCATACAACAGATAATAACACAGATACAAATAAACAAAGATAGGCTCAAACCACTTAGAGATGGACCATCATTTGGTCAATCTATCCCCAATAGAGTCACCATTTTTTATGTAGCAGTTGAAATGTTAAGACTAAGCCATTGGATTGACTTAACTCGTACAAATCAAAATAAAAATCGCCACCATGCTTTATTGTTTCCAGTGGAATGGGAAAATAGCGAATAACAAAAAAAGGGGAGAGAATCTAAGTACGGGGGTTGGTTTTGAAAAGGGAAGGTATTAGCACCCTAAACATCTATAGTACTCCGCATGAACCTCTTTGAAAATTTGTGTATTTTGGCTATAAATGTGGTATACAAAAAATAGATGGTGGAGATGAGAAAAGAAGTATTTTTACAATTTTGCACCCTCCGCGGTTGCAAACCTTTAGTACCTACGTACCACCTTCTGTGCAATAGGGGATCAGGGTACTCGTAGTTCACCTTTAAAAAATATTTAAAACATATGTGTGTTGGTTAATTTTAAGAGACGAGACATCATCGTCATCTCTGAGTGGAAAACATACTTACTACCCACAATTATGAGAAAGGAGAATTTGCATCACCTCAAAGTGGAGGATATAGCTTGGATTTTAAAATCAACAAAGCCTCACTCAACACCCAAGTGGATAATATCTCACTCCATTACATATCATAGAAGTATAGTAGCTCATATCACTACAAGGATTGCCAAGAGTATAATCTTTTGAGATAATTTTAAAGTATAAAGCCAAAATGTCTAAATAATTTGAATGAGATTGACTGAATTTTAGTCTTCTTACAAAAGTGTCAAAGCATGATTAAGTTGATTAAAGTTTAATTAAGAAAATATTTTTGAAAATGCATGGACCTATGTCCAAGTTTATTATGAAAGCAGTTCAAGTTAGAATACAAGAAGAGTTTTGAAAAGGAGGGAGAATGTTTTTGAAATTAAAGAAGATGGGAGGAGATGAAGGGACTATCCTAAAGCATAAAATAAAATATAGGGAAGAGAATTGTCTAAACAACAAGAAGTCAACACTTGACACAATGAGTCAATGTAGAATTCCCATCCTTTGGATCGAAACCAAGCAAGCAAAGATACTAAAACTCTTTAGAATACCAAGCTTCAGATACATTAAGTCTTCTAAAAAATTGGGCAGAGTAACAACTATATATAGAGGAATTCCCAACCATAGGCAAACCAAATAATCAGAATAACCTGCACATAAAGAAAATCGACCCAATGTCTTGAGGTAAACCTCCAAGAACTCCAGACAAAATAACAAACAAAGTTACAAGGTCCCAAGGGTATCAAGGCTTCTAATCCTATGTCCAAGAAGTCCACAACTCTATTATGCCAATGATAATAACCAAATAGTCCAAGTAACCTTAAAGTTTTTTATTGTTCAAGTTGGTTATTAAGTATCTTCGAAAAGAAAATGAAAAGCTCAAGCGAACAAAAATCAAAATGACATAAAGATAAATGCTCAAGTGAGCAAAGGTAAAAAATGACATGAAATGTAAATGCCAAAATAAATGGTACATAAAAGTAAAGGCATAAAGTAAAAGCATAAAATAAAAGCACAAAGTAAAAGTCAATTGTTAATGAGTTAGGAATTAGAGGTTAGTTGAATGACTATCTTGAAACTTGTATTTGAACTTCAAATTATATTTGTGTTGATAATTTTCCTATAAACAAACGAGTATGTACAAGGAGACGAAAATCCTAGTAAGAGGAAGTTGTCGTGAAATGAAAAGAGTACAAAGTGAAAAAAATTTATAGACATGTGGAAGTTATCTCATTGGGTTCCAACTCTGTTATTGCCCTTATTCCTTTGAACATCTCATCCCTTGTTGTCAGAAGAAGTTGATTGAACTGACCTTGTACCATTTGAACTTTTGACCTTGGTAATAAAACTAGCTGTAAGTGATCCAACGGGACATAGTTGTACGCCTTAATCCCTAATTTTTTTCCTGGACCGCCCTTTCGGGTTTTCAGTCCACCAGGATACTCTTTTTTGCCCAAGCCACCTTTTCAGGTTTTCGACTTGCCAGGTGTACAATTTTTGTATATATCCCTAATTTTTGCCCGAACCCTTTTGGCTCACTGGGATGTCCTTATTTTTTCCTAGGTATGTAAACCTAGTGGGTCTCTTTTATGTGTATTATTTTTTGACTATGTCCGCGTTCACAGGGTGCGGGAAATCTTCACCGTCCATAGTGCTTAACATCATAGCACCGCTCGAGAATACCTTCTTAACAAGAAATGTACCTTCATAGGTGGGAGTCCATTTGCTCCTAATATCACCTTGTGGTAGAATGATGCACTTTATTACCAAGTCACCAGCCTATTATACCCGATGCCTGACCTTCTTGTTGAATGCCTTGATCATACATTTTTGATACATCTGACCATGACAAACAGTCGCAAGCCTTTTCTCATCAATCAGATTCAACTGATCTAACCAAGTCCGAATCCATTCGTCTTCATCTAGGTCTGCCTCTTTCATGATCCTTAGAGAAGGAATCTGAACCTCGACAGACAGGACAACTTCCATGCCATAGACTAGGGAGAAAGGGGTTTCCCTAATTAAGGTTCACCCCGAAGTACGATAGCCATGAAGAGCAAATGGTAACATCTCATGCCAGTCTTTGCACGTCACCACCATCTTTTGCATAATCTTCTTTATATTTTTGTTGGCAACTTCCATTGCGCCAGTGTATATGGAAAAGAGTTGTGGTGTTTGATCTTGAAATGCATGCAGAGTTCAGTGGTCATGGCATTGTTGAGATTGGTACCATTATTAGTGATGACCTTCTCAGGGATACCATACCGACAGATGAGGTTATACTTGATGAAACGTGCCACGACTTTCTTGGTAACTGAGGCAAATGAAGTTGCTTCAACCCACTTGGTAAAGTAGTCAATGACGATAAGAATGAAACAATATCCATTAGAGGCAGTAGGCTTGATTTCTCCAATCATGTCAATGCCCCACATTGCAAATGGCCAAGGAGTAGTCATGGCATTCAAAGGAAATGGAGGCACGTGAACCTTATTAGCATAAATTTGGCACCTATGGCAAGTCCCTGAGTGGTTATGACAGTCGGTTTCCATGGTCGACCAATAGTAGCCAACTCTCATAATCTTCTTGGCCATAGTATGTCCACTTGAGTGAGTACCAAATATGCCTTCATGCATGTCCTCCATAATTTTCTCAGCTTCCTTCTTGTCCATACAATGAAGAAGGTTGAATCATGGTTGCGCCTATATAGAATTTCGTTGCTCAGGAAGAACTTGGATGAGAACCTCCGCAGGAATTTCTTATCATTGATTGATGCCCCTTCATGGTATTCTTGAGCTTCGAGATACCTTTTTACTTCGTGAAACCAAGCCTTCTCTTCTACTCCATCAGTGTCAATATTATAGCAGTGCGTTAGTTCATCAAATCATTCGACTGTAATTCAGGGAGCTTTGTTGTCCCATTTGACCTTGAACATAGATGACATGGTAGCTAAGGCATCCTCCAACTAATTTTCTTCCCTTGGGATATGTTCGAAGGTAATTTTTTCAAATTATGGGATCAAGGTTAACACAAGTTCCTTGTAAGGGATAAGATTCATATGTTTTGTATCCCACTCTCCTTTAACTTGATTGACCACCAAATCTGAGTCTCCAAATACGCTTAAGAATTTGTTCTTAGGTCAATAGCATCCTTAAGACCCAAAATGCATGCTTCGTACTCGGCCATAATGTTAGTGCAGTCAAAGCAAAGCTTGGTAGTGAAAGGTGTATGGAAACCTTCAGGGGAGATGATCACATCACCAATTATGTTACCCAGTGTGTTGGAAGCTCCATCAAAAGCCATAGTCCATCGGTATCCTTGCTCAGGTCCTTCACACCGTTCAGGCTTTTCATAATCTGTAATTAGCATGATATTCTCATCCGAGAATTCAAAGTTCATAGACTGGTAATCATCCACGTCTTGATGCGCCAAATGATTTGCCAGTATACTTCCTTTTATCGCTTTTTGAGTAGTGTATTGGATATTGTTGTACCCCAAAATTTTCCCTCCCATTTTTACTCAAGACATGCTCATTGAGGTTCCCAATTGCTCAAGGTTGATTAGGAATTGATCAGACAAATTCTCCTCCTAAGCAATGAACCTCTAACTAGGGTTTCACTTTTCTCCAAGATGTGTGAACTCCAAAGGTCTCAAATGTTTTCCATGGTCCTAATATGTATACAAGATTGTCCATGCCAAGTTTCATGCCTTCCACTACAAGTTTGCTCAGTTAATTGCTCAAATGTTTGAAAATCAACTATACTAGGTCAAAAGTCAACTATGGCCCATGTGTAGTCAAACTTCAAGATTTTTGGTCAACATCAACATTTTGAAGTGATATCCATCATTTTATCAAGGGTTGATCATGATTCCTCAAGAAATCCTCCTAATCTATCAAAAGTTAAGAATTGCTAAATTAGGGTTTCTATAGGAAAAGTCAACAGGACTTTGACCAGGCATAACTTTCACACACTTCATCCATTTTTTCCCAACCAAAGCTCATTTTTAAGAGAATCCAATTACCTACAACTTCTCTTTTTCCCTCAAGTCTCATACATTACAGGTCATTTTCAGAAAGTCAACAAAAGACACTTTTTTCCAAGACCTTTTACATCAAGATAAAATATTCAAATGTAAAATTGATTAAAAGAGATATTGAAGTTGACATCTTAGGCTTTACAAAAAGTCTAAGATCATCATCATGGGGTAAAAATTGAGCAAGTTATGGCTTGCCCAAGTTGGGAAAATTTGGAAAATTTCAAGAATTGTACATTGGACAAAATTGAACTTTTAGGTCAATGGCCTACCTTCTTAGACTTCAAAGGTCTTCCTAACCTTATAAGGGACCTCTAATCTCATATTTACATTGCCTTACCATTTTTATCTATTTTATTCATATTTATTTTGATTTATCTCAAATAAATACAAAGTAAATTATATAATATATTTAGAGATGGGCTTTGGCATTTGGGCTAATGTTTTGGTCTGCTTAGAAGCCCAAGATCTCGTGCAAGCTTTGTCCAGGTTCGTCCAAGTTTAAAAATGGCATGAAATCATCAAAAAAGGCATATTTTCAAATGTTGATCATGGCTTAAAAACAATACTCATGGGCTTGATTCTTTCCATGTTATCATGTTCCCTCCATCTCCTCTATATATACCACCCTCCTAGAAGCATAACACACGCATACGCAGCCTAGGGAAAATGCTCAAAAATTGCAAAAAATATCCAAAGTTGTCAAATCCAGAAAACGTGCTTTCAGCCTTCCTCAGTTTAATTCAAAGGCTCCATCCCGATCCTGAAGACACCAGGAACTTATCCCTACCATTTTCCAAGCTTGTAGCACTCTCAAACGGTCGGATTGTGTGTCACCATTTTGGTATATTTTCTTGAATTCAAAACCTTTCATTTTGTGATATAAATGATTTATATGGTTATATTCATGTTTGTACTGATGGTTGTGGTTGTTTAGAGTCATCACATGCAAGGTTTAACGCAAGACTGAAGAATTACCATTACTAGGGAAAAGCTTTAGTCGTGTTTAGTTTTCAGGGATACAGGGATTTTCAGGCCAATCTAAGGCCAGATTCGTGACCAGGGCATGATTTTGTGTAGGATATGGCTCTTTGATTCATCCTAAATCGTTTATTTTGCAAGGATGAGTTTTAGACTGGCCGGAGAGGGTGACCGGAGTTTGACTCCGGATCCCTGGAAAATGTTGACTCCGAAAAACCATAGTGGCATCCTTCCATTGGCTTGTTTGAATAAGCAACACACATTTTTTATTTTTCCATATTTCTGACTGATCATATTATATATATTTATTTATTTGTATGAGATAACGAATGGTTAATTAGCTTGGTGGTGAAGGATGCGCGCATGATGCTGGAGGGCCTGGGTTCGATCCCAGGTTTGGAGTTTTTATTTTTCTCATATTTGCTTTGTAGATCCAGTAGAGTACAGGTTCATGCGCGCATCATAGACCTTGCATCTGGACCATCAGATGTTGATGCAAGGAGATCTGGCCATCCTAGGCGCATTCCCACCCTACAGATTCAAGGGTGACGCCCACTAAATCATTTTTGGGGCGTTGGATTCAGGCCTTTTGGGCCTAGTCAAAAATCCAAATCTCACCCCCCATTTGCTTCATAACACCAGGCCCATTTGAATGTTCTATCTTATTTGTTTTATTATTTATTTCATTTAATGATTTTTTCCATAATAATATAAAATCAGAAAAAATAATAATAATAGACTTAGGACTTTTCTAATTAATTTTAATTTTGTAAATTAGTTAAATTAATTATTTTGACTTTATTTTATCAATTTAAAATCAATTAGAATTAGATTTATTTCATTCAATATTTTCTTAATAAAAATACAAAAAATATTAGAATTAGGCTTAAATTCATTTAATAATTATCTTTTTAATTAAATTTAGATTTAAGGTAGTTTAATTAGTTTCTTAATCAAAAATAAACAAAAAATTTCTTTATTCATCCATAACTTTTTAGGTTTTTAGACGTTTCTTTCCGTTTCGCACGCGTTATTTACTTTCGCACTTTTTTATACTAATGTATCTGCTGATGGAATGTAATAGAATTAACCAGCGCTTTTACTGCTTTTCTTCATTTTCATCCTCAAATTTTTGGACATGTAAATATCCCCTCCACGAAGCATTGTAATAGCGTAGATTTAAATTCCTGCACTTTAAATTATTGTATATATTACTGCTAGACTAATAGAATTGCATGACAAGATCCTAATAATTAAACGATTATCAAACTTAACTCAAGACTAAAATAATTGAACATAACACACCTTGCACATATACACCTCTAAGGTATGCCCACTTTGGTTGCCTTTCGGAAAATAAAACAGTCATGTCACTCGAGAATAGGGATGCTTTAGAAAAGACCCTTAAATCAAAAGATCATAGTCCCTCAATGATCCTACAGTGTTGCCTTTCGGTAAATGATCTAGTCCCTTAAACAAAATTGCTAAAACGTCTCTATATATTGCCTTTATGATTGTATGTCCCTTCTAATGTCCCTCAAATATCCAACGATGGGGATACCTACTCACTAATAGTAGGATAGCGCTGTCTAAAGGATATGAGGTAAAGAACAAACCTTTCGAGTATAAGTATATAACTCTTAAATGCTTTCTCAAAACAAACTTTTGCACTTACACAAAACATTTCAAAAACACTTTCAAAAAACGCTTTATCAACACTCTTGAGGACTGATACGAGAGTTATCATAAAGCGAGTCGCCGAATTAAGGCATTTTCAAATACTTTTCAAAACCCACAAAAGCACAAGGTATTTCAATAATTGAGCTAAGCATCTAAGAGCCCGTATAAAACCACGGATGGAAAGGGTACTAACACCTTCCCTTTCCATAATCTATCCCATTTACTCAGAAAATTCTCGAAAAGGTCTTTTTCTGTTCTTTTCACCCTTTCCTTTGTTGGATAAAATAAAAGTCGATGGTGACTCTTGCTTACCGCAACATTTGCAAACACAAATGCAAAACCAGTATAACAGTCAGTTCGGCCACCATATCATAGATATCATATTTAGTTAAGATCAGTTGCCAACAGGCTATCTTTCCGCAGAGAGCTGGTTTTTAAAAGATGTACTTGATAGGATCCATCTTAGAGATTAACAGAGTAGTGTGAGTCAACATATAATGTCTCAGTCGGAGAGAAGCCCATGCCAAAGCAAATCAAGTTTTCTCGAGTAGTGAATATCTTGTTTCATAGTCAGTAAACTTTTTGCTAAGGTAGTATATTGCATGCTCTTCTCGACCAGGCTCGTCATACTTCCCCAACGCACACCCCATTGAATTCTCTAACACTATTAAGTACATGATCAAAGGTCTTCCTTCAACTGGGGGCATTAGAGTTGGAGGTTCTTGTAAGTACTCCTTGATCTTGTCAAAAGCTATTTGGCAGTCATCATTCCATCTGACTACTTGATATTTCTTCAGCAGTTTGAAGATTGGCTCACAAGTAGCAGTTAGGTGAGAGATGATCCAGGGAATGTAGTTGAGTCATCCTAAGAAACCCCTAACCTCCTCTCAGTACGAGGAGCTGGAATTTCTTGGATATCTTTGACTTTCGCAGGATCGACTTCAATTTCCTTACCGCTGACAACAAACCTAGGAGCTTTCCATATCTTACCCCTGTGATACGGTGGGAGAACTGACTTGAGGTTTTGCGTTTCGTCGCAAATGTTTCGGTTTAGCAAGAGTCGCCGCTGACTTTTTATTTTATCCTAAGGAAAGGTCAAAAAGCCCAGGAAAGACCTTTGAGATGTTTTCTTGGGTTCGGGGAGTAGATTATAGAAAGGGAAGGTATTAGCACCCTTTCTATCCATGGTTATCCATGGGCTCTTAGCTACTTGTTTAGATCACTTGCTTTGCTTTTCAATTGTTTGAAATGGTGCTATTCAATTGTTTGAAATGGTGCTTTGTGTGTGGTTTTGAAAGATGTTTTGAAAAGAGGTCATCGTTGTGGCAACCTTTGTAATGATTCTTGTTGGAATGAATACAAAGGTGTTTTTGTCTTTTGAAAAGTTTTCAATGTTTGAAAGTAGGGTTTTGAAATTGTGTTGTGAAGTGTGTTTGAAGATAGCATGGATGTTTTTGCAAGCTTTTGATCAAGTAACTAAGAGTTATCTACCCTATTTTACTCAAAGATCTTTCTTATATTTTTAACCCTTTTAACAGTGTTGTTTCACCATTGTATTTGGTGAACAACCTTGTGTTAGGATGTTAAACGGGACAGGCGTGGGTCATCGTGTAGACCATGATAGCAATTGTATCAAGTATTTTTGGCAATTTTCTTAAGGGACTTGATCATTTTGTTTAGGCAACTCAGATAGCGTCATCGAGGGACTATGATCTTTTGTTTTGTTTTTGTTTTGCCAAAGTACTTAACATGCATACCATGGCCCATTTTTGAAGGCAACAAGTGGATTGTAACTCTAGGGGTGCAAGTGTGCATTGTGTTTGTTTTTTCATGCATTTTTATCTTTGATAAGGTCAAACTAATTGTTGGTTTGGATTTGGCATACAAACCCTAATTCTCTAAGCATGGCATAATTGAAATCATTTAAGTGCGTGGAAATAAATCTAAGCTATTACAACTTTGATATAGGGAGGGGGGTACAATTTTGAATAGGGGATTATTTTGCAAGAAATTAAAATCCTAAATTATTACAACCCAATTGAATTTACAATGCATAATATTTAAATGTACAATATTTAAATAAGCAAAAATAAACAAATATTAAATAAAAATGTATTATGCAAAAAAAAAGTTTTTTATGTATGCAAATTATTTTTAAGTGTAAAGAAATATGGAGGAATGATAAAATAAAATAAAGGATTAATTTTATTTTTATTAAAGGGGTAAACCCTAATTTTCTTTAAGAAAATGATATTATTTATTATTTATATACAAAAATATGTTGATATGTACAAAAATGAAATATATTAAAAAAATGTATTTTTTAGCATAAAATATAAAAAGGGTAATATTTAAATATTTTACTATAATTATTTAATAAAATAAAGGTATATATATATATATATATATATATATATATATATATATATATATATATATATATATATATATATATATATATATATATATATATATATATATATATATATATATATATATATATATATATATATATATATATATATATATATATATATATATATATATATATATATATATATATATATATATATATAATAGAATAAAATATTTACAAAAATAAAATATATTCAAGAAAATGTTTTCAATGTGAATAAAAATAAGAAATGAAAATAAAAGTATTATTTACATTATTTTTAAATTTAAACAAAATAATATAAAAGTATATAAAAGGTTTTAATGCTAGTAATAATTAAAATAAATACCAAATAAATGTAAAAAATTATAAAAATATTTTTGGATCATTTTTTATGTTTGAAAATAAAATATCAAAGTCAGAAAAGAAAATAAAAATGCAAAAATATCAAAATACAAGAAAATGGCCCAGGGGGTGTGAAACTGAAAGTGGGGGGTGCCAAAAGTAGGAAGTAGCCAGGCCCAGCCCATCTACTTCATCTTCAACCTTCGTCCAACAGAAACACGTGCGTGTTCAGTTCAAACTTGTATCTCCTGTTCTAGTGCTTATAAACAAAAATTTGTAACATGAAAATTGTAGAGCATAATCACACGATTCCAACCATGTAAAAAACTTAATCTAACTCTCAAAGACCAGAGAGAATTTCTCTGGCCCTAATTTCTAACCTAGTTTTTTCAGAAAGTTCATGGATGAAATTCTCTCAGCACGTTTAATATAAATGAAAACTGAGCACATGTATGGTTTCAGGGCAATGAGTACAACATCTTTCATTCACAAACCTAAGGCTAAATGTTCCTAAATAGAGAGATAGAAGTTCATAAAAAACCTGTTTCAGTTGGACATGAGTTAGACAATGTAGCAACTTTCAGTGAGGCTTGAGGTTCTTTTGAGCTTGCTTGATGTTCCCTGAACCTTTCCCAATGCTTAGTTTGTTTTGAAATAGCCTGAATCAACCTCTAGAAGTCAACCTGCATAAGCTTGAAACAAAAATGGTGAACACTATAAATGGAGTTACAGTTGGCAATGGAGGTTTGGGACATCTTGAGTGAGTTGAATGGAAGGTGTTTGAAGTGGAAAGGAGCAAAACGCACGAGCAAAATGAGCTATGGAACTCAAGTTGTAGCAACTGCCCTGTTTTGCAAGTTTTTGGTGTTTTGGTGTTCAAGGGTGTTTGAGGGATGATTGGCTCGTGTTTCTGGCTTACAAGGATGTGTAAAACTTTTTTGAGACCTTGACTTAAGTTGAATATATCAGATATGTGTGTTATTGACTTTTGGCACAATGACTTGTTTTTGAAGTAAAAGTGAGAAGTGACCATGCTATGGCCTGTACAGGATAGCTCCAAGCATGCACATAGTTGGTGTACTATGCCTGAGATTAGGGAACTTTGTTAGCAGCAAAAGGCTTGGTCCAATGCTCAAGAGAAACAAATTTGGAAAAGTTATACTTTATGAAAATGGAAGTGCAACCTTTATGCCAAAAATGGATTAATCCATTGTGCCAAGCTCTAATGGTCAGAATAACACCAATGTCTAATGTATTTGCATTCAATTTTTGATTGTAAATTGGTTTAGAGACCTGTAATCAAGTAAAAAGCTAGTTTGGTCAGATTTTGCAAGTTGTATGAACATGTTTTGGCCATGGTTACAAAGTGAGTTTTTGCCAACTTCAAGCATTCGATTCTCCCTAACCACAAATGTGTTTGAGGAGTTATTGGACAATTTGGAAAGCTTGCAATATGTAATATAATCCATCTTTGAAATGCAACTTGAGACTCCAAGTGGAACTATGTGAAAAATGGCCAAGAAGATGGGTCAAAATCCTGCCTAAACTAGGGCAAAATTTCTCTAAGTTAAAAGTTTTAGTTACCCTTGTTCCAAAAATCATAACTTGAGATCCAAGCTTCTTTTGAGAAAAATTTGTGAATCAAAGTTGTAGAATTTGTGATGGACTACAACTTTTATGTTGTAAGTTTTGTTTTAATTCATTTACATCTTGGTGAAAATGTGGGACAAAGTTAGGAAAAATTAAGAAAATTTCACAACTTAGAAAAATTCTAAGTTATGAAAATTTTTCAATTTCAAACCCTAATTTGCAATTTGGGTTTCTTGATGAACAAGTTTCATAATTTGACACATCTTGATGAAAAATTATCCTTGGCACTTGATTTTGACCAAAAAAGTCAAAGTTTGACTTTTTAGTATACAGTCAAATTTTGATCAGTTGACTGAGAAATTCATCTGTCAATCCTATGCATTTGAGATCTTTTGAACTTGTTGAATAGGTCAAGATAATGGAATTGAGTCTTTGAGTCCTTGGTTGAACTTGATTTGCCATTGGCTAGGTCAAACAGTCAAAAATTGCCTTTGTACAATCAAAACCCTAAAAATGACCATTTTTCCCTTTTGGTGATCTGATCAAATTTCTTGTGGAATTATGGTCCAAACTTGATCAAATGGTTCATATGATTTCATAATTTTGATGTGGGTCAAAATTCATGAGGTTTGACTATAAATTGGCCACAGTTGACTTTTCCCCCAATACAGTTGATTTCTAGGTCAACTGTCCAATTGACTCGGCAAAAATTTGATTCAAGGCTTAAAACTTGGTATGGGAAAACTTATGAGTCCAATATGAAGTATGAAAGTCAATTTGGGAATTGTAGGTCAAAACATCCCTGTGCAAACTCAAATCCTAATTTAGGTCAACAGTGCAAGGAGGTGTCTTGAGCAGAGCAAACCCTAGCTTGGTTTTGAGTTCCAAGAGTCTTGTGATGAGAAATGTTGATAAAATGAGAAGGAAAATTTTGGGGTACAACAGTTGCCCCTGTTCAATATTCTTGAACCTGAAGAGTTAGATTGGCAAGTTTGCCTTTCGTGGCTTGAAGGTAAAAGAGGATTGGACACTAGAGTTCCCGTAAATTTGCACTCTTCAAAATATTGTTGAGGGAATGGGCTTAAAGATGCCATTTGGAGATGGTAGAATCTTGCTGGAGATGGGCTTAAAAGATGCCATCCAAGAATGTTTGTTGAACTGCAATGTTGTAGGCCAGAAGAATGAGCATCAAAATGGTATCCGTGTCTAGAATGCATTTGAACTGTATTTGGAGACTGAGTCTGTATGAGCAAAGCAATGGCGTCCGTGTCGGGAGCGTATATGAGCTGTAACTGTATTTGATCTTTGAATGAATATCAGAATGTCTGTCGTGTCCGGAGTGTATCTGTATTCTGAATGGGTAACAGAGAAACATCTGTATATGGAGCGAATGTGTGCTGGGGATAAGTTCTGAATGGGTGACAGAATGGCAGCCGTGTCTGGAGCGTATCTGGACTGTATCTGAAGTTGAGACCTGTATGAGTATCAAAATGACTTCCGTGTCTGGAGTGTATCTGTACTGTAACTGGGATCTGAATAAGTGACAGAATGACTTCCGTGGCGACTGCACTGGGGAGAATCAAACTTCTGGTGTAAGGGCCAGAATGGCATCCGTGTTTAGAGCGTATCCGAACTCGTAGTTGATAGTTGAATCTGAATGAGAGATAGAATGGTCGCCATGTTTGGAGCGTATCTAGTCAGTATCGGATTATTGAAGTCTGAATGAGTAATAGAATGACCGCCGTGTCTGGGGTGTATCCATACTGTATTTGACTTGAAATTCTGAATGAGTAATAGAATGACCGCCGTGTCTGGGGTGTATCCACACTGTATCTGAATAGTTGTTAACAATATCCTTTTAATCTTATCCTGAAAAGGGTAAAATGTTAGCTAAAACACAAAGTCATGTTGCATGATATGTATGATGCAATGAACGTTGTTTCATCAATGTTTATGATATATGAATGCAATGGATGTGCATGTAAGTTGAGTAGCTGCTTTGCTGAGGAAAATAAATCCTTGATAATTGGAGATAAAGAAATCTTTGACTGCTGCCGGGGAAAAATAGATTCCTGACCGATGCTGAGGATTCAAAAATCATTGATTGTTGAAGATGAGAAATCCTTGCTGACTGCTTGGGGATTAAAGATATTTGATTGTTGAGAATAAGAAATCCTGGGACCACTGTTGGAGATTGAAAATCCTTGGTGACTTGTGGGGATTAACAAGGGCTTTGACAACTTCTGCGGGGAATGAGAATCCTTTATGACTTTCCTGGGAAATAAGGAAAACTCTGAAAATCTCTACCGGGGAGTTAAAACCTAGGAGGCTTCTACTGGAGAAATGAGACCAAGAATCTTCGATCTGCTGGGAAATAACTCTGGGGAGAATGTTTACTCGGCCGGTGAAATCAGGAGCTTTGGGTTGTACGCCAGACTACTGGGGAAGTTGGGGAACACTGAATGGTTCTTACTGGGGATTGATAGTTGGAAATTTTACTTCGCTGGGGAAGAAGGTTTAGAACATTCTGGCTCTACTAGGGATATGTATTTCAGGGTTTTTAGGGCTCCACCGGGGATCTGGAGTTTGAACATTGATGGGAGCTCTGAAACTTAAATCTACTGGGGGATAAAGTTTAGAACACACTGGCTCCGCTGGGGATCTTGGAATTTAATTCCGCTGGGGATACATATTCCCAGGTTTTAGCTTTGTTGAGGATTTGAATGGTGTACTGTATGGGATTTCTTCTGGAATAGCACAAGGATATCTTCCTACACTTTCAACCTATCAGTAATTATCCTTTCTCAATTCCATTTTATTTGTAAGCAGTGATTATATCCAAATGCATATGCCTATTTAACAAAACTTTGAACGTTTTCAAATAAAACACAAATGTAAAAAGGAAGGAAAGGCAAGCAAATTTCTGCACTTTGAAGTATCTTTGTATTAACTTTTGTAAGTATCTTTGTACAAAATAAACAGACATCCTAGTAAGAGAATGTTGTCATAAAAATTGAGAAAAAATTTATAGAAAAGAAAGATGGCTATGTGTAACAATTCCATGGGGTTCCCATTCTTCTATAGCCTTCACGACTCTGAGTATCTTGTCCATTCGCTGCTTCGTCCACTGATGAATGGATTGATCAGAAGCTTGGAGCTTGTTGGTGAAGAGATTGTTCTTAAAGTGATCCGACGAGACATAGTCATATGCTTTAATTCCCTAACTTTTTCCTGGACCGCCCTTTCGGGTTTTCGATCCACCGGGAAACCCTTTTTTGCCCAAGTCGCCCTTTCGGGTTTTCAACTTGCCGGGTGTATATATTTTTTTGTATATCCGTAATTTTTGCCTGAACCGCCCTTTCGGGTTTTCGATTCACCAGGATGCCCATTTTTGCCCAAGCCGCCCTTTCGGGTTTTCGACTTGTCAGGTCGTTTTATGCGTAGTATCTTTTGACTATGTCTGCATTGGCAGGGTGCGGCAAGTCGTCGCCGTCCATGGTGGTCATAATCATTGCCCCACCAAAAAAGATGCTCTTGATCATAAATGGTTCTTCGTAAGTAGGAGTCCAGTTGCCCCTGGGATCACTTTGTGGCAAGATGATCCGCTTGATTACAAGATCTCCGACTCGATATACATGACGCCTGACTTTCTTGTTGAAGGCCTTGATCATCCGTTTTTGATACGTCTGACCATGACAAATAACCGTAAGTCTCTTCTCGTCGATCAAGTTAAGTTGATCAAGTCGGGTCTGAATCCAATCGTCTTCACTCAAATCGGCATCCTTCATAATCCTTAAAGATGGAACATAAACTTCCATGGGTAAAAAAGCTTCCATGACATATACCAAAGAAAAGGGGGTTGCCCCTGTTGAAGTATGCGCCATGGTACGATATCCATGCAGAGCAAACGGTAACATCTCATGCTAATCCTTGTAGGTGACTATCATCTTTTGAATGATCTTCTTGATATTTTTGTTCGCGGCTTCAACAACACCGTTCATCTTCGGCCGATAGGGAGATGAATTATGATGATAAATCTTGAACTGCTCGCACAGAGCGGTGATCATGGTGTTGTTCAAATTTGTACCTTTGTCCGTAATGATTCTGTCGGGGATACCATACCGGCATATGAGGTTCTGTTTGATGAAGCGGACAACCACATTCTTTGTAACGGAGGCAAAGGAAGCTGCTTCGACCCATTTGGTGAAGTAATCAATGGCCACCAGGATTAAGCGATGTCCGTAGGATGCCGTGGGCTTGATTTCTCGAATCATGTTAATGCCCCACATCGCGAATGGCCAAGGAGCTATCAGAACGTTGAGAGGAACATGAGGAATATGTACCTTGTCGGCGTAGACTTGGAATTTGTGGAAAGTACGGGAATGTTAATGACAATCAGCTTCCATGGTAGACCAGTAGTAGCCTGCCCTTAGAATCTTCTTACCCGTCGTATGTCTGCTCAAGTGGGTGCCAAATGTGCCACTATGTATTTTGGTCATGATCAACTCTACTTCAACCTTGTCCACACAACGAAGTAGAACACAATCATGGATGCGCTTATAAAGGATGCCATTACTTAGAAATAACTTGGTAGCAAATCTCCTTAAGAACTTTTTGTCATTGACGGAAGCTCCTTCAGGGTATTCTCGAGTCTGGAGATACCTTTTGATTTCATGAAACCAGGGTTGTTCCACTACTTCTTCGGTATTAATCTCATGACAGTGCGCAGGTTCGTCCATTCACTCGATGGTGATTTGGGGAGCCTCGTTATCCCAGTTGAGTTTAAACATGGAAGACATTGTAGCCAGATCATCCGCTAGCTGATTCTCTTCTCGCGGGAAGTGCTCGAAAGTAATCTGCTCGAAATGAGGCAACAATGTCAAGACATGATCTTTGTATGGGATAAGATTAGGATGTTTAGTGTCCCACTCTCCTTTGACTTGACTGATAACCAAAGCCGAGTCCCAAAATACGACCAAAGATTTTCCTAAGTCTATAGCAGCCTTAAGACCAAAGATGCAAGCTTTATATTCAGCCATGTTGTTGGTACAGCTGAAGCAAATTCGGGAAGTGAAAGGTGTATGGCAACCTTTAGGAGAAATGAGTACCGCACCGATACCGTTGCCAAGTGCATTTGAAGCACCATCAAAGTATAGGGTCTATCGGGTCCTTGTTCAGGTACGTCATACGGTCTGTTACCTTCAATGTTATCCAATGTCATGATGTTCTCGTCAGGGATGTCGAATCTCATAGATTGATAATCTACGACAGCTTGATGTGCTAGATGGTCAGCTAGTACACTCCCTTTTATAGCTTTTTGGGTAGTATACTAGATATCATACTCAGTCAGGATCATTTTCCATCTAGCGATTCTTCCAGATAAAGCAGGCTTCTCGAAGATATACTTGATCGGATCCATTTTGGAAATCAGCAAAGTGGTATGAGTCAACATATACTGTCTTAGCCGACGAGCAGCCCATACCAAAGCGCAACAAGTTTTCTCGAGCAGTGAGTAGCGAGTCTCACAGTCGGTAAACTTTTTGCTAAGGTAATAAATAGCATGCTCTTTTCGGCCAGACTCGTCATGTTGGCCCAGTACGCACCCCATTGAGTTATCCAACACAGTCAGATACATGATTAACGACCTTTCTTCGACGGGTGGCATCAAGATAGGAGGTTCTATTAAATACTCCTTGATCTTATCAAAAGCAACTTGACAATCATTATTCCATTCAACTACCTGATCTTTCTTCAACAGCTTGAAGATTGGCTCACAGGTAGGCATCAGGTGAGAAATGAACCTCACGATATAGTTTAAGCGTCCCAAGAATCCTCTAACCTCCTTTTCATTGCGGGGGGAAGGCATTTCTTGTATAGCTTTTACCTTATCTGGATCAACCTCAATGCCTTTGTTGCTGACGATAAATCCCAAAAGTTTACCCGACCTGACTCCAAAAGTGCACTTGCTTGGGTTCAGTCTGAGCTTAAATTCCTTTAACATGACAAACAGATTTTGCAGATGATCAAGGTGTTCTTCTTATGTTTGTGATCGGGCTATCATGTCGTCTACATAAACTTCAATCTCATGATGTATCATATCATGAAATAAAGCTACCATGGCGCGTTGATAGGTTGCCCCGACATTCTTCAGTCCGAGTGGCATCACTTTGTAGTAGAAGGTACCCCATTGCGTGACAAAAGTAGTTTTCTCCATGTCTTCGGGGGCCATTTAAATATGATTGTATCCCGAGAATCCATCCATGAACAAAAATACCTTGTGTTGAGCTGTGTTGTCAACCAAGATGTCGATGTGTGGTAGTGGAAAATCGTCTTTGGGGCTAGCCCTGTTTAAATCCCGATAGTCCACACACATTCTGACTTTGCCGTCCTTTTTAGGCACGGGCACAATGTTAGCAACCCATTGTGGATAGGAAGTAATAGCCAGAAAGCCAACGTTGAATTGCTTCATTACCTCAGCTTTGATCTTCTCAGACATGTCGGGCCTCATTCGGAGGACTTTTTGCTTGATCGGTGGACGGTCTTATCTTGTAGGGAGACAGTGAACCACAATATCTGTGTCTAATCCCGGCATGTCTTCATAGGACCAGGCAAAGATCTCAACATATTCGTTCAACAACTGCACTAAGCGCTCTTTGACATCTGGTTCCAGGTTGGCACCCACCTTAACCTCTTTCTTGTCTTCCTCTGTTCCCAAGTTGATGGTGTCTAGCAACTCTTCATGAGGCAGAATTTCCCTCTCTTCTTGTTGCAAAAGTCTGGCTAACTCTCCCGGCACTTCACAGTCTTCGTCAACTTCGTCCTCAGCATGATTGACCAAATCTTCAGAGTCACTAAAGGCTAAAACAGAATAGTCACCCATGGAATCCGGAGTGGATGGGTACCTGCATTTTGTGAGTGTGGGTGTGTGTAAGGGATATCCATCCTTAAACAAAACAAGATGCAAAAGGAAAGAAAATGAACACAACAGTTTATAGATGAAAACGTCCAATGATTCATTAAAACATGGCATATGATAATGAAGTAAATCAAGCCCTTACAAATGGACCTATATGCCCCGGGCAAGGCATAAGGTGAAAATAGTGTACGAATTGTTTAGTTATTACATACCAAAAATAGGAAATTGTTCAAAGATAAATTACTGGTCAATGAAAGTGATGGGAATAAAGTCTTTTGCTTCCCAGTGGCTTAATCCTCCTTCAACGGTTGGAAAGATCCAATCTTCAAAGTTGTCTTCTTCATTATCAGCTTCTAAGGCATTAATTCCATGGTGAGTGATTTTTACGGGTGGTCCTCCAGCCTTGGAGTGACGCATAGCTTTCTGACCTGCAGCAATAAAACCTAATCCAAACTTGTCCGTCTTATGGGGAAAATCAAGCAGTTGCCCCCACACTGTACTCCTTCCTTCTTTGATTATAACCTTTGTGTCCTTGAGAGATGCCATCCTAGATACATGCTTGGGAATGATAGGCATATCAACCATTATCTTCGCAACAGCGACCTCAGGAGAAACTTCCTCAAAATGTTGGAAAGGCGTTTCTATGAATTCGCCATCCAACTCCACATAGCAGAAGGAGTTGAGGTGACTTATCATGTACTCTTCCTCGTCGTGCACCGTTATAATCTTACCCTGAACAAGATATTTTAGTATTTGGTGTAAATAGGAGGTAACTGCCCCAACATAATGGATCCACGACCTTCCCAACAAACAAGAATATGAAGGACGGATGTCCATCACATAAAAGGTGGAGTTGAAAACTTCTGTGCCTACTTTGATAGGAATGTCAACCTCTCCGTGGACCATTCTTTTGGACCCATCAAAGGCCTTAACAACGATGTTACTGGGTTTGAGGGTCAATCCTTCACAGTCCAAATGGTCTAACGCTTTATTTGACATCATATTCAAGGATGAACCGGTATCAACTAAGACATGGGCAAGGGTGGTTCCCCTACATTCAACTGAGACATGCAGCGCGTCGTTGTGTTTCCTTCCCTTGGGAGTCAAATCAGCATCGGAAAAACCAAGACCATTATCAGCAGTAAGGCTGGCCACACACTCTTGAAACTGGTAAGCCGAAGTTTCTTGAGGCACATGTGCCGTCTTTAAAAATTTGATTAAGGCCTTAGCATGAGCCTCGGAGCAGAGTAGGAGAGCTAACATGGAAATTTTGGAAGGGGTCTGCCCTAGCTGTTCCACGACGTCGTAGTCGCTCTTTTTGATTATCTTTAAGATTTCTTCCATTTCTTTCTGGGTGGTTTCGGGGATTACCACAGTCTGAGCCTTCATCCTGACAGGCGCTTTCAGTATCCCCTTACCCTTATCGGTAGTATCAACAGATGGTCTAACTTCAGGAGTATCCAATTCTTTAATTATCGAGCCTTGAACAGATGGCTTAACAGGCACAGAAGCTTTCGAGGGTCCGAAGACTGCTCGTGGGGGAGCAATCTCCGGAGAGAAAATCTGTCTGCTGCGAGTTATCTTGCTTGTTCCCGCAATGTTCCATATATCAGGGGTTCCGTCTTCAAAATTCTCTTGGATTGATTAAATCTGTTTGATACCATGATAGAAGATTTCTCCTCCGTAGTTCCATGGTATTGTCTTGTTAGATTGATACGGGACAGGCCCCGTCATGGTGATTTTTAACGGCACAAACTTAGGATCAGGCGTAATCTTGACATGCCTTTTGCAAGCCTTGGGAAGATTGTCGGAGATGGTTATTATTGCAATATCATTGGTCGAAGTAACAAAGGTAGCAGGAATAATAGGAGTGAAGGTATCAATAGGAGTCTTTTGGAAGAGTATCTCTTGGGTATCCATCAAGCGTTTGATGCCTGATTTCAACATTGGGCAGTCAACTCGTATGTTTAAACAGAAGTAACAGTCTTTTCCACAGCCCAGGAATATCTCAGCTCTCATCAAATTCACTTTAATCACTGGTAACAGAGTTAAAAGGTCAGCAACATTGGTAACATGAAGGTCTTCCATAACGGCATGAACATTATGACCGTGCTTGGGCATTGGGGCAGAAATCACATTCGGCTTTTCGGGCGCATCGAATTCTACCTCCTTGGAGTCGATCAGGTCTTGGATTTTGTTCTTAAGAGCCCAACAATTGTTGGTATCATGACCTACACTATCAGAGTGGTAAGCACATTTTGCATTGGAGTGGTAATATGGAGAAGATGTATTAGGGTTCTTTGGCGCTTCCTTCAAATTGATAAGATTCAACTTTAGCAAATGAGGGAGTACTTGAGTTGGCGTCATGTTGATTCAGGTGAACTGCCGTTGTGGCCTTTCTACCCGTTGTTGATTAGGTCTTGACTGATTGCCGCGAGGTTGATCATTTGAAGAGTTTTGAATCATCACAGCCCCTACCGTCCGTCGGTGCCCCATTCCTCCTTGGCTTTTCTGAGAATAAACAGCAGAAGCTTCCTTCTTAGCTGGGAAGGTCTTCTTAACAGTGGTGGACGCGGAGGCATCTTTCTGAATCTTACCACTTTTAATGTCGGCCTCGACCCTTTCACCAGTCAAAATCAGTTCGGTGAATCCCGCGGAGGAACTCCCGATTAAATGATTGAAGAAAGGGCCAGACAGGGTCCCTAAAAACATGTCCACCAGCTCTCTATCCGACAATGGTGGTTTCACCCTTCCATCCAAATCACGCCACTTCTAGGCATACTCTTGAAATCCTTCATTGGAAGTCATACCCATACTCTATAGTTGAGTACGAGTAGGCGCTAAATCAGTGTTGTATTGGTATTGTCGGTAGAAAGCGGCAGCTAAGTCTTCCCAGTTATGAACCTCTGATCTCTCGAGTTGATAGAACCAGTCCAATTGTGTGCCTGACAAACTATCTTGGAAAAAATGGACCCAAAGATCCTTATCAGATGAGTGGGGTTGGATCTTTCAGACGTAGGATCTTAGATGCATCTTTGGACACGACAGGCCGTCATACTTAGAAAATGTTGGTACTTTGAATTTGGGAGGAATAACAATCCCAGTGACCAACCCTAGTTCTTCGAAATCTAAACCAGGTACCCTTTGCAACTCCATGGCTGCCAATCTATCTTCAAGATTTTTAAATTTAACATCCGCAGGGGGATATTTCTGTTCGGAGTAATCTTCGTCTTCTTCCTCTTCCTCTTCTTCTCCTTCGAATTCAGATTCAGAGGGCATTGCAGTTCCTTTTCCTTTACCAGCCCCTTCATCAGACGTTGAGGGGAACTCAAGAACTTTTCTAGCATTGCTTTCAAACCTTCTTCCCATGATGACTACACCAGGTCTTTTCTTCTTTTTCTCTTTATCTTTCTCTAGCAGTGCTTTGAGGTCCTCTTGACCTTTTGCTAAGGTCATGAGGAGTTGCTGGAATTGAGAATTTTGCGCTTGCAGATCCTTAACCGTCTGCTCCAAATCCATCTTGCTGAAATAAACAGTAGAAAGATAAGGAAACCTGGTGTGAAGACCTGTTTATGCATATGATGAATGATATGTTATTCATGTAATGCATTCAAGGATTCAGAAAATTCAAATTTGTTGCAAACAAAAAGAACACACGTCATATTAAGAAGAAATTTGTTAGTACATAAGTGCCCCATGGGCAAAATATTACAAAATTCTTAATGTAAAAAGACATTGCACATCCTCTTTGGTGCGATGTAAGTGTTGAGAGTTTCCTCCTCATGAAGTCGACGGGTAAGCTCCAAAACCTTCTTCTCACTGGCATAGAAGATGGCTTCAAAATTATTTCTTTCTTCTTTGATTTGGATCCAACTCTTTTGTAATTCTTCCAATGATGTTGGCATGTCAGGATATTGGAGGGTGTATGGAACCTCTCCTTCCATAACAGGCTCTTTGATCACGGGGAGAATGTGAGGATATGGAATCATAAGATTCTGGGTGCGGATTCGTACCCACTTGAGGTAAGGCTCAAGGGGGATGGAATTCTTGTGCCCTAGTGTCTTACTATCCACTTTCTTGGGCATCCTCCAAGCTCTGATGAACCTTTGTCGAAGTCCTTGCGCATCGTTGTCGAAGTCAAAAACCAGGTCAGGGATCAGCATGTCATGAGGACCATCCCTTCTAGCATATCCAAACTGCCTTAGAGCTAAATAGGGGTTGTAGGTTATGCCTCCCCTAATTCCAAGTAGTGGGACATTAGGGAATTCCCCACAATGATCAATGATGATGACATTTTCTCTGGACCGAGAACACCAATGAACATCAGAATGCGTAAGGGTCATCAATCGTTGTGACCACCTTAAACCCTACTCATTCTTCAAAACTGATTGTGGAAGGTGAGAAATAAACCACCTTTCTAGGAGAGGAGTACAGCACATGAGAACACCTCTTTTCCTCATTGTTCGTGTGTAAATTGAGTGTAGGATGTCCCCAAGCAATGTAGGCACAGGATTCCGGGATATGAAAATCTTGACAGCGTTCGCATCTATAAGTTGATCAGGGTTTGGGAACAAGACCAACCCATAGATGAGGAGTGCCACAATCTCTTCAAAAGCTTGTAGATCTAGAGAGTTCCAGCAGCCTTGTGCCTTCTCAAACAGAAACTTTGCCAAGAAACCCTTGACACCACTTCTGGTTTCCCAATGACCCTTGATATCATATGGTTGCAAGTGTAATGCTTGAGCAACATCTTCAGGCTTTGGTTCTTTTTCCGTACCGTTGTAGGGTAGTTGATGAAGAATAGGAATTCTCAGGAGTTGAGAAAATTCCTCCAAAGTAGGTACTAGTTGGTAATCAGGGAAGGTGAAACAGTGGTGTAGGGGGTCAAAGAACTGGAAGAGAACTTTCACCATGTCTTCTTCAATGTTGGAGTTGACCAAGTTGAGAAGTCTACCATGTCTTTCACTAAAGAGATAATTATCTGGAATCCTGGAAGTAAGCTCCTTGAGTTGAGGAGGGATTCTCACAAGGTTGACTTGAATTGTTTTCCTACGAAGAGATTACATGACCTACAAAACAAGAACAAAGATGAAGATCCAAACCCTTGAAATGGTTAGTAGATACATATGATGCTTTATGATGTTCATGATGTATGCACAAGCACATGTACAAACAAGTCACACCAAACCCTAGTTTCAGGCTTGCATGAGGTTTATAGGTAAATACCCTCTTGAGTTTAGTTGGCTAAACCTGTCCTATAAATAGTAACCGGGTCCTAAGGAGATCAATATCACTGGATTGTTTTCTATGTTCATTGTTTTGGTTTAGACACTTAACTGGCGACCAAAATATTCCAAGAAAACAATCCTCAATGAGTGTAGTATCGAGTATCTACCAACTTCGGACTGTACCAAAGCCGGTCATCTCACTACCCCTAATAAAAGGCTAAGATGGTCAAGTAAGGTTCTAAGAGTTCATTAGTGCTTCATGACATCACTCAGCGGCCCCGTATTCTCTTTGATTGACTCAAAGGCTACCGGTACTCACAAATATGTGGCACTAATATAGCTATTGCTTCAACCATGTCGGTATACCCCACACAGTTTCCACAATGTATTGCTATTTACCTATGAATGTTTCCCAAATTCGGGTGTAGGATTTCAAGCCCAAACAAGAGAACCAAATGTAAAGCAAACAAAACAATCAAGATGATCATGCAAAGGTGATCTAAGCCCTAAGGTTACTCCACTTTTAAAGTTGTCCCCAGTAGAGTCGCCAGTTATGGCGATACGGTGGGAGAACTGACTTGAAGTTTTGCGTTTCGTCGCAAATGTTTCGGTTTAGCAAGAGTCGCCACCGAGTTTTTATTTTATCCTAAGGAAAGGTCAAAAAGCACAGGAAAAACCTTTGAGATTTTTTCTTGGGTTCAGGGAGTAGATTATAGAAAGGGAAGGTATTAGCACCCTTTCTATCCATGGTTATCCATGGGCTCTTAGCTACTTGTTTAGATCACTTGCTTTGCTTTTCAATTGTTTGAAATGGTGCTCTTCAATTGTTTGAAATGGTGCTCTTCAATTGTTTGAAATGGTGCTTTATGTGTGGTTTTGAAATATGTTTTGAAAAGAGGCCATCGTTGTGGCAACCTTTATAATGATTCTTGTTGGAATGTATACAAAGGTGTTTTTATCTTTTGAAAAGTTTTCAATGTTTGAAAGTAGGATTTTGAAATTGTGTTGTGAAGTGTGTTTGAAGATATCAAGGATGTTTTTGCAAGATTTTGATCAAGTAACTAAGAGCTATCTACCCTATTTTACTCAAAGATCTTTCTTATGTTTTTAACCCTTTTAACAGTGTTGTTTCACCATTGTATTTGGTGAACAACCTTGTGTTAGGATGTTAAACGGGACAGGCGCGGGTCATCGTGTAGACCATGATAGAAATTGTGTCAAGTATTTTTGATAATTTTCTTAAGGGACTTGATCATTTTGTTTAGGCAACTCAGATAGCGTCATCGAGGGACTATGATCTTTTGTTTTGTTTTTGTTTTACCAAAGTACTTAACATGCATACCATGACCCATTTTTGAAGGCAACAAGTGGATTGTAACCCTAGGGGTGCAAGTGTGCATTGTGTTTGTTTTTTCATGCATTTTTATCTTTGATTAGGTCAAACTAATTGTTGGTTTTGATTTGGCATACAAACCCTAATTCTCTAAGCATGGCATAATTGAAAGCATTTAAGTGCGTAAAAATAAATCTAAGCTATTAAAACTTTGATATAGGGAGGGGGGTACAATTTTGAACAGGGGATTATCTTTCAAGAAATTAAAATCCTAAATTATTACAACCCAATTGAATTTACAATGCATAATATTTAAATGTACAATATTTAAATAAGCAAAAATAAACAAATATTAAATAAAAATGTATTATGCAAAAAAAAGTTTTTTATGTATGCAAAGTATTTTTAAGTGTAAAGAAATATGGAGGAATGATAAAATAAAAAAAAATATTAATTTTATTTTTATTAAAGGGGTAAACCCTAATTTTCTTTAAGAAAATGATATTATTTATTATTTATATACAAAAATATGTTGATATATACAAAAATGAAATATATTAAAAAAATGTATTTTTTAGCATAAAATATAAAAAGGGTAATATTTAAATATTTTACTCTAATTATTTAATAAAATAAAGGTATATATATATATATATATATATATATATATATATATATATATATATATATTAAATATGTATAAAATAGAATAAAATATTTACAAAAATAAAATATATTCAAGAAAATGTTTTAAATGTGAATAAAAATAAGAAATGAAAATAAAAGTATTATTTACATTATTTTTAAATTTAAACAAAATAATATAAAAGTATATAAAAGGTTTTAATGCTAGTAATAATTAAAATAAATACCAAATAAATGTAAAAAATTATAAAAATATTTTTGGATCATTTTTTATGTTTGAAAATAAAATATCAAAGTCAGAAAAGAAAATAAAAATGCAAAAATATCAAAATTCAAGAAAATGGGCCAGGGGGTGTGAAACTGAGTACAACATCTTTCATTCACAAACCTAAGGCTAAATGTTCCTAAATAGAGAGATAGAAGTTCATAAAAAACCTGTTTCAGTTGGACACGAGTTGGACAATGTAGCAACTTTCAGTGAGGCCTGGGGTTCTTTTGAGCTTGCTTGATGTACCCTGAACCTTTCCCAATGCTTAGTTTGTTTTGAAATGGCCTGAATCAACCTCTAGAAGTCAACCTGCATAAGCTTGAAACAGAAATTGTAAACACTGTAAATGGAGTTACAGTTGTAAATGGAGGTTTGAGACAACTTGAGTGAGTTGAATGGAATGTGTTTGAAGTGGAAAGGAGCAAAAGGTACGAGCAAAATGAGCTATGGCACTCAAGTTACAGCAACTGCCTTGTTTTGCATGTTTTTGGTGTTTTGGTGTTCAAGGGTGTTTGAGGGATGATTGGCTCATCTTTATGGCTTACAAGGATGTGTAAAACTTGTTTGAGACCTTGGCTTAAGTTGAATATATCAGATATGTGTGTTATTGACTTTTGGCACAATGACTTGTTTCTGAAGTAAAAGTGAGAAGTGACCATGCTATGGCCTGTACAGGCTAGCTCCAAGCATGTACATAGTTGGTGTACTATGCCTGAGATTAGGGAACTTTGTTTGCAGCAAAAGGCTTGGTCCAATGCTCAAGAGAAACAAATTTGCAAAAGTTATACTTTATGAAAATGGAAGTGCAACCTTTATGCCAAAAATGGATTAATCCATTGTGCCAAGCTATAATGGTCAGAATAACACCAATGTCCAATGTATTTGCATTCAATTTTTGAGTGTAAATTGGTTTAGAGACCTGTAATCAAGTACAAAGCTAGTTTGGTCAGATTTTGCAAGTTGTATGAACATGTTTTGGCCATGGCTACAAAGTGTGTTTTTTCCAACTTCAAGCATTCGATTCTCCCTAACCACAAATGTGTTTGAGGAGTTCTTGGACAATTTGAAAAGCTTCCAACATGTACTATAATCCATCTTTGAAATGAAACTTGATACTCCAAGTGGAACTATGTGAAAAATGGCCAAGAAGATGGGTCAAAATCCTGCCTAAACTAGGGCAAAATTTATCTAAGTTAAAAGTTTTAGGTACCCTTGTTCCAAAAATCATAACTTGAGATCCAAGCTTCTTTTGAGAAAACTTTGTGAATCAAAGTTGTAAAATTTGTGATGGACTACCACTTTCATGTTGTAAGTTTTGTTTGAATCCATTTGCATCTTGGTGAAAATGTGGGACAAAGTTAGGAAAAATTAAGAAAATTTCATAACTTAGAAAAATTCTAAGTTATGAAAATTTTCAATTTCAAACCCTAATTTGCAATTTTGGGTTTCTTGATGAAAAAGTTTCATAATTTGACATATCTTGATGAAAAATGATCCTTGGCACTTGAATTTGACCAAAAAAGTCAAAGTTTGACTTTTCAGTATACAGTCAAATTTTTATCAGTTGACTGAGAAATTCATCTGTCAATCCTATGCATTTGAGATCTTTTGAACTTGTTGCATAGGTCAAGATAATGTCATTGAGTCCTTTAGTCCATGGTTGAATTGATTTGCCATTGGCTAGGTCAAACAGTCAAAAATTGCCTTTGTACAGTCAAAACCCTAAAAATGACCATTTTGCCCTTTTGGTGATCTGATCAAATTTCTTGTGGAATTGTGGTCCAAACTTGATAAAATGGTTCATATGATTTCATAATGTTCATGTGGGTCAAAATTCATGAGGTTTGACTGTAAATTGGCCACAGTTGACTTTTTCCTCAATATAGTTGATTTCTAGGTCAACTGTCCAATTGATTGGGCAAAAATTTGATTCAAGGCTTGAAACTTGGTATGGGAAAACTTATGAGTCCAATATGAAGTATGAAAGTCAATTTGGGCATTGCAGGTCAAAACATCCCTGTGCAAACTCAAACCCTAATTTAGGTCAATAGTGCAAGGAGGTGTCTTGAGTCGAGCAAACCCTAGCTTGGTTTTGAGTTCCAAAAGTCTTGTGATGAGAAATGTTGATAAAATGAGATGGAAAATTTTGGGGTACAACAACCCCGAAGATGCATTTGTTTGGATTCAGCCTTAGCTTGTATTTCTTTAGCCTCTCAAATAGCTTATGCAAATAATCAAGGTGCTCTTCCTTAGTTTGGGACCTCACTATCATATCATCAATGTAGACTTCTATCTAATGATGAATCATGTCATGAAATAAAGCCACCATAGACCGTTGATAAGTAGCGCCTGTGTTCTTAAGCCCAAAAGGTACGACCTTATACCAGAAGGTTCCCCACTGTGTGACAAAAGTAGTTTTCTCCATCCATGAAGGAGAATACCTTGTGTGAAACAGTGTTGTCAACCAAGACGTCAATATATGGTAGTCGGAAGTCATCTTTGGGGCATGCTATATTTAAGTCCCTATAGTCTACAGACATACATACCTTACGGTCTTTCTTCGGCACTGGAACAACATTTGCAACACATTGGGGATACGACGTCACTGCCAAGAAACCTGCATTGAATTGTTTCATTACCTCAACCTTGATCTTCTCAAACATATCAGGACGCATGCGGTGAAACTTTTGTTTGATCGGAGAATAACCCTCTTTCATTGGTAGACGATGAACCATGATATCGGTATGGAGCCCTGGCATGTCTTCATATGACCAAGCAAATACCTCAACATAGTCATGCAACATCTGAACCAATATGCTCTTGACACTGTCTTCCAAGTTGGCACCAATCTTGACTTCTTTCTTATCTTCCTCAGTACCCAAGTTTATCACTTCAACCGGTTCTTCGTGTGGGTTGATGGCCTTTTCCTCTTGTTTCAGAATTCTGGCGAGTTCTCTAGGTATCTCACAATCTTCTTTACCTTCATCTTCGACTTGATAGATTGGATTTTTGAAGTCATAAACGACAATAGCAGAATTGTTGTCAATGAGATCCGAAACGGGTGTGGATCTGCAAATGTGTGTGCATGTAAGGTCACATGGCTATTTGAAAATGTAGTAAAGTAAAATAAAGACAAGGAGTGCAAAATTTGAGTGCAAAATCGTCCAATGTTTTCACTAAATAAGCATATGATATATGAAATGACAACCCTTAACAAATGGACCATTGTGCCCTGGGAAAGGCACATGGATTAAAGTCATTGTTTTAAAGGAAAGTATACAGACAAAACATCTTAAAGCAATAAAAACAAGAAATAACAATTACTCTTGGCTGAAGGAGATTGGGATGAAGTCTTTGGCCTTCCAATTTTTAAGTTCACCGTCAGTAGTTAGGGATATCCAGTCGTCTAGGTCACCATCATTGTTAGTGTCTTCCAGAGCATTGACTTCATTGTTGCTAATACGGAGAGGTGGTCCTCCAGCACGAAAACGTCGAACCTCTTTCTGAGCCTTTGAAGTAAAACCCAATCCAAAATTTTCAGATTTGTAGAGGATATCAGGAAGTTGTCCCCATATAGTGGAACCTCCATCTTCTACCACGGCTTAAGCATCCTTCAGAGAGGCCATTCTTGGTGTGTCTTTAGAGATCTTAGGAGTAGCAAGAGTAGCAGCAATCATTGGAGAGATTACTTCAAATGCTTGACAAGGAGTTTCAATGAATTTTCTGTCAATTTCAACATATTTGAAAGAATTTAAATGAGTAACCATATATTCTTCCTCCGTACAAACTGCGACAATCTTCCCTTTCACTGGGTATTTCATCTTTTGATGCAACGTAAAGGTAACCACACCTGGCCCATGAATTCATGGGTGTCCCAACAAGAAATAATAGGTCGGGAGGATATCCATTACATAAAATGTTGAATTGAAGACTTGAGACCCTACCTTGATCGGCAAATCAACCTCTCTGTGGACCATTATTTTTGAACCATCGAAGGCTCTTACCAAAATATCGATGGGTTTCAGCACCAGCCCATCACAATCTAGCCTATCCAAAGCACCTTTAGGTAAAACATTTAGAGAGGACCCAATATCTACTAACACATGCGCCAAGGTAGTGCCTTTGCATTCACTAGAGATATGAAGAGCTTTGCTGTGATTCTTCCCCGCCGGAGTTAAATCTACATCAGAAAATCCCAAGCCATTATCAGCAATTAGGCTTGCCACACAATTCTCAAATTGATCAGCAGTGGCCTCTTGTGGTACATGGGCATTCTTCAAGAATTTTAGCAGAGCTGGGGCATGTGCTTCGGAGCATAAAAACAAGGACAACATGGATATCTTTGAGGGTGTCTTCCCCAGTTGTTCAACTATTTTGGGGTCACTTTTTTGGATTATTTTTAGAATTTCTTCCATCTCTTGTCTATATGCGTCTTCGATTGTCACTTCTTTTGAGGATGCCTCCATCAGGGCATGCTCAATTACTTTATTTTTAACTCAGGCATTGGCAGTTGGCCCAGCAGTAGGAATGCGAGTAGCTGTTGTAGTAGTTGTTGGAGGAGAGATCTCCGGAGAGAAGATCCTTCCTGTCCTAGTGACCTTACTATTTCCATCAATATTTGTAATTTCAAGATCCTCATTTTCATCAATCCATGGCGCTTGCTTGACACCATGATAATAAACTTATGCCCCATAGTTCCAAGGCACATCTTTGTCAGAGGAATAGGGACTGGCCCCACTGTAGTGATAATTAGGGGAGCCACTTTTGGCTCAGCAGGAATCGTTGTAGGGCCTTTAGAGGTGATCCTAATAGGATCATTTGAAATGGTGATTATGGAAACATCTTGAGGTATACTTTTAGGTAAGCTCTTTATCGACAGAGTTTTCTCAAACAGAATTTCACGGCTATCAATCAGGCGTTGAATACCTTTCTTCAACCACATAACAACCATTGGTTTGAGAAGCACAATGGTTACAATTTTCAAGGAAGCCAAGAAATAAACCGAATCTTAACAAATTCTTCTTAATAATCAATAAGGGAGTAGTCAAATCATTGACGGTGGAGATAAATGAGACATCGTCAATGGCATTGACACCTTTACCATGACTAGGCATGGGTGCGGTAATCACATTAGAGGTTTGTGGAGGTTCAAACTTAATTACTTTTTTATCAATCAAATATTGGATCTTGTTCTTCAACTCCCAACAATTTTTGGTGTCATATTCGGGACTATTTGAATGATAGGCGCATTTCACATTCAGGTTATATTTGGGAGTGGCAATATTGGGATTTGGAGGAGGATCTCGTAGCATTACCAAATCTGCCTTCAACAGATGTTGTAGAGCTTGAGAGAGTGGCATGTTAATCATAGTGAATTGCCTCCTCGGGGCGCCTGGCCTTTGTTGATTGTTTGATTGTTGTGGTCATTAAACTGGGGTTGGGTTTGAAATCAACACAACTCCTACTGACTGATGACGATCATTCTTGATACGACTCCTTTGTCCATAAACAACATTTGTCTCTTTCTTACAAACAAATGGTTTCTTTACAGCATTAGAGGTTGAAGCCATGGGGATCTTTCCTCTTTTGATTCCACTTTTCAACTCGCTCGCCAATCAAAATCAACTCAGTAAACCCTGACGAAGAACTCCTAATTAGCAAATTAAAGAATGGACCAGTAAAGGTGCCCATAAACCTATCCACTAATTATCTGTCAGTCAAAGGGGGTTGCACCCTTCCAGCCAAGTCCCTCCATTTTTGAGCATACTCCTTAAAGCCTTCGCTTGATCCTATAGTCATATTCTGTAATTGCGCGGGAGATTGTGCAAGATCAACATTATATCAGTATTGTCTGTAGAAGGCAATAGCCAAATCTTCCCATGTGTGGATATTAGTCCCT
Source organism: Vicia faba (assembly GCA_948472305.1). Lineage (NCBI taxonomy): Eukaryota > Viridiplantae > Streptophyta > Magnoliopsida > Fabales > Fabaceae > Vicia > Vicia faba. Next base: position 1,217,994,916 of record OX451738.1, on the reverse strand, counting down.
TCTAGTTAATAAAACCATTCCAACTGTGTCCAATCTACCTCTCTTGGAAGAAATGAACCCATAACTTCCTATCGGCTGTGTATGGTTGAATCTTGCAGACATAAGACCTCAGATGCATTTTGGGACAAGATATTCCATTATACTTGAAAAAGACATGAACCTTGAATTTGTTGGGAATGACCACCCCAGGGACCAAACCTAAATCTCCAAAGTCCAAACCAGGCACTGTTTTAATCTCTGCAACCTTAAATCGGTCTTCTAGCTGTTTGTATTTGTCCTCCGCCGGTGGGTACTGCTCATTGGAGTAGTCTTCGTCCTTAGAAATCTGGTTATTTCCACCCCTAGCCATGGTGCTTATAACATCCTCGTCTTGATTGTCTTCTTCCTCTGAAGAAGCCTCTTCTATTTGAACCAGTCGGGCGGGCCCCTTGAACCTTCTTCCTATGTTGAGAATAACAGCTCGTTTCTTGGTCTTCTTTTTGGTGGCAAGGAGTGCCATCATTTCTTGCTGTCCTTTAGCTAAGTTTAGGAGAGTCTCTTGGAAATGTGTGTGTTTAGTTTGCAGATCTTTGATGGTTTGCTCTAGAGCCATCTTATACAGTAAAAAGATGAGGAAACCTGTATCGGAAAACCTGCTTATGATATGATGCATGCTATGTGGATGAAATCTTTTCAAGGACCTCAAGAGATTTAAATTTTCTAGCCAAAAAGGAAACAGAAACAACAATTGTATTAATAATTTCAAAAGTTACAATTTACCCTTGGGCTTACAATCTCCCACGAGTCTTTCGTCTTTGTGTCGAGGTAGGAATTCAGGCTTTGCTCCTCGTGAAGTTGCTTTGTGAGCTCCAACACTTTCTTCTCGCTTGTGTAGAATCGAGCTTCAAAGGTGTCTCGTTCCCCCTTGAGTTGAATCTAATATTGCAATGCTTCGAGGTTGATAGGCACGTCAGGATGGAGAATGGTATAAGGAATATTACCCTCAATGTCAGGCTCCACAACTATTGGTAGGATAGCAGGATATGGCATCATGAGATATTGAGCACGAGCTCGCACCCATTTGAGATAAGTCTCCAAAGGAATAAAGTTCTTATGTCCCAAAGTCTTGCTATCAACCTTGTTTACCATGCCTCAAGCTCGAACAAACCTTTGACAATTACCTTGGATATCACTCTCGTAGTCGAATAAATACCTTAGATGAGTGCGTCGTGGGGACCATCTCTTTAAGCATAGACAAATCACCATAGAGCTAGAGAAGGGTTATAAGTAATACTTCCCCTAATGCCCAAGAGTGGAACATTAAGGAACTCCCCACAACGGTCAATGATGGTAATATCCTCTTGATATCGAGAACACCAAGAGATATCACAATGAGAGAGCGACATCATCCTTTGAGACCAGATCAAGCCTTGTTCATTCTTCAATACTGATTGGGGAAGGTGAAAAATAAACCACCTAGATAGCAACATTATGCAACATATAAGAGCCCCTCTCTTCCTCATGGTACGAGTGTGAAGAGTATGCAAATTGTCTCCGAGCAAAGTAGGCACAGGGTTACGAGAAAGGAAGATTTTGACAGCATTCGCATCTATGAGTAGGTCAAGATTAGGAAACAATACTAACCTATAGATTAGAAGATCCAAGACTTCTTCAAAAGCTTGCAAATCCATAGCCTCTCAAAACAGTCGAGCCTTATCTAACCGAAACTTAGCTAGAAAACCCTTGACTCCACTCCTTGTTTCCCAATTATCTATAATGTCGGACCTCTTCAAATGTAAGGCCTTGGCAATAACATCATGTTTTGGAGTTTCCTCTAAATCAGTGAAAGGAATTTGATCAAGGAATGTGTGATACGGTGGGAGAACTGACTTGAGGGTTTTGCATTTGATCGCAAATGTTGCGGTTAGCAAGAGTCGCCATCGACTTTTCTTTTATCCAAAAGGAAAGGTGAAAAAGCACATGAAATACCTTTGAGATTGTTTCTTGAGTTCGGGGGGTAGATTATGAAAAGGGAAGGTGTTAGCACCCTTTTCATCCATGGTTTTCCATGGGCTCTTAGTTACTTACTAGATCACTTGCTTTTGTTTGAAATTATGCTTTGTGTGGTTTTTGAAAGTATTTTGTAAAGAGGCCATTGTTTAGGCAACCTTTGTAATGATTCTCGTTCGTAAGAATGTATACAAAGATGTTTGATCTTTTGAAAATGTTTTCAATGTTTGTAACATATTTGAAAATGTGTGTGATTGTTTTGAAAATAGCGAGGATGTTTGTTTGAAATTGAGCAAGTAATTAGGAGTAATCTACCTACTCAAATGTCTTTCTTGTTCATTTTCTTTTCCTTTCACATTATTGTGTTACCATTGATTTAGTAAGCAACCCTATCTTTGGATGTAAACGGGACGGGCATGGGTTATCGTATAACCATGATTAGCAATGTTGCAAGGTATCTTAGCATTCTTTTTGAGGGACTAAGATCATTTGTAAGACAACCTAGATAGCGTCATCGAGGGACTATGATCTTGTATTTTCTTGTTTTGGCTAAGATACCTCACATGCGTAATATGGCCATTTATAAGGCAACCAAGTGGTTTTTACCTTAGGGGTGCTTGTGTGCAAGTGTATCATTTTCATGCTTGTTTTTGTCTTGAATTCAGGTTTTTCTACTTGTTGATTTTAGTATTTCCATACAAACCCTAATTACTAGCAATTGTATATAAAGAGATAAATTGTGGAATTTAAAATTACTACGCTATTACAACATTAGTGGGAGGGGGTGTACAAATTACAAATGGGGATTACAAGAAATTAAACCCTAATTAGTCTATTACAACCAAATTGAATTTATACAAGAATTGAAATAAATAATGCACAAGATGAATTAAATATACAAGAAGATAAATGTGAAGAAAAATGGATATTTTGTTTGATGTTTTATGAAAAGGAATTTTACCTTAACATAATAAAATAAAGAAAATAATTTATTAAGTTTGAAATTGTTGAGAAAAGATTTTAGGTGAAAACCCTAATTCTATTAATCAAAAGAAAATAAGTTAAAGAAAAGTATTATTTTTTGGCATTTTTTATCTTGAAAATATTTATAGCATTATAAAATATTTTTAGTCTTTTGAGTATTAAAATAATATATTTTAAATGGTGTGAAGAAAAATAAATAAATAATACAATATTAATTAAGTTTATAAGATTTACTTAAATAAATAAATAAATTATGAAGATGAAAAAAAATTTATTTATGGAAAAATAAAATAAAATAAGTCAAAATAAAAAATATCATTTTTTGCATTTTTATCATTTTTTTTTTGTATTTAGAAAATATATTTGAGAAAATAAAAACATATAAAATGAAGAAATAAAATAAAATTGGGCCAGGGTGCAAATATGAAACAAGGGGGGAAGGTTAGAAAAAAAGTCTGGCCCAGGAGTGGAAGGCCCATGCGTTTGTTTGTTGGAATAAAAAAAGACAAAAATGTAAAAAAAAAAATGCAAAAAGGCAGCGCTGAGGTTCGAACCCATGACCTCTATCAATAACATGCACTGCCTTACCACTGGGGTGGCTGTACATCCGTTAACTTAAATGAAAAAATAAATACATAAGGTAAAACGTCTCCATGACCTGTACTTCGTCTTCAACCTTCAGCCAGCCGGACTGCCTGTATCTCATTCATTTCTCAACAAAAATGGAAAATGCAAACATGAAAGTTGTGCTATTTTTCCTCACGAATCCAACCATATAACTTATGTAAGCTAAAAGTCAAAGATGAAGATTAATTTTGCTGGCCCTAAATTGAAACCTAATTTTTACAAAAAGTTCAAATCTAAAATTCTCTACACACTGTCAATATAAATGAAAACTATGGACATGGTTAGCTTTAGAGCAATGATATCTACATTTTTACTTCACAATGTATGCATAAAGGATGCTTGTATCAAGATATTGAAGTTAGAAAAATTAACTCTTGCAAATGGATTAGTGTATGGAGTTTGAGCAAGCTTTGAGGTGACCTAAGAATCTGTTTAGCTTGCCTGGACCTCCTTGAGTGTATTCCAACTCCTACTTTGCTTTGAAAGTCCCTGAATCTCCCTAGTCAAGTCAACTTGCAAGCTTGATGTTTGAAAATGGTGAATAGTAATGGAGGGGTTAAAGTCTTGAAACAGGGGCTTGGATCACTTGTGTATGATGTATGTAAGGTGTTTGAATGATTAAGAATCAAAACGCACGAGTGGAAATGGAGATGGAGAGTTTTGGCTCAAAACTGTCAAGTTGAGCAGTCTTGTGCAGCAAGGGTGTTTGGGAGAGTTTTTATGATGCTTCCAATCGTGTGTTGTGTTGTAATTGAATTGTTAATATGTATGGAAAATATCTCATCACAAAATCACTCCAGGCTTCTGAGTTATAGGGTTATGGCTCTATAACTTGCTTTTAAAGAAAAGTGAAATGACAAATCTCAAATGTTGTACAAGCATGTCCTGAACTTCTTCATGGCTTAGAAACCTTGCTTTTGGATTATAGGTGTTGTGTATGCAGAAAGAACAAGTTATAAGCTCAAGACAAGTTGACTTTGTCATTAAAGCAACTTTTCAAGAATGGAATGGTAACTTTCTTCCTAAAATGGAAAATTAGCTTGGACAATGCTTGGAACACTTGGATAATAGCTCAAAAGCAAGTGTAATCTTCTGATTATGGAGAGATCTTGAGTTTTAGAAGCCTGCAAAACAATATTGTGCAGCATAGGTTTGAAATTGGATTCTTGTTCATCACAAAATGCCTTGTAATTCAAGTGACAAAACACCAAATTCATCTCTTCGATTCTCCCTACTCAAGAATGATCTCAAGGAGTTCTTGGACATTTTTTAAAGCTTGAAAAGTTCTATACAACCCATATTTAAATTTATTTTTAATATTACTCTTGGAACTATATGAAAAAGTTCCATGAAGTTCGGTCAAAATCCTGACCAAATTAGGGCAAAATTTCACTAAGTGTTTAGTTTCATGACCCTTTGTTCACGAAATTATAACTTGAGATCCAAGCACTTTTGGGAGAAGTTGTGTGAAGAAAAGTTGTATATTTCATGGAGATATACAACTTTAATGTTGGAAGTTTCTCTTGAATCATCTCGGATCATGGTGAAAATTTGGCTCAAAGTCATGAAAAAAACATGAATTTTCAACACTTATAAAGTTTTCTAAGTTTAGAAATTTTAACTTTTCAAAATAAAATCTTGACTTTTTGATTTATTGATGAATAATTTTCATATTTTGACATGTTTTGATGAATTGTGATCTTTGGCACTTGAGTTTGACCAAAAAGTCAAAGTTTGACTTTTCAGTATACAATTGACTTTTGATCAGTTGACTGCAAAATTCATTTGACAATCCAATGGATTTGAAATGTTTTGAACCATGTTATTAGGTAAAAATGATGCAATTGGATTCTTGATATCATGCCTTAAACCAATTAACCATTTGTTAGGTCAAAAATCAAAAATTGCCCTTTCCTAGTCAAAACCCTAATTTTGACCATTTTGCCCTTTTGGGGATTTGATCAAATCTCTTGAGGAATTGTGGTCCAAACTTGATCAAATGATACATATGGGTTTAAAATGTTGATGTGGATAAAAAATTATGAGGTCTGACTGTAAATTGGCCATGGTTGACTTTTCCCCCAATACAACTGATTTTTAGGTCAACTGTTTAATTGACTTAGCAAAAATGTGATCCAAGGCTTGAAACTTGGCATGAGTAATCTTGGGGGTCCATAATGACCCATTAAAATCATATGAGGCATTGAAAGTTAAAATGTCCTTGTGCAAACTCAAACCCTAATTTTGGTCATTAGTGTATAAGGAGGTGTCTTGAGCTGGCCAAACCCTAATGTAGTCTTGAGTCAAGGAGATCTTGTGAGCAAATTCTTGGTAAATGAGAGGGATAATTTTGGGGTACAACAGCTTCCCCTGTTCAATATTCTTAAGCCTGAAGAGTTAGATTGGCGAGTTTTTCCATTCGTGACTCGAAGGTGGAAGATGATTGGACACTAGAGTGCCCAGAAATTTGCACTCAATGATGTGATGGTTGAGGGAATGGGATTAAAGATTACATTTGGAGAGGTGATAGAAAGTTTGTAGGAGATGGGCTTAAATATGCCATCCAAAAGTGATTGTTTGAATTGTAACTTGTAATATGAAAGAATGAATATCATAATGGCGTCCGTGTCTAAAGCGTATCAGAATTGTATCTGGGAGCTGATCTTGAATGAGTATCTAAATGGAATCCATGTCTGAAGCGTATTTGAACTATATTTGAAAGTTGAATCTGAATGAGTATCAGAATGGCATCCGTGTCTGGAGCGTATCTGAATTGTATCTAAAAGTTGAATCTGAATGAGTATCAGAATGGCATCCGTGTCTGGAGTGTATCTGAAAGTTGAATTTGAATGAGTATCAGAATGGAATCCATGTCTGGAGCGTATCTGAAAGTTGAATTTGAATGAGTATCAGAATGGCATCCGTGTTTGGAGCGTATCTGAACTGTATCTGAAACTTGAATTTGAATGAGTATCAGAATGGCATCCATGTCTGGAGCATATCTGAACTGTATCTGAAAGTTGAATCTGAATGAGTATCAGGATGGCATCCATATCTGGAGCGTATCTGAACTGTATATGAAAACTATTAACATTGTTAATGATAAATGTTAATCTTATCCTGAAAAGGGTAAAATGTTAGCTAAAATGCAAAGTCATGTTGTATGAAATGTATGATGTAATGCATTTGTTTTATCAATGTTTATGATATGCGGATGCAATGTATGCGTATGTGAGCTAGTCTATTGTGCTTGTTTGTTGGATTTAGGGAAAATAAATCCTTGAATGTTGCTAAGGATATGTAAGTCTTCATGTCTTGAAGTCGAAGTGTTGATGAATTTCCGTTTAGAGAAATAAACTCTGTTGTAAGGGAAATCCCATGTACTGCTTGAAATATTTGTCTGGGGAATCTAGAGAAATTGGATGATTTCTACCGGGGATTGATAATTGGAAGCTTTGTTCCGCTGGGGATTAAACTTTACACTGCGGGGAATTTTTATGGAAAATAAACTTATAGAGATTTCCCTATCTCTTAAAGCCATCAATAATAGTCTTTTTATTTTGTTTATTTGTAAACAGTAATTATGTTCAAATGCATATGTTCAACAATGAATCATTGGACGTTTTTGTAAACAAAACACAAGAGTAAAGAAAAACAGATTGTTTTGTACTTTCAAAGGAATATCTTTGTATTGACTTTGAGTAAGTATTTTTGTACAGTGAGAAAAACATTCTAGTAAGAGAATGTCGTCGTAAAAATTAAAATTTTAATACAAAGAAAAGATAGCTATGTGTAATAATCTCATGGGGTTCTCATCCTGCTATAGCCTTTGTATCTCTGAGCATCTTGTCTATTTGTTGCCTTGTTTGAAGATGATTGAATTGGTCATAAATGTCGAGTTTGCAAGTTGTCCGCAAGGTGATCCAACGGGACATAGTCATACGCTTTAATTCTCTAACTTTTTCCTGGACCTCCCTTTCGCGTTTCCAGTCCATCGGGATACCCTTTTTTGCCCAAGTCGCCCCTTCGGGTTTTCAACTTGCCGGGTGTACAATTTTTTTTTGTTTTTATCCCTAATTTTTGCCCAAATCTTTTTGGTTCGCCGGGATGCCCTTGTTTTGCCTAGGTGTGTCAACCTAGCGGGTATCTTATGCGTAGTATCTTTTGACTATGTCTGCGTTCGCAGGGTGCGGCAGATCGTCACCATCCATGGTGGTCAAGATCATTGCTCCGCTAGAAAAAATGTTTTTGATTACAAATGGTCCTTCGTATGTAGGAGTCCATTTGCCCTTGGGATCACCTTGCGGTAGTATGATACGTTTGATTACTAGATCCCCAACTTGATACACTTACCGTCTGACCTTTTTGTTGAAAGCCTTGATCATTCTTTTCTGATACATTTGACCATGGCAGACAACAGTAAGTCTTTTCTCATCAATTAAGTTCAGTTGATCAAGTCGAGTCTGGATCCAATCGTCTTCATTTAGACCTGCATCATTCATGATTCTTAGAGAGGGGTTCTGAACCACAATAGGCAAGACAACTTTCATGCTGTATACCAAAGAATAGGGTGTTACCCCGGTCGATGTGCAAGCTGTAGTACGATACCTGTGGAGAGCGAATGATAACATCTCATGCCAGTCTTTGTATGTGACTGCCATTTTCTGTATGATATTTTTAATGTTCTTATTTGCAGGTTCGACAACACCATTCATCTTTGGCCGGTAAGGGGAAAAATTGTGATGCTGGATCTTGAATTGCTCGCACAAGGCGGTGATCATAGTATTGTTCAGGTTCGTACCATTGTCGGTAATGATCCTCTCCGGGATACCATATCGGCAGATGAGATTTTGTTTAATGAACCGGGCTACAACATTCTTGGTAACGGAAGCGAATGAGGCTACCTCAATCCACTTTCTAAAATAGTCAATGGCCACTAGGATGAAGCGGTGTCCATTGGAGGTTGTCGGCTTGATTTCCCCAATCATATCTATTCCCCACATAGAAAAGGGCCAAGGAGCCGTCAAGACATTCAGAGGAACCGGAGGTACGTGCACTTTATCAGCATAAATCTAACACTTGTGGCAGGTTCAAGAGTGTTGATAGCAATCTGCTTCCATGATAGACCAACAATAGCCTGCCTGTAGGATTTTCTTTGCCATAGTATGCCCACTGGAATGGGTGCCAAAGGTGCCTTCATGTAACTCAACCATGATCCTTTCAGCTTCAACCTTATCTACGCATCGAAGTAACACAGATTCATGGTTGCGTTTGTAAATAATGTCATTACTAAGGAAGAATTTAGCAGAGAATCTCCTTAAGAACTTCTTATCATTGACTGAAGCTCCTTTTGGATACTCTTGAGCTTCGAGATACTTCTTGACTTCGTGAAACCAAGGCTGGTCCACTACTTCTTCAGTATTAATCTCGTGACAGTGTGCTGGTTCATCCATTCGTTCAATGGTGATATGGGTAGTCTCGTTATCCCATTTAAGTTTAAACATAGATGACATTGTGGCTAGTGCGTCTGCTAGCTGATTTTCTTCTCGCGGGAAGTGCTCAAAGGTAATCTTCTCAAAATGTGGGAGCAATGTCAAAACATGTTCTTTATAAGGGATAAGGTTAGGGTGTTTGGTGTCCCATTACCCTTTGATCTGGCTGATAACCAAAGCTGAATCTCCGAATACATTCTAGGATTTGATCCCCAAGTATATGGTAGCTTTGAGTCCAAAGATGCACGCTTCGTATTCCGCATGTTGTTTGTACAATTGAAGCAGAGTCTTGTCGTAAAAGGAGTATGACATCCTTCAGGAGATATGAGTAAAACACCAATACCATTGCCGAGTGCGTTGGATGCCCCATCAAAGAACAGGGTCCATCGGGATCCTTGTTCAGGTCCGTCATATGGCCTAAATTCTTCACAGTTGTTTACCATCACGATGTCTTCATCTGGGAATTCGAACTCCATGGGCTGGTAGTCTTCCACAGCTTGGTGAGAAAGGTGATCAGCTAGTACACTATCCTTTATAGCTTTCTGGGTAGTATACTGTATATCATATTCCACCAGGATCATCTGCCATCTCTCGATTCTCCCAGAGAGAGCAGGTTTCTCAAAGATGTATTTTATCGGATCTATTTTAGATATCAACAAGGTAGTATAAGTCAGCATGTACTGTTTTAGCCGGCGAGCAGCCCACGCCAGAGCGCAACAAGTTTTCTCCAGCAGTGAATATCTTGTTTCACGATCGGTAAACTTTTTTCTCAGGTAATAAATAGCGTGCTCTTTTCGGCCAAACTCGTCATGCTTCCCCATCACACACCCATTGAATTTTCTAAAACAGTTAGATACATGATCAATGGTCTTCCCTCAACTGGTGGCATTAATACAAGAGGCTCTTGTATGTATTTTTTGATTTTGTCGAAAGCAGTTTGGCATCCATCGTTCCATTTGACTACTTGATCTTTCTTCAATAGTTTGAAGATTGGCTCACAAGTAGCTGTCAGGTGAGAAATGAATATTGCAATGTAGTTTAAACGTCCCAAGAGTCCTCTAACTTCCTTCTCAATACGAGGAGCAGGCATCTCTTGTATCGCTTTTACCTTGGCAGGATCTACTTCAATACCCTTGTTGTTGATGACAAATCCTATGAGTTTACCAGACCTTACTCCAATCGTGCATTTATTTGGGTTCAACCTCAGCTTGTACTTCTTTAGCCTCTCAAACAATTTCTATAAATGATCAAGATGCTCTTCTTCTGTTTGAGATCTAGCTATCATGTCGTCCACATAGACCTCTATTTCGTGATGTATCATGTCGTGAAATAAAGCTACCATGGCACGCTAGTAGGTTGCCCCAGCATTCTTCAGTCCGAACGACATCACCTTGAAGCAGAATGTGCCCCACTGTGTGACAAATGTTGTTTTCTCCATGTCCTCAGGCGCCATTTTGATTTGGTTGTAACCTGAGAAACCGTCGATGAAGGAAAACACTTTGTGTTGTGCCGTATTGTTAACTAGGATGTCAATGTGGGGAAGTGGGAAATCATCCTTAGGGCTTGCCCTATTCAAATCTCCGTAGTCCACGCACATTCGTACCTTGCTGTCTTTCTTGGGTACGGGAATAACATTGGAAACCCATTGCAGATAGGAGGTGATGGCCAAGAATCCAACGTTAAATTGTTTTATGACTTCTACTTTAATCTTCTCTGACATATCTGGTCGCATTCGACGAACCTTTTGTTTTACTGGTGGACAATCCTCTTTTGTAGGAAGACGATGTACCACAATATATGCATCAAGTCCTGGCATGTCTTTATACGACCAAGAAAAGATCTCAACATACTCGTTTAGCAACTGAATCAGACTCTCCTTGACACTCGGTTCTAGATTGGCACCCACCTTGACCTCTCCTTTATCTTCTTCGGTACCCAGGTTGATTGTGTCCACTGGTTCCTCGTGGGTTTGAATGGTTCTCTCTTCTTGCAGTAGTAATATGGAAAGTTCCCTTGGTACTTCACAATCTTCCTCACCTTCGTATTCGGCTTGGTAGATTAGATTTTCAGAGTCACAGAAAGCCATAGCAGAACCGTTACCCATGGGATCCCGAATGGATGTAGACCTACATTGTGAGTGTGAGTGTGTGTAAGGGTATAACTATATTTGAAAGAAATGAAAATGTAAAAAAGAAAAACATTGAGCACAAAGTTTGTATGCAAAATGTCCATGATTCATTGATGTCATATGGAAATGAGATAATAACCCTTAAAAATGGACCATTGTGCCTCAGGTAAGACACAAGGTTTTAAGAGTTTGAATTGTTTTAATATTACAGATCCAACAAAATGTAAATACAAATTACTATGGGATAAAAGTGATCGGGACAAAATCCCTAGCCTCCCAATTGCTGAGCCCTCCACTGACAGTTGGGAAGATCCAATCCTCCGGGTTGTAGCCATCTTTATCATCCTCTACCGCATTCACTTCACGATTGTTGATCTTCAGGGGTGGTCCTCCAGCACGAGCGCGACGTATGGCCTTCTGAGCACTTGAAGTGAAACCCAAGCCAAACTTATCTGATTTGTATGGGATATCTGGGAGTTGTCCCTAGATAGTGCACCCACCTTCTTCTATTACTGCCTTTGCATCCTTCAAAGATGACATGCTGAGTGGAGTCTTTATGATCTTGGGAATAGCCTTAGTCACTGCCACATCTTGCAGGACTTCTTCAAAGTGTTGGAATGGAGTTTCAATAAATTCACCATCTAATTCCACATATCTGAAGGAATTGAGATGGCTGATCATATATTCTTATTCTCCATGACGGTGATAATCTGCCCTTGAATCGGATACTTCAACATTTTGTGCAACGTAGAAGTGACAGCGCCAGCATTGTGAATCCATGGTCGGCCTAACAAGCAGGAATATGAGGGACGGATATCCATTACATAAAAATTTGAATCGAATGTTTGGGTTCTAACCTTTATGGGGATATCCTTTTCCCCGTGCACCATCCTTTTCGATCCATCAAAAGCCCTTACTACTATGTTGCTTGGCTTCAATGCCAATCCCTCACAGTCAAGCCTATCAAGAGCTTTTTTAGGCAATACATTCAGAGATGAGCCAGTGTCCACCAAAACATGAGCCAGGGTTGTACCCCTACATTCAACTGAGACATGCAATGCCTCATTATGCTTCCTTCCTCTTGGTGTTAAATCAGCATCCAAAAAACCTAGACCATTATCTGCAGTCAAGCTGGCTACGCAGTCTTGGAACTGATCGACAGATGTCTCTTGGGGTACATGGGTAGTTTTCAGGAATTTAACCAAGGCTTTTGCATGCGCCTCAGAACATAGTAGTAAAGCCAGCATGGAAATTTTAGATGGAGTCTGCCCCAGTTGCTCAACTACATCGTAGTCGCTTCTTTTTATGATTTTTAGAATTTCCTCCATCTCTTTCCGGGAGGTCTCAGGGATAGCCAATGATTGTGTCTTCATCCGGACAGGCTCAATCAAAATACTTTTACCCCGAGTCCCGGTTAACTCGGCAGCAGGAATGTCAATAGGAGTGATAGCAGGGATTGTAACAGCTTTGTCAGTTGGAGTATTAGTGGGGATGATTGTAGGACTGGGAATCGCGTTAGGAATGATTACGGGTTCAGAAACTGCTTTTGGGGGAGCAATTTCTAGAGAGAATATCCTTCCGCTTCAGGTAATCTTGCTAGTTCCTGCAATATTACTGATATCAGAGTCGACTTTCTCAAAACTTGAATCTTTGGCGGCTGGCCAAACTTTCTTGATACTGTGGTAGTAGACATCCCCTCCATAATTCCATGGTATGGTTTTGTCTGACAAATACGGGACTGGTCCAAGCATTGTAATTATCAAAGGAGTTTCTTTCAGAACTGATGTAATTCTAACGGGTCTTTTGGTGGAGACCCTGGAAGAATTGGCGGAAATGGTAATGATAGAAACATCTTTAAAAGGAACAGGTGGAACAGAAGTCTTTTCAAACAAAATTTATTTGTTATCTATTAGGCACTGAACGCCTGTTTTCAACAAAGGACAGCTGGTTGGTGAGGACAAACAGAAATGGAAGCCTTCATCACAGCCTGGGAACACACTGACATTCAACAAGTTCACTTTAATAGTCATGAGTGGGGTCATAAGTTCATCAACTAAAGTAATAAACATTTCTTATTCAATGGCATTGGTATTATGGCCATGTTTGGGCATAGGGGCAGAAATAACATTTGGCTTTTCGGGTGCATCTAATTCAATCTCTTTGGCTTCAATGAGGTCTTGTATTTTGTTCTTTAGAGCCCAACAGTTATTAGTGTCATGACCGGGACTCTCAGAGTGGTATGCACATCGGGCATTGGGATGATAGTGAGGAGATGTTGTGTTAGGGTTCTTTGGAGCTTCTTTCATAGTCACCATGTTGGATCTTAATAGATATGGAAATACTTGAGATATGGTCATGTTTATTATGGTGAATTGTATGACTGGCCTTTCCATCCTTGGTTGGTTGTTTCTTTGCTGATCATGTGCATGTTTAGGAATCATAACAGCCCCCACCATTGGACGACGTTCGACCCTATCTTAATTTCTCTGAGGATAAACAACAACCAATTCTTTCTTTCCGATAAATGGCTTCCTCATAGCAGTATCAGATGTATCTTTCTGAATCTTTCCACTCTTTATCCCGACTTCTACCCTTTCTCCGGTCAATATTAGTTCACTAAAACCCGCCGATGAACTCCCAATTAGGTGATTTAAGAAGGGACCAGACAAGGTGCCCAAAAACATGTCTACTAATTCTCTTTCAGATAGGGGAGGTTGAACTCTTCCATCCAAGTCTCTCTATTTTTGCGTATAGTCCTTGAAACCTTCATTGGAAACCATGGCCATACTATGGAGTTGAGTATGGATAGGCGTAAGATTAGCATTGTATTGGTATTATTTGTAGAAAGCTGCAGCAAGATCTTCCCAGTTATGAACGTTGGCTCTTTCTAATTGATAAAACCAATCAAGTTGAGTTCCAGACAGATTGTCTTGGAAGAAGTGTACCCATAAGTCTTTGTCAGCGGTATGGGGCTGGATTTTCCTTACATAGGACCGTAGATGCATTTTAGGGCATGAAACTCCGTCATATTTGGCGAAAACAAATGCTTTGAATTTCGGAGGAATGAAAATCCCCGACACTAAACCCAATTCCTCAAAGTCCAAGCCAAACACTTTTTGGATTTCCATTGCACTCAACCGCTCTTCGAGATGTTTATACTTGTCATCAGCTGGAGGGTATTGTTCTTCAGAATAGTCTTCTTCTTCCTCTTCCTCTTCTGATTCCAACGGGACAATTGTTTCCTTGCCTTTCCCATCCTGATTGTCTCTCTCACCGGATGTCATTGCAAAGTCTAGGGTCCTTCTTGTCGGCCCATGAAATCTTCTTCCCATGTTTAGGACTCCGGTTACCTTCTTTATCTTCTTTTTCTTTTCCTCATCCAGCAAAGTCTTTAACTCTTCTTGTCCTTTAGCTAGGGTCAAGAACAACTATTGAAACTATGCATTCTGAGCTTGGAGGTCCTTCACTATTTGCTCGAGATCCATCTTACTGAAATAAACAGTAGAGAGATGAGGAGACTTGTTGCAAGAAACCTGCTTATGTTATGATGAATGATAAATGCGTATGCAATGATTTCAAGGATTTTAAGATTCAAATTCGCTTTTAGACAAAAAAGGAAACACACGTTATATTAATATATTAAAGCTTGAGTACGATAATGCCTTCTTGGGAAATACAAGAAACTCTAAGATAAAAAGGTAGTGCGCATCCTCTTTGGTGCAATGTAGGCATTCAGAGTCTGCTCCTCATGAAGTAGCCTAGTGAGTTCCAAAACCTTCTTCTCGCTTGCATAGAATTGGGCTTCAAAGGTATCTCGCTCTCCCTTGAGTTGTATCCAATCCCTTTGTAGGTCTTCAAGAGAGGTAGGCATGTCAGGATGTAGGATAGTGTATGGAACATCTCCTTCTAAAACAGGCTCTATGATAACTGGGAGAATGGAGGGGTAAGGCATCATAAGACTCTGAGCACGAGTTGATACCCATTTGAGGTAAGGCTCAAGAGGGATGGAATTCTTGTGCCCCAAAGTCTTGCTATCTACCTTGTATAACATCCTCCAAGTTCGGATAAATCCCGTGCGAAGACCTTGATCTTTGTTGTCGTAATCAAATACCAAACCTTGAATCAACATCTCGTGCGGGACATCCCTTCGGGCATAACCAAACTGTCTTAAGGCTAAGCAAGGGTTGTAGGTGATACCTCCCATAATGCCAAGTAAAGGGACATTAGGGAATTCTCCACAACGGTCGATAATAATAACATTCTCTATGGATCGGGAGCACCAATGAATGTCTGAATGTTTGAGTGTCATCAACCTTTGTGACCACCTTGAACCTTTCTCATTCTTTAATACAGATTGGGGAAGATGCGAAATAAACCATCTTGCCAAGAGAGGAGTTCAACACATAATAACACCTCTTTTCCTCGTTGTGCGAGTGTGAAAAGAGTATAGGATATCTCCTAGCAATGTAGGCACCGGGTTGCGGGATATGAAGATTTTGACGATGTTCACATCTATGAGTTGATCGGGGTTTGGAAACAAAACCATCCCATAGATGAGAAGAGCCATAATTTCCTCAAAAGCTAGCAGTTCCAAAGAATTCCAACAGTTTTGGGCTTTCTCAAACAAGAACTTTTCTAGGAAACCTTTGACACCACTCCTTGTTTCCCAATGAGTTGTGACATCAGATGAGTGCAAGTGTAGAGCTTAAGCAATCTCTTCTGGCTTTGGGTCTCTTTCCGTACCGTTGAAAGGTAGTTGATTGAGAATGGGAATTCTCAAGAGTCGGGAGAATTCTTCCAAAGTAGGCACAAGTTGATAGTCAGGGAATGTGAAGCAATGGTGTAAAGGATCAAAGAACTGAAAGAGCACCTTTATCATGTCCTCATATGTGTTGGAGGTGACCAAGTTGAGTAGGCGACCATGTCTCTCGGTGAATGGATAGTTTTCAGGAGTCCTTGAAGCTAGCTCCTTAAGTTGTGGAGGGATCCTTACAAGGTTGACTTGAATAGTTTTCCTACGAAGAGAATCCATATCTTACAAAACAAGGACAAAGATGAATCCAAAAATCCTTGAAATGGTTAGTGAATGTATATGATGTTCATGATGTTCATGATGTTATGTACAAGTATGTATATACAAACAAAGCAAACAAATCCTTAGGTTTAGGCTTGCATGGTGTTTTATAGGTAAGTAGCCTCTTGAAGTTTAGTTGGCTCAAACCTGTCCTAGTAATAGTAATCGGGTTCTAAGGAGCTCAATATCACTAGTTTGCTTCCTTGGTCATTGTTTCAGCACAAGCCTCTTTAATGGCGACCAAAATATCCCAAGAAACTAAACCTCAATGAGTGTAGTATCGAGTATCTACCAACTTCGGACTGCACAAAAGTCGGTCATCTCACTACATCCTAAAGACCAAGTTGGTCAAGTAAAGGTTCTAAAAGTTCATTAGTGCTTCATGACATCACTCAGCGGCCCCATATTCTCTTTGATTAACTCAAAGGCTACCGGTACCCACAAATATGTCACACTAACATAGATATTTCTTAGACCATGTCACTAGTTTACTTACCTATAATGTATCCTAAATCCGGGTAGAGGATTCAAACCCAAACAAAGAACCATAATGTAAAGCATACAAGTCAAACAATGAAAGTAAATAAATGTGATCTAGCCCTAAGGTAACCCCACTTTTTGAATTTTCCCCAGCAGAGTCGCCAGTTCTGTGATACGGTGGGAGAACTGACTTGAGGGTTTTGAGTTTTATCGCAAATGTTGCGGTTAGAAAGAGTCGCCACTGACTTTTCTTTTATCCAAAATGAAAGATGAAAAAGCACAGGAAAGACCTTTGAGATTGTTTCTTGAGTTCGAGGGGTAGATTATGAAAAGGGATGGTATTAGCACCCTTTTTATCCATGGTTTTCCATGGGCTCTTAGTTACTTGCCAGATCACTTGATTTTGTTTGAAATTGTGCTTTGTGTGGTTTTTGAAAGTATTTTGTAAATAGGCCATCGTTTAGGCAATCTTTGTAATAATTCTCGTTCGTAAGAATGTATACAAAGATGTTTGATCTTTTGAAAATATTTTCAACGTTTGTAAGATATTTGAAAATGTGTGTGATTATTTTGAAAATAGCAAGGATGCTTGTTTGAAATTCAGCAAGTAATTAGGAGTAATCTACCTACTCAAATGTCTTTCTTGTTCATTTTCTTTTCCTTTGACATTGTTGTCTTACCATTGATTTGGTAAGCAACCCTATCTTTGGATGTAAACCGGACGGGCGTGGGTCATCGTATAACCATGATTAGCAATGTTGCAAGGTATCTTAGCATTCTTTTTGAGGGACTAAGATCATTTGTATGGAAACTTAGATAGCGTCATTGACTGACTATGATCTTGTATTTGCTTGTTTTGGTTAAGATACCTCACATACGTAATATGGCCATTTATAAGGCAACCAAGTGGATTTTACCCTAGGGGTGTTTGTGTGCAAGTGTATCCTTTTCATGCTTGTTTTTCCATACAAACCCTAATTACTAGCAATTGTATATAAAGTGATAAATTGCGGAATTTAAAATTACTACGCTATTACAACATTTGTGGGAGGGGATGTACAAAATACAAATGGGGATTACAAGAAATTAAACCCTAATTAGTCTATTACAACCAAATTGAATTTATACAAGAATTGAAATAAATAATTCACAAAATGAATTAAATATACAAGATAAATGTGAAGAAAAATGGATATTTTGTTTGATGTTTTATGAAAAGGAATTTTACCTTAACCTAATAAAATAAAGAAAATAATTTATTAAGTTTGAAATTGTTGAGAAAAGATTTTAGGTGAAAACCCTAATTCTATTAATCTAAAGAAAATAAGTTTAAGAAAAGTATTATTTTTTGGCATTTTTTATCTTGAAAATATTTATAGCATTATAAAATATTTTTAGTCTTTTGGGTATTAAAATAATATATTTTAAATGGTGTGAAGAAAAATAAATAAATAAATAATACAATATTAATTAAGTTTATAAGATTTACTTAAATAAATAAATAAAGTATGAAGAATAAAAAATATTTTTATTTATGGAAAAATAAAATAAAATAAGTCAAAATATAAAATATCATTTTTTGCATTTTTATCATTTTTTTTTTGTATTTATAAAATATATTTGAGAAAATAAAAAAATAAAAAATGAAGAAATAAAATAAAATAGGGCCAGGGTGCAAATATGAAACCAGGGGGGAAGGTTAGAAAAAAAGTCAGGCCCAGGAGTGGAAGGCCCATGCGTTTGTTTGCTGGAACAAAAAAAGACAAAAATGCAACAAAAAAATGCAAAAAAGGCAGCGTTGAGGTTCGAACACATGACCTCTATCAATAACGCGCGTTGCCTTACCACTGGGGTGGCTGTACATCCGTTAACTTAAATGAAAGAGTAAATACATAAGGTAAAACGTCTCCATGACCTGTACTTCGTCTTCAACCTTCAGCCAGCCGGACCGCCTGTATCTCATTCATTTCTCAACAAAAATGGAAAATGCAAACATGAAAGTTGTGCTATTTTTCCTCACGAATCCAACCATATAACTTATGTAAGCTAAAAGTCAAAGATGAAGATTAATTTTTCTGGCCCTAAATTAAAACCTAATTTTTTAAGAAAGTTCAAATCTAAAATTCTCTATACACTATCAATATAAATGAAAACTATGGACATGGTTAGCTTTAGAGCAATGATATCTATATTTTTACTTCAGAATATATGCATAGAGGATGCTTGTATCAAGATATTGAAGTTAGAAAACTTACCTCTTGTAGATGTATTTGTGTATGGAGTTTGAGCAAGCTTTGAGTTTCCCTAAGAATCTGTTTAGCTTGCCTGGACCTCCTTGAGTGTATTCCAACTCCTACTTTGCTTTGAAAGTCCCTGAATCTCCCTACTCAAGTCAACCTGCAATCTTGATGTTTGAAAATGGTGAATAGTGATGGAGGGGTTATAGTATTGAAACAAGGGCTTGGATCACTTGTGTATGATGTATGTAAGGTGTTTGAATGATTAAGAATCAAAACACACGAGTGGAAATTGAGATGGAGAGTTTTGGCTCAAAACTGTCAAGTTGAACAGTCTTGTGCAGCAAGGATGTTTGGGATAGTTTTTAGGATGCTTCCAATCGTGTGTTGTGTTGAAATTGACTTTTTAATATGTATGGAAAAGATCTCAGCACAAAATCACTCTAGGCTTCTGAGTTATAGGGTTATGGCTCTATAACTTGCTTTTGAAGAAAAGTGAAATGACAAATCTCAAATGTTGTACAAGCATGTCCTGAGCTTCTTCAGGCCTTAGACACCTTGCTTTTGGATTATAGGGGTTGTGTGTGCAGAAAGAACAAGTTAGAAGCTCAAGACATGTTGACTCTGTGATTAAAGCAACTTTTCAAGAATGGAATGGTAACTTTCATCCAAAAATGGCAAATTGGCTTGGACAATGCTTGGAACACTTGGATAATAGCTCAAAAGCAAGTGTAATATTCTGATTATGGAGAGATCTTGAGGTTTAGAAGCCTGCAAAACAAGATTGTGCGGCATAGGTTTGAAATTGGATTCTTGTTCATCACAAAATGCCTTGTAATTCAAGTGATAAAACACCAACTTCATCTCTTCGATTCTCCCTACTCAAGAATGATCTCAAGGAGTTCTTGGACATTTTGGAAAGCTTGAAATGTTATCTAAAACCCATATTTGAATTTCTTTTTAATATTACCCTTGGAACTATATGAAAAAGTTCCAGGAAGTTAGGTCAAAATCCTGACCAAATTAGGGCAAAATTTCACTAAGTGTTTAGTTTCATGACCCTATGTTCACAAAATTATAACTTGAGATCCAAGAACTTTTGGAAGAAGTTGTGTGAAGAAAAGTTGTAGATTTCATGGATATATACAACTTTTATTTTGGAAGTTTCTCTTGAATCATCTTTCATCATGGTGAAAATTTAGCTCAAAGTCATGAAAAAAACATGAATTTTCAACACTTAGAAAATTTTCTAAGTTTAGAAATTTTGACTTTTCAAAATGAAATCTTGAATTTTTGATTACTTGATGAATAAGTTTCATATTTTTACATGTTTTAATGAATTGTGATCTTTGGCACTTGAATTTGACCAAAATGTCAATGTTTGACTTTTTAGTATACAGTTGACTTTTGATCAGTTGACTGCAAAATTCATCTGTCAATCCAATGGACTTGCAATGTTTTGAACCATTTCATTAGGTAAAAATGATTCCATTGGATTATTTAGATCATTCCTTAAACCAATTGACCATTTGTTAGGTCAAAAATCAGAAAATGCCATTTCCTAGTCAAAACCCTAATTTTGACCATTTTGCCCTTTTTGGGATTTGATTAAATATCTTGAGGAATTATGGTCCAAACTTGATCAAATGATAAATATGGGTTTAAAATGTTAATATGGATAAAAAATTATGAGGTTTGACTGTAAATTGGCCATGGTTGACTTTTTCCCCAATACAACTGATTTTTAGGTCAATTATTCAATTGACTGAGCAAAAATGTGATCCAAGGCTTGAAACTTGGCATGAGTCATCTTGGGGGTCCATAATGACCCATGAAAATAATATTAGGCATTGAAAGTTCAAATTTCCTTGTGCAAACTCAAACCCTAATTTTGGTCATCAGTGCATAAGGAGGTGTCTTGAGCTGACCAAACCCTAATGCAGTCTTAAGTCAAGGAGATCTTGTGAGCAAATTCTTGGTAAATGAGAGGGAAAATTTTTGGGTACAACAGAATGGTACTCCTAACAGTTGAGAGAACTCTTCCATTGTGGGCACCAATTGATAATCAGGAAAGGTGAAACAATGATGTATATGATCAAAGAATTGAAAGAGCACACAAATCATGTCTTCTTTAAAGCTTGAGGTAACCAGATTGAGAAGTTGGCCGTATATTTTGGTGAATGGAAAATATTCAGGAACCCTTGATGCTAACTCTTTCAGTTAAGGAGACACCTTCACAAAGCTGATTCAAATGATATTTTTGCGAGCGGAAGCCATAACCTACAAAACAGGACAAAGATAAATCCCTAGGTCCTTAAAATGGTTAGTGAAAATGATATGGCATGATGTTATGATGTTTATGATTTCATGAATAATTAATCACAAACAAAACACACAAGACCTTAGGTTTAAGCTTGAATGTGGTTTATAGGTAAGTACCCTCTTCAAGTTTTAGTTGGTTCAACCTGTCCTAAAAGAAGTAACCAGGATCTAAGGAATCTCAATATCATTGATCTTTCTTCATCAAGCATTGTTTCAGCACAAGCAATCTTTTTTCGCGACCAAAATATCCCGAAAGTACGATCTTAATGAGTGTAGTATCGAGTATCAACCAACTTCATTTTACACCTAAGCCAACTATCTCACTACTTTCTAATGGCCAAGTTGTTCAACTAAGGTTCTATGGTCAGTTAGTTCTTCATGACACCACTCAGCGGCCCCGTATTCTCCTTGATTTAACTCAAGGGACACCGGTACCCACAAACGTGTCACACTAACATAGCTATCGCTTAAACCATATTGGTTTACGCCGTACTGTTTCCATGATCTATTACTACTTACCTAATATGCCCCCAGATCCAGTTATAGGATCTTTATAAGTAATAAACCCAAACATAACCCACAAATGTAAAGCAAACAAGGAAAACAAGTAAAGCTAATAAAGGTGATCTAGCTCTTAAGGTATCCCCACTTTTAGTTCATATTCCCAAACAAAGTCGCCAGTTCTGTAATACGGTGGAAGAACTGACTTTGGTGTTTTGTGTTTTATCACAAATGTTGCGGATAGCAAGAGTCGCCATGGACTTTTCTTTTATCCAATAAAGGAAAGGTTGAAAAGAACAGGAAAGACCTTTTGAGAATTTTCTTGAGTTCAGGGGGTAGGTTATGAAAAGGGAAGGTGTTAGCACCCTTTTCATCCGTATTTATCTACGAGCTCTTAATTGCTAGCTCACTTTGAAATACTTTGTGTTTGTGTAAGTTTAAAAATATTTTGAAAACGCCTTCGTTCGGAAAACTTTGCAACGATTCTCGTATTGTTGAGAATGTATACAAAATGTTGGTTTTGAAAATATTTATTGAAAAGGGAACGTTTGGAAAGGTGTTTTTGAAAATGCCAATGTATGACAACTTTGTAATGATTCTCGTATCGTTGAGAATGTATACAAAATGTTTGTTTTGAAGAGTGTTTTGAAAGTGTGAGGTATAAATGGTTTTGTTTATGAGCAAGCAATTACGAGCAATCTACCTACTCAAAAAGTCTTTGTTATTTTCCTCCTCCTTTAGATAGTGCTATTCTACAATTGTTTGGTAAGTAGCCATATCATTGGATGTGAGGGACATGCGTGAGTCATTGTACAATCATAGAAGGCAACTTGTAAGATGTTTTAGCAATTGTCATAAGGTACTAAGATCTTTTACCCAAGGCAACATTGAAGGGTCATCGAGGGGCTACGATCTTTAATTGAGGATCTTTGCTAAAATATCTCACGTTCGAGGGACATGACTGTTTTTATCTGAGGCAACAAGTGTGGGTTACCCTAGAGGTGCATGTGTGCAAAGTGTTTTGTTTTCATGTATTTTGTCTTGAATTAAGGTTGTCTAATTTTTGATTTTAAGTCTTGTCATGCAAACCCTAATTACTAGCAATAATAAGGAAAACGGTAAATTGTGGAATTTAAATCTCCTATGCTATTACAACGCTTTGGGAATGGGGGGTACAATTTGAAAATAGGGGGAAGAAAGCAATAAATCCTAATTATCTATTACAAACCATGTACATAAATAACAAAATGCAGAAAATGTAAAGAGGAAGAAATAAATTGTTTTTAGGGGTTTTGATGGAGAAAAAGGTTTTATAGTTAACCTAATTAGACTAATTAAATTTAATCACAAGAAAAATTAATAAACTTGAATAAGATAAACTAAGATAAAAAAATTAATTTAAATGGAGAAATAGTTTAAATATAGAAACCTAAATCTAAATTAAATCAAAAGAGAATTTAATTGTTAGAAAAATATTTTTGAGGTTTTATTGGTTTGAAAATAAATGTAAGAAATAAAATAAAATAATAAGAATGGAATTAAAATATTTTAAATTTAATTATTCAAGAAAATATATTTTTATATTTTTGGTTTGAAAATAAATAGATAAATAAAAATAATGAAAATATAAAAAAAGAAATAAAAAAATAAATGGGTTGGGTGTTAAAAAGTAGAATGGGGTTAAGAATTAACAAAAAGGCCCAAGTTAGTTTTTTTTTAAATCAGAAAATAAAAAAATAAAAAATAAAAAGGGAAAATGGGCCAGCGCTGCTTTTAGTAAAATGGGTGGTGAGAATTAGCAAAAAAAAAACAAAAATGAATGAGGCCCAAGTTCTAAGTCCAACGCCTGTTTTGATCCCTTGCTGATGGCTTATTGTGATGTACCATAGACCTATTCATGTGGTGCGTTAGATTCAGTAATGCAATGATCAGATAATGATGAGATGAGGTCACTTGTTACACGCGCATGGCTTGTATGCATGGAACCTGAAATAAGAAAATGTGAAAAAACAAACAAAAGGGTACCACTGGGGCTCGAACCTAGGTCCCTATAGTTTAATGTCTTACGCACGCTTCCTCTGCCACTGGGGTGGCTGTTTTATTCGTTATTAAGACAAGTTGCAATAAATTTAAAATAAACCCTTTCCTGAACACTTTCATCTTCTTCCTCGTCGCGCCAACTTCTATTGTTACCTTTTCAAATTTCTGAACTTGCTCATTTCTCAACCGTTTTCAAAAGTGTAAACTTGAAACTTGCTCTATTTTTCACCACGAATTCAGCCATGTAAATAACTAAAGCTATAAATAAAAGATGAAAATGAATTTTGTTTGGTACCAAATAAAACCTAATTTTTTCAGAAAGTTCAAACTCAAAATTCGCATCACTCAGGAAACATAAATGAAAACTAAAGGCATGGTTAGCTTCAGGGCTATGATGTCTACATTTTTTATTCACAAAGTAACCATTAATGATTCTTGTAGATAGAGTTCAAAGTTGAGAAAACTTACCTCAAAACTGGAAATTGTGTATGGAGTTTGAGCATCCCTGGAAGTGTTGTGATGATCTGGATAACTTCAGTGGACTCCTATAAAGCTAATGCAACTCTTAATTTATGCTGAAAGTTCCTGAATCGTGCTGGAGAAGTCAAGTTGTAGGTGGCTGTTTTTGAGTTTGTAAGATGATGAAAACGAAGTTACAATTATGAAACATGGATGAGGATGAGTTATATATGATGTATGGAAGCTTTTTGATTGATTTAGAGAGGAAAGGCATGAGTGGATTGTGAGTTTGAAGTTTTTTGGCCAGAAGTTGCAACAATGGAGGTTTGTGCAAGTTCTGAGTTTCAGGGAGTTTGAGGGTGTTTCAAGGCTTGTAAACCCGTGTCTTAGGATTCAAATGACTTGTCTATTTATAGAGAAAAGGTTCGAGGGAAGGAAAACCTCAGATTCAAGAGATCACATGTTATGGTTTTGAAACTTGTTTTTGAAGCAAACTTGAAATGCATAGTTTCAATGTGAAGTACAAGGGCTTGTAAAGTGGTTAACATGCTCTAGAAAAGTTGTTTTTGGATTTGAGATTGTGTGTGTTCAGAAGGAACAAGTGCAAAGCTCAAGGAGTTGACATTGTGATTAAAGTTGGCTTTTCCAAAATGGCAATGTTACCTTTGTGCCAAAAATCGATTAATCACTTGGACAGTGGCTCAAATGCTTGGACAATGGCTAAATAAGTTATGTAAACATTTAATTACTAAGTGATTTTCAAGTTTGAAGGCCTACTAAGCAAGATTATACAACATGATTTTGATATTTGGTCAAGTGTTCTTCATGAAAATGACCTATATTTCAAGAATAGATGCCCAATTTATTCTCTTAGAAACTTCTAGCTCAAGCATGATATCATCCAATTCTTGGACATTTTGGAAAGCTTGAAACATTGTCTACAAACTTCATGTTGACCAATTTGTCTAAATCAACTTGGAACTTGGTGAAAAAATGCAAAGAAGTTGGGACAAAAAATCTGCCTAACATGATGAAAATTTCACTAAGTGTTTTTTAATGAAAAGTCATGACTTCATGGGCCTATATATCTTAATCTAAGCATTTTTGGTCATCAAAACTCAAGAAAAAGTTGTATAATTCATAAATATATACAACTTTCATGTTGAAAGTTTTCCTTGAATCATATTGCATCTTGGTGAAAAATTGTCATG
This sequence comes from Vicia faba, assembly GCA_948472305.1. Classification (NCBI taxonomy): domain Eukaryota; kingdom Viridiplantae; phylum Streptophyta; class Magnoliopsida; order Fabales; family Fabaceae; genus Vicia; species Vicia faba. The sequence goes on along the minus strand of OX451738.1, from coordinate 1,217,969,372 downwards.
AAATAGTGAAATTACCAAGGTTAAAAAACACTTAGAATTTTTCTAAGTCTTGAAAATCTTGACTTTTTGTTGAATTTATTGATTCTCTTGATTATTTATGATCAATTTTGATATTTTTGAATGTATTGATGATTCTTGATCTTTGAAATTCAATGTTGATAAAAAAAGTCAAAGTTTGACTTTTGTGTATCAGTTGACTTTTCATCAGTTGATCAAATTTCAACTATCAATCCATTGATCTCGAGAAATTATTTGATCCATGAAATTAGGTCAACATTTTGTGTTTTAGTCCTTGAGATCATGCTCCAAGTCATTAGGTCATGTACTAGGTCAAAAGTTCATGATCAATCATTCTCAGTCAAAACCCTAATTTTGACAATTTTTCCCCTTTGATGATTTGAGTGATTTTCTTGAGGCATTATGATAAAAAAATGATAAATTGATAAATATGACTTAAAATGTTGATGTTGGAAAAAAATTATGAAGTTTGACTGTATATTGACCATAGTTGACTTTTTACCCAATACAACTGATTTTCAGTCATTTGAGCAATTGACTGAGCAAATTTGTGATGCAAGACTTGAAACTTGATATGAGAAATCTTGGAGACCTATAATGAACCATGAAAGTAATTTGAAGCATCAAAAGTCCAATTGTCCTTGAGAAAACCAAAACCCTAATTTGGACCCAGTGCTTATGAGATGAGCTTATTTGATCAACTCTTTGAGAATCCTTGAGCATTTGAGATCTTTGGTGAGAAATGTATTGAGAAAATATAGGGAAATTTTTTGGGTACAACACTCATGCCAAATTTCAAGCCTTGCATCATAAGTTTGTTTAGTCAATTGCTCAGATGACTAAAAATCAACTGTATTGGATAAAAAGTCAATTATGGTCAACATACAGCCAAACTTCAAGATTTTTGGTCATCATCAAGATTTTTAAGTCACATTCATCATTTGATCAAGGGTTGATCATGATTCATCAAGAAAACTCAAGATTCATCAAAAGTCAAAAGTTACTAAATTAGGGTTTTCTTAAGGAGAAGTCAACTGAACTTTGACCAAGCATAACTTTCACATGCTTCATCATATTGTCCTCAACCAAAGCTCATGTTGAAGGAAATTCAATTCTCTAATACTTTTTCTCTCTAAGCTCAATTCCAAAAAAGCTTCATTTGAGAGATATGAGTCAATACATTATAGGTCATTTCAAAAGTCAACAAAATGCACTTTTTGTCGAGGCAACTTACATCAATATAAATTCTTCAAATGAAATAATGATCTACATAGAGATTGTAGAGGACATCTTGAGCTTTCCAAAAAGTCCAATGTCAACTTAATATGATAAAAATTGAGAGAGTTATGATTGGTGCAAGTTGGGCAATTTAGAGAAAATGCATGAAACTTAAATAGATCAAACTTAAATATTTGGGCTATTGGGCTTATATTTCAAGGTCCAAGAGTATTTTGTAACTTATAGTAAACCTCTAAATATATTCACACACCCCTTTGATTTTTATTCCATTTATTTTTTATTTTATTTATTTAAATTCAAAATAAATTAAATAAAATCAAGGCTTTATTACAAAAGTCCAAGCCCACTTGTTTGACCTAATTCACAACCTATATATACTCTTCTTTCAGACAAGACAAAGACACGAAAACCTTGCAAGAGATCACTATTCCAAACTTCAAAATTCTCCAAAACTAGGGTAAACTTCAAACCTTATTTGCAGCCACTCTCAAAGCAAGCCAACCATCCCATTCAAATTCAGAAGCATTGTAGGGTATGATTGGATCGATTGTGATGATCCAAGAGGCCTGAAAATAGCATCTCATGCATCTTCGATTTCCATATATTTTGTATATTCGTATTTTTATTTCCATCATGTTTTAATTGAAACTAACACCACTAATGTTCTTCTGAGATGTCAATATGCAGGTTTGAACCATTGCATGCCCCCATGATGCCAGAATCACGTGTTGCCATGTTTACACCGATTTTCCATATTCCCGTCGTATCTCTTTATACAAGGGAAATTAGTCAAAACCAAGGCCACCATTGGATTCAGGAGGATTGATTTAGGGGGGTAGGGTCCCTTTGGATCTCTAACACTTCTTGTTTTTGTAGGTTGAAAAACGTGATCACCGGAGAAGACGACGGAAGTTAGGGCTCCGGTGCTTCTCCAACCCAATGATTTTTTTATATTATATTTAATTGATTTCACAATGTTACCAGATGAATAACACAGCCTAGTGGCAAGCGCGCACATGATAAGGCATTTATACCTCAGGGCGTGGGTTCAATCCCTGCCTTTTGATGTTTTTTTTAATTATATTTTCCAATATCTTACAGGATTTGTTATATTTTGTGTAATGCCCATTCTACTAGCATAAACGCGGTACAATTCAGTTGGTAAGCAGGCACGCTAGTGACCAGGGGGTGTGGGTTCAACACCCACCCCTAACATTCTTTGTTTTTCCTTATTTTTCCTAACTCTATTTTCTTCTTTTTACCTAATAAACCCTAATTCTTTTAGTTAAACCCTAATAACCTTTTAACTAACCCTAGTTATTTTTTAACACTAATTAAATTAGGTTTAAAGTTTTTTATAACAATTAATTTTTATTTTAATTAAAAAAATTAATACTAAAATTAATTAGATTTTTAGGTTAAGTTAATTATCATAAATCATTTTTTTCATAAAAAATCACCAAAACATTTTGTTTTCTATTTTCATCTTATTTTTATTTTCCTAGATAAAGTGTATAGCACGCGTTCAATAGTAATAGCGTAGCTTTATATTTTCCGCATTTTTCTATTATGTCATTGCTCCTAGTATGTAATAGTTGTAGGTTTTTATTTTCTGCACTTCACTATTATGTAACTACCCCAAAGCCTTGTAATAGTTTTAGGTTTTACATTTCTGCACTTTATATTTCTTCTATTATATTTTCTATGCAATTGTTAGTAATTAGGGTTTGTATGGAAAGATAAAACTAAACGATAGAAAACCTAATCTCAAGATAAATAACTGAAACAATACACTCTACAGACTTACACCTTTAGGGTAACCTCTCTTCGTTGCCTTTGAAATAAACGGTCATGTCCCTCGAAAGTGGGTATGCTTTAGAAAAGACCCTCGAATAAAAGATCATAGTCCCTCGTTGACCCTTCGATGTTGCCTTTCAAAAAATGATCTAGTACCTTACGAAACTGCTAAAGCATCCTTACAAGTTGCTTTCGATGACCTTTCTCCCGTCCCTTCACATCCAATGGATGGGGATACCTACCAACTAATGGTTCAAATATCACTATCTTAATAAAGGAGAAGGAAAAATACAAGAATGACCTTTAGTGGGTAGAATAATGTTAATCGCTTGCTCACAAACCTTTAAAAAAACAAAACATTTTCACATCACACATGCAAGACAAATATTTTCAAATAAACACTTTGTACGTGTTCTTGAGGACTGATACAAGAATCATTACAAAGTTAGCTTTTCAAAAATATATTTCAAAACACATACATAAAAAAGAAATTTTCAAAAGTGAGCTAGCGATTAAGAGCCCAAAGATATATGTAGATGAAAAGGGTGCTAACACCTTCCCTTTTCATAACCTACCCCCGAATTCAAAATCTTCAAGGTCTTTACTGTTCTTTTCACCCTTTCCTTATTGGATAAAAGAAAAGTTGGTAGAGACTCTAGCTATCCGCACATTTGCAATAAAACGTAAAACAAGTCAGTTCTCCCACCATATTACAACACTCAAAGATGAAGCTTAAATCTCAATAAAGCTTTGTTGAAGAAGGCATGGGAATAAACTCATGAACCTATGAATCAACCTGATGAAATGTGTTGTGCCATCACCTATAATGCCAATATCCATAGAAAAAATATATATACATTGTATTTGTTAGTTAAAAGTCAATCAACACAAGATAAACAAATCAGGGTGTTTGGTGATCCATCATAAGAAAACTTAAAGATAGGAAGAAGAACCAAACCCTAGTGTGTGATCTTGATATGATTGGGTTGACATTAAAATGATGAGATATCTTAAGGGGGAAAATTGGGGTATAACAACTGCCCTTATTTAAGTGTCTTCTATCTGGAGATACAAATGTTAAAATCTTCGTCTCGATGCAATTGAAGATACTTAAATATAAAACAAACCCTATTTTTGGCCCTAAGATTCCATGAAATTCTTAAGATCATGCATGCACACAAACAAACCCAAAGGTTACACAAGACATCACTGGGGATGCCAGAAATAAAAATAAAGGATCAAAATAAATTCCGACCAGGAAAATAAATCACTGGTGAACAGAAGACTCGACTCTACTAGGGGTAAAGCCCAAAGAGAAGATAAGGCATCATCATCTCAAAATATTAAGGAAAAAGTAATGGATGACAAAGATCGAAAGATAAATGGGAACTATCCAATCATAGAGAAGATAGCAAAAAAGTAACGTCGACTCACAGGGAAAAGAAATGGTAAGATAATACCGATAAATACCAATATTAGGGTAGGTAACAAATGATTTGCATTAGTACTTACGACTAGAAACAAATGAACTTCTTTAGAGCAAAGTGAATCTCAATGATGAACTATCTCCCATAATAACGAGACTACCATCCATTGGAAAAAGATCTCAACAACAAACTATCTCTCATAATGACGAGACTACCATTCATCGGAGTAAACAAATCTCAACAACAAACTATCTCCCATAATAAAGAGACTACCATTAATTGGAGTAATAAATCTCAACAATGAACTATCTCTCATAATGAAGAGACTACCATTCATTGGAGTATTTAATCTCAATAACAAAGTCTCTCCCATAATGACGAGACTATCATTCATTGGAGTAACAAATCTCAACAACAAACTATCTCCCATAATGACGAGACTACCATTCATTGGAGTAACAAATCTCAATAGCGAACTATCTCCCATAATGAAGAGACTACCATTAATTGGAGTAACAAATATCAACAATAAACTATCTCCCGTAATTACTAGACTATCATTCATTAGAGTAACAAATCTCAACAACGAACTATCTCCCATAATGACGAGACTACCATTTATTGGAGTTACAAATCGCAACAACGAACTATCTCCCATAATGATGAGACTACCATTCATTGGAGTAACATATCTCAATAACAAACTATCTCTTATAATAACGAGACTACCATTCATTGGAGTAAAAAATCTCAACAACGAATTATCTCCCATAATGACGAGACTGCCTTTTATTGGAGTAACAAATATCAACAACAAACTATCTCCCATAATGACGAGATACCATTCATTGGAGTAACATGTTCTCTGGTATTAACAGACTTACTGGAGAAGAACAAGTTGCTCAAATAAAGATACCGCCACTTTCTGTTATGAGAAGAAAATACAATAATGCTACTGGGAAATGAGTCTTGGCTTATTTGGGGAAATTCCAATATATTCCCGCTGAGGAGATAAAGTATTCTCGTACAAAATAAATGCACTTTCTTAATTCAGGGCTCAAAGCCTGCAGAAATCAAAATAACAATGTTGTCGGGGACCGCGAATTCAAGCCACGGACAAACTAGAGTGAAATAGTCAACCAAGACACTATTTAATGAGGAATAAACTCAAATGGGGATCAACTTCCATCCAAATAATGATTTGGGCAGGAAGGCTAAAGCAAAATTCTTCCACGAGGGATAACTAATTGGGGAAATTGAAAGGATATACACTTTCTGCTTAAGGTCGACAACCTATTGGAAAGAGGGTAACATAACTCTGCAAATAGGGAAATATGTCTACAAAAATAATAAAAAATGCAAATGAGCAATGGAATTTTAAATTTAACTATGCATGATGTATGTATGAATGTATGAATATTATCATGTACATGCTGACGAAATAAACACATTGTACTGGGGACAACCAGATAAAGCCAACTTAGACAAAAAATAAAACTCATCTAAATCACATCTAGGATGAAGATTCCATAAGAGAGTAAGCATCATCCGAGGAAACAAAGTCCTACTTCATGGCTTAACTCCACTGGGAAGAAACATGGTTTGAAAAATAATCAAAGCACAATCAGATAGTAATAAACCAATGCAGCTGCATGGCTATAAAATCTTCCTCTAGATTTCACCGAGGAATATCATACATAATTCGACTGGGGAACATAGTGCTTCATCCTTTAGTCTTCCACTAGAGATTCCAATACTAACTTTACTAGGGAAGGTGAAAACCAAATGATTGAGACTTCCACTGATGATTTGCAAATGATTCACACTCAACACGCACAGAGGGAAAGAAATTTCGTCAGATGAGAGAAAACCTCACTGGGGAACTCAGGATAGAGGTTTCAAACCACACAGACCCGAAACCAAATAATCAACCTGTATAAGATTTAAGCTAAGACATAACTGGGGAAAGATGAGATCACAAACCCCAGACCCCATATATCAATTGGTATGAAATCCAAATATCCAGAACACAAATGGATCATACGCGTATCAGAAAGAGTAATCCTGAGATACATCTTAAGGAATCCCTTCAGAACTCCAGGGTTAGTCCATCCTTGGAATCACTACTTTTATTCCACTTGAATCATAAAATCAAAAGTAAAAGGTGATTGGAGAATTCTTTTCAAAAACATTTTTTTATTATTAAGTCATTTTGTTTTGAAAATTACTATCAATAATAAATGGAATTTTTGTAAACAAAATAAAATAAGAACCACAAAGAATTGGATAAAGGCTCAAGCTTTATTAATGGTAGTCTGAAAATGGCGTGACTTCATGAATGATTACAAAGTTTGGAAAATTGTAAGTATATGGAAAATATACACTGAAATACAATGACCACTATTCTCCCAAACAACTTTGAACTCCTGAGTAGAGGCTTTAGTTGAAGTGTGATGAGAGTCTGAGAAAATTGTTGCTTCAATGATCCAGTCCTATCTAACGCAGTTACTTGCCAATAAATCCCTAACTTTTTCCTAGGTTGCGCTTGTGAGTTTTCAACCTACTAGGAAGATATATTATGTTTATGTCTCTAACTTTTGCCTAGACCACCCTTTCGGGTTTTCATCCTACCGAGACACTATTTTTTGCCTAAGTCGCCCTTTCAGGTTTTCAACTTAGTGAGTTGTTCTTTTACTTTCTTTCTTGATTGCATCAACATTCATGGGACGTGGGAAATCCTCGCCATCCATAGTTTCAAGAATCAATGCACCACTAGAGAAGGCTTCCTTGACAACATATGGGCATTCGTAATTGGGAGTCCACTTGCCCCTAGAATCAATGTTAAAAGACATGTTCTTCTGAGCACGAGGTTGCCTTCTCTGAATTCACGAGGCTTGACCTTCTTATCAAAAGCTTTTTTCATTCTTTTCTGATATAATTGGCCATGGCACAGGGCCGTCATTCTCTTTTCTTAATTCAAATTAAATCGGTCAAACCTATTCTGGACCTATTCAGCTTCTAACAACTTGGTTTCCATTATTACACGCAAAGAGGGAATCTCAACCTCGATGGGGAGTACTGCTTCCATACTATATACAAGGGAAAACGGGGTTTCCCTTGTCTAAGTTCCAACAAATGTATGATACCCATGCAAAGCAAAAGGAAGCATCTCATGCCAATCTTTATAGGTAACAACCGTCTTCTGGATGATCTTTTTAATATTTTTATTAGCAGCTTCAACAACCCCATTCATCTTAGGCCTGTAAGGAGACAAATTGTGATGGATAATTTTGAATTCTTCACAAAGTTCTGTCATCATCTTGTTATTTAGATTTAAGCCATCGTTAGTAATAATCTTGCTTGGCACACCATACCGACATATAAGATTATTCTTGATAAAGTGCACTACCACCTGCTTGGTGACATTAGCATAAGAATCTGCTTCCACCCATTTAGTGAAGTAGTCAATTGCCACCAACATGAAACGATGTCCATTTGATGCCTTGGGTTCAATCATTCCAATTATGTCAATACCCCACATAAAGAAAGGCCACAGGGAAGAAATAACATTGAGAAGCATTGGAGGCACATGAATCTTTTCATCATAAATTTGGTACTTAGGTCACTTCTTCGCAAATTTGTAACAGTTAGATTCCATTGTCAGCCAATAGTAACCTTCCCTAAGCATCTTTTTTTCCATTGAATGTCTATTGACATGGGTACCAAAGGAACCTTCATAGATCTCATGCATCAACATGTCTGCTTCGTGTCTATCCATGCATCTGAGCAAGACCATGTCGTAATTTCTTTTGTATAACACATCTTCATTGAGGAAAAAGATACTTGCCAGCCTTCACAGTGTCTTTCTATCTTTATTCGACGCCCCGAGCGGGTACTCTCGAGTCTAGGGGAAGTGCTTGATATCATAATACCAAGGTTTTTCATCTGACATACCCTCTGTAGCAAACACATGAGCAGGTTTGTCAATACGTCGAACAATGATCTGAGGTACATCATTCCAAGTATTCACTTGATACATGGAAGCCAAGGGGGATAAGGCATCTGCCATCTAATTCTCATCTCTGGGAATGTGGTGGAATTCAACTTTATTAAATAAACCTAATAATCTTCTAACATAGTCTTTATAGGGAATCAAACCAACATGACGAGTATCCCATTCTCCTTTAGTCTAATTTATTACCAAAGCTGAATCACCATACACATCCAGACTTTTGATTTTGAGATCTATAGCCTCTTCAAGACCCATGATACAAGCTCTATATTCTGCCACGTTATTGGTGCAATCAAAAGTCAACCTTGCAGTAAAAGGAATATGTGATCCATGGGGAGTGATAATCAAGACACTAATTCCTTTCCCATAAGCATTTACAGCTCCATCAAACACCATACCCGACCGGGATTCAGGATCAGGACCTTCCTCAGGCAAAGGCTCATCATAATCTTTTACTTTCAAATACGTTACATCCTCATCTGGGAAATCATATTTAACAGGTTGATAATCATCAACTGGTTGGTGAGCAAGATAATCCACCAACACACCACTTTTTATAGCCTTCTGAGTTCGGTATTCAATATCGTATTCAAACAATAGCATCTGCCAACGGGCAATTCTTCCAGTAAGAGCAGGCTTTTAAAAAATATACTTAATTGGATCCATTTTGGAAACCAACCAAGTAGTATGATTCAACATATATTGTCGCAATCGCTTTGTCGCCCATGCCAAAATGCAACATGTTTTTTCCATCATAGAATACCTTGACTCATAGTCGGTAAACTTCTTACTGAGATAATAAATGGCATATTCTTTTCTTCCAGTTTCATCTTGTTCTCCCAAAATACAACCCATATAATTATCTAACATAGTTAGATACATAATCAATGGTCTTCCTTCAACTGGAGGGAGCAAGATAGGAGGTTTAAGCAGATACTCTTTAATGCTTTCAAATTCCCTTTGACAATCATTCATCCATACACGAACTTGATCTTTCTTTAACAACTTGAAGATCGATTCACATGTTGTAGTCATATGGGAAATAAATATGGAAATGTAATTTAAACATTCAAGGAAGCCTCTAACTTGCTTTTCAATTCTTGGTGTAGGCATTTCCTGAATTTCCTTAACTTTATCAGGATCAACTTTAATTCCTTTTAGGATGACAATGAAACCTAGCAATTTTCGTGAATGAACACCAAAAGTACATTTATTTGGATTCAAGCGGAGATGAAACTTTCTCATACGCTGAAACAATTTCAACAAATCTTCTATATGTCCTTCCTCCGTCTAAGATTTGGCAATCATATCATCAATATATACCTAAATCATCTTGTGCATCAGATCATGGAATAGGGTTGTCATGGCCCCCTGGTACGTTGCACCAAAGTTCTTCAACCCGAAGGGCATCACTCTGTAACATAATGTTCCCCAGGGTATGATAAAAATTGTTTTTTACATGTCCTCATGAGCCATTCTGATTTGATTGTATCTAGAAAATCTATCCATGAATGAAAATACTTTGAATTTCGTTGTACTATCAACCAATATATCGATATACAACAATGGAAAGTCATCTTTTTGACTTGCTTTGTTTAAATCTCTATAATAAATGCACATGCAGAATTTTTTGTCTTTTTTTGGTACTGGAACAATATTGGCAATCCACTGAGGGTACACTGATGTCACAAGAAAACCGACATCAATCTATTTTAAAACCTTTTCTTTAATCTTCACTGCCATGTCAGGATGAGTTCTTCGCAACTTCTGTTTAATTGGCGGAAATTTTTGCTTTAGAGGAAAATAGTGCTCCACAATATCGGTATCTAGAACAAGAATATCTTGATAAGACTAGGCGAATATATCCACATATTCCTTAAACAATTCAATCAACCTGCTCTTCACATCAGGATGAAATAATGCTCCAATCTTAACTTCTTTTGGATCTTCCTCTGAACCCAAGTTAATTCTCTCCAATGACTCTTTATATGACTGAATGTCATTTTCCTTACGCTAAAGAAACCGGGAAACCTCTTTTGGGATTTCATCATATTCTTCTTCCACAGCCACATATACAGGATATTCAAAGTTAGGAGAAGGTGCATGGTCATTTCATTCAACAGGTTTTTTAATTAATCTTCACATGTGATTTATGATTGATTTTAGAAACTGACACATGTAACAAGTGATTGTGTAGATTTATTTAGAGGTATCATTTATTTTGAAAGGGTTTTTTTATTACCATTTTTCAAGAAAAAGCAGAAAATAAAAGACATAATTTTGGAATCAAAAACAACTTTTATTAATGATTTTAAAAATCAAAACAACAGATATGCCCATACAACATTATTACTTCCACCTTGGGCAGAGTGAAAGATTTTTGAAAATATTAAAAACCAAATTACTTTGAAATATGCATGCAAGAAGGAACATCAACAGTGATCCAGTTTTGGACTCTGACTCCGTATGTCACGAAGTTTGGCATCTCTTACTCTGATTCATCTTCAAGAATAGCACTGATCTTTGGAGTAGTTAGATGAAGATACCCAACACTGTGAAAGATGTACTAATACTTATTTAAAGTAGACTTCGGCTTCACAACTTCCTTCTTTATGGAGAAACCCAATCCGGTCCTACTCCTGTTCACAGGAGGATTAATAACTTGCCCCCACACCTTGCTAGGGCCTTTTTGAACTACCTTTTATGCATCCTTAAACGAGGTGATAAAATCTTCATTATTTCTTATATTGTCAATAGATAAAGCTTGGAACTGAGTTCCAATAGCAGCTTCATCCGCTTTCACAATGCTAAAAGAAGACAAATGAGATATTAACAGAGCCTGCTCACCATTCATAATGATCACCTTTCCTTCACGAACAAATTTCAGCTTCTGGTGCAAGGTTGAAGTAACGACTTCTGCTTCATGGATCCATGGTCTTCCTAATAGACAACTATAAGCGGGAACAATATCCATAACCTGGAAAGTGATTTGGAATAAGTGTGGTCCTATGTGAATAGGAAAATCTACCTCTCCGATGATAGACTTCCTCGAACCATCGAATGCTTTCACTATGATTCCACTTGGGCACATGGGAGCCCCCTGGTACTTAAGCTTCATGAGTGTACTTCTTGGTATGACATTCAAATCAGACCCATTATCAATCAAAATATTTTATAAAGATTCATTCTTACAATTTATAGAGATATGGAGATCCAGGTTATGATTTCTTCCTTCATCAGGAAGCTCATTATCACAAAAGCTCAGATTATTACAAGATGTAATATTACCCACAACACTGCTGAACTAATCCAAAGACAAGTCACTCGCAACAAAAACTTGATCCAACACTCTCATCAAAGATTCCCGATGAGCAGAAGAATTTATTAGCAAGGCTATAAATGAAATTTTAGATGGAGTTTGCAATAACTGATCTATAATCTTGTAGTCACTCATTTTGATAATTTTCAATAAGTCATCCACATCCTTTTACAAAGTAGTTCCACTAGATTCTCCCACCACTTTCTTAGGTTTAACATTCTTAAATGTCTTCTTTCCAGAACCAACATCTCTTTGAAAAGTAGGGGAAAAAACTCGACCACTGCGAGTTACCCGACTGGCTATAGCAATATTCTTGACGTCAAACAAAGGTTGGATAGGGATTTCCACACCATCTTCTAGGATAGTCGCATTATATTTATAAGGCACAACTTTATCTGATTTATATGGAACAGGACCAAGAAGACAAATAACTATAGGAGCGACAACATGCTTATTATGGTATTCAATCTCTACAGGAGCGGGAATACCAAAATAGGGCACAATGACATTCACTCTTACTTCATAATATTTAGGCATTGCAGAATCGTTATCGGAGAACATGGCTTCTTCAGAAGGAAAGAACTCATCAGCAGAAACATATTCATTACATGACCTTAACAGAGTAATATTCAATCATATTAACTCCATTGTAATCATCTTTATTGCCCGTGACTTTGATAGTACCATTATCTAGAAATAAATGAACACCTCATCTTACCATGGAACAACCATGGGAATCCCTACAGCAGACCCAACAAGACCCATAATGATGCACCTCTTGACCATTCATGTGACAAAATGTGGCATGCAACTGCACCAGATCGTCATTCATATAATTCACATCAAAAATCCAAAATCCACTGGACATCCATAAACCATATTAGTTTCTTCTTCATACTCAGCCCTTGGCCTGATTATATGGATAAGACTTTCATACATCATCTCTTGAAGATCAACTCTGACTTTAACACATCCATGGATATCTACACTGCAAATACTACAACCAACATGGTCATGTGTATAATGGCTGCATTCACAGAGATCAGCATGCGCCTTCACCAAATTACCTCTGACCAGGTTGATGTTAAAAATCCGGAAATCCCCAGAACATCCAGCAACCATATTTACAGCACTTCCAACTCCATGCTTGGGTAATGGATTATCTTTTACATTAGGACCAACATATTTAAAAGATAAAAGACCAGATCTCACCATGTTCTATACTTCATACTTAAAAAGATAACAACTTTTAATGTTGTACCCTGGGGCTCCTGAATGAAAAGCACAAGTCTGATCTTCCTTATAATACCATGGTAAAGGTGAAGGTATAGCAGGGGAGGCCTAGTCTGCACCAATTTCTTTTAAATCAAGGCGGGGGAAAACTTTGCATAACTCATCGGAATATAGTCAAAAGATTCTCGCTTTTGACCTTGCCCTTGATTTCCTCGAGGAGGTGGTCTTTGATAGGTGACAATAGTCGAAGCTGTATTTATAACTAGAGTCACGAAAGCAACTTGTTGTTGGTACTGGTGATGTCTTATTGGTAGTCTAAACTTTCTTTCCTCAACGACAACATTTATTTCACTCTCTTTCTTCCTAGAAAACCCATATGATGATTTCTTTGTCCCTTCTTCTTTTGTCAAGCATCCTTCCCTGGAAGTTTCTTCTAGAAGAACACACATGCTTACCATCTCAGTGAAATCACTTGGTGCACTAGAAACCATCCTTTCTTAGTAAAATGATCCAAGGGTTTTGAGAAAGACCTTGGTCATTTCTTGTTCTCCCATCGCGGGTACCACTTGGGCAACAATCTTGCGCCAAAGTTGCACATATTCTTTGAATGACTCTTTATCCTTCCGAGCAATCGCCCTCAGTTGGTCACAATCAGGTGTCATAAACATGTTGTACTTGTACTGATTGATAAAAGCTTCACCCAAATCATTGAAGGTTCAGATACTGCTACTGTCCAAACCCATATACCATTTTAATGCAACACCGTTTAAGCTATCCTGGAAGAAATAAATAAGCAAACACTGATCATCAGTATGAGTGGAAATCTTTCTGATATACATCACTAGGTGGTCACGAGTACAAGAGTTGCCCTTGTATCTCTCAAATTATGGCACCTTAAACTTCGCTGGTACTTTTACATTAGGAACTAAATAAAGTTCAGTGAAGTTCTGCCCGAATAATTATTTTCCTCAAAGAGCCTTAATTTCCTTCCACATCTCATTAAATTGGTCCTAAAAGTCATCCAGTCGGCCATAGAGATCCACACTTTCACTTGGTGGAGGAATAGGAATATAAACTTCATCATTAATAAACGACACAACATTCACCGAAGGTGGCACAACATAATGAATCTCATTTCTAGCAATAGGAGCAACATGCACCACAAGAGGCGCAGTAACAATAGCTACATGAGCAAATGGAGAAACTTGAGAATCTAGATTATAACCTTCTGGAATAAAACTTTCAGGCATTCCCCATGAACCTTGAGGCATACAGTTTTGAGCAGCAGTAATGGGAGTAACATAAATGGGGACTGATTGAACTTCTGAAATAACAGTCGTCTATTGTGGCTGAGCAACCTGAGAAGACGGGGGAGCAAGTGGTGGATGATTTTGAGCAACCACCAATGATTCCATCAAAGCAGTCAGATTAGCCATACTGGCCTTTAAAGTAGTAACTTCTTTGTGCATCTCGTGATTCTATTGTTCAAGATTCTCCATTTTCTCACTAGAATTAGCCTGAGTATTGTATCGATGAGACAACTTGCTGACTGAACGAAATAGAGAAACACAGTAAGATACTTGGGTATGAAAAGAAATGCAAGAATATGTGAAAAATGATGCATGATATGCAATGCATATGATTTATTTATCATTAATTTTATTTAAAGGAACTCAAAGAATTATAGGCAATTGCAAATATTAAAGTACTAACACATACTAAAAATTTCATTTTAATAACTTCAGAATGGATTACAACTTTTAGTACAAATTTCAATGATCCTAAGTACAAGAGAATAAAGATAGAATCTAAAATTTTAAGGAGCTAGAGCTGATGAAGATCTCTCCACGCACTGGCGCTTTCCTGTAATTCTTGTAATCTGAGCCTTCAACTGCTTGTTCTCTTCTGCATACTTGTTGGTGACTTCTTTCCAACCACCAGAGTTAGGAAGTGAGCCACTAGGTCTTGGCTTAGCTCTAGAGGAAAATAAATCCTCTTGCTTCTCCATCATCTCCACATCTCGACTCTCAAGAATCTCGATCAAGTCATCTTTCTCTTTCAATTCGGTTGAGTAGGATACCTCTAAGGTCTGGTACTTGTTCTTCCATGCTTTCTTCTCTTGGTGCATACTAACCAGGGAAAGCTGAAGTTCTTCTACATCATCTAAAATAGGAGGATTAATTCTCACAAACATATCAGATATAGGTTCTTCATGAGAATAAGGCATATTCAACCAAATTGCCCTTGTTTGTATCCAATGGAGATGTGGTTCTATAGAAACGACTCCTTTTGGTCCCAAATATTTTCTACTCTTCATATGAATATGGCGCCAAGCCTTCTAAATCTCTTTCTTAGCCTCCTTCTGATCTTCTCCTTCTTTGAGAAAGTAACCACCCAAATGAATAGAATTTGGTTTGTCTCTCATCAGATATCCAAGTTGACGGTGCGCAAGAACATGATTGTAGTTTAATCCTCTCTTTGTACCAAGAAGAGGTACATTGGGGAAACTACCACAACTATCAATAATCTCCACGTCATAATAAGCTTGATGATACCAAACAATGTTAGAATGAAGGAGAGACATGATCTTCGGGGCCCAACGAGGTTCCTTCTTGGTATCCCAAATGACAACAGACCGAGGTAAGTAAGAAATAAACCACTGGAATAATAACGACGTGCAACAAATGATCATCCCTCCCTGATAGAAACTCTGAAGATGGATAGAATAATAAGTATCCCCTAGCAGCGTAAGGACTGGATTCCCAATCATAAAGATCACAATGGCATTAACACCCACAAACTTATTGATATTAGGAAACAAGAACAAACCATAGGCGAGCAAAGAAAAGATGGCCTCAAAATAAATCTTACTCTTCATCTTGGCAAAGTAACGAGCTTTCTCTAATAGAAAATGAGCAGGTAAACCCCTAATTCCTCCTTTAGTAGTCATAGCAGCCTCAATCTCAGACTTCTTCAAATGGGTCATAGTAACAATCTCATGAGATTTAGGTTCTTCCTCTAATCCGGTGAAAGGAACATAATCAGTAATAGGTAAGCCAAATAGGTAAGAATACTTCTCTAATGTGGGCATCAACTGATAATTAGGAAAAGTAAAAAACCGGAACAACAGATCATAGAACTGGACCAATGTAGAAAGAGTACCCTCCTTCATCTCAAGCTTCATAAGAGGCACAACAACTCCATATTTCTTCTGGAAATCTGTAGAGCTTTCAATCTCAGGAATCAAACTCATCAGCTCCTCTATCTTAGGATCTTTGAAATTGTATTTCAGAGTCTTTCTTCTTCCAAAATCCATGGTCAAAGTACCTGAGATATTTCCAAAAGTCAACTTTAAGTTCTTTGAATAAACTATTTTAAAGAAATCACATGGGTGCATGAATACATGATGCAACAATCACACACAAGATCAACAACATGAGGGGTTCATAGGTTTGACGGCACGAGCATGAAGTCAAAGGTATTACCCATAAGGTATGGACTAATAGTTTATCACCTGCCGAACAAGGTTCTAAAAGGTTCCCAGAGTCTACATCCTTCCTTCGTATATTACCAACGTCCCGTTTAACTCGGTAATTAGTAATATTCTCAGGAAAAACTCGTCTGAGTGTAGTATCGCGTGACAACCACTTCTTGATTGCTCCGTCATAGTTTCCACACTACACCTAAAAGTCCAAGATGGGTTAAGGGTTCTACGGTTCTCAGCTTTAGCCGGCTCCCAGGTCGAAAGTAGCACGTCTTCCCGATTTCTCGGTAAACAAATACTACAGTCAAAGGGGAAACCACTAAGTGGGGGATCTCATGTCTCCTTTTTTGGGATTCCTCCCTCAAAGTTTAAATGACTATACCGCCTGTGCTATCTTAAGTTTTCCAAGTCCGGGTAGAGGACTTATGAGAAATCACCAAAAACCCAAGAAAACTAATAAAATCCAGACAAACATATATACAACATATAACATACAACAAATAATAACACATACAGAAATAAACAAAGATAGGCTCAAACCACTTAGATATGGACCATCATTTGGTCAATCTGTCCCCAACAAAGTCGCCATTTTTTCTATAGCAGTAGAAATATTGAGACAAAGCCATTGGATTGACTTAACTCATACAGATCAAAATAAAAATCGCCACCATGCTTTATTGTTTCCAGAGGAATGGGAAAAGCGCGAATAAACAAAAAAAGGGGAGAGAATTTAAGTACGGGGGTTGGTTTTGAAAACGGAAGATATTAGCACCCTAAACATCTACAGTACTCCACAGGAACCTCTTTGAAAATTTGTCTATTTTGGTTATAAATGTTATATACAAAAATAGATAGTGGAGATGAGAAAAGAAGTATTTTTAGAATTTTGCACCACCGCGGTTGTGAACCTTTAGTGCCTACGTACCACCTTCCGTGCAATAGGGGATCAGGATACTCTTAGTTCACCTTTAAAACAATTTAAAACATATGTGTGTTGGTTATTTTTAAGAGACGAGACATCATCGTCATCTTCGAGTGGAAAACATACTTACTACCCACGATTATGAGAAAGGAGAATTTGCATCATCTAAAAGTGGAGGATATAGCTTGGATTTTAAAATCAACAAAGCCTCACTCGATACCCAAGTGGATAATATCTCACTTCACTACATATCATAGAAGTATAGTAGCTCATATCACTACAAGGATTGCCAATAGTATAATCTTTTGAGATAATTTTTTAAAGTATAAAGCCAAAGTGTCTAAATGATTTGAATGAGATGGACTGAATTTTATTCTTCTTACAAAAGTGTCAAAGCATGATTAAGTTGATTAAAGTTTGATTAAGAAAATATTTTTGAAAATTCATGGACCTAAGTCCAAGTTTATTATGAAAGCAATTCAAGTTAGAATACAAGAAGATTTTTGAAAAGGAGGGAGAAGGTTTTTGAAATTCAAGAAGATGGGAGGAGATGAAGGGACTATCCTAAAGCATAAAATAAAATCTAGGAAAGAGAACTGTCTAACCAACAAGAAGTCAACACTTGACATAATGAGTCAATGTAGAATTCCCATCCTTTGGATAGAAACCAAGAAAGCAAAGATACTAAACCTCTTAAGAATACCAAGCTTTAGATGCATTAAGTCTTCTAAAAAATTAGGCAGAGTAACGACTATATATAGAGGAATTCCTAACCATAAACAAAGTATATATATAATCATAATAACATGCACACAAATAAAATCGACCCAATATCTTGGGGTAAAACCCCAAGAACTCCAGACAAAATAACAAACAAAATCACAAGATCCCAAGGGTATGAAGGCTTCTAATCCTACATCCAAGAGGTCCACAACTCTATTATGCCAATGAGAGTAACCAAATAGTCCAAGTAACTTTAAAGTTTTTTATTGTTCAAGTTGGTTATTAAGTATCTTCGAAAAGAAAATGAAAAGCTCAAGCGAGCAAAAATCAAAATGACATAAAGATAAATGCTCAAGTGAGCAAAGGTAAAAAATGACATGAAATATAAATGCCAAAATAAATGGTACATAAAAGTAAAGGCATAGAGTAAAAGCATAAAATAAAAGCACAAAGTAAAAGTCAATTGTTAATGAGTTAGGAATTAGAGGTTAGTTGAATGACTATCTTGAAACTTGTATTTGAAAACTCATTAGAAGATTGATAAAATCAAAGCTTCTCAACAACAAGTTTCATTTGCTTTTTGCCAAGTATATCATTCATTTCAAGTTCTCGAGGCGACAATATATGATCAATGATGTTTAAATGATTTGCTTAGACCAAAGTTTATGAAGGTTCATTAGAGAATTGATAAGATCAAAGCCTCCTAACAATGAACCTCGAGATTATTGGATCAAAGTTTTCAAATTAAACATACTTGGGCATGCAAACATAGGTTTGGGCCACGGATGATCATTTCTCGAATTGAGACATAATTTAGTGCTATGTTAAGCAATCGTAAGTGGACTTATGTAGATGTCACACCTATTTTGTGGTCGGTCAATAGCAATCTATGTACCATATGTTTGGAGAAATTATATGTAGATTATTCTCTAACAACATGTAGCACAAGTGAGAAGGGGATGAGATGAAGAGTGAGAATACATATTTGAACCAAGGAATTTAATCAAACTACCATTAAAATCATTCATCCATTTTGGTGGAGTTAAACTCAATATCCAAGATCTAATGATGTTAATGAAGCTCATGATTTAAAAATCACATAGTTCAAGATCAGCCATAATATATACAAAAATAAAATTGTATTTAATAAGCAAAATAGAATGAGAAAAAAGATTTTTAAATTATTTTTTAAAGTGAAAATAAAAGGGAAAATAAAAAACTATATTTGAAGTATCAAATAAAAATTAAAAGAATCCATAGAAAAATCTGAGATGACCTCAAGTATTTTTACAAAAATTTTGGTAATTTTTTTAAAATAGAAAAGTGTTTTTTAATTATTTAAAATCACTTAAATAAGTGAAAAAAATATTTAAAATTGGTAAAAATCAGAATAAAACTCTAGAAAAATTCCAAGAAGTCAGGAATAAACAAAAATGATTTTTATGAATTTTTCAGAATTTAAAAATATCAAAAAGTATTTCCAA
Organism: Vicia faba; assembly: GCA_948472305.1. Lineage (NCBI taxonomy): Eukaryota > Viridiplantae > Streptophyta > Magnoliopsida > Fabales > Fabaceae > Vicia > Vicia faba. The sequence goes on along the minus strand of OX451738.1, from coordinate 1,217,949,711 downwards.
AATAATTAAAAACAAGTTAAACAAAAGAAAAATCGTAAGAAAAATCAAATCTGAAAATAAAATCATGAAAAAATAAAAATCAAAAAGAGAAAATTTGAAGATATTTTTGTGAAGTTTTTCATAATTTTTGTATCAGAAATGAATTTTATATTATTTTTTGAAGTTTAAAACAATTAAATGTAAAAATCGGTAAATAAAAATAAAGCCAAAAATATGGACTACTGGATGAGAGTCAAAACGCATTTGTAAATAGATCCAAAGGATCTGGCATGCTGTGCATATCATGGTCTATTTTAAAAATCACACCAAATCGTTTAAAAAAAATTAAAAGCAACTTAAAATCTGGCACGTTGGATGGGGTCTGACTAATGAAAGTAATTAGATCCAAGGATTCCCAATATGCATGTATGGTAAGGCAAGCTCACTGGATAGGATTCAAAAAATTACATGTCACACTATCGTTGGTTGAAGCATGACACATAGGTCGTCTTCAACCTCCAGACGCCCTAGATTGAAGTTCCATAAATTGTAAAATTAGCTAACCAGACCGGTACCATTAGTTTTTTCTCTTCAAGACGATTCTAATGGTACCCTCGCGCCAAATTTATATAAGCTGAGCAAGAATGAATTTTAATATAACCATAAAAAATAGCGAGCACGAAAATTCCAAATATCTCTCAACTCTCAATGAAAATGAAAACCGTAAGAAATATGAGAATCAGATGGATGAGTAGAGTAGAATAGAGATATATTTGACTCTACTTGGTTAAGAATTCTACCTGAATGAAGTTCACCAAAATAACTATGAAAATTGACTTCTATAGCTTAATTCAAGTCACGATTCTTGAAATTAAGAGTATGGTTAGCTTTAGAGAAGTTTATGAAGCTAACTGAATTGAGCTTTTAGTGTTTTGAGGTGAGAATTAAAGAAATCATAATTTGAAATTCAGAGTTCATGTGGGATCTGAACAAGATGATTTTGGCTGTTAAATCTTGAGAAAATGAGAGGGGTGAGGTCCTCTATTTACGGGTAAGTGAATGGTGCAAAGAACTGAGAGGAAAATTAAAGTTTGGAGGAAAATTGGGTGGAGCCCGAAAGGGGAAAACGTGTGACTCCATGTGCATCAAAACTCAGCCAATTCATGCATTTTGGTCCTTAAATCAACTTTGTTAACTTTTTTAAATATTTTTAAATCAAAAACACGTGCTAATTTGGTGTTTAGAAGCTGGATTATGGATTTCAAAATCTGACTTGGACTAAAAATGCAGTTTCAAGTAGATGACTTTGAACTCATGGTGTACATGATTTAGGAAGCCTTAGGAATTGATTCTTAATGCATTGGAAAGATCAGGTAACATTATTTATAATGTGCCAAGAAATAATTCATTTGGATGCTTGAGCTATAAGTTATGCTTGGTCAAAATCATGAACAATGCGCTGACTTTTATACTTAGAAAAATTCTAAGTTTTTTTCTTAAAAAATGACCTATAATGTTTTGATTCTAAACAAGGTCTTACTTCAAAATTGAGCTCTGATCATTGAATCTAGATTGAACTCGACTCCATGAAGAGTATTGTGAAACTTATATCACTAAAAAATTCCAAATATTGAAAAGTTATGATCTTTTGAAATTGATGAAAATCCATGAGGTGACTTATAATCTTTTGAACTCAAAAAGCATATTTCAAACATTTATGAGCTTAGCACCAAAAAGAGAGTTAAGGAAAATATCCTTAAGATCATTTTGAAAAACTAATAAGCTCAAGATGATAAAAATTGATCAAGTTATGATCCTTTGAAGTCACATAAAAGAATTTGATGGCATATCTAGAGGACTTGTAATCTTTCTCAACCATTAGTGATATTCCATATAAAGTTTGCTTGAAACTATTGAAGTTATTTATTAATAACCCTTTAAAGAGAAACATGTATTTAAAATCACTCAAATATCTAAAAAGATAAACAAGTTATCATCCTTAGAAGTTCAAAACCCTAGCTCCTAAAGCATCAAAATTACTTGGAACCCCTTTAAACTTTTGACAATCTTTCTTGCACAATTTTCTTTGATATGTTAAGAGAAGTTGGTTATGGATGATAATAAGAACCCATAACAACAATAATCACTTAAAAGTGTTAAAAATTGAGAAAATCATGCACTTGTAATCAAGGAATCAATAACTTGTCAAATTAGGTCAAACTTCTTGAATCAATCTTGGATCTCTTGACTTTCCATAGCAAAGTAGAGCATGATGAGACGTAGTAGGCCTTGTCATGACATTTACTTTAAAGCACAATCAAAGATGAACCTTAAATCTCAATGAAACTTTATTGAAGAAGGCATAGAAATAAACTTATGAACCTATGAATCAACTTGATAAAATGTGTTGTGCCATCATCTATAATTCCAACATCCATAAAGCAAATATATATACATTATATTTGTTAGTTAAAAGTCAATCAACATAAGATTAACAAATCAAGGTTTTTGGTGATCCCTCATAAGCAAACCTAAATATAGGAAGAAGAACCAAACCCTAGTGTGTGATCTTGATATGATTGGGTTGACGTTGAAATGATGAAAGATCTTAGGGGGGAAAATTGGGTATAACACTTCTCTTGCAGCTTTTTTGTTTCTTTAAAACCTTATCCACTGAGTCATCATCATAGGATTATTCCCTTTGTATGTGGGAGAAGTATGATACTTCTTAGAGGTGATCCCTGAAAGTGTGAAGAAAACACAAGAAATGGAGGTTTAAATTGGGTGTACGTTTCTTGAATAACTTTCGCTTCTAAGCGTTGTTCGTTGAACAATGCTTCTAAGTGCTACTTCTAAGTTGTGCTTCTAATTAAAGTTGATAAGACATAAAATTTAAAGCATAAGATAAATTAAAGAACACACGATATATTTTGGTTCACTTAAGAAACCCCCAAGCTAGTCCAGTACACCCTACCAATGTGATTTCGCCTTGAGCTCAAGGACTTAATCCACTATAACCAAACTGATTACAATCGCACGGGAAACCGTCTGTGACTAACATCCAATGAAACATTCAGGGATCCAAACTGTATATAACATTCATTGACCCAACATAATTCGATTCTCCAGAATCTCCTATCAAGATTTTCTTCCAATGGTATCCATCAATGATCTCACAAGGCTGACCTTCACTCAGCCCCCTTTGAGATATGACTACCATTGACCTAACATAATCCAATTCTTCAAAATCTCCTGATAGGATTTCCCATAATGACTGCAACCATTATCTTCTTGAGATCAGACCTTCACTCAGTCTCTCAAGGTATCACCAAACAATTGTTTGATATTCTTTTGTTTACAATTATAATGCTTCTACACAAGATGAATTTAAACAGAATTAAACACATCATAAGATCCTAATACACACTAAAAATACTACATTTTATTTTATCTCTAATATGTGGTCTTCTTTTCTTCAAGTAGCTTCTTCACAGACAACAACCCAAAGCACTTGAATTGCTGAAGTCTTCTTTTTCAAAAACTTCTGAATGCTTTGTTGGTCTCATTGTAGCATAGAGAAGAACGTCTTCATCTTGATTAACCTTAGAACATTCTGGACAACAACCCTTATTCTATCTTCTCCAATGATCTTTTAAACACAACATTTATTTTGTGGATTTGTAACTTGAATATTCATGATCATCTTCATTATCTTCTGCACTTAGCAAGCTTTACGCACTATATAGAATTTCGCACATTGTGAATCAATGATTTCATTGTAATCATTAACAAAATGATTGGAGAATAATTTTGATAACAATTGGTATTATTGTTGTTATAGTGGTTGATAACTTTGGTTGTGTTCCAGCAAATGAATGTTATCTTTTAGCATTGAACACCTACAACAACGACAACTTAAGCATACAATTCTTTTCTTTATATAGCCAAGCAAAATAGTGTCATTGGCTATTTGAAAAAGAGTCGTTACAAATAGTACAACAACATCATTTTCTTTTCCACACATCAAGCTGGTGGAGAGGTAGTGGAATAAAGTTTTTTCATATTGTGTACTATTGTACCATATTAACGTTACCTTCTTTCCTTATGCACTTTAGAGGCTTCTTCAAGCATGAGTTTAGAAGCGGGAACATAACATAAGGTCATTATAACTTCAAGTCTTTAGAGTCTTAAGAATTGCGTCTTCAGAGTCTTCAGCACTTGGTCGTGAGAACCTGTTGTAGAGAACCTTGGATCAGAAGAGCTTCAAGCCTTTAGAGTCTTAAGAACTGTGTCTTTAGAGTCTTCAACACTTGATCTTGATAATGCACTATATAAAATCTTGGATCTTCTAGAACTTCAAGTCTTTGGAATATTCAGAACTTCTGTCTTTAGAATCTTTAGCACTTGGTCTTTAAGAATCCATTTAAGAACCTTGTTATTAGAAACACAAGTCTTCATCATTTGGACTTCAGCATAAACTTTCTCTTCAGATATTTTAACTTTGTCTTATTGAAACAAGTTGTCTTTTAGAAACTAAGTTTTCAGCATTTGGACTTCAGTAGAGACTTTGTCTTTAGATCTTATAACTTTCTTTCTTTGAAACACACTGTCTTTAGAAACTTGAGTCTTTAGCATCTGGACTTAAGTAACAACTTTTGTCTTCAGATCTTCAGACTTGTTTCTTTAGAACATGTTTTCTTTAGAAGTATGAGTCTTCAGAATCTGGACGTAATTAGAAACTTTTGTCTTCAGATCTTCTTACTGGTTTCTTTAGACAAACATCAAAGCCTACACTTAAGGGCCATCCGGAGTGTATTGATATTGTTCAATAGAACTTGTGTAGCACAGAAGCAGAATTAATTATCTTCTAATGTATTTTCCACGCTATCCATCAGAAGCAGAACCTGTTTGTTAAGTACTCAACAGTAACAAACATTAAAGTTTCAAAATTGTTCATACAAACATACTCAGTTGTTATCATTAAAACTTAGAGATAATATTGCATAATCAATTCTTGTTCTTTCAATCTTCCCCTTTTTGATGATGATAAAACTATGTATTTTGATGACACGGTTTTGTTATATAATCAGAAGGTTAAATAAAATGGTTTAAGGAATACTTCTCCTTCAGATGAGACCCCCCATGAGTCACAGACTGGGTGAGGATCAAATATCCTGAGTGTGAACCTTTTGGGTGAACTCTCCATGGTTGTAATAGATCAAATTGAAATCTTGATTCATATGCCATCTATTCATATGCCAAAATGCCAATTTTTCCAATTGATATTTTCGATCATCAGTTTCAACTGCTTTGAACATTAGAGTCAACTTTATGCAACGCTTGATTTCAAAGTGAGCTTCCAACTGAGCTTGAATCTTTTAGAGTTCTGATTTGTCATGGCTTCTTCTCATGAATATTTCTATCCAATTTATTCAGACAATCTTCTACTTCTAATTTGCTCAGTTCTTCTGGGAGGCATCTGCTTCTGTTTCTTATGTTCCAAGTTTCATATTCTTAGATAGCTTACTTCTTTTGAAAATTATGATACCAAGATCAAGATGATTTTAACTTTCAGAAAGTTATCAACTTATGAACAATATTGGGTTTATCTGATTTATGACCATATGTCCACCAAGTATACTTCTTCGTTTATATGAACAATCAATCTTTAAGAAACTTAAAATATTTGTTTCTTTTTGACATGTCTTAGAATGCCTAGTGAACTTGTTCAGAGTTCCTTGGTTAATAATCAAACAAAAAACACACGTCTATGGTAAATGCATTTTTTAAGATTCCTCAAAATCATAAATATTTCTCCCCCTTTTTGACATCATCAAAAAGGTAACTATGCATGAAAAACATAAGAAGCACTAAGAAGTAAGAAAGTAGAACACACTAAGATCCGGGCAGAGATATCAATTAATCAAAATAACCACAAAGAAGTAAGAATCAAGCATAGTCCTATGGTTTTAGAGGAAAACAGAAAAATAACATCCTAGAGCCTAGGTTTCAAGAGCAGGAGCATAAATCCTTTGCAGAATCTGTTGTAGCATGTTTTGAACATTCTCATTGACAACCTTCTGTTCAATGATGCTTTCTTTGATTACCTGTTGTTTTCCTCTAATCACATCAATTGCGTTTTCAAAATGCATAATGACAGGATCAAAATATGAAGCAACCAAAGCATCTTCTTTATCCTTAACAACTTATTTTGCCTCTTTAGCCAATTTGGCTTCTTCGTCTTTTCTGGCTTCCTCTGCAGCTTTAGCTTCTTCTTCTAATTTTAGTTTTGCTGCTTCAGCTTCAACAATGAGAGATTTTTTTCCAGCTTCTCTTTGCTTAGCAACAAACAATTGAAAAGCTTTAAGTCGTTCCACCTTGTCCGGACTAGCTGAACTTCTGCTTCCATCGTAGCCTCTGAAAAGCTTGGTAGTTTTTCAAACTCTTGCAACATCCATCTTTGAAACACCTTCCAGGAATTTTTCAAATCCTGAGGGTTTACAAGTGGTGCATGCTTCATCTCGTAGCTTAGCTATTGTGTTCCTAACCTTGCCTTCAAACATGTTAGTGCATTCTTCAAGGGTTTTTGGAAAGGGTTGTTCGTAGATGATTATTGCATGTTCAAGTTGAGAAGGAATGGCTTCAGACTTGGTAGTTTCAAATGGTAGTTCAGACGTATCATCAAGATCGGAAAAGTTATATTGTTCAGAAACTAGTATAACAAAAGGTTCGGGTGAAAAAGTATCAGAGGGTGCAGTAGATATAGCATCAACAGAGATTTGTATGGGTGTAGGGTAAGAGTCAGATGGACCAGTGATAGATTCATTTATGTTTGATTTTTGGTTTACGAATGCGAATTGAAATAGTGTTTGGAATGATGGTATTTCATTTGATGATTCTAATGTAGGTTTGTTCAAATTGGTAGAAGTTGTTGAAATGGATGATAATGGTGGGGAAGAAACATATTGTTTGAAAATGACTTATGAAATGGACGTGGTTGATTCAGAGAAATGCGTCATTGTAGTTTTTAAAGATGCATTAACACATTCAGGAGCACTTTTAGAAATAGTAGTAGGAAGAACACAAGACTTGCATGATTTTCCAAATTCATAAGGTAGACCTTGAGATTCAGAGGATTCAGTTCTTTGTTTCTTATTTTCCTTTTTCTTTGGCTCATAAGCCTCCGGTAATTCTTCTCTTTTCTCTTTTGAAGTGTCGGCAAGAATTGGATCAGAAGTAGGAGTGTCAGTCTTACTAGCTGTTTTAGACGTTGTAGTTCCAAAAATGGATTCTTAAAGAAATATAGCTTTCTTTTTTTTGGTTCAGAAGTGTTTGATCTTTTCTTTCCTTTTCTTATACCACATCAACTTCTTCGGCAGAAATTTTAGTGTAATCAAAATTGAACATATCATATCCTTCTTCTTCCATCATATGAACATATATAGAAACACTTGATATATTATACATCTTCGAAAAAAGAGGATAATCAATAATTAGAATCCTTCTTTGAGTAGTGGCTTCAAATGGTTCACCCAGAGGTTTGACTTTAATCTTTTCAATTATTTGCATGTTCCTTAAGTTTCGTGCAGTAAATGATTCTCCAACACTGGGAGACAGATATTCTATGTAATTTGCTTCTTTCACCAGAGATTTTACGAACCCACTTTCCACAAGAATGTCAGCCAAAAGACGTCCACAAGGGATATAGGTAGTAACATTATTTTTAGGATTTGCAATGGTTCTTGTCTTTTTAACAATATCCTTCAGATAGTTGAATAAAACATAGGGAAGATTGATCTTCTGCTTGGTTAGCAAGTAATACACCATGAACTTCTAAGTGAAGTTGAAGTAATCGAAAGAGTTTGAAGCAGGTCTAGGGTTTATATAGCCAAGAATGATCATGTGCCAAAACTTGAAATTTGGATGAAGATCCTTGCTCTTGTATTTTGTCTTCTCATTAGAGTAATTTTTAAACAATAGTCGATTTAGAGAATTTGTTGCAAACTTCAATTTACTCTTTGTAGTCTTAAACTTCTTCTCCATTTTATATGTATATTTGCCTTCCATAAACTTCAAACCTAGAAGATCAACAATATATTTTTCAGTTATGATAATTGAGATACGGTGGCAGAACCGACTGTTAATACTAGTTTGCATTTTTTATTCGCAAATGTCGCGGTAAGCAAGAGTCACCACCGACTTTTCTTTTATCCAACAAAGGAAAGGGTGAAAAGAACAGAAAAAGACATTTTTCGAGATTTTTTGAGTAAGGGGGGTAGATTATGGAAAGGGAAGGTGTTAGCACCCTTTCCATCTGTGGTTTTCCACTGGCTCTTAGGTACTTGCTCATTTTTTTGAAAACTATTTTCGTGTTTGTGTGTTTTGAAAGATATTGTTAGCTTTATGATAACTCTTGTATCAGTCCTCAAGAGTGTGATAAAGCGTTTTATGAAAAGAAGTTTTGAAAGAGTGTAAGTGTAAAAATATTCAGATTTTGAGCAAGTACTTAAGAGTCATCTACCTACTCGAAAAAGGGTGTTCTTTTCCTCTTATCCTTCAGATAGTGATATCCTACTATTAGTGAGTTGGTAGCCTTATCGTCAGATGTTGAGGGACTATCGAAAGGGAAGTTACGGTCACTAAGGCAACTGGGCAAGAACTCTTAGTAACTATCCTAAAGCCCTAAGATCACGTTTTTAATCGAGGCAACAGTCGAGAGGGTCATCGAGGGACTACTGATCTCTTAGACTCAAGGACAGCCACTAAGAATTCTCACGTTTCGAGAATTGTGATCGTATTCGAAGGCAACCAAAGTGGGAGATACCCTAGGCGTGAGCATGTGCAAGTGTGCTTGATTCTGTTTATTTATCTTGCACATTTAGGGTTATCTATGTTCAATTAATTGTTATCTTTCCATACAATCCTATTAGCATATATCTAAGCAGTTTATCGTATAGAAAGTAAATTGTAGAAAAATAAAGTTCCTAACTGTTACAGGGCCATAGGGTAGTTACATAATTATAGACATGAATTTAAATCTAATTTAATTATTACAAACCAGGAACAATTACATAATTGGAAAATAATACGGCAAAAATAATAAATACGTGAAGTGTCTAAATCCTAAAGCACGCATAAGTTAAAAGGAAAGTATTTTTTATTTTTTTTTATTTGAAAAAGTTAAATGAAGAAAAATTAATTAATTGTACAAATTATGAATTAAAAAAAAATTAAATCTGGATAAAAAATATTTTTTGATATTTTTTTAAGAAAAAGATTTGAAATTTAAACCTAGATTCTAATTGATTTTATTTTAAAGAAACCAATCAAAATAATTAAGTCAAATTAATTTACAAAATTAAATTTAATTAAGAAAAACCTAAATCCTATTTTTTGTGATTTTACTAATTTTATGATTAAATAATAAAAATTGATTTTTGAAATTTATTAAAATAACAAAGAAATTAAATTAGAAAAAATAGTAAAAAGAAAAAGAAGAATGGGCCTGATATTGAAGCATTTTAGGGGGTGCAAAGTTGAATTTGCAGAGCCCAGATCAGCCAGCCCATTTGTCCTTTGCACGTGATTTGGTGTTGCTTCCTCTTGGAGGTCCATGGTGGGGACTGCCTGTTGGGAGCTTTGGATCTGGCGCCATGCAGATCTGATGGCATGAATTGATGGTGCAAGGTGTACGCATGGGCAAGCATGCGCATTGGATCTGAAAGAAACATATGAGAAAACATAAAATGTTGGACCTGGAACTCGAACCCAGGTCCTTCCCATTCCAGCGCGCTTTGTTTACCGTTTGAGCCAATGTATTCATTCGCTATGTAAACAACAACAAAACAATATAACCCAAAAATAAATGATTAAAATTTATTTAAGAAAAATGCGTGTTGCATTCAAATGGCCCAACCAGATCACTCCACGCCATCTTCTTCTTCATATGTCCGTCGTTTTAGCCCAACACCTTTTACCTACAGATCAATATGTCACTAAAGTACCTGCAAATCTCTAAAATCCACAACAGGCAATATAAATTCAATTCAAATACATGAATCAATTGGGTTTGATCCCCTGAGCATGATGGTATCCATTGTTAGGTCAAATTTTGTCTGCATCTTAAAACCCTAAAACGAAGGTTAAAACCCTAATAATGGCAGTTTGTCATCTATGTATCAAAACTGGAAATTAAGTATTCAAATACATTCTAACTGCTCATACAAACAGTAATGCATAATCAAACCTATTTATAATGTGTGTATGATCAAAATCGAATTTAGAAAAATACGTGCAAACCGTGATGATGTATGTGGTGATTCTGGATGCTTTGATGCGTGAGAATGATGTTGTTAGCTTCAGAACGTCCCCAGGAATGGATTGCAAACGTCAAAGCTCTTTGAAACCTTTTGCAAATATCAATCCGATTGTCACTTTTTTGTCAAAAATTTGGAACTTCTTATGTGTATTCTATGCGGAAAAACCTCCTCCTTTTTGGTCTGGCAATGTTGTACATATATATGAGAATGCATTAGGTTAACAAAATTGGATAGAATCTTAAAGATTTGGGAAAGGAAGATTTGATTTTCAATTTGTATATTTTGTTTCTAAACTTGGCCAAAACATGCTTTTTTTTCTTTCAATCAACCCTTGCACGAAATCTTGACTTGATCATCTGATTCTAGACCTATGATATGATCCTAAAACAAATCTTTGGATTTTATTTCATTATTTCACTATTTTATTTGATTTATTTTGATTTAAATGAATAAAAATTCAAATAAAAAAATCTCATAAAAATAAAATAATGGATTTAAATATCCTAAATAAGTTCATGGATATGCTTGAGATCTAAAACCCACGCCCATTAGTCCAAAAGATCGAATTTGCTCACATTGACTTTTGTGCATTTTCATAAAATTGGTCAACTTTAGCAATGCATATCTTTCTCCATTTTAACCCTATGAGGGTGTTCTGAGATATTTTAGAGAGCTTAGGATGTCCTATAAACAACCTTTTTAGTTTCACCTCAATTGGATCTTCCATGTTCATGTAAGGAGCTTTGACCCAAAAGGTGTTTTAGTTGACTTTTTAAAAGGGCCTATAATGTCTGAGCTTGTATCTTTTGATTGAGGCATTTCTTGAACTTGAGGGATGAAGTGAAGTTGTAGGGAATTGGATTCTCTTCGAAATGAGCCTTGGAGGAAAAATTTCTGATAAAGTATGAGAATGTTATGCCTGGTCAAAGTTTGGTTGACTTTTCCTATAGAAACCCTAATTTTCCATTTTTTTTCTTTTGGTGAGTTAGGAGAATTTCTTGAGGAATCATGATCAACCCTTGATCAAATGATGGATAATACTTCAAAATATTGATGTTGACTAAAAATCTTGAAGTTTGACTGTATTTGGGCCACTGTTGACTTTTGACCTAGTATAGTTTATTTCCAGGCATTTGAGCAGTTAACTGAGCAAACTTATTGCTCAAGGCATGAAATTTGGCAGGATGATCTTGAGGATATATTAAGACAATGCAGAACATTTTGGATCCTTTAGAATTATACATCTTGCTTGAAATTGAAACCCTAGTTTGAGGTTTATTACCTTGGGAGGAGAATTTGTCTGGTCAATTCTTGGTCATCCTTGAGCAATTGAGGACCTCTAGAGGCATGTCTTGAGTGAAAATGGGAGGGAAAATTTTGGGTACAACAAAAATCCTTAATCCAATGACATCAGAGACAATATGCAGATCATCACAATCAGCATTCTTCCAGAAGTCTTTTACTAAATCTCCAAAAATAAGACCATGAAGCATGTTAAAGCAGTTCTCCCATCCATGAGCTTCTTATTCTTCTTTTAGGTCAATCCCATTATCAACTAAATTATTGAAGTCAACCAAAAATTTCCGAAGAACATCTACTTCTGATGGAGGAATGATGCAATGAACTTGAGAGGATTGTTGAGTGATGTGATTCTTATTAATTTCTGTAGAAGAGGTAGTAGTAACGAATGTTATTATAGGAGGAACCGATGAAGTTGATGGAGAAAAGGTAGATGATGATGAAGATCCGAAAGTAGCTGGTGGTTTTGATGCTTTATCAAATTCCTTTGTGAACTTAACTGCTTCTTTTTTAGAGTTGGTCATCATGAAGAAGATGAATGAATGTTGGAGGTTGTGAAAATTGTTGACTGAGAACCCAGAGAAGCGATTGAAGGAGAATATGGGTTTAGGGTTTCTAATTTTTGAGGAAGTGAGTTATATATAGAAAAATGAAAATTTTAATTATAACACTTAAATGTCAAATAAAATAAGGAATACCAATTTTTTAAAGTCACAGTATGGAAGGTAATAAGTGAAGACAATCATGACAGAGTCAATTACAAGAAATCACACACTGGTTATGATTTAGCTTAGGTAGTGTGTGATGATTAAGTATAACCAAGGGTTACACACGTTAATAAATACATCTAACTAAGTGACATGTTTGATCTCCTCATAGTCTGTCCAACCAAAAAGGTTTCCATATAATCAAAGATATTTCTAACGGAAACATCTTCTGATAACTGAGTCTATAAAATAAAATTAGCAGAAGTATAATAAGTAAAGAGAAGGATAGAAATGATACTATCACATTCTATAACTTTAGCTTTCTCTTAGATATAACTTCTGATCAACTTCTTTCTTTTTATGCTTTCTTCATAATAGTCTTTCATAGGTTCTGAATTATCTTCATATTGATTCCTCTTATTTCTTTGAATATACTTAGTTTTCTAATTTGAGAAGAATAATCTTCTTATGAATTCTGATTTCAGATTTCTTGAGAGAGATATTCCTTAGTATTTCTGATGAATCATTAAGTGTTATTTCATCAACAATGGCTGGTCTTCTGCAAAGCTTCTTTTAACATAGCCACTGTTTATATCTTCTGCATAAGATCTTCTGTCTGTCTGAATAGACAACTTCTTCATGAAGTTCTTATGTATCATAAGACAACAATATTTCTTCTTTTAAAAAGATTCCTAATGATATCTTGTGATAAAGTCAAGGGTGGACTAATCAGTTTCTTGAAAATATCACATACTCTCAAGGAACTTAATCAAAAGCATTCAACATATATAACTCCTTATCTGATGAATCTTGTCTTGTTAGCTAGTTCTTCAATTTCCTGGTTTTAGACAATAGTTTAAAATTGAATATCTATCACCTTAGAGTATTTCTTCACAAAGCATGTGGATCTTTATCTGAAATTGTTAAGTGTTTGATATCCATCAATAACAAAATCGGGCTTTGATACCAATTAAAGGTGTGAAGAAAATGCAATAAATGGGGGGGTTTGAATTGGGTTTTCCTTTCTTGAATAACTTTTGCTTCTAAGCATTATTCGTTGAACAATGCTTCTGAGTGCTACTTCTAAGTAGTGTTTCTAATTAAAGGTAAGAAGACATAAACTCTAAAGCATTAGAAAAATTAAAGAACACACGATATATCCTGGTTCACTTGAGAAACCCCCAATCAAGTCCAGTCCACCCTACCAAGGGGATTTCTCTTTGAACTCAAGGACTTAATCCACTATAACAAAACTGATTACAATCACAAGGGTAACCGCTGATGACTAACATCCAATGAAATGTTCAGGGATCCAAACCATATATAATGTTCTTTGACCCAAAAAAATTTGTTTCTCGAGAATCTTCTATCATGATTTCCTTCCAATGATATCCATTAGTGATCTCACGAGGCTGACCTTCACTCAGTCCTCTTTGAGATATGACTACCATTGATCTAACAGAATCTAGTTCTTCAGAATCTCCTGTTAGGATTTCCCATAATAACGTAGCCATTATCTTCTAGAGATCATACCTTCACTCAGTCTCTCAAGGTATCATCAAACATTTGTTTGATATTCTTTTGTTTACAATTATAATGCTTCTACACAAGATGAATGTAAACATAATTAAGCACATCAGAAGATCCTAATACACACTAAAAATATTACATATTATTTTAGTTCTAATGTGTGGTCTTCTTTTCTTCAAGTAGCTTCTTCATAGAGAATAACCCAACGCACTTGAATTGCTGAACTCTTCTTCTTCAAAAACTTCTGAAAACTTTGTTGATCTCATTGTAGCATAAAGAAGAACTTCTTCATCTTTATTCACCTTAGAACATTCTGGATAACAACCATTGTTCTATCTTCTTCAATGATCACTTTTGAGCACACCAGTTGTGTAGTGAATTTTTAACTTGAACATTCAAGATCATCTTCATTATCTTCTGTAGCTTAGCAAGCTTTAGGCAGTATATAGAATTGCGCACATTATGAATCAATGATTTCATTGTAATCATTAAAAAAATGATTGGAGAATCATTTTGATAACAGTTGGTCTTGTTGTTGTTATAGTGGTTAATAAATTTGGTTGTGTTCCCGCAAATGAATGTTATCTTTTAACATTGAACACCAACAACAGCGACAACTTAAGTATACGATCCTTTTCTTTATATAGCCAAGCAAAATAGATTCGTTGGCTATTTGAAAAAGAGTCTTTATAAATAGTATATCTACATCCTTTTCTTTTCCATACTTCAAGCTGGCAGAGAGGTAGTGGAATAAAGCTTTTACGTATTGTGTAATATTGTACCATGTTAACATTATCTTCTTTTCTTCTGCACTTCATAGTCTTCTGCGAGCATGAGTTTAGAAGCGGGAACATAACATAAGGTCATCAAAACATCAAGTCTTCGGAGTCTTCAGAAATGCGTCTTCAGAGTCTTCAACACTTGGTCGTGAGAAACTGTTGTAGAGAACCTTAGATCAGAAGATCTTCAAGCCTTCAGAGTCTTAAGAACTGCGTCTTTAGAGTCTTCAGCAATTGGTCTTGAGAACCCACTGTATAGAATCTTGGATCTTCTAGAACTTTAAGTCTTTGGAATCTTCACAACTTCTGTCTTTAGAATCTTTAGCACTTGGTCTTTAAGAATCCATTTAAGAACCTTGTTATTAGAAACACAAGTCTTCAGCATCTAGACTTCAGCAGAAACTTTGTCTTCAGATCTTTTAACTTTGTCTTCTTAAAACAAGTTGCCTTTACTAAGTTTTCAGCATCTGGACTTCAGTAGAGACTTTGTCTTCATATCTTCTAACTTTGTTTTTTTTGAAACACACTATCTTTCGAAACTTGAGTATTTAGAATCAGGACTTAAGTAGCAACTTTTGTCTTTAGATCATCTGACTGGTTTTTGTAGAACACGTTGTCTATAGAAACATGAGTCTTTAGCATCTGGATGTAAGTAGAAACTTTTGTCTTTAGATCTTGTGACTAGTTTCTTTAGACAAACATCAGAGCCTACACTTAGGGGCCATTTAGAGTGTCTTGCTACTACTCAACAAAACTTGTGTAGCACATAAGCGAAATTAATTCTCTTCTAGTGTCTTGGCCACACCATCCATCAGAAGCAGAACCTGTTTGTTAAGTACTCAACAATAATAAACATTAGAGTATCAAAATTATTCATACAAACATACTCATTTGTTATCATCAAAATTTAGAGATAATATTGTAGAATCAAATCTTGTTCTTAAAATCCCAGCTTCAGCAAATTGAGAAGAACTTGATCCATTCTCCATCATTTCCCACTTATGACTCGAACCTGAACCTTTCTTCACTACCTTCCAATTTTGGTTTTCCCCCTTTGGATAGAAAGGACGAACCCAGTTATTGTTAAGAGCATCAGTTGGTGGCACAAAGGTCCTTTGATACAAAAACTTAGGTTTTCCATGAGGTACTTGGACTTTGTATGGCCCTTTCATATGGTCTAACACCACCTTTAGATTTTCCTCTTGAGGGTGTTTCTTCTTCAACGCCTCAATTTTCTTTGCAGCATTTTCGTCATAGACCATGTTACAATTTGGGCATAACATAGACCTGGAATTACTTAACTTCCATCTATTCAAAAAATCCACCAATTCCTCCTCAAGTATGGGAAACACAACCCTCATCAATTCAGCAAGTGTTTCTTATGACAATTCCTCATTCTTGGTTTTGCAATTCATTATTTCCTTGTCGCCCTGATTATCCTCAGGCTCTTCAGCAATATTAACTACCTATGGCTTAGACAAATCGCCATTGCGACTTTTGAGACCTTCAGTAGTATCGACTGTTGTAGCTACCATTGGATCAGTAATCACAACTTGTTCATTCTCAAAACCATCACTAGTCTTGATTGTCAATGCTTCCATTAAGTTGACAATGTTGGCCTATTCGCCTTTGAGACCATCAGTATTCTCAATCATCAACACTTCCAATGGTTTGATAAAGTGTGCATCAACAACATGTAAAGGGTCTGAGTCGACCTTCATGGAACTTTTTGGGTTTTCACCAAATTTCAATCGACCATCTTTCAGAGCTTTCTGAATCAAATCCCTGAAAAGAAAACATTGAGAAGTATTATGACCCAAAAAATTATGATACTTGCAAAAACCGCTTTTTTGTTACTGCTCTAATGGTGGATTTTTACTGCCTGGAGGCACTATAATCTGACAATCTAAAACTAAAACATAAAATATTTCATCATATTTTGACACATCAAAAGTATATGTTTTAGTATTAGGTTTATCATTTTTTGGTTTTCAACCGTTTTTCCTTTTGATAGTTTTATAGGTTTACATGCTACGGAGGTCCGAATTTTAATTCAACCACGTTAACTTCTCCTTCTTCCATGCATTCATCTTCATACTCTATAGAATAATCTTTCGTATCCACATAGGCCACTTTGCCTTTGCTATAATCCTTTAAAAGTCTAGCTTTCTCTGTTTTCAAACGTTCGACATATCGAACCTTATCAACTAGTTGATACATATCAGTAATAGATTGAGGATCAAACTTCTTCCTAATAGAATAATCTAAGCCCCTGACGGCTATTTCGACCAGCTCATGTTCAGGAACTCTAGTAAAACATCTAGAATTTAGGACCCTAAACCTATTCAAATAAGCCTTCATTGACTCAGAAGACCTCCTCTTGATTGAGGATAATTCTTTCAAACTTATCTTAGGCTAACTAGCATAAAATTGCAAATGAAATATGCCCTCAAGTTGTTCCCAAGTGCGTATAAAATTTGGAGTCAATCTTGTAAACCAAGTAAAAGCATTTTTGTTTAATGAATTAGGAAAATATCTTAATTTCAAACCCTCATCATTGGCAATATCGCCAACTTCTATTTCATACCTAGCAATGTGTTCAATGGTTGAATCATTATTATCACCAACAAACTTGGTAAATTTAGGTACCTTACAGCCCCTAGGTAATTCTGTTGAATATAATCATACAACGAAGACGAATAACTAGGCCTCAGAAAGACAACATTTACCCCGGACCGTGTTAGCATTTCTTCTACTATATTCACTATGTTGTTACGCCCAATATTGGCATTTCTTAACACTCGATCAACACATTGGTTCCTCCTAACTACGACTGGCCTAGGTTCATATTGTTCAATGAATTCTTCCTCTTCATAAGTGGGTACTTCTACCCTTAGAGGTCTAAAAGGACGCTCATTGTTGCCTCCCTCCAGTTATTCAAAAACTATTAACGCCCTTTGGCGTGTCTGAGTTGGTTGGACCCCTAATGACTCGATCAATCTTCCTATTTGGTCAACTACAAGATTAAAGGCAACTCCAATTTATTGAGTTAAAACATTCACTAACTCTAAATTACTCTAATCCATTTGTTTCCTCAAATCCATAACAGAAGTAGTATTCAAAGATGGCGTCGATTAAGGGATATAACTGTTATACGGTGGGAGAACTGACTTGAGGGTTTTGCGTTTTATCGCAAATGTTGCGGTTAGAAAGAGTCGCCACCGACTTTTCTTTTATCCAAAAGGAAAGGTAAAAAAGAACAGGAAAGACCTTTGAGGTTGTTTCTTGAGTTCGGGGGGATAAATTATAAAATGGGAAGGTATTAACATCCTTTTTATCCATGGTTTTCCATGGGCTCTTAGTTACTTTCTAGATCACTTGCTTTTGTTTGAAATGTGTGCTTGTGGTGGTGATTTTTGAAAGTATTTTGAAAATGGAACTTCGTAATGGTTCTCGTATCTATAAGAACGCATACAAAGTGTTTGTTTCGAAAATGTTTCCAAAAAAGTGTTTGTGAGATGTGTTTTTTGAAAGTGATTTTGAAAAGGTGTATTTGTAATGATTCTCGTCTCTATAAGAATGCGTATAAAGTGTTGTTTTCAAAAATGTTTCGAAATGAGAGTGTTGGTGTATAAAATGTTTTTTTTGTGAGCAAGTGAGTAACTAAGAGCGAACCTACCTACTTAAAAGGTCTTAGATGTTATTTTCCTCCTCCTTTAGATGTTGCTATCTTACCATTGACTTGGTAAGAAGCCCCATCGTTGGATGTGAAGGGACGATCGTCGGGACGTTTGTATAGTCATAGAAGGAAACATATGGGACGTTTTAGCAATGTTGTTTTAGGGACTAGATCGTTTACCGAAGGCAACATCGAGGGTCATCGAGGGGCTACGATCTTTTATCGAGGGTCTTTGCTAAAACGCCCATGCTCGAGGGACATAACTATTTTCTGATAGGCAACAAGTGGAATTACCCTAAGGGTGTAAGTGTGTAAATGTGTTTTATTTACATGCATTTAGTCTTTATTAGGGTGATCTACTTGTTGGTTTTATCATTCCATACAAACCCTAATTTACTAGCATTGATATGAAAGCGATAAATTGCGGAAAGTAAAATTACTACGCTATTACATCATTATGGGGATGGGGTATACAAATGTACAAATGGGGACTGCAAGAAAATTAAACCCTAATTACTATTACAAGGCTTTGACAATTACATAATTCATAATTCAAAAATAGTAGAATATGCAAGAAGCTGTAAAGTGAGAGAAATTGTTTTTTAGGGTTTTTTATAGCAAAAGATTTTGTAATTAATTTCATTGAAGAAAAACCTAAGTCTAAGTTAATTGTTTATAAAATTGTTTTTTGAGGTTTCATTTGAACAAAAAGGTTTTATAAAGTTAGGTCACTTCCAAGCAATGCAATATGTCCAAAAGAACCTAAAAAATCTCCAAATATCAAGAAATTTGGTGCCCGAGCTGACACGGGCCGTGTCGGGGGACACGGGCATCCGTGTCAGGACCTGTCCATGACTTTTATGCATTTTTTTGGTCCCAGCCATCCTGACACGGCCGTGTCACCTGACACGAGCGCCTGTGTCAGCCCCTGTTCATCTTTTTTTGCTCATGTACGCACCAGTAACATTGACACGGGTCGTGTCACTTGACACGGGCACCCGTGTCAGCCTCTTTCCCTGCACATTATAATGTTTTTTCAACCCAACTAAGCTGACACGGGCCGTGTCGTGTGACACGGGCACCCGTGTTAGCCTCTGGTATGGATTTTGGTTAGTTTTTTCTCTTTGATCTGTCTTGTTATATCTTTTGAGCGCAAAAGCAAATGATGTATGACCAATTATATCACAGTTTGAGAAAGTTTACCTCTCAAAGCATAAGCTTTAGAACATGTACGGATGTTTCCGAGTGTAAAGTGGTGATTGATCGAGCTCCTTTGAACCTTCTTGAAGTAACTCCAACCTTCCTTTTATACTGAAAATGGTTGAACTGCTCCAACCAAGTCAAGTTGTAATGTATTTCTTTTTTGAGTTTAGAAGATGGTGGTAATGATGTTACATAAGTTATTCTTATGTTTGAACAACTTCTATATGGTGTATATGAAGTGTTTGGATGGTTTGTTTGGAGAAAACTTGTAAGGTATGAGATTTAAAGATTTGGACTTCAAAGATCAAAAATGGAAGTTTTGTGGACAAATCTGGTTTTTGACAGAAAAAATGATTTTGAGTGTTAGTTTATCCTTCTATTTTTCTATCCCTTCTCTCTATTTTTTCTAACCTCTTTCTCTTGTGATTGGCCACTCTATTTATAGAGAAGGTTTGAGACTTGAAACAAAACTCGAATTTTGAATCACATGTTATGGCTAGGTTAAATTGTACATGAAGCAAGCTTGAAGATTATAGTTCCAATGCTTTGTACTTTGTTACATAGAGTTGTTAGACACTTTAAGCACGCCCTTCTGATTTTGTATGTTGAGCGTGTGTAGAAGGCATAAGTTAGAGGCTCAAGGAGAGCTGACTTTGTGATTAAAGCTACTTTGCAAGAATGTCATGTCAACTTTGTGCCAAAAATGGAAAGATCTCTTGGACAATGTTTAAACCAAATGGACCATAGCTCAAAAGTTTGTGTAAACATTAAATTATGGTAAGATTTTCAAGTCACAAGGCCTGCAAAGTAAGATTATTCAGCACATCATGACAATTGGATTATGTGTTCTTTCAACAAAAATGGCTTGCAATTCAAGAATAAATGTCCAACTTCAGGCCCTTGAATCTCCTAGCTCAAATATGATAAATTCATGCTCTTGGATGTTTTGGAAAGATTGAAACACCCTCTACAACTTTCATGTTGACCACTTTGACAAAATCATCTTGTAACTATGTGACAAAATGCCAAGAAGTTGGGATAAAATCCTGACTAAAACTGCTGAAAATTTCTCTGTGTTAAATGAAAATGTCATGACTTCGAGAAATTTATAACTTGAGATCCAAGCATATTTAGGAGAAGTTGTGTAAATAAATGTTGTAGATATCATGGAGATCTACAAATTTCATGTTGAAAGCTTCTTTTGAATCATCTTACATCTTGGTGAAAGAATGGCATGAAGTGATGAAATTATCATGTATAAAAACACTTAGAAAATTTCTAAGTCTTGGAAATCTTGACTTTCAAGTTGACTTTTGACTTTCTTGACTTCTTGATGATTAAGCTTGATATTCTTGAATTTCTTGATGAAATTTGATCTTTGAAATATAATTTTGACCAAAAAGTCAAAGTTTTACTTTTCAGTATGCAATTGACCATTTTGCCCTTGTGCCAATTTCAAGCCTAAATTGATGCATCAGTGGTGCAAACTTGATATCGTAGAAGATCTTGTGAGCAAATACTTGACAGATGAGAGGGAAAATTTTGGGGTACAACAATAACCAACACCACCTGGTCGACCACCTGTGACATAACTGCCTTGTTTTCCAGTGGCCACTGCATTTTCTGTATATGTGGATGGGTTCTACTATAACCCAACCATCATAGAATAAGGCATACCATATTGATAAGGGACAAATGATGACCCTGGACCCCCTGGAAAGAGTGACCGATTTAGGTCAAATGGTGATACCCCATGCCTAGGTTCTGTTGTTGTGATTGTTGCCACTGAACCATGATCAACATTTGATCTCATATGAGATAAAATCATCGCGCTTTGAGTTGTGACACTCATTGGTGTGACATCCACATTTTGTATAGAAATCTATGTACGTGTAGTGTTTGTGTCAGAGCGTGGCATTTTAGACTTCGAAAAATGTTTACCACTTCTTAAACTCATACACACACAAACTAAACTACAAGAAACTTTGTAAAACCAAACACAAATACAAAATTATTAGCACTGTCCCACAAGGTGTGCCAATTTGTTTACCTCTGGTTTCTCTAAACAACACTGGTCTCTTAACAAAAGTTTACTAGGGATATCGACCAGGGAATCTCAGTACATTGCTTCGGTTTTCAATTGTTTCCATAAAGTGTGTTCAAAAGGATTCGTTTGACTGGTGTCAAACGAGTTGACAAGCAATAAAGCAAGACTCATAAAATAAAACGAAAATTGTTTTAAATTGTAAACATAAATGACATAACATCAAAATAGTTGAAAATAAGTTGATTCAAACATACATTACCCTAGCTTGACTCATTTCACTCATTTGTTTGTGTATTCTGAGTGACTAGCGTATAAGAATGTGAAAGTTTGAACCTTTAACACTATGCACTAAGTGCTTTATTTATAATACACAAAAATAACTACTTCCTAGCGGACTTCGCTTCTTTGTATGCCACGTGTATCTTGTAACTCCTCTCCATGATCCCACGTTCCCCATTTGTACTCTCGAACCCATGTTCTCCATGTTTCCCTCCAAAACGCTTCGCTCGCTTGATGGATCTTTTGGGCCTTTTGACGTTTCTATGCCCAAAGACTTATGAGGTCTTTCCTGGTCGACAACTTCTGTTTTCAGGCCCAATCATTTACATGTAGAACCTCTCTAGGTCGACTGCATCAGTAGTCTAATACTTGTAGAATCTCTCTAGGTCCTAGGTCGACTGCATCAGTAGTCAAATACTTGTAGAATCTCTCTAGATCCTAGGTCAACTGCATCAGTAGTCGAATAACATAAATAACCTTTTCCAAAGAACCTTTTTGATCCTTTTCTTTTGGTTGGATTTTGGTCCTTGTCGAAAATCCCAACCAACAGCTTGACATCTCTTCGATAGAGCACTAGTATGTTTGATGTTTATTTGGATAGTGTGAAGCACTTCAAGGATATATTTTTCTTGGTCACTCCCCTTAATGAAGAAGCTCGTGTCAAAATATGCTCAATGTCATACCCCAAATTTTCCCACCAGTGTTAATAATCAATTTTTGTCACTAAGTCATGTTCATACTAGGTTTCTTATAAGTTATTACATTTGCTTATGATTATATTATTAGGTATGATAATATTTAATCAAGAGTCCTGGATATAACAAAGTAGATTTGGTTTTATTTGTTCTTTGGTCATTTCTTTAATGGGCTCGTCATTTGGGAAAATTAAAGAGCCCATTTGTTAAGTCCATAAGAGGGGGTGTAGTAAAAATCTGGGGTCAATCTCATTATTTGGCCCATATTAAGTAATTTAGGTCAATTTATTCTGAAGTTTACATATATATATATATATATATATATATATATATATATATATATATATATATATATATATATATATATATATATATATATATATATATATATATTATTTTGGTTGAGTGAAGTCAATGCAATGAAAGTTACTTATAACATTACCGTTTTTCTCATTTTAGTAGTTTTATTATTGAATAATTTTGGTTGTTGATTAAAGTCAAACCAAAGGGTTTGAAACCCTAATCTGCAGTGACGCCCAAGGTTCCACCTTCTTCACTAATTAACCCTAAAGGCCCAGATCCAGAAATCTGTTTTTGAATCAAATCGAATAAAAAATAAAATATTGGAAAAGGATTTATTGACTGAATGAATTCGTCCATGCAAATATGTCTAAATACATAATCAATATGAAAAACCTAATTCTGAAATTTACAATCAAAATCAATTAAAACAAATCAGAATCTTTTCTAAACACAAATCAATCTTCAATCTTCTCTAATTTCTAACTAAATCGAGTTGTAACGACAATTACAAATTATTTCCTAACTTATCTAAATCTAAAACCTATAAATAAGAACCATAATTATAAATTTAGGGGGACCGAGAAAAATTCTAAAGAAGAGAGAAAAAGAAGGAGAAGAAGCAGAAGCCGTGAATCAACCTTCTTGCTTGAGATCTGAGTTTCAGTTTCTGAAACCCTAGATCTATGTTGCATCATTGTCGCCTTCAAGCCATCACCATCGTTGCACCATCATCTCATGCACCTGCTAAACAAAAAAGAAGGAGAAGGAGATTAGAAGGGAGAATCAAAAAACCATAAAAGAATTAATATGACCAGGAATCACTAAAAAAAGGTAAGCGTAATACTTAGCTTAGTTTAAATTGTTGTTAATGGGAAAATATAGGACTTAGGGTTAGGTTTTGGAGGTAGGGTTCATAGTTTGGGGTTAGGGTTCATAGTTTAGGGTTAGGGTTCATACAAGAACCCTAGGATTCTTGGGGTTTAGTTTAATATCAACTTAGGGTTCCTAGGGTTCGTCCTAGGGTTCTAAGATCTGGGTTTGGGATGAAGAATCCGGTTGAATATCAACCAGAATTCTGGGTTTTACGGTGGTTATGAGATGATTCACTGGGGCCGGCACAACCAAGGAGATTTCCAGTGGGTTGTTTTCTAGAGAGAGGTCAAAGCCTCTGTCTCTAGAATTTTGTTCTGTTTGAGAAAATAACAAAGAGAGAGAGAGAGAGATAGGAAAGAAGGAAATGGGCCTCAGGCCCTGTCGTTGGATGTTTAAACTCTCTCATCATTCAACAAACGCTCCTAAATCGCACGTCCATCATAACTCTCAACACTCGTCCATAATTTGTCCAATGGATCAATCAAAATTGTTTTGGGCCAAGCCCGTTCTATTATCACCCCTCAAATTTCTTCCCCAACGTAAAACAACACCCATGTGTCGCTATTGGGCCATGTCCAACATCTGCACTTGGGCTTTACTTCTGGAACCCCTAGTTTTTAGTACCCAGTTCAAATTCACACCCCTCTTCATTTTGGGCCTAAATCTAATATCTGGATTTAGGGCCTTACTATTCATACCCCCATCCTTTTACTAGCCAAATAATTTTGCACCCCGCGTGTTTTTTAAATTAAAATCAATTTATTTTTATAACTTTATTTTTTTATCTTCTATTATTTTGCATAATTAATATTTAAATATTTAATATATTTATAATAAATTCTAAATTTGTTTATTTATTAATTACAATTCTTTTTTAATACTAACTCATTTTCTTTATGCTTTAATTGCATTAAAATTCTTTTCTTCATGCATTAAAAATATTTATTTTCCTCATATTATACAATACATTCGAAAATATCTAATCGAAAAATTACTAACAATTTCCTACTAAATTAATTCAAACTTATATATATATTTTCAAAAAGGATTATTGAAATATTTCTTATCGACTGCGAACTTTGTCTAACAACTCCGCAATTTACAAACCCAGACTTGGTTCAAGGAGAATTCGAGATATTTCTATAATCCATAAAAATAACTAACCAAACAACTACGAACTGGGACTTTGATTCCTCATAAGAGGATACATAGTCATACGACTTAGAATCGTGGCGAGTTCCCCTAATTAAAATCAAAACCCTATTCCTAAATTGTAAATATAAACCCCAGTATCCTCGTGAACAAGGTAGATGAGGGGTGCCTAACACCTACCCTTCGTCTAAAACAATTCAAAAACATAGAATCTCTGATCAAATTAGGGTTATACGTTATATTTCGTTCCCTGGAATAAAATTTAATGGTGACAACTCTTATTTTTAAACTGGTTATAACAACTGGCGACTCTGCTGGGGATACAACCCTAGGGTTTTAAAGCATTTTCTTTTGGTTTAAGGTTTTTTAGGGTTTTTATTGTTCTTTTATATTTGCTTTATTTATTTATTTATTGTTGTTTATTATTATATTTTTATCTTTTATCATTTATTGGTGGGATTTTATTTCAAAAAATTTATTTATTTTTAAAAAACTTTAGAAAGAAGGTTAGTCTATTGGCCAAGGGGAAACATGATCCCATATGAGTTTTTGTGAAGACTACGCCTAGATTCGGTAGAATTCCAAAAAAAGAAATATGTCTCAAGAGATATCCTCTTGGGGAGTAGGACTTTGGACCAAAACCTATGACTTTTTGTATAACCCTTAAACTAAAGACTCATGGTGAGACCTTTCACGAACTTAGAGACAAAAGTTTCGGTCTGCAAAGAGGCTCCACTTAAGGGAGGCCCTTGTGTCTTTACCTCTAGTGTTATCCATGATACCCTTAAGAAAACCACCTTATGTGGATGGTATAGTATACGTAGGCCAAAACTAGGAGCCTACCAACTAAGAATACCTTTCATGAAATCCCGTTACTATGTCGCACAATCATACATTCATACATCTTGCATTTCACATATTCATTATTATCTATTATTTTTGTATGTATTATTTACAGGATTAAAAAAATAATCAAAGGTTTTGGTGAAGTGTCTTAAAAATGAATACTAGAGAGAAACAACTTGTCCGTGTTAATGTCGTCAAGCCAGATATGACGAAGATCAAGACCATCAAAGAGAAACTGCGTGAAATAGCTTTAAAGATGTTTACTCGTTGTTATAGGGATAACCTTGAGTTGACAAAAGTGGATGTACAATTGGATTCTATTTCTTCCTTGGTTCAGTTCTATGATCCTCTGCTAAGGTGTTTTACCTTCCAAAACTTTCAGCTAGCACCAACTTTGGAAGAATTTGATAAACTTTTGTATTTTTCTAAGGGAAAAGCATATATGGGAATTGGACAAACAATTGACATTAAGGACTTAGAAAATGGTTTAGGGATCCCTTATCCTGAATTTTCACTTAATTATAAGAAAGAAGGTGATGTACAAGGGGTTAAAAGACACTATTTGGAAGCTAAAGCCCTTTCTTTTGCCAATAATAAAGAATGGGAGTTTTGTGTTGATTGTCCAGGGTTACTTGTATTTGGTGTAATTCTGTTTCTGTGGACTTTAGACTATATCGACCTTGCAACTATTAGTATATTTTGGGGCACAAAAGCTTTGAATGTGAACTCAACTCCCTCTTTGCTTGCTGATATTTACTATGCTCTTCACACTCGTTACAAAAGGGGAGGGGTACGCTAAATTGTTGTATCATGCTCTTATATTCTTGGTTTATGAATCACCTCTATAAAGACTATATGACTAAAAATATGACAAGATACAAGTGACCTCAAAAATTAAGGTCTCTTACTACTGATTTTGTGTTATGGTATGCAAAAAAGCTAGACATTGGAGATACCACTTATAGTTGCAGAAATTTTTTGAATGTTCCTTTGATTGGATCACGTGGTGGTATCAACTATAACCCTACCTTGGCTTTGCAATAACTAGGGTACCTGTTGTACCCCAAAATTTTCCTCCCATTTTTACTCAAGACATGCTTCTAGAGGTTCTCAATTGCTCAAGGTTGACCAAGAATTGATTAGACAAGCTCTTCTCCTAAGCAATGAACCTCTAATTAGTGTTTCACTTTTCACCAAGATGTGTAAACTCCAAAGGTCACAAATGTTTTCCATGGTCCTAATATGCCTTCAAGATTGTCGATGACAAATTTCATGCATTCCACTACAAGTTTGCTCAATCGACTGTTCAAATTCATGGAAATCAACTATACTAGGTCAAAAGTCAACTGTGGCCCAAATACAATCAAACTTCAATATTTTTGGTCAACATCAACATTTTGAAGTAATATCCATCATTTGATCAAGGGTTGATCATGATTCCTCAAGAAATGCTCTTAACTCATCAAAAGTCAAAAATGGTAAATTAGGGTTTCTATAGGAAAAGTCAACCAAACTTTGACCAAGCATAACTTTCTCATACTTTATAATAAATTTTTCCACCAAGGCTCATTTTGAAGAGAATCCAATTACCTACAACTTCTCTCAAGTCCTCAAGTTCATGAAATGTCCCAATCAAAAGATACAAGCTCATACATTATAGGTCCTTTCAAAAAGTCAACAAAAACACCTTTTGGGTCAAAGCTCCTTACATGAACATGGAAGATCCAATTGAGATGAAACCAAAAAGGTTGTTTAGAGGACATCATAAGATCTCTAAAAAGTCCAAGAACACCCTCTTAGGATTAAAAATGAGAGAGATATGCATTACTAAAGTTGACCAATTTTGGAAAGAGTGCATGAAGCCAATATTGACCAAATTTGAATTTTTTCCAAATGGGCCCATGTTTTCATGCTTGAAACTTAGTTCCAACATAGCCCCTGACCTTGGAGATCATTTATACATTTTTTTATTACTTATATTATTTATTTTGATATTTTATCCATTAAAATACAAAATTAAATAAATAAATAAAAGAAATAATGAATGATATGATTTGGGAACCCCTTCCTCATGAAATAAGGGATAAGATAGGTTGGCATGTCCAAGAAAAAACGCATGGGACAAAAGGAGAAGGAGATCTTCTTGTTTTAGCAAGTTTTGAAGCAAATCTTTATGCTTTAAAAAACATGATTAGAATTGATTCTTTAAAAAACATGATTAGAATTGATTCTTTTGGGTTATGTTTTAACCTAATGAGATACACTACATATACATAACAAGTCCAGACCTAATACATATGCGCAGCAGCCATAAAATAATCATAGCAAAGTGAAAAATTTCAAGAAAATTGTTGTTGTACCCCAAAATTTGCCCTCCCATATTTTTCAGAATTTGCCAAGTCAAAGCTTCAAAATTCCCCAAGGGTTGCACAGTTCAAGGGCCTCCTAACAGTCAAAAATTAGGGTTTTGGTTCTGAAAAAGAAAATGAAGTTTCCAAGGGTCCAGTCAAGTCCCACATGCCTACAAACATGGTCAAGCATCCTTATACCAAGTTTCAAGACTTACAGCACAAAATTGCACAGTCAAAAACCCTAATTGCACTGTAGTCAACTGTAGGGGCAAAATGGTCATTTGACAGTCAAAAGTTCAAAATTTTGGTCAACATATCATTTTGAAGCCACAAACATCATTTGATCAATGCTTTATCATGATTCTAAAAGCTTGGCTCAAAAAACATCAAGATGCAAAAGTTTCCATATTTGGACAGTTGAAAAAGTCAACTGTAACTTGACCAGGGCATAACTTTCACATGGATTATCAGAAAAATTCCATCCAAAGCTCATTTTGAAGAGAAATACATTTCCTACAACTTCTCTTCATACTTAAAGTCCAAGAAATGCTCTCACAAAAAGTTATTAATTTCAACATTATAGGTCATTTTCAAAAGTCAACAAAAAGGGACTTTAGGTCAAAGGACATAACTTGAGATTGGTAAATCAAAATGACATGGGACCAAAGGCATTGGTTAGAGAACTCAAAGACCTTTCCAAAATGTCCAAGAACATGAGCAAAGCTTAAACATTGAGCAAGATATGCCTTGTGGAAGTTGGGAAATTTTTGGATATTTTGAAAAGTCAACATTGCTTCAAAGGTCTTAAAAATGCTAATGGGCCTCTTTTTCTCCCACAATTCATCATCCAAGGCATGTGCACGACCATTTGGCCCAAAGTGAAGTTTTTTTATCATTTTTATTTATTTATTTGGATTTTTAATCATTAATAATTCATTTAATTAAAATAAATAGGTGAAAAATACTAAACCTAACTTTTTAAATCTTTTTGTGCATGAAATAATCTCAAGATTTTGTGTATAATCAGATTTGGAAAGAATCTTGATAATTGGACATGATTGGAACCAAGTTTGCATGAAAAAGATTGGAAAATATTTTGCCATGAAAATCAATATCCTCTCCATCAATTCCTTGATCCTTTGGCTCTAAATTCTTACCCTAATCGTTCACATATACATACTAATGCAAACCCTACTCCTCATAACCTCCCAGCTGCGCCATACACAAAGAATCAAACTTGAGTTTTTTGCAAAAAAGTTGAAAACTGAAAACCATATTCCAGTGCTTTTCAAGGTCAAATAACCACTCCATTAGCTTGCCAAGGTGACCAGGAGACTATTCCAATCAAGAACATCAATTCTAACGCCTTGAATCGGTATACAGAAATCAAAATTTTTTCATATAAATGCATATTCGTGTTTTGATTTTTAGGCATTCTCATGGCATTTTGTTTATGGATTCACACTAATTAACTGATTCTGAAGCTAACCACATGGTTTGATCGAGTTTTTATATACTATACACGAATCTGCCATTGTTTTCTTTTAGGGTTTTCAAAGCTTTGAATTGGGGTTTCCCAGTTAAAGAAAAATTAGAACCTCACAGTACCATGACTGGATTCAGCGTGCTTGGACGATTTAGACACATCCCTCGCGCCTAATTTATGTGACTCCAGGAGCTAATCGCTATTTTCAAAAATGGTGTATTTGGGGACGGTTCAAAACCGTTGCTGATGATTTTTTGTTTCAGGAAAAAAACAAAGCCAAGGAAGAAGAAGGGTATGTGGCCAGCAGTGATTGGGTTGTTCAAATTTTCGCGCGGAAATTCCACTAACCCTTATTTTCCCTTATATTATTTGTGTGTTATTTTATGTACAAACGCGCATCATTAGCTCCACTGGTCAAGCGAAGGGTTGGTGACCTCCAGGACCTGGGTTCGATCCCAGGTCCCCACCCCTTTCCATATTATTTTGCTATTAACGCTTGTGTGCAGTTTCAGTGCTAGCGTCCATCATGCATCCACAACATCAAGCCGTCCACATGTCCCAATGCATTCAACCAAGGGCCAGGATCCAGAGACCATGATGTGTACTAGTCAACCATCCCACACGCTGGCAAGAAAAGTCAACTAGGCCATGAGTTTAATGGGCCTAAAATGCTAACAAGCCCTCCAATTTGGGGACAGACCCCCATGGTTTGCATTCCTAATTCCTTTTCTCATATTTTTCTATTTCTCGTTTTAATTAGTTTTTTTATTTCATTCTTTAATTAATTATTTTCATAAACACAAAAAAATCAGAAAGGCCATAAAAATAAAAATTAAAAATATATTTTAATATTTTGTAAATAAATATTATTCATTAATTTTAGCTATTAAATTAGGTTTAATCCAAGCATTTTCTTAATTAACTCAAAAATTTGTAGAAATTAGGTTTAATTATTTTAATTACTTTTATTCTTTTTTCACCATTATTAATAATTAAATATTATTTATTTTCATAAAATCAGATTGTCATTAAATAGTTAGATTTAATTTTAGGTTTAAATTTTAATAGGTTTTTCTTAATAAATAAGAATTAGAATTAGGGTTAATATTCTTTTCATTTAATTTTCTCATTAAAACCATAAATGCAAAAAATCTCAAAAAAATAATTTCTTTTTCTTTTTAATTTCATTAATTTAATAATTTAATTTAATTTCATTAAAAAGGGTCCAACACCCTCGCTTCCAATTTTAATTTAATTCGCGCGTTTTATTTTGTTTCTTTTAATTATTTATGTAATTCTCCCAAAGCCGTGTAAACTTAATTTCTCGCACTTTATTTTATTTCTTTGTTTATTTTCTGTCAAATCGGGTCCTGGAAATTTTGGCGATGTGGACCCGCGCCTTTGTAATAGTTTAGAATTTTACCTTTCCGCACTCTTTTGACTGTTAAATAAATGCATGCAAGAATGAATGACTAAAATAAAAACAAAAGCGTAGATCACCAATAACATGACAAGATAAAATATCTGAATCTGACACACAAATCACACACCACCCCTAGGGTACGCCTCACTGTTGCCTTGCCTCGAAAGGTGATCGTCGAGTAGAGGATGTCTTAGTAAGTCCTCATGATCCGGGAACCTGGCATGAGGGTAGCTTCTAAGGTGTCTTCCTATTGCTCTGGTGATCACCATGTCCCGAACCTCGAATTGACCCGAACACCTCCAACGGTGGTGCTACCTACCTCTCAATGGTGGGATGGCACTACTTTAAGGACATTTACACAGACGAATTCCTTAGGGTAGGTAGATGACTCGTAGATACTTGCTCTAATTTCAAAACAAATCAAAAACTTCTTTTCACACCGACACCTTTCAAAAAGCTTTCAAAAAGCAATTTTTCAAACACTCTTGAGGACTGATACAAGAGTCGAACTGAAATTTTCAAAGAAACTTTTTAAACCCACAGTTGAAAAGCAAATAAACCATTTTTGAAAACACAGAGCAAGTATCTAAGAGCCCATGGATAACCATGGATAGAAAGGGTGCTAACACTTTCCCTTTCTATAATCTACCTCCCGAACCGAGAGCAATCTCTTTAAGGAATTTTTTTGTGCTTTTGTCCTTTCCATTTGGAGAAAATAAAATACGGTGGCGACTCTTGCTTCCGTGACATTTCGCGAACCAGCGTTAAACAGTCAGTTCTAGATCCACCGATCACAGAACTGGCGACTCTGCTGGGGATTTCTTATAAAGTGAGGTGTACCTTAGGGCTTAGTTCATAACTGTGTTTTCAATTGTATTGACTTGTCTGCTTTAAATTTGTGGGTTGCATGGGAGTTACATAGATCCTAACCCGGATCTAGGGATACCCTGTTAGGTAGCATAAGCTGTGAGGGACCTGTCCGGCGTAGACCGACACGGGTGAAACAGTGGCTACGTTGGTGTGGCACCTTGGTCTGTACCGATATCCCTTGTGTTGCAACGAGGAGAATATGGGTCTTCTAAGGAGTCGTTAAGCACCAACAACCTTAGAACCGTAAATGACACAACTTGGCCATTAGAACGGTAGCAGTATGCTACGCCCATTGAGGCTAAACTCTCGTGATGGTTCTGGCCGCAAGAAAAGATTGCGATGCTGGAGTTATGACCGATTGAGGGTAGTCAATGATATTGGGATCCTCTAAGAACCCGGTTACTTTGATAGGACAGGTATGAACCAACAAACTGAAAGAGGGTAGTACCTAGACCTCATGCTGGCCTAAACTTTAGGGGCTTGCCTTGTGTGACTTGTGTGCCTTACCATGTTTGCCTTTGTATCTATTTGTGGTGTGCTTTATCATAACATCATAACATCATGAGCATTGCATGCATCCTGCATAAGGACTGACCATTTCAAAGACAAGAGGGTTTCATCTTTGCTCTATTTTGTAAGACATCATGATGCCTGTGCGAAGGAATACTATCCGGTTCAACTTTGTTCATTCACTTGAGTTGCTTGAAGAGTTGGTTAGCAAAATTCCAAATACCACTTCCTTCATTCAGAGGCATGGTTCTCTTCTCAGTTTAGTCACTGCAAAGCGGGATCAACAGTTGATGAGTGTTATGACCCAGTTCTATGACCCTCTGTACCAGTGCTTCACCTTTCAAGACTTCCAGCTGGTCCCTACCCTGGAAGAGTTCTCTGATTTTCTTGGTATCCCTATCTTGGATCAGACCCCCTTTACTGGTTGGGAAAAGACCCTCAGGCTTGAGGATGTTGCTGCAGCTCTTCCCTTGACACATCAAGAGGTAATGGACAACTGGGTAGCTAGAAGCGGAGTTAAGGGTTTCTTGGCCAAGTTTCTGATTGGTAAGGCTAACAGTTTCTGGAATGACCTGGACTTTAGGGCATATGAAGACATCTTGGCTCTCTTAATCTATGGGTTAGTCTTGTTTCCTAATCCTGACAACTTCATCAATGTCACTGCCATAAGGATCTTTATGTCTCAGAATCCCGTGCCCACTCTCTTGGGTGACATCTTGCAACAACTTCATGCTCGTACTACCTGAAGACGAGGAACCCTATGGTGTTGTATCCCTTTGTTGGTGAGGTGGTTTATTTCGCACCTCCCTAAATTCGTACTGAAGAACCAAGAAGGAAGAGGTTGGGCTCATAGGTTAATGTCTCTCACCGACAAAGACATCATTTGGACTTGCAGAGGTTTGGATGAGATAGCTGTTATTGATCGATGCGGGGAATACCCTAATGTTCCTCTGATTGGTACCGAAGGAGGAATCTCTTACAATCCATGTCTAGCACTCCGTCAGTTTGGAAGAGCAAGAAGAGCAGGGCCTCATGAAATGTTGGTGCCTCACATCAGTTTTGAGTTTCAGGTGGATAGTGACGAGCTGCGTCGTAGGTTCATCAAGGCTTAGGACAAAGTTCATAAAGCTGGCCCACAAGAGTTGGGGCCAAAGACTTCTTTACCTATGGAAGCCTACTACAAATGGGTTTGCATCCGTGCTCAAAAGTTAGGTATGCCATACGAAGCCGTCAGACCTATCATTCTTGAGTCTCCTAACAAAGATGGTGTTCCTCCAACTGTCCTTCCTCCTCAGATACCTACTGATTATGAGACATTAAAGAGGTCTTGGTCGCAACTGCGAGAAGAACGGGATTCTTACCGGGAAAAGTTCAACGAGCAGGAATTGAAGATCCAAAAGCTGATGAAGCAGTTGGAGAATGAGCGAGCTCTGAATGACTACATCCGTACTGAGAAGAGGAGACCATGGGATCAATAAGGAGCTCTGGGTGTTCTTTTACAGTTTTACTTCCCTTTTCAGTATTTCCTTTCATGTAACGCCTAAGGGCAACCTGTTGAACAATTTAAGTTTCAAAGTTGAATCTAATGAAGTGTGTTCCTTTTTGTTTACAAAGTTGATTCCCGATTGTCTTTGAAAACATAAATCATACGCATTCCATTCATCATGTGCATAGCAGGTTTTCTTCTTTTCAGGTTGCTTACCGTTCTTCGTTGTTTATTTCAGCATCATGAATCCTGACTCATCATCAACTGAGATGTCCATCAAAGCTCTTCAGGCGCAGAATGCACAATTTCAGGAATTAATCATGGGTTTGGCTCAGGGCCAAGAAGAGCTGAAGGCTCTGCTTCTGAAGAAGGAAAAGAAGAAGAAGAGGAGGACTGTTCTTTTCAACTCGGGCCGAAGGTTTGGCAACACTCTGCAGAATGAAGAGGCTGGTTCTTCCATAGGCAAGGGTACTCCTCAAGAGGGAAAAGGTCCAAGTCCGGTAGTCTCCGACAACGAGACTGATTTTGATGAAGAGCAATATCCTCCGGCTGAAGACCGTTACAAGCAGTTGGAAGACAGGTTGAATGCTATGGAGATCCAACAAGTGCCTGGGCTGGATTTTGGAGATTTGGGTTTGTCTACTGGTGTGATCATTCCTCGTAAATTCAAAGCACCATCTTTCACTAAGTACGACGGGGCGTCTTGTCCCAAGCTACATCTCAGGTCCTATGTTCGGAAGATTCAACCGTACTCAGTGGATAAGAATTTGTGGATCCACTTCTTCCAGGAGAGTCTTTCAGGGACTCATCTCGAATGGTTCTATCAGCTGGATGGGACCAAGGTTCGTAACTGGGAGGAGTTGGCTACTGCTTTCTATAAGCAGTATCAATATAATGCCGACCTTGCCCCTACTCGTACCCAACTCCAGGGTATGTCGTTAGGTTCAAGTGAAGGTTTTAAAGAGTACGCTCAGAAGTGGAGGGATCTGGCTGGCAGGGTGCAGCCTCCGTTGATTGATCGGGAGTTGGTAGACATGTTCTTGGGGACCTTATCTGGGCCATTTTTCAACCATCTTATCGGTAACTCGTCTGCAGGGTTTACCGATCTTATTCTGACTGGAGAGAGAATTGAGGCTGGGTTGAAGTCTGGTAAGATTCCGAAGGGTGCATCTACAAGTTCAGAGAAGAAACCCTTCAAGAAGGAGGCTACTGATGTATACGGCTCTAGAAGACAAGAGAAATCTGAGCGCCACCAATCTGTCAGTGCGGTAATGATTGCTAAGCCTGCTGCCGCTCCTCGGCCAACCAATCCTCAAAGGGCTGAAAGACCTAGAAGAGAATTCACCCGTTTGAGCATGACCCTATCCCAAATCTTGCCGCAGGTACTATCCACCAATCTAGTGACTGTCAGAGAGGCGCCAAAGGTTGTAAACACTGCTTCCCCTAAATACAACCCAAATGCCCGCTGTGCTTATCACTCCGATAGCCCGGGGCATTCCACTGATGACTGTTGGGCATTAAGGAATAAGGTGCAAGACCTTATTGACGCGAAAGAGATACAGTTTGAAGCGCCTGAGAGGCCGAATGTGGTTACTGCTCCTATGCCCCAGCATGGAGTAAATGCTGTTGATGAAGAGGTATACGCTGTTTCTGTGGATGATGTAGCTACTCCTTTGAAGACTGTCAAGAGGAACCTACTGCTGGCCGGTTTATTTCCGGGTTGCAGTGAGGGTTGCCTGTTCTGTGCTGTTTCCCTATCTGGTTGTCCCTTGCTGAAGTTAGGCATCCAAAGCCTGATGGACAGTAAGGAGATTCTGTTCAAGAAGTCGGCTGTTCAGTTGGTTCCGGTAGAAGAAGTTGTCGTTGTTACAATCTTCAATAATCCAATCAAGGCTCTCCCAAAGAAGCCTGTTCAAATCATGACTGTCGCACCTGTTGTTATTACTGTTCCGGGGCCTCTCCCTTACGTATCTGATAAAGCTGTCCCCTGGCACTATGGGGCAGATGTGTATGTGAATGGAATCAAACAAGAGTTCAACACTGGCGCCAGTATCTGCGATATCACTGGTCCAGCCAAGGTTACCCGCAGTGGCAGGCTCTTCTCGCCTGACATTGCACCGCCCGCTATTCGAAGACCCCTCACCATAACACCTACAAGTGTACCTGTTCCTGTTTCTGATCAAGTTGTTTCCCCTGCTGCCGAGTCATCTAATGCTCGGGGCAAAGGGATTGAAGATGAGCCTGCCCGGATGGAGGCACCAATACCTATAAATGCTGAGGCCTCCCAACAAGAGATGGAGGAAATCCTAAAGATAATAAAGAAGAGTGACTTTAATGTTGTCGAGCAGCTGGGGCATACGCCCTCCAAAATCTCCATGCTCTCCTTATTACTGTGCTCAGAGGCCCATGCTAAGGCCTTGATCTCATTTCTCAAGACGGCCCATGTGCCACAGGAGACATATGCAGTTCAGTTCACTGATTGCGTAGCAAATCTGACAGCGGACAATGGCTTGGGTTTCTCAGATGCTGACCTGACTGCAAAAGGAAGGGACCACAATGATGCTCTGCATGTCTCTATTGAATGCAGGGGCACTACTCTGGCGCATGTGTTGGTGGACACTGGTTCTTCCTTGAATGTGCTACCCAAGAAAGCTTTAGACCGTTTGGATTGTGAAGGCCTGGAGCTTAAACCTAGCAATATTATCGTCAGAGCCTTTGACGGTTCCAAGAGGATGGTTCATGGAGAGGTTGACATTCCTATTCGTGTGGGATCTCAGGTGTTTGACTCTACCTTTTATGTGATGGATATCCGTCCATCGTATTCTTGTCTACTGGGTCGACCTTGGATCCACAAAGCTGGGGCAGTGACCTCCACCTTGCACCAGAAGCTCAAGTACTCTGTCAGAGGGAAGATTGTCACTGTGCAGGGAGAGGAGGAGTATATGGTGAGCCATTTGAATTCCTTCAGATACATTGAGATGGACGGGGAGTTTATTGAAACCCCCTTTCAGCATTTCGAAGAGGTACTTCCAATTTCAACAGCAGCAGAAACAACGGTCGAAGAGGATGTTCCTTTGAAGATGGCTTCCCTAAAGGATGCCCGGGCTGTGGTTCAGAAAGGTGAATGTGCTAACTGGGGCAGGCTTCCCGACTTTACACAGAAAACTGATAAATTTGGACTGGGTTTTACTGCAGAGGGACAGAAAGCTATGCGGAAGGCAAAGACCAGAAGACCTCCCGTGCTCATTACCAATCCAGGAGTGAATGTTGTCGGGGAGGATATCGAAGTGGATGAAGCTGAGTTTAATAGCTGGATCTACCCGACGACTGAAGGCGGATTGACCAATTGGATTGTCAAAGGCCATACCCCTGTTACTTTTGTTACGCAGTAATAAACTTCCTTGTTTCGTTATTTGTAATAAAGAATAAATTGAACTCTATGGCCCGGTGTCTTACCCGGGGCACCGTTGGCTTCATTTGTGAGGGCATATAAATTGTCATTTCATATATCATAAATGAAAATCTTGGACGTTTTCTCGCATTTCAAATCTTATGCTCCCTTTCTGTCTTTCCTTCCTTTATATATTTCAAAACAGCTGTATTTACACACACTCACTGATACAGGTTTCAATCCACTCTGGATCGCACTGGTAACGACTCTGCTACTGCCAGTTATGACTTCGAAAATCCGATCAACTTAGCCGAAGACGAAGGTGAAGATGATTGCGAAGTTCCTGGCGAGCTTGCAAGACTGTTACTCCAGGAGGAGAGGGCAATTCAACCACATGAAGAGCCAGTGGAAATAATAAACCTGGGTACTGATACAGACAGAAAGGAGGTAAAGATTGGTGCTAACCTAGAGCTCAACGTGAAGCAACGGTTGACTCAGATGCTACATGATTATATGGAGATCTTTGCCTGGTCCTACGAAGACATGCCCGGGTTGGATACCGATATTGTGGTCCATCACTTGCCTACTAAGGAAGACTGCCCTCCAGTTAAGCAAAAGGTCCGCCGTATGCGTCCAGAGATGTCTGAGAAGATCAAAGCCGAGGTTATGAAACAGTTTGATGCCGGGTTCCTTACAGTGACTTCTTACCCTCAGTGGGTTGCTAATGTGGTGCCGGTACCAAAGAAGGACGGTAAGGTCAGAATGTGTGTCGATTACAGGGATCTGAACAGGGAAAGCCCCAAAGATGACTTCCCCCTACCTCACATTGATGTCCTCATTGATAATACAGCTCAGCATAAGGTGTTTTCTTTCATGGATGGTTTCTCAGGTTACAATCAGATCAAGATGGCACCTGAAGACATGGAAAAGACTACCTTTGTTACTCAGTGGGGCACCTTCTGCTACAAGGTCATGCCTTTCGGACTGAAGAATGCTGGGGCAACCTACCAACGTGCCATGGTTGCTTTATTTCATGATATGATCCATCATGAGATAGAAGTGTATGTTGACGACATGATCGCAAGGTCCCAGACTGAGGAAGAGCACCTAGATCATCTGCAGAAGTTGTTTGACCGTTTGAAACTGTACAAGCTGAGGTTGAACCCGAACAAGTGCACCTTCGGGGTAAGATCTGGAAAGTTGCTAGGCTTCGTTGTAAGTGATAAAGGTATTCAAGTGGACCCTGCCAAGGTCAAAGCTATTCAAGAGATGCCAGTTCCTAAGACAGAGAAAGAGGTCAGAGGCTTCTTAGGACGCCTGAATTACATTGCTCGGTTCATCTCGCACCTGACTGCTACCTGTGAGCCAATCTTCAAGCTGCTGAAGAAAGATCAGGTAGTACGTTGGAATGATGAATGTCAGGCTGCTTTCGACAGAATCAAGGAGTATCTCCAAGAACCACCCATCCTTATGCCACCGGTTGAAGGGAGACCTCTAATTTATACCTGACAGTACTTGACAACTCAATGGGGTGTGTGCTGGGGCAGCATGACGAGTCTGGCCGAAAAGAGCATGCCATTTATTACCTTAGCAAAAAGTTTACCGACTGTGAGACCCGATACTCACTGCTTGAGAAAACTTGCTGCGCTTTGGTATGGGCTGCTCGTCGGCTGAGACAGTATATGCTGACTCACACTACCTTGTTGATCTAAAAGATGGATCCCATAAAGTACATATTTGAAAAGCCTGCTCTGTCGGGGAGAATTGCAAGATGGAAGATGATCTTGACGGAATATGACATTCAGTACACAACCCAGAAAGCCATCAAAGGAAGTGTATTGGCAGACCACTTGGCACATCAGGCAGTAGACGACTATCAGTCCATGAACTTCGAATTTCCGGACGAGAGCATCATGATTATAACTGATTGTGAAGTACCTGGACCGGATGAAGGACCTGAGGAAGGATCCCGATGGTCTATGCACTTTGACGGAGCCTCCAATGCTTTGGGTAACGGTATAGGCGCTGTGATTATATCTCCTCAAGGCACTCATACTCCACTTACTGCCCGGCTATGTTTCAACTGCACCAACAACATGGCGGAGTATGAGGCATGCATCATGGGTCTCCAAGCTGCGATCGACTTAAGGATCAAGTTTCTGAGTGTCTTCGGAGATTCCGCTCTTGTGATCAATCAGATCAAAGGAGAGTGGGATACGAAACATCCGAATCTTATTCCTTACAGAGAATGTGTATTGACCTTGGTCCCCCACTTCACAAAGATAACCTTTGAACACTTTCCGAGAGAGGAGAACCAGCTGGCGGACGCGTTAGCTACGATGTCTTCTATGTTCAAGGTTAAATGGGACAATGAGGCTCCCCGAATCATCATCTGGAAACTGGACGAACCGGCATACTGTTGTGATCTCGAGACTGAATTGGTG
Organism: Vicia faba; assembly: GCA_948472305.1. Classification (NCBI taxonomy): domain Eukaryota; kingdom Viridiplantae; phylum Streptophyta; class Magnoliopsida; order Fabales; family Fabaceae; genus Vicia; species Vicia faba. The sequence goes on along the minus strand of OX451738.1, from coordinate 1,217,910,060 downwards.
ACTGAGAAACCTTGGTACCATGAGGTGAAGAGATACTTGGAAGCTCAGGAATACCCTGAAGGTGCATCTGTCAACGATAAAAAGTTTCTGAGAAGGTTCGTAGCAAAGTTCTTTCTTAGCAACGACATCCTGTACAAGCGAAACCATGATTCGACTTTACTGCGTTGTGTGGATAAGGCTGAAGCAGAAAGGATCATGGAAGAGCTACATGAAGGGACCTTTGGCACACATACCAGTGGGCACACTATGGCTAAGAAGATCCTACGGGCAGGGTATTTCTGGTCCATCATGGAGGCTGACTGCTACCAACATTCTCGGACATGCCATAAGTGCCAGATATATGCAGACAAGGTGCATGTTCCTCCAGTTCCTCTGAATGTTCTGACTGCGCCTTGGCCGTTCGCGATGTGGGGCATAGATATGATCGGTGAGATTAAACCTACGGCATCTAACGGGAATCGCTTCATCCTGGTGGCGATTGACTATTTCACGAAGTGGGTCGAAGCAGCATCCTACGCTACGGTAACCAAGACTGTTGTGGCACGGTTCATTCGGCATAACCTGATCTGTCGATACGGCGTCCCTGAGAGAATTATTACAGACAACGGAAACAATCTGAATAACAAGATGATCACTGAGCTCTGCGAGCAGTTCAAGATACAGCACCATAACTCTTCTCCTTACAGACCGAAGATGAATGGGGCTGTAGAAGCAGCAAATAAAAATATCAAGAAAATCGTGCAGAAGATGACAGTGACTTATAAGGATTGGCACGAGATGTTATCGTTCGCTCTCCATGGGTACCGTACCTCAGCCAGAACGTCAACCGGGGCAACTCCTTTCTCCTTGGTTTATGGTATGGAGGCAGTCTTACCGATCAAAGCGCAAATACCCTCTCTCCGGATAATGAAGGATGCAAATCTGAACAAAGATGATTGGATCCAGACACGACTTGATCAATTAAACCTTATTGATGAAAAGAGACTTGCTGCTATCTGCCACGGTCAGACGTATCAGAAACGGATGATCAGGGCATTTAACAAAAAGGTCAGACCACAGGAATATCAAGTTGGGGATCTGGTAATCAAGCGAATCATCCTTCCTCAGAGTGATCCAAGGGGCAAATGGACCCCTACGTACGAAGGGCCATTTGTGGTTAAACATGTGTTCTCAGGAGGGGCCATGATTTTAACCAACATGGATGGTGACGACCTTCCTCACCCCGCCAATGCAGACATAGTAAAAAGATACTACGCATAAAAAAGACCCGCTAGGCTGACATGCCTAGGAAAAAATTAGGGCTTCCCGGCGAACCAAAAGGGTTCGGGCAAAATGAAGGGATGAAATGAAAAAAACTGTACACCCGGCAAGTCGAAAACCTGAAAAGGCGGCTTGGGCAAAAATGGGTATCCCGGTGGACTGAAAACCCGAAAGGGCGGTCCAGGCAAAAGTTAGGGATAAAGCGTAATACTATGTCTCATTGGATCACTTTACATCCAGAATCCGGTATCTATATCAAGTTCAGACGGCATCAATCAGTCAGCTTCACCTTCAACCAAGGTCATCAAGTGATGAGATGCTCGGAGATATAAAGACAATAGCAGAGTTGAAACCCAGTGGGATCATTCATTTCACACAGCTGTTTTATTTTCTCTTGTACAAAATTTGTATAAACTCTTTTGTTCGGCGGCGTTCTCTTACTAGGACGTCAGCCTCTTGTACATAAAACGCCTATTTACAGGCCATTCAAAATCAATAAAAATATACTTTTCAGTTAAAATTGCCAATTGTTTTTTCCTTTTCCGTTTTGTTTTGCGAAGAACGTCCAAGGTTCAATTTGTGATATATGCATTGACGATAATTTGCTAACTCATGAATATTTGCATACGAAACAAAAGATTAATTACAGGTAACATTAGAAACAGGGGCAATAAAGAGTCGTCTAAGCAATCTAATTGTTCTATCCTCCAAAGTACCAAGGTAGGTTCAGCTGAAGAACATAACCAGATATCCTAATTCCCCAGAGAGTGAACCAGCAAGTCAGTGCACTCTCCTCAAGCAAAGCTACAATCAAACCTTAAGGAAGTTGGGTATCCTCCAGCAGATCTCAACATTCCCCAGCAGCATATATGCACTCTTAACAGGCATCCCCGGCAGTCTTGGTCTAAAGATTGTTCCTCGGCGGTATACCAAACATTCAGTGGAGTTACTTCCAATACATCTCAAAACTTCCCCAAGAGAGTCTAATCTAGCTTCCCCAGGAAAGTTGGAATCCATCTCCCCAAGCAGTAAGCTTATCCCCAGTAGATTCTAGAAGCTTATCCTCGTCGAGCACGAACGCGTCCCCCGACTTTGTTCAAAGAGTTATTTCCTTACCAGGGTATAACTGGGTTATCCTCAGCCAAAAGCCACGGAAAGATCGTCCCCGGCGAAGTCTTCCTATCCCCAGCGGAGTTCATCCAACTTCCAACACAACAAGGGTATCCCCAGCAAGTTATTTTCAACAACTCAGCAAAGTATCTCTCTCCCCACAGAGTATTGCTTCCCAGCAAGATAGTTAGAGTACTTTTCTCCCCGCAGAATATTCCATTCGCCAAGTTTATTCCCCAACGAAGTCATCTTCTCCTACCGGTATTCTTGTAACTATCATCCCCAGCGGAAGCAAAATCTATTCTTCAACATCAGCCCAGGAGTGACTTCCCGGCACCCGTCAAGGATTTACTTTCCTAGACGACAAAAACATTCATAAACATCGCACTTCCATACATTATAGCATGCATATACGCATCATATCTTATAAATCTCATTTACGTTGAGAACATCATTGCTTGATCCATATCATGCATTGCATAGGACTAACTTTTACCTTTCAGGAAAGAGTCAGTTAAGTTCTCAGCTATGTTCAAGACCTAGACCGGTTCGGTTAAATCGACTCCAAAGATTTCTCTGTTTCTTATCCAGTCAAAGGCCTTCTCTGGTTCAGTCAGATCGATCCTAAGATCTCCCTGTTTCTTACCCAGTTGAAGACATTTCAAGACCTAGACCGGTTCAGTTAATTGACCCTAAGATTTTCTGTTTCTTATCCAGTCCAAGGCCTTCTCTAGTCCAGTTAAATCAACCCCTAACAGATTTTTCTGATGAAGACTCAGTAGAAGACATCCAAGATTCTCTCAATGATTGCTGTTGAGGTTGTATTCGCCTATGGTTCTCTCCCCGATACTGCGGAGGTAGTAATCATCCCAAGATTCGCTCAGTGTTACTGTTGAAGTCGAAGTCGCACAAGATTCTCTCAATGATTACTGTTGAGGTTGTAGTCGCCCGTGGTTCTCTCCCCGATACTGCGGAGGTAGTAATCATCCCCAGATTCGCTCAGCGTTACTGTTGAAGTCGAAGTCGCACAAGATTCTCTCAATGATTACTGTTGAGGTTGTAGTCGCCTATGGTTCTCTCCCCGATACTGCGGAGGTAGTAATCATCCCAAGATTCGCTCAGCGTTACTGTTGAAGTCGAAGTCGTCCAAGATTCTCTCAATGATTGCTGTTGAGGTTGTAGTCGCCTATGGTTCTCTCCCCGATACTGCGGAGGTAGTAATCATCCCAAGATTCTCTCAATGATTACTGTTGAGGTTGAGGTCGTCCAAGGTTCTCTCACCGTTCCTGTTGAGGTAGTAACCATCCCTGGTTCATTCATCACCTTTTGAATCTCCAGATCCAGCTCCTGTAACCAGTCAGGACACACCTATACAAAAAAATCTGAAGACCAGCTCCTGTAATAGGTCAGGTAATCCTTTTCTTTTGCAGGTACGCAAGTTCTCGCTAAGGAATCTCTTACACGATCAACATCCAGATGGCATCTATAAGCCCATCCACCCTCCATCATCTCTTAGCATGGCATCTATAAGCCCATCATCCTATCCATCAATCTCTAAATGGCATCTATAAGCCCATTCCCGCCACCACACTACTATGTGAGCGCAAATTTCTGGGCACTCTAGTGTTCAATCATCTTCCACCTTCGGATTACGAAAGGCACGTCAGCAAATCTGCATCCTCAGGTCTAAGAAGATTGAACAGGGGCAACTGTTGTACCCCAAAATTTTCCCTCCCATATTTTTCAGAATTTGCCAAGTCAAAGCTTCAAAATTCCCCAAGGGTTGCACAGTTCAAGGGCCTCCTAACAGTCAAAAATTAGGGTTTTGGTTCTGACAAAGAAAATGAAGTTTCCAAGGGTCCAATCAAGTCCCACATGCCTAAAAACATGGTCAAGCATCCTCATACCAAGTTTCAAGACTTACAGCACAAAATTGCACAGTCAAAAACCCTAATTGCACTGCAGTCAACTGTAGGGGCAAAATGGTCATTTGACAGTCAAAAGTTCAAATTTTTGGTCAACATCTCATTTTGAAGCCACAAACATCATTTGATCAATGCTTGATCATGATTCTCAAAGCTTGGCTCAAAAAACATCAAGATGCAAAAGTTTCCATATTTGGACAGTTGAAAAAGTCAACTGTAACTTGACCAGGGCATAACTTTCACATGGATTATCAGAAAAATTCCATCCAAAGCTCATTTTGAAGAGAAAGAAATTTCCTACAACTCCTCTGCATACTTCAAGTCCAAGAAATGCTCTCACAAAAAGTTATTAATTTCAACATTATAGGTCATTTTCAAAAGTCAACAAAAAGGGACTTTAGGTCAAAGGCCATAACTTGAGATTGGTAAATCAAAGTGACATGGGACCAAAGGAATTGGTTAGAGAACTCAAAGACCTTTCCAAAATGTCCAAGAACATGAGCAAAGCTTAAACATTGAGCAAGATATGCCTTGTGGAAGTTGGGAAATTTTTGGATATTTTGAAAAGTCAACATTGCTTCAAAGGTCTTAAAAATGCTAATGGGCCTCTTTTTCTCCCACAATTCATCATCCAAGGCATGTGCACGACCATTTGGCCCAAAGGGAAGTTTTTTATCATTTTTTGTTTATTTATTTGGATTTTTAATCATTAATAATTCATTTAATTAAAATAAATAGGTGAAAAATACTAAACCTAACTTTTTAAATCTTTTTGTGCATGAAATAATCTCAAGATTTTGTGTATAATCGGATTTGGAAAGAATCTTGATAATTGGACATGATTGGAACCAAGTTTGCATGAAAAAGATTGGAAAATATTTTGCCATGAAAATCAATATCCTCTCCATCAATTCCTTGATCCTTTGGCTCTAAATTCTTACCCTAATCGTTCACATATACATACTAATGCAAACCCTACTCCTCATAACCTCCCAGCTGCGCCATACACAAAGAATCAAACTTGAGTTTTTTGCAAAAAAGTTGAAAACTGAAAACCATATTCCAGTGCTTTTCAAGGTCAAATAACCACTCCATTAGCTTGCCAAGGTGACCAGGAGACTATTCCAATCAAGAACATCAATTCTAATGCCTTGAATCGGTATACAGAAATCAAAAATTTTTCATATAAATGCATATTCGTGTTTTGATTTTTAGGCATTCTCATGGCATTTTGTTTATGGATTCACACTAATTAACTGATTCTGAAGCTAACCACATGGTTTGATCGAGTTTTTATATACTATACACGAATCTGCCATTGTTGTCTTTTAGGGTTTTCAAAGCTTTGAATTGGGGTTTCCCAGTTAAAGAAAAATTAGAACCTCACAGTACCATGACTGGATTCAGCGTGCTTGGACGATTTAGACACATCCCTCGCGCCTAATTTATGTGACTCCAGGAGCTAATCGCTATTTTCAAAAATGGTGTATTTGGGGACGGTTCAAAACCGTTGCTGATGATTTTTTGTTTCAGGAAAAAAACAAAGCCAAGGAAGAAGAAGGGTATATGGCCAGCAGTGATTGGGTTGTTCAAATTTTCGCGCGGAAATTCCACTAACCCTTATTTTCCCTTATATTATTTGTGTGTTATTTTATGTACAAACGCGCATCATTAGCTCCACTGGTCAAGCGAAGGGTTGGTGACCTCCAGGACCTGGGTTCGATCCCAGGTCCCCACCCCTTTCCATATTATTTTGCTATTAACGCTTGTGTGCAGTTTCAGTGCTAGCGTCCATCATGCATCCACAACATCAAGCCGTCCACATGTCCCAATGCATTCAACCAAGGGCCAGGATCCAGAGACCATGATGTGTACTAGTCAACCATCCCACACGCTGGCAAGAAAAGTCAACTAGGCCATGAGTTTAATGGGCCTAAAATGCTAACAAGCCCTCCAATTTGGGGACAGACCCCCATGGTTTGCATTCCTAATTCCTTTTCTCATATTTTTCTATTTCTCGTTTTAATTAGTTTTTTTATTTCATTCTTTAATTAATTATTTTCATAAACACAAAAAAATCAGAAAGGCCATAAAAATAAAAATTAAAAATATATTTTAATATTTTGTAAATAAATATTATTCATTAATTTTAGCTATTAAATTAGGTTTAATCCAAGCATTTTCTTAATTAACTCAAAAATTTGTAGAAATTAGGTTTAATTATTTTAATTACTTTTATTCTTTTTTCACCATTATTAATAATTAAATATTATTTATTTTCATAAAATCAGATTGTCATTAAATAGTTAGATTTAATTTTAGGTTTAAATTTTAATAGGTTTTTCTTAATAAATAAGAATTAGAATTAGGGTTAATATTCTTTTCATTTAATTTTCTCATTAAAACCATAAATGCAAAAAATCTCAAAAAAATAATTTCTTTTTCTTTTTAATTTCATTAATTTAATAATTTAATTTAATTTCATTAAAAAGGGTCCAACGCCCTCGCTTCCAATTTTAATTTAATTCGCGCGTTTTATTTTGTTTCTTTTAATTATTTATGTAATTCTCCCAAAGCCGTGTAAACTTAATTTCTCGCACTTTATTTTATTTCTTTGTTTATTTTCTGTCAAATCGGGTCCTGGAAATTTTGGCGATGTGGACCCGCGCCTTTGTAATAGTTTAGAATTTTACCTTTCCGCACTCTTTTGACTGTTAAATAAATGCATGCAAGAATGAATGACTAAAATAAAAACAAAAGCGTAGATCACCAATAACATGAAAAGATAAAATATCTGAATCTGACACACAAATCACACACCACCCCTAGGGTACGCCTCACTGTTGCCTTGCCTCGAAAGGTGATCGTCGAGTAGAGGATGTCTTAGTAAGTCCTCATGATCCGGGAACCTGGCATGAGGGTAGCTTCTAAGGTGTCTTCCTATTGCTCTGGTGATCACCATGTCCCGAACCTCGAATTGACCCGAACACCTCCAACGGTGGTGCTACCTACCTCTCAATGGTGGGATGGCACTACTTTAAGGACATTTACACAGACGAATTCCTTAGGGTAGGTAGATGACTCGTAGATACTTGCTCTAATTTCAAAACAAATCAAAAACTTCTTTTCACACCGACACCTTTCAAAAAGCTTTCAAAAAGAAATTTTTCAAACACTCTTGAGGACTGATACAAGAGTCGAACTGAAATTTTCAAAGAAACTTTTTAAACCCACAGTTGAAAAGCAAACAAACCATTTTTGAAAACATAATGAGCAAGTATCTAAGAGCCCATGGATAACCATGGATAGAAAGGGTGCTAACACCTTCCCTTTCTATAATCTACCTCCCGAACCGAGAGCAATCTCTTTAAGGAATTTTTCTGTGCTTTTGTCCTTTCCATTTGGAGAAAATAAAAGACAATGGCGACTCTTGCTTCCGCGACATTTCGCGAACCAGCGTTAAACAGTCAGTTCCAGATCCACCAATCACAATTGTGAAGGGTAAAAGCATCAGTTCCAGCCTTTGTTGATCAAAACAAAGGAGTCAATCTTCCTCCTGAGGTTCCAAGGGAGGAAAATCATTCCTCATACACGCCTAAAAGATTATGAGATTGCCCAACCGAATCTCAACTTTTGTGGTAAATTCTTGGATCTCAAACTTGCACATTAGGCCATATAAATTTTGTTTAAGATTACCTTTGTACTACTGCTGATGTTTGCTGACTTTTGGACGTGTTACATTAGGAAATATGGGCTGAAATTGCAATACACCATGGATGACTGTTGTTATGGTTTTAGGTTCGAATCTTGCAATACGCGAGGATTTAACCATTTTTAAGGCCATATTCATGATCATTAGACCTTTTTAAGTTAATATGCATATTTGGTTTTTGTGTTTGCTCACATTTTTAGGTGACACCACTGGAGAAGATGGTGGAAACCACCGACTCTGTTGGTTGGACCGGCCAGACCGAGGTCAAAAGGTGGCGTGGCACTTCTCACCCTTCCCATTGGCTGATTTTGTAGTATGACTTCTATCTCTCATTATGATTGGTCCATTGGAAGTGCTGGCGTGTATTTCTTTTGATGACTGGGACTTCGTCATTATTTTACATATAATGTTATTAAGTCATCATAATCATGAATGAATTAGTCGCGCATGTGGTAAAGGCATAGGGTGTGTCAGAGGAAGGATTTGGGTTCGATCCCAGAATCCTACATTTTATATTTTCTAATCAGTTTCTTTCAGATCCAACGCATTGCTATCCCACACATATACCTTGCACCCTCAAATCCAGCCATTAAGTCGGCTTTGTTCCAGATCCAGCGCTCCTGGGTGCAGCCCCGTTATAGACTTCCCAGATGCAGCAGCATGGGATCTCACACAGTGGTGGGCCAACTGATTTAGGCCTTGGTTTTCAGCAGCCTACCCCCAATTTGGGTTTCTCACCCCCTCAGGCCCATATTTTTTTATTTACTTTATTCTTTTTTTAATTTGTTTATATTTTTTTATTCTTTTTTTTTTAAATCATAAAATCAGAAAATCATAAAAAATGGGACTTAGAGTTTTTTTAAGAAAATTAATTTTTGCAAATTAATTTAATTTAATTAACTTTAATTTGTTTTCCTTAATATAAAATTAATTAGAAATTAGGTTAAATTTCAAATCTTTCATAAAAAACATCAAAATATTTTTAATAAACAATTAGGTTTTTAGGGTTTAGAACTTATTCTCGTCTCAATTTTTGTGCGTTATTTTTCATACGATTATTTTTTATTATGTAACTGTGCCCGATTTGTAATAGTTTAATTAGGGTTTTTTTTTTAATTTCCGCATTTTACATTGCAGTCATTATTTATGTAATTACACCAAAGCCTTGTAATAGTTGTAGGAGATTTATTTCTCGCCTTTATATTTATTATATGCTTGTATATAAACTGTTAGTAAATTAGGTGTGCATGACAAGAATTAATCAATTAATCATTAGGTCACTAACCTCAAGATAAAATATCTGAAAAAAGCACACTGTTGCACACCTGCACCCTTAGGGTACTTCCCACTTTGGTTGCCTTTGGAAATGGTCATGTCCCTCGAATGTAGGGATATCTTAGAAAAGACCCTCAGTTTAAAAGTCATCATAAAGATCATGTTCCCTTAATGCCCCTCGAGTTGCCTACATGATGACAGTCCCTTCGAAATACTAAAGTATCCTTACAAGTTGCCTTCAATGACCATAAACGTCCCTTTCGATAGTCCTTCAACATCCAACGATAGGGATACCTACTCGCTAATAGTAGGATAGCACTATCTAAAGGAAAGGAGGAAAAGAACACCTTTTTCAAGTAGGTAGACAGTTCTAAGTACTTGCTCAACTCTAATTCTTTTTTAGACTTACACACTTTTAAGATTATTTTCAAAAACGCTTTATCACACTCTTGAGGGCCGATACAAGAGTTATCATAAAGCAAACAAAATCTTTCAAAACACACAAACATGAAAACAGTCTTAAAAAATGAGCAAGTACCTAAGAGCCCGTGGAAAACTACGGATGGAAAGGGTGTTAACACCTTCCCTTTCCATAATCTACCCCCTTACTCAGAAAATCTCGTAAACGGTATTTTTCTGTTCTATTCACCCCTTCCTTTGTTGGATAAAAGAAAAGTCGGTGGCGAATCTTGCTTACCGCGACATTTGTAAAACCAAGCTTCTCAAATGAACTTTTATTTTGATGAAGACAAACCATGATTGACAAAGAAGGCAAAGATTTTTAATCAAGCTCAAGGCATCTATGGACAAAGTCTTCAGTTCAAGCTCTTAGCAACTTTCAAGGTATAATGATAATACTTACTTTGAACTTAAGACATATATGCTTAATGGTGAAAAGAAATGTTTTATAAATCCTTACTCAAGTTTTTCTAAGTTAAAATTCATTTTTCATTTAAGTGCAATCGATTTGCATATTAGTGCAATCGATTGCATGCTTCAAATTTTCAGATCTTCTGCTTCTGTTTTTCAGTGCAATCGATTTACATTACTTGTGCAATTGATTGCATGCTCAAAATTTTCAAAATGTTTGCTATTGTTTCTCAGTGCAATCAATTTACATTGCTTGTGCAATCGATTACACTCAATCATTTTTGGCTACTGACTTCACATGCAATCGATTTACATTCTTGTGCAATCGATTGCACACTTAAAACTTTTGAAAATATAGTTGTTGAAACCCCGTGCAATAGATTTACACAAAGGGTGAAATCGATTGCATGCTGCACGATTTTGAAAAATAGAAGCTTTTCACATGCCTGTTCATAATACCTTTTCATTGAAACCTTTCACTCAATCTTGGCATTTGTTCATGATTCATTTTCAGAACTTTATGATGTTTCAAAAGGGTGTTGTGAACATATAAATATTAATTTTTCAAAATCATTTTCAACACCTCTTCCAAATATATTTTCTGAATTTTCAAAATACAAACTCAAACATTTCTTCACTTTCATACATATGTTTTCTGCACATTTTCATACATTGTTAAACAGAAAACTTTGAGCAATTATATCTTGAGTCATTGTACAATATTATTATTGGAAGAGAATATCATTCATTGTTAAATCACTCTAAGTGATCAATACTACTCAACTCACTCAAAATCAAATATTGATAGATACTTACTTATTTTTCCAGGATTGTTGGAAATAAGTTTAAGTGTTTTTAAATCTTGTCTTTCCAGGATTTTTGGATACAAGTGTGTAGTCACTTTGAGATGATTGTTCTCATTGTTGACATAGTGAAAATCTAAGAGGATTATTCTTGGTCCAAGAGGATTGTTCTTGGTGGTTTTATTGGTTAGAGTCTTGTATAAAAGGACTAGAGTGTCTTGTCTAGAGATCTAACAATAAGGAAATCTCTTTCATGTTGAAAGGGGATTGGAGTATTCTCGGACTGTGAGGGGAACCAGGATACATCATTGTGTTCTTTACTTTTCCGCATTTACCGTTTTCATCACCAATCATAAACCAGAAAAGAAAGAAACACAATTGTAAACTCATGCATAAAACTAGAAAAATAATATCCATCTCACTAAAACGGCAAAACTTTTAAAGTACATAGTTCACCCCCCCCCCTCTTAGGCGCACTCTCATACTTACAATTGGTATCAGAGCAGGTTATAGGTAACCTGCTCCTAAAAGATCCAGAATGGATTTCGCAAATCAAAATCCCGTTTTTAGAGATGGTGGTAGTAACAACAAGCCTCCTCTATTTTGTGGTGAATATTTCGACTTTTGGAAAATATGCATGAAGGTACATCTAGAAGCACAAGGAGAAGAAGTATGGGATGCCATCGAGAATGGTCCATTTATCCCTATAACGGTGATCAATGGTGTTGGCTCATCAAAGCCTAAAACTGCATGGGACGATGATGATAAGAAGAAAGTTCTCTATGATAAAAAGGCAATAAATCTTCTTCAAGGTGCACTTAGCATGGATGAATTCTCCTGTGTCTCGGCATGCAAAATGGAAAAAGAAATATGGGATACCTTGGTAGAAACTCATGAAGGAACCTTTGAAGTTAAAAGATCGAGATTAAATACTTTGAGTCAAGAATATGAACTATTCGGAATGAAGCCCCGAGAATCAATCCTCGACTTGCAGAAAAGATTGTACACTTGACAAATCATTTGAAAGAACTCGGTAAGACTTTAACTAATGATGAAATTAATCTTAAAGTGCTTAGATCTTTATCTAGGGAATGGAAACCAAAAGTGACAGTAATATCTGAGAAGAAGAATCTATCTACAATGACTTCCGCCACTTTATTCGGAAAACTTCAAGAATATGAGACAGAACTTGCAAGACTTGAAAAGCATGAAATCCAAGTAAAAGATTCAAGAGACATGGCTCTAAATACAAGGATAAAAAATCATGAAAGAAATCAAGAGGATGAATCCACTAGTAGTGACGATGATGATCTTATCAAGAAGATTGAAAAGGTTCTACGAAAAGAAAGAAAAAGGGAAGCACCAATAAGGAAGGTTATATGCTTTGAATGTGGAGAAAAGGGACATGTTAAAAGTGAATGTGCTACAGTTGAAAATAAGAAGAAATATTTTAAGAGAAATAAAGATAAAAAGTCAAAGAAAGCATATATGGCATGGGAAAGTTCATCTTCCGATTCCGAAAACAATCAACGTGTTAATCTCGCATTGATGGCCTCACACCATTATGATGATGAAGACAATGATGTTAGTAATGAATTTTCTCTTTTTGATAGTGATGCACAAGGTTCTATATATGAACTATTAAATGAATGCAAAATTCTGTATAAAACTATTTCGTTACAAAAGAAACAAATTTCATCCTTAGAAGAAAAATGTGAATCTATGGAAAAAGATTTCAAAGAAGAAAAACAAAAATTTAGTGAGCAAAAATAGAATTTTGTATGCAAAAATTGTGAATCACTCTCTTTCCAAATTGTACAATTAAAAAGAGTCATTGAAAGATATGAAAAAGGTCAAATTGGATTGGAAGGTGTTCTTAGCCAACAAAGATACTCCAATGATAAAAGTGGAATTGGATATTCAAAGTTTTCAAAACCAAGTTCTAATAAAATTATCTATGTTAAGGCTAGTGATCAATCATCTAAAGATAACGTGAACAAACCTAAAGTAGTTCATCACTATCCGAAAAAGAAAACATTTCCTAAGAAGAAATCTTATCCTTCTAGATATAGAAGTAACTTTAAACCTACTTGTTTTTATTATGGTATTAAAGGCCATACACCTAATGCTTGCTATGCTAGAAACTTTAGTGTGGAAAGTGGGCATTATATGTGGGTTAATAAAGGAACTAACTATGATGAACCCAAAGTACAATGGGTACTAAATGAAACTTAATTTGTTTTGCAGGTATGCTTGAAGACCACATGCAATCTTTGGTATCTTGATAGTGGTTGTTCAAAGCATATGACAGGAGACATGCAATAACTTTCAAATCTAGTTCAAGTCCAAGGAGTATTTCACATATGGGAAATACCTTAAAGGAAGAACTCTTGGCAGTGGCAAAGTTGATACACTAACTTTCATATCCATTGAAGATATACTTTTTATTGAAGAACAAAAGACAATTTCTAAGTAAAAGACAAATTTGTGACAAAGGCTTCAACATCATGTTTTGATGAAGATAACTACTATGTGCATCTATCAAAGAATGATGAAAAGTATCATGAAGCAATATGGCTATGGTTAAGCTTTCAATATTATTATATGTATTTTGTCCATTTTTTTATGCATTTTCCCTTCTTTTTGATAATGTCAAAGGGGGAGAAGGATGTGGTAACTTTATGCTTGTATATTTCCTTGTCTTAATTTTTTAAGGTACTCTCCAACCAAGATGAACAAATTCAAAGGATTTCAACCTTCTCATACATAGGGGGAGTTTTGAATCTTAGGGGGAGAAGCTCTTTCCGGAAATTACATCGCATAAAGCAAGATTGTTTGTCATCATCAAAAAGGGGGAGAATGTAAAATCAAGCTTCTCAAATGAACTTTTGTTTTGATGAAGACAAACCATGATTGAAAAAGAAGGCAAAGACTTTTAATCAAGCTCAAGGCATCTATGGAGAAAGCCTTCAGTTCAAGCTCTTGGCAACTTTCAAGGTATAATGATAATACTTACTTTGAACTTAAGACATAAATGCTCAATGGTGAAAAGAAATGTTTTATAAATCCTTACTAAAGTTTTTCTAAATCAAAATTCATTTTTCACTTGAGTGCAATCGATTTGCATATTAGTACAATCGATTGCATGCTTCAAATTTTCAGATCTTCTGCTTCTATTTTTCAGTGCAATCGATTTACATTGCTTGTACAATCGATTGCATGCTTAAAATTTTCAAAACTTTTTCTACTATTTCTCAGTGAAATCAATTTACATTGCTTGTGCAATCAATTGCACTCAATCATTTTTGGCTACTGACTTCACATGCAATCGATTTGTATTCTTGTGCAATCCATTGCACACTTAAAACTTTTGAAAATATAGTTGTTGAAACCCCGTGCAATCGATTTACACAAATGGTGCAATCAATTGCATGCTGCACGATTTTGAAAAATAGCAGCTTTTCACATGCCTGTTCATAATACCTTTTCATTGAAACCTTTCACTCAATCTTGGCATTTGTTCATGATTCATTTTCAGAACTTTATGATGTTTCAAAAGGGTGTTGTGAACATATAAATATTCATTTATCAAAATCATTTTCAACACCTCTTCCAAATATATTTTCTGAATTTTCAAAATACAAACTCAAACATTTCTTCACTTTCATACATAAGTTTTCTGCACATTTTCATACATTGTTAAACAGAAAACTTTGAGCAATTATATCTTGAGTCATTGTACAATATTATTATTGGAAGGGAAGATCATTCATTGTTAAATCACTCTAAGTGATCAATACTACTCAACTCACTCAAAATCAAATATTGATAGATACTTACTTATTTTTCCAGGATTGTTGGAAATAAGTTTAAGTGTTTTTAAATCTTGTCTTTCCAGGATTTTTGGATACAAGTGTGTAGTCACTTTGAGAGGATTGTTCTCATTGTTGACATAGTGAAAATCCAAGAGGATTGTTCTTGGTCCAAGAGGATTGTTCTTGGTGGTTTTATTGGTTAGAGTCTTGTATAGAAGGACTAGGGTGTCTTGTCTAGAGATCTAACAATAAGGAAATCTCTTTCAAGTTGAAAGGGGACTGGAGTACTCTCGAACTGTGAGGGGAACCAGGATACATTTTTGTGTTCTTTACTTTTCCGCATTTACCGCTTTCATCACTAGTCATAAACCGGAAAAGAAAGAAACACAATTGTAAACTCATGCACTAAACCAGAAAAATAATATCCATCTCACTAAAACGACAAAACTTTTAAAGTACCTAATTCACCCCCCTCTTAGGCGCACTCTCGTACTTATAACATTTGCGAACAAAAAATGCAAACCAGTTGTTGTACCCCAAAATTTGCCCTCGCATTTTTCTACAAACAATCTCAGCTTCAGACATTTCCTGACTTTTCAAACTGGCGCAAGAATCGGACAAACGGACTTTTCTTGACAGTCAAGCAAAATTAGGGTTTTTACTGATTTTCAGAGCTCTGATTTGTCTCATACAGTTGGCTTAGGGTTGGGATGATTTTTGGTTCAATTTTGATCAGGCGAGCGTTATCTAGCATTTAATCAGGAATTAAGGTTTTATGGGCATATTCTCAGAAGAATTTAAATTCTACCGCACTTTGCAGTTTATTCCGAGATTCGGGTTAAAATTTGCATTATCGTGATTTAATCAGTAAATGAGGCAGTTGGTTTGAATTCACCAGTCAAAAGGGATGTGTGCAATGTGGAATTACAAGTGCTTGGCAAAAGGATCAGTGAAAAAAGAATTGCATCTGATTAAATTTATGTGTTCGACTGTGCGTTGCTTTGGATAATGGATACGTCGAATTCATTTATTTTTGATCATCAAAGGTTTAGTTGATTATTTATGGTTCTAAGAATTAAAATATTTGAAATTTAAACTTTCATTTTATTTTATTTAAGGAACTATAAATAACAAATAAACAATTAAAGAAAAGGAATTGAAAGAAAATTAAATATCAATGGAATTTTTATTTCACATTTAATAATTGTTACAATTGTTATTATTTGGATACTAATATTTATTACAAAGTATTTAAAATAATAATAATGTACAAGAATTAAACTGAAAAATAAAAATTCTATCTTATTTCTAATTCTTCATTCTTCACTCCGTTTCGGTGCTCCATTTTTATCTACAAAAAAGGAAAAGAAAAGTCAGAAAGCAGTTAATTAAAGACAGTTAAAATTGCTCATCATTAGGGGCCACTGACTGGGATCAGTTGACCCTCTCTGCAAATCACGGGATTTCTCCCGGTTCACAGAGAGGGAAGATTTTTTTATTCATAAAATGCAAATGTCAAAAGCATAAGTTACAAATTCAAGCTGCATAGAATCTCAAATCCAAAATTCAAACTAAACTGAAAAAATCCAATTTCAACTTTCTATCCAAAGCAAAAGGGAAGTTACTGTCAAAATGCCTAAGTTTACTCAAGGATTATCCAAAAGTACAATTGTTGCAAAGTCAAATCCCAAGATATCAAAGAAATGCAAAAAGTGTAGCAAAGCACAAAAGGTGGATAAAGATGCAGAGATATGTTATGCAAGTAACTTGGATCTTATCATCATTTCCCAGCATAGTAGGGCCCCTTCAGAAAATACAGAATAATAACATTATTAAATTCTTTAACTGTACTTTGGAGAGGAAAAAGAGGGATAAAGCAGCAGAGTTCAGGTCTTAGGCATAGGCAGTATAACAAGACAGAAAAGATATACAAAGAAGAGGATACAATTCAACATTGTTCAAAACTACACAGCATAGACAGTTACCAAAAATGGAAAAATGCCAAGAAACCTTGTGAAACTACCCAGCAAACTTGGGTCAAAGAGAATACCAAAGTTTTGAATGAAGATTGGGCGCCAAAGACCAATAGAAAGAAGACAAAAGAACACAAGAAAACATGCTGATTGAGCCAAGCACCAATATCACCTGTATAACTCAGAACTAAACCAATAGAGGCCATAACCTCATACTTGTCCAGAACACACAAGTTATCAAAACACATTTCAAACCTCATACCAGATAGAAGAAAACACCTCACATAACCTGCTAATGCTCCAATAACCTGCCTACTGTCCAGATCAAACACAAGCCCATTAGCAAAAGTCTCACAAAAACCATAACCTGAAGCCTTGTTAAACCAGTTCAAATCCAAAAAAACACAAAAACTAAAACTGAAACATAACCCCTCAACCATACTGTAAAACAAAACCAGCATAGGCCATAACCTCATACCTGTCCAAGATCTCACCAGTTATCAAATACATCATCCAAACCAAAAATGCAAGAACATACTGTCAATACATAACCTTAAACTGAATTACCAAACTGATAAACCAGAACCCCTGTCTCAAAACACCATTCAAGGCCTTATCCTGCAATAAGCCTATCAAACTCAAAAGCATAACTTGTCAAAACTTACTATCAAGCACGAAACCAATTCCCAAGCCCTCAGCATGAACATCATTGGCGATAAATCTCAGAAAGGCATCCAGTTCAAGATAACACAGAACAACGATTCAAGGCATCAGGGGTTCAGAAGAAAACAAAAATATCAAAGGCAACCAAGGCCCTCAGACCTCTGAGATCATCACTGGGCATCTCAAAGCATTATATCCAACCCACCAAGGCAACAACTGTTCAAAAACATTCAAGACAAACAGAAGCAAAGGCAACACGAGAGAAGAAGAAGAAGGAAGCATGTTCAGGGCAACATAAGCAAATATTCAGTGGCACAGAAGAAGGGATAAAGAAGTGAAAAAAGGGGTTCTCAGCATAAGTCATCATCAAAACCCTAATAAGCAAAAGAAATATACAAGAATACCAGGGACATCAAGTTCATCAGCATCGCGCTCTCCTCCCCCCTCCGCTCGCTCCGGCCTCCTCAGCGCCTCCACTCTTCTCTCCTCCTCCTCCAAGGGTCAGGTAGTGAACTTTATTCTCCTTTTTTCCTTCACCTCATAATAATGAAAACTCAACTTAAAACAAATCTAAAGCACGTATCATTCACAGAAAAGAAAAAAGGAACATTGAAACAAACCTTGAACCACGAATCCACTGAGCTGGAGGGAAGAGAGGTCTGAGGGTAGTGCTGGTGGCCTCAAAGCGAAGGGAGCACTGAAGAAGCTTGAACGGAGAAGACGAAACTCAGCAAACGGCGCGTCCCAAACCCTATGCGTTACCAATTGAACAAACAAACGTGAAACCCTAAATTTTGCTTTTGGATCAACTTGGGCCTTGCCCATTCTGCGTCCCTCCTAAGCCCATAAGATTTTCACTTCTAATCTAACATTATTTCACAAAACACCATGTTAATACTAATTCTTAAAAATACAAATATATTTTATCTAATTAAAGTTTTCTTTTCTATACTTAAATTAACTAATATAATTATATAAACACTCTCTTTTTTATTACAAAACCATACAAATAATAAAATACTCATTTTTATTATGTAATTAAAATTGAACACTTTTTTAATTAATACATTTTTGTACATAACAATATATATATTTCTCTAATATTAAAATTAATAAATGTGTGATTAAAATACTTTCTTTTTTTTTATGCATAATACAATTAAAATTTGAACATACCTTAATTAAAACATTTTTCCTTTTGTACATAATTAAACATACAAAAATCAAAGATCCATTTAAAATACATTTCTCTAGGTCAAACCCTAATATGCCTCTATTTCACATTTCGCACTTGTACATAATTACACATACTCATATACATCTCACATTTACACTTACACAATACATTGCCCTATACACATTTTTATCTTATATTTGTATATTCGATATTTACATTTTGATCGCATATTCGATTTGGTTGTAACTTATTGGATACTATAAGTCTCATCCCCTTTTTACATTTATACCCCCACTCCCGGACACCATCTTGTAATAGCGTAGATTTTACATTCCGTAATTTACAGTTTTCTATTATACCATGGTTAGACCTAGGGTTTGTATGTACATAAAATCAAACGCTAGATAACCTAATACAAGACAAATGCATGTAATCAATACACAAATCACACTTGCACCCCCTAGGGTAATCCCACATGTTGCCTTCCAAAATGGGCCATGTTTGCACGTCGAGTATCTTTGGCAAAACAAAATCAAATGATCATAAGTCCCTCGATGACGCTTTCGAATGTTGCCTAAACGGAATGATCATAGTCCCTTCAAAGCAAATTGCCAAAGACATTTGGCATCATTGCATTCATGGTCCATACGATGACCCGCGCCCGTCCCGAATAAACTTCCTAAACGCAAGATTGTCTACCAATTTCAATGGTAGAACAAAATTGTTAAAAGGGGATAAAACATAACGAAAACCTTTGAGTACAATAGGGTAGACAAAACTCTTAGTTACTTGAGATCAAACTTGCAAAAACACTTGCCTTCTTTTCAAAAACCACAATCCACAACACTTTCCAAACAAATTCTCAAAACATTTTGAAACATCTTTTCGAAAAGATACACGCCTTTGTAAAACATTCGAGTAAAGAATTGTTACAAGGTTAGCCTAAGACAAGGCATCTTTTTTCCAAAACATTTTCAAAAAGCACCCACATACACAACATTTTTAAAGCAATCGAAAAACAAGGCAAGTGATCTAAAAAACCAAGTAACTAAGAGCCCATGGATAACCATGGATGAAAAGGGTGCTAACACCTTCCCTTTTCATAATCTACCCCCCGAACCCACGAAATATCTCAAAAGGTTTTTGCTGTGCTTTTTAACCTTTCCTTTAGGATAAAATAAAAAGTCGGTGGCGACTCTTGCTCAACCGCACAAGTGCGAATACGAACGCAAAACACTAGTCAGTTCTCCCACCGTATCACACCAGTATTAATAGTCTGTTCTGCCACCATATCACAGAACTAGCGACTCTGCTGGGGAATATAATAAAAGTGGGGTTAACCTTAGGGTCTAGTTCATTTATAAACTGTTTTGTTTGTCTGTTTGATTGCTTTACTTTTAAGGGTATTGTTTTGGTTACTATAGATCCTACACCCGGATCTGGGGAAAACTTTTAGGTAATTAGCAATAGATCATGGAAATTGTGCAGGGTATACCGATACGGTTGAAGCGATGGCTATGTTGATGAGACACTTTGGTTGGTACTGGTAGCCCTTGAGTTAATCAAGGAGAATACGGGGCCGCTGCATGGTGTCATGAAGCGTCAACTGACCTTAGAAACTTAATTGAACAACTTGGCTATTAGGACGTAGTGAGATAGCCGTGTTTGGTGTATTCCTAAAGTCGGTTGATACTCGATACTACAGTTATTGAGATTTAACTCCCGAGTTTTATTTGGTGACAAGTCAGTTGTCTATCAGAATGAAACTGGTGGGAAAGATCACTTGTATTGAGATCCCTTAGAAATCGATTACTATTTATAGGACAAGTTGAACCAATCAAAACTTTAAGAGCGTATGACCTTAAAACCCATGCAAGCCTTAAACCTAACGTTTTTGTGTGATTTTCTTGTGTTTGCTATATATGTGATTTCTTAGCGTAATCATGACATCATAACATAGCATATCATACTAACCATTTCAAGGATTTTCTAGGGCTTATCTTTGTCTTGTTTTGTAGGACATGACATCCGCTCGCAGGAACACTATCTAAGTCAACCTTATGAAAGTACCTCCTCAACTCAAGGAATTAGCATTAAGGATTCCTGAAAGCTCTGCCTTCACTGAAACACATGGTCGACTTCTTAACTTGGTAACTTCAAACCCTGATGAAGAAATGTTAAAGGTTCTCTTTCAGTTCTTTGACCCGTAACATCACTGCTTCACTTTTCCCGATTACTAGTCAGTGCCTACTATGGAGGAGTTTTCTCAGTTATTGGGGGTACCTATCCTTAATCAGTTACCATTCAGTGGTATGGAAAGAGACCTAAAACCCAAAGATATTGCTCAAGCTCTGTCTTTACAACGGTCTGATGTAATGGAAAATTGGGAAACCATAAGAGGTTTCCAAGGATTTCTAGCTAACTTTATATTTGAGAAAGCTCACCATTTTTGGGATAGCATGGATTTATAAGCTTTTGAAGAAGTACTGGCCCTTCTCATCTATGGGATGGTACTATTCCCTAACACGGACTAACTCATAGATGTGAATGCAGTTAAGGTTTTTCTGTCTCATAATCCGATGCCTACTTTACTTGGGGATATTCTACAATCTCTGCATACTCGCACTCTAAAGAGAAGATGGACCCTTCTGTGTTGCACTCCTCTATTGGCTAGGTGGTTTATTTCGCACCTACCTCGGTTTATTTTGAAGAATGAGAAGGGTACAAGATGGTATCATAGGTTGATGTCCCTTACATATTCGAATATTCATTGGTGTTCTCGATCCTTGGAGAATGTTACCATCATTGATCGTTGTGGGGAATTCCCTAATGTCCCTCTCTTAGGCATTAGGGGAGGAATCACTTATATTCATTGTTTGGCGTTGCGACAGTTTTTTTATGCTAGAAGGGGACGGTCCTCATGACACACTCGTCCAAGGAATCATATTTGACTATGAGAATGATGTTTAGGGTTATTGTAATAAGTTCATTCGAGCTTGGGGTATGATAACAGAGTTGATAGCAAGACACTGGGGCACAAGAATTCCATCCCTCTTGAGCCTTACCTAAAATATGTACTAGCTCATGCTCAATGTCTTATGATGCCTTACCCCGCCATCTTACCGGTGATTATGGAGCCAATTGTTGAGGGAGAGACTCCTTACATTGTTCTTCATCCTGACATGCCAACTGATTTTGAGGAGCTATGGAAATCCTGGATCCAACTCAAAAAAGAACGGGAAACCTTCGAAACCCAATTATACAAAAGCGAGAAGAAGGTTTTAGAGCTCACCAGGTTACTTTACATAGAAAAGGGTATAAATTCTTACATTGAACCAAAGAGGATGCGTCGGTGGGAAGCTTGAGTCTCTTTGCTTAGAGAGTAAGTTTTGCTTTGTTACTTCTCTTGTAAGCCCAAGAGGCATCATAGTGATCGATAAAACTTCTTAATGCAATTAATGTTTTCTCTATTTATGTTTAACCAAGTTTAAGTCTTAGAAATCCTTGAAAGCATTGCATGCATAAATCATACATATCATCGCATAAACAGGTTTCAAAGCAGGTTTCTCATCTTCTTCGCTGTTTATTTCAGCAATGGCTCTCGAACAAACAATGAAGGATCTACAGACTCAAAATGCTCAGTTTCAACAAATGATCATAGCTCTAGCCAAGGGGTAAGAGGAATTGAAAGCCTTGATTGTTAAAGATAAGACCAAGAAGCCAAGGAAGATAGATGGTGTGGTGAACTTGGGAAGGTGGTTCAAAGGACCACTAAGACAAGTGGTTGAGATAACATATTCGTCAAAAGAAGGATAAAATCAAGAAGGGGAGACAAGATAGGAAGACCACAACCCAAGGGAATCTGATAATGAGACTGACTAAAATATAGAGCAGTACCCTCCGGCTGATGAAAAATACAAACAGATGGAAGAGCGTCTGAGTGTAATGGAAATTCAGAAGGTTCCTGGGATGGATTTTGAAGAGCTGGGTTTGGTTTCTGAGGTTGTCATCTCGCAAAAGTTCAAGGTGTCGATGTTCGCCAAATATGATGGGGTTTCATGTCCCAAGATGCACCTCCGATCTTATGTGAGGAAGATCCAGCCTCACACTGCTGACAAGGACTTATGGTCCACTTCTTTCAAGATAGTCTATCTGGAATTCAACTAGAGTGGTTCTACCAGCTGGAAGGGACCAACATTCATAATTGGGAAGACCTGGTTGTTTCTTTCTACAATCAGTATCAGTATAATGCAGACCTTGCTCCCACTCGTACATAACTCCAGAATATGTCTATGCATTCGAGCGAAGGCTTTAAAGACTATGCTCAGAAGTGGAGGGACTTAGCAGGAAGAGTCCACCCCCCCCCCCTGTCTGATAGGGAGTTAGTGGATATGTTTTGGGTACCCTATCTGGTCCATTTTTTCAATCATCTGATTGGAAGCTCCTCAGTTGGCTTTACCGAATTGATCTTGACAGGAGAAATAGTGGAAGCTGGGATTAGGAGTGGTAATATTCAAAAGGATGCATCCTCCAGTACAGTTAGGAAGCCATTTTCTGGGAAGAAGGAATTCAGTGCCACTTATATCCAAAGGAATCAGGACATAACTGAACACCGTCCAATGGTAAGGGCTGTTATGATCTCTAAACCTTCACCTACTCAACAACGAAACAATCAGCCTAGAGAAGAAAGGCCGGTAAGATAATTTACCCAGATAAATATGACATTATCTCAAGTTTTTCCTCATCTACTGAAGTCTAATTTGGTAACTTTGCGGGAAGCTCCTAATAATCCCAACACTGCATCTCCTAGCTACAACCCAAATGCTCTTTGTGCTTACCATTCAGAAAATCTAGGCCATGATATCCACGACTACTGGGCTTTGAAAAACAAAGTGAAAGACCTTATTGAAGCAAAGGAGATTAAATTTGAAGCTCCTGAGGTTCCCAATGTTACCACTGCTCATATGCCCAAGCACGACCATGGTGTTAATGTTATTGAAGATGATATGTTCGTTACTTATGTTGAGGAACTTGTTACTCCTCTCATGACCGTTAAGTGGAACTTGTTGAAAGTTGGTTTATTTCCGGGATGTGGCGAAGGTTTCCACTTATGTTTATCTCTAGCGACTGGTTGTCATTTGTTGAAGGCAGGTGTTCAGCGCCTGATGGATGATAGAGAGATTTTATTTGAATAGACTCCCGTCCTGACTGTTCCTTGTAAGGATATTTCAATCATAACCATTTCCGCCAATCCTCCCAGGGTCTCCACCAAAAGACCCGTCAAGATTACATTTTCTCCGAAGTTGGCTCCTATGATCATCACTATGCCAGGGCCAATCCCATACTCCTCGGACAAGGCTGTTCCCTGGAACTATGGGGCTGACGTCTACTACCACGGCATCAAGCAAGACATGTTTCCTGTTGAAGACCAAGTTTCTGAAAATACTGATCCTGACATTGGTAACATCGTTGGGACCAGTAAACTAACAATAAGTGGAAGGGTATTCTCCCTTGAGATTTCTCCTCCAAAAGTCGTTACTAGTCCTGTGATCATTCCTAATGTTGTTCCTACTGATACTACTACTGCAATTTCTATGATTACCCCGATATCCACCCCTATCACCGAGTCGGCCGAGAATCGGGGCAAAGACATATTGATTGAGCCTGTCCAGACGAAGGCGCATTCGGAATCTATCCCAAAGGCTTCCAAGAAGGAAATGGAAGAAATCTTTAAGATAATAAAGAAGACCGATTACAATATGGTCGAACAACTGGGGAAGAACCCTTCTAATATTTCTATGTTAGACTTACTATTATGCTCTGAAGCTCATGCAAAGGATTTGGTGAAATTCCTTAAAACTGCCCATGTGCCACAAGAAACCTCTACTGACCAATTTGAAGATTGTGTGGCCAATTTGACCGCTGATAATGGTCTGGGTTTTTCTGATGCTGATCTGACACCCAGAGTAAGAAAACACAATGATGCACTGCATGTCTCTGTAGAATTTAGGGGAACTACTTTGGCCTATGTTCTTATAGATACTGGTTCATCATTGAACGTGTTGCCTAAGAAGGCTCTGCACAGATTGGATTGCGAAGGTTTGATCATGAAGCCCAGTAACATTATAGTAAGGGCTTTCAATGATTCGAAAAGAATGGTGCACGGGGAGGTGGACATCCCCATCAAAGTTGGTTCTCAGACCTTTGACTCCACCTTCTACGTGATGGATATCAGACCATCTTATTCTTGTTTGTTGGGTCGCCCTTGGATCCATAGGGCAGGAGCTGTCACGTCCACTCTGCATTAGATGATGAAATATCCAGCGAAAGGAAAGATTATCACGGTACATGGTGAAGAAGAATACATGGTAAGTCACCTGAACTCCTTCAGGTATGTGGAAATGGATGGCGAGTTCATCGAGACTCCGTGTCAGAACTTCGAAGAGGTGCCTCAGACTATGGCTGCAACTGAAAATGTCACCAATCTGCCAAGGATCACTAGACCTCCCTTAAAGATGGCTTCTCTCAAAGACGCCAAAGAAGTTATTGAAGAAGGTGGGTGTACCATCTGGGGCCAACTCCCTGATATTTCATACAAATCTGATATGTTTGATTTGGGTTTCTCTTCAGGGGCTCAAAGGCTTGTTTAGCGTTCTTGTGCTGGAGGACCACCCATAGGCATCAGCAATCATGGGGTCAATGCTCTAGAAGACAGTGATGGTGACTATGACATGGATAGTTGGAACTTCCCTACTACCAATGGTGGACCCAGTAACTGGACGGCTAGAGACTCTATACCGATTACTTTTGTTCAGAAGTAATTGTCTTTCTTGTTTTCGGATATGTAATAAACAATATAAACTCTATGGCCATGTGTCTTACCCGAGGCAAAATGGTTTATTTGTGAGGGTTATCATTTTTTAATCTCATATGTCATTAATAATGCATTGGACGTTTTTGCATACAAATTTTGCGCTCTTTGTTCTTCTTTTCTGCTTTTTACTTTGTCTATACAGTTATGCTCTTACATACACTCACGTATCAAACTTCAGATCCATATTCATTGTGGATCCTATTGATAATAGTTCTTCTATTGTCGGTTATGACTTTGAAAATCCGATCAACCAAGTCGAGGACGAAGGTGAGGAAGATTGTGAGGTTCCCGGAGAAATTGCTAGATTGTTACAGTAGGAAGAAAGGGCTATACAACCTCATGAAGAGCCAGTTGAGACAATAAACTTGGGCACATAAGAGGAGAGGAAAGAAGTCAAGATAGGTGCAAATTTGGAGCTTAGTGTCAAACAGCGGTTGATATAGATGTTGCATGATTATGTCGAGATCTTTGCCTGGTCATATAAGGACATGCCAGGACTAGGCACGAATATTGTGGTTCACCGTCTGCCAACTAAAGAAGATTGCCCTCTGGTAAAGCAGAAGGTTCGTCATGTCAGAGAAGATCAAAGTAGAGGTTATGAAATAGTTCAACGTTGGGTTCTTAGATGTCACCTCTTATCCCCAATGGGTTGCTAACATAGTCTCAGTGCCTAAAATGACGGTAAGGTGCGAATGTGTGTGGTCTATAGAGATTTGAACAGGGAAATCCCCAAGGATGACTTTCCGCTTCCCCACATTGACATTCTGGTTTACAACGCTGCACAGTACAAGATCTTTTCCTTCATGGACGAATTCTCTGGTTACAATCAGATCAAGACCTTTGTCACGCAATGGGGCACTTTATGCTACAAAGTGATATCGTTTGGATTGAAGAACACTAGGGCAACCTGTGATGCGGTGGGAGAACTGACTTGAGGTTTTGCGTTTGTGTTTGCAAATGTTGCGGTTAGAGAGAGTCGCCACCGACTTTTATTTTATCCAAAAGGAAAGGTAAAAAGCACATGAAAGACCTTTGAGATTATTTTTGGGTTCGGGGGGTAGATTATGAAAAGGGAAGGTATTAGCACCCTTTTCATCCATGGTTTTCCATGGGCTCTTAGTTACTTGCTTTAGATCACTTGCTTTGCTTTTGCAATTGTTTGAAATGGTGCTTTGTGTGGTTTTGAAAGTATTTTGAAAAGAGGCCTTTGTTTAGGCAATCTTTGTAATGATTCTCGTTCGTAAGAATGTATACAAAGATGTTTGTCTTTTGAAAAATGTTTCAATGTTTTGAAAGTTGTTTGGAAAATGTTTTGAAATGTGTGTGTTTGTTTGAAAATAGAAAGGATTGTTTGCAAATTGATCAAGTAACTAGAAGCATTCTACCTACTCAAAAGTCTTTCTTATGCATTTTTATTCCTTTGACATTGTTGACCTACCATTGTTTTGGTAGACAACCCTATCTTTGGATGTTAAACGGGGCGAGCGTGGGTCATCGTATGACCATGATAGCAATATTGCCAAGTATCTTTAGCATTTTGAGGGACTAAGATCATTTTTTTAGGCAACCTTTTTGATAGCGTCATCGAGGGACTATGATCTTTTGTTTTGTTTTGCTTTTCCAAGATACTTAACATGCATACCATGGCCATTTAAATTAGGCAACCAAGTGGGTGAAGCCCTAGAGGTGCTTTTGTGTAATTTGTTGTCATTTTTCATGCATTTTGTTTGTCTTGTATTAGGTCATGTCTATTTGTTTGATTTTTGTCTTATCATAGAAACCCTAATTTACTAAACATGTATATAATGCGATAAATTGCATAAAGTAAATCTAAGGTATTACAAAAATATTATGGGAGGAGGGATACAAGTTTTGAATGGGGGATATTGCTCAAAATAAAACCCTAATTCACTATTACAACCCAATTGAATTTATTGTACAATAAATAAATAAACAAGTATTTAAATATGAAATAAAATGTAATTATGCAAAAATGTTTTTGTATTTATTTCATGTATGAGAAAAATAAATTATTGAAGTCCTAAAAAATAAGAAAAAAAAAATAGTGTTATTTTTGAAAGGGGTAAAACCCTAGTTTTTGATTTAAAGGAAAATATGTTCTATATTCATTTTATTCATTTTCTTTGTTTAAGAAAAATAATAATAATAATATGTACAAATATTAAAAATTAAATATGTATGAAAAATAAATGTTTAATATGTATAAAATAATGAAATAAAATATTAAGTATTTTATTATTATTTACAAGTTTATTTAAGAAAATAAATTCTATAAACCTAATAAACTATTTTTATGCCAAAAATAAAAATAAAAATAATAAAATAAAAATAAAAAAAATAAGAGATTATTTTTGGGATTTTTTAATGTTCAGAAAAAAATAATAAAGTCAATAAACACAAAAATAAAAAGAAAATGTGAAAAATAACAAAATATACAAAGGGGGTGCAAATAGGAATATGGGGGGTGTGAAAAACAACAGGCCCAAGCCAACCTTCGTCCCTGACCTCCAACAAGCATCAAACGCGCGTTTTGCCTCCAAACCTATATCATGCTCTAGCTTGCATAAAATCAAAAACTCATAACATAAAAAGTGTAGCTTGTAAACTCACGATTCCAATGATATAAAGTTTGTGACCTAACACTCAAAGATCAAGGAGAATTTTATCACCCCTAATTTATGACCTAAAATTTTCATGAACTTCAAGCTTCAAATTCTCACTACTCAGTTAATATAAATAACAACTATGCATATGTACATCTTAAACAAGTTAAGGACTACGTTTTTGCTTCACAAATCGTGACCTAAGGATACCTAAATAGAGAGATAGAACTTTGAAAGATACCTGGTTTAGTTGAGTTTCGATATGTCAATGTGGGGAATTTGAGTGAGGCCTGAAGATCGTGTGAGCTTCCTTGAAGTTCCCTCAAGGTTTTCCAATGCTTAGCTGGCCTTGTAGATGGCTGAAACTTCTTGTAGAAGTTAACCTGCAACCTTCAAAAATGGAAATGGTGATGGCTGAAACAGGGCACACAGTTGTAAGACAAGGGCCTGGATAGTTTAGGTAGGATGTATGTAAAGTGTTTGAAGTGTTTCAAAGCAAAACGCACGAGCCAATATTGATTTGGAAAAGCTTTTGTAGAAGATGCCCTGTTTGGGCAGGAACTTGTGTTTTTTGTGTTTGGGAGAGTTTCAAATGCTATGAATTCGTGTATTAGCTTGTGATAAGTTTTTGAAGATGTTAAGAATGAAGCCAAGCCTTTCCTTTATTATATGGACAAGTTATCTTGACTTTTGCCCATTTGCTTGCTTTTGAAGAAAGTTGACATGACTTATGCCAAAGGCCTGTACAGGCTTTCTTGCTAGCTGCAGAGGGTTGGTATACTTTACCTGATGTTTGTGGATCTTTCTTGCAACAAAAGATCAGTTCCATGGCTCAAGAAGTGTAAAGTTGCAAAAAGGCTTGCTTTATCAAAATAGTATTGTGAACTTTATGCCATTTTTGGATTAATCTCTTGTACAATGCTCCAAAGATCAAAATAAAGCCATTATCCATTGAGTTTGAATTTAATTATGGAGTGCAGAAGGGATTAGGACCTGTAATGCAAGGTACAAGCATACTTGGAACTGATTTTCAACTTGAAGCATTGTAAACATGGCTTGAACAAAAGTGACAAATTGCCATTTTCTCTTCTTCGATTCTCCCTAACCACAAATGATCTTGGAGAGTTCTTAGACATTTTGGAAAGCTTGTAACATGCTATACAATCCATCTTTGAAATGCATTTTGAGATACTTCTTGGAACTAGGTGAAAAATGTCCATGAAGTTGGGTCAAAAACCTGCCTAAATTAGGGAAAATTTTCACTAAGTTAAAAAGTTTATGGACCCCTATTCACAAAATCATAACTTGAGATCCAAGATTCTTTTGGGAAAACTTTGGGGATAAAAGTTGTATATTTCATGGAGGACTACAACTTTCATGTTGGAAGTTTCATTTGAATCCAATTGCACCATGGTGAAAAATTGTGGAAAGTTGGGGAAAAAAAAGAAAATTTCCATACTTAGAAATTTTTCTAAGTTATGAAAAATTTCAAATTAAAACCCTAGT
Organism: Vicia faba; assembly: GCA_948472305.1. Lineage (NCBI taxonomy): Eukaryota > Viridiplantae > Streptophyta > Magnoliopsida > Fabales > Fabaceae > Vicia > Vicia faba. The sequence continues at coordinate 1,217,880,473 of OX451738.1, read as the reverse complement.
TTGCAAGTTTAGGTTTCTTGGTCAACAAGTTTCACATTTTGACATATCTTGATGAATTATGACCTTTGGCACTTGATTTTGACCAAAAAGTCAAAGTTTGACTTTTTAGTGTACAATTGACTTTTGATTAGTTGACTGCAAAATTCATCTATCAATACTATGCATTTGAGATCTTTTGAACTATGTGAGTAGGTCAAGATGATTCTATTGAGTCCTTGAAATCATTCTTGAACCCAATTGGTCATTGGTTAGGTTAAAAATCAGAAATTTCCCTTTCTCAGTCAAAACCCTAATTTTGACCATTCTGCCCTTTTGATGATCTGATCAAATTTCTTGAGAAGTTGTGATCCAAACTTGATCAAATGGTACATAGGAGCCTAAAATGTTGTTGTGGATCAAAAATTATGAAGTTTGACTGTAAATTGGCCATGGTTGACTTTTTCCCCAATATAGCTGATGTTAAGGTCAACTGTCCAATTGACTGGGCAAAAATGTGATTCAAGGCTTGAAAATTGATATGAGCAATCTTAGGGGTCCAAAATGGTGTATGAAAGTCACATGAAGCATTGATGGTCCAAAAATCCTTGTGCAAACTCAAACCCTAATTTCAGGTTATCAGTGCAAGATGAGGTCTTGAGCTGAGCAAACCCTAATCCTGTCTTGAGTCCAAGAAGACTGGTGAGGAAAAATCTTGATAATACGAGAGGACAAATTTTGGGGTACAACAGCTGCCCCTTTTCAATCTTCTTGAACCTGAAGAGTTAGATTGGCGAATTTTGCCGTTCGTGACTCGAAGGTAAAAGATGATTGGACACTAGAGTGCCCGTAAATTTGCACTCGACAAAGTGTAGTTGAGGGAATGGTCTTAAAGATGCCAGTTAGAGATGTGATAGAATCTTGTTGGAGATGGGCTTAAAGATGCCATCCAAGGATGTTTGTTGAATTGTATGTTGTAAGTCAGAAGAATAAGTATCGGAATGGTATCCGTGTCTGGAACGTATTTGTACTGTATCTGGGGACTGAATCTAAATGAGCAAAGGAATAGCATCCGTATTTGAAGCGTCTCTGAGCTGGGGAAAATCAGAATAGGTGACAAAATGGCAACCGTGTATGGAGCGTATTTGGACTGTATCTGATGTTTTGAATCTGAATGAGTAATAGAATAGCATCTGCGTCTGGAGCGTATCTAAACTGTATCTGAGACCTGAGTCTGAATAAGCAACATAATGACTTCCGTGTCTGGAGTGTATCCGTACTGTATCTGAATCGGAAAACTGAATAAGGGCCAAAATGGCATCCGCGTCTGGAGCGTATCTGAACTAGAATATGAATAAGTGACAGAATGACTTCCGTGTTTGGAGTGTATCTGGACTGTATCTGATAGTTGGAATATGAATAAGAAACAAAATGACTTCCGCATCTGGAGTGTATATGTATTGTATCATGATTGTATACTGTTAATGGTAGCTTGTTAATCTTATCCTGAAAAGGGTAAAATGTTAGCTGAAACACAAATTTATGTTGAGTGAAATGTATGATGCAATAAATGTGTTTTATCAATGTTTATGATATATGGATGTGATGTATGCGCATGTAAGATGATTTGCTGTATTGTGGAGGAAAATAAATCTTTGAAAACTGGGGATGATAAAACCCTTGACTGCTGCCGGGGAAAATGAATCCTTTATTGCTGAGAGTAAGAAATCCATGGTGACTGTCGGGGATAGAAAATCCTTGACAACTTTTGTAGGGATGTGAGGATCCTTCATGTCTTGAAGTTGGAGTATTTACAAAAATTCTGTTGTGAGAGTAATGCCAAACCGCTGGAGAAATTTGCTTGGGAAATCCACAGAACTTTGATGACTTGTACTGGGGGTTTATGTAGCGGTGAAAATCGGATATCAAGCTATTAATTGAATTGACTCACAAAACCAAGAGTCGCCACTGCGCTTTATTATTTCCAAGGGAAAAGGGAAAAGAGTGAAATAAAACCCTAAACTATGCAATGTAAAACAATACTTAAAAGTAATGAAAAATACAATGCGTTTTTGAAAGTGATCGAGAGTTCGGGGGTTGGTTATACAATGGGAAGGTATTAGCACCCAATGCATCTGCGGTACTCCGCAGGAACCTTTTGAAATATCTGTTTTTTGGTTAAAATTGTTTGTTATATACAAGGGTGTATTTATCTACAACTATGTTTGTTTAAGGGGAAAGAAATGAGTTTTTATTATTGCGTTCGTGAGGGTTTCACGACCCTTTGCCTACGTATCCAATGAAGGAATCAAAACACCGTAGTTCCTCTAGAAAAAAGTTGATTTGTTTGTGTTTTTTAGTGGGCGACATTAACGCATGCATTATAGCAATAGGCACGGCCGATATCGCGGTAGAACGGGGATAACATGCCCTTGGAGGGAGTTTTGATTTGTTGAGTGTTTTTGCATGTTTTAAAGTATATTGTAGTAATGATTAAAGAGTGTTTTTTTTGGATTTTTTTATTTGTTTACTTGTTGATTTTATCTTGCCTAATTACTAGCATTTGTACAAAGTAAAAAAAATGCAGAAAGATAAAAACCTACGCTATTACAAACATATCAAAAGGCATAAAAAATATGAAGGAAAAAAGAAGATAAAAGTAAGAAAAAAGTGTCTTTCGATTCAGGCAGGAGCATCCTTCGATTTGCATTCTGTTGGCCTCCTTCGATTGGGGCTGGCAACAGCAAAGTCACGTCTTTCGATTGGGCTTTGGCAGGGGCAAGGTCCTGTCCTTCGATTGGGCAAAGGCAGCAACAAGTTGTATCCTTCAACTAGGGGCTGGCACCAATGAGGTTCTGTCTTTCGATTGGCCTGGAAGTCAGTGTGTTGCGAAGTCTGCCTTGTTGCCTTCTTCGACTGGAGGTTGAAAGCAGTGAGGGAATGTCTTTCGATTGGCCTGGAAGTCAGTGCATGGCGTAGTCTGCCTTGTTGCCTTCTTTGATTGGGCCAGTGAAATCAGTGTGAGCGTGTCTCTGGCTGGGCCTGGAAGTCAGTGTGGAAACCAAAGGCTTCGTTTCATACTCTTGTTTCCTGTTTCTTTCATTTCAAACATTAAATGACAACATGGCCTGAGGCCATGCTAGTATTTGTCTTTCAAACAGTTTAATAGTTAAACAGAAAGCAAAAACGAAAGAGGTAGCTTTTAAAAACATGTTAACAGGGTGGAAACGAAAGAAACAAAGTGTTATGTACATGCTGGAAACGAACAAAAGATTATTTACATGTTATGGCATGAAATGAAAGGTTCAAGGGTAAGAGTGACTTACCTTGCTTCAGGCCTTGAATGGATGTGGGGCCTTGAGTGGTGTCCCTGGATGCTGGATTCGAAAGAGGGGTCACAGACTGTGCTTGGAGCGCTGGATTTGAAGGAAAATAAAAAGAAAGTGTGATGTTTCTTTGATTCGAAGGAGACTGCAGTGTGGTTGTTCTTCAGAATCGAAGGAAGCAAGTGTATGGGATTCTGGGTTCTTTTTCACAAGTGTTGAAGGGACTTGAGAGATTTTTGTGTTTTAGAAAGTTCGGGGATTCGTTCCTCTGGTCCCAAAAATCCTCTTTTAAAAATATGTGTTGGAGCCTCTTTATTTATAGGCGAGCTTTGATATGGTTTTGGGGGGAAAATCAAATAATATTTGAATTATTTGGGTATATTGCCCCCTTGTTTTCTTAATTGCAGCTCTTGTGCACTCCTTTTTTGTGCAAGTACAGGACTGAGACAGCGCAGGCTTATCAGTATTTTGGAGCTTAGTGGCAGGTTGGTGCAGGACTGCTGCATAGCAGCACAACTGGCTTGAGTTTGGCAGTATACGGGACTTCAGTCAACAAACTCCTTGAATCACCTCGACCAGCTTCATGATTACACAAAAATGTTCATTTCCAAACAATATGTGCTCTAAGTACGTTGCTTCGAAGGGTTTAGTGGTCTAACTTGTGAATCGAAGGAGGCTGTATTTCCAAATCGAAGCTTGTGACTGAAGGGAGACTGTATTGCCCATCGAAGCATGTGGATCGAAACAAACATATTGCCCAATCGAAAGCCCGTGTTCGAAGGAAGCAATGTTTCCCAATCGAAGCATATGGATCGAAACAAACATATTTCCCAATCGAAATAGGCTTGCAGGCAGTAAACTTGTCCAAATCGAAGCAGGCTTGCAGGTAGCAAACTTGTCCAGTCGAAAGTGGCATGCAGGAGGCAAAAAAGTGCAAATCGAAGGACCTGTCAGCACATGAAATCAAAGAAACAAAAAACACACATTTCATGCTTGATTAGAAGTTAGTGATACATAGGCTAGGAATGTTCAAAACACTTGACAATTTCTGCATAATCAAAGCTCGAAGGTGAGAGGTTAAAACCGACTGTATTTAGTGACCTTGGCTTTTGTATAAAAATGCAAAAATAAAAATGGGATCTTAGGTCAAAAATTGGGGTATGACAGCTGCCCTTATTTAAGTTTCTTCTATCCGGAGATATGAAGATTGGAATCTTCATTTCAATGAGATTAAAGGGACTTAAATATAGAATACACAATTTTTGGCCTTAAGATATCGCAATTAGTTTATGATATGGTATGAATGTAAGATTTTGAATTTAATGAGGAATGATGCTGTATGAGACAGACTAATGCTAGAGAAACCAAGCACATTATACAGTAATCCCACAGGGGAAGAGATTATAACTCCACTGGGGAAACAGAGTCATAGGCTTCAAATGAGAGACTCTTGAATGATTTACATCAGTGGTGAGACTGGAAAAGAAATGATTGACATCAGCACTAAGGCTGGAAGATGATTGGCATCAGTACTGAGACTAGAAAATGATTGGCATCAGCACTGTGACCGGAAAACAAAATGATTGACATCAGTACTGAGACTGGAAAATGATTGGCATCAGCACTGTTACTGGAAAAAAATTGATTGACATCAGTACTAAGACTGGAAATAAACATCTCTGACTTCTGAATTATACCGAGAATGGTAGCACATTCCTTCTTTAACCAAGATATCACTTGAAAAGGATAAAATACAAACTTCCCCATGGGACTTTTCCGAAGGGATGCCGTTTGCTGAGTAAACATTATTGTTGGGGATACACAAGCTGCTCAAATAAAGAGGCCGCCACTTGCTATCTTTCAGAGGTGTCAATAACATACAAGTTGCTCATGAAGAGACTGCCGCTTGCTGTTTTTCAAAAGAACAATAACACACAAGTTGCTCATGAAGAGACCGCCGCTTGTTGTTTTTTCAAAGGTAACAATAACATACAAGTTGCTCATGAAGAGACCGTCGCTTGCTGTTTTCTCAAAGGTATCAATAACATACAAGTTGCTCATGAAGAGACCGCCGCTTGCTGTTTTCAAAAGATATTAATAACATACAAGTTGCTCATGAAGAGACCGCCGCTTGCTGTTTTTCAAAGATAACAATAACACACAAGTTGCTCAGGAAGAGACCGTCGCTTGCTGTTTTTTCAAAGGTATCAATAACATACAAGTTTCTCATGAAAAGACCGCCGCTTGCTGTTTTCTCAAAGGTATCAATAACATACAAGTTGCTCATGAAGAGACCGCCGCTTGCTGTTTTTCAAAAGAACAATAACACACAAGTTGCTCATGAAGAGACCGCCGCTTGTTGTTTTCAAAGGTGACAATAACATACAAGTTGCTCATGAAGAGACCGCCGCTTGCTGTTTTTTCACAGGTATCAATAACATACAAGTTGCCCAGGAAGAGACCGCCACTTGTTGTTTTCCAAGGTATCAATAACATACAAGTTGCTCATGAAGAGACCGCTGCTTGATGTTTTTTCCAAGGTAACAATAACATACAAGTTGCTCATGAAGAGACTGCCGCTTGCTGTTTTTTCAAAGGTATCAATAACATATAAGTTGCTCATGAAGAGACCGCCGCTTGCTATTTTTTCAAAGGTAACAATAACATACAAGTTACTCATGAAGAGACCGCCGCTTGCTGTTTTTTCAAAGGTGACAATAACATACAAGTTTCTCATGAAGAGACTGCCGCTTGATGTTTTTCAAAGGTGTCAATAACATAGAAGTTGCTCAAGAAGAGACCGCCGCTTGTTGTATTTTCAAGAGATAACAATAAGACACAAGTTGCTCATGAAGAGACCGTCGCTTGCTGTTTTTTCCAAAGGTAACAATAACATACAAGTTGCTCATGAAGAGACCGCCGCTTGCTGTTTTTTTCAAAGGTGTCAATAACATACAAGTTGCTCATGAAGAGACCGCCGCTTGCTGTTTTCAAAGATATCAACAAAATATCATGAAGATATTGCTGGAGGTGAGAATCAATAATTTCATCGAGGATGGACAAACTTCTCATGAAGAGACCGCCATTTGTCATAACATAAAGAAATTCAGAAATAATCAAACTTCTCAAATAAGGAGTCAGTCGCTTGTTGTCACGTCGATATTCTAGAAGAAGGTTATGATAACACTACTAAGGAATAAAGTTCATCTTCAATGGGGAACCATGAATAAATCCTTCCCGAGGAGACCAAGTATTTAAATTGCAAAATAAATGCACTCTTCATCTAGGTTTCACAGCCTAGAGATATCCATAGGGTATCATTCACAAGAGAACAAGCTCAATACAGGAATAAACTGGAGAGAAAACAGTCAAACAAGACTCCACCCAATGAGGAAACAACTCAAATGGGGATTTATCCTATCCAGAGATGGAAAAGGAAAGCTAAAGCAAGATTCTTCCACGAGAGTTAACTCAGTGGGGAATTAGAAAGGAGGCACGCTTTCTGCTTAAGTTGACACTCTATTTGGAAAGAGAAAATACACTATTTGAATAGACATAACCAAGGTATACGAACTCAACGACATCAACAAATACAAATGTGCGTGCATGATGCAAGTGTGAATGAATAAATGAATGTCATGTATATGCTGACAAAACAGATATAGGAGATAGACAGAAGATGATAAGACATCACAACACAACCAGATACTCGGCTAACCTCAATAAGATGGGAACATTACTGGAGATAGAACAAAATCCATCATTGGAGTAAGGTCCTTTTACAAGGCTTAAATCTCTTTGGAGAGGAAGATATTTTTTTTGGTAGAAAGCCCAAAGTCCAGTCGTCTATCATCAATAATCCATTGAAAGGATAACAACACAAACAATGTTTCAGCTGGAAAAAGTCTTGCTTAGCTGAAGATATTGGGAACACCACCCTCTGATAATGTGTGCAATACATATCACATATCTTAACAAATCTAGATTCCCTTGGGACTAATTTTGGATGCTCCAAGTTTACTGCTGATAAGCTGCATGTTGCACGACAATTCTTGCGAATAACTTCAATTCTAAAATGCCCCAAGCTACATGGTTGATGAGGAGAAATCGTCTCAAGAGGATTTTACAAAAGACCTGGCATTCACCATGCTCTGGTGTCTTCAAACTCTTAGAGAGATTCATCGAATCTTGACGTGATTTCCCCAGATTGACTGTACTTGGCACAACAAAGTCTTCAAATTTTGCCCCAAAAGGGTAAACAAGTTGGGAAAGCATTAACTGGGAGAAGCAACATTTTCGTGCTTAAGGTCTTCAGCTGACATGCCCCTGGATATGATTTTTCTTGAAATGATTCGCCAATTTCTCAACATAGTTTCAGGCCTTAAAAGAATAAACTCATCACTAGTGCTTATATGTGAGCTTCCTTGATATCAAACAAATGTTTTGCAGTTAGAAAATTTTTATTATGAGAATAAAAATTCTAATGCAACAATTATGTAAGTCTTGAAGGTTTTGAAAAGATATCGCACAAATTTTGCGAGTTAGAGCACCATTTATTTTTGTGTAGGAAAAGCATATGATACCAACATAACTATTCAACAAACATTCATGGGAGTCAGGAACACCATCTCATTGAAGTATGCTTTCAAAATAACCTTGCTTCAATTAGGACTTTTGAAGGTTGTAACGTGGCCTGGTTCATGGTTTTTAGAAAAAGATTTTTTAAGGCTCAAAATTTATAGGTGCCCACCCATTCTTCATGATGTTCTCCAACCCTATGTTCAGTTAATTCAACATGAGTGTTCATCTCTCAAAAGGATTTTGTGAAGGTTAAGGAAACGACGAGGCTTTCGGAGTAGAAACCACCCTTATGTCTTCGTGTTTGTAGTCACCAATTTGTTCTTTGCTGAGGACTTTTCTTTGTAGTCCTTTCTTTGTAATTTTTATTTTCCCTAACTTTTGCCTGAACTAATTCTTTTGAATTGATAGTCCAGCGAGATGCCTAATTTTTGCCTAAGCTGCACGTTTTCAAGTTTTCGACTTAGCAGGCTTTTACTTCTTTTTTTGATTTTTGACTTTTGAACAAAATGTGTGACATTAGCTTGTCTTTACTTGTTGAGAGGATTGTGACTGCCTCGTTTCTTGATGAATGAGGGATAACATTTTGATTCCACATCTTATGGCTTCATTATACATGAAGGATAGCCCTCGTAGTTTCTCTTCAGAAATATCTTCCTTATGAATTTTGAACACTCAATCAGATTAACTGAAAACTACCCTGCCCCAGGTTAAAATTTGAGGGTTTTTTCGTATAGAAAAAGAAACTCCTACTTCAAGGCTCAAAAGGGGTTAGCAAGGGATTATCTTCCTTATATCTCCGGTGTTTAGGGATTTGAAACAATGCATGTACATCGTCAACAAGATTTTATCCAAAAGCATACAACTAGAGATTTTGTTTTTTAGATCATCATCCTCCCTTCAATCTATGCCTAGGCAAGAGAATGAGCAACAAGTTGGTATCATAATGAAAAAAGAAATTTAAAATTTGAAAACAAATACGAGTGAAACAAATGAATTTCTTCAAGATAAACATACTCATTGTATTAAGATAATCATTCAGATGCAAATAAGTTCTTACATGCAGACAATGTTTTGATAAACAAGAAAATTACAAAAAGCATGAATAAGTTAGTAATCTGGGAAGGCTTTCCATCTGGACTTGAATTACCGAAAACATCCTTCAAAACTCAAAGTGACCATCAATCGTGTTTACTCTTCGGCGCATGCTTGATTTGAACTTCAAAACCAATGTCCTTGAATGACAAGATACCACTTCTGAACCTTAATATTCGAAGCAAAGCAACCAAATTTTCAACCAAACCAGTTAAGGGCTCCATAATAGCTTTCAAATTAGTCATCTCTCTACGGAGTTCAGAAACCTCTTGCTTGATATTCTCCACTATTATCTTAGCGCGAGTGTTGCACCGGTCAGACCAAAGGGAAAAACAAGACTTGGAAAAAGACCTTTGAAAGTGAAACAAAAAATGTAGAATGATGTATGATATGCAAAAAGAGAGTTTTTATTGGACTTTCAAGGAGCTCAAGATATTAAATTATAAACATCAAAATATGAAGATAGAAGATGAATTTTAAATTGGCTCCAAACATTGATCAAGTTATCATCAAGATCAATCATCCATTTTGGTGGATTAGGGTTTTCACCCTATCAACACCCAAGATCCATTGAGCTTGACGAAACTTGTGATGTTTACAAAGAAAGACTTCCAAATTTCTTGAAAATCAAGTGAAAAATGGTTTCATGGATGCATGAAGGCATGGCTATGCAACAACCACAAGCAAGGTAACAAACAAAGTCGAAAGGTTCAACGTCACGAGCATGGAGTCAAAGGTAAAAAAACATCCCCAAGGTATGTACTAAAGGTTTAATCACACCTGTAAAACATGGTTCTAAAAGTTCCCAGAGTCTACATTCCTCCTTCGGATATTACGAACGTCCCAATTACTCGGTAATCAGCAATATTTTCAAGAGAAACTCGTCTGAGTGCAGCATCGCGTGACAACTACTTCTGGATTACTCCGTTATAATCTCTGCACTACACCTAAGAGGCCAAGATGGGTTAGGGTTCTACGGTTCTCAGCTTCACTGGCTCCCAGGTCAAAAGCAATAATGTCTTCCCGATTAATCGGTAAACAAATACTACGTTCAAAGGGGCTTCCACTGAGTGGGGGATTTCATGCCTCCTTCTTCGGGATTACTCCCTCAAAGTTAACATGACTATACCGCCCGTCATATTCCTAAGTGTAACTTAGTCCGGGTATAGGACTTATCCTTTGTAATCAACACCCAAATAACCGCAATATATCACAATTAATCAAACAAACAAGTAATAATAACAAAAAAACAAATATGACAAATTAGGCTTAACCCACTTAGGGATGGACCAGCAAGAGGTCAATCTTTCCCCAGCAGAGTCGCCAATTCTTTAGCGGTGAAAATCGGAGATCAAGCTATTAATTAACTTGACTCACAAAAGCAAGAGTCGCCACCGCGCTTTATTATTTCCAAGGGAAAATGGAAAAGAGCGAAATAAAACCCTAAACTATGCAATGTAAAATAATACTTAAAAGTAATGAAAAATACAATGCATTTTTTAAAGAGATCGAGAGTTGGTTACATAATGGGAAGGTATTAGCACCCAATGCATCTGCGGTACTCCGCAGGAACCTTTTGAAATATCTGTTTTTTGGTTAAAATTGTTTGTTATATACAAGGGTGTATTTATCTACAACTATGTTTGTTTAAGGGGAAAGAAATGAGTTTTTATTATTGCGTTCGTGAGGGTTTCGCGACCCTTTGCCTACGTATCCAATGAAGGAATCAAAACATCGTAGTTCCTCTAGAAAAAAGTTGATTTTATTGTGTTTTTTTGTGGGCGACATTAACGCACGCATTCTAGCAATAGGCACGGCCGGTATCGCGGTAGAACGGGGATAACATGCCCTTTGGGGGAGTTTTGATTTGTTGAGTGTTTTTGCATGTTTTAAAGTATATTCAAGTAATAATTAAAGAGCGTTTTTTTGGATTTTTTTGATTTGTTTACTTGTTGATTTTATCTTGCCTAATTACTAGCATTTGTACAAAGTGAAAAAAATGCAGAAAGATAAAAACCTACGCTATTACAAACATATCAAAAGGCATAAAAAATATGAAGGAAAAATAAGATAAAAGTAAGAAAAGAGTGTCTTTCGATTCAGGCATGAGCATCCTTCGATTTGCATTTTGTTGGCCTCCTCCGATTGGGGCTGGCAGCAGCAAAGTCACGTCTTTCGATTGGGCTTTTGCAGGGGCGAGGTCCTGTCCTTCGATTGGGAAAAGGCAGCAGCAAGTTGTATCCTTCGACTGGGGGCTGGCACCAGTGAGGTTATGTCTTTTGATTGGCCTAGAAGTCAGTGTGTGGCGAAGTCTGCCTTGTTGCCTTCTTCGACTGGAGGTTGAAAGCAGTGAGGGAATGTCTTTCGATTGGCCTGGAAGTCAGTGCATGGCGAAGTCTGCCTTGTTGCCTTCTTCGATTGGGCCAGTGAAATCAGTGTGAGCGTGTCTCTGGATGGGCCTGGAAGTCAGTGTGGAAACCAAAGGCTTCGTTTCATACTCTTGTTTCCTGTTTCTTTCATTTCAAACATTAAATGACAACATGGCCTGAGGCCACGCTAGTATTTGTCTTTCAAACAGTTTAATAGTTAAACAGAAAGCAAAAACGAAAGAGGTAGCTTTTAAAAACATGTTAACAGGGTGGAAACGAAAGAAACAAAGTGTTATGTACATGCTGGAAACGAACAAAAGATTATTTACATGTTATGGCATGAAATGAAAGGTTCAAGGGTAAGAGTGACTTACCTTGCTTCAGGCCTTGAGTGGATGTGGGGCCTTGAGTGGTGGCCCTAGATGTTGGATTCGAAAGAGGGGTCACAGACTGTGCTTGGAGTGCTGGATTTTAAGGAAAAGAAAAAGCAAGTGTGGTGCTTCTTTGATTCGAAGGAGACTGCAGTGTGGTTGTTCTTCAGAATCGAAGGAAGCAAGTGTATGGGATTCTGGGTTCTTTTTCACAAGTGTTGAAGGGACTTGAGATATTTTTGTGTTTGAGAAAGTTTGGGGATTCGTTCCTCTGGTCCCAAAAATCCTCTTTTAAAAATATGTGTTGGAGCCTCTTTATTTATAGGCGAGCTTTGATATGGTTTTGGGGGGAAATCAAATAATATTTGAATTATTTGGGTATATTTCCCCCTTGTTTTCTTCAATGCAGCTCTTGTGCACTCCTTTTTTGTGCAAGTACAGGACTGAGACAGCGCAGGCTTATCAGTATTTTGGAGCTTAGTGGCAGGTTGGTGCGGGACTGCTGCATAGCAGCACAACTGGCTTGAGTTTGGTAGTATATGGGACTTTAGTCAACAAACTCCTTGAATCACTTCGACCAGCTTTATGATTACACAAAAATGTTCGTTTCCAAACAATGTATGCTCTAAGTACGTTGCATCAAAGGGTTTAGTGGTCTAACTTGTGAATCGAAGGAGGTTGTATTTCCAAATCGAAGCTTGTGACTGGAGGGAGACTGTATTTCCCATCGAAGCATGTGGATTGAAACAAACATATTGCCCAATCAAAAGCTCGTGTTCGAAGGAAGCAATGTTGCCCAATCAAAGCATGTGGATCGAAACAAACATATTACCCAATCGAAACATGCTTGCAGGCGGTAAACTTGTCCAAATCGAAGCAGGCTTGCAGGTAGCAAACTTGTCCAGTCGAAAGTGGCATGCAGGAGGCAAAAAAGTGCAAATCGAAGGACCTGCCAGCACATGAAATCAAAGAAACAAAAAACACACATTTCGTGCTTGATTAGAAGTTAGTGATACATAGGCTAAGAATGTTCAAAACACTTGACAATTTCTGTATAATCAAAGCTCGAAGGTGAGAGGTTAAAACCGACTGTATTTAGTGACCTTGGCTTTTGTATAAAAATGCAAAAATATAAATGGGATCTTAGGTCAAAAATTGGGGTACGACAGGTTATACAAAGGAAAACGTTTATCTGCTGGAGAATAAGGAAGACTCTGATGACTTCAGCGGGGAATTAAGAATGAGAATCTTCACTGGGGAAGATGAGAATCTTCATTCTGTTGCGGAGCCATGAAAACTTTGGCGACTTCATGCGGGGAGTAATGAAGACTCTGTGGGGAAGAGTTTACTGCTTGGGAGTAGGTTCAGGAATTTTCAGCCGTCTTCCACTCTATTGTGAAGCTATCCTAGGTTGGGGATAGACAAAAGTTAACTGTTATCTGGTTGATTTCCAGGCTTCAAGACGACTTGCTGGGGAATTTGGAGAAACTAGATGGTTTCCGCTGGGGATTAATAGTTAGAAGTTCTGACTCGACTGGGGAAGAAGGTTTCAGCTCCGCTGAGGATCTGTAACTCAAAGTTTTTGCTCCGCTGGGGTTTGGGAGTTTGAAGTTTTAACTCTGATGGGAATTAAAGGTTTGAAATTTATCTCCGATGGGGATCTAGAATTTGAAACTATAACTCCGCTGGGGATATGTATTTCAAAGTTTTAGCTCCGCTGGGGATCTAGATGATGCACAGTAGGGATTGCTCCTGGAATAGCCTAAAGACGTTTTGCTATCCTTTCAGTCTGTCAGTAATTGTTCTTTTCCATCCTGTTTATTTGTAAACAGTAATTATGTTCAAATGCATATGTTCATCAATGAACCATTTGATGTTTTTGCAAATAAAGATATAAGTGTAAAAGAAAAAGACAAATAGTTTTCTGTACTTTGAAAGAGATATCTTTGTATTTACTTTGAATCAGTGTTTTGTACAATGGAGACAGGCATCCTAGTAAGAGTATGGTGTCATAAAAGTAAGAAAAATTTATACAAAGAAAGATAGCTATGTGTGTAAAAATTCCATGGGGTTCCCATTCTGCTATAGCCTTCGTAACTCTGAATATCTTGTCTATTCGCTGCTTCGTCTGAAGATGATTGAATTAATCAGAATCTCAAAGTTTGTCTGTGAAGAGATTATCCTTAAAGTGATCCGACGAGACATAGTCATAGGCTTTAATTCCCTAATTTTTGCCTGGACCGCCCTTTCGGGTTTTCAGTCCACCGGGAAACCCTTTTTTGCCCAAGTCGCCCTTTCGGGTTTTCAACTTGCCGGGTGTACAAATTTTTTTGTTTATCCCTAATATTTTCCTGAACCGCCCTTTCGGGTTTTCGATTCACTGGGATGCCCTTTTTTGCCTAGGTGTGTCAACCTAGCGGGTCATTTATGCGTAGTATCTTTTGACTATGTCAGTGTTCGCAGGGTGAGGCAAGTCATCACCACCCATGGTGGTTAAGATCATTGCCCCACAAAAAAAAATGTTCTTGATTACAAATGGTCCTTCGTACGTAGGAGTCCATTTGCCCTTGGGATCACTTTGCGACAAGATAGTGCGCTTGATCACTAGTTCCCCGACTTGATATATCTGGCATCTGACTTTCTTGTTGAAAGCCTTGATCATTTGTTTTTGATACATCTGACTGTGGCAAACAACAGTAAGTCTCTTTTCATCAATCAAGTTTAGCTGGTCAAGCCGGGTCTGAATCCAATCATGTTCACTCAAACCAGCATCCTTCATGATTCTCAAAGAGGTAATCTGAACCTCGATAGGTAAAACAACCTCCATGCCATATACCAAAGAATAGGGTGTTGCCCCAGTTGATGTGCGTGTCGTGGTACGGTACCCGTGGAGAACAAACGGTAACATTTCATGCCAGTCCTTGTAGGTGTCTGTCATCTTTTGTATGATCTTCTTGATATTTTTGTTAGCAGCTTCAACCGCACCATTCATCTTTGGCCGGTAGAGGGATGAATTGTGATGTTGAATCTTGAACTGCTCGCACAAAGCGGTGATCATAGTATTGTTAAGGTTTGCATCGTTATCAGTGATGATCCTTTTGGGGATACCGTACCGCAAATAAGGTTCTGTTTGATAAAGCAGGAAACAACATTCTTAGTAACGGATGCGAAGGATGCTACTTTGACCCACTTGGTGAAGTAATCAATGGCCACCAGAATGAAGCGGTGTCCATTGGAATCTGTAGGCTTGATCACTCCAATCATGTCGATTCCCCACATTGCGAAGGGCCAAGGAGCTGTTAAGACATTTAGAGGAACCGGAGGCACGTGTACCTTGTCTGCATAGATTTTACATTTGTGACAGGTGCGGGAGTGTTGATAATAGTCTGCTTCCATGGTAGACCAGTAGTAGCCTGCCCTTAGAATCTTCTTAGCCATCGTATGCCCGCTAGAGTGAGTGCCGAAGGTTCCTTCATGCAATTCAGCCATGATCTTTTCAGCTTCAGCTTTGTCTACACAACGGAGTAGAATAGAATCATGATTGCGCTTGTATAGGATGCCATTACTTAAGAAGAACTTTGCCGAGAATATCCTTAAGAGCTTTTTGTCGTTGACTGAAGCTCCTTCAGGGTATTCTTGAGCCTCGAGATACCTTTTGACTTCATGAAACCATGGCTGGTCCACTACTTCTTCGGTATTAATCTCGTGACAATGTGTAGGTTCGACCATCCGTTCAATGGTGATTTGGGGAGCCTCATTGTCCCAATCAAGTTTAAACATGGATGACATTGTAGCTAGAGCATCTGCTAGCTGATTTTCTTCTCGCGAGAAGTGATCGAAGGTAATCTGCTCGAAATGTGGTAACAATGTCAAGACATGTTCTTTGTAAGGTATGAGGTTTGGATGTTTAGTATCCCACTCTCCTTTGATCTAACTGATGACCAAAGCTGAGTCCCCAAACACATCTAAGGATTTGATTCCCAAGTCTATGGCAGCCTTGAGTCCAAAGATGCAAGCTTCATACTCTTCCATGTTGTTCATACAATTGAAGCAAAGTCTGGCGGTGAAAGGAGTATGGCAACCTTCTGGGGAGATGAGTACCACGCTGATACCGTTGCCAAGTGCATTGGAGGCTCCATCAAACTACAGGGTCCATCGGAATCCTTATTCAGGCCCGTCATATGGTCTGAAATCTTTAACATTGTCCAATGTCATGATGTCTTTGTCAGGGAAGTCAAACTTTATGGACTGGTAATCTTCGACAGCTTGATGGGCCAGATGATCGGCTAGCACACTCCCCTTTATAGCTTTTTGGGTCGTGTATTGTATGTCGTATTTCGTCAGGATCATTTGCCATCTAGTTATTCTTCCAGATAGAGCAGGCTTCTCAAAGATGTACTTGATCAGATCCATCTTAGATATCAGCAAAGTGGTATGAGTCAACATATACTGCCTTAGCCGGCGAGCAGCCCATACCAAAGCGCAGCAAGTTTTCTTGAGAAGTGAGTATCGGGTCTCACAGTCGGTAAACTTTTTGCTAAGGTAATAAATGGCATGCTCTTTTCAGCCAGACTCGTCATGTTGGCCCAGTACGCACCCCATTGAATTCTCTAGGACGGTCAGATACATGATTAGCGGTCTTCCCTCGACGGGTGGCATCAGGACATGAGGTTCTAGAAAATACTCCTTGATTCTATCGAAAGCAACTTGACAGTCATCATTCCATCAAACTACCTGATCTTTCTTCAATAGCTTGAAGATTGGTTCACAGGTGGATGTTAGGTGAGAAATGAACCTAGGAATGTAGTTTAGGCGTCCCAAGAAACCTCTGACCTCCTTCTCAATGCGAGGAGCAGGAATTTCTCGTATAGCTTTGACTTATGTAGGATCAACCTCGATGCCTTTGTTGATGACAATAAAACCCAAGAGTTTACCGGACCAGACTCCGAATGTACACTTGTTTGGATTCAATCTGAGCTTGTACTCCTTCAGCCTGACAAACAGCTTTTGCAAGTGATCAAGGTGTTCTTCTTCAGTTTGTGATCGGGCTATCATGTCATCTACATAGACCTCTATCTCATGATGTATCATATCATGAAACAAAGCTACCATGGTGCGTTGATAGGTTGCCCCGACATTCTTCAGTCCGAATGGCATCACTTTGTAGCAGAACATACCCCACTGTGTAAAAAAAGTAGTTTTCTCCATGTCCTCAGGTGCCATTTTGATCTGGTTATAGCATGAGAATCTGTCCATTAAAGAAAATACTTTGTGCTGAGCTGTGTTGTCAACTAGGATGTCTATGTGTGGAAGTGGAAAGTCATATTTAGTGCTGGCCCTATTTAAATCTCCATAATACATGCACATTCTGACCTTGTCGTCCTTCTTAGGCACGAGCACAATGTTAGCAACCCATTATGGATAGGAAGTAATAGCCAGAAATCCAACATTAAACTGCTTCATAACTTCTTCTTTGATCTTTTCGGATATGTCAGGTCTCATTCGGCAGACCTTTTGCTTAACTAGTGGACAATCTTCTCTTGTGGGGAGACGGTGTACCACAATGTCTGTATCAAGTCCCGGCATGTCTTCGTATGACTAGGCAAAGATCTCCATATAATCATGCAGTAGCTGAATTAAGCGCTCCTTGATACTCAACTCTATATTGGCACCTATCTTGATTTCCTTTTTGTTATCCTCAGTTCCCAAGTTGATCGTATCCAATTGCTCTTCATGAGGCTGAATTGCCCTTTCCTCTTGTTGTAGTAATCTGGCTAATTCCCCTGGCACCTCACAATCTTCCTCACCTTCGTATTCGGCTTGGTTAATCAGATCTTCAGAGTCACTGAAGGCTATAACAGTATCG
The DNA here is from genome assembly GCA_948472305.1 of Vicia faba. Lineage (NCBI taxonomy): Eukaryota > Viridiplantae > Streptophyta > Magnoliopsida > Fabales > Fabaceae > Vicia > Vicia faba. The sequence goes on along the minus strand of OX451738.1, from coordinate 1,217,862,892 downwards.
TTACCCATGGGTTCCAGAATGGAAGGGTACCTGCATTTGTGAGTGTGGGTGTGTGTAAGGGATAGCCATCTTAAAACAACAAAATGTAAAAGAAAGACAATGAGCACAAAAGGTATAAATATGAAAAGCGTCCATGATTCATTAAAATGACATATGAAAATGAAATAAGAACCCTTACAAATGGACCTATGTGCCTCGGGCAAGACACAAGGTTGAAAAAGTACAAATTGTTTGTGAATTATTACAGATCCAACATGAATGGAAAAGATAAATTACTGCGGTATGAAAGTAATCGGAATAAAGTCTTTTGCTTCCCAGTTGCACAGTCCTCCGTCAACAGTAGGGAAAATCCAGTCTTCCAAGTTACCCTCTTCTTCACTGTCCTCTAGTGCATTAACCCCTCGGTGGCTGATCTTCACAGGTGGCCCTCTGGAACGGGAGCGACGCACAGCCTTCTGACCAGTCGAAGTAAACCCCAAGCCGAATTTGTCTGATTTGAAAGGAAAGTCTAGAAGTTGTCCCCAGATTGTGGATCAGCCTTCTTCCACCACTACCATAGCATCCTTGAGAGATGATATCCGAGGCGGAGGTCTGGTGATTATAGGAACAGAGGACACTGTCTTGGTCGGAACTATCTCCTGAGCTACCTCTTCAAAGTGTTGGAAAGGAGTTTCGATGAGTTCTCCATCCAATTCTACATAACGGAAAGAATTATGATGACTGATCATGTATTCCTCTTCGCCATGAACAATTATAATTTTCCCCTGGACATGGTACTTGAGCTTTTGATGCAGAGTAGAAGTGACAGCTCCCGCATGGTGGATCCAAGGTCTTCTCAACAGGAAAGAATAGGAAGGACGGATGTCCATCACGTAGAATGTTGAATTGAACGTCTGGGTACCCACCTTGATCGGGATGTCCACCTCTCCATGAACCATCCTCTTAGAACCATTAAAGGCTCTGACAATTATATTGATGGGTTTCAGGGTTAAGTCTTCACAATCTAGTCTATCCAAGGCTTTCTTCGGCAAGACGTTTAAAGACGAACCAGTTTCTACCAGTACGTGTGCTAGGGTTATCCCTCTGCATTCCACCGAGACATGCAAAGCATCATTATGTTTTCTCCCTTTCGAAGTTAAATCTGCATCGGATAATCCTAAACCATTGTCAGCTGTTAAACTAGCCACACATTCCTGGAACTGATCAACGGAGGTTTCTTGCGGCACGTGGGTCGTCTTCAAAAACATGACCAAAGCTTTAGCGTGTGCCTCAGAGCACAGCAATAGGGCTAACATAGATATTTTGGAGGGGGTCTACCCCAGTTGCTCAACAACATCATAATCACTTTTCTTAATGATCCTCAGAATTTCTTCCATCTCTTTCTTGGATGTTTTAGGAATTACTAGTGATTGAGCCTTCGTCAAGACAAGCTCCTCTTAAACATTCTTTCCTTTTTTCTCAGCAGCGGAAGTAGGGATGCGAATTGAATTGTCATTGTTGGCGGGTACACTTGTAGTTACTATCACAGGGGTAACCTTCGGAATGGTTGCGGGTCCAAAGACTGCTGTTGGAGGAGCAATCTCTAGAGAAAAGATTCTCCCACTACGAGTAATTTTGCTTGTTCCGGCAATGTTACTGATGTCGGGATTATCCTCCTCAGAGATTTCTTCTTCAATGGTCCATTCAATCCGTTTGACACCATGGTAGTAGATTTCTCCACCATAGTTCCATGGTACCATTTTATCAGTTTTGTACGGGGTTGGCCCGGGCATTGTTATCTTCAACGGAGTAGTCATAGGAGTATATGTAATCCTAACGGGTTTTTTAGGAACCCTGGAAGGATTGGCGTATATGGTTATTATTGAAACTTCTGGAATTGGAATGGGTGAGATGGGAGCTTTCTCAAACAAAATTTCCTTATTATCAATCAGTTGTTGGATTCCTTTCTTCAAAAGAGGACAGTCAAATGGGGAGGACAGGCAAGCATAGCAATCTTGGTCACAACCTGGGAACACCCCAACCTTCAACAAATTCAACTTGATGGTTAGGAGCGAAGTTGACAGTTCATCCACAGTAGAAACATACAGATCTTCTTCCATAGCATTGGCATTATGCCCATGCCTCGGCATCGGAGCGGAGATAACATTCGGCTTTTCAGGAGCTTCAAATTCAACTTCCTTTGCGTCAATCAGATCTTGAATCTTGTTCCTCAAGGCCCAACAGTTGTTGGTGTCGTGCCCTGGACTTTCTGAATGATAAGCACATCTGGAGTTGGGATGGTAATGTGGAGAAGCAGTGTTAGGGTTTTTAGGGGCCTCCTTTAGAATGGCCAGGTTTAACTTCAATAGATGTGGTAAGACTTGAGCAGGAGTCATGTTTATCTTGGTGAATTTCCGTACAGGCCTTTCCACCCTTTACTGGTTATTTCTCGACTGATCATTTCTTGGTTGATTGTTTCTTGGTTGGTCTGATGCAGACTTTTGAATCATAACGGCCCCCACTGTTGGTCGTCTTTCAATTCTTCCCTGATTCCTCTGGGTGTAGACAGCAGACACTTCCTTCTTTCTAATGAAGGGCTTTTTTGCAGCAGCAGAGATAGAGGCATCTTTCTGAATTTTCCCGCTTCTAATACCGGCTTCCACCCTCTCGCCAGTTAGAATCAACTCAATGAAATCTGCAGAGGAGCTTCCAATCAGGTGATTAAAGAAAGGACCTGACAGAGTCCCCAAGAACATGTCCACTAGCTCTCTTTCAGATAAAGCTGGTTGCACCCTTCCGGCTAAATCCCTCCATTTTTGGCCGTAGTCTTTGAAACCCTTATTGGTAGCCATGGCCATACTCTGTAGCTGAGTACGGGTTGGCGCCAAGTCAGTGTTTTATTGATATTGTTTATAAAATGCGGCCGCTAAGTCTTCCCAATTATGCACATCAGACCTCTCCAGCTGGTAGAACCAATCAAGCTGTGTTCCTGACAAACTGTCCTGGAAAAAGTGGACCCACAGGTCTTTGTCAGAAGAATATGGTTGAATTTTCCTGACATAAGATCGTAGGTGCATCTTAGGGCAAGACACCCCATCATACTTAGCAAATAGTGGCACCTTAAACTTAGGAGGGATTACAATTCCAGAAACCAACCCTAACTCCTCAAAGTCTAGCCCAGGCACTCTCTGTATCTCCATGGCAGCTAGACGTTCTTCCAGGTTTTTGTATTTGTCATCGGATGGAGGGTACTGCTGTTCAGAATAGTCCTCATCCTCCTCTTCTTCTGCTTCAGAATCTGATGGCATTGCAGTTCCTTTACCTTTTCCTTCCCCCTCTTCAGATGTTGATGGGAAATCCAAAGTCCGTCTGGCTTGTCCTTCAAACCTTCTGCCCAAGATAGCCACACCGGCTTGTTTCTTCTTCTTTTTCTCTTTCTCTTTCTCTATCAGAGTCTTGAGCTCCTCCCGTCCCTTGGCTAGGGTCAAGAGTAACTGTTGAAATTGTGAATTCTGAGCTTGTAAGTCTTTGACCATTTGTTCTAGATCCATCTTACTGAAATAAACAACAAAGAGATGAGGAAACTTGGTGTGAAGACCTGCTTATGCATATGATGAATGATATTTATTCATGTAATGCATTCAAGGATTCAAAAATTCAAATTTGTTTTAAACAAAAAAGAAACACACGTCATATTAATGAGATAGAATTTTTTAGTACATCAATTCCCCATGGGCAAAATAATACAAAATTCTAAGGTAAAAAGACGTTGCGCATCCTCTTTGGTGCAATGTAGGTGTTGAGAGTTTGCTCTTCGTGAAGTATCCGAGTGAGTTCCAAAACCTTCTTCTCGCTTGTGTAGAATTGGGCTTCAAAAGTATTGAGCTCTCCCTTGAGCTGTATCCAACTCCTTTGTAGATCTTCGAGTAATGTTGGCATGTCAGGATGTATGAGGGTGTATGGAACCTCTCCTTCCATAACAGGCTCTATAATCACTGGGAGAATGGAGGGGTAAGGCATCATAGGACTTTGGGCGCGAGTTCGTACCCACTTGAGGTAAGGCTCAAGAGGGATGGAATTCTTGTGTCCCAAGGTCTTACTGTCTACCTTGTTGGGCATCCTCCAAGCTCGGATGAACCTTTGTCGGAGTCCTTGATTGTCGTTGTCGAAGTCGAAAACCAAACCTTGAACTAGCATGTCATGTGGGACATCCCTTCGGGCATAACCAAACTGTCTCAGAGCCAAGCAGCGGTTGTAGGTGATGCCTCCCCTAATACCAAGTAGAGGGACATTAGGTAATTCCCCACAACGGTCAATGATAATAACATTTCTTTTAATCGAGAGCACCAATGAATATCTGAATGTGTAAGAGTCATCAATCGTTGTGACCAACTCAAACCTTGCTCATTCTTCAAGACTGATTGGGGAAGATGAGAAATAAACCATCTTTCCAGTAGAGGAGTGCAACACATGAGAACACCTCTTTTCCTCATTGTACGAGTGTGAAAAGAGTGGAGGATATCCCTAAGCAATGTAGGCACCGGGTTGCGAGTCATGAAGATTTTGACAGCACTCACATCTATGATTTGGTCAGGGTTAGGGAACAAGACCATCCCATAGATGAGAAGAGCTACAATCTTCTTAAAAGCTTGCAAGTCTATAGAATTCCAACAGCTTTAGGCCTTCTCAAACAGAAACTTTGACAAGAAGCCTTTGACACCACTTCTAGTTTCCCAATATGTTTTTTGACATCAGATGAGTGCAAGTGTAAGGCTTAAGCAATCTCTTCTGGCTTTGGATCTCTTTACATACCGTTGAAGGGTAGTTGATTGAGAATAGGAATCCTCGGAAGTTGAGAAAATTCCTCCAAAGTGGGCACAAGTTGGTAGTCAGGAAATGTGAAGCAATGATGCAAAGGGTCAAAGAATTGGAAGAGAACTTTCACCATATCCTCCTCTGTGTTGGAAGTGACTAGGTTGAGTATACTACCATGCCTCTCGGTGAATGGAGAATTATCGGGAATCCTTGAAGCTAGCTCCTTGAGTTGTGGAGGAATTCTTACAAGGTTGATTTGGACAGTTTTCCTGCAAAGTGAATCCATAACCTACAAAACAGGAACAAAGATGAAAATCCAAAATCCTTGAAATGGTTAGTGGATGCATATGTTGCTTCATGATGTCCATGATGTTATGCACAAGTATATATGTACAAGCAAATCACACAAGTTCCTAGTTTAGGCATGCATGGGGTTTCATAGGTAAGTACCCTCTTGAAGTTTAGTTGGCTCAACCTGTCCTAGAAATAGTAACCGGGTTCTAAGGAACTCAATATCACTGGATTGTTTCCTTGTTCATTGTTTCAATTCAGCCTCTTTATTGGCGACCGAAATATTCCAAGGAACCAACCCTCAATGAGTGTAGTGTCGAGTACCTACCAACTTGGGACTGCACCAAAGTCGGTCATCTCACTACATCCTAAAAGGCCAAGTTGGTCAAGTAAAGGTTCTAAAAGTCCATTAGTGCTTCATGACATCACTCAGCGGCCCCGTATTCTCTTTGATTGACTCAAAGCTACCGGTACCCACAAATATGTCGCACTAATATAGCTATTTCTTAGACCATGTCGGTATACCCCGCACAGTTTCCACAACGTATTCCTATTTACCTATGAATATTTCCCAAATCCGGGTAGAGGATTCAAACCCAAACAATAGGACCAAAGTGTAAAGCAAACAAGTAATACAAGATAAGCATGTAAAGGTGATCTAAAACCCTAAGGTAACCCTAATTTTAGAATATCCCCAGCAGAGTCACCAGTTCTGTGATGCGGTGGGAGAACTGACTTGAGGTTTTGCGTTTGTGTTTGCAAATGTTGCGGTTAGCAAGACTCACCACCGAATTTTATTTTATCCAAAAGGAAAGGTAAAAAGCACAAGAAAGACCTTTGAGATTGTTTTTGGGTTCGGGGGGTAGATTATGAAAAGGGAAGGTATTAGCACCCTTTTCATCCATGGTTTTCCATGGGCTCTTAGTTACTTGTTTTAGATCACTTGCTTTGCTTTTGCAATTGTTTTAAACGGTGCTTTGTGTGGTTTTGAAAGTATTTTGAAAAGAGGCCTTTGTTTAGGCAATCTTTGTAATGATTCTCGTTCGTAAGAATGTATACAAAGATGTTTGTCTTTTGAAAAATGTTTCAATGTTTTGAAAGTTGTTTGGAAAATGTTTTGAAATGTGTGTGTTTGTTTGAAAATAGCAAGGATTGTTTGCAAATTGATCAAGTAACTAGAAGCATTCTACCTACTCAAAAGTCTTTCTTATGCATTTTTATTCCTTTGACATTGTTGACCTACCATTGTTTTGGTAGACAACCCTATCTTTGGATGTTAAACGGCAGGGGCGTGGGTTATCGTATGACCATGATAGCAATATTTCCAAGTATCTTTACTATTTTAAGGGACTAAGATCATTTGTTTAGGAAACCTTTTTGATAGCGTCATCGAGGGACTATGATCTTTTGTTTTGTTTTGCTTTGCCAAGATACTTAACATGCATAACATGGCCATTTAAATTAGGCAACCAAGTGGGTGAAACCCTAGAGGTGCTTGTGTGCAATGTGTTGTCATTTTTCATGCATTTTGTTTGTCTTGTATTAGGTCATATCTATTTGTTTGATTTTTATCTTATCATACAAACCCTAATTTACTAAACATGTATATAATGCAATAAATTGCGTAAAGTAAATCTAAGCTATTACAACAATATTATGGGAGGGGGGATACAAGTTTTGAATGGGGGATATTGCTCAAAATAAAACCCTACTTCACTATTACAACCCAATTGAATTTATTGTACAATAAATAAATAAACAAGTATTTAAATATGCAATAAAATGTAATTATGCAAAAATGTTTTTGTATTTATTTCATGTATGAGAAAAATAAATTATTTAAGTCCTAAAAAATAAGAAAGAAAAAAAATAATAGTGTTATTTTTGAAAGGGGTAAAACCCTAGTTTTTGATTTAAAGGAAAATGTGTTTTATATTCATTTTATTCATTTTCTTTGTTTAAGAAAAATAATAATAATATTATGTACAAATATTAAAAATTAACTATGTATGAAAAATAAATGTTTAATGTGTATAAAATAATGAAATAAAATATTAAGTATTTTATTATTATTTACAAGTTTATTTAAGAAAATAAATTCTATAAACCTAATAAACTATTTTTATGCCAAAAATAAAAAATAAAAAAAAATGCAAAAAATTAAGAGAATATTTATGGGATTTTTTAATGTTCAGAAAAAAATAATAAAGTCAATAAACACAAAAATAAAAAGAAAATATGAAAAATATCAAAATATGCAAAGGGGGTGCAGATAGGAATATGTGGGGTGTGAAAAAAAACAGGCCCAAGGCGCCAGGCCCAAGCCAACCTTCGTCCCTGACCTCCAGCCAGCATCAAACGCGCGTTTTGCCTCCAAACCTGTATCTTTCTCTAGCTTGCATAAAATCAAAAACTCATAACATAAAAAGTGTAGCTTGTAAACTCACGATTCCAATGATATAAAGTTTGTGACCTAACACTCAAAGATCAAGGAGAATTTTATCAACCCTAATTTATGACCTAAAATTTTCATGAACTTCAAGCTTCAAATTCTCACTACTCAGTTAATATAAATAACAACTATGCATATGTACAGCTTAAACAAGTTAAGGACTACATTTTTGCTTCACAAATCGTGACCTAAGGATGCCTAAATAGAGAGGTAGAACTTTGAAAGATACCTGGTTCAGCTGAGTTTGGATATGGCAATGTGGGGACTTTGAGTGAGGCCTGAAGATCGTGTGAGCTTCCTTGAAGTTCCCTCAAGCTTTTCCAATGCTTAGCTGGCCTTGTAGATGGCTGAAACTTCTTGTAGAAGTCAACCTGCAACCTTCAAAAATTGAAATGGTGATGGCTGAAACAGGGCACACAGTTGCAAGACAAGGGCCTGGATAGTTTAGGTAGGATGTATGTAAAGTGTTTGAAGTGTTTCAAAGCAAAACACACGAGCCAATATTGATTTGGAAAAGGTTCTGTAGAAGATGCCCTGTTTGGGCAGGAACTTGTGTTTTTTGTGTTTGGGAGAGTTTCAAATGCTATGAAGTCGTGTATTGGCTTGTGATAAGTTTCTGAAGATGTTTATAATGAAGCCAAGCCTTGCCTTTATCAGATGGACAAGTTATCTTGACTTTTGCCCATTTGCTTGCTTTTGAAGAAAGTTGACATGACTTATGCCAAAGGCCTGTACAGACTTGCTTTCTCGCTGCGGAGGGTTGGTATACTTTTCCTGATGTTTGTGGATCTTGCTTGCAACAAAAGATCAGGTCCATGGCTCAAGAATTGTAAAGTTGCAAAAAGGCTTGCTTTATAAAAATGGTATTGTGAACTTTATGCCATTTTTGGATTAATCTCTTGTACAATGCTTCAAAGATCAAAATAAAGCCATTATACATTGGGTTTGCATTTAATTATGGAGTGTATAATTTATTAGGACCTGTAATGCAAGGTACAAGCATGTTTGGAACTGATTTGCAACTTGAAGCATTGTAAACATGGCTTGAACAAAAGTGACAAATTGCCATTTTCTCTTCTTCGATTCTCGCTAACCACAAATGATCTTGGAGAGTTATTGGACATTTTGGAAAGCTTGTAACATGATCTACAATCCATATTTGAAATGCATTTTGAGATACCTCTTGGAACTAGGTAAAAAATGTCCATGAAGTTGGGTCAAAAACCTGCCTAAATTAGGGCAAATTTTCACTAACTTAAAAAGTTTATGGACCCCTATTCACAAAATCATAACATGAGATCCAAGCATATTTTGGGAAAACTTTGTGAATCAAAGTTGTAGATTTCATGGAGGACTACAACTTTAATGTTGGAAGTTTCCTTTGAATCCAATTGCACCATGGTGAAAAAGTTGTGGAAAGTTGGGGAAAAATAAGAAAATTTCCATACTTAGAAATTCTCTAAGTTATGAAAAATTTCAAATTAAAACCCTAATTTTCAATTTTAGGTTTCTTGGTCAACAAGTTTCACATTTTGACATATCTTGATGATTTATGACCCTTGGCACTTGATTTTGACAAAAAAGTCAAAGTTTGACTTTTCGGTGTACAATTGACTTTTGATCAGTTGATTGCAAAATTCATCTGTCAATACTATGCATTTGAGATCTTTTGAACTATGTGATTAGGTCAAGATGATTCTATTGAGTCCTTGAAACCATGTTTGAACCCAATTGGTCATTGGTTAGGTTAAAAATCAGAAATTGCCCTTTCTCAATCAAAACCCTAATTTTGACCATTTTACCCTTTTGATGATCTGGTTAAATTTCTTGAGGAGTTGTGATCCAAACATGATCAAATGGTAAATATGAGCCTAACATGTTGTTGTGGATCAAAAATTATGAAGTTTGACTGTAAATTGGTCATGGTTGACTTTTTCCCTAATATAGTTGATTTTTATGTCAACTCTCCAATTGACTAGGAAAAAATGTGATTCAAGGCTTGAAAATTGATATGAGCAATCTTAGGGGTCCAAAATGGTGTATGAAAGTCACATGAAGCATTGATGGTCCAAAAATCCTTGTGCAAACTCAAACCCTAATTTCAGGTTATCAGTGCAAGATGAGGTCTTGAGATGAGCAAACCCTAATCCTGTCTTGAGTCCAAGAAGTCTGGTGAGGAAAAATCTTGATAATATGAGAGGGAAAATTTTGGGGTACAACACAACCTATCAGCGAGCTATGGTAGCTTTGTTTCATGACATGATTCACCACGAGATAGAGGTCTATGTTGATGACATGATATCCAGGTATCAAACTGAGGAAGAGTACCTTGATCATCTACAAAAGTTGTTTGATAGGTTGAAGACGTACAAGCTAAGGTTAAATCTGAACAAGTCAACCTTTGGGGTAAAATCTGAAAAACTCCTAGGTTTCATCATCAGTGACAAAGGTATTCAGGCAGACCCTATAAAGGTGAAGGTTATACAAGAGATGCTGGCTCCTCGCACTGAGAAGGAGGTTTGAGGTTTCTTGGGACGCCTGAATTACATTTCCAGATTCATTTCCCATTTAACTGCTACTTGTGGTCCAATCTTCAAACTCCTGAAGAAAGATCAAGTGGTAAAGTGGAATGACGAATGCCAGTCTGCCTTCGAAAGAATCAAAGAATACCTTCAAGAGCCTCCAATTCTGATGCCTCTGATTGAAGGAAAACCTTTGATAATATAATTAACAGTGTTAGATAATTAAATGGGATGTGTGTTGGGGCAGCATGACGAGTCCGGTCGAAAAGAGCATGCAATATACTACCTTAACAAAAAGTTTGCCGACTGTGAAACAAGATACTCACTGCTTGAGAAAAATTGTTGCGCTTTAGCATGGGCTGCTCACTGACTAAGACAGTATATGTTGACCCACACTACTTTGTTGATATCTAAGATGGATTCGATCAAGTACATCTTCGAGAAGCCCGCTCTCTCCGAAAGAATAGCAAGATGGCAAATGATCTTGACCGAATATGACATCCAATACACGACCCAGAAAGCGATCAAGGGAAGTGTGCTAGCTGATCATTTAGCTCATCAAGCTATTGATGACTACCAATCCATGAACTTTGAATTCCCAGATGAGAATATCATGTTAGTAACTGACTGCAGAGAACCTGGACCAGATGAAGGACCTGAGGAAGGATCCCGATGGACTATGGTTTTTGATGGGGCCTCTAACGCACTCGGCAATGGCATCGGTGCCGGAATCATATCTCCCGAGGGCTATCATACTCCATTCACCGCCAAATTATGTTTCAATTGTACCAAAAAGATGGCGAAGTATGAAGCATGCATCATGGGTCTCAAAGATGCTATTGACCCGAGGATCAAGTTCTTGAGCATTTTCGGGGATTCAGCCTTGGTAATAAGTCAAATAAAATGGGAGTGGGACACGAAGCACCCTAATCACATCCCTTACAAAGAACATGTGTTGACATTTCTTCCACACTTTGAAGAATTCACATTTGAACATTTTCCACGAGAAGAGAATCAGTTAGCGGATGCGCTAGCTACTATGTCGCCCATGTTCAAGGTCGGATGGGACAACGAAGCTCCTCGGATCACTATTGAGAGATTGGATGAACTAGCATACTTCTACGAGATTGACACTGAAGATATTTTAGACAAACCTTGGTTCCACGAAGTGACAAGGTATCTTGTGGCTCAAGAATATCCTGAGGGGGCGTTTGTCAATGATAAGAAGTTTCTGAGAAGGTTCTCTGCAAAGTTCTTCCTTAGTAATGGAATCCTCTAGAAGCGCAACCATGACTCTACCTTACTTTGGTGCATAGAAAAGAGCGAAGCAGAGAGGATTTTGACAGATTTACACGAAGGTACCTTTGGCATCCACTCTAGTGGACACACTATGGCAAAAAATATCCTACGGGCAGGATACTATTGGTCCACTATGGAAGCAGGCTGTTATCAGCATTCCCGAACTTGTCACAAATGCCAGATCTATGCTGATAAAGTACATGTACCTCTGGTTCCCTTGAACATCTTGATGGCTCGCTGGCCCTTTGTAATGTGGGGCATTGACATGATCGGATAGATTAGACCTACCACTTCCAATGGGCATCGCTTCATCCTAGTGGCCATTGATTACTTCACGAAGTGGGTTAAGGCTGCCTCTTTTGCTACTGTTACCAAGAATGTTGTGGCGTGGTTTATCAAGCATAACCTGATTTGTCGGTATAGTGTTCCAGAGAGAATTATCACAGACAATGGTATAAATCTCAACAATACAATGATCACCGAACTCTGTAAACAATTCAAGATCCAACATTATAATTCTTCCCCATACCGGCCGAAGATGAATGGAGTTGTGGAGGCTGCTTAAAATAATATTAAGAAAATCATACAGAAGATGACGATGACATGCAAAGACTGGCATGAGATGTTACCATTTTCCCTTCCTGGTTACCGCACCTCAGCATGTACGTCAACAAGGGAAACACCTTATTCTCTGGTATACAGAATGAAGGTTGTCCTACCTATTGAGGTCCAGATCCATTCTTTGAGGATCATGAAGGAGACGAGTTTGAATGAAGATGATTGGATCCAGACTGGACTTGATCAACTGAATTTGATTGATGAGAAAAGGCCTGCTGCTATCTGTCATGGTCAGATATACCAAAAACGAATGATCAAAGCTTTCAACAAAAAGGTCACACGTCAAGTATATCAAGTGGGTGATCTAGTAATCAAGCACATCATACTGCCACAAGGTCATCCCAGGGGCAAATGGACTCCCACATACGAAGGGCCATTTGTAATCAAAAGAATATTTTCTGGTGAAGCCATGATTTTGACCACCATGGATGGTGACGACCTTCTTCACCCTGTGAATGCGGACATAGTGAAAAGATACTATGCATAAATAAAGACCCGCTAGGTTGACTGGCCTAGGAAAAAATAAGGGCATACCGGCGAACTAAAATGGTTCGAGAAAAAATTAGGGATAAATGCAAAAAAATCTATACACCCGGCAAGTCAAAAACCTAAAAAAGACAGCTTAGGCAAAAAAGGGTATCCCAGTGGACTGAAAACCCGAAAGGGCGGTCCAGGAAAAAGTTATGGATTTAAAGCATACAACTATGTCCCATTGGATCACCTTGCGACCAGACTTCAGTATCAACTATCATGCTCAAACAGTATTGATCAATCCAGTCAGCTTCGGACGAGTAGCAAAGTGATGAGACGCTCGAAGACATAAGGGCAATAGCAGAATTGAAACTCAATGGGATTATCACACATAGGTGTTTTCTCTTTATGCCTTATTTTGTGTAGTTTTCATTTTTTACAACGGTGTTCTCCTGATAGAATGCCAGTCTCTTTGTACAAAATTCCTGTTATAGGAGAACTTCAGAAATCAATACAAATCATTTCTTTGAAAGTACAAAACTATTTGTTTTATTTTTTCTGTTTTGCAAAAATGTCCAATGATTATTTTTGACATATGCATTTAAATATGATCACTGTTCACTAATACTTGCATAAAAAATAGAAAGATAGTTGCTAATGACTTTAAGAAACAGGGCAAAGTCTAAAAAACAATTTGTAGTCCCGACAATTACTCTTTCCAGCATGGTATAGGGGCATAGATATTTTGAGAAGAAGTCACCATTATATACGACCCTGTGACATCTATGTATCCCGCAGAGTTGAAACAACTAAAGTTTTGATTTCTTCTCCCCAAGCAGGAATTACCTCCTCCAGCAAAGTGCCTTCAGAGAGCTGAAATCTGTTTTCCCCAGCCAAATTTTACAATTTCAAATAGTTTATAAAACCTCCTCCCGGGTAGAGTTTATTTCTCTAAACTGCGGAAATTTATTCCCCAACAGAGTTTTTTTCTCTATATCGGGAAAGCCTTTCAACAAAGCATTATCTCTCTCCACAGAGTGAATCCTCGGTAGAATATCCTCAAAACAGAAAGGGGAAATCCCCAGCAAATCATCTCTATTCATTATCCCCAGCGGAAATGAATGATTCTTCAGCAACAGTCAGGGATTTATTTTCCCAGACTAGGAAATATCACAACAGCATCCCATATTCATACATTATGGCATGCGCATACACATTGCATACAACATAATCTCATTTATTTTGAGACCATTATCATAATGCATTTCATACATCATGATATTTCATACGACTAACTCTTTACCATTTTCAGGAAAGATCAAATCAACAAACATTGTTGACTACGTATGTTACCTGGTAGTCTTCTCGAAAGCTACGTCAGACGAAGGGCTATTTCAACAATTTTCTCAAGAAGACGTTCTCAAAAGACCTTCTCTGGTCCAGTTGGATCGATACTAAGATCTCTTTGATTTCTATTCCAGTTGAAGATATTCCAACACTTTTGTCTGGTTCAGTTGAATCAATATTAAGATTCTTCTGATTTCCATTCCAGTCAAAGTTAATCCTAGACCTTCTCTGGTTCAGTTAAATCGATACTAAGATCTCTCTGATTTCTATTCAAGTTGAGGATATTCCAAGACTTTTGTCTGGTTTAGTTGAATCAATACTAATATTTTTCTGATTTCCATTCCAACAAAAGTTAATTTAAGATCTTTCTCTGGTTCAGTTAGATCGACACTAACAACTCTCTGATGTCTATTCCAGTTGAAGATATTCTAAGACTTTCGTCTGGTTCAGTTAAATTGATACTAAGGTTTTTCTAATTTCCATTCCAGTCAAAGTTGATTCAAGACCTTCCTCTGGTTCAACTAAATCAATACTAAGATTTTCTTGATTTCTATTCCAATTGAAGACAACTCAAGATCTTTCTCTGGTTCAGTTAAATCGACACTAAGATTTTTCAGATTTCTATTCCAGTTAAAGAAACTAGAAAGCCTATAGTCCGACCAGACAACAGTTAATTTCACGCTTCCCCAGTAAAGCACTTTGAAGCCTGGAATACGACCAGATAGCAGTCAGCCTTATTATCCCCGACAAGTCATTGTAAAGCCTGGATCTTGACCAGATAGTAGTGCACTTCCGTCTCTTTAATAAAGATATGACTCCCTAGTAGAGTAATGGAAAACTGAAGCTCCTAAAATCTATTCCTCGAACAAAGACCAACATTCCTCAGCAAAGTCCTCCTCAACAACGGGAATATGGATTCCTACAAAGGAATATCTCATGAAATTAACATTGTTCTAAATGGAATCTTTAAGCCCATCTCTGATGACTCTCGGTCATACTCTCCGGATGGCATCTTTAAGCCCATCTCCGAAGAGATTCCGTCATCTTCTCCAAATGGCATCTATAAGCCCATTCCCGATTAGCATCAACCAACAATGTTACTTCATACGAGTGCAAATTTTTGGGCACTCTAGTGTTCAATCCTCATCCACCTTCAGATCACAAAAGGCAGACAAGCCAATCTAAATCCTCAGGTTTAAGAAGATTGAACATGGGCAGCTGTTGTACCCCAAAATTTTCCCTCCCATTTTCACTCAAGACATGCTTCTAGAGGTCCTCAATTACTCAAGGTTAACCAAGAATTGATCAAACAAGCTCTCATCCTAATCAATGAACCTCTAATTAGGGTTTCACTTTTCATCAAGATGTGTAAACTCCAAAGGTCACAAATATTTTCCATGGTACTAAAATTCCTTCAATATTGTCCATGACAAATTTCATGCGTTGCACTACAAGTTTGCTCAATCAACTGTTCAAATGCGTGGAAATTAACTGTACTAGGTCAAAAGTCAACTGTGGCTCAAATACAGTCAAACTTCAAGATTTTTGGTCAACATAAACATTCTGAAGTAATATCCATCATTTGATCAAGGGTTGATCATGATTCTTTAAGAAATGCTCCCAACTCATCAAAAGTCAAAAATGGCAAATTAGGGTTTCTATAGGAAAAGTCAACCAAACTTTGACCAAGCATAACTTTCACATACTTTATTAGAAATTTTTCCACCAAGGCTCATTTTGAAGAGAAACCAATTCCCTACAACTTCTCTTCATCCCTAAAGTTCAAGAAATGCCCCAATCAAAAGATAAAATCTCATACATTATAGGTCCTTTCAAAAAGTCAACAAAAACACCTTTTGGGTCAAAGCTCCTTACAATGAAATGGAATATCCAATTGAGATGAAACCAAAAGGGTTGTTTAGAGGACATCCTAAGCTCTCTAAAAAGTCAAAGAAAACCATATTAGGATTAAAAATGAGAGAGATGTGCATTTCTAAAGTTGACCAATTTTGGAAAAAGTGCATGAAGCCAATATTGACCAAACTTGAATTTTTTCCAAATGGGCCCATGTTTTCATGCTTGAAACCTAGTTCCAACATGGCCCACGACCTTGGAGCTCATTTATAAATTATTTTATTACTTATATTATTTATTTTGATATTTTATCCATTAAAATACAAAATTAAATAAAATAAATAATGAATGATATGATTTGGGAATCCCTTTCTCATCAAATAAGGGATAAGATAGGTTGGCATGTCCAAGTAAAAATGCATGGGGCAAAATGAGAAGGAAATCTTATTGTTTTAGCAAGTTTTGAAGCAAATATTTATGCTTTAAAAAACATGATTAGAATTGATTCTTTTGGGATGTGTATTAACCTAATGAGATACACTACATATACACAACAAGTCCAGACCTAATACACATGCGCAACAGCCACAAAAGAACCATAGCAAAGTGCAAAATTTCAAGAAAATCGTGAAGGGTAAAAGCATCAGTTCCAGCCTTTGTTGATCAAAACAAAGGAGTCAATCTTCCTCCTGGGGTTCCAAGGGAGGAAAATCATTCCTCATACATGCCTAAAAGACCCTGAGATTGTCCAACCAGATCTCAACTTTTGTGGTAAATTCTTGGATCTAAAACTTGCATATTAGGCCATATAAATTTTGTTTAAGATTACCTTTGTACTACTGCTGATGTTTGCTGACTTTTGGATGTGTTACATGAGGCATTAGGGTCTGAAATCGCAATACACCATGGATGACCGCTGTTAGGGTTTTAGGTTCAAATCTTGCAATACGTGAGGATTTAGCCATTTTTAAGGCCATATTCATGATCAGTGGACCTTTTTAAGTCAATATGCATATTTGGTTTTTGTGTTTTCTCACATTTTCAGGTGACCCCACCGGAGAAGACGGTGGAAACCACCGGCTCTGGTGGTTGGACCGGCCAGACCAAGGTCAAACAGTGGCGTGGCATTTCTCACCCTTCCCATTGGCTGATTTTAAAATATTATTTCTCTCTCTCATTCTGATCGGTCCATTGGAAGTGATGGCATGTATTTATTTTGATGACTTGGACTTGGTCATTGTTTTACATATAATGTTATTAAGTCATCATAATCATGAATGAATTGGCAGCGCATGTGGTAAAGGCATAGGGTGTGTGAGAGGAAGGATCTGGGTTCGATCCCAGAATCCTACATTTTATGTTTTCTAACCAATTTCTTTCAGATCCAATGCATTGTTATCCCACACGTATACCTTGCACCCTCAGATCCAACCATTAAGTCGGCTTTAAAAACCATATACACCATATAAACTTATAAACTTATAAACATATAACCATATAAACCATATAACATACATACCTTAACATCTTCCCAAAACATTTCTTTTCCTTGCTTCAATGCTTCACATTGTTTCTCATTCCATCTAGATATGGAGATTGGTACATGCATACGAACAAGTGTACCAACGTAGCTTGTGAATTTTGAAGCATTAACCCCAACTACTTGATTTGAATGATTCCAATCTACATTATATATCACTCCCTTATCTCTAGCACGAATGATTTCGCGCATTATGGTGATGCCTCGTGCAACATCATTTGCTAAATTATCATCCGCTGCATGATTTGATTCTTGTGAGTTTTCATGATCTTGTTGGTTTCCTGGAGGGTTTTCTTGTTGGTTTCCTTGCGGGTTTTCTTCATTGCTAGCCATTAGACCTGTAACAAAAGTCAAACAAGCACATTAGTACACTACATGAAAATGGATAGTCGAAAAAGATATGAATAGCACTAAAGGAACTCAAAATTGAATAAAATGCTAAAAAACTAATGTTCACATATTTCAAAACATTATTCACATATTACTTACAATATTAGGCTATAAAATTCAAAACGGTTCAAAAGATATGCCAAAAATTCAAAACATTATTCACATATTACTTACAATATTAGGCTATAATTATAATAATACCTTTTTCACTAACGTCTCTTTCTTTTCTTGGTAGCAATATATTTTACGCTTCTGTTAACAACTCGGATGGTTGGATTGATCCAAATACCCTCATTATGATCATCTCTAGTACAAGGTTCATTCTCATTTTGATCGTTTCTTGTACAAGATTCAATGCCAACGCCAATATCACCTTGATCTCCAATGTTTTCATCAATTACTTTGTTAGACAAAAGCACTATAGACCATTTCGTACTTGTCGGATCATTGACA
This sequence comes from Vicia faba, assembly GCA_948472305.1. Taxonomy (NCBI): domain Eukaryota; kingdom Viridiplantae; phylum Streptophyta; class Magnoliopsida; order Fabales; family Fabaceae; genus Vicia; species Vicia faba. The sequence continues at coordinate 1,217,844,861 of OX451738.1, read as the reverse complement.
TAGAACACTTGTTTAGCCTGAGAGGCTAGAATAAAAGGTTCATCTTTGTACCCCACCCTATTGAGATCCACTTGCAAAAATCCTGACTTATCCATTCGTACGCCATTATTATTTTCAACCCACTTGCAATCAAATACAGGAATCTGAAACTTCCCGTAATCAAACAACAAAATGCGCTCGATAACCCCAAAATATGACAGATTTGCAAATTTCGGGTTTAAGTCATTCGCACTTGATATATGCATCGCTTCAGCTACCAAGGTAACACCACTATTCTGCATAGTACTTTTATCATCCTGTTCTTTGGTATAAAATGTGTATCCATTAATTGCGTATGCGCTATAAGAAAACACAATCATACTTGGACCATATGCTAAACATCTCAACCTTTCTGTTACTGAAGCAGGATCCGAACGATACTTTGAATAAATTTGTTCCTTAAACCACGGTATGAAACTTCGATTGTGCTCTCGTACTATCCAATTCTCATTTCTATTCAGATTTAAACCTCGAAGAACACCCTTGTGCATTTCAGCATACGGCTCAACCTCAATCTCATTGTGCAGAACATACAAATGCACCTGATCCCGTTCGACCATTGACACTGTCACAACTTTATTTCCAATTAGTCTTTTTCCTTCTTTTTTCTCGACAATATGAGATTTGGGGAGTCCAATTGATTGAACATTTGACAGATATTCAGTGCAAAACTCAACCGCTTCTTCAACAATGTATCGTTCCGCAATACAACCCTCCGGTCGACTTCGGTTTTTCACGTACCCTTTTAAAATTTTCATATAACGTTCAGCAGGGTACATCCATCTCATATAAGCTGGTCCGCACAACTGTGTCTCTTTGACAAGATGAACGACTAGATGAACCATTATGTCAAAAAACGAGGGAGGTAAATACATTTCAAGCTCACATAAAGTAACAACCACCTCTTTTTGCAATGTTGGTAAGATCGCAGGATCGATCACCTTGCTGCAAATTGACTTGAAGAAAAAACACAACTTAGTTATTGCGCTCCTTACTTTTTCTGGCAGAATAGAACGTATACCTATTGGTAGAAAATGTTCCATTATAACATGGCAATCATGAGTCTTTAAACTCTTTAACTTTAGGTCTTTCATTGACACAAGTCTTCTAATATCTGATGAGTAGCCTTCTGGAACTTTAACTTCACTGAGGAACTTACACAATATTTTCTTCTCCTTTCTAGATAGAGTGTAAACAGCAGGTGGTAGATATGTGCGTCATCCTTTCGTCACGGGTGCCAATTCAGTTCTAATTCCCATGTTTAACATGTCCTTCCTTATGTTAATGCCATCCTTAGACTTTCCTTGTATATTGAGTAACGTACCAATAACACTATCAAATACATTTTTTTCAATATGCATAACATCGAGGAAATGTCTTACGTACAACGACTTCCAATATGGAAGTTCAAAAAAAATCGACCTCTTCTTCCACCCACTCGTGACAAGTCTATGTGCAAAAGGCTTGCCAAACTCAGTACTCACATCTTTCACCTTTTCAAAAATCTGATCACCTGTCAACATATGTGGAGCTCTACCGTGTTCTGCCTCTCCATTGAATGCCTTTCTCCACCCACGATAGTGATGATTAGAATTTAAGAATCTACGATGACCGAGAAAAACATTCTTCTGACAAAAGTTCAATCGCATCGTATCGGTTTCATCTTCACAAACAGGACACGCTTTTTGACCCTTAATGTTGTACCCTGATAGATTTCCGTACGCCGGAAAATCATTAATTGTTCCAAACAACATCGCCCTCAAGTTGAAACTTTCTTTCCTATACCCATCGTAAACCTCCACACCGGTCTCCCACAAAAACTTCAAATCTTCGACTAAGGGTGCCAAGTACACGTCTATGTCATTCCCTGGTTGTTTGGGCCCAGAAATTAACATAGATAGCATCATGTACTTACGCTTCATACATAGCCACGGAGGTAGGTTATATATCATAAGAATCACAGGCTAGGTGCTATGCGAGATACTTTGAATACCATGCGGGTTCATTCCATCAGTAGACAACGACAAGCGAAGATTTCTTGCTTCTTTTCCAAATTCAGGATAATCAATATCAACTTTCGTCCACTGTGGTAAGTCTGCCGGATGTCGCAACTTCCCATCAATAATTCTTTCATCTGCATGCCAAGTCAAGTGTCTTGAATCGGTCTCACTACGATACATGCGCCTAAATCTCGGAATTATAGGAAAATACCATAACACCTTTTCCGGAGACAACTTTTCCTTATATCGAGGGGCACCGCATTTAGGACACTCATTTAACACTGCGTACTCGTTTCGAAATAAAACGCAATCTTTTGGACATGCATGTATCTTTTCATAGCTCATGCCAATAGAGGACAACATCTTTTTTGCCTCATACGTTCGATTGGGAAGAACATTATCCTCTGGTAGCATTTCTTTCACGAGGGCTAATAACTGTGTGAAACTTTTATCCGACCATCCGTTGTCCGCCTTTAAGTTGTACAACTTTAACACCGCAGACAATCTTGTGAATTTTGTACAACCATCATACAACGGTTTCTCTGCATCGCTTACCAACCTCTCGAACATTTTGGGACAATCCTCAAGATCTTCTTCAAGCGCTTCTGCAATCTCTTCGACTCGATCATAATCGTATGCGTCTGCGAAATCCTCATTTGAAGCATACGTCGTATTATAACTCGATTCAACATTCCCGCTACTTTTCTCACCATGCAAATTCCAACATGCATAACTTCTATCAATTTCATGCATCAGTAAATGCGATTCCAACTGAACCGCGTCAACCCGTCTCCCATAACAGCATCTCAAGCAAGGACATATCATTCCATTGGGTTCTCTGGCGTGCGCAACGGCAAACTTAACGAATTCTGATACCCCATCCTCATACTCTTTCGACAATCGATTGGCAGTCATCCATTTTTTATCCATGGTTTGACTATAGCAACTAATTAGTCACGCAACTATAGCAAAATAATAATTAATTACCTGTAAAGAAATTCAACATATCAGGTAATCAAATTCATAGTTATTCTTGCCTCACCTTAAGCATGTGCTAAACAACTCATAACTAATTACTAACTAGTGAAGTCGGTGCTTTCGTTCAATGTGTCCTTCTTTCCATCATAACAAGTTGTATAAAATGGGAGCAACTGGTATGCTATTTAAAACTTTGTCTTGAAATTCCAAATTTCAAATTTACTGTGCCTGTTTCTCAATTTAAAGGACAGTAACATAGAGTAGCAAATTCTGATAAAACTTTCTCTAATCACTTCTTTTTACTAATGCAGGCAATGAAGGCTAGACAGAGGTTATTTGATGTTCAATTTTCAGCAGAGAATAGATTGGTATGATATGGTTGAGCATATGTCTTGGCGTATCTGACTAGGAATCTCAGTACTATTCTAATGAAGAAAGAACAAAATGTTGACCAATATATCAATTTTACTAGCTTTGGTGCAATGAACTCCAATTGCGATTTATGTGGTGTCCTTAGTTTTAATAAGTGATAATAAATTAAAGAACTCCAATTGCATACTGATACCTCATTAGAAATAGCTCTGCTATACACCCTTAATGTTTTGAATGAAGAAGAGAAAGAAATTAAAGAATGTCTAAAAGATTTTGACACTAGGAATTAGATTCTATCTCAAGGGTCAAAACTAGTTGATTCCAAGCCTAAACTGAAGGTACTATATTCATATATAAAATATGTCTTTTTAGAGGAAGGTGATAGCAGACCAATGATTATGAGCAACTCTTGTTGCAAACACAACTTATTTGATAAAGTATGTGCTGTTGTACCTGAAAAATGGCAGAATGTTCGGAATCAGCAGGAAGTATTTTTACGTTATGCTTCCAAGCAAGAGGAAGGACAAAAGGACCTCCAGCAATGAGTGTCTCTTTATTGGACAAAGCTATGTCTTTTCCAGCTTCTATGGCTGCAACTGTTGGCTAATAAAATAATGAGAGGAACTTCAGCAATGTAATATATATTGTCTGATAATGGTAATACCATCTTAGTTGTGCCTTTTCTCACTCAATTCATTTTGCTATGGTTTTTGACACCAATAAATAAATACTCAAACCAGTTCTTAAAAGATATCATATCAGTCAAACTCATAATAGTACACTAATTGGAGAGATGAAATCATGAAAATCACATCCATGATCCCAAAACCTTCATTTTGCGGTTAAATTAGTCCTTGAATGTGTATTTAACTGATTGAGTTTGTCCCAAAGGTTCATGCAGTATGTGCCATTAAAAGCAATATATTATGACATTCTTTACTTCACAATTTGTCGGATACGATTAATGAAGTTAATTTGAAAAAACGTGTAGATGCATACACACATAAGAGTTTTTTGTCGCATAGCAAATAGAGCAGTTACAAAAAGAGCCGGGAAAAGGGAAAATAGTCTACCTTTAGTCCTGCACAGCCTACTATTCCCGTGACTACGGTTACGGCATCTGGGTGACGTGCAACCTGAGAATATACAAGCAATAGCTTATGAAACACAACATTGATATTCTAAACCAAATTGCATCACATGAACAAACCAGATATCCACCTCAATGATTCCTTGCTCTCCAGGGATGATCTCAGGTTTTTGTTCAACATCTTTCAATGCCTCTTCAAGTTCAGCAATTAGAGACTCATTTCTAACAGCTACAAGCTGTGGCTTAAATCTTTTAACCTGTGCAACATAAATACCGAGAGATTAGTTTTTTTCCCATCAGGAAAAACATAAGAAACTATTCTGGTCAGCAAAAAAGAAACAAACCAATCCAGAGTTTCATTACATGGTTGAAGTGAAAGTATTTACCTGATCTACAAGAAGAGCAATGTTTGAACCAGCTGCAAGCGCGACAACTCTAAACTTATCTGGATTCTCCGCAACAATATCTAGTGTCTACAGAAGCATAAGAGAAAAAAATATTTAAAGAATGAAGTACTAAAAACACAACATTAGACGCTACCGATATTGTTATTCAGTGTTTATATGATGTAAAAACACAACAGAGAAGATATTCAAAACAATTAAAATTACAATCAAATTTAAGCACACACAACATAAAATATGAATAGATGTAGTCCCTAACCTCAACTCAAAATGAGGATTATACTCATAAACATGTACAACAATTTCCAAGTAAACTTTGCCTCATTCTTAGATCTCAAAGATTTAATGATAAGACCATAAAACCTAATTTTGTAGAAACAAACAACTAAAATACATACTTATCAGTAGTCGTTGCCAGCAACTATTACCTCATATACCATTTGTCTTTCTGGAACTTTAACTTATAATCCAAAACTCATAATTAAAACTCATCAATGAGCTCGGTTATTTTTTGAAGACTAATGATTAGACTTTGCTTAAAATTAGTCTAGGATGATAATTTAACCCAATTTCTATATGTTGTCAATGATATATGCACGTAGTAGTTTCTTTGTTCTACATAATACATTCTTTCATATCAATAACTTCAATCTCTAATAGTAACTATGAAAACTTGGGGAAGGAAACCTCAAATTTCATCTCAGTCACATAAACCCATCAGAAAATCAAACTAAAAAAGTCAAAACTTGGAGAAAAGAACATCATTGAAGCATGGAGAATCGATCGAATAAGAACTGTGAAAACTTTTCAACTAACACAGATAAATTCATACCAATTTTATAAATTGCGGTGTCAATGTGCAACTCTATCAGTCGAAGAAATGAAATAGCATAAGTATGTCAAGTAATGATTTTATTGTCAAGAAAACATGGAAAAGAAACAGTATGAGTATGACAATCAAACCTTGAAGTGATTTTCTCCTTTGAACTCTTCGATTTACTGGAAATTATACAATTTGTTGAAGAAATTAGGATTGCAATGAGATACGATGAGGAATGAAAGGATTCTTCTTACCTGAAATGGGTTTCGATTCGGAGGAAAGGTTGCGAAGGGTTTGTGTTAGCACTGATGCCACCTATGCCAGCGCTTTTTAAAAAGCTCCTTCATATCCCCCACCTATGCCAGCGCTTTTAAAAAAGCGCTTTCGTATCCCCCACCTATGCCAGCGCTTTTTAAAAAGCGCCTTCATATCCCCCACCTATGCCAGCGCTTTTAAAAAAGCGCTTTCGTATCCCCCACCTATGCCAGCGCTTTTAAAAAAGCGCCTTCGTAGGTTTCCCTTTTTTTTAATTTTGTTTTTTGTGAAGGCTATGCCAGCGCTTTTAAAAAAGCGCTTTCGTATCCCCCACCTATGCCAGCGCTTTTTAAAAAGCGCCTTCATATCCCCCACCTATGCCAGCGCTTTTAAAAAAGCGCTTTCGTATCCCCCACCTATGCCAGCGCTTTTAAAAAAGCGCCTTCGTAGGTTTCCCTTTTTTTTAATTTTGTTTTTTGTGAAGGCTATGGCAGCGCTTTTTCAATAAGCGCTTTAGTAGAGGCGCTGCAAAAAGCAGTTTTTGGCGTAGTGAGCCCCATCATAGATCTCCCACATGTAGTAGCATGGAATCTCACCCAGTGGTGGGCCAACTGATTTGGGCCTTGGATTTCAGCATCCTACCCCCAATTTGGGTTTATCACCCCTCAGGCCCATATTTTTTTATTTACTTTATTCTTTTTTTAATTAGTTTATATTTTTTTTATTCGTTTTTTTAAAATCATAAAATCATAAAATCATAAAATCATAAAAATAGGACTTAGAGTTTTTTTAAGAAAATTAATTTTTGCAAATTAATTTAATTTAATTAACTTTAATTTGTTTTCCTTAATTTAAAATTAATTAGAAATTAGGTTAAATTTCAAATCTTTCATAAAAAACATCAAAATATTTTTAATAGACAATTAGGTTTTTAGGGTTTAGAACTTATTCTCGTCTTAATTTTTGCGCGTTATTTTTCATATGATTATTTTTTTATTATGTAATTGTGCCCGGTTTGTAATAGTTTAATTAGGGTTTTTTTAATTTCCGCATTTTACTTTGCAGTCATTATTTATGTAATTACACCAAAGCCTTGTAATAGTTGTAGGAGCTTTATTTCTCGCCTTTATATTTCTTATATGCTTGTATATAAACTGTTAGTAAATTAGGCGTGCACGAAAAGAATTAATCAATTAATCATTAGGTCACTAACCTCTAGATAAAATATCTGAAAAAAGCACATTGTTGCACACTTCCACCCTTAGGGTACTTCCCACTTTGGTTGCCTTCGGAAATGGTCATGTCCCTCTAATGTAGGGATATCTTAGTAAAGACCCTCAGTTTAAAAGTCATCATAAAGATCATGGTCCCTTAATTCCCCTCGAGTTGCCTATGAGAAATGATCTTGTCCCTCGATGTTGCCTACATGATGACAGTCCCTTCGAAATGCTAAGTTATCCTTACATGTTGCCTTCAATAACCATAAAAGTCCCTTTCGATAGTCCCTCAACATCCAACGATAGAGCTACCTACTCACTAATAGTAGGATAGCACTATCTAAAGGAAAGGAGGAAAAGAACGCCTTTTTCGAGTAGCTAGACAGTTCTTAACTACTTGCTCAAATCTAATTCTTTTTTACACTTACACGCTTTTAAGATTCTTTTCAAAAACGCTTTATCACACTCTTGAGGACTGATACAAGAGTTATCATAAAGCAAACAAAATCTTTCAAAACACATAAACACGAAAACAATTTTTAAAAATGAGCAAGTACCTAAGAGCCCGTGGAAAACTACGGATGGAAAGGGTGCTAACACCTTCCCTTTCCATAATCTACCCCCTACTTAGAAAATCTCGAAAAAGGTTTTTTCTGTTCTTTTCACCATTTCCTTTGTTGTATCAAAGAAAAGTCGGTGGCGACTCTTGCTTACCGCGACATTGTGAACAAAAAATGCAAACCAGTATTAACAGTCGGTTCTGCCACCGTATCACAGTACCCTTTGGAGGATAAACCCTCTGATGAACAACTTTAATAATTAATTATTCATGACATGGGAAAAATGATCGAGAGTTGCTCCATAAGATCATCTGAGCTTGGAATAGGATTAACAAGAGAAAAGCTGAAAGAAAGAATGCCTTGGCAAAAGAACCTTATACTCGATGGGTTTTGGATATGGTGCAAGTTGTTAATTTAGCATTTGATGTTGATCCAGAATATAATCTAGATGTCCCAGATCCTTTGCCTATATCCTTATAAGAAATAGTTACAACTTGAAGAAAGCTTTGAATCAAGCTCAAAAGGAGAAAGAAGAATTGGAGCTTAGCCTTCATAACTTAGCTAAGAAGAAAAGACATATGCAATGTGAGCTTGAGTCCAAAGATCAACAGATTCAGAAAGAACATGAAGCATTTGAAAAGGAGAGTCTTAAGAGGAAACGTTCGAAGGTGTTGAGTGTTATCTTTAACTTGGATTCTCATAACCAACATTTAGAGGATGCTGCTAGCGAAATCGGAAAGCTAAGTAGGTGGTACAAAAATGCAATGCAAGACAAAAAGGAGATGGAAGAAAATTTGAGGGCTCAAATTCAATGTTTGATACAATCTTATTTAGATTAAGAAGAGAAAATGAAGTATCTTACCTTGAGACTCCAAGATAGCCAAGAATTGAATGTAGAGGAACGTCTCAAGAGGATGAGGGAAGAAAGACTTCTCGCCCAAAAGACTGATGAATACGAGAAAGTTTGTCATGAGTTAGAAGACCTCCAAAAGAATTTCCTAATACAAAGGAAGCTATATACGGAGATGAGGGCTGAAAAGTTATATTGGGAAGAGCAGTATGCAAATATCTCCAAAGCAGGAAAGGATAATTATAAGATAACTTTGGACCTTTACAAATAATATCGGTTCTACAAAGACAAACGTGCGATACTCGCCTTCTTAGCCAACAATATCATTGAGGATATCCCTAGAAATTTGAAAGACGTGGAGAATGTGATAGTACCTCTCCCGAAGGATGTTGAAGACTTCTTCAAGCTTTGTAGGACTATGGTTGATGGCTTCAGAGCAGAAATCCGCAGGGCACACTTAGAATATTTTTCTTCCTTTTTTATTCCTTTCAGCAAGTTAATTTTGATGTTTTGGTTTGAATATTTTTCAATATCTGAATTTTATTCTTGTTTTAAGGACAATTATTATTCAATAAAAGTTTTGTTTCTGTATCTCATTTGTGTAGTTATTTTTAAGACGCTCGCCAATAAAAAAGAAAAACCTAAGAAAAAACATATATATATATATATATATATATATATATATATATATATATATATATATATATATATATATATATATATATATATATATATATATATATATATATATATATATATATATATGGATACTCCAAGTGAATAAGAGATTCATGCATTCATTCATAAACATTGTGTTTCATAACTTCATACAAAAAAGATATCATTTTTCAAAAACCTTCTCCAGTTAAATCATTGGTAAGAAAACACCACCTCTCCGACCGCCATATCAAACAAGGGCCCATCAAAAGAAAATGATGAAATAGATCGAAGAGAACCAAGTTTCCTTCAAGGAAGATTTGGAGCAAGTGAAAGGAAAAATCGACTCGATGAAAGGAGATATGAGCCAAGTTCTTCTAGCCTTGAAGAACATCGTCGAAAGGCAAGAACAAGTTCCTAGGGAAGCTGTGATCAATGGGAACGAGAACTGACTGTTTTGGAATGCTGGTTCGCGTTTTGTGTTGGTTTTCGCAAAGTGTCGCAGTAAGCAAGAGTCGCCACCGTCTTTTATTTTATCCAACAAGGAAAGGACAAAAGCACGGAAAAATTCCTTTTCGAGATGTTTCTCGGGTTCGGGAGGTAGATTATAGAAAGGGAAGGTATTAGCACCCTTTTTATCCGTGGTTATCCACGGGCTCTTAGGTACTTGCTCACTAAGTTTTCAAAAGTTTTCCTTTCTTTGTGTTTGTGGGTTTTGAAAAGAGTTTTTATTTTGAAGAGAGTGTAAGTGCGAAAAGTTTTGTTTTGTTTTAAAAAAGAGCAAGTACTTAAGAACCTCTACCTACTCAAAAAGGAATTAAATTGTGAAAATGTCCTTTAGACAGTGCTATCCCACTATTGAGGAGTAGGTAGCACTGTCGTTGGAGTTTTCGGGTCAATTCGATTTAAGGGACGTGTGGTCACTAAAGCAATGTTAGGATGCTTTAGCGGTAACCCTAATGTCTTAGATCATTTTTATCGAGGCAACCATTTTGAGGCAACTTTGATCTTTGGATAGAAGGGCGATCTCTAAGACTTCCTATACTCAATGACCACGTTCGAGGCAACCAAGTGAGGTGTACCCTAGGAGTGGCATGTGCAAGTGTGTCAATTTTCAGTTTATATTATCTTTGTACATGTTATGGTGAGCTACTGTTAATTTTAAGTTTAAGAGTTAATCTTATCATGCAATCCTAGTTAGCATACATCTAAACAGTTAATATATGTACAGGAATTTAAAGTGCGGGAATTGTAAATCCTACGCTATTACAAGGCTTCGGGGAGGGGGATTATTTACATGTCCAAAATTGGGGGAATAATAAGCAGTTGCAATAAAATAAACGCGCGTGAATCTTAAAAATCCTAAGAATATAATCTTTTGTTGTTTTATTTTATTTTTTGGGAAAATACACAATGTTCAATTAAGTCAAACAAAATTAATTAAAAAAACAATTAAAATTAACTCTAAAATATACCTAATATTTTTTGCATTTTTTGTTTATGAAAAGGATTGAATTCAAATAAATCCTAAGTCTACTGATTTTAAAATTGAAGAAAATAAGTTAAAATAATTAACTAAATTAAATCCTAATTCTAAGTTACTTATTTTTATGATTTTTATGTTGATTAAAAAAAACAAATAAAATGGTCCAAACGAAAATGAAATCAGGCAGTAAATCAAGAAAAACAAAATAATTCTGGAGGCCTGGGTCGAAAGAAGTGTGGGCTGTCTTTCGACCCAGTGAAGAGGATGGATCGAAGGTGCATGAGGGGCTGCACTCTGAGGGTGTTCGATCTGGATATGTCATCCTTCGATCTGAAGTCCTGGGTCCAGTTCGAAGCTAAGCTGCTGAGCTTCGAAACTCTGAACAGGATCCTGAGAATATATTTCCTACAAAAACGAAACACATGTTAAAGGTCCAGGGGGGACTTTACCCCCCTGATTCGAATATCCTCCCTATTCGCACCTGCTGAATCTGGGTCTAGGTTTATTTTATCCTGGGATTCGAAGGAGAAACTCAGATTGTGCCCAAGCAATGGCACAATCTCATCTCTGCGCTATAGCTTATATGTAGCACATTAAATCATTCACAAACAGAAGTAATAACATGAATATGCAATCAGAGATCGAAATGAGTTTGAGATTAGATTTCTTTACCAAACAGAGGTGCTTTGATATGTAGTTTTTAGGGTGGGGGTGTTCGCTGGGTGGCAGCTTTGGCTTGTGCAAGGATTGGGTATTGCTTCCTGGAAATGCTGATGACTTTTGGCAACGTATCTCCAAGTTCTCCCTGCTTCTTTTCTCTATTTTTTCTGTATATTTTCGTTCCCCCTCCTGTAGTGTGGTTTTTCGTTCCCTCTTTTCGCAACACTTGTGATCTCTTTATATAGAGGGGGTAGAGGGGATAGGAAGACAAAGGTTTAAATGACCTTGATTATGTGTTTGACAGCCATGAATGAGAATTTGTAACGTTGATTATGTGTTTGAAAGCCATGAATGAGAATTTGTAACGTTGGCTAAACACATGCGATTTTGTCCCTTTTTGAATCCTGAATGATATGTAACTGGCCTTCGAATGCTCCCTTTCAAATGGGCTGATGACATCTTTCGAATGCTTTTCGAAAGCTTCTTCGAATGGACCCTTTGAATTCCTCTTCGAATGGACCTTTTGGAATTCCAATCGAAGGACACTGTTATAATGCCAATCGAAGTACTTGTCCATAATGCCAATCGAAAGGCTCCTTCAGAACACCAATTGAAGGGTCTTTCAGAATGCCAATCGAAGTGCTTGTCCATAATGCCAATCGAAAGGCTCCTTCAGAACACCAATCAAAGGGTCTTTCAGAATGCCAATCAAAGTGCTTGTCCATGATGCCAATCGAAAGGCTCCTTTAGAATATCAATTGAAGGGTTTTTCAGAATGCCAATCGAAGTGCTTGTCCATTATGTCAATCGAAAGGCTCCTTCAGAATACCAATCGAAGGGTTTTTCAGAATGCCAGTCGAAGTGCTTGTCCAAAATGCCAATCGAAAGGCTCCTTCAGAATACCAATCGAAGGGTCTTTCAGAATGCCAATCGAAATGTACTTAAAGCACCACTCAAAATTTTTCCTTTTCCATAGGCAAGGGTTTCTGGTCAACCATGTAGGGGAAGACTTTGGAAAATATAAGAGGGCAAATTTTTGGGTACAACAGTTGCCCCTGTTCAATCTTCTTAAACCTGAGGATGTAGATTGCCTTGCGTGCCTTTCGTGATCCAAAGGTGGAAGATAATTGAACACTAGAGTGCCCAGAAATTTTCACTCGCATGGTGTAGTATCAACATTGTGATGTCAGGAATGGGCTTACAGATTCCATTTGGAGATTGTTGGTAGGAGGATGGGCTTATAGATGCCATCTGCAGGAGTGTCGATCGCGTAAGAGATTCCTTAGCGAGAACTTGCATACCTGTTATTTGTAGAAGATTCCACTGGGGAAGTCTGACTTTGTTGAGTTTTCGGAACCTGCCTGTACCTCAACTGAGAGAATGATTCAGCTGAGTTTTAAGGACCTGTCCATAATTCAATTGGGGGGAAACATCTTCATCAAGATCTAGCAACTGTCTCGTGCTCAATGGAGTATACTGCTGAGGTTATAGAACTTGCCCACACTATGACGGAGGATAACATCAAGATCTAAGAACTTACTCATGCTCAATGGAGTATACCGTTGAGATTATAGTACTCGTCCACACTATGATGTAAGGAAACATCTTCTTCAAGATCTAGGAACTATCTCGTGCCCACCGGGAGTATATCGCTGAGGTTATAGAACTTGTCCACACTATGACGGAGGAGAACATCAAGATCTAGGAACTGACTCGTGTTCAATGGAGTATACCGTTGAGGTTATAGTACTTGTCCACACTATGACAGAGGGAAACATCTTCATCAAGATCTAGGAACTGTCTCGTGCCCACTGGGAGTATACCGCTGAGGTTATAGAACTTGTCCACACTATGACGGAGGAGAACATCAAGATCTAGGAACTGACTCGTGCTCAATGGAGTATACCGTTGAGGTTATAGTACTCGTCCACACTATGACATAGGGAAACATCTTCATCAAGATCTAGGAACTGTCTCGTGCCCACCGGGAGTATACCGCTGAGGTTATAGAACTTGTCCACACTATGACGGAGGAGAACATCAAGATCTAGGACCTGACTCGTGCTCAAAGGGAGTATACCGTTGAGGTTATAGTACTCGTTCACACTATGACGTAGGGAAACATCTTCATCAAGATCTAGGTACTGTCTCGTGCCCACCGGGAGTATACCGCTGAGGTTATAGAACTTGTCCACACTATGACGGAGGAGAACATCAAGATCTAGGAACTGACTCGTGCTCAAAGGGAGTATATCATTGAGGTTATAGTACTCGTCCACACTATGACGTAGGGAAACATCTTCATCAAGATCTAGGAACTTTCTCGTGCCCACCGGGAGTATACCGCCGAGGTTATAGAACTTGTCCACACTATGACGGAGGAGAACATAAAGATCTAGGAACTGACTCGTGCTCAAAGGGAGTATACCGTTGAGGTTATAGTACCTGTCCACACTATGATGTAGGGAAACATCTTCATCAAGATCTAGGAACTGTCTCATGCCCACCAGAAGTATACCGCTGAGGTTATAGAACTTGTCACACTATGACGGAGGAGAACATCAAGATCTAGGACCTGACTCGTGCTCAAAGGGAGTATACCGTTGAGGTTATAGTACTCCTCCATACTATGACGTAGGGAAACATCTTCATCAAGATCTAGGAACTGTCTCGTACCCACCGGGAGTATACTGCTGAGGTTATAGAACTTGTCCATACTATGACGGAGGAGAACATCAAGATCTAGGAACTGACTCATGCTCAAAGGGAGTATACCTTTGAGTTTATAGTACTCGTCCACACTATGACGGAGAGAAACTTCTTCATCAAGATCTAGGAACTGTCTCGTGCCCACCGGGAGTATATGGCTGAGGTTATAGAACTTGTCCACACTATGACGGAGGAGAACATCAAGATCTAGGAACTGACTCGTGCTCAAAGGTAGTATACCGTTGAGGTTATAGTACTCGTCCACACTATGACATAGGGAAACATCTTCATCAAGATCTAGGAATTGTCTCGTGCCCACCGGGAGTATGCCACTGAGGTTATAGAACTTGTCCACACTATGACGGAGGAGAACATCAAGATCTAGGAACTGACTCGTGCTCAATGGAGTATACCGTTGAGGTTATAGTACTCGTCAACACTATGACGTAGGGAAACATCTTCATCAAGATCTAGGTACTGTCTCGTGCCCACCGGGAGTATACCGCTGAGGTTATAGAACTTGTCCACACTATGACGGAGGAGAACATCAAGATCTAGGAACTGACTCGTGCTCAAAGGGAGTATACCGTTGAGGTTATAGTACTTGTCCACACTATGTCGTAGGGAAACATCTTCATCAAGATCTAGGAACTGTCTCGTACCCACCGGGAGTATACCGCTGAGGTTATAGAACTTGTCCACACTATGACGGAGGAGAACATCAAGATCTAGGAACTGACTCGTGCTCAATGGAGTATACCGTTGAGGTTATAGTACTTGTCCACACTATGACGTAGGGAAACATCTTCATCAAGATCTAGGAATTTTCTCGTGCCCACCGGGATTATACCGCTGAGGTTATAGAACTTGTCCACACTATGACGGAGGAAACTGTCGAGATTGAGAACCTTATCTGAAATTCAACTGATGATAATTAAATTGAGATGTAAGAATTGGTCAGATCTTCGACGTAAGATGAGAACTTAACTGCATTTTTCCTGAAAGGTAAAGGTCAGTCATATGCAATGCATGATATGGATCAGGCAATGATGTTCTCAAAATAAATGAGATTATATTCGTATGATGCGTATATGCATGTATCATGATGTATGGGGTTGTGATGTTTTAGCTGGGGAAAATAAATATCGGACCTGCTGGAGAATAGAGTTGAGTTCTTTGTTTCCGCTGGGGATGATGAACGAAGATGATCGTGAGAATAAACCTTCAGGAGAAAAGAACTCTGTTGGGGAATAAGCTGATGAAGAGATTACTCTGCAGGGAATTACTCTGTGGGGAAGAGATGTTCTGCTGATGATTTTAACGATAACTCCGCTGGGGATTCCATTGATAAGCTCTGTTGGGGACTTCAATGATGAACTCCGCTGGGGATGGATTACCGTTGCTGGTGATATTGAACCTGTTGAGGATAGAAGTCCTGCTGGGGGGAAAGAAAGAACTTTGCTGGGGATAATCTTTCCGTTGCAACTTGCTGAGGATAACCTTCTGAAATTGGCTGGGGAGATTTATTTGTGCTCTGCAGGGGATAAGCTTTCAGAATCTGCTGGGGAAGATGATTCAACTCCATTGGGGCATCTTTTTTAGACTGCGCTAGGGGAATGGCTCCACTGGGGGTATCTTGCATTCTGCCGGGGAACATTCTTATATTCTGTTGAGGAATATTAAGACTGCCAGGGATACTCTCATGCTTGCTGGGGAATATCCTTATACTCCGATGGGGAATATTAAGACCTTCTGGGGATACCCAACCTTTTTAGGGCTGATGGTAGACCAACTCTGCTTGGGGTGAGTATTGTTGATTCGTTAATAGTTGCAAGTCTCAGCTGAGAGAGCTATCATTACTGTCTTACTCTGCGGGGCGTGAAAGTATCTTAGCCATATTCTTCAGCTGAATATATACCTGGGTACCTGGTGGACAGAGCAATTTGTACAGTTCGGACAATTCTTATTTGCCCCTGTTTTTGCGGGAGAAGGTGCCTGCGGAGGCCCTGTGGATCGAGTATTATCCCAACCTATGAGGTGCTTGGTCTCTTTCGTTTGAAATGACAAGTCTTCTTCTGGTAGGTGAGTGACGAGATGACGAGACATAGTCGTACGCTTTGATCCCTAATTTTTGCCTGGACCGCCCTCTCGGGTTTTCAGTCCACCAGGATACCCTTTTTTTGCCCAAGCCTCCATTTCAGGTTTTCTACTTGTCGGGTGTATAGATTTTTCATTTTCATCCCTTATTTTTGCCCTAACCCTTTTGGCTCGCTGGGAAGCCCTTATTTTTGCCTAGGCCTGTCAACCTAGCGGGTCTTTGTTCATGCGCAGTATTTTCTGACTATGTCCAAGTTCCCAGGATGTAGGGAGGTGCCACTGTTGGTAGTGTTGTGTTTCCATACTACCAGAAGATCTTCGTTTGATCATGCAAGATTCATTGCTGGGATTCATGTCCAATGCCCCAATTGATTCAGATGGAGACTTTCCCCTGGTTACTCTGTACTTCTTCAGAGATTTCCTGGAATCTTGACTGGACTGCCCCATGTGTGCTGGGTTGTGACATGTCATGGCCCTTTGTTGATAGGAGATTTGTCAATGGAAGTGTCATCCTTTTTGAAGTGATTTTGTTCACTGAGAGTGCTTTCGTTCATCGGATACTCGTTGTGTGAATTTCTCCACTATCAAAAAAATAGCCAAATGCAAACAGTGATATTCAAATAATGTAAAGTTTATGGTTGTCTCGAAGTTTTGAAAAATGCGTTTTTTAGCAGAAAACTTTTTATAAGACAAATTCAACACAAGATTTAGGACAAAGCCTTACAGGAGTCAGGATACCTTTTGTAACAGTGTGCTTTCGTACTAACCCATGCTTCAGTTAGGACTTTGAAGGGTTGTAACGTGGCTTGGTTCACGGTTTAAGAAACAAAGGATAAATGCTCAAAGTATATTTGTACCCACCCACTCTTCGTGATGTTCTTTAATCCTAAACTCAGTTAATTGTGCATTTGAACTCCAAATGAGTCTGGAACAACGTTTTTGGTGATGGTTCACACAAGTTGGATTTTTAAAGGCAGTCATCATTTTTGCAACATTTTTCATGTTGTTGAGGATTTTTAGCGACCTCGTTCTTTTGATTTGTTATCCCTAACTTTTGCCTGATTGTTCCTATTTTCGAGATTACAGTTAGCGGGATGCCCCGGCTTTCTTAAACCTCCTTTATAGGTTTTGGCTCAGTAGGCTTTTCTATTTTGCGATATTGACTGCCTATGAGATAAGGAACCACCATTGTCTTTTGATTCCATAGGAATGCTTTTGATGTCGTTCGTTGTATTATGAACTGAGAGTTTTGCGACCTCAATGCGCATCTTTTTCAATTAACTGAGAGACTACCCTACCCCTGGTTTAAATTAAAGGTTTAAATTTGTTTAAAAACAGAAAACTCCTACTTCTTTGGCTCGAAGGGGTTGACTAGGGATTATCTTCCTTATAACTCCAGTGTTTAGGATTTGAAAGAAACGCCTGTACATCGTCAGCAAGGTCTGTCCAAAAGCATACTGTATGCGATTATGGCATTGTTTCGTCATCCTCCCTCTAAAGGCTTGTAACTTTTAGCAAGAGTTGAATGTCATAAAGTGAGTAAAAAGCATAGTTTAAATGTAATGAAAGGATGAATTCAAGACAAACATATGCAATGCATTAGTGAAACAGAGTTTGACATTAATAGATAAATGTTTGAATAACAAAGAGATTACAACTTGAAAATTCAAATGAACAAAAGTCTTCTCGTCTCGGTACTTGTCACTTCAAATGGTGAACCTTGGAGGGATGGTAGAAGAACTCAGCCTGACTATCTTGTGTGAATTCCAATGCTCCTTCATCAATCAGGTCTTGGACCTTATTCTTCAGAGTCGAACAGTTGTTTGTGCCATGCCCTGGGCTACCAAAATGATAAGCACATCTTGCATCCGGGTTGTAGTTAGGAGAAGAAGTCTTAGAGTTCGGATGAGGAACCTTTAATGTAATCATCTCTTTCTTTAACATGTGTTGTAGCGCTTGAGCTAGTGACATGTTGAGCTTGGTAAATTGCCTCCTGGGCATGTTTGGCTTACTCTGATCAACCCGTTGTTCTTGGCGAGGTTGTTGTTGGACCCTTGAGGTAGTAGCAACTTAGAGAGGTCTATTCTTCATCAAACCAAACTCTTGTCTTCTTGGAGGAAGATTAATGATTTGATCCCCAACGTTGACCGTTTGCTTCATACTGTTGTATCTGTCTTGATGAAGCTGGTTGATAATAGTTCTCATCTCTTCTTGTTCCCGAGCTAAGCCTTGGATAAGAGCCATCTACCCCAGCATCTGGGTTCTCATTGCATCTACCTCAGCTTGCAGATGTTTCAGTCGTTCGTCCTTATTGTCTTCAGGACTTTTCTTGACCAAATTCCCCATGAGGAGTGTTCTCAATTCTTCCTGCCCCTTGGATAGGTTTAGGAAGATTTCCCTGAACTGAATCTCTTGAGTATGAAGATCTTGGTTGTCTTGTTGGAGAGCCATTGCTGAAATAAACAGCGAGAACATGAGAGACCTGTACTGGAAGACCTGTTATGCAATGATATGTATGATATATGTATGTAATGTTTTCAAGGATCTTGCGGGGTAAAGAAGAAACTTGTTATAATTTGCATCTGGTAGCTTGATTGAAGGAACTTCATGTTGCTGAGAGTCCTTCTTCAAGAGTCAAGCTCACCATATCGAGTGGGTCATAGCCCCTGACTCAAGTTGTCGTGCTTGGATTTCTAGACACCCTTGGCTAGAGGAAAATAAATCCCCTTTTCCCCTTGCTAGCCATTTGATTTACCATAACCTGCATCACAAACCCTTGAGATCCTTGAAATGGTTAAGGAAATGTTAAGGCATGATGTTATGATGTGTATGATATGCGTTTAAGCAAAAAGTGTGAGGTGATGTGAGTAAACCCTGCAATAAGTCCAAATTAATGGATAAGGACTGTAAACAAAACCTGCAAGGAACTCATGTTGTCAGATAACAAGAATGTGCAAGTAGTTCAAGTTTGAAGGCACACAAGTCACACAAATAGCCTTAAGTTTAGGTTGCCATGGAGTTTCATAGGTAAGTACCCTTTTGAGTTTAGTTGGCTCAAAACCTGTCCTATAAATAGTAACCGGGTTCTAAGGAGCTCAATATCATTGGATTGTTTTCTATGTTCATCGTTTTGGTTTAGCCACTGAACTAGCGACCAAAATATTCCAAGAAAACAATCCTCAATGAGTGTAGTATCGAGTATCTACCAACTTCGGACTGCACCAAAGTCGGTCATCTCACTACCCCTAAAAAGGCCAAGATGGTCAAGTAAGGTTCTAGGTCATTAGTGCTTAGTGACATCACTCAGCGGCCCCGTCTTCTCTTTGATTGACTCAAAGGCTACAGGTACTCACAAATATGTCGCACTAATATAGTTATTGCTTCAACCGTGTCGGTATACCCCGCACAGTTTCCACAACGTATTGCTATCTATGAATGTTTCCCCAAATCCGGGTGGAGGATTTATAGAACTCCGATACAAGCCCACAAAATTAAAAGCATACAAAGCAATACAATTGAAAACACAAGTGATCTAATCATAAGGTATACCTCACTTATTACTCCCCAGCAGAGTCGCCAGTTCTTTGATCGGTGGGAACGAGAACTGACTGTTTTGGAATGCTGGTTCGCGTTTTGCGTTGGTTTTCGCAAAGTGTCGCGGTAAGCAAGAGTCGCCACCGTCTTTTATTTTATCCAACAAGGAAAGGATAAAAGCACAGAATAATTCCTTTTCGAGATGTTTCTCGGGTTCGGGAGGTAGATTATAGAAAGGGAAGGTATTAGCACCCTTTCTATCCGTGGTTACCCACGGGCTCTTAGGTACTTGCTCACTATGTTTTCAAAAGTTTGCTTTTCTTTGTGTTTGTGGGTTTTTAAAAGAGTTTTTGTTTTGAAGAGAGTGTAAGTGCGAAAAGTTTTGTTTTGTTTTAAAAAGGAGCAAGTACTTAAGAACCTCTACCTACTTAAAAAGGAATTAAATTGTGCAAATGTCCTCTAGACAGTGCTATCCCACTATTGAGGAGTAGGTAGCACTGTCGTTGGAGTTTTCGGGTCAATTCGATTTAAGGGACGTGTGGTCACTAAAGCAATGTTAGGATGCTTTAGCGGTAACCCTAATGTCTTAGATCATTTTTATCGAGGCAACCATTTCGAGGCAACTTTGATCTTTGGACAGGAGGGAGACCTCTAAGACTTCCTATACTCAATGACCACGTTCGAGGAAACCAAGTGAGGTGTACCCTAGGAGTGGCATGTGCAAGTGTGTCAATTTTTAGTTTATATTATCTTTGTACATGTTATGGTGAGCTACTGTTAATTTTAAGTTTAAGAGTTAATCTTGTCATACAATCCTAGTTAGCATACATCTAAACAGTTAATATATGTACAGGAATTTAAAGTGCGGGAATTGTAAATCATACGCTATTACAAGGCTTCGGGGAGGGGGATTATTTACATGTCCAAAATTGGGGGAATAATAAGCAGTTGCAATAAAATAAACGCGCGTGAATCTCAAAAATCCTAAGAATATAATCTTTTGTTGTTTTATCTTATTTTTTGGGAAAATACTAAATGTTCAATTAAGCCAAACTAAATTAATTAAAAAAAACTGATTAAAATTAACTCTAAAACATACCTAATATTTTTTGCATTTTTTGTTTATGAAAAGGATTGAATTCAAATAAATCCTAAGTCTACTGATTTTAAAATTGAAGAAAATAAGTTAAAATAATTAACTAAATTAAATCCTAATTCTAAGTTACTTATTTTTATGATTTTTATGTTGATTAAAAAAACAAATAAAATGGTCCAAACGAAAATGAAATCAGGCAGTAAATCAAGAAAAACAAAATAATTCTGGAGGACTGGGTCAAAAGAAGTGTGGGCTGTCTTTCGACCCAGTGAAGAGGCTGGATCGAAGGTGCATGAGGGGATGCACTCTGAGGGTGTTCGATCTGGATATGTCATCCTTCGATCTGGAAGTCCTGGGTCCAGTTCGAAGCTAAGCTGCTGAGCTTCGAAACTCTGAACAGGATCCTGAGAATATATTTCCTGCAAAAACGAAACACATGTTAAAGGTCCAGGGGGACTTTACCCCCCTGATTCGAATCTCCTCCCTATTCGCACCTGTTGAATCTGGGTCTGGGTTTATTTTATCCTGGGATTCGAAGGAGAAACTCAGATTGTGCCCAAGCAATGGCACAATCTCATCTCTGCGCTATAGCTTATATGTAGCACATTAAATCATTCACAAACAGAAGTAATAACATGAATATGCAACCAGATATCGAAATGAGTTTGAGATTAGATTTCTTTACCAAATAGAGGTGCTTTGATCTGTAGTTCTGAGGGTGGGGGTGTTCGCTGGGTGGCAGCTTTGGCTTGTGCAAGGATTGGGTATGGCTTCCTGGAAGTGCTGATGACTTTTGGCAGCGTATCTCCAAGTTCTCCCTGCTTCTTTTCTCTATTTTTTTGTATATTTTCGTTCCGCCTCCTGTTGTGTGGTTTTTCGTTGCCTCTTTTCGCAACACTTGTGATCTCTTTATATAGAGGGAGTAGAGGGGACAGGAAGACAAAGGTTTAAATGACCTTGATTATGTGTTTGATAGCCATAAATGAGAATTTGTAACGTTGATTATGTGTTTGAAAGCCATGAATGAGAATTTGTAACATTGGCTAAACACATGGGATCTTGTCCCTTTTTGAATCCTGAATGATATGTAACTGGCCTTCGAATGCTCCCTTTTGAATGGGCTGATGACATCCTTCGAATGCTTTTCGAAAGCTTCTTCGAATGGACCCTTTGAATGCCTCTTCGAATGGACCTTTTGGAATTCCAATCGAAGGACACTGTTATAATGCCAATCGAAGTACTTGTCCATAATGCCAATCGAAAGGCTCCTTCAGAACACCAATCGAAGGGTCTTTCAGAATGCCAATCGAAGTGCTTGTCCATAATTCCAATCGAAAGGATCCTTCAGAACACCAATCGAAGGGTCTTTCAGAATGCCAATCGAAGTGCTTGTCCATGATGCCAATTGAAAGGCTCCTTCAGAATACCAATCAAAGGGTTTTTCAGAATGCCAATCGAAGTGCTTGTCCATGATGTCAATCTAAAGGCTCCTTCGGAATACCAATCAAAGGGTTTTTCATAATTCCAATCGAAGTGCTTGTCCAAAATGCCAATCGAAAGGCTCCTTCAGAATACCAATCGAAGGGTCTTTCAGAATGCCAATCGAAATGTACTTAAAGCACCACTCAAAAATTCTCCTTTTCCTTAGGCAAGGGTTTCTGGTCAACCATGTAGGGGAAGACTTTGGAAAATATGAGAGGGCAAATTTTGGGGTACAACAGAAGCCTTTGAAGAAGTAGCCCAAACTATTGGTGCATTGAGCGGTCACCAACTAAGAAAAGAACCAGAATCAGGACCTCAAAAGTCAACTGTGGCACACCAAGAGGTCAGAAAAACTGATACTGAAGGGTTTGTCCCACCTCCACCAAAGGTACGGGCATCCCATACTTTTAATATTCCGATTAACAACATGGACAACTACATAGACTTGCAGTATGGGAACAATGACTTAGAAGACATCAATCAAGCACCTTAAAGGATAACCCATACTCATGTCACTGAAAATCCCTTGGTGTTCAATCATTATAAAGCTCTTGAAGAAAGGTTGAAGGTTGTTGAGGGTTATGATGCTTTCGATGTCGATGATCTCGAGTTGGGTCTAGTTCCTTATGTGGTGATCCCTCCAAAATTCAAAGTACCTGACTTTGAAAAATATAAGGGGCTCGCATTTTCGAGGAACCATCTATGCATGTATTGCAGAAAGATACATGCCTACGCTCAATATCAGAAAATAATGATTCATTGCTTCCAATACATCCTGAGTGGGGCATCCTTAGATTGGTAGATGCAATTGGAGCGGGTTCATATCTAAACATGGGTAGATCTTGCCAACGCTTTCCATGTATAATACACGTACAATTTGGATATGGAACCTAACCACATGCAGCTCTAAAACTTGTCTCAGAAAAAGGAGTAGTCTTTCAAGGAGTACACTCAAAGATGGAGAGAAATGGAAGCCCGTGTAAAACCACCACTATTAAAGAAAGAATTGGTCGATATGTTCATGGGTACTTTACAAGGTTTGTACTATGATAAAATGGTAGGAAGCGTCTCTTCCGGATTTTCTAATTTGGTGACTATTGGTGAAAGAATTGAAGCATGTATAAAGAGTGGGAGGATACAAGGGGAGTTATCTAGTACCCCTTATAATTCAAAGAGGCATGTTCCTAACTTCTCGAAAAAGAAGGAAGGAGAAATTAATGTTGTCGCATCACACCCAAGGGCACAACAACCATTGTTAATTCCAAAAGAACAACAACAGAACAAGTTTGAAAGGCCTCCGAGAAGATTTGATCCTCTCCCCATGTCGAATAGTTAATTACTATAACATCTACTTAAATCATCTTTGGTAGAGCAGAAGCCTCTAGCTCCTCCAATTGGGGCACTACCTCCAAAGTACGATGCAAATGCCAGGTGCAAGTATCATGCCAATTCTCCGGGGTATACCATAGAAAAATGTTGGGCCTTTAGACATAAGGTTCAGAACTTGTTGGATTCCCAAGATATCACTTTTGATAAGCCAAACATCAAGACAAACCCCATGCCTCCGCATGGTGGACCAACAGTGAATGCAATTAAGGTGATCACTGACTTTGGGGCAACCATGCAAGTGAAGGCTCCGATGAACCTGTTGAAAGAATATCTGTTGGAGTATGGGTTCCTCTTGGAACACAATGAAGCTTTTGAGAAGACGTTACAAAAATTGGTGAATCAGAGGATAGTCCAATTCAGGCAATACCCTAAAGAAGAATATGTAGTTGCGATCGATGGAAGTGCGAAGAAATAATTGGTAATTCCTTACCAAGGGCCCAACCCTAATAAGAAGACTCTTGTGATTCCATGGGGAGAGTCAACAGAATTACCAATGATGATACCACGCCAGACTCTGAGAATTCCAGTAGTTCCAAAGGCTACAATGGTGATTAGGAGGGCATCTCCTACCCCTTACGAAAGCAACAAAGAGGTATTGTGGAGTTATGATTCTACTATTTATGTCAATGGTTTAAAGAAAGAATGTGAACCATCGACAAGTCAAGAATATGCAATTACAAATATAGTTGGAACATAGGGCATGACTCACAGTGGTCGAATCTATAGTCCCAAACCACTGAAGAAAAATGATGTTATAGTTAAGGAGAAGGGAAAAGATGTGATAGAGGCAAGCAAATAACAAGAACCTTCAAGCAAGAATTTTACTGACCAAGAGGCAGAAGAATTCTTGAAAATAATCAAGAGAAGTGATTATAGGGTAGTGGATCAGCTACACCAGACCCCAATCAAGATTTAAATACTCTCATTACTTCTAAACTTAGAAGCGCACGGAGACTCTCTAATGAAGGTTCTAAGTTCTGCTCATGTCACAAAAGAGATTACAGTAAATCAGTTTGACAATGTTGTAGAAAATCTGACATCTGGATCATATCTAGGTTTTAATAACATTAAGTTTCCTCCACAAGGTAGAGCTCACAACAAGGCGTTGCACATTTCCATCCAAATAGGTACAACTAACCTATCTAGGGTACTCACTAATACTAGTTCTTCCCTCAATGTGTTACCAAAATCCAGCTTGATGAAGTTAACACTAGATGGGGTTTTTATAAGGCCAAGCACTATAATAATAAAAGCTTTCAATGGTTCTCAATGTATAGTGTTTGGAGAAGTGGATCTTCCTGTCAAGATCGGCCCGCATATGTTTTATATCACTTTTCAAGTAATGGATATAGAACCAGCATATACATGTTTACTCAGACGACCTTGGATTCATACAACGGGGGATGTTACTTTAACTCTACATTAGAAATTGAGGTTCTTCATTGAAGAAAGATTGGTTACAAACGATGGTGAAGAGGACATCTTTGTAAGTCATATAGAGTCTTACAGATACATCAGTGCGGATGAGGACTGCATAGCAACACCATTTTAAATCTTAGAGGTTGCTTCAATGGTAACAGTACAAGTGGAAAAAAATTAAGAAACCTAATGTGACTTCATGGAGAGACTTGTAAACAATTGTGGAAGATGGTACTTCAAAAGGTCGGGGAAAACTCGTGGAGTACCTGATGTGATACGGTGGTAGAACCGACTATTTAATATTGGTTTGCATTTTTTGTTTGCAAATGTTGCGGCAAGCAAGAGTCGCCAGTGACTTTTCTTTTATCCAAATTAAGGAAAGGGTGAAAAGAACAGAAAAAGACCTTTTCGAGAATTTTCTGAGTAAGGGGGTAGATTATGGAAAGGGAATGTGTTAGCACCCTTTCCATCCGTAGTTTTCTACAGGCTCTTTGGATGCTAGCTCATTTTAAAATACCTTGTGCTTTGTGTGTTTTTGAAAAGTATTTTTGAAAATGACTTTGTGTGGCAAGCTTTGTAATGTTTCTCGTGTCGTAGAGAACATATACAAAGTGTCTTTGAAAATATTTTTTAGAAAAGAGTGTATGTATGGAAAATTGTTTTATTTAAGCAAGTATCTAAGAACTATCTACCTACTCGAAAAG
The DNA here is from genome assembly GCA_948472305.1 of Vicia faba. Classification (NCBI taxonomy): domain Eukaryota; kingdom Viridiplantae; phylum Streptophyta; class Magnoliopsida; order Fabales; family Fabaceae; genus Vicia; species Vicia faba. Next base: position 1,217,819,043 of record OX451738.1, on the reverse strand, counting down.
GTTTGTTCTTTTCCTCTTTTCCTTTAGACAATGTTATCCTACTATTAGTGAGTAGGTAGCCCTAGTCGTCGGATGTTGAAGGACTATCGAAAGGGTCGTACGGTCACTAAAGGCAACTGGGCAAAAACTCTTAGTAACTGTCCTAAAGTCCTAAGATTAGTTTTTTATTTGAGGCAGCAGTCGAGAGGGTCATCGAGGGGATAATGATCTCTTAGACTCAAGGATACCCACTAAGAATTATCACGTTTCGAGATTGGTGACCGTTGTTTTCCGAGGCAACCAAGTGAGGTATACCATAAGGGCGCAAGTGTGCAACAGTGTGCTTTTTTCAGATATTTATCTTGAAGTTAGTGACCTACCGATTTTGTCATGCACACCTAATTTACTAACAGTTCATATACAAGCATATAAGGAATATAAAAGCAAGAAATAAAAGTTTCTACGCTATTACAAGGCTTTGGTGTAGGTACATAAATAATGACTAAAAAGTAAAATGTGGAAATTGAAAACCATAATTAAACTATTACAATCTCGGCGCAGTTACATAAATAACAAAAAATAATCGTATGAAAAATAATAACACGCAAAAAATAGAGGCGAGAATAAGCTCTGAAACCTAAAAGTCTAATTGCTCATTAAAATATTTTTGGGGTTTTTTATGAAAAAAAGATTTGAAATTTAACCTAATCTCTAATTAATTTTAAATTAAGGAAAAAAAATTAAAGTTAATTAAATTAATTAATTTGCAAAAAATTAATTTATTAAGAAAAACAATTAAAGTTAATTAAATTAATTAATTTTCAAAAAATTAACCTAATGTCTAATTAATTTTGTGATGATTTTCTGAATTTATGATTTAAAACAAAAAAAAACAATTAAAAATTAAAAAAATAAAATAGTGAAGTTAAAAAAAGGGAAAGTAATGGGCCTGAGGGGGTGAGAAACCCAATTGGAGGGGTATGCTATTTGAATTTGTGAAGCCCAAGTCCTGTTGGTCCACAGCTGCACTGGATCTGGTGGGAGGTTTGCTGGGATGTCCACCATGGTCTCCAGTCACCTGGAGCGTTGAATATGGAGGATGCTTAATTTAATGGTAATGATGATAGGGAATATGGTATGCACGTTGGGGCTAGGAGTATTGGATCTGAAAGAAGAATGTTAGAAAAATAATATGGAGGAGGCGGGGGTCGAACCCCTGACTTCCCACACATGCACGCCTTAACGCCCTTCATTCCTGCCATCTAAGCCACTTGTCTATTTGCTTATACAAACAACAAAAAAATAATATAATCCAAAATCAATGATTAAAATTATATTTAAGAAAAATGTGCGTTGCATTCAAATGGCCCAACCAGGTCATGTCATGCCATCGTCTTCTTCAGTGGCTGTCGTTTTAGCCCAGGAACTTTTACCTACGGACAAAATTGTCACTAAAGGACCTACAAATTTCCAAGACTAACAATAGGTAATATAAATTTAATGTAAAGGCATGGATCAATTGGGTTTGACCCCCTGAGCACAATGGTATCTTTTATTAGGCCTAATTTTACCTATACCTGAAAACCCCAAAATGAACCTCAAACCCTAACAATGGCAGTTGGTCATATATGCATCAAATCTGGAAATCAATCATTCAAACACATTCTAAACGCTCATACAAACATGAATGCATACTCAAAACTTATTTATAATGCGTGTATGATCAAAATCGAATTCAAAATATCATGAACAAACTGTGATGATGTAAATGATGGTTCTGGATGTTTTGACGCGTGAATGGAATGCAAATGTCCAGTTTCTTTGAATCCTTCTGCCAATATCAATTTGATTGCCACTTTTTGTCAAAAATCTGGAACTTCTTGTGTGTATTATATGCGGCCAACCCTTATCTTTTAGTCTGGAAATGTTGTACATATATATGAGAATTCATTAGGTTAACAAAACTGGATGCAATCTTGAAGATTTGTGAGAAAAAGATTTGATTTGCAATTTGTATTTTAAGTTTCCAAAATTGGCCAAAACATGCTCTTTTTGTTCCAATCAGTCCTTGCACGAAAACTTCACTTGCTCATCATATCTTAGACTCATCATATGGCCCTAAAACAAATCTTTGGATTTTATTTCATTATTTCAATATTTTATTTGATTTATTTTGATTTAAATGAATAAAAAATCAAAATAAATAATAAAAATAATGAAATAATATATGAGTGAGCTCAGGGGTCTTGGTCCATGTTAAGAACAAGTTTCAAGCATGGAAACATGGGTCCATTTGGAGAAAAAAATCAAGTTTGGTCAATATTGGCTTCATGCACATTTCCAAAAATTGGTCAACTTTAGCAATGCACATCTCTCTCATTTTTAAACCTAAGAGGGTGTTCTTGGACTTTTTAGAGATCTTAGGATGTCCTCTGAACAACTCTTTTTGTTTCACCTCAATTGGATCTTCCATGTTCATGTAAGGAGCTTTGACCCAAAATGTGTTTTTGTTGACTTTTTGAAAAGACTTATAATGTCTGAGCTTGTATCTTTTGATTGAGGCATTTCTTGAACTTAAGGGATGAAGGGAAATTGTAGGAAATTGGACTATATTAAAAATGAGCCTTGGAGGAAAATTTTTTGATAAAGTATGAGAAAGTTATGCCTGGTCAAAGTTTGGTTGACTTTTCCTATAGAAACCCTAATTTGCCTTTTTTTTACTTTTGATGAGTTAGGAGCATTTCTTGAAGAATCATGATCAAACCTTGATCAAATGATGGACGTTACTTCAAAATATTGATGTTGACCCAAATATTGAAGTGTGATTGTATTTGGGCCACATTTGAATTTTGACCTAGTACAATTAATTTCCAGGCATTTGAGCAGTTGACTAAGCAAACTTGTTATTCAAGGCATGAAATTTGGCATGGTGATCTTGAGGACATATTAGGATAATGGAGAAAATTTGGGATCCTTTAGGCTCATACATATTGCTTGAAATTGAAACCCTAGTTTGAGATTCATTGCCTTAGAAGGAGAATTTTTCTGGTCAATTCTTGGTCATCCTTGAGCAATTGAGGACCTCTAGAGACATGTCTTGAGTGAAAATGGGAGGGAAAATTTTGGGGTACAACAGCTGCCCCTATTCAATCTTCTTAAACCTGAGGATTTATATTGGCTTGTCTGCCTTTCGTGATCTGAAGGTGGAAGATGATTGAACACTAGAGTGCCCAGAAATTTGCACTCGCATGAAGCAACACCGTTGGTTGATGATGGCAGGAATGGGCTTACAGATGCCATTTGGAGAAGATGACTGAGAGTTGTCGGAGATGGGATTAACGATGCCTTCTAAAGTAGATGATGATTTCCTAAGAGGTATCTTCATGGGGATTCATGTTCCTATTGTTGAGGAGGACTTCTGTTGAGGAATGTTGGTCTTTGTTTTAGGGAATAAAGCTAAGGAGCTTCAGTTGTCCATTACTCTACTGGGGAGCCATCCCTTGATTGAAGAGACGGAAGTGGACTGCTATCTGGTCGAGATCCAAGCTTCACGGTGACTTACTGAGGATAATAAAGCCGACCGCTATCTGCTCGTATTCCAGGCTTCATAGAGACTTACTGGGGAAATGAGATTAAACTGTCATCTGGTTGTACTCCAGGTTTTGCAGTTTCTTAAACTGGAATAGAAATCAAAAAAATCTTAGTGTCAATTTAACTGAACCAGAGAAAGGTCTTTAATTAACTTTGACTGGAATGGAAATCAGAAGGATCTTAGTATCGATTCAACTGAACAAGACAAAAGTCTTGAAATATCTTCAACTAGAATAGAAATCAGAGAGATCTTAGTGTCGATCTGACTGAACCAGAGAAGATCTTTAATTAAATTTGACTGGGATATAAATTAGAAGAATCTTAGTATATGTGATACAGTGGGAGAACTGACTTGGTTGTTTTGCGTTTTATCGCAAATGTTGCGGTTAGCAAGAGTCACCACCGAATTTTCTTTTATCCAAAAGGAAAGGCTGAAAAGAACAGGAAAGACCTTGGAGATGTTTTCTTGAGTTCGTGGGGGGGGGGGAGATTATGAAAAGGGAAGATATTAGCACCCTTTTCATCCATGGTTTTCCATGGGCTCTTAGCTACTTGCTAGATCACTTGCTTTTGTTTGAAATTGTGCTTTGTGTGGTTTTTTTTAAAGTATTTTGAAAAGTCATCATCGTTTAGGAAAACTTTGTAATAATTCTCGTTCATAAGAATGTATACAAAGTGTTGATCTTTTGAAAATGTTTTCAAGTTTGAAAGGTGTTTTTTAAAAGTGTTGGTGTTTTTTTAAATAGAAAGGATGTTTTTGTTTTAAAATTGAGCAAGTAACTCTGAAAAATCTACCTACTCAAAAGTATTTCATGTTCATTTCCTTTCTCCTTTGACATTGTTATCTTACCATTGATTTGGTAAGTAACCCTATCTTTGGATGTAAACGGGACGGGCACGGGTCATCGTATAACCATGATTAGCAATGTTGCAAGGTATCTTAGCATCTTTCTTAAGGGACTAAGATAATTTTGAAAAGGCAACATAGATAGCGTCATTGATGGACTATGATCTTGTATTTTTGCTTGTTTTTGCTAAGATATCTCACATGCATAACATGGCCATTTTTGTAAGGCAACCGAGTGGATTTACCCTAGGGGTGCTAGTGTGCAAGTGTATTGACTTTCATGCTTTGTTTAGTCTTTGATTAGGGTTTTCTACTTGTTGATTTTATCTTCTCATACAAACCCTAATTACTAGCATTTATATAAAACGATAAATTGCGAAAAGTAAAATTACTACGCTATTACATCATTAGGGGAGGGGGTGTACAAATTTACAAATTGGGATTACAAGAAAATTAAACTTAATTATCTATTACAACCATGTTGAATATTGTACAAAACTGAAAATAAAATGCAAGAATATAAATGAAAAAAAAATTATTTTTTTGTTGTTTTTTATGAAAGGGGTTTTGTCTTGACCAAATTAAAGAAAATGACAATTAAAATTAAATAAAATTAAATTAAACTAATTAAGAAAAGAAATTAATTTGAAAATGATTTTTAGGGTTTTTTTATGAAAAGGTTTTAAATTAAGTAAAATAATATGAATATTAATTAATTAAAATAACCTAAGTTCTTAATTAATTATAACTAAAAAAATTAAAATAATATACTAATTTATTCTAAGTCTAAAAATCATTTATTTAAGAAAAAAAGAAATTAATTTGTTTTTAGAAAAATGTTTTTTAGTCTTTTGGTTTTATAGAGAAAATAAATATATAAGTATGACTAATAAATAAATTAAAATTGTTTTTATATTTTTTATATGATTTATGAAAATAATGATAATAATAATAATAATAATAATAATAATAAAAATATTAATATTAATAATAATAATAATAATGAAGAAAAATAAAATAAAAATAAAAATATAAAGAAAAGTCAGGGGGTTAAAAAATGAAACAGAGAGTAAAAATAAACAAAAAAAGGTCAGGCCCAACAAAGGGGAGCCCAACGCTGCAAACAAACAAAAAATGTGAAAATGTGAAAAGGAAAAAAGCAAAAGGCAGTGCTGGCTCTTGAAACTATGACCTTGAGGTTACCGGTGCGATGTCTTAACATTGGGGTGGCTATACATCCGTTAGTATAACTGAAACGATAAATATATAATACAAAATGTGCCCGATTACACTTCATCTTCAACCTCTAGCCAAAGGACCTTTATCTTCTTCATCTCACAACAAAAATGAAAAGTTCAAACATGAAAGTTGTGGCATTTCTTCCCACGAATCAAACCATGTAAATAACTTAAGCTAACAGTCAAAGATAAATGAGAATTTTTCTGGCCCTAATTCAAAATCTAAAAATTTCAGAAAACTTCAACTCTAAAATTCTCTAAGCTCAGGCCATATAAATGCAAACTATGGATATGTACAGCTTCGTAGCAACGGTATCTACATTTTATCTTCACAAATGCAAGCCTAACAATGCCTAAATATGAAGATAGAAGTTCAAGAAAAATACCTCAAATCTGGAATTCGTGAAATGGATTTGAGCTTGTTTCAGGAAGTGGTGATGATCAGGTTAGCTTCCTTAGACCTCTAGGAAGCTAATGCAATGCTTAGCTTGAGTTGAGAGTGGCTGAAATGGCCTGGAGATGTCCAATTGTAATGCTCTGTTTTTGGCTATGGAAGTTGATGAAGATGATGTTACAGTCTGCAAACAGGGACATGGACGGTTTGTATTTGATATGAGGAAGCTTTTGAAACTAAAAGGCCAAGAAATGCACGAATGGTTTTGAAGATTGAAGTTCAAAGTCAGAAATGACACAAAAATGGAGGTTTTGTGCAATCTGAGTTTTCAGGGAGTTTGGGAGTGTTTTCAATCGTGTCCTGGCATGCAAATAACTTGTATGGTTATATGAAAAAGATTAGAGGACTTGAGGAGGTCAGAAGCACAAGATGTAGAGTTATGGCTAGGTTACTTGATTTTGAAGAAAAGTGAAAACATGGTTTCAAGGCATAGTACAAGCATGACATGAGTTTATGGGAGGCTCTAGACATGTTGCTTTTTCCTTTGACATTGCTTGTGATCAGAAGGAACAAGTGAAAAGCTCTATGCATTGACTTTGTGATTAAAGCTTCTTTTTAAGAATGGAATGGTTACTTTCTTCCAAAAATGGAAATGCAACTTGGATAATGATTCAAATGCTTGGACAATGGCTCCATATGTTGTGTAAACATTTAATTATGGAGTTACAAACAAGTTTGAGGCTTGCAAAGTGAAGATTATGCAGAATAGGCTTGGATTTGAATTCTTGTTCATCATGAAATGGCTTGTAATTCAAGTTTGAAAATCCTAACTTCATCTCTTCGATTCTCCTTGCTCACAAATGATCTCAAGGAGTTTTTGGATATTTTAAAAAGCTTGAAATGTGATCTATAACCCATCTTTCAATCACTTTTGAAAATTCCCCTTGGAACTATACGAAAAAGTGCCATGAAGTTAGGTCAAAATCCTGACCAAAACTAGGGTAAATTTTCAGTAAATGTTCAATTTAAAGACCATGACTTTATGAATTAATAACTTGAGATCCAAGAATTTTTAGAAGAAGTTGTGTAAAGTAATGTTGTCGATATCATGGAGATATAAAACTTTCATGTTGAAAGTTTCTTCTGAATCATCTTGCATCATGGTGAAAAATTGGCTCAAAGTTATGAAAAAACATGAAGTTCTAAACACTTAGAAAAATTTCTAAGTTAGAAAACTTTGACTCTTCAAAATGAAATCTTGAATTTTTTATTTCTTGATGAATAAGTTTCATATTTTGACATTTTTTGATGAATTGTGATCTTTGACATTGAATTTTGACCAAAAAGTCAAAGTTTGACTATTTAGTGTACAATCGACTTTTGATCAGTTGACTGAGAATTCACTATCAATCCAATTGATCTTGGGCAATGTTTTAGGTCATGCCATTAGGTCAAAATGATTCAATTGAACTCTTGAGATCATGCTTCAAACCAATTGACCATTTGCTAGATCAAAAATCAGAAATTGCCCTTTCTTAGTCAAAACCCTAATTTTGACCATTTTGCCCTTTTGATGATTTGATCAAATTTCTTGAGGGATTGTAGTCCAAACTTGATAAAATGATACATATGAGTTTATAATGTTGTTGTTGAACTAAAATTATGAAGTTTGACTGTAAATTGGCCATAGTTGACTTTTTCCCTAATACAGCTAATGTTTATGTCAACTGCTCAATTGACTGAGCAAAAGTGTGATCCAAGGCTTGAAACTGGACATGAGTAATCTTGGGAGTCCATAATGATCCATGAAAGTCATATGAAGCATTGAAAGTTCAATTATCCTTGTGCAATCTCAAACCCTAATTTTGGTCATCAGTGTTTAAGGAGGCGTCTTGAGTTGATCAACTCTAGTGCAGTCTTGAACCAAGAGAGATCTTTGTGAGAAAATATTTGATAAATGAGAGGGCAAATTTTGGGGTACAACAGTATCGATCCAACTGAACCAGACAAATGTCTTGGAATATCTTCAACCAGAATAGAAATCAGAGAGATCTTAGTGTCGATCTGACTGAACCAGAGAAGGTCTTTAATCACCTTCAATTGGAATAGAAATCAGAGAGATCTTAGTGTCGATCTGACTGAACCAGAGAAGGGCTTTTGAGAATGTCTTTCAGAGGAAAATGCTGAAATAGTCCTTCGTTAGACGCAGCTTTTAAGAAGACTACCAGGTCACATAAGTAGTCAACGATGTTTGCGGATTTGATCTTTCCTTGAAAAAGGTAAAGAGTTAGTCGTATGCAATGTCATGATGTATGAAATGCATTGTGATGATGTTCTCAAAATAAATGAGATTATGTTGTATGGGGTGTGTATGCGCATGCCATGATGTATGAACATGGTATGCTATTACGATATTTCTTAGTCTGGGAAAGTAAATTCTGGACTACTGCTGAAGAGTATTGGGAAGTGAATACTTTCATTTCTGCTGAGGATGATGAATGGAAGATTTTCTGGGGATTTCCTCTTTCTGTTTGAGGATATTCTTCCAGGAATTGACTCTGCTTGAGAATAACTTTGTGGAGGGAGGATGCTTTGTTGGAAGATTTTGCCAATGTAGTGAAATAAACTCTGTTGGAGAATGATCTTCCACAGTTTGAGAAATAAACTCTACTCGGGAGGAGGTTTTATAAACTGTTTAAGATTATAAAGCTCGGCTGGGGAATACAGATTTCAGCTCTCTGAAGGCACTTTGCTGAAGGAAGTAACTCATGTTTGGGGAAGAAGAGATCAAAACTTCAGTTGTTTCTACTCTATGAGGAACTTAGACGTTACAGGGTCATATGTAATGGTGACTTCACATCAGGACGTTTCCTCCCCTGTACCTGTTGGATAAAGTACCTACATAGATTTTGTGGATGGATCTATGTCGTGATTGTACTTGAACATGTATTGAATGAGTGTCAGAATGACATCCATCTCTGGATCGTATATGAACTATACTTGAAACATGTGTTGAATGAGTGTCAGAATGACATTCGTCTCTGGATCGTATCTGAATTGTACTTAAAACATGTGTTGAATGAGTTTCAGAATGACATCCGTCTATGGATCATATCTGAACTGTACTTGAAGCATGTGTTGAATGAGTGTCAGAATGACATCCGTCTCTGGATCGTATCTGAACTGTACTTGAAACATGTGTTGAATGAGTGTCAGAATGACATTCGTCTCTGGCTCGTATCTGAACTGTATTTGAAACATGTGTTGAATGAGTGCCTGAATGACACCCGACTCTGGATCGTATCTGAACTGTATTTGAAACATGTGTTGAATGAGTGTCAGAATGACATCCGTCTCTGGATCATATTTGAATTGTACTTGAAACATGTGTTAAATGAGTGTCAGAATGACATCCGTCTCTGGATCGTGTCTGAACTGTACTTGAAATATGTGTTGAATGAGTGTCAGAATGACACTTGTCTCTTGATCATATCAGAATTGTACTTGAAACATGTGTTGAATGAGTGTCAGAATGACATCCGTCTCTGGATCGTATCTGAATTGTACTTGAAACATGTGTTGAATGAGTTTTAGAATGACATCTGTCTCTGGATCGCATCTGAATTGTACTTGAAACATGTGTTGAATGAGTGTCAGAATGACATCCGTCTTTGGATCGTATCTGAACTGTACTTAAAGAGAATCTGAATAAGTATCATGATGACATCCATCTCTGGATCGTACCTGAACTGTTTCTAGAAGAGTACTTGGTTTATTTAGAATGTTTCCATTGGAATTCCTGTTTAATAGTTTTTGAGAAGAAAACTGCTGGGGAACATTGGTTTTGCTTGATTGTACGTGATTCATTGTTGGAATTCATGTCTAATTCCACAAGTGATTCAGATGGAGATCTGCGTCTGGCTATTTGGCGTTTTTGAGAGATTCCTTGAATCTTGACTTGACTGCCCCAGATGATGGACAACGATCATGCTGTGCCCCTTGATCGAAAGTGTTTTTCCACTTGAGGTGAACCTTTTCATTGAGAAAGTTTTTATTCACTAGATATTCGTCATGTGAATTTCTCTATTATCAAACAGATAACTATTTGCAAACAACAATATTCAAATAATGCAAAGTTTATGCTTGTCTTGAAGTTTTTGAAAATTCATTTTTTCAGTAAAACAAACAAATTTTGTAAAATTGTGATGTCAACTCAGGATTTATAGCAAACCTTACAGGAGTCAGGATACCTTTTGTAACAGTATGCTTTCAAACTAACCCATGCTTCAGCTAGGACTTTTAAGGTTTATATCGTGGCCTGGTTCACGGTTTAAGAAACAAAGGATAAAGGCTCAAATTTTATTTGTACCCACATATTCTTCGTGATGTTCTTCGATCCTATGCTCAATTAATTATGCATTTTGAATCCCATTTGAGTTTTGGAATGACCTTGATATTCCGATGATGGTTCAGAGATTGAACGTTTATTTGGAAGAGGTAGTCATTTTGTAATCTCTTTTTTTTTTCGAGGATTTGTAGTAACCTCTTTTTTTTTTCTTTATCCCTTCTTTTGCCTGAACTGTTTCTTTTGTGATTACAGTCAGCGGGATGCCCCCGTTTTTTTCTTAAGTCTCCTTCATAGGTTTTGACTTAACGGTCTTTTACTTTAAGAGATAATGACTGCCGGTTTTGATGAATATGCGGAATCATCACTATCTTTTGATTTGGAAGGACGTCTTTGATGCCATTCATTATGTATGAAGTAGAATATTGTGACTGAATGGGCATCTGAATTAACTGATAAAACTAACCTGCCCCAGGTTATGATTAAGGGTTTTAATTTGTGTGAAAAGAAAAACTCCTACTTCTTTGGCTCAAATTGGTTGACTAGGGATTATCTTACTTATAACTCCATTGTTTGGGATTTGAAATAATGCATGTACATCGTTAGCAAGGTCTGTTTAAAATCATATTGTAGAGATTATGGTATCGATTTCGTCATCCTCCCTCTAAAGGCTTATAGCTTTTTAATCGAGAGTTGAATATCACGTAAAGGAAGCAAGAAAACTATTTAAATAAAATGACAATGAAATCATTCAAGACAAACATATGTGATGCATTAATGGGAAAACCAAAGTTCAGCATAACAGTAATTGTTTGAACAATAAATGAAATTACAAATGTAAAATCAAAAATGAATTGGACATTCTCAATGATTTGGCCTAGGAGCAGTGACCACTTTGTGAGTCTCTGGAGGTTCGAATTCGATCTCCTTGGCATCAATCATATCCTGAATTTTGTTCTTCAGAGCCCAACAGCCATTCGTATCATGTCCAGGGCTATCAGAATGGTATGCACACCTTTCATTGGGGTGGTAACTAGGAGCAAAAGTATTGGGGTTCTGTAGAGGAGCCTTTAACATAATCAACCCTGCCTTTAACATGTGTTGTAACGCTTGAGCTAGTGACATGTTGATTCTAGTGAACTGTCTCTTAGGCATGACCTCTTTACGCTGATTCCCCTGTTGGTGTCGTTGCATAGGCGTGGGATTAGAGACCAGTATTTCCCCCACAGATTGATTGTGGTTGTCTGCCTTATTACGACCCTTCTGGCCATACACAGCATTGGCTTCCCTCTTACCAACAAGTGGCTTTTTCTCAGCATTAGAAGATGCAACCATCGGGATCTTCCCACTCTTGATACCACTTTTGATCCTTTTTCCAGTCAGAACCATCTCTGTGAATCCAAGCGAGGAACTCCCAATTAGTATATTAAAGAACGGGCATGTCAGAGTTCCCATGAACATATCTACAATTTCCCGATCATTCAGAGGAGGTTGTACCCTGCTAGCTAGATCCCTCCATTTCCGGGCATATTCTTTGAAGCCTTCGCTAGAATCCATAGATATGCTTTGAAGTTGTGTATGAGTTGGAGCAAGGTCAACATTGTATTGGTATTGCTTGTAGAAAGCAGTAGCCAAGTCTTCCCAGGTATGAATGTCTGTTCTTTATAGCTGGTAGAACCACTCCAGTTGCATGCCAGCTAAACTTTCTTGGACGAAATGGACCCATAACTTCCAGTCAGCAGTGTGAGGCTAGATCTTCCTGACATAGGACCTTAAGTGCAACTTAGGGAAGGAGACACCGTCATACTTAGCGAATGTGGGGACCTTGAATTTTGGTGGGATGATCACGCCAGAAATCAGGCCTAATTCTTCAAAGTCCAATCCAGATATCTACTGAATCTCCATAACATTGAGACGATCCTCCAATTGTTTATATTTATCACCAGCAGGAGGATACTACTCTTCAGAATAATCAACTTCATCTTCATTAGTTCTCGGGTTGTTATCTTCTTCATAATTATCCCCCTTATTTGATGGAGTTGAAAGATCTAGAGCTCCTTTAACTGGTCTTCTGGGTCTTCTTCCAATATTAAGGATTTTAGCCGGTTTCTTTGCCTTCTTCTTCTTCTCTTTGATGACGGGAGCTTTCAGTTCTTCCTGCCCCTGGGCCAAATCCATGAACATATATTGAAACTGAGCATTTTGAGTCTGTAGATCCTTCACTGTTTGTTCTAGAGCTATTGCTGAAATAAACAACGAAGAGGATGAGAAACCTGCTTATGCAATGATGATATATGTATGCAATGTTTTCAAGGATCCTGTGGGGTAAACAAGAAAATTTCAGAAGCTGAAATTTGCAGCTTTGATTGAAGAACTTCGTATCATTGAGTGTCCTTCTACGAGAGTCAAGTTCACCATATTAAATGGGTCATAGCCTCTGACTCAAGTTGTCTTGTCTTGGTCCTTTGACGGCATTGGCTATAGGAAAATAAATCCCCTTGCCCCTTGCTAGACGCCTAACCTGCATTGCATACCCTTGATATCCTTGAAATGGTTAGTATGATATGCCATGTTATGATGTCATGATTATGCTAAGAAATCACAGATATAGTAAGCACAAGCAAATCACACAAAGACCTTAGGTTTAAGGCTTGTATGGGTTTTAAGGTCATACCCTCTTGAAGTTGGATTGGTTCAACTTGTCCTATAATAGTAACCAGGTTCTAAGGGATCTCAATATCACTGACCTTTCCCACAAGCTTCGTTCGATAAGCGACTGACTCACAACCAAACAAAACTCAGGAGTCAAGTCTCAATGAGTGTAGCATCGAGTATCTTCTGACCTTGGGAATACACTAAAGACGGCTATCACACTATGTCCTAATGGCCAAGTTGTTCAATTAAAGGTTCTAAGATCAGTTGACGCTTTATGACACCATGCAGCGGCCCCGTATTCTCCTTGATGAACTCAAGGGCTACTGGTACCAACCAAAGTGTCACATCAACATAGCCACCGCTTCAACCGTGTCGGTATACCCTGCACAGTTTCCACGATCTATTGCTTCTTACCTAAAAGGTATCCCCAGATCCAGGTGTAGGATCTATAGTAACCCAAACAATCCCTTAAAAGCAAATCAAACAAACAATCAAAGAAGCAAAAATGATCTAGACCCTAAGGTAAACCCCACTTTATTATTTTTTTCCCCAGCAGAGTCTCCATATCTGTGATATGGTGGCAGAACCGACTGTTTAGTATTGGTTTGCGTTTTTAGTTTGCAAATGTTGCGGTAAGCAAGAGTCGCCACCGACTTTTAATTTATCCAAATTAAGGAAAGGGTGAAAAGAACAGAAAAAGATCTTTTCGAGAATTTTCTGAATAAGGGGGGTAGATTAAGGAAAGTGAAGGTGTTAGAACCCTTTCCATCCGTAGTTTTCTACAGGCTCTTTAGATGCTTGCTCATTTTGAAAATGCCTTTGTGTGGAAAACTTTGTAATGTTTCTCGTGTCGTAGAGAACGTATACAAAGTGTCTTTGAAAATATATTTTAGAAAATAGTGTGTGTGTGGAAAATTGTTTTATTTGAGAAAGTATCTAAGAACTATCTACCTACTTGAAAAGGTTTGTTCTTTTCCTCTTTTTCTTTAGACAATGTTATCCTACTATTAGTGAGTAGGTTTCCCTAGTCGTCAGATATTGAGGGACTATCGAAAGGGACGTACGATCACTAAAGGCAACTGGGCAAAAACTCTTAGTAACTGTCCTAAAGCCCTAAGATCACTTTTTTAACCGAGGCAGCAGTCGAGAGGGTCATCGAGGGGATAGTGATCTCTTAGACTCAAGGATACCCACTAAGAATTCTCACGTTTCGAGAATGGTGACAGTTGTTTTCCGAGGCAACCAAGTGAGGTATACCCTAAGGGTGTAAGTGTGCAACAGTGTGCTTTTTTCAGATATTTATCTTGAAGTTAGTGACCTACTGATCTTGTCATACACGCCTAATTTACTAACAGTTCATATACAAGCATATAAGGAATATAAAACCGAGAAATAAAAGTTCCTACGCTATTACAAGGCTTTGGTGTAGGTACATAAATAATGACTGAAAAGTAAAATGCGGAAATTGAAAACCCTAATTAAACTATTACAATCTGGGCGCAGTTACATAAATAACAAAAAATAATCGTATGAAAAATAATAACACGCAAAAAATAGAGGCGAGAATAAGCTCTGAAACCTAAAAGTCTAATTGCTCATTAAAATATTTTTGGGATTTGTTTTATGAAAAAAAGATTTGAAATTTAACCTAATCTCTAATTATTTTTAAATTAAGAAAAACAAATTAAAGTTAATTAAATTAATTAATTTGCAAAAAATTAATTTATTAAGAAAAAAACTAAGTCCTAATTTTTGTGATGATTTCCTGACTTTATGATTTAAAAATAAAAAACCATTAAAAATTAAACAAAATAAAATAGTGAAGTTAAAAAAAGGGAAAGTAATGGGCCTGAGGGGGTGAGAAACCCAATTGGAGGGGTATGCTGTTTGAATTTGTGAAGCCCAACTCCTGATGGCCTACAGCTGTGCTGGATCTGGTGGGAGGTTTGTTGGGATGTCCACCATGATCTCCAGTCACCTGGAGCGTTGGATCTAGAGGATGATTGATCTTATGGTAATGATGATAGGGCATATGGTATGCGCATTGAGCCTAGGAGTATTGGATCTAAAAGAAGAATGTTAGAAAAATAATATGGAGGAGGCGGGGGTCGAACCCCTGACTTCCCACACATGCACGCCTTAACGCCCTTCATTCCTACCATCTAAGCCACTTGTCTATTTGCTTATACAAACAACAAAAAAATAATATAATCCAAAATCAATGATTAAAATTATATTTAAGAAAAATGTGCGCTGCATTCAAATGGCCCAACCAGGTCATGTCATGCCATCGTCTTCTTCAGTGGCTGTCGTTTTAGCCCATGAACTTTTACCTACGGACAAAACTGTCACTAAAGGACCTACAAATTTCCAAGACTCACAATAGGCAATATAAATTTAATGTAAAGGCATGGATCAATTGGGGTTGACCCCCTGAGCACAATGGTATCTTTTATTAGGCCTAATTTCGCCTATACCTGAAAACCCCAAAATGAACCTCAAAACCCTAACAATGGCAGTTGGTCATATATGCATCAAAACTAGAAATTAATCATTCAAAGACATTCTAAATGCTCATACAAACATGAATGCATACTCAAAACTTATTTATAACGCGTGTATGAACAAAATCAAATTCAAAATATCATGAACAAACTGTGACGATGTAAATGATGGTTCTGGATGTTTTGACGTGTGAGAATGACGTGGTTAGCTTCAGAAAGTCCCCAGGAATGGATTGCAAATGTCCAGTTTCTTTGAATCCTTCTGCAAATGTCAAACCGATTGCCACTTTTTGTCAAAAATCTGGAACTTCTTGTGTGTATTCTATGCGGCTAACCTTTGTCTTTTGGTCTATAAATGATGTACATATATATGCGAATGCATTAGGTTAACAAAACTGGATGCAATCTTGAAGATTTGTGAGAAAAATATTTTATTTGCAATTTGTATTTTAAGTTTCCAAAATTGGCCAAAACATGTTCTTTTTGTTCCAATCAATCCTTGCACAAAATCTTCACTTGCTCATCAGACCTTAGACTCATTATATGGCCCTAAAACAAATCTTTAGATTTTATTTCATTATTTCAACATTTTATTTGATTTATTTTGATTTAAATGAATGAAAAATAAAAATAAAAAATAAAAATAATGAAATAATGTATGAGTGAGCTCAAGGGTCATGGGCCATGTTAATAACAAGTTTCAAGCATGGAAACATGGGCCTATTTGGAAAAAAATCAAGTTTGGTCAATATTGGCTTCATGCACATTTCCAAAAATTGGTCAACTTTAGAAATGCATATCTCTCTCATTTTTAAACCTAAGAGGGTGTTCTTTGACTTTTAAGAGAGCTTAGGATGTCCTCTAAACAACCTTTTGGTTTCACCTCAATTGGATCTTCCATGTTCATGTAAGGAGCTTTGACCCAAAAGGTGTTTTTGTTGACTTTTTGAAAAGACTTATAATGTCTGAGCTTGTATCTTTTGATTGAGGCATTTCTTGAACTTGATGGATGAAGAGAAGTTGTAGGGAATTGGATTCTATTCAAAATGAGCCTTTGAGGAAAACTTTATAATAAAGTATGAGAAAGTTATGCCTCGTCAAAGTTTGGTTGACTTTTTCTATAGAAACCCTAATTTGCCATTTTTTGAATTTTGATGAGTTAGGAGCATTTCTTGAGGAATAATGATCAACCCTTGATCAAATTATGGATATTACTTCAAAATATTGATGTTGACCAAAAATATTGAATTTTGATTGTATTTGGGCCACAGTTGACTTTTGACCTAGTATAATTAATTTTCAGGCATTTGAGTAGTTGACTGAGCAAACTTGTTATTCAAGGCATGAAGTTTGGCATGGGTGATCTTGAGAAAATATTAGGACAATGGGGAACATTTTGGATCCTTTAGGCTCATACATCTTGCTTTAAATTGAAACCCTAATTTGAGATTCATTGCCTTAGGAGGAGAATTTGTATGGTCAATTCTTGGTCATCCTTGAGCAATTGAGGACCTCTAGAGGCATGTCTTCAGTGAAAATGGGAGGGAAAATTTTGGGGTACAACACCTGAGAATAAGAATCATTTTGGTTTGGGCTATGAATCATCAAAGGCTACCCTGAAAGGAAAGTCGTTGTTTCCTCCAATCCAGGAGACCTTCATCAACAAAGAAACAAAGCATGGCGAACAAGTGGCTATGATATCTAACAAGAGCAACACCAAGAGAGCACCTGACTTCATCTGTGAATGTGCCCCATGCGAAGAGCTCAAGAATTGGACGGTCGTGGTTTTTCAAGAGATCTTTTTATTTCCAAAGTAATTTTTCTTTTTTTTGAAAGAACCTATGTCAAGCCCGAGGAATAGGGATAGCTTGTAAGGGTCCCCCGATTTGTTTCAAACAATATTCTCAATTAATAATATTTATATTTCACATTCAATTAAGATCCATGTCTTTCTCTTGTATTTATGTCTTATGATTTTAAAATGGGAATACTTTTTCTTCATATGCATTTTCAAATCCAAATACTAAAACGCACAAAAACATGAGAAATATGCTGATCCATGTCTAAAATCATGGATAATGTTATTGCTGTTATCTGATATAATTTTGATCCAACCATCAACCAAGTGGAAGAGGAAGATGATGAAGATCTTGAACTCTCTGAAGAATTGGCGAGGGAGATAGAGCAAAAAGCTGACAATATTCAACCATACCAAGAATATACTTAGACCATTAACCTTGGCACATAGGAAGATCCAAAAGAGATCAAGCTAGGGGCAACGTTGGTGAGAAGCGTCAAATAAAGACTGATCAAGTTGTTACATTAATATGTGGATATATTTTTCTGGTCTTACATATACATGTTAGGACTAGATACAAATATTGTGGTGAATAGACTGCCTCTCAAGGAAGTATATTCTCCATTTAGACAGAAGCTCAGAAGAACTCGTCTAAACATGTCTAGCAAAATTCGAGAAGAAATCCTTAAAAAATTTGATGCAGGGTTCTTAGCGGTGGTAGATTATCCACTTTGGATAGCTAACATTGTACCAGTACCCAAGAAGGGCGGAAAAGTACACATGTGTGTAGATTATCTAGATCTGAACAAAGAAAGTTCCAAAGATGATTTCCTGTTGTTAGAACATAGTTTGATTCTACAACCCTTGTAAGAGTTTTGATGATAACAAACACTCAAAGAACAATTATGCTCCCTAAATAAGTATTTTGTTTTGCAGAGAAGTTCTGATGGAAGAATCACATAAGATGAGTTACATAGTTGTTTCAACTCTGATTCTATACATCTCTTAAAAGAAGTTCCAACGCTTCAAACAGGAACTTCGTGTTTCTGTTCCATAAAGTTATGGAAAGAAGCAACGGTAACTTTCATCTTCTGAAGCAAACATGTTCTGAAGCGTTACAATTCACTTATTGTTATTCAAAAGTAACAGCTTAAAGGGGACAAGGATCTCTATTTTTGGAAAGCTCTTTGTTATACCCAAAAATTTTCCCTCTTATTTTACTCAATACATGTCCATTGAGATCCTCAATTTGTTTAAGGTTGCCCAAGAGTTGACCAGACAAACTCTCTCCTAAGGCAGTGTACCTCAAATTAGGGTTTCCATTTTCATCAAGATGGGTGAACCACAAAGGCTTCATATTCTCTCCATGGTCTTAATATGTTCTCAAGACCCTACATGTCAAGTTTCATGCCTTGCACAAGAAGTTTGCTCAGTCAACTGCTCAGATGCTTGAGAATCGACAATATTAGGTCAAAAGTCAATTGTGGCCCACATACAGTCAAACTTCAAGATTTTTGGTCAACATCAACATTTTTAAGTGAATTTTATCATTTTATCAAGCGTTGATCATGATTCCCCAAGGAATGCTCCAAATTCATCAAAACCCAAAAGTTGCTAAATTAGGGTTTCTTAGTAAAAGTCAACCCAACTTTGACTAAGCATAACGCCAACATGCTTCATCAGAAGTTTTCCATCCAAAGCTCATTTTGAAGAGGATGTAATTCCTACAATTCATCTTCAGCCCACAAGTTCAAAAAATTCACTCATCAAAAGATATGGATTTCTACATTATAGGTCCTTTTGAAAAGTCAACAAAAACACCTTTTGGGTCAAAGCTTCGTACATGAACATGGAAGATCCAATTAATATTAAACCAAAAGGGTTGTTTAGGGTACATCCTAATATTTCTAAAAGTCCAATAACCCCATCCTATGGTCGAAATTGAGAGAGATATGCATTGTCAAAGTTGGCAATTTTTGGAAAATTGTCAAAAGTCAACATTGATCAAATTTGCATTTTTTCCAAAGGGGCCCATGTTTTCTTGCTTGAAACATGTTTCTAATAGGACCCACGACCCATGAGCTTTTCCACCTATTATTTTATTAATTTTATCATTTATTTTTATTTTTTATTCATTTAAATCAAAATAAATCAAATTAAATGGTAAAATAATGAAAACAAATCAAATCTTGGGATTTTTGTGCACATTTGGAGTCCATGTACAGCTACCATGATGATCAATTCGTGCAAGACTCATTAGGGTTGGAAAATATTGGATTGAAGCTTGTTTTAGAAAGATATCATACATAAATCAAATCAAATCACATTTTCATAATTCTCAAAGATATGATACAATTTTATTGACCTAATTCAGTCTACTATATGTATACAACAATTGTAGATCAAAAGAAAAGGTTTGGCAGTCGTAGGAGGCAAGAACAAAAACTAAAAAATTGGATAAAAAGTGTGCACTTGATTTCTGCCCTAGAGGACGATTCCAGGCGATTGAAGGACTCTAATCACTTCCTGGCCATCTCCAGAAGCCAACAACATCATTTGCAGCTTTCAAAACGTCAAGAATCATCGCCTAGACACATCACAGTTTGCCAATTTTCTCAAATTCGATTATCACAATTTACGCATCATTAGCACCTTTAATTGTTATATTTGTGATCATCATCATATTTTCAAGCTGACCACATAGTTTAATTGTATTTTTGGGACCTTTACACGCATCTGCCATGGTTAGGGTTTCTACATGAATTTTAGGGTCTTTGTGTACAGGAAAAATTGGGCCATGAATCAAGTACCATGATGCTCGTGAGGCCAAGACGAGTTGATTGGTACCACCAAAATTAATTTATCATGCTCGTATGATATTTTTTAATTTTGCAGGGGCTATAGTTACAGCAAATGTACGTAGGTATAAGTCTTTAACCTAAGACGACGGTTGCAGTGGAAAAGATGATGCGTGGCAGCCCATGACCGACTTATTTGAATTTCGTGCGTTTCTTTAGTCATCATGTGATTTTTGTATTATATTATATGTCGTTTTTATATATTAACAAAAGAACAGGTAGCACAAATGGTTGAGAGACGCGGCTTTGATGCATACGTCCTGGGTTCGAACCCAGGCGTGTGCATTTTGTTATTTTCCAATTTATTTCAGGAAAATCCAATGCTCCACTCCCTCACACGCCTTCCATGCAAACTCAACGCCCATCCACTGGATGCACTTTTAGCTAGATCTAACGTTTCTCCCCTGAAGGTCCTTGGTGCTCCTCAAGTCAACGCTTGCACAAGATCAAGCGTGGTTGACTGGGCTTGGAGCTTAATGGGCTTGGAAATTCATATTCCCACCCCCCAGAATTGCTAACAACACATGCCCATTTGGTTATTTTTATTATTTTCTTTAATTTCTTTTCTTTATTTCTTTTCCTTTTTTTAATTAATACAAAAATTATTTTTATTGAATTAACAAATCAAAAATCACCAAAATCTTTTTTTAATAAATAATTTTAATTAATTAGTTTAATTAATTTAGGGTAATTTAATCTTTTTTATAATTAAAAAATGATTAGAATTAGGATTTTAGTTGTACATAATTTAATTAATTTTCTTTAAAAAATACATCAAAAATCATTTTTTTTCTCATCAATATTTGTTCCTTTAATTAATTAGGTTAATTAGAAAATTAGGTTAATTTAATTTCTTTCATAATTAAAAACAATTAGAAATTAGGTTTAATTAATTTGCAATGAAATATTTTCTCAAATAAAATCCAAAAATCATTTTTCTCTCAAATTAGGGTTTTAGATTATTTCAATCATCCTCGCTTTTAGTTTTCCGCACACTTGTTAATTATTTGTCCATTATTTTGTAACTGTTCAAGGTTTGTAATAGTTAACCTAGGGTTTTTACTTACTGTTTAAATCCCTGATTTTTGGTTATGTAATTAATCCCCCTCCCTGAAGCCTTTTAATAGCTAGGTTTATTTTTCACACTTTAAATTCCCGCAATCTTTAATTGTCTAGATGTATGCTAATAGGATTGTATGGCAAGAATGTATGGAAAATTAAAAACGGTAGACCACCTAATGTGCAAAGATTAAATAACTGAAACAAATCATATGCACATATTCACTCCTAGGGTTTACCTTACTTTGGTTTCCTTCGGTAAACAATCATTAAGCATAGGAGATTTTAGTGGTTGCCCTCCAGTCTAAAAGATCAAAATGTTTCCTCGGAAATGTTGCCTCGGAAAGATCTTAAGACTCTAGGGTTATTACTAAAGTTTTCTAACTATTGCTTTGGTGATTGTACTTGTCCCTTCGAATGTCCCTTACAACTCCAATGACGGTGCTACCTACTCCTTAATATAAGGATAGCGTTGTCTAAAGGAAATAGAATGAACAATCTTTTTTTCGAGTAGGTAGAATCTTAAGTACTTGCTCAATAAAAACTTTTCAGACCAACACCTTTCAAAACAAATTTTCAAAATAACTTCGTCACATCCTTGAGGACTGATACAAGGGTTATTACGAAGTAAAACATTTTCAAGACAAACACACACAAGCAATTTGAAAAATGAGCAAGTACCTAAGAGCCCGTAGATAACTACGGATAGAAAGGGTGTTAACACCTTCTCTTTCTATAATCTACCCCCTGTACTCAAAATATCTCGAAAAAAGGTTTTTTCTATTCTTTTTCCTTTTCCATGATTGGATGAAATAAAAGTCGGTGGCGACTGTTGCTTACCGCGACATTTTGCGAACAAAAAGCGCAAAATGCAAACGAGTAAAAACAGTCGGTTCTGGAACCATATCACAGAACTGGCGACTCTGCTGGGGACGAATAAAGTGGGGTTTACCTAACGATCTAATTCATTGAATTGCTTATCTTTATTTTCTTGGTTACTTTACTTTTGAGGGTTTGTTTGGGGTTACTATAGATCCTACACCCGGATCTGGGGGCACTCATTAGGTAAACAATAATAGATTATGGAGACTATACGGCGTAGACCAATATGGTTTAAGCGATTGATGTGTTAGTGTGGCACTTTGGTTGGTACCGGTATCCTTCGTGGGGAAACGAGGAGAATACGGGGCCGCCACGTGGTGTCGTGAAGCACTAACGGACCTTAGAACCTTAGTTGAACAAACTTGGCCATTAGAAAGTAGTGAGATAGCCGGCCTCGGTGTAGAGATGAGAACTAGTTGATACTCGATGCTACACTCATTGAAACCATACTTTTGGGATATTTTGGCCGCAAGAAAAGATTAATTGAGCTGAAACAATGCCCGATAAAGGATGGTAAGTGATATTGAGAATCTCTAGAACCCGGTTACTTTTTAGGACAGGTTTGAACCAACTAAACATCAAGAGGGTATTACCTTTAACCTCATGCAAGCCTTAAACCTAAGGACTTTGTGTGACTTGACTATGTTTGTTATGCCTGTGTTCGCTATACCTGTGGTTTATCATGACATCATGCATCATAACATGGCATCCATGCTTATTGCACTAACCATTTCAAAGACCACGAGAATTTATCTTTGTTCTGTTTTGCAGATCATGGCTTCCGTTCGTAGAAACACTATCCGAATCAGCTTTGTGCAGATACCTTCCCAACTCAAAGAGCTAGCATCGAGGGTTTCTGAAACTTCCGCGTTCATTAAGAGACATGGTCAACTTCTCAACCTGGTTACTTCAAGCTTTGATGAAAAGATGATGAGTGTACTCTTTCAGTTCTTTGATCCCAAGCACCACTACTTCACCTTTCCAGACTATCAGTTGGTGCCTACCTTGGAAGAATTTCCTCAGATATTGGATATACCCATTCTTGAACAGGTACCCTTCACAGGTCTAGAAGAAGTTCCTAAGCCAGAAGTCATTGCCTTAGCTTTACATCTGAAACAGGCCGACGTGGTATCCAATTGGGAAACGAGAAGCGGAGTCAAGGGTTTTCTAGCTAAGTTTCTGATAGACAGAGCCCAGCTGTTTTGGGATGATATGGATTTTCAGGCTTTTGAGGAGGTCTTGGCTCTTCTTATATATGGTTTAGTTATCTTCCCTAATCCGGACTTATTCATAGATGCGAATGTTATAAAGATCTTTCTCTCTCGCAACCCGGTGCCTACTTTGCTCGGAGATATTTTGCACACTCTCCATACTCGTACCATGATAAGAAGAGGGATTCTTATGTGCTGTATACCATTGATGTCGAGGTGGTTTATTTCACACCTCCCTAATTCAATACTGAAGAATGAAGAAGGTCTGGTTTGGTGACAAAGGATAATGTCACTCGCTCATACGGATATTCTTTGGTGTTCTCGATCTATGGAAAACATTGCTATCATTGACCGCTGAGGGGAGTACCCAAATGTCCCACTGCTTGGTATCAGAGAGGGTATAACCTACAATCCTTATTTAGCTCCACGAAAATTTGGTCACGCTCAAAGGGATGGTCCCCATGAGTTACTCATTGAGGGTATTGTATTCAACTATGAGGACGATGTCAAAGAGTGTCGCCGGAGGTTCATACGAGCCTGGGGCATGGTAAACAGATCCGAAATCAAGGCTTTGGGGACAAAAACTTCCATTCTTATGAAACCTTACCTACAGTGGGCACGAGCTCGTGCCTAGCAGCTTATGATGCCCTATGTGGCCGTTTTACCAGTGATTGTGGAACCCACTACTGAAGAAGGAATTCCTTACACGGTTCTCTATCCTTACATGCCCACTGATCTTGGGGAATTACAGAGATCTTGGATTCAGTTGATGAAGGAGCGGGATACATACAGGGATCAGTTCCATGCTCAGGAGAGGAAGGTCTTAGAGCTCACAAAGCAACTTCATGAAGAAAGAGGATTGAATAACTACCTTGGCACAAAGAGGAAGCATCCATGGGAATTTTGATGTCTTTTATAGTTTTGGATTTGTTTATTTTTAATTGTAACGCCTAAAAGGCATTTGAACTTCAAATTCAGCTAATAAAGTTTTTGTTTATTTTGTTTTGCAAATTTAAATTTCCAGAGGTCTTTGAAATCATTGCATACGCATCCCATTATCATACACATCATTACAGGTACCATTACAAGTTTCTCATCTTCTTCGCTGTTTATTTCAGCAGAAATGTCTTCTGAACAAAGCATTAAGGACCTGCAAGCACAAAACACCCAGTTCCAACAAATGTTTATAAGTCTGGAAAAAGGGAAGGAGGATCTGAAAGCCCTTATCCTGAAAGAGAAGAAGAAAAAGAATAAGGCTGCTGGTTTTCTGAACATAGGCAGAAGGTTTGGAGAGAGGTTGAAGCGACAAGTCGACCTGACCTCTTCATCTAAGGAAGGGGAGAACCAAGAAGAAGAGAAAGACCCTAGTCTTGCAGTGTCTAACAATGATACCGATTATAATGATGAGCAATATCCTCCTGCTGAGGATAGATACAAACAGATAGAAGATCGTCTGAGTGCCGTGGAATTTCAGAGGATACCTGGACTAGATTTCGAAGAATTGGGATTGGTGTCAGGAGTAGTCATCCCGCAGAAGTTCAAAGCTCCAGTTTTTGCTAAGTATGATGAGGTGTCCTGCCCAAAGCTCTATCTTTGTTCGTATGTCAGGAAGATCCAGCTCCACACAGCTGATAAAAATTTGTAGGTTCACTTCTTTCAAGATAGTCTGTCAGGGACTAACTTGAATGGTTCTACCAGCTAGAGGGAGAAAATATCCGAAACTGGGAAGATCTGGCTGCTGCTTTCTACAAGCAGTATCAGTACAATGCCAACCTTGCTCCCACTCATACTCAACTTCAGAGTATGTCCATGGGTGCAAGTGAAGGATTTAAAGACTATGCCCAAAAATGGAGAGACTTGGCTGGGAGATTTCAACCCCCGTTGTCTGATAGGGAGTTGGTTGATATGTTTCTGGAGACGCTATCTGGTCAATTTTTCAATCATTTGATCGGCAACTCGTCAACTGGTTTCACCAAGCTGATTTTAACTGGAGAGAGAGTAGAACTTGGGATTCGAAGCGGAAAAATACAGAGGGATGCCTCTTCAAGTTTAGTAAAGAAGCCTTTTGCTGGTAAAAAGGAAGCCAGTGCCATCTACGGCTTGAGGGGTCAGAACAGGGCTGAACAACGTTAGACAATAAGTGTCGTGATGATACCTAGACCTGCAGTTGCTCCATAACGCAACAATCAACAAAGAGTGGAAAGACCACAACGACAGTTTACCCGTATCAACATGACATTGGCTGAAGTTCTACCTCATTTGCTGAGTTCCAACTTGGAAACTTTGAGAGAGGCTCCCAAGAATCCAAATACCATATCTCCCCGATATAATCTGAATGCCTGGTGTGCCTATCATTCTGAGAGTCCGGGCCACGATACAAATGATTGCTGGGCTCTGAGGAATAAAATACAAGACTTGATTGAAGCTAAGGAAATAGATTTTGACGCTCCAGGGAAGCCAAATGTCATAACCGCTCCCATGCCTAAGCACGGCCGTGGAGTTAATGCTATTGATACTGATTTGTTTGTTACCTCTGTTGATGAAGTTTCTACTCCTCTCATGAATGTCAAGAAGAATTAGTTATTGGCCGGTTTATTTTCGGGTTATGGTGAAGGTTGCCACATGTGTTCGCTTCTACCTTCTGGTTACCATTTGCTAAAGTTAGGTGTTCAACCCCTGATAGATAGCAAAGAGATTCTGTTTGAGAAAACTTTGATTCCTGTTGTTCTAATTGAAGACGTTGCCATTATAACCATTTCCGCCAATTCTTCCAAGGTTTCCTAGAGAAGACCTGTTAGGATTACACCTACTCCAAGAATTACCCCACTGATAATCACTGTTCCCGGTCCAATCCCGTATGTCTCAGACAAAGCTGTCACATGGCATTATGGTGTCGATGTGTACTATCATGGCATCAAACAAGATCTGAAAGATGAAGAGGCTGATCCTAATATTGATAACATTATCGGAACCAGCAAAATCACCTGAAGTAGAAGGGTCTTCTCTCCCGAGATTTCCCCTAAGACTGTTAACAAGCTTATTGTCATTCCATATGCTGTTCCTGCTAGTACATCCACTACTTTTCATGTTTTCACTCCAATTATTACCCCTGTTGGCGAATCATCTGATACCCGCGGCAAAGAAGCTATAAGTGAGCCTGCCCAAACGGAGGCGCCTAAGAAAATTGTTGTGGAAGCCTCTAAGCAAGAAATAGAGGAAATACTGAAAACCATTAAGAAGAGCAACTACAATATGGTCGAGCAGCTGGGGCAGACCCCGTCAAAGATATCCATGTTGTCTCTACTGCTGTGTTTTGAAGCCCATGCAAAGGCTTTAATTGCATTTCTCAAGACTACACATGTGCCGCGGGAAACTTCAGCTGATCAGTTCAAAGATTGTGTGGCTAGACTGACTGCTGATAATGGGCTAGGTTTTTCAGATGAGGATTTGACTCCAAAAGGAAGGAATGTATAATGATGCTCTGCATGTCTCGATTGAATGCAGGGGCACCACTATGGCTCATTTGCTGGTAGATATTGGGTCTTCACTGAATGTTCTGCCGAAGAAGGCATTAGACCAGTTGGATTGCGAGGGTTTAACTCTAAAGCCTAGTAATATTGTGGTAAGGGCTTTTGATGGATCAAAGAGAATGGTGCATGGGGAGGTAGACATCCTTGTCAAAGTAGGTTCTCATACTTTTGGGTCCACTTTCTATCTGATGGATATCAGGCCGTCGTATTCTTGTTTTCTGGGTCGGCCTTGGATCCATGAGGCTGGGGAAGTAACTTCCACACTCCACCAAATGCTGAAGTATCCGGTGAAAGGAAAGATCGTCACAATGCGGGGTGAAGAAGAATATATGGTGAGTCACCTCAACTCCTTCCGCTACTTAGAGATGGACGGGGAATTCATCAAAACTCCTTGTCAGAATTTTGAAGAGGTCCCTCAGATCTTGGAATCGACTGAAACTACCACCAACAAACCTCCTT
Organism: Vicia faba; assembly: GCA_948472305.1. Taxonomy (NCBI): domain Eukaryota; kingdom Viridiplantae; phylum Streptophyta; class Magnoliopsida; order Fabales; family Fabaceae; genus Vicia; species Vicia faba. The sequence goes on along the minus strand of OX451738.1, from coordinate 1,217,791,693 downwards.
TGAAGATGACCTCTCTCAAGGAAGCTAGGGCTGTGGTTGAAGAAGATGGGTGTACCAATTGGGGTCAGCTCCCTAATTTCACTCAGAAAACTGATAAATTTGGTCTGGACTTTACTACAGGGGCTCAAAGGGTTGTTAGACGCGCTCGGGCTGGAAGACCTCCCCTACACATTAGCAATCGGGGAATTAATTCCATTGAAGATAGTGAAGAGGACTCAGACATCGACAGCTGGATCTACCTAACAACCAACGGTGGACCGAGTAATTAGACGGCTAGGGACTTCATACCTATTTTTTTTATCCCGCAGTAATTAACTTATTTGTTTTAAGATTTGTAATAAACAATTTGAAACTTTATGGCCCTGTGCCTTGCCCGAGGCACATTGTCTTTGCTTGTGAGGGCTATTATTTGTCATTTCATATATCATTAATGAAGCATTGGACGTTTCTTGCATACAAATTTTGTGCTCTCTGTTTTTCTTTTTTTGTTTTTCACTTTATCAAAACAGTTATTCTCTTACACACACTCACGTAACATAATGTAGATCCATATCCACTCTGGATCCCATTGATAATAGCTCTGCTTTTGCCAGTTATGACTTCAAAAATACGATCAACCAAGCCGAGGACGAAGGTGAGGATGATTGTGAGGTGCCTGGAGAACTTGCTAGACTACTACAGCAGGAAGAAAGGGCCATACAACCTCATGAAGAGCTGGTTGAGATAGTGAATTTGGGTACTGAAGAAGACAAAAAAGAGGTTAAAATAGGTGAAAAGCTGGAGCTTAGCGTCAAACAGAGGCTGTTACAGATGCTGCATGACTATGTTGAGATCTTTGCCTGGTCCTATGAAGACATGCCTGGTTTGGACACTGATATTGTGGTACATCGTCTGCCGACTAAAGAAGACTGTCCTCCAGTTAAGCAGAAGGTTCGCCATATGTGTCCTGAAATGTCAGAGAAGATCAAGGCAGAGGTTATGAAAAAGTTCGACGCAGGATTCTTAGCTGTCACTTCTTATCCATAATGGGTTGCTAATGTCGTTCCGGTACCTAAGAAGGACGGTAAGGTATGGATGTGTGTGGATTACAGAGATCTGAACAGGGCAAGCCCCAAGGATGACTTCCCACTTATTCACATTGATGTTCTGTTCGACAACACCGCGCAACACAAAATCTTCTCTTTCATGGATGGTTTATCTGGATACAACCAGATCAAGATGGCTCCTGAAGACAAGGAGAAGACAACCTTCATTACACAGTGGGGCACCTTCTGCTACAAGGTGATGCCTTTTGGGTTGAAGAATGCTAGGGCAACTTATCAGCGTGCCATGGTCGCTTTGTTCCACGACATGATTCACCATGAAATCAAAGTTTATGTTGATGACATGATAGCCAGGTCTCAGACTAAGGAAGAGCACCTTGATCATCTCTAAAAATTGTTTGACAAGTTGAAGACATACAAATTGAGGTTGAATCCGAACAAGTGTACCTTCAGGGTAAGATCTGGTAAGCTTCTGGGTTTTATCATCAGTGACAAGGGAATTCAGGTAGACCCTGCCAAAGTAAAAGCTATACAAGAGATGCCGGTTCCCCACACAGAGAAGGAAGTTAGAGGTTTCTTGGGACGCCTGAATTATATCGCCAGATTCATTTCACATCTGACTGCTACTTATGAGCCAATCTTCAAGCTTCTAAAGAAAGATCAAGTGGTAAAGTGGAATGATGAATGCCATACCGCTTTCGAAAGAATCAAGGAATACCTTCAAGAACCACCAATTCTGATGCCTTCAGTTGAAGGAAGACCTTTGATATTATGCTTGACAGTGCTAGACAATTCAATGGGGTGTGTGTTGGGGCAGCATGACGAGTCTGGTCGAAAAGAGAATGGAATTTACTACCTTAGCCAAAGGTTTACCGACTGTGAGACACGATACTCATTGCTCGAGAAAACTTGATGCGCTTTGGCATGGGCTGCTCGCCGACTAAGGCAGTATATGTTGACTCACACTACCTTGTTGATATCAAAGATGGATCCGATCAAATATATTTTCGAGAAGCCCGCTCTCTCAGGAAGGATAGCAAGGTGGAAAATGATCTTAACTGAGTACGACATACAATACACAACCCAAAAAGCAATTAAGGGGGTGTATTGGTTGATCATTTGGCTCATCAGGCCGTGGATAACTACCAGTCCATGAATTTTGAGTTCCCGGATGGGAATATTATGTTGGCAACTGACTACGAAGAGCCTGGACTGGATGAAGGACTCGAGGAGGGATCCCGATGGTCCATGTATTTTGATGGAGCCTCGAACGCACTGGGTAACGACATTGGCACTGTGATTATATCTCTGGAGGGCTGTCATACTCCGTTTACCGCCCCATTATGTTTCAACTGCACCAACAACATGGCGGAGTATGAAGCGTGTATCATGGGTCTTCGAGTTTCTATTGACCTAAGGATCAAGTTCTTGAATGTATTATGGAATTTTTCTCTGGTGATAAGTCATATCAAAGGCGAGTGGGATACGAAGCACCCGAATCTCATTCCTTACAAAGAGTACGTACTGACATTGCTCCCACACTTTGAGGAGGTAACTTTCGAACATTTCCCACGAGAGGAGAACAAGTTAGAGGACGTGCTAGCTACCATATCTTCTATGTTCAAAGTTAGGTGGAACAATGAAGCTCCCCAAATTACCATTGACAGGTTGGATGAACCAGCACACTGCTGCGAGATTAATACCGAGGAAGTGGCAGACAAACCCTGGTTTCACAAAGTTAAAAGGTATCTCGAGGCTCAGGAATATCCCGAAGGGGCATCTGTCAATGATAAGAAGTTTCTGAGAAGGTTCACTGCAAAGTTATTCCTCAGTAATGGAATCCTCTATAAACGCAACCATGACTCCACACTACTACGGTGTGTAGACAAGAGCGAAGCAGGGAGGATCATGACAGATCTACATGAAGGCACCTTCGGAACTCATTCTAGTGGACACACCATGGCTAAGAAGATCCTACGGGAAGGATATTATTGGTCCACTATGGAAGCCGGTTGTTATCATCACTCTCGAACTTGTCATAAGTGCCAAATCTATGTTGATAAGGTGCATGTGCCTCTGGTCCCCTTAAATATCTTGATAGCTCCTTGGCCCTTTGCAATGTGGGGCATCGACATGATCGGTGAGATCAGACCTACTGCGTCTAATGGGCATCGTTTCATCTTGGTAGCCATTAGTTACTTCACAAAGTGGGTTGAGGCAGCCTCTTTTGCTACTGTGACCAAGAACGTCGTGGTGCGGTTTATCCGACACAATCTGATATGTCGATATGGTGTTCCAGAGAGAATTATTACTGATAATGGTACAAATCTCAATAACATGATGATCACTGAGCTTTGTAAATAGTTCAAGATACAGCATCATAACTCTTCTCCCTACCGGCCGAAGATGAATGGCGTTGTTGAAGCGGCTAACAAGAACATCAAGAAGATTGTACAGAAGATGACAGTGACATATAAAGACTGGCATGAGATGTTACTGTTTGCTCTTCATGGGTACCGTACCTCAACACAGATGTCGACAGGGGCAACACCCTACTCTCTGGTATATGGCATGGAGGCAGTCCTACCCATAGAAGTCCAGATACCTTCTCTCAGGATTATGAAGGATGCAGGTTTGAACGAAGACGGCTGATCCAAGCCCGACTTGATCAACTGAATCTAATCGACGAGAAGAGACTTACTGATATCTTCCATGGTCAGACGTATCAAAAGAGAATGATAAAGGCTTTTAATAAGAAATCCAGGCGTCAAGAATATCAAGTCGGGGATCTGGTGATCAAACGCATCATACTGCCGCAAGGTGATCCCAGGGGCAAATGGACTCCCACGTACGAAGGGCCATTTATGGTTAAGAACATTTTCTCGGGAGGAGCTATGATTCTAACCACCATGGATGGTGACGACCTTCCCCACCCTGTCAATACAGACATAGTGAAAAGATACTACGCATAATCAAAGACCCGCAAGGTTGACTGGCCTAGGCAAAAATAAGGGCTTCCTAGCGAACCAAAGGGGTTCGGGCAAAAGTAGGGGATGAAAAAGAAAAAATTTGTACACCCGGCAAGTCGAAAACCCGAAAGGGAGGTGTGATACGGTACGAAAATGGACTTGAGGTTTTGCGTTTGTGTTCACAAATGTTTCGGTTTAGCAAGAGTCTCCATCGACTTTTTATTTTATCCAAAGGAAAGGTCAAAAATCACAGGAAAGACCTTTGAGATTTTTTTTGGGTTCGGGGGGTCGATTATGAAAAGGGAAGGTGCTAGCACCCTTTTCATCCGTGGTTTTCCATGGGCTCTTAGTTACTTGTTTTAGATCACTTGCTTTTGCTTTTCAATTGTTTGAAATGGTGTTTTGTGTGTGGTTTTGAAAATATTTTGAAAAGAGGCCATCGTTGTGGCAACATTTGTAATGATTCTTGTTTGAATGTATACAAAGGTGTTTGTCTTTTGAAAAATGTTTCAATGTTTGAAATTTTGTTTTGGGAAAATGTTTTAAATTATGTTGTGATGTTTTTTTGAAAATAGCAAGGATGTTGACAAGTTTGATCAAGTAACTAGGAGTTGTATACCCTACTCAAAGATCTTTCCTACACATTTTTAACCCTTTGACATTGTTGTTTTACCATTGTATTTGGTAAACAACCTTGTGTTTGGATGTTAAACAGGACAGGTGTGGGTCATCGTATGACCATGATAGCAATTGTGCCAAGTATCTTAGCAAGTTTTTTTAAGGGTCTAGATCATTTTTGTATAGGCAACCAAGATAGCGTCATCGAGGGACTATGATCTTTTGTTTTTGTTTTGTTTTGCCAAGATACCTAGCATGCATACCATGGCCATTTTTAAGGCATCAAGTGGATGAAACCCTAGGGGTGCTTGTGTGCGTTGTGTTGTCATTTTTCATGCATTATTGTCTTGTATTAGGTCAAGCTACTTGTTTTGATTTTTGGTTATCATACAAACCCTAATCTTTCTATCATGCATATTTTTGAAAGCAATAAAGTGCGTAAAAGTAAATCTAATACTATTACAACATTATTTTGGGGAGGGGGGTACAAGTTTGAATAGGGGGTATTTGCACAAAAATAAAACCCTAATTCAACTATTACAACCAAATTGAATTTATTTATACAAACAAATAAATAGACAAATATTTAAATGGACAATTAAATATAAATATGCAAAAACGATTTTTTTGTATTTATTTTATGTATGTAAAATAAATTATTTAATGTATCAAAAATAATAAAAATATAAATGATTATTTTTGAAAGGGTAGAAACCCTAATTTTTGTTTTAAATATATATATATATATATATATATATATATATATATATATATATATATATATATATATATATATATATATATATATATATATATATATATATATATATATATATATATATATATATATATATATATATATTATTTATGTACAAGAAAATAAATAAAAATATATAAAAAAGTGTTAAAAAATAAAAATGTGTGGGAAGATATTATTTAAGTGTATAAATAATAAAAATAAAAATATATAATATTTTTGTATTGTTTATAAATTTATTTAAGAAAATAAAAGTATATATTATTTAATAACTATTCTTATGCTAAAAAAATAATAAAAATAATAAAATAAAATGTGAAAATTTAAGAAAATATTTTTGATGTTTTTTAATGTTCAAGAAAAATAAATAAAGTCAGAAAATGAAAATAGAAATGGAAAATATGAAAAATAAAAACAATGGGCCAAGGGGGTACAAAGTGTAAGAAGGGGGGTGTCAAAAGCAAGGCAAGCAAGCCCAACCCATTTCCTTCATCCCTGTCCTTGAGACAGAAGCAAAACACGCGCGCCATTGTTCAAACTAGACCTCCTGCATACCTGCTCAAAAACAAAAACTTGCAACATGAAAGTTATAGCTCTTGATCACACGATTCTAACCATGTAAAAAACTTAATCTAACTCTCAAAGACCAGAGAGAATTTCATTGGCCCTAAATCTTGACCTAGTTTTTTCAGAAAGTTCAACTATCAAATACTCCTAGCTCAGTTAACATAAATGAATTCTATGCATATGTACAGCTCAAGGACAATGAGGACTACATTTTTGCTTCACAAACCTAAGCCTAATGATTCCTAAATAGAGATGTAGAAGTTTGAAAAATACTTGTTTTAGTCAAGTTCGAATATGGCAATGTAGGGGTTGTGAGTGAGGCCTGAGATACTTGCGAGCTTACTTGAAGTTCCTTTGAGCTTTCCCAATGCTTAGCTTGCTTTGGACTTGCCTGAATCTTCTTATAGAACTCAACCTGCAAACTCAGAATTTGAAAATGGTGAAGTGTGTAAATGGAGTTACAGTGGCTTGGGAATGGTTGGGATGATTTAGGTATGTTGTATGCAGTGTGTTGGAACTGGTTTCAAGCAAAACGCACGAGTGGATTTTGTTTTGGCTTATGATTTGCAGAACCTGCCCTGTTTTGGAAGAAAATGGGGTTTTTGGTGTACAAGGGTGTTTGAGAGGCTTAGATATCATGTTCTAGACTTGGTATATTTTGTTAAACTTGTTTGAAATGTTACCAAGACTTGGTTATATCAGACTCACAAGATATGGACTTTTTGCACAATGACTTGGTTTTGAAGTAAAAGGTGAAGTTGACAATGCAAATCCTGTACAGGCTTGTACTCTAGCTGCACATAGTTGGTGAGCTTTGCTTGATATTATGGAACTTTGTTTTCTGCAAGAACTTTGGTCCATGGCTCAAGGAATACAATTTGACATAAAGCATGCTTTATGTAAATGGCATTGTTAACTTTTTGCCAAAAATGGATTAAACCTTTGTATAATGCTTCATAGATCAGAACAAAGCCTTAATCCAATGTGTTTGCATTTAATTTATGAGTGTGGAAAGGTTTAAGGCCTATAAAACAAGTACAAGCATGTTTGGACATAATTTGCAACTTGTATCAATGTGCAAAATGCCTTGGCCAAAAGTGATGATTTCCCATTTTCAAACTTTCGATTCTCCCTAACCATAAATGATTTTGGAGAGTTCCTTGACATTTTGAAAATCTTGTAACATGATATACAATCCATATTTGAAATGCATTTTGATATTCAACTTGGAACTATGTCAAAAATTTCCATGAAGATAGGTCAAAATCCTGCCTAAACTAGGGCAAAATTTCAGTAAGTTAAAAGTTTCATGGACCCTTGTTCACAAAATCATAACTTGAGATTCAAGCATATTTTGGGAAAACTTTGTGAATCAAAGTTGTATATTTTGTGGAGGACTACAACTTTCATGTTTTAATTTTTCTTTGAATCCAATTGCATCATGGAGAAAAAGTTGGGGAAAGTTGGGGAAAAAATAAGAAATTTTCATAACTTAGAAAATTTCTAAGTTATGAAAATTTTCCATTTTAAACCCTAATTTTCAAAATTAGGTTTCTTGGTGAACAAGTTTCATGTTTTGACACATCTTGATGAAAAATGACCCTTGCCACTTGATTTTGACCAAAAAGTCAAAGTTTGACTTTTTAGTGTACAATTGATTTTTGATCAGTTGACTGGAAAATTCATTTGTCAATCCAATGCTTTTGAGATCTTTTGAATCTTGTGATTAGGTCAAGATGATGCCACTGAGTCCTTGAATCCAAGCTTGAGCCCAATTTGGCATTGGCTAGGTTAAAAATCAGAAGTTGCCCTTCTGCAATCAAAACCCTAGAAATGACCATTTTGCCCTTTTGATGATCTGATCAAATTTCTTGAGGAGTTGTGGTCCAAAATTGATCAAATGGTTCATATGAGCCTATAATGTTGATGTGGATAAAAAATTATGACTTTTGACTATAAATTGGCCACAATTGACTTTTTCCCCAATACAGCTGATTTTTAGGTCAATTGTCCAATTGACTGGGCAAAAATTTGATTCAAGGCTTGAAACTTGGTATGAGCAATCTTATAAGTCCAACATGAAGTATGAAAGTCACATTAAGCATTGGAGGTCCAAAAATACTTGTGCAAACTCAAACCCTAATTTTAGGTCAACAGTGCAAGGAGATGTCTTGAGCAGAGCAAACCCTAATTCTGTCTGGAGTCCAAAGAGTCTTGTGAGGGGAAATCTTGATAAAATGAGAGGGAAAATTTTGGGGTACAACATCTGTCCCTGTTCAATCTTCTTGAACCTGGAGAGTTAGATTGGCGAGTTTGTCGTTCGTGACTCGAAGGTAAAAGATGATTGGACACTAGAGTGTCCGTAAATTTGCACTCGTCAAAATGTAATTGAGGAAATGGGCTTAAAGATGCCATTTTGAGATGGTAGAATCTTGTCAGAGATGGTCTAAAAGATTCCATCCAAGACTGTTTGTTGAATATCAGGAGAATGAACATCAGAATGGTATTCGTATCTGGAACGTATCTGAGTTGAATCTGGAGATTGGATTTGTATGAGCAAGGGAATGGCGTCTGTGTCTGGAGCGTATCCGAGTTGTAACTGTATTTGGTTCTTGAATGAATAACAGAATGACTACCGTGTCTAGAGTGTATCTGTATTGTATCTGAATCTGAATCTGAATAAGCGACAGAATGACATCCGTGTCTGGAACATCTTTGGGCTGGGGAAAAGCTTGAATGAGTGACAGAATGGCTTCCGTGTCTAGTGCGTAACTAGACTGTATCTGAAGTGGAGATCTGTATGAGTAGAAGAATGACTTCTGTGGTTGGTGTGTATCTGAATCTTGTATTTGAATAAGCGACAGAATAACATCCATGTCTGGAGTATCTATGAGCTGTATCTGAATAAGCAATAGAATAGCATCCGTTTCTGGAGCATCTCTAAGCTGTTTTTTGAGCTTTGAATCTGAATAAGAAATAGAATAGCATCCGTGTCTGGAGCATCTCTAAGCTGTTTTCTGATTGTATATTGGTAGCTTGTTAATCTTATCCTGAAAAGGTTAAAATGTTAGCTGAAACACAAAGTTATGTTGCATGAAATGTATGATGCAATATATGTGTTTTATCAATGTTTAGGATATATGAATGTAATGTATGCGTATGTAAGCTGATTCGCTGTCTTGCTGAGGAAAATAAATCCTTGATAGCTAGAGATAATGAAATCCTTGAGTGTTGTCGGGGAAGATAAATCCTTGACCGCTGCTGGAGATTAAAAATCTTTGATTGTCGAGGATGAGGAATCTTTGCTGACTACTGTTGGGGATAGAAAATCCTGGACCGCTGCTGGAGATTCAAAATCTTTGATTGCTAAGGGTGAAAAATCCTTGCTGACTGCTGTTGGGGATAGAAAATCCTTGGCAACTCCCGGGGATCATCAAGAACTTTGACAACTTCTGTGGGGATGTGAGAATCCTTCATGACTTTCCTGGGGATATGGATCCTTTAAGTCTGCTTGAGACACCTGCTTGGGGTATCTGGAGACCTTTGATGACTATGGTTGGGGATTACACCATGGGAATCCTTACTCGGCTGGGGAATAAGGAAAACTCTGATGATCTCTACTGGGGATTAAACAAAGGAAAACCTTGATTTGCTGGAGAATAAAGAAAAACGTTGATGGCTTCTACGGAGAATTAAGAATGAGAAACTTTGATCTCCTGGGGAAATTGAAACCTTGGGGGATTCACTAGAGAAGTGAGAATGAGAATCTTCGATCTGTAGGGGATTAAAAACTCTGGCAACTTCACTGCTAGGGAGTTATGAAAATTTTGGCAACTTCATTGTGGAATCAGGAGTGAGAATCTTCAATCTGCTAAGGGAAAATAAATCCCTGGGGACTTCAAACTGGGGAGTTAAGAATGAGAATCTTCACTTTGTTGTGAAGTAAAAACTCTGTGGGGAATAGCTATACTGCTGGAGAGTAAGCTATCCTTCTGGAGGGTAAGTTCAAAGCTCTGGGGGAAAAGGCTTATTCTTGTTTGGAAAAAATTCAAGAGTTCGGGTTGTATGCCAATCTACTAGGGAATTATCCGAAGTTGGGGATAAAAGTTAACTGTTATCTGGTTGATTCTCAGAATTTAAGACAACTTGCTGGGGAATCTGGGGAAAACTGAATGGTTTTCGCTGTGGATTGATAGTTGGAAATTTGACTCTGTTGGGGAAGAAGGTTTCATCTCCACTGGGGATTTATGACCCAAAGTTTTTACTCCGCGGGGAATTGGGAGTTTAAAGACTCAACTCTGATGGGAATTAAAGGTTTGAAAATATAACTCCGCTGGGGATTGGGAGTTTGAAGTTTAACTCTGGCGAGGATTTTGAAATTTAATTCCGCTGGGGATATGTATTTCAAGGTTGTAGCTCCGCCGAGGATCTAGATGATATACTGCAGGAGATTTCTCTTGGAATAGCCTAAAGACATTTTCCTATCCTTTCAACCTCTCAGTAATTATTCTTTCATATTTTGTTTATTTGTAAGCAGTGATTATATTCAAATGCATATGCTCATTTAATAAATCATTGGACGTTTTCAAATAAAACACAAGTGTAAAAAAGAAGAAAAGGCAAGTAGTTTTCCTGCACTTTGAAGTATCTTTGTATTAACTTTGTGTAAGTATTTTTTACAAATGAGACATACATCCTAGTAAGAGAACGTTGTCATAAGAATAAGAAAAAATTTATACAAAGAAAGATGGTTATGTGTAAAAAAATTTCATGGGGTTCCCATTCTGTTATAGCCTTCGTAACTCTGAGTATCTTGTCCATTTGTTGCTTCGTCTGAAGATGATTGGATTGATCAGAAGCCCAAAGCTTGTCTGTGAAGAGATTGTCCTTTAAAGTGATTCAACGAGACATAGTCATACTCTTTAGTTCCCTAACTTTTGCCTGGACCGCCCTTTCAGGTTTTCAGTCCACCGGGAAACCCTTTTTTTCCCAAGTCGCCCTTTCGGGTTTTCAGCTTGCCGGGTGTACAAATTTTTTTATTTATTCCTAATTTTTGCCTGAACCGCCCTTTCGGGTTTTTGATTCACCAGGATGCCCATTTTTGCCCAAGTCGCCCTTTCGGGTTTTCAACTTGTCGGGTCATTTATGCGTAGTATCTTTTGACTATGTCTACATTCGCAGGGTGCGGCAGGTCGTCGCCGTCCATGGTGGTCAAGATCATTGCCCCACCAGAAAAGATATTTTTGATTACAAATGGTCTTTCGTAGGTAGGAGTCCATTTTCCCCTGGGATCACTTTGCGGCAAGATGATCCGCTTGATTACAAGATGCCCGACTTGATATACCTGGCGCCTGACGTTATTGTTGAAAGCCTTGATCATTCGTTTCTGATACGCCTGACCATGGCAAACAACAGTAAGTCGCTTTTCGTCAATCAAGTTAAGTTGATCAAGCTGGGTCTGAATCCAATCGTCTTCACTCAAACCAACATCTTTCATGATTCTCAAGGAGGGAATCTGAACCTCGATAGGTAAAATAGCTTCCATGCCGTATACCAAAGAATAGGGTGTTGCCCCAGTTGATGTACATGTCGTGGTACGGTACCCGTGCAGAGAAAATGGTAACATCTCATGCTAGTCCTTGTAGGTAACTGTCATCTTTTGTATGATCTTCTTGATATTTTTGTTCGCATCTTCGACAACATCGTTCATCTTTGGCCGATAGGGAGATGAATTATGATGTTGAATCTGGAACTTCTCGCACAAGGCAGTGATCATAGTGTTATTAAGGTTTGTACTGTTGTCAGTGATGATCCTTTCGGGGATACCGTACCGACAAACGAGGTTTTGCTTGATGAAGCGGGCAACCACATTCTTTGCAACGGAGGCGAAGGAAGCTGCTTCGACCCACTTGGTGAAGTAATCAATGGCCACCAAGATGAAACGGTGTCCATTGGATGTTGTAGGCTTGATCTCTCCAATCATGTCGATTTCCCACATAGCAAATGGCCAAGGAGCTGTTAAGACATTGAGAGTAACTGGAGGTATATGTACCTTGTCTGCATAGATTTGGCATTTGTGACAAGTCCTAGAATGTTGATGGCAGTCATCTTCCATGGTAGACCAGTAATAGCCTACCCGTAGAATCTTCTTAGCCATTGTATGTCCGCTCGAGTGAGTGCCAAAGGTACCATTGTGCAGTTCAGCCATGATCTGCTCAGCTTCAACCTTGTCAACACAACGGAGCAGAATGAAATCATGATTGCACTTTTATAGGATACCATTGCTCAAAAAGAACTTTGCCAAGAATCTCCTTAAGAACTTTTTATCGTTGACTGAAGCTCCTTCAGGGTATTCTTGTGCTTCGAGATACCTTTTGACGTCATGAAACCACGGTCAGTCCATTACTTCTTCGGTATTAATCTCGTGACAATACGCAGGTTCTTCCACCCGTTCAATGGTGATTTGGGGAGCCTCATTATCCCAGTTAAGTTTAAACATGGATGACATTGTAGCTAGCGCATCTGCTAGCTGATTCTCTTCTCGCGGGAAGTGCTCGAAGGTAATCTGCTCGAAATGTGGTAACAATGTCAAGACATGTTCTTTGTAAGGGATGAGGTTTGGATGTTTAGTATCCCACTCTCCTTTGATCTGACTGATAACCAAAGATGAGTCCCCAAACACAATCAAGGATTTGATTCCCAAGTCAATTGCATCCTTGAGACCAAAGATACAAGCTTCACACTCTACCATGTAGTTGGTGCAGCTGAAGCAGAGTCTGGCGGTGAAAGGTGTATGGCAACCTTCTGGGGAAATAATTACGGCTCTGATACCATTGCCAAGTGCATTGGAGGCACCATCAAAGTACAGGGTCCATCGGGATCCTTGTTCAGGTCCGTCATACGGTTTATTCTTTTCAATGTTGTCCAATGTCATGATATCCTCGTCGGGGAAGTCGAACCTCATGGATTGGTAATCTTCGACAGCTTGATGGGCCAGATTATCGGCTAATACACTCCCCTTTATAGCTTTTTGGGTCGTGTACTGTATATCATACTCTGTGAGGATCATCTGCCATCTAGCGATTTTTCCGGATAGAGCAGGCTTTTCAAAGATGTACTTGATCGGATCCATCTTAGAGATCAGCAAAGTGGTATGAGTCAACATATATTGCCTTAGCCGGCGAGCAGCCCATACTAAAGCGCAACAAGTTTTCTCGAGCAGTGAGTATCGGCTCTCACAGTCGGTAAAATTTTTGATAAGGTAATAAATGGCATGCTCTTTTCGGCCAGATTCGTCATGTTGGCCCAGTACGCACCCTATTGAATTCTCTAGGACGGTCAGATACATGATTAGCGGCCTTCCTTCGACGGGTGGCATCAAGATAGGAGGTTCTAGCAAATACTCCTTGATTTTATCGAAAGCAACTTGATAGTCATCATTCCATTTAACCACCTGATCTTTCTTCAACAGCTTGAAGATTGGTTCACAGGTAGATGTTAGGTGAGAAATAAACCTTGCAATGTAGTTTAGGCGTCCCAAGAAACCTCTGACCTCCTTCTCAGTGCGAGGGGCAGGCATTTCTTGTATAGCTTTGACTTTGGCAGGATCAACCTCGATGCCTTTCTTACTAACAATGAAACCCAAGAGTTTACCGGACCTGACTCCGAAAGTGCACTTGTTAGGGTTCAGTCTGAGCTTGTACTCTTTCAACCTGACAAACAGCTTTTGCAGATGGTTGAGGTGTTCTTCTTCAGTTTGTGAATGGGCTATCATGTCGTCTACGTAGACCTCTATCTCATGATGTATCATATCATGAAACAAAGCTACCATGGCGCGTTGATAGGTTGCCCCGACATTCTTCAATCCGAATGGCATCACTTTATAACAGAACGTACCCCACTGTGTTACAAAAGTAGTTTTCTCCATGTCCTCAGGGGCCATTTTGATCTGGTTATACCCTGAAAATCCGTCCATGAAAGAAAATACCTTGTGTTGAGCTGTATTGTCAACCAAGATGTCAATGTGTGGTAGTGGAAAGTCATCTTTAGGGCTGGCCCTGTTTAGGTCTCTGTAATCCACGCACATTCTCACTTTGCCGTCCTTCTTAGGCACGGGCACAATGTTAGCAACCCATTATGGATAGGAAGTAACAACAATAAATCCAGCATTGAACTTCTTCATCACTTCAGCTTTGATCTTTTCAGACCTGTCGGGCCTCATGCGGCGAACTTTCTATTTAACTGGTGGACAGTCTTCTCTTGTAGGGAGACGGTGAACCACAATATCTATATCAAGTCTCGGCATGTCTTCGTAAGACCAGGCGAAGATCTCAACATATTCATTCAACAGCTGAATTAAGCGCTCCTTGACACTTGGCTCTAGGTTGGAACCCACTCTAACTTCTTTTATGTCTTCCTCTGTACCCAAGTTGATTGTCTCTAACAACTCCTCGTGAGGTAGAATAGCCCTTTCTTCCTGTTGTAGTAGTCTAGCCAATTCTCCAGGCACTTCACAGTCTTCATCACCTTCGTATTCAGCATGGTAGACCAGATCTTCAGAGTCACTGAAGTCCATAGCAGAATTGTTACCCATGGAATCTAGAATGGATGGGTACCTGCATTTGTGAGTGTGGGTGTGTGTAAGGGATAGCCACCTTTAAACAAATAAAATGTAAAAACAAAGAAAATGAACACAAAAGTTTATATGTAAAAACGTCCATGATTCATTAAAATGGCATATGAAGATGAAAAATCAAACCCTTACAAATGGACCTATGTACCTCGGGTAAGGCATAAGGTTAAAAGTGTACGAATTGTTTAAGAATTATTACAAACCAACATAAATGTTTGAAAGATAAATTACTGATTGATGAAAGTAATGGGAACAAAGTCCTTTGCCTCCCAATTGCATAGTCCTCCTTCCACAGTAGGGAAAATTCAGTCTTCCAGGTTGCTCTCCTCTTCATTATCCTCCAAAGCATTGACTCCATGATGGGTGATCTTCACTGGTGGTCCTCCAGCCCGGGAGCGACACACAACCTTTTGAGCAGAAGCAGTGAAACCCAAGCCGAATTTATCAGATTTAAAGGGAAAGTCTGGAAGTTGCCCCCAGATTGTGCTTCCTCCTTCTTCAATCACAGCCTTTGCATCTTTGAGTGACGACATCCGAGGCGGAGGTCTGGTAACCACAGGTACAGAAGAAACTGTCTTGGCTGCCGCAATCTCCTGAGCTACCTCTTCAAAATGCTGAAAGGGGGTTTCGATGAATTCACCATCCAATTCCACATAGCGGAAAGAATTAAGATGGCTTATCATGTATTCCTCTTCATCGTGAAATGTCACAATTTTCCCCTGGACAGGGTACTTGAGCTTCTGATGCAGAGTAGAAGTAACGGCTCCAGCATGATGAATCCAGGGTCTTCCCAACAAGCAAGAATAGAAGGGATGGATGTCCATGACATAGAATGTGGAGTTGAAGGTTTTAGTTCCCACTTTAATCGGGATGTCCACCTCCCCATGGACCATCCTTTTAGAACCATCAAAGGCTCTGACAATGATGTTGTTGGGTTTCAAAGTTAAACCTTCACAATCTAGCCTATCCAATTTCTTCTTTGGTAAGACGTTCAGCGATGAACCAGTGTCTACCAGAATGTGTGCTAGAGTAGTCCCTCTGCATTCCACCAAGACATGCAGAGCATCATTATGTTTTCTCCCTTTGATTATTAGATCAGCATCAGAGAATCCTAAATCGCTGTCTGCTGTTAGGCTAGCTACACATTCCTGGAACTGATCCGCGGAGGTTTCCTGGGCCACATGGGCCGTCTTCAAAAATATGATCAGATCTTTGGCATGACCTTCTGAACAAAGCAGCAAGGCCAACATAGAAATCTTTGAGGGGGTTTTCCCCAGTTGCTCCACAACATTATAATCGCTTTTCTTGATTATTTTCAAAATCTCTTCCATTTCTTTTTGAGAGGTCTCAGGGATGAACAACGGCTGAGCCTTCATCCTGATAGGCTCTTCTTGTATCCCTTTCCCTCTATCATCAGCAGCAATATAGGGGACAACTTCAAGAGTCACAACTTCTTCAATAACTGGACTTCTTGCAGATATGTTGACTGACACATGGGTAACCTTAGGAGGAGCTGAGGGTCCGAAGATTGCCTTTGGACGCGCAATCTCCAGAGAGAAAATTCTTCCACTTCGGGTGATTTTACTCGTTCCGACAATGTTTCCAATGTTGGAAGTCTCTTCATCAGAACTCTCTTTAGTCGATTCAATTTTCTTAATACCGTGGTAAAAGATCTCTCCCCCATAGTTCCACGGTATTGATTTGTTGGACTTGTACGGGATAGGCCGCGGCATGGTTATCTTCAAAGGTACAATCTTTGGATCGGATGTAATATTAACAGGTCTTTTGGAGACCTTGGAAAGATTGGCGGATATGGTAATTATCGAAACATCATTGACAGGATTTGGTGTAACAGGAGTCTTTTCAAAAAGTATTTCTTGGTTTTCCATTAGGCGTTGGATGCCTAACTTCAACAACGGACAGTCGGTTGGTAAGGATGAACAAAGTCAGCAATCTTCTTCAAATCCTGGGAAAATCCCAGCCTTCAGCAAATTCAACTTGATTATCGGTAGCGGAGTCATCAAATCATCAACAGTAGCAACAAAGAGATCTTCTTCAACAGCATGGGCATTGTGGCCATGCTTTGGCATCATAGCAGAGATCACATTAGGCTTTTTAGGGGCATCGAATTCCACTTCTTTAGCATCTATTAAATCCTAAATCTTATTCCTGAGGGCCCAACAATTGTTGGTGTCGTGCCCCAGGCTGTCTAAATTATAAGCACACTTGGCATTGGGATGATAGTATGGTGAAGTTGTATTCAGATTCTTCGGGGCCTCTCTCAAACTGGCAAGGTTTAACTTCAAAAGATGAGGGAGAACCTGAGCGGGGGTCATGTTAATCCGGGTGAATTGCGGTGCAGGCCTCTCTACCCTTGCTTGGTTGGTTTTGGGTTGATTGTTTCTAGGCTGGTCAGCTGCAGACTTCTGAACCATTACAGCCCCCACCGCTGGCCGACACTCAACTCTTCCTTGAATTCTTTGGGAGTAGACAAATGATACCTCTTTCTTTGCTGGAAAGGTATTTTTGATGGCAGCGGAAGTAGATGCATCCTTTTGAATTTTCCCGCTCTTTATGCCGGCTTCAACTCTCTCACCAGTCAAAATTAACTCGGTGAACCCCACAGACGAACTTCCAATCAGTTGATTGAAAAAAGGGCCTGACAGTGTACCCAAGAAAATATCTACCAGCTCCCTCTCAGAGAGAGGTGGTTGCACTCGTCCCGCCAAGTCTCTCCAATTCTGGGCATACTCTTTGAAACCTTCATTTGAGACCATGCCCATACTCTGTAATTGAGTACGGGTTGGTGCTAAATCCGCATTATATTGATATTGTCTGTAGAAGGCGGCCGCCAAATCCTCCCAATTGTGCACATTAGACCTCTCTAGCTGGTAAAACCAATCTTATCTGCGTCCCCGAAAGATTGTCCTGGAAGAAATGGACCCACGGATCCTTGTTAGAAAAATGTGGTTGGATTTTTCTGATGTAAGATCACAGTTGCATCTTTGGACAAGACAAACCATCGTATTTAGAAAATATAGGCACTTTAAACTTGGGGGGAATCATAATCCCGGCAACCAACCCTAGCTCCTCAAATTCCATCCCAGGCACCTTCTGCACCTCCATGAGAGCCAGACGTTCTTCCATATTCTTGTACTTGTCATCTGCAGGAGGGTACTGCTGTTCAGAATAGTCTTCATCCTCCTCCTCTTCTTCTTCCTCAGACTCAGATTGCACTGCAGTTCCTTTACCCTTTCCTACCCCTTCATCAGATGTTGAGGGGAAATCCAGGACCCTTCTAGCTTGACCTTCGAATCTTCTACCCATAGTAGCCACACCAACCCTCTTCTTTTTCTTTTTCTCCTTTTCCTTTTCCAACAAGGTTTTGAGCTCCTCCTGACCCTTTGCCAAGGTCATGAGTAACTATTGGAACTGTGAATTCTGCACTTGTAAGTCTTTTACCGTCTGCTCTATATCTATCTTTCTAAAATAAACAACAGAGAGATAAGGAAACCTAGTGTGAAGACCTGCTTATGCATATGATGAATGCTATGTATTCATGTAATGCGTTCAAGGATTCAGAAATTCAAAGTTGTTTTAAACAAAAAGAACACACGTCATATTAATAACATAGAATTTTTTAGTACATAAATTCCCCATGGCCAAAATAATACAAAATTCTAATGTAAAAAGACGTTGCGCATCCTCTTTGGTGCAAGGTAGGTGTTGAGAGTCTGCTCTTTGTGAAGTTGGTGAGTAAGTTCTAAAACCTTCTTCTCACTAGCGTAGAATTGGGCTTCAAAAGTATCACGTTCTCCCTTGAGCTGTATCCAACTCCTTTGCAAATCTTCAATGATGTTGGCATGTCAGGATGTTGGAGGGTGTATGGAACCTCTCCTTCCATAACAGGCTCTTTGATCACAGGAAGCATGTAGGGGTAAGGCGTCATAAGACTTTGGGCGCGGGTTCGTACTCACTTGAGGTAAGGCTCAAGGGGGATTGAATTCTTGTGTCCCAAGGTCTTACTGTCCACCTTGTTGGGCATTCTCCAAGCTCGGATAAACCTTTGTCGAAGTCCTTGATCGTTGTTGTCGAAGTCAAAAGCCAAGTCTGGAATCAGCATGTCATGTGGGCCATCCCTTCGGGCATACCCAAATTTTCTCAGAGCCAAGCAGGGGTTGTAGGTAATGCCTCCCCTAATTCCAAGTAGAGGGACATTATGGAATTCCCCACAATGATCAATGATGATAACATTTTCTCCGGATCAAGAACACCAATGAACATCTGAATGTGTAAGAGTCATCAATCGTTGTGACCACCTCAAACCTTGCTCATTCTTCAAAACTGATTGGGGAAGATGAGAAATAAACCATCTTGCCAGTAGAGGAGTACAACACATGAGAACACCTCTTTTCCTCATTGTTCGAGTGTGAACTGAGTGGAGGATATCCCCAAGCAATGTAGGCACCGGTTGCAAGCCATGAAAATTTTGACAGCACTGACATCTATATGTTGGTCAAGGTTTGGGAACAAGACCAACCCATAGATGAGAAGAGCTACAATCTCCTCAAAAGCTTGTAAGTCCAATGAATTCCAGCAGCTTTGGGCCTTCTCAAACAGAAACTTTGACAAGAAACCCTTGACACCACTTCTAGTTTCCCAATGGCCTATGATATCAGATGGTTGCAAGTGTAGGGCTTGAGCAACATCTTCAGGCTTTGGATCTCTTTTCGTACCGTTGTAGGGTAGTTGATGGAGAATAGGAATCCTCAGGAGTTGAGAAAATTCCTCCAAAGTAGGCACAAGCTGGTAATCAGGAAATGTGAAGCAGTGGTGTAGGGGGTCAAAGAACTGGAAGAGAACTTTCACCATGTCTTCCTCAGTGTTAGTGTTGACTAAGTTTAGAAGACGACCATGCCTCTCGGTGAATGGAGAATTATCAGGAATCCTTGAAGCTAGCTCCTTGAGTTAAGGAGGAATTCTTACAAGGTTGACTTGAATGGTTTTCCTGCGAAGTGATTCCATTACCTACAAAACAAGAACAAAGATGAAGATCCAAATCCTTGAAATGGTTAGTGGATGCATATGATGCTTCATGATGTCCATGATGTTATGCACAAGTATATATGTACAAACAAATCATACAAGTTTCTAGTTTTAGGCTTTAATGGGGTTTCATAGGTAAGTACCCTCTTGAAGTTTAGTTGGCTCAACCTGTCCTATAAATAGTAACCGGGTTCTAAAGAGCTCAATATCACTGGATTATCTTCTGTCTTTATTGTTTCATTTTAGCCACTTTACTGGCGACCGAAATATTCCAAGAAAACAACCCTCAATGAGTGTAGTATCGAGTATCTACCAACTTTGGATTGCACTAAAGCCGGTCACCTCATTACCCCTAAAAAGGCCAAGTTGGTCAAGTAAAGGTTCTAAAAGTCCATTAGTGCTTCATGACATCACTCATCGGCCCCGTATTCTCTTTGATTGACTCAAAGGCTACCGGTACCCACAAATATGTCACACTAATATAGCCATTGCTTCAACCATATGGGTATACCCCGCACAGTTTCCACAATGTATTGCTATTTACCTATGAATGTTTCCCAAATCCGGGTAGAGGATTCAAACCCAAACAATAGAACCAAATGTAAAGCAATCAAGTCAAGCAAGATAAGCATGTAAAGGTGATCTAAAACCCTAAGGTAACCCCACTTTTAGATGATCCCCAGCAGAGTCGCCATTTCTGTGATGCGGTGGGAGAACTGACTTGAGGTTTTGCGTTTGTGTTTGCAAATGTTTCGGTTTAGCAAGAGTCGCCACCGACTTTTTATTTTATCCAAAGGAAAAGTCAAAAAGCACAGAAAAGACCTTTGAGATTGTTTTTGGGTTCGGGGGGTAGATTATGAAAAGGGAAGGTGCTAGCACCCTTTTCATCCATAGTTTTCCATGGGCTCTTAGTTACTTGTTTTAGATCACTTGCTTTTGCTTTTCAATTGTTTGAAATGGTGCTTTGTGTGTGGTTTTGAAAATATTTTGAAAAGAGGTCATCGTTGTGGCAACCTTTGTAATGATTCTTGTTTGAATGTATACAAAGGTGTTTGTCTTTTTAAAAATGTTTCAATGTTTGAAAATTTGTTTTGGGAAAATGTTTTGAAATTGTGTTGTGATGTGTTTTTGAAAATAGCAAGGATGTTTGCAAGTTTGATCAAGTAACTAGGAGTTGTATACCCTACTCAAAGATCATTCCTACACATTTTTAACCCTTTGACATTTTTGTTTTACCATTGTATTTGGTAAACAACCTTGTGTTTGGATGTTAAACAGGACAGGCACGGGTCATCGTATGACCATGATAGCAATTGTGCCAAGTATCTTAGCAAGTGTTTTTAAGGGTCTAGATCATTTTTGTATAGGAAACCAAAATAGCGTCATCGAGGGACTATGATCTTTTGTTTTTGTTTTGTTTTGCCAAGATACCTAGCATGCATACCATGTCCATTTTTAAGGCAACAAGTGGATGAAACCCTAGGGGTGCTTGTGTGCGTTGTGTTGTAATTTTTCATGCATTTTTGTCTTGTATTAGGTCAAGCTACTTGTTTTGATTTTTGGTTATCATACAAACCCTAATCTTTCTATCATGCATATTTGAAAGCAATAAAGTGCGTAAAAGTAAATCTAATACTATTACAACATTATTATGGGTAGGGGGTACAAGTTCGAATAGGGGGTATTTGCACAAAAATAAAACCCTAATTCAACTATTACAACTAAATTGAATTTATTTATACAAATAAATAAATAGACAAATATTTAAATGGTCAATTAAATATAAATATGCAAAAATTATTTTTTTTATTTATTTTATGTATGTAAAATAAATTATTTAATGTATCAAAAATAAGAAAAATAAAATGATTATTTTTGAAAGGGTAGAAACCCTAATTTTTGTTTTAAGAAAATATATATATTATATTATTTATTTATGTACAAGAAAATAAATAAGAATATATACAAAAGTGTTAAAAAATAAAAATGTGTGGGAAGATATTATTTAAGTGTATAAATAATAAAAATAAAAATATATAATATTTTTGTATTGTTTATAAATTTATTTAATAAAATCAAAGTATATATTATTTAATAACTATTCTTATGCTAAAAAAATAATAAAAATAATAAAATAAAATGTGAAAATTTAAGAAAATATTTTTGATGTTTTTTAATGTTCAAGAAAAATAAATAAAGTCGGAAAATGAAAATAGAAATGGAAAATATGAAAAATAAAAACAATGGGCCAAAGGGGTGCAAAGAGTAAGCAGGGGGTGTCAAAAGCAAGGCAAGCAAGCCCAACCCATTTCCTTCATCCCTGTCCTTGATACAAAAGCAAAACACGCGCGCCATTGTTCAAACTGGAACTCCTGCATACGTGCTCAAAAACAAAAACTTGCAACGTGAAATTTATAGCTCTTGATCACACGATTCTAACCATGTAAAAAACTTAATCTAACTCTCAAAGACCAGAGAGAATTTCATTGGCCCTAAATCTTGAACTAGTTTTTTCAGAAAGTTCAACTATCAAATACTCCTAGCTCAGTTAACATAAATGAATTCTATGCATATGTACAGCTCAAGGACAATGAGGACTACATTTTTGCTTCACAAACCTAAACCTAATGATTCCTAAATAGAGATATAGAAGTTTGAAAAATACATGTTTTAGTCAAGTTTGAATATGGCAATGTAGAGGTTGTGAGTGAGGCTTGAGATACTTGTGAGCTTGCTTGAAGTTCCTTTAAGCTTTCCCAATGCTTAGCTTGCTTTGAACTTGCCTGAATCTTCTTGTAGAACTCAACCTGCAAACTGAGAATTTGAAAATGGTGAAGTGTGTAAATGGAGTTACAGTGGCTTGGGAATGGTTGGGATAGTTTAGGTATGTTGTAAGGAGTGTGTTGGAACTGGTTTCAAGCAAAACGCCGAGTGGATTTTGTTTTGGCTTATGATTTGCAGAACCTGCCCTGTTTTGGCAGAAAATGGGGTTTTTGGCGTACAAGGGTGTTTGAGAGGCTTAGAGCTCGTGTTCTAGACTTGGTATATTGTGTTAAACTTGTTTGAAATGTTACCAAGACTTGGTTATATCAGACTCACAAGATATGGACTTTTTGCACAATGACTTGGTTTTGAAGTAAAAGGTGAAGTTGACAATACAAAGCCTGTACATGCTTGTACTCTAGCTGCACATAGTTGGTGAGCTTTGCCTGATATTAGGGAACTTTGTTTGCTGCAATAACTTTGGTCCATGGCTCAAGGAATACAATTTGATATAAAGCATGCTTTATGTAAATGGCATTGTTAACTTTTTGCCAAAAATGGATTAAACATTTGTATAATGCTTCATAGATCATAACAAAGCCTTAATCTAATATGTTTGCATTTAATTTATGAGTGTGGAAAGGTTTAAGGCCTGTAAAACAAGTACAAGCATGTTTGGACAGAATTTGCAACTTGTATCAATGTGCAAAATGCCTTGGCCAAAAGTGATGATTTCCCATTTTCAAACTTTCGATTCTCTCTAACCATAAATGATTTTGGAGAGTTCCTAGACATTTTGAAAATCTTGTAACATGCTCTACAATCCATATTTGAAATGCATTTTGAGATTCCACTTGGAACTATGTGAAAAATTTCCATGAAGATAGGTCAAAATTCTGCCTAAACTAGGGCAAAATTTCACTAAGTTAAAAGTTTCATGGACCCTTGTTCACAAAATCATCATTGAGATCCAAGCATCTTTTGGGAAAACTTTGTGAATCAAAGTTGTATATTTTTCGGAGGACTACAACTTTCATGTTGTAAGTTTTCTTTGAAGCCAATTGCATCATGGAGAAAAAGTTGGGCAAAGTTGGGGGGAAAATAAGAAATTTTCATAACTTAGAAAATTTCTAAGTTATGAAAATTTTCCATTTTAAACCCTAATTTTCAAAATTAGGTTTCTTGGTGAACAAGTTTCATGCTTTGACACATCTTGATGAAAAATGACCCTTGGCACTTGATTTTGACCAAAAAGTTAAAGTTTGACTTTTCAGTGTACAGTTGATTTTTGATTAGTTGACTGGAAAATTCATTTGTCAATCCAATGCTTTTGAGACCTTTTGAACCTTGTGATTAGGTCAAGATGATGCCATCGAGTCCTTGAATCCATGCTTGAACCCAATTTTCCATTGGCTAGGTTAAAAATCAGAAATTGCCCTTCTACAATCAAAACCCTAGAAATGACCATTTTTCCCTTTTGATGATCTGATCAAATTTCTTGAGGAGTTGTGGTCCAAACTTGATCAAATGGTTCATATGAACCTATAATGTTGACGTGGACCAAAAATTATGAGGTTTGACTGTAAATTGGCGACAGTTGACTTTTTCCCTAATACAGCTGATTTTTAGGTCAATTATCCAATTGACTGGGCAAAATTTTGATTCAAGGGTTGAAACTTGGTATGAGCAATCTTATAAGTACAACATGAAGTATGAAAGTCACATTAAGCATTGGAGGTCCAAATATCCTTGTGCAAACTTAAACCTTAATTTTAGGTCAACAGTGCAAGGAGATGTCTTGAGCAGAGCAAACCCTAATTCTGTCTCGAGTCCAAAGAGTCTTGTGGGGGGAAATCTTGACAAAATGAGGGAAAATTTTGGGTTACAACAGGAGGCTTGGGCAAAAAAGGGTATCCCGGTGGATTGAAAAACCGAAAGGGTGGTCCAGGAAAAAGTTATGGATTAAAGCGTATCACTATGTCTCATTGGATCATCTTGTGACCAGACTTCGGTATCGACTATCAAGCTTAGACGGTGCCAACCAATCTGATCAACCTTCGGCCAAGTAGCAAAGTGATGAGATGCTTGAAGATATAAAGGCAATAGTAGGTTTGGAACCCAATGAGGTCATTTCACATAGCTGTATTTCTTTCTTTTAAACAAATTGAATAATTTATGTCTTTCGGAGATGTTATCTTAGCATTTTTGAGGGACTAAGAACATTTTATAAGGCAACTTTGAATAGCATCATCGAGGGACTATGATCTTATATTTGTTTGTTTTGATAAAATACCTTACATGCGTAATATGCCATTTTTGTATAAGGCAACCAAGTGGAGTAACGCTAGGGGTGCTTGTGTGCAAGTGTGTTATTTTCATGCTTGATTTTGTCTTGGATTAGGGTTTTCTATTTGATTGGTTTTTATCTTTCCATACAAACCCTAATTGCTAACATATTATATAAAAGCGATAAATTGAAAAATTTAAAGATTACTACGCTATTACAACACTTTGTGGGAGGGCGGGGGGGGGGGGTATACAATTGATGAATGGGGATTGCAATAATATAACCTAATTAATCTATTACAACCAAAATGAATTTATACAAGTATTGGAATAAATAATGTACAAGATGATTTAAATATGCAAAGATATGTAAATGCAAAAGAAGATTTTGTTTTGTTTTTTTTTATGTAAAAAGTTTTAACCTAAGCCTAATAAATAAATCAAGATTAAACTTAAATTAATTAAGAAAGGAAATTATTTTTTAGAAAAGATTTTGATTAAACCCTAATTCTAATTTATTAAAAGGAAATAAATTTCTTTAAGTATTTTTGTATTTTTGTCTTGAAAATAATATATGGTATTTATGAAGTATTTTGGTATTTTTATGTGTTAAAATAAATATTTAATAGGTGTGAAGAAAAAATAAATATTTAACCTGATTCTACTTTAATTTACAAGTTTATTAAAAAAAGATAGTATATAACTTAAATAAAAAAATATTTTTTATGAGAAAATAAAATAAAATAAAACAAAATATAATATTTATCATTTTTATATTTTTTATGATTAAGAAAATATATTTGGTAAAATAAAAATAAAAATAAAATAAGTAAATAAAATATTTGGGCCAGGGGTGTCATGAGTAAACTGGAAGTAGCATATTAGCAAAAAACAAGAGGCCCAAGAAACTGAAGCCCAAGCTACAAGAGGACAAAAATGAAACAAATGTGAGAAAAAATGCAAAAAGGCAGGCACCAAGGCTCGAACTCATGACCTATGGTATTTTTGCGCGCTGCCTTACCACTGGGGTGGCTGTACATCCGTTAGTCTAAATGAAAACACAAATGCATAACACAAAACATTGCCTTGCCCTGTACTTCATCTTCAACCTTTAGCCAGCCGGACCCCCTGTAACTTTTTCATTTCTCAACAAAAATGGAAAGTGATAACATGAACATTATAGCATTTTACTTCACGATTCTAACCATGTGCATAACTAAAACTATAAGTCCAAGATCAGAGAGAATTTTGTTGGCCCTAATTCTTAACCTAATTTTTTCAGAAACTTCAAACTTAAAATTCTCTAAACTCAAGCCAAATAAATGCAAGCTATGGATATGTACAGCTTCGTAACAATGATGTCTACATTTTATATTCACAACTGGAAAGATAACTATGCCTGTATTAAGAGTTAGAAAAACAGAAAACTCACCTTGAAAATGGAAACCGTGTTTTGAAAATGAGCTTGCTTTAGGATGTTGTGACGATCAGGTTAGCTTCCTTGATCCTCTAGGAAGCTAATGCAATGCTTAGCTAGTCTTGAGGGTGGATGGAATGGTCTAGAGAAGTCCACATGTGTTTCTCTGTTTCTGAACTTCAACAATGGGGAAGATGGAGTTACAGTGATGTTTCAGGGTGTGGGATGGTTTACTTGTAAGGTAAGGAAGCTTGGGAAAGCAAAAGGCCTGAAAATGCACGAGTGAAATGGAAGATTCACTTCACAAGTCAGAAATGACAAGTTTGGAGGCTTGGTATGCAACTTCTGATTCTAGGGTGTTTCAAGACTTGGGAATTCGTTGTTTTAGTTGCAAAATGATGGCTTTATATATAGCAAAAGGTTGGAGGACTTGTGCTTGCTCAGAAGTACAAGATCACATGTCTTGCTACATTTCTTGTTTTTGAAGCAAGTGTGAGAAGTGACTTATTAAGGCATGATTCTGATCTTGTAGGGTGGCTTGAAGCTTTAAACATGTTTTGTTCAGGTTTAGAGGCTTGGTTTTTGCAGAAAGAACAAGTCCAAGGCTCAAGAAATGGAAAAATGCAAAAAGCATGCTTTTCCAAAATGGCAATGTTGCCTTTCTTCCAAAAATGGCTATTTTATTGTACAATGCATTGAATGCTTGGCTTTATGGCATGAAACCTTGTGCAATCCATTAATGGTGGAGTGACAGATGAGTTTGAGGCCTGAAAAGTGAAGATTGTACAGCCAATTTGCAAATTTGAAAACTTGTTCTTCATGAAAATGACCTATAATCAAAGTGATAAAACCCTAATTCATCTCTTCGATTCTCTCTACTGAAGAATGATCTCAAGGATTTCTTGGACATTTTGAAAAGCTTGTAATGTTCTCTACAACCCATATTTGAAATGATTTTTAAAATTCCTCATGGAACTAGGTGAAAAGTTGCCATGAATTTAGGTCAAAAACCTGCCTAACTAGGGCAAAAT
This sequence comes from Vicia faba, assembly GCA_948472305.1. Classification (NCBI taxonomy): domain Eukaryota; kingdom Viridiplantae; phylum Streptophyta; class Magnoliopsida; order Fabales; family Fabaceae; genus Vicia; species Vicia faba. The sequence goes on along the minus strand of OX451738.1, from coordinate 1,217,764,564 downwards.
TTCACTAAGTTGTTTTAGTTCATGAGCATTTATTCACAAAATTATATCTTTAGATCCAAGCATCTTTAGGAGAAATTGTGTGAATAAAAGTTTTATGTTTCATGGAGATCTACAACTTTCATGTTGGGAACTTCCTTTGAATCATTTTGTATCATGGTGAAAATTTGGCCTAAAGTTGAGAAAAAATAAGAAATTTTCTATACTTAGAAAAATTTGAAGTTAAGAAATTTCAAATTTCAAAACAAGATCTTCAATCCTTGATTTCTTAATGAACAAGTTTCACATTTTGACATGTTTTGATGAATTGTGATCCTTGGCACTTGAATTTGACCAAAAAGTCAAAGTTTGACTTTTCAGTATACAGTTGACTTTTGATCAGTTGACTGAAAAATTCATCTGTCAATCCAATGAATTTGTAATGTTTTGAATCATTTCATTAGGTCAAGATGATGCAATTGAACTCTTGAAATCATGCTTCAAACCAATTGATCATTTTCTAGGTCAAAAATCAGAAATTGCCCCTTCTCAATCAAAACCCTAATTTTGACCATTTTTCCCTTTTGATGATTTGATCAAATTTCTTAGGGAATTATGGTCGAAACTTGATCAAATGATACATATGAGTCTAAGATGTTGATGTAGATCAAAAATTATGAAGTTTGACTGAAAATTGGCCATGGCTGACTTTTTCCCCAATATAGCTGATTTTTAGGTCAACTGTCTAATTGACTGATCAAAAGTGTGATTCAAGGCTTGAAACTTGACATGAGTAATCTTGGGTGTCCCTAATGATCCTTGAAAGTCATATGAAGCATTGATAGTCCAAAAATCCTTGTGCAAGCTCAAATCCTAATTTTGGTCATCAATGCATGAGGAGGTGTCTTGAGCTGGTCATACCCTAATGTAGTCTTGAGTCAAAGAGATCTTGTGAGAAAATTATTGATAAGTGAGAGGTAAAATTTTGGGGTACAACAGCTGCCCCTGTTCAATCTTCTTAAACTTGAAGAGTTAGACTGGCGAGTTTCGCCATTCGTGACATGAAGGTGGAAGATGATTGGACACTAGAGTGCCCAGAAATTTGCACTCGGCGATGCGATGATTGAAGGAATGGGCTTAAAGATGCCATTTGGAGAGATGATAGAAAGTTATTGGAGATGGGCTTGTAGATGCCATCCGGAAATGATTGCTGAACTGAATTTGTGAGCTGAAATTGTATGGGTATCAGAATGGCGTCCGTGTCTGGAGCGTATCTGAACTGTATCTGAAAGTTTGAATCTGAATGAGTATCAGAATGGAATCTGTGTCCGGAGCGTATCTGAACTGTATCTGAAATTTTGAATCTGAATGAGTATCATAATGGCATCCGTGTCTGGAGCGTACTTGAACTGTATCCGAAAGTTTGAATCTGAATTAGTATCAAAATGGCATATGTATCTGGAGCGTATCTGTACTGTATCTGAAAGTTGAATCTGAATGAGTATCAAAATAGCATTAGTATCTGGAGTGTATCTGTACTGTATCTGAAATTTGAATCTGAATTAGTATCAGAATGGCATCTGTATCTGGAGCATATCTGTACTGTATCTGAGAGTTGAATAAGTTTCAGGATGGCATCCACGTCTGGAGCGTATCTGAGCTGTATCTGAAAACTCTGAACATTGTTAATGATAGTTGTTAATCTTATCCTGAAAAGGGTAAAATGTTAGCTTAAAATGCCAAGTCATGATACATGAAATGTATGCATAATGGGATTATGTTGTATGCATTTGTGTTTATCAATGTTTATGATTATGAATGCGATGTATGTGTATGTGAGTTGATTTGTTGCACTGTTGTTTGATTTAGGGAAAATAAATCCCTGACTGCTGCTGAGGATATGTAAGTCTTCACGTCTTGAAGTTGAAGTATTGGTGAGTTTCTTCTGAGAGAGATAAACTCTGTCGTAAGGGAAATGCCATGTACTGCTTGTAAAATCCTATTGGGGAATCCTGAGAAATTTGACGACTTCTACTGGGGATCAATAATTTGAAACTTTGTTCCGTTGGGGATTTAAATGGCATACTGTAGGGGATTACTTATGGAATAGCCTAGAGACATTTTCCTATTCTTTTAACCTATCAGTAATTGTCTCTTTTCAATTTGTTCATTTGTAAACAATAATTATGTTCAAATGCATATGTTCAACAATGAATCATTGGACGTTTTCGTAAACAAAACACGAGCGTAAAGAAAAGACAAATAGCTTTTTCATTTTCAAAGGGACATTTTGTATTGACTTTGAGCAAATGTTTTTGTACAAGGGGACAAACATTCTAGTAAGAAAATGCTGTCATAAAAGAGAGAAAATTTGATATAAAGAAAATAGCTATGTGTAATAATCCCATGGGGTTTCCATTCTACTATAGCCTTCGTATCTCTGAGCATCTTGTCTATTTGTTGCCTTATCCGAAGATGACTGAATTGATTAGAACCTTTGAGTTTGTTCGTGGAAGCCAAAGTTTCTTTGTAAAGTGATCCGATGGGACATAGTCATACGCTTTAATTCCCTAACTTTTTTCTGGACCGCCCTTTCAGGTTTTCAGTCCAACGGGAAACCCTTTTTTACCCAAGTCGCCCTTTCGGGTTTTCAACTTACCGGGTATAGAGATTTTTTTTATCCATAACTTTTGCCCGAACCTTTTTGGTTCGCTGGGATGCCCTTGTTTTGCCTAGGTATGTCAACCTAGTGGGTCTCTTATGCGTAGTATCTTTTGACCATGTCCGTGTTCTCAGGATGTGGCAGGTCGTCACCATCCATGGTGGTCAAGATCATTGTCCCACCGGAGAATATGTTTTTTATTACAAGTGGTCCTTCATAGGTAGGAGTCCATTTTCCCCTGGGATCACCTTACGGCAAGATGATAGACTTGATTACTAAATCCCCAACTTGATACTCTTGGCGTCTGACCTTTTTGTTGAAAGCCTTGATCATCCGTTTTTGATTCATTTGACCATGGAAAATAGCAGCAAGTCTCTTCTCATCAATCAAGTTTAGTTGATCAAGTCGAGTATGGATCCAATCGTCTTCGTTCAATCCTGCATCCTTCATAATCCTTAGAGAGGGGATCTGAACCTCAATAGGCAAGACGGCTTCCATGTCGTATACCATATAATAGGGTGTTTCCCCAGTTTATGTGCGAGTCGTGGTACGATACCCGTGGAGAGCGAATGGTAACATCTCATGCCATTCTTTGTATGTGACTGTCATTTTCTGTATGATATTTTTAATTTTCTTATTCGCAGCTTCGACAGCACCATTCATCTTTGGCCGATAGGGAGAAGAATTGTGATGCTGAATCTTGAATTGCTCGCATAATGCGGTGATTATAGTGTTGTTGAGATTTGTACCATTGTCAGTGATGATCCTTTCTGGGATACCGTACCGGCAAATAAGGTTTTGCTTGATGAAGCGGGCAACAACATTCTTGGTAACGGAGGCGAAGGAGGCTGCTTCAACCCACTTTGTAAAATAGTCAATGGCCACTAGGATGAAGCGATGCCCATTGGAGGCTGTCGGCTTGATTTCCCCAATCATATCAATTCCCCACATAGAAAAAGGCTAAGGAGCTGTCAAGAAATTCAGAGGAACCGGGGGTACATGCACTTTGTCAACATAGATCTGGCATTTATGACAGGTTCGAGAGTGTTGATAGCAATCTGCTTTCATGGTAGACCAATAATATCCTGCCCGTAGGATTTTCTTCACCATCGTATGCCCACTGGAATGGGTGCCAAAAGTACCTTCATGCAATTCAGCCATGATCCTTTCAGCTTCAACCTTATCTACGCACCGAAGTAACACAGAGTCATGATTGCGTTTATATAGGATGTCGTTACTAAGGAGGAACTTAGCAGAGAAGCTTCTTAAGAACTTTTTGAAGCTCCTTCTGGATATTCTTGAGCCTTGAGATACCTCTTGACTTAGTGAAACCAAGGTTGGTCCACTACTTATTCAGTATTAATCTCATGACAGTGTGTTGGTTCATCCATTCGTTTGACGGTGATCTGGGGAGCCTCGTTATCCCATTTAAGTTTAAACATAGATGACATTATGGCTAGTGCGTCTGCTAGCTGATTTTTCTTCTCGCGGGAAGTGCTCGAAGGTAATCTCCTCAAAATGTGGTAGCAATGTCAAAACATGTTCTTTGTAAGGGATAAGGTTAGGGTGTTTGGTGTCCTATTCCCCTTTTATCTGACTGATGACCAAGGCTGAGTCTCCGAATACATCCAATGATTTGATCCCCAAGTTATGGAAGCTCTGAGACCAAAGATGCACGCTTCGTATTCCGTCATGTTGTTCGTAAAATTAAAGCAAAGTCTGACAGTAAAGGGAGTATGACACCCTTCTGGAGATATGAGTACAACACCAATACCATTGTTGAGTGTGTTAGATTCCCCATCAAAGAACAGGGTCCATCGGGATCCTTGTTCAGGTCCGTCATATGGCCTGATTTCTTCGCAGTTGTCTAATGTCATGATGTCTTCATCTGGGAATTCAAACTTCATGGACTGAAAGTCTTCTACAGCTTGGTGAGTAAGGTGATCAGCTAGCACACTTCCCTTTATAGCTTTCTGGGTAGTATACTGTATGTCGTACTCTGTCAGGATCATCTGCCATCTAGCTATTCTCCCAGAAAGAGCAGGCTTCTCGAAGATGTATTTTATCGGATCCATTTTAGATATCAACAAAGTAGTATGAGTCAACATATACTGTCTTAGCCAGCGAGAAGCCCATGCCAGAGCGCATCAAGTTTTCTCGAGTAGTGAATATTTGGTTTCACAGTCGGTAAACTTTTTTCTCAGGTAGTAAATAGCGTGCTCTTTTTTGCCAGACTCGTCATGCTATCCCAATACACACCCCATTGAGTTTTCTAAAACAGCCAGATACATAACCAACAGTCTTCCCTTGACTAGTGGCATCAAGACAGGAGGCTCTTGCAAGTATTCTTTGATTTTGTCAAAAGCAACTTGGCACTCATCATTCCATTTGACTACTTGATCTTTCTTCAGTAGTTTGAAGATTAGCTCACAAGTAGCTGTCAGGTGAGAGATGAATCTGGCAATATAATTTAAACGCCCCAAGAATCCTCTGACTTTCTTCTCAGTACGAGGAGCAGGCATCTCTTGTATTGCTTTAACTTTGGTAGGATCGACCTCAATACCTTTGTTACTGACGAAAAAGCCTAGGAGCTTACCGGACCGTACCCCAAATGTGCACTTGTTTGGATTCAACCTCAGCTTGTACTTCTTCAGTCTCTCAAACAGTTTTTGTAAGTGATCAAGGTGCTCTTCTTCTGTTTGAGACCTGGCTATCATATCGTCCACGTAGACCTCTATTTCGTGATTTATCATGTCATGAAATAAAGCTACCATGGCGCGTTGATAAGTTACCCTAACGTTCTTTAGTCCGAATGGCATCACCTTGTAGCAGAATATACCCCACTGTGTGACAAAATTCGTTTTCCCCATGTCCACAGGCGCCATTTTGATTTGGTTGTAACATGAGAATCCGTCCATGAAGGAAAACACTTTGTGTTGTGCCGTATTGTCAACTAGGATATCAATGTGGGGGAGTGGAAAGTCATCCTTAGGGCTTTCCCTATTCAAATCTCGGTAGTCCACACACAATCGCACCTTGTCGTCCTTTTTGGGCACGGGAACAACATTGGCAACCCATTGGGAGTAAGAGGTGACAACCCAGAATCCAGCGTTAAATTGCTTCATGACCTCTGCTTTAATCTTTTCTGACATATCAGGCCTCATTCGACGTACCTTTTGCTTTACTGGCGGACAATCTTCTCTTGTAGGCAGATGATATACCACAATATCTTCATCAAGTCCTGGCAAGTCTTCATATGACCAGGAAAAGACTTCGACATAATCATGCAACAGCTTAATCATACGCTTCTTGATATTGGGTTCTAGATCGGCACCCACCTTGACCTCTTTTTTATCTTCTTCGATACCTAGGTTGATTGTATCCACGGGTTCCTCGTGAGGCTGAATGGTTCTCTCCTCTTGTTGTAGCAGTCTGGCCAGTTCCCCTGGTACTTCACAATCTTCCTCACCTTTGTCTTCGACTTGGTAGGTTAGATTCTCATAGTCAAGAAAGGTCATAGCAGTATCGTTACCCATGGGATCCAGAATGGATGGATACCTGCATTGTGAGTGTGGGTGTATGTAAAGGTATAGCTATCTTTGAAATAAAATAAAATTTAAAAGAAAATCAATGAGCACAAAAGTTTGTATGCGAAAACGTCCATGATTCATTGATGTCATATGAAGATGAAATAATAACCCTTACAAATGGACCATTGTGCCTCGGGTAAGACACAAGGTTTTAAGAGTGCGAATTGTTTTTGAATATTACAGATCCAACAAAATGTAAAGACAAATTACTATGGGATAAAAGTGATTGGGACAAAGTCTCTAGCCTCCCAATTGCCGAGTCCTCCATTGATAGTCAGAAAGATCCAATCCTCCAGGTTGCAACCATCTTCACCATCTTCTACCGTGTTGACCTCACGGTTGTTGATCTTCAAGGGTGGCCCTCCATCACGGACATGGCGTACAACCTTTTGAGCACTTGAAGTGAAACCTAGGCCAAACTTGTCAGACTTATACGGGATATCCGGAAGTTGCCCCCAGATGGTGCACCCACCTTCCTCTACCACTTCTTTGGCTTCCTTTAGTGATGACATCCGGAGTGGAGGTCTTGTAATCTTGGGAGCAGACTTGGTCACCTCCACCTCTTGGGGGACCTCTTCAAAGTGTTGAAAAGGAGTTTCAATGAATTCGCTGTCCAATTCCACATATCTGAAGGAATTGAGATGGCTTATCATGTATTATTCCTCTCCATGTACTGTGATAATCTTCCCTTGAACCGGATACTTCAGCATCTGGTGCAATGTAAAGGTAACAACGCCAGCATTATGGATCCATGGCCATCCTAGCAGACAAGAGTAAGAAGGGAGAATGTCCATTACATAAAAGGTTGAATTGAAAGTTTGAGTCCCAACCTTTATGGGTATATCCACTTCCCAGTGCACCATCCTCCTTGAGCCATCAAATTCCCTTACTACTACGTTGCTTGGCTTTAACGTCAGTCCCTCGCAGTCAAGTCTGTCAAGAGCTTTTTTCGGTAATACATTCAAGGAAGAGCCTGTGTCCACCAAAACATGGGCCAGAGTTGTACCTCTGCATTCTACTGAGACATGTAATGCCTCATTGTGCTTTCTTCCCCTCGTTGTTAGATCAGCATCCGAGAAACCTAGGCCATTATCTACTATCAAGCTGGCCACACAATCTTGGAATTGATCAGTAGACATTTCTTGAGGCACATGGGCGGTTTTTAGGAACTTCACCAAGGATTTCGCATGTGCCTCAGAACACAATAGTAATGCCAGCATGGAGATTTTGGAGGGAGTTTTCCCCAATTGTTCAACTACATCATAGTCGCTCCTCTTTATAATTTTTAGGATCTCTTCCATTTCTTTCTTGGAAGCCTCAGGGATAGTCAGTGATTGAGCCTTCGTCTGGACATGCTCCACTTGAATACTCTTTCCTCGAGTCTCGGCAACAAGAGTGTTGGTAGGAATGATATTAGGGGTTGTAACATCTTTGTCAATAGGAGCACTTGCAAAGATGATTATGGGTACAGAAGTAACCTTTGAGCAGCCACAGGGATGATCACGGGTCCAGAAACTTCTTTTGGGGGAGAAATTTCTGGAGAAAAGATCATACTGCTTCGGGTAATTTTACTAGTTCCGGCAATATTGCTAATGTCGGAATCTTCTTCTTCGGAGTTTATCTCTTTGATGGTTGGCCAGTATTGTTTGATGCCATGGTAGTAAATGTCCCCTCTGTAATTCCACGACACAGTTTTGTCTGATTCATATGGGACTGGCCCAGGCATTGTGATTATTAAAGGAGTTACTTTCGGAATCGATGTAATTCTAACGGGTCTTTTGGTGGAGATCCTGGAAGAATTGGCAGAAATGGTAATGATAGAAACATCTTCAACAGGAATAGGTGAAACAGGAGTTTTTTTTAAACAAAATCTCTTTGTTATCTATCAGGCCCTGAATGCCTGCCTTCAACAAAGGGAAATCAGTTGGTGAGGACAAGCAGAGATGGCAAACTTTATTACAACCAGGGAACACACCGGCTTTCAACAAGTTTATCTTAATTGTTGGAAGTGGAGTCATGAGTTCATTAATTGTGGTAACAAACAAATCTTCTTCAATAGCATTGGTATTGTGACCATGTCTGGGCATAGGAGCAGAAATGACATTTGGCTTCTCGGGCGTATCAAACTCAATTTTTTTTGCTTCAATGAGGTCTTTTATTTTGTTCTTCAAGGCCCAACAATTATTAGTATCGTGACCAGGACTTTCACAGTGATATGCGCAACGGGCATTGGGATGATAATGAGGGGATGTTGTATTGGGGTTTTTCGGAGCTTCTTTCAAGGTTACCAAATTGGATCTCAGAAGATGCGGTAATACTTGAGACAGAATCATGTTAATTCTAGTGAATTGCCTGACCGGACTTTCCACCATGGGTTGATTACTTCTTTGTTGATCAGATGTAGGCTTGGGAATCATAACAGCCCCCACCATTGGTCGGCGTTCTTCCCTATCTTGGTTCATTTGCGGATATACAGCAGCTACCTCTTTCTTCCCGATGAAAGGCTTCCTTACAGCTGTAGAAGAAGATGAATCCTTCTGAATCTTTCCACTTTTCATTCCATCTTCCACCCTATCTCCGGTCAATATTAGTTCAGTAAAGCCTACAGATGAATTTCCAATTAAATGGTTGAAAAAGGGACCAGATAAGGTGCCCAAGAACATGTCTACCAATTCCCTTTCAGACAGAGGGGGTTGAACTCTTCCAACCAAATCTCTCCATTTTTGTGCGTAATCCTTGAAACCTTCATTGGAAGCCATGGCCATACTCTGGAGTTGAGTACGGATATGGGCCAAATCAGCATTGTATTGATATTTCTTGTAGAAAGTTGCGGCAAGATCTTCCCAATTATGGACGTTGGCTCTTTCTAGTTGGTAAAACCAGTCGAGTTGTGTTCCAGACAGACTGTCTTGGAAAAAGTGCACCCATAAGTCTTGGTCAGCGGTGTGGGGTTGGATTTTTCTCACATATGACCAGAGATGCATTTTAGGGCATGACACTCCATCATATTTTGCAAACATAGGCACTTTGAATTTCGAAGGAATCACAATCCCCGACACTAGTCCCAATTCTTCAAAGTCTAAGCCCGACACTTTTTGTATTTCCATCGCGCTCAACCGCTCTTCAAGATGTTTATACTTATCATCAGCTAGAGGGTACTGTTCCTCAGAGTAGTCTTCCTCTTCTTCCGATTCTGATGGGACGGTTGTTTCCTTTCCTTTCCCTTCTCCTTCACTGGATGTTGTTGCAAAATTCAAAGTCCTTCTTGTCTGCCCCTGAAATCTTCTCCCCATGTTTAAGACTCCGGTTACCTTCTTTATTTTCTTTTTCCTCTCTTCAGCTAGCAGAGTCTTCAATTCTTCTTGCCCCTTGGCTAGGGTCATGAGCAATTGTTGAAACTGCGTATTCTGGGATTGGAGATCTTTCACTGTTTTCTCGAGATCCATCTTACTGAAATAAATAGTAGAGAAATAAGGAGACTTGTTGCAAAAGACTTGTTTATGCTATGATGAATGATATGTGTATATGCGATGTTTTCAAGGATTTCAAAGATTCAAGTTTGTTTTAGATAAAAAGAAACACACGTTATATTAATAAGATAAAGTCTGAGTACATCAATGCCCCTTGGACAAAATAATACAAAACTTTAAGATAAAAAAGTAGTGTGCATCCTCTTTGGTGCAATGTAGGCATTTAGAGTCCACTCCTCATGAAGTAGCCTAGTGAGTTCCAAAACCTTTTTCTCGCTTGCGTAGAATTGGGCTTCGAAAGTATCTCGCTCTCCTTTGAGTTGTATCCAATCCCTTTGTAGGTCTTCAAGAGATATGGGCATGTCAGGATGTAGGATAGTGTATGGAACATCTCCTTCCTTAACAGGCTTAACGATTACCGGGAGAATGGAGGGGTAAGGCATTATAAGACTCTGAGCACGAGTTCGTACCCATTTGAGGTAAGGCTCAAGAGGGATGGAATTATTTTGCCCTAAAGTCTTGCTATCCATCTTGTTTAGCATCCTCCAAGCTCGGATAAATCTCTGGCGAATACCTTGATCGTCGTTGTCGTAGTCGAATACCAAACCTTGAATCAGTATCTCGTGCGGGCCATCCCTTCGGGCGTAACCAAACTGTCTTAAGGATAAACATGGGTTGTAGGTGATACCTCCCCTAATTCCAAGTAGAGGGACATTAGAGAATTCCCCACAACAGTCAACGATGATAACATTCTTTTTGGATCGAGAGCACCAATGAATGTCTGAATGTTTGAGCGTCATCAACCTTTGTGACCACCTTGAACCTTGATCATTCTTTAAGACTGATTAGGGAAGATGAGAAATAAACCATCTTTCCAAGAGAGGAGTGCAACACATAAGGACACCTCTTTTCCTCATTGTGCGAGGGTGAAAAGAGTGTAGGATATCCTCTAGCAACGTAGGCACCGGGTTGCGTGATATGAAGATTTTGACGGAGTTCACATCTATGAGTTGGTCAGGATTTGGAAACAAAAACATCCCATAGATAAGAAGAGCCACAATTTCCTCAAAGGCTTGCAAGTCTAAGGAATTCCAACAGCTTTGGGATTTCTCAAACAAGAACTTTTCTAAGAAGCCTTTGACACCACTCCTAGTTTCCCAATGAGTTGTGACATCAGATGAGTTCCAGTGTAGAGCTCGAGAAATCTATTCTGGCTTTGGATCTCTTTCTGTACCGTTGAAAGGTAGTTGATTGATAATGGTAATCCTCAAGAGTTGGGAGAATTCTTCCAAAGTAGGCACAAGTTGATAGTCGGGGAATGTGAAGCAATGGTGCAAAGGATCAAATAACTGAAAGAGGACCTTTATCATGACTGTGATCGGTGGATCTGGAACTGACTGTTTAACGCTGGTTCGCGAAATGTTGCGGTAAGCAAGAGTCGCCACCGTCTTTTATTTTCTCCAACATGGAAAGGACAAAAGCACAGAAAAATTCCTTATTGAGATTAGTTCTCGGTTCGGGTGGTAGATTTATAGAAAGGGAAGGTGTTAGCACCCTTTCTATCCATGGTTATCCATGGGCTCTTAGATACTTGCTCATTTGTGTTTTCAAAATTGGTTGTTTGCTTTTCAAGGTGAGTGGGTTTGAAAAAGTTTCTTTGAAAATTTTAGTTCGACTCTTGTATCAGTCCTCAAGAGTGTTTGAAAAGTTGTTTTGAAAGCTTTTTGCAAAGTGTCGGTGTGAAAAGAAGTTTTTGATTCGTTTTGAATTAGAGCAAGTATCTACGAGTCATCTACCTACCCTAAGGAATTAGTCTGTGTTAATGTCCTTAAGGTAGTGCCATCCCACCATTGAGAGGTAGGTAGCACCACTGTTGGAGGTGTTCGGGTCAATTCGAGGGTTAGGGACGGTGTGGTCACCGAACAATAGTAAGATACCTTAGAAGCTACCCTTATGCCATTGATCTTTTTATTCTGAGGCAACCGTTTCGAGGCAACCGTTCCGAGGCAACTTGTTTCGAGGCAACTGTTTCGAGGCAACTAGATCAATGGAACATAAGGACTCACTAAGACGTCCTATACTCGACGACCACGTTTCGAGGGGCAAGGCAACAGTGTGATCACCAGAGTAACAGTAGGACACCTTAGAAGCTACCCTTATACCATGTTCACGGACATAAGGACTTACTAAAATGTCCTATACTCGACGACCACGTTTCGAGGGGCAAGGCAACAGTGAGGCGTACCCTAAGAGTGGTGTGTGAATTGTGTGTCATTTTCATTTATTATTTGTCTTGTCATGCATTTGGTGATCTACCCTTTGATTTTATTTGAGCATACATTCTTTCATGTGATTAACAGTTTAAAGGGTGCGGAAATTAAAATGCGGAAAAATAAAGGTCCTACGCTATTACAAGGCGCGGGTCTACATCGCCAAATTAACAAAGACCCGATTTTGAAATAAAAGTGCGGAAAGTAAATGTCCTAATTACTATTACAAAGCTTTGGGGTAATTACATAAATTTAAAATGAAAAAAATAGAAGCAAACGTGCGAAAAGAAATTATAATCGAAGGTGCGAGGGCGTTGGACCCTTTAAAGAAATTAAATATGAAATTACAAATTAATTAAAGAAAAGAACTTATTTTTTGATGTTTTTGTATTTAAGGGAAATAAAGAAAATTAATTGAAATTATAAATTAAATAAAAGCCTAGTTCTAAATTTGTTTTTAATTAAAAAAAATGTTTAAGTTTTAACCTAATTTACCCTAATTAATTAAATGCCATATTTACATAATTAATTAATAATAATAATAAGGAGAAAAAGTTATTTATTGAGAAAAGAATAAAGATACTAATAACCTGATTTTTATGTTTTTTTTTAATTATTTTAGAAAAAGACATTAAAGTTAAAAACCTAAATTTAAACTAATTGTTTTATTGGAATTTATTTACAAAAACTATTTAAAGAATTAAAAAAATTAAATAAAACATATTTTTATTTTTTAATGATTTCTGATTTTTTGGTTTTGTGTTATTATTAAGATTAATTTTGGTGAATTAAATAAAACAAAAGAAAAACAATTAAAATAAAAAGAAGAAATGAAAAATGGAAAAATGAAAGGTGATGCAAACCATGGGGGTGTTGACCCAATTTAGGAGGGAGCACGAAGTCGCGGCAGAAGCGGATCTGGAAGCGGCGGTTGAGTCCGCGGTTGCGCGGAGGAACTGCGATTTGGACGCTTCTCGTTCTTCTGTTTCTGATTCAGAAAGCCAAATTCCAGTCCTGATCTTCACAAAGAATTTTATGGATAAAGTTCAAACAATCAAAAAGAAAATTAAATAGAATAAATGAAATTGAAAATGTTAGAATTTTGTGTTGCTTTATCATGACTCAATGATGTTGTTGTGGTGCTGTCAAGAGGATGATGATTTGTGGTTGCATCAGTTTTGAGCTTGTGTCAACGGTATGAACATGAGCTTGTGTAAGGTTTCTGTTTTGGTTGATGAGATTTTTTTTAAAGTTGGTTCATGGGAAATTGCACGTGAAAAGTGAATTTACAGTGCAACAAGAAGAAAAGTGGGGGTTTCCATCGAGTGGCCTCCGTACAGGATTTTGTATAAGAGAATATGAGGTTTTTTTTGTGGAATTTTTTGTTTTTTCATTTTAGAGTGTTCTCTAGGTTGTGTAATCCTTTTGTGTTGGCTTGCATATCTCTTATGTAATGAGTTTTGATCAAAATTATGGCCAATAATGCAATGCATTCATGCTTAGGATTTTCCATAAACTCCATTGAAGCACTTTCCATTCTTAAGCCAAAATTTGAATTCTTGCTTCTTTTAGCCCCTTGCACGAAATTGGAATGTCAATGATGATGTAACAAAGCAATTCAATACAAGAAATATCCCCTTAATTAACTTCTTTGATTTTATTTGATTTTAAATGATTTAAAATGAATTAAATCAAATAAAATTAAATAAAAATGAAAAAATTAATTTTAAATTTTGAAATAATTTGTGGAACACGTGGGAAGCATGGCCAAGCTGAATCAAGTGGAAAAAGTGGGCCCCTTTTGTCAAAAAATGAAATTTCAAGGATAGTTGACTTTGGCCATTTCACAAAAATTTCCCAACTTCTCAAATGCATATCTTGCTCAATATTTAAGATTTGATCATGTTCTTGGACATTTTGGAAATTTCTTGAAGTCCTCTAACCAATGTCTTTGGTCCCATGTCATTTTGATTTACCAATCTCAATTTATGGTCTTTGACTTAAAGTCCCTTTTTGTTGACTTTTGAAAATGACCTATAATGTTAAAATTGATAACTTTTTGTGAGAGCATTTCTTGGACTTGAAGTGTGAAGATGAGTTGTAGGAAATGTCATTCTATTCAAAATGAGCTTTGGATGAAATTTTTCTGATGAACCATGAAGAAGTTATGCTCTGGTCAAGTTAAAGTTGACTTTTCAGCTGTCCAAAGATAGAAACTTTTGCATCTTGAGTCTTTTTGAGCCATACTTTGAGAATCATGATCAAGAATTGATCAAGTGATGTTTGTGGCTTCAAAATAAGATGTTGACCAAAATTTTTGACTTTTGACTGCCAAATGACCATTTTGCCCCTACAGTTGACTGTTGAGCAAATGGGACTTTTGACTGTGCAACTTGACCTTGTAAGCCTTGAAACTTGACATGTAGGTGCTTGACAATGTGTATGAGCATGTGGGACTTGATTGAGCCCTTGAAAACCCCAGCTTCCTTGCAAGAACCAAAATCCTAGTTTGACTGGCTTAGGAGGATGGTTGACTGTGTAGCCTTTGAGTAGACCTTGAACCATTTGAGGTGAAACTTTGAAGATTATGGGAGGGCAAATTTTGGGGTACAACAGTTGCCCCTGTTCAATCTTATTAGACCTGAGGATGTAGATTGGCTTGTGTGCCTTTCGTGATCCAAGGGTGGAAGATGATTGAACACTAGAGTGCCCAGATATTTGCACTCACATTGTAGAGTATCAGCAGTGCGATAGCGGGAATGGGCTTAAAGATGCCATTTGGAGAGATGATGGATAGGAGGATGGGCTTATAGATGCCATCTGGAAGTGTGACTGAACTTTATCGGGAATGGGCTTATAGATGCCATTTGGAGACTGTCGGGTAACTGAATCTGAATAGAATAGCTTCCGTGCCTGGAGCATATCTAGCCTATATCTAGTTGTTGACGTCTGAATAAACAGTAGAATGACCGCCAGGTCTGGGGTATATCCATACTGTATCTGTATGAGCGACAAAATGTCATCCGAATCTGGATCGTATCTGGACTGAACAATAGAAGAGCATCTGGGATGGAGCATCTCTAAGTTGTCTTTTAGAAGTTTGAATCTGAATAAGCAATAGAACAGCGTCCGGATCTGGAGCATCTCTAGGCTATATCTGAAAGGAAATCTGGAATGAGTATCAGAACGTCGCCATGCCTGGGTCACATCTGGACTATCTTTAGAAAGAGTCTTGAATAAGCAAGAAACAGCATCCATATCTGGAGCATGTCTAAGCTATCTCTGAAAGGAAATCTGGAATGAGTATCAGAACGTCTCCATGCCTGGGTCACATCTGAACCATATCTAGAAGGAGTCTTGAATAAGCAAGAAAACAGCATCCATATCTGGAGCATGTCCAAGCTATCTCTGAAAGGAAATCTGGAATGAGTATCAGAATGTCGCCATGCCTGGGTCACATCTGAACCATATCTAGAAGGAGTCTTGAATAAGCAAGAAAACAACATCCATATCTGGAGCATGTCTAAGCTATCTCTGAAAGGAAATCTGGAATGAGTATCAGAACGTCGCCATGCCTGGGTCACATCTGAACCATATCTAGAAGGAGTCTTGAATAAGCAAAAGAACATCATCCATATCTGGAGCATTTCCAAGCTATCTCTGAAAGGAAATCTGGAATGAGTATCAGAACGTCGCCATGCCTGGGTCACATCTGAACCATATCTAGAAGGAGTTTTAAATAAGAAAAAGAATAGCATCCATATCTGGAGCATTTCCAAGCTATCTCTGAAGGAAATCTAGAATGAGTATCAGAACGTCGCCATGCCTGGGTCACATCTGAACCATATCTAGAAGGAGTTTTGAATAAGCAAAAGAACAACATCCATATCTGGAGCATTTCCAAGCTATCTATGAAAGGAAATCTGGAATAAGTATCAGAACATCGCCATGCCTGGGTCACATCTGAACTATATCTAGAATGAGTCTTGAATAAGCAAAAGAACAGCATCCATATCTGGAGTATTTCCAAGCTATCTATGAAAGGAACTCTGGAATAAGTATCAGAACATCGCCATGCCTGGGTCACATCTGAACTATATCTAGAAGGAGTCTTGAATAAGCAAAAGAACAGCATCCATATCTGGAGTATTTCCAAGCTATCTCTGAAGGAAATCTGGAATGAGTATCAGAACGTCGCCATGCCTGGGTCACATCTGAACCATATCTAGAAGGAGTTTTGAATAAGCAAAAGAACAACATCCATATCTGGAGCATTTCCATGCTATCTCTGAAGGAAATCTGGAATGAGTATCAGAATGTCGCCATGCCTGGGTCACATCTGAACCATATCTAGAAGGAGTTTTGAATAAGCAAAAGAACAGCATCCATATCTGGAGCATTTCCAAGCTATCTATGAAAGGAAATCTGGAATAAGTATCAGAACATCGCCATGCCTGGGTCACATCTGAACTATATCTAGAAGGAGTCTTGAATAAGCAAAAGAACAGCATCCATATCTGGAGTATTTCCAAGCTATCTATGAAAAGAAATCTGGAATAAGTATCAGAACGTCGCCATGCCTGGGTCACATCTGAACTATATCTAGAAGGAGTCTTGAATAAGCAAAAGAACAGCATCCATATCTGGAGTATTTCCAAGCTATCTCTAAAGGAAATCTGGAATGAGTATCAGAACGTCGCCATGCCTGGGTCACATCTGAACCATATCTAGAAGGAGTTTTGAATAAGCAAAAGAACAGCATCCATATCTGGAGCATTTCCAAGCTATCTCTGAAGGAAATCTGGAATGAGTATCAGAACGTCGCCATGCCTGGGTCACATCTGAACTATATCTAGAAGGAGTCTTGAATAAGCAAAAGAACAGCATCCATATCTGGAGCATTTCCAAGCTATCTCTAAAAGGAAATCTGGAATGAGTATCAGAACGTCGCCATACCTGGGTCACATCTGAACCATATCTAGAAAGGAATTTTGAATAAGTAAAAGAACAGCATCCATATCTGGAGCATTTCCAAGCTATCTCTTTAATCTTTTTAACGTAGACATGCCCTGGCCGGATACAAGTATCGAATCTTTAAACTCTTCAGACATGCCCTAGCGAGATACAGGAATCGAGTCTGGAGTTTCAAAAGGTGATGAATGAAACAGGGATGGTTACTACCTCAACAGTAACGATGAGAGAACCTTGGATGATTACTACCTCAACAGTAACGATGAGAGAATCTGGGGTGATTACTACCTCAACAGTAACGATGAGAGAATCTGGGGCGATTACTACCTCAACAGTAACGATGAGAGAATCTGGGGCGATTACTACCTCAATAGTAACGATGAGAGAATCTGGGGCGATTACTACCTCAACAGTAACGATGAGAGAATCTGGGGCGATTACTACCTCAACAGTAACGATGAGAGAATCTGGGGCGATTACTACCTCAACAGTAACGATGAGAGAATCTGGGGCGATTACTACCTCAACAGTAACGATGAGAGAATCTGGGGCGATTACTACCTCAACAGTAACGATGAGAGAATCTGGGGCGATTACTACCTCAACAGTAACGATGAGAGAATCTGGGATGTCTTCTACTGAGTCTTCATCAGGAAAATCTTTAGGAATCGATTTAACTGGACCAGAGAAAGCCTTTGACTGGATCGGCATCATAAAAATCTTTAGGAGTCGATTTCACTGAACCAGGCAAGGTCTTGGAATGGCTGAGAACTTAATTGGATCTTTCCTGCAAGGTAAAGGTCAGTCATATGCAATGCATGATATGGATCAAGCAATGATGTTCTCAACATAAATGAGATTGTATGTTCATGATGCGTATATGCATGCTATAATGTATGGAAATGCGATGTTTTTGAATGTATGTTTAGAAAAATAAATCCTTGACGGATGCCGGGAAGTTAAATCCTGGGCTGATGTAGAGCTTTTGTTTCCACTGGGGATGATGATTGCAAGAATACCGGTAGGAGAAGATAACTCCGTTGGGGGATAAACTTGACGAAGAGATTACTCTGCGGGGAGAAAATTACTCTAGCTTCCTTGATGGGGAATAGTACTCTGTGGGGAGAGAGGTACTCTGTTGAGATGAATGAGAACTCCATTAGGGATACCATTGTTGAGTTTTGTTGGAAGATATGATGAACTCCGTTGGGGGATAGGAAGACTTTGTGGGGGACGATCTTTCCCTGGTTATTGGCTGAGGATAACCCAGTTATATCCTGGTAGGGAAATAACCTTTGAATAAAGCCAGGGGACGCGTTCGTGCTCTGCAGGGGATAAGCTTCCAGAATCTACTGGGGATAAGCTTACTGCTGGGGAGATGATTCAAACTGTCCTGGGTAAATCTTGAACTATGCTGGACTCTCCTGGGGAAATTTTGTATCGGAAGTGGCTCCACTGAATGTCTGGTATACCGCCGGGGAACAATCTTAGATCAAGACTGCCGGGGATGCTTGTTAAGAATGTTCGTATACTGCGTTGGGGAATGTTGAGATCTGTTGGAGGATACCCACCTTCCTTAGGGCTGACAGTATAACTTTGCTTGGGGAGAGTGCATTGACTTGCCGACTCACTCTCTGGGGAATTAAGGTATATTGGTTATGTTCTTCGGCTGAACTTACCTTGGTACCTTGATGGACAGAGCAATTAGATTGCTCAGACCACTCATTATTGCCCCTGTTTCTGTGGGAGAAGATACCTGTGGAGGCGCTTGACGGCTGCCGACTGAAAAATCTTCTGATAGGCAAGTGTCGAGATGCCGGGACATAGTCGTACGCTTTTGATCCCTAACTTTTGCCTAGACCGCCCTTTCGGGTTTTCAGTCCACCGGGATACCCATTTTTGCCCAAGTCGCCTTTTCAGGTTTTCGACTTGCCGGGTGTACAGATTTTTTTCATTTCATCCCTTATTTTTGCCCGAACCTTTTGGTTCGCCGGGAAGCCCTTATTTTTGCCTAGGTGTGTCAACCTAGCAGGTCTTTGATTAGGCGTAGTATTTTTTGACTATATCCACGCTCTCAGAGTGTAGGGAGTTGCCCCTGTTAGAAGTGTTTTGTCATGCCCCAGAAGATGTTTCATCAGGCCAAATTCGTTGCTGGAGTGCCCCAAGTGACTCAGGCGGAGATTTGCCCCAGGCTATTTGACCTTTGAGGTATTCTTCAAATCTTGACCTGACTGCCCCAGATAATAGACCATGATCATGTCGTGCCCCTTGATTGGAAATGCTTTTGTTCATTAGGCATTCGTCGTGCGAATTTCTATGCTGTTCAAACCAAAAGTCATATGCGAACAAAGTTATGTTAAAAATGCAAAGCTTATGTCTGTCTTGAAGTTTTTGAAAAATGCATTTTTCAGTAAAACCAGCAAATTTTGTAAAATGTGATATCAACTTAATATTTTATAGTAAGCCTTAAGGAGTCAGGATACCTTTTGTAACAGTATGCTTTCGAACTAACCCATGCTTCAGTTAGGACTTTTTAAGGGTTATAACGTGGCCTGGTTCACGGTTTAAGAAACAAAAGATAAAGGCTCAAATTCTTTGTACCCACCCTTTCTTCGTGATGTTCTTCAAACCTAAGCTCAGTTGATCGTGCGTTAGACCTTGTTTGAGTCTTTGCTCTGATATTCCAGTGATGGTTCGGATACTGATGATTTATTCTGAATAGGCAGTCATTTTTTGTCGAGGGTTTGTAGGACCTCTTTCTTTTTGGTTTTTATCCCTGTTTTTTGCCTGAACTGTTTATTTTGTGATTACAGTCAGCGGGATGCCCCAGTTTTGTAAGTCTCCTTCATAGGTTTTGACTTATTGGGCTTTAGTTTTTTTTTTTTTTGGTAATGACTGTTTGTCTTTATGATTATTCGGAACCATCATTGTCTTTTGTTTTGTAAGGACCTATTTGGTGCCATTCGTTATGCACTTGGATCAACTGAGAGAACTACCCTGCCCCAGGTTATGATTAAGGGTTTTAATTTTCGAAAAGAAAAACTCCAACTTCTTTGGCTCAAAGGGGTTGACGAGGGATTATCTTCCTTATAACTCCAGTGTTTAGGAATTGAAACAATGCCTGTACCTCATCAGCGGGGTCTGTTCAAAAGCATACTGTAAAGATCGTGGTATCGTTTTCGTCATCCTCCCTCAAGAGGCTTAGAATTATTAACCGAGCGTCGATCATCAGAAAAAAATATGAAAATAATTTGCATATAGTGAATACGAATATATTGCTTCAAAACAGACATATGCGATGCATTAATGAAATAATAACGTTTAACATGAGTAAATGTTTGAACAAAAGAAAATTACAACTTGAAAAATTCTAATGAACAAAAGTCTTCTAGTCTCGGGGCTTGTTACTTCAACTGGTGCATCTTGTAGGGATGACAGGAGCATTCAGCCTGGCCCATCTGGGTGAAATCCACAGCTCTTTCATTAATCAGGTCTTGGATCTTATTCTTCAGAGCCCAGCAGTCGTCGGTGTCATGTCCTGGACTGTCAGAGTGGTATGCACATCTTTCATCAGGATTGTACTTTGGGGAGGCTGTGTTGAGATTCTTAGGAGGGTCCCTTAACGTCACCAGATTCAACCTCAGCAATTGTTGTAAAGCTTGAGACGGTGACACGTTGAGCTTGGTGAACTGCCTTTTAGGCTTGTCTGGCTTGCTCTGATCAGCCTGTTGTTCTTGGCGAGGTCGTTGTTGGACATGTGAAGTGGTAGCATCTTGGAGAGGTCTATTCATTGGACCAGACCTTTGCCCTCTTGGAAGCTGTTCCATGACCTGGTCCCTGACTTGGGTTGGTTGCTTCATGTCTTGATGAAGCTGACTGATCATAGCCCTCAGCTCTCCTTGCTCCCGAACTAAACCTTGAATGAGAGCCCTTTGCCCCAGCATCTGGGTTTTCAATGTGTCTACCTCAGCTTGTAGACGTTTCAGTCGTTCGTCCTTGTCATCTTTAGGGTTTTGCTTGGCCAGATTCCCCATGAGGAGTGTCCGTAACTCTTCTTTCCCTTTGGATAGGCTTAGGAAGATCTCCCTGAACTGAGTCTCTTGAGCCTGAAGGTCCTGGTTTTATTGTTGGGAAGCCATCGCTGAAATAAACAGCGCAGATGATAAGTGACCTGTCAAAAGAGTACCTGTTATGCAATGATATGTATGTATATATATGCAATGTTTTCAAGGATCTCGCGGGGTAAACAAGAAATTTGTTAGAGCTGGGATTCGGTAGCTTGATTGAAGGAGCTTCTTGTTGTTGAGAGTCCTTCTTCAAGAGTCAAAGGCTCACCATATCCAGTGGGTCATAGCCCCTGACAACTTTGGCTCGGGGAACTTTCTTCAAGTGTCAAAGCTCACCATATCAAGTGGGTCATAGCCCCTGACAACTTTGTCTAGAGGAAAATAAATCCTCTTTGCCCCTTGCTGGGATAGTTGATTCATCATGACCTGCATCGCAAGCCCTTGAGATCCTTGAAACAGATTAGTCTTTATGCGGGATGTATGCAATGGTATGATGTTATGCTATGCATGGGGTAACGTAGGTAAACCCTGTTACGAGTCCCAATTAAGGACTGTAAGCAAAACCTGCAAGAAACTCAGTAAACCCTGTTATGAGTCCCAATTAAGGACTATAAACAAAACCTGCAAGAAACTCAGTAAACCCTGTTATGAGTCCCAATTAAGGACTATAAACAAAACCTGCAAGGAACTCAAGTGTCAGATAACAAGCATGCAAGTAGTCAAGTTGGAAGGCACACAAGTCACACAAGAGAAACCCTTAGAGTTTAGGCCAGCATGGGGTCTGGGTATTACCCTCTTGAAGTTGGTGGGCTCAACCTGTCCTATTAGAAGTAACCGGGTTCTAAGGGTCCCAATATCACTGGATTGCTTTCATTGTTCATCGTTTCGATTTAGCCACTGAACTGGCGACCGAAATATTCCAGGAAAGCAACCCTCAATTGAGTGTAGTATCGAGTATCAACCAACCTCGGACTGCACCAAAGTCAATTATCTCACTACCCTAAAGAGGCCAAGATGGTTCAATTAAGGTTCCTAAGGTCAGTTGATGCTTCATGACACCACATGGAGGCCCCGTACTCTCCTTGACTGAACTCAAGGGTTACCGGTACACACCAAAGTGCCACATCAACGTAGCAGACTGCTTCAACCATGTCGGTATACCCCGCACAGTTCCCTCACAGCCTTGTTGCTACTTTCTAAGAAGGTATCCCCCAGATCCGGGTTAAGATCTATAGAACTCCCAAGACAGTACCCACAATAATAAAGCAAACAATTCAGACAATTGAAAACACAAGTGATCTTAGTCCTAAGGTACACCTCACTATAAAGATATTCCCCAGCAGATTTGCCAGTTCTGTGATCGGTGGATCTGGAACTGACTGTTTAACGCTGGTACGCGAAATGTTGCGGTAAGCAAGAGTCGCCACCGTCTTTTATTTTCTCCAACATGGAAAGGACAAAAGCACAGAAAAATTCCTTATTGAGATTAGTTCTCGGTTCGGGAGGTAGATTTATAGAAAGGGAAGGTGTTAGCACCCTTTCTATCCATGGTTATCCATGGGCTCTTAGATACTTGCTCATTTGTGTTTTCAAAATTGGTTGTTTGCTTTTCAAGGTGAGTGGGTTTGAAAAAGTTTCTTTGAAAATTTCAGTTCGACTCTTGTATCAGTCCTCAAGAGTGTTTGAAAAGTTGTTTTGAAAGCTTTTTGCAAAGTGTCGGTGTGAAAAGAAGTTTTTGATTCGTTTTGAATTAGAGCAAGTATCTACGAGTCATCTACCTACCCTAAGGAATTAGTCTGTGTTAATGTCCTTAAGGTAGTGCCATCCCACCATTGAGAGGTAGGTAGCACCACCGTTGGAGGTGTTCGGGTCAATTCGAGGGTTAGGGACGGTGTGGTCACCGAACAATAGTAAGATAACTTAGAAGCTACCCTTATGCCATTGATCTTTTTATTCCGAGGCAACCGTTTCGAGGCAACCGTTCCGAGGCAACTTGTTTCGAGGCAACTGTTTCGAGGCAACTAGATCAATGGAACATAAGGACTCACTAAGACGTCCTATACTCGACGACCACGTTTCGAGGGGCAAGGCAACAGTGTGATCACCAGAGTAACAGTAGGACACCTTAGAAGCTACCCTTATACCATGTTCACGGACATAAGGACTTACTAAAACGTCCTATACTCGACGACCACGTTTCGAGGGGCAAGGCAACAGTGAGACGTACCCTAAGAGTGGTGTGTGAATTGTGTGTCATTTTCAGTTATTATTTGTCTTGTCATGCATTTGGTGATCTACGCTTTGATTTTATTTGAGCATACATTCTTTCATGTGATTAACAGTTTAAAGGGTGCGGAAATTAAAATACGGAAAAATAAAGGTCCTACGCTATTACAAGGCGCGGGTCTACATCGCCAAATTAACAAAGACCCGATTTTGAAATAAAAGTGCGGAAAGTAAATGTCCTAATTACTATTACAAAGCTTTGGGGTAATTACATAAATTTAAAATGAAAAAAATAGAAGCAAACGTGCGAAAAGAAATTATAATCGAAGGTGCG
The DNA here is from genome assembly GCA_948472305.1 of Vicia faba. Taxonomy (NCBI): domain Eukaryota; kingdom Viridiplantae; phylum Streptophyta; class Magnoliopsida; order Fabales; family Fabaceae; genus Vicia; species Vicia faba. The sequence continues at coordinate 1,217,740,998 of OX451738.1, read as the reverse complement.
AGGGCGTTGGACCCTTTAAAGAAATTAAATATGAAATTACAAATTAATTAAAGAAAAGAACTTATTTTTTGATGTTTTTGTATTTAAGGGAAATAAAGAAAATTAATTGAAATTATAAATTAAATAAAAGCCTAGTTCTAAATTTGTTTTTAATTAAAAAAATGTTTAAGTTTTAACCTAATTTACCCTAATTAATTAAATGCCATATTTATTTACAAAATTAATTAATAATAATAATAAGGAGAAAAAGTTATTTATTGAGAAAAGAATAAAGATACTAATAACCTAATTTTTATGTTTTTTTTATAATTATTTTAGAAAAAGACATTAAAGTTAAAAACCTAAATTTAAACTAATTGTTTTATTGGAATTTATTTACAAAAACTATTTAAAGAATTAAAAAAATTAAATAAAACATATTTTTATTTTTTAATGATTTCTGATTTTTTGGTTTTGTGTTATTATTAAGATTAATTTTGGTGAATTTAATAAAACAAAAGAAAAACAATTAAAATAAAAAGAAGAAAAGAAAAATGGAAAAATGAAAGGTGATGCAAACCATGGGGGTGTTGACCCAATTTAGGAGGGAGCACGAAGTCGCGGCAGAAGCGGATCTGGAAGCGGCGGTTGAGTCCGCGGTTGCGCGACGGAACTGCGATTTGGACGCTTCTCGTTCTCCTGTTTCTGATTCAGGGAGCCAAATTCCAGTCCTGATCTTTACAAAGAATTTTATGGATAAAGTTCAAACAATCAAAAAGAAAATTAAATAGAATAAATGAAATTGAAAATGTTAGAATTTTGTGTTGCTTTATCATGACTCAATGATGTTGTTGTGGTGCTGTCAAGAGGATGATGATTTGTGGTTGCATCAGTTTTGAGCTTGTGTCAACGGTATGAACATGAGCTTGTGTAAGGTTTCTGTTTTGGTTGATGAGATTTTTGTTAAAGTTGGTTCATGGGAAATTGCACGTGAAAAGTGAATTTACAGTGCAACAAGAAGAAAAGTGGGGGTTTCCATCGAGTGGCCTCCGTACAGGATTTTGTATAAGAGAATATGAGGTTTTTTTTGTGGAATTTTTTGTTTTATCATTTTAGAGAGTTCTCTAGGTTGTGTAATCCTTTTGTGTTGGCTTGCATATCTCTTATGTAATGAGTTTTGATCAAAATTATGGCCAATAATGCAATGCATTCATGCTTAGGATTTTCCATAAACTCCATTGAAACACTTTCTATTCTTAAGCCAAAATTTGAATTCTTGCTTCTTTTAGCCCCTTGCACGAAATTGGAATGTCAATGATGATGTATCAAAGCAATTCAATACAAGAAATATCCCCTTAATTAACTTCTTTGATTTTATTTGATTTTAAATGATTTAAAATGAATTAAATCAAATAAAATTAAATAAAAATGAAAAAATTAATTTTAAATTTTGAAATAATTTGTGGGACACGTGGGAAGCATGGCCAAGCTGAATCAAGTGGAAAAAGTGGGCCCCTTTTGTCAAAAAAATGAAATTTCAAGGATAGTTGACTTTGGCCATTTCACAAAAATTTCCCAACTTCTCCAATGCATATCTTGCTCAATATTTAAGCTTTGATCATGTTCTTGGACATTTTGGAAAGGTCTTGAAGTCCTCTAACCAATGTCTTTGGTCCCATGTCATTTTGATTTACCAATCTCATGTTATGGTCTTTGACTTAAAGTCCCTTTTTGTTGACTTTTGAAAATGACCTATAATGTTGAAATTGATAACTTTTTGTGAGAGAATTTCTTGGACTTGAAGTTTGAAGATGAGTTGTAGGAAATGTCATTCTCTTCAAAATGAGCTTTGGATGGAATTTTTCTTATGAACCATGAAGAAGTTATGCTCTGGTCAAGTTACAGTTGACTTTTCAGCTGTCCAAAGATAGAAACTTTTGCATCTTGAGTCTTTTTGAGCCATACTTTGAGAATCATGATCAAGAATTGATCAAATGATTTTTGTGGCTTCAAAATAAGATGTTGACCAAAAATTTTGACTTTTGACTTCCAAATGACCATTTTGCCCCTACAGTTGACTGTTGAGCAAATGGGACTTTTGACTGTGCAACTTCACCTTGTAAGCCTTGAAACTTGGCATGTAGGTGCTTGACAATGTGTATGAGCATGTGGGACTTTATTGAGCCCTTGAAAACCTCAGCTTCCTTGCAAGAACTAAAATCCTAGTTTGACTGGCTTAGGAGGATGGTTGACTGTGTAGCCTTTGAGTAGACCTTGAACCATTTGAGGTGAAACTTTGAAGGTTATGGGAGGGCAAATTTTGGGGTACAACAATGTCCTCATTTGTGTTGGAGGTGACCAAGTTGAGTAGACGACCATGTCTCTCGGTGAATGGAGAGTTCTCAGGAATCTTTGTAGCTAGCTCCTTAAGTTGTGGAAGAATTCTCACAAGGTTGACTTAAATAGTTTTCCTGCGAAGTGAGTCCATGTCCTACAAAACAAGAACAAAGATGAATCCATAAAATCCTTGAAATGGTTAGTGGATGTATATGATGTTCATGATGTCCATGATGTTATGTATAAGTATGCATATACAAGCAAAGAAAATAAGTCCTTAGTTTAGGCTTGCATGGAGTTTTATAGGTAAGTACCCTCTTGAAGTTTAATTGGCTTAAACCTGTCCTAGTAATAGTAACCGGGTTCTAAGGAGCTCAATATCACTGGATTGTTTCCTTGGTCATTGTTTCAGCTCAAGCCTCTTTAATGGCGACCAAAATATCCCAATAAACCAAACCTCAATGAGTGTAGTATCGAGTATCTACCAACTTCGGACTGCACCAAAGCCGGTTATCTCACTACATCCTAAAGGCCAAGTTGGTCAAGTAAAGGTTCTAGAAGTTTATTAGTGCTTCATGACATCACTCAGCGGCACCGTATTCTCTTTTATTAACTCAAAGGCTATCGGTACCCACAAATATGTCACACTAATGTAGCTATTGCTTAGACCATGTCGGTATACCCCGCACAGTTTCCACAATGTATTGGTACTTACCTATAATGTATCCCAAATCCGGGTAGAGGATTCAAACCCAAACAAAGAACCATAATGTAAAGCATACAAGTCAAACAATGTAAGCAAGTAAATGTGATCTAAACCCTAAGGTAACCCCACTTTCAAAATTTCCCCAGTAGAGTCACCAGTTCTGTGATACGGTGGGAGAACTGACTTGAAGTTTTGCCTTTTTGTTCGCAAATGTTGCGGTTAGCAAGAGTCGCCAACGACTTTTCTTTTATCCAAAAGGAAAGGTGAAAAAGCACAGGAAATACCTTTGAGATTGTTTCTTGAGTTCGGGGGGTAGATTATGAAAAGGGAAGGTATTAGCACCCTTTTCATCCATGGTTTTCCATGGGCTCTTAGTTACTTGCTAGATCACTTGCTTTTGTTTGAAATTGTGTTTTGTGTGGTTTTGAAAGTATTTTGTAAAAGAGGCCATTGTTTAGGCAATCTTTGTAATGATTCTCATTCGTAAGAATGTATACAAAGATGTTGATCTTTTTTGAAAATGTTTTCAATGTTTATAAGATGTTTGGAAATGTGTGTGTTTGTTTTGAAAATAGAAAGGATATTTTTTTTGAAATGGAGCAAGTAATTAAAATCAATCTAGCTACTCAAATGTCTTTCTTGTTCATTTTCTTTTCCTTTGATATTGTTGTCTTACCATTGATTTGGTAAGCAACCCTATCGTAGGATGTAAACGGGACAGACGTGGGTCATCGTATAGCCATGATTAGCAATTTTTCAAGGTATCTTAGCATTTTTGAGGGACTAAGATCATTTTATAAGGCAACTTTGAATAGCGTCATCGAGGTACTATGATCTTATACTTGTTTCTTTTGCTAAGATACCATACATGCGTAATATGGCCATTTTTGTATAAGGAAACCAAGTGGAGTAACCCTAGGGGTGCTTATGTGCAAGTGTGTTTTCATGCTTGATTTTGTCTTGGATTAGAGTTTTCTAATTGCTAGCATATTATATAAAAGCGATAAATTGCGAAATTTAAAGATTACTACGCTATTACAACACTTTGTGGGAGGGGGTATACAATTGATGAATGGGGATTGCAATAATATAAACCTAATTAATCTATTACAACCAAATTGAATTTATACAAGTATTGGAATAAATAATGTACAAGATAATTTAAATATGCAAAGATATGTAAATGCAAAAGAAGATTTTGTTTTTTTTTTGTGTAAAAAGTTTTAACCTAAGCCTAATAAATAAATCAAGATTAAACTTAAATTAATTAAGAAAGGAAATTATTTTTTAGAAAAGATTTTGGTTAAACCCTAATTCTAATTTATTAAAAGGAAATAAATTTCTTTAAGTATTTTTGTATTTTTGTCTTGAAAATAATATATGGTATTTATGAAGTATTTTGGTCTTTTTATGTGTTAAAATAAATATTTAATAGGTGTGAAGAAAAAATAAATATTTAACCTAATTCTACTTTAATTTACAAGTTTATTAAAAAAACATAGTATATAACTTAAATAAAAAAAATATTTTTTATGAGAAAATAAAATAAAATAAAACAAAATATAATATAATATTTATTATTTTTATGTTTTTTATGATTAAGAAAATATATTTGGTAAAATAAAAATAAAAAAAAATAAGTAAATAAAATAATTGGGCCAGGGGTGTCATGAGTAAACTGGAAGTAACATATTAGTAAAAAACAAGAGGCCCAAGAAACTGAAGCCCAAGCTGCAAGAGGACAAAAATGAAACAAATGTGAGAAAAAATGCAAAAAGGCAGGCACCAAGGCTCGAACCCATGACTTATGGTATTTTTGCGCGCTGCCTTACCATTGGGGTGGTTGTACATCGTTAGTCTAAATGAAAACACAAATACATAACACAAAACATTGCATTGCCCTGTACTTCATCTTCAACCTCTAGCCAGCCGGACCCCCTGTAACTTTTCCATTTCTCAACAAAAATGGAAAGTGATAACATGAACATTATAGCATTTTACTTCACGATTCTAACCATGTGCATAACTAAAACTATAAGTCTAAGATCAGAGAGAATTTTGTTGGCCCTAATTCTTAACCTAATTTTTTCAGAAACTTCAAACTTAAAATTCTCTAAACTCAAGCCAAATAAATGCAAGCTATGGATATGTACAGCTTCGTAGCAATGATGTCTACATTTTATATTCATAAATGTAAAGCTAACTATGCTTGTATTAAGAGTTAGAAAAACAGTAAACTCACCTTGAAAATGGAAATCGTGTTTTGAAAATGAGCTTGCTTTAGGATGCTGTGACGATCAGGTTAGCTTCCTTGATCCTCTAGGAAGCTAATGCAATGCTTAGCTAGTCTTGAGGGTGGATTGAATGGTCTGGAGAAGTCAACCTGTGTTGCTTTGTTTCTGAACTTCAACAATGGGGAAGATGGAGTTACAATGATGTTTCAGGGTGTGGGGTGGTTTACTTGTAAGGTAAGGAAGCTTGGGAAAGCAAAAGGCCTAAAAACACACGAGTGAAATGGAAGATTCACTTCACAAGTCAGAAATGACAAGTTTGGAGGCTTGGTATGCAACTTCTGATTCTAGGGTGTTTCAAGGCTTGGGCATTCATTGTTTTAGTTGCAAAATGATGGCTTTATATAGAGCAAAAGGTTGGAGGACTTATGCTTGCTCATAAGTACAAGATCACATGTCTTGCTACATTTCTTGTTTTTGAAGCAAGTGTGAGAAGTGACTTCTTAAGGCATGATTTTGATCTTTTAGGGTGGCTTGAAGATTTAAACATGTTTTTTTCAGTTTTAGAGGCTTGGTTTGTGCAGAAAGAACAAGTCCAAGGCTCGAGAAATGGAAAAATGCAAAAAGCATGCTTTTCCAAAATGGCAATGTTGCCTTTCTTCCAAAAATGGCTATTTTCTTGTACAATGCATTGAATGCTTAGATTTAGGGCATGAAACCTTGTGTAATCCATTAATGGTGGATGACAAACGAGTTTGAAGCCTAAGAAGTGAAGATTGTACAGCCAATTTGCAAATTTGAAAAAAATTTCTTCTTGAAAATGACCTATAATCAAAGTGATAAAACCCTAACTTCATCTCTTCGATTCTCTCTACTCAAGAATTATCTCAAGGAGTTCTTGGACATTTTGGAAAGCTTGTAATGTGCTATACAACCCATCTTTGAAATGCTTTTGAAAATTACTCTTGTAACTAGGTGAAAAGTTGCCATGAAGTTAGGTCAAAAACTTGCCTAACTAGGGCAAAATTTCACTAAGTTATTTTAGTTCATGAGCATGTATTCACAAAATTATATCTTGAGATCAAAGCATATTTAGGAGAAATTGTGTGAAGAAAAGTTGTAGATTTCATGGAGATCTACAACTTTCATGTTGGGAACTTCCTTTGAATCATGTTGTATCATGGTGAAAATTTGGCCTAAAGTTGAGAAAAAATAAGAAATTTTCTATACTTAGAAAAATTTCTAAGTTAAGAAATTTCAAATTTCAAAACAAGATCTTAAATCCTTGATTTCTTGATGAACAAGTTTCACATTTTGACATGTTTTTATGAATTGTGATCCTTGGCACTTGAATTTGACCAAAAAGTCAAACTTTGACTTTTCAGTATACAGTTGACTTTTGATCAGTTGACTGGAAAATTCATCTGTCAATCCAATGAATTTGTAATGTTTTGAATCATGTCTGTTGTACCCCAAAATTTTCCCTCCCATATTTGGCAATACATTTCAAGTGAGGTCCTCAAATTGCTCAAGGAAGTCCAAGGGTTGACCACACAAACTCTCTCCTAAGGCAGTCTACCTCTAATTAGGGTTTCAGTTTGCATCAAGATGTTTGGATCCAAAGGATCCAAAATGCTCACCATTTTCCTAATAAGTTCTCAAGATCAACCATGTCAAGGTTCTAGCCTTGCAAAGGAAGTTTGCTCAGTCAATTGCCCAAAGGCCTAAAAATCGACTATGTTAGGACAAAAGTCAACTGTGGCCCACATACAGTCAAACTTCAAAAAATTTTGTCAACATCCTCATTTTGAAGTATTATTCATCATTTGATCAAGTTTTGATCATGATTCCTCAAGGATTGCTCATAATTCATCAAAACCCAAAAGTTGCTAAATTAGGGTTTTGTAGGAAAAGTCAACTCAACTTTGACCAAGCATAACTTTCTCATACTTTATAAAAAATGACCCATACAAAGCTCATTTTTAAGAGGATGTAATTCCCTACAATCCATCTACAGATCCCAAGTTCAAAATAAGTACTCACAAGAAGATATAAATTTGGACATTATAGGTCATTTTGAAAAGTCAACAAAAACACCTTTTGGGTCAAAGCTTCATACATGAACATGGAAGACTCAATTAATGTGATACCAAAAGGGTTGCTTAGAGGACATCTTAAGCTTTCTAAAAAGTCCAATAACACATGTCTAGGTTCAAAATTGAGGGAGTTATGCATTGGTAAAGTTGACCTTTTTGCAAAGTTGTCAAAAGTCAAATATGTCCCAAATTGCAATTTTTGCTAAATGGGCCCAACTTTTTATGCTTGCACTGAGTTTGTAATGTGACCCACGACCCATGAGCCCTTCCACTTGTCATTATTTTGTTTTTGTTATTTATTTTGATTTTATTTCAATTAAATCAAATAAAATCAAAATAAAATCATGAAAATAACAAAAACTAATCAAAGCTTGAGATTTTGTGCATGTTTAGGTCTATTATACAGCTGGAGATGGAATCAAATCGTGCAAAGTGCATTTGGACACAAAAAGATTGCATTTTGCTTGATTTAGAAAGATTTTGTACAATGATCAAATCATGAATCAATAATCATAATTGGAGAGATTTGATACAAGTTTGCAACCCTAATTCATTCTAGGGTACATAAAGAATAATTGTAGACCAAAAACAATGGATTGGAGGCGTGTAAAAGAGAAGGCAAGTTTCAAAAAATTGAAGAAAAGTGGCAAACTGATCTCCACGTTACAGCTCACTTCAAGGCGTTTTAACCATCCCAATCTCTTACTGGACGTCCTAGGATCCTATTTCAATCATTAGCAAGCTTCTCCACGCCTTGAAATGCACTGTAAGTGTCACACGATTTCCATACTTTCTTGAATTCGTATATCATAATTCTGGAACATTTAGCATGATTCATTTATATATTCTTAAACCTTATGATGTTTGCAATCTAATGTTCATATTTAATTCCGTTTTCATTAATTGTACAACAAGATGCCATAATTAGGGTTCTTGCTTCATTTTTAGGTTTTTTCTGTACAGGAACAATTGGCCATGGATAATGGTACCATGATGCTCGTGAGGTTGCAACGAGTTGATTGGTACCATTGGTTGTCATTTAGCCATTTGTTTTATTATATAATATTTATTTGTCATTATTTATTCAACTAAGCAAGCCAGCGCAGTGGTAAGGCCATTAGTCTTTGATGCACACGTCCTGGGTTCGATCCCAGGCGTGTGCATTTTATTTTCTCTCAATATTTTCAGGATGATCCAATGCACCACATGGCAAAGGACTCACCATACATCATCAGCACCCAGCCATCAGATCTTCAACAAGCCAGATCTAAGGCTCTTCAATGAGGGTCCACCATGAGCATGAGTCAAGCGTGGGCATGGGATTGAAAAAGTCAATGAAGGCCATCAGCATTTGGGCCCAGAATTTTCCAGTCACACCCCCCTTTTCTGAAAACCACCCAGGCCTATTCTATTTCTTTTCTATTTTTTCTTATTTAATTTAATTTGTTTAAATTGTTTTCTAACACAAATAATTTCTTTTTTTCACAAAAAAGTCATAAAATCAATTTTCACAAATTTAGAACTAGGTTTTTATTTTACCAAATTTAATTTAATGTTAGTTTAATTTAATTTAGGATTAATTCTAACTTTTTCATATATTTAAAATCAATTAGAAAAAATTAGGGTTAGCATGTGATTTAATTTTTATTTCTTTCTCAAATAAAACAAAAATACAAAAATAGGTTGATTTAATTAATTTTTTAAATTAAAATTAATTAGTAATTAGGTTTTTTTTATTTATTCAATTAAACCTTATTTTCTCAAAATAATTTTAAAAAAAACAACAAAAATGATTTTTCTTTTTAAGTTGTAATTAAGTTTAGATGGGGTCAAAAGCCTAATTCCTTTTCATTTAATTCATCACGTGTGTTTTATTATTTTCGCAATATTAATGTAACTGCTTACAGTTTGTAAAAGTTTAATTAGGATTTTCTTCTATTTATCGTTTTACGAGTTCTTGGCTATGTAATTAATCCCCTACCCCGAAGCCTTGTAATAGCGTAAGTTTTTATTTCTCGCATTTTAATTCTCGCAAATATTAACTGTTAGATGTATGATAATAGGATTATATGACAAGACTGCATGTTAATTTAAAATGGCTAGCAAACCCTAATGTGCAAAGATAATAACTGAAATCAAATCACTCGCACATGTGCACTCTTAGGGTATACTCTCACTTCGGTTGCCTTCAGTAAACGATCATTAAGTATAGGGTGTCGTAGTGGTTGCCCTCCTGTCTAAACAAAAGATCAAATGTCCCGTTCGAAAATGTTGCCTCGGAAAGGTTGCCTCAGAAATGTTGCCTCGAATATGATCTTAAGACATTAGGGTTATTACTAAGACGTCCTAACATTGCTTTAGTGATCGTACATCCCTTTCGAATTGACCCTTACAATTCCAACGATGGTGCTACCTATTTCTCAATAGTAGGATAACGTTGTCTAAAGGAAATGAGAACAGAAACAATCTTTTTTCGAGTAGGTAGATGCTAGTAGGTACTAGCTCAAAACAAACTTTTTCACACCAAACACTTTTTTCAAACAAAGTTTTCAAAAACACTTCGTAACACTCTTGAAGACAGAAGCAAGGGTTAAAATGAAGTAAAACAAAAACTTTTCAAAACAAACACACACAAGCAATTTCAAAAAAGATGAGCAAGTACCTAAGAGCCCGTGGAAAACCACAGATAGAAAGGGTGGTAACACCTTCCCTTTCTATAATCTACCCCCCGTACTCAAAATCTCGAAAAATGAATTTGCTTACCGCGACATTTTGCGAATACAAAACACAAAACGCAAACCAGCATTTTCAAAATAGTCGATTATTCCACTGTATCACAATGTAATTAGGTCAAGATGATGCAATTGAACTATTGAAATCGTGCTTCAAACCAATTGATCATTTGCTAGGTCAAAATTCAGAAATTGCCCCTTCTCAGTCAAAACCCTAATTTTGACCATTTTGCCCTTTTGATGATTTGATCAAATTTCTTGGGGAATTATGGTCCAAACTTGATCAAATGATACATATGAGTCTAAGATGTTGATGTGGATCAAAAATTATGAAGTTTGATTGAAAATTGGCCATGGTTGACTTTTTCCTCAATACAGCTGATTTTTAGGTCAACTATCCAATTGACTGATCAAAAGTGTGATTCAAGGCTTGAAACTTGACATGAGTAATCTTGGGGGTCCCTAATGATCCTTGAAAGTCATATGAAGCATTTATAGTCCAAAAATTCTTGTGCAAGCTCAAATCCTAATTTTGATCATCAGTGGATGAGGAGGTGTCTTGAGCTCGTCAAACCCTAATGCAGTCTTGAGTCAAAGAGATCTTGTGAGAAAATTCTTGATAAGTGCGAGGGAAAATTTTGGGGTACAACACGGGCCAACTTCAAAAAAAATCAATACAAAATTATTTCCACTTCAATTTGTTTTTGTTTTCTGTTTTGTTTTGCAAGAACGTCCAATGATTTATTTTTGATATGTGCATTTGAAAATGATTGCTGCTTATAAAGATTTACATAAGAAACAAAAGATAATTACTCGTAATTCCAGAAATAGGGAAAAATAAGAAGTGCCAAACCCGACGATTCCTATGCCTAGCAGGTATCGGGATAAAGTCATGCTTGGGAATGCAATTATTGGTATACGCACTCCCCACGGAGTAAAAGTATCCAAAGACATTGATGTCAATTTTCCCGAAACAGGATATAACTATCCCCAGCTGAGGTTCATAATCGCGGGCGAGTCAATAAATTTCATTCCCCAAGCAGAGTTTATTTCTTCAACAGAGCTCGTCACTTCCAGCAACAGAATTTCATCCCCAACTAAACTTGTTCCTCTAGATCAGCAGGTCTACCAACAGAGTATCTCTTCCCCTAAAGTCTGGTCCCCGCAGAGCTCAAATCCTTGTGCAAGCTCAAATCATAATTTTTGTCATCAATGCATGAGGAGGTATCTTGAGCTGGTCAAACCCTAATGCAGTCTTGAGTCAATGAGATCTTGTGAGAAAATTCTTGATAAGTGAGAGGGCAAATTTTGGGGTACAACATGGGCCAACTTCAAAAAATATCAATACAAAATTATTTCCACTTCAATTTTTTTTTGTTTTCTGTTTTGTTTTGCAAGAACGTCCAATGATTTATTTTTTATATGTGCATTTGAAAATGATTGATGCTCATAAAGATTTACATAAGAAACAAAAGACAATTACTCATAATTCAAGAAACAGGGAAAAATAAGAAGTGCCAAACCCGACGGTTCCTCTTCCCAGCATGTATCGGGATAGAGTCATGCCTGGGAACGCAATTATTGGTATACGCACTCCCCACGGAGTAAAAGTACCCAAAGACATTGATGTCAACTTTCCCAAAATAGGACATAACTATCCCCAGCCGAGGTTCATAATCGTGGGCGAGTCAATAAATTTCATTCCCCAAGCAGAGTTTATTTCTCCAACAGAGCTCGTCACTTCCAGCAACGAAATTTCATCCCAAGCTAAATGTGTTCCTCCAGATCAGTAAGTCTACCAACAGAGTATCTCTTCCCCCAAAGTTTGGTCCCCGCAGAGTTATTCTCCAGCATCTCTTCTCGACAGAATATTCACAAATCTCCAGCAACCGTCAGAGATTTATTTTCCCAGACGCGAGCATACCCCAACAGCATTTCATGAACATATATCATGACATATGCATACATATCATATACAGCATAATCTCATTTATTTGGAGAACATCGTCTCACCCTGCATTTCATGCATCGCATATAACTAACCCCGATATCTTCTCGGGAAAAGACAATTAGCTTCAACAAATCCAGCAGTTATACAGATCACATCTATAGACAACTAATGGAAACTCATTTCCCGAAATCAAACGGGTCAACTAATCTACATTATCATACCGAAGTAACCTTACCCCGGTTCCTCCTGAAGTTTTACACGAACTTATCACAAAATAACCTTACCTCGGTTCATCCTGAAGTTTTACACGAACTTATCACAAAGTAACCTTACCCCAGTTCCTCCTGAAGTTTTACACGAACTTATCCCAGAGCAACCTTACCCAAGTTACTTTTTGGTTCAGGTGCAGTTTTACCCAAACTCATGAAACAACCTTACCCAGGTTCCTTCTCACAGCCCTACTATCCAGGCTTTCATATTGAAGCAACCCTATGACCCAGGTTCCTTCTCACAGCCATACTATCCAGAATTTCATATCGAAGTAACCCTACTATCCAGGTTCCTTCTCACAACCCTACTATCCAGGCTTTCATATCGAAGTAACCCTACTATCCAGGTTCCTTCTCACAACCCTACTATCCAGGCTTTCATATCGAAGTAACCCTACGACCCAGGTTCCTTCTCACAGCCCTACTATTCAGGCTTTCATATCGAAGTAATCCTACGACCCAGATACCTTCTCACAACCCTACTATCCAGGCCTTCATATCGAAGTAACCCTACTACCCAGGTTCCTTCTCACATCCCTACTATCCAGGCTTTCATATCGAAGTAACCCTACTATCCAGGTTCCTTCTCACAGCCCTACTATCCAGGCTTTCATATCGAAGTAACCCTACGACCCAGGTTCCTTCTCACAGCCCTACTATCCAGGCTTTCATATCAAAGTAACCCTACTATCCAGGTTCCTTCTCACAACCCTACTATCCAGGCTTTCATATCGAAGTAACCCTACTATCCAGGTTCCTTCTCATAGCCCTACTATCCAGGATTTCATATCGAAGTAACCCTAATATCCAGGTTCCTTCTCATAACCTTACCATACAGGTTTCCAAACAGTAGTCCATAACACTGTAAGACCGGGATAGGATCAAACACGATTGGTTTCATATTTCCCTAGTAGAGTAAGGAACAACTGAAGCTCCTAAAATTATATATCTCCTAAGACAGATACCAACATTCCTCGGTAGATTCCTTATCAATAACAATAACAGGAATTCTCATCGAAGGAATGTCTCAAGAAATCAACATTATCTAGATGGCATTTTTAAGCCCATCTCTGACGATTCTCCGTCACATCCAGGATGGCTTCTTTAAGCCTATATCCGACAATCTTCTATCATAAACTTCTTAATGGAATCTGTAAGCCCATTCCCGATATCACAAATCAAGTGCCACTTCATGCGAGTGCAAATTTTTGGGCACTCTAGTGTTCAATCATCTTCCACCTTCAGATCACGAAAGGCAGACAGCCAATCTACATCCTCAGGTTTAAGAAGATTGAACAGGGGCAGCTGTTGTACCCCAAAATTTTCCCTCTCATTTTACTCAATACATGTCCATTGAGATCCTCAATTTGCTCAAGGTTGCCCAAGAGTTGACCAGACAAACTCTCTCCTAAGGCAGTGTACCTCAAATTAGGGTTTCCATTTTCATCAAGATGGGTGAACCACAAAGGCCTCATATTCTCTCCACGGTCTTAATATGTTCTCGAGACCCTACATGTCAAGTTTCATTCCTTGCACAAGAAGTTTGCTCAGTCAACTGCTCAGATGCTTGAGAATCGACTATATTAGGTCAAAAGTCAATTGTGGCCCACATATAGTCAAACTTCAATATTTTTGGTCAACATCAACATTTTGAAGTGACGTTCATCATTTGATCAAGGGTTGATCATGATTCCCCAAGGAATGCTCCAAATTCATCAAAACCCAAAAGTTGCTAAATTAGGGTTTCTCAATAAAAGTCAACCCAACTTTTACCAAGCATAACTTCCACATGCTTCATCAGAAATTTTCCATCCAAAGCTCATTTTGAAGAGGATGCAATTCCCTACAATTAATCTTCATCCCACAAGTTCAAAATATGCACACATCAAATGATATGGATTTCTACATTATAGGTCCTTTTGAAAAGTCAACAAAAACACCTTTTGGGTCAAAGCTTCATACATGAACATGGAAGATCCAATTGAGATGAAACCAAAAGTTTTGTTTAGGGGACATCCTAAGTTTTCTAAAAAGTCCAAGAACCCACTCCTAGGGTCAAAATTGAGAGAGATATGCATTGTCAAAGTTGGCAATTTTTGGAAAATTGTCAAAAGTCAACATTGATCAAATTTGCATTTTTTCCAAAGGGGCCCATGTTTTCTTGCTTGAAACATGTTTCTAATAGGACCCACGACCCATGAGCTTTTCCACCTATTATTTTATTAATTTTATCATTTATTTTGATTTTTTATTCATTTTAATCAAAATAAATCAAATTAAATGGTAAAATAATGAAAACAAATCAAATCTTGGGATTTTGTGCACATTTGGAGTCCATGTACAGCTAGCATGGAGGTCAATTCGTGCAAGACTCATTAGGGTTGGAAAAGATTGGATTGAAGCTTATTTTAGAAAGATATCATACATAAATCAAATCAAATCACATTTTCATAATTCTCAAAGATATGATACAATTTTATTAACCTAATTCAGTCTACTATGTGTATACAACAATTGCAGATTAAAAGAAAAGGTTTGGTAGTCGTAGGAAGCAAGAAAAAAAACTCAAAAATTTGATAAAAAGGGTGCACTTGATTTCTTCCCTAGAGGACGATTGAAGGACTTTAATCACTTCCTGGCCATCTCCAAAAGCCAACAACATCATTTGCAGCCTTCAAAACGTCAAGAATCATCACCTAGACACGTCATGGTTTGCCAATTTTCTCAAATTCGATTATCACAATTTACGCATCATTAGCACCTTTAATTGTTATATTTGTGATCATCATCATGTTTTCAAGCTGACCACATAGTTTAATTGTATTTTTGGGACCTTTACACGCATCTATCATGGTTAGGGTTTCTACATGAATTTTAGGGTCTTTATGTACAGGAAAAATTGGGCCATGAATCAAGTACCATGATGCTCGTGAGGCCAAGACGAGTTGGTTGGTACCATCACAATTAATTTATCATGCTCCTATGAGATTTTTGAATTTTGTAGGGGCTATAGTTACAACAAACGTCCGTAGTTATAAGTATTTA
The DNA here is from genome assembly GCA_948472305.1 of Vicia faba. Lineage (NCBI taxonomy): Eukaryota > Viridiplantae > Streptophyta > Magnoliopsida > Fabales > Fabaceae > Vicia > Vicia faba. The sequence continues at coordinate 1,217,725,652 of OX451738.1, read as the reverse complement.
ACCTAAGACGACATTTGTGGTGGAAAAGATGATGCGTAGCAGCCCATGACCGGCTGATTTGAATTTCGCGTGTTTCTTTAGTCATCATGCGCTTTTTGTATTATATTATATTTCGTTTTTATATATTAACAAAAGAACAGGTAGCACAGATGGTTGAGAGACGCGCCTTTGATGCATACGTCCTGGGTTCGATCCCAGGCGTGTACATTTTGTTATTTTCCTATTTATTTCAGGAAAATCCAATGCTCCACTCCCTCACACGCCTTCCATGCAACCTCAACGCCCATCCACTGGATGCACTGTTAGCCAGATCTAACGCTTCTCCCCTGAAGGTCCTTGGTGCTCCTCAAGTCAACGCTTGCACAGGATCCAGCATGGTTGACTGGGCTTGGTGCTTAATGGGCTTGGAAATTCATATTCCCACCCCCCAGAATTGCTAACAACACAGGCCCATTTGGTTATTTTTATTATTTTCTTTAATTTCTTTTCTTTATTTCTTTTCCTTTTTTTAAATTAATACAAAAATTATTTTTATTAAATTAACAAATCAAAAATCACCAAAATCTTTTTTTAATAAATATTTTTAATTAATTAGTTTAATTAATTTAGGGTAATTTAATCTTTTTTTTATAATTAAAAAATGATTAGAATTAGGATTTTAGTTGTACATAATTTAATTAATTTTCTTAAAAAAATACATCAAAAATCATTTTTTCTCATAAATATTTGTTCCTTTAATTAATTAGGTTAATTAGAAAATTAGGTTAATTTAATTTCTTTCATAATTAAAAACAATTAGAAATTAGGTTTAATTAATTTGCAATTAAATATTTTCTCAAATAAAATCCAAAAATACTTTTTCTCTCAAATTAGGGTTTTAGATTATTTCAATCGTCCTCGCTTTTAGTTTGTCGCGCGCTTGTTAATTATTTGTCCATTATTTTGTAACTGTTCAGGGTTTGTAATAGTTAACCTAGGGTTTTTACTTACTGTTTAAATCCCTGATTTTTGGTTATGTAATTAATCCCCCTCCCCGAAGCCTTGTAATAGCTAGGTTTATTTTTTGCACTTTAAATTCCCGCAATCTTTAACTGTTTAAATGTATGCTAATAGGATTGTATGGCAAGAATGTCTGGAAAATTAAAACGGTAGATCACCTAATGTGCAAAGATTAAATAACTGAAACAAATCATATGCACATATTCACTCCTAGGGTTTACCTCACTTCGGTTGCCTTCGGTAAACAATCATTAAGCATAGGAGATTTTAGTGATTGCCCTCCAGTCTAAAAGATCAAAATGTTGCCTCGGAAATGTTGCCTTAGAAAGATCTTAAGACTCTAGGGCTATTACTGAAGTTTTCTAACTATTGCTTTGGTGATTGTACTTGTCCCTTAGAATGTCCCTTATAACTCCAATGACGGTGCTACCTACTCCTTAATAGTAGGATAGCGATGTCTAAAGGAAATAGAACGAACAATCTTTTTTTCGAGTAGGTAGAATCTTAAGTACTTGCTCAATAAAAATTTTTCACACCAACACCTTTCAAAACAAATTTTCAAAACAACTTCGTCACATCCTTGAGGACTGATACAAGGGTTATCACGAAGTAAAACATTTTCAAGACAAACACACACAAACAATTTGAAAAATGAGCAAGTACCTAAGAGCCCGTAGATAACTACGGATAGAAAGGGTGCTAACACCTTCCCTTTCTATAATCTACCCCCCATACTCAGAATATCTCGAAAAAGGGTTTTTTCTGTTCTTTTTCCTTTTCCATGATTGGATGAAATAAAAGTCGGTGGCGACTCTTGCTTACCGCGACATTTTGCGAACAAAAAGCGCAAAACGCAAACCAGTAAAAACAGTTGATTCTGCCACCGTATCACACTCTTCAATTATCATTTATCAACATTCCAAAAGCTTCCCCATGCGTTGCCTATTAAACAACGCTTGAAGGAGAAATTGTTTAAGATTTTGCGTACAACAAACGAGTCATCTTTATCACCTTCAAACATACTGAATATCATTTGTGTAAAATATCACGTGTGTGATACTATTTTATTAGAAAACACTGATTTATACACTCTCTTAAATATTGTATCGTATAATTCCTTGAGAAAACCAGATTGTGGTTTAAACTCAAGAAGACTTTGACAGTTGTCATAGTAGATGTGTAATCAAGTTTGATTAGTGGATTAAGACCTCGTTGAGAGAGGTGAAATCACCTTGGCGGGTGGACTGGAGTAGTTTGAGTTCAAACGAACCAGGATAACCAACGTGTTATTTTCTTTAAGTTCTAAAAACCCCAATTCAACCCCACCCCCCCTTTCTTGTGTTTTTCCATTCTTCAATTGGTATAAGAGCGCCTGGTTCTGAGTACAAGCAATTAATCGTGTCAGAAAAAGATCCAAGCAAGAAAAACACTTTTGTGGGACCAAGTCAGAACATCAGCAATGACTACCATGATGAAAAAGACAGAATAAACGACAAACCTCCAATCTTTGATGGTGAGAACATCGATTACTGGAAAGACAAAATCGAAAGTTTCTTTCTAACTCATGACGCTGATATCTGGGATATGGTGAATGATTGGTACTTACATTCTGTTGATGAAAGTGATCAAAAGATTGACAAAAAAATAATGACAGATCATCAAAGTAAAGAATTCAGAAATCATCACAAGGCCAGAACTATTCTCTTGAGTGCTATCTCATACACAGAGTATGAGAAGATCACAAACAGAGAGTCAGCAAAACACATGTTTATCTCATTGAGAATGAAGCATGAAGGCAACACGTAAGTCAAAGAAATCAAAGCTCTTGCGCTCATTCAGAAGTATGAAGCCTTCAAAATGGAATAGGATGAAACCATTGAAAAAATGTTCTCAAGATTTCAAATTCTGGTTGCTGGGCTAAAAGTTTTGGATAAAGGGTACTCAACTGTTGATCATGTAAAGAAGATCATCAAAAGTTTTCCCAAGAAATAGAGACCCATGGTTATAACTTTTAAACTGGCCAAAGATCTGAACAAAATCTCCCTCGAAGAACTTGTCATCTCCCTGAGAAGTTATGAGATAGAGTTAGAAGAAGATGAGCCCCAGAAGCAAGGTAAGTCTTTAGCTCTTAAATCTAACAAAAAATATGAATCAAAATTTTGGTAGGCAAAAGAAGAAAACTCTGGTGGATCCTCATCAGAAGAAGACGAACTATCTCTTCTCTCCACAAGAGTCAATCAGCTATGGAAGCACATGCATAGGAAGTTCAGAAATTCCAGAAGAACAGGAAATCATTCTGAACCATCTTCTAGATATAAAAAGTCAAGCAACAAAGACATTATCTCCTATGAATGCAATGAACAAGGGCATTACAAAAGCGACTGTCCAAATATTCAAAAAGAGAAACCTAAAAAGAAGTTCTTTAAGGAAAAGAAGAAAAATTGTATGGCAACATGGGACAACTCAGACTCTCCTAAAGTTGAAACAGAATCAGAAGATGAAAGAGCCAACATATCCCTAATGGTTAACATATCAGAAGACACTGGATCATTTGGATTAGAATCAGACTCAGAGATAGAAGATGTATTCTCTAACTTCTCTATATCTCAATTAGAAGAGAGTCTGTCAGAAACTCTTGAAAGATATCATAAACTTTGGGTCATAAACAAGAACCTGAAAAAGGATTTAATTTCTGACTCTAAAGAAACTAAGAAACTGAGATCAGAAAACTCTGAGCTGAAAGAAACAATTTATAAAATAAAAAGTAATTAAAAAAATGCTCAGAAATAAATTGTCTCAGTACCTAGTAACTCTGATAAGATCATAAAGGAATATGATCATAGCTTTCAAAAATTTCTTGCAAAAAACATAGATAGAAGCAAGATGACTTGAATGATCTATGGAGTTAGCAGAAATGGTAGAAAAGGAATAGGATACAAGGGAAAAGTATCTCAACCTAAGAAAGTTAAGGATATGGTCATTAAACGCACACCTTTATATTCTCACTTCACCTATGGGCACGCACATGACATAAAGTATACTAGTAACGCTTTCTCTGCTAAACCAAAATTCAAACAGAATTTTGGTAACTCTAACAAACAAGGACCCAAAAAGATGGGTGCCTAAGGATTAAATTGTCTATGTTGAAGATATCTTTAACAGCAAGACTGAAACACCAACCTTGGTACCTGGACTCTGGATGCTCTCGACACATGATGGGAAGAAAGCATATGTTCCAAAGCCTGGAGCTTAAATTTGGAGGCTATGTAGGCTTCGGAGGCAATCAAAAAGGGAAGATTATTGGCTCTGGAATGATTGGTAACGGTACGCTTCCCTATATAACTAATGTTTTGTTAGTAGATGGATTAATGCATAACTTGTTATCCATAAGTCAATTAAGTGATAACGGTTATGATATAATCTTTAATCAAAAGTCCTACAAAGCAGTTAGTCAGAAAGATTGATCTCTCCTCTTTAATGGAAAGAGAAAGAACAATGTTTACAAAAAAAACTTTCTGAACTAAAAAGTCAGAATGTAAAACGCCTATTGTCTGTTAACGATGAACAATGTGTCTAGCACAGAAGATTGGGGCATGTTAGTATAAGAAGAATATATCAGATTAACAAACTCAATCTGGTCATAGGACTTCCTAACTTGAAGTTCAACTCAGATGCTCTGTGTGAAGCATGTCAAAAAGGCAAGTTTGCAAAACCTTCCTTCAAAACCAAAAGTGTTGTTTCTACCTCTAGACCATTAGAACTTCTGCATATAGATCTATTTGGACCAGTGAAAAATGCATCCATTAGTGTAAATAAGTATGGATTAGTAACCGTAGATGACTATAGTAGATGGACATGGGTAAAGTTCTTAAGACACAAGGACGAGTCACACTCTGTGTCCTTTTCCTTCTGTAACCAAGTCCAAAACGAAAAAGATCTTAGAATTATTAAAGTCAGAAGAGATCATGGTGGAGAATTTGAAAACAAAAAATTTGAACTATTTTTTAATGAGAATGGCATCTCTCATGCTTTCTCTTGTCCTAGAACTCCTCAACAAAACAGAGTTGTAGAACAAAAGAATAGAACTTTACAAGAAATGGCAAGAACCATGGTCAACGAGACTGACATTGCTAAGAACTTCTAGGCAGAAGAAATTAACACAGTATGTTACATTCAGAATATAATCTCCATAAGAAATGTTATGGATAAGACTCCCATATGAACTGTGGAAGAACATAAAGCCCAACATTTCTTATTTTCATCCATTTGGATGTACTTGTTTTATTCTGAACACTAAAGAACATTTGAACAAGTTTGACTCTAAATCACAAAAGTGTCTCATGTTAGGATACTCTGAATGCTCAAAAGGCTATAGAGTATATAACACAAACACGGATTATAGAAGAGTCCATCAGTGTCAGATTTGACGATAAGCTTGGCTCTCAAAAGTCAAAGCAAGGTAAAACTTTTGTAGATATGGAAGTCCAATTTACAAGTACTAAATACATTGCATCATAAGTTTCTCACAAATAATCAAAGTCAACACCATAAGAAGATGTCACAAACATTACAGCATCATCTGAAGAGCCTTTCCAGAAAAGACAATCCAAAAGCAGCTTAGCTCATCCAGAAAACAAAATTCTGGGAAAGAAAGAAGACCCAATCAGAACAAGATCTACATTCAGAAAATATAAAAAAATCTCTCATGGGATTAGTGTCTCTGATTGAGCCAACCTCTATTGACGAAGCCCTTCTGAACAATGATTAGATACTTGTAATGCAGGAAGAATTAAACCAATTCACTAAAAATGATGTGTGGGATCTGGTTCCTAAACAAAAGGGTTCAAAATCATTGGAACCAAATGGGTGTTTAGAAACAAACTAAATGAACAAGGAGAAGTCGTCATAAACAAAGCATGATTGGTGGCACAAGGTTATAGTCAGCAAGAGAGGATAGACTATACAGAAACCTTTGCTCCAGTCGCCAGGTTAGAATCTATCAGAATTTTAATTTATTTTTCTATAAATAATTGCATCACTCTTTATCAGATGGATGTTAAAAGTGCATTTTTAAATGGTTACATTGATGAAGAAGTTTATGTGCATCAACCCCCTGGTTTTGAAAATTCAAAACATCTAGAATATGTCTATAAACCAAAGAAATCACTATATGGTCTGAAATAAGCTCCCAGAGCTTAGTATGAAAGACTAAGTAGTTTTCTGTTAGAAAATGATTTTACTAGAGGGAAGGTGGACACTACTTTATTCTGTAAATTATTTAAAAATGACATTCTAGTTTGTCAGAGTTAGGTAGATGATATTATTTTTGGATCTACTAAAGCCTCTCTTGGAAGAGAATTTGCTAAGTCTATGCATGCAGAGTTTGAAATGAGCTTGATGGGAGAACTCAAGTTCTTTTTGGGCATTCAAATCAATCAAACTCCTGAAAGAACATACATACATCAAAGAAAGTATGTCAAAGAACTTCTGAAGAAATATTACCTATCAGAATGTAAGCCAGCCAAAACTCCCATGCATCCCACATGTATTATGGAAAAGGAAGATGTAATAAGAAGGTAGAACAGAAGATCTACAAAGGTATGATTGGTTCTCTCTTATATCTAACAGCTTCAAGACCTGATATTTTGTATATTATATGTCTGTGTGCTAGATTCCAATAAGATCCTAGAGAATCTCACTTAACAGTTATTAAGCAAATTTTCAAGTATCTAAAAGGTACTACTAATCTTGGTCTTTGTTATAGAAAAACCAAAGAATACAAATTATTAGGGTACTGTGATGCTGACTTCACTGGAGACGGAATAGAAAGAAAAAGTACTTCTGGAAGCTACCAATTTCTGGGAGAAAATCTTATCTCATGGTCCAGCAAGAGGAAATCCACCATCCATTGTCAACTGCTGAAGCTAAATATATAGTAGCAGCTGGATGCAGCACATAGATGCTCTAGATGAAAAGTCAACTTGAAGACTTCAACATATTTGAGAGTAACATTCCTATACTCTATGAAAACAATTATGCTATTTGTTTATCAAAAAATCATATTTTACATTCTAGGGCTAAGCATATAGAAATAAAACATCATTTTATTAGGGACTATATTCATAAAAGAATTCTTTCATTAAAATTTATTGACACAGACCATCAATGGGCTGATGTTTTCACTAAACCCCTTTCTGAAGATAGGTTTAACTTTATTATGAAACATCTCAGCATGAAATTATGTCCAGAATGATAGTCTTATTTATATATCTGTTAACCTTCAGAACTTTATTTTTTTAGGTGAATATCTAATCAATAATTCTTCAGAAGTAAGGAGGAAAGTTGTATCAGGATCTATCTAAGAAGATCTGAATGGTCTCCAAACGGTTCATTCCAAAGATAGGCTTGCAGTTCACAATATCAACACTTGTCATCTCTTACAAAGGTTTCTTCTAAGGCTGAACACGTGTTCAAACTCTGAAGAGACTAAAGTGTTGATTGGATGCATTGAGACTCGTGTCGTATAGGTAATTGTTTCATATCTCTATGTCATCCCCCTCTCTTCAGGAATTATTAATGCTAAGTAATCATTTCTTTTAAACTTTTTCTTATTAATTAAGTTTCCTATTTTTTATAAAATCGCTGCTCACTTTCACTTTCAATTTTCCACTCTCAATCCTTTTCTCTCTTACTTGTGTTCAATTTTTTCAAAAAACCCTAAAAAGTCTGTGTGAACAATGGCTTCTTCCCAAACTGCTCAAAGCTCTCAAAATGTTCCTGGCTTTTCTTCTTCAACAGCAGAAAGGTACGAAGAACCCTCAAGAACACTCCTAACTCCCTGATTCGTTGGAAGTTCTGTGTGAACACATTGTGGACTTCGTCTATATGAAGGAAAACTGTTATTATTTAACACCTGACGTTTAATTTCAAGGATGGAAAAAGTATTTTGATCATCTACTAGGTCCAGTTTTTCCAAGATTGGTTAAAGAATTCTGGATTCATGCTACTATTGCAAATCATCAGGTCACTTCTTTTGTGATGGGAAATAAAATAGTAATCTCTGAAGATCTCATTGGGCAATTTATAGGTCATGGCGGCGGAGGTATTCGTTGTAGTGATATGGCAGACAATGCTCTGACCTAACAAAGATTTCAAAAGAGACTTTTACTTCTGGCCAACCTTCAAACGAAATCAAAGATCTGAAAGACTACCTCAGAATTTGGTCAAAAATCATTTTGGGTTGTATCAACCATAGAAAACCTACAAGTTCTCCAGACTATATCAACATTGATCAGGAGTATCTTTTGTACTTCATTGCAACCAAGGCAAAGGTCAATCTTCCTCATCTTCTGTTTAACCATCTGAAGACCAGCGTCAAAGAGACAAGAGAAGATGAAAGAAAAAAAGAGACTGGATTCCTCTGGGCAGACTCATCTCAGATATTCTGACAAAAAACAAACTGGTAGAACATCTGACTGAGGCTCATCAAGTCAATACTCTGGAAGCTTGTGTTGGTAAACCTATGAATGCTAAGAATCTGAAGAAGATGAAGATCATTGAAACCGTCAAGAAGGATCTAAAAATAACAACCAAGGAAGTCATTACAACTAGAAGAGTACCTCTGAAGTATTTTCCTCTCTTCTCTCAAACAGATGCTTCTCCAGATATTATTCTCATGTATTTGAATGCTTGCAAGAGGGACAGGACAAATCCAGAAGTGAACATCCGTGATTTGAGGCAACAACCTTTGGAAGTTAATCCCAGAAAATCAAGGAAAAGGAAATCTGCTGGAGAAGGATCTTCTCAGAAGATTCCCAAGGCTACTAAGAAGAAAGGTAATCCATCTTTTATTCCTGGTATTGAATCAATTATTTTATCAACATCTGAAACCCCTTCCTCTCCAAAACCCACAGAAGACCAATCACCATAAACTTTTGATTACTTTGACATTGAATTTGATCCCTCATTATCTCTAGATAACATTCTGAACCATCCACCTACTACCCATCTTGACCAAAATCAGCCTAAACTTGCTCAAGTTCTTTCTGATAATGATCAATTTGATCTGCTATTTCAAGCTCCCCATTTAGAAAATCCAAATTTTCAAGCTCCCCACTTAGAAAATCAAAATTTTGACTTTGATACCACAACATCCATTCCTGGAATCACATTCCCTCTCATGGTCTCTCAACCACTCACAATCCACTCCATCCCAGATATTCCATCTCCCTATCATTCCACTCCACCAAACTTACCTCAATCACCCATTTTGATTTCTAATTCTCCCTCTCCAAACAACCATCCAGAAGATCCCTTTCGACCAGTTATAGACTTAGAAGCTCTGGACAATCTTGTCTCTAGCTCTTAAAAAATTACCATACTAAAACCAAAACCAAAAATCTCCAAAGCAGATGTTGGTAAATCTTTGCTAGTTTTTGAAACAGAAATACAGGAATGGGTTAACTCTCTGAAGCTATCTTGCTTAGAGAATCTTAATCCTACTGCTTCTGATTCACATTAGAACCTGTGATACGGTGGGATAACTGACTTGAGGGTTTTGCGTTTTATCGTAAATGTTGAGGTTTAGCAAGAGTCGCCACCAACTTTTCTTTTATCCAAAAGGAAAGGTGAAAAAGCACAGGAAAGACCTTTGAGATTGTTTCTTGAATTCGGGGGGTAGATTATGAAAAGGGAAGGTATTAGCACCCTTTTCATCCATGGTTTTCCATGGGATCTTAATTACTTGCTAGATCACTTGCTTTTTGTTTTGAAATTGTGCTTTGTATGGTTTTGAAAGTATTTTGTAAAAGAGGCCATTTGTTTAGGCAATCTTTGTAATGATTCTCGTTCGTGAGAATGTATACAAAGATGTTTTTATTTTTGAAATTTGTTTTCAATCTTTGTAAGATGTTTTGAAATGCGTGTGTTTGTTTTTGAAAATAGAAAGGATAGTTGTTTGAAGTGGAGCAAGCAACTAAAAGTAACCTACCTATTCAAATGTCTTTCTTGTTCATTTTCTTTTCCTTTGATATTGTTGTCTTACCATTGATTTGGTAAGCAACCCTATCTTTTGATGTAAACGGGACGGGTGCGGGTCATCGTATAACCATGATTAGAAATGTTGCAAAGTATCTTAGCATTTTTGAGGGACTAAGATCATCCTGTAAGGCAACTTTGAATAGCATCATCGAGGGACTATGATCTTATACTTTTTTGTTTTTCCAAGATACTTCGCATGCATAATATGGCCATTTTGTATAAGGCAACCATGTGGAGAAACCCTAAGGGTGCTTGTGTACAAGTGTGTTATTTTCATGCTTTGATTTCTTGGATTTAGGGTTTTCTATTTGATTTGTTTTTATCTTTCCATTCAAACCCTAATTACTAGCATGGTAGGTAAAAGCAGTAAATTGCGTAATTTAAAGATTACTACGCTATTACAACATTTTATGGAAGGGGGGAATACAAATTGTGAATGGGGATTGTAAAGAAAATAATCCCTAAATTACTATTACAATCATATTGAAATGCATAATAATGTACAAGAAAATGTGAAAACGAACTTTTTTGTTTTAAGAAACTATTTTTGGTCTTTTGTTTTAAGAAACTATTTTTGGTCTTTTGTTTTAAGAAATAAAATAAAGTGTGAAGGAAATACTTTTGATGTTTGTTGATTAATGGAATGAAGAGTGATAGCAAAATAATGAAAAAGGAAAAAAGAATCAGCGTGTTGCTGATAAAATGAAGTCAGAGGTTATGACCCTGGCGCGCTGCAAAACAGAAACATGTTAGTGAAAATGTATAAGGTCAGAAGCTCTGAACCCACTGGGAACACAGTAGTTTCCAGAAGTTCTGATACTACTGGAAACAAAAATAAGCTTCAGAAATTCTGATACCACTGGCAACAAAATAGACTTCAGAAGTTCTGTGACCACTGATAGAACTTGGTTTCTCTCTCTATGCTAGTCAGAACATCTGTAAATTGGTTATTTCTCCACAAAACAGAAGACATGCACATAACAGTTATAGGAGGTGTCATAGTGTTTCAGAAAATAAGAAATATCATAACTATAAATCAGAGGCAAGCATGCATTTTCTAATCCTAACTCTGAGTTCTAGTTTCTTCAAGAAGTTCCGAACTGATTTATTCCCTACTTAGGCAGACAGAATGCATGAAATTTCAGAATATGTATGACACCAAAAACCTGATATCTACATTGTATCTGAGCATGTAAATATGGTAATGCTTAAGTAATGTGGTGAGGGTCAGCAGAAACTTACCTTGCCTCTAGAAGAAGTTCTGTGAACCGGAGTTAACCTCAACTCTGATGAAGCTCTGAACAACTTTTTCACGTACTTAGTAAGCTGGAAGTTTTCAACTTCTGGGGATGGCAAAGAGGTGATGTTCTTATTTCTTTGAGTGGGTGGGTGGAAAGTGTATAGAAATATGAACACAGAAGTTTAGGTAGTTTCCAACGTGTGGATCAGAAACTATGTGAATGTTTTTTATCAAGAAATAATTGAGAACAAGTGGAGTTTTGAATGCAAGGAATCAAAAGTTAACGAGGTTTTATGTGTTGTGTTTACAGTTCTTAGAACTCTTGGAATTTTGGCCAGGATTCAAGGCTTTTCTTTCTCAAAGTTTTGACTTCTTTTACAAATTTTTCTCTTACTCCCTTAGTGACTGATGGTGTTCTATTTATAGGCAGATTTTTGTGTGTTTGAAAATGTCAAGTAGCGCCAACATCATACGCTAGATGCTGACTTGCTCTTGAAGCAAGTTCCAAAAAAAGGTGTGATAGTTGACGGTTTTTTAGCTTAGGCTGGATTAGCAAGCAGGGATTAAGGAAAAGTGAACCTACAAGCAAAAATTAGCACATGGACCTTTACCTAATTTTGTACAAAAGTATTTCTACACTACACGTGGAGAGATCCTTTGGACAAAGACCCAAAAGTGGTTGTGAGCATTAAATGATGATGAGATTTGTCAAAATCAGAAATCCTGTAATGTGAGATTTTGCATCATTGCTTAATTCTGGATCAGAAGTTCCATTTCAACGTAGTCCAAAACAACGCACCCAAGTTCTGATCTTAGTATCTTGTTGCCTCGGCATACTCTGAAGGATCCCCCAGTCTTTCCAGTAACCTTCTTTGATTTACCTTTGAAAACTCTGGATTAGAAGTTCTGCTTCTGCATAACATCCAATCTTCTGATCCTCTTACCTTTTGGCTCCAACATGTTCTGAAGGAGTTTTCAGGCTTCATATCACTCTTTATTACCTTCTTTGCATTACCCTAACAAACTCTGACTGAACTTGTGTAGATGCTGAAAAGCCAAGTTCTGACCGAAGACTATGTGCTGAACCATGTTTACAACTTCTGACTGCACCTGCCTGGAGGCTGGCTCAGAAGTTCTGAAGTGTCATTTTTCTTAAATACTTAGAAAAAATCCCAAGTATTTAGAAATTTGGCTTTTCCATAGTAAATTTGGCTTTTGAACTTTTTGATGATACAAACTTCATATTCTAACATGTCTTGATGCAATATGATTCTTGGAACTTGGTTTTGGTCTAAAAGTCAAAGTTAGACCGCGTGCAAATGACCATTTTGCCCTTTGCGAATGGTTTGCTTGAAAAATGTGATTTCAAGGCTTGAAACTTGTCATGAGTAACCTTAGGGGTCCATGGTGATACTTGAAAGTCATATGAGGCATTGATAGTCCCAAAATCCTCGTGCAATCCCAAATCCTGATTTTTGGTCATCAGTGCAAGATGAGATGTCTTGAGCTGATCAGGCCCTAATCTAGTCTCGAGTTAAAGAGATATTATGAGAAAAGTCTTGATAAATGAGAGGGAAAATTTTTGGGTACAACAGAACCAATTCTGAAAATGGTTTAATTCTGAATCCCATAAACTTAAGGAGTTGAGTTATGAAATTGCTTAACAAAACTTCTGTGATCATCTGAATGTCTTCAAGGATCAAGTTCTATGTCACTGGGAAAAGAAACCACTTCTTCTGCTGGACAATGCTCCTTGGGAAGATCACCAGCCTTTAGAATATGATGAACCATCCTCTGATCCTCTGCCTCTGGTTAGGGTTCTAGACAAAGGCAAGGAAGTTGAAGAAGCTCCTGAGTCAGAATCAGCCGCAGCTTGCTCTGAAAAAGTGGTACCTTCTGTTTATATAACATCCTCATCTCTTGTGCTCCAAACTATGGAGGAGTTGAATAAAGAGAATGCAATGTTTAAGGAAAGACTAGACAAGCAAGATGATACATGCAAGGAAATCAAAGGGATGCGTGGAAAACAAGAAGAGTCAAAAAAATCAGATTAAGAATTTGTTGGAAGCTCTATTCACACGACTTCCTCCACCTCAATCTTAGTTTTGAAATTTTTTTTCTTTATTGTGTTCATTTTATATGTTTCCTTCAGAATGTGCTTATTGTAATCTTTTTGAATACAAATCATCCTTTATTGCTTAAAGTGTTTTTATTGCTTTTTGATTCTTGACAAAAAAGGGGGAGAACTTAAGATATTTCTAATATAACAGTATCGAGACTCAGTTTCAAATATTTTGAATATCATAACTTCTATTGTTTTTTTCTGAAAGAAAAACAGGAACAAACTCTGTTGAGGATAGAAGTGGACCATTAAAAACTCTTATCAGAATAAACTTCAGGGAAGTATTTCTTCTCTATCTGAGTATTCAACTCATGGGGAGACCTTAAATATTTTATGCTCTTTATGTTTCTATTGAAATATCCAAGTTTTTGTCATCATCAAAAAGGGGGAGATTTTTAGAACATAGTTTGATTCTACAACCCTTGTAAGAGTTTTGATGATAACAAACACTCAAAGAACAATTATGCTCCCTAAATAAGTATTTTGTTTTGCAGATAAGTTTTGATGAAAGAAGCACAGAAGATGAGTTAGATAGATGTTTGAATCTGATTCTATACATCTCTTAAAAGAAGTTCTAACGCTGCAAATAGGAACTTCGTGTTTCTGATCCGTAAAGTTCTGGGAAGAAGCAACGGTAACTTTCATCTTCTAAAGCAAACATGTTCTGAAGCGTTATAATTCACTTATTGCTATTCAAAAGTAACAGTTGAAAGGGGATAAGGATCTATATTTTTGGAAAGCTCTTCAATTATCATTTATCAACATTCCAAAAGCTTCCCCATGTGTTACCTATTTAAACAAAGCTTGAAAGAGAAATCGTTTACGATTTTGCGTACAACAAATGAGTCATCTTCATCATCTTCAAACGTACTGAATATCATTTATGTAAAACATCACATGTGTGATACTGTTTTATTAGAAAACACTGTTTTATACACTCTCTTAAATATTGTATAGTGTAATTCCTTGAGAAAACCGGATTATGGTTTAAACTCAAGAAGACTTTGACGGTTGTCATAGTAGCTGTGTAATCAAGTTTGATTAGTGGATTAAGACCTCATTGAGAGAGGCGAAATCACCTTGGCGGGTGGACTGGAGTAGTTTGAGGTCAAACGAACCAGGATAGACAACGTGTTCTTTTCTTCAAGTTTTAAAAACCCAAATTCAACCCCCCCCCCCCCCCTTTCTTGTGTTTTTCCATTCTTCACCTGTTACCTCACATAGATGTCTTGGTGGATAATACAACTCGAGCTTCAATATTCTCATTTATGGATAGTTTCTTAGGTTATAATCAAATCAAAATGGCACCCGAGGATATGGAAAAGAATACATCCATGACTCCTTGGGGAAATTTCTGTTACAAGGTGATTCCTTTCGGTCTAAAGAATGCATGGGCAACGTATCAACGAGCTATGGTCACACTATTCCGTGATATGATTCACAAAGAAGTTGATGTATACATAAATGATATGATTTCTAAATCTCATACAGGAGAAGGTCATTTCATACATCTACAAAAATTATTCAAACGTCTGCGAAAGTTCAAACTAAGGTTGTATCTAAACCAGTATACATTTGATGTCAGGTCAGGCAAGTTATTACGTTTTATTGTAAGTCAACATGGTATTAAGGTAGATATCGACAAGGTAAAATCCATACAAGAAATGCCATCTCCAAGGACAGAAAAAGAGATTTGTGGTTTCTTAGGATGATTGAATTACATTTCGAGGTTCATATCGCACCTAACTGCTATGTGAGAGCCTATATTCAAATTACTTTAAAAAGATTAGACAGTGGTATGGAATAATGATTGTCAGACAGCCTTCGAGACGATAAAGCAATATTTATAGGAGCCATCAATCTTGATGCCACCAGTCCCTAGGAGACCGCCCATCATGTACTTAACAGTGCTTGAAGGGTCAATGGGATGTGTATTAGGGAAACATGGTGAAACAGGTAGAAGAGAGCATGCAGTCTACTACCTCAACGAGAAATTCATCGACTGCGAAAATAGGTACTCACTCCTCGAGAAAACTTTTTGTGCATTGGCTTTGGATACTAAACGATTGAGGAAGCATATGTTAACTCACACCATGTGGTTAATAGAAAGAATGGATCCTTTGAAGTATGTGTTTGAAAAACCAGCTCTTACAGGAAGAATCGCTCAATGGAAGATGTCAATATCCGAGTATGACATCCAATATGTTACTCAAAAAGGCCATAGTGTACTAGCTGACCATCTAGCTCACCAGTCATTGCCAGAATATCAACCAATGAAGTTCGAATTTCCAGTGACTACAAAATACCAGGACCCGACGAAGGACCTGAAGTCGGGGTATGTTGGACACTCATGTTTGATGGTGCTTCAAATGCGCTAGGGCGCGGTATTGGGGTAATTTTCCTTCTACGAAGAATTTTCACAAACCTTATAATGCAAGGTTATGTTTTGACTGCACCAATAGTATTGTTGAATAAGAAGCTTGTATCTTAGGTCTAGAAGCTGCTAATGATCTAAGAATTAAACATCTTGAAGTTTATGGAAACTCAACATTAGTCATATACCAAGTCAACGGTGAATGAGACACTAAACATCCCAAATTGATTCCATATCGGGATCATATTCTAAAGCTAGCAACAGAATTTATCGAGAATACGTTCAGTCATAATCCGCGAGAAGAAAATCAGATGGCAGACGCCTTAGCAACTTTATCAGCCATGTTCAAAGTGACCTGGACAAATCACGAACCGCATATTGCAATTAGACATTTTGAAGAACAACACATGGTCTTGCCATTGAGGAAGGACTGGATAACAAGCCTTGGTTCTATGACATCAAAATGTATCTCGAGAAACAATAATATCTAGAAAATGCCTCTGTGATTGACAAACGAACTCTACGAAAGCTAGCTTCAAAGTTACTCCTAAGTGGCGATGTGTTGTACAAAATAAACTATAATATGGTACTACTCAGGTGTGTGGAGAAACATGAAGCAGATACACTTATGAGATAAATTCATGAAGGCACCTTTGGAACTCATATAAATGAACATGCCATGGTTAGAAAGATCTTGCGAGCAGGTTATTATTGGTTGACGATGGAAGCCGATTGCTACCATTATACAAAGACATGTCATAAATGCCAAATCTACACCAACAAAATGCATGTGTCATAGACGCCTTTGAACATCTTAAGTTCTCCTTGGCCATTTTCAATTTTGGGATTTGATATGATAGGAATGATTAAGCTGAAAGCCTCTAACAGACACCGGTTTATACTAGTTTCCATCGATTACTTCAGAAAATGGGTGGAAGCCACGTCCTAGGAAAATGTGACAAGACAAGTGGTTACTCCATTCGTCAAGAAAAATCTTATATGCAGATACGAGGTTCCTAGAAGAATCATTACAAATAACGGGTCCAATTTGAACAACAAAATGATAAAGGAGTTATACGATGACTTCAAGATCGAGAATGATAATTCTTCACCATATCGACCCAAGATGAACAGGGTCGTATAAGCTGCCAATAAGAACATCAAGAAAATCATTCAGAAAATGGTGAATACATACAAAGATTGGCATGAAATGCTTTTATTCGCTCTACATGGCTATCGTACGTCTGTACCTACATCAATAGGTGCAACTCCCTTCTCTCTCGTATATGGCATAGAGGAAATACTCCATAATGAAGTAGAAATTCCATCACTGTGGGTTCTAATAGAAACAAAGCTTGATGAAGTAGAGTGCATTCAGACGCGACTGTACCAACTTAACCTCATTGAGGAAAAATGCTTTACAGCTTTGTTCTATGATCAATTATACCAAAAGTGAACGTAGAAGGTGTTGTACCCCAAAATTTTCCCTTTCATTTTATCAAGATTTCCCCTCACAAGACTCTTTGGACTCCAGACAGGATTAGGGTTTGCTCTGCTCAAGACATCTCCTTGCACTGTTGACTTGAATTAGGGTTTGAGTTTGCACAAGGATTTTTGGACTTTCAAAGCCTAATGTGACTTTCATACTTCATGTTGAACTTATAATATTGCTCATACCAAGTTTCAAGCCTTGAATTAAATTTTTGCCCAGTCAATTGGACAGTTGACCTAAAAATCAGTTGTATTGGGGAAAAAGTCAATTGTGGCCAATTTACAATCAAACCTCATAATTTTTTATCCACATCAACATTATAAACTCATATGAACCATTTGATCAATTTTGGACCACAACTCCTCAAGAAATTTGATCAGATCATCAAAAGGGAAAAATGGTCATTTTTAGGGTTTTGACTGCAGAAGGGCAATTTCTGGTTTTTAACCTAGCCAATGGAAAATTGGGTTAAAGCATGGATTCAAGGACTCAATGGCACCATCTTAACTTAATCACAAGGTTCAAAAGATCTCAAAAGCATTGGATTGACAAATGAATTTTCCAGTCAACTGATTAAAAATCAATTGTACACTGAAAAGTCAAACTTTGACTTTTTGGTCAAAATCAAGTGCCAAAGGTCATTTTTCATCAAGATGTGTCAAAACATGAAACTTGTTCACCAAGAAACCTAATTTTGAAAATTAGGGTTTAAAATGGAAAATTTTCATAACTTAGAAATTTTCTAAGTTATGAAAATTTCTTATTTTTTCCCAACATTTCCCATCTTTTTCACCATGATGCAATTGGATTCAAACAAAACTTCCAACATGAAAGTTGTAGTCCCACAAAATCTACAACTTTGATTCACAAAGTTTTCCAAAAAGATGCTTGGATCTCAAGTTATGATTTTGTGAATAAGGGTCCATGAAACTTTTAACTTAGTGAAATTTTGCCCTAGTTTAGGCAGGATTTTAACCTATCTTCATGGCAAATTTTCACCTAGTTCCCATTGTAATCTCAAAATTCATTTGAAATATGGATTGTAGAGCATGTTACAAGCTTTCCAAAATGTCCAAGAACTCTCCAAAATCATTTATGGTTATAGATAATCGAAGAAAAGAAAATGGCCATTTCTCACTTTTGTCCATGGCATTTTTCATGTTGCTACAAGTTGCAAATTCTATCCAACCTTGCTTGTACTTGTTTACAGATCCTTAAACCCTTCCACACTCATAAATTAAATGCAAACACATTGGTTAGAGGCATTGTTCTGATCTATGAAGCATTATACAAAGGATTAATCTAAAAATGGCAAAAAGGCAACATTGCCACTTTGACAAAGCTTGCTTTATGTCAAGTTGTTTCTCTTGAGCTGTGAACCCAATATTTTGCAGAAAACCAACTCCACAAACTTAGGGCAAGGTACACCAACTTTGTGAAGCTAAGAAGGAGGCCTGTACAGGCTCTTGAACATTGTCATTTCACTTTTGCTTCAAAAGCAAGAAAGTATGCAAAAGGTCAACAACTCTTGTATCTGTTAAAACCAAAGTTTGTGAACATTTGAAAGAATTTTTAGAACATTACACTAAGCCAGAAACACGAGCCCTAAGCCTATCAAACACCCTCTAACATCAAAACACCAAGTTCTTGCCAAAACAGGGCAAGCTCTGCAGATTGACTTCCATTTTCACATTGCCTCGTGCGTTTTGTCCCAAACCAGTTCCAACACTTTCTAAACAACCTACCTAAACTATCCCAACCATTCCCAAGCCACTGTAACACCATTTACACACTTCACCATTTTCAAATTCTGAGTTTGCAGGTTGAGTTCTACAAGAAGATTCAGGCAAGTTTAAAGCAAGCTATGCATTGGGAAAGCTCAAAGGAACTTCAAGCAAGCTCACAAGTATCTCAGGCCTCACTGAAAGTTGCCTCATTGCCATACTCGAGCTTGACTGAAACGGGTATTTCACAAACTTCTATCTCCTTATTTAGGAATCATTAGGCTTAGGTTTGTGAAGCAAAAATGTATTCCTCATTGCCCTTGAGCTGTACATATGCATAGAATTCATTTATGTTAACTAAGCTAGGAGTATTTGATAGTTGAACTTTCTGAAAAAAACTAGGTCAAGATTTAGGGCCAAAGAAATTTTCTCTGGTCTTTGAGAGTTAGATCAAGTTTTTTATATGGTTAGAATCGTGGTTTAATGTTTTATAACTTTCATGTTGCGAGTTTTTGTTTTTAAGCACAAATGCAGGAGATACGAGTTTGAACCATTGGCGCGCGTTTTCTTGTTCTGAAGGACAGGGACGAAGGCAACTTGGGCTGGGCTGGGATTCTCCTTGCTTTTGACACCCCCTGTTTACTTCCTACACCCCTTTGGCCCATTGTTTTATTTTTTTTATATTTTTCATTTCTATTCTCATTTCTAACCTTTTATTTTTTTTTCTAAATATTTAAAATCAAATATTTTCTTAAATTTTCACTTTTTATTTTATTTTTTTATTTTTATTTTTGGCATAATATTTAGTTTATTAGGTTTAATATATTTATTTTCTTAAATAAAAACTTATAATCAATACAAAAATATTTTTTATTTTTATTTTTATTTATTTATACATATAAAATAATATTGTCATACATATTTTATTTTTTTAACATTTTGTATATATTTTATTTTATTTTCTTGTACATAAATAAATAATTGTAATATATATATATATATATATATATATATATATATATATATATATATATATATATATATATATATATATATATATATATATATATATATATATATATATATATATATATATATATATATATATATATTCTTAAACCAAAAATTAGGGTTTTTACCCTTTTCAAAAATAGTCTTTTATTTTCTTATTTTTGATACATTAAATAATTTATTTTACATACATAAAATAAATACAAAAACATTTTTTTGCATATTTATAATATATTGCACATTTAAATATTTGTTAATTTATTATTTGTACAATAAATTCAATTTGGTTGTAATAGTTGAATTAGGGTTTTTATTTCTTGCAAATATCCCCCTATTCAAACTTGTATCCCTCCACATATCAATGTTGTAATAGTTGTAGATTTACTTTTGCGCATTTTATTGCTTTCAAATATGCATGATAGAAAGATTAGGGTTTGTATGCAAGACCAAAATCAAAACAAGTAGCATGACTAATACAAGACAAAAATGCATGAAAATGATAACACAATGCACACAAGCACCCATAGGGTTTCATCCACTTGTTGCCTTAAAAACATGGCCATGGTATGCATGTTAGGTATCTTGGCAAAACAAAACAAAACAAAACAAAAGATCATAGTCCCTCAATGGCGCTATCTTGGTTGCCTATACAAAAATGATCTAGTCCCTCAAAAAACTTGCTAAGATACTTAGCACAAATTGATGTCATGGTCATACGATGACCCGCGCCTGTCCCGTTTAACATCCAAGCACACGATTGTTTACCAAATACAATGGTAAAACAACAATGTCAAAGGGTTAAAAATGTGTAGGAAAGACATTTGAGTAGGTAGGGTAGATGCTCCTAGTTACTTGATCAAACTTGCAAACATCCTTGCTATTTTCAAAAATACACAACACAATTTCAAAACATTTCCCAAAACAAACTTTCAAACATTGAAACATTTTTCAAAAGACAAACACCTTTGTATACATTCAAACAAGAATCATTACAAAGGTTTCCACAATGATGGCCTCTTTTCAAAATACTTTCAAAACCACACACAAAAGCACCATTTCAAACAATTGAAAAGCAAAAGCAAGTGATATAAAACAAGTAACTAAGAGCCCATGGAAAACCATGGATGAAAAGGGTGCTAGCACCTTCCCTTTTCATAATCTACCCCCCAAACCCAAAAACAATCTCAAAGGTCTTTTTTGTGCTTTTTGACCTTTCCTTTGGATATGATAAAAAGTCAGTGGCGACTCTTGCTAAACCGAAACATTTGCTAACACAAACGTAAAACCTCAAGTCAGTTCTCCCACCGCATCACAGAAGGCATTTGACAAGAAGGTTCGTCCTCGAGTGTTCAAAGAAGAAGATTTGGTGCTCAAGAAGATCCTACTACCTCGCCTTGATTCACGTGGTAAATGGGCACCCAACTACGAAGGTCTATACGTGATAAAAATAGTATTCTCGGGTGGTGGTCTTATCCTCACAATAATGGATGGGGAAGAACTGCCACACTAGACGAATTCAGACGCAGTAAAAAAATACTATATATAAAAAGCTCGCTAAGTTCGAACCCTAAAATGGTGACTTAGGAAAAAAGGAGCGTCCCTATGGATTTAAAACCCTAAAGGGCGATCCAGGAAAAACTTAGGGACATACACAAAAATTATCCCGATGGATTGAAAACCCGAAAGGGAGGTCCATGAAAAAGTTAGGGATCTTATCCAAAATAAAGAAAAAATAGATTGTGATCCAAGAATCACGACTATGACCATGAAGGAGAGGGATTGATCCAAATCATTCGACTCAGAAGCAAAGGAGATTGGATCTATCAAAAGGACATTTGAGAAACAACAATAGCAATTATCTTTTTCATTACCATTTTCAATTTTTTGTTAAAATTTATGTAATTACCTCTTTCAAGGAATTGCATCTTGTACTCTCGCCTATTCAGAGGCATGTTTATTAATAAAACATTTAATTTTTCAATCTTTCAATTGTGTTTTTTCCCTTTCAAGACTTGTTTGTAAAATACTACGATTATTTCTTGTGAATACTGTGTTGAAATCATTTTGGGGACTTGATAAACAAATATAAGAATTTTATAGAATATCAAAAGCATTTTGGTTAGGAAAACATTGAAAGAAAATCAACGCCTACATCCACGACTACGTCCACGCCTGCAACTATAGCCACATCCACTCTTATGTCTACAACTACGCCCACGCTGACGCCTGCTTATACGATACAAATATCAAAGTCTTGATGACACTTATTCATCTTATTCAAATCAATTTAAAATACCATGACAATGCAAAATATAATATTGGAAAGTTGGTGACACCAAACCAGTGTTTTAAAAGGATATAACATTAAAAAATTCACAAAAAACATTTGGTGCATACACAATTATTTTGGGCATATACAAACATTACATTTGGGGAATATATAAAATACTCGATGCATATATATTTTGGGTTCCATATCATCTTAGGGAATTATGCATGGTATTTTCCGAACACATCTTTGGTTAAAAATAAAAACTTCCTTGGGGCCCATCATTGGATTACCTGGTCTACAAAACAAACAAATACCTTGGTTGAGAATATACACAACTGGTAAACTCTGATCTTATCTTTGGTCTAGTAACCTAATATTCGATCACCAAAACGCTCTTTAAGTATATATCCTCTAGGTTGTGGTAGATATGCAAACTTTCAGGATTACATTATTTATCCTCTCGGTCGTGATAAGTACATAAGACTTCCCATGTGTCGTTTATCCTCTAGGTCGTGATAAGCGCATAAACTTTTCAATCATTTATCCTCTAGGTTGTGGTAGATGTGTGAATTACCAGGTTTATGTTATTCATTCTCTAGGTCGTAATGAATACATAAGTCTATCTTCATGTCGTTTATCCTCTAGGTCGTGATAACACACAAACCTTTTCAAATATCTATCCCCTAGGTTGTGATAGGTATGCGAATTTTCAGGGTTATACTATTCATCCACTAGGTTGTGATGAATATATAAGCCTATCCCTGTTTCATTTATCCTCTAGGTCGTGATTAATGCACAAGTTCATCCTCATATTGTTTACTCTCTAGGTTGTAGTAAACATAATGAAATATGTGGTATAATTCATTGTGTTAGTCTCCATGCGGCAATGTGTTATCAAGCTCTGTTTTATTCATCCTCTAGGCTGTGATGAATAGACAAAATTTATATCTTAAGCTTACTATGTTAGTCTCGAAGCATTAGTAAGTCAATTTTAAAATTTTGTGTCATTTATCTCCTAGGTTACGGTAAATACGCGAAAAATATATGATCTCTTTTAGGTACTGACGAGTAATCTGCACCGTCGTATCTAAGTCGAGTAAAAACTTTCTGTTCAAACTCTGGTAAGATGATACATCATTATATTTGCTTATTCTTTCTAATACTCTTGGGAACACTGTACGGTGTATCCTTATAATCTTTTGGACAAATTTTGGGGTATTCCATTATTTAATAAACCTCTTATTCAAATGTGCGAGACCTGCGTATTCTTGCATCGTTCAATCGAAGAGTAATTAAATAGGGGCAGTTATCATACCCCAAATTTTCCCCATTTGTGTTAATAATCAATTTTTGTCACTAAGTCATGTTCATACTATTTTTCTTGTAAGTTATCACATTTCCTTATGATTATATTATTAGGTATGATGATATTTAATCAAGAGTCCTGAATATAACAAATTCAATTTGGTTTTATTTTTATTTTTATTTGTTCTTTGGTCATTTCTTTAATGGGCTCATCATTTGGAAAAACTAAAGAGCCCATTTGTTAAGTCCATAAGAGGGGGTGTAGTAAAAATCTAGGGTCAATCTCATTGTTTGGCCCATATTAAGTAATTTAGGTCAATTTATTCTGAAGTTTACCAAGGTCAACAATGTTTTATCATTGGCCTTATTATTTAAATTTATAAAAAAAGGAATGTATATATATTTTGTTTTGGTTGACTGAAGTCAACGCAGTGAAAGTTACTTGCAGCGTTAGCGTTTTTTTCAATTTATTATTTTTATTATTGAATAATTTTGGTGGTTGACTGAAGTCAAACCAAAGGGTTTGAAACCCTAATCTGCAGCGCGCCCAAGGTTCCACTTCCTTCACCAATTAACCCTAGAGGCCTAGATCCAGAAATCTGTTTTGAATCAAATCGAATAAAGATCAAATATTGCAAAATGCTTTATTGATTGAATGAATTTGTCCATACAAATATGTCTAAATACATAATCAATAATAAAACCCTAATTCTAAGATTTACAATCAAAATTAATTGATAAATCAGAATCTTTTCTAAACACAAATCAATCTTCAATCTTCTCTAATTTCTAACTAAATCAAATTGTAACGATAATTACAAATTATTTCCTAACTTATATAAATCTAAAACCTATAAATAAGAACCCTAATTCTAAATTGAGGGGGACCGGGGAATATTATAAAGAAGAGAGAAAAAGAAGGAAAAGAAGCAGAAGTTGTGAATCAACCTTCTTGCTTGAGATCTGAGTTTCAATTTCTTAAACCCTAGATATGTGTTGCATCATCGTCGCCTTCAAGCCATCACCATCGTTGCACCATCAACTCACGCACCTACCAAACATAAAAGAAGGAGAAGGAGATTAGAAGGGTGAACCGGAAAACCAAAAAAGAATTAATACTGCCAGAATCACTGCAGAAAGGTAAGCCTAATACTTAGCTTAGTTTAAAATTATTGTTGGTGGTGGTTGAAAATCGCATGATTAAAGTTTGAATTACTCTTTTTGGGAAAATCTAGGACTTAGGGTTAGGTTTTAGGGTTAAGGTTCATATTTTGGGGTTAGCGTTCATAGTTTAGGTTTAGGTTTCATACAAGAACCCTAGGGTTCTTGGGGTTTATATGAAGATAACCTTAGGGTTCCTAGGGTTCGTCCTAGGGTTCAAATATCTGGATTTGGGATGAAGATTTAGGTTGAATATCAACCAAAATTCTAGGTTTCACGGTGGTTACGAGATGATTCGCAGTGGTCGGCACAACCAAGGCGATTTTTGGTGGGTTGTTGTCTAGAGAGAGGTCATAGCCTTTCTCTCTAGAATTTTGTTCTGTTTGAGAAAATAACAGAGAGAGAGAGAGGAAAGAAGGAAATGGACCTCGGGCCCTATTGTTGGATGTTTAAACTCTCTCCTCATTCATATACGCCACCCCTTATCATGCACCCTCAAATTTCACCACGTGATCTTCATCAAATGCTCCTAAATTATGCGTCCATCATAACTCTCAACACTCGCTCTCACTCTGTCCAACGGATCAAACAAATTTTTTTAGGGCCAAGCCCATTCTATTAACATCCCTAAAATTGCTTCCCCAATGTAAAACATCACCCCTCTTGTGCTATTGGGCCATGTCCAACATCTGGACTTGGGCCTTACTCCCGGAACCCCTAGTTTTCACTACCCAGTTCAAATTCACACCCTCTGCGCTTTGAGCCTAAATCAATATCTAGATTTAGGGCCTTACTATTAATGCCCCCAACCTTTAACTAGCCAACTAATTTTGCACCCCCTTTCATTTTTTTAATTAAAATCAATTTATTTTTATAACTTTATTTATTTATCTTCTTTTATTTTGCATAATTTAATATATTTATAATAAATTCTAAATTTGTTTATTTATTAATTCCAAACCTTTTTTTTAATACTAACTCATTTTATTTATGATTTAATTGAATTAAAATTCTTTTCTTTATGCATTAAAAATATTTATTTTTCTCATATTATATAATACATCCAAAAATATCTAACCGACAAATTACTAACAATTTTCTACTAACTTAATTCAAACTTATATATATTTTCAAAAAGGATTATGGAAATATTTCTTATCGACTGCGAACTTCGTCTAACAACTCCTTAACTTACAAATCCAAATTTGGTTCAAGGAGAATTAGAGATATTTTTATAATACATAAAAACAACTAACCAAACAACTACGAACTACGAATTGAGACTCTGATTCCTCATGAGAGAATATGTAGGCATACAGATTAAAATCATGGCGAGTTCCCCTAATTAAAATCAAAACCCTATTCCTGAATTGTAAATCTAAACCCTAGTATCCTTGTGAAAAAGGTAGATGAGGGGTGTCTAACACCTTCCCTTCGTCTAAAACAAGTCAAAAACTTAGAATTTCTTATCAAATTAGGGTTATCCGTTATATTCCCTTCCCTAGGATAAAAACTAATGGTGGCGACTCTTATTTTAAAACCGGTTATAACACTCAATAGACCTTGGGTCGCCTTTGTTGTAACTGGTTTTAAAATAAGAGTCGTCACCCTTAATTTTTATCATAAGGAAGGGAATATAAAGGAATAACCCTATGAGAAGTTAGAGATTCTAGGTTTTTTGACTCGGTTTTAGATGAAGGGAAGGTGTTAGGAACCCCTCATCTACCTTGTTCACAAGGATACTAGATTTAGAATTAATATTTAAAGAATATGGTTTTTAGTATTTTATTAGGGAAAAAAGGGGTTTTAAATTTAATTAAGGGAACTCGCCACGATTTTAATCCTATGCCTACGTGTCCTCTTAGGAGGAATCAGAGTCATATTTCATAGTTCGCAGTTGGTTTGTGTCTTTTATGGATTACGCAAATATTTTAATTCCCCTTATACTTAGTTCAGGTGTGTGAATAGAAGAGATTTTGGACCAAGTGCGTAGTTAATTAAAATATGCTTCGTACTCCTTTTCGAAAATTAATTGTTGAATTAATTTAGTTATGAAAATAGTCTATTGTTGGTTGAATGTTTTTAGAGTATTAATTGTAGAACATATCTTATTTAAATGCATGATTAAAAAAATAAATTAATGCAATAAATAAAATATATTTGAATGAGTTAAAAAAATATTATGATTTATAAAAATAATAGTTAATATAATATTATAATTTATAAATATAGAAAAATAGAAAATATAAAATAATAAATTTAAATAAAAGAAATAAAACAAAAATTCAAAGGAGGTGTAAATTATATTAGACTATTAAAAATGCGGGGGGTGCAGATATTGGGGCCTTGAATTCATATATTGAATTGAGGCCCAATAAGACAAGGAGGTACATTTTTGAGTGCGTTAGTAAAACTGGGGTGGGGGCATGTAAAACATCAATTAAACATCAAGCTAAGTTAGAGATTATCTTCCGGCGCCTTAAATTTCTTTGTTTTGGTTCCCTTTCTAAGTTCTCCCTTTTCGGTTTGCAGGTGGAAGCCGGTGATGATGATTAAGGTGTCGATTTGATGGCGGCGGCAACACAAAGAATGGATCTAAAGTTTCAGATGTTGAAACCCTAGGTGGCGGTGAAAGGGAATTGGAACGACGAGGCTTATCTGATCTTCTTCTGTTACGAATTTTCCTCCTTCTAATAATTTTCTTCTCTGTAATTCTTTTCTCTATGATTTTTTGTTGGTCCTTTGTTCTATTTTAACAATTAGGTTTTATAGTATTTTAGGAGTTTAGTATATTAGGAAATAGATTCATATGTCTGTAATTTGTTATACAATTTTAATTATGTTTTGAATATGAATTTTATTTTGTCTATAAATCTGTGATATCCTTTACTAGTTTATATATTAGTATTAATCTTGTCTGAATATTGCAATAGGTTTTGATTATGTGCGTTAACCTAGTTTCTGTTTTGGTACGATATTGTTTCTGGAAAGTTAATGCACAAATTTGCTTATGTTTTTATTATAATAAAAATAGTAAGATTAATAATAGGCTAATAATAATATTAATAATAATAATAATAAATGTTATAATTTAAACAAAATATTTTTTTTAAATGAAAATAAAAAACTGAATTGGGTTATACCGTTTCAATTTATTGGGCTTTAACAATAAAATGAATTTCTTTATACACCTCCTTTTTAATATTTGAAATGGACTAAAATGTTACATGGGCCCTTTCTGATTGAGAAAGACCCATGATTTCCTTACTAGATAAACCCATCTTTATAAAATCTAAACTCCCATATCTTTATGAATAAAATTTTATAATAAAAAATTTTTAGAAATGAAAAAAACTATCAGGAACTAGTAGGGCAAATTTGGGGTATGACAGTTGCCCCTATTTAATTACTTTTCGATCGAATATTATAAGAATACGCGGGTCTCATACATTCTAATCAGAAATTTATTAAATATTAGAAGACCCAAAAATCTATCTGAAAGATCATAAGGATACATTGTACAACGTTCCCATAAGTGTGAAGAATAGGCATAGATGATGATGCATCATCTTACCAACGTTTGAACCAATGTTTGTTTTAACTTAGATATGATGACGCGAATAATTCATCAGTATCTAAAAGAGATTGTAAATTTTGTATATTTACCATAACCTAGGAGGTAAATGATACAAGTTTGAAAAGCTGACCTACCAATGCTTGGGAACTAATATAGTAAGTTTTAGTTTGATTTGATTTTATCTATTCATCACAACCTAGGGGATGATTAAAAAAAAGTCCGATAATACATTTCTGCCTGGAGACTGATGTAATGGATTATGCAGATTTATTCCCATATCTATCGTAACCTAGGGGATAGATAATTGAAAAAAGCTTGATAACTACATCACTGCATGGAGCCTGACACAATGAGTTATATCGCAGATTTCCCACATTGCTGCATGCAGACTGACGCAATGGGTTATATCATAGAAAAAGCTTGATAATAACATTGTTGCATGGAGACTGAGGCAATGGGCTAAATTGCAGAGAACTTGATAATAACATTGATGCATGGAGATTGATGCAATGGGCTATATCGCGAAAAAATGCTTGGTAATAACATTGTTGCATGGAGACTGATGAAATGGGTTATATCGCTAAAATAAGCTTGCTAATAACATTGCTACATGGAGACTAATGCAATGGGCTATATTGCAGAAAAAGCTTAATAATAATATAGTTGCATGGAGACTGATGCACTGGTCCATATCACGGAAAAGCTTGATAATAACATTGTTGAATGGAGACTGATGCAATGGGCTATATCGCAGAAAAAGCATGATAATAACATTGTTGCATGGAGACTGATGCAATGGGCTATATCGTGAAAAACTTGATAATAACATTGTTGCATAGAGAGTGGTGTAATGGTCTATTTCGCAGAAAAAGCTTGACAATAACATTGTTGCATTGAGACTGATGCAATGGGTTATATTGCGAATTTCTCATATTGTTGCATGGAGCCTGACACAATGGGTTGATTGCAGATTTCACACATTACTGACTGGAGACTGATGCAATGGAAAGATTTTGATAATAGCATTGCTGCATGGAGACTGGTGCAATATAAATATTCTGATAATAACATCGTTGCATGGAGACTAACATAATGGGTTGAATTGCAGATTTCTCACATTGTTTCATGGAGCCTGATACAATGAGCTAAATCGTGAAGGAGGAAACACATTGTTGCATGGAGCCTGACACAATGGATTACATTGCAGAAAAAGTTTGATAATAACATTGTTGCATGGAGACTGATGTAATGGATTATATTATAGATAAGGAAACACAATGTTGCGTGGAGACTGACGCAATGGGTTAAACTGCAGATTTCACACATTACTCCATGGAGCCTGACACAATGAGATAAATTGCGAAGGAGGAAACACATTTCTACATGGAGCCTGACACAATGGGCTACATTGTAGAAAATTTTTTATAATAACATTGTTGCATGGAGACTAATGCCATGGATTTTATTATAGATAAGGAAACACATTACTGCATGGAGACTGACGTAATGGGTTAAATTGCGAATTTCGCACATTGCTGCATGAAGCCTGACACA
Source organism: Vicia faba (assembly GCA_948472305.1). Classification (NCBI taxonomy): domain Eukaryota; kingdom Viridiplantae; phylum Streptophyta; class Magnoliopsida; order Fabales; family Fabaceae; genus Vicia; species Vicia faba. The sequence continues at coordinate 1,217,695,782 of OX451738.1, read as the reverse complement.
AGCTATACCACGAAGAAGGGAACACATTGCTACGTGGAGACTGACGAAATGAGTTGATATGCATATTTCCCATATTGTTGCATGGAGCCTGAAACAATGAGCTATATCACAAAGAAGGAAAACACATTGTTGCATGGAGCCTGATGCAATGAGTTATATTGTAGAGGAAGCTATTTTGATGATTAAATCTTAGATAATTAAATCATAGATGAGATCAGATTCTTACTAGTTGTCTATTTTCGACCAAGGTAATAATATGATGAAGGGCCCAAAGATGTTGGTTTTGCCCAAAGTATGTTTTGAAAAATGCCATGTATGATGTATGTGCATGATGTCTTAAATCGATATGAAACCCAGAGTGTACATGCACTGAGTGTGTGTGTGTGTGTGTGTGTGTGTGTGTGTGTGTGTGTGTGTCCCAAATATTTACATGTGTGTGAAATGTGTGTATATGCCCCCAAAATGTTATGAAATATGTTTTTAGTATTCTCTCCTCTTAAACCATTGGTTTTGAGTTACCAATTCCCCGATGTTGCGTGTTGCATCATCATGGTATCTTTGAATTGATTTGAACATGATGAAAAAGTGTCATCCAGGTTTTGATATATGTGTTGTAGGTGCATGCGCGGGTCTGGGCGTAGACATGGATATTAGCGTGGACGTAAACATAGTCGTGGATGTAGGTGTAGGCGTGGAAATAGGTGTATATATGGATGTAGGAGTGGATTTTCTTTCGATGTTTTTCTAACTAGAATAAACTTTGATGCTTTATGAAATGCTATTTGGTGTTTTTCGTATGTTAGATGCACTGAATGTTATGGATGACCTTGAGATTTTGATATGATTATGCATACGTCATGCTTGATATGAGGTTTTTTAACGGGAAATCTAATGCCTAGATTTCCAAGGAATCTACTGCCGAGATTCAATTGTGACTATCTACTGCTGAAGTCTTCTGGAACGTCATCTGTCGAGATCAACCAAGGGAATCTTCTTCTGAGATTTGATTTTGAATCACCTTCTTTCGAGGTCTTCTGAATAATCATCTGCCGTGATCAACCAGGGGAATCTATTGTCGAGATTTAATTATGAGCTACCTTCTGATGAGGTCTTCTTGATAATCATCTGTGAGATTAACCAGGGGAATCTACTGCCGAGATTCAGCATAGAATAGGTAGCTTGATTGACAATGAGGATTGTCTTCACATAAAGTAAGGTTTTATGCTATGCGTGTAAATTTGATTGATTCCTGAAATGTAATGATTGATTGATGCATGTAATGAGTGACTTGGATATGTATCGACAAATGTTGGATTTTGAAAAGAGAATTCATAATTGGGCTTATCTTTTTTTTAGATGTGCTTAATCCATGATGTCGGAATTTGTCAGATGGGTGAGATGACAAGTATATCTTGTATCTGGATCGAAGCAGACTAATGCATGATTTATGCAACTTTATGCTTTATGATTATGACTCGAATGGTTTTTTTAATGGTGCCTTTGCGATGGGATCGTGGGTGATTAAAGCGTAGAGGTTTGCTTATGTAAAAAGGTTGCTTGATATATGATGGTTGGATGTCATTCTATCATGATTTCCTGATACCCTATTTGAACTCGAAGATTGCTGATGTAGGAGAAAGATCCACTGGAGGTTACGAAAGTACACGGAGAGCTTGCCTCTATGTGGACTGTCTTTCTTTAATTTGTTCGTAGGGTCTTGGAGGAGATTCTCATTGATATGATTTTGGTGACAGTTTGATCATAATATGAATGACCCTGCTAATTTGGATTATGCCCCTGATTGAAATATTATTGACAATGTTTGGCTTTGATGAACCATTTTGAATTAACTCCTTTTGATCGAGCCTTGCAGTGGTTTGCCCCACCATTCGAATGTTGAAGGATATGCCCCTCAATCTCCAGGATCTGGAGGAAGAATCCTCATAGAAAACCTTAGACCTCACCATGAACTTGACATAGATTGCTTCAGGTATTCAAAGCTTGAAAAGTTTGTACTCGAAGTTGCTTGAAGGGGAATTTGGACCCTACGTGCAGTAGGATGAACTTGGTATGTACTGCCCCAACATTTGAATCCAGGAAGGTTTTCCCTGATTATCAAGTTCTTGAGAGGTTTGTTAAAATGAGGAAATCGAGTCATACCCTGTTGTAATATGACATTATTTGGGAATGTTCCTTCGAAAGGTATGCCCCTGATTGAACAGTGCTTTAAAATTTGATCTGAGTTGATTGAATTTCGAAATGATCACCCCTTTTTCAATAGTATCTTCATGTGATATACCCCTACGATCATTAGCATTTTCCCCTATTTATAAGGGTCCTCTCAGATGATTTTCCCCAGTTAGAAGCTTCTTGGAAATGTTGCCTTTGATCAGACCATTTTTGAAATCTCCTTGATGCTAAGTATTGATTCGTAGATAAAATTGTACATTTTGAAAAGTAATCCTAATGTGATGCACATGAAAGATCTTGAAATCTAAATTAATTACGGAATAGAGATGGATGATTAGATATGCAGATTCAAAGAAGTGAAGTGATTAATAATTTTAATAAACATTAGGAGTCAGTTTAACATAAATTTTTCCGAGTATGCTTTCATAGTGAACCTAGCTTCAATTAGGATTTTTAAAGGTTATAACGTGGCCATGGTTCACAGTTAAAGAAAAAAAGATATAAGGCTCAAAATTTATTTTATCCCATCCCGTTCTCCTTGACGTTCTCCAATCCTAAGTTTAGTTAATCCAATAGATACATTTAAACCCCAAGAGAAATTTCATAGTTGGGCAGATGATGAGAGGCGTAGATAAAGATCCAAGCGCCAACGAAAAGCATTGATAAGATCCAAGTATTTATAAGATCCAAGCATTGATAAGATCCAAGCATTAATGAGATGCCTTGATGATTCTTGAGGTTGCAGTCACAAGATTGTTCTCCAATTTATTCGTTTTTAATCCCTTGTTTTGCACGGACCAATTCTTTTGAATTTATGGTCCATCGGGATGCCCTAACTTTTTCCTAAGTGATGTTTTGATTTGCTTTGACTTAGCGGGCTTTCACTATTTTTTTTTAATTTATCTTTTTTGCTTTTTTATTTTGACATTCGTAATCATCATGCTGATTGTTGTAAGCTTCATTTTCACTGTTTCCTCAATCTTGATTGATGTACTGAGGAAGAAGACATAGTGGACTTTGTCTTTGTTGATTCCTCAATATTGGATGATGAACGCGGGGAAAGGTACGCGCTTGAACCTTTGCTTAGATCTTTCTCTCAATGATGTATCGAGGAAAGAGATATGCTTGAACTTTTGCTTAGATCGTTTCGATTCTCCAGGGTTTTGAATGTGTCATCGAATTAATTGAAATCTACCCTGCCCCTGGTTAAGATTAAGGGTTTCTTTTTTTTAGAAAATAGAACAAAACTCCAACTCCTGGGTCGAGGGGGTTGACTACGGATTATCTCCTTATATCTCCATTATTTGGGAAGTGAAACAATTCCTTACATCGTCCTCTAAGCCTTACTATTAAAAAGCATACATCAGCAAAATTCGATTATTTTGTATTTTAATTATTCTCCATCAAAGTTTGTTAACGTTATGCAATGGAAGATAAAAAATAAGAATATAAAGTCGTTGATTATTTGTGGAATGGACCGATTTCAAAAACATGCATGATTATTTTATTAGAATTATTGATCAAAAGATACAAATTTATAGTGAATGAAAATTAACAACTAGGAAATCACAAATTGAAATAATAAAGTCTCAGTGATCTAGAGATAAGCCCCCTTGTTGTTCCACTGACTTTAGGAAATTATCCTCAGTCTTTGGATTTGTCATAGCAAAGGGTGACCGTTCAACAAAGGGGATCCCTTCTTCGAAACTCAACTGCTTAGTATTGATCAAATCTTGGACCTTGTGTCTGAAAATCTAACATATTTCATGGGTATGTCCTGGAGAGTTGGCATGATACTCGCACCTAGCATTTGCTTAATACTTAGGTGGGAGTGTTCCATTCGGAGGATCCAGTGGCTTCTGCTCTACCAAAGATGCCTTGAGTAAATGTTGTAGTAGCTGACTGTGCGGTAAGGGAAGTGGATCAAATCTTCTTGGTGGTAGTTTTGTCTTCCTTTTTGTTAGGCATATCCCTTATGTTGATAGGGTTATTGATGTTGAGATGAGGGAACTTTCCATGGTGGTAGCATTTGTGGCACTGAATAGGCCTACGGTTGGGATGACGAAGGGTTACCTTCGCTCTTCAGTAATAATTGCGTGATCAAGTTCATTTGACTCTTCAACTGGTGGACCTCATCCTCCAACAATTCTTGACCTATTTTGAGTTCCTAGATGGTTTCTTGAGACATGCTCTGAGTTTGCTTGTGATTATCGGGAATCTCGCTAGCTGGATCACAGTTTGATAAGGGTGGAAGTTTTCTGGAAGCGGAAGAGATGTGATCTTTATGAAGATGCATGAAAATGGAAGTGTATGAAAAATACTCGGGTATGCAAAAATATATTTTTTGGCTTTTAGGTACGCAAAAAGCTTCATGGATATGCAATGCGATGTAGACGTAGTATGAGGGTAGACGTAGAGGTACCCCATATAAGTTTAATGATAGACATGATGATATCCTACATTGACTCGAAGATTTAGATAGGCAGAAACTCCTTAAAGACGAAGATAATAATAGACATGGATTTGATGATATCCTACATTGCCTCAGAGATTGAGATAGGAAAGAATTCCTTGAGGATTATGGCCAATGAAAGACGATGATGAGTCCCTACAGGATAGGGATTATGACATAGATGTAAGCCTTACGGGCTAAATATAGTAAAAAAAGATAACCCTTGCGGGTTTACAGATTGTATTTGGATTTGTGAAAGGTATCCTTAAAAGGAAGGTTCCTAGTTTAGGCCTACGGATATTCTACCTTCCCCATAAGGTGGCTTCCTTAAGGGTATCATGAATAAAACTAGAGGTAAATTCATAAGGACCTCCCTTAAGCGGGGTCTCTTTACAGACTGAGACTTTCATCTCTAGGTCATGAAAGGTCTCACCATGAGTTTTTGGGTTAAAGGCCATAAAAAGAGTCATAGGTGTCATTCCAAAGTCCTACTTTCCAAGAGGATGTCTCTCGAGAGGTATTCCTTTTGAGGTATTCCACCGACTCTAGAAAAAGTCGTCGCATAAACTCATAGGGTTGATGTAACCCATTGGCTAATAGACGAACCTTCTTTCTAAGGTTTTTTTTGGAAAATATTTTTGCAAAATTTTAAATACCATCACAGATATAATAATATAATGAATAATAAAAAAGAATAAGAAAATAAATAAATAATTAAATGAGCAAGAAATAAAAACCCAATAAATAATAAAAAACCTAAAACCAAAAGACGAGGCTTCTAAACCTAAGATTGAGTCCCCAGCAGAGTCGTCAGTTGTTGTAACTGGTTTTGAAATAAGAGTCGACACCCTTAATTTTTATCCTAGGGAAGGGAATATAAAGGAATAACCCTATAAAATGTTAGAGATTCTAGGTTTTTTGACTCGGTTTTAGATGAAGGGGAGGTGTTAGGCACCCCTCATCTACCTTGTTCACAAGGATACTAGATTTAGAATTAATCTTTACTGAATATGGTTTTTAGTATTTTATTAGGGGGAAAAAGGGGTTTAATTTTAATTATGGGTACTCACCACGATTTTAATCGTATGCCTACGTATCCTCTTAGGAGGAATCAGAGTCTCATTTCGTAGTTCGTAGTTGGTTTGTGTTTTTTATGGATTACGTAAATATTTTAATTCCCCTTGTACTTAGTTCGGGTGTGTGAATAGCAGATATTTTGGACCAAGTGCGCAGTTAATTGAAATATGCTTCGTACTCCTTTTCGAAAATTAATTGTTGAATTAATTTAGTTATGAAAGTGGTTTATTGTTATTTAAATGTTTTTTAGAGTATTAATTATAGAAAATATCGTATTTAAATGCATGATTAAAAAAAATTTAATGCAATAAATAAAATATATTTAAATGAGTTAAAAAAATATGATGATTTATAAAAATAATAGTTAATATAATATTATAATTTATAAATATATATAAATAAAAAAATATAAAAATGATAAATTTAAATAAAATAAATAAAACAAAAATGCAAAGGAGGTGTAAATTATATTAGACTATTAAAAATACGGGAGGTGCAGATATTAGAGCCTTGAATTCAGATATTGAATTGAGGCCCAATAAGATAAGGGGGTACATTTTTTAGTGCATTAGTAAAACTAGGGGCGTGTAAAGCATTAATTAACCATCAAGCTAAGTTAGAGATTACCTTCTGGCGCCTTAAATTTATTTTTTCGGTTCACTTTCTAAGCTCTCTCTTTTTGATTCGCAGGTGGAAGCCGGTATTGATGATTAAGGCAGCGATTTGATGGGGGCGGCACGACGACTGGATCTAGGGTTTTTGATGTTGAAACCCTAGGCGGAGATGAACGGGGATTAGAACGACGAGACTTATTTGTTCTTCTTTTGTTACGAATTTTCCTCCTTCTAATAATTTTCTTCTCTGTTATTATTTCCTCTCCGATTTTTTGTTGGTTCTTTGTTCTGTTGATCGCGACTTTGTAGGTCTAACAGGTGTAGTGACTGCAAATGCACAGTCAATTGCATAGATTTAAAAGATATCGAACTCACAAGGACTGATGGTCAAAACTATTGTTATCTTAGGGTCACTATGTAAAGCTAAGGCTAATTATAAAATTGGGGTGTTTGGGTTAAATCAAGAATTAACTAAAGTCTAATAATTAATAATGGGACACCGCTATGTATTTCGTCAACTTAAGGGATTCAGTAAGTCATTAGCATTTGTTTTTAGTATTAAAACACCGTTTCAGTGAAAACTATTCGTTTAAAAACCCTCGTGTCAAACTTTCGTTCTATTGAATCAAATCTTATTAGTTAAGCTAGAAATGAGCTCTTCCGCTGTTTCATTTAAAACTCAAAAGTACTTTTTGAAAACAAATAAGGTCCAATTAACTTTAAAGCGCTTCCGCTGTTTTTAAAATTAATGTTTTAACAACCACTATCTGGTTAAAACCTCAAACTTCCGCTCTGTTGATTTTAGCCTTAGACTGTCTCTTACTTCCGTACAAAAACAATTAAATATTCAATTGGAAATGAAAACCAGAAAAGTGTTTTTTGTAAAAATAATAATGCCAGTTAATTACTGAACTCTTTCGGTTAAGTTTAACATACCGGTATCAGGGAATCTAGTCAGACATAATTTTATCACAGAACAACATAAAATTAAAACGTAAATTCAACAACGCATGCATGGTAGGAAATAAATAAATTACGCTTATTAAAATAGGAACCTGGAAGTGAATAACAAAGCGATTAATTTTGAGTAATGCGTATCCTCCATAATCCGGCAGGATTGACTTGTAGTAAAAATATCTCGAATTAAATTAAAGTAATCCTAAGAAAATTCTGGAAGTCTTGAAACAAACTAGTGTTGTAGTATTTCTCCGATGTGGAAAAATACTGCTTTGATGGTGGGGTTTTTTTATTTCCTAAGTAGTTCTACGAAATCTAGAAAATTAATGCTAGAAATCTAAACTGGAAAATATAAAAAACATAATACAAAAAATAATGCTAGTAGAAAAAGTGAGATTGAAAGTAAGACTACATAACAATTGTTCAAGGTGCGAGAGAGATCGCCTGTTTGGTAACTGCTTCAATATATATAGGGTCCATTAGTTGAGGAAAAATAGGAATTCAACATGGAGAAGAATCCGTGAACATGCGCTGAGTCTGTCAAATGGAGAGAAAATAGTAACTGCCATATGATTGTGGTGAGCGTGATATGTGGTGTGACGTGAGGCACATAATTGTTATTTTCCCCAGTTGTAACATGAGACGTGCCAAGGGGCACAAAACTCAATGTGTCCCCGTCGTAACACCCTTGTGGCGGGCGGCACGCCTTCTGGTGCAGGAAGTGCTAAAATGCTTCAAAAAGGCCATTTGAACTTCATTTTCCCATTGTTTTTCTTCCTTTTCTCATTTATGCCTTGCAAAAGCTAAGTACCTGAAATATGTTGCAAATACTACAAAAAGAGATAAAATGTGACATAATAAACAAGGAATTGGAAATTTAATCTATGTAAATAGGGTGGAAAATGATATATCTTTTTGTGATATCAAACTCCCCTAAGCTTGAAGCTTTGCTTATCCTCAAGCAATAAAGTCAGTATAAAAACCAATAAGGCACAAGTTAAATGCAATTTCATGATGCATTCTGAATCATAAGAGGCTGTCAATGTTTGCAGAAACATAAGCTCAACATAACACAAAAGACACGGTAATAACACTAAACATCCCTTATTGTACAAACCAATTCCAGTCATGCCATTATAGCTCAACCTAATTCTTTTTACTAAATTTTACCTGTTTTCATTCTAGCCCAATCACATTAAGCCCTTTATATTCACACACGCATAGTAGAGTAGCCGTGTAGTGACTATGATCCTTTTAAACATGAGGTTCTGGAACATAAACGCGGTAACCTCCTTTAATTTACCCAATTGCAAGTTTCGGGGATCGGGCCGTAGTCCGTCCTACCAAAATTAGTACCAGACACCTCTAAACGAACCAACAACAGGTTTGTATGTTATATCATGTAGGTACTGCATCCGTTGGATTAAGTGATCGGGTAAGGGTCTCCTAACTTAATTGGTGCATTCCCTATTTTCTTACAGCAAAGCATGTATCTTTCAAATATACTGGATCATTCACTTATATTCATCGACTCCCTACTTAGTTTGTGTTTAAGACGATGTTGACTGCTAGATAAACTACTCGGGGCTACATTAAAGCTAAAGCTTAAGGTGTCGGTATGAAGGGTACTGAAATTGATCTAGCGCAATCTGGGGATTTAGAGTGTTACGACGGTATCCATCGTACTTCTGTTTCACTCAAAGTTTTTCATATATCTTTTTTTTAAAAGTGAGCAACCTATATATTCTTCGAATGCATCAGATTATGCAAGTAACGAACAAATTTTTTTTTATGGCTCAAGAAAGTGGGAAATTCGATAATAACGGAAAAATTGCATAAACAAACTCAAAAATACAATGATGTTTTTTATTACAAGAAATACAAATGGAAATGAAAGAAAGACCTACTTAGAAAGCAACAAAGAGTTTCTAAACTAACTAACTCCCCTAAGCTTGAAATAAGCAATGTCCCAACACTTTAAAAACAAAACAAAAAAGGAAACGGGAAGAGAAACAAAAATCCATCTATTCTTGTTTGTTATCGCGACCTCTTCCTTGTACTCGTGCCCGTGCACGTGTACCCGGAGGTTGGGGCATATCCACATGGTATTATAATATTGAAAACCATCCATGCGTACAGTTAAGGCCGCCATTTCCTCGGTTAATCTTGCAGCCTGACACTCATTTCTTTCATCATATTCTTGCTGCTGAGTTTGCATGGCCAACATAAGTTGCATCATTGCATTTTGGTTGTTCTGCATGGCCTGCATTCTCTCATCTTGTTCCATTATGGCATCCATAATGTCATCATTCGAGGTCGGTACTCTTTCTCGTCTTCTCCTGGGCCTAGTGGATGTGCTTGCAACATTTTCAAGAGGAGCTTGTTGTTCAGAGTCTCCTTGTTCCATTTCTTGCTTAATTTCATCTGCTTGGACATTCCCCTGGTTGCTTTGTGCATTATCTCCAGGTGCAGGAGCATCAAGGTCATAAAGCCACTTAAACAAGTCTATAATATTAGTGAGTGCAAAGTTCGGAAAAGTGACACTAGGAACGACCTTGTTATGCATTGAAGGTTGTACCTACCATCTCTTCTGACCTTAATCAAGTGGCCAGCCCGATAGTTGTCGATGTCAATGAAAGTGGGCGGCAGTGATGGCAAATTTGCAAGCTTGTCTTGAAGGCGTAGTCCAAGTGCTATAGAGGTGATTATCCCTCCAATGCAGAAAGGCGTAGATCCTCTGGCACACAAGGACTGGATATATAATAGGAGGAAGGTGCTTGCATTAATCCTTTGGTTGGGTTTGAAGGTAAAATGTAGGAGGAACAATTCTTTAGAATTAACCTTGTTGTTGTTAATCCTCCCAAAAAAGGTGTTAGAGATAACACTGTGGAAATACCTTATTGCGGGATTATGAACAAATGAAGCATAAAGCCCTTCCCAGATGTTCGGTTCCTCATTAGTAAGAACTTTCCAAAGCCTGTACCCTGTAGACGCCTAATCTAGGTCTTTTGGAATACAATGGTGCACCACTCCCTCACAAGAGAAATGGAAGAAAGCACTCAGAGTGGATTTACTTACAGAATATTCATTATTGAACATTCTAAAAGTAGCAAAGCCGGATAGGTGCTCTTTTTCGTCACACGGCAAGTTATATAAGAACGAGCTTAGAAATTCCAAGGTCAGCGACTCGTGTGTTGGGAGATTTTGTGTGCAGATGAATGCTAAATCGGAGTTATGGAGTAACCATTGCACATTGTCCAGCAATCCCAATTTTTGCAGGCACTCAGTATTAATATACCGTGTAGGTACTACGGAGCGTTGATAGAACTTAAGATACTGAGCCCTTTAGTGCTCTCTGGATTCTCAACTGTGAAATGTAATTCCAAAAGATCTGGCTGCAGTCTGGAATTTCTTCGTGCCATTGTTGAACCAAGAAAGGAAGATGGGTAGAAGTTTGTGTGAGAAATTGAGGATTTTGAAATGGAAATGGGTTTGGAGATGGTTTATGTAGAGAGATATAATGATGGTAATAAGTGGGGTTTAGCGTATTTTTATGGCAATGATAATGGGGGAAAAGAAATAGGCATAGGTTCAATGTATTGTGGGCAGTGTTGTGAAGAAAATGGAAGGAAGACGGATTTTCCGGATATAATCAAATTAGAATGGCTCCTGAGGACATGGAAAAAACAATGTTTATCATACCCTGGGGAACATTTTGTTATAGAGTGATGCCCTTCATGTTGAAAAATGCTGGTGTGACGTACCAGAGGTCTATGACAACCCTATTCCATGATCTGATGCACAAGGAAATTGAGGTATATGTTGATGATATGATTGCCAAATCCCAGAATGAAGAAGGGCATATAGAGGATTTGTTGAAATTGTTTCAGCATTTGCGGAAGTATCGTCTCCGCTTGAATACAAATAAATGCATCTTGTTAGAACATAGTTTGATTCTACAACCCTCAGTTAGAGTTTTGATGATAACAAAATACAAGATTAAATGAATTATGAGATTTATATAAGACATATATGCTACTCAAAATTATGTTGTGTATTTGCAGAAACTCTGATGGAATCAGCATCAGAATATGAGTATCAACATCAGCATCAGAAGATATGTCAGCATCAGAAGATCAATACATGTGCTACGCTGAAGTCTGATGAACAAAATCTGCGCTTAACATACTCTGACTCTGATCAAGATCATAACCATGTCATCAGCACTCAGGAACGCCAGAATAAGCTAAAGCCTAGAACACTCTGATTTTCATTAAGCAGAACATTCTGAAGTGTCAACGTTACTATGCATTCAAGGCAGATTAATTACCAACGGCTTTATCAAAGACAAAGATCTTCTCAAAAAGGAAAGAACGTTATGAGCATTGAAATGGAATTATGGACAGCAACGTATCTATTCCAAAGTTATATGAACAAATCAGTGAGAAAAGAATTGGCTAATACTCTTTCACGCACGCATACGAAATCTCTCTCACTCAATTTCTAAAGCTTTCAACCACGCCTACTCAATAGCATTAGAAGTATAGTTCAAAATAAGCTTCATATTATGTATTATCACAGTTGTGATATATAGTTTTTTCTAGAAAACATCAAACACACATTTTGTTCATTTGTCTGTAAAAGAATTACCTTGAGATAAACCGGTATGTGGTTAGACTCAAGAAGGCTTTGACAGTTGTTAAAGCAGTTTGTGTATTCAGTTGAATATAGTGGATTAAGACCTCATTGGAGAGAGGCGAAATCACCTTGACGGGTGGACTGGAGTAGTTTGAGATCAAACGAACTAGGATAAAAATAATGTGTTGTCTGCATTTGATTTCAAGTTTTACAATTCAACCCCCCTTCTTGTGTTTTTCACTTATTCAATTGGCATCAGAGCGCCTGGTTCTGAGCTTATAACACTTAATCGTGTCAGTACAAGATCCAGCGTTAGAAAAACACTATGGCAGGACAACATCAAAACATCAGCAATGACAACAATGAAGAAAGAGACAGATTCAATGGCAAACCTCCAGTCTTTGATGGAGATAACTTTGATTACTGGAAAGACATAATTGAAATCTTCTTTCTGGCCCACGATGTTGATATGTGGGATATGGTGACTGATGGATACACGCACCCAGTGAATGCAAGTGGTCAGAAGATTGACAGGAAAGCAATGTCTGATCAACAAAAGCGTGATTTCAGAAATCATCACAAAGCAAGAATAATTCTTCTCAGCTCCATCTCCTACTCTGAATATGAAAAGATATCAAACAGAGACACCGCAAAGAATATGTTTGATTCTCTGAGAATGACGCATGAAGGCAACATTCAAGTTAAAGAAACTAAAGCTCTTGCGCTCATTCAGAAGTATGAGGCATTCAAGATGGAAGAAAGTGAATCCATTGAAACAATGTTCTCAAGATTTCAAATTTTGGTTGCTGGTATCAAAGTCCTGGACAAAGGGTATTCTATTGTTGATCATGTTAAGAAGATCATCAGAAGCTTGCCAAAACAGTGGAGGCCAATGGTCACAACACTGAAGCTAGCTAAGGATCTCAACGCAATCTCTATGGAGGAACTTGTCAGCTCCCTCAGAAGTCACGAGATAGAGCTAGAAGCTGATGAACCTCAAAAGCAAGGTAAGACATTAGCTTTAAAATCTAACAGAAAATCTGACTCCAAAGTTTTGCAGGCTGTAGAAGAAACCTCTGATGGGTCCTCATCAGAGGAAGATGAACTGTCTCTCCTCTCCAGAAGGGTGAACCAACTGTGGAAGCAGAGGCAAAGAAAGTTCAGGAATCCAAGAAGATCAGAGAATCAGAATGAGTCCTCCTCCAGATACAGAAGGTCAGAACCCTCCTCTGGATACAGAAGATCTGAAGGCTCTTCAGGAAGTAGAAAGCCAAACAACAATGACATAATCTGCTATGAATGTAACGAGCAAGGACACTACAAGAGTGATTGCCTAAAGCTTCAGAGGGAAAAGCCCAAAAATAAGTTTGGCAAGGAAAAGAAGAAAAGTCTCATGGCTACATGGGATGACTCTGACACATCTGAAGCTGACTCAGAATCAGACGATGAGAGAGCAAACATAGATCTCATGGCAAACATATTAGAAGACAGTGAAGCTTCTGAATCAGACTCTGAATCAGACACAGAAGAGGTATTTCCTGACTTTGCTATTAACTTTACTAAGGCTGAACTAGCTGAAAGCCTTAATGAAATTCTGGAAAGATATCAGCAGATCAGAGTCAAATTCAGAAACCTGAAAAGGAATCTTGCTTCTGACTCTGATAAGACTGAGAGTCTCAAATTGGAGAATTCTGAATTAAAAGATAAAATTTCAAAATTAGAAAACCAATTGCAAAACTCTCAGAAGGAAACAATCCCTGAAACTCCCAGTAATGCTGATGAGATCATCAAGGAGTATGATCACAGCTTTCTGAAGTTTCTAGCTAAAAACATAGACAGAAGCAAAATGGCTTCAATGATCTATGGAGTTAGCAGAAATGGCAGAAAAGGAATAGGATACCAAGGTAAGGTACCTACACCAAAGAATGCCATGGACTTAGTTATTAAACGAACTCCACTTAATTCACACTTTGTATATGGGCACACACACGACATTAAATATACCAGTAGTAATTATTCTGTCAAACCAAAATTCAACCAGAGTTTTGGTAAAACTAACAAATCAGGACCCAAGAAAATATGGGTACCTAAGGATAAAATAATACATGTTGCAGATATCTTTAGCAGCAAAGCAGAAACACCAGTCATGGTACCTGGACTCTGGCTGCTCACGACACATGATGGGAAGAAGGCATATGTTCCAAAGCCTGGAACTTAAGCCTGGAGGCCACGCAGGCTTTGGAGGAAATCAGAGGGTAAAGATCATTGGCTCTGGAACAGTAGGTAATGGAAATCTTCCCTCTATAAGTAATGTTTTATTAGTAGATGGATTAATGCATAACCTGTTATCCATAAGTCAATTAAGTGATAACGGTTATGATATAATCTTTAATCAAAATTCATGCAAAGCTGTTAGTCAGAAAGATAGGACTATCCTATTTAATGGAAAGAGGAGAAACAACATTTATAAAATAAAACTTTCTGAACTGAAAAGTCAGAATGTAAAGTGTCTTCTGTCTGTTAACAACGAGCAATGGATCTGGCACAGAAGATTGGGGCATGTTAGTATGAGAAGAATATCTCAGATTAACAAACTCAATCTGGTCAAAGGACTTTCTAACTTGAATTTCAATTCAGATGCTCTGTGTGAAGCATGCCAGAAAGGCAAGTTTGCAAAACCAGCTTTCAAATCTAAAAACGTTGTTTCCACCTCTAAGCCATTAGAACTTCTGCACATTGACTTATTTGGACCAGTTAAAACTGCTTCAGTCAGTGGCAAGAAGTATGGGTTAGTAATCATAGATGACTATAGCAGATGGACATGGGTAAAGTTCTTAAGACATAAGGACGAGTCACACTCTGTGTTTGTTACCTTCTGTAACCAAGTTCAGAATGAAAAGGATCTTAGAATCATCAAAGTCAGAAGTGATCATGGTGGAGAGTTTGAAAACAAAGATTTTGAATCATTTTTTAATGACAAAGGCATTCTGCATGATTTCTCTTGTCCTAGAACTCCCCAGCAAAATGGAGTTGTAGAACGAAAGAACAGAACATTACAAGAAATGGCCAGAACCATGATCAACGAGACTAACGTTGCTAAGATCTTCTGGGCAGAGGCAATAAACACAGCGTGCTACATTCAGAATAGAATCTCTATAAGACCTATTCTGGAAAAGACTCCATATGAATTGTGGAAGAACAGAAAGCCTAACATTTCTTATTTTCATCCATTTGGATGTACTTGCTTTATTTTGAATACTAAAAATTATTTGAACAAGTTTGACTCTAAAGCACAGAAGTGTATTATGTTAGGATACTCTGAACGCTCAAGAGGGTACAGAGTATACAATACAGAAACACAGATTGTGGAAGAATCAATCAGTGTTCGTTTTGATGATAAGCTTGACTCTCAAAAGTCAAAGCAGAATGAATTACTTGCAGGTATGGAAGTTGAATTCACAGGTACTGAAGATAAGTCATCATAAGCTCTTAACAGAGACACTCCCTCAACATCAGAAAGAGGCATTGCAAGCAATCCAGCATCTTCTGTTGATCTACCTCAGAAAAGACCATCCAGAAGCAGTATGGATCACCCAGAAGAAACAATCTTAGGAATAAAGGAAGATCCAATCAGAACAAGAGCCAGCTTCAGAAACTCTGAAGAATCCCTCATGGGACTTGTTTCTCTAATTGAACCATCAACAATTGATGAAGCACTTCTGGACAATGATTGTATTCTAGCAATGCAAGAGGAGCTGAATCAATTCAAAAGGAATGACGTATGGGATCTAGTTCCTAAACCAAAAGGATTCAACGTCATTAGAACTAAATGGGTGTTCAGAAACAAACTGAATGAACAAGGTGAAGTCATCAGAAACAAGGCACGATTGGTAGCACAAGGTTATAGTCAGCAAGAGGGGATAGACTATATAGAAACCTTTGCTCCAGTCGCCAGGTTAGAATCGATCAGACTTTTAATTTCTTTTGTTGTTAATAAAGGCATCACTCTGTATCAGATGGATGTTAAGAGTGCATTCTTAAATTGCTATATATAAGAAGAGGTATATGTGCACCAACCCCCTGGTTTTGAAAGTTCAAAAAATCTAGAATATCTTTTCAAACTAAAGAAGTCACTGTATGGTCTGAAACAAGCTCCCAGAGCTTGGTATGAAAGACTAAGTAACTTCATGTTAGAAAAGGAATTCACCAGAGGGAAGGTGGACACAACCTTATTCTGTAAAACAGTTAAGAATGACATTTTAGTCTGTCAGATTTATGTTGATGATATAATATTTGGTTCTACTAAATCTTCTCTGGGAAGAGAGTTTGCTAAGTGTATGCAGGCATAATTTGAGATGAGCCTAATGGGGAACTGAAATTCTTTCTGGGCATTCAGATCAATCAAACCCCAGAAGGAACTTACATTCATCAGAGCAAATATGTCAGAGAACTTCTGAATAAATTTGATCTCTCAGAATGTAAGCCATCAAAGATTCCAATGCATCCCATGTGCATTTTGGAAAGAGAAGAGGTAAGCAAAAAGGTAGAGTAGAAGGTCTACAGAGGTATGATTAGTTCTCTTCTTTATCTTATAGCTTAAAGGCCTGATATTTTATTCAGTGTATGCATTTGTGCAAGATTCCAATCAGATCCTAGAGAATCTCACTTAACAGTTGTTAAGCGAATTTTCAAGTATCTGAAAGGTACTACTAATCTGGGTCTGTTTTATAGAAAATCTAGTGATTACAGCTTAGTAGGATACTGTGATGCTGACTTTGCTGGAGACAGAGTAGAGCGTAAAAGCACTTCTGGAAGCTGCCAGTTTCTGGGAGAAAATCTGATCCTATGGTCCAGCAAAAGACAATCCTTAATTGCGCTATCAACAGCAGAAGCTGAATACATAGCAGCAGCTGGATGCAGCACACAAATGCTCTGGATGAAAAGTCAACTTGAGGACTTCCAGATATATGAGAGTAACATTCCTATCCTCTGTGATAACACCTCTGCTATTTGCTTAAGTAAAAATCCAATTTTGCATTCTAGGGCTAAGCATATAGAAATAAAACATCATTTTATTAGGAACTATATTCAGAAAGGGATTTTAAATTTAAAATTTATTGATACAGACCATCAATGGGTTGATATTTTCACAAAACCATTTTTTGAAGATAGGTTCAACTTCATTCTGAAACATCTCAGCATGAAGCTCTGTCCAGAATAAAACTGTTTTAATTTTATATATTAACCTTCAGAATTGTGTTTATTTCTCTGTGAACTTCTGATCAATCCTCTTTCAGAATTTTAGAAATGCAGATTGTATCAGAATCTATCCATGAAGATCTGAGCGCTTCAGTTCAAGGATAGATATGATGTTCACTCAAGCAAACAAGTGTCATCTAGTCATCAGCTGTCTCCTGAGGTTGAACACGTGTTCACGCTTCTGAAAAGGCAAAGCGCTGATTGGATGCATTGAGACACATGTCATTGGTAACCGTTTAAGTATCTTTCTGAATCCCCTAAAATCAGCTAACATTAAATGCTAATAATCATGATTTATTTCTCTCTCTTAAAGCGTTCACGTTTTCAAAAACTTTTTAGAAATCTATTTAAACACTCTTCACACCATTCACACACTTTTACCTTCATCTTCGTTTGCTATCAATATTTCTGTTTTTCTGTGTTCTTACTTTCTCAAGAAACCTTTCAAGCTTTTTCAAAAAACTCCTCGTGTGAACATGGCTTCTTCCAGCAATCCTTCATCAGGTTCCCAGAAAGATGCATCATCTGAGCAATATGAAGTTCCTCTCAGAACGCTTCTCACTCCTATCAAGAACCTTGAAGTGCTGTCAGAAATTATAGTGGATTTCAACAGTCTTAAGGAAAATGGCTTTGATTTATCAGAAGAGGTTCAAGCTCAAGGGTGGGAAAAGTACTTTGACAGGCTAGTGGGTCCAACTTTTCCTATTTTGGTTAAGGAATTTTGGATTCACGCTTCTTCTTCAAATCACCAAGTCACACCCTACATCACGGGGAAGAAGATTGTGATTACTGAAGACCTGATTGCTCGTCTGATAGGCTACAATGGAGGTGGTATTCGCTGTATTGATATGGCAGAAAGATGTCAAGATGCTGCCCTAATTGCAATGGAAATTTTCACGCTGGGGCTTCCCTCCAGCAAGATAAGGGACTTGAAGGACAAGCACATAATTTGGGCAAAGATTATTCTGGGTTGCTTCAACCACAGGAAGCCTACCAGCTCTCCTGATTACATAAACATAGATCAGCAGTTTCTGATCTATTTTATTGCTCAGAAGGTCAAGATTAATCTAGCTCATCTTTTGTTCAACCATATCAGAACAAGTGTCAAGGAGACAAGGGAAGAGGAACATACTAAAAGGGATTGGATACCCTTGGGAAGATTGATATTAGATATTCTGACTGAGAATAGGCTGATTGAACATCTGACAGAGGCATAAGAGATCAACACCCTGGAACCTTCTGTTGGCAAGCAACTGAATGCCAAAAATCTGAAGAAAATGAAGCTGATAGAGAACATTAAGAAGGAGCCCAGCATCACTCCTTTTGCTGAAATCTCCAGCAGAAGAGTACCTCTGGACGACTTCCCTATGTTCTCAGAGATTGACTCTAAGCCTCAAATCATTTTGAGATACTTGGATGTGTGGAAAGCTGATGGTACAGCACCTAATCTGAATATTCAAGATCTTCAGCAGAAGGCACCAGAGGTAGTTCTGAAGAAGACGAAGAAGAGGAAAGCTGCTACAGAAGGACCATCCCAGCAGACTCCAAAGAAAAGAGGTAATCATGTTTCTGTTACTGTTTTAAATTCAACTTCTATTTCAACATCTATTCCAACTCCAGCTGATATCCCAACACCACAAACCTATGATGATTTTGAAGTTGACTTTGACCCTTCTGAGTCATTAACCCTCAGAAGATCCCGCTCCAAACCACAAAATCCAAACACTGCAACCATACCAGAACCAGAACTTGCACAAGTTCTGTCTGACATAGACCAACATACTTCCGTTCCCGAACTAGAAAATCCAAATCCAAACTCAGAAATTCCCATCTCACCACAACCTGACATCCCACTCTCACCAATACCAGAAACTCCACTCTCTCCAATACCAGAACCAGAAATACCACAACCTTCCTCTCCTCAACCAGATATTAATCCACCCTCTCCTCAACATGAACAAACTCCACAACCTGAGACTCAAAACTCTGAGGCTCAAACCTCTGAGTCCCCTGAACCACAATCTTTGGTCATTCAATTGTCATGTGGTACCACTGTTAATATGTCTCAACTTCCATCTTCACCAGAAACAACTCCACCTAATACCCCATCAAGTCTAATCGTCATTTCTGACTCTCCCACTCCCTCACCTAAGAAAAATACAGAAAATCACAGCAAGACTGTCATTGATCTAACAGTCTTTGAACGCCTTGCTGCAATAAACCAGAAAACAGCCATCCATAAACCGAAACAACCAGATGTTGGTTCCAGCATGTTGAACTTTGAAACAGATATGCAGAAGTGGATCACTTCGTTGAAACAAGCAATTCTGGACGTGGTTGATCCTGCTGTATCAGATTTCCTCTGGACTAAATTCAGAAGATGAGTTTAAGCTGAAACCTTCAAGTTGCAAGACCGGAGCTATGGACAGGCTCAACAGAACTTCAGCAATCTGCTGAAGGAAATGGAAGGTCCAGTTCTGAGCAAGCTGCTGAAGGAAGAAGCTCTCCATCTGGACATTGAGCCTTGGTCTGAAAAGCGTCCAGCATCTACAGTTCAACCTGCAAAAGAACAGGTAATTCAAGCTGAAGACTTGGGTCAAGTAGAAGAAACTACATAAAGCTCTGAGAAGCAACCTGTATCTGAAGATCCTCAAGCTTCCTCTCTTGACAGGCAGGCTCTGGAGGATTTGAAGAGATCAGATATGCTGATGAATGAAAGGATGGACAAGCAGGATATCAAGATTGATTCTATAGCAAACATGGTATCTCAGCAACAGGAAACCAGCAATCAAATCAAGAGCATGTTGGAAGCTCTGTTCACACGACTTCCTCCTTCTTCTTAGAATTTTACTGTGTTTTCCTTGTTTTCTTTACATGTTTGTCTGTAATATATTTACTTGCTCTAAACTATCATTGCTTCTGTTTTAATACAAACGTTTTTTTTTTGCTATGATCATTTTAACTCTGATTATTTGTGCTTTTTGATAACTGACAAAAAGGGGGAGAAAGAATGATATTTTTCAATAACGGATTACTGAGACAAAAGTATCAAACGTTCTAACATCCTTATATATTTGAATTTCTTTGTTCTGAAAAGCTTATAGGTACAAGAATCTGATAAAGTAAAACTCTGATGCTCAAAGAAAGTCCAAGGAAAGTTCTGACGCTCAAGGTCTTAAGGAATCAAAGGGAAGTAATCAACTCAGGGGGAGTTTTTCTCTTTATTACTCTGATACCTTTTACTCCTCATATGTTCACTCTGATACTTTTTATTTCTTATCTTCTTATCTCTGATACCTTATATTCATTAATTGATTATCTCTGATACCGATTCCTCTCTATCCTTAAACTCTGATAACTTTCATCATTTTATTTTAATTGAAAAAAATATGGTTTTTGTCATCATCAAAAAGGGGGAGATTGTTAGAACATAGTTTGATTCTACAACCCTCAGTTAGAGTTTTGATGAAAATAAAATACAAGATTAAATGAATTATGAGATTTATATAAGACATATATGCTACTCAAAATTATGTTGTGTATTTGCAGAAACTCTGATGGAATCAGCATCAGAATATGAGTATCAACATCAGCATCAGAAGATCAATACATGTGCTACGCTGAAGTCTGATGAACAGAATTTGCGCTTAACATACTCTGACTCTGATCAAGATCATAACCATGTCATCAGCACTCAGGAACGCCGGAATAAGCTAAAGCCAAGAACACTCTGATTTTCATTAAGCATAACATTCTAAAGTGTCAACGTTACTATGCATTCAAGGCAGATTAATTACCAATGGCTTTATCAAAGACAAAGATCTTCTCAAAAAGGAAAGAACGTTATGAGCATTGAAATGGAATTATGGACAGCAACTTATCTATTCCAAAGTTATATAAACAAATCAGTGAGAAAAGAATTGGCTAATACTCTTTCACGCACGCACGCATACGAAATCTCTCTCACTCAATTGCTAAAGCTTTCAACCACGCCTACTCAATAGCATTAGCAGTATAGTTCAAAATAAGCTTCATATTGTGTATTATCACAGTTGTGATATATAGTTTTTTCTAGAAAACATCAAACACACATTTTGTTCATTTGTCTGTAAAAGAATTACCTTGAGATAAACCGGTCTGTGGTTAGACTCAAGAAGGCTTTGACAGTTGTTAAAGCAGTTTGTGTATTCAGTTGAATATAGTGGATTAAGACCTCGTTGGAGAGAGGCGAAATCACCTTGACGGGTGGACTGGAGTAGTTTGAGATCAAACGAACCAGGATAAAAATAACATGTTGTCTGAATTTGATTTCAAGTTTTACAATTCAACCCCCCTTCTTGTGTTTTTCACTTCTTCACATCTTTGGTGTCTGATTAGGAAAATTGTTAGGTTTCATTGTCAGCCAAAAAGGAATTGAAGTTGATCCTGATAAAGTAAAAGCAATTCAAGAAATTACAGCGCCAAAAACTGAAAATCAAGTTAGAGGCTTCCTTGGGCATTTGAATTACATTTCCAAATTTATTTCCCATATGACCGTGACGTGTGAACTGATCTTTAAGTTGTTAAAGAAAGATCAAGGTTTTGTATGGATAGATGATTGCCAAAAGGCATTTGAAAGTATTAAAGAGTATCTTCTTGAGCCCCCTATCTTGCTACCACCTGTTGAAGGAAGACCATTTATTATGTATCTGCCAGTGTTGGATAATTCTATGGATTGTATTTTTGGACAACAAGATGAAACTGGGAGAAAAGAATATGCCATTTATCATCTCAGCAAGAAGTTTACAGACAGTGAGTTGCAATATTCTATGCTGGAAAAGACATCTTGTGCTCTGGCCTAGGCGGAAAAGCAGTTGCGGCAATATATGTTGAATCATACTACTTGGTTGATATTTAAAATGGATCCAATTAAGTATATTTTTGAAAAACCTGCTCTTACTGGAAGAATTGCTTATTGGCATATGCTGTTATCTGAATAAGATATTGAATATCGTACTCAGAAGGCTATAAAAAGCAGTGTGTTGGCAGATTATCTTGCTCACCAACCGGTTGATGATTATCAGTATGTTAAATATGATTTCCCTTATAATTATGTGATGTTTTTGAAAATAAAAGATTGTGATGAACCATTTCCTGGGAAAGGTCCTGATCCTGAATCCCGATGGGGTATGGTATTTGATGGAGCTGTGAACGCTTATAGGAAAGGAATTGGTACTGATTATAACCACTCATGGATCGCATATTCCTTTTACTGCAAGGTTGACATTTGATTGCACCAATAACATGGCAGAGTATGAAGCTTGTATCATGGGTCTCGAGGAAGTTATAGATCTCAGAATCAAAATTCTAGATGTATATGGCGATTCAGCTTTGGTAATAAATCAGATTAAAGGAGAATAGGATGCTCGTCACCCTGGCTTGATTCCCTATGAAGACTATGCTAGAAGATTATTACCCTTTTTAATAAAGTTGAATTCCATCATATTCCCAAAGATGAGAATGAGATGGCAGATGTGCCTCGTATCACAGTGTGACGCTTGGACAGGCCAGCTCATGTGTTTTCAACAGAGGAAACATTAGATGAAAAACCTTGTTATTATGACATCAAGCATTTTCTCCAGACTCGGGAATACCCGGCTGGTGCGTCAAAAAAAGATAGAAAGACATTGAGAAGGTTGGAAGACATATTTTTCCTCAATGAAGATGTGCTATACAAAAGAAACTATGACATGGTCTTACTCAGATGCATGGATGGACACGAAGCAGGCATGTTGATGCATGAAATTCATGAAGGCTCCTTTGGAACTCATGCCAATGGACATTCGATGGAAAAAAAGATGCTTAGAGTAGGTTACTATTGGCTGATAATAAAATCTGATTGTTATAAATTTGCAAAGAAGTGCCATAAATTCCAGATTTATGCTGACAAAATTTATGTGCCTCCGACACTTCTCAATGTTATTTCTTCCCCGTGGCCTTTCTATATGTGGGGTATTACCATGATTGGAATGATTGAACCCAAGTCGTCAATTGACATCGTTTTATCTTGGTGGCAATTGACTACTTCACCAATTGGTGGAAGCAACTACATATGCTAATGTTACTAAGCAGGTGGTAGTACGCTTTATCAAGAATAATCTTATATGTCGGTATGGTGTTCCAAGCAGGATTATCACTGACAATGGCTCGAATCTGAATAACAAGATGATGACAGAACTTTGTGAATAATTCAATATTGTCTATCACAATTCATCTCCTTACGGGCGAAACATGAATGGGGCTGTTGAAGCTGCTAATAAAAACATCAAGAAGATCATCCAGAAAATGGTTGTTACTTATAAAGATTGGCATGAGATGCTCCTTTTTGCTTTGCATGGGTATCGTACATTTGTCTTCACTTAGACAGGGGAAACCCCATTCTCTCTTGTGTATTGTATGGAAGCAGTGCTCCTAGTTGAGGTTGAGATTCCCTCTTTATGTGTGATAACAGAAACCAAGTTATCAAAGGTTGAATGGGTCCAGAATAGGTTTGACCAATTGAATTTGATTGAAGAAAAGAGAATGACGGCCTTGTGTTATGGCCATTTATACTAGAAGGAATGAAGAAAGCTTTTGATAAGAAGGTCAAGCCTCATGAATTCAGAGAAGGCGGCCTCGTGCTCAGGAAGATCATGTCTTTTAACGTTGATTCTCGGGGCAAGTGGACTCCCAATTTTAAAGGCCCGTATGTTGTCAAGAAAGCCTTCTCTGGCATCCATTAATTCTTGAAACTATGGATGGCGAGGATTTCCCACGTCCTATGAATGCTGATGCAGTCAAGAAATACTTTGCCTAAAGAAATAAAATAATGGCTCGCTAATTCGAAAACCCGAAAGGGCGGCTTAGGTAAAAAAAGAGCGTCTCGGTAGGCTAAAAAACCCGAAAGGGTGGTCTAGGCAAAAGTAAGGGACATAAACAGAATAAATTCTTCCCGCTGGGTTGAAAACCCGCAAGGACAACTTAAGCAAAAGTTAGGGATTTATTGGCAAGTAACTGCGTCAAACAAGACTCGATCATTAAAGCAACAATCTTCTTGGATCCTCGCCACACTTCAATAGAAGTCACTGCTCAGGAATTCAAAGTTGTTAGCGAGAATGGTGGTCATTGTATTTTAATGTATCTTTCCCAATATATTACCATTTTCCAAACTTTGTAATCATCTATGGGGTCTCGCCATTCGCAGACTACCATTCTATTAATAAAGTTTGAGCTTTTATCCAATTCTTTGCAATTCTTATTTTATTCTTCTTACAAAGACTCCATTTATGATTAATAGTCATTTTCAAATCAAAAATATTAAATAACAAAATTGTTTTTTGAAAATAATTTACAAATTACTTTTTACTTTAGATTTTGTGACTCAATAGAAACAAAAAATAGTGATTCCAAGGATGGACGAACTCAGAAATTTTGGAAGTATGTTTTCCCCAGGAAGGTTCCCCCAGGTCACTTTTGTTGGTATCCATATGATTTCTCAGATAGTTGGAGATGTTACCAATTGATGTACGGTGTGGTGATGGGTTTGTGATTCCATTTTCCCCAGTTAGGTCTTGGTTCAGTTTTTCTCCAGGTTGATAATTTTCGTTTCGGGTTTGCATAGTTTGAAACCTCTATCCCAGATTCCCCAGTGAGGTCTTCACTCATATGACGAAATCCCCTTCTCCCTTTGTCTGCTGAGGTGAAATAATTTTCAAAACATAGCCCTTTTCAATGATGGCATTATTGTTGTTGTTTAATTCCCAAGCAAGTAGACTAGGGCAATATCTATTTTAAGAAGTGTTGAAACAGTTGTCAATTTTTTGGGTTTTCTCCCTCCAAATGCTGGGTTTAATTTAAAATCCCCATTATTTTGATTCCTTGTTGTATTGCTTGATTTCTTTAATCTCCAAGTAAAGATGAGATAATGTTTCTCTCTGAAATTTGTTATTCCCATGAGGTTTCATGATTTCTCCTCAGATAAGTTTGTGTAATCATTGCTCTTGGTATTAAAGAATGTATTTTGGGTTCTGTTGTACCCCAAAATTTTCCCTCTCACTTATCAAATATTTTCTCACAAAGATCTCTCTTGGTTCAAGACTGCACTAGGGTTGATCAACTCAAGACACCTCCTTAAGCATTGATGACTCAAATTAGGGTTTGAGATTGCACAAGGATAATTGAACTTTCAATACCTCATATTACTTTCATGGATCATTATGGACCCCCAAGATTACTCATGTCAAGTTTCAAGTCTTGGATCACATTTTTGCTCAGTCAATTGAGCAGTTGACCTAAAAATCAGCTATGTTGGGGAAAAAGTCAATTGTGGCCAATTTACAGTCAAACTTCATAATTTTTTATCCACATAAACATTATAAACTCATATGTATCATTTTATCAAGTTTGGACCATAATTCCTCAAGAAATTTGATCAAATCATCAAAGGGGCAAAATGGTCAAAATTATGGTTTTGACTAGGAAAGGGCAATTTCTGATTTTTTGACCTAGCAAATGGTTAATTGATTTGAGGAATAATCTCAAGAGTTCAGTTACATCATTTTGACCTAATGGCATGATCCAAAACATTGCTCAAGATCAATTGGATTGGTAATGAATTTTCAGGCAACCGATCAAAAGTCAATTGTACACTGAAAAGTCAAACTTTGACTTTTTGGTCAAAATCAAGTGTCAAAGATCACAATTCATTAAAAAATGTCAAAATATGAAACTTATTCATCAATAAATCAAAAATTCAAGATTTCATTTTGAAAAGTCAAAGTTTTCTAACTTAGAAATTTTTCTAAGTGTTTAAAACTTCATGTTTTTTCACAATTTTGAGCAAATTTTTCACCATGATGCAAGATGATTCAAAAGAAACTTTCAACATGAAAGTTGATCTCCATGAGATCTACAATATTTCTTTACACAACTTCTTTTAAAAGTGCTTGGATCTCAAGTTATTAATTCATAAAGTTAGAGTCTTGAAATTAAACACTTAGTCAAATTTTGCCCTAGTTTAGGCAAGATTTTGACCTAACTTCATGGAACTTTTCCATATAGTTCCAAGGGGAATTTTAAAAATTGATTCAAAGGGGGTTTTAGAGAAAATTACAAGATTTCCAAAATTTCCAATAACTCCTTGAGATCATTCTTGAGCAAGGAGAATCGAAGAGAGGAAGTTAGGGTTTCAAACTAAAATTATAGGTCATTTTCATGATGAACAAAAATGCAAATTCAATGTTAGGATGCATAATCTTGCTTTTCAAGCCTTCTAACTTGTTTATCTATCCATCATTAATGGATTACAAAAACTTTTGAGATTTAATCCAAGTGGTTTAAGCTTTATCCAATCCATATTTCCATTAATGGCACAAAGTGGACACTTCCATTCTAGAAAAGCAAGCTTTATGTGCAAAGTCAATTCTTGAGCCTCTAACTTGTTCCTTCTGATCACACTTCATCTACAAAGTCAAAAGAAAGTGTGTTTAAAGCATAACCACTCTATCTTATCCAGTACACAAAGCATTGAAACTTGATTTCTCAAAAAATCAAATGTTGAACTTAAACATGTGATTTTGAATTCTGATCAAATACAAGCCTCCATACTTGTTGCTTATAAATAGAGGCACTATTTGTGAGCTAAAGGGCGGGCTTAAGCACCATGAAACACACTAAAACTCTCTCAATCAGAAATTGCCCAAAAACTCCACTATTGCATAGTTTCTGACCTTGAACATCAAACTCATATTTTCCTCGTGCGTTTCTTGGCCTTTTAGTTTCTAAAGCTTCCTTACATCAAGTGTAACATATCCCTGTCCCTGTTTCATTACTGTAACATCATTTACCATATCCTCCATAACCAAAAACAGAGAATTGCACATTGACTTCTCCAAGACATTCCATCCATCCATTGCTCAAGAAAACCATTACATTAGCTTCCTGGGAACTTAAGGAAGCTAACATGATCATTGTAGCATCTTGAATCAAGCTCATTTGCATTTCACGATTTCCAGTTTTGAGGTATTTTTCTTGAACTTCTATCTCATTACTTAGGCATTGTTAGTCTTACATTTGTGAAGAAAAAATGTAGACATCATTGCCCTGAAGTTGTACATGTCCATAGATTTCATTTATATTGATTGAGCTAGGAGAATTTTAGGATTGAATCTCTGAAAATAGTTGGGTCAGAATTTGGTACCATTCAAAATTCATGCTCATTTTTGAGAATTAGATTAAGTTGTTTACATTTTTGGAATCGTGAACAAATTTGCCACAAGTTTCATGTTGACATTTTTGCAAATGGATGAGAAATGAACAAAATGCAGGTGGTCCGGCCAGAGGTTGAAGATGAAGTTGTTTTCATGAAGAAGTTTCTAATATATATTTGTTGTTTTACATAAGTTAATGGATGTATCACCAACCCAGTGGTTAAAGCGCGCGCCTGTCGCTATGAGGTCCTGGGTTCAAGTGCCAGTGTGACTTTTTTGCATTTTTTCTCATTTTTGACATTTTCTTGTTTTTCTTTTGCAGCGCTTGGGCCAGTACTTTGGGCCTGACTTTTTTTCTTACCATACTCTCCATTTCACTATTTAACCTCCCTGACTTTATTTTTATTTTTACTTTTTTTATCTTTATTTATATTATCATTAATATTATTATTATTATTATTATTATTATTATTATTATTATTATTATTATTATTATTATTATTATTTTCATTAATCATAAAAATCCAAAATATTAGTATTTTAATTTTTTTTTTAGTTTATTTTTCTTTACAAAAATAAAAGAACAAAAACATTTTCTCTAAATAATTCCTTTTTTAAAAATACTTAGATGATTTAATTTTAAATATTATTATTATATTATTTTTCTTGTAAATTAAAATCCATTTAGAATTTAGGACTTTTATTTAATTATTTTTTATTTACTAACTTAATTAAATTCACCAAAACCTAAAAAATACTTTTCCTTAAATTAATTTATTTTACTAACTTAATATTAATTTTCCTTTTTTAGATAATTATTTTCGTTTAATTAATTAGGTTAAAAACCCCTTTTCATAAAAAAACCAAACAAAAATCATATTTCTTTACTTTTATATTCTTGCATTTTTATCTTTATTTTATACATTTATTCAATTTCAATGTGGTTGTAATAATTATTTAGATTTAATTTCTTGCAATATTCTCCATTTGTAATTTGTACACCCCCTCCCCTAAGTATTGTAATAGCGTAGTAATTTTAATTTCCGCAATTTATCGTTTTATATGCAAAATGCTAGTAATTAGGGTTTTGTATGGAAAGACTAAAACCAATCAACTAATCAAAGACAAATCAAGCATGAAAATCAATACACTTGCACACAAACACCCCTAGGGTAAATCCACTTGGTTTCTTTACAAAAATGGTCATATTATGCATGTTAGGTATCTTAGAAAAAACAAGCAAAATACAAGATCATAGCCCCTCGATGACGCTATCAAAAGTTGCTTTTCAAAATGATATTAGTCCCTAAAGAAAAATGCTAAGATATCTTGTAACATTGCTAATCATGGTTATACGATGACCCATGCCTGTCCCTTTTACATCCAAAGATAGGGTTACTTACCAAATCAATGGTAAGATAACAATGTCAAAGGAAAAAGGAAAAGAACATGAAAGACTTTTGAGTAGGTAGAATGTTCCTAGTTACTTTCTCCATTTCAAAACAAAACATCCTTGCTATTTCCAAAAAAACAAACACCAGCACTTCCAAAATATCTTTCAAAACTTGAAAACATTTTCAAAAGATCAAACGCATTTGTATACATTCTTACAAACCGGAATCATTACAAAATTTTGCCTAAACAATGGCCTCTTATTAAAATACTTTCAAAACCCACATAAAGCACATTTTTCAAACAAAAGTAAGTGATCTAGCAAGTAACTAAGAGCCCATGGAAAACCATGGATGAAAAGGGTGCTAATACATTCCCTTTTCATAATCTACCCCCCGAACTCAAGAAAACATCTTAAAGGTCTTTTCTGTGATTTTTCACCTTTCCTTTTGGATAAAAGAAAAGTCGGTGGCGACTCTTGCTTACCGCAACATTTGTGATCAAACACAAAACACCCAAGTCAGTTCTCCCACTGTATCACAGAACTGGCGACTCTGCTGGGGAAAATTCTTAAAGTGCGGTTACCTTAGGGTTAGATCACATTTACTTGCTTTCATTGTTTGACTTTGTTGTACCCCAAAATTTTCCCTCCCATATTTCTCAAAACATTTCAAGAAAGATTTTCAAGTTGCTCAAGGAAGTCCAAGGGTTAACCAGACAAGCTCTCTCCTAAGGCAGTCTACCTCAAATTAGGGTTTCATGTTGCATCAAGATAATTGAGACCAAGGGATCCCAAATTCTCACCATTGTCTTAATATGTTCTCAAGATCATCCATGTCAACTTTCAAGCCTTGCAGAGGAAGTTTGCTCAATCAATTGCTCAAAGGCCTGAAAATCGACTGTGCTAGGGCAAAAGTCAATTGTGGCCCACATACAGTCAAACTTCAATATTTTTTGTCAACATCCTAATTTTGAAGTATATTTCATAATTTGATCAAGGGTTGATCATGATTCATCAAGGATTATTCATAATTCATAAAGAACCAAAAGTTGTTAACTTAGGGTTTTGTATGAAAAGTTAACTCAACTTTTACCAAGCATAACTTTCTCATACTTTATGAGAAATGACCCATCCAAAGCTTATTTTGAAGAGGATTCAATTCGCTACAATCCATCTTCAGCTCCCAAGTTCAAAATATGCACTCACAAGAAGCTATGAATTTTGACATTATAGGTCATTTTGAAAAGTCAACAAAAACACATTTTTGGTCAAAGCTTCATACATGAACATGGAATACCAAATTGAGATGAGACCAAAAAGGTTGCTTATAGGACATCTCAAGCTTTCTAAAAAGTCCAAGAACACCTTCAAAGAGTCAAAATTGAGGAAGTTATGCATTAGTGAAGTTGACCTTTTTTGCAAAATTGTCAAAAGTTAACTATGCCTCAAATTGCAATTTTTGCTAAATGGGCCTAACTTTTTGCACTTGTCTTGAGTTGGTAGCATGGTCCACGAGCCCTAGCTCTTTCCACTTGTCCTTATCTTGTTTTTATTATTTATTTTGATTTTTATTTGAATTAAATCAATTTTAATCAAAACAAATCATGAGAAAATCTAAAACAATGAAATCTCAAGATTTTGTACATGTTTCAGGTCCTATATCCAGCTAGCAAGAGATTGAATTCGTGCAAGGCCTTTAGGTGCATGAAAATATTGGTTTTGTCTATTTTTGGAAAGATATTCAAAGGAATCAAATCAAGATCAAAAGCAATGATGAAGGAAGATTGAGATTAGGTTTTCAACCTTAATCCAATCCTTGATATATATTGAACATTTGCAGACCTCAAACAAGGCTAGGGAGAGGCGCAAGAACAAGAACCAAACTTGAAAAAAATCAAAAAAAGTGTTGAGTTGAATTCATACTTCCAGGCAATTACAAAGCCTCCTGACCATCCCAATCGCTTCCTGGGATCACCAGCAAGCAAAACCAATCAAGAACAAGGAGTTTCCAGCCCTATAACTCATTGTAAGTCAGCCACGACCTTGGGTTATTTTTGAAATCGAATTGTGTAATTCTTGCACATTAATCACATCCTAATCACATATTCTTGTTCACCATCACATATGCAAGCTATCTGGAACGTTTAATTGCATTTTTATGGATTGTATGAGATTTCACCATTGTTAGGGTTTGTAGCTTCGATTTGGGATCTTTGTTTACAAGTGAAATTGGGCTATGAAAGGGGCACCATCGTGCCCAGCAGGTCCATACGAATCTATCCATGGCCTTAGTTTTTATTTATCTCGCTTGTACTTGATTTTAAGAATGGCGGGATCTGTAGCTACGGACAAATGGCCGTAGGTAAAAGTTTGTGACTTTTACCAACGGAGCAAGGAGGAAGAAGATGTCATGGCAAGCCATCATTCATGCGTTTGAAAATTCGCGCGTTTGAATTTAGAGTCTTGTTTTTTTCCCATATTATGCTTTATGTTGATTATATGAACAACTAACGCATGTAGCGCAGTTGGTAGCCAGGCGAGTGTAAAATGCCTTGGGGCCTGGGTTCGAATCCCAGGTCGTCCCCCAATTCTTGCATATTATTTTTATTTCAGTGATCCAGCGCGCACACAAGGCCAAGGACCACCATAGTCCATGATCATCCCATAAGCCAAGCGTCAAGAGGCCAGATCTTATGGCCATCAGATGAGGATCTGTTGTACCCCAAAATTTGCCCTCCCATATTTCTCAAAACATTTCAAGAAAAATTCACAAGTCCAACCCGGCGCATCATATTCAGGTGTTCTTTCGCCAAGATATCTCTGATAACTTATTCTCAAATTCAGGTTCGGCTCAAGAGTCAATTCTTTAAAGAAGGTATCCGAATGTGTGAGTTTTCTCGAAGAAATATGGTGAAAAGTGTGCTGAAAGTGCAGTTCTTACGCGCTAAAAAATTCATAACTTGAAGATCGTGGCTCGTTTTGAACCCGTTCCAGTGGCCAAAATTCCGTCTTCACATTATCTACGTTTTCATCTCTCACGGATGGAAGCCAATTTCGATCAGAAGGTCTTCAAAAATGTGGATTTATCAAGTATTTTCATACCGAAAATTTGTGACAGAAGTTTATTTGCATCATGTTCAGAAAATCATAACTTGGTCCATTTTTATTGTATCAAGCTGGTTCTGGCGCCAAAATTTCACAAATTGAGTTGGCTACATTTTCACAGAAGGTATTGAGTTCAAACGGTATTCAAAAGGCCTTCATTTTTTTCTCAGAGTGCGTGACACGCCAAAAATCCTGAATGCTGAATGTTATTTCATCTGGGCCGAAACTTCGAAAATTCATAACTCGGTCAATTTTTATCGGATTGGGCTCATATTTTTACACAAGGTTACTGACTCATAGATCTACAACTTTGCTTCAAAAGTCGAGACCGGATTATGCTCCGATCAATACCAGTTTTTTATTGAAGAACGTGTCAGAGACGACACTGGAGCCCAAAATAAGTTTGTCTGAGCTGAAACTTCAAAAATTCATAACTAATTCACCGTTTATCCGATTGAGCCCATTTTCGGACAGGAGTTAGTACTCGATGTCGGCTACATTTTGTTTTCACATTTCAACTTCAAAAATTGCACTTAAGTCCCTGCGATTTAGCCTGGAAAGTGACGAACTCAAGTGAACATTGGAGGTCCAATTGCACATTCAAAGCCCATTTTCTTTACCCTAATTTCCATTATATAATCACATTCTTTTCACACAAACAAGGAGAGAAAAAAAACCTGGCCATACTGTCAGAATATCAAATTCTTTCAAAAACCCTAAAACCTTGAAATCCTTATTACAAATCCATCTCTCACTACAAACAAGTCATCTCAGTTACAAACCAACATCTCACTACTTCTTCAGTAAGGGTAAGGCTGGCTTGATCTCCATGATCAAAAGGGCATAAAAGCATTCATGTCACTACTTTTCCAGTAAGGGTAAGGTTGATTTGATCTTCATGATCAAAAGGGTATAATCATTCATACATGTCATATTGGCCTAAACATTACATTTCTTCATATATTGGCTTTATTTGTATTTTATGATATATATAGTAATTTATTTAATGTGTTCATGAGATTCAACACTGCAGATTTAGACAGGATCCCTTGCAGGTTCATTAAGGAACGTTGAGGCCAAAACACAAATGGCCAAAAGCCAAAAGCCAAATGGCCAAAACAGAACAGTTTACACTTGACACTAATACATGGCGAGACAGACATCCTGAGAAGGTTAAGGACGTTGAGGCCAGAACACAAATGGCCAAATGCCAAAACACAAATGGCCAAAATAAAATAGTTTACACACGACGCCAATAGTTGTTTCACCCCTCCAATCAGGCTCGTATACTCCTAAACTCTCTATCTATTTGTATTATGTTCCTTTAATTAATTAATCGTTATTCTTTTTATTAATCACTAACCAATTAACATTTTTTCCTAATAAAATCAAAAACACAAAAAATATTTTATTTATTAAAATTAGCTTCATCACTTTTATTTTTGTAAATAAATTAATTTAATCAATTTAGCTTTAATTAGATTTAACTTTTAATATTTTTTGCAATATTTAAAATCAATTTAGAATATTAGGTTTTTATTAGCATTAATTCAATTTATTTTATTTCTTTAAAAACTCAAAAATCCAAAAATATTTTAATTAATTAATTAGTTTATTAATTTAATTGTTAACTTAATTTAATTTCTTTTAATCCAAAAATAACCAAAAAATCACTTCCTTTCAAAAAAAGGGTCAAAACCCAAAAAACTCGCATCTGATTTAATTTCCCGCACGCGATCCATTTTTCCATATTATTGTACTTGCTTCCAGAATGTAATAACTTTAATTAGGACTTTAATTATTTACCGCTTTATTTTACTTTCCGCAATTTAAATTAAAGGGTTTGTTTTTGGCGATGTAAATACCTGACGCCTTGTAATAGCTTAGATTTAATTTCCCGCAATTTACTTCCCGCAAATTATTAAACTGTTAATTATGCATGACAAGATTTGTATGACAAATAAAATCAACCCGTAGCTCACAATGATGCATGTTCAAAGATAAACATAAACTGAAACCTGACACACGTGCACATGTCACTCCTAGGGTACGCCTCATTGGTTGCCTTCGAACATGGTCGTCAAGTATAGGGTGTCTTAGAGGTCGCCCTCCTGTCTAAAGATCATGTTGCCTCGAAACGGTTGCCTCGGATAAAAAAGGATCTAGGATATTAGGGTTACTTTTAAGGTGTCCTACTATTGCTTCGGTGACCACAATGTCCCTAATAATCAAATTGATCCAAATAACTCCAACGATGGTGCTACCTACCTCTCAAATGGTGGGATGGCGTTATCTTAAGGACTCTTACACAGCCTAATTTATTAGAGTAGGTAGATTATCGTAGGTACTTGCTCTTTTCAAAAAAAATAAACAAAATCTTTTCGCACTCACACTTTCTAAAAGTTTTCAAACAAATTTTTCATACACTCTTGAGGACAGATACAAGAGTTACTTAGAAATTTTTCAACGAAACTTTTTCAAAACCCACACACACTTGAAAAGCAACAATTTTGAAAACATAAGAGCAAGTACCTAAGAGCCCATGGATAACCATGGATAGAAAGGGTGCTAACACCTTCCCTTTCTATAAATCTACCTCCCGAACCGAGAAACCTCTCGAAAAGGAATTTTGTTGTGCTTTTGTCCTTTCCATGTTGGAGAACATAAAAGACGGTGGCGACTCTTGCTTACCGCGACACTTTGCAAAAACAAACGCAAAACGCGTACCAGCATTAAAAAACAGTCAGTTCTCATTCCCACCGATCACAGAACTGGTGACTCTGCTGGGAAAAAAATAAGTGAGGTGTACCTTAGGACTAGATCACTTGTGTTTTCAATTGTAAAAGCATACAAAGCAATACAATTGAAAACACAAGTGATCTAGTCCTAAGGTACACCTCACTTATTTTTTTCCCAGCAGAGTCACCAGTTCTGTGATCGGTGGGAATGAGAACTGACTGTTTTTTAATGCTGGTACGCGTTTTGCGTTTGTTTTTGCAAAGTGTCGCGGTAAGCAAGAGTCGCCACCGTCTTTTATTTTATCCAACAAGGGAAAGGACAAAAGCACAGAAAAAATTCCTTTTCGAGATTGTTTCTCGGGTTCGGGAGGTAGATTATAGAAAGGGAAGGTGTTAGCACCCTTTCTATCCGTGGTTATCCACAGGCTCTTAGGTACTTGCTCACTATGTTTTCAAAAGGTTTGCTTTTCTTTGTGATTGTGGGTTTTGAAAAAGTTTTGTTTTTGAAGAAAGTGTAAGTATGAAAATTTTTGTTTTGTTTTTAAAAGGAGCAAGTACTTAAGAACCTCTACCTACTCAAAAAGGAATTTAATTGTGCAAATGTCCTTTAGACAATGTTATCCCACTATTGAGAAGTAGGTAGCACCGTCGTTGGAGTTTTCGGGTCAATTCGATTTAAGGGACTTGTGGTCACTAAAGCAACATTAGGACGCTTTAGTGGTAATCCTAATGTCTTAGATCATTTTTATCGAGGCAACCATTTCGAGGCAACTTATGATCTTGGGATAAAAAGGATGACCTCTAAAACACCCTATACTTAATGACCATATTTGAGGCAACCAAATGAGGTGTACCCTAGGAGTGGCATGTGCAAATGTGTCAATTTTCAGTTTATATTATCTTTGTTTATTTAGGTGTTCTACCATTTGTTTTTAGATCTTGTCATACAATCCTAGTTAGCATACATATAAGCAGTTCATATATACACAGGAATTTAAAGTGCAGAAACTGTAAATACTACACTATTACAAGGCTTCGGGGAGGGGGATTATTTACATGTCTAAAAATTGGGGGAATAATAAGCAGTTACAATAAACGCGCGTGAATCTAGAAAATCCTAAGAATAAGAACTATTTTTTTTGTTGTTTTATTTTATTTTGGGAAAATGCTAAATGTTTCAGTTAAGTCAAATTTAATTAATAAAAAAAATACTGATTAAAATTTACTAAAAACAAACCTAATATTTTTTGCATTTTTTGTTTATGAAAAAGATTGAATTTAAAATAATCCTAAGTCTACTGATTTTAAAATTTGGAGAAAATAAGTTAAAATAATTAACTAAATTAAATCCTAATTCTAAGTTATTTATTTTTTATGATTTTTATGTTAATTAAAAAAAGAAACTAAAAGGAATAAACAAAAGCAAAATAAACAGAGTACAAATGGGTCAGGCAACAAACCAAGAAAAAAAAGAAACATAATTCTGGAGGTCTGGGTCGAAAGAGGTGCAGGATGTCTTTCGACCCAGTGAATAGGTTGGATCAAGGGTGCATGAGGGGCTGCACTCTGAGGGTGTTCGATCTGGGTATGTCATCCTTCGATCTAGGGGTCTTGGGTCCAGTTCGAAGCTAGACTGCTGAGCTTCGAAACTCTGAACAGGAATATGAGAATGTATTTCCTGCAAGAAACGAAACACACGTTAAAAGTCCAGGGGGGATTTTACCTCCCTGGTTCGAATCTCCCCCTTATTCGCACCTGTTGAATCTGGGTCTGGGTTTGTTTTATCCTGGGATTCGAAGGAGAAACTCAGATTATGCCCAAGCAATGGCACAATCTCAACTTTGCGTTGTAGCTTATATGTAGCACATTAAATCATTCACAAACAGCGGTAATAACATGAATATGCAATCAAAATAAAAAAAGATGAGTTTGAGATTAGATTTTTATTTTACCAAACAGTAGTGCTTCGATCTGTAGTTCTGAGGGTGGAGGTGTTCGCTGGGTGGCAGCTTTGGCTTGGAGAATTCTGGGCAGCGTCTCTCCAAGTCTTCTCTTTTTCTGTATATATTCTTGTGTGTCTTGCAACAATTGTGATTTCTTTATATAGAGGGGTGGGGGGGACAGGAAGACAAAGGTTTAAATGACCTTGATTATGTGTTTTGACAGCCATGAAGGAGGATTTGTAATGTTAATTATGTGTTTGAAAGCCATGAATAAGAGTTTGTAACGTTGGCTAAACACATGGGATACTGTCCCTTTTTGAATTTTGAATGACCTGCAGCTGGCCTTTGAATGCTCCCCTTCGAATAGACTGATGGTCTCCTTTGAATGCTCCCTTTTGAATGGGCTGATGGCCTCCTTCGAATGTTCTTCGAAAGCTTCTTCGAATGGACCCTTTGAATGCTTCTTCGAATGGACCCTTTGAATGCTTCTTCGAATGGACCTTTTTTGAATTCAAATCGAAGTACTTGTTCATAATGCTAATCGAAAGGCTCCTTCAGAACACCAGTCGAAATGCTCCTTCAGAATGTCAATCGAAGGGTCTTTCAGAATGCCAATCGAAATGCTCCTTCAGAATGCCAATCGAAATGCTCCTTCAGAATGCCAATCGAAGGATCTTTCAGAATGCCAATCGAAATGTACTTAAAGCACCACTCAAAAATTTTCCTTTTCCTTAGGCAAGAGTTTGTGATCAACCATGCAGGGGGACGACTTTGGAAAACATGAGAGGGCAAATTTTGGGGTACAACAAACACCTACTCTGGGGGCTACCAGGCCAGGGAGGAAATTCACTATAAGAGGTATTAATTTATTAATAAACCAACCAGTTTATCTCCTTCACTTAAGACCTACCCAATGCAACTTCAATCTAAGTCCTACCTAAACCTGAGTTCCTACTCACTCCCCCTCAATCACAGCAATGATACTAATCTATTGATTAATGAGATTATGAATACATTCTTCAATACACACACTTGATTTTTCTTTAAAGCTTTAATCAAGAGACGCAACACTCGTGCTTCAAAGCTTTGAGTGATAAACAACCCTTACAACCAAATCCTACTCCAAGTCCCTTATCAAAACGATAATTGCTTGGCTCACAGTAGTTACAACTATACAATACCTTATTGATCTTCTGCCAAAAAGTGCAGCTCACCATTAGGCTTCGTGAGAAATATATAAGTAGACTATTCTTTTTTAGGGCTTCCATAAAAATAGGTAGGGTTAACTAAAGTTAACCTAAAGACTTGGTCTTGGGCTTTCATCATAACAGATTAGGGTTAAGCAAGTTTAACCTAATGTCCACGTGAGCAACTGATCTGGACAATATTCTTAAACTCAGAGTAGCACACCAGATTCCTGAAAATTCTCAGGAATAATAAATCTGCACAACAACTTGATCAGTACAGGATATCTTAACATTGGTTATGACATCATGTATCTTGCTCACTGATTTTGGTAGAATTCAGTACATATGATCATAGCTTAATGATCATGATATTAACTCATAATGAGTAGTTCCTATAGAACATTCCTTCTGCAGAATGTACCTTTATCCCAGAATGTTATGACATCAGTCATGACATTCGCAAATCTGGTTTTACCAGAAAATAATGCCAACAAACAAACACTTACAATGTCAGCATCCTCTTCCCTCATTTGTTCTTCATTCTCCTCTTGTTCCAGACTAGCAATCAGCTCTTCAAGAGTCCTTTTTCTTGCATCAAGCTCTCTGCAGGTTTCTTTTAGAACAGCTATAAGATCAGCTTTCTTGGAATGAGCTTTGACATTTCATGTCTCAGCAGATGTCATAACAATGTCAGGGACATGAGTTCCCTGAAACAGCTTATAGTCTAAACCAAGTGCAGGAGCTCTTTTGCATACAGAGTCCTTTTCAACCAGAATATCAGGATACTGATCAATGATTATACCACACAAGAGAGAGGGAAAAACAATAGGGCCTTTAATAGCACAACTCTCAGCATGTTTCAATGTTTGATCAAAGATGTAGTTGCCATAATCAAAGTTTGTTCTGGTTCCAACAGCATAGATAAATCTTCCCAAACCTGTGGAAATTATGGATTTGTGGTTGGTGGGAACCCAGTTAGTTGCACCAATTTTGTGCAGTATGGCAAACTTCATACACAGCTTGCTTGCAGTTAGCTTCCCTTCCAAGGGCCAGTGCTTGACTTGCTTGGCAGTGATGGTTTGACAAACCTGGTTGTCAGTAACTTCAAGCTCAGGGTGAGCATCATCAGCCCTTCCTAGGTATTTGTTTATCACAGTAGGAGAGAAATTTACCTTCCTTCCTGTTGTACCCCAAAATTTTCCCTCTCATTTCATCAACTTTTCTCATCACAAGACTCTTGGAACTCAAGATCAAGCTAGGGTTTGCTCTGCTCAAGACACCTCCTTGCACTGTTGACCTAAATTAGGGTTTGAGTTTGCATAGGGATATTTTGACCTGCAATGCCCAAAGTGACTTTCATACTCCTTGTTGGACCCACAAGTTTTTCCATACAAAGTTACAAGCCTTGATTCAAATTTTTGCCCAGTCAATTGGACAGTTGACCTAGAAATCAGCTGTATTGGGAAAAAAGTCAACTATGGACAATTGACAGTCAAACCTCATGAAATTTGACCCACATCAACATTATGAACTCATATGAACCATTTGATCAAGTTTGGATCACAATTCCATAAGAAATTTGATCAGATCACCAAAAGGGCAAAATGGTCATTTTTAGGGTTTTGATTGCACAAAGGCAATTTTTGACTGTTTAACCTAGCCAATGGCAAATAAAGCTCACATATGGACTCAAGGACTCAATGACATTGTCTTGACCCATTCAACAAGTTCTAAAGATCTCAAATGCATAGGATTGACAGATGATTTTTTCAGTCAACTGAACAAAATTTGACTGTACACGATAAAGTCAAACTTTGACTTTTGGTCAAAATCAAGTGCCAAGAGTTATTTTTCATCAAGACATGTCAAATTATGAAACTTGTTCATCAAGAAAACCAAAAATGCAAATTAGGCTTTAAAATGGAAAATTTTCATAACTTAGAAATTTTCTAAGTTATGAAATTTTCTTATTTTTTCCTAACTTTGTCCCATTTTTTCACCAAGATGAAAATGGATTCAAACAAAACTTGCAACATGAAAGTTGTAGTCCGTCACAAATTCTACAACTTTTATTCACAAAGTTTTCTCAAAATAAGCTTGTATCTCAAGTTATGATTTTTGGAACAAGGGTACCTAAAACTTTTAACTTAGAGAAAATTTGCCCTAATCTAGGTTGTATTTTGACCCATCTTCTTGGCAACTTTTCACATAGTTACACTTGGAGTTTAAATTTTCATTTCAAATATGGATTATAGTACATGTTCCAAGCTTTCCAAATTGTCCAATAAATCCTCAAACACCCTTGTGGTTAGAGAGAATCGAATGCTTGAAGTTGGCAAAAACTCACTTTTGTCCATGGCCAATACATGTTCATACCAATTTGCAAATCTGATCTAGCTAGCTTGGTTCACAATTACAGGCCTCAAAACCAGTTTGTACTCCATAATTTAATGCATATCCATTGAGTTAAGGTATTGTCTTTGTCATTAGGGCATTGTACACAAGATTAAGCCCTAAATGGTAAAAGGTATATTGCCATTTTTGCAAAAGGTTACTTTATGTCAAAACACTAAGCATTGAGCCTTGAAAAAAATTTGATACTGCAAACCAAATCCATGAATTAGAGGGGCCAAGAGTGTTTTGTGCAGGGTGATAGGAGGGCATGTACAAGGCTATAACATCACTTCCATTATTTTGCTTCAAGTAGAAGAAAAGTTGCAAATCATATGCTATCACACACATTTGTTAAGACCAACTTACACAAACATTGTAGACAAGTTTTGATACCTCCCAACAAGCCAAAAACACGACCCTTCTGCCTCCCAAACCCCCCTATACACAAAATCCCTATTTTGCTGCAAAACAGGGCAAGCTCTGCAAACTTCAAGCCATAATCAAATTCCATCGTGCGTTTTGTCCAAAGATACTTCAAACACCTTCCAACCAACATATCTAAGCTATCCAGATCATCCATTACTAGCTGTAACACCTCTAACACACATTTCCATTTTTGTTTCAAAGCTTTGCAGGTTGAGTTCTCTGGCACGATTCAAGCTATTTCAAAACAAGTCAAGCATTGGGAAAGCTTCCTTGGACCTCAGGCAAGCTCAAAAGAAACTCAAACACCATTGAAGGTTGCCACATTGTCCAACTCGAACTTAACTGAAATAGGTATTTCATGGACTTCTATCTCTCTATTTAGGAATAGTTAGGCTTAGCTTTGTGAATGAAATATGTTGTACTCATAGCCCTGAAGCCATACATATGCTTAGTTTTCATTTACATTAATCGTGCTAGGAGAATTTCATCCATGAACTTTCTGAAAAAACTAGGTTAGAAATTAGGGCCAGAGAAATTCTCTCTGGTCTTTGAGAGTTAGTCCAAGTTTTTTATATGGTTGGATTCGTTGTTTAATGCTCGACAATGTTCATGTTATGAGTTTTGTCAAAAAATCAAAGAATCGGGAGATGGCATTTGTGTACAGAAGCGCGTGTGTTTTGATTCAAAGGAAGAAGATGAAGTCTGACTGGGCTGGGCCTGGTTGTTCTTTGCTTTTGACACCCCACTTTTCTGTTTACACCCCCCTGGCCCATTTATTTGAATATTTGTCATTTTGATATTTTTATTTTTTATTCTGACTTTATTATTTTTTGTCTAAATATAAAAAATGCCAAAAAATTATTTT
The DNA here is from genome assembly GCA_948472305.1 of Vicia faba. NCBI lineage: Eukaryota > Viridiplantae > Streptophyta > Magnoliopsida > Fabales > Fabaceae > Vicia > Vicia faba. Next base: position 1,217,654,318 of record OX451738.1, on the reverse strand, counting down.
CTATATTTTTCATATTTATTTGATATTTATTTTTATCTTACTAGTATAAATATGTAAATAGTTTATTTTTCTTTTATTAAAACTCAAAGAATAATGTAAAAAATATGTTTATTTTTATTTATTATTTTTTATATACACTTAAAAACATTTTCTTGAATATACACATTTTTTGTAAATAATTAATTTTTATATTTTATATATTTAATATGTTTAATATATATATATATATATATATATATATATATATATATATATATATATATATATATATATATATATATATATATATATATATATATATATATATATATATATATATATATATATATATATATATATATATATATATATTATTAAATAATTAGGTCAAAAATACAAAAATATTACATTTTCATTTTTATTAATATTTTACACTAAAAATATCTTTTTTTTACAATATACTTTTATTTTTGTATAAATTAATATATTATTGTATATAATTAATAAATAATACTATTTATTAAGAATTAGGGGTTTTGCCCTAAATAACAAAAATAATTAAAATTAACCTCTTTTATTTATTTACATTTCACATTGAAAAATACTTTTTACATAAATGAAAATCTTTTTTTGCATAATACATTTTATTTGATATTTATTTAATTGTATTTATTTAAATATTAAATATTGCCTTGTACATTCAATATGGTTGTAATAACTTAGAATTTAATTTCTTGTCAAATACCCCCAATTCAAATTTGTACCCCCCCCCCCCCCCTCCCTATATCATGATGTAATAGTGTAGCATTTAAATTCTCGCTCATTTAAAAGCTTCCAATTATGCCATGCTTAGACTTAGGGTTTGTATGCAAAATAAAATCAACAACTAGCTTGACCTAATCCAAGATAAACATGCATGAAAAACAAACACAATGCACACTTGCACCCCTAGGGTTTCAATCCACTTGTTGCCTTCAAAAATGGGCCATGGTTGCATGTCAAGTACTTTGGAAAAACAAAAAAAAAAGATCATAGTCCCTCGATGACGCTATCTGAGTTGCCTAAATAAAATGATCAAGTCCCTCAAGAAAATTGCCAAAAATACTTGACACAATTGCTATCATGGTCTATACGATGATCCGCACCCGTCCCGTTTAACATCCTAACACAAGGTTGTTCACCAAATACAATGGTGAAACAACACTGTTAAAAGGGTTAAAAACACAAGAAAGATCTTTGAGTAAAATAGGGTAGATAGCTCTTAGTTACTTGATCGAAAGCTTGCAAAAACAGCTCTACTATCTTCAAAACACACTTCACCACACAAATTTCAAAACCCTACTTTCAAACATTGGAAACTTTTAAAAGACAAAAACACCTTTGTATACATTCAAACAAGAATCATTACAAAGGTTGCCACAACGATGGCCTCTTTTCAAAACATCTTTCAAAACCACACACAAAGCACCATTTCAAACAATTGAAATTGCAAAGCAAGTGATCTAAGCAAGTAACTAAGAGCCCATGGATAACCATGGATAGAAAGGGTTCTAATACCTTCCCTTTCTATAATCTACTCCCCGAACTCAAGAAAACATCTCAAAGGTCTTTCCTGTGCTTTTTGACCTTTCCTTAGGATAAAATAAAAAGTCGGTGGCGACTCTTGCTAAACCGAAACATTTGCAAACACAAACACAAAATCCAAAGTCAGTTCTCCCACCGTATCACAGAACTAGCGACTCTGCTGTGGATGAATTCTAAAAGTGGAGTAACCTTAGGGCTTAGATCACCCTTTTCATGATTATCGTTTGCCTTGCGTGCTTTACATTTTGGTTCTCTTGTTTGGGCTTGAAATCCTGCACCCGGATTTGGGAAACATTCATAGGTAAATAGCAATACATTATGAAAACTGTGCGGGGTATACCAACACGGTTGAAGCAATAGTTATATTAGTGCGACATATTTGTGAGTACCGGTAGCCTTTGAGTCAATCTAAGAGAATACGGGGCCGCTGACTGATGTCATGAAGCACTAATGAACTCTTAGAACCTTAATTGACCATCTTGGCCTTTATTAGGGGTAGTGAGATGACCGTCTTTGGTGCAGTCCGAAGTTGGTAGATACTCGATACTACGCTCATTGAGGGTTGTTTTCTTGGAATATTTTGGTTGCTAGTTAAGTGGCTAAACCAAAACAATGAACATAGAAAACAATCCAATGATATTGAGCTCCTTAGAACCCGGTTACTATTTATAGGACAGGTTTTGAGCCAACTAAACTCAAGAGGGTACTTACCTATGAAACTCATGCAAGCCTGAAACTAGGGTTTTGTGTGACTTGCTTGTACATGTGCTTGTGCATACATCATGAACATCATAAAGCATCATATGCATCCACTAACCATTTCAAGGGTTTGGATCTTCATCTTTTTTCTTGTTTTGTAGCTCATGGAATCTCTTCGCAGGAAAACAATTCAAGTCAACCTTGTGAAAATCCCTCATCAACTCAAGGAGCTTACATCCAGGATTCCAGAGAATTCTCTCTTCAGTGAAAGACATGGTAGACTCCTCAACTTGGTCAACACCAACATTGAAGAAGACATGGTGAAAGTTCTCTTCCAGTTCTTTGACCCCCTACACCATTGTTTCACATTCCCTGATTATCAATTGGTGCCTACTTTGGAGGAATTTTCTCAACTCCTGAGAATTCCTATTCTTAATCAACTACCCTACAACAGTATGGAAAAAGAACCAAAGCCTGAAGATGTTGCTCAAGCATTACACTTGCAACCATCTAACATCAAGGGACATTGGGAAACCAGAAGTGGTGTCAAGGGCTTCTTGGCAAAGTTTCTGTTCGAGAAGGCACAAGACTGCTGGAATTCTCTTGATCTACAAGCTTTTGAAGAGATTGTGGCTCTCCTTATCTATGGGTTGGTCTTGTTCCCAAATCCTAATCAACTTATAGATGTGAATATTGTCAAAATTTTCATATCCAGGAATCATATACCTATATTGCTTGGGGACATCCTACACTCATTTTACACACGAATAATGAGGAAAAGAGGTGTTCTCATGTGCTGTACTCCTCTCCTAGCAAGGTGGTTTATTTCTAACCTTCCACAATCAGTTTTGAAGAATGAGCAGGGTTTAAGGTGGTCACAACGATTGATGACCCTCACACATTCTGATGTACATTGGTGTTCTCGGTCCAGAGAAAATGTCATCATCATTGATCGTTGTGGGGAATTCCCTAATGTCCCACTACTTGGCATTATGGGAGGCATCACCTACAACCCCTGTCTCGCTTTGAGACAGTTTGGATATGCTCAGAGGGATGGCCCTCATGACATGCTGATTCCGGACCTAGTTTTTGACTTCGACAACGATGCGCAAGGACTTCGACAAAGGTTCATCAGAGCTTGGAGGATTCCTAACAAGGTGGATAGTAAGACACTGGGGCACAATAATTTTATCCCCCTTGAGCCTTACCTCAAGTGGGTACGAACCCGCTCCCAGAATCTTATGATGCCATACCCTCACATTCTCCCCTTGATCAAAGAGCCTGTTATGGAAGGAGAGGTTCCATACACCATCCTACATCCTGACATGCCAACATCATGGGAAGAAATGCAAAAGAGTTGGATCCAACTCAATGAAGAACATGATACTTTTGAAGCCAGCTTCTATGCCAGTGAGAAGAAGGTTTTGGAGCTTACCCACCGACTTCACAAGGAGGAGACTCTCAACACTTACATCGCACCAAAGAGGATGCGCAATGTCTTTTTACATTAAGAATTTTGTAATATTTAGCCCATGGGGCACTTATGTACTAACAAATTTCTTTCTTAATATGACGTGCGTTCTTTTTGTTTGCAACAAATTTGAATTTTTGAACCCTTGAATGCATTACATGAATAACATACCATTCATCATATGCATAAACAGGTCTTCACGCCAGGTTTCCTTATCTTTCTGCTGTTTATTTCAACAAGATGGATTTGGAGCAAACGGTAAAGGATCTACAGGCACAAAATTCACAGTTCCAGCAGCTCCTCATGACCTTGGCAAAGGGTCAAGAGGACCTCAAAGTTTTGTTGGAGAAGAATAAAGAGAAAAAGAAAAATAGACCTGGAGTAGCCACTTTGGGAAGAAGATTTAAGCATCAGGCCAGGAGAGTTCTCGAGTTCCCCTCAACGTCTGACGAAGGGGCCGGTAAAGGGAAAGGGACTACTGCGCCTTCTGAATCCGAGGTTGAAGAGGAGGAAGAGGAAGAAGATGAAGACTACTCAGAATAACAGTATCCACCAGCGGATGATAAATATAAGAACCTTTAAGATAGATTGGCAGCTATGGAGTTGCAAAGGGTGCTCGGATTTGATTTTGAAGAACTAGGGCTGGTAGTTGGGATTGTTATCCCTCCCAAGTTCAAGGTGTCTACATTTGCCAAGTACGACGGTCTGTCTTGCCCAAAGATGCACCTCAGGTCGTATGTCAGAAAAATCCAACCCCATTTGTCCGATAAAGACCTCTGGGTACACTTTTTCCAAGACAGCTTGTCTGGCACGCAGTTAGACTGGTTTTATCAACTCGAGAGATCAGAGGTTCACAATTGGGAAGACTTGGCAGCTGCTTTTTATCGTCAGTATCAATACAATGCTGATTTGGCGCCCACTCGTACTCAGTTACAAAGTATGGGGATGGCTTCCAATGAAGGGTTTAAAGAGTACGCCCGGAAGTGGCGTGATCTGGCTGGAAGGGTGCAGCCACCGCTATCAGATAGGGAGTTAGTTGACATGATTCTGGGGACCCTGTCTGGCCCCTTCTTCAATCATCTGATCGGAAGTTCTTCTGCGGGATTTACTGAACTAATTTTGACCGGCGAAAGGGTTGAGGCCGGTATTAAGAGTGTAAAGATTCAAAAGGAGGCTTCCGCATCCACGGCTGTTAAGAAATCCTTCCCAGCCAAGAAGGAAGCGTATGCTGTGTATTCTCAGAAGGGATAGGGAAGAACTGAGCGCCGGCCGACTGTAGGGGCTGTGATGATTCAAAACTCGTCAAATGATCAACCTCGTAACAATCAGTCAAGACTAAATCAACAACGGGTAGAAAGGCCACAACGGCAGTTCACCCGAATCAACATGACGCCCGCTCAAGTACTTCCTCATTTGTTGAAGCTGAATCTGACCAGTTTGAAGGAAGCGCCAAAGAACCCTAACACCTCCTCTCCATACTACCACTCCAATGCCAAGTGTGCTTACCATTCCGACAGTGCTGGGCACGATACCAATAATTGTTGGGCGCTTAAGAACAAAATCCAGGACTTAATTGATGCCAAAGAAGTAGAATTTGAGGCGCTTAAGAAGCCCAATGTAATATCTGCTCTGATTCCCAGGCACGGTAATAATGTTCATGTTGTTACGGAAGACCTTCATGTTACTGATGTTGTTGACCTATTGACGCTGTTACTTGTGATTAAAGAAAATTTGTTGAGAGTCGGGATCTTTCCTGGTTGTGGTAAAGACTGCTATTTTTGTCTAAACATACGAGGTGATTGTCCAATGTTGAAGTCAGGTGTCCAACGCCTGATGGATACCCAAGAGATACTTTTCCAGAAAACCCCTATTGATACCTTCAATACTGCTACTTCTGATACTGTTGCTACTTCTACCAATGATATTGCAATCATAACCATTTCCGACAATCCTCCCAAGGCTTGCAAAAGGCCTGTCAGGATTACACCCAACTCTGAATGTGTACCATTAAAGATCACCATGCCGGGACCTATCCCATAACAATCAAGCAAAACGATACCATGGAACTATGGGGGAGAAATATTCGACCATGGTATCAAACAAATCGAGACAGTCTAAGAGATTTTTGAAGAAGGAAGCCCTGATATAGGGAACATCGAGGGTACAAGCAAGATAACCCGCAGTGGCCGGATCTTTTCTCCGGAGATTGCTCCCCCTCGAGCAGTTTTCGGACCCTTGAAAGCTTCTGCACCTGTTGTACCATCTATGCAAGGCCCAGTGATTGAAGAACTGGATACTCCCGAAGTAAGACCATCTGCTGAAACTACCGACAAGGGTAAGGGGATACTGGAAGTGTGTGTCAGGACGAAGGCCCATGTTGTGGTTATCCCCGAAACCACTCAGAAAGAAATGGATGAAATCTTGAAAATAATCAGAAAAAGTGACTACGACGTTGTGGAACAGTTAGGGTAGACCCCTTCTAATTTAAATGTTGGCTCTTCTACTCTGTTCTGAGGCCCACGCTAAGGCTCTGATCAAATTCTTGAAGGCGGCACATGTTCCCCAAGAGACTTCGGCTGACCAGTTTCAGGAATGTGTGGCCAGTCTTACTGCTGATAATGGCCTTGGCTTTTCCAATGCTGACTTAACTCCCAAAGGAAGGAAACACAACGATGCGTTACATGTTTCAGTTGAATGTCGGGGAACCACTCTCGCCCGTGTCTTAGTTGATACTGGTTCTTCCTTGAATGTGCTGCCAAAGAAATCCTTAGACCGCTTGGACTGCGAAGGACTGACTGTCAAGCCTAGTAACATCATTGTTAGGGCTTTTGATGGTTCCAAGAGAATGGTTCAAGGAGAGGTTGATATTCCTATCAAAGTAGGCACGAAAGTTTTCAACTCCACCTTCTACGTGATGGACATCCGTCCGTCATATTCATGTTTACTAGGAAGACCGTGGATCCATTATGCCGGGGCAGTTGCCTCCTCTTTGCACCAAATGCTGAAATATCCTGTTAAGGGTAAGATTATAACGGTGCACGGCGAGGAAGAGTACATGATAAGCCACCTCAACTCCTTCCGTTATGTGGAGCTGGATGGCGAGTTCATCGAAACGCCTTTCCAGCATTTTGAGGAAGTTTCTCCCGAGGTAGAAGTTGCGAAGACAATGGTTAAGGTGCCTATCGTTCCCAAGCATGTATCTAGGATGGCATCTCTCAAGGACACAGAGGCGGTGATCAAAGAAGGGAAGAGTACAGCATGGGGTCAATTGCCTGATTTTCCCTATAAGACGGACAAATTTGGACTAGGGTTTACAGCTGCAAGACAGAAGGCTATGTGTCGTTCCAAGACTGGAGGGCCACCCATAAGGATCACTCATCACGGAATTAACGCTGTTGAGGATGACGATGAAGAGAAACACTTTGAAGATTGGATCTTTCCGACCGTCGAAGGGGGTTTGAGCAACTGGGAAGCAAAGGATTTTTTTCCCATCACCTTTATCAACCAGTAATTTTATCTTTGAACAATTTCCCATTTTTATGGTCTGTAATAACTAAAACAATTCGCACACTATTTTCACCACATGCCTTGCCCGGGGCATGTAGGTCCATTTGTAAGGGTTTGATTTTCTTCAAATCATATGCCATGTTTTAATGAATCATTTGACGTTTTTCATCTATAAACTGTTGTGTTCATTTTCTTTCCTTTTGCATTTTTATTTGTTTAAGGATGGTTATCCCTTATACACACCCACACTCACAAATGCAGGTACCCATCCATTCCGGATTCCATGGGCAACTGTTCTGTTTCAGCCTTCGATAACTCTGAGGATTTGGTCAATCACGCTGAGTACGAAGTTGACGAAGATTGTGAAGTGCCGGGAGAGTTAGCCAGACTTCTACAACAAGAAGAGAGAGCCATTCTGCCTCATGAAGAGTTGCTAGAAACCATCAACTTGGGGACTGAGGAAGACAGGAAGGAAGTAAAAGTGAGTGCCAACCTGGAACCAAGTGTCAAGGAGCGCTTAGTGCAGTTGTTGAACGAATATGTTGAAATCTTCGTCTGGTCTTATGAAGACATGCCAGGGTTAGACACAGATATTGTGGTTCACCGTCTCCCTACAAGAGAAGATTGTCCACCGATCAAGCAAAAGGTTCGTCGAATGAGGCCTTACATGTCTGAGAAGATTAAGGCTGAAGTAATGAAGCAATTCAACACCGGCTTTCTGGCTGTTACCTCCTATCCACAATGGGTTGCTAACATTGTGACCGTACCTAAGAAGGACGACAAAGTCAGAATGTGCATGGACTATCGGGATTTGAACAAGGCTAGCCCCAAAGATGATTTTCCGCTACCGCATATCGACATTTTGGTTGATAATACAGCTCAACACAAGGTGTTTTCCTTCATGGACGGATTCTCGGGATACAACCAGATCAAAGTGGCCCCCGAGGACATGGAGAAAACTACCTTTGTCACACAATGGGGTACCTTCTACTACAAAGTGATGCCGTTCAGACTGAAGAACGCAGGGGCAACCTATCAACACGCTATGGTAGCTTTATTTCATGATATGATACATCATGAGATCGAAGTTTACGTAGACGACATGATAGCTCGATCACAGACAGAAGAAGAACACCTTAATCATTTGCAAAAGCTGTTTGCCAGGTTGAAGGAGTATAAGCTCAGACTGAACCCAAGCAAGTGCACTTTTGGGGTTAGGTCTGGTAAACTTTTGGGATTTATTGTCAGCAACAAAGGCATTGAGGTTGATCCAGCTAAAGTGAAGGCTATACAAGAAATGCCTGCCCCCCGTACTGAAAAGGAGGTTAGAGGATTCTTGGGACGCTTGAACTATATTGCGAGGTTCATCTCTCACCTGACATCTACCTGTGAGCCAATTTTCAAACTGTTGAAGAAAGATCAGGTAGTCGAATGGAACAATGATTGTCAAGTTGCTTTTAATAAAATCAAGGAGTATTTACTATAACCTCCTATTCTGATGCCACCCGTTGAAGGAAGGCCGTTAATCATGTATTTCACTGTTCTGGATAACTCAATGGGGTGTGTGATGGGCCAACATGACGAGTCTGGCCGAAAAGAGCATGCCATTTATTACCTTAGCAAAAAGTTTACCGACTGTGAGACTCGCTACTCACTGCTCGAGAAAACTTGTTGCGCTTTGGTATGGGTTGCTCGTCGGCTGAGGCAGTATATATTGACTCACACCACTTTGCTGATTTCCAAGATGGATCCGATCAAGTATATCTTCGAGAAGCCTGCTTTATCTGGAAGAATCGCTAGATGGAAAATGATCCTGACAGAGTATGATATCCAGTATACTACCCAAAAAGCTATAAAAGGTAGTGTACTAGCCGACCATCTAGCTCATCAAACCGTCGAAGATTACCAATCTATGAGATTCGACTTCCCAGACGAGGACATCATGACATTGGACAACATTGAAGGTAACAGACTGTATGATGGACCTGAACAAGGATCCTGATGGACCCTGTACTTTGATGGTGCTTCAAATGCACTTGTCAACGGCATCGGTGCGGTACTCATTTCTCTGGAAGGTTTCCATACACCCTTCACTGCCCGACTTTGTTTCAGTTGTAGCAACAACATGGCCGAATATGAAGCTTGCATCTTTGGTCTCAAGGCTTCTATAGACTTGGGAATCAAATCTTTGGTCGTATTTGGGGACTCGGCTCTGGTTATCAGTCAAGTCAAAGGAGAGTGGGACGCCAAACATCCTAATCTTATCCCATACAAAGAACATGTCTTGACGTTGCTTCCACATTTCGAGTAGATTACCTTCGAGCATTTCCCGCGAGAAGAAAATTAGCTAGCAGATGCTCTGGCTACAATGTCTTCCATGTTTAAACTCAACTGGGATAACGAGGCTCCCCAAATTACCATCGAGCGAATGGACGAACCCGCACACTGTCATGATATTAATACCGAAGAAGTAGTGGAACAACCCTGGTTTCATGAAATCAAAAGGTATCTCCAGACTAGAGAATATCCTGAAGGAGCTTCCGTCAATGACAAAAAGTTCTTAAGGAGATTTGCTGCCAAGTTCTTCCTAAGCAATGGCATCCTTTATAAGCGCAACCATGATTGTGTTCTACTTTGTTGTGTAGACAAAGCTGAAGCAGAGTTGATCATGACTGAGATACACAGTGGCACATTTGGCACCCACTTGAGCAGACATATGATGGCTAAGAAGATTCTAAGGGCAGGCTACTACTGGTCTACCATGGAAGCTAATTGTCATCAATATTCTCGTACCTGTCACAAGTGCCAAGTCTACGCTGACAAGGTACATATTCCTCTTGTTCCTCTCAACATTCTGACAGCTCCTTGGTCATTTGCAATGTGGGGCATTGACATGATTGGAGAGATCAAACCCACGGCATCCAATTGACATCGCTTCATCCTAGTGGCTATTGATTACTTCACCAAATGGGTTGAGGCAGCTTCCTTTGCCTCCGTTACAAAGAATGTGGTTGCCCGCTTCATCAATCAGAATCTCATATAACGGTACGGTGTCCCCGACAGGATCATCACGGACAACGGTACGAATTTGAACAATACTATGATCACCGCTCTATGCGAGCAGTTCAAGATTTATCATCACAATTCATCTCCCTACCGGCCGAAGATGAACGGTGTTGTGGAAGCCGCGAACAAAAATATCAAAAAGATCATTCAAAAGATGACAGTCACCTACAAGGACTGGCATGAGATATTACCGTTTGCTCTGCATGGATATCGTACCACGGCACGTACTTCAATAGGGGCAACCCCATTTTCTTTAGTATATGGCATGGAAGTTGTGTTACCTATGGAAGTTCAGATTCCTTCCTTAAGAATTATGAAGGACGCTGGTTTGAGTGAAGACGATTGGATTCAGCCTGGCTTGATCAACTTAATTTGATCGACGAGAAGCGGCTTACTGCTGTTTGTCATGGTCAGACGTATCAAAAACGGATGATCAAGGCTTTCAACAAGAAAGTTAGACGTCAAGTATATCAAGTCGGAGATCTTGTAATTAAGCGGATCATCTTGCCGCAAAGTGATCCCAGGGGCAAGTGGACTCCTACTTACGAAGGACCATTTGTGATTAAGAGCATCTTTTCTGTTGGGGCAATGATTCTGACCACCATGGACGGTGACGATTTGCCGCACCCTGCGAACGCAGACATAGTCAAAAGATACTACGCATAAAACGACCTGATAAGTTGAAAACCTGAAAGGGCGACTTGGGGAAAAAGTGGGAATCCCGGTGAATCGAAAACCCGAAAGGGCGGTTCAGGCAATAATTAGGGATAAAACAAAAAAATTGTACACCCGGCAAGTTGAAAACCCGAAAGGGCGACTTGGGAAAAAAAGGGTTTCCTGGTGGATCGAAAACCCGAAAGGGCGGTCCAGGCAAAAGTTAGGGAATTAAAGCGTATGCTATGTCTCGTCGGGTCACTTTAAGAATAATCTCTTCACCAACAAGCTCCAAGCTTCTGATCAACCCAGCCATCGGCGGACGAAGCAACGAATGGACAGATACTCAGAGTTGTGAAGGCTATAGCAGAATGGGAACCCCATGGAATTGTTACACATAGCCATCTTTCTTTTGTATAAAATTTTTCAATTTTTACAACAACATTCTCTTACTAGGATGTCTGTCTCCTTTGTACAAAAATACTTACAAAAGTTAATACAAAAATACTTCAAAGTGCAGAGATTTGCTTGCCTTTATTTTCTTTTTCACTTATGTTTTATTTGAAAACGTGCAATATTTTGTTAAATATGCATATGCATTTGAATATAATCACTGCTTACAAATAAAACAAATTGAAAAAGGAATATACTGATAGTTTGAAGGAGTAGGAAGAAATCTTTATGCCATTCCAGAAGAAATCCCCTACGATACATCATTCGGATCCTCGGCAAGGTTAAATATGGAGTATATTTCCCCAGCGAAGTTAAGCTTCAAGATCCGCAGCGGAGCCAGTGCAATCTAAAACTTGATTCCCCAGCTGAGTTAAGTTTCAAAATTTCCATCAGAGTTAAAGCTTCAAGATCCTCAGTAGAGCCTGAAAACCCTAAAAAATCCTATCCCCAGCGGGAACCATTCAGTTTTCCCCAGTTTCCCCAGCAGGATATCTTAAAAGTCTGAGAATAAATCAGATAACAGTTAACTCTTGGTCTTATCCTCAACTAGGAATCCCCAGTAGATTGGCATACAATCCAAGCTCCTGATTTCTCGGGCAAAGTAAAGAATTCTCCCCACAGAGTTATTTCCCAGCAGATTGAAGATTCTCAGTCCCATTTCTCTAACATAAGTCTCCTAGGTTTTAACTCCCCAATAGAGATTTTCAGAGTTTTCCTTATTCCCCAAGCAGTCAGCAGTCAGCAAGGATTTCTCATCTTCAGTAATCAAAGATTTTTGAATCTTCAGCATCGGTCAGGAAGTTACTTCCTCCGGCAGTAGTCAAAGATTGTGTTATCTTCAGTTATCAAGGATTTATTTTTCCTCAGCAAGACAGTTACTCAGCTTACATGTGCAACCATTACATTCATATGTCATAAACATTGATGAAACATAATTCATTGCATCATACATATCATCCAACATAACTTTGTGTTTCAGCTAACATTTTACCCTTTTCAAGATAAGATTAAAAGGCTATTATTAACAATTATTTAAATACAGTATGGATACACCCCAGACACGGCGGTCATTCTACTACTCATTCAGACTTCAGCAATCAGATACAGACTAGATACGCTCCAGACACGGCGGCCATTCTATCTCTCATTCAGATTCAACTATCAACTACAAGTTCAGATACGTTCCAAACACGGACGCCGTTCTGGCCTTTACCCCAGTTGTTTGATCCCCCCAGTGCAATCACCACAGAGGTCATTATGTCACTTATTCAGATCCCAGTTACAGTACGGATACACCCTAGACACGGCGGTCATTCTACTACTCATACAGATCTCAACTTTAGATACAGTCCAGATACGCTCCAGACACGGTTGCCATTTTGTCACTCATTCGTAGTTTATCCCCGGCACACAGTTGCTCCATATGCAGATGTTTCTCTGTTACCTAGATACAATACAGATACACTCCAGACACGGCAGTCATTCTGATATTCATTCAAAATTCAAATACAGTTACAGCTCAGATACGCGCCAGACACGGACGCCATTCTTTTGCTCATACAAACTCAGTCTCTAAATACAGTTTAATGGCATCCCAGACACGGATACCATTTTGATGCTCATTCTTTTGACCTACAACATTGTAATTCAACAAACATTCTTGGATGGCATCTTTAATCCCATCTCCAGCAAGATTCTACCATCTCCAAATGGCATCTTCAAGCCCATTCCCGCATCTATGTTTTGACGAGTGCAAATTTACGGGCACCCTAGTGTCCAATCCTCTTTTACCTTCGAGCCGCGAAAGGCAAACCTGCCAATCTAACTCTTCAGGTTCAAGAAGATTGAGCAGGGGCAACTGTTGTATCCCAAAATTTTCCCTCTCATTTCATCAACATTTCTCATCACAAGACTCTTGGAACTCAAGATCAAGCTAGGGTTTGCTCTGCTCAAGACACCTCCTTGCACTATTGACCTAAATTAGGGTTTGAGTTTGCATAGGGATATTTTGACCTGCAATGACCAAAGTTACTTTCATACTCCTTGTTGGACCCACAAGTTTGTCCATACCATGTTTCAAGCCTTGATTCAAATTTTTGCCCAGTCAATTGGGCAGTTGACTTAGAAATCAGTTGTATTGGGGAAAAAGTCAACTATGGCCAATTGACAGTCAAACCTCATGAAATTTGACCCACATCAACATTATGAACTCATATGAACCATTTTATCAAGTTTGGATCACAATTCCACAAGAAATTTGATCAGATCACCAAAAGGGCAAAAGGGTGATTTTTAGGGTTTTGATTGCACAAAGGCAATTTTTGACTGTTTGACCTAGCCAATGGAAAATCAAGCTCACATATGGACTCAAGGACTAAATGACATTGTCTTGAGCCATTCAACAAGTTCAAAAGATCTCAAATGCATAGGATTGGCAGATGAATTTTTCAGTCAACTGAATAAAATTTGACTGTACACTGTAAAGTCAAACTTTGACTTTTTGGTCAAAATCAAATGCCAAGAGTTATTTTTCAGCAAGACATGTCAAATTATGAAACTTGTTCATCACAAAACCCAAAAATGCAAATTAGGGTTTAAAATGGAAAATTTTCATAACTTAGAAATTTTCTAAGTTATGAAATTTTCTTATTTTTTCCTAACTTTGTCCCATTTTTTCACCAAGATGAAAATGGATTCAAACAAAACTTGCAACATGAAAGTTGTAGTCCATCACAAAGTATACAAATTTTATTCACAAAGTTTTCTCAAAATAAGCTTGTATCTCAAGTTATGATTTTTGGAACAAGGGTACCTAAAACTTTTAACTTAGAGAAAATTTGCCCTAATCTAGGCAGGATTTTGACCCATCTTCTTGGCAACTTTTCACATAGTTCCAATAGTAGTTTCAAGTTTAATTTCAAATATGGATTATAGTACATGTTACAAGATTTCCAAATTGTCCAAGAACTCCTCAAACACCCTTGTGGTTAGAGAGAATCGAATGCTTGAAGTTGGCAAAAACTCACTTTTGTCCATGGCCAATACATGTTCATACCAATTTGCAAATCTGATCTAGCTAGCTTGGTTCAAAATTACAGGCCTCAAAATCAGTTTGTACTCCATAATTTAATGCATATCCATTGAGTTAAGGTATTGTTTTGGTCATTAGGGCATTGTACACAAGATTAAGCCCTAAATGGTAAAAGGTATATTGCCATTTTTGCAAAAGGTTACTTTATGTCAAAACACTAAGCATTGAGCCTTGAAAAAAATCTGATACTGCAAACCAAATCCATGAATTAGAGGGGTCAAGAGTGTTGTGTTCAGGGTGATAGGAGGGCATGTACAAGGCTATAACATCACTTCCATTCTTTTGCTTCAAGTAGAAGAAAAGTTGCAAATCATATGCTATCACACACATCTGTTAAGACCAACTTACACAAACATTGTAGACAAGTTTTGATACCTCCCAACAAGCCAAAAACACGACCCTTCTGCCTCCCAAACCCCCTTGTACACAAAATCCCTGTTTTGCTGCAAAACAGGGCAAGCTCTGCAAACTTCAAGCCATAATCAAATTCCATCGTGCGTTTTGTCCAAAGATACTTCAAACACCTTCCAACCAACATATCTAAGATATTTGGATCATCCATTTCTAGTTGTAACACCTCTAACACACATTGCCATTTTTGTTTCAAAGCTTTGTAGGTTGAGTTCTCTGGCACGATTCAAGCTATTTCAAAACAAGCCAAGCATTGGAAAAGCTTCCTTGGACCTCAGGCAAGCTCAAAAGAAGCTCAAACACCATTGAAGGTTGCCACATTGTCCAACTCGAACTCAACTGAAATAGGTATTTCATGGACTTCTATCTCTCTATTTAGGAATAGTTAGGCTTAGGTTTGTGAATGAAATATGTTGTACTCATAGCTCTGAAGCCATACATATGCTTAGTTTTCATTTACATTAATCGTGCTAGGAGAATTTCATCCATGAACTTTTTGAAAAAACTAGGTTAGAAATTAGGGCCAGAGAAATTCTCTCTGGTCTTTGAGAGTTAGTCCATGTTTTTTATATGGTTGAATTCGTTGTTTAATGCTCTACAATGTTCATGTTATGAGTTTTGTCAAAAAATCAAAGAATCAGGAGATGGCATTTGTGTACAGAAGCGCGTGTGTTTTGATTCAAAGGAAGAAGATGAAGTCTGACTGGGCTGGGCCTGGTTGTTCTTTGCTTTTGACACCCCACTTTTCTGTTTACACCCCCCTGGCCCATTTATTTGAATATTTGTCATTTTGATATTTTTATTTTTTATTCTGACTTTATTATTTTTTGTCTAAATATAAAAAATGCCAAAAAATTATTTTCTATATTTTTCATATTTATTTTTATCTTACTAGTATAAATATGTAAATAGTTTATTTTTCTTTTATTAAAACTCAAAGAATAATGTAAAAAATATGTTTATTTTTATTTATTATTTTTTATATACACTTAAAAACATTTTCTTGAATATACACATTTTTTGTAAATAATTAATTTTTATATTTTATATATTTAATATGTTTAATATATATATATATATATATATATATATATATATATATATATATATATATATATATATATATATATATATATATATATATATATATATATATATATATATATATATATATATATATATATATATATATATATATATATATATATATATATATATATATATATATATATATATATATATATATATATATATATATATATATATACTTATATATTTTATTTTGTTAAATAATTAGGTCAAAAATACAAAAATATTACATTTTCATTTTTATTAATATTTTACACTAAAAGTATCTTTTTTTTTACAATATACTTTTATTTTTGTAAAAATTAATATATTATTTTATATAATTAATAAATAATACTATTTATTAAGAATTAGGGTTTTTGCCCTAAATAACAAAAATAATTAAAATTGACCTCTTTTATTTATTTACATTTCACATTGAAAAATACTTTTTACATACATGAAAATCTTTTTTTGCATAATATATTTTATTTGATATTTATTTAATTGTATTTATTTAAATATTAAATATTGCCTTGTACATTCAATATGGTTGTAATAACTTAGAATTTAATTTCTTGTCAAATACCCCCAATTCAAATTTGTACCCCCTCCCTATATCATGATGTAATAGTGTAGCATTTAAATTCTCGCACAATTAAAAGCTTCCAATTATGTCATGCTTAGACTTAGGGTTTGTATGCAAAATAAAATCAACAACTAGCTTGACCTAATCCAAGATAAACATGCATGAAAAACAAACACAATGCACACTTGCACCCCTAGGGTTTCAATCCACTTGTTGCCTTCAAAAATGGGCCATGGTTGCATGTCAAGTACTTTGGCAAACCAAAAAAAAAAGATCATAGTCCCTTGATGACGCTATCTGAGTTTCCTAAATAAAATGATCAAGTCCCTCAAGAAAATTGCCAAAAATACTTGACACAATTGCTATCATGGTCTATACGATGATCCGCGCCCGTCCCGTTTAACATCCTAACACAAGGTTGTTCACCAAATACAATGGTGAAACAACACTGTTAAAAGGGTTAAAAACACAAGAAAGATCTTTGAGTAAAATAGGGTAGATAGCTCTTAGTTACTTGATCGAAAGCTTGCAAAAACATCTCTGTTATCTTTAAAACACACTTCACCACACAAATTTCAAAACTCTACTTTCAAACATTGGAAACTTTTAAAAGGCAAAAACACCTTTGTATACATTCAAACAAGAATCATTATAAAGGTTGCCACAATGATGGCCTCTTTTCAAAACATCTTTCAAAACCACACACAAAGCACCATTTCAAACAATTGAAAATGCAAAGCAAGTGATCTACGCAAGTAACTAAGAGCCCATGGATAACCATGGATAGAAAGGGTGCTAATACCTTCCCTTTCTATAATCTACTCCCCGAACCCAAGAAAACATCTCAAAGGTCTTTCCTTTGCTTTTTGACCTTTCCTTAGGATAAAATAAAAAGTTGGTGGCGACTCTTGCTAAACCGAAACATTTGCGAACACAAACGCAAAATCCCAAGTCAGTTCTCCCACCGTATCACACTTACTCTCACATAAACACTCTCAAAATCAGCTGACTTTCCATCAGCACAACCACCAGACGAATTTACTATGAATTCTTTGACAAGAATCTCATAGTAGTTGGAAAACTTAGCCACTGTTTTCATCAGGCCAACAGCTTTGATTAGATCCATAACTTCCTTACAGTCAATAGCACTTCTGTTCAGCTCCCTCTCAAAGGAAATCCTTTTCAGAAACACATACTTCCACCTGCTTGCATTTTCTGAATGGTGAAAGGAGATGTTGTCAATGGCAACTTCAGGAACCTTAGGCAGTTTGCTAGAAGAGGGTTTCTTCCTGAGAGGAATGTATGGAACATTGCTCTCAACATCAAAATCAAAGTCTGATTCTTCATCAGATTCAGAGGGTTCAGGAGCCTTTCTTTTCTTGTCTATAGGTTGTCTCAAGGGTTTTGAGAGACTACCAACAGATACCCTAGCTTTTACCTTCCCCTTCCCTTTCGAAGTTCCAGCTTTTTTATCCTTCTCAGCCTTGTTCTCAGGCATCGCCTTCTCATGAACAACTTTAGTAGCCTTCTCTTTGGAGGGGCTTTGGTCAGCATTCTGCTTCTCTTTTCTACTCATCATCCTTCTAGCTATGCTAGGGTTGATATTGGCAATTAAATTATTGTCATAGAATTCTTCATCAATATTAATGATAGGAGGTTCAACAGCCTTGTCAGTAGGGGTCTGGTGATCATCAGGTTTTTCTGGAGATTTCTCAATGTTGTCATCAGGTGTCTCAACATTCTGAGTGACATTGGGATCCCTTTCTACATTAGGGCTAGCATTTTCTTGGTTCAATGGTACATATATGCCAGGAACAGAGTGATTCTCATTAAGAATCCTAGTGACTAGTCTGGCAATAGCTTGATGCACATAAGCAGAACCTTCCCTATTAGCTATCTTTGGAGGAACAGAAGATATTGGCTGAGAAGATTTACCAGATGGATAAGCTTGTGATCTTCTTGCATGTCTGGTTTGCAGCTTCTTGACCTTAGTAGGATCAGCTGCCATTTCACGAAGTGGAGTTATCTCAAGAACATCAGCATCCATGCAGTTTACGATTGCCCTAGGTTCGGTGTCAGTGGGTGAGGAAGATGCAGTTGCCTTTTGTTGTACCCCAAAATTTGCCCTCCCATTTCATCAATATTTTCTCACCACAAGACTCTTGGAGCTCAGGATCAAGTTAGGGTTTGCTCTGCTCAAGACTCCTCCTTGCACTATTGAACCAAATTAGGGTTTGAATTTGCACAAAGATGTTTTGACCTAAAAGGCCCAAGATAACTTTCATGCTTCATGTTGGACTCACAAGTTTGTCCATACCAAGTTTCAAGCCTTGATTCCAATCTTTTCCCAGTCAATTGGACAGTTGACCTAGAAATCAGCTGTATTGGGGAAAAAAGTCAATTGTGGTCAATTGACAGTCAAACCTCATGAAATTTGACCCACATCAACATTATGAACTCATATGGACCATTTGATCAAGTTTGGATCACAATTTCACAAGAAATTTGATCAGATCACCAAAAGGGCAAAATGGTCATTTTTAGGGTTTTGACTGCACAAAGGCAATTTTTGACTGTTTGACCTAGCCAATGGCAAACCAAGCTCACGTATGGACTCAAGTACCCAATGGCATTGTCTTGACATGTTCAACAAGTTCAAAAGATCCCAAATGCACAAGATTGACAGATGAATTTTCCAGTCAACTGAGCCAAATTTGACTGTATACTGAAAAGTCAAACTTTGACTTTTTGGTCAAAGTCAAGTTTCAAGATTCATTTTTCATCAAAACATGTCAAATTATGAAACTTGTTCATCAAGAAATCAAAAATCACAAATTAGGGTTTGAAATGAAGAAATTGCATAACTTAGAATTTTTCTAAGTTATGAAAATTCCTAATTTTTTCCTAACTTTGTCCCTTTTTTTCATCAAGATACATTTGGATTCAAACAAAACATAAAACATGAAAGTTGTATTCCATTGCAAAATCTACAACTTTGATTCACAAAGTTTCCTCAAAAGAAGCTTGTAGCTCAAGTTATGATTTTTGGAACAAGGGTGCAAAACATTCTTAACTTAGAAATATTTTGACCTATTTTAGGCAGGATTTTTGCCTAACTTCACGGCCACTTTTCACATGCTTCCACTTGGAATTTCAAATTGCATTACAAAGATGGATTGTATTACACATTCCAAGCTTTCCAAAATGTCCAAGAACTTCTCAAACACCCTTGTGGTTAGGAAGAATCGAATTTGTCAATATGGGCAAAAGTCACTTTGTTCATGAGTCATTTCCATGTTCATAACTTTGCATTTTTGAACTCAGCATGTGCAAGCTACATTACATGCCTTTTATCTCATCCACACTCAATAATTTAATGCAAATCCTTTGTGTTCAAGCCTTATCTTATGTGTTTAACCATTACATGCCAATTTAATCCATAATTAGAAAAAGTAACTTAGCCATTTTTGAAAAGGTGAACTTTATGTCAAGTTTATAATCTATGAGGTACAATGCAGATCTTTGAGGCACAAGTTCAAGAGCAAAGTCCACTGATCAAGAGTGATTTGTGCAGCATACTTGAGGGGCCTGTGGTAGCCTAGAAACCAACTTGTCATTTTTTGCTTAAGATAGAAGAAACATTGCATAACTGATCACAACTCTCATTGCTGCAACAACAAACCTAAGCAAACATTGTGAACACATTCCATACTCCTCAAGTAACCTAAAACACGACCAAGCCATCCCTAAGACTCCCTCATTCAACAAAACACAGTTTTGTGGCAAAACAGGGTATCTTCTGCATATTGACTTCCACAGTTCATTTCCCTCGTGCGTTTTAATCCAAACCACCTCAAACACATTCAATAACATCCATACAAGCAATCCCCAACCTTAGATACAGACTGTAACAGCCATAGCATAGTTTGCTATTTTCATTTTTCTCCCTTGCAGGTTGACTTCCATGGAGTGATTCAGCAAGATTCAAAGCACACCAAGCATTGGAGAAGCATCCCTGAACTTCAAGCAAGTTGTACAAGTCCTCACATTGCCTTGAAAGTGCCTCCATTGTCATACACGATCCAAGCTGAACAGGTAAGTTCATGGACTTCTATATCTCAATCTAGGAAGAGTTAGCTTTAGGTTTATGAATGAAAAATGCTCTACTCATGGCCCTGAAGCTACACATATAATTACTTTGCATTTATGTTGTGTGTGCTGAGAGAATTTGGAACCTGAATATTAGAAAAAAATTAGGTCAGGAATTAGGGATGAAGAAATTCTCCTTCGTTTCTTAGAGTTATGTTAAGTTCTTTATATGTTTGGATTCGTCTCTTGATGCTCTACATTTTTGGTGTTATGAGTTTTGCTTGAAAATCAAAGAATCAGGAGATAGTAGGGACAAGGCAAAGCGCGCTTTTTCTTGTTTGAATCTGGCCAGAGGTTGAAGACAAAGTCTTTTGGGTTGGGCTTGGTTCTTTTTCTTTTTGCACCAATGTTTCACACATACACCCCCCTGGCCCATTGCATGATATATTTGTCATTTTTTATTTTTTTCCTTTTAGTTTTGATTCTATATTTTTATTTAAGCATGAAAAAACATTAAAAATATTTTTCTCACATTTTTTGCATTTTATTTGGTATTTATTTTGTTTCATTTAGTTTATATGTAAATAAATATGTAAATACTTTTAATTAAAATACTAGAAATAATACCAATACATTTTGTTTTCTGATTTTTATCCTTTGAAAATATTTTCTAAAAACATACTCTTTTTTGTAAATATTAAATATTTTATTTTTTATATATATTTAATATATTTAGTAAATAATAGAAATACTTATATATTTATTAGAATATTTAGGATAAAAACATAAAAATAATACATTTTTATTTTTATTAATATTTAACTTAAAAAATCACTTTTTTACAATATACTTTCTTTTTATTTATTTTTTGTACATAATTAATAAATATTGCATATAATAAATAATAAATACTTCTTACTTAGAAAAATTAGGGTTTTGCCCTAAAATGTAAAAATGTCCAAAATTATTCATTCTTATTTTTGTTTATTTGTCACATGAAAAATACCTTTTTACATACATATAAAAATCATTTTTGCATCTTGCATATTTTATTTTATTTTATTTTATTATTGTATATTAAATAATTTGTATAATTCAATTTGGATGTAATAGTTTAGATTTAACTTTTCTTGCTAAATATCCCCATTTGAACATTTGTACCCCCCGTCCCATAATTGTATTGTAATAGTTTAGGACATTTAAATTCTGCACTTTAAAGCTTTCTAAAAATGCCATGATAGACTTAGGGCTTTGTATGCAAAAATCAACCAAACAATAGCTTGACCTAATTCAAAGATAACAAAGCATGAAAATGGACAACACCAATCACACTTGCACCCCTAGGGTTACTCCACTTGTTGCCTTCAATAATGGGCCATGTTGCATGTTAAGTTTCTTTGGCAAAACAAAACAAATTCAAATGATCATAGTCCCTCGATGACGCTTTCGAAAGTTGCCTAAAAATGATCAAGTCCCTCAAAGGAAAAAGTTGCCAAATACACTTGGCACCATTGCAATCATGGTCTAAACGATGACCCGCGCCCGTCCCATTCACATCCTAACACAAGATTGTCCACCAAATACAATGGTGGAACAAAATTGTTAAAAGGGTTAAAAACATAGCAAAGATCTTTGAGTAAATTTAGGAGTAGACAAACTCTTGGTTACTTGCCAACTTGCAAAACAAAAACACTTGCCTATCTTTTCAAAGTACACATCACAACACACTTTCAAAACAACTTTCAAAAACATTGAAAACTTTTCAAAAAGACATACACCTTTGTATACATCCCAACATGGATCATTACAAAGGTTGCCACCACATTGGCCTCTTTTCAAAACATTTTCAAAACCCACACACAAAGCACCATTTCAAACAATTGAAAGCACCATTTCAAACAATTGGAAATCAAGGCAAGTTGATCTAAGCAAGTAACTAAGAGCCCATGGATAACCATGGATAGAAAGGGTGCTAATACCTTCCCTTTCTATAATCTACTCCCCGAACCCAAGAAAACATCTCAAAGGTTTTTGCTGTGCTTTTTAACCTTTCCTTAGGATAAAATAAAAAGTTGGTGGCGACTCTTGCTCAACCGAAACATTTGTGAAAACAAACGCAAAACCTCAAGTCAGTTCTCCCACCGTATCACACCTTTGATGAAGATGATGACACAGATTGTTGAGACATCTCGAGAGATTTAGAAAACAAGTGACAGCGAGTTTGAAATCTTCGTTTGAGGGAATGGAGAGTGGTGCAGCAGAATGAGAAGTGAGAGATAAAAATATGTCTATTCCTCTTCTTAAACTTTTGGAAAGAAAGAGGGAAACAAATGATTAGCCCAATCAGAATAGACTTGATTAACATATCTATTTCAACCCTTGTTTTAAGCAAAATTAATTGCTACATCTCTTCATATTGGCAAATACCCAGCTTGCCCCTTAAATTTTCAAACTGACTGGCATCAAGTGCCTTGGTAAAAATGTCAGCCAATTGTAGTTCAGTGGCAACATGTTCCAGCTTAATCACCTTCTCCTCCACAAGATCTCTGATGAAGTGATGTCTAATGTCAATATGCTTAGTCCTGTTGTGCTGTATAGGATTCTTGGATATGTTAATAGTACTCAAATTGTCACAGTATAATGTCATGACATCTTGTGTGACATTATACTCAGTCAGCATCTGTTTCATCCAGATCATTTGAGAACAGCTGCTACCAGCTGCTATATATTCAGCTTCAGTAGTAGATAGAGACACACAGTTTTGTTTCTTGTTGAACTAAGAGACAAGATTATTTCCCAAAAAGAAGCATCCTCCAGAGGTGCTCTTTCTATCATCATCACTACCATCCCAATCAGCATCACAGTAACCAGACAGAATTAGTTCACATCCATGAGAGTACAGCATGCGATAATTGTAAGTTTCACTCACATACTTCAGAATTCTTTTCACCTGGTTGATGTGACTTACTTTGGGTTCAGCCTGGTATCTTGCACATACTCCAACTACAAAGGCAATGTCAGGTCTGCTGGTTGTTAAGTATAGCAGACTTCCTATCATGCTTCTGTACAAGCTTTGATCCATATTTGCCCCACTTGTGTCTTTGGACAACTTTAAATGAGTAGGTGCAGGAGTCCTTTTATGACTGGCATTCTCCATTCCAAACTTCTTGACAATATTCTTTGCATACTTGCTTTGAGACATAAAAATTGAGTCTTCCATCTGTGTGACTTGCAGTCTAAGAAAGTAGGTCAATTCTCCCATGAGGCTCATTTCAAATTCAGCTTGCATCTGGTTAGAAAAATGTTTAACCATTTTATCTGACATTCCTCCAAATACTATGTCATCAACATAAATTTGAGCTACCATTATCTTTCCTCCTTCATTCTTGACAAAAAGAGTTTTATCCAAACCTCTTTTCCTGTATCCTTTGTCAGTGAGGAACTTTGTCAACCTGTCATACCAAGCTCTAGGATCTTGTTTCAGACCATATAAAGCTTTCCTCAATTTATAGACATGATCAGGACAGTTTGGATCCACAAATCCTTTAGGTTGTTCCACATATACTTCCTCATTTAAGTACCCATTTAGGAAGGCACTCTTCACATCCATCTGAAATAGCTTGAACTTAAGGAGACAAGCAACTCCTAATAGAAGTATGATTGATTCCAGTCTGGCTACAGGAGCAAAAGTCTCATCAAAATCAACCCCCTTCAACTTGAGTGTATCCTTGAGCAACAAGCCTTTCTTTATTCCTGGTGACAACTCCTTCAGCATCTGATTTGTTCTTGTAGATCCACTTTGTGCCAATGATGTTTGTTCCTTCTGGTCTAGGAACTAACTCCCATACTTCATGTTGCTTGAATTGGTTCAATTCATCTTGCATTGCTCCAATCCAGTATTCATCAGTCAAAGCCTCTTTAACATTTTTTGATTCAATCTTAGACACAAACAAGAGTTAGTGATGATTTCTCTGGATCTTGTAATGACTCCACTGTTAGGATCTCCTATGATGAGTTCCTTAGGATGATCTTTCTGAATTCTGATGGAAGGATCTTTGTTAGCTTCCTTTGATTCAGACTCTGATGGAGTAGGATTAGGTACATCATCCTTTTTAGACACTTGTGTTGAAGTCTCAAAGAATGTCTCAACATCATATGGGACATTTGTTTCCTCATGGTGATCATCAACTATGAAATTTATTGACTCCATCATAACTTTGGTCCTGGAATTGAATACCCTATATGCTCTGTTGTTGGTAGAGTATCCTAGGAATATTCCTTTATCACTTTTAGGGTCCAACTTTTCCTTTGTTCACGATCTGTCAGAATATAGCATTTGCTCCCAAAGACATGGAAGTACTTCACTGTAGGCTTTCTTCCTTTCCATAGTTCATAAATGGTGGATGATGTTCCCTTTCTTAAGGTGACCATGTTATGGACATAACAGGTTGTATTCATAGCTTCAGCCCAAAAATGAATAGGAAGCCTTTTGGCATGTATCATTGCTCTGGCAGATTCCTGTATAGTCCTGTTTTTCCTTTCCACAACTCCATTTTGTTAAGGAGTTATAGGTGAAGAGAACTCATGATTGATTCCTTCTGAGGAACAGAACTCATCAAACTTACTATTTTCAAATTCCTTACCATGATCACTTCTGATTCTGACAATGCATCCTTCTTTTTCTCTTTGAATTCTTTTTCACAATTCCTTAAATACATCAAATACATCAGACTTTTCCCTAATGAAGTTTATCCTGGTGAATCTGGAAAAATCATCCCAAACAACATAGGCATATCTCTTTCCACCAAGACTTTCCACCTGCATTGGACCCATCAGATCCATATGTAGAAGTTCGAGCACCTTAGAGGTGGTCAGATGTCTTGTCTTTGGATGTGACATTCTAGTTTGCTTTCCAACCTGACATTCACCACAGACTCTCCCTTCATCAATATGAAGCCTTGGAATCCCTCTGACTGCCTCCATAGATATGATCTTTTTCATCCCTCTTAGATGTAAATGACCAAGTTTTTGGTGCCACAGTTTCACTTCCTTTTCTTCTTTGGCTATAGAGCATATAGAAGAGTAGTTAGTGTTCTCAGACTCCCATAAGTAACAGTTGTCTTTTGATCTGACTTCTCTCATTACAACTTCTTGTTTTTCATTAGTTACAAGACATTCAGACTTGGTGAAGTTGACCTTGAATCCTAGATCACATAATTGACTGATACTTATGAGATTAGCAGTCAAACCGTTTACCAGCAACACTTTATTTAGGTTTGGAACTCCAGGGAAGTCCAAGTTTCCAACTCCTTTGATTTCTCCTCTAGCACCATCTCCAAAAGTGCCATAACTAGTAGTATGAGGTTTGACATCATTCAGCAGATTCTTGATTCCAGTCATGTGTTTAGAGCATCCACTGTCAAAGTACCAGTCTTCCTTGGCATAAACTCTAAGGGAGGTGTGAGCTATCAGGGCTGCAGACTTTTTCTTCCACTGTTGAGTATATGGTGCCTTGTTAGTCTTAGGTTTGACATATGGGGTCTGATTAGGATATCCATATAATCTGAAGCAGAATGGATTTATGTGACCAAACCTTCCACAACGATGACATCTCCATCTTTGATACTTTTTCTTCATATTTCTCTGTTCTTGATGTTGAGTGCTATGTTGTGACATCTGCTTTGACATTTGTTTATCAGGCCCGGTCTTCTTCTTGTCAACAGCAGATTTCTTTGCAGCCACAAATCCTAGACCAGACATGTTTCCTGCATTTTGTCCAGCCTGAAGGATTTCTTCCAACTTGTCAGTTCCATTTGTCAACATCTTGACAGACTTAGTCATCTGATCAAGTTTGGAGTTCAGCATTTGAACTTCACCTTCGAGATGGCTTATAGTAGCAGTGTTTGCCTTCTTCTCAGCCTCCAACTTCACTATGAGTTTTTTTTGTTTCTCATTTTGCTGACAGACTTCAGCACTTCTGATACATGGCTTCTTGTAGGAGTCAGCAAGTTCTTCAAATGTCACTTCCTCATCACTAGAGTCACTATCAGAGTTACAAATACCAAATAGTGCAGTAACTAGTTTAGCAGATTCTTCTTCAGAGTTACTTTCTGAGTCACAATCAGACCAAGTAACAGACATTCCTTTCTTTTGTTTCTTAAGAAAGGTAGGACATTCAGCTCAAATGTGCCCATATCCTTCACATCCATGGCATTGGATTCCTCTGCTTTGATTTCCCTTTTCTTCAGACTTAGTTCTTCTGCTGGAGTCATAGGATCTGCTAATGTCAGAGGGAATGTTCTTGACATTTGACCTTGACTTTGGGTCCATTCTCTTGATGAGTTTGTTGAACTGCCTTCCAAGCATAGCTATAGCTTCTGAAATATTCTCTTCATCACTCTCCTTGCTTTCATCTTCAGTATTGGATACAAGGGTTATGCTCTTGTTTTTCTTGTCAACATTGTCGCTGATCCCCATCTCAAAAGTCTGAAGTGACCCAATGAGTTCATCAACCTTCAAGTTGCAGATATCCTGAGCTTCCTCTATAGCAGTCACTTTCATTGCAAACCTTTTAGGCAAGGATCTGAGAATCTTTCTCACCAGCTTTTCTTCTGACATCTTTTTCCCAATGCTCCTGAGGTGTTGGCAATTTCCAAGATGTTCATGTGAAACTCATGAATGGTCTCATCTTCCATCATCCTTAGGTTCTCAAATTTGGTAGTGAGCATCTAAAGTCTTGACATTTTTACTTTGGATGTACCCTCATGGGTGGTTTTGAGAGTGTCTCAAACATCCTTAGCCAGTTCACATTGAAGTACTAGTCTGAATATGTTTTTACCAATTCCATTGAACAAGGCATTTAATGCTTTAGAGTTACCCAGGGCTAACTCATCTTCTTCTTTGCTCCATTCTTCCTCAGGTTTCAGACTAGTCGTCCCATCTTTCCCAGTTATGGTGGGATGGTTCCATCCTTTGTCAGCAGCTCTCCAAGCCTTTTTGTCCAGTGACTTCAAGAAGGCAATCATACGAGGTTTCCAGTAGTCATAATTTGATCCATCCATAATAGGTGGTATGTTCCCAAATCCTCCTTCCTTGTCCATAGCTCCAGAAAATAACATCCCTAGATCTCACCCAGAAAGATAGGCAGGGTGCTTGCTCTGATGCCAATTGAAATTCTGGCAACAGATACTTAATGTCACAATGAATGTTATGACACTGTATCTGACAAACTTGTACACACTCCAAACAGTAATTTAAAATACAGTAAAGAACACAATCAATTGTTAACCTAGTTCAGTGTGTAACAACACCTAATATGGGGGCTACCAAGCCAGGGAGGAAATTCACTTAAGAGGTATTAATTTAGGAATAAACCAACCAGTTTATCTCCTTCACTTAATACCTACCCAATGCAACTTCAATCTAAGTCCTACTTAAACCTGAGTTCCTACTCACTCCCCCTCAATCACAACAGTGATACTAATCTATTGATTAATGATATTATGAAGACATTCTTCAATACACACACTTGATTTTGCTTCAAAGCTTTAATCAAGAGACACAACGCTCGTGCTTCAAATATTTGAGTGATAAACAACTCTTACAACCAAATCCTACTCCAAGTCCCTTATCAAAACGATAATTGCTTGGCTTACAGTAGTTACAACTATACAATACCTTATTGATCTTTTATCAAAAAGTGCAGCTCACCATTAGGCTTCGTGAGAAATATATAAGCAGACTATTCTTTTTTTAGGGCTTCCATAAAAATAGCTAGGGTTAACTAAAGTTAACCTAAAGACTTGGTCTTGGGCTTTCATCATAACAGATTAGGGTTAAGCAAGGTTAACCTAATGTCCATGTGAGCAACTGATCTGGAAAATATTCTTCAACTCAGAGTAGCACACCAGATTCCTGAAAATTCTCAGGAATAATAAATCTGCACAACAACTTGATCAGTACAGGATGTCTTAACATTGGTTATGACATCATTTATATTGCTCACTGATTTTGGTAGAATTCAGTACATATGATCATAGCTTAATGATCATGATATTCACTCATACTGAGTAGTTCCTATAGAACATTCCTTCTGCAGAATGTACCTTTATCCCAGAATGTTATGACATCAGTCATGACATTCGCAAATCTGGTTTTACCAGAAAATAATGCCAACAAACAAACACTTACAAGTAGGATGGCGCTGTCTAAAGGAAAAGAGAATAGAAATGATCCTTTTTCGAGTAGGTAGATGCTAGTAGGTACTTGCTCAAAAATAACAAACTTTTTCACACCAAACACTTTTCAAAACAAAGTTTTCAAAAAATAACTTCGTAACACTCTTGAGGACAGAAACAAGGGTTAAAACGAAGTAAGACAAAACTTTTCAAAGCAAACACACACAAGCAATTTTAAAAGATGAGCAAGTACCTAAGAGCCCATGGAAAACCATGGATAGAAAGGGTTCTAATACCTTCCCTTTCTATTATCTACCCCCCATACTCAGAATATCTCGAAAAAGGATTTTTTCTGTGCTTTTTTCCTTTCCGATTGGATGAAATAAAAGTCGGTGGCGACTCTTGCTTACCGCGACATTTTGCAAATAAAAAACGCAAAGCACAAACCAGCATTTTCAAAACAGTCGGTTCTGCCACTGTATCACAGTGTGGAATCAGTAATTTTGTGTGTCGAATAATTTGTGTTGATGTTGTTTAATTGAATTTGCGCTTCGAATTTTGTACCCAATGGAATTATGTTTAAAAAGGATGTTGAATCCATGAGTTGAATATTCTTGAAGCATTTGTCCATGAACCGGTACTTTGATGTGATTACTGTATAAATTTTCATTGTGAGTTTTGGTGTTATTAATGTCTGTTTATGTTGAATTGTGTTGAATATCTAATTGATGATGAGAATCTAGCTTGATTTCATGATTTAATGTAACTTTACATTGTTTTGTTGATAAATTTGATATTTTGACATTAAAAACTGCTTTGATTCAGTGAAATAGCATTAACTCATGAATGATATCTTATGCTTGGAATTAAGATCTCCGGTATGATTTCATTGTTTGTAACTTGTTCACCATTCTCAAGCGATATTACTTGAACCGATAAGCATGTTTTTTCTTCCATTTGCAATTGTTGGAAATGATTTTTATCGGTATCGGTAAAGGGGGAGAAGCATAATGATGATTTTGATGCATACCTAATTCTCTAAATCTCATTGCTTTCATTTCTAATGAATTATATATGCAAGAGTTTTTAGAATGTGTTTTCAAGTACAAGATAAAGGTTCTAATGAAGAGAGAAATTCTGATAAAGCAAACTCTGATAAATACTTCCATTCGCTTCAATTAGAATTCTATAAAATGCTAACCAACCTCAAAAAAACCTACTTTCTGATAAGGTCTTAAGTTTTAGATTTAGGGGGAGATTGTTTAAATCAGAGGGAGTTTTTTAAACAATGCTCAGATTTCTCTTCCTTATAAAAACTGTAAGTCTTAGACTCAGGGGGATATCACGCTAATCAGGTGAAGTTTTCTTCTTAACTCTAATTTGATTATGATATTACCTTGTAAAATTATTACATCAAAATACATGGTTTTGTCATCATCAAAAGGAGGGAGATTGCTAGAACAAGATTTTGATTATACAATTAATCTCTAGATTTAGATGATAATAATACATATATTTTATATGTAAACAATTTTGTTTCTAATAGTTTCTTGAGTGAGCATATAAGAAGTTCTAATTAATTCAGGATTGTTGTCTGAAGAATAATCAGAAATATACTAAGCATGCATCAGAAAGACTATTGTATTTGCTTCTGAAGAAACATCAATAGTTCTAAAGAATGGTGAATGTTCTCCAGAAAGAGGATCTCCTATGTATTTCTCAATAAGCTACTGCTTCAGAAGTCACAGGTATTCTAGAAGAATATTTTTTGTTAGAGTTGTTGCTCCAAGATCACAAAACAAGATTGCACCAGAAAGAAGCTTTTTCTTCAAAGGTCAGAAGTCAAGATTTGTTCGTCAGAGGAACTGTTACTTCTAACTCTAAAGACAAAATCAAGGTTCTGAACACATCAAAGAAAAGCTTCTACTTCCGAATCAAAAGTCAAGATTTGTTCATCAGAAAAGCTATTGCTTCTAATTCTTAAGATAAAGTCAAGATTCTGAAGACTCTGATACTTTGTGGAATATGCGCACATCACTTTACATCAGAAGTATTCCATCAGAAGACATATCAAGGAAAGTTAGATCTTCTTGACTCATTAGTATTTTACATTATATAGTCCATCAGAAGACAAGATCAAAAGATGATATCTTCTCAAGCCAATCTACTTCATCATAAGTAATATTCATCAGAAGATAATATCATCAGAAACATGTTCTATAAGAGTTAGTACAAAGGTACAATTACATGTTCCACTCGAATGGATGTATTGTGTACTATTTGTTTCCCACGATTGTTTCTTACTGTTGGCAGCTGGCAAGATAAAAGTGACATGTGTACTACTACAACAGTCTACTTCCTCAACGCCTATATAAAGGTTTAAGCAATTCATTTAAAAAAGAGAGATAATATGCAAGACTGGAATACAAGAACAATAATTTTTCCGAATCCAAAATATGAAGAAATCATCAAGAAAGAAGATTAAAACACAAGAGTTGTTGCTCATTATTTGTGTTGATATTAGTTCTTCACTATTCATCAAAGAGAGAAGACAAATACACAAGAGTTGTTGCTCATTAATTGTGTTATTATTTGTTCTTCGTTTATAGTGTTCTAACACAAGAGTTGTTGCTCATATTTGTGTTAAACATCTGTACTTAAACATTTGTACAATCCGCTTGTAAGAAGCAGTCTTGTAAACACATTATTTAACTGTAAGTTGATTGTTCCTTGAGTGACTAATGTGTTAGTCAGAATACTCAAGAAGATTTAGAGAAATGTCCTTCAAGGGACCGGGTAGGTCATAAGCCTTAAGGAGTCAGTGATCGTTATATATGTTAGGGGACTGGGTAGGTCATAATTCTTAAGGGATTACTAACAGGTTATCATTGCTTTGTTGTTAGTCATTGGCGGATAGCCTGTGTGTTTAGATAAATCTCCTTCGAGAGACCGTAGGTCAGAAGCATTAAGGAGATAGTGATTGTTATATCTCTTAGGGGGTCGGGTAGATCAGAGTTCTTAAGGGATCACTAATAGGTTATCATTGCTTTGTTTTTAGTCACTGGCGTGTAGCTCGTGCATTTGTAATATTTCAATATTAGTGGATTAAGTCCTTTTCTAAGGCAAAATCACCTTGGCGGGACAGGATTAGTCTTTTCTAAGGTGAACCTGTATAAACCGAAAGTGTCATTATTTCTTTCTATAGCATCTATTTTGATTATTTATGTAAAATAATTCTAAATGAAAAAGTTTTTGAAACCCCAATTCAAACCCCCTCCTTTCTTGTGTTTTTCTCAACCTTCAGCTACTTACAGCAAATTGAAAATTCAGCACTTGTTTTCGCCATATCTTGAGAATCGTAACTCTGATTTACGCACGGTTTAAAGAGTTGGAAAGCTAATTCAATTCTCTATCTAACAATAACTAAATATCAACCAAATTTATAATTTTTATCATATTTTTTTTAGCCTTATTCTTTGATGAATTTCTAAAAATTGCATTCTTAAAGCTTAGCATTTTGGCCTTTATTACTCAATACTCCAACCATGCATGAATTCCTACAAAAAGACATAAAACTATCAAACGGTACATTATACACACAAAACTCGATTAAACACAATTATACATATTTATAAACAAAGTGGGGGATTATTCAAAGGATATTAACAAAAGAACCGATAAGTGCCCCAAAACTATATATATATATATATATATATATATATATATATATATATATATATATATATATATATATATATATATATATATATATATATATATATATATATATATATATATATATTTATAACATTACAAAATGGCACTTATCAAACTCTCCCCAACTTGAACTTGTTTGTCTCCAAACAAGAATTAACCAACTCAAAGAAACAAAAGCGACATCCAAGCAATTACGCAACAACAAGCTTGACAAACGAAAACAAATGCAATAGTTTAAACAAAAACGATACACACAAGGCAAAAACCACTAACTACAATGATAACATAATCACAAAACAAACACTAAGTAAAAAAATCATGTCAAACATTCTAAAACAGCATAAGTTCAATCATGAATCACACCTAGAAAAAATCCATTAGTGGATGAAAAACACACAAACATGAGGAATTTTACACTCACACAACAATCTTACAAACAAAAGACTAAATTATGCATTCATCCAAACACTCATATTTAAAACATAAAAGCAAGAATCACAAGGGCTTTTCAATATTGTAATGTGGCTTGGTTAACAAACAAGGGGAAAGATCCTAAAGCTAATCAAAACAAAAACTTGCCTAAACCTAAGGAAGTGATCAACTCACAAAGTTCAAGCACCAAAATTCCAATTGAACTTCTTCTACAATCCCAAATTTCCATACCAATCACATAACTTATTAGCACAATTATTCTACTCTTTTTGTTTTTCGTTTTCAAAGCTTTTTCATTTTTTCTTTCTTTTTCTAATTATTTATTTTTCATATTTTTTTCGTTTCTATATCTTTTTCAACCTCATAGAAACCAACCAATAAGAAAGTAAACATTGATCTCCCCAAATTTAATTCAACCAACATCAAAGTGTGAATACTCCCTACTTTCTAAGATAGGGTAAAAATTAAAACCATAAATCATGGTTTAGGGTTCAAGAAACAAAAGAATAAACATCCATTCAAAATAGAACTAACACTCATAGACATGAATCATGTTCAAAAACAACATGAACATTGATTTAAAAAGGCTCAAAAAGGGGTTAAGAAATGCTCGCTCACTCACAATGTAGATTGACTATTTGGCCAAGTGGTTGTGCCTAAAATGAAACAAGTATCTTGATCATTTTCATTCTTTCATACAATAAATACAAATAAAAGATTAAATATAATAAAATCTAGCTAAAACAAGAATTGTTGGTACTTCATTCATATGGTAAACAATGGAAAACTTCCTCATAATGGGGTAGGTACTAAAGTGATTCAATTCATGAACAACTAGTACAAAAGAATGAATGGCATAGAATTTGAAAAAATCCTAAGTTTCATGTACATGTCATAGTCTAGAAAGAAATAAAGACATACCTTAGAAATGTACTAAATTTTAAACAATATCATTACCATGCATTCGCAAGTTGAAACTATCAAACTTGGAAAAATCACTTCAAATTTCCTCATGCTACTCAAAACAATCTCTTGGACAAACACAAAAATAACACATTAAAACAACTAATATAAACTTACTAAAAGACCAAGTGAAAGTGGATAAACAAGTTGAAAAGTGAAGATTGAGAATTTCAAGGTTGGTCCTATTTCAACTTGTTTAGCCAACATTTACAAAACTACCTATACTACTACAATGAAAAATAATAAAGCAACTAAAAACAATAAAAACATGCTTGTTTTACGTTGTTAGCTCAACGGTTGTTATTTATGCACTTTCCTCCAAGTTTCCTTTTTACACGGTTAGTGCTCACCGACGGTGAAACCAAACCAAACACTTAGCAAACGTGAAGAAAAACAAACATATACACGATATTCACAAGTATTAAAAACATGTACAAGTATAGTAAACATAAATAAATACATGATCAAGTATAAATATACAAGTCTAATTACACAATATAGACAATATGGACATTATGTGCAAAACTCAAAAACAAAGTCGCAATGTGATCCAATAAAAACACCAATCCCTGATAACGACGCCATTTTGTTGAAGCAGTAAAGCGACAAGCAAAAGTAAGTAAGTATTTAGTTTTATCATATCGTCTCCACAGGGATTAGTGCTACTGAATTTTTGTTCGACAAGTATCGCATTTATGAATTTAGTTTTGAATGGTTTAAACGTAAAATATGATAATTAAACATATGAACAAGAAAGAATACATTCTTCAAAAAGAAGAAACTTATCAAGCATGAATTTACACTACTCGTTTAAAACTTAAAATTATCGATCAGTTGTACTTAACCTACAATACTCGCCAAACTCATCATGTATCTTTCACATCAGTGTCCATATCTGCAACACCTACGAGACGTATCACAACTCAGATTATGTCTAACCCGAATTACGAGAACAACCATATTCTCACATCGGCGATCTCTCAGCATAACATAACAACATATAGGCATTAAGCTCTGATGCCCAAGTGATTATTAGCTCTAATAGGTTTCCTTCCCTGATCAAGATTTGTAAGGTATATCTCTATAACAAAACAAATCCAAACATAAATGCAAAAAAGATCAAGGAAAATAACAAGTTTGATTTGTAAAGCAACCTTTATACAATGCCATGAGCGATAAATATACATGTGTTCAGAATAAGAGTACAAATAAAACCCAACAAATGAAAAATACATAAAGAAGGGAAAAAATAAACTGGAATCTCTCGGGTTTTCAACATCGATTGAAGAAGATACACCTCCTAAACATCAATATGCATGACCCATTGTTGTTTTTGAGCTAATCTCTACAAAGAATGTTTGGTGATGGAGTGGGAGCAAAAAATATCCAACCATACCCTAAAAGATGTGTTTTTTTACCTAAATATGAGTTTCTGCCCAGACTGTACCGCCCAATGCTCAAAACAACATTTTATTCTTCCTCCACAGTGCATTTTCACACTTCTGTGGTGCCTCTACACCGCCTGGCGAGCTCGGGGCTCTACTGACAGCAAATTGAAAATTCAGCACTTATTTCCACCATATCTTGAGAACCGTAACTCCGATTTATGCATGGTTTGAAGTGTTGGAAAGCTTATTCAATGATCTATCTAACAATGACTAAATATCAACCAAATTGATGATTTTTCTCATATTTGTTTTTAGTCTTATTCTTTGACGAATTACTAAAAAATTGCATTCTTAAAGCTTAGCATTTGGCCTTTATTACTCAAAAGACATAAAAACTATAAAACATTACACTATATATACAAAAACTCGACTAAACATGATTTATACATATTTATATACAAAGTGGAGGATTATTCAAAGGATATTAACAAAATAATTGATAAATGGCACAAAACTATATATGCAAAACATTACAAAATGGCACTTATCAGAAGGGTAGAACCAAGAAGAGAGTTGAGGAAGATGTATCATTGACGAAGGATAATGCTGAAGAAGATGAGGATGATGACAAAACCCTAGACAATTTGTTGAAGCAAGCAGCCAAAGACAAAAAGGATATGGGAGAAGAATCGCCTATAAAGGCGAAATCCCCAAATTTGGTTGCTGAGGAGGAGGTTGATAAAATTGTTGAGAAATTTTTGGATGAAGTTGTTGAAGTAGCAAAAGAAGTTGAAGAAGAATAAAAGGGAGGAAATGAGAATATTGAGATGTAGGACCCCAAATATGTGACTATGTATGACTCTTCTGTTGAAGAGGAATAAGAAAATGACAAATCTGAAGATAAGGTTGTAGAGGAGGAGGCTGGAGAAGAAGAAGAAGAAGAAGAAGAAGAAGAAAAAGAAGAAGATGAAGAAGAAAAGTCTAAGGGAAATGATGAAGAGGAGAAGAATAATGATGAAAAAGAGGATGATTCATCAAAAATCTCATAAGAATCGGAGCAATCTGATGAGTCTCCCAAAGAGACAGGTGCTGACGTGACCCAAGTGGTCACTCCCAAGAAGGACAAGAAACCTGTAAAGGTCAGAACCTCAATATCATCCAAGAAGATTACCAAGAAATCTTCTCCAGCCAAGCCAAAATCCCCTCTTAAGTCTCCAATCAAGTCTACTAAGGTGTACACGACAGGCGCAGCTCCAGTCGTCTTTGTGGCACCTAAAACTGCAAAAGTGAAGTCACCTCTTCTTGAGCCTGCTCAGAAGGAGGCTTGAAAGAAAAGAAAACAAGATACCATGCGTAAGAGCAGCAGGATTTATGCCTAGTTGGTAAGACCAGAGAATAAAGGCACGCCTCATCCCTCCTACAGAATAATGAGAACATTATCCTTACATTAAATTTGGGGGAGTGGTGGCTACAGTCATGACTCTAACCATCACCCATCACCATCATATTTGTTGTTTGATTATTATGTTTTGTTTTATTGTTTTTCTATTTTATTGGTTGCTTGCATCCTTTCGAATTAATGAACTGTTGTTTAATTTTCTTTGTTCAATTTTTCATTTTAATGCTAAAAACAAAAATAGAATAAAGACAAAAGAACAAATCTGAGCTAATACCCCCCCTTAGGATAGACTATCTAAGAAGAAATTAGAGAAAATTCTATTGTGACTTTAACAATATAGAGAACAAAGACTTGAGGAGTATTTTGAGCATTGGTCTTATGTTATTGATAATCCTTGTCGTGATTGTTGTAGTCTGTAAAGTAGGCAACCTTTTGATAAGACTGGTTTGATTTTGATTATGGAATAGGAACTAGATGTAAGGTTTAGTTGGGGTGGTTAGCATGTTTGTTTTATGATCGAAACACTTTAAGGAAACACTGCACCTGCTTAACAAATAAGTACGCTAAAGTGTGCAAAAGAAGTTTCCAAAAGGCACTTCTAAATAAGTTCATGTGCATGTGTCTAGAGGAACAACTCGTGTGCCCAAAACTAGAAGAATAAGTTTTTAAAACAAGTTCTTGTTCTCGTGTCTGGAGGAACAGTAGTTTTTCTTGCCATTAGTAATAGGTTGGACTCATTACAAGTGAGATCTTGTCAGGTGAAAAGTTGGGACAGCTACAAAACTTTTTGAATAAATGCATGTGTGATCCTAAGTGTGAAAGTCTGAAAATAAGAAGCCAACCCCCCCCCCCCCCCCCCCCCCACTAAAACTAAAAAATGAGTTGTTGGACCATAGGAGAAAGAAAACAAAATTTGAAAATAAGCTGGCTATCCTGACATAACAGTTTTGTCGTGACAGGGTGTGTTAGTAATCTGAAGAGCATATGCTCGTGATTGTCCTTCAAGACTCAGTTATATCTATTTTTGAGACAACTTCCTATGTGAAAATCTCTGAGTTTGAATAAGATTGTGTCATACTTCAAATTTGTCCGTCCCATTTTTAAAATATTCAAATTATTTTTAAACTTGGTTTCATAAATTTTTTGGGTACTACTCACATTTGGTTTAACAATAATTTATTTTTTCTTATTTAAAATATATAATAATTTACTTTAAATTATTTTTATTTTTAAAATAGCAAAATATTTTCTCACCTTCATATGATTTTATGTGTCTTTTTATCTTGAATAGAATGACATAGTACAGTTGGTAAGGGAGTAAGACTTGCAAGTGGAAGGTCTTGAGTTCAAGTCTTATTACAGTACTTTTTGGTATTTATATTCTTTTGTGTGCTTTTTTAATAAAAAGGATAGAAAAAGTCATTTTTCAATTATTTTATTATTATTTTTGTTTTGTATTTTAAGGATATTTAAAAAAAAATTAAATCTTTGATTTTATACATTTAATATTCAAGATGTCAAAAATAATTTAAATCTTTCAAAATCAATTTTTATTAATCATCAAATCCATCAAAATATTGAGAAAAATCATAAAAGTATCTAGGTTCATAATCTTGTCCTCTAAGTTTCAATCAATTCTCAATTTATATAAATATTTCCAAAAATATCATTAAAAAAGTTTTTTTTTATTTATTTAAATAATATTTTCTTTTTCCTATATTTAATATATTTAAAATATTATTTTTTATTAAAATCATTATTTTATGTAAAAGAAAGCCAAAAAAATCTAAAAATAAATGAAATCTTTTTCGGTTTAAATATTTTTCAAATCGTATCTTGTATAGAGTCACAAATAGGACCAGATTCTTAAACTTGCTGAACAAGATAAAAATTTGGGCTTTTTATGTTGGATAATTTCCTTTTTGGTGTTTTGAACCTAATTTCTAATTCTATAAATAAGCTCTCTTCACCATAATTTTTCATCAACAATTACATCAACAATTTTCTATCTCTCTCACAAACATTCTTTCTACGCAACTCTTTTGGTTAATTTTAGGGTTTTGAACAGAACAGCTAAAATTTTTCCATCAATAATCATTTGAAGAATCAACAATCATTTGGAGAATCAACAATCATTTAGAGAATCAACAATTGTCAATAATATTTGAGTCGTTGTCTTGAACAGACAATGGTCTAAGAACAAACACCCACGAGCTTTTTTTTCAATTGTCTCTTCACATAGATAACTGAAAGATCAGTTTCTTTCAGACATTCGTGTAGTAAGTGGTTCCCTTCCACTTTGTAATTTATTTTCAATTTTTGTTTTTGTTTTTTTTTTACATTATTATTATAGAACTTAATTATATTTATTTAATTTCTTATCTATAGAAGTTAATTAGATTCATTTAGAAATAAATTGGACCTCAAACTCATTGCTACTCAGACCCCAGAAATTACTACCAAATTAATTATACATCTCTCCCTATGCAATTGCACCAAGTTCAATTTCTGAACTTGAGCCCTTATTATTTACACCTCATATTTTTGCTACTCAACAATAATTCGTACCTCCTAGTTAATTGGGCTCAGATGTATATTTAGACCTGAATAAATACACCACCCAATTCCACTTTTACACCTCCTAAACCTAAGTTAATTAATTTTAATTATGTTATTTTCTTATTATCTTTAATTTATTTTTGTCACATAATCACTTTTTTTAGCATAATTTGTATTAAAATATTTTTCTTGCATAAAAACTATTAATAAATGATTATTGGATTTTTTCATTAAAAATATTTAATATATTTTTAATAATTAGTAAAAATAGTTATTTATTAATTAAATATTTTCTAAAATACTAACCCTATTTCTTAATTGCATTAAATCTTTTTCTCATTCAAATTTATCTTTTTTACATATTGCATAACATATTCTAAAACAGCTAACAAATCAGTTACTAACATTTTTCTACTAACATAATTAAATCAAGATGCTTTCAAAAGGATTGTGGAAATCTTTTATTAACTGTGAACTGCGTCTACGATTCCGCTATTTTCAAACCCAGACTTGGTTCAAGGATTAATCCTAAATATTTCCACAATCCATAAAAAATACAACCAAACACTATTGTGAGCGGTGGATCTGGAACTGACTGTTTAACGCTGGTTCGCGAAATGTCGCGGAAGCAAGAGTCGCCACCGTCTTTTATTTTCTCCATATGGAAAGGACAAAAGCACAGAAAAATTCCTTATAGAGATTGCTCTCGGTTCGGGAGGTAGATTTATAGAAAGGGAAGGTGTTAGCACCCTTTCTATCCATGGTTATCCATGGGCTCTTAGATACTTGCTCATTTGTGTTTTCAAAATTGTTTGTTTGCTTTTCAACTGTGGGTTTAAAAAAGTTTCTTTGAAAATTTCAGTTCGACTCTTGTATCAGTCCTCAAGAGTGTTTGAAAAGTTGCTTTTGAAAGCTTTTTGAAAGGTGTCGGTGTGAAAAGAAATTTTTGATTTGTTTTGAAATTAGAGCAAGTATCTACGAGTCGTCTACCTACTCTAAGGAATCTGTCTGTGTAAATGTCCTTAAAGTAGTGCCATCCCACCATTGAGAGGTAGGTAGCACCACCGTTGGAGGTGTTCGGGTCAATTCGAGGGTTCGGGACAGTGTGGTCATCAGAGCAATAGGAAGACACCTTAGAAGCTACCCTCATTCCATGTTCATGGACATGAGGACTTACTAAAACATCCTCTACTCGACGACCACTTTTCGAGGGGCAAGGCAACAGTGAGGCGTACCCTAGGGGTGGTGTGTGATTTGTGTGTCATTTTCAATTACGTTTATCTTGTCATGCATTGGTGATCTACGCTTTGTTTTTTATTTTTGGCATTCATTCTTTCATGCAAATTATTAACAGTTAAAAGGTGCGGAATTAAAAAGTCCTACGCTATTACAAAGGCGCGGGTCTACATCGCCAAATTAATCCAAGACCCGATTTGAAATAAAAATCCGGAAAAATAAATATCCTAATTAATCTATTACAAGGCTTTTGGAGTAATTACATGAAATTTATAAATAAAAAAAAGAAATAAAATAAGCGCGCGAAACGGAATTATAATCGAAAGCGAGGGCGTTGGACCCTTTTAAAGAAATTGAATTGAAATTATGAAATTAATTAAATTTAAATAAAAAGAAAGAATTTGTTTTTTTTTTTGGAGTTTTTGTATTTATGGAATTTAATGAAAAAGTTAAATTGGAATTAAAACCCTAATTCTAAGCATTTTTAATTATTAACAAAAAATAGATTTAAGTTTGACCTAATTTACATTAATTATTTACATGGCAATTTATTTACAAAAAAAACAATTAATTATTAATAATAATAAGAAGAAATTTTAATTATTAAAAAAAATAAAAAGCTAGAAACCCTAATTCTACATTTTTTAGTTTGTTAGAAAAAAGTTAGAATTAAAACCTAAAATTAAAACTAGGTTAATTATTAAATTTATTTATAAAATAATATTAATTAATATTAACAAAACATATTTTTTATTGTTTTTGTGATTTTCTGTTTTTTATATATTTTATGGAAATTAATTTTGATGAATTAACTAAAATAAATAAAACAAATAAATAGAAAAACGAAAAGAAAGAAAATAAAAGGCAAACCAATGGGGGGTGTTGACCCCAATTTTGGAGGTATTTTCCAGCAATTTTGGCCCGTTTGAAGGAGGCCTGGTTGACTTTTGATGGTCACGTGTAGACCCCTGGACTGAGGTGCGCCATGGAACTCATATCTTGGCTCTTGGATTGATCTCAGTGGCCATGTGGCAAGCACCAGCCCTGGATGTTTGGTGGACTTCAAGACATGTTAGGTACCTAATCACGTTGCAAGAAAAAATAGAAAGAAATATGGGGGACCTGGGGATCGAACCCAGGTCCCAATGCTTGCCAACAACGCTTTCCACCAACTGAGCTGTTTAGCCACTTTGTAATAATAATGGACAACAATTAATATGATAAAAAATAAGGGTCAGTGATGTCCAACGAAAAAAACGCACTAGAAATTTGAATGGCCCTATCACGTTGAGACAACTCAGCGTCTTCCTCACGTTGTACCTGTAAATAAAGCAAATAGCGGGGGTTTTATACCCCCACTAATCCTGAAACTGGAAAATAGCGATTAGGCCATACAAGCATATAAAAAGGGCGCGATGTGTTTGTTGTGTTCGTATGAATGTCGTGAATTCAATGGTACCGGTCTTATAGCCTAATTTTTCCAGAGGAACAAAGCCCTCTTTTAAAGTCTCTGCAACCCTAAAGGGCTCCCATGGTGGATTCGTGCACAGGCCTTAAAAACTCAATTGAATAATACTGTTAGCTTTAGAATGATTCAATTAGTACAAATCAAGCATTAGAAATCAAAAATATGGCATGAATTATGAGACACGATTATGCAAAAAGTTTGAGAAAGTTTGACTTCTATATACCAATTCCTGAGGTTAGAAGCGTGGAAAAGGATTCAGAAAGTTTCCTTGAGGCCTTGGCAAGCTATTGGAATGGTCACTTTGCTTTGAAACCAACTCTAAGTGCGTTTTCAGTTTTGAACTTTTTCACAAAAAATGCCAAGTTTGTATGAGGTCTGAGGCGCAGCTTGAAGGTCTTTTTGCGTTAGGGTTGGCATTCTGTATATGTATGGGACGAATTAGGGTAGACATTTGAGTCCATAAACCTTTGCATTGATGAATCAAATATTTGATTTCCATGGAATCTTTTCCAATCTTTTCCTCATGAAGAACATGCCAATTTGCACAAAATCTTTCCTTTTTTTATGTGCACGAGATCTTGAGTGAGTAATGAGGGCATATGCTGCATAAAAGGATTCAAAAACATTTGTTTAGTATTTTTGTCATATTTTATTTAATTAAATGAATTAATGGTGATAAAAATTCAAATAAATAATAAAAAATGATGAAATAAATCCCCTTTGGGTCAAATGGTCGTGCATAGCCTTTGGATAATGATTCTTGGAAGAAAATGTGGCCCATTAGCAATTTTGAGGCATTTGAAGCAAAGTTGACTTTTCAAAATTCCCAAAAATTTCCCAACTTCCACAAGGCATATCTTGCTCAATGTTTAAGCTTTGATCATGTTCTTGGACATTTTGGAAAGGTCTTGAAGTCCTTTAACCAATGCCTTTG
The DNA here is from genome assembly GCA_948472305.1 of Vicia faba. Classification (NCBI taxonomy): domain Eukaryota; kingdom Viridiplantae; phylum Streptophyta; class Magnoliopsida; order Fabales; family Fabaceae; genus Vicia; species Vicia faba. The sequence continues at coordinate 1,217,611,384 of OX451738.1, read as the reverse complement.
GTTCCATGTCATTTTGATTTACCAATCTCAAGTTATGGTCTTTGACTTAAAGTCCCTTTTTGTTGACTTTTGAAAATGACCTATAATGTTGAAATTGATAACTTTTTGTGAGAGCATTTATTGGACTTGAAGTGTGAAGAGGAGTTGTAGGAAATGTCTTTCTATTCAAAATTAGCTTTGGATGGAATTTTTCTGATGAACCATGTGGAAGTTATGCCTTGGTCAAGTTACAGTTGACTTTTTCAACTGTCCAAATATGGCAACTTTTGCATCTTGAGACTTTTTGAGCCATGCCTTGAGAATCATGATCAAGAATTGATCAAATGATGTTTGTGGCTTCAAAATAAGGTGTTGACCAAAAATTTGGACTTTTGACTGTCAAATGACCATTTTACCCCTACAGTTGACTGCTGAGCAATTAGGGCATTTGACTGTGCAAGTTTGTGCTGTGAGTCTTGAAACTTGGCATGAGGATGCTTGACCATGTTTTTAGGCATGTGGGACTTGATTGGGCCCTTGGAAACTTCAATTTCTTTGTCAGAATCAAAACCCTAGTTTTTGACTGTTAGGAGGCCCTTGAACTGTGCAACCCTTGGGAAGATTTTGAAGCATGTTCTTTGCAAAATTTGAAAAATATGGGAGGGAAAATTTTGGGGTACAACAACTATGAACTACGAACTAGGACTTTGATTCCTCATAAGAGAATACGTAGGCGTACGACTTAAAAACCATGGCGAGTTCCCTAATTAAAAAAATTAAAACTCTATCCTACTCTTTTAACCTAAACCCTAGGACTTCCTTGAGAATAAGGTAGATGAAGGGTGTCTAACACCTTCCCTTCGTCTAAAGTGAATCAAGAACTTAGAATCTTTGTATTAATTTAAGGTTATTCCATTATTCACTTGTCATTAGGATAAAAAGTAGTGGTGACAACTCATTATTTTTTGCCGATTACGACAACTGGTGACTTCATTGGAGATACAAAACCTTATGGTTTAGAAACTTCTCTCTTTTTAGGTTTAGGGTTTTTCTAGGGTTTCTTTTCTATTTTTGGTATGCTTTTGTTTCTATATTTGTTATTTTTGGTTTATTCATTTGTAATATTATTTATTTACATTTTTTCTATTATCATTGTTGGTGGGATTTTAAATTCGAAAAAAATTCAAAACTTTAGAAAGAAGGATTGTCTATTGGCTAAGAGGATACATTATCCCTATGAGTTTTTGTGACGACTTCGCCTAGAGTCAGTAGAATTTTGAAAAAGAAATATGTCTCGAGAGCTAGCCTTTAGGGGATAGGACTTTGGAATGAAGCTTATGACATCTTTGTATAACCCTAAAAGCAAAATCTCATGGTGAGACCTTGTACGACCTAAGAGACGAAAGTTTTGGTCTACAACGAGGCTCCGCCTAAGGGAGACCCTTGTGCCTTTTCCCTTTGGTGTTATTTATGATACCCTTAAGTAAGCCACCTTATAGGGAGGGTAGAATATCTGTATAGGACAAAACTAGGAACCTACCTACTAAGGATATCTTGTCAATATCCCTAAACCCGCAAGAGTTACCTTCTATCTGTTACAATCCTTAGCATGTAGGGTTTTTATTCTGTATATCACAACCTCTAGCAAGTATGGTCTCTCTGTAAGTCAAAATCCCTAGCCTATAGGGGTTTTATTTTAACTGTCACTCGAAGGGATTTTGTTCGTGTCATAGTCCATAGCTTGTAGGGATTTTCTATCCCTAAACTCGTATAGGGTGTGCTTAGGTTTATCCTTATCATATGCATGCATGTCATTACGTCTCCATGCAATTTTTAGCATAACCTTAAAAGCCAAAAAAATATTTTTTCCGTACCCCTACAATTTTGTACATTCATACGTTCGTATTTTACACATTTCCACCTTCGCCCTCGATCGCTATTAATCCAGCTAGCAATATTGTCTGATACTCAAAGAAAAAATTCCAAGCATGCTTCAAGAAAGATGTGATGTAACTCAAGAAATTCCTAAGTTATTGAAGGAGAAAGTCAACCAGTGAGCTTGGTCCTACAAATCTTGTTAAGGAGATAAGGCAATCCTTCTTCATACAAGTCGAAGGCCTACGCGTTACCTCAACGGAAATTATCATTGGTGATTTAGAAACAACAGTATCAACAATTGCCCTCTCAATAAAATTGGTATACCCAACAGAAGAAAAGATAAGGGTCACCCCCTATTTTGGAAAGTCCAAGATCATGAAGGAGACATCCTAGAGTCAAGTGGATCGACAAAGAAGATCTTCCATAGGATCATTAGATTTTATCAATTTCAAATTGTAGCTTCCAAGTTTTTAAGTTTTATTTGGTGTAAATTTGGATCTTTTGACTAGTGACTTAAATAAAATGAGCAAGCATGTTTTTAAATCAATCCATTTGTTTCACTCTTCCATCACTTTCCATAAATATCAACTATTCACTTCCATCTTCTATTTCACAACTTTAACAAACTTTGAGGGAGAATGATGTAACCTAAATAGCTAAATTTAGCTAAAGTATGCTTTTAATGTAAGACCAAGCTGACGATGTAAGGCATTGTTTCAATTCCTAAATAGTGGAGAAATAAGGAGTTAATCCGTAGTCAACCCCCTCGAGCCAGGAGTTAAACTTTTGTTTTATTTTCTAAAAAACCCTTAATCTTAACCAGTGGAAGGATAGTCTTTTAATTGATTCAATGATTCATTCTAATATCAAGAGAATCAAGTAAATATAAGCGAAAGGTTCAAGCATATCCTCTTCCTCACATTCATCATCCAAGGTTTAGGAATCCATGAAGCTCTCAATATCTTCTTCCTCTTTACAATATTTAAGATCAAGGAAATAATGAAGATAAAGCTTACAACAATCATGACAGTCACAAGCGTTTAAAATTTAAAAAAAAAATTCAAAAGGAGAAAGCCTGCTAAGTCAAATAATTTTTTAAAAAAATTGACTTAGGCAAAAGATAGGGTATCCCAATGGACCAAAATTCAAAAGAATTGGTCCGTGCAAAAAGAAGGGATTGAAAACAAATAAATTGGAGAACAGTCTTGTGACTGCCACCTCAAGAATCATCACGGATTCTCATTAATGCCTGGATCTTATCAATATTTTTCATCGATGCTTGGATCTTTACTAATGCTTTTGCTCATCGTCGTGACTACGAAAATTCTCTTGCAAACTGAATACATCCATTGGATTAATCAAACTTAGGATTGGTGAATGTCAAGGAGAGTAGGGTGGGTTAAAATTATTCTTGAGCCTTATATCCTTTGTTTCTTAAACCACGAACCAAGGTCACGTTACAACCTTAAAAAGTCCTAATTGAAGCAAGGTTAACTATGAAAGCATACTCGGTAAAAATTGTGTTAAACTGACTCCTATGTTTAATTATTGCTGACCACTTCGCTTCTTAGAATATCCATCTCTATTCATCCATTTCTATTCCATAATAAACTTTGATTTCAAAACTTGCATGTACATCAAACATAACTATTTTTCAAAATGAACAATTTTATCTACGAATAGACACTTAGCATCAAAGAAGATCTCAAAATTGGTTTAATAAAAAACGATCATTTCCAAGAAGCTCCTAAGTAGGGGGTGTGATCGGTGGGAATGAGAACTGACTATTTTTTAATGTTGGTTCGCGTTTGTGTTTGTTTTTTCAAAGTGTCAAGGTAAGCAAGAGTCGCCACCGTCTTTTATTTTATCCAACAAGGAAAGGACAAAAGCACAGAAAAATTCCTTTTCGAGATTTTTCTCGGGTTCGGGTGGTAGATTATAGAAAGGGAAGGTATTAGCACCCTTTCTATCCATGGTTATCCACGGGCTCTTAGGTACTTGCTCACTATGTTTTCAAAAGTTCGCTTTTCTTTGTGATTGTGGGTTTTGAAAAGAGTTTTGTTTTTGAAGAAAGTGTAAGTGCGAAAAGTTTTTGTTTTGTTTTAAAAGGAGCAAGTACTTAAGAACCTCTACCTACTCAAAAAGGAATTTAATTGTGCAAATGTCCTTTAGACAGTGCTATCCCACTATTGAGGAGTAGGTAGCACCGTCGTTGGAGTTTTCGGGTCAATTCGATTTAAGGGACGTGTGGTCACTAAAGCAATGTTAGGATGCTTTAGCGGTAACCCTAATGTCTTAGATCATTTTTATCGAGGCAACCGTTTCGAGGAAACTTTGATCTTTGGACAGGAGGGCGTCCTCTAAAACATCCTATACTCAATGACCACGTTTGAGGCAACCAAGTAAGGTGTACCCTAAGAGTGGCATGTGCGAGTGTGTCAATTTTCAGTTTATATTATCTTTGTACATGTTATGGTGTGCTACGGTTAATTTTAAGTTAAGAGTTAATCTTGTCATGCAATCCTAGTTAGCATACATCTAAACAGTTAATATATGTACAGGAATTTAAAGTGCGGGAATTGTAAATCCTACGCTATTACAAGGCTTCGGGGAGGGGGATTATTTATATGTCCAAAATTGGGGAATAAAGCAGTAAAGTAAAAGTCTTAGTTAAGCTATTACAAACCAATAAGCAGTTACAATGAAATAAACGTGTGTGAATCTTAAAAATCCTAAGAATAAGAACTTTTGTGGTTTTATTTTATTTTTTGGGAAAGTGCTAAATGTTCAATTAAGTCAAACTTAATTAATTTAAATAAAAAAACTGATGAAAATTAACTCTAAAACATACCTAATATTTTTTGCATTTTTTGTTTATGAAAAGGATTGAATTCAAATAAATCCTAAGTCTACTGATTTTAAAATTGAAGAAAATAAGTTAAAATAATTAACTAAATTAAATCCTAATTCTAAGTTACTTATTTTTATGATTTTTATGTTGATTAAAAAGAAACAAATAAAATGTTCCAAACGAAAATGAAATCAGGCAGTAAATCAAGAAAAACAAAATAATTCTAGAGGCCTGGATCGAAAGAAGTGTGGGCTGTCTTTCGACCCAGTGAAGAGGCTGGATCGAAGGTGCATGAGGGGCTGCACTCTGAGGGTGTTCGATCTGGATATGTCATCCTTCAATCTGGAAGTCCTGGGTCCAGTTCGAAGCTAAGCTGCTGAGCTTCGAAACTCTGAACAGGATCTTGAGAATATATTTCCTGCAAAAACGAAACACATGTTAAAGGTCCAGGGGGGACTTTACCCCCCTGATTCGAATCTCCTCCCTATTCGCACCTGCTGAACCTGGGTCTGGGTTTATTTTATCCTGGGATTCGAAGGAGAAACTCAGATTGTGCCCAAGCAATGGCACAATCTCATCTCTGCGCTGTAGCTTATATGTAGCACATTAAATCATTCACAAACAGCAGTAATAACATGAATATGCAATCAGAGATCGAAATGAGTTTGAGATTAGATTTCTTTACCAAACAGAGGTGCTTTGATCTGTAGTTCTGAGGATGGAGGTGTTCGCTGGGTGGCAGCTTTGGCTTGTGCAAGGATTGGGTATGGCTTCCTGGAAGTGCTGATGACTTTTGGCAGCGTATCTCCAAGTTCTCCCTGCTTCTTTTCTCTATTTTTTCTGTATATTTTCGTTCCCCTCTTGTGTTTTTCGTGTGTCCTAGAATGTATGCTGGCCTCTATATTTATAGGGGTGGGAGGGTCTTGTAACGGCAAGAGACAGCCATTAAACAGGCCATTAATGCCATGAGACAAAAATCAGACACATTAAAAGTTTTCCTTTTTTTGAAATATTCATGTCTCTTGAATGAACCTGGACATGTTAATTTGAGTGCCCTCTTGATGACCTCCTTCGAACGGCCCTTGTCCAAAGATCAATCGAAGGGTACTAATTAAAATTCCAATCGAAAGGCTTTGTTAATAGGCCAATCGAAAGGTGATGTTTCATGCTAATCGAAGTGCTCCTTCAGAATACCAATCGAAGGGTCTTTCAGAATGCCAATCGAAGTGCTTGTCCATAATGCCAATCGAAAGGCTTCTTCAGAATACCAATCGAAGTTCTCCTTCAGAATACCAATCAAAGGGTCTTTCAGAATGCAAATCGAAGTCCTTGACACAATGCCAATCGAAGTGCTTGTCCATAATGCCAATCGAAGGGCTCCTTGAGAATACCAATCGAAGGGTCTTTCAGAATGCCAATCGAAGGCCTTGACACAATGCCAATCGAAGTGCTTGTCCATAATGCCAATCTAAAGGCTCTTCAGAATACCAATCGAAGGGTCTTTCAGAATGCCAATTGAAAGGTCTTTAAAGCACCACTCAAAAAATTTCTTTTTCCTTAGGCAAGGGTTTGTGATCAAAACATGCAGGGGGGAGACTTTGGAAAACATGAGAGGGCAAATTTTTGGGTGCAACAGTTGCCCCTGTTCAATTTTCTTAAACCTGAGGATATAGATTGGCTTTCGAGCCTTTCGTAATCCGAAGGTGGAAGATAATTGAACACTAGAGTGCCCAGAAATTTGCACTCGCATGGTGTAGTATCAGCATTGTGATGTCGGGAATGGGCTTACAGATGCCATTTGGAGATTGTTGGTAGGTAGTTTTATCTTCATTGACGGGTTGTCTCTTTTGACGGGGTGTCTCCTTTGTCGAGTTGTCTCCATTGACAGGTTGTCTCTATTGACATGGGTGTCTCCTTTGACGAGTTGTCTCCATTGACAGGTTTTGCCTCAGAAAAATCTTTAGGAATCGATTTAACTGATTTTGTCTCCATTGACTGGCTTCACCTCAGAAAAATCTTTAGGAATCGATTTAACTGATTTTGTCTCCATTGACTGGCTTTGCCTCAGAAAAATCTTTAGGAATCGATTTAACTGATTTTATCTCCATTGACCGGCTTTACCTCAGAAAAATCTTTAGGAATCAATTTAACTGACTTTGTCTCCATTGGCTGGCTTCGCCTCAGAAAAATCTTTAGGAATCGATTTAACTAATTTTGTCTCCATTGACTAGCTTCGCCTTAGAAAAATCTTTAGGAATCGATTTAACTGATTTTGTCTCCCTCGACTGGCTTCACCTCAGAAAAATCTTTAGGAATCGATTTAACTGATTTTGTCTCCCTTGACTGGCTTCGCCTCAGAAAAATCTTTAGGAATCGATTTAACTGGATTAGAGAAGGCCTTTTACTGGATCGGCATCAGAAAAATCTTTAGGAATCGATTTGACTGGACCAAACAAGGTCTTGGAATATCTTCAACTGGATCAGCATCAGAAAAATCTTTAGGAATCGATTTAACTGGACCAGAGAAGGCCTTTTACTGGATCGGCATCAGAAAAATCTTTAGGAATCGATTTGACTGAACCAGAGGAGGTCTTGGAATAACCTCAACTGGATCGGCATCAGAAAAATCTTTAGGAATCGATTTAACTGAACCATAGGAGGTCTTGGAATAACTTCAACTGGATCGGCATTAGAAAAATCTTTAGGAATCGATTTAACTGAACCAGAGGAGGTCTTGGAATAACTTCAACTGGATCGGCATCAGAAAAATCTTTAGGAATCGATTTAACTGAACCAGAGGAGGTCTTGGAATAACTTCAACTGGATCGGCATCAGAAAAATCTTTAGGAATCGATTTAACTGAACCAGAGGAGGTCTTGGAATAACTTCAACTGGATCGGCATCAGAAAAATCTTTAGGAATCGATTTAACTGAACCAGAGGAGGTCTTGGAATAACTTCAACTGGATCGGCATCAGAAAAATCTTTAGGAATCATTTAACTGAACCATAGTAGGTCTTGGAATAACTTCAACTGGATCGGCATCAGAAAAATCTTTAGGAATCGATTTAACTGAACCAGAGGAGGTCTTGGAATAACTTCAACTGGATCGGCATCAGAAAAATCTTTAGGAATCGATTTAACTGAACCAGAGGAGGTCTTGGAATAACTTCAACTGGATCGGCATCAGGAAAAATCTTTAAGAATCGATTTAACTGAACCAAATGAGGTCTTGGAATAACTTCAACTGGATCGGCATCAGAAAAATCTTTAGGAATCGATTTAACTGAACCAGAGGAGGTCTTAGAATAACTTCAACTGGATCGGCATCAGAAAAATCTTTAGGAATCGATTTAACTGAACCAGAGGAGGTCTTGGAATAACTTCAACTGGATCAGCATCAGAAAAATATTTACGAATCGATTTAACTGAACCAGAGGAGGTCTTGGAATAACTTCAACTGGATCAGCATCAGAAAAATCTTTAAGAATCGATTTAACTGAACCAGAGGAGGTCTTGGAATAACTTCAACTGGATCGGCATCAGAAAAATCTTTAGGAATCGATTTAACTGAACCAGAGGAGGTCTTGGAATAACTTCAACTGGATCGGCATCAGAAAAATCTTTAGGAATCGATTTAACTAAACCAGAGGAGGTCTTGGAATAACTTCAACTGGATCGGCATCAGAAAAATCTTTAGGAATCGATTTAACTGAACCAGAGGAGGTCTTGGAATAACTTCAACTGGATCGGCATCAGAAAAATCTTTAGGAATCGATTTAACTGAACCAGAGGAGGTCTTGGAATAACTTCAACTGGATCGGCATCAGAAAAATCTTTAGGAATCGATTTAACTGAACCAGAGGAGGTCTTGGAATAACTTCAACTAGATCGGCATCAGAAAAATCTTTAGGAATCGATTTAACTAAACCAGAGGAGGTCGTGGACATAGCTGAGAACTTAACTGGATCTTTCCTGAAAGGTAAAGGTCAGTCATATGCAATGCATGATATGGATCAAGCAATGATGTTCTCAACATAAATGAGATTGTATGGTATGATGCGTATATGCATGTATCATGATGTATGGAAATGTGACGTTTTAGCTGGGGAAAATAAATCCTGGAGCTGCTGGAGAATGGAGTTAAGTTCTTAGTTTCCACTGGGGATGACAAACGAAGATGATTGCAAGGATAAACCTATTAGGAGAAAAGAACTTTTTTGGGGGATAAACACGATGAAGAGATTACTCCGAGGGTAAATACTATGTGGGGAAGAGATACTTTGCAGAGATTTTAACGATAAACTCCGTTGGGGATTCCGTTGATAAGCTCTGTTGGGGATTTTGATGATGAACTCCGCTGGGGATTGATTACCATTGCTGGTGATATTGAATATGTTGAGGATAGAAGTCCATCTTGGGGAAAGAAAGAACTTCGCTAGGGATGATCTTTCAGTTGCAACTTGCTGAGGATAACCCAGTTAGACTCTTGTGAGGCTAACCTTCTGAATTTGGCTGGGGAGATTTATTTTGTACTTTGCAGGGGATAAGCTTCCAGGATCTACTGGGTAAGATGATTCAACTCTGGTGGGGAAGCCCTTTTTTAGACTGCGCTGGGGCAATGACTCCATTGTGGTATCTTGTATTCCGCCGGGGAACATTCTTATATTCTGTTAAGGAATATTTAGACTGTCGGGGATTCTCTTTACGCTTGCTGGAGAATATCCTTATACTCTGCTGGAGAATATTAAGACCTTCTAGAGATACCAAACCTTTTTAGGGTTGATGGTAGATTAACTCTGGTTGGGAAGAGTCTTGCTGATTTGTTCATGGTTGCAAGTCTCAGTGGGGAGAACTACCATTATTGTTTTTATTCTGCGGGGAGTGAAGCTATCTTGGTCACATTCCTCAACTGAATATATCTTGGTACCTTGGTGGACAGAGCAACTAGACATCTCGGACAATTCTTATTGCCCCTGTTTCTGATATTACTAGTAATTCATCTTTCGTTTCGCATGTAAGTATTTATGATCAGCAGTTAACGTCAAATGCATATATCAAAAATGAACATTGGACGTTCTTTGCAAAATAAAACAGATAAAGGAAAAACAGTTCGAAATTTGTTTGAAAATGAATTTGTATTGATTTTGAAGTTTGGCTTGTAAATAGGCGTTTTGTACAAGAGGCTGACGTCCTAGTAAGAGAACGCCGCCGAACAAAATAGAATTTATACAATTTGTGAAAAGAAAACAAAACAGCTATGTGAATAGTCCCACTGGGTTCCAGCTCTGTTATTGCCTTTATATCTTCAAGCATATCATCACTTTGCTGCTTAGTTGAAGATGAATCTGATTAACTGGCATCGTCCGAGCCTGATAGTTGATACCGAAGTCCGGATGTGAGGTGATCCAATGAGACATAGTGTTACGCTTTAATCCCTAATTTTTGCCTGGACCGCCCTTTCGGGATTTCAATCCACCGGGATACCCATTTTTGCCCAAGCCGCCTTTTCAGGTTTTCGACTTTCCGGGTGTACAGATTTTTTATTTTTCATCCCTTATTTTTGCTGAACCCTTTTGGTTCGCTGGGAAGCCCTTATTTTTGCCTAGGCCAGTCAACCTAGCGGGTCTTTGATTATGCGTAGTATCTTTTTACTATGTCTACATTGACGGGGTGAGGAAGGTCGTCACCATCCATGGTGGTTAGAATCATCGCTCCTCCTGAGAAGATGTTCTTAACCATAAATGGCCCTTCATAAGTAGGGGTCCATTTGCCCCTGGGATCACCTTGAGGTAGAATAATGCGCTTGATTACCAGGTCCCCAACTTGATACTCTTGTCGTCTGACTTTCTTGTTAAATGCCTTGATCATCCGTTTTTGGTACGTCTGACCATGACAAATAGCAGTAAGTCTCTTTTCGTCGATTAGATTCAATTGATCAAGTCGGGTCTGAATCCAGTCGTCTTCGCTAAAACCTGCATCCTTCATGATCCGAAGAGAGGGTATCTAAACTTCAACGGGCAAGACTGCCTCCATGCCATAAACCAAGTAATAGGGTGTTGCCCTTGTCGACGTCCGTGCTGAGGTACGGTACCCATGAAGAGCAAATGGTAACATCTCGTGTCATTCTTTGTATGTCACTGTCATCTTCTGCACAATCTTCTTAATGTTCTTATTTGCTGCTTCGACAGCCCCATTCATTTTCGACCGGTAGGGAGAAGAGTTGTGGTGTTGTATCTTGAATTGCTCGCAGAGCTCAGTGATCATTTTGTTATTAAGATTGGTACCATTGTCCGTAATAATCCTCTCGGGTACACCGTATCGACAGATCAGGTTATGCCGAATGAACCGTGCCATGACGTTCTTCGTTACGGTAGCAAAGGAAGCTACTTCAACCTACTTTGTAAAGTAATCAATCGCTACCAGGATGAAACGATGCCCGTTGGATGCCGTAGATCTGATCTCGCCGATCATATCAATGCCCCACATTGCAAAAGGCCAAGGTGCAGTCAAAACATTCAAAGGAACCGGAGGAATATGCACCTTATCAGCATAGACCTGGCACTTGTGACATGTCCGAGAATGCTGATAACAGTCGGCTTTCATTATGGACCAGTAATATCATGCCTGGAAGATTTTCTTTGCCATGGTATGTCCACTGGAATGAGTTCCGAAAGTACCTTCATGCAGCTCTGCCATGATCCTTTCTGCTTCAATTTTATCCATGCAACGCAGTAAGGTTGAATCATGGTTACGTTTGTAAAGAATGCCATTGCTGATGAAGAACTTTGCCACGAACCTTCTTAGAAACTTCTTGTCATTAACAGATGCACCCTCGGGGTATTCTTGAGCTTCAAGGTACCTCTTCACTTCATGATACCAAGGCTTTTATGTTACCTCTTCAGTCTTAAGATCGCAACAATGTGCAGGTTCATCCAATTTCCAAATAATGATCCGGAGGGCCTCGTTGTCCCATTTGACTTTGAACATAGAAGACATTGTAGCTAACGCGTCCGCCAACTAATTCTCCTCTCTTGGGAAGTGTTCAAAAGTTATCTCCTCGAAGTGGGGAAGCAACGTCAACACATACTTCTTGTAAGGAATAAGATTCGGGTGTTTCGTATCCCACTCGCCTTTGATATGACTGATCACGAGAGCGGAATCTCCAAAGACACTCAAAAACTTAATCCTTAGGTCAATTGCAGCTCGAAGACCCATAATGCATGCTTCATACTCCGCCATGTTGTTGGTGCAGTTGAAACACAGTCGGGCAGTAAACGGAGTATGAGAGCCTTTAGGAGATATGATCACAGCGCCAATGCCATTACCCAAAGCGTTTGAAGCTCCATCAAAATGCATAGACCATCGGGATCCTTCCTCAGGTCCTTCATCCGGTCCAGGTGTTTCACAATCAGTTATCAACATGATATTCTCGTCCGGGAATTCAAAGTTCATAGACTGGTAATCATCCACTGCCTGATGTGCCAAATGGTCTGCCAATACACTTCCCTTGATTGCTTTTTGAGTCGTGTACTGTATGTCATACTCAGTCAAGATCATCTGCCATCTTACTATTCTTCCGGACAAGGTGGGCTTTTCGAAGATATACTTGATTGGATCCATCTTTGAAATCAACAAAGTGGTGTGAGTCAACAGATACTGTCTCAGCCGGCGAGCAGCCCATGCCAAAGCGCAGCAAGTTTTCTCGAGCAGTGAGTATCGAGTCTCACAGTCGGTAAACTTTTTGCTAAGGTAATAAATGGCATGCTCTTTTCGGCCAGACTCGTCATGCTGCCCCAGCACACACCCCATTGAGTTATCGAGCACTGTCAAGTATAAAATCAAAGGTCTCCCTTCAATTGGTGGCATAAGAATAGGTGGCTCCTGGAGGTACTCTTTGATTCTTTCGAAAGCAGCCTGACATTTATCGTTCCAACATACCACTTGATCTTTCTTCAGTAACTTGAAGATTGGCTCACAAGTAGCAGTTAGGTGCGAGATGAATCGGGCAATATAGTTCAGACGTCCTAGAAAGCCTCTGACCTTTTTCTCTGTCTTGGGAGTTGGCATCTCTTGTATGGCTTTTACTTTGGCAGGGTCCACTTGAATACCTTTGTCGCTCACGACGAAACCCAGTAGCTTACCAGATCTCACCCTGAAGGTGCACTTGTTCGGGTTCAACCTCAGTTTGTACAACTTCAACCGGTCAAACAGCTTTTGTAGATGGTCAAGGTGTTCCTCCTCAGTTTTGGACCTCGCAATCATATCGTCGACGTATACTTCAATCTCATGATGGATCATGTCATGAAACAAAGCAACCATGGCACGCTGATACGTTGCCCCAGCATTTTTCAACCCAAAAGGCATGACCTTGTAGCAAAAGGTACCCCACTGAGTAACAAAAGTGGTCTTCTCCATGTCTTCAGGAGCCATCTTGATTTGATTATAACCGGAGAAACCATCCATGAAGGAGAATACTTTGTGCTGAGCAGTATTGTCAACCAGAACGTCGATGAGAGGTAGAGGGAAGTCATCCTTAGGGCTTGCCCTGTTCAAATCCCTGTAGTCAACACACATTCGGACCTTACCATCCTTCTTCGGTAACAGAACCACATTGGCAACCCACTGAGGGTAAAAAGTTACTGCTTGAAAACCGGCGTCAAACTGTTTCATAACTTCGGCCTTGATTTTCTCAGACATCTCTGGACGCATACGGCGAACCTTCTATTTTACCGGAGGACAATCTTCCTTGGTAGGCAGGCGATGAACCACAATGTCGGTATCCAACCTAGGCATATCTTTGTAAGACCAGGAAAAGATTTCCACGTAGTCATGCAGCATCTGAATCAACCGTTGTTTCACACTAAGCTCCAGATTTGCACCGATCTTGACTTCCTTCTTGTCTGTATCGGTTCCTAGATTCACTATTTCCACTGGCTCTTCATGTGGCTGAATGGCCCTCTCTTCCTGAAGTAGCAGTCTTGCAAGCTCACCAGGCACTTCGCAATCATCTTCACCTTCGTCTTCGGCTAAGTTGATCGGATTTTCGAAGTCATAACTGGCAGTAGCAGAATCGTTACCAGTGAGATCCAGAGTGGATTGGGACCTGTATATGTGAGTGTGTGTAAAATAGCTGTTTTGCAATATATAATAAAGAAAGACAAGGAGCGCAAAATTTGAAATGCAAAAACGTCCAATGCTTTTATTAATGATATATGAAAATGGCACACAAAAGCCCTCACAAATGAAGCCACGGTGTTCCGGGTAAGACACCGGGCCATAAAGTTTTACAATATTATCTATTACAAATTTAAAACAAAAAGTTTCATTACTGAGTAACAAAAGTAATAGGGATGAAATCCTTTGCTGTCCAGTTGTTTGGTCCACCGTTGGTCGTAGGATAGATCCAGTTGTCGAATTCAGACTCCTCCACGTCATCTTCGATGGCATTTACTCCCGAGTTGCTGATGAACACAGGAGGTCTTCCAATCCTTGCACTTTGAACAGCCCTTTGAGCTTCTGCAGTGAAACCCAACCCAAACTTGTTAGTCTTCTGAGTGAAATCAGGAAGTCGGCCCCAGTTTGCATACTCACCCTTCTCAATAACAGCCCGGGCATTCTTTAAGGAAGCCATCTTCATAGAAGAATCTTCATTCACAGTCTCAGCTGATGCCAATGTCTGAGGAACCTCTTCAAAGTGTTGAAATGGGGTCTCAAAGAACTCCCCATCCATCTTGTGATCGGTGGAAATAGAACTGACTGTTTTTTAAGCTGGTTTCGCGAAATGTCGCGGTAAGCAAGAGTCGCCACCGTCTTTTATATTCTCCAACATGGAAAGGACAAAAGCACAGCAAAATTCCTTCTTAGAGAATGTTTCTCGGTTCGGGAGGTAGATTTATAGAAAGGGAAGGTGTTAGCACCCTTTCTATCCGTGGTTATCCACGGGCTCTTAGGTACTTGCTCTCATGTTTTCAAAATTTGTTTGCTTTTCAAGTGTGTGTGGGTTTTGAAAAAGTTTCGTTTTGAAAAAAAAACTTCTAAGTAACTCTTGTATCAGTCCTCAAGAGTGTATGAAAAAAAATTTTGAAAACTTTTTGAAAGTGTGGGGTGCGAAAAGTTGTTTTTGTTTGTTTTTGAAAAGAGCAAGTACTTAAGAGAAATCTACCTACTCTAAGGAATTAGGCTGTGTAAGAGTCCTTTAGATAGTGCTATCCCACCATTGAGAGGTAGGTAGCACCATCATTGGAGGTATTCGGGTCAATTCGATTATAGGGACAGTGTGGTCACCGAAGCAATGGTAGGACATCTTAGTGGTAACCCTAATGTCCTAGATCCTTTTTATCCGAGGCAACCGTTTCGAGGCGACTGGATCTTTAGACAGGAGGGCGACCTCTAAGACACCCTATACTTGATGACCACGTTCGAGGCAACCAGTGAGGCGTACCTTAAGAAGTGGCATGTGCTTTGTGTGTTGTTTTTTAGTTAATGTTTGCCTTTGCATGTTATTTGTGAGCTACGGATTGATTTTATTTTACATACATTCTTGCAGGCATATTAGCAGTTAGGAGTGCGAAAAATAAGTTGCAGAAATGTAAATCTAGCTATTACAAGGCGCGGGTCTATACATCGCCAAAAACAAAACCCGTTTTGAAAAATAAAAATGCAAGAAATTAAAAGAAAGCAATAAAGTCCTAATTAATTATTACATATCCGGAAACAGTTACAAAAATATAATAAAAAGGAATTAAAGCGCGAAAAGAAATTAAATCGGGAACGTCCTAAGGGTTTTGACCCTTTTTTAGAATTAAATTGAATTTGTCTTTTTTTTTGTAATTAAATGAAAATTAGGCCTGATTACTAATTAATTAATTTAATTAAAAGAAAAATATTTTTGTATTTTTATGTTTTTAATGAAAAAAAAATAAAAAGGAATTAAAAATGTCAAAAGAAAAGCCTAAGTCTAAATTGTTTTTATTTATTGTAAAAAGGTTAAAATTAAACTAATTAACTAATTAATTTGTTAGTATTTTATTTACAAAAATAAAAGAGTGAGATTAATAATAAATGAAATATTTACATTTTTTAGTTTTTGAATTTTTATTATGAAAAGTGTTAATTAAATGATTAATTAAATAATTACTAAAAAAAATAAAAAGAAAAGGAAAATAGAAAAAGAAATATAAACCAATGGGGGTGTTGACCCAAGAATGGAGGTGAAATCTGGAATTGTGAGGCCCATTATCTCAAGCCTTGTGGACTTTTTGCAATTGGTTGCGTGTGCTTTGACCAGGGTGTATGGTGGTCATCCTCTCTTGGCCTTCATATCTGTCATAAGGGCCACATGGCGTGCATCTGGATGAGGTGTAGGATGGACATCACTCAATATCCTGCATATGATTGTATGATGAAAAATAATATTGAAATTATGGGGGACCTGGGATTCGAACCCAGGTCCCAAGGGACAATACCTGTACGCCTTAGCCAGCTGAGCTATGTGTCTTAATTGAAATAATAATAACAACTAAATATAATATTAGTAAATCAATGTATATGCTAAAAAAAATATAAAAAAATGCGCGTTGGTTTGAAATGACCAATCACGCTGCAACAGCTGGTCGTCTTCTTCATCAAGAATTACAGGTTTTTTACCTGCGGATTTCATCCGCGGGTGGTTTCGTAGGTTGCTTCGAAAATGATCCTCAGGCCATGAAAATGCATTCCAAGATCATGGTTGATCTCGTCTCCACCTCCTGAATCCATCCATGCTCATTATTTGCTCTGATTGTACCTGGAAACAAAATGCCCAAAACACAAAAGGACGAACCCTAGAATCGGGCACCACGATTCAGGGCCTAAAAACGCAATTGGATATTACAGTGATGTTAGAAATCAAGTAAGGAACACAAATATGCCAATGCTTTTGAGAAAAAGTGCAAGGATAAAGAACTGAGGGATCGTGTTCAGGGGCCTGTTCGTGAATACTTACAGTGCTTGATAATGGACCTTAGGACGTGGCAAGGGTTGCTTTAGCTTCAGGGTATGGCAAAGAAGAGAGTCACGTTCTCCTTTTGGCCTGAAAATGCTTGCAAAACTCCTTTTGATCTCACACTTTTTTGACAAATTTTGAACTTTGCTCTGGCCGTTTGTACACTTTTTCGTTTTTTGAATGAGGTTGGGAAGGCTTGCATATGTATGAATGAAGGGAATTAGGTTACATTATGAGCCAATGATCCCTTGCAATTAAATTTTTAGATTCTTCATAACCACCATTAAAGAACATTCCAAGTTTGTTCAAATTTTGAATTTTTATGCATAAAATGGCCCTAGCACGAAATTGGTAGGTTGTTCATGACACATAAAAGTCATTCAAATCAAAAGATGTTATTTAATTAATTTTTTTGATTTTATTTGAATTTTATGGATTTAAAATGAATTAAATCAAATAAAATTAAATAAAAATAGAAAAATTAATGTTTAATCTTGAAATTGATCATGGGACACGTGGGTGGCATGACAAGGCTGAATCAAGTGGAAAAAAGTGGGCCCTTTTGTCAAAAATTGAAGTTTCAAGGATAGTTGACTTTTGCCATTTCACAAAAATTTCCCAACTTCTACAATGCATATCTTGCTCAATTTTGATCATATGAACATGTTCTTGGACATTTTGGAAAGGTCTTGAAGTCCTCTAACCAATTCCTTTGGTCCCGTGTCATTTGAATTTACCAATCTCAAGTTATGGTCTTTGACTTAAAATGCCTTTTTGTTGACTTTTGAAAATGACCTATAATGTTGAAATTGGTAACTTTTTGTGAGAGCATTTCTTGGGCTTGGAATGTGAATATGAGTTGTAGTAAATGTCCTCCCCTTCAAAATGAGCATTAGATGGGATTTTTCTGATGAACCATGAAAAAGTTATGCCTTGGTCAAGTTACAGTTGACTTTTCAGCTGTCCAAAAATGGAAACTTTTGCATCTTGATGATTTTTGAGCCATTCTTGTGAAATCATCATCAAGACTTGATCAAATGATGATTGTGGCTTCAAAATAAGATGTTGACCAAAAATTTTGACTTTTGACTGCCAAATGACCATTTTGCCCCTGCAGTTGATTGTGAAGCAATTAGGGTTTTTGACTGTGCAACTTGACCTTGTGAGCCTTGAAACTTGGCATGTAGATGCTTGACAATGTTTATAGGCATGTGGGACTTGATTGAGCCCTTGAAAACCTCAACTTCCTTGCAAGAACCAAAACCCTAATTTGACTGGCTTAGGAGGGTGTTTAAACTGTGCAACCCTTGAGTAGACTTGAGCAAATATTGAGATGATGCTTGTCAAAACTTTGAAGAATATGGGAGGGAAAATTTTGGGGTACAACACATCTCTACGTACCGGAATGAGTTAAGGTGGCTGACCATGTACTCCTCCTCCCCTTGAACCGTCATAATCTTGCCTCTAACCGGGTACTTCAACTTCTGGTGGAGCGTTGAGGTTACGGCTCCAGCTTTGTGGATCCATGGACGACCCAGCAAACAAGAATAGGATGGCCGAATGTCCATCACGTAGAATGTAGAATTGAAGACCTGAGAACCAACTTTGATTGGAATATCAACCTCACCATGCACCATCCTTTTAGACCCATCAAAGGCCCGGACAACAATGTTACTCGGCTTTAGCCCCAAACCTTCGCAATCCAGCCTGTCTAGAGCTTTCTTTGGCAAGACGTTCAATGAGGAACCAGTGTCAACCAATACATGTGCAAGAGTAGTGCCCATGTATTCAATGGAGACATGCAGGGCATCATTATGGTTCTTCCCTTTAGCAGTCAGATCGGCGTCAGAGAAACCCAAACCATTATCAGCAGTTAAATTGGCCACACAATCGGTAAACTGATCAGCTGATGTCTCTTGTGGCACGTGGGCCGTCTTCAGGAAGGTAATCAGAGCCTTGGTGTGGGCCTCTAAA
Source organism: Vicia faba (assembly GCA_948472305.1). Taxonomy (NCBI): domain Eukaryota; kingdom Viridiplantae; phylum Streptophyta; class Magnoliopsida; order Fabales; family Fabaceae; genus Vicia; species Vicia faba. The sequence continues at coordinate 1,217,592,717 of OX451738.1, read as the reverse complement.
CACAACAACAGTGATAACATAGAAATCTTGGATGGGGTTTGCCCCAGTTGCTCAACTACATTATAATCACTCTTCTTAATAATCTTCAGAATCTCTTCCATATCCTGTTTGGAAGCTTCAACAGTGATTATCTTTGGCGCCTCCGTCTGGGCAGGCATATCATTGGTGATCCCTTTGCCTCGAGCGTTAGATGACTCGGTGACAGGGGTAGGAACAGGGACTTGATCAGGAATCGCAGCAGGTACACTTGCAGGCTTAATGACAACAGGTCTTCGGGCAGCTGGTGGAGCAATATCAGGTGAGAAAAGTCTACCGTTGCGGGTGACTTTAGCAGGTCCAGTAACGTTGCTGACGCCGGTATCAGCACCGAACTCTTGCTTAACTCCAAGAACATAAACATCTGCCCCATAGTGCCAAGGGACAGCTTTGTTAGAGGTGTAGGGGATGGGCCCCGGAATAGTGATGATTACAGGTGCGATCTTCGGAACAGCTGTAATTCTAACAGGCGTCCTCGAGGGAGCCTTGGAAGAATTGTCGAAAATGGTAACGATGGCAACTTCTTCAGAATGAACAGATGGCAACTTCTTCAGAATGAACAGATGGAACAACAGTCTTCTCAAACAGAATCTCTTTACTATCCATCAGGTTTTGGATACTTGACTTCAGAGATGGGCAACCAATCGGTAAAGCAGAACACATATGGCAACCTTCACCACAGCTCGGAAATAAACCGGCTAGAAACAGGTTCTTCTTGATAGTCATCAGAGGGGTAACAACATCATCCACAGAAACTACAAACAAGTCTTCCTCTACAGCATTCACTCCATGCTTGGGCATGGGAGCAGTCACAACATTAGGCCTCTCGGGCGCCTCAAACTCAATCTCCTTTGCATCGATTAGGTCTTGAACCTTGTTTTTCAGACTCCAACAATCATCTGTATTATGCCCCGGGCTATTGGAGTGATAAGCACAGCGTGCGTTAGGGTTATACTTTGATGACGTTGTATTTGGATTCCTTGGAGCTTCTTTTAGAGTCACCAGATTCGTATTCAGCAACTGTGGCAACATCTGAGACAAAGTCATGCTGAGACGAGTGAATTGCCTTAGCGGTCTCTCTTCCCTTTGTTGGTTGTGATGCTGAGGAATACCAGCAGGTTTTGAAATAACAACTGCATTGACAGCTTGGCGGTGTTCAGGTCTATTCTGTCTTCTTGAACTGTAGACCACACTGGACTCTTTCTTGAACGCTCTCTTCTCGGTGCTCGATGAGGCACCCTTCTGTATCTTCCCAGCTTTAATACCAGCTTCAATCCTCTCACCAATCAAGATAAGGTCTATAAATCCGGCTGAAGAGCTTCCAATCAGATGATTAAAGAACGGACCAAACAGAGTCCCCGGAAACATATCGACCAGTTCACGATCAGCCAAAGGTGGTTGCACCCTTCCGGCAAGGTCTCTCCATTTTTGAGCATACTCTTTAAATCCTTCTCCCGTCCCTATTGACATACCCTGGAGTTGGGTACGCGTAGGAGCGAGGTCGGAGTTATACTGATACTGTCTGTAGAACGCAGTAGCCAAATCCTCCCAGCTGCGGATACTGGCTCCGTCCAATTGATAGAACCACTCAAGCTGAGTCCCTGAAAGACTGTCTTGAAAGAAGTGGGTCCATAAATTCTTATCAGCAGTGTAAGGTTGGATCTTCCTCACATATGACCGGAGGTGCAGCTTTGGGCAGGAAGCTCCGTCATACTTGGCAAAGGCAGGTGCCTTGAATTTATGGGGAATCACCACCCCAAATGATAGACCCAAATCTCTGAAGTCCAGACTGGGCACCTTCTGTATTTCCATAGTGTTCAAACGGTCTTCCAGTTGTTTGTACTTATCCTCAGCAGGAGGATACTGCTCTTCATCATAGTCTGTCTCGTTGTCGGAGACCATAGGGCTAGGAGCCCTCCTTTCCTATGGACTATCTTTCTCTCCAGACGGGGTGGCCAGATCAATTTCATTCTGCAGCCCGTTTCCAAACCTGCATCCAGTGTTGAACAGGATGGTCCTCTTCTTCTTCTTCTTCCTCTCTTTCAGAATCAGGGTCTTCAAGTCCAGCTGACCCTTAGCTAGATTCATGACCAGCTCTTGAAATTAGGCGTTCTGGGCCTGGAGGGCCTTGATAGCTTGCTCAGTGGAAGGTTCAGCAGACATGATGATTGCTGAAATAAACAGCGAAGAAGATAAGAGACCTGTAAAAGGGTACCTGCTTATGAAGTGTATGATATGAAATGCGCATGATTTATGATTTCAAAGACAATTGGGATTCGAATTTGTAAACAAGAAAGGAAACACACTTTATTAGATTTAACTTCAGAATTTAAATTGTTCAACAAATTGCCCTTAGGCGTTACAAGAATGGAAATACTGAAAAGTAAATAAAAACTGCAAAAGAAAATCATCAAAGGTCCATCAATGCTCTCATGGCCTCTTATTCTCAGTGTGGATATAATCATTCAGGATCCGCTCGTTCTCCAGTTGCTTAGTCAGCTTCTAGATCTTCTGTTCTTGTTCATTGAACCTCTCCCGATAAGAATCCCGTTCTTCCCACAGTTGCATCCAAGACCTCTTCAGTGTGCCAATTTCAGTGGGCATATGAGGATGGAGAATAGTTGGAGGAACCCCGTCTTTATCAGCAATTTCAAGAGTAACAGGCCTGACAGCTTCATATGGCATACCTAACCTCTGGGCACGGATGCGGACCCATCTGAGATATGGCTCCATTGGCAGAGAAGTCTTTGGTCCCAACTCATGCGGGTCAGATTGGTGAACTCTATCCCAAGCTCTGATGAAACTACGATGCAGCTCGTCGTTATCTCCCTGAAAATCAAAGATGATATGAGGCATCAATATCTCATGAGCCCTTCTCTTCTGGCTCTTCCAAACTGACGGAGAGCTAAACATGGGTTATAAGAAATTCCTCCATGGGTTCCGATCAATGGAACATTAGGATACTCTCCACAACGATCAATGACAGTCACCTCATCCAAGCCTTTGAGAGTCCAGATAATGTCATTATTAGTAAGAGACATTACCCTATAAGCCCAGCCCATTCCTTCTTTGTTCTTCAGTACGGACTTAGGGAGGTGCGAAATAAACCACCTCGACAATAAAGGAGCACAGCACATCAAAGTTCCCCGCTTTCGGGCAGTACGAGCATAGAGCTGATGAAGGATATCATCCAAGAGAGTGGGTACAGGATTCCGAGAGATGAAGATCTTTATGGAATTAACATCAACAAAAGTTTCAGGATTTGGAAACAGTACCAGACCATAAATCAAGAGAGCCAGGATGTCCTCGTACGCCTTGAAGTCTAAGCTATCCCAGAAGTAATTAGCTTTATCAACCAGAAACATAGCCAAAAAACCCTTAGCTCCACTTCTAGTCTCCCAGTTAGCCATTACCTCTTCTTTGGTCAAGTGAAGGGCTGCAGCAATTTCTTCGGGCTTAAGAGTCTTTTCCCAACCAGTAAATGGAGTCTTCTCCAAAACAGAGATACCAAGCAACTCAGAGAATTCTTCCAGGGTAGGGACCCGTTGGAAGTCTTGAAAGATGAAGCAATGGTATAGCGGATCATAAAACTGGACCAAGACGCTCATCATTTGTTTGTCCAACTTTGAGGTAGCTAAACTGAGAAGAGACCATGCCTCCTGATGAAGGAAGTAGTGTCTGGAATCCTGACAACCAACTCTTTAAGCAAAGTAGGTACTTGAACAAAGTTGATCCCGATAGTATTCCTATGCATGGGCATCATGATGTCCTACAAAACAGAGCAAAGATGAAACCCTCTTGTCTTTGAAATAGGTTAGTCCTTATGCAAGATGTATGCAGTGTTATGATGTTATGATGTTATGGTAAAGGCACACCACAAGTATTCACAAAAAACATGGTAAAGGCACGCAAATCACACAAAAGAGCCCTTAGATTTCAGGCTGGCATGAAGCTTAGGTACTACCCTCTTTCAGTTTCAGTTGGTTAAGACCTGTCCTAAAAAATAGTAACCGGGTTCTAGAGGATCTCAATATCACTGACTACCCTCAATCGGTCATAATTCCAGTTTAGCAACCTTTTCTTGCAGCCGGAATCATCGCGAGAGTTTAGTCTCAATGAGTGTAGCATACTGCTACTGTTTTATGGCCAAGTTGGTCAATTTAAGGTTCTAAGGTCAGTTGGTGCTTAATGACTCCTTAGAAGACCCATATTCTCCTCGTTCCAACACAGGGGATATCGGTGCAGACTAAGGTGTCACACCAACGTAGCTACTGCTTCATCCGTGTCGGTCTACGCTGGACAGATCCCTCACAGTTTATTGCTACATACCTAAAAAGGGTGCCCCCAGATATGGGTTAGGATCTATAGAACTCCGATACAAGCCCACAAAATTTAAAGCATACAAAGCATACAATTGAAAACACAAGTGATCTAATCCTAAGGTACACCTCACTTATAAGAAGTCCCCAGCAGAGTCGCCAGTTCTGTGATCGGTGGGAATGAGAACTGACTATTTTTTAATGTTGGTTCGCGTTTGCGTTTGTTTTCGCAAAGTGTCGCGGTAAGCAAGAGTCGCCACCGTCTTTTATTTTATCCAACAAGGAAAGGACAAAAGCACAGAAAAATTCCTTTTCGAGATTTTTCTCGGGTTCGGGAGGTAGATTATAGAAAGGGAAGGTATTAGCACCCTTTCTATTCGTGGTTATCCACGGGCTCTTAGGTACTTGCTCACTATGTTTTCAAAAGTTTGCTTTTCTTTGTGATTGTGGGTTTTGAAAAGAGTTTTGTTTTTGAAGAAAGTGTAAGTGCGAAAAGTTTTTGTTTTGTTTTAAAAGGAGCAAGTACTTAAGAACCTCTACCTACTCAAAAAGGAATTTAATTTTGCAAATTTCCTTTAGACATTGCTATCCCACTATTGAGGAGTAGGTAGCACCGTCGTTGGAGTTTTCGGGTCAATTCCATTTAAGGGACGTGTGGTCACTAAAGCAATGTTAGGATGCTTTAGAGGTAACCCTAATGTCTTAGATCATTTTTATCGAGGCAACCATTTCGAGGCAACTTTGATCTTTGGACAGGAGGGCGACCTCTAAAACATCTTATACTCAATGACCACGTTTGAGGAAACCAAGTGAGGTGTACCCTAAGAGTGGCATGTGCGAGTGTGTCAATTTTCAGTTTATATTATCTTTGTACATGTTATGGTGAGCTACTATTGATTTTAAGTTAAGAGTTAATCTTGTCATGCAGTCCTAGTTAGCATACATCTAAACAGTTAATATATGTACAGGAATTTAAAGTGTGGGAATTGTAAATCCTACGCTATTACAAGGCTTCGGGGAGGGGGATTATTTACATGTCCAAAATTGGGGAATAAAGCAGTAAAGTAAAAGTCTTAGTTAAGCTATTACAAACCAATAAGCAGTTACAATGAAATAAATGCGCGTGAATCTGAAAAATCCTAAGAATAAGAACTTTTATGGTTTTATTTTATTTTTTGGGAAAGTGCTAAATGTTCAATTAAGTCAAATTTAATTAATTTAAATAAAAAAAACTGATGAAAATTAACTCTAAAACATACCTAATATTTTTTGCATTTTTTGTTTATGAAAAGGATTGAATTCAAATAAATCCTAAGTCTACTGATTTTAAAATTGAAGAAAATAAGTTAAAATAATTAACTAAATTAAATCCTAATTCTAAGTTACTTATTTTTATGATTTTTATGTTGATTAAAAAGAAACAAATAAAATGGTCCAAACGAAAATGAAATCAGGCAGTAAATCAAGAAAAACAAAATAATTCTGGAGGCCTGGATCGAAAGAAGTGTGGGATGTCTTTCGACCTAGTGAAGAGGCTGGATCGAAGGTGCATGAGGGGCTGCACTCTGAGGGTGTTCGATCTGGATATGTCATCCTTCGATCTGGAAGTCCTAGGTCCAGTTCGAAGCTAAGCTGTTGAGCTTCAAAACTCTGAACAAGATCCTGAGAATATATTTCCTGCAAAAACGAAACACATGTTAAAGGTCCAAGGGGGACTTTACACCCCTGATTCGAATCTCCTCCCTATTCGCACCTACTGAACCTGGGTCTGGGTTTATTTTATCATGGGATTCGAAGGAGAAACTCCGATTGTGCCCAAGCAATGGCACAATCTCATCTTTGCGTTGTAGCTTATATGTAGCACATTAAATCATTCACAAACAGCAGTAATAACATGAATATGCAATCAGAGATCGAAATGAGTTTGAGATTAGATTTCTTTACCAAACAGAGGTGCTTTGATCTGTAGTTCTGAGGGTGGAGGTGTTCGCTGGGTGGCAGTTTTGGCTTGTGTAAGGATTGGGTATGGCTTCCTGGAAGTGTTGATGACTTTTGGCAGCGTATCTCCAAGTTCTCCCTGCTTCTTTTCTCTACTTTTTCTGTATATTTTCGTTCCCCTCTTGTGTTTTTCGTGTGTCCTGGAATGTATGTTGCCCTCTGTATTTATAGGGGTGGGAGGGTCTTGTAACGGCAAGAGACAGCCATTAAACAGGCCATTAATGCCATGAGACAAAAATCAGACACATTAAAAGTTTTCCTTTTTTTGAAATATTCATGTCTCTTGAATGAACCTGGACATGTTAATTTGAGTGCCCTCTTGATGACCTCCTTCGAACGGCCCTTGTCCAAAGATCAATCGAAGGGTACTAATTAAAATTCCAATCGAAAGGCTTTGTTAATAGGCCAATCGAAAGGTGATGTTTCATGCTAATCGAAGTGCTCCTTCAGAATACCAATCGAAGGGTCTTTCAGAATGCCAATCGAAGTGCTTGTCCATAATGCCAATCAAAAGGCTTCTTCAGAATACCAATCAAAGTGCTCCTTCAGAATACCAATCAAAGGGTCTTTCAGAATGCAAATCTAAGTCCTTGACACAATGCCAATCGAAGTGCTTGTCCATAATGCCAATCGAAAGGCTCCTTGAGAATACCAATCGAAGGGTCTTTCAGAATGCCAATCGAAGGCCTTGACACAATGCCAATCGAAGTGCTTGTCCATAATGCCAATCGAAAGGCTCTTCAGAATACCAATCGAAGGGTCTTTCAGAATGCCAATCGAAAGGTCTTTAAAGCACCACTCAAAAATTTTCTTTTTCCTTAGGAAAGGGTTTGTGATCAAAACATGCAGGGGGGAGACTTTGGAAAACATGAGAGGGCAAATTTTGGGGTGCAACAGGGGGCAAAACATTCAAAAAAGAACCCTATAATCATAAGCAAGACTATTGATTGCATGGGCATATCACATGAAGATCTTATTGATTATGGGTGATCATTATGAGATTCAATCAACTTGGATCACATTTCAAAGCACCAATCAGGGGTATACCTTTGGAAGGAGAATTCCTTAATCAAGTCATATCACAACTGAAATTCTGGCTGCAGATACTCAATGTCACGTTCAATGTTATGACACCGTATCTGACTTACTATATGACAGTAAATACAAAAGCAATAAAGAACACAGTCAATTGTTTACCCAGTTCAGTGTGCAACAACACCTACTCTGGGGGCTACCAAGCCAGGGAGAGAATTCACTATAAGAGATGTTAATTCAGGAATAAACCAACCAGTTTATCTCCTTCACTTAAGACCTACCCAATGCAATTCTAATCTAAGTACAACTTAAACCTGAGTTCCTACTCACTCCCCCTCAATCACAGCAGTGATACATAAACCAATTTGACTTAAGAATTGATGAAGACACTCTTCAAAAACAAACACTTGATTAAGCTTCACAGCTTTTTAATCAAGCAACACAATCACTCGTGCTTCACAGCTTTGAGTGATGTACACAACTAACTTGACTCTGCTTCACAGCTTTAGTCAAGGAACATTCAAACACTCTTGCTTCAAAGCTTTGAGTGCTACACAACCCTTACATATAGAAACCTATTCCAAGGCACTTATCACAATGATAATTGCTTGGAGTACAAATAAACAAATCTATACAGATTACAAAAATGATCTTCTAATCAATCAGCAGGGATCCTTGAAAAACAGCAGCTCTGTTGAATATATAGCAGCTGCAACTTCAGTTAGGGTTTCCAAAAACCTAGGGTTAATTCCGTTTGACCTAAAGACCAGGTCACAGGACTTTATTAACCAGGTTAGGGTTGAGCTAGGTTACCCCTCAGAAAACGCAGGATTCTGTTCAGAAAGGACTGAGTTATTTCCTGAAAAAACTCAGACTTATCCAATCCTGCAATCCTGTTAGTTCAGAACAGGATGTCATAACATCTGTTATGACATCTGAGAAAACCTGTCTACTGATTTAGCAAAATGTGATCATTTTGCAAAAATGCTCAGATACACACTTATAAGCATCAGTATTTGAATTACAATATTTTTCTGCAAAGGTACCTAATGAGTTAGTACAACCTGAATTAGAATGTTATGACATCAGTCATGACATTCATACATACACTTGGGATTTACCAAAAATGCAAGCCAATACCTAAACACCTACAAACTCCCCCTTTGGCAGATTTTTGGCTAAAGACCCTAAACAATCAGGGATAGATAGCAGCAGAAGTAAGTGGCAGCAGAAAAATAGAACACAGAATGTCAAGTACTAATTAAGCAAGTACCAAAATATTCTCCCCCTCTTTAGCCACAAATGGGCCAAAGAAAACATGTTAAAGAAAATTATACAGTTATCCAAAACAAAATAGTAAGAGCAGCAGCAGAAAACAACTTCCAAACTCCACCAGATATCAGCACCAACCAGCAACACCACCAAACAGCAATCAACCTTCAAGCACTGTCATCAGATTCTGAGGATTCAGGCTTCTTTCTTTTCTTGTGAGCAATGTCAGCATTCTTCTCTTTGTTTGATGTCTCAACATTCATAGAGACATCTGGATTTGTTTTAGCATTTGAGCTTTCTTGGTTCAGAGGAACAGAAATGCCAGGAACTGAGTGGTTCTCGTTCAGAATTCTTGAAACAATTTTTGCTATTGCTTGATTAACATAGGCTGTCCCTTCCCTATTTGCAATTTCAGGGGGAACTGAAGAGGAAGGATGAGATGGATTACCTGCATGTCTTGTTTTCAACTCTTTGACCTTGGTGGGGTTAGTTCCCTCTTTTCTATGAGAAGAGATCTCCAGAACGTCAGAGTCCAGACAGGAAGAGATTGTCTCAGAATCTTGATCAGAGGAAGAGGTTGAGATGGTCGTATTGGATGATGATGGTGTTTGAGACATTTTGTCAGTTTTGAAGGACCAACAGCAAATGAGGAGAGATTTCTGATTGAGAGACTGGGTTTTGATGAGGAGACGAGAGAGGAAGGAAGCAAAGGAGTGTCTATTCAACTTCTTAAAAGAATTGTAGGAAATGAGAAAATACAATTTTAACCCAATCAGAACAGACATAAATCCTTTGATCCTTGTTTTAAGAAAAATTAATTGCTACAATTCCTCATGTTGGAAAATACCCAGCTTACCCCTTAAGTTTTCAAATTGATTTGCATCCAGAGCCTTGGTAAAAATGTCAGCCAGCTGTAGCTCAGTGGCAACATGTTCCAATTTGATTGTCTTCTCTTCTACAAGGTCTCTGATAAAGTGATGTCGTATATCAATATGTTTGGTCCTGCTATGCTGAATGGGATTCTTGGATATGTTGATTGTACTCAGATTGTCACAGTACAATGTCATAACATCTTGTGTGACATTATACTCAGTGAGCATCTGTTTCATCCATATCATTTGAGAGCAGCTACTACCAGCTGCAATGTATTCAGCTTCAGCAGTGGAAAGAGACACACAATTATGTTTCTTGCTGAACCAGGAAACCAGATTACTTCCCAAGAAGAAACATCCTCCAGAGGTGCTTTTTCTATCATCAGCACTACCAGCCCAATCAGCATCACAGTAGCCAGTCATAGCTGGTTCACAGCCATGAGTATACATCAATCCATAGTTGTAAGTACCACTTACATACTTCAAAATTCTCTTCACTTGATTGATATGACTGACTTTGGGATCAGCTTGGTATCTAGCACAAACTCCAACTGCAAAGGCAATATCAGGTCTGCTGGCAGTTAAGTACAACAAGCTTCCTATCATGCTTCTGTACAGACTTTGATCCACCTTAACCCCACTTGAATCTTTGGAAAGCTTTAGATGAGTAGGAGCAGGAGTCCTTTTGTGACTTGCATTCTCCATACCAAACTTCTTTACAATATTCTTAGCATACTTGCTTTGAGATAAGAAGATTGAGTCCTCCATCTGTGAGATTTGTAGTCCAAGAAAATAAGTTAGTTCTCCCATGAGACTCATTTCAAATTCAGCCTGCATCTGGTCAGCAAAGTGTTTAACCATATGTTCTGACATTCCTCCAAACACTATGTCATCAACATATATTTGGGCAACCATCAACTTCCCTCCTTCAGTTTTGACAAAGAGAGTTTTGTCCAAGCCTCCTTTTATGTAGCCTTTGTCTGAGAGAAACTTTGTTAACCTGTCATACCATGCTCTAGGAGCTTGTTTCAGGCCATATAGAGCTTTTCTCAGCTTGTAGACATGATCAGGATGGGTTGGATCCACAAAACCTTTAGGTTGTTCCACATAAGCTTCCTCATTTAAGTACCCATTTAGAAAGGCACTTTTCACATCCATCTGAAATAACTTGAACTTCAGAAGACAAGCAATTGACAACAAGAGTTTGATTGATTCCAATCTGGCTACAGGTGCAAAGGTTTCATCAAAATCAACCCCTTCAACCTGGGTGTATCCTTGAGCAACAAGTCTTGCCTTATTTCTGGTGACAACTCCTTCAGCATCTGACTTGTTCTTGAATATCCATTTTGTCCCAATGATGTTAGTTCCTTCAGGTCTAAGAACCAGTTCCCAAACTTCATGTTGCTTGAATTGGTTCAGTTCATCTTGCATTGCACCAATCCAATATTCATCAGTTAAGGCTTCCTTGACATTTCTTGGTTCCATTTTGGACACAAAACAAGAGTTTGAGATGATTTCTCTAGATCTTGTGATGACTCCACTATTGGGATCTCCTATGATGAGCTCTTTTGGATGATCCTTCTGAATTCTGATGGAAGGAGTCTTGCTAGCTTCCTTTGATTCAGATTCTGTTGTGGTGGAGTTGGGTAGATCATCCTGTTGGGTTGAAGTCTCAAAGAATGTCTCAACAATACAAGGAACATCTATTTCTTCATGATAGTCATCAATTACAACATTTATTGATTCCATCATGGTTTTGGTTCTGGAGTTGAATACTCTATAAGCTCTGCTGTTTGAGGAGTATCCTAGAAATATGCCTTCATCACTTTTGGAGTCCAGTTTTCTTCTTTGTTCACGATCAGACAGGATATAACATTTGCTGCCAAACACATGGAAGTACTTCACAGTTGGTTTTCTTCCTTTCTAGAGTTCATATATGGTGGATGAGGTTCCCTTTCTCAAGGTGACCCTGTTATGAACATAGCAAGCTGTATTCATAGCTTCAGCCCAAAAATACATAGGAAGTCTTTTGGCATGTAACATTGCTCTGGCAGATTCTTGTATGGTCCTGTTTTTTCTTTCCACAACTCCATTTTGCTGAGGTGTTATGGGAGAAGAAAACTCATGACTGATTCCTTCTGAGGCACAGAAGTCATCAAACTTGCTGTTTTCAAATTCCTTGCCATGATCACTTCTGATTCTGACAATACATCCTTCCTTCTCTCTTTGAATTCTCTTGCACAGTTCTCTAAAAACTTCAAATACATCTGATTTTTCTCTAATGAAATTAATCCAGGTGAATCTGGAAAAATCATCCACAACCACATAGGCATATCTTTTACCACCAAGACTCTCTACTTGCATTGGTCCCATCAGATCCATATGGAGGAGTTCCAGAACCTTAGAGGTGGTCAGATGTCTTGACTTTGGATGTGACATCCTAGTCTGCTTACCAACCTGACATTCACCACATACTCTTCCTTCATCAATTTGCAATTTTGGAATCCCTCTGACTGCCTCCAAGGAGATAATCCTCTTCATACCCCTTAGATGAAGATGGCCAAGTTTTTGGTGCCACAGTTTCACCTCTTTTTCTTCTTTTGCAATGGAACACACAGATGAGAAATTAGTGTTCTCAGCCTCCCACAAGTAACAGTTGTCTTTGGATCTGACTCCTTTCATTACTATCTCTTGTTTGTCATTGATTACAAGGCATTCAGATCTTGAGAAATTGACCTTGAATCCTAGATCACACAGTTGACTGATACTAATGAGATTAGCGGTCAGTCCTTTCACCAGCAGTACTTCATTCAGACTTGGAACTCCAGGGCAGTCCAAATCACCAACTCCTTTGATTTCACCTTTAGCCCCATCTCCAAAGGTCACAAAACTGGTGGTGTGAGGCTTAACATTATTGAGGAGGTTCTTGATTCCAGTCATATGTCTGGAACATCCACTGTCAAAGTACCAGTCTTCTTTTGCAGAGACCCTCAGGGAAGTGTGAGCTATCAGTGCAGTAGTCTTTTTCTTCCATTGAGGAGCATGTGGTACCTTTTTAGACTTAGGTTTGACACCTGAGTTCTGATTAGGGTATCCATGTAATCTGAAGCAGAAGGGCTTTATGTGACCATATCTCCCACAATGATGACATTTCCATCTTTGGTACCTCTTCTTCATATGTCTCTGTCCCTGATGTTGAGAGTTGTGTTGAGACATCCGTTTTGACATTTGCTTACCAGTACCAGATTTCTTTGCTTCCACAAATCCTAGTCCAGATTTATTTCCCATATTTTGTCCAGCCTGTAGGATCTCTTCCAATTTGTCTGTTCCATTTGTCAACATCTTGACAGATTTGGTCATTTGACTTAGTTGTGAGTTCAGCAATTGAACTTCTCCTTCTAGCTGACTTATAGTTTCAAGGTTTGCCCTTTTTTCAGCCTCCATCTTTATGATGAGTTTTGATTGTTTCTCATTCTGCACACAGACTTCAGTACTTCTGATACACAATTTCTTGTAAGTATCAGCAAGTTCTTCAAAAGTCACCTCTTCATCACTGATGTCATTTTCAGAGGTACAAACACCAGTCAAAGCAGTAACTCGTTTGGCAGTCTCTTCTTCAGAATTACTTTCTGAATCGCAGTCAGACCAAGTAACTGTCATTCCTTTTTGTTTCTTAAGAAAGGTAGGGAATTCAGCTCGAATATGCCCATATCCTTCACAACCATGGCATTGAATTCCTCTGCCTTGAACTCCCTTCTCTTCTGACCTTGGTCTTCTGCTGGAACTGTCAATGTTAGAGGGAATGTTATGGACATTAGACCTTGACTTTGGGTCTATTCTTTTGATGAGTTTGTTGAACTGTCTTCCAAGCATGGCTACAGCTTCTGAAATGTTTTCTTCAACATCAGTGTTGGACACAAGTGCTATGCTCTTGTTCTTTTTGACACCATTATCAATGATTCCCATCTCAAAAGTCTGAAGAGACCCAATAAGTTCATCCACTTTCAACTTGCTAATGTCCTGGGCTTCCTCTATGGCAGTTACCTTCATTGCAAATCTTTTAGGCAAGGATCTGAGAATCTTCCTCACCAGTTTTTCTTCTGACATTTTTTCTCCCAGTGCTCCTGAGGTGTTGGAAATCTCCAAGATGTTCATGTGAAACTCATGAATGGTCTCATCTTCCATCATTTTTAGATTCTCAAATTTGGTGGTCAACATCTGAAGCCTTGACATTTTTACTTTGGAAGTTCCCTCATGAGTAGTTTTGAGAGTGTCCCAAACTTCCTTGGCCAGTTCATATTGATGTACTAGTCTGAAAATGTTTCTATCAATTCCATTGAACAAGGCATTTAAAGCTTTTGAATTTCCCAGAGCTAACTCATCTTCTTCTTTACTCCAATCTTCCTCAGGCTTCAGACTGATTGTCCCATTTATCTCAGTTATGGTGGGATGAATCCATCCTTTGTCAGCAGCTCTCCAAGCCTTTTTGTCCAGAGATTTTAGGAAGGCAATCATACGAGGTTTCCAGTAATCATAATTAGTTCCATCCAGAATGGGTGGTCTATTTCCAAAAACTCCTTCTTTGTCCATAGTGCCAGAAAGTGATATCCCTAGATCTCACCCAGTAATACAGGCAGGGTGCCTGCTCTGATGCCAATTGAAATTCTGGCTGCAGATACTCAATGTCACGTTCAATGTTATGACACCGTATCTGACTTACTATATGACAGTAAATACAAAAGCAATAAAGAACACAGTCAATTGTTTACCCAGTTCAGTGTGCAACAACACCTACTCTGGGGGATACCAAGCCAGGGAGAGAATTCACTATAAGAGATGTTAATTCAGGAATAAACCAACCAGTTTATCTCCTTCACTTAAGACCTACCCAATGCAATTCTAATCTAAGTACAACTTAAACCTGAGTTCCTACTCACTCCCCCTCAATCACAGCAGTGATACATAAACCAATTTGACTTAAGAATTAATGAAGACACTCTTCAAAAACAAACACTTGATTAAGCTTCACAGCTTTTTAATCAAGCAACACAATCACTCGTGCTTCACAGCTTTGAGTGATGTACACAACTAACTTGACTCTGCTTTACAGCTTTAGTCAAGGAACATTCAAACACTCTTGCTTCAAAGCTTTGAGTGCTACACAACCCTTACAAATAGAAACATATTCCAAGGCACTTATCACAATGATAATTGCTTGGAGTACAAATAAACAAATCTATACAGATTACAAAAATGATCTTCTAATCAATCAGCAGGGATCCTTGAAAAATAGCAGCTCTGTTGAATATATAGCAGCTGCAACTTCAGTTAGGGTTTCCAAAAACCTAGGGTTAATTCCGTTTGACCTAAAGACCAGGTCACAGGACTTTATTAACCAGGTTAGGGTTGAGCTAGGTTACCCCTCAGAAAACGCAGGATTCTGTTCAGAAAGGACTGAGTTATTTCCTGAAAAAACTCAGACTTATCCAATCCTGCAATCCTGTTAGTTCAGAACAGGATGTCATAACATCTGTTATGACATCTGAGAAAACCTGTCTACTGATTTAGCAAAATGTGATCATTTTGCAAAAATGCTCAGATACACACTTATAAGCATCAGTATTTGAATTACAATATTTTTCTGCAAAGGTACCTAATGAGTTAGTACAACCTGAATTAGAATGTTATGACATCAGTCATGACATTCATACATACACTTGGGATTTACCAAAAATGCAAGCCAATACCTAAACACCTACAACAACATGGTATAACTCGTTTTCATATTTCCAACAAACTTCTCAAGGCCCTAATAATCATGGGGAAACCATCCAAGACTCAAATGTTGGGGCAGTGCATATCAAGTTCATCTTACAAAATATAGGGTTCAAGTTCCCCTTCAAGCGACTTTAGATACAAACTCCACAAGATTCGAATACTTGGGGTAATTCATATCGAACCTATATCATGGAGATCCAAGAGTACCTCCTCAAAATTCTAGAGATTGAGGGGCATATCTTTCAAGGAACTAAAATATAGGGGCAAAGCACTGCGAGGCTCGATCAAGAGAAGTTGATCAGAGACGTTTGTCTTTAATAGTCCCTTAATGAGGGGTATAGTTCAAGATAGTATGGTCATTCATGATCAAACTACTTCTGAAATCATGTCAAGGAGAATCTCTCTAAGACCCTACTAACAAATTTGGGTAAGATAGACCATGAAGGGGCAAACTCTCCTCCTACATCAGCAATCTTCGGGTTCGAAACGAGTATCAGGAAATCATGCAAGCACAACACTCTACCACCATGTGACAAGCAGCCTCAATGACATTGTCAGAAAAACAGTATTCTCATTGAGCAGAAAAACAGTATTCTTGTGAACCTTGACTGATTTTTCAAAATCAAATATGTTCTTGTTCAAAACAGAACCCCAACCTCTTACTCCACCATACAAACTCTCCTTAAGCCAAACACTTCATATAAAGTTTCTCCAAACATAAAAACAGTCCTGGTAGTGTTACTCACCTTCATCATCAAAAATACCAAAAATACTACAGTACAGTCCAACTCAGTTCTAGAAGTCCGTAGCAGCTTCCTGAAGACTCACAAGGTTATCACATCATTTGGAAAAGCATTCAGATCTAAAACAACCAGTCCAGCCCAAAGGTAAGTCCTCTTGACTTGATATCTTGTCATTACATCGTTAACAAGCTGTTGTTCTTTGAAGACAAGATGTAGTACTTCATTATCCTGTTGAACTAGTCATTTGCTTAATGTTTAGGTTTATTCAATCATTATTCATGTTTATCCATCATATGCCATAAGCTAACATGTACATTCAGTAAAATAATATTTAAGGCAGGAAAATGCAGCATGTATCGACACATATCCTCATGTGTCAACTCATCCTAGTGAAAAAAATAGGGTATGAGTCGACACATAACTCCCATGCATCGACTCATACTGATTTCAGGTTACAAAACAGAAGTGGAAAAAGACTATGAGTCAACACATACGCATTTCGCATCGATGCAAGAAGGTGCATGAGTCGACACATCCCATTATGTGTCAACTCATACTGAGCAAATTTTGTTTTACAGGAGCAGGAAGAAGCCTATGAGTCGATACATACGCATTTCGCGTCGATACAAGAAAGTGCATGAGTCGACACATCCCATTATGTGTCGACTCATACAGAACTGATTTGTTTTACAGGGGCAGGGAAGAGCTATGTGTCGATGCATAGCAGCACGGGTCGACACATAGCAGTTCAAAATGCAGTTTTCCTTTTATTTTACACTATTTTTACATTGTTTTCATTATCATTCGATATGGTTGTGATATTTTAGTCTCCACTTCATCCCCATTGTAAATTTATACTCCCATCCCCCTAAAGTGATGTAATAGCTTAGGATTTATTTTCCACATGTTTACTTGCTTTCACATATTGCTAGTAATTAGGATGTATGGAAAGATAAAAATCAGCAAATAGATAACCTTTCAAATACAAGACAAAATGCATGCAAACTAACACACTTGCACACTAGCATCTCTAAGGTAATCTCATTTTATTGCCTTTCGGAAAATAGTCATGTCCCTCGAGCATGGGCGTTTTAACAAAGACCCTCGATAAAAGATCGTAGTCCCTCGATGACCCTCGATGTTGCCTTCGCTAAACGATCTAGTCCCTAAAACGACATTGCTAAAACGCCTCATATGTTGCCTTCTATGACTATACAAACGTCCCAACGCCCATCCCTTCACATCCAATGATGGGGCTTCTTATCAAATCAATGGTAAGATAGCAACATCTAAAGGAGGAGGAAAAGCATATTTAAGACCTTTCGAGTAGGTAGATTCGCTCTCAGTTACTCGCTTGCTCACGACAAAAACATTTTATACACCCACACTCTCACCTTTGAACTATTTTCGAAACAAACACTTTGTAGGCGTTCTTATAGAAATAAGAACCATTACGAAGTTCCATTTTCAAAATACTTTCAAAAACACATCTCACAAACACACTTTTGAACTATTTTCGAAACAAACACTGTGTAGGCGTTCTTATAGAAACAAGAACCATTACGAAGTTCCATTTTCAAAATACTTTCAAAACACACACCATAAGCACACATTCAAACAAAAGCAAGTGATCTAGCAAGTAACTAAGAGCCCATGGAAAACCACGGATGAAAAGGGTGCTAATACCTTCCCTTTTCATAATCTACCCCCCGAACTCAAAAACATCTCTAAAGGTCTTTCCTGTGCTTTTTCACCTTTCCTTTTGGATAAAAGAAAAGTCGGTGGCGACTCTTGCTAAACTGCAACATTTGCAAACACAAACGCAAAACACCTCAAGTCAGTTCCCCAACTGTATCACGGATGCCTTGTGCGAGCAATTCAAGATCCAAAATCACAATTCTTCCCCTTACTGGCCAAAGAGGAATGGTGATGTCGAAGCCGCAAATAAGAACATTAATAAGATCATACAGAAAATGACAGTCACATACAAAGACTGGCATGAAATGCTACCATTCGCTCTCCATGGGTATCTTACCACGACACGCACATCAACTGGGGAAACACCTTATTCTCTGGTATACGGCATGGAGGTTGTCTTGCCTATTAAGGTCCAGATCCCCTCTTTGAGAATTATGAAGTATGTAGGGCTGAACGAAGAAGATTGGATCCAAACTCGACTTGATCAACTGAACTTGATTGATGAGAAAAGGCTTAATGTCGTCTGCCATGCTCAAATGTATCAAAAATGGATGATCGAGGCTTTCAACAAAAAGGTCAAACGCCAAGTATATCAAGTTGGGGATCTGGTGATCAAACCCATCATACTGCCGCAAGGTGATCCCAGGGGCAAATGGACTCCTACATATGAAGGACCATTTGTAATCAAAATCATATTCTCTAGTGGAGCAATGATCTTGACCAACATGTATGGTGACGACCTACCGCACCCTGTGAACACAGACATAGTCAAAAGATACTACGCATAAGAGACCCGCTAGGTTGACACACCTAGGCAAAATAAGGGTATCCCAGCGAACCAAAAAGGTTCAGGAAAAAATTAGGGATAAAACAAAAAAAATTTGTACACCCGGCAAGTTGAAAACCCGAAAGGGAGACTTGGGCAAAAAAGGGTTTCCCGGTGGACTGAAAACCCGAAAGGGCGGTCCAGGCAAAAGTTAGGGAATTAAAGCGTATGACTATGTCCCGTTGGATCACTTTATAGACAACTTTTGGCTTCCACTGACAAACTCAGAGGTTCTGATCAATTCAATCATCTTTGGATGAGGCAACAAATAGACAAGATGCTCGGAGATATGAAGGCTATAGCAGAATAGGAACCCCATGGGATTATATCACATAGTTATCTTTTCTTTGTATCAAACTTTCATTTTTTACGACGGCATTCTCTTACTAGAGTGTTTGTCTCATTGTACAAAAATACTTACTCAAATTCAATACAAAGATATCTCTTTGAAAGTGCAAAAACTATTTGTTTTCTTTACTCTTGTGTTTTGTTTGCAAAAACGTCCAATGATTTATTTTTGAACATATGCATTGGAACATAATTACTGTTTACAAATGAACAAAATAAAAAGATAATCACTGATGGATTTAAGAGATAAATAAATCTATCTGAGTTCTCCGTAAAATCCCCCGCAGTGTGCAGTTTAATCCCCAACGGAACAAAACTTCCAATTATCACTCCCTAGTAGAAGTCGCCAAATTTCTCGGGATTCCCCAACAGGATTTCACAAGCACCACGGCGTTTCCCTTACAAACAGAGTTTATTTCTCTAAAAGGAAATTCATAAACACTTCAACTTCACAACATGAAGACTTACACTCCATATCCTCAGCAGAAGTCAGGGATTTATTTTCCCCAATCCAACAAGCAGCGCAGCAGATCAGCTCACATACGCATACACTGCATTCATATATCATAAACATTGATAACATGAATGCATACAATATAATCCCATTATCCATACATTTCATGCAACATGAAATTGCATATTGGCTAATATTTTACCCTTTTCTGGATAAAATTAATCAACAGCTACCACTAACAATATTCAAAGGCTTTTTCAGATACAGTTCAGATACGCTCCCGACACGTATGCCATTCTGATACTCATTCAGATTCAGCTTTCAGATACAGTTCAGATACGCTCCAAATACGGATGCCATTCTGATACTCATTCAGATTCAACTTTCAGATATAGTTCAGATATGCTCCAGATACGGATGCCATCCTGATACTCATTCAGATTCAGCTTTCAGATACAGTTCAGATACGCTCCTGAAACAAATGTCATTCTGATACTAATTCATATTCAGCTTTCAGATACAATTCAGATACGCTCCAGATATGGATTCCATTCTGATACTCATTCAGATTCAGCTTTCAGATACAGTTTAGATACACTCCAGATACAGATGCCATCCTGATACTCATTCAGATTCAGCTTTCAGATACGCTCTAGATACGGATGCCATCCTGATACTCATTCAGATTCAGCTTCTAGATACAATTCAGATACGCTCCAGATACGGATGCCATCCAGATACTCATTCAGATTAGCTTTCAGATATAGTTCAGAGACGCTCCAGATATGGATGCCATCCTGATACTCATTCATATCCAAGCTTTCATTTCAAAGTAGCCCTACTACCCAGGCTTTCCTTTCGAAGCAATCCTACTATCCAGGTTCTTTCTCCCTTATCTCCAGACAACAGTTTACAAGACTGTAAGACCTGGACCCAACCAGATACAGTCAATTTCACGTTTCCCCCCAGTTGAAGTCAAACTTATACTTAGTCTAAATTCTGTCAATAATAACCTTCAGATGGAATCTATAAGCCCATCCCCGACAACTCTCCATCATTTCTCTAAATGTCATCTTTAATCTTATTCCCTAAACAATCAACCACCACATCATCGAGTGCAAATTTCTGGGCACTCTAGTGTTCAATCATCTTCCACTCTCAAGCTACAAACGGCAAACATGTCGATCTCACTTTTCAAGTTTAAGAAGATTGAACAGGGGAAGTTGTTGTACCCCAAAATTTTCCCTCTCATTTTTTATTCAAGACACTATCCTAGGTCTTCTCGAATACTCAATTTGGCTCAGAAGTTGGTCAGACAGATTCTCTTCTTAAGCAGTAAGTCAATAATTAGGGTTTGACGTTTCTCAAAGAAAACGAATTCTTCAAAGTTTCAAATGGTCATCATAGATCTTCATGTCTCCTCAAGGATATCCATGCCAAGTTTCGAACCTCGCATTACAAGTTTGCTCAGTCAATGGTTCAGACGACTGAAAATGACTCCATTAACCCAAAAACTGACCTTTTGCGAGACCAAGTTCAAGCGATTGTTACTTCTTCATTATTCGATATTTTTGAGCGCTTCCTTTTGCGTATGATTCTCCTTAATGTCATCTCCATTTATCTTCACAAATTAAGAGCTGATTACATGTAGAAAATCACCAAAATTCGAATGAGTTAGAAGTCGCTTCTTGGATTTTGACCTAATCTTAAGTAATTGTCGCCTAGTTTCTAAGAATTGTGATTTCCTCAAATTACAAGATCTTGTGACGATTATCTCCGCATATGGTCATAAGTGATGTCGCTTGCGAGTTTATCTTCAAATATTGAAAGAAAATTGTGCTTGGAAGACTTTGAAAGTTATCGAATCGTCGTAAGTCATTTGTTTGATTTCGAATATTCTTAACCATAATTTTTTTTCCTCGATACTATGTTTCTCATGTTGAAGTTGGTTAATTCTACAACATTGGTGAATGTTCTTAAAGCATGTTTGTTTGGCAATAAAGTTCTGTTTTAATCGAGCACGGCGTGCGAGTTTATTTTGAGTGCAAATATAATTTGGGCAAGAGGTGAAGATTAAGACTGTCATTTAGATAACCACTTGTTTTGAGTTCGAGTAAAGCAAGTGGAATTGAATTCTTAAGCATTATTTTGTTCAAGAATTTGATTGGAAGTTTAAAAGACAAGGTGCAGGGTTTCATTTGAAATACAAATTACAAGGGCGTTGGATTTTCTTGAAGTTCAAGTTACGAAGCAAGACACATGTTCAAATCATACAAGTAAGGAATTTCATTTTTATCAAGATTCAAGAATGATGTCCGTACAATAAATTCCCAATTCATAAAATTCATTCAAGAAATATCATTCAAATTACATTTTTGTGGGAAATTAACAAAATAGATTACAATTGAATCACAAGCTACATTTGTTGTTTACAAAGAAAGAAATAGATGTTTGTTTTTCAAGTTTGCTTCATCTTCAAGAAACTCCTCGTTGCTAGCCATGGCTTTCTCTTCACCTTGCCTCACTCGCCATTCAATTGCTCGTACATGTAACAAAAGAAAAAGAAGGAGTTAGCAATGATCAACATGAGAAAAGATTCCAAACAAGAATTATTTGTTAAAATAGAAGTTTCATCATTAGGATTCGCACTTTGGAATCAGAATTTTCAAAGGTTTTGTTTTCATGGTATATCTCCTACTTTTGCAAATCACAAAAATTTGATCTTCTTGGTTCACAAAAGGGAAAAAGAAATTTGCAAATATTTTCTATTAAGCAAGGTCAAACAGCAGCAACATAGCAAGCAAGCTTCCCAAATGATGCCAAACGCACAATCTAAAAAATCTGCAACAAACAGAATAACATGACAGCAGCAACACAGTAGCAGCAACATAGCAAAGGCAGCATCACAAAAAACAGCAAAGCAATTAACAGCAAAACAGCAGGGCAAATCTGCAACAAAGCAGTATCCAACAAAAGAAAATTTGCAATCAAGCTGCAAAACACCCAAAATAACAAGCAACATGCCAAATGGTAAAAAACACCAAAATGTAGCAATGCAGGCTATCAAAACCCTGTCATCATTTTCCAAAAGAGTGCAACTCCTTCAGAAAATTGTATAAAAAGCAAAATGCTTTATTTCATTGAAAGAGGGAAAAAAAGAGAAAGGGACATAAAGATATCACCTAGCCTACAAAATAGCCCTATATCAGTCCACTTGCATTCTTGTTGTCCAAACTGTCAAACCTGCAAAACTAGTCCACAATGCTATCCAGAAATTGCCCAAAACGGCTAAGTGCGAACCTGCACAAATAAGCCAAAATCCAGCCCTGCACTAGCTACTAATTTCCCTGCAAGATAGTCCAAAAAAGCTACAATATTTCCCAGCAAAGTCTTCATCATAATAGTCTAACTATTGCACATAATTAGTTAAACCAAAACCTGATCCAAAAAGGCCACAAACAGTTAACCTAAAATGTTCAAACCTTCAACTTTCCCCCCAATTTAGATCCTTTATCTCACCATAAAAAAAAAGATAGAAAAAAACACAGAGGGAGGAGAAGAGTGTTAACAAAAAAATGGTTTTAAATTTGCTCCCCAAAAAACCTTTACTGTAAACCTGTTGTGAAAAATCTCACTTTGTTCTGCATAATTATTCAAATCATCATCCTCTAAATCTCACAAATCTCCCCTCAATAATTTACTCATTCATCACTCATACACCCCTTAAACTCCCTTAAACCTTAACATTTATTCCCTCTGTAAAAGAAAAAAATAGCATACATAATTCACAGTTAACTCCTAACCTTACCTCTTCCCAACCCTGACATATCATCCTAAAAAAACTCAGAGCCAAAGAAGCAAGGAAAAGGAGAATACCTCATTTATCGTCGAAACCAAAATCCACCGGACTAGCTCTAATCTGGTGAGTCCTTTTCTTTTCTTATCAATATGTTTCATTTGATATATTTATTCCCTTTCTACTGCCATGCATGATATTTGTTTGTTTGTTGTTATTGGTTTGAGAGATTTTGTTGTTGATGTTTGTTGATCGGGAGAACCAAATATGTTTGTTGTTACTATGTTATCGAAACTAATCAGAGTATAAGCGAGGTTGACAGCGTTTGGGAGAAGCTACGACGTCCAGGATTGCTGGTGGGAGTTGTAGTTGAGCGGAGGTGATGAGCAGTGTTGAGAGATTGCAGATGAAGGTTTGTGCATGGATGATAGTTGATCGGAGAAGCAGAAATCCCCGTCGTTCGTCGAGGGGAAGCCGTCGTTAAAGTGAAGGGAGTGAGACATAGGGAGTTATGGGTTTCTGTTTCAGTCAATTAGAGAGATGAGGGAAAAGTTCTTTATATTTGTTGTTCTTCGCAAGCGCATAGATTTGGAAAGATGACAAGATTTTAGGGTTTTGCCAACCCGCTGGCTTTTAGGGGTTGGACCTGGGTCTGACCCGACCCGGTCCGTTTTCAAGCCCAGTACTTCTTTTTTTTCTCTTTGTATGTTTGTTTGCCTTCTCATTTTCTTTTTTTTTTGTTTACTAATTCTTGGGCCCAACAGATTTATACTTTCTCTTAAGCCCATCATCAAAGTACCAGCATCACCCCCTAGCTTTTTATTTGTAACTTCTTTTACTATTTTTAGGTTAGTTTGGATTTGTTTTAATAACTTGAGAGTTTTTTTTTTAGTATAGAATTATTTTGATAATTTTAGTTTAGATTTAGTTTTAATTTTTCTTTTCAATTAAATAAAAAATATAAATTCAAAAATTATTTATTTAGTTTAGTTAGGGATTTATTGAATAACTTAGTTAATTAACTTTTTCCGATTAATTATCATTCCTTTAAATCTTTTAATTTCTCCATGATAAACAAAATTTCAAAAAAAATGATAGAATATAATTTTATTTCTCTCTTCAAAATTCTTCACAAACAAAAATGCCAAAAATATTTTTCTGCCTATTAGTTTTACTTTAATAGTTTGTCTTAGTCTAAATTAACTATTTATGTTTAAATTGGATTGGGTTATATTTCTTGTTTATTTAGACTTTTAATCGCATTGTTGATTTGATCCATCCCCATTTGTAAATTTGTATCCCCCATTCCCAAAAACTCTGTAATAGCGTAGAATTTCAATTTCCGCAATTTACTATTTTCCTTATATTGTATAGTAATTAGGCGTGCATGGCAAGATTCAAAATCAATCGCTAGATAACCTAATCAAAGAACAAAGTAACTTGAATCAAACACACTTTTTTCACACGCACACCTCTAGGGTAACCTCGCTCGTTGCCTCAGAAATACAGTCATGTCCCTCGAATATGGGATGCTTTAGCAAAGACCCTTCGATAAAAAAAGAATGTAGTCCCTCGATGTCCCTCGATGTTGCCTTCGGTAAAACGATCTAGTCCCTTATGAAAATTGCTAAAGTGTCTCACAAGTTGCCTTCTATGACTGTACAAACGTCCCTTCACATCCAACGATGGGGCTTCTTACCAAATCAATGGTAAGATAGCAACATCTAAAAGAGGAAAAGAACATTTAAGACCTTTTGAGTAGGTATATTCGCTCTTAGTTGCTCGCTTGCTCACAACTAAATATTTTACACCAACGCCTTCATATTAAAACCTTTTTCAAAATGACAAAAAAAAATTGTATACGTTCTTATAGAGACAAGAACCATTACAAAAACATCTTTTCAAAATCACCTTCAAAAAACACAATACATAAACACCTCTTTGAACTATTTTTTGAAATAACACTTTGTATGCGTTCTTATAGAGACGAGAACCATTACAAAGACATTCTCAAAATAATTTAAAAAAACACACCACAAGCATATTCAAACAAAAGCAAGTGATCTAGCGAGTAACTAAGAGCCCAAGGAAAACCATGGATGAAAAGGGTGCTAACACCATCCCTTTTCATAATTTAGCCCCTGAACTCAAGAAACAATCTCGAAAGGTCTTTCCTGTGCTTTTTTACCTTTCCTTTTGGATAAAAGAAAAGTCGGTGGCGACTCTTGCTAACCGCACAGTTGCGATCAAACGCACACGACCCGAGTCAGTTCTCCCACTGTATCACATAGACGCTCTGGCAACTCTATCAGTTATGTTCAAAGTGACTTGGCCGAATCACGAACCACGTATTACGATCAGACATTTCGAAGAGCCTGCATACTATCTTGCTATTGAGGAAGGACCTGGCAACAAACCTTGGTTTTACCACATCCAGAAGTACCTAGAAAGGTAGGAATATCTAGAAAATGCCTCTATCATTGACAAGAGAACCTTGTGAAGGTTAGCTTCAAAATTCTTTCTGAGTAATGGAGTGGTATACAAAAGAAACTACGACATGGTACTACTCAGATGTGTGGAAAAGCAAGAAGCAGATACACTCATGAGAGAAATCCACGAAGGCACTTCCGGGACCCATACAAACGGGCACGCCATGGCTAGAAAGATTCTGCGAGCAAGGAATTACTGGTTAACAATGGAAGCTGGTTGCTATGATTACACGAAGATGTGTCATAAATGTCAGATTTACACCGATAAGATAAATGTACCACCGACTCCTATGAACGTCATGAGCTCCCCTTGGCCATTCTCAATGTGGGGAATTGATATGATTGGCATGATCGAGTCGAAAGCATCCAACGGACACCGCTTTATATTGGTAGCCATCGACTACTTTACCAAGTGGGTAGAAGTAGCGTCCTACGCCAGCGTAATAAGTCAAGTGGTTACGCGCTTCATCGAATAGAATATCATATGCAGATATGGTGTCCCAAGCCGGATAATTATAGATAATGGGTCTAATTTAAACAAAAAGATAATTATCGAACCCCCAAAAGGGCGAATTAGGCAAAAAGGAGCATCCCGGTAGATCGAAAACCCTAAAGGGCGATCTAGGCAAAAATTAGGGGCACATAACAAGAAAATCATCCCGGTGGATTGAAAACCCGAAAGGGCAATCCAGGAAAAGTTAGGGATTCCCTACAAAGAAATAAAGAACAAAAAGACTATGATCTAAAGAGCTATGACTATGAACCACAGAGGGGAAGATAGGTTGGAATCATACAACTCAGAAGCGAAGGAGATAAGTTCATCAAAAGCTATGGGGGAACAGTAGTAGCGATTATCATTTTCATTGCCATTTATTGTTTTAAAACTTTCTGTAATTACCTCTTTCTAGGAATTGCATCTTGTATTCTTGCCCACTCTGAGGCATATCAATAAAACTTTTGTTTTCGTTATATCTTTCGAATCATGTTTTTCTTTTCTAAGATTTGTTTACAAAATACTATGATTATTACTTGTGAATATTGTCTTGAAATCATTTCGTGGAATTAACAAAATAAAATCATTTGACAAAACATCAAAAAACATTTTGGTTAGAAAAATATTGAAAGAAAATCCATGTCTACATCCACGCACATGGCAATGCCTACTCCTACGTCTACAATACAAAAGTTTATACACATGTTTATGCCTATGTCTACGCTCACGATGAAAAAATACTACGTCCGCATCCGGGCCTATGATTGCACCCAATAATACCAAGTTTATGCCTACATCTACGCATCCGCACACAAAGCCTACATCCATGTCAGCACCTATGCCTAAGTCTAACTTGCAACATGAGGTCTACGTTCGCACACGTCCACGCACATGTGCATTCCTGCCAATTCTACATACGACTACGCTTATGCTTGCACCTATAACATACGAATCTATATACGTCTATGCTTATACCTGCGCTTACAACACCAAGACCATACATATGCCGATACATATGTCTGCGCCTGCGCTTACAACATACAAATTCACATATAGGCCTTTAACCACGTCTACATCTACGCCTACACCCGCGCTCACTATACAGAATCAATGCTTAACTTTTGCTAACATTTCCCATCGTGTCCAAGTTCAACAATACTACGACAACACAATATACAACGTCGGGAATTGGTAACTCTGAGCCAATGGTTTAAAGGAGAGAATTCCATAAATAGTATTCATAACATTTCAAGGCATACGTGCATCTTACACACATTTCATACATACACACATTTTTCATATCTCAAGCATACATACACTATGCATTCTTGCATACAATACGCATATAGTCGGGGTTCCATATCAATGTCAAACATCATACATTTTGCATACATACAATATTCAATATGCATACATACACATGTATCACATAGCAAACATACAAATAATCTCACCCTCAATTCAACTATCTAAGGGTCGACCAATGTGATACTCCTTCTACGATTCAACCCGTTACCTCAGTCTTCATACTGTGACACATTCAGCCCATCACCTAAGTCTTCCCGCGGTGATGAGTTCCTTACAAATCCCATTACATTGCCTCTAAGCCGCAGTGTATTATCCAAGACCCATTACATTGCCTCTAAGCCGCAATGTATCCTCAAAACTCAGTATGTTGCCTCTAAGCCGCAACATATTCTCAAAAACCTATTACATTGCCTCTAAGCCGCAATGTATCCTCAAAACCCAACACATTTCCTCTAAGCCGCAATGCATTATCCAAACTCATTACAATGCCTCAAAGCCAAAATGTTTTTGCAAAACCTAGATCATCGCCTCAGAATTTACGCAGCAATTTGCGAACATAACCTATTGCCTCAGACTTCATGTAGCAATGTGTTCCAAACTCCAAACTATCATCTCAGACTTCATGCAACGATGTTTGAAACCAAATCTAGCTTATCGTCTCAGACTTCATGCATCGATTTGAAAAACAGTAACCCTTTGCATCAGACTTTGTGCTGTAATGAAAAACAAAACTTTAACCCATTGCATCAGACTTCATGCAGTAATACATTTCGTTACTCCATAAACACCGATCATCACCTCAGACTTCAGGCTGCGATGCTCAAAAGAAAACAAAACTCAACATATTTCCTCTAAGCCGCAATGTATTCGCAAACTCAACACATTGCCTCTAATCCGTAATGTATTCACAAACTCAACACATTGCCTCTAAGCCGCAATGCATTCTCAGAACTCAGAACATTGCCTCTAAGCCGCAATGTATCCTCAAAACTCAGCACATTACCTCTAAGCCGCAATGTATTATCCAAACTCAACACATTGCCTCTAAGCCACAATGTATCATCTAAACCAACACATTGTCTCTAAGCCGCAATGCGTTCTTCAGACTCAAATACATAGCCTCTGAGCCGCAATGTATTCATGCTCAAAACATCGCCTCAGACGTCATGCAGCGATTCACAAACATAGCCCATGGCCTCAGTCTTTAAGTAGCCATGCATAATAAATCATTTCTATACTCACCCTCCAAATGGGTGAATAAGCCAAGACATACAGAATTGTGCTATCTGCCTCGTTATCAAGCCTGTGTAAGCGATATATCATCAGCTTTGCCTACTTCCTTGAGACTTATAAGGGTATGCTACATCAGTATAACCTTATGTTTGTTGGGAAAATTTTGGGGTATTCCAAGTATTCAATAAACTCCCAATCAGAATGTGCAAAACTTGTGTATTCTCACACTATTTGATTGGAAGATAATTGAATAGGGGGCAGCTATCGTACCCCAAATTTACCCTACCCGTATGATCACATTTTTAAGGTTAAAAATGGAAGAAAGAATGTTTTGATTAAAAATGGTACAACAATATCTGATGGCCCATTTTTAAGAATCCAAATCAACAGAGAGGTGTGTCTTAGTTCAAGGGAGTGGGGCTTCCTAAATCAGAAAGACCCATATACCCATAGGCCCATTTGCGAAGAATGTTGGCCAATGGCCCATGAGGTTCGAATATTGGAAACTGGTGCAAAAAGAAATTAAGATTTTAATTATAAGGGTCCATTAAGTCTTGTCGTTTTTAGTAAAGAAGGGGGTGAAATTTCATTTTGCAAGACCATTCGTTTGGCCCACCTCATTTGGTGATTAAATAGCAAAGGGAGGGGTACGATTACGCATTGGGCCCGTTTAAAATCATTTCTATTTTTTTATTATTATTAAACTTTTTATTTATTATAATATTTTACCTTTTATTAAGAGATTTATTATAATTATTCTTTGTTATTAAAAAGATTTTACAAAATATTTTATTGGACATTTTTTGTTACAATTCTTTTATATCTGTTAAAGTTTGAAAATGTATTGTAAAGAAATCCAAAAGATTAGGCACAATACCGTATAAAAAATATAATATTGTTTGCAATATAAGAGAAAAAATAATGCATTGGACTGAATCTTGATAGGCCCAAGATCCATTTATTCAACAAGCTGGACAAAACAAAGAGTAACATAAGGCCCAATTTATTAACTGTCACTGTACAAATCAAGCCAGAATTATGTGCGTTTTTTATCAAACTAACTGTTACTGTGTAAATCAAATCTTAAACTAAATCCTAAGTTGCAAAAATAGAATTAAATCACTAAAATAAAATCTTGGCAGTTCAAAATCAATGCAGTATTATCCAATTCAAAGCCCATAAAAATTATTACAAAACAGATTACAAAATCAAATCTCAGGAAAGGTACAAAACCGAGTCAAACAAAATCAATTACAAAATTCAAATCCCTAAATCTAAGCCCTAACAATTCGTAACAGCATCCCTAAATTACTGAAAACCCTAAAAATACTAACTATAAATAAACAGAAATATACAGAAGATGGGGGGGGTCGTTTACAGGAATAAGAACAAGAGCGACGAAGATTGTTTTACAGAACCAGAACAAGGCTGAGACGAAAATTGGAGACCAATAAGAGAATTTTGAGACAGAAATTCTGAAGCAAACCCTTGTCGTTGGAGATCCAGAAGAAGAGGCGATTAGAGTTTTCGGATCGGAAACCCTACTCGCTTGTCGTTGCCCTCCGCGAGCCACCGCTAATTTCTTCGTCGCTCCATTACCACCACCTCAAGCTTTTCACCACCTCGCCGTAACCTGCAAAAAAGACAGAGAAGAATAAGGGATTAGCGAATCGGACTCAGAGAACTCGGAATCGGAAACCGTGAAGGGGTAAAATTATCTTAGCTTTCTCTATTGTTTATTTTGCATTTGGGGGTTTGGGTAGGAGAAGAAACACGGTTACGCCGCCATGAGGTTGGGGGGAGCGCTAGGGTTTTGAAAAGATGAAGATGAAAGGGGTACTGAGAGAGAAAGAAAAAGATGAACTTTAAAGAATGAAAAAACAAAATTGAATAAGAAGCAAATCTTATCCGTTCGTATCCCATGCACCGCGCCCATAGTAATAATCCTACTCTCGCGTTTATCATCCACTTGATTTTAATCAAACGGCCCATAAGGCCAAGCCGCACCCTAAGGCTATGCATCGCGTAATACACAATCAGCCTGCCTCCTCCAAACCGTGTAATGGGCCTAAGCCCAATAATTTCTACACCCTCCCTATCCTCAATTATTGAAACTCCAAGCGAATCACACCCCCTCCTTGCCTGAACTATCTTGGGCCTAAACCCATATTACTAAACAACACCCCTTGTTTCTGTTGCACAACTAGAAATACACCCCCCCAGATTTGCTTAAATTATTATTTTTTATTATTTCTTTTATATCATTTTTATACTACACTTTATTAATTATTTATTTCTTTTTTTTTTCATTTATAATTATTATTATTACTATTAATTTTTATTATCATATTTTTCTATTATTATTATTATATTATTATTTGTTATATGTAAATATTGTTATATTAGCATATAAATTATTTTCTCAAAAAAACTCATGTACATATATTATTTTCTCATATATTGCATTAAATCTTTTTTTATCATGCATTAATCAATATTTTCGCAATTATTACAGTTAAAAAACACAAACCATACATCAAACTATTTTCGCGAACTAATTAAGTTAATCAACAGTCTTTTTTGTAAATGGGTTTCAAACTAATTTTGGCTTACTGCGTCCTCAATCAAAAATCTCCACAGTCACTACTCCTGACCGAGTGCGAAGTGATTCAAAATATATTTGCAAACCCCTAAAAGACACCAACCCATACGAACTACGAATTAGGACTCTGATTCCTCATAAGAGGATATGTAGGCACGCGATCTAAAATCATGGCGAGTCTTGCTAATTAAAACTTAAAACCCTGTTTACCCCAAACCTAAACCTAGAGCTTAATATCCTTGCGAACAAGATGGATGAAAGGTGCCTAACACCTTCCTTTCGTCTAATTGAGTCTGAAACCTAGAATCTTTGTCCGCAAATTAGGGTTTTCTGTTAGGTTCCTTTCCCTAGGATAAAAACTAATAGTGGCGACTCTTGATTAAAAAACCAGTTGCTACACTAGGCCTACGATACAATCTTCAAATCTTGCTGATACTATTCACCTTGTTATGTCAAATCAACTTGGAGATACCATGAAAAAACAACATGCAACATTGGAGAGTCGGTGACAAAAGAAAAAAGAGCCAATGGTTTAAAAGGAGAAAAATATCAAAAGTATTTACAATATATTTGGTGCATGAACATACGAAACATTTGGTGCATATACATATACATTTGTGTTTCATATCAATTTAGGGCATCGTGCATGGCATTTTCAAATCTACTTTGGGTAAGAATACTACAAATTTTCTTGGGGCCTATTGTTGAATTAGCTTATCTACGCAAAACAAACAAACACCTTGGTTGAGAACAGACACAACCGGTAAACTTCGATCTTATCTTTGATTTAGTTATCTAAGATTCGATTATCAAAATACTTTTCAAATTTCAAACTCGCATCATTACAAAATTGGCTAATAAAATGTAAAAAAAATGGTTAATGAAGTGATGTTAGTTCATGTTGGGTCATGCTGGTTATGACCTCTGTGTCGTATCGGTTCAACATAAATGGCAATTATACCACTGTTATAGAGGCTAATCGGGGTTTGCGTTAGAGGGATCCCATGTCTCCCCTTTTGTTTATCATAATGATGGAATACTTAAATAGATACCTCAAGCGTTTGAAAAATAATTCAAACTTTAACTTTCATTCAAAGTGCGAAAAACAAAACATCACGAATTTGTGCTTTGTGGATGATATGTTGATGTTTTCAAGGGGTGATCTTGAATCAGTTAAGCTCATGATGAATGCGTTTATGGTTTTTTCAAACTCCACGGGCCTTAGAGTACGACCTGCAAAGTCTTTTATTTTCTATGGTGGAATAGAGAATCAGGTGAAGGATGATATCAGAAAGTTTATTGGTTATGCAGAGGGAGCCCTTCCATTTTGTTACCTTGGTGTGCCAATGTCTAGTAAGAGATTGAACATTCATGACTATGGAAGCCTCATTGACAATATTGTTCACAAGATTACTCATTGGAGCTCGTGACTGCTTACTTATGCGGGCAGGTTGCTCCTTCTCAAGAGTGTTCCGTTTGCGATTTCACATTATTGGTTGCAGTGCCTTCCATTTCCTAAGTATGTAATTCATAAGATTAACTCAATTTATCGAGTGCTCTTGTGGACTGGAACAAGTGGGAATAGTCGCAAAGCCCCAGTTGTTGGGAAAAAGGTTTGCAAACCAAAGCGTTATGGTGGTTTGAACCTGGTTAACCTTGAGACGTGGAACCAAACAACTTAATTGAAGCTTTTGTGGAATCTTAGTGGAAAATCGGACAGCTTGTGGGAGAGATGGGTGCACACGTACTATTTCAAACACCAAGATGTTATGGATGCTAAAGTGACAAAGAATGCGTCCTAGATCATGAAAGTTGTGTTGAATCAAAGAGATGAGATCGTACAGAGTCAAACCTGGAAGGATATGCTGCAACAAAACAAATTCCATATGGCCAAAATATATTAGAATTTGCAGAAAAATGTGCAACCTGTATCGTGGAAGACCATGTTTTATGAGAATTTCGCTAGACCAAGGGCAAAAGTTACGCTTTGGATGGCGTGTAATACGCGTTTGGCAACTAAGGCTAGACTGTATCGGTATGGTGTGGTAGAAAACTCCAAGTCCTCCTTATATGCAGAAGATGAAACGCAAACCCACCTTTTGTTTGATTGTGTGGAAACCAAAAAAATATGGTTGAAAGTCCTTGATTGGCTACAAATCTCTCATATTGCAGGTGATTGGGATCAAGAACTTGAATGAATTGTCAAGAACACTAAAGGTAAAGGGCCCCGAGCTAAAATTCTGAAGCATGCAACTACGGAGAGCATATACGAGGTTTGAAGCTATCAGAACAATATTTGTTTTGGTAGTGGTGTACTTGCACAGAAAATTGAAGAAAAAGTCATAAACATGATAGTTTATAGAAGGTGGACAAATCAGAAATTACGTCAACACTTAGATAGGTTGATACTTTAAAATTAGTATCTTTATTTTTTGTCGGGTTTAATCTTTTGAGTTGGATCATGGTGATCGCTTTTATATATCTGTTTTTGAATTAATCAAAATTTCTATTGATTAAAAGAAAACACAATGCATCTAAAGCACATATCAATACCTTATCTTATTCATTTGTTCTGAAAAATGAACATAGCAAATATAGAATCCATTCAACACTAAAACTTAAACATTTTATTTTTCTCAAAACAACACCAAATTCATCATAACAACAACACATATAACACACAATTTCACATCATCTCAATCTGACTACTACGCTTATTCTTCTTGGTAGCAGCAACTTCAACATCTTCATACAAAGAACTTGCATATTTCGAACTCGAATTCTCAAGTTTATCACCTTGACCCCAAATTGCATAGGCCTCTTCACCATGAGCAGCCTCATCACCAATCTCCATATCCTCTTCGGACATTCTCAACGGAACAAAGACTCGAATCAGAAGACATATCAAACTCGTGCTAATAACATTAACAAAGATAACAAACAAAATTCCAAGGAGTTGGATTCCTATTTGTCTGAATCCGGTGCTCGCTATGTTCATTTGGATTCCGTATAAAAGACCAACGTATTTGCTATAAGCACCGTAGAACAAGTAGTTTAGTTTTGGTTCGGCAAATAGACCGGTGAGAATTCCTCCAAGACTTCCTGCAATTGCATGAGTGTGTAACACTGCCATTGTGTCGTCTACTTTTTGAAGTAGCTTTGATCTCTTGTGGATTACCATCATGGTAAACCATGGAATTGAGCCGGAGAATAGTCCCATTATAAGTGCTGCCCAACCTTGTACAACACCTGAGTAAGATCGATAAAATAAGAATCAGTTATAACATTATACAACTGCATAGACTAATCTCTCGAACTGAGTAGTACCAGTAGAACCATGGTTTGAAGAAATTAGTTAAATATTTACAAACCTGCAGCTGGAGTGATGCAAACCAAACCAGTAATCATGCCTTGAACAGCACCAATAACAGAAGGCTTTCTGAAGAAAATGACATCAAGGAAAACCCAAGTAAGCAAGCTAGTAGCAGTGCAAGCATGTGTGTTCAAGACAGCCAAGGAAGCATCTAGTCCAACTGAGTAAGGATCTCCTCCATTGAAACCTGTCCATCCCATCCACAACAGTCCTGCTCCAGCCAACATAAGAAGTAGATTGTTTGGTGGAAACCTTTCCCTATCTTTGTTTAGTCGCGGTCCAACCTACCAAATCATCATATATACTTCTTATTCAGATAAAAACGTGCAATACAAGGACTTTTAAAGATTTCTACAAATACTAGTTTCAGAGTCTGTCTTTGAGGACGTACAGGGCTTAAAATTTAACTGTAGTTAAATAAGGTTTTATAAAATATTTGTCAGCGCTCTACACAGGATCTCGAAAAATATGAGATTGTTCAGACTAGTTTTGTCTAAATATGTTTAGTTATAAGCATATAAAAATCATTATCACTTACCCAATAAGCGGCGGTGAAACCAGCGACGCCGGAAGATAAATGAATAACATAACCACCAGAGTAATCAATGATCCCCAATTTAGAAAGAAATCCATTAGGACTCCAAATACTAAAAGCAGTAATAGTATAAGAAAAAGTGAGCCATAAAGGAACAAACAACATCCAAGCATAGAAGTTCATTCTTCCAAGCAAAGCACCAGCAATCAAAATCAAAGTAATAGCAGCAAAAACACACTGAAAATAAACCATAGTAGCAATAGGAAAAGCTCCTAAAAAAGCTTGTTTGAAAAGATACTTTTCATCAAGTGCAAGTGCTGGTTTACCCCAAAATGGTAAAAGCCTATCACCAAATGACATTCTATAACCCCAAATGACCCAACAGAAAAACACACATGCAAATGCATAGAGTGTCATGAATGCTGAATTCACTGCCCATTTCTTTTTCACCGCGCCACCGTATAATATTATTAGTCCCGGAACACTTTGCAGTCCGACTAACGTCGCAGCCATCAGCTGCCACGCATTGTCGGATTTGTTTAGCCATTCGGGACTCCCGTCGGACGGTAGAAGGTTCGACGGAAATGGAACTCCGGCCATTTTAATTTCCTTTTGAACAAAATAACTTAGTGATTAAGTGAAAACTAAGATGAATTATGTGATGTGGTGAGAGTTGATATATATATTTGGAAGACAATGTTTTGATTCTCACGACTAGCTGTATATGTATTAGTTTTTAATATTCATTGTAAAATTTTCTTAGGCTATGTCGCTCATAAGATATGTAACATTGAATTGAATAAAATTTATAAGCGGACATTACTATTTTTGTTACCAATCACATCAAGGCTTATTATTATGCTATCATCATGTTGGTACATTCATGTACTGTCTCTGTCTCATATGCTTATTTTATTGATAATGAATGTTGTGAATGTTCGTGTGCTATCATCATGATATTCATAATCATGTTGGTTACAAAACTAGAGTATTTATATTTATTATGTATATGCTGAAAACGGCTTATGTTGTTCTTCTTCTTCTTAAAATGTCTTGTTCTTGTATTGCTACATTTTGCATATGTGCAAAATGTATCCACTATTGTTCTAGCACAATAAGGTTATCGAAATGGTAATTTGAAATTAAGATTTTGTTTGCGAGTTTAGAGAGGAAGGAAAGATTTGAAAACAAATTTTTTAAAATATAGAAAAATATTTAATATTTTTTAAAAAGAATGATTTTTTATAGTATTATAAAAGAATGTTAAGAAGGAAAATGTCACTTGGACTGTGTTTTGTAGGGAATTTTTGAGGAAGTATTTTCTTGAAGATGTCCGTGGTAAGAAGGAAGTTGAGTTTCTTGAGCTGAAGTAAAGAAGTATGTCGGTTGTTGAGTATGTTGTAAAGTTTGTTGAGTTGGCTAAGTTTTATCCGCACTATAGCAAGGCAAATGTTGAGTTTTCAAAGTGCATCAAGTTTGAGAACGGGTTGCACCCAGAGATCAAGAAGGCAGTTGGATACCAGAAGATTCGTGTCTTTGCTGATTTGATTGATAGTTGCAGGATTTATGAAGAGGATAATAATGCTCATTATAAGATTATCAATGAGAAGAGGAGTAAGCACCAACAGAATCGTGGTAAGTCATACGATGTCTCAGCTGGTAAAGGTAAACAGAAATTTGCTCGGGGTCAGAGAACTAGTGGGGGAGATGCTCCTGCTGGTGTAGTTTATTTCAAATGTGGAAAACCTGGGCATAAGAGCAACGTGTGTACTGCTGAGGTGAAGAGGTGTTTCTGTTGTGGTAAGACTAGACATGTTGTATCTGAGTGCAAGCATAAAGAGATTATTTGCTTCATTATGGTGAAGAAGGACACGTTGGTAGTAAGTGTCAGAAGCTGAAGAAGGCGCAAACCAGTGGAAAAGTGTTCGCTTTGGCTGAGAATCAGACGGCTAATGAGGACAGACTCATCAGAGGTACATGTTTCATTAATAGTACTCCTTTTTAATTACTATTATTGATATCGGTGCTACTCATTGCTTTATTGCTGCTAATTGTGTTGAAAGATTGGGCTACGTCATATAATGTTTGAGGGACATAGAATCCCCGTAGGTGATAAAGCCTTCGCCTGAGGGACTCAGTACCTCTTAGGGAGGGATTGCTTCCAAAAATCATGACTAAGGGGCGTGACCTATATCAAGCCTCGGAGACTTGGTGTCAAGTCTTGCTAGAGGAATCCATAAAAGTCCCACTTGAAAGGTTAAACGTCCCGCCCGAGGGACTCGGCGTCCCCCCAGTCGAGCTATGTGATATAACATTTGAGGGACTTATAATCCCCAGAGTTGATAAAGCCTTTGCATGAGGGACTCAGTACCTCCTCAGGTGAGATTGCTTCCAAAATCAAGCCTAAGAGGCACAACCTATATTAAGCCCCAGAGACTTGGTGTTAAGTCTTGCTAGATGGCTCGATAGAAATCCCGCTTAAAAGGTTAAACGTCGTGCTTAAGGGACTCAGTGTTTCCCCTACCAGGCTACATGATATAATGTCTGAGGGACTTAGAATCCCCAGAGTTGATAAATCTTTCGCTTGAGGAACTCAGTACCTCCTTGGGTGATATTTCTTTTAAAATCACGCCTAAGGGGCGCGACCTATATCAAGCCTCGGCAGACTTTGTGTCGAGTCTTACTATAAGGCTTGATATAGATCCCGCCTGAAAGGTTAAGTGTCCCGCCTGAGGGACCCAGCGGTCCCCCAACTGGGCTTAGTGATATAATATATGAGGGACTTAGAATCCCCAAAGTTAATAAAGCCTTAGCTTGAGGGAATAAGTACCTCCTCGGGAGAGATTGCTTCCAAAAATCATGCCTAAGGAGGGTGACCTACATCAAACCCCAAAGACTTGGTGTCAAGTCTTTCTAGAGGGCCCAACGGAAGTCCTGTCTAAAAGGAGACACATTATGTCGAAGGACTTGATGCCTTATTGTCCAAGTTGCATAGTAGTAGATTTGTAAAGACCTGGTTCCTAAAGTTCAATTAGAACTTCATAAAGGAAAACATCGATCCTCGGAATACTCCCATTATACGCAGGTAAAAAATACTTTGCCCTCAGCTGGAGAACTCGTGTTTGAGGGACTGTGTAGTGTTATATTGTAAATAATCTCTCCTAGGGAGACACATTGGGACCTCCCTAGAAAAGATATATGACACTAGGCCGCATGAAGGGAAGAATCGTCTTGCCCTTATGTTTTCCTCACCTCTTGAGAGAAGATACGCGGGATAAAACGTGTCTTGGATAGAGAGAAAGTCATAGTCATTTCCTATCCACATTTCCTTTGAAAATAGAGATCCAACTGTCCACCTCTTGACTTGGTGGGTGGCAAACTTTCCCAAGAAAATCCTAGGGATCAGAAACTCTTATAAATACATTATTTCTCAAGAGGATAAGGGACTCGAGTCTTATTCTCAAGTCATACACACTCAATATTTCCAACTACTACTCAGAACGTGTAATATACCTACTAAGGCCTTTGAGTTTCCTTGTACTTGTAGGGGTAACACGCACACACATGTACTTTTTGGATAGTATAAAGATCATCTTCATTCAATTCAAATTGAACATGTGTGTCCAGATGAAGAATTAATCACTTGTATTCAGATGATGTTCATATGATGAAGACATGTTATGATGAGTCACCACAAATAATATTCTTTAAACCATTATATCATGAATTTTGTGTCAGAACAAGGAATAAAATGATAAGGTTTCATACAGGTAGAATAATTCCAAAATAAAAATGATTGTTATGGATAAATTATTAGAAAATAAAATATCCTGGTCATATTTATAAGCATAAAAGTTAAATGTTGAAAGTTACCAATCTGCACTAATTTATATAAGAACTTGAACAACAGTCTAAACTTTTGTAAGTTTTTCGTTTCATTTTAATATTATCAACGAAGGTACACTTGGACACATTTTCACTTTATTCACTATTCTTTCGTAGAAAAGGT
The DNA here is from genome assembly GCA_948472305.1 of Vicia faba. Lineage (NCBI taxonomy): Eukaryota > Viridiplantae > Streptophyta > Magnoliopsida > Fabales > Fabaceae > Vicia > Vicia faba. The sequence continues at coordinate 1,217,553,500 of OX451738.1, read as the reverse complement.
ATACCCTTATAACCGAGGTTCATTAATTTTACCGCTCTATGTAAGTTGTACTAAACAAGCATCTTTGTAATTTCCCAAGTCCTCTAGTGTAAGGCATGGAAGACCTTTCAATTTTAAAGCAAGGAAGACCGTGCAATTGTAAGGCAAGGAATTCCTTTAGTGAGAGGCAAGAAAACCTTCTAGCACTCACATCTTTTGCCCAATTGGTGTTTGTATACTTAACATATAAGTGTGATCCTTATAACTAAAAACAATCCCCTGACAAAGTGACATTTTCATATACTTAAGAGAGGAGGCACACACACATATGGAGCTTAACCTACATAATCCCTAAGATTTTGGAATAGATTAAATTAAAAAGTAGATGGTATATAAACAAAGCTACAATATCGCAACAACTATAAGTACTTTTTTTAACTTGTCCAAATGTATCATAATTCATAACAAAAAGTGTACAACAACTACCTCCTATTAGGGAAACATTCACCCTCTTCTGGAGCCATGCAAACTTTGATGGGATGGTTTATCAATCTTGTGTAATCCAACGCAAGAGCATATTAGGAAAATCATAGGGTTGAATGATGCATGTAGCCATAGGCGTCAAGTAAAGAAAGGTTTGGTTGTTATTGTATTATCCACATATAGAGTTTAGCTTTAGAATACATGACCACATTGTAGAATAAGAAATCGTATAAAAACTGCATATATAAACCAGTTAACATAATTTACCATAGCATGACTTAAAACATTAAGCATGAACTCATATATGTTAACACTTGATCATTCCATATACGACCAAATATGAATCTTTATTATTTGAGGTATAATACATTTTTACAGAATTGGGAACATCTCATTTTTCTTTGCATTGTTATGCATTACTGCTTTAACATGATATATAACCACATAAATGATGCCAATCTAACATTAGATTCCAATAATATACTTGAACAAAACCATGTTCTCATACCATACCTTTGACTACATTATTAATAATAAAACCCCAACAACATTTAATTTGAATATGTGTCTTTGTAAATAAAAAACTAGTAATGAGAAATACATTACAAGTCAATATATTCAAATTAAAATTGGAATATATGGGGAAAAATAATTTTGAAAGTGTAAGTCTTTGTTTTGAATAAGGAAAATGGCAGAGAAGAAGTGTGTAGATGTGTTACTGTGAAGCTTTCTTTTTTTCTTTTCTTTTCTTTTTTTAAAACTTTCTTTTATTTAATGAAAAACTAATGTTTAATACAAAGAAAAATAATAATTTAATAAAAAATAGTGCTCCCTAATTCTAGCAACCACTACTAATTAAGTGAAAAACAAATAAGAAACTAACTAATAAGCTGAAAAATAGGAAACTAATTTGTCCACTAACAATAAAATAATAGATATTCTACCTTAACATATTCAAAAGAAAAAATATAGCATCCAAAGACACATTTCAACCCTGCTCTTTGCCTTGGAGGCTGAAATTCCAAGTTTTTTCTTGAAAATTCAAACCTGCTAGGTAGAAACAACTTGGTAAACATATTTTGGTCTTCTATTTTGCAATAAACCAAACATACATCACAATTTTCTTGAACTTCTCTTAAGTAAAATAAATTGACATTAAAGTTTATCATCTTCTCATTAAATATTGGATTTAATGAGATTTAAATAGTTGCTTGATTATCACCAAAAAAATTTATGAAAGCTATATAGTTGAAACCAAGATTTATTAATTTTACCAGAGTTGTTCTAAACAAGCATATTTATGAAAGGTACTTCATCCGTCCTATATTATAAGTAAAAGTTACTTTTTAGGTTCATTGAATATTTAATGTATCTGATTTATATATAGATCAAATTCATTAGATATTCAATAAATCTAAAAAGTAAATTTTGTTTATAATATGAGATGGAGGGAATAAGATGAGTAAATAATTTTTTGAATTTGAATTGTATCATTTAGAAATGGTGTGTTTCTCCTTTTATATAATGGGGTGGTTATAAGAACTTGTTAGTCTTGAAGTGTAGGATGTGGAGAGTTGTTGGATTGATTATGGATCCAAATCTCATGTGCTCTACCCCAGAATAATGTTCCTATCCAACGGGTCATATGGTGGATTATTTCTTTCTCTGGGCAGAGGCTGCAAGGACTTCTAGTTGACCCAGGACAATTTTATTGGCAGCTACATCATGAAAGTTGTGTCAATGTAAGGAATAAAATAATATGGTTTTGTACATATAGTATAATTCCAACAGATAAATGATTGACATAAACAAATTATTATCAAATCAAATATTCAAGGCTTATATATAGGGATCTAAATTAAATGTTAGAAAGTTACCAATATACACTAATTTAAACAAGAATTTAAACACCAAAAATTTTGTGTTTTGCATTTCACTGTAATATTAGCAAAGAAGAAATACTTGAACATAATTTCTCTTTATTCATTATTCATTCTTAGGAAAGGTATACACTTGTAACCAAAATTTATTAGTTTTACTACTCTATGTGAGTTATTCTAAACAAGCATCTTGAAATTTCTCAAGTCCTCTAGTATGAGACAAGGAAGACCCTTCAATTGTAAAGCAAGGAAGACCCTGCAATTATAAAGCGGGGAAGTGTGAGGCAAGAAAACATAAGACTAATTTGTCTTAGTAGTTATCTCTAGTCCAAGTTAATTATAATGGAAATATTTCGAGTGTGAAGACGCTAAAATAGTCTCTATAGTTAACGAGGTGAATTAGTATAAATTATGTGTGCTGGTATCTTTCATGGTTTCTTTACTTTTGAATGCAATATTTTTTTTTAGAATATCAAAACCATTACAATTCAAACCCACCCACCCACCCCTTATGATTTTATCACATTCACAAAAGACTCTCTATCTCATCTTGATCTCTATGAAAATCCTCTTCGAATTTCCCACAACTCAATGACTCCTTGTCTCACCTCAGTATCAATGAAAATTCCCCTTTAATTTTCCAAGATCTAAAAACTCCTCGTCTCACCTTAACCTTTATGGAAATCCCCCTCAAATTGCCCACGATCTAAAGATTCCTCGTCTCAGCAAGATCTCTATAGGACCTTCGTTCAAGGAAATTCCTCATTATACCCGTATACATTCTCTCAGGCTCTACATAAAATTCCCAAAAATATCCTCTGTTTTCAGAGATGCATCTCCAGACGCACTAAATTTCATTTTTTTGAAAATAAAATTAGGAGATGCACAACCGAAGTCAATTTAAGGGTGTGTTCGGAGATACACTCCAAATACACCTTATTTTTTATTCAAAAAACTAGTTCAGAGATGCATCTCCGAAATAGGTGAGCATATTTAATTACTCACGCCAGACCCTCCCACTTCTCTTTCTTCATTTTCATAAAATCAACTTTCTCTCTATCTCATTATACCCATTTCAAGTTCCCACTCAAGATCAAGTTGTGAAGCTACATTTACTTGTTTCTTACCATTCCCAACTTCTTCTACCTACTTCATTCAACATCAGAGCACTTTACACCCTCTCCAACACATTTTTGAGTAAGTTTCTCATTTAACTTATTTTGATTTTTGATTAATGTATTAGCTCAAATAAGTCAGTTTTAATACATTAGATGCTCAAATAGGTTAGCGTACAAGTTTTGAGACTATGTTTATATGATTTGGATGAGTTTGGATGGGTTTGGATGTTAGGGAAGTTCCATAAAAATGTCTTCCATTGAAGCGGACGAAGCTTTTTTTCGGATATGCATATTCGAACTGTTTTGTTTCAGGTTTTCAGATATGCATATCTGAACTCTTTCCTTCCTCATAATTTTTTTATGTTTTTTCTCAAGAATATGGATGAAAACCAAGGAAGGATGAGACTCGAGTGACCCACCCTAACTGCCTCTGCTCATCGCGAGAGGGCTCGTCAGCACGAGCAGGCTAGAGTCGCCCTCCCTTTGCCTCACAATACGGAGGCATCGGCCTCTAGGAGGAATCGACTATCACGGGGGTCTGGATCCCAGAGTGGTGTGCGTCATGATAAGGATGCCTCAGTTGCACCCCAGGTCCCAGTTGATGAGGATGCCCCCCTTGCATGCCCGTTTCCAAGAGATCTCATAGACATGTATTTACTCATATACTTTGGAGAGCATGTGGCTTCGCATGTATGGAATGGAGAAGTATATTTTTGAACTTCCTCTGGTTTTTGTTTTTTATGCAAATTCAACTCAATTGATCATGTTATATTTTATTTTCAACGGGAGCGTGAATGTCTGAAATGTGTGAATTATGCAATAATGATTCACGATCTTTATCATCCCAGGGAAGCCTGGTTCCGAAATGTACTCTAGAACTCCAGACTTGCATGTCTTTGTTATTCTGGATACACCAACATCATCCATGGCATGCAGGTTGCATTTTCTGAGAGATGGCATAGTGAAACGTCATCTTTCCACCTCCCCATCGGTGAGATGACTATAACACTAGATGATGTAGTATGTCTCATACACTTTTCCATCATAGGAAGGTTGCTTGATCATTCTAAGATCAGTATGAGTGATGTCATTGATATGATGGTGACTTTTTTAGGAGTTGAATATACGGGTGCCTTTGAGCAATGTAGAAGAACCAGGGGTGCACATGTCAAGTTTGCTTGGTTGGAAGAATTGTATGAAAAATCTTGGATACATCTGAACACCCAGACATCGATGATTTCTGGGTTACCTATCCTAGGGAGTGTGCCATGAGGTGTTTCTTCCTATTCTTGGTTGGCACGTCCATATTTGTGGACAAAAGTACAAACTACATAGATGTGGCTTACCTCAAATATTTCGTCGACTTGGAGTCCATTCACGAGTGGAATTGAGGGACTTCATGCTTGATTTACCTGTACTCCAACCTGAATGAAGGTTGCAAATGGACGACAAAGCGGATGACAGGCTCATGCACCCTGCTTACAGTAATATCTAAATCCCACTATTAAATTATAAACTAATATTTTTTCACACTTGTTACTAATACTTTTTTCTTATTCGTTTTCAAGGATGAATCCTTGCTCACTATCATCGCATCCACGGGTTTAAACGTGACCCGTTCTATACTCGTGATTGGCGATTTGCTTATCAATTTATCCCTAGCAGAGAGAATGATCATATCTTGTCGTATTGTGTGTATATTGACCAGACTCAGTATGACAACGTAAAATAGAGGTCATACGATACTCACTGGAACTGAGTTCCATTCGACCATATTTCCTTATACTTTGGATAGTTGGCGTATAGCATCAACATCATGTGCATGTATATGCCCGAGCGGTGCATGCGGTATTTTGGGTACGTACAGATTATTTTGAGGTCCCTTTCCAGACTGCTCTTATTAGTATTGTCCACATAGACTTGAAGAACATTCTGGCGGATTTTGAGAGTCCCCTGTATCAGTGGAATATCAGACTCATGAGGCCACATCTCAGTGGAGTTATATTGATGGTTACATGACATGGTTCTATAATGTGTCACATCCTTACATGTCACAGTACGCTCATGGACGTCCACCTAGACCTGCTCATGAGGAGATTCTGAAGAATGAGCAGGCCATAGATGATCATGTTGTTGACGTGTTGCTGATCTATCAGACCATTATGCGGATGACAATAGAGGACATCGATTTTGGATTGTTCTAGAGAGGTGGCGCCGAAGCGGTTGAGCTAGCACGTTCCTTTCTTGTCGAGGCATGGAATGTCTTGGGTTACCGTTGGCAGAGGAGGAACCAGGTGATTAGGATTAAGCATATTCAGTAGATTATGCTTTTGATTGTATTTGTTTATTTTTCATTGATTTGGAGAATAATTGTTGTACTATTATAATATTTCTAATATTCATTTCTAAAATATTCGATTTTATTAATGCATTACTCGATTCTACAATATTTATTTTTATTAATCGTTGAAACAAATAACGACAATACTACTTGAATTAAAATTAGTTTGAATTGAAAACAACACAATATTTATTAAACTAGTTTTAGAACAAAAACACGGGCAATAATTCAGAGATACATATCAAAATTTACTCCAAGATAGTTTGAATATACATCTCTGAAGTTATTTCTCATTAAAATTGAGTGACTGGTTAATTTTATAAGGATGTATGGTGACTTCGGAGATGTAACTCCAAATTTACCTTAGATGTATTTGGAGATGCATCTCCGAACTAAATTTTACCAAAAAATAATATTTGACGCGTTCGAAAATATATATTTGAATTCACCCAAAAATATTTTTGGATTTTCTGAAGTGTGCATCATATAACAAAAGTGAGATGAGAAATTGCCTCATTCAAAATACTCCCAGCTCAACATGAACCCAAGCAATGGACTTTTTTCCGTATAATATCCTCAACGTGAATGTGACATTTTAAATTGAACTTTAAATCAGTTCTTTGCCATCAACGTTGAGTCTTCACTCTTCATCCTATTAGACTGGGATTGTTCTGGATTGGTTCAACTCACTCCACCTACTACTAACAGTCTGTACAAGACTGGAATTAGGACAATGCCATTGAAGAAGTCGTCAATGCACATAATGTTCCTCATAATTCAGGTCTCCCCGAAACAACTATATAATGCTTTTGAATCAGAGATAAAAATACAAAAAATTTATATTCATATCTCTTACTTCTTCTTCGCTGATTAACTTGAACGTCAGAGTATTTATAAGTACGGCTCCTGCCAGTTCCAATTTAAAGCCTCCACCAGCTTCCACGTCATCCACAAAAACCACTGATCTTGTGGTTCCAGTTCAGTTCACGGCTTCAAATCATTTATCATCAACTCGTACCATGTTCTCCGTGAAGCTCATAGTTAAAATTAGATGTTTAATTGATGCAATGATGTGGTTAAAACAATTTGTATATTGTTGGATTCAATTCGTTCAATTGGAACCAATGAGACCAAAAATTGGAGAATTGTGATGCTTGAGAATCAAAAATGTAACTAATTGTAATACTTAACTAAATGTAGTATAACTACAATTTATTTTCCATCATGTTAGTCTAAATAAAACTTGCAATAATTTATATTTCATCATGTCTGAATCTAATGTTTGTTTGTTTCCAAGTCAAAACTGCTCCAAACGAGCGTTTTTTAAAAGCTAGGATTTGTAGCTTTGTATTTCCACGGCAGAAATGACTGAACGCACGTTTACAAACAATTTCGAACGTGAAACCAAACACTCGCTAAAGGTTACTTAAATAACACTTGCTAAAACACTAGTTAGATTCAAAATAAATTAAATACACACATAAGGTTATCAAATTGTTCACGAGTAACATAGCTAATCTATGTACTCCTCTAAACAAAATTGCTTATGGCTCCATAATATGCCACAAATGTAAACCAAATTACACTATCATACAAATAGCAATAAATATTACCATTGCATACTACCAGTGACCGAAAAAAGTACTTGGAAGATACTAAAAACTTCAGCAACTTCTGTAAGACATCCTCAGGAAAAAGTTGTATATCTCTCCCTAATAGTGTCTCCCAGCACCATGACTTCTCCCCCAACCCGACCCACCCCCATAGTCTCTGCCATCCCTTCCACCACCGTGATAACCATCTCTGCTACCACCTATACCCTGATGATTATCACGTCTTTGCTTTGGTTTTGCTTTTTCAACTGACAACCAAAATTCTCCAAATGCAGTTTGATCAAGTAGTAGTGCCTTCTTATAGCCTTCAATATCCTTGAAGTCCAAATGAGCAAACCTGCAAAATTTGCAATTTCAGATTGGAATGCAATATATGCAAGAGTGCATCACAACTTCCAGTAGACCAATAACCATACCCCTTAATATTACAAGAATCATGAAATCTCGGTAATGAGATCCTCGTAATCTCTCCACAAGGACTGAAATGATTCTTCAGGCTAGCTTTTATCTGAAAGGCCAAAGCAGGTAATAGTTACAGACCGTTCGAACGCAAATATGCAATGCAAGAGATCATGGCAATATATTGTGGGGACAGATATACAACCAAATAATAAGAAAAGAAAATTACTACCTTTTCTTCGGGAAGGGAAGTATCAAATCCGATCACAAATACAGTTAGAGGCTGCAAAGTTTCGCACTTCGAGAATGGAATGCTCACGCTGCTTAAATTATTATCAAGGAAACAGGAAAGACAGATAAGACAAAATATTAAAATGAATCAACGGAAGAGATTAACTGCTTGTTTGCTTGTGCCAGAAAAAAAAATGTTTTTTTAATCGAAAACATGAAAAGATTGTAATAAAATACAACACCATAAGAAAAGTTATTCAATAAAAGTAGTGGTGCTATAGCACTATTGCATAGCAGAATTATAACTATCCGCTATCTGCAGTCTATACTCTATAACATTGTTCTTAAGATTGACGAATATTATATTTCTTGTATAAAAGAGAGAGAACACAATGCATATACATGAGGCTTAACCTACTCAATTGCGAATAGAATCAATTAAAAAGGGATAGTATAGGAATGACCTTAATATTAGGATCAAGATAGAGGACCCAAGTTCTTAGCCAAAAAGTTTTAAATAAGTTTTGTTTCAATGTCTTGATACCCTCGTAATCATCAATTGTAATCACAATGACATCAACATAAACGACTAGAAATATTTACTAGATGATGAGTATTTGAGAAAAACGAAGTGATCAAACTCACAACAGAACACCCCAAAGTGTTACTAACTCGGCTGACATACTTGAGGTGATTGGTTCATATCATAAAGACTTATGCAATTTGCATATCAGACTATGCCCCCTGAGCAACAAAGTCGCCATGCAAGCAAGGCATCCTAAATATCCCATGAGGTTGCTCCACCTAAATCCTGTCCTCCATGTCACCATGCAAGGAGGCATCCTTGATATCCAACTGACAAGGGTTGACGTTTCATGGCTACCATCATTATAAAACTGACTTACTGAGTGGGAGATGACACCTTATAATCTCTTTTCAAACCTTATCTCTTTTCAATTTGGAACCTGTGTCTATTCTAAAACACATCCGTTCACTAAGCACAATCAGGTTGTGATACCATCTTAAGATTGAATTATAGTACTCCCTCCAGTCACAATTATAAGCAACAATAACCACTTTCACACTGATTAAGAAAATTAGTTATGTGCAATTAATTTTCTTGATTTCATGTACAATCAAAATAAAAGTTACTATAATATCCTTAATTATATTTGATTAATCAACTACCAACATTAAATGCTTTTGAATTAAATCAAGGTTATAATAGTAATATGAACATTAATTAGTTTAAAAATTAATGTTTTTTTGCTTATAATAGTGACCAAGATTTAAGATTTTTTTTTTTGCTTATAATAGTGAGTGGAAGGAGTATTTATTTTCCTGTATAAAAGAGAGGAGGCAAACACACATATGCAGAGCTTAACCTACTAGATCACTAAGATTTGGGAATAGATTAAATAAAAAAAGAGATAGTATATAAACAAAACTACAATATCGCAATAATTATAAGAGCTTTTTTGCAAAACTTGTCCAAATGCATCATAATTTCGTAACAAATAGTGTACAACAACTACCTTCTATTGGGGAAACATTCACCCTCTTCTGGAGCCATACCAACTTTGATGGGATGGTTCGTCAATCTTGTGTAATCCAACGCAAGAGCCTGTGATAAGAAAAGCAAATTGATTATTAGCTTAACTTGACTTTGCATGAAAAAATGAATTCAACGGTTATAAGCAAAGAGCATGCAAGAGTGAGAAAAACTATAAGAGAACCTAAACATATCAAATGTCAACCGCTCATCACATAAAATTAATCTGTTAGAACTTGAGAATTACTAGGAACCAAAAGTGAATGTGGTTGCTCATCACATAAAATTAATCTGTTAGAACTTAAGAATTACTAGGAACCAAAAGTGAATGTGGTTGTTCTATTCTGACAAGTATTTGTTACGGGCACAGGAGTGTCATATAAATGTTATCTATTGCAGTTACATAGTCTAAGTGTGGCCATTAGTATTATTAGAGTAACAATTATTATTATTAGGAGCCGTTACAAAATTTAGGCAGAATAAAAAGGAAAACAGAACCATGTTCTGGGTAGGCTAAAAATTAAAGAGATTATGTTTGGGAGGGAGACCAAGCTCTCGAATTCTAGAAAGGGAGAGAACCAAGACTCTCAAATTTTTTGAAAACTCATTGTAATTGCTATTAAATTTTATATTTTAATATAAATTTCTATCAACCGGTATCAGAGAGCACTTTTTTAATCTGGGAGATGAAATTATAAAAGAGAGAGAGAGAGAGAATGGAATTGTCATCAAGAATGGAAGAAACATTTAACCTTTTTAATGAAGTGTTTACAGAAATTAGAGTTCGGAGAAGAGAACTCAAGGTATTAGAACTAGAAATACCGATCTTTGAAGAAAGGGATGTTGCTAGATGGATGATCAAGGTTGAGAAATATTTTGATGTAGGAGATTGTATGTAAAAAAGAAGATCAACTATCAAAAGTTGTGCAGTGGATGCATGGCAGAGCTGTCACATGGTACTAATTATGGGTTTCGGCCAATCCAAGTGTCATTTGGAAAAAATTTACCAAGGTAATTCTCAAGCATTTGAGTCGCTGGAGAATCGAGAACCAAGATTAGTTGTGAAAGAAGAACTCCATATGTGAATCTAATCGGTTGAGAGAAAGGGTATGAAGCCGAGAAGAGAAAGAAACTTCTTGCCTGATTGATGCACTTTTATCAGTAAAACCGTCAGGCAAAAGTATTGTTATTTGTCAAATATCAGTTACATGCATAGGAGCGCCTATTATAAATGTTATTTATAACAATTACATAGTCTAAGAGCAGTTATTAGTATTATTAGAATAACAATTATTATTATTATGAGCAGTTACAAAACTTAGACAGAATAAGAAGGGAAACATGACTATGTTCTGTAAGGCTTAAAATTAGAAAGATGTCATATTTGGGAGGGAGACCAAGCTCGAATTCTTGGAAGGGAAAGAGAACTAAGACTCTCGAATTTCTTGGAACTCATTGTAACTGCTCTTAAATTTTATTGTTTGCTATGAGTTTTTATCATAAACATTAAGAAAAATCATAGGGTTGAATGATGCACGTAGCCATAGGCGTCAAGTGAAGACAGGCTTGGTTGTTATTGTATTATGTACAGAGGTCAGCTTTAGGCATAATCACTAAGGAAAATCATAGGATTGATTGAATAATGCATGTAGCCATAGGCGTCAAGTGAAGAAAGGCTTTATTGTTATTGTATTATGCAGAGGTCAGCTTTAGGATACATGACCACACTGGGGGATAAGAAGGCATATAAAAGTTGTATATATAAATTAGTTAACACAACTTACCATAGCATGACTTAAAACATTAAGCATGAACTCATATATGTTAACACTTGATCATTCCCAATACAACCAAATATGAATCTTTTATTATTTGAGGTATAGAATTGAGAACATCCCCTTTTCCTTTGCATTATTATGCATTAGTGCTTTAACATGATATGTAACCACATTCATGATGCCAATCCAATATTAGATTCCAACGATAGGAATATAATTGAACAAAACCATGTTCTCACACCATACCTTTAACTACATCAATAATAATAAAGCCCCAAAAACTAGTAATGAGTAAGACATTACAAGTCAACATATTCAAATTTAATCCTGGACTATATGGGATAAATATAGCTTCGAAAGTGTAGTTTTTGTTTTGAATAAGAAAAGGAAAATGGCAAAGATGGAGCATGCACAAGTATTGCTGCAAAGCTTACTTTTATTTAATGAAAAACTAATGTTTAAATACAAAGAAAAAATACAGCATCCAAAGGCACGTTTCAACACTCCTCCTTGCCTTGGAGGCTGCAAATTTCAAGCTTTTTTCTTGAAAATTCAAACCTACTGAGTGGAAACGACTTTGTAAACATATCAGCAGCTTGATCTTCTATTTTACAAAAACTCAAATTTACAACACCATTTTCTTGCACTTCTCTTAAGTAAAATAACTTGACATTAAAGTGTATGGTCTTCCCCTATGATGCATAGATACGGGTACGGTACCCGGTGCGGGTACTGGTACCAGTACGAGATACGACATTTATAAAAAAATTAAAGTACGGAAAAGTTAATAAAAAGTACGAGTTTTTTATAAAATGTATGAATAAATAACTAAATTGTTAGGTTCATAACAATATATCACTACAAAAGTTTTAAAAGATAAAAAATATTGTTAAGATACAATAAAAAAATTAAAATACCTAAGTTTACTATTATTGATATTTGAGAAGAGCACAAATTTCACTCAAAATCGAGTAACGAGAAAAAATAAAATACCATGAGTACGGTACGTGCACCCGGTACGGGTGCGTACCCAGTACTAATACTTCACCATTTTAGAAGCACCCATGCTTTAGAGGTCTTCCCATGAAATACTGGATTTAATGAGATTTAAATGGTTGTTTGATTATCAACAAAAACTTGTGTACTTTTTGCTCTTGCTTCAAGCCCAAATCTGTTAAGATATTCCTTAACCAAATAGCTTGTTTTACCGTTGTTACAGCTATAAACTCAGCTTCTACTGTTGACTGAGTTACAATTTCTTGCTTCTTTGATCACCATGAGAAAGCCCTTGAACCTATGTTGAAACAATACCCTAAAGTACTCTTCATTTCATATCATCCAATCTACCAGCCCAATCACTGTTTGAATAGCCAAATAATTTTGAAGAATTTTGAAGTCTTTGACCCTGTTGTACTTGACTTCATAAAGGACAGTTCGTTTAATGTATCTTAAAACTCTTTTTGCTGCCATCAAGTGCAATTCACTAGCACAATACATGAATCTTGACAACAAACTCACTGAGAATAAGATATCGGACCTTGTAGATGTAAGATACATTTCACATCCAATCAAGCTTCTGAAATGAGCTTCATCAACTTTATTAGCCCCATCCTCCTTGATGAATTTCTCCTTTTGATTCATAAGAGTGTTCATTATTTTGCATTCATCAAGCTGAAATTTTTTTTAAATCTCTTTTGCATATTTTTTCTGACAAATAAAAATTTCATTCTTCTTTAGACTGATTTTCATACTCAAAAAATAAGTCATAAGACCAAGATCAATCATCTCAAAGACATCTTTCATTTCTTGCTTGAGTTCTTCAACTAGTGCTATGTTGTTTACTGGTACTAAAAAATCATCAACATACAAAGAAATGATTAAAATATCAACACCAACATGTTTGACATAAAGTGTAGCTTCAGAGGTAAGCTCTTGGCTGGTAAAGCACCTTCAACCATACAATCTTGCCTTATAAGCCTTTGTTGCTCTTGAGCTTGCAAGGCATGTATGACTTCTGTTAAAGTGATCTTACAAAGATCATTTGTGTTCTCTAGAGACTAAAAATGCCTCATATCTTTTCGGCATTGTAACTAAAAAAAATTCTACAATTCTGGAATCAGCAAAACTAGTACTGAGTAATCTAACTTTATTTGCAATGGAAACCAATTTGTCTGAGTATTCTTTGATTGTCTCGGACTCTTTCATTCTAAGCAATTTGTCTGACTATTTTTTGACTGATTTTCATACTCAAAAAATAAGTCATAAGACCAAGATCAATCATCTCAAAGACATCTTTTATTTCTTGCTTGAGTTCTTCAACTAGTGCTATGTTGCTTCTTGTTACTAAAAAATCATCAACATAGAAAGAAATGATTAAAATATCAACACCAACATGCTTGACATAAAGTGTAGCTTCAGAGGTAAGCTCTTGGCTGGTAAAGCACCTTCAACCATACGATCTTGCCTAATAAGCCTTTGTTGCTCTTGGGCTTGCAAGGCATGTATGACTTAAGTGATCTTACAAAGATCATTTGTGTTCTCTAAAGAGACTAGAGATGCCTCATATCTTTTCGACATTGCAACGCCCGTAATTTAATTAATTATTTAATTAAATTATTTTTGGAATATTTGTGAAGATGTGTTATAATTAATTGGATTTATTTTATTAAGTGGAGAAATAATATTAGAGATATAATATTATGTGGTGAAATAATATTAGAAGTGTAATATTATTTAATGTGGGCTTATTTTGAAGAAATAGAAGTAATAAGGGGGGGTGTTGGTTTTAAGCCCAATAAGGAATAATAGAATAATAGGGTTATTTTATTATTTGTTAGAAGGAATAGAAAGAAAGAAGCAGTAGAAAGAATAAGGATTTGGAAGAGAACGTGCAAGCTGCTAGAGAAAGTGGAAAATGGCAAGAACGAGAATTCAACCGGAAACTGTAGAGCGACCTTCAATCCAAGGTAAGGGTGGGGTTCTGACTCTATAATTGGGTTTATGATAATTGGTACGTGGGATTAGCGGTGATTGTTGTCTTGTTCTTGAATTAAGAATATATGATTGATGTATGATGAATATTTATGTCTTGATGTTGTTAAAACGCTATAGAATTATAAGGTAATTATGGGTGATGAATTGACATGATTATAATAAGTTTTAGGGCTTTAGTTATGGAACCGTAGTGAGATGCAGTGATGAAAAGCGTAGAACATAGCAGTAATGAAAACGCAGAAGTATGCTGGAATGAAACCAGGCGCTACTGTTTTAGAATAATGAGTTAATTTGGAGAATAGAATTTGTCAATACTGTTCTTAGTTAGGTTGATATCAGGCAAAGAATTAGAACAATAATAGGATGAACAGAAAATAACAGTTCTGATGTTGGACGTAGGTTGTCAGAAGTTGCGTGGCTTAGTGAGAGGTAGAAACTCTGATGCTAGAAATTGCATGGGTTAGACGCTATGTTGTCAGAGGACTGAGTCATCAGAAGTTGCTTTAGTCAGAATTTGTATTAGTCAGAAGATGGGGTTAGTCAGAAGCTGTGATGATCAGAAGTTGTATCTGGTCAGAAGATGGGGATTAGTCAGAAGTTGCATTGATCAGAAGTTGTATTTGGTCAGAAGATGGGGATTAGTCAAAGGTTGCATTAGTCAGAAGTTATAGTAGTCAGAAAATTGTGCCGCCAGAGGTTGTGTCATTAGAAGCTGCGTATTAGAGATGGTGTTGGTTAGAGGTTGCGTGGTCAGAAGCTGGGATGGCCTTTACACTGTTTTCGTACAGAATGTAGACGTTAGATGCTTAGAAGCTGTTGTTTGAGCTATAACAGTAGGATTGTGTCGGTTTTGACGTTAGAGTTGCAGAATGACAGTGTTGATGTACTGTGGAAATTAAAATACTGTTGAGTTGTTAGTGAGAAGTTATTAATAATATTGTGTTGATGATTTATAATAAATAAATAATGTTTAATAAATTATTGTGATGATTTGAGATGTTGATTATTTGAGATGTTTTTGAGATGTTAATTTGAGATGTTTTTGAGATGCTAATTTGAGATGTTATTTTGAGATGTTAATTTGAGATGTTTGAGATGATTTGAGATGTTGTTAACTTGGGTGTCATTACATTCATGATTATGTCGCATACATTGCATTTTTTTGAGATGGAGCTTATGCTCGTTGAGATGGCCTGGATTGGCAAATTTTGAGATGAAGGCTATGCCTTGTTGATGCCTCTATTAATTGGCAAATTTTTGAGATGGGAGTTCTGCTCCAATGGTACCACATGCATTTGCATAGTATTGAGTCGCATTATACGATTTCATGAAGAAGTGTATTGAAATTCTGGCTGCAGATACTCAATGTCACGTTCAATGTTATGACACCGTATCTGACTTTCTATAAGACAGTAAATACAAAAACAGTAAAGAACACAGTCAATTGTTTACCCAGTTCAGTGTGCAACAACACCTACTCTGGGGGCTACCAAGCCAGGGAGGAAATCCACTATAAGAGATATTAATTCAGGAATAAACCAACCAGTTTATCTCCTTCACTTAAGACCTACCCAATGCAACTTCAATCTAAGTACAACTTAAACCTGAGTTCCTACTCACTCCCCCTCAATCACAGCAGTGATACTTAAAACAATTGACTAATGATTTAATGAAGACACTCTTCAAAACATACACTTGATTATGCTTCACAGCTTTTTAATCAAGCAACACAAACACTCTTGCTTCACAGCTTTGAGTGATACATAAACCTAACTTGACTTTGCTTCAAAGCTTTAGTCAAGAGACACAAAACACTCTAGCTTCAAAGCTTTGAGTGATACAAAACCCTTACAATTAAAACCTATTCCAAGTCACTTATCACAATGATACTTGCTTGGATTACAATAGTTAAAACTATACAGCTTCTAAATGATCTTCTATCAAAAGGGATAAATTCCAAACAGCAGCCCTGTTGAATATATAGCAGCTGCTTCTTCAGTTAGGGTTTCCACAAAAAGCTAGGGTTAATTCCGTTTGACCTTAAGACTTGGTCACAGGACTTTATCAACCAGGTTAGGGTTGAGCTAGGTTAACACCAAGTCCACGAGAGATTCTGTTCTGGAAAGACTGAGTCATTTTCCTGAAAAAACTCAGAATTAACCAAACTGCATAATTGTTAGTTCAGAACGGGATGTCTTAACATTTGTTATGACATCTGAATTCATGTTTACTGATTTTGGTAAATGTGATCATTTTGCAAAAATGCTCAGATACACACTCATAAACATCAGTACCTGTATGCCACTATTTTTCTGCAAAGGTACCTAATAAATCAGTACCTAATAAACTAGAATGTTATGACATCAGTCATGACATTCACACACCTGGTTTTACCAAAAATTCATACCAACACCTAAACAACTACAAACTCCCCCTTTGGCAGATTTTTGGCTAAAGCCCCTAAGCAATCAGAGAATAGATAGCAGCAGAATAAATATGACTGCAGAAAAATATAGTGTTTAATAATGTCTACCAAAATATATCTCCCCCTCTTTAGCCACAAATGGGCCAAAGATTACATGTACTTAAATGTTTATACAGTCATCCAGAAAAAATAATGAAAACAACAACTAAAAACTGAACACACTTGCAAACTCCACCAGCAGCAACTCCTTTAAGCACTGTCCCCTTCAGAGGAGCTAGTTTCTTCAGTACTGAGTTGATCTTCAGCAGCACCCTCTTCCCTTCTGTTTCCTTCAGCTTCCTCCTTTTCTAACCTGGCAATTAGGTTTTCTAGGGTCTTTTTCCTAGTCTCCAGCTCTTTGCAGGTCTCTTTCAATACAGCTATAACATCAGATGTTTTGGACTGAGTCTTTACAGATGATGTCTCAGCTGATGTTATGACAATATCAGGAGCATGAGATCCCTGAAACAGCTTGTAGTGTAACCCAAGAGCAGGAGCTCTTTTGCAAGCAGTATCTCTTGCCACCAGGATATCAGGGTACTGTGCAAGGATAATCCCACACAGGAGGGAGGGAAATGCAATAGGGCCTTTGACAGCAAAGCTACCAGCATGTTTTAGAGTTTGTTCAAAAATATACCTGCCATAGTCAAATTCAGTCTTGGTTCCCACAGCATAAATAAATCTCCCCAATCCTGTGGAGATAGTAGATTTATGGTTTGTAGGGACCCAGTTGGCTGCACCAATCTTGTGCAGGATGGCAAATTTCATGCTTAGTTTGCTGGCATTCAGCTTGCCTTTCAAGGGCCAGCACTTAACTTGTCTTGCTGTGATGGTTTGACAAACTTCATTGTCAGTGACTTCCAGTTCAGGGCAATCCTCATTTGATCTTCCAAGAAATTTGTTAATTTCTGATGGAGAGAAATTAATCCTTCTTCCTCTAACATAAACACATTCAAAGTCAGCTGACCTTCCATCAGCACATTCATCAGACAAGTTTACTATAAATTCCTTGACCAGATTTTCATAGCACTTGGTAAATTTTACCACAGATCAGTCCAGCAGTTTTAATCAGGTCCATGATTTCCTTGCACTCCATGGCATCATTGTTTAGCTCTCTTTCTAAAGCTATTCTCTTCAAGCAAACATACTTCCATCTGTTGGCATTGTCAGGGTGGTGAAAAGAGATGTTGTCTGTTGGGACTTCAAGAACTCTAGCCAATTTGGTGGAGGGGAGTTTCCTTCTGATAGGAATTTCTTCAGCATCAATCTCAAACTCTGATTCCTCATCAGAATCAGAAGACTCGGGTTCTTTTCTCTTCTTTGTAATTGGTTGTCTACCAGTATGCACCTGGGCTTTCACCTTCCCTTTGGACTGACCAGTTTTCACAGATTCTACCCCAGTCTTGCCTTCAGCCTTGGATTTCTTATCAGCAGGTTTCTCTTTGGTCATACATTTTGCAGCATTCTGATTACCCTTTCTTTTCATCATTCTCCTAGCTATGCTAGGGTTTACATTGGCAATTAGATCATTGTCTGAGTATTCCTCATCCACATCAATGACAGGTGGATCAACAGTCTTCTCTGAAGGGTTCTGAATGTTGTCATTTTGTGTCACAACATTCTCAGAGACATCTACATTTGCTTCAACATTTGGGCTTGCTGATTCTTGATTTAATGGGACAGAAATCCCCGGTACAGAGTGGTTTTCGCTTAGTATTCTAGTAACAAGCCTAGCAATTGCTTGATGAACTTGAGTTGATCCTTCCCTATTTGGTACAGAGGAAGAAGGATGAGAAGGATTACCAGAAGCAGTAGCTTGAGCTCTTCCTGCATGCCTAGTTCTCAGCTTTTTGACTTTGGAGGGGTCAGTTGCCATTTCTCTGAGAGGAGTGATCTCCAGGACTTCAGAATCTATGCATGTGGTGATTGCTCGAGAATCTTGGTCAGATGATGAAGATGAAGTTGTCGCCTTGGTTGAAGATGATGTTTGAGACATTTTGATTGACTTAGAGCACCAGTAGCAATTTGAGAGAAAACTTTGATTGAGAGAAAGGAACAGGTTGCAAAGTCGAGAGAGGTAGGGGGCAAATGAGAGTCTATTCAACTTCTTAATAATTTTGAAAGAACATATGATTAACCCACTAAAAATAGTCTTAACAAAAATAACTCATTCAACCCTTGCTTTAAGCAAAATTAATTGCTATAATTTCTCATGTTGGCAAATACCCATCTTGCCCCTCAAGTTTTCAAGTTGATTTCCATCAAGAGCCTTGGTAGAAAAATCAGCCAGCTGAAGCTTAATGATACCATGTTCCAGTTTAATTGTCTTCTTCTCTACAAGGTCAATGTGTTTGGTCCTGCTATGCTGAATAGGGTTCTTGGAAATATTGATTGTATTCAGATTGTCACAATACAATGTCACAACATCTTGTGAGACATTATACTCAGTGAGCATCTGTTTTGTCCAGATATTTTGAGAACAGCTACTACCAGCTGCAACTATTTCAGCACAGAGTTGAGAAGGCATTCTTTTGACATGAATCATAGCTCTGACAGATTCCTGTATGATCCTATTTTTCCTTCTGTCAACTCCATTTTGATGAGGAGTTATAGGAGAAGAGAATTCATGACTCATTCCTTCTGAGAAACAGAATTTCTTAAACTTGTTGTTTCCAAATTCCTTGTCATGATCACTTCTGATTCTAACAATACATCTTTCTCTTTGAGTTCTTTTGCACAGTTCTCTAAAAACTTCAAGGTTATTCACCACATCATAGACATATCTCTTTTTACCAAGCCTTTCCATTTGATGTTCACCACAAACCCTCTTTTTATCAATTTGCAGTCTTGGAATCCTTCTGACTGCTTCCATAGAGATAGTTCTTTTCATTCTTCTTAGATGAAGATGGCCAGATTTTTGGTGCCACAGTTTCACCTCTTTTTCTTCTTTGGTAATAGAACACATAGTAGAGTTATTAGTGTTCTCAGGCTGCCACAAGTAACAATTGTCTTTAGATCTGATTCCTTTCATTACAACTTCTTGTTTTTCATTGAATACAAGACATTCAGATTTTGAGAAGATGACTTTGAATCCTAGATCACACAATTGACTGATACTAATGAGATTAGCAGTCAGGCCTTTTACCAATAGTACTTCATTCAGACTTGGAACTCCAGGGCAGTCCAAATTACCAACTCCTTTGATTTCACCTTTAGCACCATCTCCAAAGGTCACAAAACTAGTGGTGTGAGGTTTAACCTTATTGAGGAGGTTCTTGATTCCAGTCATGTGTCTGGAACACCCACTGTCAAAGTACCAGTCTTCCTTTGCAGAGACCCTCAGGGAAGTGTGGGCTATCAGGGCAGTAGCCTTTTTCTTCCATTTAGGAGTATGTGGTACCTTTTTAGACTTAGGTTTGACACCTGAGTTTTGATTAGGGTATCCATGCAATCTGAAGCAGAAAGGCTTTATGTGGCCATACCTCCCACAATGATGACATCTCTATCTTTGGTACCTTTTCTTCATATGTCTCTGTTCCTGATGTTGAGAGTTGTGTTGAGACATCTGCTTTGACATTTGTTTAACAGGCCTGATCTTCTTGTCTGTACTAGATTTCTTTGCTTCCACAAATCCTAGTCCAGATTTGTTTCCCACATTTTGTCCAACCTGAAGAATCTCTTCCAATTTGTCTGTTCCATTAGTCAGCATCTTGACAGATTTGGTCATTTGGTTCAGTTGTGAGTTCAGCAATTGAACTTCCCCTTCTAGATGACTTATAGTTTCAAGGTCTGCCCTTTTTTCAGCCTCCAGCTTTATGATGAGTTTTGATTGTTTCTCATTCTGCACACAGACTTCAGCACTTCTGATACACAATTTCTTGTAAGTATCAGCCAGTTCTTCAAATGTCACTTCTTCATCACTAGTGTCACTTTCAGAGGTACAAACATCAGTTAGAGCGGTAACTAGTTTGGCAGATTCTTCTTCAGAATTACTTTCTGAATCACAGTCAGACCAAGTAACAGTCATTCCTTTCTTTTGTTTCTTAAGAAAGATAGGACATTCAGCTCGAATATGCCCATATCCTTCACAACCATGGCATTGAATTCCTCTCCCTTGATTTCCCTTCTCTTCTGACCTTGGTCTTCTGCTGGAACTGTCAATCTCAGAGGGAATGTTATGAACATTCGACCTTGACTTTGGATCTACTCTTTTGATAAGTTTGTTGAATTGTCTTCCAAGCATGGCTATAGCTTCTGAAATATTTTCTTTTTCATCCTCCTTGTTTTCAACATCAGTGTTGGATACAAGTGTTATGCTCTTATTCTTTTTGTCAACATTTTCAGTGATCCCCATCTCAAAAGTCTGAAGAGACCCAATTAGTTCATCCACTTTCAACTTGCTGATATCCTGGGCTTCCTCTATAGCAATTACCTTCATTGCAAATCTTTTAGGCAAGGATCTGAGAATCTTTCTCACCAGTTTTTCTTCTGACATCTTTTCTCCCAATGCTCCTGAGGTGTTGGCAATCTCCAAGATGTTCATGTGAAACTCATGAATGGTTTCATCTTCCATCATTTTTAGATTCTCAAACTTGGTAGTCAGCATCTGAAGCCTTGACATTTTTACTTTGGAAGTGCCCTCATGGGTAGTTTTGAGAGTGTCCCAAACTTCCTTGGCCAGTTCATATTGATGTACTAGTCTGAATATGTTTCTATCAATTCCATTGAACAAGGCATTTAAAGCTTTGGAATTACCCAGGGCTAACTCATCTTCTTATTTACTCCAATCTTCCTCAGGCTTCAGACTGAATGTCCCATCTTTCTCAGTTATGGTGGGATGGTTCCATCCTTTGTCAGCAGCTCTCCAAGCCTTTTTGTCCAGAGATTTTAAGAAGGCAATCATACGAGGTTTCCAGTAGTCATAATTTGTTCCATCCAGAATGGGTGGTCTATTTCCAAAAACTCCTTCTTTGTCCATAGTGCCAGAAAGTGATATCCCTAGATCTCACCCAGTAATACAGGCAGGGTGCCTGCTCTGATACCAATTGAAATTTTGGCTGCAAATACTCAATGTCACGTTCAATGTTATGACACCGTATCTGACTTTCTATAAGACAGTAAATACAAAAACAGTAAAGAACACAGTCAATTGTTTACCCAGTTCAGTGCAACAACACCTACTCTGGGGGCTACCAAGCCAGGGAGGAAATCCACTATAAGAGATATTAATTCAGGAATAAACCAACCAGTTTATCTCCTTCACTTAAGACCTACCCAATGCAACTTCAATCTAAGTACAACTTAAACCTGAGTTCCTACTCACTCCCCCTCAATCACAGCAGTGATACTTAAAACAATTGACTAATGATTTAATGAAGACACTCTTCAAAACATACACTTGATTATGCTTCACAGCTTTTTAATCAAGCAACACAAACACTCTTGCTTCACAGCTTTGAGTGATACATAAACCTAACTTGACTTTGCTTCAAAGCTTTAGTCAAGAGACACAAAACACTCTAGCTTCAAAGCTTTGAGTGATACAAAACCCTTACAATTAAAACTTATTCCAAGTCACTTATCACAATGATACTTGCTTGGATTACAATAGTTAAAACTATACAGCTTCTAAATGATCTTCTATCAAAAGGGATAAATTCCAAACAGCAGCCCTGTTGAATATATAGGGCTACTTCTTCAGTTAGGGTTTCCACAAAAAGCTAGGGTTAATTCCGTTTGACCTTAAGACTTGGTCACAGGACTTTATCAACCAGGTTAGGGTTGAGCTAGGTTAACACCAAGTCCACGAGAGATTCTGTTCTGGAAAGACTGAGTCATTTTCCTGAAAAAACTCAGAATTAACCAAACTGCATAACTGTTAGTTCAGAACAGGATGTCTTAACATTTGTTATGACATCTGAATTCCTGTTTACTGATTTTGGTAAATGTGATCATTTTGCAAAAATGCTCAGATACACACTCATAAACATCGGTACCTGTATGCCACTATTTTTCTGCAAAGGTACCTAATAAATCAGTACCTAATAAACTAGAATGTTATGACATCAGTCATGACATTCACACACCTGGTTTTACCAAAAATCCATGCCAACACCTAAACAACTACATGTATTTTGATGTTGTTGAATGTATATTATTGTTGAGATTGTCGTTGATTATGAGATGAGAAGTGGTGATGTTATTGATCTAATTTAATATATTAATTATCATGCGCTTTATTATATTGTTAGATATCTCACCCCTTCTGTTTGAATGTTGCCCTTATGTTGGTAATGTGCAGGTAATCGAGAGTGAAGGCTGTATACCTTCGGTAGTTCGAGTCGGTGTCATTGCTCTGATATGTAACACTCGAGGGATGAACGCTTGCTGTTTTTGATTGTTGATTTTCAGTTGTTGAACTTTAAATCGACTATTATTAAATATGTGATGTTTCGAAGTTGCTGTTTTGTTGTTAGAGATGTTATTAAGAATTCTGCTGCGTAGATGTTGATTTATTTGATTAAAGATGTTATGTTGACGGTTCATCCGATGTTTGAAAAAGTGTTATATATCCACGATGAATGCAATGAATTTGTTAGAAGAATTTGTGACGTCCCAATTCATTTGTATGATTGAAATTTTATAACTCTGATTTATTTTGCATAATTGCTTGGGGGTAGAATTGGGGTGTTACAGACATTGTAACCAAAAAAAAATCTACAATTCTGGAATCAGCAAATCTAGTACCGAGTAATCTAACTTTATGATTGTCTCGGACTCTTTCATTCTATGCAACTCAAATTCTCTCATCAAAGTCAGCACTTGCATGCTTCAAATTCTCTCATCCCATGTATATTCTTCCTTCAAACAGTCTCAGATTGCTTTTGGTGTTTTCAGGGTCATGATTCTAGTGAAATTTGTTTCTGAAACACCAGAAAAAATTATCTTGCCTTTGCCTTCCTTTTTTTTTTCTCCTTGTGATATTTTATCTGAGTCATCGTAAGATTATTTGGCAGCAGAGGAACTTCATAATCCTCGTCTGCAGCTTTCCAAAAGTCTAAAACTTCAAGGTAAGACTTCATTCTTACTGCCCAAAGATCATAGTTGTCCCCATCAAAGAGAGGAGGAGCAACTTTTGAAAAACTTGAATTTGTATCCATTTGATAAGTCCCTCAAGAAGAGAGATCTGATACCAATTGTAGGTTTTTGTTTTTTGAATAAGAGAAGAAAAACGAAGAGAAGGAGCGTGCAGAAAGTATTGCTGCAAAGTTTACTTTTATTTAATGAGAAACTAATGTTTGAATACAAAAAAAAAAATAATAACTCAGATGGGAAATAGTGCTTCATGATTCTAGCAACCATTACTAACTATGTGAAAAACTAATACGAAACTAACTAATAGGCTGAAAAATAGGAAATTAACTTGTCCACTTAACAATAAAATAATAGATATTCAGCCTTGACTTATTCAAACTATAAAATGCAGCATCCAAAGGCACGTTTCATCAGAAAGGTACAACTAACCACAAAAAGCTATTAGCAGTCCTAAAACGATTTGAACAGACTACACAAGGTCAAGGGCTTGCCTTTTCTGCTGCTTCTGCGGTTGCAAACTCGACATCCACATGGAGACGGACGTCAGCAACTTCTCCACAATCTTTGAAAATATTTTCACTGAAAACATTTCAAATTAGACAAATAAAACCGATAATAATCAATAAGAACCAGAAAGAAAATGAATACATACATTTCAGCCCGTTCCACATCGAATGACAAGTTTCTAACACATACTGTTTTGGATGCAGCATTTTCCTCTTTTCGTGTAGCTGAGGTTTCAGGCTGCAAAATTCAAGAAATAAAAAATTATATCACTGATTTGATATTTTACATGGCAGTAAGAGAGATTATTGGTCACTTACAATTTGTTTCTCAGCAGAGGCAGCATCAAACATCTCTACATCCTTAACCTCCTTTGCACAACTCAACTATAATCCAATAAAGAAGTGAACTCGTCAGCACAGCAGCATTGGCAAGTAGATAATACTACCTCCGTTTCAAAATGAGTGTCGTTTTAGAGAAAAAAATTATTTCAAAATGAATGTCATTCTCACTTTTCAATGTAGCAATGATTGCTATTTTTCCAATTGTGTTCTTTACACATTAATAAGACTAATTTAGTAAAAGTGCAATGTCTTATGACAACATTATTACATTCCTTAATTCGTGTACAAAAACTTTAAACGACGCTCATTTTGAAACGAAGGGAGTATAGATATTATAGAGAAAAAATACAAAAGAGAGAAATTTGCCCAATCTTGTTCAGAAACTGATGCAGCAAACTAATATTATAGAGAAAAAATTACCTTGCCGTCCGCAAGAGATGTATCAGAGCACTTCACAGGTACAGTTTGAGACTGTAATTTTTCATCCTTATGCAATGAGTTGCTCCAGGACCAGCTGCTGAAATTATTAACAAAAGAGAAATAGGAAGATCTTGGCATAAGGGAAGATATTGATATAAGGGTAGATGTTGAAAGAAGATGTTGGCATAAGGGAAGATATTGAAATGAATCAGTAGAAGATAGTAAAGGCTCTTCTGAATATCCTTGAAAAAATTCCTTAAAAATAATAAGATATGTATATAAGATTCTTCTACAATTAGCTAAGTTTCTAATTAAAATACAAATACTTGAGAAAAAGCAGTTTGAGTACATCAAAAAACAATAATAATTAAAAAAAGCTATCTCATCATACAAGTGTAAGTGTTTTTTATGAGACAGAGAGAGTTTAAAAAAATATTATTTTATGTAATTTCTAAAAAAAAATAATGTAGAACAGAATTACTTGAGAGATATTCAAAATAAAAAATTGTGAAATCTTTTAAAATAAAATAAATTACTTTAAAAAAATTAACTAAAAAAAGGGGGTAACCCAGTGCACGCCCTATGATAGACACACACTATGAGTAAAAAAGACTAGATAAATAATTACCTTCCATTGGAGGCATATTTACCCCTTTCCAAAGCTAAACCAACAAACATGAGACGGTTAAAATATACTTTCTTGTTGAACGCAAGAGCCTACAATTTGAAAAGGAAATTGATTATTAACTCAATAAGTCTGAGTAGAATAAAAATTTAACAAGCTTAAGCATAGAATAGATGATGCAAAAGGCGTAGCAATACAAGAACCACACACACACAGATCTATATAGACCTGAAACTTGGGCAGTAAATAGTTTAGAAATGGGAGAACATGGTGGCGGTTTCACCAGAAAAGGTTGCCGGAAAATTCTTTGGCAACGGTGGGTGGCAGGAAAAATCCTATGGAGCAACGAAAAAGAACACAGTGGAGGAGAGAAATTTTTCAATTTTGTATGCTAATTATCAGAGTTCCTTCATACTTAGCAGAACTCAGCTGCAGAATAATAATGAAATAGGTCACAGAGGATGGTAAAGCTCTGATACTCCAAGTTAAAGTTATGAGACTATAGATAAAAGAAGAAATATAATTATCATATAATATGATATAATAAACTTCATAGTAACTTTGCACTGCCTTGAGACAAAAAAGCTAAACATTGTATCCCCATTGTTATAGGGATACAAGACTCCTAATCCTAAATTTATAGAGAAATCGATAAAATCATTATGACGCCTGAGTAATAGGGAAACTACTCTAAGATCAGAAACTGATCCTTCGAGATAATTTAAATTCTAAGATGATTTAAATGATTAGCGTAAAGTAATATGAAAGATATTATATCCATGGGGATTTTGTTCAAGGACAAAACCGTGATAGCTTTTTACAAGACCCAAAGCGGACAATATTTCAAAAATACAGTGTCATGGACATAAGGTCGGAAAAGCAACCAAATGAAATTAACAAATTCCATCAAAAATTCTAGGAAGGAAAAAAAGTATTGGAATAAAATCAAATTGCTAAAATTTTAACCCAAGTATACATGAAAAGTATATGCCATTATTGCTTTTGGGCGGTTCTAAAATCAATTGCACGGTCACAAGTCGTACCTTTTGTGCTGCTTCTGCTGTTGCAAACTGAACATGTCCATGGCCTTTAAAATTCCCGTCGCGGTCTGTATGGAGACGAACATCAACAATTTCTCCACAATCTTTGAAAATTTCTTCCCTGAACAGTTTTAAAATGAAAATAATGAAACAGAAAATAATTCATTAGCACCAGCACAAAAAGATTATTACAAAAAGCATACATACATATCAGCTCGTTCCACGATGTATGACAAGTTTCTGACATATATGGTCTTAGATGCACCATTTGTTTCATTTGTTGTAGCTGGGCTTTTAGGCTGCAAAATTACAGAGAGCAACTAACAACTGATTAGCAAATTGAAATTGCATGAAGAAAGTATATTGATCATTTACTACTCTCGTTCTATGGAAGCAGCACCAAACATCTTCATGCAAATGTAATATATATTGATAGAAACACTAATTAACCATTAAAATACGAAATAAGGAAATGTGAATGCAATCTTGTGTGGGAACATATGCAACAAATCAAATATGGTTGAGAAAAAATCACCTTGCTTTCTACAAGAGATGCGTCAAAGCCCTTTACATTTACAGTGTGAGACTGAAGATCTCCACCCGTATGGAATGAGCTGCTCAAGTTAATAAAATTATTAACAAGGAAATTGGAAGATGCTTCATAAGGCAAGATATTAAAGCGATTCATACAGCAAATTTGGAGCTTGTTTGTTTCTGCTTTGAAAATTGCCATTTTAATTTCAATTTCAAACCAAATGCATTATATCGAAGGAAGGATAGGACTACACACGTCTATTGTAGAGTGTTTTACTATACATTTGTAATGGTCTAAATCTAGTAGACTTATTTCATGAAAAGTGTGTTTCTTAATTAAAAAAACATGTACCAAAACTTTACGGCAATTAATTAAATTTGTTGGTTAAAAAAATTTAAAACATAATCTTAAAAGGAGTTTTTAGTTCTTAAACAGATATATCATTATAAAATCAATGATTTACTCAAAGCTTAATTAAACACAGTTACCTTCTATATGGGGGATATTCACCCTTTTCTCGAGCTATCTCAATTTTGATGCGGCGATACAATAGCTCTGTATTATTCAGTTCCAGGGCCTGTGATTGAAAAAAAAAAAAAAAAAAAAAAGATTCTCAACTCAATATGTCTTTGCATAGAGCAATGCTACAACAAACATACCTATAGATGATGCAAAAGCTATATCAAAACAAGCAATATGTGGGAATATAAAAGAAAACCTAGACATATCAATGTCTGTCACCCGCAAAAACTAAATGTTATGCAATGACATGGGGTTGGATGATGCATATAGCCAAAGCACCTGGCTACGAGAACACTCTATGATTATTGTATTATGAACATATATATAGAAGATAGCATACCATTTTAGTTAAATCAAAATTAAACCGCATAACATTATATTACTTAGCAATATACAAACAAGAATAATATTTAAAAGGTGTGCAGCAATGTGTTTTCATAAGATCGTGACAGAGATTTTCCCTTTTTCAATTGCACAATCACGCAATTATAATTATATAATTAGTCATGTTGAATTAGGAGAGACTAAATCACATTTAGGTAAAACTGTGTATTTAGAAAAGCACTACGGAGCCTTTATTATATAGAGAGAGATTACAACTAATGCTATGATATAGTCGATATGGGACTATTCTACATATAAATATTTTTAACACTATATATATACAAATATCAACACTCCCCCTCAAGCTTGAGCATATAAGTCAAATGCACCAAGTTTGCCACATATATAATTAATTATGGGACATCGCAGAGATTTTGTAAACACATCTGCCGATTGATCATTCGAGTTGACAAAGCTTGTGGTGATGTCGCCTAACTCAATCTTCTCTCTGACAAAGTGACAGTCAATCTCAATATGTTTGGTTTGCTCGTGGAAGACCGGATTTGAAGCAATGTGCAATGCAGCTCGATTATCACAAATAAGTGTCATTGATCTTGCTTATTCAATTGTATGTTCTTTAAGCAATTGTTTTAACCAAACAAGTTCACATGTTGTCATCGCCATGGCTCTATACTCTGCCTCGGCGCTTGATCTTGCAACTACATTTTGTTTCTTTTCCAAGATATAAGGTTTCCTCCAACAAGTACATAATACTCAGAGGTGGATCGTCTATCAATTGATGATCCTGCCCAATCAACATCGGAGAATTCAACTATTTGAGTATGTCCTTTATCTTCATACACTAAACCTTTTCTTGGAGCACAATTGATGTATCTCAGAATCCGGATAACAGCATCTATGTGTTTCTGACAAGGGGAATTTAGGAACTGACTTACCACACTGACTGCAAAAGAAATGTCTGGACGAGTGATTGTGAGAAAATTCAATTTTCCAACCAATTTCCTATACCTTCCCGAATCTGATAGAGGCTCCTCATGATTGGATAGTAATTTGACACATGGATCCATAGGAGTATCAGTTGATTTAGCGTTCAACAAACCTGTTTCTTTCAAAATATCCATAGCATATTTCCGCTGGGAAATCACCAACCCGTCTTTAGATTGGGCTACCTCAATACCCAAGAAATACCGGAGTTTACCAAGATCTTTTTTGTCTGAAATTGATTCGAGAGATGTTGTTTCAACTGGAGTATTCCCTGCTCATTACTACCAGTTATGACAATATCATCTACATACACAATAAGATAAATACACCCTTGGGCTGAGTGACGATAAAAGACGGAATGATCAGCTTCACTACGGACCATACCAAATTGTTGTACTACAGTGCTGAATCGGCCAAACCACGCTCTCGGAGATTGTTTAAGACCATAAAGAGACCTGTGTAACCTACAAACCATATTCGATGACTCCCCCTGAGAAACAAATCCAGGTGGTTGCTCCATATATACTCTTCAAGATCACCATGTAAAAATGTATTTTTTATGTCAAGTTGATGAAGAGGCCAATGTCGAATGGCTGCAATGGCTAGAAGAAGTCTAACATATGTCATCTTGGCTACAGGCGAGAAGGTATCGCTATAATTCAATCCAAAAATCCGAGTGTATCCTTTGGCTACCAAGCGAGCTTTAAATCAATCAATCTTACCATCTGAACCAACTTTCACTTTATAAAGCCAACGACAACCTACTAAAGATTTCTCAGGTGATAGAGGAACCAGTTCCCCGGTACCACTGCTTTGAAGAGCACACATTTCATCAACCATTGCTTGCCTCCACTCAAGGTGAGATAATGTTTCACCTGGAGTGTTAGGAATAGAAACAGAAGACAAAGAAGACAAACAAGTATACTGCAAAGGGGAAAGACGATGATAACATAAATCAATATAATATGGAGAAGGATTTCGTGTTTGACGTATACCGTTTCGAAGGGCAATCGGAAGATCGGAATCAGGTTGCAGCATCGGATTCGGTGATAGCGAGAATGTCAGAGGAGAGTCAGCGATGACCTCAGGGACATGTACGACCTCAGGGACAGGTACGACAGACGTTGGTTGACGACGCTGATATGTTTGAAGTGGACGAGAAGTCGGGGGGTTAACCGTAGGGTTATCTAGTGGGTCAAGTTTCCTAGAATGATGGGGGATAATGACATATGGGAATTCCATAAGAGGTGTGGGAGTACTCTCCTGAAAGGATTCCGGAGTTACTTGGCGAAGAAGGTGACATCGGCAGACATGAGGTATTGTTGTAGGGTATGTGAATAGCAACGATAACCTTTTTGGAATCGATGATAACCAAGAAAAACATACTTTAGTGATTGAGCTAATAGTTTATCAAAACCAGGAGAGAGATTGTGTACAAAACATGTAGATCTGAAGACTCGGGGAGGAATTGGGTGAAGGGGGGGAATGGGGAAAAAGGAGTGAATAAGGGATTTTATTGTTAAGAACAGATGATGGCATGCATTTATAACGTAACATGCCGTAAGCACAGCGTCTCCCCAAAAGTGAAACATTACCATGGAGAAGTAGGGTCCGAGTGGTTTCTACAAGATGCCGATTTTTGCGTTTGGCTACCCCGTTTTATTGAGGCGTATGAGGACAAGATGTTTGGTGGAGAATACCATTACGAGACATAAAAGTTTGAAATTGTTGGGATAAATGTTAACGAGCATTATCACTTCTTAAGGTACGAATAGACACACCAAACTGGATTTTTATTTCTTCATAAAAAATTTCAAAAATAGAAAATAATTTTGATCTATTTTTCATTATAAATAACCACGTGCAACGTGAAAAATCATCAATAAAGGTGACAAAATACATAGACTCAAGAGTAGAGATAATACGTGAGGGACCCCCTAACATCGGAGTGAACTAAAGTAAAAGGGGACGAAGCTCGTTTATTGACTCGATTGGGAAATTGACTACGAGTGTGTTTCCCTAACTGACACGACTTACAATGTAAATTAGATACTTACGTTAAACTTGGCACCAACTTCTGTAATTTGAGAAGACTAGGATAACCTAACTGAGCATAGCTTGTGAGTGGAGAATCTTTGGTTGAGCGTGTCTGAGATGACACTGAGAGGTAATAAAGGCCTTGAGACTCACATCCGATGCCAATTGTCTGTCCCGAACTCCGATCCTGCAGGGTGACATTACTATTAGTGAAGGTGACAATACAATCAAGAGAACGAGTTAAACGACTGACTGAAAGTAAATTAAATAGACAATTAGGTACATAGAGAACAGAAGTAACAGAGAGAGAAGGTAGAATTTGAACAATACCAATTTCTTCGGATCGGGTTTGAGAATCATTGGCAGAAGTTATTGTAGGTAAGAAACCAGAGGTAGATAGGGAAGAGAAAAGATTTTTATTACCAGTAACATGATCAGACGCACCAGAATCAAGGACCCAAGGTCCAAGAGAAGATGATTGAGAGAATCAAACAGATGAATTACCAGTGTGTGTAACCGAAGCAGTAGAATCTGAGTTCTGATAATTTTGATACCACTTGAGAAAATCATCGTAGTTTGGCGTAAAGTTCTGAGTAGCCATGAGTATCGGATTTGGAAAAGTCGCACGGTGGCGAGTGCGGTGGTGTTAAAATCGTCGGAATCGGCCGGATCGAAGGAGGCGCTTTTGCCGGTAGGGTTAGTTTGACAGAAGATCGCCGGAATTAGTAGCGGCGGATGGCGGCAGCAGTCCGCTGGTTACCGGAGAATTTTGGAAAGTGGGAAGTAAACCGGAGTGATGACACGGTTTGTAAAAAAAAAAATTGTCACCAGAAGACAGTGGGTCAACCGGATAAAACACGGTGAAGAATTGCCTCTTAGTAGGCTCTGAAACCATGTTGAATTAAGAGAGACTAAGAGACATTTAGGTTAAATTGTGTGTTTAAAAAAGCACTACAAAGACTTTATTATATATAGAGAGATTACAACTAATGCTATGATATAGTCGGTGTATTCTACATACAAATATTCTTAACACTATATATATACAAATATCAACAAGTCATAAGCACAAGGAATCAAAATTGTTCGGATTACTTAATTACGTTAATTGTAACAATATCAATAGGAATCCTGGGAATGAGAAAAACATTACAATAAACTCAAATTGTTCAAATTTTACCCTATGTGTATCTGAAAAGTATATAGCATTGTTGCTTTCAAAAGGAAAAGCTATCTTTGAATTTTTTTTTGCTGTAACTTACTTTTTTTGCTGCTTCTGCTGTTCCAAACTCGACATATCCATGGCCTTTAAACCTCCCTTCACTATCTGTGTTGAATCGAACATCAACAACTTCACCACAATCTTTGAAAATATCTTCCCTGAATAATCTTGAAAAATTAGAAAAATAATCCATAAAATAATCGGCAAGAAGTTGGGTGAAAAATAATGCATACATATCAGGCCGCTCCACACTATATGACAAGTTTTTAACAAATATTGTCTTCGGAGCAGCATATTTTTCGTTTAGACTGACTGGAGTATCGTGCTGCCAAAAAATGCAGGAAATAACATCACATAACTAATTTGGTGATTAACATGCAAGAAGAAAAAAATTGGTTAATTACAACTTTAGTTTCATTGGAGGCATCAACAAACATTTCATACATCCTTAACTTCTTTCATGTGTGCTATTCCTATATAAGCATAAAAAAGGGAAATTGTATTATAAAATGCGTACCCTTTCCTGAGCTGTTTTGGAGACTTTTCCCTCTATTTCTTCCTCATTGTTCTCATGACTCTCCAAATCTTCAGGCTGCAATTAAAAGAAAAGAGCCAAGATAGTAAAAATTCTGCTTAGAACAACTATATGCACTTCCTCATTGTTCAATATACTAACTTTCTTAACCATGTGACACTTTTCAACATCATCAAAGCTATAAGTATCACTAGAAGTATCCATTGTTAACAGTTTTGAAATCATATTTTTCAGCATCAAATATCATCGAACGTCAAAAGAAAAAGTAAGATTGAAAAGCAAATAGAAGATAAGAACAAATAACAAAATTCTATACACCAAAACTTCCATCTTTATCTTTTGCGCCTTTTCATCCCTTAGTTCAAAGTCATCACATCACCCTTACAACAAATAACAAAAACAAAACACTAACTTTGCCAAATGCCAACCCTCAGCATATAATAGATCAGTTAGTAATTTTAAATTTATATGTAGTAAATCAATTCACCAAAACAATTTGTCTATCATCATATTAAACCCTTTTGAAATGCACATAGGATGAGTCTTGATGAAATCAGATTGTTTCAAGTAGCCTAGAGTACCCTATTATATTCTTCTAACTGAACTATACCCATGAAGAGAAAAAATCATTGATTTTTCAAGCATTAATCAATGTTTCTTAATACACATATTATAGCACAAGAATCAACCACTAACAGTAGTCAATAATTCAGTATTTACCTTATCCTCGTCAGAGCTTCCGTGAGAGTCAGGATCTGAGACACCATCATCTGATGATTTCAAAGATCCACAACGAGCATCAGATTCATTTTTAGCTTCAAGTTTCTGAACACAAGGAAAAAAATAAATCATAACCACAATCAATAAACAATAGTAAAAAAATCTATAAAAAAATTAAAAATATATTGGTATTATACTAAAGCTCTTATAAATGATAATACATAAGTTGAGAAGCTAAATACATGTAAAGAAAACCTTGTCATGTTCAGAATAGTCTGAATTATTTTCCTCCTTAACCTCTTGATTTACAACCACCTCGTCTATTTTCTGCTTCTTTGCAACCACTTCATTCTGATCTTCATCCTCATGCCCCCTCTTGATTTCTATACAAAATTTAATTTATTTTTAAACTAAAGCAAAAACAGTACATAGACTAAACCCTTCTGCAAAAGAAAGCAAATAAAATAAAATAAAAAAGGGAAATTACCAATTTTTGGAGGTGGAATTGCATTATCACAAACCTACAAAATACAGAGAAATGGAATTAGGTTAATTATACAAAGTAAGAGAGAAATCAGAAAATTGACAATGAAAAATGAAAGTAGTTAGAAAAAAAACGCACTTTGGATTCAGATTGATTGACCATTGCGGCTTTAGTTTGGGGAATTGAACGAGAGAAGAGAGAATTGGGGGTTGATCTAGCCGTTAGGGTTAGGGATTTGTGGTTACGAAGTAGAAGAACAACTCGCGCGCTGTGTTTTTTCTTCTCCAGTTCACTGATTTTGCAAGTTGCCGAAAATTTATTGAGTCTATTGATTATTTAGATGTATTAGTAATTGAGTTTAAAAGTAGTGGAGTGTAAATCAATATGCAATCAATCAAAATCTTTAAATTTATTTATTTATTTATTTAACTATTTTAAATTTGCCAAAGAACTACATCATACGTTCAATATAGGCTCAAAGAACGGTCAGATTAGAGGTGTAATTTAAAATATTAATATATAATATTTTTAATTATTTTTATTGTTATTTAAAAAAAATTAATAACAATAATTGTCAAGCCATCAAAAGTGGCATATCTTCCTTAAAA
The DNA here is from genome assembly GCA_948472305.1 of Vicia faba. Taxonomy (NCBI): domain Eukaryota; kingdom Viridiplantae; phylum Streptophyta; class Magnoliopsida; order Fabales; family Fabaceae; genus Vicia; species Vicia faba. The sequence continues at coordinate 1,217,518,648 of OX451738.1, read as the reverse complement.
CTATATGCATGTGCCACACAGCATGACATTACATAGAACAGTAAGTCATACCGTGTGGCGCCTCCTCTTTAATTTATATGCATGCGTTATACAGTATAGTTTGATTTTTGTGTGGTGAATTTTTTTTATTCGAAAAGTAATTACTTTGGTAATTTTTCAAAAAAAATGGTTATTTGAGAATTTTTTTTTTTAAAAAATTATTTTAAAAAAAAATCCAATTTAAATTATCAATTTTAAATATAAAATTCTCTAATATCTTGATTTTAATTCTTATTTTTTAATAAAATAATTAAATATGAAAATTATTAATTATAATATTTATTGACTATTATTGCACTAAAAAATTTTAATAAATGATTACGACGGTAAAAAAAATTCTATGAATTATTATTTTTTATATTAATTATAATTATTTTAGATATTTCTTAAATTTATTTAAATATAAACATTTTATATTATTTTTCTGTTTAAATTTGACCACTCATTTTCTAAATATATAATATCAAAAAAAAAAATTTAATATAATTTAGGAAATCAATTTTTATGATAAAGTAGATAATTTTAAATTAATTATTGCTCAATCCTAATTCTATTTTTTTTTATTTTCCTTTTTTTCATCTATTTTACAAATTTCTATGTTTTAAAAAGTAACTTTCTTATTTAAAAATTGAACCATCACTCTCAATATATAACACCATCAACAAAGAAGATGACATTATAAAGAACATGATTGTTAAAGGTGGATTAGCTCGCTTAACTCCTCGTAACGAAGGAACCATCTTCCAAACTCATTCACTTCATTTGTGATAGCCTAAAAAATTATAATACTTGCAAAATCCTCTTTTCTTTCGTTGTTCTAACGGAGGAATTTTAGCGTCAGGTGTAATTACCGTTTAGTCATCTTTGACTAACAAGTCGAAGATCTCGTCACACTTCGTCACGTCGAAGGTGTATGTTCTCTTTGAGAACTTTATAATTCTTTTCTTGTTCGACGGGATTTTTCCCACTCGAATGAGCAAGAACTTTGCATGAATAGGGTGACCCTTATTTTAATTCGGCCAAATATATTTCATTTTCATCGAAGCCTGGAGGTTCATTATACACCTCTGGTTCGTCTTCATCCATTTCGACATAGGCTACCCTTTCTCTTCTATTGTTTTTGCTAGCCCTAGCCTTTTCATCCTTCAGATGTTCGATCTGTCGAACTCTGTCTGCCAACTAGGCCATGTCTCTTAGATATTGGGTATCTAATTTCATTCTGATAGAGTAGTCTAATCCACCCGCATCCATTTTGACTAGTTCTTATTTTGGCACTTAAGTGAAACACCTTGCCTTCAATAATCAGAACCTATTAAGATAGTCATCTATAGGTTCGCTAAACTTACGCTTAATACTAGCCAATTCTTTCAAACTAATCTTCGACTGACCCATGTAAAACTGTTCATGGAATAGTCTTTCTAAACGAGTCCACTCATGGATAGAACTCGCGAGGAGAGTCGTGAACCATGTGAAGGCATTTTTGGTAAGTGAACTAGCAAAATATTATATCCTTAGGTTTTCGTTATTCGTTATATCCCAACCTCTGTCAAATACATGGCTATATGTTCGACGATGGATTCACTGGTATCACTAGAAAATTTTGTGAACTTTGGGACTTTCCATCCCCTTGATAATTCAGTCTATTAAACATATTCAAACAAAAGGGATGTATAGTTTGTCCTTCGAAGGCCTATATTTACCATATTTCGAGCCATTATCATTTCGACCATGGCTGCCAAATTATTTTCTCCTGCAAATTTGTCATGTCGAACACGATGTAGGACTTCTTCTGCATCTTGGTTTCGATTAACCATTACTATCCTTGGGGCTTGAACTTCCCTTGGTATTACTTGTTCGATTCTAGGTTGTTTGATTTTTTCCCTGGTTTACTTTGCCAACATTTTGTGCTACTGGTTACGCTTGGTTAATGGTTGGATCTTCTTCGACAATCATCCCATATTTTTCTCTCAATCATTCTCGACGAGTTTGTCGAACTGGGGCCTGGGAGGGCCCAAAGAAATCTGCAATTCGTGTCACCTGTGCTACCAATTACTGATTCGTCTGTGCATTTTGTTGATTAGTTTGGGTAGCCCTTTGGATCAAAGGGTTAAAAGTTGTACCCATTTGTTAGGCTAAGACACCAACCATTTCATGATTACTATCATTCATCTATTGTCTAAATTCCGCTGCATAATTTATTGTAATGGTAGGTAATTGGGTAGAAAATCCTAGGGTGGGACATTTCGACCCATATTATTGATACCTGATCCTGATCCCTATAGTGGTGAAAAAGTAAAAAACTTGTAGGGAACGTTGATGTACTATTGTTTAGACTTGCCATCATTGTTGTTGGTATGCCATAAATTTGTTCACGATCATCTGTTGGCATTGTGAATCCAGACACAAAATGTCTGAAATTGTTCATCCCTGGTGATCTTAGGGTCACTGGGGGACCCTGTGTTTTCACTGGGGATAGAACTGTTCCGCTATAAGTGTTCATAGGTATTCTCGTCTGACTTGCTTGAACTGATATCAATTCGGTTACAGAGACTGCAGACGTATTTTCCCCTGTCGAAGGGGTGGTTGTTCTCCATTATTGCTTGGTAGATTCACCATTCTTCTAACGTATTTTCTTTTGGTTAATACTCCAGTAGTTCTAACTATTCTACCATTTCTTAATCTCATGCAAAAATGTTAAAGAACAAGCTTTTGTATGAAAAATAGTGGCAAATTTTCAATTTTCTAACAAAATAGACATTGCGTCCCACTGAACGTACCAATTTGTTTATTGTGAAATTTGGTAAACAATCGTTAGTCTTCTGAATTCTAGAGATTTTGATTGCTTGCATGATCGACTAGATTGATCCAAGAACTATAGTGTATATTTTGTGTTGTAAGTTTTCTGGATATCAATCTCTTCGATAGAGATTGTGATTTCGAAAGTAGTAATAAAATGCTTTAAAATAAAGACTGGAATGTAAACCAATTTAGATTTAAACTTAAAATAAATGTAAAGGATTTCAATTGAACACTTGGTACTTTGAGTTATTTTGAATAATTTGTACAAAGAAGTGAACACGCAAAATTCTAACATAAAAACTTATCTGACCTGATCAGAAATGGACCGTCACGGCTGGCTCCGAGCAGAAAGCTTTTTGAACGAAGTGGGGGGGGGGTACCTGCAAGGCACTCCGATGCTGAAGTAAGTAGAAGTACGAGCAGGTAATAGCAAGTGTATGGTTAGAATGATGAATACCTGACCCTCTGGAAGCAGAGGGTATTTATAGCCCCCGGCGCTGGGCCAAGGTTCCTTCATTGGGCCGGGCAGGTTTGGCCCAATGGAGGAACTGCCAGGTTCTACGTGGGTAGTGGGGACCCGCACGTGGTTCCCTTCCTGGATGTTCTGCGTGAAGTGCGGGCGGACGGAGACGCGGTCTTTTCGGGGCCTCGTTGGGAGTGCAGTGGACTGAGTCTGCCCAAGTTGGGGTGCTCGAGGCGATGTCGTGCTGGACAACAGGATGTCGAGCTGGAGATGCAGAGGTTGAGCACGTGACCTCAGGGAGCACGTCGGGCACGACTGTGACCCTTTGGTCGGCGTGTTCCTCAGCTGGAGATGCAGAGGTCGAGCACGTGACCTCAGGGAGCACGTCGGGCACGACTGTGACCCTTCGGTCGGCGTGGTCCTCAGCAAGTCTATTTGGATTGGGCCTTGGCAATGCTTTTGGGCCTGTCGGGCCCAGTCCAGAACAGGAGCCCCCCAAGTCGTGGTTCCTTTGTTAGGAGCCATGGCTTGAACTCAGGTCGTTTCCGCTTCGGGGTCTCGTGCCCGGGATAGAGATGCGGGTCCTCGAGGGCCTCCCCGTGTCGTGTTCGGAGACATCTTCCGCGGTGGATGCCCGGAGGATCCTCACCGGTGCGTGTCTGTCGAGCACGCGGGGTATCTTTCGGGAACTGTGCCGCCACCCTATGATGGTAGGGTCATCATTGCGTCGGGAGCAGCGTGTCGGGGAGAAAACTCCGTGGTTGCCCGAGGTGACGTTTGGTATTCCACGTCATCACTATAAATAGGAACCTTGGGCCCCATAACACGTTTCTACTCTTTGTGCTCCTATTGCTGCTGTTCTTCCAGATTTTTCCCAGACGCTATCCTCTGTTACAGATTCTTCTACTCCGTAGCCGATTCCTACTTTTTGATTCAAGTAAGTGGTTTATCTTCTTCATTTTCCTGTTGTAATGCATGATTTTCAGCGTTTGTAGATGTTTTAGGGACTGTGCGTGTGGGACTAGCCCGACAAACTCATACTTAGCTCGACACATTCATGCTTAGGGTCGGCAAACGCATGCTTGTGGCCGGCTTATTCATAGTTTTAGGTGCTAATCAGCAGCGCTGCCCGGGGTCTTCATGATCCAGGGCGCCGGATTCATGATCGCGCCCGGTATGTTCATGGTTCTGGCCGTAGGTCTCATGATGCCGCTCGCCATGTTCATACCTTGGGTCGACATGTTGGAGGGTGGCCGCGTAGTCGGTTTGGAGGAGAACACATCGAGTTTTCTGGATGTCGGGGAGGCGACTACTCGCGTAAACTGACCTTTTGTGGTCGTGCCTTGGACGACGTGGTTTGTCGAGCGTATGGCTCCGTGCCCAATTGACTGGTTTTCCGTGCTCTGCAGGTAACCATGGCGGACGAGCCGTGCTCCTTTGGGCGCCACGAACATGGAGAACAAAGTGCTGATGAGTCGGTCAGCTTGATTGATACTGTCGATGACCCCTTGTTGGATTGGGTGGGCGCCGAGCCCCGAGGGATCGCATCGATATATAGCCGGCGTGACCGAAATCCGTATGCTGTCGTCGAAGCGGGCCAGGGCCAGCCTGACTTCCAGAAGAATTTCGTTGTTATGCGCCCGACCTCCCGTGCACGGATCTGCTCGGTGTATCCAGAATACAGCTTTCCGATGTACGAGATCGCGTTTAAAGATCTCGGGCTGCAGCTGCCCTTTAGTGACTTTCAGATCGGGGTCTTCACCCATCTAGAGTTGGCCCCGTCTCAGCTGCATCCGAACTCACTCGCCTTTATCCGGGCGTTTGAGCTGACGTGTCGTTATCTGAGGATCGGGGCGACCATACCGCTCTTCTTCAGGATTTTTCATCTGCAGCGCCAGTCCCGAGGAGGGAAACACAGCTGGGTCTCTTTAAAGCAGTCGAGGAGACTCTTCAAAATGTATATGGACTCCATGAGGGGTTTTAAAGACAAGTGGTACGTTGTGCGGCCAGTCACCACCTCTGCTTTGGGATCCCTGTACGAGGAGGAGGCGCCCATAAGTGATGACGATGGGGAGGCGGTTTTGGGCGACGATGGGAATCCCGTGATGGCCCGTACGACCAAGTTCCCTGTGCACTGGATGTTCAGGCACTACGAGCACGGGACTGGATATTACCATACTGCTGCCGGGGACATGTGCGCGGAGGACGAGGAGGCGTACGCCACACTTTGTCGGTTTGTCGACAGCTTCCACCCTGCCCGGTGGGCCACGAGGGAAGGGGACGATGTCTTGGATGCAGAGGGTTACCCGACATTTGAGTCCCGGTCGATTGATATTAAGGCCCTTGTGGAGTGTGAGACGTATAGGCATGCTGCCCGACTGCTAGGTTGTTTGAATTTCTTTGCTCATCATTTATTTATGAACTTGCTCGATACTAACCCGTCTTTTACTTTGTGCAGGTTCGATGGCCGGTCGACGGGAAAGGCTTTTAAAGTTGTCATGCGACCAGAGGCGAGGCAGGAGGGTCGTGAAGGCTCCCCAGGCGACGAGGATGGGCCCGCCCGACGGTCTGAATGCTCCTCAGCCGGTGAGGGTGGACTCGCCGCCCAGCTCGGGGGCCGCGTCGGACGGGACCCCAGAGGTTGAATAGGTCGATCCCAGCGCCGTCCTGATACAAAGGAAGAGGACTCGGGTGGAAGGTGATCCGACTGTCAGCAGGGACGCCAGTGCTGTCAGGTCTTTCGGGTTCCCCCCTTGTTTCACAGAGGAGGGTTTCTTCGAGAGATTCCCTCTGTCAGTGGTTGCCGACGAGGCTGGGGCTATCAAAGGGATGAGCAAGGAGGATCGGAAGAGGCATCTGGCCGCCAGCATGGACGGGCTGGTCAAGATGGCCGAGATGGCCCTGGTTTTGTCCGAGGAAGGGGGGGATCCTGCCCGTATCGAAGAACTCGAGCAGGAGAAGGCGGCTCTCGCCTCGAGCTCGCGGAAGCTGAAGACTGCCCTGGAACGTTCCGAGGAGATGTTCCGCGAGCAGACAGCGATGCTGGATGCTGAGAGGGAGATGTTAGTCCTGGAGAAGGAAAGGTCGGGGAAGTTGGCCGAGGAGGGGGAGCTTCTTCGCGCAGACAGGGCTCGCCTGGAGACCGAGGTCGGGCGCTTGGCCCAACAGATCGAGGAAATGAATGCTGCCATGCTTCCTGCCGAGGATGAGCCAGAGGACGTAGCGGCCTTGAAGAGTCGATCGGAGCTGGTCGCCCATATCCGGCTACTCCAGGCGGATTGTGTCGGTGCTCTGGAGGAGGGGTTCGACTCTGCAGTCGACCAGCTTTCCCTGTTAAATCCTGGTTTGGTCACCGAGGGGACGGGCTGCACTCACCAGATCGTGGACGGCGTGATCGTGCCACCGCCCGACTCTCCATTTGTTGACGCTGACGGTTCCGGGGAAGTGTAATTGTAGGATAGTGGGCCTGCGTGCCTTTGTCATTTGTATTTTTTGGGCCTGCGTGCCCGTTGATTGTACTCTATGAACACCGCCAGCCTTCTTGGTCGGTTTGTAATTGCTTACTTTGTCGCCTTCGGGCATCTTTGAATGAATCTGCTTTACATTTGAATGTTTTGCCCGTGCTTGAAGTCTTATATATTTGCATAAAATTTGGCCTAAGTCATGGGCCCGAGGAGTGCCCGTACGTGGCTGCGATTTGGCGGGCGAGTCTGCCCGTCTTCTGTTTGTATATGTGCCCGACCTTCTTTCGCTGGCCAGAGTCACCTAAGTGTTGTGCTCGAGGGGAGAGGCTTTCCTTTGACCCTTTTAGATGGCCCGCCATTCTTGACGACTTGTCGGGCATATGGAGCGAAGTTGCTCAGTCGAGCGCGAGGCCTGGTAGGGACTATTCGCCCTTGGCGTGAACTGCCCATCACGAGCTGGGTGTTCTGCCTTACAGGTACAACGACGGTGGTGCTCGGTGTAGCTGTCCACGTCGGGCACTATCGATTGTCCTCGTTCGTCGAGCGATGTTGTGCGATTTGGTCGTATGTTGGGCTTGTACCTTAGCCTTTATACGAAGACGAACGTTTTTCCTCGTTGACCGAGCGCGGGTGCCGTTGGTCGAGGGTCCTAGGTGTTGGTAGTTTTTAACTGTAGTACTGCTTTAGCTTAGCAGTGTTCCAGGGTCGTGGTAATGGCTCTCCGTCTAATTGCTCGAGGTAGTACGCCCCGGTACCAGTGGTGCCGTGGACGCGGTAAGGTCCTTCCCAGTTCGCGGCCAGTTTCCCTTCGCGGGAATCCTTCTGGTTCCTACGTAATACCAGGCTGCCGATTTCGAACTCGCGCTTGATGACCTTGTCGTTGTGGCGTAGAGCCACTCGTTGTTTTAGGGTGGCTTTGCGCAGGGCTGCACCCGATCGGATTTCCTCGACTAGGTCGAGTTCTTCCCTTAGTGCCTCGTCGTTCAGTTCTTCGTCGAGGGGGTTCTCTGTTCGTCGGGATGGTTCCATGATTTCGACCGGGATGACAGTCTCGGTGCCATATGTCAGTCGAAATGGTGTCTCACCCGTCGTTGAGTGGGGTGTGGTGCGGTATGCCCACAAGACGCTGTGGAGCTCCTCGACCCATCCTCTCTTGGCTTCGCCGAGTCGACGTTTGAGCCCTCGGAGGATGACTCTGTTCGCGGCTTCTGCTTGTCCGTTGGTCTGACGGTGTTCGACCGACGTGAAGTGTTGTTTCGTCCCTAGTTTGGTGACGAAGTCCTGGAACCCGTGGTCGGTGAACTGGGTACCGTTGTCGGTCACCAAGGCCCGCGAAATTCCGAATCTGGCGAGGATGTTTCTTTTGTAGAAACGGAGAATATTGTGCGAGGTGATTTTTGCGAGGGCCTCGGCCTCGATCCATTTTGTGAAATAATCCACGGCGACGATGAGAAATTTGTTCTGGTAGGTTCCTTGCACGAAAGGCCCGAGGATGTCCATGCCCCACCAGGCGAACGACCAAGGGGACGACAATATGCTCAGCTCGTGCGGCGGGGCGAGGTGCATGTCTCCGTGCTTCTGGCACTTGTCACATTTTTTGACGTGTTCCTTGGCATCCTGCTGCATCGTCGGCCAGTAGTATCCTGCTCGAAGGGCTTTCCTTGCTAAGGATTTACCGCCCATGTGCTGGGCGTTGATCCCTTCGTGTATCTCCCGCAGTACTTCGAGGATGGTAGACTTGTCGATGCATTTCAGGAGGGGAATGGAGAATCCTCTCCGGTACAGTTTCTGCTTGAGTACCATGTAGGAACATGCTCGTCGCTTGGTAACGGCAGCTTCGGCCTGGTTCGACGGGAGTTCTCCTTTTGTTAGGAAATTATAAACCGGGGTCATCCAGGACGTCGCATCCCCGATGGCATGGATCTCGACTGTAGTGGGGGATCGTTCGATACTTGGACGCGCTAGAGATTTCTGGATGACGGATTTGTTCCCGCCCTTCTTTCTTGTGCTCGCGAGTTTGGATAATATGTTCGCCCTCGTGTTTTGCTCGCGGGGAACATGTGAAATTTCTGCTCGTACGAACTTTGTCATGTGTTTTTTGACTAAGTTCAAATACTCGATGAGGTTGTTGTTTTTGGCCTGGTAGCTCCCCTGTACTTGAGAGGCGACGAGCTGGGAGTCGGTGTAAATCTGCACCTCGCGGGCTCCCAGGTCCTCGGCTAGTCTTAGTCCTACGAGCAGGGCTTCGTATTCTGCCTGGTTGTTTGACGTCGGGAAGGAGAGAGCTAAGGAGTGCTCGATTACTACGCCTTCTTCGTTTTCTAGGAGGATCCCTACGCCGCTTCCGGACGAGCTGGACGCTCCGTCGACGAAGATGGTCCACTTGTGTTCCTTCCCCGGGGGAAGGTCGTGTGCGGTCATTTCCGCGACAAAGTCGGCCAAGGCCTGTGCTTTCAGGGCTTTCCTGCTTTCGTACTGAATGTCGAACTCGGAGAGTTCCAAGGACCACTTCAGCATCCTGCCCGCCATATCTGGCCGACCCAGGAGTTGCCGCACCGGCTGATCGGTTCGCACGATGATGGTGTGGGCCAGAAAGTAGTGTCTGAGCCTCCTCGCAGCGTTGACGAGGGCCAGAGCAACCTTTTCTATCTGCTGGTATCTGCTTTCGGGACCCTGTAAGGCTTTGCTCGTGAAGTAGACTGGTTTCTGCCCGTCGGGGGTCTCGCGGATAAGAGCTGCGCTGATGGCTTTGTTTGAAACGGCCAAGTATAGGTACATCGGTTCTCCGTCGTCGGGTCGAGATAGCACGGGCGGCTGAGACAGGCTCTGCTTCAGATGGCGAAGTGCCTGCTCGCATTCCTCATTCCATTCGAAGGCTGCTTCCTTTCGAAGGAGTTTGAAGAAGGGGAGGGCGTGCTGAACGGACTTCGCGACGAAGCGGGACAGCGACGTGAGCATGCCGTTCATGATTTGTATCGACTTCTTCGACATCGGTGTTGGGAGGTCGGAGAATGCCCGACATTTGTCGGGGTTGGCTTCGATTCCCTGTTCTGTTAGATAGAATCCAAGGAATTTTCCTGCCTTAACCCCGAACGTGCATTTCTCGGGGTTGAACCTCATTTTGCACTGTCTTACTTGGGCGAAGACTGTCTTGAGATGAGCTGCGTGATCGGTGTCTGCTCGGGATTTGACGATCATGTCGTCCATATAAACCTCGAGCATGTCGCCGATCTGTTTATTGAAAACTCTGTTCATCATGCGTTGATAAGTTGCTCCGGCATTTTTCAGTCCGAAGGGCATTACGTTGTAGTAATAGTTGACCGAGCTGGTCATGAATGCCGTGCAGTGTTTGTCGCCCAGAGCCATTGGGATTTGGTTGTATCCCGAATAGGCGTCCATGAACGACAAAGTTTTGTAGCCGGCCGAGTTGTCGACCAACATGTCTATGTTGGGCAAGGGGAAAGCATCTTTCGGGCAAGCCCGGTTGAGATCAGTATAATCAACGCACATTCTCCATTTTCCATTATTCTTTTTTACAAGTACAACATTTGACAGCCAGGTGGAGTACCGGGCTTCAGAAATAAAATTTGCCTCTAGGAGGTCTTTTACAGCTTTTTCAGCAGCCTCAGCTTTTTCTGGAGACTGCCTACGCCTACGTTGTACTACGGCCTTGGCGGCTGGATCAATGGCGAGGTGGTGACAGGCGACCTCAGGGTCGAGTCCGGGCATCTCCGCAGCGCTCCAGGCGAAGAGATCGGCATTCTCGCGCAGACAGGCCTTGATCTGCTTCCTGGCCAAGTCGGGGAGGTCCTTGCCAATCTTCACTCCCTTGGTCGGGTCTGTGCCGAGGGGAACGAGTTCAAAATCCCCGTCCGGAATTGGTCGGAGTGGGATTTGCTCGCTACCGGACGGCTCGTCCTGATCGAAGCGGGTGTCGAGGGCTATGGAGTCGACCTTTGGTGGAGCCTTCTAGACTTCTTCCTCGGGGGATGCTTTCCTGTCGGGCTCCTGTTTTGTCCTTTTAGCGGGTCTGGTCCCAATGTCGACGGTATCCTGTCCCTTAGAAGCAGCGTTGAAGCACCTGCGGGCAGCGGCTAGGTCTCCTTGGATGGTGGCTACCCGTGCCCTTCTGGTGTAGAACTTCATCTTCAGATGGACGGTCGAGGGCACCGCTGTCAGCTCTGCCAGTGTCGGTCTCCCCAAGATGCAATTGTATAGAGACGGGCAGTCAATGACGAGGAAATGGACTTTGACTTGTCTCGTAGCCGTTCCTTCACCGAACGTAACCAGGAGCTCGACATAACCCCAAGGTTTGGAAGTCGAGCCGTTGAAACCTTGTAGATCCGACCCCACATACGGAGAGAGATGCGAGTCGTCCAGCTGCAGGGTTCGGAACAGCTGGCTGTACATCACGTCGACGGAACTCCCTTCGTCGACCAGGATGCGATGCACGTCAAAATTGGCCATTCTTGCCCTTATCAGTAAGGGGATGACCGCGTTCGGGGCTCCGCCGGGGAGTTCTTCCAGGTAGAAGGTGATGGGCTCTGACCTGCCCTTCACCCTTTCGAACGTTACTGTTTGTGGGGGAGCCATGTCGACCAGCTCGTCCAACTTCCTCTTAGCTGAATTGATGGTGAGGTCGTTGAACTCGCCCCCGTTGATGTCCATGGCGGATGGAAAGTATTCCCACCTGCTGTGCGTAGTCAGAGGCTCATGCAGGTGCTCGGGAATGTCGAAATCCTCGGGCCTGGATACCGAGAAGGCGGTCTGGATAGGCACCGACTCGTCTGATGGTCGGGCGTCTTCTTCTGGCTCCTTGGCTTCATGGGCGTCACGACGAGGGGCGTCGTTTCGCCTGTACTACGCGAGCCTCCCTCCCTTGATGAGGGTTTCAATGGCGTCCTTGAGGTGGACGCAGTCCTCTGTCAAATGACCATGACTCCTATGGTATTGACAGTATTTATTCTTATCTGCCCCTGGCTTGGCGGGAGCAGGTCGGGGATGCTTGACGCCGCCGTCCTTGAAGTCTGTACTTGCACACTCCGCCAAAATACGCTCGCGGGAAGCTGTGAGCGGAGTGTACTCGGTGAAACGGCCCGAGGGCCCCCTTTGTTCCCGGACTTCCCGGGGTCGATCTTCTTTCCTTTTCTCCCCGGTACGTCGGGGAGGAGCCTCTTGCCGCGAACTGTTGCTGTTGTTGGGACCCCGAGCCCTGGAGTCTCGGGCCCTGTTGGCAGCTTCCCTGTCCTCGTAGTCCATATATGCTCGGGCCTTATCGAGGAGAGCATCAAATGTTGGTGGTGGCTCGATACCCACAGCCTTCCTGAACTCTGTGCCGGGGAGGAGACCCCTCTCCAGCAAGTATCTTTTCATATGGTCCGCACAGGGGACCTGTATTGCTTCTCGGTTGAAGCGGTTGATGAACTCCCTCAAGGTTTCATCCTGTCTTTGGATGATGGCCTCGAGGGCCGCCTCGGTCTTCGGATGTCGCCGAGATGCTGTGAAGGAACTGATGAACTGGTTCTTCAAATTCCGCCAGGACGTGATTGAGCCCGGGGCGAGTCCTTTATACCAGTCCATGGCCGCCTTCCTGAGAGTTGTGGGGAAGAGACGGCACTTGATGGGCCCCCCGACGTTATGATAATGGAGCATGGCCTCGAACCCGTCAATGTGGTCGACCGGGTCCGCGACTCCGTCATACTCCTTCAGGTGTGGGGGCTTCTCCATGCCCGGGGGGATGGGTGCATCCATGATGGCCCGCGACAGGGGACCGCGGGGGTTGTCCTCGTCGCTCCTCTCCGGAGACAGATATGGGGATCTGTAGTATTGTCTAGCACGGTGGTCGTGCTGAGTTTCCCTCGAGCGTGATGCTCGGTGGTTGAATGCTACACGCCCGTCCCCGGCGTGTCTCTTGTCGTGCCTCGCCGGGTCGCGGCTGGGTCCTCCGGCGGGGATGATGGGATCTCTCTCCAGATATGGTCGCCTCTGCTTTGGTCGGGGAGAGGGGCTTCTGGAGTTCTCCCTGTAGTGTCTCCGCGGGGGAGAAGGGTGTCGAACTTCTGTGACCCGAGGAGGTGGAGAATGTGGCCTCCAATGTCTCCTCGGGGGTCTTCTGTCATCTTCAAGCGCCCTTAGTCTTTCTCCTTGGGCGAAGATGAGATAGTTTGTCTGATTAATGGCCGCGAACAGTGCCTGAGTCGTGGCATCTGCCCCGGCGGGAACTGGAACCTCGTGGAACCGGGCAGCTCTGTAATGAGCGAGAGCCACTGGGTCGTCTTCGAGTGGTGGTGGGAGCGGGGAGGATGATGAGGTGGCCCCGTCCCTGTGCGAGGAAGTTCCGAGGACGATGGTTGCAGGAGCGGTGTTGCCGGGATTGACGACGTTGTCGAGATGCCCGTTCTTGTCCGTCGTGCCGTTATTCGTGTCGGTGATACGGACGTTCTGCTCGTCACGAGTTGTATCAGCCATGACAGGTAGTTGAATTTTGAGCTTTGGTCTTTTGAGTTGTTCGTTAGACGGGGAAGCTAGTTTCCCACAGACGGTGCCACTGATCTGACCTGATCAGAAATGGACCGTCACGGCTGGCTCCGAGCAAAAAGCTTTTTGAACGAAGTGGGGGGGAGGTACCTGCAAGGCACTCCGATGCTGAAGTAAGTAGAAGTACGAGCAGGTAATAGCAAGTGTATGGTTAGAATGATGAATACCTGACCCTCTGGAAGCAGAGGGTATTTATAGCCCCCAGCGATGGGCCAAGGTTCCTTCATTGGGCCGGGCAGGTTTGGCCCAATGGAGGAACTGCCAGGTTCTACGTGGGTAGTGGGGACCCGCACGTGGTCCCCTTCCTGGATGTTCTGCGTGAAGTGCGGGCGGACGGAGACGCGGTCTTTTCGGGGCCTCGTTGGGAGTGCAGTGGACTGAGTCTGCCCAAGTTGGGGTGCTCGAGGCGATGTCGTGCTGGACAACAGGATGTCGAGCTGGAGATGCAGAGGTTGAGCACGTGACCTCAGGGAGCACGTCGGGCACGACTGTGACCCTTTGGTCGGCGTGTTCCTCAGCTGGAGATGCAGAGGTCGAGCACGTGACCTCAGGGAGCACGTCGGGCACGACTGTGACCCTTCGGTCGGCGTGGTCCTCAGCAAGTCTATTTGGATTGGGCCTTGGCAATGCTTTTGGGCCTGTCGGGCCCAGTCCAGAACAAAAACTCTTATATATAATAATTTGAAACTAACTACCACAAATTGTCTTCTTCTTAGAGGATGACATGTCCTTGTTTGCATGTCTCTAGTATTTTGCAGGCTTCCACGTATCTCCTTTTTAAAGGTCAGATAAGCGCTAAAATTAGTTATAGCCTTATGAATATTTGTCGAATACGCTTCGAGTATCTTCAGAAAATCTGCTAAGTCATTCTCCTTGCACTGCTTTATCTTGGTGGAAACTCGGTCGAAATATTCCTTCTAACAATTCATCATCCCAACATTGGCCTTCCAAATTCCCCTTGAATCTTAGTCGTTGGAGCGTCGAAATCATAACTAACAGGAACCAACTGTAGATTTATTCGGTATTGGATCTTTTGATGCATTTTAGATTGTAACTGATACACTTTTTGTATATATTATCATCAATGATGTAATCTTGATACAATTTAATACATAAGTAATATTATAACCTCAACAATGCTGGTGTAATTCTTGATTAATTTTATGGTTTGCTTATGATTTACATTGTATGTGCTTGTATACTAAGTTTCTGTTTTTTTTTTGTTCAGGTAAGTTTTCGAATATACGTATCTGAATTAATCTCGCGTATTTAAAAAAAACAATCAGTGACATTTTCAAATATTCATCTTCGAAGTTACCCTTTTGTAAGAAAATGTGTGGTTTATTCGGAGATACATTTCTGAAAATTTATCTGATACATGATAAGATTTTTGAGGTTCAAAGTGACTCAATACTTGTATAAATAGGGTGTCTCCAAACCCTTTTTTTTTACACAACACACTAAAATCAGAGAATGAATTTATATCCCCATCTTTCATTTATGTATTTCAATAGCGAGAAGTCGACACTTCCATTTAGGGTCACCGAGGTAACATCCCTCATAGATCTGATATCCAAACTGAATATTCTCTACGCTTTATAGAAAATCACAGAGTTGTCAAGCTCGAGTATCGATCACAAACGATAATGAAGGACTACTCATTTCACCAACTTTAAATTGAATATGGATGAAGATTTAAAGGTTCTGTTGAATGTTTTTCTCCGCTGTGAATCAAAGGGTCCGATTGAAGTAGATGCGAAGATTCAAGGAACCGTCAAGGGTATAATCATTATGTTGTAACGTCTCGATTATAACAATATATAATGTTGAATTTATTTTAATGACTATCTATGTAATATTGAGTGTTTTAATTTAATGTCAAGTTGGTGTTGATGTTTGTTTTGTTTTCAATTCAATAATATTGTCATGTCTATGGTTTTGTTTGATTTATAGTATTAGATTATTTTCGGATAAACATCTCCGCATTAATCTTTAATTAAAATAAGGAAATAGTTAATTCGAAGATGTATATCCGAAAATGACCTAAATTCACTTTGCAGATGTATCTCCAAATTAACCTTTAAATAAAATAAAGAAATAGTACGTCCGGAGATGTATCTCTGAATATATGAGAATATTTTTTACTTTTCATCAACAATATGAGAGAAAATTACATGAAGTAAATAGAAATTCCCAAATAATATTGTTGCACCCAAGGTCATATGTCTGAGCTTGAAACTATTGCACTTGGTGATCATGAAACGTTTGATAGATACATTCTTATATATCCTCAATTTTAATGTAATTTTGAATGAAATGTCATAATATATGAACAAATTCAAAACATATCAAATTAAGTTGTTTATTGACATTTAAATTGATTCATCCTAATGACACTAATACATGATTTATTTAGAGCACAATTATTGTGTTGAGTGAAAGTGTAAGTGGTTAAAAATCTACATTATATATGAATGTGTGGAATGTTAGATTTATAAGAGAGATAGTCCATTTACATAACTCTTTAAAATTTTAGGCCGTCTCTTTATGATCTTAAAATATTTGTCTCATTGGTGCTCCCAACTTTCTCGAACTCCCACTTTGATATCAAAGTCGTGGTTCAACTTGGTGAGGGAGCGCTTTAAGTATACAACCATGTTGTTTTTGCAGTTTTTGAATTTTTATTTATTTTATATTTTAACCAATAATAAAGTGATGTGAAATATATTTTAAAATTAATAAGATTCATTTTAAAATTTCAAATAAGTGATATGAATATTTAAAAAATATAATTTAGTTGCTTAAATAATTGAAAAGTAAAAAAATTAATATATTAAATAGGTCTCTTTATACCACTAATTTGAATGGGATAAATGTGATTGCTCAAGTGTTCTTCGATGGTAATGAAAATATAGTTTGGAAGAATCCTTTCGGAATTTGAAATTGTTTCAAATGTGACGAACATCCATGGATACAAATCTAAGATTTCTATAATGATATTAACTTGTATAAATGAAAATACATCGTAAAATTAAACATACTTAATATATTGTTAGAAATAAATCATAGTAATTTGCACTTGGTTTGGATGAAAACCAAGATTTAATAAAAATTTAAAAATTGTGTAATGAAAAACAGTTGAAATGGAGAAGGATTTAAAAGTATATATACACAAACAAATTTACTTGAATAATCTTTGTAGCACAAAAAGAACTTAAAATAATTATTTTAAAAAGATCAACTTGAATAATCTTTTTAGAATAAAAAGACATTAAAATATGACATTTTAGAAGATCAAAACTTTGATCTAACAAGAATGCATAGGATTTAATGTTTTTAGCTGATTTAAAATAATTTTAACAAAATTTATTGTTTGAATAAGTTAAAATGATAAAAATCTATAAAATATTTTGATCAAATTAAATTTAAACATTTTACAATGAAAAATCACTCTTATATTCTATAAAATGAGTGTCAAATTGAATATTACTATACAAAATTACAAATTGATCCCCATATTTTTCAAATTGACTAATAAAATTTTTCAAAAATTACAAATTGATCCTTAATAATATTTAAATTTTACAAATTGATTCTTCTATTTTTTAAATTACAACTTGGTACCTTCTTCCAAATTTTAAATTCGACCAAAAACTTTTAAAACTTATAAAAACAATTATACAAAATTTAGAAATTGATCCTCATATTTTTCAAATTGACTATTAAAATTATTCAAAAATTACAAATTGATCCTTAATCATTTTTAAATTTTACAAATTGATTCTTCTATTTTTTTTTTAAATTTCAACTTGGTACCTTTCAAATTTTAAATTTGACCAAAAACTTTTAAAACTTATAAAAATAATCCAAAATATTTAACAATGAATAATCCTAATCCTCTATTCAAACAAAAGAAATTCATAATTTTAATACTCTATTCAAACAAAAGAAATTAAAAATAATGAATTTAAATTGATTAGAATTTTAAATTACTTAAAAAATTTCAATTAGCTCTCTCTTAAAGACATTACTTCACCAATATAGTTACATCCTATTGAAAATCCAAGTAAAATGCTATGTAATTTTTATTTATAGAATTCCATTACTCCTGACATAGCTGAAATATCAGTGGAAGCGGTATGAAATATGGAAAATCCAGAGCTCACACACAAGTGCTGAAATTCATTTTCAGTTCTTTCCTTTCCACCATGTTCTGGAACCTCTAGAATTATATAATCCAAAACATCACCTTCCCGTGTTTTGGGATTTTTTTTTTGAATAACTATATATTAAAAAAAAAAATCGTAAATAACCGCGTTTCGGAAAAAATTACGCAAATAACTATGTTTCAGATGACTCTCTAAAGGAGGAGCCATCTGAATTGGCGCATGCACCCATTTTTTAAGGGGAAGCGCCATCTCACTTGACGCCTATGTGCTTAGGGCATGCCCTAAGCCAAGTGAGATGGCGCCTAGGTGTTACTTTAGGGCAAAATTTGATTTTTTTTTGCCCGGTGCGTTGCGTGTTGGATACAGGATCAACAAAATAGACTTTTTATTAAAAAAATAATAATTACATCCAACTGTATTACATTAAAATAACAGATAAAAAAAAACAGATAAAAAAAACGGATAAAAAAATACAGAAAAAGAAACAGATAAATCAGTGATCCCCCGGAACCCGGTAATGACCCCCGGTTCCGCATCCCCGTCCTCGTCTTTCTCGTGCTGGGTGTCGTCGCGTTTCCTGCTGCGGCAGGGTTGATGGCCCATCGAAGTCAATGCGGTCCGGATCCATAAAATCAGTCAGATCTTCATATCTAGAAGATCCGCTTTGGTACAGTCGATTACCCATACCCTCAAAGTTTGGTCGTGTTGGCGGTGAGTGGGGTTCCATGGTGGGTCTGTAGCATTGATCGTCTGAGTACGGTGGGTAGAAAGGAAATGGATCTTGGGGTGTTTGGTATTGAGGATGTTGGGTGATTTGGTGATATTATGGTTGATGGTAGGCTGGGTCGGTTTGTTCGTAATCTTCCGACATTCTCATATCAGGGCTAAGGCTGGATGTTGAGGGGCCCATATTGGGATATACGGAAGATTGAAATTGTGTGTGGGGTATGCGGGTGTGCTGGTATTGTGATTGGTATTGTGGTTGAGTGTGAGGCATATCGGGGTATTGATAGTGTGGTGGTGATTGTGGTTGGTTGTGTGGCATTTGAGTGTAATTGTGTTGTGGTGGGGACTGTGGTTGGGTGTTTGTGGGTCTGTTTCTTCTTGGGGGTTGGTGGGAGGTTGATGGGTTTTGGGTTTGTTGTTGAGGAAACGAGGGTTGTGCCTATTGTGTGCGTGGGTCAACCAAGTACCTTAGATGCGACACGTGCATTTCAGGGTTACTAACCGACCTGTACCAAGACAAATATTGATCCGTGTGTCGCATATTACCTTGATTAAGGAAAACCGGAAATTGCAAGACATAGCGGTGACGCCTCTGCCACATCTTACACCATTCTTGAGCGAAGTCTTTCCAGTTGGTAAGACCCCACTGAGCGTCGACCCTTTTAAGATGCCATGGGGACAAACAAGTTGGATCACTTGGTATCTCTTGATGCATTTCGAACTGCATCTTCACACGGTCGCTGTGGTACATCTCCACAATGTTGAACCGAATGATTGCAGTCTTCGCGGTCCAAGTTGCTGCATCCTCCGGGTTTGGATCATGGCCCAAACCCAAATATGGTCTCCAGACGAACTGCGATAAAATTTAAATCAGGTTAACGCAAAAGTAATGTATAAATAATTTAAATGAAGAAAAATTAAAAGCTACGACGTACGTCATCCGGGCCTAAGTGATCCAACAGATTGCGGTATAGTGCGTCATTGAATCTTGGATTCTTGCCGTAATCCATACCCCTCACGCAGTACCTAAAGGAAATGAAAAACATTTTATTCTTAGCATATATTTGGTGAAGAGATGAATAGTAATAAATGATATAACTTGATGACTTACTTTGTTGCGTATGGGAAACCGAAAGTGTTGTTGTTGACGGGGTTTAAGGACTCCATCCTCCACCAACCCCAGACTTGTAGTAAAAAAGCGCATCCATAAAATGTACATTTTTCCTTGACTGCATTTTTGCACAAGGAACTGTATAGGTGGGCTAAAACTGCAGAACCCCAACTATATTTTCTTGTTTTTTCAAAATTTCTTAGTAAATGTAAATATATAAAATTTACACTATTTCCCGTACTTTCGGGAAATAAAAAGGTACCAAATAGTATCATAAGATAAGTTCTGGCTTTTACTACCCTGTCTTGCTCGGAGGAATTTTCGTTTAATTTCAAACTTGCATAATGACTTTTCAGCTCAGTGAGT
Source organism: Vicia faba (assembly GCA_948472305.1). Classification (NCBI taxonomy): domain Eukaryota; kingdom Viridiplantae; phylum Streptophyta; class Magnoliopsida; order Fabales; family Fabaceae; genus Vicia; species Vicia faba. The sequence continues at coordinate 1,217,498,974 of OX451738.1, read as the reverse complement.
AGTATTCCCTGACCTCTCGCACCACCACCTTCAATCATATCTCTGCCCAACAGTTCTTCAAACTGAGAGTTGGGTTGTTGAACCGACCCGTTCACGGCCTTACCGTCGACATGGAGACCTAGTAGCATGTACACATCCTCTAGCGTGATGTTACATTCACCTATTGACAGGTGAAATGTATGGATCTCTGGTCTCCACCTTTCCAACATTGCAAGAATGAACTTCGAGTCAATGGTGCAGTTAGAGATCTTTATGACATGTCTAAAACCTGCGTATTCCAGATATGAAAACAACCAAGTAATTTTTTTATAAGGTTGAAGTTCAAGATGACGAGGATCTCCAGAATATATTTTCCAGCCATGTCTATTCTGGGTACGACTCTATTGAGTTGTACGTTATGCTGCGAGAGCCTCAGGTGATACAAGAGGTTGATCCTTTGGAGAATGAACAAGCTGAGGTAGATGCAATTGATGATGAAGAAGAAGATGACGAGTTAGAGTTTGATGAAATGGTGAATGATAATTCCGACGATGATGGCATCCCTAGTATTCCTGCAAACGAAATCTACACACCACCTCCGCACATGACAAACTTCAACATGGACGGAGATGAACCTTCTACTGACTTATTTTTCAATCTGTATATGCAGTCGGATGAAAATTTAAAAGAGAAGGACAAGTTTCGTAACAGAGAGGAATGCATCAGGGCCATTAAAAAATTCCACATGCTCAACTCGGTTGATTTTAAGGTGGACCGTGTCAACCCAGAAAGGTACAAGATCAAGTGTGTCCACCCTGACTGTATGTTCAAGCTGACTGCATCATACAGATTAAGAGGTGACTGTTGGATCATAGGTTCCATGACTACCCACACTTGTGTAAGTTCCACTCAATCACAGGACCACCGAAAACTCAACTACGATCTCATCTGTCAAGAAATCCTACCCCTGGTCAGCAACGACCCATCTTTGAAGGTGAAAACAATCATCTCCCACATCACCACGGTTTTTAACTACACTTCGTCTTACCGTAAGGCGTGGTTAGCAAAGACTAAGGCGATTGAAAGGGTGTACGGAAACTGGGAGGAGTCATACCAAGAACTTCCTCGCTACCTGAATGCACTCAAGACGTATTCTCCAGGTAATGTTTACGTTTTGGAAACAGTGCCAGCATATGCCCAAGATGGTAGTCTACTAAATGGCAACGGAATATTCAGTCGAGTGTTTTGGGCATTTCAACCATGCATCACAGGATTTGCATCATGCAAATCAATTATTCAAATTGATGGAACTTGGTTGTATGAGAAGTACAAAGGCACGCTACTGATGGCAGTTGCACAAGATGGCAACAACATTTTCCCCATTGCCTTTGTTCTTATCGAGGGGGAGACCGGTGGTGCTTGGAGCTTTTTTCTGAAAAATCTGCGGACACACGTGGCTCCTCAACCAGATCTCTGTTTGATCTCGGACAGACATGCCTCCATTGAAAGTGCCTACAATAATCCTGCAAACGGTTGACATGACCCTCCTTCTACGCATGTCTATTGCGTTAGACATATCGTCCAGAATTTCTCGAGGGCGATCAAGAACAAAACATTGAGGAAAGCGGTTATGAATGCGGGATATGCATTGACACAACCCACATTCAAATATTACCACAACGAGATCCGTTTGTCAAATCCGGAAGCTGGTAGGTGGATCGACAATATTCCGGTGGAAAAATGGACTAGGTCATACGACAATGGCCAAAGATGGGGGCATATGACAACGAATCTTATTGAATCAATGAATGGGGTATTCAAAGGCATACGAAACCTCCCAATCACTGCCTTGGTAAAATCTACGTATTTTAGGATGGCTGCGTTATTTGTCAAAAGAGATGAAATGTGGAATGCAGTGTTGCAATCTGGACAACTATAGAGTGAAAGCTGCATGAAATACATTAAGGCTGAAAGTGCTAAAGCCAACACTCATATGATTATACGGTTTGACCGACACAGCCACAACTTCATTGTGAAAGAGACAATCGACCACAATGAAGGCCTGCCAAGACAAGAATATAGGGTCATGCTACCTTCTCAATGGTGCGATTGTGGCAGGTTTCAAGCATTTCGTATGCCTTACTCTCATGTCATTGCCGCTTGTGCTCATACCCATCAAGACGCGCTGCAACTTCTGTCAAACATTTACAAATCTGAAACGTTGCTCAACGTTTACAACAACAACTTTCCTTTGGTAGCAAAACCAGATTATTGACCTGCATACGACGGCAAAATAGTGTGGCACAATGACCAAATGCGAAGGAACAAGGACCAAATGCGACACAATGACCAAATGCGAAAGAACAAGAAGGGTCGTCCCAAAAGTAAGCGCATCACAACAGAAATGGACGATCTTGACAAGTTGGAAAGAAAGTGTGGTTTATGCCGTCAGGTCGGACACAATCGCAAAAATTGTCCGAATCGGGCGTCTGGCTCGACCACATAAAAATTGTAATACATAAAATCTTTCCTTAATTATGTTGTAAACATTTGGGTTTTCAGTTAACAGATTTTGCTACAATTAATAAAACGCGTACAAGAATAATTAACGATATTCCGTCTACGAAATTACAACGGTTAACACAATTTCATCTGACCCATGCATCATCAACTACATCGCTGTCTGTTTTGACTTCATCCAACCATACATTAGGTCTTCCTGTCGCATGTGAGGTTGTTGTTCGTTTTCGCTGGATCCTTCGAATTTTTTCCCCCTCCGCAATGTCTCCATCTAGCCATCGCATCAACTCCCGCTTCAGACGCTCCATGGGGTGAATGTGCCAGAATTTCATTTTCATCGCAGGTTTCGTGGCGGAGAAGATAACGTAACCATCTCTACTAAAAATCATAGGCGACGTCATGACGCAAATAACAGAGTACAAAATAAAAATACAGTGCGAGAAAGTGTGTGAAAATTTTGGAGAAACAGACGAATTATTTATAAAACATTTTGTCCTAGTTTTGTCCTAGGAGCCAAGTGAGATGGCGCCTCCTCTCACTTTTAAGGAGCATGCACCATCTCACTTGGCTAAAAGTCAAGGGAGGCGCCAAGTGAGATGGCGCCTAGGGAAAAAGAGTGGGTGCATGCGCCAATTCAGATGGCTCCTCCTTTGGGGAGTCATTTGAAACATGATTATTTGCGTAATTTTTTCTGAAACCCAGTTATTTGCGAAATATTATTTTAATACATGGTTATTGTAAAAAAAATTCGTGTTTTGGAAGAGCTTTGTGACAATTTCTTAAAAACTTCACACATCCTTCATCTACCCAAATGTGACATACAAGCTAAAATGAACAGATAAAAATACATGAACCCGAGATCAAATTAAGGGACGAAAAAAGATATTAAATCAAAATATATCTTACCTAGATGAGTTGGTGCACCTTGAATCACTTGAGGCAAATCAAAGTTGATACCTTTAATTAAAGGATATTCAGCGGATACAATTTGTTTCAAAGCACTCCCTACTCCACCTCCTACATCAACAAGTGTTGAAATTCTAATCCTTTTTTCCGGATATTGGTAAGCAGGGTGATCCATGCACTTTTTGAAAATGGTTATTGTTGTTGGGGTTTATAATTACATCTTTTACATCATAACTGCAATAAACAACACAAAATCATAATAAAACTATGTCTCGAATATATTCTTGTGGTAAGCCTCTGATTTTCAGAAGACGGGGTAGTAATCCAGAGTTCGACTAAAAAGTAAGTAAAATTTAGCAACATTTGTTCCAATCAGAACTTAAATTTGAATTCTCTTCTGAACAATTCGTCCCTAAATATAACACATTAACCCCTTGAAATCACTTGATTAATCATGTATCAAATATATGTCCAAAATAAAAAAGTAAATGTAGCTAATTTTACTATATTTATATAAATGTTCAATTACCAAACATCATTATATCCGCTATGCACTAATGTTGAGAGTGGACCAAAAGAGCCTCCATTGTTATCATATGCAAAGTATTTTCCAATTGGTGAGAGAGCATAATCTCTTTCTCTCTTACCCTCCACATTGATACGAATGGAACAAATGAGAAGAAAATTGCTAGCCAACACATTCAACATGTGTTCAACTCTCAGCCAATTCAGGGTGTTGATTTGGAAGCTCAGAAGCTATTTCAGAAACAGAAAAACTGGAATTAACGTTTGAAAATAGGCCTGATAAATCGACCTTCTAACATTTTATACTATTGACAATTTGGCAGGAAAATTTGGTGCTTTATTAGAGCCAACCGCAGCCATAACATAGCAATTCACTTCAAATACCAAATAGCGACAATGAAAACCACTGAAAACAAGAACTAAACTTTAATTGTCAATAACTAACCTTAAGTGTATTCCAGAAGTATATATGTAGCATTATTGCTTCCATTGATGACTGTCTTGGAAATGCTTGTAGTCACAAAAGCTTGCTGTTCATGCTCCTTCTGCTGTCTCGCAAACTCAATATGTCTAAACCTTCTGAATCTCCCCTTCTTGATCTGTATGAAGGGAGATGTTAACAATTTTCCACAATCTTTGAAACGATTTTTCTAAAAGAAAGTCAACAGAATAAAATAGTACAAAGTATAGTTGACAAACACCTACACGAGATGTATACATATATCATCTCACTCCATATTGAGTGCCAAGTTTCAAACATATATTGTCTCTGAATGAATCTGATCCATACATCACTTTGTTGCTTCAGAGCACCTATGAAAACAAAACAAAACCGCAAAAACTCACTAACATATCATATCACTAATTTGACATTTCACATTACAAGAACCAAGAAACAACAGTTTCACACAAATAACAAACTGCCTTCTGAAATGCATACTATCTTTACTCGCCTCTTTTGGGAACATTAATTTAACAATGTTGCAACTCCAACGAGGCCATTTCATTGCGAAGCTGAAGAGCCCTATCGTGGTTTTCCTTCTGCATGTGACCAGCAATCAATGTCTCATATATAGTCACATTTGGAACCAACGATCAACCATTCATAATTCTCAAATACTTCTCGGCATCTTCAACCTTTCCAAAACGGCACAAACACTGAATCATGGACGAGTAAACGGACAATCCAGGACACAAAGACTTATACTCCATTTCATAATATATCTTAAGAACATCCTGAACCTTATCATTTCTCGCATAACCACGTATCAAATGAGAATATGTAACATTACTCGGCAAAAACAACACAGTCAAAACATCTTTCACCTTCTCCACATCTCCATTCTCACCAAGCTTCTCCACCACCTTATCAAATGCTAAACAACTAGGAACAAACCCAGCACTCAACATTTCCTCAAAAACCTCCAACACTCCTTCAACCGTCCCGAATCCGCACACCCAATGATAACAAACTCATATCTTCCCTTCCCTTCCATCTCTCGCATCAATCCAATCGCCTCTCCAATCTTCCCCTTCTCACAAAACGCTTCAATAAACGAATTATAAACAAACGAATTCTCACTAAAACCTCGTCTCACCATCTCATTATACATCTCCAAAGCAGAACCCAAATCCCCTAACCTAACCATAACACAAACAATCAACAAGTAAGCAACCGAATCACCAATCAAATTCTTCTGCAACAATCTCTTCAGCAATGTAACTAACCTAACCAACTTACCTTCTTCTCTACCCTTTTCCTTTTCCAACATTCTGAATATAAAAGACTCGAATTAGCAATAACTGAAGGAGAATGTGAATCTCTCTTCCCGATAATCGGATCCACCGAATCAACACTCCTATGTACTTTATACTTTATTCAACAATGAATAATTTAATACTTTAACAATGAATAATTTTAATACTTTATTCAAACAAAAGAAATTCATAATTTTAATACTCTATTCAAACAAAAGAAATTAAGAATGAATGAATTTAAATTGAATCATTTAAATTGATTAGAATTTTAAATTTCTTAAAAAATTTCAATTAGCTTTCTCTTAAAGACAATTCACCAATATGCTAAAGTTTATTCAAGAATATCAATTACAAGTTACATTATATTGAAAATCCTTGTAGAATGCTATATAATTTTTATATAGAATTCCATCACTCCTGACATAGCTGAAATATCAGTGGAAGCAATATGAAATTTGGAAAATCCAGAGCTCACATTCAAGTGCCGAAATTCATTTCCAGTTCTTTCCTTTCCACCATGTATCAAAAACATAAGATTTTCAATAGCACAAGCATGCTTAGAGAAATTGCTCGGGTTTGGAACCACTAGAATTATATAATCCAAAACAATCACCTTCCCGTGTTTTGGCAGAGCTTTGTGACAATTTCTTAAAAACTTCACATCCTTCATCTACCCAATTGTGACATACAACTAAAATGAACAGATAAAAATAAAATACATGAACCCCGAGATCAAATTAAGGGACGAAAAAAGATATTAAATCAAAAATTAGTTGAGGTTATACATAAAAAGAAAGGAGATATATTTTACCTGGATGAGTTGGTGCACCTTGAATCACTCGAGGCAAATCAAAATTGATACCTTTAATTGAAGGATGTTCAGATATAATCTGTTTCAAAGCACTCCCTACTCCACCTCCTACATCAACAAGTGATAAGCAGGTGATCCATGCACTTTTTGAAAATGGTCATTGTTGTTGGGTTTGTAATTGCATCTTTTATATCATACCTGAAAAAAATAAACACCACGAAATCATATTAAAACTTAAAACTATGTCTCGAATATATTTCTTGTGGTAATCCTCTGATTTTCAGAAGGGGGTAGTAATCCAGAGTTTGACTAGAAAAATAAGTAAAACTTAGCAAAGTGTTCCAATCAGAATTTAAATTTGAATTCTCTTGAACAATCGTCCCTAACTAGAACTCATTAACCACTTGAAATCATTTGATTAATCACGTATCAAATATATGTCCAAAATCAAAAAGTAAATCTTGGTGGAAACAAGGCTTGGCCAGTGAGTCGTCCCTTTGAACCACGAAATCAGATTAATCGATTGACTAAGTGGATCGGAACTGATTGGCTAAACCAAAAAAAAAAAATCGATGCACTACTGTTGAAGTGGACCAAAAGAGCCTCCATCTTTATCATATGTAAAGTATATACTAATTGGTGAGAGCATAAACTCTTTCTCTCTTAACCTCTTTATTGGTAAGAATGGAACAAGTGAGAAGAGAATTGCAAGCCAATACATTCAACATGCCTTCAAGTCTCAGCCAATTCATGGTGTTGATTTGGAAGCTCAAAAGCTATTTCCGGAGCAGAAAAACTAGAATTACCATTTGAACTTTGTAACTTAGCTATGATATCAAATATTTGAGATCAACAGCAGCATTTACAATTGCAAGAAAAAACCGACGGTTGAAGATTAGCACATATCAAATCATAATCATTTGATTCTGATTTGTCAAGCTGTTACAAAACAGTGGTGTAAATAAATTTATTATCTATTATTGTCATTTCCTTATTTAGGTAGAAGCAATTATAGGAAATTATTTATCTATTTATTAACAAATTAGTGCACTGTATTCTATATATACCTCAAAATGTAACAGTTCTAATATCAATGAAATATACAACAATTTCTATATGATATCAGAGCACAAGATTTGAACCATCCCTAAACCTTGAGCACCACCCATGGCAAATACTAGAGCGGAAAATTCAGCCAACAGTTTGGCTGAAGGACATGCTCTTCCTATCACTGGTCACAAATTAAATAGCCAGAATTACAATCAATGGGTGCGCTCAATCAAAATCTACCTTCAAGGAAAAGGGAAGGAAGATTATATCACAGGAGACTCCAAGTGTCCAAAAAAGGGGGATTCCAACCTTGAAAAATGGCAACTAGAAAACAGTCTAGTAATGTCATGGCTGCTAAACACCATGACAAATGAAATTGGAGAAAATTTCTTGTGCTATGACACTGCCAAAGAGATGTGGGATGCCGTAAAGGAAACCTACTCTAATGTCGACAATACATCTGCAATTTTTGAAATCAAGAGCATACTCCATGACTTGCGTCAAGATGACCGCTCAGTCACATAGTATTTTAATACTCTCAATCGTCACTGACAACAACTGGATGTATATGATGAAGTTGAATGGAGCTGCACAGAGGATAAAAAGAAGTACAAAGAATTGGTGGAGAAAGATAGAGTCTACAAATTTCTTAGGTTTGAACACAGAACTTGATGAAGTTCGTGGGAGAATCCTTGGAACCAAACCTCTTCCAGTATTCTCGGAAATACGAAGAGAGGAGAGCAGGAGAAAATTGATGCTTGGAAAATCCAGTGCAGCCCCATCTATAGAAGGATCTGCAATGGCAGCAGGGGGAGATCAGCGATCTTTCCAAAAGAAAACTCAACCTTGGTGTGACCACTGCAAGAAACCGGGTTATACCAAGGACACATGCTGGATCATTCATGGAAAACCATCAGGGCTAAAATGGACTAAAAACTGAGACAATAGAGGGAACACAGCTGAGGTAAATTCTCACTCAACACCATTCAACAAAGAGCAAATGGAAGCCTTACAAAAAATGTTTCAACAAACAATTGGTACAGCTACTGTGGCACAAAAAGGTAATTTTTTGCATGCTCTAAACATTAGCAGAGGAAAACAAAAATCATGGATTATTGACTCAGGAGCATCTGATCACATTATTGGAGATTTGACTGTCTTTGATAGCTATTCTCCAATGTCAAAATAATTCGACTGTTCGAATTGCTGATGGTACCCTTTCTAAGGTCATGGGTAAAGGTTCAGTCATTATTTCGCAAAATATTACTCTTAGTTCAGTTCTGTATGTGCCTAAACTTGATTGTAACTTGCTGTCCATCAGTAAACTTACAAAGGATTTGAAGTGTATCACTAAATTCTTTTCTAACTTGTGTGAATTTCAGATTTTGGAGTCGGGGAGGACGATTGGCAATGCTAAAGAATGTGCTGGACTCTATATCCTTCAGGCTGAAGCATCTAAAACAAAATTCGAAGCAGCCTCTTGCGCTGTAGTTTCTGCATGTAGTGAAAATTCTGCAATGCTGTGGCACTATAGACTAGGCCACCTAAATTTTATGTACTTGGAAAAAATGCTTCCTAAACTATTCAATAAAAATCAAAAGTTGTTTCAATGTGAAATTTGTCAATTGTCCAAACATACACGCAGCCCCCACCCACCTCAACCCTATAAACCTTCCAAACCTTTTTATGTTATTCATAATGATGTATGGGGACCATCGCGGGTCAGAAATGTAACTGGAGCAAGATGGTTTGTCACCTTTATTGATGACCACACACGGATCACTTGGGTCTACCTTATGAAAGATAAATCGGAAGTTGGTAGCATATTTGAATGTTTCCATACCATGGTGGAAACACAATTTCAAAGCAAAATTAGAGTGCTTAGGAGTGATAATGGTCGTGAGTACTATAATTCTGCACTAAGCTCATACTATATGCAACATGGAATAATACACCAAACCTCATGTGTGGATACACCTCAGCAGAACGGGGTTACCGAGAGAAAGAATAGACACCTCCTAGAAGTAATCCGATCTCTCATGCTAGCTACAAATGTACCTAATCAGTTTTGGGGAGAAGCTGTCCTCTCTACAACCTATCTGATAAACATAATGCCTTCTCGAATCCTTAACTTTCATACATGCCTTCCCGAATCCTTAACTTTCATACGCCTTACTCCACTCTCCAAACCTTATACCCAACCAATCGTATTCTGGTAGATATGGGAGGCATTATGTGAGGAAACGTAGGAAAGAGAAAGAGAGAGAATAGGACAAATTCTGTTAGCAGAAGCACATGGGAGGGGACAGCTGGCAGCAGCTGAGTGGTAATAGGATCTAGGAATAATTCCATAAATGATTGAGTCCCAATCATTTGTGAGGTACGATAATACTTGAGTGGATCTGATTCCTAGGAGAGATAAGGCCTCTCAAAGTGCCTCTACTAGTTTCCTTCTATTTTTGCTGCTACTGCCTTTTATTGTACTGATTCTGCTAGATCCCATTTGAACTCTAGCCCCTTTCTTAATACGATCAGTACTTTCTATCAGTTTCTTTGCACCATTTCCATGCATATTCCTGTTAGATACTACACTGATTTTATCAATTTGGTATCCAGAGCCTTGGTTTCGCTTACTCTGTGAATGGTTGTTACGCGTGGCATCATGGAGAATCGCGTGGAAACGATAGAACAGAGGATGAATCAGTTTGAAGGGACGATAGAACAGATCGTAACGGAGCAACAGTCTAGACCTCAGGTGACAGTGGAGCAGATTCGCCAGCTCATTCAGGAGCGTCCGGGTCACCACAGAGGATCCGACGACGATGAAGATGAGGGGAGCATAAGGAGTAACCGTTCGCACGAATCTCGACCCAGAAATCGCTGTTACGGGGGGGGGGGGGGAACCATGGGAAGCAGAAGGAAGCTGGAGATTCCCATTTTCAAGGGAGAGGACGTGTATGGGTGGCTGGTGCGGGTCGAAAGATACTTCCGTTTGAGTGGTGTAAGGGTGCGCGATAAACTAGACGCGGTAGTGTTGGCTATGGAGGACAACGCTTTGAATTGGTACCTATGGTGGGAGGAGCAAGCCCCACTGAGGACATGGGAGGAGTTCAAGGTAGCTGTGATGAGGAGGTTTCAACCGGGTCTGCTGCATAACCCGATGGGGCCTTTGTTGAGCTTAAGACAAAAAGGATCGGTGGTGGAGTATATGGAGAAATTTGAAATGCTTGTAGCTCCTTTGAGAAGGGAAGAAAGGATTATGTTGGACTCCATTTTCATGAATGGACTGAAAGAGGAAATTCAAGCTGAACTAAAACTCCATGAGAGTCAAAGTTTAGCAGATTTGATGGATAGGGCCCTGTTGATTGAAGAAAAAAATGAGGTGGTCCACAAGAAGAGTAGTTCATGGAGAGATAGAGGAGGATCTTTTAAGATCGGGGATCCTGCAGAGGTTGGAGGATCTAGGAGGGAGGGAGAGAAAGGTAATGGAGGAGGTAATGAGAAGTTCAGAGGGAGGAGATTGAATCCTGCAGAATTAGAAGAAAGGATTGTGTTTCAAATGTGGGGATAAATGGAATAGGGAGCACATATGCAAATTCAAGCATATGAGTTTTAAATTATGTGAGGAAAGCAGTGAGGAGGAAGAGGTAACAGGAGGAAAAGGGGTGCAAACAGAAGACTTGGTGGGAGGAGTGGAGGAATGCAAGACTTTGCAACTCTCCCTGCAGAGTCAAGAAGGATTAACTTCTAATAAATCCTTCAAGGTCTGGGCTACAGTCAAGGAAAAAGAACTGTTGACCCTGATTGATTCTGGGGCAACTAGCAATTTCATTGATGCTAGGTTAGTGGAAATGTTGGGATTACAGTTGGTGGAAACACCACCATGTGTAATTGAGGTGGGGAATGGAGAGAAGGTGAAATTCCAGGGTGTGTGTGAAAAGTTGTATTTCTGGTTGCAAGGAGTGAAATTCAGCCAAAATTTCTTGATGGAGTTAGGAGGGACTGATATGGTGCTAGGTATGGACTGGTTAGCTAGTTTGGGAAATATAGAGGCTAACTTTGGAAATTTATGCCTGATGTGGGAGTGGGGTGGACAGAAGTATAGTATTCAAGGAGATCCTACATTAAGCAATCAACAAGTTTCTATGAAAGCAGTGATGCGAGCTTTGAAGGATGAGGGGATGGGATTCTATGTGTAGACTGTGAAAATTGTTGCAGCAGAAAGAAGGTTGAGTTAATAGAGTGGGATGAGACTTTGGGGAAATTTGAGGAAGTGTTTCATTTACCCAAAGATCTGCCACCCAGGAGAGAACATGACCATGCTATTTTGCTGAAACCTAATGCTGCCATTCCAAACTTGAGACCTTATAGGTATCCTTTTTATCAAAAAAATGAAATAGAGAAAATTGTAGGAGAAATGCTCCAGGCTGGTATCATAAGGCACAGTACCAACCCCTTTTCAAGCCCGGTGCTGTTAGTAAAGAAAAAAGATTGAGGGTGGAGATTCTGCACAGATTATAGGGCTCTGAACAAGGTGACCATACCTAATAAATTTCCCATTCTCATCATTGAGGAGTTACTAGATGAATTGGGAGGAGCAGTCATTTTTTCCAAACTGGATTTAAAAAATCTGGTTATCACCAGATTAGGATGAAGGATGAAGACATAGCCAAAACAGCTTTCAGAACACATGAGGGGCACTATGAATATCTTGTCATGCCTTTTGGCTTGACAAATGCTCCCTCTACCTTCCAAGCCCTCATGAATGAAGTTCTCAGGCCATTTCTAAGAAAATTTTGCTTGGTTTTTTTTTATGATATTCTCATATATAGTAGGAGTAGAGAAGCACACAGAGAGCATTTAACTGTCATATTGCAAGTCTTGAAGGATAACCAGCTATTTGCTAACAAAAAGAAATGTTCTTTTGGTCAAGAAGAGGTGGAGTATCTTGGGCATTTAATATCTGCCCAAGGAGTAGCAGCAGATCCCAGAAAGATAGAAGATACGATCAAATGGCCAGTTCCAAAAAATATAAAAGGATTAAGAGGATTCTTAGGTCTAACTGGCTACTACAGGAAATTTGTGAGGAATTATGGAAAAATAGCATGGCCCCTTACTCAGCTGCTGAAGAAAGACAGTTTCCTCTGGAGTACAGAGGCACAAGTGGCTTTTGATGAACTAAAGATAGCAATGACCACTCTTCCAGTTTTGATTATGCCCGATTTTGAAAAAGAGTTTGTAGTGGAGACTGATGCTTCAGGTAAAGGCATTGGAGCAGTGTTAATGCAGGAGGGCAGACCTGTGTCATACATGAGCCAAACTTTAACAGTTAAAGCCCAACAAAAGTCAGTTTATGAAAGAGAACTCATGGCTATGGTCATAGCTATTCAGAAATGGAGACCCTATTTATTAGGCAAGCATTTCAAGGTGCATACTGACCAAAAAAGCTTAAAATTTATAACAGTGCAGAGGGTGATGGGGGAAGAACAGCAGAAGTGGTTATCTAAACTGATAGGTTATGATTTTGAGGTGAAGTATAAGCCTGGAAGGGAAAATAGTGCAGCATATTCCCTTTTCAGAAAGATGCAGTATTCTCACATAACTACTGTCCAAAGTGAAGCTTGGAATGGATTAGAAGAGGAGGTACAACAGGATGAGAAGCTGAAGGGGATAGTGTAGGCTGTTTTAGCAGATCCTCTCAGTCAGAAGGGGTTTCAACTTAAGGGGGGAAGGTTGTATTATGAAGGAAGAATAGTGGTGCCTAAGGGATCCCCTAGAATTAGTTGGATTCTGAATGAATTCCACGATACAGCAGTAGGAGGGCATTCTGGGTATCTCAGGACGTACAAGAGGATTAGTAGTGTGGTATATTGGGAGGGTATGAGAAAGAGGATTCAAGAGTATGTGCAAGCTTGTGAAGTGTGTCAACGGAATAAGTATCAAACCTTGACACCTGGAGGATTACTACAGCCCTTGCCTATTCCCACACAAGTATGGAGTGATATTTCAATGGATTTTATAGGGGGTTTACCTAAGGTATAGGGAGTAGACATTGTTATGGTAGTGGTGGATAGACTTTCTAAGTATGCTCATTTCCTTCCAATTAGCCATCCTTATACGGCCAAGAGTGTTGCTGAAGTTTTCCTTCAAGAAGTGGTTAGACTGCATGGATTCCCTAGCTCCATAGTGTCTGACAGAGACAAAGTGTTTCTTAGCCATTTCTGGATGGAGTTATTTAAGTTGGCTGGGACTAAGTTGAAATATAGTAGTGCATACCACCCTCAACCTGATGGCCAAACAGAGGTAGTCAACAGGTGCTTAGAGACATATCTGAGGTGTGAGGTGTGTTACAGGGCTCAAACCTAAGCAATGGCCAAAGTGGTTAGCATGGGCAGAATATTGGTACAACACCAACTACCATGCCTCACTAAAGACCACTCCATTTGAGGCACTATATGGAAGGGCTCCTCCAGTGTTAATTAGAGGGGATACCCCTGGATCTGCAGTTGATGAAATCAGTAAATTGACAATGGAGAGAAACTTGATGATCAAGGAACTGCAAGAGCAGTTACTCAAGGCACAAGATATGATGAGAAATCAAGCAAACAAGCATAGGAGGGAGGTGGTTTATGAAGTGGGAGATAAGGTTTTCTTAAAAATCCAGCCTTACAAAATGAAGAGTTTAGCTAGAAGGCTGAACCAGAAGCTGAGTCCTAGATTTTATGGACCGTATGAGGTAATTAAAAGGGTGGGAGAGGTAGCTTACAAGCTTAAGTTGCCTGCTGATGCTAAAGTACACCCGGTATTTCATGTTTCCTTACTGAAAAAAGCTATCAGTGCCTCTGCATAAATCCAACCCTTACCAGACTGTATGAATGAGGATTGGTATTTGGAACTTGTGCCTGAAAAAGTAATGGATTACAGGAGGAATGATCAAGGAGAGTGGGAGATTTTAGTGAAATGGAAAGATCTTCCAGAATTCGAGAATTCGTGGGAGTTAGCTGAAAAGTTAAAAGAAGAATTTCCAGTTTTCTTCCTTGAGGTCAAGGAAGTTTTTGAAGGGAGGGGAATTGGTAGATATGGGAGGCATTATGTGAGGAAACGTAGGAAAAAGAAAGAGAGAGAATAAGACAAATTCTGTTAGCAGAAGCACATGGGAGGGGACAGCTGGCAGCAGCTGAGTGGTAATAGGATCTAGGAATAATTCCATAAATGATCTAGGAATAATTCCATACATGCCTTCCCGAATCCTTAACTTTCATACGCCTTACTCCACTCTCCAAACCTTATACCCAACCAATCGTATTCTTACATCTATTCCTTTGAAAATATTTGGATGCACAACCTTTGTCCATAATCTTGATCCCCAACGCAGTAAACTTGACCCGAAATCCATTAAATGCATATTCCTCGGCTACTCTCCTCACCAAAAGGGATACAAATGTTATTCACCTCGAAACAAAATATTCTACCACACCATGGATGTAACCTTTTTTGAGAATCAGCCATATTACCCCAAAGTTGGCATTCAGGGGGAGAACACCTTTCCAAATGAAGTGGTAGAATCCCAACTTTTGAAACTTGAACTAACTGAACCCAAACTCACTGCAGAGGCATCAAAACCTACATCTGAACCAAATAAAAATGCAACAAAAAATGCAGAACCTACATGTGGACCAGATGAAACTACGTCGGAAAATACAGAGGAAATTGCAGTAGAAACTGCAGCCCCTACAACAGAAACTGCACCAGGAAACAACGTGAAAGTGTACTCCAGGAAGAGCAAGAAGGGAATAGAGTCCTGCACAGCTCCAAGGCAGAACCAAGAAACCTCCAAGACTCCAGAAAATGGCGTTCCCTCAGGTAATAGTGCTCCTAACTTTGTGATTGTTGATGATATTGATATTCCTATTGCGTTGAGAAAAAATGTAAGATCATGTACCAAACATCCCATTGAAAGATTTGTATCATATGGAAAATTGCCCCAAAGTTACAAGACCTTTGTAATAGCTCTTGACAATACACATATTCCAAGCAACATCCATGAGGCACTCCAAAATTCTGAATGGGCAGCAGCCGTAACAGAAGAGGTTCAGGCCTTAATTAAGAATGGCACTTGGGAGATCACAAGCCTACCTGCAGGGAAGAAGCCGGTAGGATGCAAATGGATATTCTCCATGAAGTATAATGCAGATGGGAGTGTAAATCGATACAAAGCTCGACTTGTAGCAAAGGGATTTACTCAATCATATGGAGTAGATTATTAAGAGACCTTTGCACCGGTGGCAAAACTAAACTCCGTTAGAGTTATTCTCTCTTTGGCTGCAAATTTAGATTGGTCACTCCATCAACTAAACATCAAGAATGCATTTTTAAATGGTGACCTAGAAGAGGAAGTTTATATGCAGATTCCTCCTGGACTCGAATCATCCAGCACCGCAAATACGGTGTGCAGGCTCGGGAAACCCCTTTATGGCCTCAAGCAGTCTCTAAGGGCGTGGTTTGATAGATTGACTCGAGTTGTCAAGAAAGACGGGTTCAACCAATGCCAATCAGATCACACTATGTTTGTTAAACACTCCATGGAAGGTGATCGGTCACCATTCTTTCTTGTTTTCTATCTATTATCCGGCACGACACCGCATCATTGGTAACACCTTGCTTAATTTTTTTAATGTTTTCGTCACGTATTTTAATTTTCACATTTTGTTTGTTCGTATTAGTTTAGTTTGAATTTTGGATAAATAAGACACTTTTGAAGTCTTGGTCTGGTAGTTTTTGTATTTTCAGGTCCTAGTGAAATTGCACAAGAATAGAGGCGAAGTTGACAAGTTCCGAAGCGTTTTCTCCAGAAGTCCAGTGGCTGACACGGGTGTCTGTGTCACCTGACACGGCCCGTGTCAGAAATGTTGATACTTAATTAGAAAAAAGAGGATTCCAGTGGCTGACACGGGTGCCCGTGTCACCTGACACGGCCCGTGTCAGAAAGTTTGATAGGCGAGCTTTTGTTGAAGGATTCCAGTGGCCAACACGGGTGCCCGTGTCACCTGACACGGCCCGTGTTGGCAGGCGCGAGACAGAAAAGTGAATTGTTGAAATCGATTTGTTTGAGTTCATTGAGGGTATTTCGGCTTTCTGCATAGTTGTGGGGTAATCTGACACTACTTAGACCTAGTTTTTTAGAGAATTAAGAATAGACTTTTTGCATCAGAAAAAGAAGAAATTAGAGAAGAGGAGAAGAGCGATCAAGGATTTGGGAAACGAAGATCATCAAGAGCGGAAGCAATTGAAGATCGGAGCAATTCCATTCTCTTGTAATGTTTAACTTTGAATTTGTATTTTCTTTGAATATTATGAGAAGCTAAACCCCCCAATGCTAGGGGGTGTCCCTGAATTGCTTTTGTGATGAAGTGATGAATCGAATTTCTATACTTCTATGAAATCTATGTTTTTATGTATTCAATGTATTATACAATTTCTTATTGCTTGTCCTATTAGAAAATAGAGTATTGATCTATGGGTAAAGTAGGTTGGACATATCACTTTATCGCTAATTGTATAATATCACTAATCTCTCTTAGGAATAAGGATCTAATAGTGATGACTGTAAATTCTTGATATTTATATATGTGCTTGACATAATTTTGAATAACTAAGGAATTAGGATTTAAAATTATATGTTAATGGTTTCTTGCTAAGGAATTAGGGGAAATAACTCTTGAGAATCGATATTGGATCACATTAACATAGATGGTATAAAATAGAGGTTCAGTTTATTACGGAGCAATTCATACATCTTATTCCTAGCATGCTTCATCATATTGTGTAAACACTCTTTACTTTTTGTTTTAATATTCACAGTGCAAATTATTATTACCTATCTTCAAACCACACCAATGTTCTTTTGTTTAATTGAATCATTATAAACATTGATAGTTCTAACGCAGTCCTCGAGATCGATACACGGGATAACTTCCTTTTATTACTACATTGGTAAAAATAGTACACTTGCTATTTTATCGATCAGAAAGAAAGGTAGCTTTGTTTATTGTTTATGTGGATGATATCGTTATTACAGGAAATGATTATGATCAAATTGATCATTTAAAGGGACTCTTGGAAAAGGAATTTGAAGTTAAGGACTTGGGACAACTTAAGTATTTTTTAGGGATGGAAGTTGCTCGAACAAAGGACGGTATCTATGTATCACAAAGGAAATACACCCTTGACTTACTTCAAGAAACTGGAATGCTTGGGTGCAAGGCAGCTAATACACCAATAGAACAAATAAAAGAAAGAGAAGATGAAAGTCCACCCGCCGACAAAGATAGATATCAAAGTCTAGTTGGGAAACTAATCTACCTATCTCACACTAGGCCCGACATTGGGTTCGCTATAAGCTTGGCTAGTCGCTACATGTCAAATCCAACCGAGTCTACCATGAAAATGGCGAATAGAATCCTCCAATACCTCAAAGGCACACCAGGCCGAGGCCTCCACTTCAAGAGGAATTCAAACAGGGACATTGAAGTTTATACAGATTCAGATGGGGCAGGATGCTCCACAGACAGAAAATCGACTACAAGTTATTGTTCATTTGTGTGGGAGAACCTAGTAACTTGGCGAAGCAAGAAACAATCTGTAGTGGCGAGGAGTTGTGCAGAAGCAGAATTTAGAGTTATGGCCCTAGGTATTTGTGAAGGAATGTGGCTTAAGAGCATGCTAGATGAAATCAAAATTCAAGTGAACTGTGAGGTTACTATGCGATAACAACGTTGTTATAAGCATTGCAAAGAACCCAGTCCAACATGATAGAATAAAACATGTGGAAATTGACCGACACTTCATTAAAGAAAAAATTGATCATAAGATTATAAGTACTGATCATATCCCATCATGCTAGCAAACTGCAGATATCTTAACCAAGGCTCTTTCAAGGAATACTTATGAAAATATCAAATTCAATCTGGGTATGATAGACATCTATCACCCAGATTGAGGGGGAGTGTTGAAGATTAGCACATATCAAATCATAATCATTTGATTCTGATTTGTCAAGTTGTTACAAAACAGTGGTGTAAATAGATTTATTATCTATTATTGTCATTTTCTTATTTAGGTAGAAACAATTATAGGAAATTATTTCTCTGTTTATTAACAAATTAGTGCATTGTATTGTATATATACCTCAAAATGAAATATACAACATATTTCTATACCGACTAAAACATAATATTACTGCTGAGAGGTAAGCATAGCTGAGTTTGTTTGGAGCTGGAACTCATTTTAACTAGCGTTTGGTTCTTGATTCTTGTTTATTAATGAGTTTTGCACTTTCTCATGATTTTAAAAATAATTAAAATCTTTTAAATATGAATTGGTAGTATTAAATTTAAAATAAAGTGTGGAATAAGTTAATCATGTAATTTAATTAATTAAAATAAAATAAATATAATTGATTAATAATTTAAAATGATAATTTTGACAAGTTCATTTTTGTCAATTTAGAAAGCTATTTGATTTCTCTCTTCTTTATTTCTTTTCCCCTTCTATTATACCAAATAATCATTCAAATCTACTCTATTTCTTACTTATTTCTAAAAAAAATTTAAGTGAGTGTTATTTTTCAACTCCTTAGTGTGATTGCATTGGCTTGCTCTCTAGAATTGGGTCCGGCATATTCCTTGGACTATTGTCAGAAGGTTCCCTAGTTGGCAAACTTGAACTGATATAGGCCTGATAAATCGACCTTCTAACGTTTTATACTATTGGCAATTTGGCAGGAAAATTTGGTGCTTTTAACTAGTAATCATATCTACTAGAGCCAACCACAGCCAAACATAACATACCAATTCACTTCAAAGACCAATTAGAGACAATGAATTCCACTGAACAAGAACTAAACTTTAATTGTCAAATTACTTACCTCAGCATTATTGCTTCCACTGATATGACTGTCTTGGAAATGCTTGCAGTCACAAAAGCTTGTTTTTTATGCTCCTTCTGCTGTCGGAAACTCCATATGTCTAAAGCTTCTGAACCTCCCTTCTTGATCTGTACAAACCTGTACAAAGGTGGATGTTAAGAATTTCCACAATCTTTGAAACGATTTTTCTAAAAGAAATTAAACCGAATAAAATAGTACAGAAAATAGTTGACAAACACCTACACGAGATGTATATAAATATCATCTCACTCCACATTGAATGCTAAGTTTCAAACATATATTGTCTCTGAATCTGATGCAGACATCACTTTGTTGTTTCATAGCACCTATGTAAACAAAACGACCGTAAAAACTTAGTAACATATCATATCACTAATTTGACATTTTACATTACAAGAACCAAAAAACAACAGCTTCACATAAATAACAAACTGCCCTCTGAAATGCATGCTATCTTTACCCGCCTCTTTTGGGAATATTAACAATGTTGCAACTCCAGTGAGGCCATTTCATTGCGAAGCTGAAGAGCCCTATCGTGGTTTCCCTTCTGCATGTGACCAGCAATCAACGTCTCATATATAGTCACACTTGGAACCAACAATCGACCTTTCATAATCCTCAAATACTTCTCGGCTTCTTCAACCTTTCCAAAACGGCACAAACACTGAATCATGGACGAATAAACAGGCAATCCAGGACACATAGACTTATACTCCATTTCATAATATATCTTAAGAACACCCTGAACCTTATCATTTCTCGCATAACCACGTATCAAATGTGAATAAGTATCATCACTCGGCGAAAACCCTTTATCTAACAACACAGTCAAAACATCATTCACCTTCTCCACATCTCCATTCTCACCAAGCTTCTCCGCCACCTTATCAAACGTTAAACAACTAGGAACAAACCCAGCACTCAACATTTCCTCAAAAACACTCCAACACTCCTTCAACCGCCCCGTATCCGCACACCCAACGATAACAAACTCATAAGTCTCATCATAAGCTCTCAACCCCTTCCCTTCCATTTCCCGCAACAACCCAATCGCCTCTCCAATCTTCCCCTTCTCACAAAACGCTTCAATAAACGAAGTATAAACAAACGAATTCTCACGAAAACCTCGCCTC
This sequence comes from Vicia faba, assembly GCA_948472305.1. NCBI lineage: Eukaryota > Viridiplantae > Streptophyta > Magnoliopsida > Fabales > Fabaceae > Vicia > Vicia faba. The sequence goes on along the minus strand of OX451738.1, from coordinate 1,217,478,345 downwards.
ACCATCTCATTATACATCTCCAAAGCAGAATCCAAATCCCCTAACCTAACCTTAACACAAACAATCAACGAGTAAGCAACCAAATCACCAATCAAATTCTTCTGCAACAATCTCTTCACCAATGTAACTAACTTAACCAACTCACCTTCTCCATCCTTTTCCTTTTCCAACATTCTCAATATAAGACTCGAATTAACAATAACCGAAGGAGAAAAGGAATCTCTCTTCCCGATAATCCGATCCACGGAATCAACACTCCTCTGTAACAACCCCTCTTTACAAATCACATCAATCATAATTCTCAACGTAACTACATTCGGATAAATCCTCTTCCCAATCATATAACCATAAACCTCCCAAACAGTTGAAAAACGGTTACACTTGACAGCAACATGAAGCAAACAATTAAAACTCGATAAACCAACACAAAACCCTAATTCATCAACGTAAGAACAAACAGCGAAAGCAACTTCGGTTAATCTCAATTTGGCGTATGCTTTGATTAACAGATCGAGAACCTGAAGGTGAGAACCGGAAGAAACAAGTTCGGAGGTGTTTACGAGAGAATCGACAACGGCGCGAACCGAATCAGGATCGGTGTTTTGATTAGCGAGGGATAGGAGTAATGCTTTAGCGTCGGTGATTAAGTTTGCGTGGAGTAAGAGGTTGATGGTTATTGAGTAAGATTGAAGAGTGTGTTGAAAACGGTGCGTTTTGGAGGACCAGTGGAAGAAGGATAATGCATTTTTAGCGTCGGTTGGGGTTTTGAATTGGGAGAGGATTTGTTCTACTAGGGAGTTGGTTAGTTGGATGGAGGTGAATTTGTGGGTGATGCTTTCCCAGTCTTGTTTTGTTCTGAATGAGTTGCATATTGAAGTGATGATATTTGAGTTTGATGAGGTGAAGAGTGTTGTGTGTGAGTGGGGTTTGTAGAAACTGAGTCTGGTTAAGAGCTTCAGGGGTTTCCAACTGAAACTCATTTCTGTCTATTTCTCTGCAGAATAATGTGCCTCACTCGGTGCCTCTTTTATTTTTCAAATTGTAATGATTGTTTGTAAAGTTACTTGTTACTCACAAACTTGTTACTATTGGATTATGATAAATTAACATCTATTATACATGTAGAACGGGCAATTCGGACTTCCGAGCCCGCTTCGGGCCGGTCCGTGATGGATTTGGATCTTTGATATATTAGATTTAAAAGTTTGGAATTTAAACGGACTACAATTAAATTATTTAAGTTGGGCTCTTCACAGGTTTCAATTATTCGAGTCGATCTACATTATATTTAATATTTATTTTTAAAATTAAAAAAAAATAAAAATTAATATACTATATAATAAAAACTAAAATATATATAAACATTGAGTATAAAAAATATTACATACATAACATCTAAGATAAATCATCTCATAAATATACTATTTCAATCTAATAATCAAGATTCAAGCGTAAAGAACTACTCACCCTATTTGATTTAAGAATTAAACTTCAATAAAATTAATTTATACATAATAATTTATTAATTATAAAATATAGAAAATAATCAACATTCATATCAATTATATTCGATATTTAAAATAAATCAAATAAATGTTGTATCTATATAAGCTAATTCTTAAAGTGAGATTGGTGTGAAAGGTTAGATATTACTATAGTGAATTTAAAAAAATAAGGGCATTATTAGTAAAGTATGTTATAATATATGTATAAAAAAAAAAGTGGGTCGGACTAGTCCAGTTAGACTTCGGGCTTTTAACGGGCCGAGCTTAAAATTCCGGATAATAAACGGGTTCAATTTTTTGTGTTCAATCCCGAATTTTTTTACAGGTTTTCGGCGTAGCCCGGTTAATACGATCAGTTTTATCGACTCTATATACATGTCACCTCTTATATTTCATTTTTCTCAAAATGCTCTTTTTACTATTTACTCTAAAAAAATTACATTTGCCAACAAAAAATTTGTTATTGGTCAAAGTGGGTCAAAACGAAATTTTCGGTATGCTGACCAAATATTTGGTACTCCAATTTCGGCGTATACCGAAAACACTTTGCATTACGCAAATTTTCGATTGCGAAAAACTGGAAATTTCTAAATTTTTGGGTGTGATTCTTTAGAAAATTCTAAATTTCCGAGACGATTTCCAAAAGCCATTACATAAACCGGAAATTACGGAAATTTCCGGAAGGAGCGTAACACCGAAAATTTTAAATTTCCGTATAACCGAAAATTCCAGTTATGTCTGAAATTTCTGGTATGTCTGCAGATAAAATTTTATGCATTTGCAGTCTAGAGTCGGCAACATCAACTTCTTCTACGAATTCATGTACTAATGTTACATGGTTATTCATCACAAATATCGTATGTCTTCTGTTGAATTTACACATTATTATTTGTTTGTCGACCTTAAACAAATTGATGAAGTTTACTAATTATATGTTGTTGAAATTAGAATATTTTTTAATCTCGACCTAAAGTTCTATAATGGGTATAGTCTATTAGAAAAAGTATGGTATTATTGTTGTTACAATTCGTTTCGATTTGGCTAATGAAATATGAGAGAGGAAGGATAAATTGATTATTGGTTGTGATAGAGGAGGGAATTTCAAAAGAAAAAAAAGGAATTTGGGTCCACATCTAATGACATATATACTATGAAAGTTAAATTCCCATTTAGGATGAGATTTGTTTCGAGTGGTATCGGTTGGAAGGTGATGGTTAGATGTGGGATACATAATCATAGACTAGATAAGGGCTTGGACAACAATGACATATTAGGACGTCTAAAAAATCATGAAAAAAAGTTTGTGAATGACATGGCGAAGTACAATATGGCACCAAGGTACATCATTTCTGCTTTGAAATACAAAGATTCAGAAAATCTCACGAGTATTACCCAGGTATATAGAGCTAGAGCAACATACAGATTGAGCAAGAAGGTGCAATGACTGAGATGAAAATGTTATTGATCCTTATTCACCAAAATAAATACATGTGTTGGACTAGAAAATGTGAGCATGAAATGTAAAGAGTACGTAAAATCAAAAAGACAAGAACATGTCGTGGATCAACGGAACAACATTATGTATTCAAATATAGAAGATGAGTTTGATGTACATTTCAAGCACTTCAAGAGTGTTTATGGTGATATTTCATCTTTTGTCAAGTATGTGAATGAAACATGGTTAACACCATATAAAGAAAGATTTGATGTTGCATAGACTAAAATAATCACTCATTTAGGGAACACAACAATAAACAGGTACTCAGATCGTGACAGTTTGATGTCATTATTATACATGTTTACGTTTCGATAATAATTTATAACATTATTATTATATTTATGGATTTTAGGGTGGAGTTTGCACATTGGAGACTAAAAAACTTGTTGACTTCAAGTCGTGGTGATTTATGTCGAAGTTGGGATGTTGTGAACACCATGTTAAAGTTGCAGCTAGGTTCCATCAGAGTGTCATTTCAAAAAAATATCGTCAATATTGAGCATCGATATAACACCTTGTTCTATGCTAAGTTGCACGTTTTTGTCTCAATATAATATATACAACTCATTGGCAAGGAACTAGAAAGAGTAAAATTTATTGATTCAAGCAAGGAGAGGTGTGGTTGTTTCACTGGATCAACACATGGGTTACCATATGCGTGCCAGCTTGCCGATTTGTAAATTTTAGGCACCCATATACCTATGGAATCAATTCATGTATTTTGGACGAAATTGCACATTTCAGAACATGGTGTGAGTCTTGAAGAGAGTAAGTGGGATCTAAAAGAAGAGTGTAAAGAGTTGAAGAAATATTTCAGTACTTTGGATATTATCAGTCAGAGGATGTTGAGGAAAAGAGTCAGTGATCTAACTTATCCATCCACAACTTCAATGTGTCAACCGCCGGTGATGTACAAGCCAAAGAGGGGAGTTAAGAAGAGTAAAAGGGTGAGGAGAGTGATGTGCATCGTGATCCTAGCCAGTGGGAATATGTTGAGGCTTCGCAGGGGAGTCATACTACAAATAGATCGTGTATAAAACCAAGTGGAAGTCAATCGTTAACCATGCTGATTGGTAGGCAACCTTCTACCAAATTTTCAAGAGATAAGTACTTGTCACAGTTTCCTGCTTTCTTTCATCCATACATCAATTATATTATTGATGTTGAATCGGATGGCAACTGTGGTTTATGTTTCATTTCATCTTTATTAGGATGGGAGGAAGATTCATGTTATTTGGTTCGGAAGCAGTTATATGCTCAAATTCATCAACACGCTAACGTGTTTTCTAAGTTGTTTTATGATACTGTTTTTGTTGTTAAGAATGTGTTACAAGTAGAACACTTGGGTCTCCAGGGTAGGGATAAATGGATGTTCCTGGTGTGGGTTACTCTATTGCTTCTAAATACAAAGTCGTATTTGTTTCCCTTTCCATGCAACTTAACATAACATTTTTACCACTTCTCATAGCTCCACCCACGTACACGAGTCGGCATAAAATCATTGTTGTTGGTTTTGTCAATGATAATCATTTGGTTCAGATAAAGTTGAAACTCGGTTGTCCATTGCCTCCCGTTACTGCTTGTTGGAAACAAAATTGTTTTAATAATGTAAAAGCATGAGAATCAGCATATGTGGGTCGCTTCAGACGTTGGGAAGATTTGTGTAAAAAGTGATTGTAATTTTTTCGGTACAAATATGTATAAAAATTATTCTATTTATACGTTAAGTCGGTTAGTTAATTTATTGTATAAATTATTCAAGTAAAATTTTAAAATTGGGAAAAACAACTCACAGTACTACTTGAAAATTGAAATTTCTGGCTTTTTTGCACCTACTAGAAATTTTTCGGTACATATAAGGAAAATAGTTACCGAAAATTTCTGGTTACATGCATACGCCATAGTAAAAACTGGTAAATTAAACGAAATTTCTGATATTCTATTGAAAATTACAGTACGAAACCGTGAATTTCCAAAATTCTGATATTTTGCACAGATTTTTCGGTAAATTTGCCATTGATAGGAGGGTGGCATGTATAATTTGGGGGTGGGATGATAATTCCTCGTTTTTTAATGGGATTTTGAATCATATCAAGGTGTCGGATCTTCCTTCTTTTCCATTTTTTGAAAGAGAAATATTTGTATAGGAGCACATTTATATCCATAAACTTTTATTAGAGAGAAAAAAATTTAAACTTGTTTTAGTTTTAATTTCTTTTTTAATTGGAATCATGTCGTGGTCGATGGTGATAATGAATGAGAGAAATATATTTATTTTTATTTTTTAATTAATAAATAATTCTAATTGATTGTTTGTAAGGTTACTTGGTACTATTGGTTTTTATGCAATTATTTTTCTTTCAAGAGAGTTTATTTCAAAAACAAAAAAAAGAGGTGTGCGTAAGAAACTCCAAATCCACCATTTTTCAATTTATAAATTTTTTTTTATTTTTTTTATTCATGCAATACTAAAAGTCTGTTTAGACATATTTATTTGAGTTTATCTGCTGCCATAAGTTTTGTACCAATGTTAGAGAGACTTGATCAAAATAGCTTATAAGATATTTCATAAAACTAGATAATCCATTCAATTATTATAGACAATATACCTAGAAGCACATACACCTATGTGAGGATCTATGTGCTAGCTGGTATAAAGATAATGATTCTACCGAGAACCTTCCTAGTGTTTTGATAACGACAACACAAATGATTGTTGAAGTTAGTGATAATAATTTTCCAACTCTCTGATCATGGTGACCAAACTTAAAGAATTGCAAATTCTCATCAAGTAGGAGATTCAAGATTTTGTTGAAGTGTTTATATTATCTATATGTATGGTAAAGGATCTTAAAGGCCTCAAAGTTGATAAAGAGAGGAAGTGTGAAAGCTCATCTGATCATGTTTGTCTAAGTGACCAGAGTTTTGGAAAAGTATGAGAGTAAATCTTAAGATATTAAGTCAAATCACACAAACACACACTTGAAATATCTTTTGAAAACCTTTTTTAACTATTAAAACTCTTAAAAAGTTTGCATTCCCAAGCCAATTGATTAGGAAACTGTCAGCTTCTTTTTAAAGCATTTTTTGAACTGCTCACTCGATTAGAAGATTTCTTGTTAACTATCAAATTAATTTAGACCTTAATCTAATTGATTGTAAGAAAAGAAATCGGTTAGGTAATCGATAATGACAATGTATTGATGATTGGAAATAACTCTTTAACCAAAATTTCCAAAATGGGCAAAGGTAATCTATTATTTAGGTCTCCCAATCAATTGGGACCTTTAGCCAAATGATTGGGGAATTAAAATTGCACATGAATCATTTTCTTTTTTGGTTATGTAATATATAGGAGGTGCCTCTCCTCCCTATTTCACACCAATTTTACAAATATCTCTATTTTTTTTGGAATTTATCTCTCTATTTTCTCCCTTTCTCTAAATATATATTTTTTTTCTTCTTTCACTTAAGTTGTCTTGGTGCTTTTGAAAGAAATACCACTTGTGAGAAATAAATTATATTGGTCATGGTGTTGTTATAAATCTCATGGATACGATAATTTTGGGAAATTAATTTTTATTGAGATAAACCAGTCATAAAATATTTGTTTTAGTTTTAGAACTTTGCTGGAAAAAAATTTGTTTGGTTATTGAGATAAGGCTAGAAAATCTCTAAATTGGTTTGTTAGCTCAACCTGGGTAAAAGCTTTCATTTTGGTTGGGGATAAACCTTTGTAAAATCTCAAGATTATATTGTATTAAGGTTCATGGATATAACCTATAAAAGCTCAAGTTTATAGTAAAATCTCAAGAACGTCTCTTATGGGCATGAGTAGACCAACATTTGGCCGAACTGTATAAAGCATTGGTGTAATCTCTTTAAACATGTATCACTTTATTTCTGCAATTTACTTAATTATTTTACATTTCTCTATTCAATTTACTCTAATCTTAAAGAATACTAACATTATTCATTTTTAAGTAACAAAATCTTAAAACTAATTATGAATTTTAAATATCACAATTCACCCCCTCTTATGTTTGAAGTCACTTCTCCAACACCATATTCTCAACCTTTTTAATAATGACAAAACATCTCTTAGGGAGGTGGACAAAACAAGAAAACCAAGTTGATAGACTGGAGTGGGTAAACTCCTCTTGAAAAATATAAAGTATACCCTACTTCCCTTGAGATCGTACTTCTCCCCCTTTGGCAAAGGCAAGAAAAACAATAAATAAGCAAGGTAGATATTAAAGCACATAAATCACCAAAGTAAGAATAAGCCATAACAATTCAAAACACTTCATTAATTTAAAAATTGAATTCAAGTAAAAAAGGCAAGAAAAGCATGAACAAAAAATAAACAAAATCACAACTAATAAAAACTACTTAGAATCATCATCGTCATCGATGGGAACTCCATAAGACATATGAGATCCCTTATTTGCAATCATACTAGCTAAAATGATCATCTTCCTATCAACCTTCTTCTACCCGTTGATGATTTTGTTGAGGAGAGATTTAGTTTGAGTAGTCTCTAGAATCACATAATTAAACACTTCCAACAGGGATTCCCCGCTTTGTAGATGTGAAGTTGGTTCTCTTGATGGGATGATTTGTCAGATAACACTCCATTTTTATGTATATTCTCATTTGGCCTAGCATAGTGCTTCCTATCCCAATGTAATGTTGGTATGGTACTTCTTCCCCAACGTTGAAACTAAAGTACTCCAAGATTTTTTTATCATCCCACCAAATGGTAACCACATATCCTTTCTTTTCCTATCAATTATGTGGTAGATTACAAAAATTTCCCAATTAGTTTCAACTTTGTTGGCAATTCCCAAACCATTGCAACTTCACCTCTAGATAGTTGCCCAAAGTTATGTTTTTTTGGGAAAGGATATGTGAGACCACATTATGGGTTATATGACTATCAGGAAGAATTTACCTCACGTTGAAAGGAGTAGGAACACTGGATCTATAATTAAATAAAAAAGAAGTAGTAGCGGAAAAATAAGAATAACCATTACCTCTGGCTTCAAATTTTGGTCTGATTCACTAAAGATTGCAAATCTCAACAAATTCTTCATGTGATAACTTAATTTGATGCTTCTTCACCTCAATAATAAGGATTCCTCAAACATATTTAATGATGGAATATAGAATCATTACTAAACTTGGAAACATCTCTTCAGGGACGTCGTCAATGAAGCTCTTTAGTGAAGCTTCTTTAAACCACTTCAAAAATTCACAATATTTGAAGACCTTATATTCCAAGTGGTAGGATTTAAAGATTTTTTCCATATAATCATGGTTGAAATATGATTCTTTCTCTTGATATGAAAAATTTATGAGGATAAAGGTGTTTGTTAAGAGCTTTCAGAAGTGCACATTCTTTTTGGAGCCATTGATGATGAAGTGTTGTGCGAACTATTGATACGTGCAAGTATACACAATAAAATAATATTAAGTGATATAAAAGTAAAAATATGCATCCCATATATATTCTAATATAACTTAAATTGATTCTCACATTAAAATCTTGTGAATAGCCATTAGCAAAAAGGTAACAATAATATTGACTTGTCACAAATTCCGGTTGAAATACAAACATGAGTTTACCTAAGTCCTCAATAAAAACAACAAAATGTTGTAAGAATAAGTGACTACATTCTCAAAAAAATCCCTTGGTTTTTTAACCATCATCATTACTATCATCAGTATAATTCCAAAATCTCTCTAAACCTGAATGTATAGTCTGAGTTAACTGAACGTGGGACTGAAGAACACCACAAAGAATGGGTTGGGTACAAATAAACTTTGAACCTCTATCCTCTATTTAATAAATTGTCAATCAAGCCACATTTCAACCCCCAAAAGACCTAATCGAAGCAAGGTTTCTTTTAAAATCATACTACAACAAGGTTGCGTAAACTGACTCCTAAGATTTTTGTAAATCATTTGTTTTGGTACCATACCTTTGCTTTCTTTGTCACTTTGAATGTCTAAAATATTGTGTTTTGACCAATGATTCATTTTCTATACATCAATAACATCATTCCAAAAATGATTTTTATTTCAAAACTTTTTACATGAACTCTGCATTAAAATTATCATGTTTGAATGAACAATTTTGCTTGAAAACAAGCACTTCTCATCAAGAAATTTCAAACAGTTGAGAAACTTGGTCAATGCTCCTATCAAGGGCAAGTATCTTCTAGATCCTGTTGTGAATCAGTTCAAGATTTTTTGTTTAGTGCAAGTTATTCTCAGAATTGGTTAGCCAGAAGATCTTTTTCAAGACTTATACTGGGGCAAGCCTTCCCAACAGTCATTTCCATAATTGAAGCCATGATCAGTATATTCCCAATAATAGCCAAGCTGAATCCATGATCACTTTATCACCAATAATAGTTAAACTAAAGCCATGATCAATTTATCCTCAACAGTTAGCTAATATGGGGCAGTTTACTTTAAGAGAATCCCCAAGCATCTCTTTATGTCCTTTCTCAAAGGATCATCATCCTGATATAGTTTAAAAGTGTGATAGATGTGTCTTTCAAGGAATTTATTTCCAAGAAGAGTTGGCAATGTTCCATGTGTTGAGGAATCAGAGTTCCAATCTTACCTCCACAAAAGAGTCAAGCTAATTTGTCATAAACTTCTACATTACATGAATAAATCATTCATATATCACGCATAACAAGATTCATATATCATGCATAGCTTGAAGAGTGTTTCATGCTCATTTTCATCTCATGAGGTCTTGTTGCTATCAACATCTTACCTTGTGGTCAAAGTCCAACTTACTCGACACCTACCAAAACAAATACATGTCTTTTCATTCAGTGTCGTTCTTGAAAGTTTATCTTTTCATTCACTGTCATTCATGGATGTAGTGATTTACCCTTACTTTAAGTTCCATTTCTGAAAGCCTATTTCTCACTTTATTCAATGCCACTCTCAGGTGTCGTGGTCTTCCTTCATCTAAAGCCATTAATTAGATGTCATAATTATTTTTTCCTTCATCCAAAGCAAGTAATTGAATGTCATGATCTTTTCATCCAAAGCCAGTAATTGGATGCCATAATTCTTTCTCCTTCATCCAAAGTCAGTAATTGGATGTCGTTTTTTTCTTTCATCCAAATCCATTAATTGGATGTCATAATTCTTTTTCCCTCATCCAAAGCCAGTAATTGGATGTCGTGGTCTTCCTTCATCCAAAGCCAGTAATTAGATGTTGTTGTACCCCAAAATTTGCCCTCTCATTTCTCAAGATTTTCCTCATAAAATTTCTACTGGGTCAAGACTACACAAGTACAATTGGATCATATTGGATTTTCAAGCATCAAGTCAAAGAGGAAATTATTTAAAGAGCAAAGCAGATAAATTTTATTTTTTGACAAAATTGAAGAAAAGCAAGCTTGCTTTGATTCATACTAGCTTCGATTGGGCATTGCTTTGATTCTTACTAACTTCGACTGAACTCCTTACTTCATGCTAGCTTTGACTGGGCAATGTTTCCCTTTGAAATAGCTTGTTTCGATCCAGAGGTTTCAATTTGACATTTAGCCTCCTGCATGCAAGCTTCGTTTGGACAATGGCTATCTTGACACCAAGCTTTGATCAGACAATGTGCTACCTTCACGACAAATCTTGGATTGGAGTACTGGTTTCCTTCGAAGCAACATACTTCGAATCCAACTCTTTCCCCCTCCATACATCCTTTGGTCTACAAGCTTCATTCAAGCATTAGCCTCCTAAATGCATCCTTCGATTCACAAGCATTAGCCTCCTGCGTGCTTGTTTCGATTCATAAGCAGTGCCTCCTCTATGCTTACTTTCGACCCACAAGGAAATAACTTCCTATATGCTTGCCTTCAATGAACAAGGCAATGGCTTCCCTTCATGCTAGTGCCCACAAAGAAGTTGGCCTCCTGCATGCAAGCTTCGATTGAGCAATGACCCCTTACATGCTTGCTTTGATTCACAAAGCAATGGCCTCTGACAATGTTTGTTTCGATTCAGGAAGCAAAGGCCTCTTTCTTCCTTGTTTCAATTCACAAAGGCAGGAACTTCCCTCATGCTGGCGCCCACAGGGCATTGGCTATTTTCATACTAGCTTCGAATGGACAACATCTCCCTTCGAAATATCTTGCTTCAATTCCACCCTTGAAAACCTTCAACACACATAGTCTCTACACGATGACACACAATTGATGGCCCATTCGAAGGACATGCATTGGTGGATTCAAAGGACGTACCTAGGTGTCCCATTCGAAAGACAAATATTGGTGGCCCATTCAAAGAATTGAAAATGGTCCATTCGAAGGATACACTTTGGTTGGGAACAAATATTATTGTCTGAAGAGGAGTCTGGTCGAAGGCTGAACCTATATGGTCAAAACAAAAGGGTGAAGTATTCAAGATGCTTGTGTTGCCAAGTACATGCCTGCTACACTGGCCACAACACGCCGAAACTGCTGCAAAGCAGTCCTGCTATGCTGCTCCCATATTTGCACCAAATTGACATACAAAGATTGCACCTCGAAAGCTACAAAATCAGCATACCCAATTTGTTCAAATCTCATTTATTTTCCCTCCCAAACCTCAGCCAATTCCATCTATAAATAAGATGTTCCATAACACATCTTAGGGGGGTTCTTGGGTAGCTGGAGAAACTTTGGTTGTGTGAAAAAATCATCAAATACTTAAAATGTGAGGGCAAAGGTGAAAGAACTGAGTTTTAATGCTTGTCAAAAACCTATTTGTGCAAATATGTCATGCTTCAAACAGGTGCAAGTGAGAAACATCAAAAACAAGCATTTTTCTTAAAATAGACTGCATGAGTCGACTCATGGAACCTTAGGTCAGCTCATGAGAAGAAGATTTTGGCTTGGCAACATTTGGGAAGGCGCACGCCTTCTCTATGCGTCGACGCATAGTTCTGGGAAAACATGAGCCGGCGCATCAGGCAATGAGTCGGCGCATGACTGAAGGAAATTTCAACCTCTCTCGCTCGGGGA